>OZ020510.1:36458373-38958373 GCA_963971375.1 Platycheirus rosarum | reverse complement strand
AAATGGTTTGCAGAAAACTTGTAAATAATTAAAAAACCTATAATTTTACTTCAGGTTATTTTTCAACATTACCTCAAATATTATGAGATCGGCAAAAAAACGGTCTTTCAATTATTTAGTTTGGCTAACTAAAATCGCATTTGATGTTTTACAAACGCAATGAAACACAACCTTCAGAATTAAAAATAGCTGGCTAGTCATTGTTTTTTTTTTATTTTATTACTGTTCGTATTTTAACTTAAGAACTAACCGCTTATTGAGCATCAAAAAATCAGTTCATAAACATTTTTCTTAAACATCGCGAAAATATCGATATCATCATTAAAATATCGATTTTTTTATGAACGATGTTGCATCCCTAAATGCAAATGACAAAGGAAGAGTGACAGTCCTTCACCAATACTACAATTTAATCATAAAAGAAGTTTCATTGAAAAGATCAAATCTCGATTTTGAGATCAAATCCTTAAAATTTGAATGAAACTCGCTATAAGAAAACAATTCTCAAAACTGTTCATCAAAATCGTTCGAACTGTTTCGAGAAAAATAAGCTTTTCCTAAACGGTCATATGGCAGTTACCGTTATTTTTAGGCTTAAAAATAATGTTTCAATTTCCCATCTGGGGAATGCCAAAAGAATCACACGCACCAAATTTGAAGATTCGCTTAAGCCGTTTAGGCTGCAGCTCGTTATACATACCTACAGACAGACCGACATTTTGTATAGTTTCTATAATCGCGAGTAAAAATTTAAATAAAGACCTCCGAAAAAAAAGGAAAGACTTATCAGACAATCTGTGACTTTGGCACGTCAAAAAGAGGGAATATCCTCACCAAGTCCAGCTAAATATTGGCTTCCGCAGACCACATCGACATTATTGGTAGAAGTCACCTTTATCCACCTCGAGCAACCGGTATAAAAACTGGGGCTGCATATCGATGAAAGGAAACCAATTATATGGTGGCTGCGTCTAGGAGAAATGTTGGTTCAAAAGCTCGGTGGACTCCGGTGGGTTGGGCACCGGGCTCGTATGATCGAACAGGAACCAAGCTCGGAAAGCGCCGTTTATGATGATCACTCTCTCTATGAAGACATGTTTCTGTTTTTTATGTATTTTTTATTATTAGATATGACTCATAAAAAATACAAATTAAGGTCTAAATTTGCCATCCGAAGCTAATCTCAAGCCAGCAAGTGCCACATTCTCGCACGCCAGATAATTATAATCATCAAAGCGACACACGAATTCTGGAACGTCATTGAATATTCCATAATCGTCAAAGTTCCAAGCCGGAACATCAATATTAAGGCGCTTGATCAATTTGTTAATACATACTTCTAATTCAGCTGAAGATTTTGGAATATTAGTTGACACTCTTGTTGTTTCTGCTTTTGGAAAACTTATAGTTGAATTGCAATTTTCTTTAGCTCTGTTTATAAGTGGCGCCACTAGCGGTTTTCTTTCCATCGAAAGCAAACGTTTTCTTGTCTTTGAGTTAATTTTTTTTCGTGGTGTTAAATTTTTAGTTTTGACGGAAGCTTTGATTTTTTCTTTGTTAAAAAGTACTTCTGAGTACAGGACACCAGGTGTGGACTTTGTTGGCAAAGAAGGAAAGTGTAACTCACTTATATTGGAACTAGTACATGGCAAATCTATGAAGGAGGTCTTCTTTTTCCAACTTCCTGACCTGATGTTTTTATTTGTTGTATTCAAATCAAGATGGAGAGGTTCCTAAAAACGTATGCTTAAATTCCTTGAAAATCACTAAGAGTAACTTGAACAGAAACCTTTCTGGGACTTTTTGGAACTTGATCTTTGGAAAAGGAGAGCTTGTTGCGTCGGGATCTTCCGTTTGGTTTTGGTGACTTCATTTTGCTTGAAATTAGGTGAAATTAAAAACATGTTAGCACAATCATAAATTATGTTTAAAATACATATGTCATTTTTGTACCTCAAATTTTTCGACCGAGTTAAATCACTAACCATCTTGATATAAATATTTTTGAAAATTTGATAGACTTGTATAAAAAATTAAATCATTGTATGAAGTGATTTAAATTAAAGTGAATAACTAGAATGACAAAAAAAATTTAACTGAGTTACATCAATGGTTTTCAGATCAGGTGGTTAATAGTTTTGGACGCAGAAATTTAAGCACAAACTAACAGAGAAAGATTTTGGAGGAAAAAAATATAATTAAGGAATGAATGCATTGAAGCTTAAAAGCTATTTCTTGAAAATTCTACTGAAGACCGATTTTCCAATTAAAATACTATAATCAAAAATCAAAACTGGATTGACAGATTTCATGTTTTATTTTATTTGAATTTAAATCAATTTATATGTAGCTTAATACATACATATATTATCAATGCTTTTATCACACAAACGAAATTTATTTATTAACTGCTTTAGCATGTTTAATTTGATAATACAAAGTTATTTAAAGAGAAATCATTATGATATGCTTGAGTAAGTTTTATCTGAGAATCTTTTTCTAACATATGTATGTACGTTTTTCCACGAATACTTTTCAGATCGATGATAAATCGTGGCTGCAAATTCCAAGTCAAAGGAATTATTCCTGGAGGCGGGTTAGGAAAACTTCAAGGAATTAAAGAAGAAGAATACTTTACAAGACAGGTAATTAAGACGATTAATATTTATTTTCTACGAAAAGCTATTACTTACTTTGAAACAAAATTGCTTTCCTTTTATCTCCATAAGACCTTTTCTGACAAGCCTTTTGAAAGCTTTATAGAAGCTTATGTTTTTAGACTTCTAAGACGAACTAAGAACAAATCAGATGTTTTCCTTTGTTGCTTGGATTCCTACAGTTGTCAATCAATTGAAGAAACAACCAGCTCAAGAGAAATATTCTGATGACACTAGGCGGAAGTGTTCGCATATGCTTGTCCATCTAAGGACAGGATTAATGGTCCTTTCTCAGGATACAATGATCTGTAGTATAAGGCGATAGTTTGTCACTATATCCGGGTTTAGCCCATCTTTCGACTATCTATAAGTTCACATCGAGCAAATAGCCGTCTCTTTGAAAGCCAACGATCTATGACAAGTTCCATCGCAAAAGATGGTTAGGTTAATTTGGTAGTACGTATGTTAAATGGACAGAGTCTCCTCCAAGCTCTAGCTATTAGTACGACCGAAGAATTCAGAGGTGGAATATTGCTCTTCGGCAGTAAATCACGACTGCTTATTAGGATAGATAGATAGATAGATGTTTTTGGTAACTTGCTTATTTGAAAATCCGGATCGGAGAGTTTTAGCAACTGACTCCGGATTACTAAAAAAACATTATCATTATATATGTATGTACATATACTGAAAACTGATTCTCAACTTTTAGTATTATCTCACCAGGTTACTTACTTACTTACTTAGGGGGCGCTACAGTTCGGGACGAACTTGGGCCTCAACCAGCATGCCTCTCCAGCCAGATCGGTCTTTGCCTAGCTGCCTCCAGTTTCGCACTCCACTTAGGGTCTTATACAGAGTCTCCTTTGTCTTTCGAGAGAGTGCTTTGCTACTTAATTGCCTTCCTAGCCGATAGAAACAGCGATTGGCAAGAGTAATTCTTCGCTTTATTTCTGACGAGATGTTTTTGTCAGATGTTATAGCGGATCCGAGGTACACAAAGTCCTTAACTACCTTAAAATTGTACTTGTCTATTGTGATGTTTTGTAAAATCCGCCGGTGTTGTGTGTCCCTTTTTGTGGACAGCAAGTACTTCGTTTTGGGATCATTGACTGCTAGTCCCATCTTAGCCGCTTCAGCTTCAATACTAGCAAACCATCCAGTGACAGCTCGCCGAGTCGTCGTCAGCGTATGCTAACAATTGCACAGACTTGAAAAAATTGTCCCACTACAATTGACTTGCGAGTTTCTTATAATTTTTTCAAGTATTAATTTGAAGAAATCGCAAGATAGCGCATCACCTTGTCTGAATCCTTTTTTGACGTCAAAAGCTTCTGTGAGGTCAGTACCAGCGAGAGTTCTCCATCGTCATCCTGCACAGTCTGACGAGTTTTGTGGGGATGCCAAAACCTGACATGGCTCTGTAAAGCTCGTCTCTATAAATGGTATCGTACGCGGCCTTAAAATCAATAAAGAGGTGGTGGGTATCGATTTGGAATTATTGGGTAGTTTCCAGGATATGCCGTAGCGTGAACATTTGATAGAGGCCAATCAGGTTGCTGACGAAAGGTTTCAAGCGTTCACATAGTACGGCAGAGAGGATCTTGTACGCGATATTCAGGAGACTTATTCCTCTATAGTTGGCGCAGTTTAGAGGGTCTCCTTTCTTGTGGATCGGCCAAACGATGCTGAGGTTCCATTCATCAGGCATACTTTCTTCTGACCAAACTTTAGAGATTAGTTGATGTATGCCCCTCACCAGGTCATCTCCGGCCGCTTTAGAAAGTTCGGCGGGTAGTCCGTCGGGTCCAGCAGTTTTGTTGTTTTCTAGTTTATATATTGCTATCCTTACTTCATTTTGGTCAGGTGGACGGAAGTTTTGTCTGTAATCATCCATGTTGAATGGTTCATTCTGCCTGACAGCGGGATTTTGGTCTTCATCACCGTTTAACAGTCTGCAGAAATGGTCCTTCCATGTACTCAGCCGACTGTGACTCTAGTACGAGGTTTCCATTCCTATATCTACAGGCTTCTGTGCGGGTTTTTTCTCCTTCTTTTTACCTGCTGGTAAAACTTCCGCACGTTGTTCCTGGAGTAGCATCTCTCAATATCTTCGATCGATCTCTCTTTTTCTTTTGGAGAAGCCTGTGTTCTTCCCGTCTATCCTGCTCGTAGAGCTCGCGAGCAGCTCTCATCTTTCTTTGCAGCGCCGCTTTATATGCCTCTTGTTTGGCTGCATGGGCCTGCCTGCATTCGTCATCGAACCAGAGGTTTCGTGGTGGTGGTCTGGTGAAACCTAGCACATCAGTTGCGGCCTCTCTGATGGCTTGGCACTTGATGCTGGCGATACTGGATTTCTTGAGAGGTTACGGGATATTCGATCGGCATAGGTTCTGGCGGTTTCTTGTGATTGCAGCTTTCCGATGTCATACTTCCTCACAGTATTACTCCGTTGTTATGGAGTTCGGGTTATTCGAATTCTTCCCTTTGCTGCAACAAGGTAGTGATCCGAGTCGATGTTAGCTGCTCGGAAGATGCGAAAATCCAAGATACTGGAGGCGTGTCTTGCATCGATCGCAACGTGATCAATCTGATTGACGGTTCTTGGATCTGGGTGTTGTGTATATCGAGATAAGGAAACCGTGTGCTTGCAATGGTGACGTTATGTGCCGCTGCGAAGTCAATTAGCCTAAGTCCGTTTTCAGACGTTGTGTCGTGTAGGCTATGTTTACCGATAGTCCCACCAACGATTTCCTCTTTACCTATTTTAGCGTTAAAATCGCCTAGTACGATCTTAACTTCGTATTTAGGGCATTGCTCATAGGTTTTGTCGAGGAGCTCGTAGAAGTCATTTTTGTCTTTGGGGGGCCATGGGCGCATATTAGGCTAATGTTGGCGAATTTAGCCTTGATACGGATTGTCACAAGTGGCTAACTTACGTGTCGAAAGCCCAAGATTTCTTGCCTAAGTCTACCGCTTATGACGAATCCGCACCCAAATAAACGCTGTGGTCTTGCATCTTCTTGCACAATCACCGTAGTATACGTCACAGTTTTTCATCCTCCTTTTGCCCCGCCATCCCATTGCACTCCCTGGATGGCAGTAATTCCTGCTCTGTAGCAGTCTAGGGCCTCCGCTAGTTGTTTGTCTGAACCTGATCTGTTAAGAGTTCTAACATTCCACTTGCAGATCCGAAGGTCGTTGTCCTTAATTCGTTTTTCCGGGTCTTCAACAGTTAATCCGTCCTTTTCCGAGGCTATTGGTCGCTTCGCAACTTTTTCTTTTTTCCGTGGCAGAGTTGTTAACCCCACGCACAACCCCCAACCTGGAGGCTCAGGCCCTTTGTTGGATTCCTTGGACAAAAGGAACCAGAGAATCCGGAGTCAGTAACCCACTTCGGGGTTCATTCGCCACCATCTCTATTTCAAAGCCCTGACTTGTATTAAATTGTCCCAATGACCTTATCTCCGGATGGACAGACCAGTACCCGGTGGTTACCGCGGGGAGGTAAAATAAGCACAATTGATGTGTACGAGATAGTTGCAGCAACTGTGCATCACCAGTTTGATGCCTTTCAGTGCCTACCCTATTCATACAGCACCCAACCACCAGGTTAACACCAGTTTAATTAATAAAAGAATAATTAGGATAAATCTCATGATTTGCTTTGTAGGCATTTATAAGTATTTATTCAGCAATTTTAAATTATTATTATTCAGTCATTTGTCTTCTTACAAAGAAAAAGGTTATATAGACAAATTGTCATTTCCAGGTTATTATAACTTTTTTCTTAAATAAGTTCAGCCTGTGCCTAAGAAAAGTGAACTCTTCTCCTACCGACGTATAGCTCTTACATCCCTTCTTTCTTATAGAAACGCTTATTAAACGTCAATTTAAGAAATATCTCGAAAACTTAAAGCTTCTTCATGACCGAAAGTAGGGCTTTAGCAGCAATATTTGCACTGGTGATCTGATGACATATCTCACCGAATAGTGGAACAAGTCTTTACATCGTTTTGGCGACAGTAAGATTATTGCGCTTGATATTTCCAAGGCATTTGATAGAGTTTGGCCTTGGCCTTATCGAAAATGTGTGTTTTTGTTGGCTTAGAAGCTGTCTTCTGGACCGGTCAACAAAGCTAAACATACCCCCACTCTATTGTACATGAATGGTACTTACACCTAAGAAACCGAAAAGCTTTCAATACTCGGTATGTGTGTTAACGACGACCTCCGTTGGAACGAGGTCTATTGATGCAAGACGCTCTTACCCCTTCTGATCTGGCTATAATTTACAAAGCGTTTATACGCCTAAAACTCGAGTATAACTCTCACATCTTTTAAAGAAAAAATTTTCACTTGAACTTGCCAGCTGCATTTCTCCCAATAAAAGAGTCTCCCGTAATACTTGTCTTGCAATGTATAAATGCTCATCAATTTACCCTTGAGGCCAATTTCGGACCGTGAAATATAGGGATTCTCGTTTTAGCCGAACAACACGAATTTGGAATGGTTTACCCGGTGAGATTTTCCCTTGCCATTACGATTTACAAGCAATAAAAACCAATGTTAACAGACACCTCCAATAAACTTAATTTTTAAACACCACCAAACCAAAAAAAGTGTATGAATTTTGAATTCTGATTTCAATTCTAAACGAATGAAAACGATGTTTTCCTGTCAAATAGTAACGAATCGTAACTATTTGGCAATTTGGAACGACAAATAGTTAACAATTGTTAACGATTGTCAACGATAGTTAATAAAAGAACGCCCCACGGTCATTCACCATATACTACAATTAAATCATGAAACAAGTTTCTGGGTTTGTTCGATGTTCCCTGCCCAGTGCGCACTGGGGAATGTCAGTGCATTACGTCAAACTGTCAAAAAACTGCATAGCTGATCCGGTTTTGATTTAACAACATTAAACATCTCCATTTTTGACATTTCTTTCATTTAAATTTGTTTTCTTCAAGCAGTGGCAAATAAATAGAAGTTTATAAAATGATCAACGAAAGCAATATTTTGTAGATAAACGCATAAATAACTTAAAAGCTACAAAATAATCTACGAAATATTTGATATCATAAAATAGCACACCAAATTTTGCAAATAAATGTCTCCCTTTTTAAGAAAACGAACTTCTATCAACAGTTGATTTGAATTTGAATTTTGACAGCTCCGACTTCTTACCCGAAGAAAAAACCTGAGGCGCATGAGAGTGCACCCGTGCATGCTATTGAAAAAATCAAATCTCGATTTAGAGTTCGGATCTTTGAAATTTGAATGAAACTCGCTATTAAAGAAATGACAATCACCCGTGACACCACTATAAAAGCTATAGGCCCCGATTGCGGTTGTCGACCACCAATCGACTCGCCATTTGTCGATTGCTTCGATTAGGTTGTGTATTTGGTATAGTGGACCACGATGGAAAAAATAATGTGTTATTGTGAAAAATGTAAAAATATATTGTGAATATGTATAATATAACGATTTTGACAGTTCATTAGTTTGTTTACAAATAAATTTTGCCATTTATAATTTTGGTTTGCGTTTCTTATAATTCAATTTAATTAAAAATGAGACGTTCACTTCGAATAAAAATCCGACAAAGCTGAATTTTGGTGGAGAGCTTCAATATTACATCCTAAACATTTCCTCAAAAGTACCCTAAATTTGGTGTTGAGAAAAAAATGTATGGAGGGGTAAAGGGGGTAAAATTTTGTTTTTTCGAGATTACTCGAAAAACTATAGGATCTTTTGAAAAAAATTGTAGATTGTAGCTCATGTAATTCTACGCAAAAAAGATTTTAACACTTTTTATAGTACAATTAATAGATTTGGAGAAAAACATGTGTGTATTACAAATATAAAAAAAAATGACTCCACATAAATATAGCTTTGTCGGAATTTTTTCGTAGTACGGAAATATTTTTTGTGTAATTTTCCTGGATTAAATCCCAAACAATTCCAAAGAAAATGTTTCCCATCTTATCTTTGCCTTGGACTTTACACAGACCCCTTTTGATATGTCCTGATTTTTTCCATTAACCTTACCAAAATGCTCATTTGGTTTTTGTATAAGTAATTTCTTTTCGGTTGTAAAGCATGTTATTTTTTTATTTTACATTGAAATAGCAATTTCAATAAAATAACAAGGTTTTTGACCAAAAGAATACATCCAAACGCTGCTGCCGATCAAAAAATTATGCACGACAGCTGTCGATTGTCAAACCGAAGAATGTCGAACGAAATCGACTTTCAAAATACGTAAAACAGCAATCGACGGTCGGTAATCGAAAAGAGTATAGTATCGATTAATAAATCGACAACCGCAATCGGAGCCATGTATTTTGTCAAATTCGATAAATCAGACCGCATTCACACTCTTTAAAAGCTTTTTTTTTTACCGTATATTCCTTAAAGGACCTCAAAATGTTTAAAAACCTCAAAGAAAAATCGGAGAATTTGCACTGGAATAACATCGGTTATCTCCCGTATGATGTTGTCCCTGTAAAAACCTCAAAACTAATACCAATTTACCACAGATGTAGCGTTAAGCGCAAAAATCTACTTGAAGAGGCTTATTTTCTAAATGAGGTAACTTATATTTAAAACATTTGTGTTGGTTTTATTACATTTTAACTTCATTCTAGCATTGTGATTGCTTAAAAGTTCTGAAATCCACCAAAAAGCAATAAACAATAAAACAATATTATTCGATTCAAAATTGTAAATAACAAAATTTTAAAATTATAACAAAATATTTTTGGCAGCGGAAACAAGAACCTAACCGGAACCAATTTTCGAAATGACAACCAAGTTTCAAATCAGCTGTCGATCTGTCAAATATGAACAGAAAAAAAAAAAAACATCAAGCAAATTGACTATTTTCAGAAGAAGGAAAAACTGCGCTTTTCACATGAAAACTTTTCATCATTCTACTAAAAATAGCCAATTACTTGTAAATTAATTTTTGT
The DNA here is from genome assembly GCA_963971375.1 of Platycheirus rosarum. Lineage (NCBI taxonomy): Eukaryota > Metazoa > Arthropoda > Insecta > Diptera > Syrphidae > Platycheirus > Platycheirus rosarum. Next base: position 38,948,730 of record OZ020510.1, on the reverse strand, counting down.
TTTTTTGATTATTTATACAAATTTAATTAAATATTCAATATTTTGAGAATCTCTTCTTTTTATTATGTTTATTGCTCGCCGATTCATACTAAACTTAAACTCCAAGAGCATTCGGTAAGCTTATTAGTTTTCGACCTAATTTCTTGTTTTTAATTACGCAATTTATTTAAATTATTACTGAAAACCTTTCCAAACCAACTTGGCCATTGTCTAATTAAATTTGTTGTGGTCTTTTCTTGTAGTTTTGTTAAAATGTCTTCACAAATTGGTGAGTTGGGTAGCGGTGCCGGCAAAGGTGGTGGCGGTGGTGGTAGTATCCGTGAGGCAGGCGGATCATTTGGCAAAATGGAAGCCGCTCGAGAGGAAGAGTTCTTTTACAAACAGGTTGGGGTTCAATAGAATTCAAACTTGTGCGTTTTTGTTTGAATTTCCTCGTTTTCTTTGATTTTCAGCAAAAAGAACAATTGAAGAATCTTAAGAACAAACCAGCCCCGGAAACAGCTCCAAAGAAGGAGTGATGCTTATAGCTGGTGACTTGCAAGATGCTAAAACTACGTTGGCTGAATTTGTTTGATGTACCTACCTTACCCTACATAGTTTTGAATGATTTAATATAAAAGACTGTTTTGATTTTTAAATTTGCTTTTTTATTGAATACCGGGGGTATTCTGCTTAGCCACAGAACATCATTTCTCATCGCGTCTTGGACGGGGGATTAATAAATATTTGGTGGTCGTTCAGCACAATCAGCAGCCCTTGCAGATCGTGGCATTCAGAAGACGTGTTTCAGATGTTAAAGATTAACTTACGATTAATAAACCTTCGTGTTAATGATTAAACTTTCCTCCTCCCCTTCAAATTAAACATTTTTCCTCTGGAACTGTATACTCCTCATCGAGTAAGCTGATTGCGATCGATTTTTCTTTTAACAGTAGAATGCTCAAACATTCTTATTGCTTCAAGAAAGCAACCAAAACGTCAATGACGTGCCCTTTTCTTCCGCAAATTCAAATAAAGCTCTTATCGCAAAAAATGTGTAAACATGAGCTGACGGGCAGAGATAACAACTTCAATAATCTTTCAAAACTAGTATCTTCATAATTCAATAACAATTAAAATTTTTCAGTTTAGCTGGATTTGCAAACAAACATCCCATGACATTCCATACTATCTAAAACATGACATCATTAAGTGGTTCCGTGAAAAGTCTTCTCCGCACTAGGATCAAAAAGAAAGTACTTCCAGCTATAACTGCTGAGTCCAAAAAAAGGCAATCCGATGCTATCGTCGAAAGGGTAAGTAATATATTTCCGTAATTCTCTTTCCTTGTGGACTCATTGCTTTAGCAGGTTATCGCTTCAGAACATTTTAAAAAAGCTGAAAGAATAAGCATCTACCTAAGCACACCTACTGAAGTTGACACAACTCATTTGTTGATGGAAATGTTCAATCAAGGAAAGAAGGTATTTTCTTATCAATTTTCCTTTTTTTTTAAATAAAAAAACAATTTTTTAAATCTCCAGGTTTTTGTGCCCTCATACGACAAAAATTTAATGGAAATGTTAAAACTCGAACATATGTTGGATTATGATTCACTTCCGCTGACAAAATGGAAGATCAAGCAACCGGATATCAATGATGAACGTGAAAACCCGCTGACCACAGGTGGGATTGATCTTTTCTTAGTTCCTGGTGTTGCATTTTCCAGAAATGGTGGTCGCATGGGTCATGGAATGGGGTTCTATGATAAATATTTCAAGAGACACTCAGAAGCATATCCAAACAAGAAACCAATTTTGATAGGACTTGCATTCAATGAGCAAGTAGTTCACGAATATGACCTCCCATTGGCCGACCATGATGTTCTCCTAGACTGTGTTGTAACGGAAGATGATATTTTTCTTTCGAAATAAAACTTTATTTTAAGAAACGCAAACAAAATATTAAATATTATTTTCTATCGCAAGTAGGTCCTTATTCTTCCACGACCTCGGGAGCGTTGACCAGCGAAATGCGACTGCGAATAGTGTGGATCGCTGCTAAAGTGTGGTGTCACCACCGGTTCTGAGGTGGCCGTGCGGAAGTGCTGCGGAGGCGGTGGGGCTAGTGAAGCGTCCCATGGCGACGGAGAAGCGGTTCTGTGGGATTTCGATTTTCTTTAGAAGAAGGAATTGAATTCTAAGTTCAAGAGTATTCTCACCTGTATGGTCCATTGCCTGCGTTTGAGATGCGGGAGCCTCGATTGCGACCCACTCGGGATCCACGCATAAGAGATGGGATTTTGTTGTAGCCTGTTGGACCTGTAGGTTGTGCACCGCAGGTCTCAAGAGCTAGGAAGTCGTCGACATGAAGAGATGGCGGCCGTGAAGTGTTTGGCGGTCGAGAACGGAAGAGATCGCCTCTTGATGGCGGTGCTCTTGAAAAACCTCTTCCGCGAACTGGAGTTATGTATATTTTTTTCTCAGGACGGCCCGTCGTCGGTTCCACCTCAACACGACGTGTTCGGAAGCATGGTGCTGTTGGTGTCCGTTCTCGATTGGATTGAGGCGAAGCTGATAAATGCAACACACGTTTACAATCCGAAGAGAGGTTTGTCTCTGATGGCAGACATGTGGCCACAAGATCTGCGATATCAGAAGTCACTCGCTCACAAAGTGCCAGATCTTCTTTTGTCAGAGTTTCTATACGCAAAGGATCCAACCAATACTGAACACGTAGTTGAGTTTCATCGGACGACTCATAGATGGTGAAAATAGGCCTAGCTGCATACTGTGTGACGATTCCTTCAGTTTGTGGAAGATGTGGTTCATTTATTGATTCTGGCGATGAGGCATCAATATCGGTGGGCTCATAGGATTCCAGTTCATTGATGTTTCTATCAATATCTGCCATCAGCGATTCGCTAGGTGGTTCTATTTTCTCCAGAATTGCTTTGATCTTTTTCAGAATATGTGGTTCCTCGTTATCCTTCTTGTAACTAAGCAGGCTTGTCAATTCAATGGTTGTCATTTTTAAGGTTCGATTGGGAATCGTTGTGTCCGTTGTCGAATTGTCAATCTGTGTCAGACCACGAACCAATAAAACAACTGTCTCAAGGAGACCATGAAAAGTCGCACTTTCGTTGATTTCGAGTATTTTGTTCAACCACCCCTGGAATTCCTCCCGTTTCGACAGTAAAGCTTGGCGGAGATGATAGAATGTTATGCTGAAAACAAATAAATGCGTTAGGATTTCTCCAGAGCTTACAACCTACTATTACTTACTCATGCTCGGTCAGAATGATCAAGTTTCTCGAAGCAGCAACAGTCACAGTTCCAGTGACACTTGCGTTTAACAAGTTATTCAAAATAGCTTCGATGATCTTGGGAATGAGTTCCCTAGGCGGCAATGCCGACGCCAAATTCAACTCCGACAACGATGTGGAGTATGGTGAGATCAAAGAAATCTCGGAATCAAAGAAATTCTCTAAAATTCTATGGACCGCCACTTGACATTTTGAATTCAGCTCAGACGCAGGATTTTCAGTGTTTGTCAGCACTGCTTGGAAGAGTTCCCACAGCTTTCCAGACAAGATGGACAGAGCTGAACTTTTGATAGAAGCATACGATGTTAGCTGCGCGAAGAAAGTAAGAATCCTATACAAACCAGCGCTATTGGGTCCCTCACTGCACAACATCTCAGTCAGGGTCTTGGAAACCAATAGTGTCATATTTGGCGCCAGGTCGGCCAATTGCAAGCACACTCGAGTCAGCAAATCCGACAATTGGGGAAATGATGTTGGACAAATTGTCTCAATCATCAGAGACAAACGATCACTCTCCGGATGCAAGTGAGCTGACCAGAGTTTTCGTTCGGTGAGCATTCTTTGCATTTGGGATTCCTCTAAGTGGCCTGTAATTGGCAGAGGCAAAGGCAGAGGTAGCAACTCCGCCAGTACTTGAAGTCCGGGAATAAACGTTGACGGTCCGGAGAGAATGGCTTTAACAACCTCACGGATCATCTGCGTCCACAAGCTCTTGTGCAACATATCTTCGTCTTCTTCATTGGGTTGAGTGTACGCTAGGAGTATTTTTATAATTTCCGATTTGATCTTTTGAGCTTCTCTAAAAGCTTGGCTCGTCGAGGGTATGTAATGCATTAAGAAATACGTCTTCATGAGATGCTCAACTGAAGTGAGATCTTTGTACTGCACATCTCTACACTGAATTCCAAATGTGAGCATCTCCCGCAAAACTTGCAATGTGGGCAGGACTATTTGGCAGCAATGTATCCCCTGGATGGTCATCAAAACTGGAGCATGCAATCCAGGTTGTTCGAAATACTGACACAACTTCTCGAGAATATGAAGCAGGTTTATCACTCCATCGGCTGAGTAAAACTGCAGTGCTACAAAACGATGCTTCAACTCTGTGGTCTCTGCACTTGCGGCTACCTTTCCACCTCCTATACATTGATGGCGGAGTATCCGCAAACCCATTATGAGATCGCCCGGGAATGTAGTTATATACTCCAGACTGCGTGTGATTACCTCAACCAATGGAGTGATATCGTCATAGGCAAAGATATTTACTGTCTCCAGAGGTTTCAAGTAGACGTACATCTCCTGCAGAACAGCCGACACAGAGGGTTCGAAATTCTCGTGGTTTTTGGCCAGCTCCAAGATGGTGGTTCCATGCTCGACGAGATAGTCCAAGTTATCGGAATGCCGCACGCAACAATCGACCATGTCTACCGCATAGCTCAACACCGGGGATTTATATTTCACTCCAGGTGAGCTCTGCTGACGACGTTCCTTGTCTATCAACTTCAAAATTGGCTCCAGGTAGTTGTTGAGGGCGATTGTTTCGACAGTGTGGACTCGAGACTGAATCGAACACGTCTGGCTGTATAATTCATGAAGATGTGTGGCCAGGAAGTTGGCTTCCTCCGGAGTCATGGGAGTGTGAACAATCGCATCAATGTGATATCTCGTCTGCACCTTGAAAGCCAAAGCCAATCCCAGTTTCTGGAAGTGGTTAAGGTCTCCTTTCTTCAAATCATCATCATCCAGATCTTCTTCCTCTGCCGGAATGGTTTCATCGGAATCACCCACTTGTGGATCTTCCAACAGGCAATTCACCAGAGCTTGAGTTGCTTCAAAGCAGTCATCCACCAAATAATCGATTCCCACATGAGTTCTTATCATTGCTTCCAACAAGTCCATCGACTTAGTGACCAATGATGGAGGAACCACATTTTTATTGCTGAAAATTAACAACATGGATTCGCACAGAGAATGTGTGGAGAAATACGATTGGATCATACTGGTGTAGCTCTTCTTGGCTCCTGGATCGTAGACGATCTCGAACTTCTTGGAGACCGGAAGGAATCTCTTGGGCTGATGGTAGCTAAGGACATCCGAAATCAAGGCAGAGATAACTTCGCTCATGGCAAATTCAATTTTCAAATAGCGTTGCTCGTCGAAGAATTCCGGTAGAACAAATTGTTTGGTTGTAGATTCCCGTATTAGCTCCAGAGCCTCATAGAGATTGATTTTCTTCACAATGGATCTTAGAGCGAATTTCATTCTAGTCAGCGGGGTTTGAAGAAGATTCGTCAACAAATTGTGGTAACCGTTTACTTTTCCGCTATTTATAAAGAGCTGGACGCCTTCTTTTGTGTCCAGAAGAGCATAGATAGCCTTAAGGATCATCAGTTTAATCGAAAGAGCCATGTATTCCTGTTGATAAAGAGTGAATAGCTTTTCGAAAGGATCTAGGTTCTCCACCATGAGCAGGTAATTCAAGATGTCTTTGCTGGGGGAAAGGAGCTCGATGAGGCGCACTCCGGTTTTTATGTGGCGGATTTTAAATGCAGGTTGTGGTTGAAGGCAGGCATGTTCAAAACTCAAGGCGATCTTGAGAAGCTGGCCAATCGGACGTAGATTATCCGGCTTTTCGTGGAAGAATGTATTTAGGAGGAAGTTCTTGCGACGATATGTCTGATTGAAGTGCGTCAACTGGTTGATCAACTGTTCGGAGATCAAGACTAGACTCTCCTTTTCGTCGACGCTGGAAAAGTAAAAGTCATCCATGTTTGTCTGGGCTTTCAGCTTGTTAATTGTCAAGCTGAAGTTGTCAAGATCTTTGGCGTATAATTCGTTGAGGGTTACTTGGAATTTGTGGAGGGGAGTTTTGAAAGGATTATGTATCTTGATGGCTTTTTCGAAGGTGGCAGCTTCTAAGTCGATTTCGTCCTCGATATCTTGGACATCGTCGTCATCACCCAGAATCTCATCATCACTGAGAATCGGTTCGAATTGCTCCTCTTCTTCTTCAGGAGCTGGTTGGGGGTCAGCAGGTAATTTGGCTTTATAATCATCGCCTTCGATCATGTCAGGAGACCTTGGACGAATAGGTGAACCGAGCGGAGGAGTTCGTGGCCACTTGTGGGAGGCGTCTCCTCCGTTTGATCTTGTTCGTCGACCAGATTGCCGGTATTCTGGACTTCTGGACCACTCTCGGGGTTTTTGACGCGAATATCCATCCCGTTCATGACTCTCGGAGTGCGTGCGAGTTCTCGAGTTTGCACTTCTGTCTGAGGAATGTGAAGTTTTTCTTAGACGAACATCAGCCTTGTAGATGCCATTATCTTCGGGTTCTTGAAAACTTCCCACGGATGGACTTTGAACGATATCGAATTGGTCTACTTCCATGGCAGTAGATTCGAAGGGAAGGTTATCCGGGCGCCAATCTGGTTTTTCGACTTTGACCGTCTCCTCATCGGGCATTAGCAAGACTTCTTCTGGAGCAGGTGGCTCACTTGGTTCTCGGGGTGGACTTGCTATTTGATCGGCTACGGTGGCATTTGTTAGAGTTCCGTAAACTGCTAGGGTGATTGTGCTGTACCATCCTCTCAAGACTAAACCATCAGTTGGGATCTTCTCCAGATGGCACTCTAAATGTATACAGTCATTTTGGTTGTATTCGAGGCTGCCGAAATTTTCGAATGTCGAAGCTCCTGGCATGCCTAGGTCGTTGACAAAAAATTCGATTCCAAACTTTGAGGGGTTGGTGGCTCCCAATCGAACACCTCCTGGGAAGTCGGCTTGTACGCGTGCTCCTAAGGGGATTATCCGCACTTGTGTAATGTAGACTGGTTTTGGGAATTGTACTAAGTCCAAATTTATATCCTAAAACCGAGAATTTCATAGAATTTATAGATTTAAGAGGGAAATTGTATTTTTTTACCGAATTGACTTCATGGGAAAATGTATCGAAGAATAACAACTCTGTGGCATCGTCCAAGTCTGCCATTTTCGTGATGAAAGCTTAATGTACTGTAAAAACGAAAAAATGTGTATTTGTTCATTTATTTATTGAATTTGTTGAATTTTTACTTTGGATTAGAAAATTTTTGCGTTGCTGGTGCGTTTTTTTAATTCGATGACATTTAAGATATTGTCGATAGGGTTGTCTTGTTTTGTTGCATTTTGTTTATCGGTGTCAAGCCGGTGTAGTGTTCTCTTTCTTGGTAATCATTTTTTGTTGACATGTAAGAGATGGGAGGTACCAGATTAAAATAATTGAACAAATAAAATTTTACTGAACAACATTCATTAAAGGAGTACAGCGGCTTTTTTTATTTCTCATGACAGTAGTTGTAAGTAAAAGTAGCTTTACAGCTTTCATCTCGATAGTTTTTTTATTATTTGGCCGTAATTTTTGGTTATTTAATTTATTTTAAATTATTTATTTGAACTCAGCTTTGTAAAATGAACATAATACAGAGAAGAAAACAAAAATGATGCTTATAGCTTCAAGTCATAAATACACGGTGGATGGTGAGGCATGCATGAAGTAAAGTGTTAACTTAAAGAACAATCAAAACATATAATATGGGTAAAGGACATTTCATTGGTTTGGATGTCGAATTCGAGTGCGTCTTTTTAAAGTTTTTATTTTCTCTCTTGAGTAATTGTGTAATTATATGAACATCAGAATAAAAATTGAAATTTCAAAAATGAGGCATGCTTCATAAAACACTGTGTAATGGGCAGAGTTAGAACTACATCTTGAGTTTCGATCTGTTTTTATGCTAACGTTTTACAAAAAAGAGAAAATACCATACATTCTAATACTGAACATTTATCAGGGTAAGCATAGGCAGATTATAATGCACATAACATTTATTAATTAGAAAATAATGTACAAAAAAAAATATTTTAGTTGTATTAATAGTAGCGTTTTATTATCCACCAAGGTCCATATGGATCTTTGTCGATAAATAAAACGATCCAGATCTAGATCCATATCATGCATTATTTTGTGTTCAATTCCTATTACAATACTGCAAAGGAGCCACCTGTATTTCAGAATTAGAACTAATTCTTGGATCTTAAAATAGATCCAGATAGAAAGCAGGATTTAAAATTGTTTTTGTAATACATGCTAATACATAATCCAGATGCAGATCCGAAGATAATAAAACACAGCTAATATCGATAATAAAAAGACTCAGATGAGGAAAGAACATTTTTTTCATTTAATTACAATTACAATATATCCTAACAATGCAATTATTCTTCCGATGTTCAAAACTATTGTTAATTTTTGAATTTTGAAATCGATCCAGAAATCCAAATGTTTTTCTTCCGAATTTTGATGAACAATTGACCTAAAAATTTTTGTTTACTGATTTTCAATGCATGAAACACAACCTCCTTCAAATTTGGTCACGCTATGTTTTGCACGCTTCGTGTTCCCAATGTAATATGGTAATTTATCAAATTTTCCAAGCGAACAAAAGTTCAACCAGTTTCTACTTTTAGCTTTGGGTTTGAATCACTTTACGTTATCTTTTACATGAACCTAACTTCATTTCAAATTAAAAGTGACTTTTATGATAAGATGCATTGATTTTCTTTGGATGGACTTGTAAACGTCAGGCGAAACCGAAGCTAAAGCTTTATTGTGTTTCAGGTATAAATATTAAAAATGGCAAATAACACCGTGCCTCTATGATCTATATATTATAGTCCCCTTTTATACACATAGGCATATGCCGCAGCGTGACTTAGTATCTAGGCGAAGGAGTTGAGAATTGTAATGGGGATCACATTCACGCAGGGACCGAGAATTCGTTGCGATTCTCTCATTCTCGTTTGTTATTTTCATTGCTTGTGTTATTATTATCCTCCTCAGTTTGTGGTTAGATGTATGTTTGCCGTAAGTAAGAGTCGCGAGACGCTTATTCAACGTGTGAAGGCTACAGGCGTGCCCAAAACTGAATTGATAAATAATCGGTGTCATATGATTATGTGTATAAAAGGATAAATAGAATTTCATCTGTCATTTCTATAGAAAGAAAGAAAAATAGAATGCTAGAAAATTTGTGATGGGCATTTAATAGCAAACTATTTCCTTTGCAGAAATGTAGCGGAGAAAAAGCGTTGTGTTGTATTCATGCTCTAATAATATTATAAGAAAAGAGAACGTTCTACATTTTTTTCCAAATAGAATTCTATCGGTTGAAGGCTATGAGGTGAGCATTATGTAGAGTGAATATAGAATGCTATTTACGGTCCCCACGAGCAATTTTCATAGAATACTACTTAGCTTTCTTTAAAATCTTGCTCGTAAAAACACCGGATAAAATGAATTGCGCATAATTATAGACGCTTTAATACCAAACTAAAACAAATAAAATGTGGCACTAACATTTAAAGTTAGTTCTTCAATTCAAAATACATTAGCGCAAAATAGTAGTCATTTAACTCTACGCTAAAACATAATGGGAAACTAGGTTGAAATTTGTATGAAAATATGACGTAGTTTCATACTATGGACATTTGTTTCACAGAGATATTTTTCAGAATTTTTCGTATGGGTAATTTTTAAAATTTTAAACAATTGTTTATAACTAATTAATTAAGGTTTTCCAAATTCTGGAAATTTGTAAGGAGTTTACTGAAATAATTCTTAAATTTGGAAAACCTTTTTCAGAATTTGGAAAAGCATATTTAAGAAGTTATGGACATTTGTTTCACAGAGATATTTTTGAGAATTTTTCGTAAGGGTAATTCTTAAAATTTTAAACATTTGTTTATAACTAATTAATTAAGGTTTTCCAAATTCTCAAAATTTGGGAGGAGTTTATTTAGTTAATTTTAAAATTTGAAAATTCATTTTTACTATTTGCAAAAGTTTATGTTTAAAGTTTTTGATAATTTAATTTTTATCTGCATTGTTTCTTGAAAATGTTCAACATTTAAATATGCGTTAATAACTAATTTATTAAGGTTTTCAAAATCTGAAAACTTCTAACGAACTCAGTCACAAGATTTATAAGTATTGAAAATTATTTAAATGAAATAATTTCATTAATTTGATACTTTGAGAAAAATGTTAACATATAAATAATGAAGATTAGCTAATATATTAAGTTTTTTGAATTATAAAAACTCATAAAGAGTATTAAAATTGATTTCAAAATCATGCAATTACTCTTAAGAATTTGAAAATTATAAATTAATTATTCATAAACAATTATTTTCGCGTTGATATTTTTTAAGCGAATACCTTACGAATTAATGAAAAAACAAAACTCGTTTTTACTGGCAGATGTAAGCCCGTTTTTATGTCCCAACGTGTCCTAATGCGTTACGTTACGAGTATTTGTTTATAGATTCTGTCAATACTTTTACATTTTTGTTGTTTATTATTAAATTACACTTTTCCAAATTCTAAAAATGGTTTTCCAAATTTGTCTAAACTGTTCCCCATCGATTGACACCAAAAAGCCCAATTTTGTTTCTATGTGCTGCTAACTATACGCCAAACCTTTAATTGTTAATAACTTTTAAACTATAGTTTTCCAAATTCTAAAAATGGTTTTCCAAATTTTTCCAAATGTTTTCCAAATTCGGGGCACCAACAAAATCAAAATTCCCGACATAGTGCTGCTAACTATACGGGGGTGTTGTATTCATGCTCTAATAATATTATAAGAAAAGAGAACGTTCTACATTTTTTTCCAAATAGAATTCTATCGGTTGAAGGCTATGAGGTGAGCATTGTGTAGAGTGAATAAAGAATGCTATTTACGGTCCCCACGAGCAATTTTCATAGAATACTACTTAGCTTTCTTTAAAATCTTGCTCGTAAAAACACCGGATAAAATGAATTGCGCAAAATTATAGACGCTTTAATACCAAACTAAAACAAATAAAATGTGGCACTAACATTTAAAGTTAGTTCTTCAATTCAAAATACATTAGCGCAAAATAGTAGTCATTTAACTCTACGCTAAAACATAGTGGGAAACTAGGTTGAAATTTGTATGAAAATATGACGTTGTTTCATACTATGATTTCATTATGCCAAATCAGTTAATTTCGAATCCAATTTGCAAATTTGATTCCAAATCATCTCATTTCCCATACAAAATCACATTTCGAAATCATCTCATTTCTACATAATTTCGACGAAATTAGGTTGACATTTAGGTAATATAAAGTCGTACACACCTTATTTGAAAACAATTGAATCACAATTGAACAAGGTTCAATAACAAATTTCAAAGTTGACATTATAAAAAGAGGGTACGACTGGGTCGCATGTACTTGCTTTATATGTCTAATCACAGTGTAGGCTAGATATTTGAAGGAAAAGATTTGAAAAAAAGGATATTTGAAAGGAAAATCATAGACAGACGGACAAACATTTTTTGTCACCAACTTTTGTACGCTTCTCTGTGATCGTAATTTCATGTTTGAATTTTATCTCAAGTTTTTATATTCACGAATCTTTAACTTGCCTTATAGTACCTATTATAGTAAATATGAAAGTGTAAAACGAAATTAGCAAATTTAGATGAAAACACTTTTTCTGCAAATTTTCAAATAAGGTAATTCCGTTTCTAATAAAAACGTAGTATCACACTAAGTTTTTGATAATGTCGACTGTAACTGTCTATAATTTTGCGCCATTAACTTCACGCTACTTAAAATGTTTAGTTCTGCACTAATTTTTTCTTAATTATAAACAAAAAAAACCCTGCACTATTTAACATCAAATTTGAAAGTTGAAGAACCTTAGGGAATTTTGTTGTTATTGGATTTAGTCAGGGTTTTTGTGTATTTTTATTTTCAAAATGGCGTTTTGTGAGAGCGAACCTTCATTCTCTCTGAGAGTTTTTAGTTTCACACTAAAAAGATAATGTAGAGGATTCCTTTTATAAGAAATCTAGTTTCAAACTAAGAGAAAATCTATTTTTGAGTCGTCTATATTTGAAGAACTACACTTTTAATGTTAGACCTTGTATACATGATTCTTTTTTTCGGTTGTTTCTTCATTTTTTCTTTTCGACAATTCGGTAAGGGGTGTAGAAAAGTAGGGGGATTGAAGTAACGAATGGAAGAATGAAAATTTAAAGATTTTTTGTGGTTGAGCTTTGACGTTTCTCGTTTGAGAAAGAAAATGCTATGCACGGACTAAAAATAAGAACTTTTAAAATTTAAAACAATTCCCAGTCATGTTTTTTAGTGGTAATGGATGGTTTTTGATAGAATTTTTTTTAGAATTTCGCATTTTTTTTAGAATAAAACAGCACAGTTTGTAGGAAAGTATTGGATAAATTCGGGGTAATTGAAATCAGTGTACACACCAACTTACGTGCCTGTCCAAAAGAAGAATGAAGAAACAACCGAAAAAAGGAATAATGTACACAAGGTCTTAGTTCCAAATTTGTTATTTGTTTTAGTTTGGTATTAAAGAGTCCTGTTTAAAAATCTGCGCCAAAGAATTTAAATACGACGATGCAAACGTACCCTAAGCATTCAACAACACACCAACGAGAAATGTCACTTTTTCCTCGGCTGTCTGGTCGGTGTCAAAAAATAAAATGGCGAACTATTTGGCTGCTGATGGACGGCCGTTCTTTTCTCCAAAAAAGTGTTTTCCAATTAATCTGATTAATCAAAACATTTTTGATCTAAAAATATAAAAAAAACCAACACAAACAAACAAAATACAATTAAACTCAATAATCAATTCCTAAAAGTGTCCACTTTACCGTAAATTCCATCAAAATCTCACGTGATAATCGCCAAACAGAAATTAACTTCTGCCAGTTCTTTATTTCTTCTAAATCCTCGCCCTCGTCGGTTAATTTGCTAGGCAACTTAAAAAAATCGTTAAAAACGACACATTAAAATGTATAAAAACACAAGTGATTAAAAACAGTGGAAAATACACACCTTATTGATTGTTTAAAACCACGGCCACCAAAACGTATTTCAGGTCGATTTGTCGGTCGAGGCTGTGCCTCCCATCACCCCTGCCCCTACCTTGATATTTGTGTGTTTTTTCTAGTTATTTAGAAGAAAAAAATGCATTTCAAAAGAACATCCAAAGAAAGACCATCAACGACAACGGTGGTTAGCAATTTCCTACGTTTGTGTGTCACAGTAGTTGCTCTTCAACAGCCTACCACCATATTTGGTAGGTCTAGATCTAAACGAATTTTACTTCTCAAAAAACCACCACAAAGCCACTCACCCAAGCTTTTCCCATTCCCCAATATATAGGCTATCCAAGAGCAACAACAACAGAAACCATTGCCACTTCAAATTTCAGCGAAATATCAACTCCTTTATCGCGTATTAACGCCACTATCAGCAGAAATTTAACTATCGGCAGCGGTAATTACAAAAATTTACCGTCAACAACAACAACCCCCCTCACAGGCTTAGTTATTTCAACAAAAGGCAGTGGCGTCCGTGAGAGGTCAGCTGCTTTAACGACCGCAATGGCAGTAACAACGAAGAATTCCAGAGACAACTCGGAAATCAGCAATGTCACTGAACAGCCAATTCAAACGCTTCCAATGCTTTCCAGCTATGGCAAGAAAAAAGATAGTAAGTTATTTGTTTTTTTTTGAAACACCTTTCAGTTGATAGAGATTGCACGATGCTCGATAAAGTGCGGCAGGACTTAGAAGAGCAAACAATCGATGAGCAGAGAACGTCCCCCTAGCGGCGGCGACGTCTCTGGTGGCCACGAAAATAGAGTTGTTAATTTTGTTTTTGTTGAAATAGAATAAACAATTAATCTTGATAAGGAAGTTTATTATTGCAAATCAAGTTGGATTTGCATTGTTTACTATAAATAAGGTAATAGGTGGAATAGTATGAGATGAGGTACATAGGTGAGAAGAGTGCACGTGTAAGATGGGAAACAATAGCATCTTGAAAGTAATTTTTTTTGATTTTTGTACACAAAAATGATTATTTAATTTTTGAAAAATAACAGTTATTTCTCCAAAACATTCCCAACAAATTAAACAAGTCGTTCTAAGGATGCTTTAAGGAACATTTTTTCAAAACTGTTAAATTGATTCTGCTAACCAGGTAACGTCCAATCTAGATGATGTCACACACGTGCTTACAAAAAGGCACTCTGATCTCTTATCCGCATTCGAGAGGAAAGCCTTACGGAGAATTGTTGACCCCGTGTGCGAGGAAGGATGATTCCGGAGAAGATACAATCATGAATTGTATGAAATTTAGCAGATGTGTATAAAATGAAGCTCGGTATACTCCGGTGGGCTGGGCACCTAGCTCACATGAGCGAAGGTCAAGGTACAGTTTTTCTTATGGTAGAAGACAACGTGGCAGACCCTGTTTGCGTGGGAAGGATGACGTAGACCAGGTCGCCCAAATACCTCGCCTTGACATCCATAAGGGCACATGACAGTCACCGGATTGTCATGTCGCGATTGACGGAAGACATGCGTTCAGGATTCTGAACGTCAATACATTCCGAGGAGTAAACATCGACACGGATAACTAACTAGTTGGTGCAAAACTTCGAAAACGGATATCTATGGAAGTTCCTGGTCAGGTACATACACCAACTCATCTGCAAAATATGGTCAGAGGAAAGTATGCCCGAAGATTGAAATCTCAGTACCATCTCCACTCTGCACCATCTATACAGAAATCAGCCTTTTAAAAATCGCTTACAAGATTCTGTCCCCAGCGTTTTATGTGAACATCTTAAGCCGTTTGCTGACGGAATAATAGATTCTTATTACCTACCGGCTTTAGAGCTCGAAAATCTACGATCGACAACATTTTCACATTGCGCAAGATCTTTGAGAAAACTGAAGAATTTAACATCGAGGACCACCATCATCTGTTCATCGATTTTAAAGCAGCCTAAGACAGTTTAAACAGGGACGAACTCTACCGAGCCATGTCTAGTTTTGGAATTCCTGCTAAACTGACCAGTTTTAACAGGATGCCGATGGAGAGTGCGCGCTGCTCAGAGACCTTCGACAACACCAGAATTTTACGACAAGGTGACGCACTCTTGTGCTGCTGTTTCAACATTGTGCTTGAAAAGATAGTACGCATAAGGCAATATCTTTAAAAAAATAAAGTAGTTACTTGGGTTTGCTGACGACAACAACATCAGCGCAGAAAGCGCAGTTCAAAAGACAATAGCATGCCTTTTCCAATGCTTTGGAAGAAAGACGCAAAACTTTCTGGACCAATCGAACGCACGATCTTTAACTGGTTATTATGCTTCCTCGATAGTGACGTAGATTCCAGCGCTGATATGATAATCAGACCCCAATAAAAGTCATGAATTCGAGCTGAAAACCGGAAACAATTTAACCAGCTAGGAAGGCCTGTAACGCCCATGTTCAAAGAACCAAATTTTTGTATGATCAGCAAAAAAATACTACGATGTCCCACGGGTAGTAACAATCGGTTTCAAACCTTGTTGTCAATGACACTCGTTTTTTTTGGATTACTTAAATATAAGGCACTTTACTGCCAATTTCACGTGGCTAGATGGTGTTATGACTTACACAGTTCTTGAGAGAGTAAATGATTATTCGCACACATGCAGGAGCCTTAAAAGATCTTAATATACATAAATCCGCTGGTCTGGATGTATCCCCGCTAATATTCTGAAATGGTGTTCTTTCACGCTGGCCAGCAGTTCCCAAAAACACAATTTTCCTTCATCCTCAGATTACAAACCCATCGCGTTGCTTTCTAAGGTAGTCATTGAAACGCTGATAAATTATCAGCTTAAAAAATATCTTTAAGAACGAAAGCTTCTAACGACCGGCAGTACGGTTTTGTTAACCGATTTGGGATTCTCCTAACCACACCACCGAGAAACCAATTGATCTAGCTCGGTTGTGCAGAGGCAAATAAAACGTTGATGTACAGGTTGTGACACCAGAGGAAATCCAGGGGCCGAATTACGGCTCCAGTGAGCGAGTGAGTGAGTGCCATCAGTGATCGAATGCCCGAGTTACCACTTTGGGATGATGGCATTCGTAGTCTGACGTATCGTTTAACTATTATAAATTGTACTAGCTTTATTCAACTTAATGGTGTATTAATTGATTTCTCTATTGCCTAATAGATTTCGTTAGGATATATTTTGTTATGGATAAAAGAATTTCATTGTAGCCATTAAAAAAAAGGTGAACATTTTGTAATTATTTTAACATGTAAAATGATTCATATTCATCAAACGAATGTAAAACATTTGAAATTTTGGCAGAAATGTCTAACAAACAACGACAACATAATAAATGGTCATATATTTTCGTTTAGGTAACAATCAGTGAGCACTTTATCTATCGAATGAAAATCTGCTCGATGACTGAAGTGGAAATGCCAAAAAATGGTAAAAGAGTGCTCGATAACTGATGCGGTAATTCGGCCCCAGAACTTTTAACAGCTCTACATATGAAAAGGATGAGAAAACTCAGGTCAGGGGCCTATTTCACCAACTACAAATTGCAAGCACAATTTTGTGATTTGTAGTTCACAAAAATAAATTTGTAGGGGAGCCTTCTGTTTCACCAAGTACAAATACCTGTTTCACAAATATGTCATTATTAGACAAAAAAATTACAAGGAGCTTTTGAAAACAACAAGTTTCCCAAACTACCGTTTCACCACTTGTTGTTCCTTCTAGTAAATTGTAAGTCATTCTCATTAAGTGTTTCTTTGAGTGAAGATCAAGATGGACAAAGTGAATAAAATGTTTTTTGTTTCCTTGGAAAAAGGAAATTTTGTTCGGAAAGTTTAATGAACAGGTGACCCATGGAAAGAAAGTTATAGAATGGAAACATTAACGATATCCTAGCTTCAAGAGGTATTGTAATGAATAAGGACTGCGATATTACTTGGCAAAATTTGAAGCGAGGAACTATTGTAAGACTAAATAAAAAAAAAAAAAAGAATTCTTTCTCAAATTAAAAAAAATCATTATTAGGTTAAACTGGATAATGCCAAGAAGACGAGATCTGCCGGGGGAACAACATTCAAATTGAGTGATCTCGATAATATCAGGCCCGCCATTCATATTTCCGTGGGATTTTTGTTTTTCCTTTTTCAAATGACAGCTTTTTTTCCGTTTCCGTGAGTGTAATCGCACTGCACCGGTCTTATATATTATTGTGATGTATTGGCCTGGGTTTGGCAAATGAAACTCAATCAAAATTCCAAAATAATACAACAAATCTCTTTATTTTATGAAACACAACCTCTTTCAGTTTAAATAATAGTGTGATGTGGCAACAAGTTTAGATATTTGGAGGATACATTTTGTAAATTAACGACATCTATTGGATTCATTGTGTACAACAACCAACATTCATTGTGAGCGCCTAAAAGTATGCTACATATTTGCAACATGTTTTAACTGAGTACTAAATCAAACTTGAAGTACTAATTCGAGACTCGAATTAGTACCGAAAGCTTAGATTGTGCCAGAACCAGACAGAAGCTTCCAGAAGCTTGTAAACTTGTATAAATACAAGAGTAGATTGCATTGAGAGTTCAGTTTATTTTCGAAAGTGGAATTGTTAACAACTGGAAGCGTTAATAAAAAGTGATTGAATTGAGATTAAATAAAAAGTGTTGAATGATAAAAACGTATTTGAATTGTGAATAAGTGGAATAAGTTAAATTGGTGTTATTTAAACTGAAAGACGTTGTGTTGAATAAAATAAAGGGATTTGTTGTATTAATTTGGAATTTTGATTGAGTTTTATTTGTCGAAACCCAGGCTAAAATATCACATTGGTGTCAGAAATTGGGGATAAAACTCAGTAAAGTGCTAGAAAATTCCATAGTGACATTTTTTAAAACAGTTTCGGTGACTCATTTAATTGTGAAAAATTTTCCAGAAACTATTGAACTGATTGTGCTATAAAACTGTGAATAGCGAGTATTTTTGTTAAAAATAGTGTTGGAAAAAGATCTTTCTAGAAGAGACATTAAAATAAAACTGACTGTGTTGTGAAAATAGTGTTTCAGTTACATAAAATGGGTCGCAAATTAGAACAATTGACAACAGCTGAGTTGAAAGAAGAATTAGGAAAACGAAATCTTCAGACTTCGGGGCTGAAAAAGGAACTATTGCTCCGACTTCAGAATGCTATCACTCAGGATGGTGGAGACCCCGATACCATGTTGTTCGATGTTGAAGAACAAGGGAGAGAATGCACAGTAAGTACAGCCGATGAAATGCCTGCTTTCATGAAGTTGCTTCTGTCGAAATTCGAAGAACAAAAGAACGTTCTCGAAGAACAAAAGAACGTTCTCGAAAGTAAATTCGACGAACAAAAGAATGAGCAGAAGAATTCTTTAGAAGTTCTTCAGAAGCAACTAAGCGAACAAAGGGATTCTCTCGAAAACAAGCTAGATGCACAGAATGCTCTCTTCGACAAAAGACTCCAAATAGTAGATCAGAAAATAGAAAACTTAGAAGAAAAGTTCGGAAAGCAAGTAGAAAGTGTAGAGCAACAGTACGAACATCTGGCTAAGGAATTTGATTCTTTGAAAAAGCAGAAGGTTCGGGAATATTCGAGCGACGGTCCACGAAGAAAGGAAATGCAGCCCCCTGTCTTCGATGGTCAAACATCATGGCCAATTTATAAGAGGCAGTTCGAAGCTGCCGCCTTGACAAACAACTGGGACAACGAAGACAAATCAATTGCTCTTACGCTTGCTCTCAGAGGAACAGCTGCCGAATTGCTGCAGACCATTCCTGAAGACAAACATCAGGATTATGATGCCATGGTCAAGGCAATCGAGATGAGGTTTGGCGACGACCACATGCAGCAAGTTTACCGAGTCCAGTTGCGTCGAAGGGTCCAGACAAGAGGTGAAACGCTACTACAATTGCAAGCTGACATCGAGCGCTTGGCCAATTTGTCTTATCCCAATACCAGCAGGGAAATCATAAACGAACTGGCAACCGATGCGTTCACTAATGCCATTGCAGATGGAAAACTACAAATGGCTGTGAGAATGGCAGATAAGAAAACGCTCGCTGAGGCTTTAGCATTTGCCCTGACAATGGAAGCAGCAGACCAAGCTTCGCAAGGTAGCCATCGCGTCAGGGAAATGGCTACGCTAGAGTGCTCATGTCAACGTGTCGACATTGAAAGACAAAACCCGAACACTGCTCGAGGTCAAATGAGATGCTGGAATTGCAACAAGCTAGGACATCTACAGCATCAATGCAGATCTCCACCTAGACAGGTAAGCTGCCCACATTGCGCAAGGAGGAGGCAGAATGACGAAGCATCTGGCAGGAATAACACTCACACTGCTGGACAAGCTTCTGATCAACAGCAGGCGGGAAACGCCTAAGAACCAACTTCGCGGGGCTGAAGTTGGTTGATGGAATCGACGCCCCCAGGACCATCATCCAAGTTTCGCAAACTACACGCTGCAGCAAGAGCTTGACAGTGGAGACAGTCATCAGAAACAGAAAATGTGTGGCCACTGTCGAAAAGGTCCACTGGTGATCTGATGTCCTATTTCACCCAATAGAGTAACAAATCTTATCATCACTTTAGCATTTGATAAAGTCTGGCATCTAGCTCTTTTATGGAAAATGCGTGCAGTCGGTATCGACAAATCCCTTCTTTGTTGGACTAAAAACTTGCATTCGAAGACTTAGAATTTATATTGAACGTTATTAAAATCTAAAACCAACAATATAAATGCTGGGGTGCCAATGAATTCTTTCGCTGACGACATTATCCTAAGCTTCTCATATTCGTTTCCTCACATCCTTGCTCTTCGTATGTGGAATTGCAATTGCAAATTAGGATAATTTCATTTAACTCTAATGGAAACAGTACTGTGCAACGGGAAATGAAAAACTGCGTAGAATTTAATGTTTCCAACATTCAATATTGTCTTGTATCTTTAAAGCGCGGCTTGTCCCCTTCGCCACTGTATATGAGTGGCACTAACATCAAAGAAAGTAAACAGCTTGCGATTCTCATTATGTACATCACAAACTATCTCTTATGGGACGATCACAAATTTGACGTAACCAAAACAGAAGCAAAATGACCAGGCTTCTCTCTTTCTGAACTGGCGTACTATACGTAAATAGCTTAAGTTTAGCTCCCATTTATAGACTAGTTAATTGCTCCAAGTAACTTATTTAAGTCTCTTGTATAGTATTCAAAGACGAGCATTAAAATGATTGAAGACAGATTTATTATAGATGAACATCGTCGCAATGTTTCTTGTCTCTCCTTTTGTTACCGTTACTTCTACAGTCAGACCCTCAGACCTCTAGTGAAACCTTAATACACGTGCTTCTCATTAGTTTATCCTTGAGTCCAATTTTGGTACTGTCAAGTACCAGAGATTCGTTCTTTAGCCGTACTACACGAATATAGAATGCTCTACGCAGCCAGCCCCTCTGATTGTGATATTAAAGAATTTAAAATACATTTCATCTGCCTTTTCTAATGCTTGCACTGTGTCTCCGCATTTATTAAAAAATAAAGTGCACGAACTTGCTCAAATGTGCGACTGGACTTGGGGCTTGAGGTTTTTGAAAAAAGGAGATACAAAACCATTTGCAATTTTGTTAATCACCTAAAAATCACAAGTTAAACGTTTTTTTGGAAAAAATGTAGTAAGCCATTTAATTTCTTTTACAGTTTTGAATTTTAAGATTTAAGGGAACATTTTTTCAAACTCGTTTGACATATTCCAAATTTTGTTTGAGTATGCCAACATCTAGCAGCTAGTAATTATCAGAAAACAAAAAAATTAAAGTTTCAAACAAACCGTTTTTGAAAAAAACAAAAACTAAGTATGTAATAAAATTTGAAAACTAAATGTCTACCGAGGAACAAAAATATTGAAAATTGTTCGACCAGTTTTTTTAAAAAGTAGTTTTTTTTTTAAAAACTTTTCGAAAAAATATTTTAAATTTTTTTAGTGTGTCATTATAACGAAATCTGTAGTTTTCATTTGGGAAAATTACTTAAAAAAATTCAATCAACCCGTTTTCAAAATATTTCGACCGAGATACTACCTAATAAATATATACTAAATACCAAGTTTGAAGCGAATCGGCCCATCCGTTTATGCTGTAGAGGCGCGAACAGACAGACAAACAGACGGACGGAATTTCCGGACCCACTTTTTTCAACTTCTCCTATTATCGTAATGTCATGTTTGATTGTTAGAATTTTTTTTAACGAATCCATAACTTGCATTATAGTACCTATAGTCGTAAGTAAAAATGAGACATCTCCATTTAGTTGACCTGCCTGAGGTCAACTTTACATAAAAAGCATTAAGGCGAAGCAGTTAAGAGGGAGAGTTGTGCTCCCAGTCGAGCTCATAACAATTGTCGGTTAAAGAAGGAGCACGCTTTCGGTTTTCCATTATCTTTTAGTAATGAGTAATGAGCCTATCATACCCTCCAACAGTAGCTATATGCACTGTGATAAATAATCGATAGTTGATCAATCTAAAGGAATAGAGTCGACAAAAAAATTGGATCGTAGAACCTTAACATAAGCATAAGTCCGTCGTTAGTTTTTTTTCTGCTCAGAAAATAGAATATAGAAATAGAATAGAAATAAAGGGTTTTTCAATAAGAGCGCTACAAAAGTTTTTTTTAATAAAACAAAAACGGTTTTGGATATCAATGAAATTCTTTATTCCTGTGAAAGTACGTTCGATGCCATTATGTATGGAACTCGATTTCTTTTGCTTGGCCACCAAGGGCACGCTTGCAGAAGTCCAGACGCTGAACCCAATTTTCGACGGTTTTCAAGCATAAATCGGCCGATACTGCTGCATTTTCACGTTCGATATTCGCACGAAGTTCATCAATCGTCGCTGGCTTGTTGGCAAAGAACATAGACTTGACGTAGCCCGTCAAATCGCACGACCGAGGCGGCCAAGCGACTGCACCATTTCGTGAGATAACACGTTCTCTAAACTTGGTTTCCAATAAATTGATTGTGACATTCGCTGTGTGGCTTGTGGCGCCGTCCTGTTGGAACCACATGTCCTCCAAGTCCATATCATCCAATTGGGGCCAAAAATATTCGGTATAATAGATATATATATATAATATAATAGAGATCCCCATTCACAGTAACGTGCCGGTCTTGATCATCACGGAAGAAGTACGGCCCAATGACGCCGCCGGTCCATAAACCACACCAAACCGTAAAATAATTCGGAATGCAATGAAGACTCATGGAGTACGTGTGGATTGCTGCCTGACCAATACCGCATATTTTGTTTATTGACGAAGCCATTCAGCCAGAAATGAGCCTCATCGCTGAAGATGATGCTTCGATGAAAATCCGAATCATTTTCAAGTTGTGGCTCAGCCCAATTCACGAACATACGACGCTCTGGTGGTCAAGCGGCTTCAGTTCTTGCGTCAATTTAATCTTGTAAGGATGTAGGCCAAGATCTTTTCGCAAAATTCGCCACAACGACGTCACAGAGATATCCAACGCTTGAGAACGACGTGTGAGAGACACATTTAACATTGCTTTTTGCAGCTGAAGCCTCAGCGGCAGCAATATTCTCTACACTACGGGCACTTCTTTGTCTCACTGGCAAGGGAACATTTTGTACTGTGCCTGTGGATTCAAATTTTTCCACTTGACGCTCAATTGTTGATCTGCTAAGACGATTATGACGACCATAAATGGGACGTAGCGCTCTTAACGTTGAGGCCGCTGACTCCGAACCGTAATGTTGATTATGTTTTAAATAATTATAAAATGTACTATTATACGTTTATAAATAATTTTTTATTTTTTTGTTCGTAGGAATTTTAAAATGCCACTGCGACATATGCAAAGAGAGCAACAATATCTGCGAAACTGATGGACTTTGTTTCACATCCGTCGAGCTCAGCAAAGGCACCGTTACATTCAGTTACAGGTAAATATTAAATCCTTTCATATACTCAAAATAATCTTTTCCGCTTCGAAAAAAAAACAAAAATCAATACGTATCAGATGCCTAGACATGTCGCAAAGTCTTCCACCAGGTCATTTCATATGGTGCAACGATGGCAAAAATGGCGGGCCAACAGCCCGTCCAGCTGCCAGAAGAGGCGGTCATGCCTGTTGTGGCAACAGGGACTTTTGCAATCTAGATTTAAAGCCAGCAATTAAATATTATTCCGAAAATCCCCAGCAAGGCATCGATGAAGGTGGGTCCAACACGCAGAATAACTGAGAATTGAGTCTCATCTATCGCCTCCTAACTACGTTTGTTTTTTTTTGAAAATGATCACTGACTGACCTCAGCCAAAATTCCCTACTAAACAAATTACCATTTTTATTAAACAAAAAAAAAAAAAACTATCGAAACAAAACAACCAGAGTTTGCACTACGCTTTTCCTCCCAGTTCGCGCGTTTGACTTTTACTTTCTGTCTTTTGTTTTAAATAACCAAGAGTTTAGTGTGATCCCATTAAGAGTTTGAAAGAAGAAAAAAGCCTTCTTCGAAAGCGTTTGCCTTTATTTTAAAATTAAGATACTAACTCTAAGGTAGAATGTAAGATGATCACTTGGAATTCAAAGAGACTTCATCATCTTCATCCAGGCATGGGATGATGTCTCTGTGCATTCCTTCGATCACCTATCAAGCTTATTTGTATAATATTTTGGTTTTTGTGTTAAACTCTAATCGCAAACAAAATTCTATCAACCAGATGCCTTCCTAAAAAGTATGACCTTGAAAGAGCACCAATTGAATGCCTGTCCAATAAGGAGAAAAAGAATGTCTATAAGATCGAGTGTTGTGATACAGACTTCTGCAATCAGAATGAACTTTTGAAATGGGAAGTCGAAGGTATAGCTATGCAAACAAATTTACTACCACTTAATCGCTACTAAAACAAAACAATCGATTACACACACCTTTTCTCTTAGAACTGCTGTCGCTGCGACACAATTAGCACACGAATTCTTTACTATTTTTCTTTTGTTTATCCTGTACACTAGTAATGCACTTCTTGTATTTTTTTTATTATTTATAATTATTTTTTTGTATAACAACATACTTTTTCAGTTCTTTACCTTTGGAACGATTTTACATGGCTTTTTTAGTTTTTAAGCTAGATAGATAGCTCAGCTAGGTATTGAATTTACTCCAAGTAGTGTAGACAAAATGCATGAATTGTAAGCTTATTCAACTAAATTCTCCTTAATAATCGTTTTTTTTTTCTTAAATAAATGGTTATGGCGAAAATATATTTTTGTAGTTAAAGAAACAATAATTCTTTTTTGTATACTTTTTGTTTTTTAATTGAATTTGTTGTAGTTTGTGGTGAAAGTATTTTGGACGTGAGTTAATCTTAAGTTATATTCTAGGTTTTTGAGAATACTATGTAAAAATGTGTTATTATAAGCAAGAGTTGGTTTGGATTTTCCTCTTAAATATAAAAATAAAAATTCTTTAAAATTAAGAATAGTGAAGTGAAGATAAGATATTGGGTGGGTTCGGTAAGGCTTGCAGCTGAGAAGGTGATTTAGAAAATTAAGTTCTAAAAGGTGCAATAAAAGATTTGTTTCAAGCCAGCAGGCCTCCTATCAATTCTGAAAATGTAAAGTAAATAAGTTGATAACTGGACCACAAGCATACGAAGAGCAACAAAATATTGGTCTTGGAGCAATCCTAGAACCGTAGCTTGAAACGACTAAATGCTGTATACAATTTAATAAAAACAGCGTCCATATAAATGAGGGAGCTGCTTAATTTTGAGGCATCTGTGGGACTCGCATAAATGACTTCAGATCTCCCGGTTTTTAAATTTTCTATGTCTGAGACCAACTTAATGCAGGTGTCGTAGTATTTGTTTGATCCATGAATTATTGCATCCAACTTTCAAGGAAAGTATTGGAAGGCTTTTGTTTTTGATATGAGTTTTCAGAACATCTTTTTTCTACATGTCAGTATCAGCTTAATTGGACATGCTCTATTTTTTCCATTATAATTCTTATTGTTAAGGCTTCCCGGGTTTCTCTTGCAGCGGGTTTCGATCATGTTTTGTTACTCTTGATGTTGTGAGGCATCTTTATTTCAGATGGCGTCAATTAACTCTCTTGCATGTTCTACATTATTCAACATCATGAACCGAATGTTAGCGCTGGACATGTTTAGATCACAGAAGCAGATTTGTCCCACCAATTCCTCCACATTGCACTAAACACTAAAGCGATTTTTGATGCAGGCATTACAGTATCCTTTGGTTTTGATCACAGATTCAAAATATTATAAATGTTAGCACTTGGGAAAAAATGTTCATCATCATCAAGGGCACAAAACAAGAATCCGAATCGGGCCTTATCCAAAAAGTTCATTCATATATCTCGGTCACATGACGATGCCATTGTATCTTCTGCGAATTTCTCCTCTCAACCGGGGGTCAAAAATTCTTTTTTTCGCATATCTTTTCCTACATAGTGTTATCGGCCGCAGGTATAGGAAGCAGGAATATTTAGGAAATTTTGGGAATATTTGCGCCGTGCCGGGGCAAGTGCAAATTGTTAACAAGTTTTAAATAACGTAGCTTATAAGCGAAAAGCGCTTTTTCTGCATAGTATACGCACGTTTTTTTTTAGCTCAGAAAGTTATGCCCACTCAATTTTACTTCTCAAAAAATGATCTAATACAAGGAAATTCCAACATTGAAACGAATGATACCAAAGTTAATACCGAATCAAAATCTAGTTTCAGCATCAAAGGAATATCTGGGAATTACATGTTCTACTCTATTTATCAATAATTTGATTAAATTTAAAATTCTGATTATACTTAAGTTTTTTTTTTAACTTACCAATCTGTGTTTTTGTTGTTCACAAAGATAACCTATTTAAGCAAGTATCTGTGACTAATAAAACAAGTATGAATCCACTTAAAGAAAACCCTTCACCACCAAATTAGATCATATTTGGAAATAATAACAATTTGTAAAAAAAAATAAATCCACTTTAAACTAGATTTAACATAAAATAAAAAAAAAATTCTTCTACATGCACATAGATGTCTACCCTCAGAAAACCTCTTAAATACGGCGTGGTGCCATGAGAGCAACTCAGCCTTTCTAATTGAATGTTGTGATAATGATTATTGCAATACGAGAATCAATCTTAAAGGAGCCATACCAGGTGAGCACCACTGGATGTGACACTCAAGGATATAAATAACGTACATACATACTGTCTACATGTTAAGTGTTATACATTAAATGCCTTTGAAATTATTTATCTCACGAGCAGATTTTAATACAAAACATAAACAGATTTTGTATCATGGGCCCTATAACACCACAACAAAACAAATACCGAGTATCTTTCTAAAGTATATCAAAAGATACAAATAACTTCATCTTCGCCATGTTGTCTAGTCTGTTTTTATCATTTGTCCTTCTGTGATATTGTTTTTTTTTTTTAACATTCATGTCGGAGTTCTCGAGTGAATGTGGCGAGGACCAGGTTCATCCTTTGAATATTTTGTTGTACATGTTTTGTGTTTCATGTGGTATCGTCTAAGTAGAGATACGTTTTACTCAAACGCGCGTTAACCTTTCGACACATAATGTTTAATTGTACTTCATTAAAATAAATTTATAAATAAATTATTATTTTTCATTGAATGTTGGATGTGTGGGGGGGGGGGGAGGTTGATAATTTTATAAGTTTAATGTTATCCTGTATTTTATATATACATTGCTGGTGGAGAGTTAATTTCTGTTATGGGGGTACACAGATGAAGATTTCCTTGTTTGAAGTGTTTGTTGGTATATCCTTTGAAACACAGTTTTTGTCTTTTCTTTTAAAATCAATACTTTTGTCTGGGAACAGGTTGTTGTTTATTCTACTTTTTAGGTCAACAGACATTTGAGTATCTACCTTATTTTTATTTCAATGAATAGGAAACATGAATGGTGTGCATACACTGACCTACAAAAGTGTCTGGTGGAAACATTTAAATAACGTTCGGGTGAGTTGCACGGATGTATGATGATGGAAAAAAAAACAAACAGTAACCCACATCTCTTAGGTTTTTACTTTTTTTTGTAAAACTCAAATAGCCGATACAGATACTTTTGTTATTTGTCTATTCAAATAAATTGATAACCAACTAGGTAACCACTATTTGAATTTCAGCGTGTGTAAACAAATCAATAATCAAAACTTGTTAGTTTTGTTCTTTGTGTTTCTTTATTTAACTACATATTTTTTGCTTGATAAGTGTAGTATAATTATATTAAGATAGGAAACTTTAGTTTTTTGTTTACCTTTAGTTCATATTTTATTGAACGAAAATAATTTGTAACAACAATTTGTGGGTAAGTACGTTGTAAGTGGGCTATAAGGACTGCGAAGTGAATATCTATTTCTGTCTAGGGAAGGTGTCCGTCTAAACAAAAGAAAGACGTGACTTCTTTTGTTTAGACGGACACCTTCACCGTTTATCCCAAACCATCCAAAAGTTATTTTTATAAAGTAAACACAAAAAAAAGGAAATCACCAAACGCAATAGCTTGTTAAATAATTAAACTAGTCTTAAGTTCAAATCGTATTGAAGAGCCAACCTTCATTTTCCTAAAAGTTACACTACCAGAATTCGGAAGTAATATTTTACAAAAGTTGCTTTTTTCCATTTAATCTTTATTCTGTCCTAAAAAAACAGTTCAGGTTAAACATGATGCTTTCATCTCAGTCTGGTTGTAAGCTCTTCAAAGGACTAATACAGTAGAAAGAAAGCCATTACAACAATTTTTATAAATTTTTATTTCATCTCCGGATTTTTAATTTAAGTTCACAAGTCGTGTTTTTATTGCACCAAACTGAAATTATATTATATTAATTATATTTTTAAAAAAAGTTTTCTACATTGTTTATTTAGTATTTCAGAAAATACAATAATCTTTTCTTTATAATCAATCGGCGCGCACTCAAGGGGCTTAATAAATACCCTTATAATCAACTAACAGTACAAGCGTTAAGGTAGAAGAATTCGAAAGACGAAAGATTTTTTTCGGCGCAGTAGATCGAGAATTAGGTGACTTTTTCTCACTGTTAAAAATCACAAACGGTATCCAGCTTAGGAATATGCTCCCACTCTTACTTAAAAAACTGCAAAAAGATCAATTGTGGAGGTGTGCATTTTCTTCCCAGCGGCGGCTCTTTAAACACGAATATTGTTTAACCCAAAACATTGCTTCAAGAGCTTTAAAGAATTGTTAGGGTTATTGCCGTGATGTAAGACCCAACGCAAAGAAAATTTCTTCCTCCACTTTAATGTCTCTGTACTGAAAGCGATCGATAAGTCTGGTGGTTTGGCCGCAGCCTTCATCTGAAAAACAACTCCAAACCATCAACGATCCCTACCCGCCTTGCTTAGTTGCAGAAAGTACATTTAAGAGCTATACAGTTCTTTCACCATCAGATTAAAAAAAATTTAATTTACTTTCATCACTGAACAGTATATAATATACTATAATTTAACTTAACTTTAACTTTTTTGACGATGATTTGCAGTAAGGAGTTGCTTTTTTTGCGGGTTGGAAAAGGCATATAGACCAAATAATTTTCTTAAGCACTTCTCTACTGTATCTGGTGCTATAGGCAAACTAAGCCCCTATAGTCCGTCCACTAAAAATTGTCACTACATGCGTTATGGGACAGTTTTATTTATTGCAAATGGTGTCATTTTGTGGTTTTGCTCCCTGAATTATCAACTGAAATTAAATCCCAGCCACTGAGTAACCCACGAATTACAAACGAATTGTTGATGCTAACAACCTCCTTCGTGTATAATGAAAAAAAAACACATCATTTTATAGCTACCACTTCAACGTTAATGCAAATAATGGATTTTTTTTAAGAGCTTTCACAATTGGTGCTTTTTCAAAGCTTTTTAAAACCAATGATCTATAATATGCACTACGGAAACCCTTTAAAATTTGCGCTCTCACAGTTTGATGAGATTACACTGTAGTCAGAATGAGAGATGAATGTCGTATCTTCAATGAACTGACAATTTTTAGTGGTCAGTGGTCAGGCTATAACAAATTGTTAGATGCAAAAGATTTTTTAAGCACAATGTTTTAATTCGCCTATCAGTTGTTTATCACCTGAGATTCTGATTGGCTAACTTCTCATTTTTTACTTGCGATTATACATAGGTACTATAATGCAAGTTATGCATTCGTGGATATTAAACATTTTGAGATAACAATCAAACATGACATTACGATGATAGAGAAACATATTTGAGTTACTGGCAAAATTCCGTCTGTCTGTCTGTACAGACAAGAAGAATTTTTATGAAAAAAAATCAGTGTGCTCTAGTTGGTAAGCATTATGTTTTGGTGAACAAAAATTATTCGACTTTCTTGTGAACTGGCTAACCGATTACAACCAAGATTGATATTCAGGAAGATGTAGTAGTATCCATTTAAAATATTTTCGAAAACTTTTTTTTTTGTATTTTTAATAATTTTAATTTTTTTTTTTTTTTTGAAAATCGATATTTTGAAAACGCGTAAGTGATTTTTTAAATTTTGTTTTTAAATGAAAGTTATTTTTGTGCTAAAGTTTCCATTCTTTAATTATTTTTTTTTAAATTTTTAACAAAAGTTGTTAAATAAAAACCGTTCCTACAATTTTGAAAAGAAATCACACTGTTTCACATTTTTTTATAGAAATAAAATGGCGTCTAATTTTTTTCCGCTGAAAACTCTCTTATTTTTTCAAACAATCAAAAGTCCCAAAATTCGAATAAAAAACTTTGAAATTTTTCTTATAAATACTTATCAAATTTTATTTGACGCTGTGACCGCACATAAGAGCAAGTACGTGCAATTCAGTCGTGCAATTTATATCATAATGTCACAACCAGTTGAAAGTGTTTGATGTTGGTTCATTATTGTTGTTATTTTAAATAAAATTGTGTCAGAGTCAATTCAATTGGTCAATTTTTTTAAATTCAAAGTGGTAGAGTCATTGTACGACTTTGTCGGGATTGCAAAAATTTCATTTTGATGGCGTAGAGCAGAGCAAAACATCTGATAAATTGTAAGAGCAAGTTAAAGCATAAATGTTATTCATGATGTTTCAGAAAATAAAAAACAATTTTTTATTAGCATTCCACTACTATTGATTTGCCGTCATCCGACGTAAGGTCAACGCGATGCATTTTTTCGATTTTTAATTTAGAATCACATTTCTCTTCTGTTGGCTAATTTAAGCTATTAATGTGTATACTTACTTTTACTTACTGTTACGTCCCCTTCAGCAGTCGGAGGTCTCCTATCTGTTCATCGAAGATGAGGTCTACCTCAATTGCTTACTCAGCTCAAAGTAATACCGATAAGCAAGAGTGATTCTAAATTACTTACTTAGGTGGCGCTACAGTTCGGGACGAACCTGGGCCTCAACCAACATGCCTCTCCAGCCAGCTCGGTCTTTGGCTAGCTGCCTCCAGTTTTGCACTCCAAGTTGGTTGAGGTCGTCCTCCACTTGAGCGCGCCACCTAAGGCGAGGTCTTCCTTGACTGCGTCTACCCTCTGGGATGGAATCGAAGATCCTGCGAGCCGGAGCATTGTTGTCCATTCGCTCTACATGACCTAGCCATCTTAAACGTGATATGCGTATTTTTTTGACCAGGTCAATGTCGCTGTACAGCTCGTATAGTTCTTGGTTGAACCTTCTCCTCCAAAGCCCGTTAACGCAGATAGCGCCAAAAATCTTACGCTCGAAACGACTAAGGATATCTTCATCCGCTTTAGATAGAGTCCATGCCTCGGCGCCATAGAGCAGGACTGGGATGGATAGGGTCTGATACAGAGTCTCCTTTATCTTTCGAGAGAGGGCTTTGCTACTCAATTGCCTTCCTAGCCCATAGAAACAGCGATTGGCAAGAGTAATTCTTCGCTTTATTTCTGACGAGATGTTGTTGTCAGATGTTATAGCGGATCCGAGGTACACAAAGTCCCTAACTACCTCAAAGTTGTACCTGTCTATTGTGATGTTTTGTCCAATCCGCCGGTGTTGTGTGTCCCTTTTTGTGGACAGCAGGTACTTCGTTTTGGCCTCATTGACTGCTAGTCCCATCTTAGCCGCTTCAGCTTCAATGCTAGCAAACGTTCCAGTGACAGCTCGCCGAGTTCTGCCAATGATGTCTATGTCGTCAGCGTATGCTAGCAATTGCACAGACTTGAAAAAAATTGTCCCACTACAATTGACTTGCGAGTTTCTTATAATTTTTTCAAGTATTAAGTTGAATAAATCGCACGATAGCGCATCACCTTGTCGGAATCCTTTTTTGACGTCAAAAGCTTCTGTGAGGTCAGTACCAAACTTGACGGAGCAGCGAGAGTTCTCCATCGTCATCCTGCACAGTCTGACGAGTTTTGTGGGGATGCCAAAACCTGACATGGCTCTGTATAGCTCGTCTCTATAAATGCTATAGTACGCGGCCTTAAAATCGATAAAGAGGTGTTGGGTATCGATTTGGAATTCTTGGGTAGTTTCCAGGATCTGCCGTAGCGTGAACATTTGATCGATTGTGGACTTTCCTGGTCTGAAACCACACTGATAGGGGCCAATCAGGTTGCTGACGAAAGGTTTCAGGCGTTCACATAGTACGGCAGAGAGGATCTTGTAGGCGATATTCAGGAGACTAATTCCTCTATAGTTGGCGCAGTTTAGAGGGTCTCCTTTCTTGTGGATCGGGAAAACGATGCTGAGGTTCCATTCATCAGGCATACTTTCTTCTGACCAAGAGTTATTCTACTCTTGAATTTTTGCGCTGAAGCTTTTGCTTCAAAACTAGACATGCAGAACAAATGTTCTACAAACGCACAGGATGAAAAGATGTATCACTTAAATATTGAAAATATCCGCTCTCTCACTTGCTCTACCTCAAAAGCAAAAGTCGAAAATCCTGCTCTAAGTTGCTCTAATTTGCTCTAGAAAATCTCACTGAACAGCAAATCCAAAAAGTAGAGATCAGTTGGGAGCAAGCTCACTGACATTGTGTATCTTTCAAACAAATATTTATAAAAAAAAGGTCATCGTACATCTGAAAATATATACCTTATAAAAAAACATTTTTTCATCGAAAATAATAATATTTGTATTATCATTGCCATAAAATCATGTTTTTTTATCATTCTAAATTATTTTTTATTTGTTAACGCCACAAATTGCATATAATTTTTTTAACACTACCAAAACAAATTAAAAATTGATTTGTATTGTAAACAAACATTGACTGGCAGATTAACAGGTCTCAATTCATATCATGAACGTGATTTAAAAATAGTTACAAATCTTTACTTGGTTTAAAAGTCTTTTGGTTTTTTTTTACGAATTTGATTACTATAACGTGTTTTAGCCATTTTTGCATACAATAACAATTTCAATTCACAAAGCTAACAACTCCTTATGTAAGTTCAATCAAAAATATGACTTAACTGATGCTTAAAACCGTTATAGCCCAGTAAGAATAGCTTTTTGAAAGGACACAAATAGTTACAGGCTGATTTTTGGTATACAGGTTGGTATTGATGGGATTTGCAATCCGAGAAAAGTCTCCAACGTTCTGATGTACGCTAAGTCCGTTAGGGGGGGGGGGGGGGGTCAAAGATCACATACCATTTACCGTTTAGTGCCTGTTCATACGGCGATTTTTCAATCGAATCAGAAAGTTTTGTAAACCGGCGTAATGTGCTATGGGTTTCTTTATGCCTAGTTTTTTTTTTACAAAATGCTCAAGTGAAAGAGCCAGATGCATTCCTCTTGATAATACTTGTACTACAAATAATGTCTATCAGTTTTCCGGTAGAAATGGAATTCTTTTCAACCGTGTCACACAAATTTGGAACTTCAAAAATACTGGGCTTGGGTTCATTTTAACATCCTTTTCTATATCCCTGCTGTTCGCATTGTGCCCATGCAGCATATAGTTTTGAACGATACGTGTGATGAAATTGATGTGAGTCTGACTGCTGTAGACTGTTTTTCTTAATAATGTTTACAAAGAAACTACACCGACAAAGGATCAAAGCTGTTAACTTTAAGATTATTTTTAATTAGTTCATGGTTTGTTTAATATGATCTAAAAATGAAAAAAAAATGTTTTACAATTACAAAACTTAAATCTTTGTAAATTGCATGCTTGTGTTGTTTTTAATACCTAACACTGCTTTTAGATAATATTATGTACTTGTTTTTACTAATAGATATGCATCATGGTTAAAAAAAACTCATAAAAGCTTTTATGTTTTGTTTTGCGAGCAAAAGTTTTCATTTTGTTTTTTTTATTTAAGAAAAGTTTCTTGCAACAAAATACTTATAAAATATTCTGTTTAGAAGTTATTCCTGATCCAACCATAAGCACATGGCAGTTAGTGTTTGTGATTTTTGGAGCTACGCTACTAGCTTGCCTTTCGATCTTCCTAACTTGGTGTTTTTACCAGAAACGAAAAAGATCAGCCAGCGGTCGACCATTCGCTGTCGAAGATTCAGTTTACGATCCCATTTTGAATGGAAACACAATTCAGGATATCATTGAAATGACCACATCCGGATCTGGTTCAGGTAAGTAATTTTTTTGAAAGTACCATCACTTCTGCCAATTTATTGATTACATATATATTGTATTCATAGCCGGCCTTCCGCTGCTGGTTCAGCGTTCTATAGCCAGACAAATACAGCTGCATTGTGTGATAGGTAAAGGCCGTTTTGGCGAGGTATGGCGTGGACGTTGGCGTGGCGAGAATGTAGCCGTTAAGATATTCTCCAGCCGAGAAGAATGCTCGTGGTTTAGAGAAGCAGAGATCTATCAGACTGTTATGTTAAGACATGAAAATATTTTAGGATTTATTGCAGCAGATAATAAGGGTGAGTTATTGCTGCTTTAAAAGAAGTCAACATTTTCATAATTTCAATTACAGATAATGGCACATGGACTCAATTGTGGTTGGTGACGGATTACCATGAGAACGGTTCCCTCTTTGACTATCTAACCTCACACACTGTTGACACAAAAACAATGCTTGGCATGGCATTGTCGATTGCCACTGGTCTGGCCCATTTGCACATGGATATTGTTGGCACACGTGGCAAGCCTGCCATTGCTCATCGCGACTTAAAATCGAAGAATATTTTAGTCAAGACGAATTTGACTTGTGCTATCGGCGATCTGGGATTAGCCGTTCGACATGTTGATAAAGACGATTCGGTAGACATTCCCTCGAACCATCGAGTTGGCACAAAACGATACATGGCTCCAGAAGTGCTGGATGATAGTATTAATTCACAGCATTTCGATTCGTTTAAACGAGCCGATGTTTATGCCTTTGGCTTGATATTATGGGAAGTAGGCAGACGATGTAATATTGGCATGATATACGATGAGTATCAGTTACCCTACTTTGATGTTGTGCAACCAGATCCCAGCATCGATGAAATGAAAAAGGTTAGTAATATCATTAATGTTCTCTTCATTTTGATTTAGAAAATCATACAAAAAAATAAACCAGGTTGTCTGTACGGATAAAATGCGTCCAAGCATACCAAACAGATGGCATGCCTCCGAAGTGCTGCACAGCATGGCAAAAGTAATGAAAGAATGCTGGTATCCAAACCCCGCGGCGCGTCTAACAGCGTTACGTATCAAGAAAACACTCGCAAATATAAGTGCCGAGGAAAAAGTTTAAAACTTTTTTATCGCTTGTTTTACTTGTAGATGTAAATTCATTGTAAATATTAAAAATTTAATCATAAAATTATTGTATTCTTAAGATTTTAATAAGATAGAGAGAGAGAGAGAGAGAGAGATAGAGAGAGAATTATGAAAGAAGAAAATTGATATATATAATTAGATAAACATTCGTATTAATTTAAAAACGTGTGTAATGCTTAAAATTTTATTTATTCAGAATTTTGTTTTAATTTAATACAAAAAAAACAATATTTATATACACACATTTAATGATATAAATATCATGGATATATATTAGTTACTTAAGCCGATTATACATAGCATCCTAAACTATTTGACTTGTAAGTAGCTTGTAAGATTTATTTTATTTAAGGCCAAACAACAATGTTGTAAACATTTTAATGTAGTAATTCTATTGTCCTATGCATTTCTTTGTAAGAAATATCATCTTTTTTCCTATCCTTTTCACTACTGATTTTTAAAAACTTATTGAAATTTCCTCTCAGGTCCATAGGAGTAAATATAAAAATTGAAATTGAAAATATTCACATTATTATGTTTCACATTATGTTATGCTGAGGGAGTCTTCTGTTAATGTTTTTTTTTTTTAATTGTTTAGAAAAGTAATGTTTGTAATTTTGCTGTTAAAGAGAATGGTTTATTTTCTTATAAACAAACAAAATGCAAAAAAAAAAACATTTAAAGAATTATAAATTGGCAGTTAAATTGAGACTTCCTCATCGATTGATATCAAAAGGGAAAGTTCCCAAATCAAACTATCAAATAAAACAGAATGATTTACAAATCTTGAAGAAATGTCTACTATGTAAGCACAATGTAAAGAAATTCAAATGCATAACCTTTAATTTGCCCCTGTTTACTCTGGAACCTAAACAGACACAGAACATTAAAAAACTATAACCCAAACAGACTAATTTACCCCTTCCAGTTCACGTCATTCCATATTTTTCTACAACAAATATACTGCCATCGATCAATATCTTACAGATTTAAAATAATTAATTATTATAAAAACAATATACCTAAACTACAACCCAACATACTACACATAAACATTTGTAAGACTTCTTTTCAAAGACTGATAAGCTCCATTTTAAGTTTTTCGATTTTTACTAACGTTTCTAATTTTTTTGTTCATTGTTTTTAGATTAAAATTACGTATTTTGTTGTTATTCTTAGCTATTCTACCTTTAAATAATATTGTTGTATTCTTTGTTTGTTTTTCTGTAAGAACATTTTAAATACGTAAGTTTCTTTTAAAATTTAAATTATTTTACTTATATTTAAGAACAGTATCTAATTACCTCATCTAAAACATGCTCGCTTACATTTCATACAAAAAAATGTTATTTTCATATTTTTCATTTTTTTTTAATATTTTATTTTTCTGGATAGACTGAATTTGAATTTTTATGTTTTAATGAAGTTTTTATTTGTTGGTTATTTTTTTTAATCTGGATAGGATTCTTGCAAGAATTCTTTGGCCTGATCCAGAAAAAATAAACTTTGAAGGGGATTGAAATAATCGGATCCTTTTTGTTTTTAAAGAAATTTTATATTTCTAAAACAGTTTTTCAATATTGAATAATAATTCCTTTAAATATATAATAAATAAATTCATGGCAATGTTCAAATCTCATTTATCCTTCTCCTTACACTCATAATTCTGTTGAAGGATCGATTGTTTTGTGCCAACTTTTGTTTGGCGGACTCACTCTTTTTCCTGTCTGTGTCTTTGGGTTCAATTGACTCTCAAAAAATGTTTTCTTATACGATTATCTATTGGATTATTGGTTTTTTAAGATTAGAAATTTGTCCAACAAAAGATTGGATTTTTTTTGAAAAACTTATCTTGTTTTTCCGCAGGGTCAACTAATATTTTTTAACGATCCCTCTCCCTGAAAAGAAACCAGGAAACGAAAGCATTGCGCAAATAAATTGGTTTCTGAATAAATCATTTAAAACATTTAATGGGCTCGATCGTGAACAATTTTTTCTAGAAATATTTCCCATGTTCCAAAAGATGGTCGAAAGTTTCACATTTAATCTTTGGCCCTATTGACAACCCGGCAAAAAATTTACTATCATTAGCCGATACGAATTTTTCGAATATGGGAAATGTTTACAGGGAAATTTTATTCACGATATGGCCCAATGTCATCTGATTAAATTTCAGTTAAGTTAACTCAATAGAAATAATTTCATTAATGCTTGCTTGGCTATTAGAACCAGCGGGCTGCTAGAAAAATTTGACTACTGTGGCTTTTTGACATTGCCTTTAACGGACGTTCGCCATTATCTTTGTATGTATATAAATGTCTTAATCGAAATTTCAATTAACAGTTGTTTTCAGAGCAAGATAAGTTAAAAAAGATAAATGTATTATTGCAGCAGTTGGTTGTCAGAGATCGATTTGATACCGTTTTCGCTGATGTTCGATATGATACAAAATATTTTCGCTATATTCCGCGTTATAAAATTATTTCAGAGTGCAATTTTGTACTCAACCTAACTTTTCGCAACAAATTACATTGTGCTGTGCGTAGTCACCGGAAAAATGATGTAGAAGATGTTATTGATTAGCTTGAGACTGGCTATGGCTATGCAGGTTGAAGCAATGCATAGACAGTTCTATTTCTTTTTCGTACTCACTACATCACAGGGTATTCTAAGTTTAAAGATAAAAGGCCCGATGTTGTAGATTACTGATTCCAAGATCGCGAAAGCTTACAATTGTCATCTCCATTAAAATTTGTATGACGTTTTATTTTGATATCGCGAACCTGTCCGGAGAAGTAGTGGGTTTCTTGAGCTAGCAAATATGCTTTCTTATAACAAATCCAATGATATTCGTTTTTATTGTCTGTTCACAAATTTACCGTTCACCTTAAGCTGAACCACAGTTGCTAGGCGCTACATAAAAGCCTAGTGTTTAAAGAGGAAAGTGATCTTTTGGTGATTGCAAATTTTTTTAACTTTTTTCTCTGGTATGAAAATGGATTTAACTCAATAGCGTTTGAGTATTTTCCTAACCGTGTTCGTTACACAATTGACGTACGGCAAGAAATCTCTGTCTAGGTTGCTTTCGTCGCTTACTGGTTGTACTGGCTTCCCTTATTCTTTGGTTTCTAGAGTAATCGTTCGGTTTAAGAACGTTGTCAACTTAATTTAGCGCAGCTATTAGGTGATTTTTGTCATTGCGCTGAAACAGTGTCGAGACAACAGATCTTAGAATTTGCTGGATAATGGTAAAACGTAGCATGTAGATATCTGTTTGTATGTATTTCTTAGCTATATGCGATGAGCCCCAATGTACTGTTGTTTTTCTTTTAACTTTCATATCCAAAAAATAAAAGGGTATCATTTTTAACGTGCGATTATAGGGACTATAAGGCAAGTTTAAGATTCGTGAATATAAAAAAAATTGAGATAACAATCAAACATGAGATTACGATCATAGAGAAGCCTTAAAAAGTCATTGGCAAAAAATGTCCGTCTGTCTGTCTCTCTGTCAGTCTGTCTGTATGTATGTATAACGATCTGCAGCCTAAAAAAAAAAAAATACTGCCATATCACCGTTAAGAAAAAGCTTATTTTTCTCGAAAACGGCACTATCGTTAGTTAGTTTGATCAATTTTTTTAAAATTATTTTTGTTTTATCAAACAAAATTTACTTGAAAAGTCTAATAACGGTACCTTTCGTATAAGGTTTTTTTTTTTGACTTTCTTGGTAACGGCTTATATTATATATATATATATTTTATATTTGAAAAGATCTATCGTGGCAAATTAATTCTGAATACAAACATTTTAAACATCTGTTTTTTTCTATTTATAATTAAATTTAGTTTTTTTTTAGTTATCAATATTCTTAAAACTAATCATTACATTTTATTTTAAATTTTACATTCAGGTTTATATTAATAAACTCTATAAAACTGCATAACAAAATTTCAAAAAGGAATTTTCTTCAAAAAACTAAAAATAAAAAAAACAGGATCTTATCAAAATCGGTCCTACAATTTTCGAAATACTTTTTTCATAAATTCAATATCATTATTAAATGTTATTATTATTTGACGTGTGATGGCGTACTCCATTTTTACTAAAAACCGTTAGATGATGTGTTTTTAACACTTTATAAGTCAGACCGTGTTATTTTTCTACGTAAATGTTCCATTTTTCTTTCAAAGTTAAGCCTTTAAATAGGATTACGAACAAAGGAGCAAGTACGTGCGACCCAGTCTTGCCCATTTTTTCTTTAAACACCTTAGTAGTGACAAAACGTCTTCTGAGTGACATCAAATTCTAAAGACCGATGGCGTAAATGAGTGATGAGTGAGTCGTCGCCGTCGTGTTTACATGAAAAAAAACAACAATTGTTTCAATAACTTTTATAAAGTCGACTTTTTGAGTGCCCTCACAGGATATATAACTTTTAATATTAACAACTTAATTCTTATTTTTTATTTAATCTTTTCATGCTGGACAGAAAAATTATTGCTTTCTTCAGCAAAAATATTTCCAATTAGTCGCTTCCCTGATTTAATCAATTTTGATTTATATACTTCCTTATTAGGTCTTAAGTAAACATATACATATATATCACTTTGACAATTAAGGGTAACTCTTAAATCCTATGAATTTGTAAAAAAAGAAAACAAAAATATGAATTAAGTGTGATTATTTATTTACTGTAAAATATTTCAGAACTTGTATCCTAAAGGATAATAAAAGCAGAGAATGTAAACAAAAAAATATTTATATATACATTATGTAAGTGTTATTCAAACAAAAGAACTTTAACAAAATTGAAGCATGAGGAAGAAAAGAATTTATTAAAAAGAAAAAGAAAATACAGTTTAAAACATTAAAGAAATATAAAGTTTGGAGTTTTTGTCTGGACACATCTCCTATTTTCCTATAAAGTCATAATAATTGCAAATCGTATTAATATTTATATATATATTGAAATATCTAAATTATGTATATCATAAAATATGTTGTATGAAACAAGATCATTTTAAAGTATGCAAGTATATTTTTTAAATGATTTGGCAGTGATAACTTTTCTTTTTCCAATTCTTTTTTTGGTAAGTGATAAAACTCAAATACAAAATGAATGCACGTTTTAACTTTATATGAAATTCAATACCACTTTTAATCTAGTATATTTATTTATGCTATAAACATGGTATTTTTTTTTTGTTTTTGTAATTTACTTTAATTGGTCCTTTATTCTGTACTGTATCTTCTATGCATTCTCCTGTTTGTTTTTGGTAGGTAATTTAAGATTCTCTTTTATTGATAAGTCCGAGAAAAAAACTATAGTTTTTAAACACTTAAGTTATCGAAAGAAAAAAATGTGATTTTTTTTAAAGAATAAATTTGCAAGTAGAATTAAATTGTTTTGACTTTTTATTTTGAGATGTTGAGTTTTTGACATATCAATTTCCTGTATTAAGAAATAAAAGGAACTTAATAAGACATCACTTTTAACACCTTATTACTCAAACTAACTAATGCTATACACCGTTGGAAAGTTACTCTAAAAAAACATTTACTTTGGTGCAAGAAACAGTTCAACAAGGGAAGTATTCAGAAAGATATGAAAAAATCCGTGGCAAAAAATCACCTCTCTATGACGTGGTTTTCGAGATATAAGCAAAAAAGGGAGCGGGTCATAATTCCGGTTGTCAAAATTTTGTATAACCAGAATTCTGTTTTTTTTTTTTTTTTTAATACTACGTAGAAAATTCTGTATTTCATAATTCTGTTTTTCAAAATTCTGTGTGCCCAAATATCTGGTTATCCAAAAGGATGTATGTAAAAATTCTGTTTTTTTAAATTCTGCTTATAAACGCTCGCCCCAAAACAAAGTGAATAACCGTCGACTTATGTTTATTAATTAATAAAATACAAATAAAACAAAACAAAAACCATTTTTGTTTAAATACAGAACTTTACAGAACCATACAGCATTTTGAAATACAGAATTTTCTAAGATATCCTTAGTCGTTTCGAGCGTAAAATTCTTCGGAGGATTTTTGGCCCTATCTGAGGAGAAGGTTCAACCAAGAACTATACGAGCTGTACAGCGACATTGACCTGGTAAAAAAATACGCATATCATGTTTAAGATGGCTAGGTCATGTAGAGCGAATGGACAACAATGCTCCGGCTCGCAGGATATTCGATTCCAACCCAGAGGGTAGACGCAGTCAAGGAAGACCTCGCCTTAGGTGGCGCGCTCAAGTTGAGGACGACCTCAACCAACTTGGAGTGCGAAACTGGAGGCAGCTAGCCAAAGACCGAGCTGGCTGGAGAGGCA
Organism: Platycheirus rosarum; assembly: GCA_963971375.1. Lineage (NCBI taxonomy): Eukaryota > Metazoa > Arthropoda > Insecta > Diptera > Syrphidae > Platycheirus > Platycheirus rosarum. Next base: position 38,907,317 of record OZ020510.1, on the reverse strand, counting down.
TGTTGGTTGAGGCCCAGGTTCGTCCCGAACTGTAGCGCCCCCTGAGTAAGTAAGGAAGTAATACTATACACCGTTGGAAGGGTACTCTGAAAACATTTACTTTGGTGCAATAAACAGCTCAGACAGTGCAGTATTAAAAAAGATATGGACAAAAACGTGTTGAAAAATCACCTCTCTAAAACGCGTAGCCTTCAAGATATAAGCAAAAGACCATACCCCCAATTTCATAAAAAAAATTGTATGCTCAAACTAACTAATGCTATACACCGTTGGCGAGGTACTCTGAAAAAATTTACTTTGGTGCAAGAAACAGCTAAAAAATGTGCAGTATCCAATAGATATGGACAAAAAAGTGTTGAAAAATCTTCCCTCCAGGACGCGTAGTTTTCGAGATATAAACTAAAAACCATGCCCCAAATTTCATGAATTTTGTTTGCTCAAACTAACTAATGCTATACCCCGTTGGAAAGGTATTCTGAAAAAAATTACTTTGGTGCAAGAAACAGCTACAAATGTGCAGTATCCAACAGATATGGACAAAAACGTGTTTTTTTTTTTTTTTTTTTTTATAATGAACGCGCGCACAAGGGACTATTTGTTTCCCTTTTAATGTAACACACTGCGCGGGCATTAGGAAGATAGGGAGGGGAGAGATAGGAGGTGTCGATTAACATTGGTTTTGAATGTTTGCAAATTGAAATAGCAAGGGAAAATCTCGCCGGGTAAACCATTCCAAAGTCGTGTTGTACGGCTAAAAAAAAGAATCCCTATATTTCACGGTACGTCCGAAATTGGGCTCAAGGGTGAACTGATGGGCATTCCTAGCAAGACGAGTATTACGGGCGAAACTTTTAAGGGGAGGAATGCAGCTGGCTACCTCGAGTGAACATTTTTTATAAAAGAAACGATAAAATAAGGAAAGACATGAAACATTGCGTCGGTATTCGAGAGGGGCAATTGTTTCAGCGGCAGTTCTATTTCCTATCAATCTTAACGCTCGATTTTGTATTCTATCAAGCAGGTGAAGCGATGTTTGTGAAGCAGCTGCCCACAGGTGGGAGTTATACTCGAGCTTAGGGCGTATAAACGCTTTATAAATTGTAGTCAGATCAGATGGGGAAAAATACTTCTTACACCGATACAGAAAACCTAAGCACTTAGCAGCATTCTTAGCGATTTCAAATATATGGTCGTTCCAACGGAGGTCGTCGTTGACACACATACCGAGTACTGAGAGCTTTTCGGTTTCTTCGATGTAAGTGCCATTCATGGACAATGGCATTGGGGGAATGTTAAGCTTTAACGACAGAAGACAGCATTGAGTTTTCGAAGCATTAAACTCCACACGATTTCTATTACCCCATTTGACAATGCTGTATAAATCGGAGTTTAATGAGCTTGACATACGGCACCATTGCAATTGTACGTCCGAAGGCGAAGGACGTGAATTATCGAACGAATATGAAAAGCTGAGGGTAGAGTCGTCAGCAAAACAGTTAAGTGGATTAGAAGTAACAGACAGAAGATCATTTATAAAAATGAGGAAAAGAGTCGGAGATAGAACAGAGCCCTGGGGCACACCAGCATTTATTTTATGGGAATCAGACTTGAATCCGTCCAATACAACTTGTATTGAACGGTCCAGAAGATAGCTTCTAATCCAACGAACAAGAGTATTATCGATCCCAAAAGCACGCATTTTCGATAAGAGAGCTTCATGCCAAACTCTATCAAATGCCTTGGAGATATCAAGAGCAATAATCTTACTTTCACCAAAACGATGTAAAGATTTGTTCCACTGTTCGGTGAGATATGGCATCAGATCACCAGTGGAACGGTTGCTGCGGAAGCCATACTGACGGTCATGGAGAAGCTTACGATCTTCGAGATATTCCTTAAGCTGACGGTTAATCAGTGTTTCCATGACCTTAGAAAGAAGGGATGTCAGTGCTATGGGTCGGTAGGAGGAGGGGGAGGATGGGTCACCTTTCTTAGGGACAGGCTGGACAAATGCTGTTTTCCATCTTCTAGGAAAGATTCCAGAAGAGTAGGAGCGATGGAAAAGCTTACGCAGTGGCTTTGCCAGTGTGGAAGAACACCTCTTCAGAAGAATCGGGGGTATACCATCCGGGCCAGCGGATTTGTGTATATCGAGATCTTTGAGAACTCTTGCTACTGTACGAGTGCGGAAAAAAATCTGTCCCATGGAAAAAATTACATTCTCAAGTACAGGAGGGGCAACGTTGCTATGCGGCAGCGTGGAGCTAGCAGCGGAATGGGCGGCGAGCAAGTTTGCCTTCTCTGAAGAGTAAACAATTGGTTTGTTACTGTCGATGAGCGTTGGAACCGAAGATGTTGAGGAGTTTTTAATATTTTTTACAAATGACCAAAAATTTTTACTGCCTTTGGGACACTGCAGAATTTTTTGCCGTAATTTTTGGTCATGCAAAAATTTGGTTCTTTCAATAACGGAGTTGCATGAGTTTCTTGCTTGTTTGTGCTTTTTCCGATTTTCCTCTGTAGGGTTGGCTTTGTAGGATCGGAAACTTACTTCTTTAAGCCTGATAGCTTCTTTACACTCAGAATTAAACCAGGACTTTTCTTTAGGCTTGATGCTTTTTACTCTGTTAGGAATAAAAGCACGCATCCCTAGAAGAATCACATTTGTGATCATTTCAGCACTGGCATCAATGTCACTATCGAGGAAGCATAGTGACCAGTTAAAGTTTCGGAAAAAAATATTCAGGCCGTCCCAGTTGGCTTTCTCGTATTGCCAAACGGTCCTGGTGGGAAGTTTTTCTTTAACTGGATGGGTGGAGGATGAGAAATTAGCTGAAATAACACAATGGTCTGAAGTGCCAAATGGAGAAGTTACACTAATGGTATATTTATCAGGGTGAGAAGTAAGAAACAAGTCAAGAGTATGGGCGGCTTGCCAAGCAACATCCGGTATACGCGTTGGCACATCGATCAGTTGGGTAAGGTGATGTAACCCGGCAAAGAGCTCGACATACCTTCCTTCGGGTGTTGTCTGACCAGAATAGCGGAGCCAATTGGAATTGTGTACATTGAAATCGCCCGTAATAACGATTTCAGTGCGAGGACAAAGGGAAACAATTTTCGAGATGGAATCAGACAGCGCATCAAACTCGTTACATGTGGAATTGCTGTCGAGATTTGGACTCCTGTAAATAAAACAATAATGAATGACATGCTTGCGGACAGTGAATTTGAGCCACAAGAAGTTAAAGTCCGTGTTGGAACATTGCCCATATTGGGGAAGGCTCTGGCAAGCAATATCATTCCTAACATAGACCACGAGACCATGATGGGAAAAGAGTAATGGCACCAAGCTATACCCATGTAGAGCAAACTCTGATAAATCAGTATTTACTCCAACCTGGGTTTCACTTAATGCCAAAACAGCTGGCCTGTATTGAACAGAGTAGACGTACAGGTGAAAGAAATTCTTTCTTATACCACGAACATTGGAATACACGACACAAAAATCACTTATCATTTCAAAATACTTACACACAAAACACAATTCTGACTAAGTCGAACCATGCAGTGAAAATCCAAATTAATCTCTGTAATAAACAAACTGTCTTAGGTGTTATGCCCATAAGACAGCTTGCATACAAAAAATTAATTTAAATATTCAGCACAATAGGACAAACTCAGATGTGTTGAAAAATCTTATCTCCAGGACGCGAAGTTTTCGAGATATAAACTTAAAACCATGCCCCAAATTTCATGAATTTTGTTTGCTCAAACTAACTAATGCTATACACCGTTGGAAAGGTACTCTGAAAACATTTACTTTGGTGCAAATGTCCAGTATCCAAAAGATATGGACAAAAATGTGTTGACAAATCTTCTCTCCAGGACGCGTAGTTTTCGAGATATAAACTAAAAACCATGCCCCAAATTTCATGAATTTTGTTTGCTCAAACTAACTAATGCTATACCCCGTTGGAAAGGTATTGTGAAAAAATTTACTTTGGTGCAAGAAACAGCTACAAATGTGCAGTATCCAACAGATATGAACAAAAACGTGTTGAAAAATCTTCTCTCCAGGACGCGTAGTTTTCGAGATATAAACTAAAAACCATGCCCCAAATTTCATGAATTTTGTTTGTTCAAACTAACTAATGCTATACCCCGTTGGAAAGGTACTCTGAAAACATTTACTTTGGTGCAAAAGATATGGACAAAAATGTGTTGAAAAATCTTCTCTTCAGGACGCGTAATTTTCGAGATATGTACGTAAGCAAAAAACCATGCCCCCAATTTCATGATTTTTCTGTTGTTGTTTGAATGCTCATATGCTCGTGCATTGGGTATACGAGAAGTCGTATTTCTCGCTCCCAACCCCCGCTAGACAGACGATGATGATTTTTTCTTCGATGCTTGTGTTGTTTGCTGCTAATGAGGGTTGATTTCCGTTGACTTTTCCGGGTCCGCAAATGTGGTTGATACATTGTATATACATTTTCTATAGTACTCTCATGGTGGTAATTTTTCGTCTGGCCATCTTCCTGGTTGATTCAGAACTAACTCTAAATAGTGGAGACGAGAACATTTACCGATATTTTACCAGTATGTAATAAACTTTTGTTGTCTGTACTTATTCTATATTCACACCAATTGGCAATTTCAGCACGCCTCATTGCGACTTGATTCAGAACTAAAAAATGATGCTCCATGATAGTACTATATGCAGTGTATATACAAAGGTTGATATTGTAATTTGCGGGCCGAAAAGTAGAAGTGGCTCTGATGTGCTTTCTTTGTATATACACTGCATAGAACATGTATATACAATGGTTGTTGTTGCATTTTGTGGAACGAGAAGTAGACGTTGCTCTGGTGAAGTTGCCCATTTTGTTCTTGTGTTCGTGAATAATGGGGCAGTTGCTGTGTTTTTTTTTAGTTTATTTTATATTTTTTTGTTATTTAGTTTATTTGCTTGGCGGCTTTCCTGCTTGTCGTAGACATCCCCCCCTCAATTGGTATCATGCTCTTCGTCCTTGGGAAGCACGCATAGTTTCTGCACTGGCCTGCAGTTATACGCCCAAAGGGTAACACTGTGTGTGGCACGTTGTCCTGCTTAATCAGCACTAAGTCGCCAAGCTTGATATTATCACGCCGCTGGTGCCATTTTAAAGGCTGCTGCAGCGTGTTGAGGTACTCACGTTGCCACCTAGTCCAAAAGTGTTGCTGCATCTGGTTTATGGTGTTCCAAAGACTAAGTCTGTTCTGTGGCACTTGAGTATCATCAGCTCTTAGGGGTTGCACTATTTGCTCTCCTATCAAAAAGTGACCAGGCGTAAGCGCGCACAAATCGTCTGGATCATCTGACAATGCACTGAGTAGCCTTGAATTGAGGCATGCTTTAATAAGCACGACTGCTTGCCCATTATTCTTCGCAGATGGTGTTTAAGGGATTTGACTTCGGCTTCCCAGATACCTCCTGTGTGGGGAGCTCCTGGTATTATGAATTTCCATTCGTTGCCCATCTTGTTGATCTGCTCAATGTGCCTCCAATCCTTCGGGTTCCTGCGGAGGGCTCGATCTGCTCCTACAAATGTTGTGGCGTTATCGCTCCACAGCACTGAGCAGGCACCACGTCGTCCGGTGAATCTCGGAAAGGCCGCTAGGAAGGCCTCAGTTGTCTGTTTGCTCACAAGCTCTAGGTCCCGTGGAAGGCTTCTCATCAGTTGCTCATAACGGATCCTCTTTGGCGGAAGCAAACGATGCATCGTGCAATGTAGCACTTCAGCGCACGACGTAGTGATGTTACCCAGAATTTCTGCCGGATGTACTGCATACACAACTGAACGCCGCCATGGTGTGTGATAAAATGGGCCTCTCGCATGATTAAGTAGGTTATACAGTCACCAAAGGCACACTTGAAATTGGCTGAATTTGTTTTAGCTTGTTATGTTTCTTAGCATTTCGTATGAATCTCAACGCAAATGGTGTTGTCCACAGAATGCTCTGGAAGGTTGACATGCGGTCTATGAGCGCAACGTCGTTTATGCTAAAGCTCATTGTTGCTGTCACCTTCAAATTACCGACGGTCACTACCTTGAATGCTTTGCATGTAGGTATTGTCTTGTCACAGTGATCTCCGGATCGCCACAGGTCCTGTATTATGATCTTCGCACATATTATCACTGGCGCTAGGTAGCCATTTGGATCATACAACCTTGCGACTGCACTTACAATTGCACGTTTTGTAGTTATAGCTTCGGCATCATCATATTGCACTGTGAAATATATTTCGTCGGTTGACGAGTTTCAGATCAGGCCCATTATTGACGTTCCGGGTTCAGCTGGAAACGCATGTTCTGTGTCGAGGCTCTTTGCGCTAGCAAATGTAGACAGCACATACGCACTTGAAGATGTGAATTTGTCTAGCTCAAATCCACCTGCTCGCAGCGATGACACCTCCTCTTTGGTCAAAATTACTGCCTGCTCCTCGGTGTCTGCTCCGGTAAGCATGTCATCCATGTATAAGTTCTTCATGAGGGTTCTCTTCCCAGAATATCATCTGGAGAAGATCCCATTGGTTTGGATCGACACGCACTTGCCGAAACATCTTTTGCACGTTCGCACTACATACTACCACTTTATAGCTCCGAAATCGTGTTAGGATTGCTGCCATCTTGTTGTTTTGGCCCTTGAAACGGCACGTCGTTTAATGAAGTGCCGTTGTCGCTTTTGCACGATGCGTCGAAGACGACACGAAACTTCTTCGAGACGCAATGATGCGGTAGGCGCCTGTATCTACTCGTGGCTCTCTGGTGGCTATGACCATGTGTCCTAATTGTTTGCACTCGCGCATGAAGTTGACGTACTCTTCTTTGATTTCGGGATTTGCACACAAGACACAACCTTTTCTCCAATTGGAAAAATCGTTTCAAGGCGATCGCTCTGGAACTGCCCAAGGTCTGTGCTCGCGGATTGATGGGGATAGTGACCACGTATGGGCCGGAAGGGTCTTGCCAGTATGTGCTCTGGAAGTTGCTCTCGACCCATTGATCCTCTGGTGACATGATAGTCACTTGTCCCAGCTCTTCGACTTCCCAATATATCTTCAACAATGTGTCGAGTTGCTCGCTTGATCTTTCTGTAACCAGTGTCATTGCTCTCATCTCATTTGCTGGGTTCGGTTGTAATTGGCCAAATAATATCTAACCGAATCGCGTGTCCTGCGCTGTAGGTCCAGAAGTGTGTCTCCTGATGCTTCTCTTCATTATCTCTGCCCATACCCCTGCTCCTAGAAACATCTCTACTTTTGCCGGCTGGTTGAACTTTTCATCGGCCAACCTTAGCTTGCTCTTAATCGTGGCTTGCTCCTGAGGCATTCTCTTAGCGGGAAGATATGACGCTATTTTCGAAATGACAAACATGTGGCAGCTCATTTCGAATGTAGCGTCCACCCGTGATAATAAAATGACATTTACGGTGGTGGTGAACCGCACGCTCGCACTGGATCCAATCCCTCGCGCTTGGAGATCGCACCTGCTCTTCTTGAGACCAATTCTGTGTATGCAACTATCCGTGATTATGTTGATTTGGCTTCCACAGTCTAGAACTGCTCTTGCTTCAATTGGATGCTCTGCTCCGCCCTTTATCTTGATGCGCGCTGTGGCCAAAAACGCTACGTCCGTATTGGTGTTGCTTTTGTCCTGCTCTTCCTTGTTGTATTTTGATATGCTCTTGTTGTTCTCATTGGTAGGTGACTGGATTGTCCGACGCTTAGACTGCTCTGCACGTTGTTGAAGTGTTGGTTGCTATCCAACTGGTTCTTTGCTGCCTTGCTCTGCTCAGCGTGGGCTACCACAGCCTCGTTCGTAATGGGCGCTGCTCCGGTGAATTGCAAAAATAAAGTTTATTGAAATTCCTCTCGCCATCAACATAAAATTGCAAAATTAAAATTAAATTTTATCAAACTTTATATCATGACCCCTTTTTCTTTTCTGGCTTCATCTGACCCAGTCTTACACTATTGTGACCTTTTTTGCATCTCCGGAACTGGAACTGCTGGACTTGTGTCCCGCACCTATTTACAGCGGTTGATGTGCTCGGGTTGCTCTGCAACTTGCGTTGCTCTTGCGCTGCCGGTTTTGGCTGGATTCTGTGGAAACAGTCACAACATCATTCATTGCCAATGCCTCTTCATAATTTCCCTCCGCGACCTGCCATCTACTGATGAGTTTGGAGAGAGCACCTTCCAATGCTCGCTTCAGCTTGGTGACATTGGCTAATGCAGTGTTGTTATGCACTTCCGTGATGAACTGATCTCGGAATTCGCGCCATAAGATAATTTGGTCGGCCGCTCCTGTCGCACTTGAATGATATTGGCCTGGCTGGCCGCTGCGTCGTTGATATGCTCTGTCGCTCTAAAGCAAGAATGAGTGCTCTAAACCTGCCAACACATCCGTGGTGTATATCCCCAACGGCAGCCAGATATGTATCGTGGGCTTCCATCTCTTCCTGGGTTTTGGAATGCTCCACCAAATCCAAGTACACTCTTATGAGCTTTTCGAAGGCGCTTTCAGTTGCCTCAAGTTTAGTCTTTAGCAATGAATGATCGGCGTTGACATAGTTGTTTTCGGATAGTGCCTTTGCAATGCGCAGAATGGATGCTCGATGCTCGTCACGTCTTGCCAAATAACCCATCAAGCACCTTCTCTCTTTTCGCTCTTCTAACTGCACCTTGCACTTGCACGTTTTTTGTTAGATCTGCTTACTTTTCAGCTCTAACCGTAAGACCATGTACGATTGATAGCAGTTCCGGTCGACCCTTCGAAAACGCTGTAACCGTAGCACAGAATTTTTTTTCTTCGCACACTTGTTTTTTAAAAGCACTAAATTTGCACTTTAAAAGAAAAAAACGCACTGAAAACTGTATTCCGCGCTGGTTAAAAATTTGGCTCGATTGGACCAAATGTTCGATAACTCAATAAAAAAATGCACAATTAAATAAATTAAACTTTATTGGACTGTAATACTGCACACGCTCAGTGATTGAAAAAGAATATCCCTTCCCCTTGATGGTATTTTGATGCTCCTTTTATACCATCACAAAAACAACGCTCCTTCTGTGGTTATTTTCCACTGCTGCAGCTGGTAAACAACTTCATTGCCGGTCGCATCTCCCGCTAACTAAAAGGGGTGTGGCTTGTGCACTTCCGTGTTCATAGTCTAGTATTCAGCTCGATCGTTGGTTATTGTTATGCTCGTGCCCAAGACATCTGTTGTTGTTTGAATGCTCGTATGCTCGTGCATTGGGTATACGAGAAGTCGTATTTCTCGCTCCCAACCACCGCTAACCAGACGATGATGATTTTTTCTTCGATGCTCGTGCTGTTTGCTGCTAATGAGGGTTGATTTTCGTTGACTTTATTCTGGGTCAGCAAATGTGGTTGTTATTGTAATTTGCGGACCGAAAAGTAGAAGTAGCTCTGATGTGCTTTATGAACTTGATATCTTCTGGGTCCGCCAATGTGGTTGTTGTTGCATTTTGTGGAACGAGAAGTAGACGTTGCTATGGTAGCTCTATGGTAAAGTTGCCCATTTTTTCTTGTGTGTTCGTGAATAATGGGGCAGTTGCTATGTTTTTTTTTAGTTTATTTTATATTTTTCTGCTATTTAGTTTATTTGCTTGGCGGCTGTCCTGCTTGTTGTAGACAGAAAACATTTACTTTGGTGCAAGAAAGAGCTAAAAATGTGCAGTATCCAAAAGATATGTACTGTTAAGTTCGTTGATGTCAGTCCTGCAACCGCTGCTCCATTTGGTTTATGGGTATACTTCGAGACAAATCGCTTGGCATTCAATGAATGCCTCAGCTCAGACCTCTGGCTAATGCACTCGAGGTTTTGTTCTTAGAATTCCGCCAAGTTATACTTTATGCAATATAACACTCATGGTTTTTTTGTGTTGTTCATTGACTACGAGTTGGATATGCTAAAGGCAAGACAATGCTTTGCATTATATTATGATTTGTATGTATCTAACGCTTAAGGCAATGCATATGAAACAATTAATTGAGTGCATCTGGTGCTTGAGGCAATGCATATGCTGGGAAGTAAGTGTCAAGTATCGAAGTATGGCTTTGATATGAAACAATCAATTAAGTATAAGTCGTCGCTAGTGTGTTCCCTTCACAGGACAAAAACGTGTTGAAAAATCTTCTCTCCAGGAAGCGTAATTTTGGAGATATAAGCAAAAAACCATGCCCCTAATTTCATGATTTTTTTTTTGCTCGAACTAATTAATGCTATACGCCGTTGGAAAGGTACTCTGAAAACATTTACTTTGGTGCAAGAAATAGCTCAAAAAGTTCAGTATACAAAAAGATATGGACAAAAACGTGTTGAAAAATCTTCTCTGCAGGACGCGTAATTTTCGAGATATACATAAGCAAAAAACCATGCCCCTAATTTCATGAATATTGTTTGCTAAAACTAACTAATGATATACACTGTTGGGAAGGTACTCTGAAAACATTTACTTTGGTGCAAGAAACAGCTAAAAAATTGCAGTATCCTTAAAGATATGGACAAAAAATGTGTTTAAAATTTTGTCTCCAGGACGCGTAATTTTCGAGATATAAGCTAAAAACTATGCCCCCTATTTCATAAAAATTAATTCAAACGAGAAAAAACACAAACAAAACATTAATCGTTTAGAACGTTTTATAAAAAAAAATTGTAAAAATCACCATTCAAACAGAATTGCATACTCTTAGAAAACATATTAAATTTTTAAGTTACATATGTAACTTATAAAAAAATAATTCGTTTGACTTGCTCGAAATATTTAAAGCTATCATTTTATTTTATATACAAAATTTATATACAATGTTTGTTGTTACCTTGCTTATGTATCCACTAAATTAATATTTATTTGAAATTGATGCATTTATTATCTTCCTACTTCCTTCCTAGTTTTTCAACACTTTTTTCCAATTGACCGCCACCAAGAACCACACACCACACACCGCGTTATACCCGAGACTGCATACATGAATAGTTCTATCATTTTTTGTTTTTAACACAAAAAAGCAGGAGATAAAATATTTGCAGAACATTAAAAATTCACCTAAAACAATTAAAAGGACGTACACAGTTACTCCTATTAGCTTGAATAAAATCATAAAAACCACATAAATTAATTTTCTATTTTCCCTAAGACAACAAGCGAATTTGCGAATTCGCGAACTCGCGCGCGAATTTGCACTTGGTTTGGTTTATGTATGACTTATGACAAGGTGGATTGGGATTATGTTAATATCACCACAGTGGTGGGTATCATCCTTGTGGATTGTATGCTGAGTCGAGTATTGGCTATAAATTAGACTTTTTATTTGCTTAACATGTAGATGGCGCAGAGTTCCATTTTAGAAATTTGAAAATTTATCTTTTTTAATTAATAAATAACCGCAGATTTTCATTTATGTTTCCGTTTTTAAAGATATCAAGCAAGAAATTGTTTAACATCTTTTCATTGGCAATTTGTGAAACTAAACAACAGTGGAAATAAGCAAGTAAAAAAGATTGTAAATACCTATCCTTCATGCTTACATTTTGAAATGCAACTCTCATATTTCAAATTTAAAAATTAATAAATACCTACTTAAAACAATTTAAAGTCATGTTATTTGTTTAAATAAAATACAAAATAAACACGAATACATTTTAAATTTGATGTTCTTCGTTAGACAGCAAGCGAAACTGAAATGAATTCCACCACGCGACTTAAATGGTCGCTTAACGGTTGCGTTGGCATGTTGAATTGCATTATGTTGATTTCACCACTGGGTTGTGTACCGTGCTTGTGGAATGTGGATTGAGTGGAGTTTTGGCTGTAAATTGAATTTTGACTTGCTCTATATGTAGATGGCGTAGAGTTCCATTATGGTTTGAAAACTTTTTTAAAAAGACAATGAAAAAAACTGGTTTAATCGGTATCTGCTTTAAATAACCCTTTTGAATACTACTTGAAAATAACTTAATATAAACTTAAAATAAACTTAAAAAACTTAAAATAACTTAAAATAAACCTAAAATACTTAAATCTAGAACAACCACAACAAGCTTTTTTTTTAATTTTATATATGTAGGTATTTTTTTTTGTTTTTGTTTTTTATTTCTGTTTGTATTTTTTTGTGCCGCTGCAACTGCCTTAACTAACTTAAAGATAGTCTAGATATAACTAAGTCGACCATAGGCGATATTATGTCGTCTGAAATTAACTACTTTTATTAAGCCACCAAAACTGGTGGACCTGATCAATGGCTTCTTTCTGATCCCTGTCGGGCACGGCCCTACTGAACTGGAGGCGCTTTGCTTCGCTCCCAGGTCGTAAAGGAGCTTAATTAAAAAAAGTTATCTATCCTGTTTGTATTGGCCCCGTTGTATAGAACCTCGTTGGAATAATAGTGTTTGTACTCCGACTCTGGTGTTTTGTAAAAACCGAGACAAGTGCGAAGACACTGACTCCCAAATCGAGTCTCTTTTCCATAAGAACCACACAGGGCATCCGTAGGCAATCATCGGCCTGAAGAGGGGCATGTAGTAAATCACTATCACTCTGCTATCAAGGTGGCTTCTATAAGGGCAAAAGCTCCCAGCCCTGGCCAGAACAGCCTCTATATGTCGATTGAAATATAGATACTGATCCAACCAGATACCAAGGTACTTTACCACATCTTTACTCGCCATGGACATCCGATGTGGCCCAGCGATCACTAGCTTGCGCCAATTCTCATCATCGTTCTTCAACTTTTGGACCTGTTTTGTACGCAACTAAATCGTCGGCATACGCAATTGCATAACATAGAATCCCAATGAGATCGGCGAGTTTACCGCACCCTGTTGCAGACCGTTTTTAATATCAAACGTTATGGTAGATGTTACATTGCCACTCTTGACAACAAACTTTCTACCATTAAACATGTCGTAAAGCATATACAGGTTGTCTGCCAAGAAGGTATTACTTTTTTTGTTTATAATTTTTGATTAAATGAAAGAGAACGGATCTTATATTGATAAATGTTTTATTTAATGTCGGCAATTATGTATGGAATACAATTTTAGGTAAATGTCTGCCTCTGTTAATCTCACAAATGCGAGCCCTTTTGAGCACATTTTTCATTACATTCTCACACATTTCACGCGGTATTTCATTAATTTCATCATTTCATCATAATTTGAGTTGCTCAAGCGTTTCTGGTTTGTTTGCATAAACCTTGCTTTTCAGATATCCCCACAAAAAGAAGTCCGGAGCAGTCAAATCAGGCGACCGTGAAGGCCAATCCACATCACCATTTCTTGAAATAACTTGTTGTGGAAAGAAGTCTCGCATAATTCCCTTGTAATATGGTACCGTCTTGTTGATACCACATGTTAATCAAGCCTAAAGTATGCAGTTGTGGCGTTAAAAAGTTTTCAATCATATCACGATATCGCTCCCCATTCACAGTTACCGTTACGCCGTTTTCATTTTCAAAGAAGTAAGGTCCAATGATTCCTCCTGACCAAATTGCACACCAGACTGTAACTTTTAATGGATTTAAAGGTGACTGATGAATAATTTGAGGGCTTTCCATTGCCCAGAACCGACTATTCTGTTTATTCACATATCCATTCAAATGAAAATGTGCCTCCTCACTCATTATGATTTTTTCATGAAAATCGGGGTTGTCATGGGCTGGCTGTAACATCCTATTGGCTTATGTACGGCGGCGTAAATGGAAACAAATGCAAATCCTTGTGCAAAATTGTGGCCAAGCTCCTGAACACGGCGTTAAATTGAGGTTGATGGATTGTTTTGAACACTACCTTGAGCAGCAGTAATGTTTTCAGCCGATCTTGCAGTACGTTGTGGTCCATGCATGGGCCTATCACCTACAGACCCTCTTTCTTCGAATTCATTCACTACACGATAGATAGTGCGTTTTGTTGGCACGTTGTTTCTCCCAAAAATTTCACGTAACTTTCTCATCGTCACAGTAATCGATAATTGATTTTTATAAAATGTTTTAACGATTAAAATACGTTGGTTTATAGAATATTTTTCCATAATAAATTTGCCACGTATCTACTTCACGACTGCCAAATATGAACTGTCAAGACTAATGTTTACCAAAATGGCGGCAAAACAAAGTAGTATACCTTCCCGGCAGACACCCTATATAATAGTGGTTTACTTATGCCCCATCTGGTTAACTTCAGATAAAGACTCTTAAACCATACGGTGTCGAAAGCCTTCTTAAAATCAACCATACCTATAGTGTATATGTAAATGTTTATATGATCACCTGGGGTATAATTTTATATGTTTTTTATGACGGTAAATTCAAAAATACCATTAAATATTGATAATGATGACTATTTAATCAAATATTAAATAGGATTAATACAATGAAAAATAAAAATTACATGTAAAATCATAGTTTTAAGGTTATTTTTATTTACATTTGATTTACATTTTGGTAAACTTAATTCAGTAATTCAAAATATGTATTAATATAATTAGCAATACAAAAACAAGGAAAAGGAACAAATAACGGGATATAGGCGTGTGAAGTCGGAAGGGAAAATTTATTTTCTGACAACGACCCTTAAATCCGCTACTGGAGGCGGAATTATTTTTTAGGAGATTTTAAAGCCGACAGTTTACCACGTTAATAATAAAAAATACCCTTTTTACCCACGCGCTTTAGAAAAAAATCCTTCAGTTTTCCCCACAAGGAAATGTACATAAAAACACATAAAATTTTCAAAAAACAGACTTCATTTTATTAAGACAAATAACAAACCAATTGAAAGCATGAAGCCTATAGAATATTCAAAGGCTAGGTTGAATAAAAATAGGTTGACCAAAATAATCAGCCTAGCGTTTGGTTAGCCTAATAGGCTTTTATACTTTCAATTGGTATGCAATTTGTCTTTCAAAAAAAAAGCTAGTGCATTGTTGAAAAAAGCATTTTTAATTAATCATATCTTTGACAGAAATTTTTCAGGCAACCTATTTGCAATATATTATTTCACCTATTACATTTGATATAAAACAATTTTTATCCATTAAACAGCTGGGTGAATGTCGTTGTATAGTCGGATCTAAGACTATACAAAAAATAAGCGAACTTACAACAAAACTATATTTACAAACACAATACAAAGTACTTTGACGTTTGACGTTTCTTTTGCATTCAAATTCAGAAAAGTTAAAATGAGCGCATTCACTCAGAGAATCTGAATGAATTCGTTTAAAGTTTCGATTTTTTGTTGGTCATAAATAAACTCGATAAGAAAACCGAAACATTTTTTTTATCAAATAGTCTGTAGAATTAAAATATCCCCTTTTTTGTTCTAGAAGAAAAAAATGATCTTTTGCACTTTTAGCTATTTTTGAGACTTGAAATGCCCACGACATGGGTAATTACCGACGATCTGGCATCACTGAGCTGGACTCTAACACAGATTTATCGAGGAATAAGCAGCTGCAATTCCATCGAAGTGGAAATGGATGATGATTGAAATGCCATTATTTTATTAAAATTGAAGTAGGTTTTTTTAATATTCATTGTATTTTTTAGATACATATGTAATTCCAACAAAACTGCCGGTGATAATTATGTAGTGGGGGAGGTGGAAATCTATCTGAAAAGTAACTAAAATCAACACCAAAAGAACAGGATGTGAATATGGTTGGCTTTCATCAGAGAAGAAAAAAAGCTTTTGTTAATTTTGTTTGGTGGGGGAGGGAAGGGATTGCTCTATCCAGGAATCATAATTACCTACAACAAAGTTTGATCATAATGCGAGTATAACAGAAGGAATGAGGTAGTTTTTGGCATTTTTTTAGGGAAATCTCGAATAGAGCTCGCTCCGAATCGAGTATAACCTGAGCACTCTGATCTATTAAAGAAAAACAACATTGTACATATAGTACTCTCATGGATGTTATTTGGCTTGTGGTCATCTTCAGGGCTATAATTGTCATTTTATCATTTAACATTTATTGTTTTTACTTGTATGAGAGAGCAACCGGTTCACCTGCAATTTCCATCACTTTGTTATATATATGTTTATTCTTCTTACTTTACTTAACTTCAATCCAGAAAAGAGACGCCTCTATGGTTGTATTTTGTCGGCAAATACAAGTACAATGAATGTTAATTGCTCAGACAGTATTCATCATTGGAATACATCAATCCTTTGATAATTGCAATGAATAGGTTCTGATTGCAATAATTGAACCTCTTTTCCATCACCATCGCCATATAAATGACTTCTGTAGAATACGGTGTGAAATTGATTCGTGAAATCATCAAACACTTTTATCGGAAATTAAAGCTCCAGGCAATATTATTTATATTGAATTGGCTAATAAAAAAGAACCCATAATTAGGATCCTTTTTGAATTAGCATGCATAGCTAATTTGCTTAGCATAGAAACAAAGGATAATTGTTAATTTTTTTTTTTAATCATTTTCATGTATACAACAACGACAGAGTAAGAAGGACATGGCACCCTCATATAAAAAGTCAAGTGTTGTCTGATATACCTACATCTATAACTATTTTGGTAAATCTTTGTTAGTAAATAGTTCAGCAACGCCGAAACATTGGAAACAGAAACAGTGGCTGAACCAGAGGAAAAATTGTATTTTTTCAGCTTTTATCCTTTCGTGTCATTGTTTTTTTGAAAAGACATTTTCCTTTATCCTTTGTAGTCTGCAGTGGCATAAATCATTTCCACTATCACTTTGACGTCGCCACTCCACTTTTAGAAACTAGTTTAAAGTTTGTTTCATTTTTTGGCGACACGACCAACGAGACGTTAAAGAAGACAAATTATCAAGTGTCAGACGTGTGCTACTTTACCACAACAATATGTCATCCTTATGTCCTTCAAGTTCTGTTGGGAAATATTTATGTTAACAGAAAAAAATCGGCCAGGACAATTTAATGTTTCTAGTGGATTGTTAAATGTTTCCCCAGATGATTAAAAATGTTCGTCCCATGTGAAGGTTTTTAAAGAAGTAACCTAAGTAACCATATCCTAGATTCGAATGCTTAAAAAACTCAAACTTCACTCAAAAAAAACTCTTATTTTTTTCACTGAAGTGCACAGATTAAGGTAACGACTTCAATTTGAAGTAACATTAACAGTTTCCAGGCAACAAAAATTCAGTCTTCATCCAGAATTTCGAAATGTATGTCCCATGTGTACGGAAAACCAGACAATTTGCAAACACGTATCTATGGTCACCGAATTCAATTCATTTTTGATGGCCTCTGACGGTAGGGAGTCAAATTTGGTGCACGCGTTATGGCTCAATTCCTTGTTCGTGCTTTTCTCTAGAATGCCAAAGAATTTGTGTTTAATTTTCTGGATCTCAACATCACCAGCAGAGCGAGAAAAGCCATTTATGCCATTATCATTGTTGCTTGTATGAATAATTCCTGGAAATTGGTTTTGAATGAGACACTTAAGGCTAAGCTCGTGGTGGGTTGTTCTTTGACTATTCTAAATAAAGACATTTGCATGGGGCCGGGTGCCGGGAGCATTCTGTTCAGGACTGGGTTTTTTAATATTGTGAACGTTAAGATGCTATGGCATGATGTACCATTGATATGAATTTTTGTTAAGATTAAGTAAATTGAGTTTTTCAAATTATTTTGTTTTTAATGATACCTACTTAAAAAGTGTATTTGACTGATATTGAAGATATCTGCATCAAAATTGATGATTTTTAACGTTAAAAAGGTTTTTGGTCCTAAAGGGAAACTTTAGTGAAACTAAATCAATTTTAAGTATAAAAAGCAAATAAATTAGAACAAATTAGTATGGAGGTATTTTTCATTTGGCTAATATATTTTATTAATTATATTAATTCAATAAGCAGTTAAAATCAATTCAGAATCCCAAGGCTGTTCCTAACAATTATACCTAGTACTGTCACAGATAGGCCTTTAAATCAGATAACTTTACTGATGCACCCCTGGAGAACTGGAGTAAAAAAGATGCTTTTTCAACAGAGTCCTATTACTAGTCCTAATGTACATAAACTAATTTCCTCCAAGAAGTCATCATATGTAGTCCTGTCATATTGACATTTGCATAAGGCCAAGAGAAAAGACCCAAGCAGTCAAGTTCTAAATAAAAAACCGGAGGCAGTTTTTTTTTGGCGGTGCAAGGCTTATGGGCAAGCTTTTTCAAAAGAGTGTGTATATATATATATATATAAGATACAAAGCCATAAGCCACGGACTAACTTACATGAATATTGTGTGTATCTCTTTAAAAAATAAATTGCACGACTGGATCGCACGTACTTGCTCATATGTGCGGTCACATCGTCGAATAAAATTTAAATAAAAAGCACGACTGGGTCGCATGAACTAGTTCTTATGCTAGATAATTGCTTAGTGGCTGCATATGTATGTATATAAGTGGCCGCCGTGGCTGGCTCGAATAAATTCCAGCCGAGGCCCAATTTTCCCAATTTTGTGAAAATCGGGATCGATGGCCATTTCGTTTTGGGCCCATTCTATCTTCTTCGATACTCTGCTCCACCGAAGCGAACCATTACTTTGGTAATAAATTTGCACAATTTGCAAACTTTGTTTGGAGTAAGTCTATTCATTATGAAATCGCAAACCAAACTGAGCATAAATCAAGAGACAGCTGTCAAAAAGACCAACTCCGAAAAAAGTATTGCCAGATTAAAAACCACACATTTTAAAACACATTATAAAATATTTTTTTTTAGAAAATTCTTTATTTTTTTTTAATTAGTTTCAGAGTTTTCTTGAAAAAACTAAGCATGCAATAAAATTTGAAAACTAAATGTCTATCGAATAAAAAAAAATTGAAAATCGTTCGACCAGTTTTTTTAAAGTGGTTTTTTTGGAAAAACTTTTCGAAAAAATATTTTAAATTTTTTTTAGTATGTCATTATAAGGCAATGTGTAGTTTTCATCTGGGAAAATTATTTAAAAAAATTCAATCCACTCATTTTCAAAATATTTTGAAAACCAAATTTAAAAAAAAAAAATTTAAAAATCGAAAAAAAAGTTTTTGCAAATTTTGAAATGCGATATTAATTGAATTATAAATGACTTCCTGTGTGTAAAATTTAATTGAAATCGGAATAATAGTTTACGATAAAATCGCATTTGAAAAAACCGGTTATATGAGAGGTACCGTTATAGGACAAATTTCGAAAAATTTATTCTAACTGAAATATGTATTGTTGAATTGTATTGTAAAAATATAGCACCCTGAAAGTTTTTTCAAAATCGTAGCCGTTTTCGGCTAACAAAAATTGTATGGCAGTACCGTTATTTTTCGACCTAGAGCAAAAATGAAAAACAGACCCTGACCGGACGCACTTTTTTCAACTTCTCTATTATCGTAATGTCATGCCTGATTGTTAGATTTTTTTTTGTGCACGAATCCATAACTTGCATTTTAGTACCTAAATCGCAAGTAAAAAACTCGTACACTCCACCATGATCGATCTCTATCAACGTTGATTCAACCGAAAAGCTCTCAGTGCTCGGTATATGTGTCAACGACGACCTCCGTTGGAACGACCATATATTTGAGATCGCTAAGAATGCTGCTAAGTGCTTAGGTTTTCTGTATCGGTGTAAGAAGTACTTTTCTCAATCTGATCTGGCTACAATTTATAAAGCGTTTAAACTCGAGTATAACTCCCACCTCTGGACAGGTGCTTCGCAAACATCGCTTCACCTGCTTGATAGAATACAAAATCGAGCGTTAAGATTGACAGGAAATAGAACTGCCGCTGAAACAATTGCCCCTCTCGAACAACGACGCAATGTTTCATGCCTTTCTTTCTTTTATCGTTTCTTTTACAAAACATGTTCACTCGAAGTAGACAGTTGGATTCCTCCCCTTAAAAGTTTCTCCCATAATACTCGTCTCGCAAGGAATGCTCATCAGTTCACCCTTGAGCCCAATTTCGGACGTACCGTGAAATATAGGGATTCTTTTTTTAGCCGAACAACACGAATTTGGATTAGTTTACCAGGCGAGATTTTCCCTTGCCATTTTGATCTGCAAACATTCTAAACCAATGTTAATCGCCACGTCCTATCTCTCCCTCCTCCTTATCATCCTAATAACCCTTGTGCGCGCGTTAATTATAAAAAAAAAAAAATTGGAATAATGAATAATGATCGTTTACTCACTTGTACCTACCCTCGCACGCCTCGCTGTGTAAATAGAATAAAAAACATATTCAACCAATAGAGTTTCCTTTGCCAATTGAAAACAATACAATAGCTTTGTCATTGGTTTTTATCATAGTGCTTTCCGTTTTATAAATATAAGTATTTGTATATAGTATTAATCTATATAGTTAACTGAAATTGGTTAAAATTGTGTATAAACCATGAAGTACTTTTATTTAAATATAAAATGAATTTATATATTTTTACTTCCGATTATACATACATATGAACAAACATGCAAGTTACATATGCATTTGTGCAAAAAAAATTGAGATCACAATCAAACATGGCATTACGATTATAGAGAAACATATTTGAGTTACTTGCAAAATTCTGTCTGTCTGTCTGTACCGATGTATTTTGGACTGTAACCTAAACGGTTGGGCCAATCGTCTTCAATTTTAAAACTTAAGGTTATGTTATATTGACATTCTACATTTTTTTTAGCTGCAAAATCAACGATAACTGTCATATAACCGTTATGCAAAAGCTTATTTTTCTCTAAAACGGTTCCAAGAATTTGTATGAACAAAATCATTGTACTACTGTAGGTAAGCATTATATTTTGGT
Organism: Platycheirus rosarum; assembly: GCA_963971375.1. Taxonomy (NCBI): domain Eukaryota; kingdom Metazoa; phylum Arthropoda; class Insecta; order Diptera; family Syrphidae; genus Platycheirus; species Platycheirus rosarum. The sequence continues at coordinate 38,886,455 of OZ020510.1, read as the reverse complement.
AAAAAAAAAATTAATGATGGGCTAAAAAACGGTACCTCCCATAGGACCGTTTTTTTCTTCGACTTTCTCGAAAACTGGTGATCCGATTACTATCAAAATTGATATTCAAGAAGATGTTGGTAGCCTAAGTAATTTTGCATACATTTTTTTCGGAACTTTTTTTTGTGCTATTAATATTTAAAAAAAATTTTTTTTTTGAAAAATCAATATTTTGAAAACGAGTTGGTGATTTTTTTTTAAATGTATGTTATTTTTGTGCTTAAGTTTGTATTCTTGAATTATTTTTTTTAATTATTCAAAAATTCAAACTTTTTTACATTTCTTAAAGAAATAAAATGGCGTTTAAATTATTTTACTCAATGCAAATTAACGTACTTTATTCAAACAATCAAAAGTCACAAAAATCAAATAAATGCTTTGACTTTAATTTTCTTAAATTGTATTCTACAATGTGACCGCACATATGAACAAGTACGTGCAATCCAGTCGTGCAATTTATTTTTAAATTAATAGTATTGTATTGTATTGCAATTCGCAGTAGGTAGACCTATGCACAATCCTCGCAGACTTGCGAAGATTTTTAATGATAAGTACGGAAACCCTGTTAGAGCTTTTATTTGAAACAGAAATATGCAATGCAATGCAACCAGACTAAGAGGAAATGTCCATCTTCCCTGTACTGACAATTATATAATAATAAAGAGTGATAGTTTCTATATTGGTGCCTGTGAGATGCTGTAACTTACGAGTTCAGAAATCTATGTCTAAGTTTATAGTCATACAAGAATTCCGTCGGAGTGCAAAAAAAGGGTTTTTGGCTACCCTTATAGTGTTGGTTAAACGAAGCCGTAAGGAAAAAAGGAAGGGTGTAAAAGAAGATACCAATGCACATTTGTTTAAAAGTTTTTCAAGTCACAAAGGAATAAAAAAAGAACGATTCTGGTAACGCATTCCACATTCGCGCGGTACTGCTTAAGAAAGAAGCCGAAGTTGTCCGAAGTTGGATTCGAGGGTAAGTTCATGGGTATTTCTAGCAGTGCGAGTAGTACTATTGAATCATTTCAGAGGAGGAATGCAGCTGGCTATTTTGCTAAGGCATTGTTTGTAGAAAAAAAAAACGATAAAATAACGAAAGGCACGAAACCTTACGACGGTGCTCAAGATATGTGAATGTTTTTGTTATTGTAGGGTCGCCTATCATTTTTAAATCTCTTTTTTGAATTCTGTCTAAAAAACTCAATTAACAATGCTATCAAGATCAACATTTATTGAACTTATCATACGCTGTCTTTGCAGTTCCACATCCAAAGCACATGGATGAGACATGAGATTCTGGAAGCGAATATGAAAAGCTGAGAGTGCTGCCACCAGCAAAAGGTGTTATTGGATTAGTAGATTAAGATAATACATTACATTACATTACATTTTAATCTACTCCGTGGATAAATCCACGAAGTATACACACTTACGACACGAGCACTGGCTACTGAGGCCATCGGCTTAGGCAATTACAAGACAACACACAAGACGACATTGATACAGGACAGAAGAGAAGATTGAGAGAAAACGGAAAACAGGAAACACATAACACATGTCAACCGCACGCAGTTGGTTTTCGGACGGTCTCGCACCTTTCTACTAAGCACCCGCAACGTTAAGATAATAAGTTGTTCATAAATATAAGAAAAAGAGTCGGAAACGAAACAGTCCCCTGGGGCACACCAGCATTTATTTTGTGAATATCAGCAGACTAGAATTGGTCAACCATAATTTGTGAAGTGTAGACGAACGGTTTGAGAGGTAATTACTAATTCGTCAAGTGCGAATGCATGCATTTTCGATAAAAGGGGCATGATGCTAAACTCTATCAAATACCTTAGAAATATCAAGTGCAATATTATCTCACTGTTCAATTTTTCGGTGACATATACTATCAGAGATCACCAGTGGACCTATTATTACGAAAGTCATACTGACGGTCATTAAGAAGCCTTCGATCTTCAAGGTATTTTTCGAGCTTCCTTAAAAGGAAGGGACGTTGGTGCAGTTGGTCGATAGTTAGAGGGTGAAGAAGATTCGCCTTTTTTGGAGACAGACTGGACAAATGCTATTTTCCATCCACTGGGTGAACAGAAAGAATCTCCAGATCACATCCTTGGAGATTGCTAAGCTCTCATACATCAAAGAAAAAAACTCTTAGGTTTAAATTCCCTGAACGTAGCCCAGATCCTTAGCTTCATAAAAGGAAATCAAACTCGACGAAGTATTATAAATTAGGACTAAAATTTACTTAAGCAGGGGGCACAATGGATCTCGAAGGTCGAAGTGCATTAGTTAAAACCCCAATTTAATTCATCATTCATCCATCCACTGGAGGTCAGGAGGCCAAAAGTTTGTTTACGGCAGCACCAGGCTATTAAGCCTTATTTGGTAGCGGGCCAACCCCAACAAAATAAGCATTGATCAGATCCCTAGAGTTGCTTGACTCTGAGTGGTGCCTTCAGTCCACCATAAAAATATGGAGTTATATTACTAGAGTATGGCTCCCCAAACAATCCCCAAGCAATTTATATCTATGTTTGTGACATAGATATTCCCCTTGCTCAGGAGCGAGGTCCATCTACACCTCTGGTAAGATTCCATTAGCTTCGTTTCGACTATCTTCTTGCAAGTAAAGCAGAGATCAGATGTCAGGTTCAAATACTTACATTATTGTTCTCGCTTTGAGATAACCACGGCCACCACGATGCTCCCATTAGGGGGGCCTACCGCAATTTAAGCAGGCAGCTACTACGAAAAAAAATTAGCTGGGGCTCCTGTTTACCCGTGGCACCTATTTAAAGCCGAGCTGCGGCTCGCCCGTTTTCGAATTACTGATAACAGACTTGTGGATCGACCCCACAAAGGTTCGCTGGCCTACCAGCCAGAATATAAACAGCAATTCAGAATTCAGACAGTCGCAATGAAATCTCGATTTATTCGGTCGCTGCCCAGCTTAGTCAGCTTAGTTCAAAATGTAAGGAACTCCGAAACTGTACTTGTTAATTTTAATTACATTACAGAAACATTGAAAAAACATTTCAGAAACAAAAAAACACTTCTGTAATAGTTTCTAAATGTTTCTGAATCGTTTAAAAAATGTTTCTTTGGTGTTGACACACCTTTACCTTGTTTCGGAAAATATAAGATTATTACCATGATGTAACTCTTCTGTATTGGTTTTGATGTCCCATTTCTGGTAGAAATCATAAAGCTTTCACAGGTGAACCTAAGAAGCTCATTGAAAATAAAGGGATGTTCCCCCCACTTCTTTTGACAGCTAGCGATGCCAGATTGAATCAGTAATATTTTCAATATACATACATACCAGTTGAACGCTACCAGAACTATGTCTCGTATGTGATGTGTTCTTTATTCCCCAGTTAGTTATACCAAAATTCTCATGAGAAATCAAAAGGATTATTGTTAAGTGTTAAATATTATTCAATTCACTAAATAATTTGAGAATCTTAATCGAAATACAAACAAATAAAACTAATTCTGCAATACTATGCTGAACGTAAGAATTGATTACTAATTATTTCCCTTTTACATCAATTATGAAGTGAAGTGATTACTGTGCACAATTTTACGTATTTTTAACTACTTTTGACTATTTGATCCGTAATGGAATTCAATGCAGTTCCCTGAACACAACTGCACTCCTACACTGCCTTATGCTGGTTACATAAATGTGCTTAGTTCTATAAGCCAAGTGCATATTTGCAAATCATTTGCATACCTTTCACATGCAAAGCTATGCAATCACTTTCCATTTCGCCAGACAAAGAATAAAGAAACACCATCCCCAGGAGGCAGGAGCCATACATCCAGCCAACCAGCAATAACCAAGGGAGTGAATATCAATTTGTATCAATTAGGCAAGTATCTATGATTAACGATTATTGTCTGTGTTCATTGCATCCATTGAATGACTCCCTGGCATTTGATGCATTCGTATATCAATTATCATCCCTTACACCAATGAGCATGAGTTGGTAGAAACAATTCGAAAAATTTTCTTGTGCAAACTGTTCCAAAATCAATAAACCAAAACCAACCTCAACTGCCAACTAGTTGCCAAAAACTTCGTCGATGCAATTTTACAACAACACCAACATCAAACCATCCAAAACCACGAGCTCCTCTCAATAGATACCCACGAAACTTAAAATTATAACCATACTGCGAAAAAGGACATCTGACCAGTGACCACTATCGTTATACTACCGACCAGTGCAATGTGTTGTTGCACATACAAGCCAATTTGTTGACGAGCTGGGATAAGCTGTTTTGCATGACTTTATTTCAGGCTTCAGGGTGTTAAATTATGTTTATCTGTTTGGCCGTCAGGACGTTATATGGCATGTAATCACGGCGAAATAAAAACAGACCTTAATAGCTTTGCCACTAACGATCTCGGCATCGACATTCGGAACACATATATGCAACAGCAGCAACATCATCATATAAAGGACGACAAAAACACAAACACTACAGGCTAGGAAGCGCCAAATGACAACAATCCGCGCCATAGATAGGCAGCCATGCCAGGCCGGACTTTAGGGTTAAACATTTTCATTTTGATGTAGAGACCATTACTATGCTCCTGTTTGCACAAATGATGGTTTTTGGGATCGGGGTTCAGAAAAGCCCCAAGGATAGGTTACTGCAGGAAAAAAACACAAGTTCCAGTGCCGCACGGCGAAAATAAATTAATTTTTGTCGTCCTTTTATCTCATTTTGTTGTTATAGCTTCAGCTGTTGTGTATAAGCATGTGGTGGAAATATTATAATGGCGATAGGTTTTGGGCAAAAAGGACCTTCTCTATGTAGTCCTTCTTGTAACCACGAACCGCACTCAGCTAAATGATCTATTTCGCTATAGCAACCTCAAGGGCTGTTTATTTTAAACTATGATTGGGGTGTAGTGAGTTGGGGCTGACAGGGTGATGCCCATGTCTTCATCTGGGACATTTGATGGAATTGGATTCTCTATTAGATGACATAAATGATTTAAATATTTGTTTAGGATGTCGAAATTGAAAAATGAAGTTGTTGTATTGGTCGTAATCAATTATGATTGGTGAGAGAGAAACAAATCAGGACAAACTAATTTAAAGTTAAAAAAAATAGCAACATTCATTTTATTTTATTCCTTTGGGCTCAAGTTTGGGTAATTTTGTCCTTTTTTGTTCCTTTTAAATCAAAATTTAAATAATTCTATACAGATATTTAAATTTAAAAGGAAAACTCTCCCCCAAATTTTAGAATGGTTATGTGCTATAAAACCTTTTTCTTATATCCTACGAAAACTACACACCCGATTATAACTAAATTAAATATTTTACAAAATATATTGCAACAACAAAAACTATTGCTAGTTGTTTGTTGTTGTTTTTTTTTGTGGAGTTTTTGTTGAATTAAATTCAATAAAAGGTTTTGTGTCCTTTACTCCAAAAAGTGTGCTTTTCGCCCAAGCATGAACGGTGGGCTCATCAGTTAGACCGTTCATGCTCTTCTAAGACGCACAAAATAGGTCGATGATTATCGACTCTTCATAAAACACATTGCAGAAAGCAATAGTGAATTATATTTCTTTTAGGGAACTTTGGTTAAACTTATGCACCTACATCTGGGTGTTTTGCTCGTGGACCAGCAAAGTCAATACAAAATATATTGCAACAACAAAAACTATTGCTAGTTGTTTGTTGTTGTTTTTTTTGTGGAGTTTTTGTTGAATTAAATTCAATAAAAAGGTTTTGGGTCCTTTACTACAAAAAAGTGTGCGTTTGGCCCAAGCATGAACGGTGGGCTCATCAGTTAGACCGTTCATGCTCTTCTAAGACGCACTTTTTGGAGTAAAGGACACAAAACCTTTTTATAGTATAGTATAGTCACGCCTTAAGAACGAAGTGATTAGTACTGCTGATACCATTGTAGAAATTAGTGGCAGAGATCGGAGCCACTGGTTTGATTGTGAACGCAAACAAGCATCTGAACGTAAGAATTCTGCATACCGAGCAACGCAGCAGACTCATAAAACGCGGGCACGCGAAGATGAATAAAAGGTGCTCAGAAGAATAGAGAAAAGACTTCACATACAAAAAAAGGTACCCTGCGAGAAAAACATTGTGAAATGGAAATATAATGGAAAAGGAAGTCCTGAAGTTCTACTAATCCGTCCGAAACATGTCGTAATATAAGCCACGCTGTACATATTGTAATGACGGAGAGGGAATACTTTTGTTTTGATTTGTTGAACGGTCAGCTCATAGAAGAAATGGAGATTCCACCATATCAAGAGGAAGACCTGTAGCCACCAAGCATTGAGGAGATACAAAAGGCATTTAATCGGCTCAGAAATTACAAGGCTTCGGAAGCCGATGGCATACCTGCCATCAAGTGATGAAAAAAATTTCAGGAATTTAACATTCCAAAATACCATTCTTTATTGACTTTAAAGGCGCCTACGTTAGCATAGCCACAGTAAAACTTTATAAGGCCGCATGAGACAATCCAGCATCCAGAATAAATTGATGCAGACTGACCATGGCCAACATTACAAGCCAAGTAAAGGTAGCCCGGTTTGCTGTACAGACCAATCAACATTTTTAATGGACTCCGACAAAAGGGTGGTCTGGACTTGTATCCTTGCTTTTGCAGACGACACAGGCATTAGACATGGCATATGGGGCCTCATATTAATGTGGGGAAAAACAAATACATGGTGTCTGTGTTTGCGAGAAGTGTTGGTATAACAATTAGGGTAATGGAGAATGAATTTTAAGTAGTGGAATCCTTTAAGTGCCCGATAATATTATGTAGGAACAAATACGCAGGTGGCTGGGCCTCTGACCTCATTTAAGCGAAGAGAAACCAGCTCGAAAAGTCTTTTGATTTTTTTTTGTATGGTAGAAGGAAACGTGTTAGACTTAGCTCACGTTGAAAAGATGGCGTAGAGAGAGACCGCAGGACGCCCGAAGCCTTGAAATGCGAAACTTTATGGTGATGGAGCCTGTAATCGGTTGTAGATCTTCATAAGGGAAGATGGATCAGTTATGGAAGACCGTAAGGTAAGTCTTACTTTTGCCATTAATACGTATGGAGACTACTTAGTTACTTAGGCATGCGAGTTGTCGAACATTATCATAGCGGTGGTGATCATGTACTTCCATAATACACCGTCCTTCAAGATCACTGGCAGCAAAAGTGGGATCTGAAAAAAATGTTTGTTCGACTTTTTCTCAACAAAACCTGTGAATTTTACAACACAATCATGATATTATGCATCAACACATTGAAAATGGGCTTCAACCCAAAAAAAAATATATTTTGATTGAGTGAAATGAAAAATTTTCAGATGCCCCTCTTATGTTTTCCTCCGGCAATTGAGTTTGCAGCATACATTTAATTGATCATAAGAGATACGCTTCTGAATCCTATTCTAACCTCAAAACACCATGTCATCCGAAATTCAATTTTTCCTTTTAATCGAATGGACATACGTTTATCTACAACCGAGATTTAAACAACGACATTTCCCTGGTGGAATGTTCTCCTTTGAAATACTGATCTCAGTAACCTCAAGTTAATTTGATTTCGTCCTGTATAGCCAGATTTACATCTCTATGCCTCTCACTTAAACTTCCAGATGTAAACACATGATTTCAAAATGTACCCTGCCAACCCTCATTACTTTACTGTGCTCCAACACATAGGTAAGCAGACGATGAAGATATAAATGTCAAAGTTGCTCGGAGCTGTCTCCTCGTCACATTTAATTTCGCATTTCAATCCTTACAGGTGTGCACAAGTGCATGTACTCTTAGATTAAGTCATAGCTACTCCGTGCCAGGTATGGATGACATCGTCGTCATCTCTTCTCCATCTCCATAAAAGTATATTCTTGGTGACTTAACGCACCTCCAGAGTTGTTCTGTAAGTCAGGGGTGGAGTGCGAGGGAACTATTTGATGTGTGAGTATAGGAATGTGCTCCAGGTAAACACAGAAAATGCAATGTCAATAGAAATCCAATCAAGTTAGTTTGCCAAAAGACAACAGGATCCATTAAAACTTTTGCTGATTGTTTTAAAGTGCTTTTGCGCCAAATGCACGAGGATTGCCTTTATGGCCACCGTCACCACATATACTGCATCAATTCAGCATGGGGATCCACCGCTGGGCTACCTGGGATAACGTACGAAGGAGCAGCCGAACAGCGCCCCCAAAGCAATTAAAGTTTTCACAAACGTCAGGAGGAGATGCCTTTGAAGATAACTTTGGTTAGAAGCAGTATTTTGAGAAAAACTAGAATTTATGTATGGAGTTGACTAAAAGCTGATGTTAGTTGATGGAGGTTTTTTGTTGGTCCTTTTAGCCATCATCATCCGTCAGATGAAAGAAGAAAACAGTATAGAGTGACTTAGGTGTGGCTTTTTACTCCTTTATTTGGTGCTGCTGTTTTCTTTTGACGCCTTCACAAACTAATGCCAACCGGCAGGTGATGTAGTTTTACGAACGCATTTGTCTAGCTAATGGGAATACCAACACCATCAGGGAAGCAATAGAAATAAAAACCAGGTAATTCTTTACAAATGAAATAAGGACATACATTTTTTGATCGAATAAAACTTTTCTAAAACACATAATTTGAAAACTACAAATTTAAATGAATTAGTTTAATTTTTGTTGGCATTTAAGCACCTCCTGTTTTAAAATTCGGTTTTGCCAACATCAAATTTTTATTAGTTAATTAACGACTAAAATTGTTTCTCAGAGTTTAAAACTATGTTTGTGGTTGAAACTCATGAGTTTTTTGTTTATTAACTCTTTAATTGGATATGAGTTTTCACTTAAGAAAGAAAGTTAAACATTTTTTTTTTTTTTTTTTTGTTATTTGATTATTGACTGTTGACTGAGTTTGACACAAGCTCTTCTATCGATAAGGGCTTGAATTTGGATTATTATTTGTTAGGAAATTAACAGAGCAGGAAACATTAGGAAGTTTGAATATCAATTTTGCACAAGTCTATCACATAAGAAAGCTCTTCCGTCTTGCGGCGATACCATAGAGTGCATAATTAATTGTTTCAAGTTAAGTGAAACCTTACCAACGTTGCCAACACTTTTTTTAAACACTTTATCTTAGTGATGTATGTGAGTACTGGTAAGACCACACTCTGGATAAAGCAGCAGCTTAGTTTTTATGGTAAGGTTTAAAGAGCCTTGACACATCTGTTGGATCTTAGTAGTCTCCCGCGTATTTCTTCCTCCATAATAGTATCGGCTGCTTCTTTTAACGCAAGACAGTTAAGGGATTGCATTACTTTAAATTCATGCTCCACTAATCTGATTGTTGGACAAACTCGTCGCACACGTGGCCACCATTTTTTATAAAGGTATTTTTTTAGGACTTGACATCTTTTTTTTTTTAATAAAACGCAAACGTTTTGAGATATTTCAAAAACTTTATTATCGGCTTGAAGTAAAATCCAAACATTTATGAATGAAACTCGACTTCGTTTATATGGCCAAACGCGGGTACGTTTGCAGCTGTCGATTCGTTGGACCCAATTTTCGATGATTCGTCGACACATTTCGGCTGAAATGGCCGCTCTTCCTACGTCGTCGGCTTGTTGGTATAAATCAATGACTTAACTTCACCCCAAAGAAAATAATCTAGAGGCGTTAAATCGTACGAACGAGGCGGCCAATCGACTGGCCCATTTCTTGAGATAACAACCTTATCAAACTTACTCTTCAATAAATCGATTGTAAGGTGTGATGTGTGGCTTGTGGCACCATCCTGTTGAAACCACATGTCGTCCAAGTCCATATCTTCATATTCGGGCTACAAATAATCGGTAATCATGGCGCGATAACGCTAGCTATTCACAATAACGTGACGATCGTTATCGTCGACGAAAAAATATGGCCCAATAATGCCCATTCTGCTTATTGACTATCTATTGAGCCAAAAATGAGCTTTCGCCACTGAAGATGATCTTGCGATGAAATTCAACAATTCAACGCTCTAAAGTTGCGGTCACCGACTCCGAATTGCGGTAGAAAATTTTTATAATTTGCAGACGTTGCTCGCTCTTGTACTTTACCATGATAAAAATGTTGAGTTTAGTGAATAAATTGACAGTAACAGTTTGATGATTAGTGAAAGGGTGCATATTCACAAACCATTCCTTGTCGAAGTTCATTAAAGCTACTTGCATTTTCGATAGTCATCCGACATTTCTTCGTATTTCAATGCGTTTACTAGGATTTAATGAATTGCTTGATGTAGTGTTCCTTCGCAGACCCGCATTCTATGAAACTGTTTAATTGCTGAGTGTTAGGCACTCTTACATTCAGACGCTAGGTTGCATTCATCACCAAACCAGTCGCTCCCATCTTTCGGACTACTGCCTAAGATGGTGTTAGCAATACGCGACTGCATGTATTGCTTTTGTTTTCATCGCGTCGGACAGCCATGTGGACTCGAGTCTGAGCGCCGGATGCAATATTTCTTTCCTGAGCAATCCGCCCTCGGAGCACAACCAGAAAAAAAGTGGTCCAAGTACGTTCATATCGTCATCAGGCTCGAGTAGTAAAAAATTCATTTAACAATATAAAACAACAAAACATTTACAACGCATCAGAATCTGACGAGTAATTATTACTGCTACTTTCGTCACTTAGATTTAGACGAATTTCTACACTTTTTGCTTCATCAACGACCTCCTACACGTCTTGCACACAATTTTGCCATTTTGTACTGCCACGACAACACTTGATCTTTTTTCGATCCTTAAATACATAAAAAGCTTTAATTCTGAAAGCTTTTGAAGAAAAATATACAAATAGTAGTAGGTATCTGGGTAAAACTAGCTTGGGTAACTCGGATCGTATGTGAATATTTTTATAATCCCAAGGGTGATGTTTGTGGATTGTAAATTGCCTTAGGAAAACTCATACCACAATAGGTGGTGGTCCATTGAGAGCTTTTTGAAAATAAATAATCATAATGTTTAAAATCTTTTGAAGAATCCCGAATTTTTAACATTCTAGTTTTCAAACTCTGGATTGGTTCTTTGTTGATTTACCCAAAACAAAGCACAGTGCAGCTTGAAATCCATATAATTTTTTGTAAATGGTTACGTATTTCTAGCTCATTGACCCTCATTGTGTATGATATCAACTTGATTGAACCATTGTCGTTCTAATCGCTAATTGGAAAAAAATATATTTGATTAGATATTTCGTCACCGCTGGCGCTGTTAAGTTTGGAGATAAGAATCGTTAGCCATTTAGACCCAGGAAATCCCACCTTTTCAAGAACTCTGATGGCATCTCATATGCCCTAATCACTTTTCTTTGTTTGGATTTCTCTAGAGCAAATATACTTCTCTAACTGTGATGTCGATAACTTCTTCGTAGTTACTTAAAGCTTTTGCTAAGCATATTCTAAAAACAACATAGGACCAAATTTTGTGGTTTTCTTCAAGGAGTTAGTCTGGAGAATTGCATTTTTATTTATTATTGCGATTTTGAAAATATTTACGCCCTTGTTCACCTGGCATGTTCCAGTCCCGAATAGCCTGGTTTGGGTTTTTTCCTATCTTATATTTCCGAAACACCGGTTATAGCTTTAAGTTAACTTTAACTTTGTTAAGTAGATATTCTATTATTTTGTCGCACAACATGAATTTAGAATGCTTGCGCTCTGCTTTTTTCAATATATTGTGTAGTATGTCCTTCGACGTAATGTTTTTCAAGAAACCTTTTAAGGGTTTAAAAATAAATCCCAGCGCTGGTCCTTTAAAAGAACTGGCAGATAGACAGCAGCTTACGATACAGCTGAAATTATTTTTGTTTGTAGAGAATCAACAGAAATCAATAAAAATCCTTATTAATTAAACGATTTATATTAAAAAAAACTCCAGCATTCCAGCCCATCTCAAGGTGCTTCGCTCCCTATCCCCCGTTTGAAAATTCCAGGTACGAATAAGGTGACTAAAGCCCACTTCCTGTTATTTTCACTTCAACACCTGACTGAAGAAAAATTAAAAATAAAAATAAAATGATTAACTCAACAAATGTGTTTCACAATTGATTTTTTTTGAATCCTTAACTGCTGCTGTCAATTGCCATTATTTTCCACCGAGGGAAATTCAATTTCAAGTTAAAAGGATATGGAACCGAATTCTCTCTTAGAACTCAAAACAGGCGCGTTCCGCTACCTTCGTTCGGCATCGTTGGCTTGGTAGTCGTCGTCATCGTCATCATGACTATATGCCGCGCGGTTCCATATCCTAATATGTATATGTATGTGTGAAAATGTTTGTATCCTTCGGAAAAGTGTCGAAAATCCAGCTCTCACACACAAAAGAAATTAATTTCATGCACCGTAGAACTTAAATTGAAAATAATTGTTTGAAACTTCAACGAAGTGTATAATGGTTTAACTGCTTTTTCGAGGCAGGTTGGATAGGAAAAGGTACGATATGAGGTGGGTCTTCGGTGCTAGAGTTCACGTCTCAAAGCTGGAAATTCTGCAGTGGGAATGAAGTCTTCAAAAATACGTTCGTTCCTTTTGCAAAGATAAATTATGATTCAAACTGAAAACCAAAGAAGTTATTTTGTTTTTTGTTGGTTTTGTTGTTGCCTCACGAAACCATGATCGTTGCTTTATTGAGTCCTTAATTATGTATCCTCAAGCGGATCATCATAAGGAGAGCATGAGTTTGCAATATGAGAGAAAAAATAAGTTTCCTCACGCTTAGGGGACATTTTTTGCAGATGCAGCTGCTAAGCGTTCACTGTTCATCCTTTAATCGGTAAATCACGGGACATAGTCTAAAATATTCAATAGTGCAACCTCATAAATCGTTTGGTCTTAAATCGCTTTATTATTTAACATGCTTCCCTTATAAAGATTCGTACATATAAAGCCTGTGATGTGAACTGAAACACGGAAAGGGATACCTAACTCATAGTCCTTTGAAAGAGCTGCACCCACAAAAAATGTCTCGTTTGTTCTCCTTTTTTTCCTATCCTCCTTCATAATGAATAACGTTCTAAATCCTACCAAGTGATTCTCTAATGCAAAGCCATCGAAACTCCCTATGGCAATTTATGAGGTTATATCCTTACCATGCATCCTTTTATTACCCACAATGTTGGCTTCGGTAAAGCTAACCAATAGAGGCAAATGGACATACATATACACATATTTAGATTCCAAAAATGGAGACTCTTTCAAATGGACCCTTCGTTTTGAGCCCCAAAAGCTCCCTGCGAAGATCCTCCCTAAAAAGTAATAAAGACTTTTCCTATTTTTATGATATCCCTTACCCGCTAAGGTATATGTTTTTTTCCTCTAAGTTGCAACTTCCCCGATGCGGTATGGAAGATGAAAAACGATCCTTTGGTAGGACGTTATTAAAACCAATAATACGCCTAATGAAATATGGTTCAAGCTAAGAATATAGTTTCCAAACGGAAACTCGTTTGTAAGTTTTTTTTTGCAATAATGTCCTTGCTACGGTGCACAGTTTACTCATGAATAAATCGACAATCCTTAAGAAGGACGAAAGGAGAAAAAATTATAAAAAAAACATAAAAGTCCATTCTGGATACTAATGTGATTAAACAGGAAATTCCAATGTGCGGGAAAACAATAAACGAAAAGGATTTGTCCCGGCGAATTAATGAATAGAACTTGTCAAAGGACATTTTTGTCCATCGAGCATAATTATTCATTTTTCAGATGGTGGATTCTTTTCGCTTTTCTTTTTCTTGATTCGTGAGGAAAAGTTTAGCTCATAAACAGGATAATGGTCGACATCATTAATCAATGTAATCCTATAACCAGCAAGGATAGAGTATAGTAGTTGTCGGGAATGCGGACTTTATGGACTGCAATCGTCTGTCTTGATTGGATGGACATAAGGCACTTTTTGTGTGTGTATATCTGCATTAAATAGGATCACATTGAGGGCAGTTAATCTATTCACTAAATGACAGATGTCTAAGAAGGAAAAGTTGATGAGGGACATGAAGGCACTGACTTATGAAATGTGGGAATTCTTTTGAAGGATTAGCTTTCAGAAAACTTAAAATTTCCATTACTGAGAGCTTCATTTTCTAGAATTCAAGTTGGAAGCTGAATGACTGTGAGGTATAATAGTAAGAGATGAATCTTTTCTTTAGAGGAGCTATCGGGATTGTGAAAAAATAGGATGAGAAAAGAAATATTTGCATGGTATAGTTTCCAGATCTGAGATTTCTCCAGGTCTGGGCCCGATTTCATACAAATCAAGAGTATTTCATTAAGCGCTTCCTAACTTTTAATTTAATCAAAATAAGGTGTGTGAGAATTATCATCAACATTTTTTATTCGTTTGAAAGGCCTATTGATGCCATAATGGCGCTCTACAAGAAAAAATCTTATGGGGTTAAATCACACGTTCTTGGTGGCCAGTTCACATCACCTCCACCCTCTATGTGACCATGACCTCAAAGCTGTCGTGCAGAATATCCAATGTCGCATAAGTTATTTGGCACGTGGTTCCGTCCTGTTGAATTGAAACCAGATGTCGTTGGTGTCCATATCATCAAATTCAGCCCAAAAGAATTTGGTAATCATGGATCTATAGGTGATGACCTTTCCAACATCGTTCTCAAAGAAATATGGACCCATCGATGACGCCGCTAGCCCAGAATCCACTACAAACAGTGACTTTTTCGGGATGTATTGGACGCCCTTGAATCTCATGTCGATTGGTATCGTCCAAAATTCAACAATTTTGTTTGTTCAGGTATCCATTCATCCAGAAATAGCTCTCATCATTTTGGCGACCGTACAATCGGTGAAGCGCGCGGAACGTTGACCGAACAGAACACCCATTTTGATAAAATAATTTTGTCACTTGAATGTATTGCTGAACGCTGTATCCGTTCATGGTGATTTGCCAAAACAGACAGTCAATTTGACAGATGTAATTTAAACAAAATGGCCAATATCAACTGTCAAAGTTCAGAAGTGTAAATTATTAACAAAAAAACATTTTTTACTTTTCAAAAAATTAATATAAAACTTTACTTGGCCTTCAGAATCTTTTCAAGACAAAAACAATACTTTTCGAAACTTTCTACTCAAAATCCTATTCGATTTTACTTTTCTTCTTGCGGCACAAGCCGATCAGCAAGGAAAATACAAGCTTTATGACCTTGAGACTTACATAAAGAACAGCCAACAAGAATCCAATGACATCGAGCGACAGCAATTGGAAAGTATTCAAATGAACAGCAGGACTTTGCATATGAGGTGCCCCATGATGCCTCAACACATATTCAACCCAGAAAACAACTGTTTCCTTAGCCGTCATAGGTCGATCCTTGTAAAGCTTGGCAAACCTTTTAACTTTATCGGCATATTTTCTGTTTGACAAAACCTCCTTAACAGCCCGACTGAAATCCTCTTCAGTCAGCGTTAGATAATCCACAGACAAACCGAAGCCTTCTTTAACAACATTTTCCATATTTGAAGCTTGTTCACCAAACAAGGGAATACCAACCATTGGAACACCATGATATTGAGACTCGACAACGCTACCCTGACCACCATGAGTGATGAAAAGCCGCATATTTTTATGATGTAATACATCGTCTTGGGGCACCCAACTTTTGAAGACAATATTTGGTGATTGACCAGGAAAATCCGAGTCACCCCATTTCCAAAGAACAGTTTGTTTAAGGCGCGAGAGGACATCGAACATTATTCTTGCCTTAGAAGTGTTCAAAAAGCTTCCTTGGACATTTGATCCCAAACTGAAGTAAACCACTCCGTGTTCGGTTGAATTGTCTAAGATAGTCTTGATATCCTGTTAGGGAATGAAAATAATAAAGAAAAATACTTATAAGTATTTAGTATTTAGTATGAAAACTCTTATACCTTGGGTAATGGATCGGGCTTGTCCTTTATTTGAATTCCACCGATTTCTACCATGGCGGGAACATTTGGACGGATTGGTGTCTGACTGAAGTGATGGTTGGTCAAAACGAGGGAAACGTTTTTCTTCATTTCATCAAAGGATGGGTATTTGTCTGGAGGAAAATTTGATCTGAAAAGAAGAGATTGAGAAATGTTCAAGGGAATCTTAACAAAATCTGATATTTCTTTTAGAAATTTAATTTTCTGAGAAATGTATTTAGGAAATAGAAATAGAAAAATAGAATAGAAAAGAAAACAAGAATACGAAATTTGCAGTATAAACCTACAGTTTTTCTAAAATTCAGGTGGTCAACATTTAGTTTTCTTATTAAAACAAAAATTATTAAATGTTAAATTAAACAAAGTTTGGATTTGTACTAATTTTAAACAACAAAATCAGTATTTTTTTTTTAATAAAATTGCAATATTTACATCACGAGTTCTTAGTTTTTCTTAGTTTTAATTTTAATATTAAACGAAAATAAAAAATATTAATATAAAGAAAAAAATAGAATAAAATATTTTAAAATTGATTCTTGAGCATTTTTCTCTGAGTGGTTACCACTGATAAGCGTACGTAATCAAAAGTTTTTTTTCAATGAAAATCACGTTAGACAATTTGAAGTTGTGGCATTAAAATCAACATCGAAAATTTATATACTATCGACATCGTTACCTTTTTTGGTTACCTGCTTTGATTTTGATGATTTTTAGTCGGTTATCTACATATTCTCCGTTTGCATACCATATACAGTTTATTTTGAGATACTTTATTAATGGATTAACAATCTAAAGTTTTTTTCGTTTTCATTTCGCAGTAATATTTTAAATATTTTTGAAAACTTTTTTGTATTTTTAATAAATTTAAAAAATTTTTTTTTGAAATCGATACTTTGAAAAGGGTTACCTAGGTTTTTTTTAGATTTGTTTCTAATTGTAAGTGATTTTTTGCTTATGTTTGCATTCTTCAATTATTTGTTGTTTTTTTTTATTAATAAAACCGTTTTATTTAAAAACAGTTTCTAGGATTAAAAAAATCACACTTTTTCCCATTATTTAAAGTATTTTTTTCAAACGATCAAACGTCGCAAAAGTCGAATAAGAACTTTGAAGTGCCCTTAATATTTTTAATTTTTTTCCACGCTCCAGTCGTGCCAAGCACTATACCGAAGAAGGTCATTTTAGCTTTGCATTAATATGTAAGGTGGGAAGTCTATTCGGTAAATCGCGAAAACCATCACCTAAAACAGAATAAAAAAAATTGCACGACTGGGTCGCACGTACTTGCTCTAATGTGCCTATTTACATTGGAAGGCAAGATCTTTGATAAAAACAAATAATATTGACGTTGAAAGTATCCCAGTTTGAACTTACAAAAACTATCAAAACCACAATACTTAATGGTTTTTAGCAAAAGTGAAGAACGCCACCACACGTCTTAAAAAACAAAGAATTTATGAAAAAAGTGTTTCGAAAATTGTAGGAAGCATTTTGAAAAAATCGTGTTTTTTATTTTTATTTTTTTTTTAATTTTGGTATGCAGTTTAATAGAGTTTATTAATATACATATGATTATAAAATTTAAAATAATTTTTTTTGATTTGTTTTAAAAAATATTGATTTTTCAAAAAAAAAAAATTTCAAAAATTAATTTTAATAAGAAAAAAAAGTTATTCAAAATTATGATATACAAAATTAATTTGGCTATCAAGATCTTTTCAAATATAAAATTTGACAGAAATCCATAGAGCTGAGAAAGCCAAAAATAAAAAAAAAAGTTATATATATAATAGACTTTTCCTCTATAAAATGGTTCTGATTAAATGATAGCCAATACCAACAAAAAAATTATCAAAAATTTTCATAAAAATTGTTGTAGCCGTTTTCGAGAAAAATAAGCTTTTCCTAAACGGTCGTATGGCAAGTACCATTATTTTTAGCCCTAAAAATAAAATTTCAATTTCCCCTCTGAGGAATGCCAAAAGAATCACACCTAGCAAATTTGAAGGCAATCGCTTAACCCGTTTAGTCTGCAGCTCGATATACACCCGGACAGACAGACAGACAGACATACAGACGGACATTTTTTTTAGGCTTCTCTATGTCATGTTTCATTGCTATCTCAATTTTTTTTTATATTCACTAATCCTAAGCTTGCCTTATAGTCCCTATAATAGCAAGTAAAAAGTGTCAAAAGCACAACACTTAACGGTTTTTAGTAAAAATGGAGTACGCCATCACACGTTTTGAATACTAACGAATTTTTGAAAAAAAGTATTTCGAAAATTGTAGGACGGATTTTGATAAAATCCTGTTTTTCATTTTTAGTTTTTTAATTTTTTTTTTGGAAATTTTGATATGCAGTTTTTTAGAGTTTATTAATATACGTGTGATTATAAAATTTAAAATATTTTTTTTGATTAGTTCTAAAAATATTGATTTTTCAAAAAAAAAAAAAAATTATTTTAATAAGAAAAAAAGTTATTAAACATTTTGATATGCAGAATTAATAAAGCTACCTAGATCTTCTCAAATATAAAATTTGACAGAAATCCAAAGAGCCGTTAGTGAGAAAGCCAAAAAAAAAATGGTTATATGAAAGGTACCGTTAATAGTCTTTTGCCGTAAATTTGGTTCTGATTAAATAATAGCCAATACCAACAAAAAAATTCTCAAAAATGGTTATCAAAATCGTTTGAGCCGTTTTCGAGAAAAATAAGTTTTTCGTAAACGGTTATGTGGCAGGTACCCCCTTATTTTTAGGCCTTAAAATGAAATTTCAATATCCCCTCAGGGGAATGCTAAGAATCACACACACCAAATTTGAAGAAAATCGCTTAAGCTGCAGCTCGTTATACATACTGACAGACAGACAAACATTTTTTTCCATAACTTTTTTTGACTTCTCTATGATAGTAATGTCATGTTTGATTGTTATCTCAATTATTTTACATCAACGAATCCTAAACTCTCCTTATAGTCCTATAATCGCAAGTAAAAATGGTAGTTCTAGCACCATTCTTGGACGAAGTAAATATAAATGTCTCTCCAGCAAGACATGGACGCAATACATTTGCAAAATTAACAAAAACTTTGGTTCGTGTAAGATAAAGTCTGGGTCGCACGTTCTTTCGATTATGAGCTAAATCACCTTGGAAGGTACGTCTTTGGCAGAAATAAGTAACATCACACAAACAACATGGTCTGAACTTATCAAAAACGATCAAAAACGTAAATACCACAACACTTAACGATTTTTTTTATTAAAATCGAAATACGCCATCACATTTCTTAAATAATAATTAATTTATGAAAAAAGTATTTCGAAAATTAAAGGACCGATTTTGATATTAAGACTTGTTTTAATATGTAACTAATCATAAAATTGAAAATAAATTGATTAATATTAAAAAAATATTGAAATTTAAAAAAAATCAAAAAAATATATTAAATCTAAAAAAAAATTTAATGTTGGTGTACAGAATTAATTTGGCTACAAAGGTATTTTCAAATATAAAATTTTATAGAAATCCAATAAGCCGTCACCTAGAAAGTACTGTTAATAACCCTTCCCGGTAAATGTGGTTTTAATAAAATGGTAGCCAATATCTTCTAAAATTCTCTCAAAAATGTTGATCAAAATCATTGGAACTGTCTTCGAGAAAAATAAGCTTTTATTTAACGGTTATATGATAGATACGTTATTTTTAGCCCTAAAAATAAATTCCAAAATCCACATGAGGAATACCAAAAGAACCAAAAATATCATGTTTGAAACACTTAAGCTATAGACTGCAGATCGTTATATGTACATACAGACGGACAGATGCTTCTCTATGATCGTAATATTATGTTAGATTGTTATCTCAATTTTTTTTTAATTCGCGAATCATAAACTCGCCTTCCTCTACTTGCAAGTAAAAAGTGTATTTAGGAAAATATTGTAATCAAAAAACTTGGAATTATATATAAATAAATTAGTTATTGAAATTAATTATTTGTTTATCTATTTAATTATTAAAAAGAACATTATACATAAATAATACATAAATATACCATAATCCTATTTTTTTTATAATTCAAATTATTTATTTTGACTTAAAGCGGTAAGGCTCCAAAGATCATTGAAACTAGCTAAACTTACTCATAATAGTCCTTCTGATACCACTGATAGAATTTCGTTAGTAAAAATTCTTCAAAAAAGCTGACAAATCCAAAATTACGAAGCCGTTCTAAAAATTCCAAGGGCTGTTGATCACCACTCAGCAAACTTGGGACATATGAAATTTCTTTGGGGTTACCAACAAATCCATTTATACTACCCAGAGGTCGTACCATAAACGATATCACAACAGGACACTTGAAATGAGCCCCAAGTCCCAAAAGGAATTCATTGAAAAGATATCCATAAACAATCAAATCAAATGATTCCTCCTGAATTAACTTCCTCATTGGACGCTGATTTAGACTCAAATTACTGAAATTCGTCAAAATGTCTACGGTATCAAAGACATCCTTATACCATGGTGGAGGATCCTTAATGATCTGCTTAAAATAATCCAAAGGTATTCCTTGGCTTTCGAGTTCGACATGGCGGAAACGGGGATTCTTTGTAATCAAAGGAATTGTCGTAACCACTGTGACGTCATGGCCCCGTTCTGCCAACACATTGGCTATTGCAGTGTGAATTATCAGATGACTTTTGACGGGTGTAATAAAAAGTCCAAGAATGCGCGCGGAATCACTAATGACAAAAAGTGACATAAGAAGAGCACCCACGAATATATTCTTAAACGAAAGCGACATGTTTACAACTAAATTTCGGTGACGATGATGAAATCTGTGCTGGGGCAGAACATAAAAATCGATAAGTACCGATTAAAAGAATCGGAGGTTCGATTACACTGTTTACATGATAAATACGATGAACGTAATGTGATAATTCGAACGTGAATATTTTTGAAGGACTACGTTAAATCTTTACATTTTTTTATGTTTCTAAGTACATACTTCAAATATTTAGAAGAGGCAAGATTAAAAATTTCTATCAAAGTCAAAAATATATAACTTTATTACCCATGAGATCAAGATTAGTTTTAATCAGTATTTTAACCGCAATATTGTGTTTGAATTTTTTTTTTAT
Source organism: Platycheirus rosarum (assembly GCA_963971375.1). Classification (NCBI taxonomy): domain Eukaryota; kingdom Metazoa; phylum Arthropoda; class Insecta; order Diptera; family Syrphidae; genus Platycheirus; species Platycheirus rosarum. The sequence continues at coordinate 38,865,281 of OZ020510.1, read as the reverse complement.
CAATTTATTGTTTATATTTCCATTACTCAGCACACAAAATCTAGGTATAAAGGCAGAGAGCTCGGTATGGGTCTCAATGCCTCATTGAGATTCAAAATAAGACTTAAAATTTAACTTAAAAGCAGGTAAAATTACAGTTTTTGACAATGTATTATAAATACTTGAACGAAATTTTTTTGAAGCGAATGGACACTATTAAATTGTTAGCCAACATTTTTGACAGAATCAAGTGATTTAAAGATAAAAATACGATGTACTATACATCGTTTCTACGTTTATATATATATATAAACATGTAGAAACTATCATTTCAAACAATCTCTACTGATAATTAAGTACGCCTTCGTGTGTCCTTAATACCTACTTATTTTCAGCGGGAAGTGTATTTTTAAATAAAATAAAAATACATTTACTGGCACTACAGCTCCTTAAGGAGCCAAGGCCTGTGTGTGTGTTGTGAATCTGTAAGAATGAATAGGACCAACAATTTGCAGCCGAGTCCGAACAGCTACATGAGATGCACTTTTTCGAGACAAATTTTATTCTTTGAAGTTTTGTCAGTTCCTCGCAAGAGGTAGTACCACGGAGAAATAGGTAGCTCTGATGTGGAGTCGAACCTCGACCCTTTGCTTAGCAGTCCGATACACTAACCATTCAGCCACAGGGCACTACGCATTTTTAAATACTTTACTTCTGCAAAATATCTGCAACTTTTATAGTGTCGATGCTTACGTTTATCGTTTAATATTATTTATCTAACAACTACAACAAATTAAATTTTACCTACTATGCTTTTGAAGCCAAATGCATTTTTTACCTTACTAACTTTTTTGACAAACTACACTTTAAGTTTATTTTATAAGAATAAAATATTTATTTTTCTAACAACCAAACCAAAAGCAAGTATGTGCGACCCCGTAGCCCACTTTATTTCTTTATGCTATAACAATAGAAAATAAATGCAACCATTTGTTTCATTTTGTGGTCAATGACACTAAAATTGCGCATAAAAATCAGTAAAACAAATACAGTAGTTGCCCAGTATAATGTTCGGTGATATAACGAATAATCAGAAGGAAAAATATTGAATTTGAAAATTTAACAATAAAAACGCAAAATTGCAATTTTTTTTACAAAAAATGCACGATTTGCAAAAAAATATAAGAAAATAGTAACAAATAATAAAAATCTATACATATGTACAGGGTGGGCCAAGAGTCACGCCTGAGCTTAAAAATTGAATACCTTTTTAGGTTATAATTATTTTTTTTTTCAGATTTTCTTCATCGAACTGTGATATCTGTTATACCAACATGCAAAATTTAACGACGAATGAACCTAACAAGTGGTAGAAGTTAACTTTTACAATGGGCATTTAATTTTACTGACGCAATCCAACATAGGTATCAAAATTATTTCAACACCAGAAATGCACCTAGCCAACCCGCAATTAGCCGTTTAATTGCACGGTTCCGACAACAAGGTGCATTTTCACACAGGAAGACAGAGAATAGTACAGAACCAAGTGAACATTGATCGTGTACGGGACAGTGCTGAAGAATATCCAGAAATCAACTGGGCACATCTAAAACACCACTTCGACGTATTTTATCATGTCATTTACACATGCATCCATACAAGGTCTAATTGTTCCAACAACTTTTACCAGTTGACTACCACTAAAGACTAACATGGCAACTGCTTCTTTAAAATGAAATTTTTGATGACCGAATTATCTTAAGAAATTCAGAATTCAATTGCAGCACGTTACTAAATTTAACTCCCTCTGATTATTTCCTATGGTCATCTCTCTGATTTTATTTTTCATAATTAAAATGTATATCATACAAAGTTAATAATTTATATATAAAAAAAAAACCATACAAAATTATAATAAACAAAAAAGTTTTGAATTCTTACTCAGATCTGACTTATGGCCCACCCTGTAGAAGTCAAAAAATTTTCGTTTTTAAATGAATGAAGAATAAAAAAGTCTAATCAAAATACTGGTCGGTACAAACAAATTTAAGAAAAACCGTATTAAAATGACGAATTTTCGATATAACGGCTCTACTATGGGTACGAATATTATATTATTCTTTATACTGGACCCCCACTGTAAATAAATTTGTAATCAAATTATTTGTTCAAATAAACATTTCTGATAGCTTAATGATTTGAGCGTATACAAAAGAAGAAGAAGTACAAAAGAACTTATAATATGTCAGATGTTAAATGAACAATCATAATATTAATTGAAACTTTATTAAACAAAATTAATAAAATTATGTGTATGGATTTAAATAAAAAAAAGGAAAGGGAATACAATAATAGTCGAAGGAAAAATCGATCGCAAATCGATAGTAAAAACTTTTCAAGTTCTAATACCCACCGAAGAAGTAAGATTGAACAATTGTGAAGGAAGTTTCGGAAACCGATTTTACAGTTTGCATTATTTTCATTTGAACAAATTTGGGAATCAATCCCAAAAAATAGAATCATTAGCACCAAAAAATTGTTTACTCTATCCGCATTTTTGTGAATTTTTTTGCGATTTTTTTACACTGACTTCCAGCCTAGGAAAAATTCCTTGCTACGCCAATTAATACAATAGAATGGTTTTAATTAGAAATATTTGTAAATATTCCCAAATCCAAATTCATATATGGGTAAGATCAAATAATAGCACTTATTCAACTTAAATTAACATTTAAGATTCTTTCTTACACATGGACTTTACTTACTTGTAATAGTCCTTCTGATACCAGTGATAGAATTGCGTTAGTAAAAACTCTTCAAAAAAGTTAACAAAACCAACATTTCGAAGTCGTTTTACAAATCCCAACGGCTGTTGATCACCACTCAGCAAACTGGGCACATACGAGATTTCTTTCGGGTTACCAACTATCCCATCTATACTACCAACAGGCCGTACCATCAACGAAATCACAATGGGGCACTTGAAATGTGCTCCCAATCCCAAAAGGAATTCATTGAAGAGATACCCATGAACTATCAAGTCGAATGATTCTTCAGCGATAAGTTTTCTCATTGGCGGCTGATTTAAGCTTAAATTACTGAAAGCCGACAAAATGTTAACAGAATCGAAAACGTTCTTATACCATGGCGGTGGATCATTAATGATCCGCTTAAAATAATCGGGAGGTATTCCTTGAGTTTCAAGGAAAAAGTGATGAAACTGGCAGACTGCTGACTAAACATAAGATTGATTGATAAAGCACGTACAGCGACAACGAACTGTAGAATAGATTTTGATAAAAATACAGGATCGGAGATTTGCTGTTTTATGTTAAAGCTTTTTGAATAAAAACAAAAGAAAGCTTCCTCACTAAAAATGTGATAATTTGGTTCAAGTGCCAACATTGTCTATAAACTTTTTTCTTTGTTCTTAGTAAGTACTTCATTTCAATATTATTTAAATTCAGCAAAAGATTTTAGGCTTCCCGTTAACAAAAGTTTAACCACAACGTCGCGTCGCTTTAAAAACATAACTAATAACATTTTATATTGACATTTAATGAGTTCTTAGTTTTTTTTTTCACAGCACATAAATATTAAAACGAGGATTCATTTTGACGGAACCATTAAAATGCAAATGACGTTTCTGTTTTCCTTGCGAAATACAAAGTATTAGGCATATTTCGAATTCGTACAGATTTTAAAGATATTTTCCCCAAAATCGTTATTAATGGTACTTTTTTTCTCGACTTTCTCATTAATTACTCGATGAATTTTAACTTATTTACAATGGTAAGTTTAAATAACATCGGATGGAACATATGGAATGGATCTTTCATTAAGCTCTTCCTAACTTTAAATTTAAATAAAACAAAGTGTGTGTGAGATATTATCGAAATTTTTTACTGTCCGCCTCGGATTTTCTTGGTGGCGCGCATCCGAAGTGCCATTTTACCATTACTGCGAAAGGCCGAATTCTTGTGAGCGACGCGAAATCGACTGCCCCGGATTTGGATTCTCCTGCACACTCTCGCCGACAGCGGCGATATTTTCGGCAGTGTTGTTGAACGCACGGTAGGCAGATTTTTGCTGACAATTACTTGTCAGAAACGTCAACTCGCATTATAAGACAATTTTTGTTCGATGTGTATCGAATTGAAAAGTTTAAACTTAAAAAATAAATTGCACGAGTGGATCGCAAGTACTTGCTCATATCTGCGGTCATATGAATAAAATTTAAAAAATAAGTAGAAAATAACGTAGAAAAATTACACTATCTGAACTTAAGAAAACTGTCAAAACCACAACCCTAAACGGTTTTTAGTAATAATAAAGTACGCCATCACACGTCTTGTATAATAACGAATTTATGAAAAAAGTATTTAGAAAATTGTAGGAAAGAATTTGATAAAATCCTGTTTTTTATTTTTAGTTTTTTGAAAAGAATATTTTTTTTTGAAATTTTGGTATGCAGTTTTTTAGATTTTCATAATATGCATGTGATTTTAAAATTATAAATATTTTTTTTTTGATTACTTTTAAAAATATTAATTTTTCAAAAATAAAATTTCAAAAATTAATTTTAATTAGATAAAAAAGCAAACGAGAGAGGGGGGAGGAGTGTTACCACTAAGGCACTACTCCTTGCATCCTGGCGGCAGCGGAAGAATTCTCTAGATGGAATCAACGGTGGCGTCTACATTTCCAGTGGGGTTGAACTACTTAGTGAACACCTTATATGGGCTACTACGACGTTTTCGGAGCTCAGGCCTATAAGGAGCGGTTTATCCGGCTCTAGATTGGTCGATGGAGGCAGGCTCCGGCAAGAGGTTTTGAGTTACTGTGTGAACGAGCGCCTCATGACAATCCGCATCATCGTAATTTGCCAATATTAGTCTTATATGCGCGCATGCCCCACAGAGGAAAAAGATGATGACACCAAAGAAATGTTTTTTGAGCTCCTGGAGAAAACATATGAGCGATGCCCTAGCTTTGACATTAAAATTGTCCTAGGCGACTTTAACGCCAAGCTAGGGAGAGAAGATGTTTTTGGTGATACAATCGGAAAACACAGCTTGCATGACACCACCTTCGATAACGGATGAAGGCTAATTGACTTTGCTGCGGGGCGAAATATTGTAATAGCAAGTACCAAGATCTCACACCTCAACATTCACAAAGGGACATGCAGATCCCCTGATCAATCCACTGTCAACTAAATTGACCACATTGCGATCGATGCAAGGCACTAGTCCAGTATGATGGATGTCCGAACTTTCCGAGGGGCAAACATTGACTCGGACCACTACCTCGTTGTAGCCAAGGTACGACTTACCACACCAAGAAGAGGTAATACTGTGAGGAAGCTTAACGTCGGACGGCTGCAATCGCAAGAAATCTCCAGATCCTTTTCCGATCGAGTTTCAAAAGGACTCCAAAGGAGTCCTTTACCGCCAGCATCAAGTATTGAGAACCAGTGGCAACATTGCCAAAATGCCACCAGGGAAGCCGGACTGAAGTGCTGGGTTTTACACGGCCACCACAACGAAACCCCTGGTTTGATGATGAGTGTCGGCAAGCACACGCAGCTAAACAAGAAGCATACAAGGCGGCGCTGCAAAGAAGGACCAGAACTACCCGTACACTCTACGAGCAGAAGAGGAAAGAGGAACACCGCCTTCTCAGAAACAGGGAACATCGTAGTGGAATCGTAGTTGATGCTGAGAATATGGAAAAAATATTTCTGCAGACTGTATAACGGCGATGACGAAACAAATTCCGCTGTCAGGCAGAATGGTCCACTTTATCTGGGCGGAGTAGACCAACAATTCCGACCACCACATCTGCATGAAATAAAGCTAGCTATATCTAAACTTAAGAGCTACAAAGCCGCCGGAGCCGATGGCCTAGCTGCCGAGCTCTTCAAAGCTGCAGGCGATGACTTGGCTATAAGTATGCACCAACTTATAAACAAGATATGGTTAGAAGAAAGCATGCCAGATGAATGGAATCTCAGCATAATTTTGCCCGATTCTTAAAAAAGGAGGCCCTCTGAGCTGCACCAACTATAGGGGTATCAGTCTCCTCAACATCGCCTACAAGATCTTTTCTGCTGTATTTTGTGAACGCCTAAAGCCATTCGTCAACAACCTGATAGGTCCATATCAGTGCGGTTTTAGGCCAGGAAAGTCCACTATCGATCAAATATTCACATTACGGCAGATCTTGGAAAAAACTCAAGAACTTCAAATCGATACCCACCACCTTTTCATCGATTTCAAAGCCGCGTACGACAGCATTTATAGAGACGAGTTATATAGAGCAATGTGCAGTTTTAACATCCCTGCCAAACTCGTCCGCCTGTGTAAAATGACGATGGAAAACGCACGCTGTTCCGTCGAGGTCGGTAAAGACCTCATCGACACCTTTGAAGTCAAAAAAGGATTTAGACAAGGCAATGCGCTGTCATGCGACTTTTTCTACATCATACTTGAAAGAATAGTGCAGAACTCTCACACCAACACCAGAGGCACGATCTTTCAAAAGTCCGTCCAATTACTCGCATATGCCGACGATATTGACATAATCGGAAGAACGCAGCGTGATGTCAATATTGCTTTTGTGAGTATTGAGACGGAAGCGGCAAAGATGGGTTTAGCAGTCAATGAGGGCAAAACCAAGTATATGCTGTCATCAAGAAGAGACACCCAACATCGAAGTCTTGGACAAAACATCACCATAGACAGCTATAACTTGGAGGTAGTTAGGGAATTTGTCTACCTTCTTCAAACAAAGAATAACTCTTGCCAATCGCTGCTTCTTCAGGCTTAGAAGGCAATTGAGTAGCAAAGCCCTTTCTCGGGCAACTAAACTGTCCCTTTATAAGACCTCATCATCCCAGTCCTGCTCTATGGTGCAGACGCATGGACGCTGTCAAAAGCGGATGAGGAAACTTTAGGCTTTTTTTTTTTTTTTTTATTTGTCTTCATACTAGACAAAAAAATTAAAAAAATACCTTAAATATATACTTAACTAACTTACTGGCCCAATTCAGGCGCTCTAAATTACTCTCTATCTTAATTTCGGCCTAAAAATAGCTTAAATTAAAATTAACATTAACGGGTTTTATTTTTCCCCAGAAAAAAATTAAAACTAGGCATCAGATCACATTTTTCTTAAAACTAACTTAATATGTATAAATACTTATAAAATAAACTAAACTTTAGGCTGTTTCGAGAGAAAGATTCTCCGGGTGATTTTTGGTCCCATATGCATAAACGGAGATACAATGAAGAACTTTACCGACTGTACAGCGACACAGATCTAGCCAAAAGAGTAAAAATTCAACGTCTCAGATGGTCATATAGAGCGGATGGACATCAATGCTCCGGAAAATCTTCGAATCCAACCCAGAGGGACGGCGCAGTAGAGGAAGACCGAGACTGACAGACTGACAGACTGACAGAGAGGCAATTTTTATAAGTAACTTTTTAAGGTTTCTCTATGATCGTAATGTCATGTTTGATTGGTAGAATTTTAGTTTTTTTACGAATGCATAACTTGCCTTTGCGTTTATTATAATATTAAAAAGCAGTAAAGATGAAGAATTGCCATAAACATCTCAAAGTGTTTGGAAAATGAATTGGGTAAGACGGATATTATGCTAAGTTCCATAAGTTTAATCATAGATTTTGTATTTTTTAATTCTATCAAATAAAATTTTCTCTGCAAATCAAAGATTGGTATAGAGTGATGCGGTAGGTTATTAGGTTTAATAAATTCATTCACAATATAACGGTTAATGAAATCCGTATTTTTCTCAAAAACGGTCCCAACGATTTTGATTAACATTTTTGACTGTATTGTAGTGGATATTGGCTATTCTTATTCTGCATACACACATTTTAAATATCTAACTTTTATTCTCTTTCTAATTAATTTTTGCAATTTTTTTTATATTTTGAAAATGCAATATTTTTAAAACGAATTAATAGTTTTTATTTTAGATTTTACGATCATCTGTATGCTAATAAACTCTAAAAAACTGCGTACCAAAATCTCAAAAAAAAATTTTTTTTTGCAAAAACTGAAAAATAAAAAAAAATAGTATTTGATGAAAATCGGTCTTATAATTTTCGAAACATGAACTTTTTTCATACATTTATTAGACGTGTGATGGCATATTCCATTTTTACTAAAAACCGTGTTGTGTTGTGGCTTAGACATTTTTTAAAAGTTTAGACTTTATTATTTTTCTAGGTAAAAGCTACTAGTTTCCTTGAAAGATCTTTCTTCGAATGTGATTAAACACTTAAGAGCAAGTACGTACAACCAGTCGTGCCTATTTTTTAATAAATGTTAGCTAGAACAAAATTATTTCAATTTTTTTATTGCAGGATTAATTTTGGCTACCTTTTCAACTATAAGCTAAATTGAAAATCCAATGAGCCGTTACCGAGATCGTCGAAAATTAATCATACTTTTAATTTAATAATTTTTGAGGCTTCACGAAAAACTAACTACAAATCAAAATAAATAAGGGTTGCTGATTTTGCAGGACTGGAGAAAAAAATCGATTTATTGAGTAATTTTCTAGGTTAGTTGAGAGAAATATTAGTTAAGTGCTGACTAAAATTCTACTTCATTATTCATTCATTCACAAATCGAAAGATCCATAAAATAATAAAAAAATAAAATATAAAAACTAATAAAGTAAAAACAGAAAACCGAAAACCGAAATTAAAAAAAAAACTTTCAATTGTGTGTAAATATAAATCAACATCGAACAGTAATGTCTTCACTTCTATTATGCAGTTAAATTAATATTCGTAGAAGGCCATAGTAATTTATGTCAGGTAATATTATTAAACTAGCTATGTTGGTGTTAGTATTTTTAATTGTGAGTAATTATTTTAATTTAACTGTGTTCGAAAACTTGTCCATTGTATATTTTACACCCATAATCAACAAAAATAATTGATAACTGCGGAATCGAAACGCCCGATAAACGCTGTATTTACATATGTATGTAGTATAAACAATGATAAGTAATATATCAACCGATGTGTGTAGTAAAACTGTGTTTAATTATGATAAGCAACCATATGCTTAATTTAAGATAGAAAAAATCCATAAAAAAAACAAATCGAAGTTAAAACCACATTATAATATGTATAATTGCTGATTTGAATCAATAATTTAAATATTTGTATGGGAAATAAAACAAAATAAAAACAAAAATAAGTTCAGATAACTTACTCACATATAATATTTTGTCTGGTACCATTGATTGAGGATCCTCAGAACAAATTCCTCCAATATAGTAATGAACACAACATTCTTCACTCTATCCAAAAAGCCCATTGGCTGTTTTCCGCCACCCAATAAACTGGGAACATAACTTATCTCCTTTGGGTTGCCCACTAGATCATGAATATGTCCCTGTGGCCGGATCATGAGTGAAAGTATAACCGGGCACTTAAAGTGCGCTGCTACACCAAACAAAAATTCATTCACCTTCACCTTCATCCTTGAATCACAAGATCAAAGGATTCTTCATCCATTAACTTTTTCATTTCCGGCTGATGCAACGAATTGTTGCTGTAGGATGAAAATAGCTCGATATAGTGATTGAACTTTTTATACCACGGCATTGGATCGTTGACTTCCTTGGTGAAGAAATTTGTAGGTAAACTGGGCACATTTAATTGAATATGACGAAACCGAGGATTTTTTCTCAATAACGGAAGAGTTGAGACGATTGTGACATCATGACCACGTTCAGCCAATGCATCAACTACTGCAGTATGAATGATTAGGTGACTTTTGGAAATTGTTGGAAAGAGGCCAAGAATACGCGCGGAATCACAGTTTGATATGAAGACAGATAAAATGATCCACGCGCCAAAGAAATAGATTTTCCGCGACATGCTGGACGTAGATGCAACGCGATTGGAAAATGTTTCTTCACTAACAGGGCGATTATTAATGATTTGCGCGGCAAAGCGGAATGTTCTTCAATTATTTATTGCACTTCTAGTATTTTTTCTCTAAACATGGCTTAGTAATGTAGGTAAAGTAATGTAGATATATATATAGAGGTCTGTATCGGTATTAATCAATTGTAGTCTAGTGTAAGCACTCACATATATGTGGGCATACACTCACTTCTTTCTCTCGTATCTTAATATAGTTTTCTTTATCTTAATAAAAATATGAAGTCAGAGGCACTTGAATACAGTTACCGACAAAAACATTAAGACTGTCTAATATATTTTTAAAGATCAATAGAGAGTAAATTTGTATCATCTATAGTTATTATAAAAATATTTGTAGCAAAACTGCATAGTACTGCTATGAGGCAGCTTCTAGTTTAGCGAGATACTGCCGTAATAGCGCTGCAATAGTTCTCGATATACATTTGTATGGGTTTCGGAGAGTAGAATCAAATATAATGATGAAAGAGTACGTTGTATGTTATATTTTCAGAAAGGTATGATTAAGAATTAGTTCAAGCATTTGCAGGAATAATGAATAATAAGTACGAGTGAAAGGCTCAAAAAGTGGGAAACAAAAAATAGTGGTTTTCCTTTTGATTTTTTGTAAACAAACCAAGTTTGTGTGTTTTCAATTATTTTTTTGATTTTGCATTTTTCAGGGAATTTTGTTATTTCTGTATTTTATGTATTTCTTATACCGAAATCAATTACCAATGTTGCCATATTCGGATTTGACTGTTTAAAGTTTTAATGTATATTGTTCAATTTCGAACGCTGGTGAAATATAAAACTGGTGCCGATTGGTACTATATTGTTGTTACAATAGCATTTTTGGTACTAGATTTTAAGTACTTAGTACTAGAATTTAGTTCTATCGTAGTTTCGGTACTATATTTAGTACCAGATTTAATATATACTTTCTCATATGTGCGGTCACATGGTAGAATAAAATTTAAAAAAAATTGAACATCAAAGCATTTATTCGATTTTGGGTTGTTCAAATAAAGTACGTTAAATTGTATTGAGTGAAATAATTTAAACGCTATTTTAATTCTTTAAGAAATGTTAAGAAGTGTGATTTTTTTTTCAAAATCGTAGGAACGGTTTTTTTTTAACAATTAAAAAAAAAAATAAACAAAAATAATTCAAGAATACAAGCTTAAGCACAAAATAACATACATTAAAAAAATATAAAGAAAAAAATCACTAACCCGTTTTCAAAATATTGATTTAAAAAAAATAAAAAAAATATTAAAAACACAAAAAAAAGTTTTCGAAAAAAATTAATGCGAAATTATTTAGGCTACCTACATATACTTGAAAATCAATGTTGATAGTAATCGGATCACCAGTTTTCGAGAATGTCGAGGAGGAACCATTTTAAGCCTATACCTGCAATTTTTTTCACCAACATATAATGCTTACCTACAGTAACTGTTTTTTTCCATAAAAATTCTTGGAGCCGTTTGCGAGAAAAATAAACTTTTACATAATGGTTTGTATGATAGTACCGTTAACTTTTGAGCTAAAAAAAATTGAAAAAACTCCTCTGTAGAATTTCAAAATAACTTTAAGTTATAAATTTGAAGACGATTGGCCCAACCGTTTAGGTTACAGTCCAAAACACATCCGTACAGACAGACAAACAGACAGACGGACAGAATTTCGCCAGTAACTCAAATATGTTTCTCTATCATCGTAATGTCATATTTGATTGTTATCTCAAAATTTTTATTCTGCACGAATGCATAACTTGCAATATACCTATAATCGCAAGTAAAAAACAATGTCTGAATGTAGAGACGAGTTATATAGAACAATGTGCAGTTTTAACATCCCTGCTAAACTCCTCCGGCTGTGTAAATTGACGATGGAAAATGCACGCTATTCCGTCAACGTCGGTAAAGACCTCACCAACACCTTTCAAGTCATACAAGGATTTAGACAAGGCAATGCGCTGTCATGCGACTTTTTCAACATCATACTTGAAAGAATAGTGCAGAACTCTCACGCCAACCCCAGATGTCCGATATTTTAAAAATTCGTCCAATTACTCGCATACGCCGACGATATTGACATAATAAGAAGAACTCAGCGTGATTTCAGTAGCGCTTTTGTGAGTTCTGAGACGGAAGCAGTAAAGATGGGTTTAACAGTCAATGGGGGCAAAACCAAGTATATGCTGTCATCAAGAAGAGACATTTAACATGGACGTCTTCGACAAAACATCACGATAGACAGCTATAACTTTGAGGTAGTTAGCGACTTTGTCTACCTAGGCTCCGCTATTAACTCAGACAACAACACCAGCGCTGAGATCAAACGAAGAATAACTCTTGCCAATCGCTGCTTCTTCAGGCTTAGAAGGCAATTGTCCCTTTATAAGACCCTCATCATCCCAGTCCTGCTCTATGGTGCAGACGCATGGACGCTGGCAAAAGCGGATGAGGACGCTTGAGGCTGCTTCGACAGAAAATTTCTCCGGGTGATTTTTGGTCCCGTATGCATTAACGGATAGATACAATGAAGAACTGTAGCGGCTGTACACAGATCTAGCCAAAAAAAGTAAAAATTGAATGGACATCAATGCTCCGGCCCGGAAAATTTTCGATTCCACCCCAGAGAGACGGCGCAGTAGAGGAAGACCGAAACTCAAGTGGCGCACACAAACTGGAAGAAGCTAGCTAGAGACCGAGTTGGCTAAAGAAGCTTGTTGGTTAAGGCTTGAGGCCCAAGTCCACCCCGGACTATAGCGCCACCTATGTTAAAGTAAGGTAAATGTATGGCCAGCTAAAGCGAATTCACCTTTGAATTCGTTCAGCCACAGGTAAGCTGTCCGAGGTCAGCCGCACCTGTTGAAATGATTGAGTTAAAAGGTTCAAAAATATAAGGCAAAAGCCAGAATCAAAGATTAATGTATTATTCTACGGTAATCGCGCAGGGAGTGCAAGCTGACAATTGTTGTGGAAAAAAAACACGAATACCAGATGGTCAGCCCAAACTCTGGATTGACAAGAGCAGCATCCTCTGATCGGTACATGCCTTTTATACTATTTATGTAGAGCTTAGGCTTGAAAATGTTGCAAGCCATAAGCCATAAGTTTTCTAAAATCAATTGCTTAGTTAGTACAACTAATTAAAGCCTTTAATTGTCAGCGGCTTACTTATAATCGTTTTGTACACAGTTGGCAAATGTTATTGCATAGTTTTAGGAAAAAAAAATAATATTTTGTATATAATATCAAATGAAAAATGTTTCTTTTTTGGTAATAAAATAGATGGAATTTAATTTTAGTATTGTGTTCAGTGTTATTGTGTATTGTGTATACACGTTTGTAGAAAGTGACATCAATTAATGTCGGGTAGGTGAACATATTATTAAACTAGCTATACCAGTATGTTTTAACTGTGAGTAATTATTTTAATTTTATGTGTTGTGAAGTAAGTTTGATTTTGATAAGCAACCATTGAAAAAACGACTGAACGAAAGTCAGGTTTGCTCTCAGGCGTTATATAGAACAATTTAATCTGGGTTCACGCCTAAGTTCAAAGTTTGAAATTCAATAAAGTGCTGGTTGTCAATACGAATCACTTTGGTTTGCAAATCAAATAATCCTTAATAATTTCTTATTATTAAACCAAACTTGCCCATATAGAGCAATTAAAAAAAATTAAACCAAAAACACGTTAAGATAGCTTATACTCACATATAATGTTTCGTCTGGTACCACTGATTGAGGATCCTCAGAACAAATTCCTCCAATATAGTAATGAACACAACATTCTTCACTCTATCCAAAAAACCCATTGGCTGTTTTCCGCCACCCAATAAACTGGGGACATAACTTATCTCCTTTGGGTTGCCCACTAGATCATGAATATGTCCCTGTGGCCGGATCATGAGTGAAAGTATAACCGGGCACTTAAAGTGCGCTGCTACACCAAACAAAAATTCATTCACCATATATCCTTGAATCACAAGATCAAAGGATTCTTCATCCATTAACTTTTTCATTTCCGGCTGATGCAACGAATTGTTGCTGTAGGATGAAAATATCTCGATATAGTGATTGAATTTTTTATACCACGGCATTGGATCGTTGACTTCCTTGGTGAAGAAATTTCCTGGTAAACCGGGAACATTTAATTGAATATGACGAAACCGAGGATTTTTTCTCAATAATGGAAGAGTTGAGACAATTGTGACATCGTGACCACGTTCAGCCAATGCATCAACTACTGCAGTATGAATGATTAAGTGACTTTGGGAAGCTGTTGGAAAGAGACCAAGAATACGCGCGGAATCACAGTTTGATATGATGGCAGATAAAATGATCCACGCGCCAAAGATAAAGATTTTCCGCGACATGCTGTTTGTAGATGGAACAGCTAGACTCGACAATATTTCTACACTAACTGACTGATTGTTAATTATTTGCGCGGCAAAGCTGAATGTTCTTCAACTATTTATTGCACATCTAGTATGTTTCTCCAATTATGTCTAAGAATGGTATAGGTAAAGCCATTTATACATAAAGGTCAGTATCGGAATCGGTATTAATCAATTAATCAAGTGTAGTATAATTTAAACACTCAAAAACATACATGTGTACAGTAAATACACTCACTCCTTTCACGTATCTTTCTTAGTAAATAATATGAAGTCAGAGGCACGTGAATACAGTTACCTACAAAAACATTAAGACAGTCTAATATTTTTTTTCAGATCAGTTGAATGTAATTTTTTTCTTGGGAAAAAAGAAAGTCATTTTACATAAGAAAGCAAAAAAAAAAAAAACTGATTATAATAAAAGCGATCCAAATATCTTGTATTATTTGGCCTGGAGGAGGTGATCTTTATAGACACTAGGGACAAACTTATAGTAGTGTGAGGTTCTTACTCACTCAGGGACACCTTAATTTATTCCTACGACTGTAACTTGCATTATAATTAGTCTATCAATAACGTTTGAACCATTCTATCTGGATGAAGTATAACAACAAGTCTGCCCACCCGATTTGGACGGAGTTAAATCGAGCTATATTTGAGCTTAAGATAAAAACAGTCACTTAAGCTGCCGAGCTCTTCAAAGCTGAAGGCGATGAATTGGTTAGAAGTATGCACCAACTCATAAGCAAAGTATGGTTAGAAGAAAGTATGCCCCGTAAATGGAATTTCAAGATTATTTGCACTATCCTTAAAAAAGGAGACCCTCTGAACTGTGCCAACTATAGAGGTATTAGTCTTCTCAGCATCGCCTACAAGAAATTTTCTGCTGTAGAGTGTGAGCGCCTGAATCTATTCCTCAACAACCTGAAAGAATAATATCAGTGCGGTTTGAGCCTATAAATCCACCATCTACTGAACATTCACATTACGACAGATCTTGGAAAAAACCAGAAACATTCCGTCGTCAGAAACACGCTGAAGATATTGACATAAACGGAAAAACAGCGTAGCGTGATGTAACTTAGCGCTTTTGTGAGTATTGAGACGGAAGCAGGGAAAATGGATTAAGCAGTTCATTAAGGGCAAAACCGAATATATGCTGTCATCAAGAAGGGACATCGAACATGGGACGTCTTGGACAAAACATCACATCATACATAAAACTGACTGACTAAAGTCTTATCGAAGTTTTAACCAAATTAAATTAAACTTAGGTAAGTTTTACAGAAGAGAAGTAAGAAGAAAGCTTAAGTAATTTCATTTATTCTATTACATTCAGTTTTTGATAGTTCAATATTATATATAAGATAAAAGACAAAAAAGAAAAGGTAGCTATTTTAAATTAATTATTAGACTACCAAAAAATGAGTAGTAAAGATTCTTGTTTTATACAAAAAATAAGTTACCGAAGCCTTATCAATGTCTTATCGAAGCCTACACATAACTCTTCTATTATTAATAGAATAATAGAATAATTTGTTTACCATACTTTCGTGAAGATTCGGTAAGACTTCGATAAGCCTTTGATTAGGTTACTTATCGCGTTTCTTATTTTAATTATTGGACTACCAAAAACTTTGCAGTTACGTAATAATAGAATAAATAAAATTACTTATCATATAAAATAGACCTATGAGAAGCCTAAATAAAACTTCGATAAGACTTCATTGAAGTTCATAGAACCACAATACTTATGTTAAGTTTTATGCACAAATTGTATTACTAAACACACTTGTGTGAGGCTTCTGTAAAACTTTGATAACTACTTCGATTCGATTAGGTTTCTTGCCTCTTATATATATATACACTATTGAGCTACCACAAACTGAGTAGTTAAATTATTATAGAAGATATAAGTGTAGCTTCGGTACAACTTTGATTAGGTTAACATTTAACCAAAGCTTGCTTTAATTTCAAAAGAAACATTACCGAGGTATTTAAGAAGTCTTACGGTAGTTCCACCGGTAGTAGCATCGTTAGTCTCAAAAATAATTAATCAATAAGTCTGGAATTTGAGTATTCTATATGAGAAACTGTACCGAAGCCTTATCGAAGTTTTACCGAAGTTTTACAAAACTTTTGTTAAATAAATTATTGGACGACCGAAAACTGAAATAATAGAAGAATTGAGTTATGCTTCGGTAAAGCTTTGAAAAGGCTTCTGCAAAATTTCTTATATAGACTTAAATTCCAGATTTAAGAGAAGCTTCGGTAAAATGTACGAATTCTAGCTTTTAAACAGAAATTATTAATAGAATACTGATATTTTAGACAAAAGTTTATAAGTTTAAAAGTTCGGTAGGTAATCGATTATTATTATTTTTTTATAAAAAGCAAGAATTGTTAATTGTTATCACATGAAATAGACTTTTGAGAAGCTCAGGTAAAACTTCGATAAAACTTCGGTAAAGCTTCTATAAAACTTCTGTTAAGCTTTTATAAGACTTCGATAAAGTTCACCCTGAACCTGGAACTTGGGTCAAAATACTTCGAGGAATAACTCCTGCCAAGACAATTGAGTAGCAAAGCTCTCTGGGCCATCTAAAGAGCAAATAGTCTAAGAAACTGAAAACTCTGTTGTCTGTGTAACTCAGAAAAGAAGCATTTCAGAAATAAATATATTTGTTTTGGAATAAAAAAAACACAAACACGCTCGAAGAAATCTTTTTCTCCATTACGAATTTCTCAATTCCGTTGTATTTTTGATTGGTTAAATACGGTATTTGAAGAAAAAAGTTAATTGTTGTTTGTTAAGGTTGACACTGTAATTTTTTTATCCAAAATACATATATGCATTACATAGATACATAATTGGAAAACATTCCAACAGATATTATTCCGATTATTCGATACAAATTTCATAAGAGTTGAAATATTTTATGACACATAATGTTCTTTTACATTTACGTGCGGAAATATATTAATTCAAAGCAAAAGCAATTAAGCAATAAAATGAATTTTTGGTGGTGAATAAGTACTGTACGCCGAATTTTCATGTGACTGGCATTCTTGATAGAAATAGGTAAAGGACGGATGCCCAAGCAAAGTTTGTATCATCTAGGGCACAGTTTTGCTGTTAAAACCTTTTGATGTTAGAATACTTGTTTATTTAAATTTTTGAATATAAATACTTATTTCTCGGCTGTAAGCTATAAATCGTTAAAGTCATTATAGACTTTTGTGATGATTCAGAAATTCCATTGATTATCATCAGTGTTAATTTTGTAAACTGCTCCAACTGATTGCTCTCATAATAGTGTCATCATTATTCAGTGCCCTTCAGCGTAACTTTTCTTAACCGCACCACATGAATGTCTAATTTTAAACCTGGATCTACGTTGTTAATAACAATAAAGAAGTACAGTTGAAGACGTTAAAGTTGCGGTGAAAAACTCCAAAAAGGGAAAGGCGATTGGGACAGACGAAATACCATCAGAGTTCTGGAAAAAAGATGGAGGACAACATTTTTAGATTGCTCACGATTATCATCTCTTATCTCTTATCGTCCAAGAACAAATACCTAATCAGTCGATGCCACTTATTGACACATTTTGCATGAACCATTTGAGGGTGAGGTCTCGCAGCGGTGACGTCAGTTGGCCACCAAAAGGTGTTGCCATTTGATCCCTCTAGACTTTTTTCTTATGAGGCTTCTGCTTATTAATTATCTTAGTTTAGATTGAATAACTTACTGAGGTGGTAGTGGTATTGCCATGTACTAAAAAGACCAGACCAGGAGGCCTATTGACGTTTTCTGAGCTCAAGTAGTAAATTCCACAGGTGGAGCGTTATGTAAAGCAGGAAAGTGGGAAAGGTGGGACTCCAGTCGAACAGAGATGACTCAAACCCCCTTCAGAGAGCTACTACAAAACAGAGGAGACTGGTCATAGAATTTCAAGAGGAATATCCATGCGTCTCCGTTTAAAAGTACAACTTATAATAAAATTGCATCCAAATTCACACTTTTGAAGTGAAAAAAGAAATATTTTATCCTTAATTCATTCATAACAAATCCCACAAATGTTAATTGTAATCTGAATAATTTATTCATTATAAAGTGCTCATGAACACACATCTCTTATACTACAAGTGGTCATGCATCGTACGCAATACATCTGAATCACATTCACCCCAAATAATAAACTCACTAAGTAGCCCCATGTGAGTTGTAATAATGATAACCACGATGATGTGCCAATGTTTATAACTACTGTAATAACAGCCACGAGTGCATTGGGACTCTCAACTCAACCATCCCCGGCATCATTAAAAGGATAATAATAATAAAAATAATAATTGTAAAAGCGAATCGAGTTAATGCACAACGTTTATTTATATGGCGATGGCGATGAAGGTCCTCCAACGAGCAGGATCCCCTCCAGGGATTAAAAAAATATATATTGCTCAACAGGATGCAAAGCGTGTTGTTCTTTGAGCGGCTTTCGAATATCCTGGATATTGAAATATTTTACATTTTCGGTCACTCTTAATCAGCAGACAAACCGAGGACTCTGATTAATAATATTTTTTCTTTCAAATTTAACTTTTATATAGTAAGTATGTATCCCCACTTGGTGAAATAATTATTAATTTTATTCCGTCAAGCTTCTTGGTGGCTGTAATGGAGCCATATCAGTTGTTCCCCAAAAAAAAAAAAAAAAAAATACATAAACAGTTTGGAGCTGACACTGAAACCTCTTCGCGACGACGAAGGCTATAATTTGAAATGTGGCTTTTAAATCTTCTAGTACATTAGGGGGTGGAAACTGTTAAAAGATCATTAATGAAGCATTCTTTGTTGAAGAGTAGGCATTTTCATTTAGGGTGGAGATGTTGAAAGCAGGATTTCGGTTTGGTTCTTCCTGAGTGAATTTCCCTAGAAAGATAATTGCTTTTTCTTGTTGCTTGTCTTGTTAGTTTTAATTAAGTAAATTGAATGTAACAAGTAACGCATAACACCTCAAAGTTGAAAGGGGGTGGGAGGGGGTTGAAAGGCCTCTAAATTAAGTGTTTGTGTCCTTAATTGTATCAATTTAAGACTAGATGGCATTTGAACGGCAAAAAACAGGTAATAATGTTGCATAAAGAATATGCTGGTTTATTTTATTTGAAAGACTGATAAATTTTACTGCGAAGAGCGCAGAAGTCACCCTTTTCCATAGAGCAATATACGTTTATTATGTTTTCTAATTAAGGAACTGTATGTTTAAGAATCTCTTGGTTACACTGCGAAAGATAATTCGTTGTGTACATACGTAATTTTTTATGGGAATTTCGCCATTTAACTCAAGGCTTTTCATTCTATGTTAATAATTTGTTTGATGTTTATGATCGTTTTGGTAACAAATGTTTCTTACTCGAATTCTTTGATATGTTAAAGAGGCATGTAAACAAAATATAAGGGACTATAGCAGGTGTGGATTATGTTTTTTCTTTTAGAAAAAAAGACAACCGCGTAACGTTGACTTAGGGCAGCGCAGAGTTCCGGAAATCTAGATGCGGATGATACTCGCAACTCAAAACAAAGGTAAAATGTTGGGAAGGATTCAATGAAAAGTTCCCAATCAAAAAATGGTGTGCACCAGCGAAGCGTTTTTTTAATAATTTTTATTTTGTTTTTTACTTAACTAGCTTATCTATTAATTTAACTAACTTACTGGCCCTATGCGGGCGCTCTAAATTAATCAAGGTCCTAATTAATTGCCTTTCGGCCTAACATAACTTTAATTAGTATTAAATCTATAGGGTTTTATTTTTTCTTAGAACAAATTAAAGCCAGGGAAGCGTTTAAAGTACTAATTTGCTCTTTATAACAGTGCTTGACTTCCTACTTGAGGGTAAAGTGATAAATCCGAAAGTAAATCAATTACATTTGATTACGATAAATCCATTTTAATGTAAGTGAAAAGCCTACATACTTGCAACTATAGAACTTAATGTATGGGTAGATGTTCTGCAAAGAAAAGGATACATCATTGGCCTGAAAAGGACTGAACACCAATGGTGTTAATTTGTTGATCCATACAGGCCTACTATTCGCGATATAAATTTGAATGGAAAAGTTCTTCCCAAGTGGGACAAATTTAAATATTTTGGCAGTCAACGATTTTGGTTCTGATAAAACATTGCAGACTGGGGGCCTGTTTAGGTTTTCTGAATTTACACACCAAATAAGTGAAGCTTTAAGGCTTAGGGCAAAGCGAGGAAGTGAGATAGTTGTGCTCCAAGTCTAGATTCTAACAATAGACGCTTAGAAGAATAAGAAGATTTATTAAAACTATGATCGCCCATAATCGAATTTCAAACACCTTTCAATTCTGTATAACGAAATGACACATTAAGTCGATGAAAACATAATTTTAACATATAAATTCTTAATTTCGAATGAATACGTACATACCATTTAATTACTCATAACACCGGATATACTCAGCAAAAATGAAAGAAAAATACATTCTGGACATTCTGGATGTGCTAAGGGATTACTTTTCATTTGATGAATATAACACGAAGTTCCGTTAAGTACGTACGGAGAAAAACGTACGACAAAATCCATATTCACGTACTAATATATAGATAACACTTTGAACATAATTTGATAATTTTGTTCAAAATTTTATTTTTAAATGTTTAAAAAAGAGTTGCTTAAAACACGATAATTATAATTGAATAGCTCTACCCGCGGTTTTGCTTGCGTCAGCCTAGGAAACAAAATTCGTATTTTAATTTTTTAAACACACGTGACATCAATGTTAGGATAAAATCTTCACTAAAGAAATAAAATAATAATAAAAGATGATATTGACGTCAAGCGATTTGTATGCTATGCATCATACCTGCATATTGCTTATAAAATATAGAACTTGGAGACACGGTGTTAATGTAGCTTAAAATAAAAAGTTACAATTCCTACACCATCTGTTTTAGAGTAGAAGTACGCAACAACCCAATGTCGCCATACATGATGTAAAAAAAAAGACAAACATAAATACATCGTAGATCGTGCATCTCATTTTGAGAAAGCTCAAAATTAAAAAAAAGCGTTATATAAAAGGTACCGTTAGTAGACTTTTACCGTATATGTGTTTCTGATGAAATAATAGCAACAAAAACATTCTCAAAAATTTTCATTAAAATCTTTGGAGCCGTTTTCTAGAAAAATTAGCTTTTCCTAAACGGTCATATGACAGGTAGCGTTATTTTTAAGCCTACAAATAAAATTTCAATTTCCCCTCTGGTGAATGCCAAAAGAATAACACACCAAATTTGAAGATAATCGCTAAGTCGTTTATGCTGCAGCTCGTTATAAATACATAGTGACAGACAGACAGACAGACATTTTTTCTCGATCACTTTTTTAGACTTCTCCATGATCGTTATTTCATGTTTGATTGTTATCTCAATTTTTTTAATATTCACGAATCCTAAACTTGCCTTATAGTCCCTATAATCGCAAGTAAAATTGAGATAACAATCAAACATGACATGACGATGATTGAGAAACATATTTGGGTTACTGACAAAATGTTGTCCGTCTTTCTGTCTGTCTGTATGGATTTATATTGGACATTCGTCTTCAATTTTAAAACATATGGGTATTTTAACGTTCTACAGATGATTTTTTTTTTATTTTTTTTTAGCTTAATGGTAGCTGTCATATAAAAAATCAGTGGACTGTTGTACATATGGTGAAAAAAAATTAAGGTGATTGACTGGTTTTTTTTCTTCCTCGAAAAAAGCGGCATTTAAATGATTTCGCTGAAAATTATTTTAAGTGTTTTTTTCGAACAAATTTACGTTACGTCGATGCGAAGTCAATTTTTAATGAATTTGCCACACATTTCTCTCCTTTAATATTGGCTCAGGGCTCCTGTAACCAGTGCCAACTTATTGGCAAAAACCAATGCACTAAGGTAGCCCTATAAATAAAAGTCTAGAGATAATTGTTCACAAGAGCTAGGCGGCCAATCGGCGGGACCATTTCTCGATTTAGCACGTTCATTGTTTATTCATTAAGTTTACAATCAGTTGATTGTAACCCACTTTTTTGGCTTCTCTCTTGTGACAGCTTGTTTTTGAAACTACATACCATTAAGGTGAGGTCCATGCAGGATTTAACTGACCAAAAAAATAATGTGACATTAGGGTCTTCACTTGACCAATTACGAATACCCTGGTTTGTTGACGTAACCTTTCATACAAGAAAATTGCTTGATGAAGATGATTTTGCAATGAAATTAATAATCTTCTTTAAGCATTTCTTGAACCCACTCCGAAAACGTAAGTTGCTTTATATGAACGAGTGACTTCGGTGGACATGGAATCTGCTCAAAGCATGTGATCATTTTTTTTTGGGAAAAATTATCAGAAGTGAAATCATGGAATTCCTTACATCTTTAGAAAAATGTGTTTAAAAATATGTCAAGCATGTTACCAAAACTAAAAAATTAAATTGAAATTATGCCCTGCAATGCTTAACAGAATTTGAATGGTTCTCCAAATTCTATCTATAACCAAGCAATAAAATTCTGAGTTCTAAAGCTTTTGTTTTAATACCCAATCTTTTATACCATCCGTCCTTTGATTTTTTAAAATACCATTTATATTCTATTAAGAACAAACTAAGAGAATTAAATTATTCAATGTTCAATCCACTTCATTCCAAGTAGCTTATATCGAAGTTCTGCAACATCCTCACAGGACACACTCATCCTCCATTTGCATTTCAAAACCAAATGTTTCCGAAAGAAGCAAATTGATATCTTTTGAGAATCACCTACCAGACCAAATTCATAAACCATAGAAAGAGATAGCAACAAACTTCTATAAATAATAATTTTCCCAAAGAAAAAAAGCCTTATAAGGATCAGAGAATTCTCCTTAAATTTCCTCCTCCTGAATGGAGATGAGTTTACCAAGTTCGTTTGTTTATTTGAACAAAGTGCACTCGGATGCCATATCTCTGAAGATAATATTGAATATTGCCACTTGAAGGTCAACTCTTAATCAATTTATCATTCGATTACTGTTGGTTGCATTGGCAACCTTATACTTCAGGATTCACTTAACGAGACTACATCCAGAGCAATGGTGTATCTATAACTACTCCATATCTCATCGATACAGGCTTCAGAATGCCTGAGATCTGAATGTTTTCATATTACGTGTGTGTTCAAGGATGAAGCAAGGACTCTATATATGATGATAATGATGATGATAAGTTGATGAAGAGAAGACCTCTTTGCAGATATATGAACATGAACTTCATTTAAAATGAGAGCCTCCTTGAAATTTGATATTCTTCTTCATATGTGTGTAGAAAATTTAATTTTGTATGCTTCTCTTTAGAAACGTTCGATTGATTGGTTCGTTAAGAAATATTCGGTTTTGGGCATTTTGTTTTCAGGAGTCCACTGGATATTCGGAATATTATTTATTTAGACGGAATACTCTTGGTAGATTAAGTCTTGGAACTTGTTTTCTATGAGGATTTTGAAATAATTGAAAAGACGGACACCGAAATTCCTTGTGGATGAAGAACAAACATGGACACTGTACAAAGGCCTGGACAAAGGAGCATAGAAAATGATTGGATTCAATTGATTGTTATTTTGCATCAGTAGGATGTTTTATAAAACACTAAAGAAAGTATCTATTAAAATGGTTCTATGGCTGTATGCAGAAGTTCTGATAAGCTTTCTTCATTAAAACTTCAATTTTCTTGTAGGTTTATTCAAAAGCTCTTCTTGTACTATTATTTCAGTTTTTATACTAAGTGGGACTGAGACTGACATATAGGGAAGTGCGATGAAATCCATTTTCCATTTGATCATCCATGTCTCTGGCAACAAGAAGCTTCCAAAAAAATTATTTTGCGCTACATTTAACATATTTTGCAGGTAATTCGACAACAAAAACTGTCAAAAGCACCATTCATCTAGGAAATAAGTATATCCTTCCATTACCATTCTTATTACCAATTTTTGCTCCATTATTCTTTCCCCTCTAAGTCATACATCGAAAACCCAATATTGTTGACGTCTTAATGAATTTGTTATGAGAGCATATAATTCAATTAAAAGCCATTCGCAGTTACGATTATTAATTGCAAGTCCTCTCAAGGATGACGTCCTGATGGGGCAAATTAATGTGACTTGAAGCTTGTCTGTAATTAACAATATCCTTGTAATCGTATGTGATGGCAAAAGCAATTCTGGTAACAATCGTCCTTCCTCTCTCCCATCTATGTATTCATTACAACCGACAGTGCTGCCATGTTTGTATATTAGGACTGATGCTGAAATAATGGAAAGCGGAACTCAACGAAGCAAGACTTTCTGCTCCTCGAGAGGGTTTGTTATTTATTACGCTATTCGATAAAATAGAGAAAATCATTTTATGGGCACCATTTTGACCGTAAGTATTCGTTATATTATTGAAATGTTTCCCTACAGTGGAGTTGCTAAAAAAAGGATTTTATTTTTAATCCGGCAGTGGATCTGGCTGGCTCTTGATTTGAATTCCACCTATCTCGACCATAGCGGGAACATTTGGCCGAATCGGGCCCTCACTCAAATGATGATTTATCATAACAAGGGAAATGTTTTTCTTCATTTCTTCGAAAGAAGGATATTTATCAGCTGGGAAATTTTTACTGCAAAATATATATTAATTTGTCATATTATTTTTTTCCCAGGACAACAATTTAATAAAATGAATAAAAAAAAAAAAAAAAAAAAAAGTCCTCCTCTACTTATTAGTATAGGTCCGATTGGTACCACAGCTATACATATTTAAGAATACCCCTGTCAATGACATTCACAAAAAGGAAGTTCATCACCCTGTCGAAAAATCCCATCGGTTGATTTCCTTCGATCATCCAAGTTGGAACATAAGCGATTTCATTAGGATTGCCAACAAATTCATTTAAGCCCGGTATTGTAATTGTATCAATCATAAACGATATCAGAACTGGACATTTAAAATGTCCTCCCAATCCCAACAGGAATTCATTGAAAAAATATCCCAAAATCACCATGTCGAAGGATTCTTCAGCCATTAGTTTCTTCACTTCCGCTTGGCTTAGACTTGTGTTCGCATAGTTATTCATCATGTCCATTACGCACGTGAATTGCTCATACCATGGCTTTGGATTGGTGATAGATTGTGAGAATGCTTCTTGAGAATAGCCGGGAACTTGTACTTGTATATAACGATAGGGTGGATTTTTTTGGACAGTTTTGTGAGTTGAAACCACTGTGACGTCATGGCCTTTTTCGGCCAAGGTATTTGCAACAGCACTGTGAATGATTAAATGACTTTTTGAGGGGGTCGGCAAAAAGCCAAGCACACGCGCTGAGTCACTGTTTACTATGAATGTAGCTACTAAAAAGCAACCGAGTACTATTTGAATTAAAAACGACGGCATGTTAAATGCTGGCCGTAGAACTGCCGTTTGTTTTGAAAATGTTTTCACTACTAAATACGAAGAAAGCAAAAGTTAGCTTTTTATTTCTTTTTAATTTTTTAAAAATCATTGCAGCTTATCTGCCATACTTAATTTGACTATTCATGGTTCGAAGAGATAAAGTAAGAAAGATTAGTTAAATCGGTCAAAAAGTGTGGTGAAAAAAATCTTTAGTAAACATTTGATAATTTAAATTTGTTTTTTGAAATTTTACCCATCATTATAACATTTAAAAATATATGAATTTCTATACCAGTGCAGTTAAAATGAATCCACCTCACATCATAAGGAAGGTCCTAATTAATACTTTGAATAATTTCCGATAAGTTGTGCTACTACAATATTTTAAAAAAATCGAAAATTCATTAATCTTTATACGAAACGAAGAAATGTGGATCTTATAAATACAACGAACAACTCGAGAGAGAATAGTTGGCATTTTTCATGGAAATAATTTGACTCGCCACTAGATTGCGCTGCAAATGTAATTTTGTGTGTTTGTTCCTTATGGTGCGCTGAAAGTTGTGTATAAACAAAATAATTAAAGAAATTTTGAAATTCTAAAAGTCAGAAATACACGAGAAACGCCGGGAGGGTACAGCTAGTCCCGAATACATTTTATCCCAAGATAATTTGTACGTAACCATTGTATGTAACCATTTTCGGACTTCTTTAATTGTGCCTAAGGAACAGTATTTTGTCTTATTCCATTAAAAAGTTTCAAATAATAAGTAATAAACTCAAAAAAAAATTTATTCTAGAATATTTTATACTTTTTCCGAATTTTGTATTTTATAACATTTCAATACAGTTTTTATTAAGATGAGATATTAAAAGTGGACATTTTTTGGGAGCGTACTGGAATTCATCTTTTCAAAATCTAGATTATCGAAAATCCCGAAAAAAAGATTTGAAATTCCGTCTTCTAAAAAACTTTTTTTTTGTTTTGCCAACAAATATTGAATACATCCAACCTCGCACCTACATCAAATTCTATAGTGACTTGACCACAGGCAAGGTTTTTGTTTTTTAACGCCTATAGTACTTAAAGTTGACTTGGCTTGTAACCTAACGATATCAAAAGTTTTTAGCAAAAAAAATATTTCTTAAGGGTCCTTTATTGAAAAAAAAAATTAAAAAAAAAATTTAAATATTTTTTTTTGTTTTTATAAAATTAAATTATTATTTTATTTACATAAATAACAATAAGTCACAAGCAAAATAACCAAAAAATACATATTTTAATTTTATATTAATGATAATGTTAATTTATTTTAATTAAAATCCTTAAAATCGCAGTCAAATATGCCATATACCTGAAAATTATAAACGAAAACATTATTTTGAAGCTATTGCAATGAAGTGAACGATTTAATTTACCATATTATTAACATCTATTGTTGTATGTTTTGTTTTTAAAGCACGTTGGTTCAATGATTAAATTAATTCGGTATTCATTCTAGGATTGAAAAATTATCTAAGCACTTTATTTATTTTAAATAAAAAGTTGTATTTATCTATACTTACTTACTTAAGTGGCGCTACAGTTCGGGACGAACCTGGTATTTATCTATAAAGAATCGTTTTATAGGGTCTGAACAAATTCTTTCTTTGTATTAAATTTTGACAAATTTTTTCGAGATGCGATTCTTGCTTTTATAAATCCATCTCTTGAATTTCTTCCACACACCGAAGCACACGCTTCTGTCACCAGCTTAACACATCTCTCAACAGTTTGAGTGTGACAGGGATATTTGGATAATTCGATATCATCAGGAACACTTGCAACCATAGCTCGTAAGTCTTCATCTGGAATCATTTTTGTTAAATAAGGCTCGGTCACAACAGATATAGTCCAATCAATAAGGTCAATGTAGTCATCAGCTTCGAAATTAGTTTTCGGTATTTTGAATTGTCGGATTCCCTTGTTATTCTCCGCTCTGCTCTTTAAAATCCTACTTAAACCTAATACCTGTATATGGTTTCGTTCATCAGCTAACATGGCAAGTAATATATTTTCTGGGTGACAAAAATAATATGCGTTACGTTCTATTACCGGATGAATTACTGATTTAAATATTTTCGACAGGTAGTTACATGATTTAATGATCTTCAAAATGTGTTTTGGTCCATTCAAACAAGAGGGTTTTGTTCTAACTTCAAACCAAATAAACGCATAAACTTTTATTGTGTACTGAGCCAGAACCAGTAACTCCTCTGAAGGATATTTACATGCCACATACAGCCAAAGAATCCTGTTAGCAGTTGTAAGCCACCTTGAACGAGACATTGTTCCAGGCTGTCGTTGAGCCAACTCAAAACCACTTCGCCCTTTAAAATTGCTTCGCACATATCCTTCTTCTCTTTTTCTCTACAGTGAAACCTCAAGTGATCCTTAACAAATATCAGAGTCGTTTGCCTCATCTTTCAAGCAATCCCTTACCAATGATGATTTTTAACCAGACGAAGCTTATTTTAAGTACTTACCGAATTTTACAATTGGCCCTTTTTTCCTCTCACAATCGATAAGAATCTTGTTAAAAATAAGTTAAGTCAACTATGTGAAGAATTTTCTCTTGGGCCAGATAATATCCCGGAAATTCTTCAAAAAAAATGTTCCCAAACTCTAAACTAATTTATCTTTATCCCAAGGTGTATTCCCAGAAGTATGGAAAACATCATTCGTTACACCGATTCACAAAAAAGGCGCGAAAAATAACGTTAAGAATTATCGCCCCATTGCCAAACTTTCCTATATCCCCAAAATATTTGAATGCCTCATATACGAACTAATAAGTTTTCGTTGTAAATCGCTTCTATCCCCTAGACAACATGGCTTCCTCAAATGTAGATCCACTACCACTAATCTATTGAATTTGTTGCCTTTGCCATCTCAGCACTAGAAGCAGGGATGGAAGTCGATGTTATTTCCACTGACTTCAGTAAAGCCTTTGACAAAATTTCTCATAGTCTTATACTCTTCAAACAAAAGGCACTTGGCTTTGAACAGATCTCTTTGAAATGGACATCTTCTTACCTCAGCAATCGTTCCTACAGTGTGCGGTTCAGAAATGCACTTTATAATCCATTTCTCGCCACTTCCGGTGTCCCTCAAGGAAGGCACTTAGGCCCTCTCGTTTTCATCCTTACCATTAATGACATCGAATTTATAATAAAGCATACCAGTATCTCATTATATGCTGACGATAATAAGTTTTTCAAAACCATATGTTCAGTAAATGATTCAAACCTTATTCAATTAGATTTTGATCGCTTTTCAATTTGGTGTAGCAAAAATTGCCTAGAACTGAACGTGAAAAAATGCCAATCGATAACTTTTTCACGT
The DNA here is from genome assembly GCA_963971375.1 of Platycheirus rosarum. Classification (NCBI taxonomy): domain Eukaryota; kingdom Metazoa; phylum Arthropoda; class Insecta; order Diptera; family Syrphidae; genus Platycheirus; species Platycheirus rosarum. The sequence goes on along the minus strand of OZ020510.1, from coordinate 38,836,041 downwards.
AAACGTATAGTTTTACCACCTCGTCAATATTTTCTCTCCAATCAATCCATTCCCATCGTTGACTCGATCCGAGATCTCGGTGTTTTATGTGATCGTGAGCTTAGTTTCCGATTAGACATCGATGAAATAATACAGAAGGCTAATTCAACTCTAGGTTTCGTAAAACGATGGTCTAAAAAATTCTGCAACCCTTGTGTGACTCGTTCCCTATATATAATACTCGTTAGACCTCTCCTCGAATATGCTTCTCAAGTTTGGCGCCCAAACCACCACATCCATATTTCCAGAATAGAAAGCATTCAAAAACGATATTTTCTTTTCGCTCTTCGCGGCCTTCAATGGCAAGATCCTTTTATTCTACCTCCATATCATGCCCGTCTCCAACTTATTAATCTGAGAACTCTAGATGAACGAAGATTGGTTGACGATATTCTTTTCATTCACCGACTTTTTTCTGGTTCCGTTGATTGCCCTTCATTATATAATTCCATTTTCTTTAACTCTAACCCCCGCAATTTCAGAAATCCTAGACTTTTCTATATACCCTCCCACCGTACCTTCTATGGCCCGAATGAACCTTTTACACGTATGCTGCGAAGTGTAAATTCGATTGCTGAATATTTTGACCTAAATATTAGTACACCGTTTCTAAAGTTACGCCTCAACAACTGTCCCAACCTTTTCATTTAGTTTTAATTAGTCTTAACCTAGTCTTAAGTTAGTTTTAGTTTTGTAGCTTGAAGTAAGCCAAATAAATGCAGGTACTGCCCCCACCAAAAATTAAATTAAATTAATTAAAATTAAATTAAATTAAAATTAAATTAAATTACTCCGGTTCTGTCACAGGCTGAAGCTAAGTTTGTTAACTTTATTTTTGAATTGTATTTAATGAAGATGGAGCTGTTTTAAAGGACACATCAACGTCATCACCACTTGAAACATTTCGGTCATCTTCATCACTTTCATACGATAATTGCATATGGATCTGTTTTGGGTCTTTTAGATTGTGTTGTCTCTTTATGTAATTTTCTTCTCATCTCCTCCTTAGTCATCATTTCTCTTCTGAATTATTTTGGTGAATTTAGAATCAAGTTTTCCAATCACCATTTTCCTTGACTACCTTTGGTCAAGCAAGAAATCGCGCTCTGACTGTGGTACTTTTCTGTCACAAAGGCAGTTTAAGAAATGTTAACATTTGCATGATGAAATGTCGAACAGGTGATTGCTAGTTGACCTGAACAAATCCAGCTTCTGAATAAATACCCTTTGCTTAGATTTTTTATTTTTTTTAATAGATTTGTATTTTTTCGTTATAGGTTTTCATTTTGTACAAGATTTGCTGATCGGTTACAACCGGCAATGATGCTTTCAACCAAATGCTTTTTAAATCAACTATTAATTTTGAAGAAACTTCACTAACATTTGGATCTTTACCTCCCATTTTCTCTTTCAGTGAATTTCGAATAAACAAAAATGCCTTCATGACATCACAATAAGTGGGAAGAACGTTGGTTTTATGTTTAGTGGGTGCTCCAAAAACTTCACACTCGACATCACTACGCGTTTTCGGCATTTTCAGAACTAAAGAGAAAATAAACAAAAACTAGTATATACGAGACACGAACGAAACAAATAATCTTACTGACTCGCGGCCTACTATTTGTGAACGCTATAAAATAAGCTTGCATGGATTTTTTTAAAAAGGGGGAATGGGTGCTAGATTATGAATAATTATACGTTGACATTACTTCGTTGACTGCTACTTCCTTGAAGAAAAACCAAGTTTTCTGCTAAAGGATAGGTTAGTTACATGCGACAGATTTTTTTTTTACTTTGAAAATTTTAAACTATAACGTCATATAGGAACCTGAAGATGACGTCATAAATGAACCAAACTTTTTACTTAGGCTTTGCATCCTCAAAGTCAACTTTTGCGCATATAGGCTTAGGCCATAGAGTAAATATATTATATAGAGGAAAAACTTTCGTACGTTCCACGCCTCAAAACCCTCAATTTTCGTTGTTGCTTTGGTATATCATTCATTGTGTTTCGTGTTCTCTTTTGTATATCATTCATTGTCGGCGTTAAAAAACAAAGAAAAAACGATGTGGTGAGTTTTGTTAATTTTGACATTTAATTTTGTTCTTATTGACAACAACTGTCAGTGAATTGTTGACAAAAATTATTGCAAACATTTTTTTTAAATAAAATTTATTATTAGTATTTTCGAATGCTGAGGGAAGAAGGTCACAACAACAATTTGTAAATTATCACAACGCGACGTTTTGACGCAGTGTGGAACTTGACGCGGCGTTGAAAACGTGCTCTATGTGACTTGGGATATGTTTGTTATACTGTATATTACAACGCGGCGTCAGAACGCGCTATGTTTGACTAGGCTTCTACTCCTGTGTAAACGCCTATTATATGGTGTGAAGAAAGATAATTTAACGTTAAAAAGTACACCTTTATCGCTACTTTGTATAATCAATTAATTACAATCTTGCAAATATACATAATAGGTGTTCTTCTGACCGAATGCTTGTTTAAATTCATTCTTAGAACAATCAATACACTATCATCAGTTTAGGAATCAGGTAAAATGGTTGAAACTCTTGAATATTATTTAACCAGTTTTAAACGTTTATATAGAGTTTTCAAGCACATAATCTGTAAAAGGCAGGGAAAAAAATAATAAAGTATAACAACTTGCATTCTAGTAACTTGCTAGTGTCTCCTCATGATACAAGAAAACAAGATAGCGACTTTCGTATTTTTACGTCATCAGTGACCCTTGTTGAAAAAATTAATTTCCGTTTTAGAAAAAAAACGGGAAAGTAAGTTTTAATTGATGCAGGTTTGGTCCAATGTCTTATTTGATTGATTTAATATACATTTTAAGTCCACTAACACTTCGGATTCTTTCCAAAAATGGTAATTTAATTTTGTCAGTTTGAGTCACTGATGACGTCAAATTTCGGGATGGCGCTTTTTATTAACAGTATCTTCCAACACGCCCAATTTCGTGGTGAGAAACAAAAGGGAACTGAAAAGAAGAGGTCAATTATTTGACTACTGCACTCTCAATCGGCGTCAATTGTTTGACAGTTCAGCACTACTACACTCTCAATCGGCGTCAATTTTTTGACACTTCAGCACTACCACATTCTCAATCGGCGTCAATTTTTTGACAGTTCTACACCAATACTTATTTGACCAGCTTGTAGGCCTTGTCAAATGAAGGCAGTAGATTTCCCTCTTTATAGTATAGTTACTCTATGGCTTAGGCAGGGCTTGTGTGTATTTTTATTTTCAAAATGGCGCTTTGTGAGAGCGAGCCGTCATTCTCTCTGAGAGTTTTTAGTTTCACACTAAAAACATAATGCAGGGGATTCCTGTTATTAAAAATCTAGTTTCACACTAAGAGAAATTCAATTTTTGAGTTGTCTTTAATTGAAGAACTACACTTTTAATGTTAGTGCCAAATTTTATTTGCTTTAGTTTGGTATTAAAGCGTCTATAATTTTACGCCATTATATTTTAAAATAAATTTTTTTTATTTTACTTTTATTTTCAACAAAAATTGCCAGTACAGGAAAAATAGGATGTTTTCCACTCAGTCTGATTGCATTGGCTTGCATATTTCTGTTTAAAGAAAAAGTGGCAAACCGGGGACATGAGTAAACGATCATTATTTATTATTCCATTTTTCATCAATGTTGATGGAGATCGGTCACAGAAGAAGTCATAGAAGAAGAAGTTATTCTATATTCTTTGGTCATAGTCTCTACAGATGGTTAACTTTATTTGTCAGTATAGGCCTTATGGAAGAGAGCTTTCAAATACACTGGTACCTGCTGGTGTTTGCATCGCACTCAATTTAAGAAATTGCCACTGAAATAAAAAAACAGAACCCCAGATTTACATTTAAATTATTTTTGTATTATTCCAAAAACAGAAGTAGACTTCACCATGAGCTGTCTGCTCCCCGGCTATGAGCGTGAGAAGACTGATCGCCAATTTGCATCTCGCTTATTGTGCTTGTTTAATAAAAAAACACTCATTCTGAGTTACCATTCGCCGTTGATAGAAATTATAATATTCCTTCGTTTTTGCTGTGGAGCTTTCGAAATTGAAGTTTTCTTATAGCTTTTGGGAGCTTTATTTTAAGTTTAAGGAAAAAGGTGTTGTCGCTGCTTGTTTTTCTGCTTTCTTATTTATTTTTTTTTCTTAAAAAAAGCAAGTTTAAATAAGTTTTTGATAGAGTTCGGTTTATCAATTAAGTCCAATTTTGATTTTGAAATGCCAAATAGTATTTGTGTTCATGAAATGAAAAATAAAACGATAAGGGTTTCGTAGGAAACCATAAAAAAAAACAATTGTATCAGTGCCGACATTTGTGTGAGAAATATGCGAATTTATAATGCTTATTTTTATTATTAGAGCTTATTAAAATCCATAAAAGTAAGGGTGAAAGCTAAATATCATATCTTCTCTGTACTGAAAATATAAATTAAACAGAGTATAAAAATTTCCATCCTTATCTTTGCAGGGCCCGGGACGGCTTTGTGAAACCGTTTGTAGACTCTTGCTCTTCTTAACAGAAGTATCAAATCAAACCTCTTTCCTGTTAAAACGCCTTTGCATCTCCTCGACTTCACGATGCTGTTGATAATTTCTTCCTCCTGTAGTAAGCGTTTCTCATCCTTCCTTAAACTATTATTTGAAAAATTGAGCATGCTTAACCCTAGGGCTAGAACAACTTAATCAACACGAAATCAATAATGGAAATGGACCAGATGTTCAATATGTTTCCAACAACTTCCTTTTTTTATAAAATAAAATAAATGCATATCATCTAGAAGGAGGATCTATAATATAAAATATTGATCATTCAATAAAATCAACAATCGTGTCTAATACAATAGAAGTTTTTGGAGTCAATATAAAATACAGACATTCAAACTATAGCAATGTATCAATATATTATCCTCCTAGAAACAAGGTGGACAAAATTGATTTTAAAAGAACATATTTTTAAAGCTCTCGAGCCTAAATTTTTTAAAGGTCGTGACTTTTAATTCAAACCACACCTTTTGGGGATCAAGATTCGGTCATTGCACACTTTCGCTGTCCCCTGGTTTACGGCTATAAGAAATTCAAAACTGGACCGATTTTCATTTTTTTTTAATATTCATTTTGACGGCGGATTTATTAAAAATAAATTGCACGACTGGATCGCACGTACTTGCTCATATGTGCGGTCACATCGTCGAATAAATTTAAAAAAATGAACGACTGGGTTGCACGAACTTGTTCTTATGTTAGATAATTGCTTAGTGGCGTGACGTGTGGTTTTCAAGAAGAAATAAAACACATATAGTTTAATGTTATGGCCAAGAATTTAGCTTAATTATAAAGATAAGGGTTTGCATTATGTTTTAAAAATGATTTCGGGGAAGTGGCCGCCGCGGCTGGCTTATTGGGCCCATTCACCGAACGTGTGACGCGCTTGATGGTCGTTCGGCTTCAATTCTTGCACTAGTTGGATTTTGTAAGCCTGCAAACCAAGATCCTTCCGCAAAATCTTCCATAAAGTGAATGGGCACATCTTCAATTGTTGCGCGCGATGGCGGATGGACTCATTCGTCTTCTTCAATGCTCCGCTCCACCGAAACGAACCATTATTTTGGTAATAAAATTCCACAATTTGCAAACTTGTTCGGGAGTAAGTCTATTCATTGTGAAATGGCAAACCAAACTGAGCATAAATCAAGTGAAAGCTGTCAAAAAGCCCAATTCCGAAGGAAGTATTGCCAGATTGAAAACCACACGTCTATTAAAATAAAATAATAATTTTTTTTTAGAAAATTCTTTAATTTTTTTAATTTTCATTCAAGTTTTTTTCGGAAAAACTAAGTATGCAAGAAAATTTTAAAACTAAATGTCTATCTAGGAAAAAAAATATTAAAAATCGTTCGTCCAGTTTTTTTAAAAAGTCGTTTTTTTGAAAAAATTTTCGAAAAAATATTTTTTTTTTCTAGTATATCATTATAAGAAAATCTGTAGTTTTTATCTGGGAAAATTATTTAAAAAAATTCAATCACCTATTTATAAAATAATTCGAAAACCAATTTTTTTTAGAAAATTTAAAAAAATCGAAAAAAAGTTTTTGAAAATATTGAAATGCAATATTAATTGAATTATAAATGACTTCCCGTGTGCAAAATTTTATTGAAATCATGATAATAGCTTACGATAAAACCGCATTTTAAAAGACCGTTTATATGAGAGGTACCGTTATAGAACAAATTTCAAAAAATAACAAAAAAATATGAAAATTTAATAAAAAAGAGGCATTAATACTTATTTTTGACTAGCTGTTACCCGCGACTTCGTCCGTCTCAAATTTATCAAAAATTGTTTACCTACTCAATTTATCGTTCTAAAATGATAGTTTTCGAAAAAAAGCAAACCCACCGCCACCTACGGGTAATTCAAATAGCTTTAGTTATTCCATTCAAAATGAGCTCCCTGCCTGTAAAAGTCCCGTCAAAATCGATCCATAAATAAGAATTTTCGAAAAAAAACGACATCAGCGCCGCCTAGTGAATAATTTACATAGCCTAAGTTACTCCTTAGGAAGTCAGCTACCTGCAAGTTAAAGTCCCGTCAAAATCGGTGCAGCCGTTCCCGAGATTATCCGGACCAAACAGTCAGAAAGACAGACAGACAGACAAAAAAAATTTAAATGGTGTTTTTATTATAAGTACTGTATAACCTTTCGTACACATCAAGTAAAAAGCTGTTATTTTGATTTTGAAGACAGACACTTCATTTTTATTTATTTATTTATGTGTACCTATGTATAGAGTATAGATGTTAACGCAGATTTTTATTTTAAGCTGGAAAAGTTGAAAATTCAACTTTTTCATTTTTGTCTGTTAATTTGTTTGTTCGTAGTGCCCCGTGGCTTAGTGGTTAGTGTGTCGGACTGCTAAGCGAAAGAACCTGGGTTCAAATCCAGCTCATAACCACCTTTTTTTCTGGGGTACTGCCTCTTGCGAGGAACTGACAAAACCTCCAAGAGTAAAATTTGTCTCGAAAAAGTGCATCTTATGTAGCCGTTCGGACTCGGCGGTAAACTGTAGGTCCCTTCCATTCTTGCAGATTAACAACACACACACAGGAATGGTTGAGAGTATAAGTCACTAGGCCTTGGCTCCTTAAGGAGCTGTCGCGCCAATAAATTTATTTATATATTTATTTAATTTGAATTTGTTCGTTATTTCGCGTAGATTACGATAAAAAAAATTGTGAATTCAATTTGGTGAGGTAAAAATGTTATAAAGGATTGTTCGCAAAAATTGGTTTTATTTCAGCATTTAAGGCTAAAAAACTATCTGAAATCTGACACGGGGATAATTTAAACATAAGGAAAATCCGCCGTAAAAACGGACATTAAAAAAGAATGGACACGCCTGGGTCGAACGTACTTGCTCTTATGTGCCTCAGCACATTGGAAGGCAGGTTATTTAACACGAACAAGTTAATTTTACATAGAAAAATCACATACCTATAAAAAGTGCCCAAACTACAACCATAAACGGTTTTTAGAAAAATTAAGTAAACACGTCGTAGATTTTATTGAATTTATGAAAAAAGTATTTCGAAAATTGTAGAACGGATTTTGATAAAAACCTGTTTTTTCATTTTTGGTTTTTTGATTTTTTTGAGATTTTAGAGTTTTTAGAGTTTATTACTATACCGCTGATCAAAAATTTTAAATAATTTGTTTTGAAAATTTTGAATTTTCAAAAAAAAAAATTAAAAAAATTAATTTTAAGTACAAAAATTAAACTATTCAAAATGTTGGTATTTGGTACAGAACTAATTTGGCTAATTAGGTCTTTTCAAAAATAAAATATTATTAAAATCCAATTAGCTGTTACCGAGAACGCCGAAAATTAAAAAAAAACGTTATGTAAAAGGTACCATTAATAGACTTTTCCATAAATTTGAATAAAATAATAGCTAATACCTACAAAAAAAATTCTCAAAAGTTGTCATCAAAATCGTTGTAACCGTTTTCAAGGAAAATGAGCATTTTTAACTAATCCCTTCAAAAGATGAGATAAAAATCAAACATGACATTACCATTATAGATAAGCCTAAAAAAGTTAATGGCGAAAAATGTCTGTCTGACAGACTGACAGACAGACAGACATTTTTTGCCATTAACTTTTTTAGGCTTCTCTATGATGGTAATGTCTTGTTTGATTTTTATCTCAACTTTTTTATATTCACGAATCCTAAACTTGCCTTATAGTACCTGTGTATATCGCAAGTAAAAATCATGAAAATCGGTCCAGTTCTGAATTCTGTACAGCCAAAAAACTAGGTGACCGCGAAAGTGTATAATTACCCAATATTCATATCAACGAGAGGAAGTCAATTTTTCAGGGCTTGAATGCAATCCTCTGTTGACTTTTTCTCGACCGGAAAACAACTTACTGCCCTACCGACGGACGATTCCAAAACGCCTAGTTTTTTGATTTTTCTATCGCAAAGGGATTAAATAAAAACTATCGAAGATTGAAGAAAGAAGCTTTGGTCTCCATACTGATTTCTTACCAGTTATGTGAACAGTAATTTTGTATGAATTTGTTACTCTTTAAGGTTCATTGCGAGCATCTCTCAAATTGAAGAAGAAGCCGACAAATTTGTAAAGCCTGTTTAAGAAGCTGTCTAAAAAAATATTCGGCGAATCAGCAGAATATCATTCTCTGACGAAAAAACATCTAATTGGAAATTGTAGAAATCATATTCGAAAAAAATTACGATACAAAACAGAAAACTGTTTTGAATCATCTCTATTTGGCTCGAATGTAAACAACAGGTATTTTTGAAAGAAAAATATTGCATTTTGATATTGAATTTTTCAAATTACAGAAGAAAATGAGTATTAAAAAATAAAGAAATTAATGCTGGTGTTCCTTAGTGAATTCTTCTTGGCCCAGAATGTTTCTAACTTTATACTCAAGATATACTGGCACTTTTTTCATTTGACTTAATCGAAAATTGACGAAGCCACTTTTTGTATCTATTTCAGAAAAAAGACCATTCGACTAAATGATTTAAAGTTCCAAAAACAATTCATATTTACACTTACAGAATAAGTTAAATCCTGTTCTTTAATATTTTTATATTATTCACCTTTTAGTTTATACATTTTACTCTTTCTGATTTCGATCAATTTAAATATTAATTTTAGCACCACGTAGATGGCATAAGTAATAGCAACCAGAAAAGCTATAACATCCAGCGACAGAAGCTGGAACGAGTTCATGTATATAGCTGGGCTTTGTAAATGACGAGCTCCATGATGTCTCAACACATACTCCACCCAATATACAGCCGTTTCCCTAGGACTCAATGGTCTATCCCGGTAAATTTTTGAAAATCGTTTCACATTTTCCGTATAGCTCTTATTTGATAAGACTTCTTTGACTGCCTTGTCCAGACTTTCCTCCGTTAGGGTTGCATAGTTCACCCCTAATCCAAAGCCAGCATTCTCGAAGTTCTCTACATTACTAAACTGATCGTTTATAAGAGGTATACCAACCATTGGTACACCATGGTATTCTGCCTCAGTCACTCCACCTAGACCGCCATGGCTGATAAAAAGCTTCAAGTTAGGATGGCGGAGAATATCTTCCTGCGGCAGCCATTTCTTGTAGATTATATTGGGAGATTTCGAAGGAAGTTCTGGATCATTCCATTTACATAAAATCGTCTGGGGGAGTTTAGACAAAACAGCGAATATAGCTTTGACTTTAGAAGCATCAAGATAGTTTCTACAGATATTTGTCCCGAGACTGAAGTAAATCACTCCGTTTTCAGTGGAATTATCCATAATATCTTGGAGGTCCTGAAATTATAAGATAGTTGTTGAGTTATACGATGACAGAAAGTAAAAGTCTCTTGCCTTAGGTAAAGGATCGGTCTTATTCTTGATATGAATGCCACCGATTTCTACCATAGCTGGAACATCAGGACGAATAGGGAATTGGCTAAAATGATGTGCCGTCATAACAAGTGAAACATTTTTCATCATGGTGTCTAAAGATGGATACTTGTCTGATGGAAAATTAGCTCTGTAATTAAGAAAATTAAGTTGAAGTAAGAATCATTAAATGTTAAGTAGACGAGAAAAAATTAAATGTATTGCGGAAAAAAAATAGATCCGAAAAATATATGAATAAATTATTAATGCAATACTGTTCCATTGGTGCAAAGGTCTTGTTCTCTCATATGAACATTCTAAGTCTACAGGAAAGAAGCGGACCTACAATTATCCGTCGAATCCAAACGGCTAATAAGGTGAACATTTTCACGATAAAATTCACTCTCGGGGGACTTTCATTTCCCCTCAAAAGACACTCCTGCGGAAAATCTGCTAAACTCCCAAAATCCAGATTTTCCGCATTGCAGTTCCTCGTACTAACCACTAAGCCACGACACACGCTTTGACATTTTTTAAGTCTTTAACATTCACTTTTTCGAAACACAACTCACTTGTATAACATATTCTGCTTCCATTTCAAGATAAAGCTAACTATTAATTCATTTAGAACTGTGAATTTAACGAAATTCTTAACTCTATCCAATAAGCCAATAGGTTGCATTCCAGCTCTAGCCATAGTTGGTACGTAAGCGTATTCCTGCGGATTGCCAACCAATTCGTTTAAGTTCGCAAAAGGACGAACTGTAAACGACAGAACTAGAGGACATTTAAAATGTGCAGCAACACCAAACATGAAATCATTCCAGAAATAACCCAGAAGAACCAGATCAAAGGATTCCTCCGCCATTAGTTTCTGCATTAGTGGATGATTCAAAGTTGTGTTTGATAACTTCGTTGAGGCATTCAAAAAGTCCATAACCGTTGTGAACTATGATTTTCGTATCTTAACCGCTTCCGAAATTGCTTTCTCAGCAAATGAGGAAACTTTCAGCTCCACATAATGATAAAGAAGGAACTTTTTGATTGGTGAGTGATTGGAGACGACCGTGACATTATGACCACGTTCAGCTAATGCCTCAGCGATGGCACTGTGTATAATAAGATGACTCCTAGAATGTATAGGAAATAGACCTAAAATTCTGGCGGAATCTATCGCACTTAAGGCTGAAGCTATACAAAACAACGCGAGTGCCAATTTCGAAAATGACATACTGAGATTTTTTGATGAGGCAGCGCGGCGATTCAAACGAGACTGATGCACGAAACTTTACTGAAAAGAGGCAAAATTAAATCATTTTTTGAGTCTTTAGTAGGTTAATGTTTATTAATAATTTGATATTGAAAACAATGTAACGCACAAAAGATCGACGATAGTCTCATGCTATTCAATACATATACAAGTATCCAATATTTTTGTAAATAAATTCCTATAATCTGTTGTAAAATTTAATTCAGTAATAAAGACCTTAAAACATTTACACTAGTTTACGTTCAATCCTTAAGTATTAAGGTATTATTAAGCTCTCGAATTTTATCGACATTTCAATCGGAAATGTATTAGCTTTGATGCAGCTATTTACATTTTTTAATAGCAACTGGTCATGTAACTGACCAAAAGCGAGTCGACATACAGAAGACGTAATATTGCTAGAATGTTTTTGAAAAAAACCAAAATATTTGTGGATTGTATAGGAGTTTGTTTTCATTTATTTTACCTTTTTTTCTCTTATCTTCATACATAATTAATATAATATACATGTATAATATATAATATACGAGTATAATATATAATATATTATTATATTAGCCGGGGGGGTCTGGCGTTGCTCGGGCTTGCCTTTGATTTTTCTGGAATCCAATGAAACCGATCCAATTATAAATAAAAACCACAAACGTAACCGTGGTTACGAAATTAAATTTAATTTTATTGTTGGTTATATGAAAATAATATAAAATTCTATAATTAATAATAATAATTAATAATTCTAATCAATTTTAGATTTTTCGAATTCCTTGACTTTTCCGAAAGGTTTTCGCAAAATGTTAATTCATAAAAACCTTTTCCTGGCAATTACGAACAACTGAAAAAAAGATTGAAACAAATCGGCTCAGCCGTTCTCAATTGATGAATTTCAATTTCACACATTTGCTGTGGGAGAGGCTTAAATATGAAATACTGCACTTCTGGAAGTTGTTTTGATACCTATGCTTCCATGCCTTAACGACTGCAAGAATTTGTAAAGTTTGGTAGCGAGAGAGCTACAGGATTCACTACAGCACAGGCCAGGTCATACTCTAAGCACAATAGATGGCGTGTTAAATGAAAGATATGTCACGTATATTACCATAAATATTAATTGTGTTTTAAAAAAATTAAAATTCGATTTTTGTATCCGAGGCTTACGCAAGCAAAGAGGGCACTGCTAGTTTACGCATACAATTTTTGGTTTGCTATGTAATAAAGGTCACATTAACGACGTTCACTATACCGAGTGATTTACGAGAGATGTGACAAAAAGCTAAAGCGTGCTAGGAGGGGCAATTTTCTAAAAAAAAATTACTTAAACAGAAAAAAAAATATTAAAAAACAACGGTTATATACCTTAGTAAAGACAGACGTCTCTTCTTTTATTTTGTTTTTAAATGAAACTGTTTTAGGAAACAGTTGTTAAAAACAATTTTTGGCAAACTCAAAATAAAAAAATAAAAATAAAAAAAAAACGTTTCAAATTAATTCATTTGATATATATAATTAGTACTTAACAATTAACAACTAAAACTCGTCAGAGAGAGATAGAAAATATGAAATATGAAATATTCAAAAAAGTAAAGATCTTTTGAAAGAAAATCATAATACAAAAAAAAGATAATATAAAAGTAAGTTCTTCATAATTCAGTTCATTATACGTATTTAATATTAAGAGAAAATAGTGTTATTATTAGAGATATAATCATAAAGTGCTGGGAAGTGTACTACACTGCCGAATAGAGAACGGTAAGGAGTTCCATAGGCAAATTGAGTGGAAGTAGAACAATCTCTTGCTTTCAAGGTAATTATATGAAGTTACAATTATACTATTTGTTCTTGCCGAAGAAGCAAAATTAATTCTTTCATATAGATACAAAAAGATATTAAAAAGAAAACTGCAATTTTTAAAATTTAAAAATTCTTTAAGAGACATACCAGTTAATTTCTTACTGTAATTAGATACATATACATATGATCAAATCTACGTAGGCGAAATGTATATCTGATGGCTGTGTTATACGCAACTTGAAGCTTTCTCATAGAAATCGAATCAAAATTACTAAAAACAACACTCCTATAGCTGAAGATTGGTAGTAAGAGACTTTTTACAAGTCTAAGTCTAGTTGCAAATGGTGTAACACCTGCAGACATATTTAATTGTCAAACTCCCGCATAAATTGATCTCATTCAAATTCACATTGTCTCTAGCAGAGAGTCTAGTATTTAGAACAATACCTAGGCTTTTCACATTTTCGAGATAGGGGATAGTATTCGTCATTAGCTGAAACAGGAGAAATTAATGTTGTAACAAGATTATGTTTCGAAAAAATTATGCATTGTGTATTTTCAGGATTTAATTTGAGTTGATTTAATGTTAGTTAGCAATGGATTGTAAATCTTCGTTTAACCTGTAAACACAATCTTCAATAAGACCTATCGGTCGGGCTATGTAAATTTGCACATCATCAGCGTATAGATGTAATGGAACGTTTTCACATACGGATGGCAAATCATTTATGAATAATGTAAACAAAAGAGGACCAAGAATTGAGCCCTGTGGAACTCCAGTTCTTAGAGGCAAAAATTCTGAGCAGCCCTTACTTGTGTGAACACTTTGTGTTCTTCCTGTTAAATAACTTTTCATAAGCTTAACCGAAAGCTCATCAAAACCAAAAGGAGCTGACAATTTTTTGCATAACATTTCAAAATTAACGCTGTCAAACGCCTTAGAAAAATCGAGAAGACAAAGTATGGTAACATAGTTTTTATCAAACTCCATTCGTATGTCATTAAGAATTTTAACAGTCGCACTTTGACAACTATGCTTCTCCCCAAAACCTGATTGAAATGAGCTGAACAACTTGTGATTATTTAAGTGTTTGTTGATTTGATTGCGAAGTATAATTTAAAATTTTTTTGACAGACATGGTAAAATGCAAATAGGTTGAAAATCCTCAGGACCTTTACATATTTTGTTCTTAGGCAGAGGAGTAACTTTTCCTCTTTTCCAAGACATCGGGAAAGTAGACATTGTCTCACAGGAATTAATTATATGTGTTAACGTGAGAAGAATATGAGGTAAAATGAGTCTTATAAATTTAATTAGCACTCCATCTACTCCAATTGCGGTGGATCTTATATAACTTATTGCATTTAACACCTCTGCCTCAGAAACATAACTGAAACTCAAAGAAACCTGGTCAGATGGTCTGTCAAGAATAATAGCGGACTCCAATGTTTCATTGATTGAAAATAATTGTTTAATTGCATTGGTTCAAATTCGCAAGTGTTACGGCTAGCTTTTGTGATTATACCAATTTTTTTTAATATTTTTCCACAGAACACCGCTTGGCAAATCTGCATTAAGTTTTGAAGAAAAGTACAAGATTTTGGCCCTTTTAACTTCTCGGACAACATTGTTACGGTGGATTTTAAAAAATTTCAAGTTTGTTTCACTTTTAAAGCGTTTCCAGCGTGAAAAAATCGATCTCTCACTTTAATCATTCTTAAAATTTTACTATTGAACCATGGAATGTGCGAGTCAACGTTATTAAAAGTTTTTGTCGGAACATGAGCATTAAACAAATTTATAATCATAGATTCAAAAAGTTCGACTTTAAAATCGATATTTGGTGTGTTCCAACATGCGTTCCACCGAAAAGATACACACTCTTGGATCAATGCATTCAAGTTGATGTTTTTATAATCTCTAAAAGTAAATTGGTCTGGCTCTGGGGTATAACTAAAACGTATGTCATAAGCAAGGAAAAGAAGATCATGATATGAAGGGATTCCAATCAAACTTATTTTGTCAAATAGCAAAACTTTCTCAAAGCTACTAGTTTAGTTTAGTTAAGTTTATTTTATTTGCTTATAAACTTACACATTAAGATTATTTACATCTTTTAGGTGGGTGAAAGTTTGTAAATATACATACAAAGTAACAATTAACAAATAAAGAGAGAAGAAAAAAAATGCAAAAAATAAGAGAAAATTTCGTAGTATGTATAGCAATGTAAAGGAAAAATATAATGAAATATAATTATTAGAAGAAAATTGGCTTTAAAGATGATATTTTGATATTTTATTAAGTTTATTATAATTGAAACAAATATTAATTTAATAATGAGTAAGATAAGATAAGATAAAGATCATGAAAAGAAATAAAAAGAAAGCTACTAGTCATTGCAATGTCAAGCAGGCTAGGTTCAGAGTTTGGACGATTATGTGTTGGTAACGTTTTGTTCACAATTTGAAGACCATTTATTTCACAATCATCGAAAAAACAAATAGATTCAGAAGTATGAGTCAATATATTCTTGTTGAAATCGCCTAGAATAAGTATATCATTATAGTTACAACTATGTTCCGCAATGCTACTAAAAAACGAATCTAGGGGCACACTTCTATGCGGATTATAAACACAACCCAGCAACAATTTCTTTGCATTATCAAAAATCTCAACAAAAATATATTCAGTGACCTCCGTTGATTGAGAACAAAAAACAACGCGACAAGAAAGAGATTCTTTGAAATAAATTGCAACCCCACCACCCCTTTTATTGAACGATCTATCGTTGCGAAAAATGTTATAACCATTTATATTAATAAGCACATCTGATATCTCTTTTTTAAGCCAAGTTTCCGATACGCACAAAGCATCAACAGATTTATCCAGAAATAAATCTCTTAATTCATCAATATGCGCATTGATGCTTTGGGCGTTTATATGACAAAGTTTAAAACCATCATACTGACTTGATAAAACATTCAGCATAACCCTGCAAGAATTGTACTCCTACGACAAATCTAAGCCATGAGAATCACCCATTAGAAAGTGTTCCACTTCGAAGTTTTAAAAAGTAATCTACGTAATCTCTTGAAAAAAAAGAATTATTAAATAAGAGTTAAAAAAAAAAACAAAATTTATATGAGAGAAAATAATAATAGAATGATAGAAAATTAAAAAAAAAATTAATAAAAATAAAAATTAAATAAATGTTATAATATAAATTCAAGTATGTGTTTAAAGATATATGTAAGGTATGATTGGGAGTCTGAGCAACTTTGATCTGAGGCACTATGTTCCTCAGAAACCTGCTTATCTTTGTTCGTGCAGTCACCGCCGCCGCCGCTTATCAGTTCGTTGATCTCTCTGGTGTTTACCATTTTTTACTTGCGATTATAGGTACTATAATACAAGTTATGCCTTCGTGCAGATTAAAAATTTTGAGATAACAATCAAACCTCACATTACGATGTTGGAGAAACATATTTGAGTTACTGGCAAAATTCTGTCCGTCTGTCTGTCTGTCTGTCTGTCTGTCTGTACGGATGTATATTGGACTGCAGCCTGAACGGTTGGGCCAATCGTCTTCAAATTTTGAACTTGGTTATTTTGACATTCTACAGAGGAATTTAAATTTTTTTTTAGCTCAAAAATTAACGGTACCTGTCATATAACCGTTATGTAAAAGCTTATTTTTCTCGAAAACGGCTCCAAGAATTTCTATAAATAAAATCAGTGTACTACTGTAGGTATGCATTATATATAAGTGATAAACAAATTTAATATGGTGGGTTAAAAACGGTACCTCCCATAGGACCGGTTTTTTTTCTTCGACTTTCTCGAAAACTGGAGATCCGATTACAATCAAAATTGATATTCAAGAAGATGTAGCTAGCCTGAGTAATTTTGCATACATTTTTTTTAGAAAACTTTTTTTTTGTATAATTTTTTTAATTTTTTTATTTGAAAAATCAATATTTTGAAAACGGGTAGGTGAATTTTTTTTTAAATTTTGTTTTTAAATGTACGTTATTTTTGTGCTTAAGTTTGTATTCTTGAATTATTTTTTTTAATTTAAAAAAAAAAAAAGTTGTTAAAAAAAACCGTTTAATTTAAAAACGGCTCCTACAATTTAAAAAAAAAAAATTCACACTTTTTTACATTTCCTAAAGAAATAAAATGGCGTTTAAATTATTTCACCCAATATATTTTAACGTACTTTATTCGAAAAATGAAGTCACAAAAATCGAATAAATGCTTTGATGTTCCCTTTAATTTTTTTTAATTTTATTCTACAATGTGACCGCACATATGAGCAAGTACGTGCGACCCAGTCGTACAATTTATATAAATGATTGAACCTTTCCTTATCTAAAAACACGTTGTGTTCGAAGATATGGAAACGGAAAAACTAAAACTTTTATTGAAAATATTTGACATATAAAAAAACAAAGTCTCTAGTTAATAAAATCATAAAACAAGTAACTTTAACAGAAAAATTAATACTTGTTACATTCCCATTCCAACACTCCCACTGAATGTAACATTTAATTGAATTCGAGACCAATTGCCTTGGCATATGTATTTTAATTTGATCAAACCTTCATCAATTTTGTCACGAACAAAGTGGTGTCGGACATCTATGTGCTTAGTCCTAGAATGGTATGCAGTTGTTAATGCAAGACTTATAGCCCCTTTGTTGTCGCAGTGTATGATTGTGGACTTCGGAGAGCTTGGAATAATCTCCGATTCCAATCCCTTAAGCCATAAAGCTTCTTGAGTGGCTGAGGAAACGGCCATGTATTCAGCTTCGGTTGATGAGAGAGCAACTGTGGGCTGTTTTTTGTTATTCCAGGATACCGTGATTGAAAAATATAACCTGTTACTGATCTTCTGTCGTCATTATAGTTTGCCCAGCCTGCGTCACAATAACCAATAACGCCATTATTTTTCGATTTAGAGAATTCTAATTTAGCATCGGATGTTCCCTTCAAGTATCGCAGAATACGTTTAACTGCTGTCCAATGAGCTTTCCCAAAGCAATTATTGAATCTTGTAACATTGCTCCTAGCAAAACTTACATCTGGCCTGGATACTTGCGCAGCGAACATGATACAAACAACAGCTTTTTGATACGGAATCTGCATCATTTCATTTTTCTCGTCTTCTGTTTGTGGGCACATTAGTTTAGTAAGCTTTTGATTAGCATCCATGGGTGTATTTGCAGGGTTTCAATCAGTCATATTAAAATGACTTTTATGTATTGTTCCTGATCAATATAAATTGTACCCTTTGCACAATCACGTTGAATTTGTATGCCTTTAGACAAATCGAGCTTTACCCATATCTTTCATTTTGAAATTATTATTCAAATAATATTTCAATTTGTTCTTGACATCAATGTTTTTGGTGAATATTGAACCTTCACCCGAGAAATAAACACATGGATCTATTTTTGATTTCTTCAGACCATATTTAACCAAAGCTATATCTAGCTTTTGGTTCCACAATCGAATGGCTTGCTTCAACCCATAAAGCGACTTGTTTAAATGACTTCTTCTGGGAACTTACATTGTAGTTTCATTTTCTTCTGGCTTCGAATGGAATTGGAATTTGTATATCTTCACTTGATGCTCCGGAGATACTGATAACTTCATCTTCATCAGAGATACCAATTGGAGATACGCTCCTGCAGTTGTTATTGACATCTTCAAGTTCCGGCTCTGAGCATTGTTTTGCTACGTTGAGATGTCCCATCCTTCTGTGCCATAGTTTGTAGTCAGAATCCACATTGTTTGCAACAAAATATCGATCTCGCCCTGGTTTGTCCAGCTTAAATAGTTCCCCATTAAGAGAAGCTGTAGCAACTAGTTGTTTTTCGGAATTATAAATTCTACAGCCCTTGGAATCAAAAACCACTTTATTGTTTCTGCTAACAATTTGACTCACTGACAGAAGATTTGCACATAGTTCAGGTATACATAGGACATTTTCTACCTTCACAGTGTCATTTTGGGTAGCAACTGGCAAATATACACTCCCAGTACTATGTACATTTAAACGCATGTTGTTAGCCACCACAACTTCACTCTTAGCAGCTTCACTAACATCTGACAATATGTTGGGATCAGTACACTACACATATGAGCGGATGCTCCCGAGTCAATGTACCATTCACCAGGTTGCACTGAGGAGACAGCAAAAGATGTATACAAAACATTCGAATTTCTTGGAATTTCTTTGTTGGTCCGCTGTTTTGTTGGGCAGTCTCGAGCAAAATGACCTTGTTTATTGCACTGGAAACATCTGGGTCCTGCGCTGCCACTATTGCCGTTCTTACTTGTACCATTTTTATTAAAGCTGCTCTTTTTGGGTGTTTTTGTTTTCCTCTACGCCCATAAAAAGCAACCGTTTCGGAAACATCTTCTGTTTTAACATCTTGAAGGATCTTGGTCTTGATAGCATCACCAGTAATGTCAGCGCCCGATCTCTCTATACCCATGATCATAGGCTTATATTCGTCTGATAACCCTTCAAGTAAAATTGTTCCAACCCATTATTCACTCAATGGAAATCCAACACCGCTGAGCTTATGAGCTGTTGAGATTATAGTATAACATAACATAATCATCAACCGATGAACTATTTTCCAGTCTCGTCGTCATCAATTTTCTGAGAAGTCCCACTTTGCGCGTTAGCCCATTGTCCTGGAAAGCTTTCTGCAAATTATTCCACGCTTCCTTCGCAATTTTAGTCGATTGTATGTGAACAAAGTTTACAGGATCAACCAGCAAAATAATTTTTGACCTAGCCTTTGTCACCTTCTTTGCATCTTCTTCTCCGTCTTCTGAAACACAAGTCCACAAATCTTCCAGCTCTAAATATGCTTGAACTTCCATGAGTCATAATTCTCACGACCCTTAAGTTTTTCTATCGAAGGCAGTCCGGTAGCCATATTCAATTTCTTGATTGGAAAATAAAAAGTGTTCTATTGAAAAAAATGAGGTCTTTTTGCGTCCTTCTCTGGGCCCATAACCTGTTGAAAACTGAAAACTTCCAGAAGGAAAATAAACACGTTGTGTTCGAAGATATGGAAACGGAAAAACTAAAACTTTTATTGAAATATTTGACATATAAAAAAACAAAGTCTCTAGTTAATAAAATAATATAACAAGTAACTCTAACAGAAAAATTGTTACATTCCCATTCCAACAGACAAAGTTCTGGGGTGGAATGGGTTAAGGTGTTTATGATAAGTGATTGTCACAAACAAAAATTTCAGTCTGCGTTAAGTCATGCCAGAATTCGTAATTTTCGCGGTAATAACCTTACGCAGACTGAAAATTTAATATGATCACATGTGACTATCAGAAATGTGACTTTCACATATCACCTTAGACGACTCCACCCCTGAATTTTTTGATTGTAAAAATCACTTATCACACATCAACTTAGCCGATTCCACCCCTGGATTAATCGTATTTTACCCTCTTTTTTTTTTTTTTTGATAACACATAAACATTTTGTTATGGCGTATAGAGTTACATAGAGTTATGCCCCGTCATAACAAGTGAACCATTTTTTCATCATGTTGTCTTAATTGAATATGTATACTTATCCGATGGAAAATTAACTCTGAAAGTTAGAACATGAAGTTGAAACTAGTAAAAACAATTAAATATTAACTAAACTCCGGTGGACAATCGAAACCGGACTTTTCCGGGAAGCAGTTC
The DNA here is from genome assembly GCA_963971375.1 of Platycheirus rosarum. NCBI lineage: Eukaryota > Metazoa > Arthropoda > Insecta > Diptera > Syrphidae > Platycheirus > Platycheirus rosarum. The sequence goes on along the minus strand of OZ020510.1, from coordinate 38,815,242 downwards.
TACACACTATCTCTTTGCCACGGCACACACTTTGAAATTTTTCAAGAGTCTTGTTAACATTCAATTTTTCGAAACATTACTCACTTGTAAAACATATTCTGCTTCCATCTCATAATATAGCGAACTATTAATTCATATGGAACTGTGAATTTAACAAAATTTTTAACTCTGTCCACAAAGAAGATTGGCTGCATTCCATTTTTACCCATAGTTGGAACGTAAGCGTATTCCTGCGGATTGCCAACCAAATCATTAATGTCCACAAAAGGACGAACTGTATATGACAGGACTAGTGGACATTTAAAATGCGCAGCAACACCAAACATGAAGTCATTCCAGAAATAACCCAGAAGAACCAGATCGAAGGATTCCTCCGCCATTAGTTTCTGCATTAGTGGATGATTCAAAGTAGTGTTTGATAACTTCGTTGAGGCACTCAAAAAGTTCATAACCGTCGTGAACCATGATTTTCGTATCTTAACCGCTTCCGAAATTGCTTTCTCTGCAAATAAGGGAACTTTCAGCTCCACATAATGATAAGGAAGGAACTCTTTGATTGGTGAGTGATTGGAGACGACCGTGACATTATGACCACGTTCAGCTAATGCCTCAGCGATGGCACTATGTATGATAAGGTGACTCTTAGAATGTATTGGAAACAGACCTAAGATTCTGGCGGAATTTGAAGAATTTAAGGCTGAAGTTATACAAAATAACGCGAGTGCCAATTTCGGGCATGACATACTGAGACTTTTCAATGCCGCGGCAATACAAATGAGACTGATACACGAAACTTTGCTGAAAAGACGCATATTGCTTAAATCAATTTTAGAATCTTTAATAAAACATTACGTGTAATACACACTCATTAACCAAATAAATGAAGGTTAATGTTTCTTAATTATTTGATGTTAAAAACAAGGTAACACATAACGTTGAACGATAAACATCATTAATAATGCACATAGCTGATTTATCGTGAGAAATATCAATCACGATACAATTATTAATAACACAATTTTCCCGTAAACACTAGATATTAAAATATTGTAATAGTTTATTTTTTTTTAACGAAATTCCCATTATCTCTTGGAAAATTTCATTCAGAAAAAAACAATTAAGAATTAACACACCCTAGTTCATTGTTCAATCTGACGGTATTAAATTATTATTAATCTCTCGAATTATACCAATAAAAAGTTGAGTAATGTAAATAATTCAGTTTATACTGATTCTTCTGTTTTACAGTAGACGCTTGATATAGTGCACTAACAAAAACAAGTCCTATAGACATTTTGAGCTTGTTTATTGTTCGATCACAAAATAAAACTACTTTTTGAGGTACATACTTATGATTTTTGCTGTTTGTTTTTGTGTTGCCCCGCTTAGTTATTAGTTAACTAATGGTTAGTTTGTCGGACTGCTAAGTGAAAGGAACTGGGTTCGAATTCCGCTCATAGCCACCTTATTTTCCGCGGTACTGCCTCTTACGAGGAACTGACAAAACCTCAAAGAGTAAAATTTGTCTACAAAAAGTGCATCTCATCTAGCCATTCGGACTCGGCGGTAAACTGTAGGTCCATTCCATTTTTGCAGATTAACAACACACACACAGGAATGGTTGAGAGTATAAGGCTTTGGCTCCTTACATGTTAATGAATACCTGTTAAATGGCTAAATGGCCAAATGCCTTTAAAAAGTAAGTCGATATACAGAAGACGTATTATGGCTAGATTGTTGGTTGATTGTTAGGGAGTTTGTCTTTATTTACACCATTTAATTTGAGCTTGGTGTAGTACGGTATTGCACTTCCTGCGATCAATCCTCTCATTTACAATTTCGCATGGATTTCCTATGGGGTTGAGAACAGGGAATTGTGCAGGCCAATTTATAACGGTTGAATTTTATTTTTAGCCCTGAAAATAACGGTACCTGCCATATGACCGTTCAGGAAAATCTTATTTTTCTCGAAAACGGCTCCGGAATTTGTTTGTTGGTATTGGCTATCATTTGATTAGAACCACATATACGGAAAAAGTCTATTAACGGGACCTTTCATATAAACGGTTTTTTTTAACTTTTGCTTTTTTTCTTACTTACTTACTTAGGTGGCGCTACAGTTCGGGACGAACCTGGGCCTCAACCAACATGCCTCTCCAGCCAACTCGGTCTTTGGCTAGCTGCCTCCAGTTTTGCACTCCAAGTTGGTTGAGGTCGCCCTCCACTTGAGCGCGCCACCTAAGGCGAGGTCTTCCTTGACTGCGTCTACCCTCTGGGATGGAATCGAAGATCCTGCGAGCCGGAGCATTGTTGTCCATTCGCTCTACATGACCTAGCCACCTTAAACGTGATATGCGTATTTTTTTGACCAGGTCAATGTCGCTGTACAGCTCGTATAGTTCTTGGTTGAACCTTCTCCTCCAAAGCCCGTTAACGCAGATAGGGCCAAAAATCTTCCGAAGAATCTTACGCTCGAAACGACTAAGGATATCTTCATCCGCTTTAGATAGAGTCCATGCCTCGGCGCCATAGAGCAGGACTGGGATGATTAGGGTCTGATACAGAGTCTCCTTTATCTTTCGAGAGAGGGCTTTGCTACTCAATTGCCTTCCTAGCCCATAGAAACAGCGATTGGCAAGAGTAATTCTTCGCTTTATTTCTGACGAGATGTTGTTGTCAGATGTAATAGCGGATCCGAGGTACACAAAGTCCCTAACTACCTCAAAGTTGTACCTGTCTATTGTGATGTTTTGTCCAATCCGCCGGTGTTGTGTGTCCCTTTTTGTGGACAGCAGGTACTTCGTTTTGGCCTCATTGACTGCTAGTCCCATCTTAGCCGCTTCAGCTTCAATGCTAGCAAACGTTCCAGTGACAGCTCGCCGAGTTCTGCCAATGATGTCTATGTCGTCAGCGTATGCTAGCAATTGCACAGACTTGAAAAAAATTGTCCCACTACAATTGACTTGCGAGTTTCTTATAATTTTTTCAAGTATTAAGTTGAAGAAATCGCACGATAGCGCATCACCTTGTCGGAATCCTTTTTTGACGTCAAAAGCTTCTGTGAGGTCGGAACCAACCTTGACGGAGCAGCGAGAGTTCTCCATCGTCATCCTGCACAGTCGGACGAGTTTTGTGGGAATGCCAAAACCTGACATGGCTCTGTATAGCTCGTCTCTATAAATGCTATCGTACGCGGCCTTAAAATCGATAAAGAGGTGGTGGGTATCGATTTGGAATTCTTGGGTGGTTTCCAGGATCTGCCGTAGCGTGAACATTTGATCGATTGAGGACTTTCCTGGTCTGAAACCACACTGATAGGGGCCAATCAGGTTGCTGACGAAAGGTTTCAGGCGTTCACATAGTACGGCAGAGAGGATCTTGTAGGCGATATTCAGGAGACTTATTCCTCTATAGTTGGCGCAGTTTAGAGGGTCTCCTTTCTTGTGAATCGGGCAAACGATGCTGAGGTTCCATTCATCAGGCATACTTTCTTCTGACCAAACTTTAGAGATGAGTTGGTGTATGCACTCCACCAGGTCATCTCCGGCCGCTTTAAAAAGTTCGGCGGGTAATCCGTCGGGTCCAGCAGCTTTGTTGTTTTTTAGTTTAGATATTGCTATCCTTACTTCATGTTGGTCAGGTGGACGGAAGTTTTGTCTGTCATCATCCATGTTGAATGGTTCATTCTGCCTGACAGCGGGATTTTGGCCTTCATCGCCGTTTAACAGTCTGCAGAAATGGTCCTTCCATGTACTCAGCACCGACTGTGACTCTACTACGAGGTTTCCATTCCTATCTCTACAGGCTTCTGTGCGGGATTTTTTTCCTTGGCATGTTCTTTTTACCTGTTGGTAAAACTTCCGCACGTTGTTCCTGGAGTAGCATCTCTCAATATCTTCGATCGCGCGCTTCTCATGCTCTCTTTTTTTCTTTTGGAGAAGCCGGTGTTCTTCCCGTCTTTTCTGCTCGTAAAACTCGCGAGCAGCTCTCGTCTTTCTTTGCAGCGTCGCTTTATATGCCTCTTGTTTGGCTGCATGGGCCTGCCTGCATTCGTCATCAAACCAGAGGTTTCGTGGTGGTGGTCTGGTGAAACCTAGCACATCAGTTGCGGCATCTCTGATGGCTTGTTGGCAGTGTTGCCACTGATCTTCGGCACTTGATGCTGGCGGTACTGGATTTCTTGAGAGGTTACGGGATATTCGATCGGCATAGGTTCTGGCGGTTTCTTGCGATTGCAGCTTTCCGACGTCATACTTCCTCACAGTATTACTCCGTTGTTGTGGAGTTCGGGTTATTCGCATTCTTACCTTTGCTGCAACAAGGTAGTGATCCGAGTCGATGTTAGCTGCTCGGAAGGTGCGAACATCCAAGATACTGGAGGCGTGTCTTGCATCGATCGCAACGTGATCAATCTGATTGACGGTTCTTTGATCTGGGTCCCTTTGTGTATATCGAGATGAGGAAACCGTGTGCTTGCAATGGTGACGTTATGTGCCGCTGCGAAGTCAATTAGCCTAAGTCCGTTTTCAGACGTTGTGTCGTGTAGGCTATGTTTTCCGACAGTCCTACCAAAGATTTCCTCTTTACCTATTTTTGCATTAAAATCGCCTAGTACGATCTTAACGTCGTATTTAGGGCATTGCTCATAGGTTTTGTCGAGGAGCTCATAGAAGTCATCCTTGGTGGCGTCATCTTTGTCCTCTGTGGGGGCATGAGCGCATATTAGGCTAATGTTGGCGAATTTAGCCTTGATACGGATTGTCACAAGTCGCTCACTTACGTGTCGAAAGCCCAAGACTTCTTGCCTAAGTCTACCGCTTATGACGAATCCGCACCCAAATAAACGCTGTGGTCTTCTTGCGCAATCACCGTAGTACACGTCACAGTTTTTCATCCTCCTTTTGCCCGGCTCATTCCATCGCACTTCCTGGATGGCAGTAATTCCTGCTCTGTAGCAGTGGGCCTCCGCTAGTTGTTTGCATGCACGTGGTCTGTTAAGAGTTCTAACATTCCACGTGCAGATCCGAAGGTCGTTGTCCTTGATTCGTTTTTCCGGGTCGTCAACAGTAAATCCGTCCTTTTCCGAGGCTATTGGTCGCTTCGCAACTTTTTCTTTTTTCCGTGGCAGGGTTGTTAACCCCACGCACAACCCCCAACCTGGAGGGCCAGGTCCTTTGTTGGATTCCTTGGACAAAAGGAACCGGAGAATCCGGAGTCAGTAACCCACTTCGGGGATATGAGCGCTGCCGTTGGCCCATTAAGGGTTCATCCGCCACCATCTCTATTTCAATGCCCTGACTTGCATTGAATTGTCCTAATGACCTTATCTCCAAATACGTCGAAGTAGCTCATTAGGGCGTCTGCTTCGTTGACTGTTGACGCCACCGTTGGTCCAATTGGTTGGGCTCATCCGCCGTACGTCCTCTTTCTGAGGGGCTTTTCAAGACTTCTGCGAATCGATCAGAACAGTCATTAAATCAGAGCATTATAGTGTTGCTATTTTTTCTGTGTTCAACACTCGCGCTTATAAGTTTAGCAGGAATGTCCGGATGGACAGACCAGTACCCGGTGGTTACCGCGGGGAGGTAAAATAAGCACAATTGATGTGTACGATAAAGTTGCAGCGACTGTGCATCACCAGTTTGATGCCTTTCAGTGCCTACCCTATTCATACAGCACCCAACCACTTTTTTGCTTTTTTTCTAATAAAAATTAATTTTTGATTTTTTTTTCTTGAAAAATCCATATATTTTTAAAACCAATCAAAAAAAAGTATTTTAAATTTTATATCCACATGTATACTAATAAACTCTAAAAAACTGCATACCAAAATTTAAACAAAAAAAAATTCCAAAAACTTAAAATAAAAAACAGGATTTTATCAAAACCGGTCTTACAATTTTCGAAATAATTTTTTCATAAATTCTTTGTTATTTAAGACGTGTGATGGCATACTTAATTTTTACTAAAAAGCGTTAAGTATTGTGGTTTTGATACTTTTTATAAGTTCAAACTGTGCTATTTTCAACGTAAATGTTATTTGTTTCTGTCAAAGATCTTGGTTTCCAATGTAATCAGGCTTATAAGAGCAAGTACGTGCGACCCAGTCATGCCCATTTTTAGTTCTGAATCAAGTCACAATGAGGCGTGCTGAAATTGCCAATTGGTGTTTATATAGAATAAGTACAGACAACAAAAGTCTATTGTATATATTGTAAAATATCGGTTAAGGTTCTCGTCTTCACTATTTAGAGTTAGTTTGGAATCAACGAGGAAGATGGCCAGTCGAAAAATGACCACCATGAGAGTACTATAGAAAATGTATATACGATGAGTTTGTAGAAAAAAATGGATAAGATTTTAAGTGACCATCCACTGCTCTTCACCAGATCGTCCTGCCCGAGATGGTGATATGAAGGGGTCCTTTTTAATAATCATGATCATTTTTACTTTCGATTATAAGTACTATACTGCAAGTTATGTATTAGTGCAGATTAAAAAAAAATAGATAACAATCAAATTTGACATTACGATGATAGAGAAGCATATTTTTTGGTTGCTGGCAAAATTCTGTCTGTCTGCCTATTTGTCTGTTCGTCTGTTCTATCTGTGAGGCCTCAAAAGCATGACGGATTTGGATAAAATTTGGTAGGTAGATGCATGAGCTGCTGGATTGAAAAATAGGCTATTTCTCGTCCTGGAAAAATGCACGGTTTCTGTGGGAGAGCCTTAAATGTGAAATTATGTATTGCTCGAAGTTTGTTTTTTCCATGACTCAACGACTGAAAGAATTTGTGAATTTTGGAATCACGGCTCTTTTTATTCCGAAAAAATGCACGGTTCTTGCAGGAGAATTTTTTATTTTAAGCCTTTTGATTCAGATAATATTCTTTTTTGCTATTTTTGTATTTTAAACGGGTCTTGATTAAAAAAAAATAGCATGCTAAATTGGTAGTTTTAGCATGTTTTAAAATAGAATTGGTCACACTGTGCTTGAGATCGATTTTGGTTGAAAGATCCACAGTATCGCGGTTAACATCAGCATGACATCATCATGAGTCTTATCAGCATGAGTCACGTTATTTCGTATGTGTGTCATCGACTTATAAGAGCTTATAAGACGTTATCACGTCATAAAATGTAAGTTGGTGGTTTAAAAACGGCACCTCCTATAGAACCATTTTTTTGGGTTTCTCGAGAACTGGTTAACCGATTACAATCACATTCGATATTCAGGAAGATATAGGTATAGCCAAAATAATTTAACATACTAATATTTTTGAATAACTTTTTTTTGTATTGTATTTTTAATAATATTAAAATTCTTTTTAAATCAATATATTTTTTTAAATGAATGTTATTTTTGTTCTTAATCTGACATTCCTGTTTTTTTATAATTTTTAAAAAAAATTGTTATATAAAAACTGTTTTTTTACCGTTCCTACGATTTTGAAAAAAAAATCACAATTTTTCACATTTTTTAAAGAAATGAAATGGAGTTCGAATTATTCCGCTGAAAACTATTTACGTACATTTTTCAAACATCGAATAAGAACTTTGCAATTTTCTTAATATTTTCCAGATTTTATTCGACGCTGTTAGGAAGTACGTGCGATCCAGTCGTGCAATTTATTTTAATGGATTTTTGTATTTTCAATTTTTTGTTCATAATTTGAATAAAAGTCGAATTTTGTATTTGAAAAAAGACAATTTAAGATCTCAAATCAACAATATAAATACCCCATACGAAGTGTACTGTTAACATAAAACTGAGTGAAACTGGACCCCAAAACAAAATGGAATTTTATTCCTGAGAACCCGCTTACCATTAGGTAAAATTTTAATTATTAAATTATTTTAATTTAATATATTGTTTTGTTCTATTTATGAATTTTCGGTCTTAATGAAAATGTCGGATTTGAGTTGTTAGTGTGGTATATATAAAACATTTTTTTTTATATTTGTTTTCACACAATGCATAACCAAAATAAATATGTTTTTCAATTAATATATTATTCTTCAAATGCCGAAAAAAACGACCGAATCACCTATCCTTTCGCGGGGTTAAACTGAGGACTGATGTCACTAACCTTAATGAGGACAATCTTGCGCTTGGACCAAAGGGATATGCTTTTACTTCCATCGAGGAAGTAACTGACATAATCCACGGAGGAAATTCTAAGAAGATGGGGTTTCTAACTTTGTAAAGGTACCAGATCTCGCCATCCTACTGCTGACGATCATCTTCAATAATTGCCTGAATAACAGCTACTTCCCCGAAACATGAAAAACGGGAAAAGTGGTGCCCGTTCCGAAGAAAACCAACAGGACTAACGTCGAGGGATATCCGCCCATTTCGCTTTTATGCTGTGTCAGCAAAATACTGGAGGGACTTATCTTGAGAAGCTTCTTTCGCTTCTTGGACTGCACTCCGACGTGAGAAACAGACTCAACAAGAAAGAGACGACAGCCGCCTGTTTACTGGACATGAAAAGGCCTTCGACACAGTTTGGATAAAAGGACTAATATTCAAACGGTCAAGTCTAGGACTACCTGAACACTTGCTAAGATTAAACAATAATTTTCTAACCCATAGATCCTTTTATGTACAGATAAACAAAGAATATTCACAAAGAAAAACGATCAGCGCTGGAGTTCCACAAGGTTCCAAGTTGGGCCCCATACTTTTCAACCTTTATACAGCTGACCAGCCTACCAACATCTCAGGCATAAAAACGAAGCTATATGCCAATGACTAATTAACATATGCAACATCCATTTCACCAGAAATCGCAGCCAGGAGAGTTGAAGGTAACATAAGAAACTTGTGGGACTACTACCTCAAATGGGGCTTAAAGATAAATAGCGACAAGAGCGAGCTTATCTGCTTCAGAATCCCAACAACAGCAACAAGAGGTCGAAGAGGTTTCGCATCACGCTGTGATAATATCAGTATCAAGCTACCAGACAACACAGTGATAAGAACAAAGACAACAGCAAAATACCTTGGAGTAAATTTCACTAACCGCTTCAAATTCAACAAGCACGCCTCATTTATGCTTAAGAGAGCCAAATTCTCCCTACATCTGGTTCACCCGCTTCTTAGGAGAAGAAACGGACTAAGCACTAATACTAAGCTCCTCATCTATAAACAGCTGATCCATCCAGTTCTTACGTACGCTTGTCCTATTTTGTTCACCATATCACCAAAATATATGAAGAAGTTCGAAGTTTTTGAAAGAAAGATACTCCGTTGCTGTACTACAGGCCTACACCGAAACCCCATTACAAGGAAATATGTCCCAAGCGAGAAGCTATATGAAGACACCAAACTGATCCCAATAAATCAGTTCATTACACAGCTCTACAAAAATATTCTGAGGAACTTGTAGGACCACTCCAACTTGGAATCCAGCAACTACTCCAGCAACAACTAGAGCCCAACCATTGCTACTTCAACATTCGATCCATCATAGACGACCGATTCGAAGATATAATGAACAATGACGGAGCCCCGTTCTACGAGAGAACCAGCAAAGGACACAACAGAGGATAAACAGCACCGCATCCTATCCCCAATTTTTTAAAACCAAAAACAGTTAATTATACTTATGAATTTCAATTAAAAGATTATGCAAACAAAAATATATATATATATATATATAATATAAGTTAATATATAGCATTGTATGGAGTCAGCTGAAGTACGTCGGGCCCCTGTTGTTGAGCCGATATGATTTATTTTAGTAATAAGTTAGTTTAAGACCAATTGAACATAAATTCTAACGAATGTAATAAAAATAATCTAAAAAATAACCATGGACTGATGACTAATTGATGAGTAACTGAAAGAAAACAAGATATTAAGTAAGTACTTCAATTTGACAATGATTTTTTTTACCTTTCTTCTTGTTGATTCCCATACAATAGTGTGACCAAAATTAAGTGTAGTAAAATAATCTATAAATTAGTAGAAAACTTTGTTCTTGTTGATTGTTATCAAATTGAGTGACTCATTTCATATGAAATTATAAGGAATACTGTGTGATGTCACTTTTAGAGAACATTAGAACGGGAATTTTCGAAATAGTTTTTTTTTTAAATTATTTTTTTTTTAAATCTTTTTATATTTTGTTTTTCAATTAAGTTGTCGATGTTTAAAAAAAAAATCGTTTTCTTAAAGAAAAAGACAGAAAAAAGAAAGCGGTTTTAGACATTAAACTAAATGGTTGAAGTCTTTGATACATTTTAAGATCTTAATCCACAAAACGACCGCTTATCTAAATAAGTAATTACGTGTACTCCAGTCATGTAATTTTATTTATTTCCATGTAATCCTTATTTTTTTATTCATTTATATTGATAATATTCAAGCAATCAATTATTTTAGACATAATTCGTAAGTATAGCATTAGCAAGTTTCTATTCGCTTCCGAAGCGTAGCGTGTCAGGGCTACGCGGTCTACTTAGCACTTAAATTTTTTAAATTTCCCTCATAAAATGTAGTTGTAGGTATTTATATTTCTTCATCACACTATTGAATATTAAAAAAGAAAAATGCTTTGTTTTTTTTATTTCTTTTTTGCTCATTAAATTAATGATTTTTCATTGAACCTTAATAAAAGAAAAACAGGGCAACCATTCTCCGTGAGGTTCCTCGAAAATTACAATGACAACAAATTCAAAGCATTCCGTATCTTAGCCGGGGGGAGTGAAAAACTTTTAAATTAAATTATGACACCCATTCTCATTACGAACAGGCGATTCGTCTTTCATTGCGAAATTCTTCCAGCACCCCCTTCAAACCATAAAACAATGTCTCTTAGGCAAGGCCAGGACGTCTCCTTAAAATTGATTGCATTCAATTATATTTCTGCTTTTTGTTTCTTTTATTATTAAACCTTCCCCCCTAGGTTCTATTAGTCATCAAGGATGATGTCCTCTGGAACGAACAATCTCTGTTAGATTTCCAATTAAAAGAAAAAAAATTCAAAGCCTGAAAAATGCCAAAAGCAGAAACGAGAACTTCGAAAGCCAAAGCAATTTTATTAGAAAACTTTCGACTGACCATTTTATTGAACCTGGAGCTATGTCATATACTATATTATATAGCATATATATGGAGTTGGGAGTGACCATAGACTGAAAGACTAACCGAAAATATATTGAAATTATTTTGGCAGGAAGTTTGTGCGAACAAAAGCCTTATCGAAGGAAAGTGTCAGTCGCAAGCTGTCAGGACTGAGTGACATATTTTCCATTTTGAAACTATAGCGAGTCTAATTGAAATTCCGGAAATTCTTCCTTTCATTTTGTAATACATAGTTGCTGGGCTGAGGCATTTTTTTCTATATACAAAGGAAATGAAATTATTTGTTCGTCTCTTAGTCCTGCCTGCCACTAAAGGCATTGTGCAGAGTAAAATATGTTTTTTATCTTCTAGATAGAGGCAATTTCAGAGATGCACAATAAGTTTTAAATGACGTAAAAATATACGATGTTTGTTACTATGGGGGAATTATAAATCTTGATTTTATAATGAAACCTTATGATGATCCATATGAGTTCATGAACATTTGGACCAGAAGTATTAGTACAGGTAAGTTCCTTACTCTCTATTATAATTTTAAGGAGCCATGACCATCCTTTGTAAGAAAGATTTTACCTTTTTTTTATTTTTTACGAACTTCTTATGCACTTAGTAGAAGTAGCTGCAGCAAATCATGGCCTAAGAACTAAGGGAAATATTTATTTGACGCTCTCAGCTCATCCTTATCCCAAAAAGAAATAAATTGCACGACTGGGTCGCACGTACTTGCTCATATGTGCAGTCACATTGTAGAATAAAATTAAAGAAAATTAAAGGGAACGTCAAAGCATTTATTCGATTTTTGTGACTTTTGATTGTTCGAATCGTTAAATTGTATTGAGTGAAATAATTTAAACGCCATTTTATTTCTTTATGAAATTTAAAAAAGTGTGATTTTTTTTTTCAAAATCGTAGGAGCCGTTTTTAAATAAAACGGTTTTTTAACAACTTTTTTTTTTTAAATAAAAAAAAAATAATTCAAAAATACAAACAAGCACACAAATAACAAAATTTAAAAAAATTCACTTACTTATTTTTTTTTTATTTTTTTTATTGCACCCTTTTCAAAATACTACTTAGGTGGCGCTACAGTTCGGGACGAACCTGGGCCTCAACCAACATGCCTCTCCAGCCAACTCGGTCTTTGGCTAGCTGCCTCCAGTTTTGCACTCCAAGTTGGTTGAGGTCGTCCTCCACTTGAGCGCGCCACCTAAGGCGAGGTCTTCCTTGACTGCGTCTACCCTCTGGGATGGAATCGAAGATCCTGCGAGCCGGAGCATTGTTGTCCATTCGCTCTACATGACCTAGCCATCTTAAACGTGATATGCGTATTTTTTTGACCAGGTCAATGTCGCTGTACAGCTCGTATAGTTCTTGGTTGAACCTTCTCCTCCAAAGCCCGTTAACGCAGATAGGGCCAAAAATCTTCCGAAGAATCTTACGCTCGAAACGACTAAGGATATCTTCATCCGCTTTAGATAGAGTCCATGTCTCGGCGCCATAGAGCAGGACTGGGATGATTAGGGTCTTATACAGAGTCTCCTTTGTCTTTCGAGAGAGGGCTTTGCTACTCAATTGCCTTCCTAGCCCATAGAAACAGCGATTGGCAAGAGTAATTCTTCGCTTTATTTCTGACGAGATGTTGTTGTCAGATGTTATAGCGGATCCGAGGTACACAAAGTCCCTAACTACCTCAAAGTTGTACCTGTCTATTGTGATGTTTTGTCCAATCCGCCGGTGTTGTGTGTCCCTTTTTGTGGACAGCAGGTACTTCGTTTTGGCCTCATTGACTGCTAGTCCCATCTTAGCCGCTTCAGCTTCAATGCTAGCAAACGTTCCACTGACAGCTCGCCGAGTTCTGCCAATGCACAGACTTGAAAAAAATTGTCCCACTACAATTGACTTGCGAGTTTCTTATAATTTTTTCAAGTATTAAGTTGAAGAAATCGCACGATAGCGCATCACCTTGTCGGAATCCTTTTTTGACGTCAAAAGCTTCTGTGAAGTCAGAACCAACCTTGACGGAGCAGCGAGAGTTCTCCATCGTCATCCTGCACAGTCGGACGAGTTTTGTGGGAATGCCAAAACCTGACATGGCTCTGTATAGCTCGTCTCTATAAATGCTATCGTACGCGGCCTTAAAATCGATAAAGAGGTGGTGAGTATCGATTTGGAATTCTTGGGTGGTTTCCAGGATCTGCCGTAGCGTGAACATTTGATCGATTGTGGACTTTCCAGGTCTGAAACCACACTGATAGGGGCCAATCAGGTTGCTGACGAAAGGTTTCAGGCGTTCACATAGTACGGCAGAGAGGATCTTGTAGGCGATATTCAGGAGACTTATTCCTCTATAGTTGGCGCAGTTTAGAGGGTCTCCTTTCTTGTGGATCGGGCAAACGATGCTGAGGTTCCATTCATCAGGCATACTTTCTTCTGACCAAACTTTAGAGATGAGTTGGTGTATGCACTCCACCAGGTCATCTCCGGCCGCTTTAAAAAGTTCGGCGGGTAATCCGTCGGGTCCAGCAGCTTTGTTGTTTTTGAGTTTAGATATTGCTATCCTTACTTCATGTTGGTCAGGTGGACGGAAGTTTTGTCTGTCATCATCCATGTTGAATGGTTCATTCTGCCTGACAGCGGGATTTTGGCCTTCATCGCCGTTTAACAGTCTGCAGAAATGGTCCTTCCATGTACTCAGCACCGACTGTGACTCTACTACGAGGTTTCCATTCCTATCTCTACAGGCTTCTGTGCGGGATTTTTTTCCTTGGCATGTTCTTTTTACCTGTTGGTAAAACTTCCGCACGTTGTTCCTGGAGTAGCATCTCTCAATATCTTCGATCGCGCGCTTCTCATGCTCTCTCTTTTTCTTTTGGAGAAGCCGGTGTTCTTCCCGTCTTTTCTGCTCATAGAGCTCGCGAGCAGCTCTCGTCTTTCTTTGCAGCGCCGCTTTATATGCCTCTTGTTTGGCTGCATGGGCATGCCTGCATTCGTCATCAAACCAGAGGTTTCGTGGTGGTGGTCTGGTGAAACCTAGCACATCAGTTGCGGCATCTCTGATGGCTTGTTGGCAGTGTTGCCACTGATCTTCGGCACTTGATGCTGGCGGTACTGGATTTCTTGAGAGGTTACGGGATATTCGATCGGCATAGGTTCTGGCGGTTTCTTGCGATTGCAGCTTTCCGACGTCATACTTCCTCACAGTATTACTCCGTTGTTGTGGAGTTCGGGTTATTCGCATTCTTACCTTTGCTGCAACAAGGTAGTGATCCGAGTCGATGTTAGCTGCTCGGAAGGTGCGAACATCCAAGATACTGGAGGCGTGTCTTGCATCGATCGCAACGTGATCAATCTGATTGACGGTTCTTTGATCTGGGTGTCGCCAAGTCCCTTTGTGTATATCGAGATGAGGAAACCGTGTGCTTGCAATGGTGACGTTATGTGCCGCTGCGAAGTAAATTAGCCTAAGTCCGTTTTCAGACGTTGTGTCGTGTAGGCTATGTTTTCCGACAGTCCTACCAAAGATTTCCTCTTTACCTATTTTGGCATTAAAATCGCCTAGTACGATCTTAACGTCGTATTTAGGGCATTGCTCATAGGTTTTGTCGAGGAGCTCATAGAAGTCATCCTTGGTGGCGTCATCTTTGTCCTCTGTGGGGGCATGAGCGCATATTAGGCTAATGTTGGCGAATTTAGCCTTGATACGGATTGTCACAAGTCGCTCACTTACGTGTCGAAAGCCCAAGACTTCTTGCCTAAGTCTACCGCTTATGACGAATCCGCACCCAAATAAACGCTGTGGTCTTCCTGCGCAATCACCGTAGTACACGTCACAGTTTTTCATCCTCCTTTTGCCCGGCTCATTCCATCGCACTTCCTGGATGGCAGTAATTCCTGCTCTGTAGCAGTCTAGGGCCTCCGCTAGTTGTTTGGATGCACGTGGTCTGTTAAGAGTTCTAACATTCCACGTGCAGATCCGAAGGTCGTTGTCCTTGACCCTTTTCAAAATACTGATTAAAAAAAAAATATTTAAATATTATAAAAATAGAAAAAAAAAAGTTTTCGAAAAAAATTAATGCAAAATTACTTAGGCTACCTACATCTTCTTGAATATCAAATTTGATTGTAATCGGATCACCAAAAAAGGCCAAGAAAAAAACACCGGTCCTATGGGAGGTACCGTTTTTAGCCCATCATATTACATTTTTTTCGCCAAAATATAATGCATACCTACAGTAGTACACTGATTTTTTTTTATAAAAATTCTTGAAGCCGTTTTCGAGAAAAATAAGCTTTTACATAACGGTTATATGACAGGTACCATTAATTTTTGAGCTAAGAAAAAAATTTAAAAAAACTCCTCTGTAGAATGTCAAAATAACCTTTACATAAAAATTTTAAGACGATTGGCCAAACCATTTAAGCTGCAGTCCAAAATACATCCGTACAGACAGACAGGTAGACAGACAGACAGACAAACAGACAGACGGACAGAATATTGCCAGTAATTCAAATATGTTTCTCTATCATCGTAATGTTATGTTTGATTGTTATCTCAAAATTTTTAATCAGCACGAATGAATAACTTGCATTATAGTACCTATAATCGCAAGTAAAAAGCTTAAAACAAAATTAGTGAAATAAATCCTAGTAACCCTTTGATGAGTCCCTAGAAACTGTGGCACATACGGGAATGAAATGGCAGATAAACTGGTCAACAAATTCCAAAACGGGAAAATAAATAAATTTTAGAAAGACTTTTATTTTAACCAATGGGAAATGCGTTAAATTTTATGTTTTTATTTTCTTTATATTTTATTTATATTTGTCCCAAAAACAAATATCAAAAACTATGAATAATAATAGAGGAAATTCATTAAAAGTTATGAATGCACTATTTGATACCACTTTTAACAGGTAATAAAGTCAAATAACCTTTTTTCACAAAGCCAATACATTGTGCTGTCACCCTTTGTTTTTTCAAGCTGATACAAAACTTAATATTTTTGTTTAAACGTTTTTAATTTAAAGCCCGGAAAATTGATTAAAATATTTTTGAATTTTTGTGGAATATTTTTCTTATAAAAGGCAAATATATTTTGAGATATTGTCTGTTATAGAATTTATATTTTCCTCTTGTAACATACTCAAAATGTCCACATTTGTAAGTCAATTGTGAGTGAAGTACAGCAAATAAAATTGCAACATATTTTTTGTTGTACTTTTTACTTGCGATTTATAGGGACTATAACAAGTTATGCATTCGTAAAAAAAAATTCTAACAATCGGATATGAAAATTCTGTCTGTCCGTCTGTACGGATCTATATTGAACTACAACATAAGGTTATTTTTACATTCTACAGAGGAGTTTTTAAATTTTTGTTTAGCTGAAATATTAACGGTACCTGTCATATAACCGTTAATTAAAAGCTTATTTTTCTCTAAAACAGCTCCAAGATTTTTTATGAAAACAATCAGTGTACTATTGTAGCTTTAGGTTATGTTTTGGTGAGCAAAAATTCAAGATAGTGGGCTAAAAATGGTACTTCAAATAGAACCGTTTTTTTTCGACTTTCTCAAAAACTGGTCATCAAAATTTTAATCAAAATTGATATTCAGGAAAATGTTGATAGCCTAAGTAATTTTATTTTAAATATTTTCGAAAACTTTTTTTTTGTATTTTCAATAAAGTTCTTAATTTTTATTTTTTCAAAAATCAATATTTTGAAAACGGCTGTATAGATTTTTGTTCAATTTTGTTTTTAAAAGTAGATTATCTGTTTGCTTAAGTTTGCATTCTTAAATAATTTTTTTTAATTTTTGGAAAAACTTAAATCGTTTTATTTAAAAATCACTCCGACGATTTTGGAAAACAAATCCGCCTATTTCACATATTTTAAAGCCACAAAATGGCACTGAAAACAATTTTATATATAGTTGTTGGGTAACAATTAAAGTCAATAATACTGTCCGTCTGTACGGATCTATATTGAACTACAACATAAGGTTATTTTTACATTCTACAGAGGAGTTTTTAAATTTTTGTTTTAGCTGAAATATTAACGGTACCTGTCATATAACCGTTAATTAAAAGCTTATTTTTCTCTAAAACAGCTCCAAGATTTTTTATGAAAACAATCAGTGTACTATTATAGCTTTAGGTTATGTTTTGGTGAGCAAAAATTCAAGATAGTGGGCTAAAAATGGTACTTCAAATAGAACCGTTTTTTTTCGACTTTCTCAAAAACTGGTCATCAAAATTTTAATCAAAATTGATATTCAGGAAAATGTTGATAGCCTAAGTAATTTTATTTTAAATATTTTCGAAAACTTTTTTTTTGTATTTTCAATAAAGTTCTTAATTTTTATTTTTTCAAAAATCAATATTTTGAAAACGGCTGTATAGATTTTTGTTCAATTTTGTTTTTAAAAGTAGATTATCTGTTTGCTTAAGTTTGCATTCTTAAATAATTTTTTTTAATTTTTGGAAAAACTTAAATCGTTTTATTTAAAAATCACTCCGACGATTTTGGAAAACAAATCCGCCTATTTCACATATTTTAAAGCCACAAAATGGCACTGAAAACAATTTTATATATAGTTGTTGGGTAACAATTAAAGTCAATAATTTTTATTTTCATAGTGGTTAATCGATTAAAAAATACTTGCTGTTAAAATTAAAGAATTTAAAGCATTTATACCTCAAAATATAAAATATAAATATAAAAACGCTTTTATTTTTCAAAAATCTCAAGTCCCAAGACCACTGTCACCCATTAGAGCAAAATCGTGCGACCCAGTCGTGCACTTCATTTAAATTAGTTTAAGAGTATTCTCAAAAAAAATAAGTATGCAATAAAATTTGAAAACTAAGTGTCTACCGAGGAAAAAAGATATTATAAAATAGTCGTTTTTTTAAACTTTTCGAAAAAATATTTTAATTTTTTTTTAGTATGTTATTATAAGAAAATATTTAGTTTTTGTCTGAAAAAATTATTTAAAAATATTCAATCAACCCGTTTTCAAAATATTTCGAAAAACCCTTTTTTTTGTAGAAAATTAAAAAAAAAAAACGAAAAAAAAAGTTTTTGAAAATTTTTAAATGCTATATATTAATTGAATTATAAAGGACTTCCTGTTTGCTAAATTTTATTGAAATCGGTATAATGGTTAACGATAAGACCGCATTTTAAAAAACCGGTTCTATGAGAGGTACCGTTATAGAAAAAATTTCGGGAAATTCATTCGTAGTAAGAGATGTATTTTTGTAAAAAAACAAGCATTATGAAAGTTTTATCCAAATCGTTAAAGCTGTTTTCGAGAAAATCAAACTTTTGTTAAAGATGGTATGGCAGGTACCGTTATTTTTCGACCTAGAGCAAAAATAAAAAACACCCCCGAGATACTACCAAATAAGTACAAAATACCAAGTTTAAAGCAAATCGGCCCATCCGTTTAGGCTGTAGAGGTGCGAACAGACAGACCCACAGACAGACAGACGGACGGAATTTCGGGACCCACTTTTTTCGACTTCTCTATCACAGTAATGTCATGTTTAATTGTAAGAATTTTTGTTGCACGAATCAATAACTTGCCTTATAGTTCCTATAATCGCAAGCAAAAATGGGGTGTGGCTGTGTCATAGTCATGGTCAAGTGGTGTTTGTTACCATTCGACTGCTTTTGAGAAGACCTCGTATACGATCTTTGTATTTCGATTAGGCTTTTTGAAGTGTATAGGCTGACATTATATATTTTGTTATAGTTTTTACTTGCGATTATAGGGACTATAAAAGCAAGTTTAGGATTCGTGAATTTAAAAAAAATTAAGATAACAATCAAACATGACATTACGATCATAGAGAAGTCTAAAAAAGTGATCGAGAAAAAATGGCTGTCTGGTTTAAGCGATTATATTCAAACTTGGTGTGTGTGATTATTTTGGCATTCCCCAGAGGGGAAATTGAAATTTTATTTGTAGCCCTAGCAATAACGGTATCTGCCATATGACCGTTTAGGAAAATCTTATTTTTCTCGAAAACGGCTCCAACGATTTTAATCAAAATTTTTGAGAATTTTTTTTGTTGGTATTTGCTATCATTTGATTGTTACCATATATACGGGAAAAGTCTATTAACGGGACCTTTCATACAAGGTTTTTTTTTTATTTTGGGCTATCTCGATAACGGCTCTTTGGATTTCTATCAAATTTTATATAAAAGAAGATCTAGGTAGCCAAATTAATTCTGCATATCAAGATTCTGAATAACTTTTTTTTTTCTAATTAAAATTAATATTTGATTTTTTTTTTTTGAAAAAATCAAGATTTTGAAAACTAATCAAAAAAAATATTTTAAATTTTATAATCACATGTATTTTAATTAATTCTAAAAAAAAACTGAATACCAATTAAAAAAATATTTTTTTTTCAAAAAACTAAGAAATAAAAACAGGATTTTATCAAAACCGGTCCTACAATTTTTGAAATACATTTTTCATAAATTCCTTGTTATTTAAGACGTGTGATGGTGTACTTCATTTTTACTAAAAACCGTTAAGTATTGTGGTTTTGATAGTTTTTATAAGTTCAAACTGTGTTACTTACAACGGAAATGTTATTTGTTTTTATCAAAGATCTTGCCTTCCAATGTAATTAGGCACATACGAGCAAGTACGTGCGACAAACGTACCAATTTTTTTTTTACATTTGAACTCCTTGTTTTAGTCACAATAATGTTTTATCAATAATCCATAGATTTTGTCAAGAGCTAACGAAAAAAAAACTTTCTGAGTGATGTTTTCTATGCAAAATCTATCTATTGGTTTGAATGGATTTTTCAGTTCAGTTTTAATATTGTCACCCGCTTCACAGAGGTTGGAATGGGTATCTTGATTCTAGTACCGACCTTCCTTCATACCCTATTATAAGTGCATAGAGTGTTTTTTTTTAGACGTGAGGTTTTCAATCTGGCAATACTTTATTCGAAGTTGGTCTTTTTTGACAGCTGTCACTTGATTTATGCTCAACTTGGTTTGCCATTTCATAACAAATATACTTACTTCTGAACAACGTTTGCAAATCGTGCAAATTTATTACCAAAATAATGGTTCGGTTCGGTGAAGCAGAGTATCGAAAAAGAGCCGAATGAGTCCATCCGCCATCACGCGCAACAATTGGAGATGTGCCCATCCACTTTATGGAAGATTTTGCAGAAGGATCTTGGTTGGCGAGCTTACAAAATCCAACTCGTACAAGAATTGAAACCAAACGACCATCGAGCTCGTCGCAACTTCGGTGAATGGGCCCAAAACAAGATTGCCACCGATTTTCACAAAATTGGGAAAATTGGGTCTCTCGGCTGGAATTTATTCGAGCCAGCAGCGGCAGCCAGTTGCCCCAAATCATTTATCTTTATAATTAACCTAAATTCTTGACCATAACATTAAATTATAAGCGTTTTATTTCTTCTTGAAAACCACAAACACCCTTTAATATCCTAAATAAATTATATAAATCCACACCATACGTTTATCGATCCATTAAACATAATCAAGCTATTTTAATTCTTTGATTTCAAAAAGTAAATTATTGTTAAATTTACGCAATACGCATTTTCCTTTCGTCGAGCTTCAAATCACAACGATTCTAAAGAAGTTGCTCGTCAAAAAACATTAACATTAAATCTTTTTCAAAAAGACGTCTACACTTAAAATAGATTAGCATATATGCAGCAGCAAGTACGTGCGACCCAGTCGTGCCTTTTATTTTTGTTGAATTTAAGAAACAAAATATAATTTTAATATTAGTTCTTGCAAAGTGTCTATTTTACGTTTTTAACAGAAAATTTTCATATCACAAACACATGGAACACAAGAACTTGGTTCGAGGGAAATCCGCCGTCGAATTTGATGGTGCTGCTGAGCAGGATATTTGTCTCATTTCTTCTATAGTAAACACGTTGAAATTATGTAATGGATGAATATGGAAATGAACCTTCATTTCAGCAGTCATGAGCTGAGTTCTTATAAATTTTGTTCATATTTACTTTTAGTTTTGAATGAACTTATAAACGCTAAGCAGGCCTCAAATTCCCTCATGGTTATAATCCTTACGGGACACTAAGGCTTAGGCTATTCCAAGATTCTCCTTATTCTCCACCAAATTCCTTACTGTTCCCCAGCCTTTGTTACTTCCCTCTCCTGGCGACCTGAATGGATCCTTTGAGATCCAAGTGAGATGATGCGGTTTGCCGTACCTTCACCCCATCTAAACTACATACCTACCTTAGAGGTCAAACTTTTCTGTAGTCCTTTTAGCACACCAACTCTTTGTATATACACCAACTTGCGGTTCATCTGCTTCTGAAACCATGCATTTCTAATTATAATATTAGACTTTTGATAGATTTGTCCAGTTTCCTAAACAAATCATTTCGTCTTCCAATGATTGTTAACTATGCTCCAAAGTTTTTCCATTGAGGCTGGTATATTTTGCATTATGGTTAAACGTAGGTATAGTCATTCGTCTCTATTACATGATATCTTTTTGACTTCCAACTTAAATGTACCATAAATGTTGGTTTAAGAATGTGCTTCAAAAGTATTCTATTAGCAGCGAAGTTAACAGTCTTGAGTTGTTAATACCCATTTCATGATTTTACTCAAAGTTTTCAAAAGAGGCTTTTACATCCTACTTTGACTCCACATAATTTATCATAGAAAAGCCTCGAACTTAAATTGAAAAACCATGATAATCATGTTCTACTTCAAATGCAAGATTATATAGATATGCTGGTGACATTTGCCTCACCTCCATCATATCCAGGAGGAAGCCTGCTGCTTATGGTCATTAAGTTCTTTTCATATTGAATACCAGCCAAATTACTACTTCTAAATTTTATTGCCACGCCCCATCACTCGACAAGTAGAAAATTAAATTTGTCAATGAATAATGTTCCAAAAAAAAAAACCACTGAACTCTCAAGTGACTCCAACAGGACGAGAAACTATAACGAGGTAGGCTAAGAACCAAAATGTCTGAAACGGACAGATATACCCTCTCAAGTGGTGTTAAGTTATCCATTTATCCGATTTAAAAGAGAATTTTCCTCACAAAAGATTTGCTTTTCCATTTCCACCCAACATATAGACACCACTGTGTTTCCTCACTAATGCGACATTCTAGACAAAAAAAAATTGTCAACCCACTCCACTTTTTCTTTACATGCATTTGCACCCTTCGAATAGAAAATTTAATTGAATTTCAAGAATCTCCTCCCCTTAGAGCTCAGAGCCCCAGACCAGCAGAGTGATGATGGAAGAGAAGCACAATTGTCCGGAATGGCGTTTGGCTGAAGCAAAGTAAAATAAACCAAAGAACTCTCAAGGAGCAAAATAAACACATTCAACCCTCGTCACGTCCTTATTTGCATAAGGAGGACTTTATTCATTTTGTGTGTGAGTGTCATCTTGAGTGGCAAAGATTACTGTCAAACTGTTCTGCAATTCGAATTATTCACACGTCAAGCTCAGGGCCGCCCAACCTAACCTTTGTTGTATGTAGTCCAGGATCACAGAAGGACGACGAGAGGCATCCATCTAGGATACAATGATATGAGGCGCTACTGGTGACATTTAGCTTATTTTCAGATTTGTCGTCAAAAAACCGACCAAAAGGACTCAATGCTCTTGAATAAAAAAAAAATAAAAAAAACAATCTTGTTCTTGCGGTGGCGCATAATAGCATTCAGGATGTCGGAAACTAGGAGTAGGGACATTTATTTAAATTATGTCTTATCATACCTTTTGGCCCGACTCTTGTAGTATTTTATTGAATTTTGTAAAAGAAAGTATCCCAAAACCAGAGTACCTAAAAAAAATAAACTCGTGTATTCTTCTAGTAAGTTGAACACGTAAGGACCCTACGGGCTTGTCAAGTTCAAATGTCAATGGATTCAACAACAAAGTTACAAGAGCAACATGAAAATGGGAAAAAGATGGCAACAAGATGGGATAGGGATTTTGATCCAGAGGGTTCTTGCCTGCGGAAGCTGCCTCCTCCCTCGCCAGCGGTTAAGTGGTTGTCAAGGAGTTCTCCTGAGGGTGCTTTAGACTTAATCTTGAGAGCAGCATCGTCATTTTTTCTATTTGCAGGTCCTCAACGCCTTGATGTGACTTTTAGCAACGACCAACCTGTTAACGAGATTAGGATTTTATTTCAGATAATTTATGATTAAGTATAAAGATGATTGTCGATGTTATTTGATTGTTTAATTGAACGTCAATGGAAATTCAATATCTTGCTTAAAACTTACCAAACACTTCGTATAAGTTCTCAAGCATTATACTATAAATTAAAGGCGATAAAATATTCCTCAGTTTATCTGAAGAACATATCAGTTGAGTCACAAAATGCGAGCTATTGAAAAAATGGTTACGGTTTCTTATTTCGAAGATCTTCAAAAATAAAAGGGATGAAGAATGTCATGGCGAAGCTCTGAATGCAAAGCATATTTAACTGAAGAACTTGTGGTTTCAACTAAAACAAGTACAATGTGCTTTTTATTTTACAAAATTGGAAGGCATCAATTGGCTTTGGAATTCTATCCGCAAAGTTCATTAATATCACCACTATTGTTTCAAAAGATGATTTATCGTTTTCTTTTTAGGCATAGAAACCTGAAGCTGAAGTAAAAAATGGGCACGACTGGGTCGCACGTACTTGCTCGTATGTGCGTAATTACATTGGAAAGCAAGATCTGTGGCAGAAACAAGTAACATTTGCGTTGAAAATAACACAATTCGAACTTATAAAAAGTATTAAAAACCACAATATTTAACGGTTTTTAGTAAAAATTAAGTATGCCGTCACACGTCTTAAATAACAAGGAAAAATGTATTTCGAAAATTGTACAACCGGTTTTGATAAAATCCTGTTTTTTACTTCGTTTTTTGAAAAAAAATATTTTTTAAATTTTGGTATGCAGTTCTTTAGAATTTATTAAAATACATTGGTTTTTGAAAAAAAATCAAAAATTTATTTTAATTAGAAAAAAAAAATATTCAAAATTTTGATATGCAGTCTTAGTTCGGCTACCTAGGTCTTCTTAAATATAAAATTTGACAGAAATCCAAAGAGTCGTAATCGAGAAAGCCAAAAATTAAAAAAACCGTTATATGAAAGGTCCCATTAATACACTTTTGCCGTATATGTGGTACTAATCAAATGATAGCCAATACCAACAAAAAAATTCTCAAAAATTATAATATGGGCAAAAACGTGTTGAAAATCACTTCTCTAAAACACGTAGTTTTTGAGATATAAGCAAAAAACCAGACGCCCAATTTCATGAAATTTTGTTTTGCTCAAACTAACTAATGCTATACACCATTTGTACTTTTAAAACATTTATTTTGGTGCAAAAAGCAGCTCAAAAGTATTTGAAAAGATATGGGCAAAAATGTGTTGAAAAATCACCTCTCTAAATCGCGTAGTTTTCGAGATATAATCAAAAAACCAGACCCCCAATTTCAAATCAAATCAAAGTTTAGTGAATTTTGTTATGGCATTTTACATTACTTTAAAGAAGTTTAGAAATCAAAACAATCAAGCTATCAACGTAGAAGCAATGTAAGTTTTTCCTTGGGTCAGATTTATTTCCGCACTCGTACAGTAGCAAGAGTTCTCAAATATAATGATATAAAGACAGCTGCTGGCGCGGATGGTACCCCCAATCTTCACTGCCGCTGTCTAAGATTTTGCATCGATCCTATTCTTTTTGAATCTTTCCTAGAAGATGGAAAACAATATTTGTCCAGCCTGCCCCTAAGAAAGGTGATCCCACCTCACCCCTGTAAGCAATCCAACTCGTCTTTCAAAAGTCATGGAAAAGCTGACTAACCGTCAGCTTTAGGAATATCTCGAAGACTGAAAGCATCTCCATGACCGTCAGTATGGCATTCTCAGTTATCGTTCTACTGGTGATCTGATGGCACATCATCTCACCGAACAATGATGAAAATAAGATTATTGCGCTTGATATTTCCAAGGCTTTTGATAGAGTTTGGCATGAATCTCTCTTATCGAAAATGAGTGCTTTTGGGATCGGTGATACTTGCTCGTTGGATTAGAAGCTATCTTCTGGACTATTCAATACAAGTTAGTTGTATTGGACGGTTTCAAGTCTGATTCAAACAAAATAAAAATAAAATGCTGATGTGCCTCAGGGCTCTGTTCTGTGTCCGACTCTTTTCCTTATTGTTTATAAATTATCGTTTGTCTGTTACTTCTAATCTACTAAATTGTTTTGCTGGCTTCGAAAACTTAAAACTGTCTTCTGTCGTTATACCCCACATGCCATTGTTCAGGAATGTCAGTTCCATCGAAGAAACCGAAAAGCCTTATGTACCAACGACGATCTCCGTTGGAACGACCATATATTTGAGATCGCCGAAAACGCAGCTAGGTGCTTAGGTTTCTTGTATCGATGCAAAAAGTTCTTTCCCCTTCTGATGGGACAACAATTTATAAAGCGTTTATGCCAATATAGAAAACCAATATCTTTGGATATGTGTTTCTCAAGCATCGCTACACCTGCTTGATAGAAAAAACTTTCAAACACCGAATCAATGCTGCCTGTCTTTCCTTATTTTACCGTTTCTTTTATAAAAAATTGCTCACTCGAAATAACCAGCTGCTTTCTTCTCCCTAAAAACTTCACCCGTACATGTTTCGCAAAGAATACTCGTCACTTCAAGCTTTAGCGCAATTTCAGACGTACCCTGAAATTTAAAGATGCTTTTTTAGTAGAACAACACGAATTTGAAATAGTTTGCTCGGGGAGGTTTTTTTCTTGTCTTGTTGAAAACATTAAAAACCAATGTTTATCGGAACCGGAATCTTCTGCGCCACTCTCCTTAATTTTCTAGTGCTCTATTATAAATACAAATTAGGACCACACCTGTTCCAATCAAATTTTCATCCGGCTTGAAGGATTACAATTTTCAATTTCCATACTTCATAATCTGAGTCGGATCTGTTCACCAAGGCATACCCCGTTATTTTTTCCATAACATTATCTTGACACCAGCTAAAGACGTGGTTACTAGTAGTATCAAGCACCAAGTGTTTTTTAATCTGAAACTGAAAATCAGTTCTATAGCTATCAATAACCTGCTATACAACATGCCTTGTGTTCCTTTCAATACCATACAGACTATCCCGAAACAGTTGTACTTTAATCACAAAAAGAACGCCTTCTTCAGTATCTATTCACTACCCTCGCCGGTGCCACAAACGGATTGCAGCCCTCTTTTCCAAAGCTATACAAGTCCATTGGCACTATACAATTCCTATAATTCCTGAACCCATGTCCGGCCAAATGCTGCTGTGGTCATCATAGCATAATTTCCATCCTACCTACCCTACAAACACACCCTCCTAGTCATGTTATCATGTTGCAATTTTGGCAAATTCTGCAGAAAATAGTATAAAAAAATAAACTTAACTTACAACCCAACTTACAAAAATCTACAGACAGAATATCGGAGGCAGGATGAAACCCATCTGGACGTTTCCTGCGGTTTTTTTTAAGTGATGGAAATGATGGGCACACAGAAGGAAGGAGGCACACAGAAAAAAACTTATTTATGACGCCCCGGCAAAAATTTCAATCTCAAAAGGTTGATTTATTGCCGCACTTTCAAAAGACCGAGTTTCGTCCTTTTGTCCCCATGGAAAACGGACTGACAAAAAAAAAGAAAAAAAAAACTCATCATGAATGGACCAGGAAATCCATAAAAAATGAAGACCACAGAGCCAGAGTTATCTGTGGTGCGTAAATTGATGAGCGTATTGTGTGAGTTGCGTGTGAAGAAAAGGCCAGTCCATACTTGCGGTCATAAATCAAAGATTCAACATCCACATGCCAAACAAACAGGAACTCTCTGAGCAGTGATACCAATAAACAATCGACCTGATTTTCGTCCTATACAAAATATTTTGTTATTGGGTCCTTCCTTTATCGATTGGTAATCAATTACAACCCACAAGGTTCTGTCCAATGGTCACCATCACTATATGAATGTCCTGCAATAAGTGTGTATCTACGGCCCATAAAAGGACGGTTGAATGATGGTGGACACAAACCGACATCTTTATCTTTCTTCCTTTGCGGAGGAGCTAAGTTATCCCCCTGGCGATGTCTACATAAGCCACAACTTGTTTGCTTTAAGAAGAAATTAATTGAAAAAGTTTTATGTTAACAGCCGCAGAAGGAAAGCCGAAGGAATAGGAAGTGTAGGCAAAAGTAAGCAGCCTATAAGTATACATTTTTAAAACCGGATCCAAGAGATACAAAACAAATCCGAAGAAAACTTACTATGAGATTGTTTCCTTTTTGCTTTTTTTTTATTTTTATCTATTTTATCGGGCTTACTAAGGGATAAGTCTAGGCGTTGCGAACTTGGAGGCAGCGTGAAAGGAAGACAAAGGATGCGATAGAAATGCGATTGTAAAAAGGATTTTCCGTTTTCGTAGAGCTTGAGATTTGTAATGTTGACTAATAGGCCCTTAGTGTTAGGTTATTATTCCTTCAGGACGATTTGATTTGGAGTATAGAGGTTTCTTTTTTATGGTGGGATAAATGCAAACGATGTGATTAGCAATTTATTGTAAGAAACCACAATTAGTTTGGTTAATGCTTTGAATGGCGATGGAGAATAATGATGACAAAGTAGATTCAAAGATGATTTTGATCTTGATTGAGTGTTAGAAGGTTTATGTAATCTTATGAAACTCGGAGGAGGCGAGTTTTAAGCTTGCAAAGGTCGCTACAGTATGTTGTTCTACTTTGGTAATTTTTATCTGTGAGCAAACCACAGATTGGTGGAAAGTGTCAATTTCCTTTTTGATGATAGTTTATGCCAGAGAAAAGAATATTCACCTTAAATTGCTACCAAAATCCAAGAGCAGTTTCATTATGTGGAGTTCAGGAAGGCGTTTAAGGCAGATAAAACAGGATTGACAACTACCCATAAAAAGCAGCAGCAATACACTATAGCTGAAAAAAGTCGAAGTTATTTCGGCCATTTTGAAGAAAGATTTACGGACCACCTCTTCGTTACTTGCCACATTTGTGCTAAAGTAGATTTTTAAGTAAGTGAACGGTTTCAAATAGTCTCCAAAAGTAGACAACATTTTTAATTTCATTTAAAGGAAATTTCCAATTGTTACCATCTTCGATTAAAAGTTAATTGCTTTAAGAAGCGTTTTTTTTCTGAGACGGGAAAATTTAAAAAAAAAAATGTGAAATAAAATTTATCAGATATAAATACCTACCGAAATTCTTGTTCCGTTGTAGGAGTCATTGTTTTGATAAATATATCCGGTAGTTCTATATCCCAATTGTGTTTCAGGAATTTGCACTTGCTGCGAAGCAATGAGAAGAGTTATGGGTCACTGAATATTGAGATAGCGGATCACTGAATATTGAGATAGCGGATGAAGAAACTAAAAACAGGCACTGGAATTCTCGCGGATTCAAATGCTCAGTCCGATTCAATTTGAAGAATTGTTTCCTGAAATCGTTTATACGGGCGATTTCAATGTCTAACGATTCTCCCCCTCTTGCTTCCGAACACCTGAAGGTTTGTATCTCAGTACACACTGTTCTGAGTTTAATCATCTTACTCTTTTATAGTTGACAAACCCAGTTGATGGCCCAGCCGTTACTTTCGTATGACCCTGATAAGTGTATTATTAGTAGATTATCACCGCTAGGGACAGCTGGTTGTGTCATATCTGATCTTTAACTGGTCGCTATGCTTTCTCAATACTGAGGAAAAACGGGAAAAATTCAGGAAAGTCTGTAACGCCCAAACTGTAACTGACCAAATTTTTATGCGACCAACAATTAAGTTAACAAAACAAAAATGTGCCAAAGGTAATAAGAATTTTTGATAATTTCTAAAAAATATGAGGAATTCCTTCTCCCCCTCTCTTCCTGCTTGTCCCAATGCTATTCCATTTCTTAAGAGAAAGCTTACTTTTTCGCTTGGCAGTTCGCGGCCTATTCTACACTTCAGGGCTCGATCCGAGTGGATTAAAAACAGCTTTTGTCCAACATATGCTCAAAAATCAAGAATCCGATTTAACCTATGTATTTACTATTTTACTATTTTACATTCGTTCAGATTAAAAAAATTGAGATAACAATCAAACATGACACTACGATGATAGAGAAAATATTTGAGTTACTCACAAAATTCTGTCTGTCTGTACTAACGTATTTTGGAATACAGCCTGAACAGTTCGGCCAATCTTCTTCAAATTTTGAACATAAGGTTATTTTGACATTCTTCAATTTTGTTTTTGTTTTGTTTTTTAGCTCATACATATATTAACGGAACCTGTCATATAACCGTTATGTAAAAGCTTGGAAGTTTTTCTAATATTTATCAAATTCTATTCGATGATGTGACCGCACATAAGAGCAAGTACGTGCGATCCAGTCGGGCAATTTATTTCCAAGGCCATGGAAACACTGATTAATTTTAATGTTAAGAAATATCTTGAAGGACTAATAATGCTTTTTGAAGCAATAATAGGTCCACTGGTCACATAATAAATTATCTCACCGAACAATGGAATAAGTACATTCATTGTTGAGGGTATGGGCATGTAAGATTATTGCACTTGATACTTCTAAATTATTAAACAGATTCTAGGTACCAGGCTCTCTTGTCGAAAATGCGTGCTTTTTGGTGATGCTTCCATTCCTCGATATGTGAAAAATAATTTTTCTGACCGACGTTTAAATTCTGATACCATCAAAATAAATGTTGGTGTGCATCAGGGCTCCGTTTTGTCTCCCACTTTTTTCCCATTTTTATAAATGATCTCCTGTCTGAAACTTCTTCTATCTTCGAATTGCAGCTATATGAAGTCTTACGGCAGCTACCATTAGATGTTGGTCTCCGACAAGCCTCATGTCTTGTGTGTTTTCTGTTTCTAATATCTAGGAGACTTGGTCTAAGGCGTCAACTGATCGCGAAGTGATCAATTTGGTTGGAAGAAGTTTGTATGTCCATTGACACACAGTTTGCTTTATAGAACGCCTTGTGTTCAAATATGGTTGCATCAATCACAAGTCCTTGAATCTATTGACATTGTATTGTCATTGCAACTGCCACCTCTCTGGGTACCCATCAGCCATCACATGTCTTAGCCAATTTTAGTTTCCAAAAGCCATAATAATATCTGCACGACTGTAGAAGCATATTTCTCTTCGTCATCGTGACGGAGCTTGCTGTAATCCGAAATTTGGCTTTAATGATCCTTTCTCTAAGACATTCCCATGAAATTAGGCTACTTATAGCTGTTTTATTTAACAACAGCCAAACTTCAGCTTCACGAGCACTTTCTGGAGGTTTATTGGAGTACAGCAGTCAGTACAGTGTTAAGTGTAGGTTACATAAATTTGCTCGATCCCAATCCCAATCCAATCCCGATCATGCACCGCATGAATTCTCTCCTAATTGGAGGAAGCATTTTGTGGGGACAATAACCAAAACGTAATAGAGCTTTGGAAAATGGAAAAAGTCATATCAATATTAAAAGCTGGCAAAGATAGGGAAAATCCTGGTAGCTATAGGCCGATAAGTTTTCTTAATAGTTTAAGTAAGGTCTACGAAAAAGTTTTAAAGAAAAAACTTAATGTTGTGATTGAGGAAAAGCATATTCTTCTTAACCAGCACAACAAGTACTTAGGATATCAAATATAATCAAAACTAATCGTGATATAGGTACAGGTATGGTCCTATTAGACATCGAAAAAGCTTTTGACTCTGTTTGGCATAATGCTCTTATTTACAAAATGGGGGACACCGAATTTTCTCATAAAAATATTTCAAAGTTTCCTATCTGGAAGATGTTATAAAGTGTATGTTAATAAAAGTAAATCTGTTTTAGTAAGCGTTCATTATGGTGTCCCCCAAGGATCAGTCCTTGGTCCTGTTCTACACGTCAGATATTCCACAGCTTCCGTATTGTGAAACTGGGATTTATGCATATGACATTGAGAAAAATCTTCAAAATGCACTTGAAATCCTAATGAGATATTCAGCCCTATCACAGATTCACTTTTCACCTTTTGTTAAATATTTGTTTAAAGTTTTATGATTTGTTCTTCTTTAGACTGAAAATACTTACATTTTTCTATTAAATGCGTGTTAACAAACTGTTTCACACGACATCCGAGCAAAATAATTGTTCGTAGAAAAATCAATAAAATTTCCTATTCGTTCGGGTTTAGTGATACCAATTTTCCCGAACTCCGAAATTCTTACGAAAATTTTCGTTACGACGGGAGCAGTGATACCTTTTTTCGGGATTCGTAGTACGATTCTATTACGACGGAACCTGTGATAGGGCTGATTATCACAGATGGAAAATCAATCTTAATGACCGGCAGTACGGCTTTCGTAGCAATCTTAAGCTCATAGAGGCCGGACGTCAGGTCGAGGTGCGCGCATAAATAATTTACACAAGTCAAACAAAAAAAAAATTATTGCGCATTGTTATCGCGAGTGATAAAAAAATAATATAACACACTCGTTTGAGAACTTGGCAAAAACCCCTCGCGTGTGCTGTAAAGAAAATATCAATATCCACTCGTGTCGTTGGAAGGCGATAAGATGCCCATTCGCGCTGTGGAAAAAAAAATAATAATACACACTTGCATAACAAATCAAATTATCCTCCTATCTGTCCCAACCCTTTGTGCTTAGCTTAACTGCCTCTTTCTTATCTACTGTAGGCATCGTATGCTTGTGGTAAATGGATAAGGGCATCTGAGTTTGTCCTATTGTGCTGAATATTTAAATTGATTTTTTGTATGCAAGCTGTCTTATGGGCATAACACCTAAGACAGTTTGTTTATTACAGAGATTAATTTTGGATTTTCACTGCATGGTTCGACTTAGTCAGAATTGTGTTTTGTGTGTAAGTATTTTGAAATGGTAAGTGATTTTTGTGTCGTGTATTCCAATGTTCGTGATATAAGAAAGAATTTCTTTCACCTATACGTCTACACTGTTCAATACAGGCCAGCTGTTTTGGCATTAAGTGAAACCCAGGTTGGAGTAAATACTGATTTATCAGAGTTTGCTCTACATGGGTATAGCTTGGTGCCATTACTCTTTTCCCATCATGGTCTCGTGGTCTATGTTAGGAATGATATTGCTTGCCAGAGCCTTCCCCAATATGGGCAATGTTCCAACACGGACTTTAACTTCTTGTGGCTCAAATTCACTGTCCGCAAGCATGTCATTCATTATTGTTTTATTTACAGGAGTCCAAATCTCGACAGCAATTCCACTTGTAACGAGTTTGATGCGCTGTCTGATTCCATCTCGAAAATTGTTTCCCTTTGTCCTCGCACTGAAATCGTTATTACAGGCGATTTCAATGTACACAATTCCAATTGGCTCCGCTATTCTGGTCAGACAACACCCGAAGGAAGGTATGTCGAGCTCTTTGCCGGGTTACATCACCTTACCCAACTGATCGATGTGCCAACGCGTATACCGGATGTTGCTGGGCAAGCCGCCCATACTCTTGACTTGTTTCTTACTTCTCACCCTGATAAATATACCATCAGTGTAACTTCTCCATTTGGCACTTCAGACCATTGTGTCATTTCAGCTAATTTCTCATCCTCCACCCATCCAGTTAAAGAAAAACTTCCCACCAGGACCGTTTGGCAATACGAGAAAGCCAACTGGGACGGCCTGAATATTTTTTTCCGAAACTTTAACTGGTCACTATGCTTCCTCGATAGTGACATTGATGCCAGTGCTGAAATGATCACAAATGTGATTCTTCTAGGGATGCGTGCTTTTATTCCTAACAGAGTAAAAAGCATCAAACCTAAAGAAAAGTCTTGGTTTAATTCTGAGTGTAAAGAAGCTATCAGGCTCAAAGAAGTAAGTTTCCGTTCTTACAAAGCCAATCCTAAAGAGGAAAATCCGAAAAAGCACAAATAAGCAAGAAACTCATGCAACTCCGTTATTGAAAGAACCAAATTTTTGCATGACCAAAAATTACGGCAAAAAATTCTGCAGTGTCCCAAAGGCAGTAAAAATTTTTGGTCATTTGTAAAAAATATTAAAAACTCCTCGACATCTTCGGTTCCAACGCTCATCGACAGTAACAAACCAATTGTTTACTCTTCAGAGAAGGCAAACTTGCTCGCCGCCCATTTCGCTGCTAGCTCCACGCTGCCGCATAGCAACCTTGCCCCTCCTGTACTTGAGAATGTAAATTTTTCCATGGGACAGATTTTTTTCCGCACTCGTACAGTAGCAAGAGTTCTCAAAGATCTCGATAAACACAAATCCGCTGGCCCGGATGGTATACCCCCGATTCTTCTGAAGAGGTGTTCTTCCAAACTGGCAAAGCCACTGCGTAAGCTTTTCCACCGCTCCTACTCTTCTGGAATCTTTCCTAGAAGACGGAAAACAGCATTTGTCCAGCCTGTCCCTAAGAAAGGTGACCCATCCTCCCCCTCCTCCTACCGACCCATAGCACTGACATCCCTTCTTTCTAAGGTCATGGAAACACTGATTAACCGTCAGCTTAAGGAATATCTCGAAGATCGTAAGCTTCTCCATGACCGTCAGTATGGCTTCCGCAGCAACCGTTCCACTGGTGATCTGATGGCATATCTCACCGAACAGTGGAACAAATCTTTACATCGCTTTGGTGAAAGTAAGATTATTGCTCTTGATATCTCCAAGGCATTTGATAGAGTTTGGCATGAAGCTCTCTTATCGAAAATGCGTGCTTTTGGGATCGATAATACTCTTGTTCGTTGGATTAGAAGCTATCTTCTGGACCGTTCAATACAAGTTGTATTGGACGGATTCAAGTCTGATTCCCATAAAATAAATGCTGGTGTGCCCCAGGGCTCTGTTCTATCTCCGACTCTTTTCCTCAGTTTTATAAATGATCTTCTGTCTGCTACTTCTAATCCACTTAACTGTTTTGCTGACGACTCTACCCTCAGCTTTTCATATTCGTTCGATAATTCACGTCCTTCGCCTTCGGACGTACAATTGCAACGGTGCCGTATGTCAAGCTCATTAAACTCCGATTTATACAGCATTGTCAAATGGGGTAATAGGAATCGTGTGGAGTTTAATGCTTCGAAAACTCAATGCTGTCTTCTGTCGTTAAAGCTAAACATTCCCCCAATGCCATTGTCCATGAATGGCACTTACATCGAAGAAACCGAAAAGCTCTCAGTACTCTGTATGTGTGTCAACGACGACCTCCGTTGGAACGACCATATATTTGAAATCGCTAAGAATGCTGCTAAGTGCTTAGGTTTTCTGTATCGGTGTAAGAAGTATTTTTCCCCATCTGATCTGGCTACAATTTATAAAGCGTTTATACGCCCTAAACTCGAGTATAACTCCCACCTGTGGGCAGGTGCTTCACAAACATCGCTTCACCTGCTTGATAGAATACAAAATCGAGCGTTAAGATTGATAGGAAATAGAACTGCCGCTGAAACAATTGCCCCTCTCGAACACCGACGCAATGTTTCATGTCTTTCCTTATTTTATCGTTTCTTTTATAAAAAAATGTTCACTCGAGGTAGCCAGCTGCATTCCTCCCCTTAAAAGTTTCGTAATACTCGTCTTGCTAGGAATGCCCATCAGTTCACCCTTGAGCCCAATTTCGGACGTACCGTGAAATATAGGGATTCTTTTTTTAGCCGTACAACACGACTTTGGAATGGTTTACCCGGCGAGATTTTCCCTTGCCATTTCAATTTGCAAACATTCAAAACCAATGTTAATCGACACCTCCTATCTCTCCCCTCCCTATCTTCCTAATGCCCGCGCAGTGTGTTACATTAAAAGGGAAACAAATAGTCCCTTGTGCGCGCGTTAATTATAAAAAAAAAAAAAAAAAAAAAACAGGTCCACTGGTGATCACCGAAAAGTTGAACCAATCTCTCCATCGTTTTGGGGAAAGCAAAATTATTGCACTTGATATTTCTAAGGCATTTGATAGAGTTTGGCATCAAGCCCTTTTATCGAAAATGCGTGCATTTGGACTCGATGAATCTCTTCTTTGTTGGATTAGTAACTACCTTTCGAACCGCTCAATTCAAATTGTATTGAACGGTTTCAAATCTGATATTCACAAAATAAATGCTGGTGTGCCCCAGGGCTCTGTTTTGTCTCGGACTCTTTTCCTTATATTTATCAATGACTTATTATCTGAAACAACTAATCCAATCAATTGTTTTTCTGACGATAGTACTCTCAGCTTTTCATATTCGTTTCAAGATTCACATCCATGTTCTTCGGATGTTGAACTGCAACGGCAGCGTATGATAAGTTCATTAAATTCTGATCTTGACAGCATTGTACAATGGGGAATAAGAAATCGCGTAGAATTTAATGCTTCTAAAACTCAATGTTGTCTTTTGTCGTTAAAGCAAAACATACCTCCAATGCCACTATCCATGAGCGGCACTTGCATTGAAGAAACAGAACACCTCTCAGTTCTCGGTATGTGCATTACAGACCACCTTCTGTGGAATGACCACATATTTGACATGGCAAAGAATGCTGCGAGGTGTTTAGGTTTCCTTCGAAGATGCAAGAAGTTCTTCACCCCGTTTGATCTGGCTATAGTATATAAAGCATATATTCGACCGAAACTCGAGTATAATTCCCATATTTGGGCAGGTGCTCCTATAACCCACGTGAGTTTTCTAGATAGAATTAAAAAAAGAGCTTTGAAAATGATAGGCGATCGAACAATAACAGAAACATTTACATCTCTTGAGCACCGCCGTAATGTTTCGTGCCTTTCGTTATTCTATCGTTATTTTTACAAACAATGCTCTAGCATTCTTCCCCTGAAACGATTCAACCGTAATACTCGATATGCTAGGAATGCCCATCAGTTTACCCATGAGCCTAACTTCGGATATACTGTTAAGTATAGACATTCTTTCTTTAGTCGTACCACACGAATGTGGAATGCTTTACCAGGCTCTGTTTTTCCCTCCCGTTTTGATATGCAGAACTTTAAAACTAATGTGCATCGGTATCTCCTCTTTTATCCCTCCTCATTTCCCTAATGCTCGGGCGGTGTTTAAACATTTTAAGGATACACACAAACCCCTTTCGCGCGTGTAAATTATAAAAAAAAGCTAAATGCTGAAAAGATAAAATAAATCTTTTTCACTTAGTGAGTAAGGAGCTGAAACTCAATGGAACTCAAATAAATTGTGAATCTAATGTTCAATATTTGGGACAAGCGTCTTATTTTCAATGAGCACATTAACAAAACAATTAAAAAAGTCAACATTTCAATTAAAATGCTCTATCCATCCAACCAATTTTGTTGTATGGTTGTCAGGTATGGGGGAACTGTGCTACTTGTCATATTAAAAAAAAAACTCTAGGTGGGCCAAAACAAGATACTAAAAATGATGCTTAACTTACCTTGGCATCATTCAAATAATAATCTTCATATCCAAACGGGTGTTGAATTGATTTTTAGAAGAATTCAAAAGCTAAATGATAAATTTTTAATAAACTGTCATATTTCTGATAACCCTTTGGTAGTTCAATTACACGTATAATAATAACTAACTTATACTTTTTGTTGTTTTTTTCTGTTGTTTATTGATTTTTTTCCATTTATTTGTTTATTTATTTACATATGTATTCATATATACATTCGTTTATTTATTTATTTATTTTATTTTTCTGTCTGTTTATATATTTATTTATTGTATACTTAGTCAATTATTTACTTATTTATTGTTTGGTTTATTTATACATATATTTGTTATTTGTTATTTATTCAGTAGTATTTATTTATTTTTTTATTATTAAACTTTTTTATTTAAAAGTTGTGTCTCTGTTGTAATTTTCATCGTTATTTTTTATTATTATTATTGTTTTTTTTTATATAAATAAGTTGAAGAATTTTATCACACCTTCCATCAGAATGTTCTTATTTTCCTTGTAATTATAACTTATAATATTGTAAAAATTAATTATTCAGTAGAAAGATTATATTTTAAATATCAAATCTCTATATAAACTGAGCGGTAGCCACCAATTATAATGTTTAACGTACGAAATAAAAAAAAATATCTATCTATCTATCTAAAAAAAACAATTGCACCGCCACAAAGACGTTCATCTTTTTTATAATCTTCAAAAATACTACAACACAAATGTCAATTTCAATCAAAATCACATCAAAAAAGATGTCAACAAAAAAAGTGACAAAAAAATGATAGTCAAATCTCACTGTTATCTTATACGATTCCACCCCTGGTCATAATTTTCATAGAAGGATGAATTTCAGTTACCTATATAAAATGAAGTAAGGAACTTTTAGCTAATTTGCGTATAAATAGGCACAAATCATTTCCAGGGACCACCACAAGGCGGTAAAGCCTTATCCAAATTTTAGGCAATCAATAACTAAACAATAGGAGTATAGTTAATATGTTTGAAAATTTGTTTAAACATTTTTTAGGCCCTTCTACGATGAAAAAACAATTATTGTTTATATATTGTTTCCATGAAAAAAAATCTTGGTTATGTAGTTTTTTTTTAGTATAGATACATTATAACCAGTTTATCATAAAAAAAAGTTAGTTGTCTTTAAAGTCGGTTTACGGATGATAATTTTACGTGATAACGTCATAAGAAAACATTGGTGTCATCAACATACAGCCAGTTAACTCACAGCATATACAATTCCAATTATCACGTCAAAAATGTAGTACTAAATCTAATACTAAGTACTAAATCTAGTACCAAATCTAGTACCAAAAATACAATAGTA
This sequence comes from Platycheirus rosarum, assembly GCA_963971375.1. Classification (NCBI taxonomy): domain Eukaryota; kingdom Metazoa; phylum Arthropoda; class Insecta; order Diptera; family Syrphidae; genus Platycheirus; species Platycheirus rosarum. The sequence continues at coordinate 38,777,260 of OZ020510.1, read as the reverse complement.
CTAAGTTCTAGTGCTAGTTCCTAAAAGTCTTTACCAAAAATACTATTGTACCCAAAATCTAGTACCAATCGGCACTAGTTTTATATTTAACTAGCCGTACCCGGCGCGCCTTACTACACGTCATAGAAAAACATGTTTTAATGTAAAATGCGAAAAAATGCTAGCAGGACCAAACATTCACAGGAACGATTCCTGGGCAAAACTATATTTACCATGTAAATTTCATTAAAATCCATTGGGCGGCTTAGAAGTATTTACTCGACATGATGTTCGCCTGGTGCTCAGAATACATTTACGATCGATTTTGGTTGAAAGAACCACAGTATCGCAGTTAGCATGAGTGATGAGTCTTATCAGCATGAGTCATGTTATTTCGTACGTGTAGCCTGTCATCAATTTATAAGACGTTATTACGTTAAAAAAATAAGATATACTAAGTTTTGATACTAAGGAGGACTTAAACTTTAACCTAAAAAATTCGATTCATCTCTGTGAATAATTTGAAACAGACTCATAAATATGTTAATTTAGACTGTTTAAACAATTCTGCAAAACTATTTCATTTTACAATTGCTAGGATGTTGAATAAAAACTCCGAAAATTCCATTTGTATATCCAGAAAATTTCATCCAGAAAGTTTCAATCTTTTTCTCTCTATAACAATGTCATTTAATATACATCTCAAAACTATGGTTTTAATATGCCCAGTGAAGCAAGAGTAATTTTCGAAATTTCATGCAACGGTAAGCAACACCAACATATACATACATCATATCTACCTTCTGCAACAAAAACCGCAAACTTTCAACCATTAATATTCCAAGTCGACCCAATTAGTTCACATCCTGAGTTCTGACTCCACATAATTTCAGAAAAACTACTTAGAGTGTTTCGTTGATGCGTTTCTAAACGAAAACTAATTGGCAGAGTTGCGGGTGTTTCCAGGGTAACACGGAAACATTTTCCACAAACTCAATTGACTTTTGTCATGAGAATAAAACGGTTTGCAGTAATTAACACGTCGGCAACTACCGCAATCATAAATAAAATATAATACGCCTTCCCCATCATAGCACCTACACGAGAATATAACTCTTTGTCCTTTGGCAAGAGAGCTTTGAAAAACCGATGACATACGAGGGGGGGAGTTTGTCGTCTCCCAAGAACCACTTTGAGTTGAATTTTCAAGGAAATTTCATTAAAATCTCATTTTCCATCGGTCGTTCAGTCGTCAACACAACACCAGAATATTGTCGCACTCAACTTAAACTTTTTGTTTCTCACCGTTATTTAGACGAAAATAACACTGCAGAACGACCATCAAATAGTGTCCTCCCACTCCTAGAATCACCGAGGATGATGGGTGTTCACAGCTAGCACCTAGGGAATGAGAATAATTATGTCGCTACTTTGCTCCGAGTGCTCGGTAAACAATATTCCATTTCCGGTTTTAATTAAAATTGAATTATTTATGCAAACAAAATCGGCAATCGTACACCCGACGACGACAAGGATGAACGGTGAGTGGCAACGGCAACCGGGTAACAAAGTTTAATTGCAGTGCGACCCGCGCTTTGTGCGAATCAATTTTCCAACACAACTTGGCACCAATTCGAGTCCTGGTTCGAGCTATTGTTTTGTCTATTTGCGCAGGAGGCAAACAAGGATATATCTCTCTGTTCGTTGACAAGGGAGTTGTGTGCACATCATTCGTGTATCTACATCACTATTGTGTACATCTCCATCTCCACAATTATTCCGATTCCAGGACATTATGTTACGTGCGTTTTTAAATGCTAAGCACGAAAATTATAAATTTCGGAACGTGACTGGATCCCGGGGTATCTTTAACCCTTTGGTTCGGCCAATCCAGCATGTTTGAGGTTTTTTCTTAGAGAGATAACACACAGAGGAGGTGGTGGGAGGGATTACGTATAGCCCAGGCGGGGGCGACACACGCCCAATGCAATTAAATTGCCCACCATAAATGTCTATAATCGTTTTTATCGTAACGATGATTTTTTTTTTGAAAACATAAAAACGAATTTTCAACGCTACTGTGGGGAGGGTTGCCATCTCCGTGGTAGTGGGTGGCTTGCATTGTGAAACATAGAAGTTATGGTGGCGTGTGCTGAGGCTATTTAATTAAATTAGTTTATGTATTTTGGGTTCAACCTGGAAGTGGCGAGATAAGGTGATTTAATTTTTATGGATTTTTATAAAAACAATTTTTTTTAATTTTTATGGACATTTCTAAAAAAATCAATGAAGGAGGGGTGTTTCTGCTCCAAATTTTTTTTATTGTGGTTAACGAGTATATTTTTTGATTACGTGGCTTTTAATTTGTATGGTCAGATTAGGCATATTAGGAAGCATAACTTGGGTTATGTGGAATTTTAAAATTGTTTTTTTTTATTTTTTTTTTATTTTTTTTTATTTCTGATTAATTCTATTGACTAAAAAATTCCATTGTAATGTAATCCTAAGACCGAACATGTGTTGCAATATTTCGAATAGAGATTCTTTCCCTAAACGTACCACACGAATAAGGAACAAATTCAAGAACTCTTCTCTTAAAACTCTGAGCAATACTATGGTATTGATAATGGTTTTGGGAAGGCACCCAACATGAGAACAAAATTCAAAAACTCAAACTCAAAAAAAAAAGCATTTAAAATATGCATTAAATTTACGTCTATTTGACTTTAAAAAAAAAACAAACATATGTATACCCTTCAAGCCAGCAATTTTATTACTGCTAGCGGCGTTTAATTTCTCTTTTAATATTTCGCTTCAAAATGCTTACCAACTGAATTGGGGGGGACTCAAGCAATTGCCTCCAGACACCAGGAAGTACCCACTTAAAGCCCCGTGTCGAATATTAGCCTTGTTGCAACCCTTATTGCGTTGACAATTTGGCAAACCTTGAAGCTTTTCAATATCCTTGATTCCTAAAAAGAAATTGGGGTTGCATCTATTGCCTTTTCTATGAATTCATTTCAATTTATACAAAATACATGCAGGCCTGTCTTGTTGGGGGGTTTCACTTTATATATACATATATATAGTAAGCTTGATTAACGAGAGGATTTTTATTTTTCTTTAAAGCGAAAATACCCTCAAGGCAGACTTTTAAAGTTGTGAAATGGCTCGACCTAATCTATTATGGGTGGTCGGGGGGAGAGCTAATAACTTACATGGAATGAATATTAATTGAGGGGGGCGACGCCAGACAAGACATCTGACAAAATGACATTCAATCGAGGGCTGATGCATCGATTTCGATTCGATATCCACCGTTGTTCCTGTTGTTCAAAACATCCAAATCGAAATGGTAAAATTGGAAAATTACCAATTTTGAAACGCTCGAGGGGCTGTGCTTTTCAAAAGTGACATATACAAATATCTTCGTCTCTGTTTGTAGTTAGTTTTTTTTTACTGACATCCGCTTTTGATTCAAAAATTAGGGTGATTTTGTCAAGCAACCCTTAGACAAGAAAATCAGCCCCAACAAGCTACCCTTCCCATCGAAAAATATTCAGAAGTGACTTCTTGGAATAGCGAATTGATCACTAGACTAGATGGCTAGAATTAACAACAACAATTTGCATTTTACTGCAGTTCTAGTTCAACGGTCAAAGCTTAATATCTGGGGGTTAGTTATATCTAAATTTTCTTATGTGTCATCGTTTGGAATAAATTTTGTTGGGGAAGTTTTATTATGCTTTGTCGCAAAACAAAGCAGGGGACACATTTAAGAATACAAATATAGCTTATAGTTTTTAGGAAAAGGGCAATGTTTATGGTAACATCTAGTGTGTATGGTACGAATTTTATGTTTAACTTGGAAATGGCTTTCAAAATATTTTTGAGAAAGCCAGACACTGTCTTAAGTTGTAAAGGATTTTCTAATTGGTACTTGACAAGTCTAAACTTTTACTAAGAAGTCAATGACTTAAGTGTCAATGTCAATTGCTCATTTGGTTCTTTTACAATAGTACAACATTTTGTAGCGGCGCGGCGTCTTCTGGAAATAAGAAATACTGGCTGCAACTCGTTGGGATCACATTTGTCATGCTTGTAGGTAGGAAACCTGACGCTCGTGACACTTTCGGATTTCTGGGAGCCTAGCTCCCCTGCTCTCGATTTCTTTCACACCCGCACACACCTTCCATTAGCCAAGATAAATACTACTTATTTTTGGTGGGAATCATTATACACTGAGGAAACGAAGTTACTTTAGTTGGTTAACTTTGTTAAATTGTAGATAGTTATACTTTGATAGATTTTTGGTTCTTGGTTCACACGTGGCTGTGCCCTTGGAAACGAAAGTTGCAGAACGAAGAAAACTATGTCTCAGTATTCTTGTTCTTTAGAGCCAGAGAAACAATTCTTAGTTTTATTTTTAGTATATTTATTAGGCTCAGGAAAAACCACACACAAGTTTTCATTTCTAAATAAATCAAGTAAACTGATTCTTATTTCATCATTTCCGGCGAACCACGTTTTACTTTGATGGAAAGGAATTTGGTCTAAACTTTACGAACATTCGAATATCGCAGATCACAGGGTGATCCAAAAAATTTAAATGTGGACATAATCACGGAATTCCGCATATGTCATTCGTGACATTTTTTTTTGTTTTCGTGCATAAACATTCAACATTTGTGGGATTATTATGATGGAGAAACCCAAAGAGTGTGATGTTTGTCATGCGGCCCGTGACAGTTAGTCTGTTTTTTCTGTGTTTTCTTAAGAAGCATACACTGGTACTTCCAGAGCAATGGTTTTGTTTCTTATTTTAGTTGATTAGTCAATCCGAGAGGTTAGTATTCTTTCATTAAATTTTTTCGAGAAAATATTATTTAAAAGTCACACCCTATTGTAGAAGTGAAGAAAACAACTTATTCCTGGACCCCTGTTCTGTAACATTGACAGGCGATAGATTTATCGAATGGAATACATCTGAATGAAATACTGGAAGAATGCGATAAAATGGGGTTCTGTATCTCTCAAATGCGATAAGTTTTTCCTTTGAAAAGTCAAATTTTCGAAACGAATTCAATAAGGTTAGATCTACTGCATCCCACATTAATTAATCAAAGCAGTTATTCCAATCATTTTATCATTTTTAACATATTGTGAAGTTTTGACCTCGGGTTCGACAAATAAAACTCAATCAAAATTCCAAAATAATAAAACAAATTTGTTTATTTTATGAAACACAACGTCTTCCAGTTTAAATAACAGCAAATTTAACTTATTCCACTTATTCACAATTCAAATACGTTCTTATACTTGAACACTTTTTATTAAATCTCAATATAATCACTTTTACTAACGCTTCCAGTTTTAAAAAAATCCGCTTTTGAAAATAAACTAAACTCTCAATGCGATCTAATATACAATACTCTATCCGAAGGTAGTTTGCAGTACAGGGAAGATATGGATATTTGTCTCTCATTCGCACTCGTTTGTTTGCCGTAAGGGCTTTTCATTCAAAAGCTCTTGTAGAGTTTCCGCAGTATGCATCTCAACGCAACGCAGTAGGTAACTCTAAATAAAGATAAGTTAATAGGGGTTGAAGTTGAATTTTGAATAGCAGCAGCCACAGTCAATCAGTGTTCAGTGCGCCTGCGCAGTCAGATGTGCTCTTAATAGGACGTTTGGTTTGCGTCAGATGGAATTGGAAATTCACTGGCGGGCAAACAATTTTAATGGGGGGTTTCATTGAATTCAGAATGGTGCAAAAGTGTGGCACGCTACTGATTTTAAAAAAGCTTTCCCATAAGACGTGTACTGAAAACTACCACCGGATAGAGTATAGTGTACTTTTTTAAATTTACAAACTTCTGGAAGCTTCCGTCTGGTTCTGGCACAATCTAAGCTTTTGGTTGTCAAAACGCATTGTAAATATGTAGCATACCTTTGTGAGCATGGTTGTTGTACACAATATATCCTGCAGATGTCGTTAAGTTGGAAACAAAATGTAATATCCGAAATAAAAAAAGCACTTTTTTATATCAATGAAAATTTTTCAAAATTATCACATTAACCAAAAATCACAGTGGAACAGAATATCGCTTGATATCAATAATACTATTCTTATCTAAACTGGCTCAGAGATTAATAATGCTTGACTATTTCAAAGCATACAACACAATTGGTCATAAGGTATTATGTCTAAAATTATACTCCTGTTTTAGATCTGGTCTGGAAGTAGTTCAGCTCATTTCATCATAACTAACTGATAGGAAACAAGCAGTGGTATCTGGAATTTGGGTTTCCGAATTGCTTTCGTTATTGCAGGGTGTTCTTCGAGGTCCATTCTAGGACCACTTCTATTCTCAGCTTACATAAATGATATTCTTAGTCTCAAACGCCATACGTTTGAATTAATACAACTCTCCCTTCGAATAATCACTTAAACGGTATTACAGGAATGGCATATGGAGAGCTTTAAGCACGTTGTCCATCGCAAAAAAGTTCATACCCAATGAAACTAGAAAAAAGGTTTACAAAAATATTAATAGTTCAAATTCTGATTTATGAATTTGAAATTTATTGCCATTTCGATTCTGTGTGCCTGCGGAAATTCATTGTTGTGTTTAACAATATTACTCTTTATGTTTTTGGACTACGATGATATGATCATGTATCTATCCAGTTGAAAAGTTTTTATTGCATAACGTTTGTCAATTTGTTGAAATTTAAAATACTTGACCATTATATTTAAAATTATTCAGAGCAAGCAGCCTCTTGAGCTCTATAACAATATACGGTTTTTGTCTCACAACAGAGCGTCAGTTTTTCATTAGCCAGATTCGCCTTTGGAATTTGCTTCCACGTGAATCAAGAAGAACAGAAAACCTTAAAATATTAAATTGAATATATTCTGCTTCAGATATTTGCTGCTTGTACACGTTAGACCTTCGCCTATATTTTTATAAATAAAAATTGTATTTTATTTTTATTTTTTTTTTTTTTTCCTCTTTTTTTCCTTTTCTTCTTTTTTGTTTTTTGTGCATAAACATACATTTTCTAAATTTTTTAACATTTAGGTATATAAATAAATTCGCATTTTCTATACATTAAAATTTATATTCTTTTCCACTTTTATCAAAATATATTTATTATTAATTTCGTTTGAAAACAAGGGTTAATTACCTTAAAATTGTAAATGTAAAGAAAAAAACTAGAGTGTGGCATAAATAAATATAATGAAGAGAACCCTAGATTAGAGAAAAACATCAAGAAAACTAAGTCCCTAAGAAAGTTTACCCATCCTCCCCCTCCACCTACCGACCCATAGCACTAACATCCCTTCTTTCTAAGGTCATGGAAACGCTGATTAACCGTCAGCTTAAGGAATATCTCGAAAATCGAAAGCTTCTCCATGACCGTCAGTATGGCTTCCGCAGCAACCGTTCCACTGGTGATCTGATGGCATATCCCACTGAACAGTGGAACAAATCTTTACATCGCTTTGGTGAAAGTAAGATTATTGCTCTTGATATCTCCAAGGCAGAGTTTGGCATGAAGCTCTCTTATCGAAAATGCGTGCTTTTGGGATCGATAATACTCTTGTTCGTTGGATTGGACGGATTCAAGTCTGATTCCCATACAATAAATGCTGGTGTGCCCCAGGGCTCTGTTCTGTCTCCGACTCTTTTCCTCATTTTTATAAATGATCTTCTGTCTGTTACTTCTAATCCACTTAACTGTTTTGCTGACGACTCTACCCTCAGCTTTTCATATTCGTTCGATAATTCACGTCCTTCGCCTTCGGACGTACAATTGCAACGGTGCCGTATGTCAAGCTCATTAAACTCCGATTTATACAGCATTGTCAAATGGGGTAATAGGAATCGTGTGGAGTTTAATGCTTCGAAAACTCAATGTTGTCTTCTGTCGTTAAAGCTAAACATATCCCCAATACCATTGTCCATGAATGGCACTTACATCGAAGAAATCGAAAAGCTCTCAGTAATCGGTATGTGTGTTAAGGACGACCACCATTAGAACGACCATATATTTGAGATCGCTAAAAATGCTGCTAAGTGCTTAGGTTTTCTGTATCGGTGTAAGAAATATTTTTCTCCTTCTGATCTAGCTACAATTTATAAAGCGTTTATCCGCCCTAAACTCGAGTATAACTCCCATCTCTGGGCTTCGCAAACATCGCTTCACCTGCTTGATAAAATACAAAATAGAGCGTTAAGATTGGTAGGAAATAGAACTGCCGCTGAAACAATCGCCCCTCTCGAACACCGACGCAATGTTTCATGCCTTTCCTTATTTGATCATTTCTTTTACAAAAAATGTTTACTCGAAGTAGCCAGTTGCATTCCTACCCTTGAAAGTTTCTCCTGTAATACTCTTCTCGGAAGAAATGCTCATCAATTCACCCTTGAGCCCAATTTCGGACGTACCTTGAAATATTGAGACTCTTTTTTTAGCTGAACAACACGAATTTGGAACAGGTTACCCGGCGAGATTTATGAAGAATAATTAATTATGTATGTATATATTAATTGCATAATTCCACCTGTTTTGACAACAAAATAACAATGGGGAATATTAAAAGACATGCCAGAGATATACCTTTTCGTGTTGTTCAAGTTGTTTTGACCATCCATGTCTTTGTGTAATATATAAATCGATTTTATTTAACCTTATTTATCCTTTCTTTCTTTTTATTTATCCTTTCTGTCAAGGAAGTCAATTCTCTGAACTTTGTTCAAGCCATTTTACGATTTTTTTCTCATTTGATAGGAAAAACGAACAAGATTTAACCTTTTTAATAACAAATAAGCCAACAACATCTTCGCTCTTCAATGAAAGAAGTACCGCTTAAATTGGGTTTAAGTTGGCAACATTCACTAAATTTCCACAAGCAACACAGTCTCGAGTCTCTCAAATACCTTCATACTCTAAACAGCTTAGAGCATAAACAATTCCAAATCGACTCAAGTATCCACGAGCAGCCAAGGATATGAGATATGACCAGAGTGGAATTCAATTGTATCTCTTTCTCCTTGATGCAGTAAACAAGAAAAACGTTTGAATATATCCCACCAGCTAACAGATCCAAATAGGTGCCCTATTGTGTATATATATCTACAAGTATCTATGTGTGCATAAGAGGGCAATGCATTGCCTAATATTTGAGTTAACTGTTGTACCAAATTGACGATGTAACCAACGCAACCGCCAATATTGGGTGAAAGTTGCTGCTCAAGTGGCAATAACAAACATTTTATCCATGATCCTGAAGTTCAGAAGCAATTTACTCAGATAAACAAAGTTAACGAGAAGACTGAGAACATTCTGTGAGCTTCTGTTGTCCTGGATGTTTAGGGCAAAGGATGTAGGTACTCCCATGTACAGCACCACATATGGACTACATGCAACCTAACGAAATTCTATACTCATTTCTCTGAAGTTATAGAGGGAATTCGAATTTGTAATTTTAGAAAATTATTTATTCCACTAAGACGATAATGTTTAGAGAACGCTTAAGGGTACTTCTTCCCCCTCATATGACTGACGATATTCGTACTGCAGAGTAACTCTTCCACACATTTCCGCATGAGGGATTTTCGAAAGTTCATACTTGCCGGAATATGAAGCTTGGATGGCAAAGCTGAATGCTTCTTAATTCATCAGCATTTATCGTTTTATTGTATCATCCCTTATCCGCAATGCAATTGGGTTGCTAGATGAAGGACTCCGAACACGCTTAGTATGTTCTCTGTATTGGCTCCTGTGAATGCGAATGTACTTTGCTTACACGCTTCGTAGAACATTTAAGTGCCTTGGAGTGTGTTTAGTATAGCTCGTCCTTTGGCTTAATAGTTTCTGCACTTCTACGAGTAAACTTATGTGGAAAAAGCGAATTACTTCAGGTTCGATTGAAGCGAGTTACGGTAATATGATTAAGAGTGATAAGGATAACAGGCGCATTGTGGAAGAATTTTAATTTTGTGTTGTTTTTGTTTTCTTCATAGTTAATTTGAAGACGAAAAGTAACGAATAGCTAATTTATGAATGGATGGAGGATAATTATTTTTATAAAACGGACTTTGATGCCAATATTTTTCATTTCGAATTATTGAAACTGTCTCTGAAAACTCCTTTAAAAGTAAGGGAAAACAAATCCATTTGTTTTGCAGTTGGTGATGACAGATGAACCAAATAATCTTCCACTTTTGAAAACTTGCAACAGAGCCAAGGATGTTTAAAAAAAATCCTCCACAATTTACAACAAACCCCAATGACGTTCTGGGGCATGTAAATCAAAACTAACACCAGTAAAAATTGAGGTTTTTGTGGTCTCGGAAAATATCGAGCAAGTTGCTTTACCCAAAGGATGAATCAAATTCAATTGCAAAAATATATTTTTTTTCTCTTACTTCACAGTGCTTATTTACTTTTTCTTGTGTTTTTTTTTTTATTTTTGTCAAACTAGAGTAACTTAACATAAACTTTTTCTTAGAACTGTCGTCCCTTTACTTCTGTTTATGTACATTTTACGTACGCAAAAAAATTAAAGAAAATATGTATCACAGGACCTTTTGGAAAGGAAATAAGAAAAAAACATGGTGTTGAAATTAGCATCGTGTACTAACGCTGCGGTGGGGCATGGAACTCCAAAGTCCATGAAAGGCAAATCATTTCCTTATTCAAGATTTCCGCTCCAATAAGAGATGAAAAGAAATCACAGAGCCGCAACGCCCGCCCCCTCCATCACCCATAGAAGTAAGGAAAAGAAAAGTTTACTATGGTGTGTTGGTAACTGAATTTTGTTTTACAAGTAAAGAACTTTTTTTCTGGTTTGGTGACGATGAGGTTCTTGGTATTTGTCCTTCGGCAGGGAAGTTTTTCTTTTTTTACTTGAACAAAAAGTGTAAAAGACAAAATAGTGTTGAGGTAGTAAAATGTGAAAGTGATATAAATACTTTGGTAACTATTTGGGGTGTTTGGGTATGTTTTAATTTTTTAAGGGTTTTTTTATGAGAGCAAGATATTGATTGAAATATGCAGGGTTACGCAAGAAAAACAAAATAGTTACAATATCATGACTTTTAGTCCCGAAAACTGCTAACGGGAACAATTTATCCTTTTTATTTAATATATGAGACAGTCTTCATTAGAAAGCCAAACTTGGAAGTTTTTTAAGGTTAGATAGGGACAACTTTGTCAACCTAAAATCCACTTTAAAGTCATACAACACACCACTTCATGAACACGTATTTGCTACAAACGCCAATCGCAAATTTGAAGGCTAAAATAGGAATTGGGTTTAAAACATTATCCTTGAAAGAAAGAGACACACCTGTTCCAATCTATTCTGTCTAGACAGAACTCTTTAAAGCGTCATTAGAGGTTCTAAGAGAAAATTCTTTCCGATCTTCCGGACCACTAAAGAAACTTATCCAGGGTGGGCCAAAAGTTACGACTGTAAAAATTGTACGCCTGACTGCAAAATTTGAATAACTTTTTTTATTATTTTTTATTGTTTTTTCTTAATATAATATTAATTTTGCATGATGTAAACTTTAATTATGAAAAATAATATCAGAGAGATGACCAACATTTTCATCGATGCACAATTGGGCTCTTAAATAGGCGTTTTGCATGATTGCACGCAAAGTTTCTGGCTCTATTGGCCTGATCTCAGCTTCAATGTTGTGGCTTACCTGCTCTACATGCTGGCGTAACTTTAGTATTATTATCTTGTTCAAAACGACAGTCTAAGATAATTCCAAAATCTTTCAGTAGCTTTGAAAACCGTTTTAAAAATCTGGTCGACAAAAAAAAATAACATTTTGGGTAAGTTCTGTTGTTTGTTCCGAAATATCGCCTCAACAGCTTAACAGATTTGAATAAAATTCGGTAGTTAGATGGATGAGGTTCTGGATTCAGTAATAGGCTGCTTTTAATTCCAGAAAATTGCTCGAACTCGTGAAGGTTTGAAGTTTAAAAAATGGATGAGTTGTAGGGTTTATTATAATATTACACCCGCTACTTTTATTCCTGTGGGAGAAGTCCAAAAAAATTTCTTAAACGGGTTTAGATTTAAAAAATAAAAATCATTTAATATAAAGTACACCCAGACGAAGTCGCCGGTAGATGCTAGTAGTATAAAAACACAATCATAGAAATGCAAAACATCAGAACAAATTTTCTACGGCAACACTCATTAAGAGCTTTGTTAAGGCTATAAGACCAAAAACTTCTCTCTGAATGGATTTGGATATATAGGAGCAAAATTATAGACAACCTATTTTTAATACATTAACCTCATACTAGTTAAAATGCTTAGTTCTGCACTAAGCTTTTCTTAATTATAAACAAAAAAAACCTCGCTAGTTAAAATTAAATTTGAAAGTTTAAGAACCTTAGAGAATTTTGTTGTTATGGATTTAGGCAGGGATTGTGTTTATTTTTATTTTCAAAATGGCGTTTTGTGAGAGCGAGCCGTCATTCTCTCTGAGAAATTTTAGTTTCACACTAAAAAAGATAATGCATGGGATTCCTGTTATTAACAACCTAGTTTCACACTAAGGGAAAATCAATTTTTGAGCCGTCTATAATTGAAAAACTGTTAGTGCCAAATTTTATTTATTTTAGTTTGGTATTAAAGCGTCTATAATTTTGCGCCATAGTATTTAGTGATGCCTGAAAAGCAACACCTTATCAGCTGGGAGCCAGACAGGTCTTAATGAGACATTTCTTGGTCGACTGGCTTAAGCGATTATACCTTTTGGACTTTATAGACTTTTTTCGTATTGCCCTTTTTGATATCGCTCTTATAATTGTATATTCTATTTTTATCAGAAACTAGTAATTTTTTTTATACAAATCGCATTGTACTTAATTCTATCGTGTTGTGAAGAGGTTGACACTTATTATTAGTTGTTTTATTTTAAATTTTAATTAAACGGGATTCGGTCTATTTGAGAAAGTCTGGGCGTTTTCAATTGTCTTTGAATTAAATGTATGAAAAAACCAGTCACAAGAGGCCCTCAGGTTTTCAAGTGTCTTGATTAAATTGATACAAAATGACTTGCACGAATAATTTTATATTTTTATTATTTAATAATAAAATTTTACAGTGACTCAAAATTATATTATACAGGAATTAAATTTAAAAGAATATTAAATGTAATACTTTTTTGTTTAATTTTAAATTATTTTGAACTACGATAGTGGAATCTTGTTCAAAATTAATAAATGACTTCGCCCGATTTCTTTACATGAGTATTGAGCCAGCGTAGTATCTGTTCTAGCTAGACCAGGTCCTAGCTCTATTACCAAGTCCTAACGAAAAGATAGTACCTAAGGAACTAATATGTCCACATCTGGTCTAATTTAATTTTTTGTTCTAATTTGACATTTCATAATTTTGTTATATTTATTGAATAAATGAAGTGATTTTTCTTTATTTTGGTGATTTTTCGATGAAAGGATATTGGTTACGAGGACCAATGTTTTGCGAATTCTATGTATTTAAAACGATTTTTTTTTTTTGGAAATTAATGTAAGTGCAAATACATAAAGTTTGTTTTATTAAGACCATAGCCAAAGCGTTTTTTACCTTAAAAGTGTTTTTTGTTGGTAATTGTAGATTTTTTATAATCGCTTCCAAAATGGTCCATCTCATGAAAGCAATCTACGTTTTCAGGTCTATACCTTTGTACCGGCTTCCAGCGAAATATTTGTCGATCCTAGTTGTGCGTCTACTCTTGGTTTAGTGTAGCTTCCTGGATCCCTTCCTTTGCATTATTGTGAGTGTATTTTTGGAACTGGTGTGGGTGGGTGGATTTTGGCGATCAAGTTGCTTTTTATTATTCAATTGCTGATTAGAAATCACCATGACAAGTAACACTATTGAATGACTTTATCATCAATAAAAGCGTTCCTTATTGTAAGCGAAGGGTTTTTACGCTTGACTTCGTGGCCCTTCATAGTCGACTCTTCGACGTTCGGTGACCAAATTTAACACGACCGGTTCGGCAATCAATCAACCAAACTTTTTATTATTATTATCAATTTATAATTTACCTTGAGTATTTAAAAAAAAAACTTCACTTGATTGGTCAACTTATAACTTTTTGACATAAAACAGATTGTGCATGTGTTCTTATAAGATCTTGCCTCTTAAACTGTATTGGTGATGTTGGATTAATTAATTCAAGTCTGAAATTGCAAAACGTGTGCAAAACCAAAAAGACAACCAATGTTGACACACTAATTACGATCACCAAAACTTTTAAAATGAAACCAAAATCAATGAATCAAATAAAAACTCATGAACTACCTTCTAATAATAATAAAGTTAAGAAACTATAAGAACTCCGGTATTAAGACGGCAGTCTAACGATTTTTAAGTCCAGCTAATACCAAGTCCTTACTAAAACTCAGTCCTAATTTGACAGGATTACATCGTAGGACTTCGGCGAAGAAATGACTCGGTACCAATTTTAATACTACCAGGAGCTAGGTCGGACCGAGTCCTTACTAATAATCGGTACCAAATTGACAGGACTTTAGCTTAGTACGTGTATGAAGAAATGAGTTTATACCGATTTGAGTACTAACTTTAGGACTAGGACAGGTTCTAGCGTTAGAACTCTGTGAAGAAATCGGCCGTTGAGTATTTGAAATAGGCCGTTATAATCGAAGATTTTGACTTAAATATGTTATTTAACTTGGAAAAGACTATTTTCTATGATTTGTTCCCGAAAAAAAATCATTCCTAATTTAGATCTTGGACTATCGCTTTGTATGTGAATTTATTATGTAAGTACTCGTGTGTTGCTACGTTTTTTTTAATTTGATGAATCAATTTTACTTATTCGGTCGTTCAGATGTTTTTTTAAAAGACTTCTATAATTTCAATCGAAATTAAGGAAAACTATGACTCACATCTCTCAATCGGTCAATCGGATTTTTCGGGATAAAAAATTTACCGTGACTCATTCATTTATCTACCATACTTCACATATTCCTACAGTTGCTGAAACTGCAAGCAATAAACAACCATTCAGCCACACCACATTTCTCATTTAATACCGAAAAAAAGCATTTTTTTTTTCGGTATAGAAAGTAGCGCATATTTTAATCAAACACTTTGCTCAACTATCTATAAAATTTCATTGAAATTTCGTTAAGTCGTTAAGGTGTAATTGCAGAATAAACTTGCAAACATTTAAGTTTTTGTTTTTGATATGCTGATTTTTCCTACAAATTTTCATATTTTTAATCACACCTCATCATTTAGAAATACAGTAGTAAGAAGCTACTCTTGGACTCATTTAATTTGATTACTTTTTTGCATTTCCTAACAACCATCTACATACCAACCTTTCTGTGTCAAAAAAAAAATGTCAAAATTTGTTTCCACTTTTGTTTGGAATTTTTGGAAAAGCAAACGATAAAACCACCAAATTGTGCCTTTTCCATATGGCCAAACCCAATTTCGGTTCCATTGACATATCCATTATAAAATTTAATTTGAAAATTTCACTTGACGCAGTTTCCTCAACACTTCGCAATATTTCAATTTAATGACAATGATGGTGATGATGTTGACGTGGCTGTGGCTGGGCTCTATCAAACTTTGTTTCGCACCATGACATCAAAGTCACATTTATACACAAAACTCCTAGCACCCTTCCCCACTACCAGCCCAAAAGTCTGATGGCTGCTGATGTTTTATATCTGTATGTATTCGTGTGCCATTATGTGACTTTATTTAAACACCTACACACACACTCTGCCATTGAGTAGAGGAAATTAATTTCTCGGTTGGAGGGATGTTAAGCGAAAATGAAATTTTAACACTTTTCCTTCAAAACCAACCGAGTGACACCCCAGCCAAGTCAAAAACGGCGAAACGAAACAAAAATTCCTCCTGGATGACGACGCGACACAAGGAGTTTGAAAATGATTTGGTTAGCAAAAGGCGCCCAGTTTCAGCTTCAGTGTGCTCGCCTTTGTGATTTATAATTATGACAGCAACAGAAGAGTTTTTGAACAATTTAATTCTATTTTTTTTTGAGTTGTGGCTTCTTTTCGTTACCAAATTAATGATGGTAATTGGGTTGTTTCCTTGGCAAAGTCGACAGCATTATTTTGAAATATTCCAGAGCAAGAGACTGTCCGGGGATAGATTTGCCTCTACCCTTTCGCTGTTTTGGTTGGAAATGAGTCCGTGGGATAGGGTAAAAGTTTCGGTCCATCAATCACGTTCGGGAAGTTTTTTGAGGTAAAGTTATGTCTTAATTTGCGAATAGGGTTGGGAATCTTTTATTGATGACATTTTGAAAGAGATGGTCTAGTTAACACTAAAGGTTGTTCGACGTTATTTCGGAAAATAATTGATAGGTCTTTGATCGTGGAATTTCAAAACTAGGCCTATTTTACCTGTGGTGTTTTTAGGAACGTTTAGTGTTAAAGGCAAAGATAATTCTTGGTCCTGGTATTAATGGCAGAAGGAAGGATCCTAACAATGTTGTCAAACAGTTGAAATATTTTGAAATGCTATGTCGTTATTCAAAAGCCTAAAAATAAATAATTAATTAGAGTGACAGTAGATTTAGAAACCACTCTCGTTTTCACTGCTTGATTTTCCAGTGCCAGGGAGACAGTAGTTTGAATAACCGAGAATATTGTTGCCGTGCAAACGTTTCTCTCAAACGAACTAAAACAGTGGATTCCACAATGTTATCGATTTAAGGAAAACATTCCTTTAGTTTTCTGAAGGTGATTACGTTTCAAGGAGCAAGCATTGACTTGGATCACTATCTAGTTGGTGCCAAGCTTTTTGTACGGATATCAATGGAGCTAGTAGGCGATCAAGAACCACGTGGACGACTGTTGTTGTTGTGTTTTGGTTCTTACAACCACTTCCGAAAGCCCCCTGGTTCGAGTCGGATTGAGCTCAGGCAAACAAAACCACAACGGATCAGCAGAAACGTAAAGTCGAGGCAATACAGAGGGGCTTTAACATGAAAGAGGCGTGAAACTTCTACAGAAAAGTAGAAACTGTTAACATCAGGTTTCACTAGCCGTCCTGGGCCTTACAACGATGTGGATGGAAATACTGTAGGAGATACCAGTCGATGTTAACCATCTAGAGAGACTACTTCAATCAGTTGTTGAATGGCAATGACCGTCAATATCCCGCCAAAATTAAATCTGCCCGACCAAAATGAAATCAAAGTAGCCATTGCTGACAGAGTAAAGAGTAGAATATTGGTGGGTATTCTACTGAGACCTTTGACACCATCAGAGTGTTACGAAAAGGTGACACATTGTTGTGCAGCCGTTATAACATTGTGCTTGAGGAGATAGAACAGAACACCCATGCCAGCACACCAGGCACTAAAGTGGGCATTAACCGCGTCGTTATCGACGCTTCAGCCAAGGCAGTCAGAAGCCAAGGTAAACCTCATCTCCGGATGAGTAACTAGGTAGAGAGAGATTTCCAATCCGACTACTAAGAGTGCGAAATTGGAGACGACAGGCTAGAGATCGAGCTGCCTGGAGAGGCATATTAAATCAGGGCGAAGAGCACCACACTATGTTGAGCCACCAAAAATTAAAAGTAAATAAGTTCAGAATAAGTGTTTCGGGTCTCTCTACGTATCAAAACCAGCAGGTGGGCCAATTTGTGCAGTCCTTAAACTACCTTAGGTCAAAAGTAGCAGCCGATAGCTGGTATTTTGTGAAATTCTCTCAAATTGTTTGAAGTGAAGGAACTCCATGAATTATTGTGTCCTTTTTACAAAATTAAACTGCTTATTCGTTTTATTAATGATAATAAGCACATAGTCCCCATTGTCACTATCACTACACAATATTCACTAAACAATTTGCTGAATGTTCATATTGATATATTTTAGTAAAATTTTCTATCGAAAACAATTTGTACCTATAACTTTATTTCTGTTATGTTGTTGTTGACGTTTTAGAAACCCACCTCCACCATATTGAGCGGGATGTGTTTGAAATGTATTCCTTAAGGCTTAAGGTGATTTTCTTAGACCTTCTTGTGTACATGATTCCTTTTTTGAAGAAAACCGAAAAAAGGAATCATGTAGACAAGGTCTATTCGTAGGAAAAAATAATGTGTACAATTTTCTAATATAAACCAATATAATACAGTGTTTTTCTTTTTAAGTTTGTAGGATTAATAATTTGTTGAGATTTTTTAAAACGGCATTCTAAACACGGCGTTAGAGAACGTCAGACAGAGAGCTATGCGCAGCGCGTTTAATATTAGAATCTTGATTTTCACTTTCTTACCAAATGCCAATTATAGGTTATTTTTTTCATTTAAAGAGTAGATACAATATTAATATGATACAAAATAAGTCAAAAAAGAGTAATTTATAAATTTCTACAACAAATTAAGAATAACTTAATTCACCACGCACAAAATATTAAAAAAAAATCTTTCTTTAGAACGCCGCGTCAAAATAATCGGAACACTGCGTAAAATAATCTCTACGTCGCGTTAAAAACGCGTTCTGTTTAACGAAGAATTAACGCGACGCGACGTCAAAAAAAGTAATTTGTAAATAATCAAAAAATTTGACGCCGTAGGAACTAGACGCGACGTTGAAAACGCGCTTTATGTGACTTGGGATATGTTACACTGTATATTACATCGCTGCGTCAGAACGCACTCTCTTTGACTAGGCTTTTACTCCTATGTATGCGAGTATAATAGGGTGTGAAGAAATATAACTTATCTTTAAAAAGTACACCTTTATCGCTACTTTGTATAATACAATCTTGCAAATATATATTTTGACCGAATGCTTGTTTAAATTCATTCTTAGAACAATCAATACACAGTTTAGGTATCAGGTAAAATGGTTAAAACTCTTGAATATTGTTTAACCAGTTTTAAACGTATATATATATATATAGTTTTCAAGCACACAATCTGTGAACAAGCACCACGCCCAATTTCGTGGTGAAAAAGAAAAGGAAAATCAAAAGAAAGGTCAATTATTTGACTACTACACTCTCAGACGGCGTCAATTATTTGACAGTTCAGCACTACTACACACTCAGACGGCGTCAATTATTGGACAGTTCTACACTAATACTTATTTGACCAGCTTATAGGCATTGTCAAAACAAGACAGTAGGTTTCCCTCTTTATAGTATGGTTTTAGTTTGCTCCCTTTAAACCAATCGGGTTCTCCACCGTTCTTGATAAGGGTAAACACGGTTGCCAACTCTTCATTTTTTCCCTTATCTTTGAACTTAATAATATTTTTTATTTGTAAACTTTAAATTCTAATAAATTGTACATATTAAACTTAAAACTAAATTCTTATTTTTCCGCTTGAAATTAATTGTTTGGCTTTTCGTACTTTTCAATTTGACATTAGCTCTGTTGCCAATTCAACGTTCGCTGTAGTCTTCGGACAGCACGAGCGCGGTTGAGAACAAAGCAAAGCATCGAAGTTCTAGTTGTTGATTGTTGTGGTTTGACTGTTGCCCCACATACGACCCTGAGGACCCCCGAAATACATTGGCCCTGAGGACTCTCACCTATACAACCTTAAAAACCAAGCTGCTGGTGTACAAGAATTTAGACTATAGTCTTACCAATACCTACTCACATACGGATTCAAGACTTGGGTGATCAATGAATTATTGTATGAAATCAACTTCGAAGCAGAAGTAGTGGAAAAAATAAAAAAAAAAGACTCCGGTGGGATGGGGACCTAGCTCGCATGAGCCAAGAGGAACTAGCTCATAAAGTCTTTTGCAGTTCTTTTTTTGGTAGGGAATGCGTGGGCTAGCAATCGGGATGTATATATATGGAAGAACTTGTTGAAAGAGGCCTGGATCGGGTTCCGGCTGCTGCGCCGATGATGATGAAACGTTTGGTCTTCCTTCTATTTACGGGTAAAGAGAAAATGTTATTTATGGCGAAATGAGAAATTACAGCAAAACAATGAACACCACCGCCCACCGGTCCTGACTCCTGAATACCTACAAAATATTCCCACAAGCATGTATGTATGGGTGCCAAGACTTGTGATAATCAATGGTATTAAAAAAACACAATAAAATGAAATAAAAACTAAATCATAAACCATAAAAAAAACATGGAACATTCAACCATTTTCTTTGTTTTTTATTATAATTATAAATTTTATTTAAATTGTCTGCTTTAAGACTTAGGGGAAAGTATGATAACTTAGGCGCCAAAAAATTGATAACGGTTTTTTGTAGAGGGGTCAAAAAGAAGTATTTTTTACTATGGGTGTCGGGGTCTATCTCACCCGTTTAGGAGGTAGGGTGAATTTTAGAAAAAAAATTACTAAAAATGAAAAAAATAAATTTCAAAAACAACGGCAACACTTACAATAAAATACTATACGGGTTTTGAAAGCCATAAATCTGTTCTTTAATTCAAAATTTAAATTATATTATTTATATTAACAGTTTAAAAAAAATCGAATACAAAATACAAACTTTGATTAAAAAAGTAAAAAAAACTTTATATATATAATTTTTTTTCAAAATTTTGAAATAAAATGCTAAATTGGCAATTTTCAATCGAACACAAAAAAAACCAAATTGGTTTTATGGTTTCTAGTTTTTGAGAAAATTGAAAATACTAAGTAGGTACATATGCATACTTTGAACATTATAACATAGAAATAAATTTATTGCCGCGACAGTTTCTTAAGGAGCCAAGGCCTAGTGACTTATACTCTCAACTATTTCTGTGTGTATGTTGTTAATGTTCAAGAATGGAAGGGACCTACAGTTTAGCGCCGAGTCCGAACGGCTACATCAGATGCACTTTATCGAGACAAATTTTACTCTTGGAGGTTTTGTCAGTTCCTCGCAAGATGTAGTACCCCGGAAAAGAAAATGGCTATGAGTGGGATTCGAACACAGGCTATTTACTTAAATTTTTTATTAAACAACGAATTTCTGGCTTTCAAAACCGTTATAATACTTTATTGTAAGTATTGTCGTTGTTTTTTAATAATTTGGTTTCCATTTTAAGTAATTTTTTTTCATAAAATTGCCCCTACCCCCTAAATGGGGTGCAGTAGACCTCCCTCCAATAGTAAAAATGCTTGCTTCCGACCCCTCTACAAAAGAAACCATTACCTATTTTTGGCGCCTAAGTTTTCGTACTCGTGCCAAAACTTACTTTTTTTGATAAAGTATTTTTTTTTTTTGGAAAATTTGTTTATTAATCTCAGTTTTAATAATTTAATATGTTATATGTAAAATAGCATTTTTAAAATTCACTTCTTTCTTACACTACAGTTTCACAAATTCTGTATGCAAATTTCCTTCTACTTAGAAACTACTTTTGCTGTCCCCTGAATGGAGTTAATCCCAAGCATAGCAGCCATCATTTCTGGAATGACAAGTGGAATAAAAAGAAGCATAGGAGAACAAATAACAATCCTATTTGATTCCCAGTCAGACGGATTTGCAAAATATGTCCTTATATCCTTTACAGAGAAAAAACACAACTTGGAATCAATCCCGGCGGCGGGCGCGGCACATCCTTTTGTCACAAAAGCCTCGATAAATATCAAGTATCGATGGGTAAGTAAATCTTGTATCTCTAACGATGTTTTATTGAAAAATAAGGACACTTTACGCGGCATTTGATCTAGGATGAGGACGAGAAAGAAAGGCATCCGATAGATACTTTATGAAAACAAAAAAAGATTCGTCGCAGTGTGAACTATAATAACAAATGCACACGGATAGGATTGAGAATGACATCACATGAATATTTGGAAAGTGTAGTAGTCAGTCGTCCTGTTCTGTTTGTTTATTCTCAGTCCTGCTGGAGCATGGGTGTCAGCTTAAGAGTGGTGTCAACATACATCATTTGAATATTGGATTTTATCCTTGATATATAATTCAATAAAATGCTCTGCTTTATTTTGTTGTAAAAGAAATACGAAGTAACAAAAATCAGGACGGAATTGTAAGGAAAGTCTGAATCTATGAATGTTTCAATGGCGGAAAAATGGCAAATGGATATAAAAGTTCTGGCAATATGAAGGATATCTTGTTTTCCGATGAAAAATCCTTTCACCTTAATTCAATGAATGAGAATATTTTTTTTATAAATTAAATTGAATAAGCTTCAATTCCTAGAAAGCGTGATAACTACAGTGGGAAAATAAAAGGAAAAATATTTCAATGGCTCTTTTTTTTCGAAATGGATCAGTAATCTGTATGGTTCTTATGAAATTTAATAAATAAAATCTATAAGAACATTTTTGAAGTTTATAGTAATTTTCTTTTTGGTGGAATACATTTAATCCTCTTTACCATGGAAATATCTGATTGAAGACTTTGGATCAAGGCATCAACTTGTTGAGTAATTTTGTTGGCATTACTATGGCAAGGTTTTCAACTACTTTATGAAACTCTATTAAAAGTATATGAAACAATTAACAATATCTTCATAAACATTAGTGTTAACTTTTTCAAATCATAATCCGCAGTTGTGAATACACAAAGGCAACAAACTCTGACCTTGTACTATCCACTCCAGCAACCCGTGTTGCAATTTCGTCCAATCCCCAAATGAAATCCCTGTTTCTCAATTCATCCTTATCCTGTCATCGCTGTTTCAAGCAGTGACATCCACACCGCTGTTCTATGTCAGTTGGTAGTCGGATGCAGTGGTGCAGTTGAATTGAGAGGAGCGCACTGAGGATAATCAGGGATTACATGGAATCTCCTTTTTGAGTAAAAGGCATGCAAGTGATTTGGTGTAATCTGTAGGAAAGCTCATTCAGCAAGTTAGTCTGTTATAGTGGTGATGGGAATCTGAGAAATGAGAGTAGTTAAAGTCTGAAGGATCCCCAACTTGCATACAAAAAAAAACTTTGAATTCGATTACAGCCGGCCCTGGTGCTGATGGTACAATGGCAAGTTCAACGTGTGTATTCTGCATATTTATAGGGGTCGGCTTCCTTTGGAATGGTTTCCTTCTTCCCTCGTTTATCGCGCGTTGGTGCGTCTCCTATTTCCTGAGCATTCTCACTAATTTTCTATCAACCATAATTTGTTCGTTTAAATTTTTAATTAAACACAAGAGGCGTTCGCGTCTTCGTCCTCGTCCTTGTCGTGCGAACACAGGAGTGAAAATCTAGAGCTCGGATGGCACACGTTGATCTGCAATGAATTCGCGATTATGCTCTTTCTTTAGTACTTAGATGCTAAATGGAAGGAAGTCCTGCTCCCAAATTCATTTCGACAGGATAGCATTTTTTTTATAATTCGTGTGTCTGCTTCTCATTCAAAGCGGGTAATTGGTTTTCGTTGTTATTGTTGTTATTAGTGTTTTGTCTTCAAAATTGTAAGTTTTAATTAAGTATTGAGTTTTAAGGTAAAGACATTGGAGGCCGGAAGTTTGCGCACAAAGTTCTTCGCACGGATAAAGTGAATGGAATTTTCCATGCCCTAAAGCAAGGGAACCCCAAACAAAAAACGCAAGACTATAGGGTTTCAAGGAGAGGAAATGTATGCCAATGTAAGTTAATCAATTTCTATTCTAATCGAGCGTGTGTTGACTTTATTAGCATTTTAATGAAAACTGGCTAATTGCCAAAAGTCATTTGAGGAGAAGGAAATGGGCAAAATTAAGGACTCAAGAAGTGTAACTGCTCTTATTTTTAATCGAACGATATGGGGGAAGAAAAGTATGAGGAGAGTCAAAGTATCTAAAAGTTAATTGTAGCGTTGTTGTTAAGTGTTTTTTTTTGGCAATTAACGATGTGCGTCATAAGGATGACTTTGTTTAATTTGCTCTGACAGCAGATATGAGAGGAAATGATGCTGAAGTAATGTGTACGCATGTAGTTAAACATATGAGAAAGCCTCCCTTCCTCTTTGTCTTCCGGTATTAAGATAATGATGAAAATTAAAGTTTGTTTTTAAGCAATTTCGATATACAAAATATGTTAATAAGGAATAAGGATCTTCTGTCTGTAACTTCTAATCCACAAAACTGTTTTGCTGACGACTCTACCCTCTACCCTTCGCCTTCGGACGTACAATTGCAACGGTACCAGATGTCAAGCTCATTAAACTCTGATTTATACAGCATTGTCAAATGGGGTAATAGGAATCGTGTGGAGTTTAATGCTTCGAAAACTCAATGCTATCTTCTGTCGTTAAAGCTAAACATACCTCCAATGCCATTGTCTATGAATGGCACTTACATTGAAGAAACGGAAAAGGCGAAAAGCTCTCAGTACTCGGTATGTGTGTCAACGACGACCTCCGTTAGAACTGCCGCTGAAACAATTGCCCCTCTCGAACACCGACGCAATGTTTCATGTCTTTCCTTATTTTATCGTTTCTCTTACAAAAAATGTTCACTCAAAGTAGCCAGTTGCATTCCTCCCCTTAAAAGTTTCTCCCGTAATACTTGTCTCGCAAGGAATGCTCATCAGTTCACCCTTGAGCCCAATTTCGGACGTACTGTGAAATATAGGGATTCTTTTTTTAGCCGAACAACACGAATTTGGAATGGTTTACCCGGCGAGATTTTCCCTTGCCATTTTGATCTGCTAACATTCAAAACCAATGTTAATCGGCACCTCCTATCTCTCCCCTCCCTATCTACATAATGCCCGCGCAGTGTGTTCTACATTGTGCGCGCGTTAATTGTAAAAAAAAAATCGAAGAAAATGAAAATAAGTTTGAAGAAGTTGCAGCCTCTAACACTTCAGTCACAAACTTTAATGAGGGAGGAGAATCCTGCAATAGAACCAATTGGACATGCTTTTCCTTCCATCAAGGAAGTCACAGACCTAATCTAAGGGGCAAATTCTAAGAAGTCAGCAGGAAATGACGGGATTTCTAATTTTGTACTTAAGAAGCTACCAAATCTCGCTATTCTCCTTCTGACCATCCTAAGAAAGCTCAGTATTTCTTCAGGCAAAGGGAAATCATACCTGAATGGCAGTATGGTTTCCGAGCACGACACGCAACAATCTATGCGCTTCTTGGACTGCACTTCGAAGTGACACACGGACTCAACAAGAAAGATACGACAGTTCCGTGTTTACTGGTCATCGAAAAGGCCTTCCATAAATTTAGGATAAAAAGACTAGTATTCAAACTGTCAGGTCTAGGATTACCCACCTGAACATTTGGTTGGATTCCTCAAAAAATTTCTAACCCATAGATCTTTGTATGTACAGCTTAAAAAGGAATATTCAACAAGAAAGACGATTTGTGCTGGAGTTCCACAAGGTTCCAATATATAAATAAAATGGTGTATTTTAAGGAGGTATAACTCTCAAACTAGCTGTCATACTAATGAAGTGTGGTTGACTTTTTTTCTCGATATACTATGGCAAATAGCCATGCAAAGATCTACACCATAACAACGTTAAGAAATCATAAAAAATTATTTCGAACATTCGCGTCTTGTTCACCAAACTTATAGAGCACTTCGTCAAGTTTACGGTGCACATAATCGTCCATCTGAGAGAGTACGCTACGTACTGTGCGTACAGAAGAAACCATTGCTGCGACGTGAGTATGTAAGAGGGCCCGAATTTATTGATCCGTTGCCGTTGTCAGTTACGCGGCCTCTGCCAGTTCACTACTTGAAAAAAGTTTGAGGAAAGATCTTGGCCTACATTCATATAAAATCCAAGTGGTGACGTCTTGTGTTCGGTGAATTTGATGAGAATCAACTAGAAATGAAACCAGATTTTTATCGTCAAATCATGATGAGGCTCATTTCTGGCTTAGCGGGTATATAAACAAGCTGAATTGTCATTTTTGGAGTGAGATCCTCATGAGACTCTTGGGACTCCATCACATCCCCAAAAAGATAACTGTTTGATGCGGTTTACATGCCGAAGGCATCATCAGGGCCCATTTGTTTTTAAATCCGAAACTGTTGAAAACATTACCGTAAATGGCGAATGCCATATTCAAATGCTACATGGTTTATTTTATTCCTCATGTCATTGGAGTTCATTTGGAGGAGAAATTATTCCAACAAGTTGGCGCAACATGCCATACAGTTTGGTAACAGAATCATCTCAAGAAATAGACATGTCAATTGGCCATCTCGTTCTTGTGATTTGACAATATCTGGTCTATGCTCATAAACCAGCAACGACTGATCATTTAGAAGCCAACATTCGATGCCCTATTGACGAACTAAGGCTCGAAAAAGTAGTGCAAAATTGGACCGACAGAATAGCTTTCATAAGGCGCAATCGCGGAGGCCATAATGCCAGAAATTATTTTTAAACATTAAATGCAATGAAATTTGTGAGCTTATAAAGCCAAAATTGGTCATTATCATTCCATTGAATTTGTTGTGTTTGATTAAGTTATATCTTACATGCGTTTGGTTCCTCTGGAAGTACGATTATTTGAATTTTGAAAATGTTCTCTTTTTTTCTAGTTACAATATGGACACCCTAGTTTAGGCCAATT
Organism: Platycheirus rosarum; assembly: GCA_963971375.1. NCBI lineage: Eukaryota > Metazoa > Arthropoda > Insecta > Diptera > Syrphidae > Platycheirus > Platycheirus rosarum. Next base: position 38,750,758 of record OZ020510.1, on the reverse strand, counting down.
TTTCATACATTTTAACGAATATAATAAAATAATAATCAAATCTATAAAATAAATAAATGCATACTGAGAACACTGACGTACATTATTATTTTTATTCATTCTATAGCCTGGAAAAATGACATCAATCAAAGTATTCATTTGTGAAACAAAAGATATGAAATGCAAACTTTGCGGGAATCAATACCTTTTGGCAAGACAAAATAAGCACCTCAGAAGGATCTCAAAATATAAAAATAAAAAAATAAAATTCTCATTTATTACCAACGAAGGCATAATTCCCATCAGGACTCCTGACTAGGGAAACTATATCACCAATAAGAATATGTTAAATAGGGATTTGACTTCAAATTTGGATCTAGTACATGAAACATTCAAAATAAAATGCACATCCTGATTCCTGAACGACATTTTGTTCCTGAAATTAAGAACTATGTAGCTGTGTACATTATTATTGATCAGGGATGCTTACCATGAGTCAGTTCAACTATCCATTTAGCCTCAATCAACCTATAGTTCTAACAACAAAACTATCAGAAATCTTAATTACCTTGGGATTGGACGTAGAAAGACTCCAAACGGAAATCAAAGAGAAAATAACGTTTTGACCAATAAGCAGAAACCTGCCAAATAGCGAAATCGATGATTTGTTCAACGAAGGGTCATTCAAAACTACAAAAAATTCCATAGAGCTGATAATTGGAACGAATGTTTCGAACACAAGTCTAAATAAAGTGTGAAAAGTCTCAATCGATCCTGAGTCTGCAAAAAATTTCTATTCAAGGTCCGAAATCGGTTTTTTGGGTTTTAAGGCATTGTATTGCAAAATGACTCTATATGACAACTTGTAGTAAATAACATGTCCTACTTTTTGGACATTTTTAGCTGGCTTATAAAACACTTTATACATCACCAAACTTGTATGAAATTTTATTTACTACCAGTTGCCATATAGAGTCATTTTCTATTACAATGCCCCAGATAAAAGTTATTGGCCAAACAGTGGAAAAACTGCCGATTTTTAGTAACTTTTATCTGATTGTGAAGGAGACATAGGGGGCGGGGTTGTGCAATATTATTTTGGTATCTTCTGGGCAGTGCCCCGTGTCTTAGTGGTTAGTGTGTCGAACTGATAAGCGAAGGGTTGGGGTTCGACTCCCCGTTCAGAGTCACCTTTTTTCCGGGGTACTGCCTCTTGTCAGGAACTGACAAAACCTCCAAGAGGTCTCCAAAAAGTTTATCTCGAGTACCCGTTCGAACTGAGCGGTAAATTGTAGTCCCCTTCTAGTCTTGCGGATTCACAACACACACACCGAAATGGTTGAGAGCATAAGGCACTAAGCCTTGGCTCCTTAAAGAGCTGTCGCGCCAATAAATTTATTTATTTAATTTATTTATCTACTGGGCATCCCAAGCTTCATACCAAAAATTCACAACTTTCAGACCTTTTTTACGGTATAACCTGTTTATTTACTGAACTAGATCGTGAAGTAAGCCTATTGCGAAAAACCGTGCCTAAGGCACTACCTCATAATTTAGTAAATTATAGAATCGCTTTTTCTTCGAAATGGGAATCTTTCGAGGAAAGGTTGTGAAAATTTTGATGTCATTCTCAATAACTGTATTAACAACTGCTAAGTTCTCGAAATCGTAAAACTGCAAAAGTTGCTGCCATGACGAAGCGAAGGTGCTAGCAGCTTTCATTTCTGAATAACATTCAGCAAATTACTGGCAGAAGTTATATTCCAGAGATTAAAATTTTTTTGTAACGCTAGTGTTAGCAGTTTCTTCGGCTTATAAAACTCCAGAATCACATCAACAAAGCCCTCAATAAACATTAAGTTACCGTGAAGGGAAAAAAGATCAATCAAGTTTAAAAAACGATTAGTGCATTTCATTCAAACCAATAGTGTTTGATTTAGCCCGTGGCGTGGGGGTAAAAATGTTGCTTGCGATTACTTTGGCCTCATGCTACACGAACATAAGCATGACTCGACATAATTCTTTTTAGGTACAATTGTTTATTTCATCTAAATTGTTGGACAATAGCTTACTAGTTTCATAATCTAATCAGCAAAAATACTCATTTAGAGCTAACAAGCTTTTTAAAAATTCGTCTCTACAGTTTAGTTCTGCATTCGCGTTCTGCCTTATTAGACGTACTCCATTTCAATGGGTTGTCGCTTGTTCGCATTTCTGCTCTTGGCAGTGTTTTGCGTATCCCAATATGACTGTGCACGTATTCTCGGATTATTTACTGCGCCGTCGAAAAGTCATCTAATTGTCCACACATCCATCATTGATGCTTTAGTCGAGCGAGGTCATGACGCCACCGTTGTAACTACCGCACCGATCTTAAAGAAAACTAAGAAGTATCGTCATATCCAGTTGGATGTACCTGGTTTTCCTCCCGACTACCAAGCAAAGCTTATAGCTAATCAACAACCACTTTACATAAGTTTCGGAAACCTAATCGAAAAACTCTCTGTAAATGCAAATGCCAGCCTTAATGATCCTGCCTTCAGACACCTGATGGAGAAGGAATCTTTTGATTTGGTTATTCTGGGATATTTTATGAATGAATTTCAACTCGGAGTGGCAGCACATTTCAAGTGTCCTGTGATAGTGTCATTTATGAATCAACCAATCACACTGACCAACAAGTTGGTTGGGAATCCTATGGAGGTTTCATATGTTCCGAACTTATTTCTGGGAGGAAAACAACCTTTGGGATTTTGGAAGAGAGTAGTGAATTTTGTGTTTAGTAATATTTTCGATAAGCTTGTAATGCCTTGGTTAATGGATAGTAAGCAACAAAACTATTACGAGTAAGTACTGATTGTATATGTTTATGAGAGTAGGGTTATCTTTTGGATTGTTGATTGTTATTTAAAGAACACTCAAAGTCTAATCAGTCCTTGAATGCTTATTATAAAACAGAGTGTTGTCGATGTTAGATACAATACAATTGTTGCAAATTGTAGTTTTTATTTTAATCAGCCCCGTGACTTAGTGGTTAGTGTGTCGGACTGCTAAGCGAATGAGCCTAAGTTCGAATCCAGCTCATAGCCATCTTCTTTTCCGGGGTACTGCCTCTTGCGAGGAGCTGGCAAAAACTCCAAGAGTAAAATTTGTCTCGAAAAAGTGCATCTCATGAAGCCGTTCGGACTCGGCGGTAAACTGTAGGTCCCTTCCATTCTTGCAGATTAACACACACACAGGAATGGTTGAGAGTATAATTCACTAGGCCTTGGCTCCTTAAGGAGCTGTCGCGCCAAATAATTTATTTATTTATTTATAAATTGAAATGAAAAATGTATCTTTCAATTCCACTTCAAAACAAATTCGTTTAATATTGTTTCAGAATATTTGTGTTTGATTAAAACATTCTTAACGAACCAAAAATAATGTTTTTTCCTTTTTTGGAGGTGATATTTTATTCGCATTTTTTCAATATCACTGCAGAATTTTAGACAACAAACAAAAAAAAATGTCAGTAATACTAAATTAAGTTCAGCACTGAAATTAATCCCTTAAGGCATATTTTTATAGTGAAACCCGCTTAATTGAAATGCGCTTAAGTGAAAAACCCGGACAAAAAAATCTCTTAAAAATTTAATTTGTTCTATTTCTATTTTTCGTTAAGTTAAAAAATTAAAAGTGAAACAGTAAAATAGGGAAACACGTCCTGAATTGTTTAATTTTTTTATATTCACCTCCACCACTTCAATTCACCTCTGCGTATGAACATTACAATGCTGAGTTATGACATATTACATATATATTTTTGTTTTCTTATTTGTTAAAAAAAACTGTTTGTAAAACTTTCTTCTGATCGGAAGCAAGATAAAAGTAAGTAAATTTATTCACGAGGCATACGATTGGCCAACAAAAAAGTGTCAACCCATCGACTGTTAAAATGCCGACTGAAGTTCGATTGACAAAAAAAGTTGCAAGTTTGAAATCCAGATTGAAAAGTTGTCGGTAAAAAAGTCGACCTTTATTCAAAAAAAAAAAGAAAAAAAAAACAGGAATGCTCTTTTTTAAAGTTCAAACTCAATTTTATTATTAATTTATTGCTATAAAATAAAAAGACATTTTTTTTTTAAGTTCTCACATTTTCAGTGTCGACCTCTTACGAGTCGACATTTTCAAAATCGACTTTATTATCAGAGTCCACATTTTGAAAAGTCGGTATTTTTACCAATCGTTTTTCGAGAGCCGACATTATGACGCTCGATTTTTTTGATCGGTATTTTTAAAATCAGCAAATCGTACCCAACCCTATTAATTCATATACGAATAAGTAGGTATGCTATTAGAAATGTTATTAAAAACATTTTAAAGCGTTTGCAAAAAGGCGAAGAAAGAACGAATTAAAAAATCTTTCCGAAAATCTTTCAGCTTCAAAACTGCCCAAAGACAGCATTACAATCCCTTTTGTTTGTAACTCGAACAGCACCAACAATTACTTATTGCTTTATTATCGAGTCACTAGTTTTAAAGCTAATTATTTTGTTCTATTGGAATTGCATAACATTTAAGACAGGTTATGGGTATTTTTTTAGCAGTTTCAGCTCGATTTAATAAAATTTATTTCGTTACACGAAGTCTGCTTAACTAAAATATTGTTTCATTTATTCGAAATCCTCTTACTAACAATTTTTTTCATTGAAGCGGGTTTCACTGTAACTTATGTTTATCACTCACAAATAAAAGTTCCTTCCAATAATAAGACCCAGTACTAAAGCTCTTCTATAAGAAAAAGCTTGATCTTTTTCATTATATTTCATTGCTATTATTTATTAATCAACGTTGCCACAAACAATAAAAATGCATTTATTTATAAAAAAAATTTAATATTTTTATAAGAACGAGTAAATTTATTTATAAAGCACAACACTAAAGCTCTTCTATAAAAAAGCTTGATCGTTGGTCATCGCCATCTCTCATTGCTATCATTTTTTTTCAGCGTTGCCACAAAAATATAAATGCAATAATTTAGCAAAAAAAAATAGAAATTTGCACTAAAAAATGAGTAAGACTATTTATAAAGAATATTTAATCTTAAAAATATAAAATGAAATAAAAGAAATTAATACTTGTATCAAATCAAATAAAGTCTGGATCACTTGTATGTAAGTTGCTTTTCTGTTCTATCACATCGAACAGGCCATCTTTTTCCTGTTCAATTTATATTTTCAGTACAGAGAAGAAAGAATATTTGCCTTTCACCCTTACTATTATGGATTTTAATAAGCTTAAGCTCAAAGCTCTCACATATGTGCTGTAGTGACTAGTGAGGTCTATAAATTGGTATAATTCTCTCAAATGTCGGTAGGGCTAATAACCGTTTATTAAGATTTCAGGGACAGAAACAGTAAATAAAAAAAAAATATTATTATAAATCTAAATTAAATTAAACATATTAGATAAAGTTTTGTATTTTCGGAACTAACCGCGTTATAAGAAATATTTTCTTATTTCTTTCTACCTGTCGTTTCGAAGAAGTTTCATACTTCGTGGTCTCATCCCGTCGGGTAGAAAGAAATAAGAAAATATTTCTTACCGCGGTAAGTTCCGAAAATACAAAACTTTATCTAATATGAATATCGTCCGCGAAAATAAAAACCTAAAATCTCATAAATTAAACATATCTTTTTCGAAACCACCTAGATTTAAGATAGTAGGCACGTTTTTTTTGAGAGTTCCCCAGAAGGCCTGATCTCTTTTAACGTAAAAATATTTTTTATTGCATTGCACTATTTTAAATATTGTACGCGAAACCACCTTTTTATTTTCATTAACAAAAAAACAATTTTGCACTTCAAAATCCAAATTTGCAATTAAATAATAATCTACTCTTAAAAAAAAACGTATTCAAATAGTAATTCATCCTTAAAAAAAATAGCCAACAAATAATGTATAGCTGTATTTCAAGCAAAAAACACACAGCGACAACACCTTTTTATTTGAACTTAAAATATATGTCTCAAAAGCTCTAAGAAAGCTTCAATTCTCAAAGCTCCATAGCAAAAACCAAACAAAAAGTTATTATAATTTCCATCAACGACGAATGGTAACTCTGAATCAGTATTTTTTTTACACAATAAGCGAGAGGCAAATTGGCGAACAGTCTCCTCAAACTCACAGCTGAGGATTAGACAGGTTATGGTGGAATGAACGTGGGATTGTGGAATATTACGAAAACAATTTCAATGTAACCCAGGGGTCCTGTTTATTATTTCAGTGGTAATTTCTTAAGTTGAGTGCGATGTTAATACCAGTTTGAAAGCTCTCTTCCATAAGGCCTTTTACTGAAAATATAAATTGGAGTATATAAATGCCGAACAATTCACCTTTGAACAAAATTTTGGACACATTGTAAGTAAAGACTCATTTTTTATCCGAAATAAATGAATGTGGACCATCCTACATGGCTCCCCTTATGATTTACAGACGATCAAAATCAATATGAGTTGGTACCTACTTGTTTCTTCTATCCAACTTTCCTAAACACTTGCAATGTCTTTATTCATGCTAAGGGTTTCAAAAATCCCTTGAGTGCGAGCCGATTATAAAGAAAACACGCAGCTAGTCCCGCTCCCGAAGCTATCAAAAATATAAACAACCACCAATCCTTGAGAAAATAATCAGCAACAAAACTGAAGCACCACAGCACAAGACAAAGCGAAAGCGTTCGCCGAACACTTCGAATAAAACTTCAGACCAAATTCACCTGTGATCAAACGCTTTTGGACCAAGTCGACTCTGTGAAAATAGAAGGAATCATAGTCAACCACATGCCAAAAAAGACAGTTGGACAAAATGGAGCTTCCATATTTTGCTGAAAAGGTTGTGTTTCTTTTGAAAATCATTTCAAGGAACTGGATTAACAACTGCTAAATCCTCAGAACTGGAAAACTATGATGATCATTGCTAGCAAATCTTAATCGAATAACTGGCCAAATTTTCTTATGAATTACATCAGCAAATTACTGGAATAAGTAATATTCTGGAAATTAAAAATATTTTGTACTGAAAATGCCAGTATTCTGGACATTAACTTTTTAGGTAAAGCTCTAGACACTGCAGAATACATCAGCAAAGCCCTCAATAGATATTTAGTTACCGTTGGATGCTTGTTAGATGTCAAGAAAGCATTCGACACTTCGACATCATATTCTCAATAATCAAGTATAAAGATCATCAATGCCGATGTCCCTCAAGGTTCTTTACTCGGCCCCTTCCTCTACACTCTACAGCCATATGACCAACGTGTCCTAAGTTGATGCGAAAACTTGTTATATGCTGATGAATCCCTGACATACGCCATATCTATTAATGGTCGTCACTTGAAGCATCTGTATTCTGGATCTATATACTTCACAAATTTCAAAACAGAATTAAAATTTGCCGCCATTTGCAAAAGTTATGGCGTCTTTCAATATTTTATTTCGCTCCTCCTAAACAGTTTGGTTAAGGGGCCAGTTATAGCGATCATTAAAAACCATCATTAAAAAATTCAATTGCATATTTTTGTGTGTTAGAAAAAGATTTAAAAAATGAAACTTATGCCAATCGATAGCAAATCAATTTAAATAATTTATTTTGACAAAAAACAAACCCGGGGAACAGTATTTTTTATTAAAAAAAGCATTTATTTATTTTAATGATGAAAATTGGTTTTACTGAACAGCTGATTGTCATTTGACAGAATAATGGAACATTTCGTTCCAGTGTTTGTGGTCCATTTTTTGAGGTTATGGCTGGTGTGGTTAGTCTTTAAAGTCTGACACAACTTTACTGATCGCTATAACTACCCGTACGTAAAAAATTCCAATTTTCAGCTGTTTCAACTTTTAATGATGGATTTTTAATGATCGTTATAACTGGCGCCTAAGTTGTATTTTTAGTTTGGGGTCACTTGGAACTTGGAAGATTATTAGCTTTAGTTGGACCGGTCATGACAATTCAAAGAACAAACTGATAAATTAAATTGTACGTTCTAAAACTAACTTAATAGGCTGCTTTCAAAATTGGATCAAATTTACTAAGAAGTTAATTGTAAAAGTGAAAAAAGGACAAACAAGTGGCAAAAGAACTTAGAAAAGCCATTTAACGTTAGGCCCGATGTTGGTAAATAACTTATTTGTGTTTGTTGATAAAAAAAAGTTAAGAATTTTGTAAGACGTTACGTAGAGTTTATTAAGGAATATAAAAATAAAAAAAAATCTAAAACACCTAATTGCTCCCTTCGTGGCAACGCTGTTACTCACTCAAAACCACACCTTCACTACTTATTGTTTTGTTTTGTACAAAGTGAATGTAGTGAATAGTGATAAAATCAAATCAGCGATGAGCTAATGAAAAGACATTTGAGTACATTTCTCTGTAGGGGAATTTTGCTAGAATTTATGCTCAGTTCTCATTCAAACTCGAGTGAATCCACGCATTGTGTCTGCATCCGATGACCAGTTTTTGTTCGTGTTTTTGTGTCTTTCTGTTGGCTGTGCTATTAAATTCAAAATGTGATTCTGCTCGCATACTGGGGCTCTTTACGGCTCCGTCCAAGAGTCACTTGCTCGTTCACACCGCCATCATCGATGCCTTAATTGAAAGAGGACATGAAGCCACAGTTGTAACGACTGGGCTGATTCTCAAAAAAAACATCAACTACCGCCACATTAACCTTGACATTCCCGGTTTCTCGCCCGAGCACGTAGTCAAAACTTTGAACAATGGTGAACCATCTTACGCAGACTTCATAGACTTTGTCAATACAGTCACTGGAGTTGCTAACTCAAGTGTGCATCATCCTGCCATGAAACAGCTGATGGAAAAGGAAACCTTTGACCTGGTGATCTTGGGATATTTCTTCAATGAATTTCAAGTAGGAGTTGCGGCACATTTCAAGTGTCCAGTGATTGTTTCCTTCATGACGCAGCCAATCACCCCATTGAATGGCTTCGTTGGGAATCCCAAGGAGATGGCTTATGTCCCGAACATGTTCTTTGGCGGAAAATTGCCAATGGGATTCTTATCCAGGGTGCAGAACTTCTTATCTACTTTGCTCTTCGATGAAATTGCCTATCCTCTGGTGTCAGATCGAACACAAGCGGCATTATACAAGTGAGTAGCTTTTCTTAAGGCGTATCTTCCTATCAGTTTTGAGATACTGGCTGTTATTGTTTACATTTTCTATGCGCTTCATGGATAGAAAATATTGCGTCATTAAATAAATTTGCACTTTTTTAAAGAGAGCATTAATTAAACGCTTTCCATTTCCATATACGTAATAATTTATGTGCTCAGAATATTGTTGTTGAAAAAAATCGTATTTTAATTGATGACTGTCTATAGAAATTTGTGTTTGTTTGCATTTATTAATTGCAGATAATAATTTGATTTATTTTTAAACATAATAAATTAACCAATCAAAGAAACATTATTAGCAGTTATGGTTTTTCGAAATATTGTGAAATTCGACATTTCACTTTACTTTTTGGACTTTTCGTGGAGCTACATAGCGTGGTGCTCCTGTGCCTGATTTATTATGTACCTCCAGGTGGCTCGATCTGTAGCCTGCCGTTTTCAGCTCTGCACAACAAGCAGTCAGAGGTCTCCTTCTACCTGGTCGCTCCATTGGAGATAAGGTCTACCTTGCTTCTGACACGGATTTTTTTGACCACGCTCCTGTCTCTGTATAGCGCGTACAACTCGTTATTGTTCTTTCTTCGCCAACCGCTCATAACTTGATCGTAAACAGGACCATAAATCGCGCGTAGTACTTTTATCTTGAATACCACAAGGGCGCTTTCATCCGAATGGGAAAAGGTCCATGCTTCTGCACTATATAGCAGGACAGGGATGATGAATGTTTTATATCTACTTGGTTAGCATCTCCTTGGTTCTTCTCGCTTTATTCCTCAATTGCTCAACCAGCCCAAAGTAACAGCGATTAGCAAGAGTGATTCTACGTTTGATTTCTGTGCTGATGTTGTTGCTCGTGTTCACAAGAGACCCCAGGTAGATAAATTCACTGACTACCTCGATATTATACTTATCAATCGTCACGTTCTGACCAAGTCGGTGGTGGAATTGGACTTTTGTCCAATACTTTTGAAAGTATATATTTACTTTGTTTTGTCCTCATTTATAACTAGTCCCATTCTGCTTGCAGCTGACTCTTCCGAAATGAAAGTGCCAGTTACTGCCCTCTTGGTTCTCCTATCACATCAATGTCTTCAGCGAACCCAAGTAACAACGTTGATTTTTTTAAGATAGCGCCTGATGTGCTGGCTTGAGTGTTGCGTACTACCTTTTCAAGCACAATTTTGAAACAGCTGCATGACAGTGTGCGTAAGGTGCGTAACCCTCTGGTGGTATTGAAGGTCTCAGTAGAATCTCTGCCAATTATGAAGGAGCAGCGAGAATTCTCCATTCTCCATCACCATTCTGATAAGACGTATCAGTTTAGCAGGAATTCCAAAACTAGACTAGGCTCGGTACAGTTCGTCCCTGCTAACACTGTTATAGACTGCTTTAAATTCGATGAGCAGATGCGTGAGTCTCGATGGTAAATTCTTGGTTTTCTCCAATTTGGACGTTCACATAAAATGCTGGAAAGGATTTTATAAGCGATGTTTTAAAAGTAGTTTCCTCTGTAGTTGGTGCAGTGTGGATATGGCATACTTTCCTCCGATCATATTTTAGAGATGAGTTGGTGTATGCGCCTGACCAGGTCATCTCCAGCGTGTCTAAAAAGTTTATCTTGTAGCCATCGGCACCATCTGCTTTGTTCATTTTTATGGCTTAATGGTTTAATGGCTACTTTGATACTATTTTGGTCGGTCGGGTGTAGCTCTTGGTTATCAACTAGGTTGACTGGTTTATGTCGATCATTGTCGGGATATTGGACGTCATCGCCATTCAAAAACTGATTGAAGTAGTTTCTCGATTGCGTATCTAGTATAGTTTTCCATCCTAATCTTTGTAGGACGGCTAGTGAAACTTGATGTTTCACTCTTCTGTAGAAGTTTCGCAGCTCTTACAGGTACGAAATAACGAAATAACATGGCTCATGCTGATAAGACTCATGCTGATAAGACTCATGCTGATAAATCATATGGCTCAAGCTAACTGCGATACTGTGGTTCTTTTAACCAAAATCGATTGCAAGCACAAGGCGAACAAGAAAAAGAACAGGCGCAAATTCCCAAAATAATTTCACTCAAATTCAAAAAGAACAAGAAGAGAAAAAGAAATACAAAATAGGCGGAGTGTTGTTAGAGTAGAAAATAGATGCAGATATTGGGGTGTGTGTGTGTGTGGATTTAACGAGAGGGTTTGTGGGGTTAGTTAACGGGCTGTTTGTTGGTGTTGCTGCCATCAATGTTTTCTTATGACGTTATCACGTAAAATTATAGTCCGTAAACCGATTTTACAGACAACCAACTCTTTTTTCTTTTTTTCCTGAGTAAGTGTTTTTCATTCTTCCTTCGTTCAACCTAGAGATTATAAGATGCTTCAGTCTTTTCACTCTGCATTTCTTAAATTTTGAACGTGAAGTCGGTCGAGGTCCTCTTCTACATGCCTGTCCCATCTAAGTCTCGGCTCTTCTACAGCGCTGTTTTATATCCTTCTCTACTCTTCATATTAACACATATACAGACCAAAAATCTCTCGGATTGTTTTTTTCTCTCGAAACAACCAAAAGCGTCCTCGTTCAATGTCCATGTGTCTGCACCATACAGCAAGGTAGGATGAAGGTCTTTTAAAGGGACAAAATAGTTGGCCAGTTGCCTTCTTAGACCGAAGAAGTAGCGATTGGCAAGAGTTTATTTTGTGAAAATCAGACTTGGAATCGTCAAGGGCTTCACCCAGCGATTCCAACCTAAACCACTTGTTAGACACCCACAGCGTCGCGTCACTAGCTATCTTGAATTAAAAAATAAAAAACATTCTTTACCCAAAAATTCAAACAATACATCAAAATTAAAATTCGATACACGCTTGTCACATTCACTTGTGAAGAACGACGACGACACACCAGCTCAACAAATTATCACCAATATGAGAAATATTGAAATTTACTTCTCTTTATCGACAACGAACGTTTAACCCAACTATGACATCAGAAAGCAATAATTAAACTTCCGAATCCATACGAATGGGAATACGAAAAAAAGCGTTCAGAACATGAACCTCAAGTCTACACTTTTTATAGCTCAGTTCACTGCCAGACTTACGTGATAACAAACGTATTTTTTTTCTGTTTCCAATGGCAGCACACCTCTGCCTCTATGTGCTGTTCTTGGCGCTTCTCGTATTACAATGTGATTCATCACGCATACTGGGTCTGTTCACAGCACCATCCAAAAGCCACCTGCTCATTCATACGGCCATAATCGATGCTCTGGTGGAACAGGGTCATGAGGCAACAGTTGTGACTACTGCTCCAATTTTGAAGAAAAACATCAAGTATCGACACATTCAGCTCGATGTTCCTGGTTTTCCGCCAGATTACCAGTTAAAGCTAATGACTGATCCTGGACCACTGTACAAGCGAATGGGTAGAATGATAGACATAGTGACTACATGTGCCAATGAAAGCCTCCACCAACCGGCTATGCAGGAATTGATGGCATCTGAAACTTTCGACTTGGTGATTCTGGGCTACTTTATGAACGAGTTTCAGTTGGGAGTGGCAGCCCATTTTAAGTGTCCGGTGATAGTGTCGTTCATGGCTCGTCCTGTGACGTTTGTGAATAATTTGGTTGGGAATCCGAAGGAACTGGCTTATGTGCCAAACCTGCTTCTTGGTGGAGTGCAACCGATGGGTTTTTGGGTCAGGTTAAAGAATTTTATTTGGACCTCGATGTTTGATGCGGTGCTTTCGCCGGTGATTGCTGGTAGCAGACAAGCGAAACTGTACAAGTGAGTAGTAAGTTATTATTGCTATTTTTAATTTTAATGCGATATGTGACGGTGGCGGATTAAAGTATTTGAAGGCCCGAAGCACAGTCTTCGAGGTGACTGTTAATAAAGTTGTTAAAATGGAAAAATGGTTAAAAATGGGTTTTGAAGTCAACACCTGTTCTATGGTGGTTAATTTGGACTTTTAATATTTACTTGAGATATTCATACAGATTATTCGAAAAAACTATTTTGCTAATAATTTGCGTAAAAATATCTTCTTTCTTTATTTATTTATGAAATAATTCTTCTTGGTATTACTTTAACTATCATGAGTGTAGAGTTTAATCAAAACTGTTATAGCCAGTAGGTTAACCAAAAAGTGTAAAGAACGTATGATCAGCATTTTTTGTAATCAACTACGTCTTTGTATAATCCCGGTCCTGCTCTATGGTGCAGACGCATGGACGCTGTCGAAAGCGGATCAGGACGCTTTAGACTGCTTCGAGAGACAAATTTTCCGGGTGATATTTCGTCCCGTATGCATTAACGGAGAGTGGAGAAGAAGATAAAATGAAGAACTGCACCGGCTGTACAAGTGTACAGCGACACTGACCTATCCAAAAGAGTAAAAATTCAACGTCTCAGATGGCTGGGTCATATAGAGCGGATAGACATCAATGCTCCAGCCAGGAAAATCTTCGAATTCACCCCAGAGGGACGGCGCGCTGGCGCAGTAGAAGAAGACTGAGACTTACACAAGTGGAAGAGGACCTCAACCGACTCCACGTGCGAAACTGGAGGCAGCTAGCTAGGGACCGAGCTGGCTGGAGAAGCTTATTGGTAGAGGCCCAGATCCACCCCGGACTTAAGCGCCACCGAAGGTAAGGTAAGTTAAGGTACTATACTATTGATTACTACTTTCAGTTTGTAGTAGCAATCAGTAAGGAGTAGTAATATAAGTCACAAAAAACAGGGTAGGCATACAAAATTATTGGCAACAAAAGTGACTTAACTAGCATTGGTTGGCTTCCATTTAAAGCTGTGGCTAGCTTTGAGTATCAATGCTCAAACGTCTTATTAATATGGCTTGATTTTAGTGGAATTTAACATAAGCTTATTCTTCTTGGACCAAGAGGCTATCAATCTAAGGTCTTCATTGATTCGCTCGGTTGCATCTTCAACTAGACCACTTCCTTGCTCATAAGTTTTTCAAGAACCTTTGAGACAAAAGGCAGAAACGATATATATATAATAAAAGGATTTGTTTCCGGAGACATAATATTCTTAAGCACAGGAATGATTTTAGAAATCTTCTTTTGTTAGCGGCTTCCACTAATACTTTCGCCGTTGTTTCATAGAGTTAATGAGTTCTTGACCCGTATGGTAATTTTCTTTGGTTGTTGGGCCAGAAAATCCTAAGGATGTTTCGTAGACATCTATTAAAGAACTATTGCGGCTTTCTCGTGAAATCTGTTTTAACTGTTCATTTATTCTACATTGGAGTGAAACAGCCCTTCCTTGGTCCTTTAGCTGAGAGAGTTATTCCCACATGTATATTTTTTTAACATATACGGAAAGGAGCCTACATCGTCAACATTATCATGGTGTTTTAGGTAGGATCACAAAAAAAAGTATTAGCGACAATACTTGGCCCTGTCTCATCCGACAACATATCTTCGTGTAGATTGTGATATTTGGAATCTTCATATGTTTGTTGCTTTAGTTATAAAAATAACTTTATCCGGGATGCCCTCCCTGCGTCAAGCAAGCCAAATAAATTCCTTGTTCACGCTTTCTCGAAATGAACAGAAGGTGTAGGTGTAGTGGTGATCGATATTAAACGCACTGCTCAATTATGATCCTTAAGTGTGTTGAAAACCGTCTTTTTCGGCATCGAGTAAGGTGTTTTCTTGTGCGTTCCAGAACAATCATTCCTACTTTGTTCAACAGATGGCAAAACGCGAATCCCCATCCAGGTTTCGGACTTTGTTAAATCTTCTTTTTTCGGGAGCTTGACCATCATCCCCTTTTTCCACTCCTCGGGGAAACCTTCGGAGACCTAGAATGAATGTCGTTAGCGTCGCTTGGAATGCCGTCAAGTCCTACCGCTTTTTTGGACTTAATTATTTTGATTAATGTACAAATCTCATCACTACTGTTGGGTGTTAATTCTGAAGTTTGTTGCTTCGGGCCGCTCAGCAGATATTGGGTTCACATTGCTATCATTCAATCGGTTTAGAAATGTAGCAAAGTGCTCCTTCACCTTTTGATCCTCATTGGAGCTGAGCAGAGACCCATCTATGTTTTTAACCATCAGGTGTTGTTTTGAGCTGCAAGCACTAGTCAACTCCTCTTTTATCCTATCGACGGTACTGCTGTCGCAACTATTTCAAGCATCTTCTGCTTTTTCAGCCCAACAGTTGATGTGATTACGCTACAGTGACATGTGACATAAGATGACATGTGGTACAAAGATTCCAGCTCGTATCTTTCTTAATTTTAAAACAAATAAATAAAACTAATTTGAAAATAATAATATAAGATACAAACAATTTAAAATGTAATATTAATTTTCGTCTGAAATTGTGCAGTTTTTAACCAAAATTATTTTTAAAATTTTAAAACATAAATAAATTAAACTAAAAAATAATTCTATTAATTGATCTTTCATTATTTTTTTTTTTTTGTAAAAATACAGAATTACCCAACTAATTAATTATAAATTTAAAACGAATTTCGGGATAAATTCAATAATTAGGTTGCCTATGCGAAACGCGTTTTAAACTAATTATTACAAAGTTGTGCAATTTTGTATATAAAAAAGTTTATTTTCAATTTTCGAATTCGAAAAACAAACATAAAAAGATTAAACTATAAAAGTCGATAACTGGTCAAATACAGATTCTTTACTTAGCCCATTATTTTAGCGCATAATATCTGTCAAAAAAATAACTTTTTTACCGACAATTATATGCATTTCTCCCACTGTATAGTTAAAGTTTTCTTTGATATTTTACCTTAAACTAGTCTCTTTATTTATATTTCAGTGCCAATTTCCCACCAGAGAAGTACCCCTCATTCGAAGAGATGAAAAAGAACATATCACTGGTGTTTACTAACAATCACTTCAGTCAAGGACCCATCCGGCCCAATGTACCTGCCATGGTCGAAATTGGAGGCATCCAGATCAAAGAAAAATCCGATCCACTACCAGAGGTAAGCCTTTAACATTTAATTTCATAACCAAATGCAAACTTACGTGTTCTCCTCCATTATAGGATTTAAAGAAAATCCTAGATAATGCCAAACATGGAGTAGTATACTTCAGTTTCGGTTCGAACGTCCAGGGAAAATACTTAGACAAAACAAAAGCCAAAATCATGTTTGATGTTCTATCTAAACTCCCACAGACAATTCTATGGAAATGGGGTGAATCCGATTTCCCTGGTCAGTCACCGAATATAATCTACAAGACTTGGTTGCCACAAGATGATATCCTAGCTCATCCTAATGTTAGGCTCTTTGTCACTCATGGCGGTGCCGGAAGTGTAGTCGAATCACAGTATCATGGTGTTCCGATGGTTGGTATTCCACTCTTCGCCGAACAGCACTCCAATGTAGCAACAATGGAGAACTCCGGATTCGGAGTGAGTGTTGATTTTCCCACCATCAGTGTGGAGACTTTTGGCAAGGCTGTTCAGGAAGTTCTATTGAACAATGTCTATCGCAACAATGTTCAACGATTTTCCAAATTGTACAAGGATCGTCCATTGACAGCAAAGCAAACAGCTGTCTTCTGGACGGAATATGTCCTGAGACATCATGGTGCACCACACATGCAGAGTCCAGCTGTGCATTTGAACAACTTGCAACTGATGTCGTTGGATGTTATTGGATTTTTAATTGCTGTTCTTTATTTAGTGTTTAAGGTAGTAAAGAAAGCTTTCTCGGTTTTGTGGTCCATATGTTGTTCGAAGAAGAGCAAAAAGAGTAAAAAAGAGTAAAAAAGAGCTAAATTGGATAAAAAAACTTTTGTATTAAAGAACAAACTCAAGACCAAAATAATGTAGTCATGTGTGTCCTGTTTCATAACTTCCAGGTTTCATCTCACATTTGGTCAAGAGATTGACTAAAATGTGCATTGACAAGATTATAAGAGAATTGCTTGAGATCTCTTACATCAACTACTCGATCAGGGAATATTGAAACATATTCAAAGTATTAAGATCAAAAATGACAAGCAGCTATTAAAATGTCCCTTTTTCCGTCTACTAGACGCTTCTATCACAGAAAATGTTCTATTAACGTTTGAAATAGAATGTGTCAGGCAAAAAGAAAGCACGTAAAGTCTAAAATTCTTGGAAAAAGGACCTCATTTCAATTCCCAAAGGATTTGTTTGAAATTATTTTCTTGTGAAAGCCTTGGAAACCCCCCGCCCATCAACCAAGCTCCCAAGAAAGCGCAGAACATTACCACCTTACCAATCCCTGGACATACCAGAGTTGGGACAATATAGAAGGTCCCCCACGAAGTATATGTCACCCTCCCATGTGCTAGAACACACTTTGTCTAATGGAAATTTTATTGATCAAAATAATGAGAAGAGGAATAATAATTACTATCCCGTTTCCTAAAACCGAAATCCATAAATCACACTCTAGTTCCCGCAGAGAAATTAACGCCGTCGTCGTTGTTGTCGCCGTTATTGTTGAATGACGTGGCGTAAGGGTGTTTCCAGTTATATTACAGGCAGATTTGTATGTTGCAAGTGCAGCCCTCACATTAAGCTAAGGGATTACACACAGCTCTATTTAGCGGAGCGAGTGGATCATAAACGGCTATACCGCACTGAAGGCTATGAAAATATTTTTGGCCTTCGTTTGTCGTTTGCCTCTCTATGTGTCGTAGTGGTTAGGGGTGTTAATGAACCCTTAAACCGCAGGAAATTACCACACTATCAAGTGAATTTTACAACCCCCATCTGTTCGGGTCGGTCGCTCTGATGAGCGAGCTATTTGCTGGTGATGCATGTGTTTGGAATTCACTTTTTTGGGAATTCGGAATGGGGAAAGAACTGGTGAGGTGGTATGCAAATGGTATATGAATGCGCCCATGAAGGGGGTGGTTTTAGTTTGAAAAGAATTTTTGGCGGTATTTTTGGGGAATTTTACTGGCTTCCGTCGATATGCTCTATGGTTTTGGTGGTACGGCATGTGTCCAGACTAATTTATGAAAGTGAAGTTTAATTAGCATATTACTTAGGATTATTATTATTCTGGAATAAGTAGGTACAGAGCGTTGCAGTGCTTTTATAGAAAAATAATTATTGATATACTAAACCTTAGTAATATGATTTAGTATACGGATTTTCCATAAGGAGTAAATAACTTTTCTTTTATTTCAATGGGACGCAAACCATTTGAGTTGTCTCAAAAATTATTTTATTACTTTGAAACAAAGTCAAAATATTAGATTTCTACCCTGTTCCTGTCTCCACTACTACAACCACGACGACTATTTGGCAAAGATTATTTTTTTGACGTAGCTCTATGAAAGAAAATTACAAATTTTGAATAATAAGATCTAGACAGCTATCTAGAGGATAGAGAATAGTATCATTCGATAAAACATGCTCATCAATTTGAGGTTTCAATGAGTCGAATGCGGCACGGTGATGTTTAACCTACAAAGAATTCTTGCCTTTGAAATTTGCCATAAAAGTAACGTTGTGCTGTAACCTGTAAGTGCAATAAATCTCTGCGTCTGCACTCTGCAGCGATCTCTACTGACTGTAACACGTCAATCATTTTTATTAACAAAATTGAAAAATGGCGGATGATTTAAATGGCGTATTTTTTAAACAATGCAGAGATGATAGATTTGGCAGTTTTTTATATATTTATTTTTTCTTTAAATGTTTCTGTAAGGCACATAGGGGAAACGGACACAATCCCGAAAATCCAAAATTCCAAAAGACCAAAATCCAGAAAGTGAAACAAAATTTTGTATAATGCAATAAAGCAGTCAAAAATTTGCTTAACAAATTGCAATTAAAAATATGGTATTTGAGCTTCAATTAAATTAAAATCGAGTCGATTGTCTTTGCAATTTGTGCTCTTTAAATTAATTTTAGCTTTGTAATTAACTCTTAGTAAATAATAAAAATAATAATAAATTAAAATTATTTAGGTATACCAAAAGTTACGTTAAATTCAAATTTTATTTTCAATTAATATACATATAAGATCGTCGTAACGAATACACAAATTCCGAAAAAGAAATCCCGAAAAAATTTGCGCAAATTTTTGGTTTTATATAATTTGTCGGGATTTTGGCTTTTCGGAGTTTTGAAATTTCGGGATTCTGGATTTTCACGATTTTGGTTTTTCGGGATTTTGCGGGTTTTCAGGATTTCGGTTTTTCTATTTACTATTTTCTCACCTAAATTGTCTCTAGTTTGCAGAATTAGAAAAATTGCTTTCCAACCTGAGGATCGAATTGATGATATCTGGGTAAGCGGGAAAATACGTTATCTTCTGCACCACTGCCACTGCACCATTCCTTATCTATTGCACCGTCGGGGAAGACTTTTGATAAATCTCTTGCGAAAGGGGGGGAGGACTGGTTGAGGCTTATTTTATGCACAGCTTTCTCAATTTTAGTTACTGTAAACATATAAAAGTCTTTTTTATTATTAAATCTTTTTTCTAATATTTTAATTACCAAAACTAGACTTTTACATTTTCATATTTTTTTTATTAAAGAAATTAATAACTTTGAATTTATATAAAATAAACCACACAACAGGATTTCAGGCACTTTGTGGAAAAAATATTAAATGTGTTATTTCATCTTAAAAAGTTTTCAGAGAAAACAAATAACACCTTATTATTATATTTTATTTACAAAATATGAAATAATTGATTTTTTCACAAAGTTACAGGCAATATTTAAAAAATTATCAAAAGAATATAAGCTTGAACTTGAACACAACCTACAAATAAAAAACTAAATAAAAAAAAATCACTGAACCAAATTTTAAAATATTTTACAAAAAATAAAATAGGTAATCAAAAATATAAAAAAAAAATTGTATTGAAAAATTGAATTAAACGAATTTACTTCGTACTGCATGCACTGCATGCAGGGTGATTCGCAGATGTATTACAAAGATAAAGCAGTTTAGCCAGGAGGGCCATTTAAACTAAATTGCACGAATGGATCGCACGTACTTGCTCTTATGTGCGGTGTCGAATAAAATTTGAAAAAATTGAGGGAAATTCAAAGATTTTATTCGAATTTTGATTGTTCGAAAAATGTACGTATATTTAAATGCCATTTTATTTCTTTAAAAAGTGTGATTTTTTTCATTAATCGTGGGAACGATTTTTGAATAAAACGACTTTTATTTAATAACTTTTTTTTCAAAAATAAGAAAAAAATAATTGAAGAATGCAAAATTAAGCACCAGAATAACTTTAATTTAAAATCGAAATTTAAAAAAATCCGCTACCAGTTAAAATCAAATTTTTTTTTAATTATTTGAAAATTTTTGTATGTTAAATTAATTTGGCTGCATTTTAATTGTAATCGGGTACGCAGTTCTCGAGAAAATCGAAGAAAAAATATCCTTTGGAGGTACCGTTTTTAGCCATGCTCTCTTTCAGAACATTAAAAATAATAAAAAATATGAAAAAAATCTTTACACACTAGGCCCATGAATGTTTCTTATATTATAAATTTAAATGTTTGTATGTTTGGAAGTTTTGATGTTTGTTCCCCAATCACGCCTTAATGGGTAAAGGGCTTTGGATGAAATTTGGTAGATAGATGGACAATGTGCTGGATTGAAACATAGGCTACTTTTTTTATTCAGAGTTTCTATGGGAGAGTCTTAAATATGAAATACTGCATTACTTGAGGTTTGTTTGATATGCTTCAAGCTTTAACGACCGCGCCAATTTTTGAAGTGAATTAGACGGAAGAGTTACAGGATTCATTGTACTAGGTATTGTATATAGAGATATTAGAGATATGCAGGGTGATTCACGAGAAATGTGACTAATAGCTAGAGCGTGTAGGTTGGGTCTCGCGACAAAAAAAAAACAAATCGTCAAGCCACGAGGTACAATTCTCTAAAAAAATTACTTAAAATAGAAAAAAAAATTATTAAAAATTATTTTAAAAAAATGGCAGCGCTCACATGATATACCTTTTTGTAAAGCCAGAAACCTCTTTTTTTATGTTGCCTTCTTTAAATAAAGCTGTTTTAGGAAATACTTCGTTGCTGAAGGTTTGTTTGATATACTTCCATGCCTAAGTGACTGCACGAATTTATGCAGTTGGGTAAAAGGAAAAGTTAGAGGATTCTCTACATCAGTTACCTTTATTCCGAAAAAATACACCGTTGTTGAAATTACATCACTATTTTCAGTTTAAAATGAAATGAAAAGGAGATGTTTTGAAAAAAAATGTTTTTAGGCGTCATTTTTCTAATTTGGAAAGAATCTATAAAAACACAAATTTTTCAAAACTCCCGGAAAACATTCCAGTTAAAACTACTACTAAGACTGTGCTATTTGTTAAAGTGAAAAAATAACTAAGCACTAATTTTGAAGATTTCCGAATAATTAAAAAACTAGCTAGCGTATGACAGAATTATTATATTAATTCACAAAAACAAATGTAAGGTTAACTCAATTCTCAAAACGAACTGTTAGGCAAATTTAAAAGACGGTTAATTTAATTTAATTTTAGTACCTACCTTCCTTCCAACCTTATTATAGGTACCTAATGTCCTTAATAAATTCCATTAATACCTACCCACACCATACGTTTATCGATCCATCAAACATAATTAAGGTATTTTAATTAATTTGATTTCAAGAAGTAAATTATTGTTATTGGGACCTATATAGGTCCCTATATCTAGCATTATTGCCCTACTGCTGAATCGCACGAATCTTTATGCCAGTTGTTCAAATTTTTCCATACACAAATGAAAATTAAACTGAAAAAGTCCTTTATATCTTTCTATTAGCAAATTATATTATAAACAGTAAACAAATAGTGGAAAGATAATGCACTAAAAAACTGCAAAAGCTAACAATCCTATATATTTATGTGTTTATCCCTTTGTCATGACGCATGTTCGTTCGAGCTTCAACCCACAACGATTCTAAGGAAGTTGCACGTCAAAAAAAAAAACATTAAAATTAAATCTTTACCAAAAAGACGACTGCACTTAAAAAGGATTAGCACAGAGGAGCAAGTACGTGCGACCCAGTCGTGCCTCTTATTCTTTAAAGGCTAAGTAGTAGCTTAGGCAGCTCCCTCACTTTGCGGTGCGGTACTTGTAATCGGTATTTACCGCTTTACCGACAAAATACCGATTTCATGATCATCTCCTCAAGCCGGTAAACTTTCGGCATAGAATTATTCAAAACTGTTTTTGACGACTTCATATAATGACGTCATCAGAAGAAGATAATGTAATTGCTTGTTATTTACTTATGCGTGTACGCAAAATAAGAAATAAGTATTGGCGACATCCGTACATTGAAAAAATATACATTGTCGACTTTTTGTTGCGGCCAAAGAAGTTTTTTTATTTTGTATCAACAATTATGTTCTCATTTTTTTGTGTACAAAACAAACTGTCGCTTAGACGTCAAATACTTGCGGTAAATATCGAAACAGTATTGATTTCTTGTACCGACACTTGGTATACAGCTATCCTACCGTACCGATTCCGTACATACGGCACAAATGAGTAGGTGCCTGGTGCCCATTGAAATGTAATCAGTGAAATATCGGTTCCAAATTTTTACCGAGGAGAGAGTAGAGATACCGCACCGACAAGTGAGGGAGCGGCTCAAGTACTTTTAAAAAAATAAAAACATTTTTTTTTTGGTACTACCTACACATACATATATTCAACCTTTCCTATCTGCAAAAAAAACACAACCAACAACTAAAATGGGCCCTCCAGCATATAGACGTCTAACCGCACTCCGGCTCTGTGTTACTCACACTAACATTTCTTAGTGCTTTCTCGATATACCTTTTCTGGTAAGTCTAGGTACATATGTTTTATTCAAATGCAGTTACTGACAGATTTTTTGCCAGATTTGCTCGAGAACGTTCCACAGCAGATTATTATTATCTACCATTAAGATAGAGCTCCAGCATCCTATAACAAACTGGCTGTTGGTTTATCTTTATTATTTTAATAATAAATCAGGAATTTAAAGCTCATTATTTCGATTAAATATTATCATGAAAACGAACTCACAAGAAATTTTTCAAATCGTTAGTAAAAATATCATTTCAAATCTGGTGTTTTAAATTTCAAGTTCCATGACATTTTCGACAATAAGTTAACAATATTACTTTTTAGAAATGTTAATGACAATATCACGAGTTCTGTTATTAAACTAATTCGTTTTCGTGGCTTACTATATGCTTGAGTTCTACTTACCAAACACGTAAATGGATTACAAGCTTCTTGCTTCATTTTTGCTTATCCAACTCACAGTACGGATATGGACTTTCCAAAGGTTAGTTCGAAAAATCACTATAATTAGTTTGAATAAATAAAAACTTCGATGGTTTCTAAAAGAGTGTTTTTTCAACTTTTAGTGTTTAAATTTCTCCAAATTGAACATTGTGAAAATGCTCAAATTTTGGGATTGTTCACCGATCCATTCCCAAGTCACTCTATTATCTTCTCCTCTATCACATATGCCTTGGCCGAACGTGGTCACAACATCACGGTGGTAACAACTGTTCCACTAATCAAAAAACATCAAACCTATCGTCACATTCAATTGGATTGCTGTTCCATTCCCGAGGGATATTTCACCAAGAAGATCTATGAGTCCCAACCATATTACAAACAATTCCAGTCGTTTTTGGAAATCCTTACCAACTGTTCAAATCTAGTCTTACAACAACCGGCCATGAAGATACTGATGGCAGAAGAACACTTTGACTTGGTTATTCTCGGATATTGGATGAATGATTTTCTTTTGGGAGTTGCAGCTCACTTCAAGTGTCCCGTAGTTGTGGCACTGTCAATTCAGCCTATTCGACTGATAAATCAGCTTATTGGCAATCCTTCGGAGGTGGCATATGTTCCGCATTTTCTCAGTCATTTCGGGTTTGGGGAGCCGATGACATTCTGGGAGCGTTTAATGAATTTCCTGGGTAGTGAGATCTTCGAGCCAATTGTAATGTGGCTTTATATGGAAGATCAGCAAAAACAATATTACGAGTAAGTCATTCTACCACTAAAGCAAACTTTCAGTAACATCTACGAAGTCTTATTGAATTTCTAATTGCAGATACCATTTCCCTTCCTACAAATACCCGTCCTTTGAAGAAGTTAAAAAGAACATATCGCTCGTCCTAACTAACCACCACTTCAGCCAAGGTCCTATTCGACCAAACGTACCCGGTTTGGTTGAAATTGGTGGAATTCAAATAAAAGAAAAGCCTGATCCATTGCCTGAGGTGAGAAAACGGTTAACATGAAACAAACTTAAATTTTCAAAATGTGTCTCTTAAAAAGGATATCAAATCGATTTTGGAAAATTCAAAACATGGAATTATCTATCTCAGCTTTGGCTCTGGCATTCAAGGTGATGCCTTAGATAGGAGCAAGACTAAGATAATGTTCGATGTCCTATCAAAGCTTCCACAAACCATTCTATGGAAATGGGGAAAAACCGATCCACCAGATAATGCACCAAATATCATCTACAAAACATGGATGCCACAAGACGATATCTTAGCTAATTCAAATGTCAAGCTATTCATCACCCATGGAGGCCAAGGTAGTATCGTTGAATCTCAATACCATGGGGTTCCCATGGTTGGTGTGCCCCTATTCGGAGATCAGCATGTTAACATGATGAATGTCCAGAAAAAAGGATATGGTCGGTCAGTAGACTTTGCTAGTTTGACAGAAAAATCTTTTGGCGATGCAATAACTGATGTCCTGTCAAACAACAAATATCGCCACAATGTCCAACAATTTGCCAAATTATACAAAGATCGGCCAATGAGTGCCAAAGAAACGGCAGCCTTCTGGATTGAATATGTGATGAGGCATCATGGTGCCCCACATCTGCAATCTCCAGCGCTGCATCTAAATAAATTCCAACTCATGTCACTGGATGTTATAGGATTTCTACTTCTGAGCATTTATTTATGGCTTTGGGCTTTTAAGTATTGTGTTCATTTTATTTGTTTGAAATGTTTCTTAAAGCCAAAAAATAAAAAAGATTAACATCATCCCGTGATTATTTGTCTTAATTCCTTTCTGTCTAGCAGTAGTGGCTATTAAAGCCAGATAATGAAAACAAAGATATTTCCTTCATGAGCTGTAACTTTGGATAAAATTACTGTAAATCTTCCTCGTTCCGAATAGCCTTGCGATAACCCATTTACCCACCTCCAAACAGCCATCTACAATTACGGCGCATCCGTCGAATTGTTTTTACCCCATATACTTCCAGTAAATTTACACCAACGGCCACTTCATTTGGATTAACGTTGAAAAGGTAGCATCCTTATTCGCCCTCAAATAAAAGCTGTGTTCACAAAAATACACACTTTTTTCAACATCAACTTCCCAGGACGTATAAGCCACTCGAGTTAATCTCGCAGTCAAACACTTCAGATTCTTTTGTTGCACCCTAGTACATTAAGCATCCCACAACTTCGTGCAACTCTGAGCACCAACGAAGCCAATTCCAAGGGTGACGTGCATTTTTCGTTCCATTTAACCCCGAACTGCATCAATATCAGTTAAATGCCAAATAGTCCTAGTAGACGGGTTGATATACGAAAGAATACCATAATCATAATAGAGGGTTATTTGTGTTGCAATTTAACGACATCTTGCCTTTGACAGTAAATGCCAACTCTGCCAAAATATATAGCTGAAATGTGACTTCATGCAAAGCCTAATGAATTCGTTATGAGCCTATTAATTCAATTAAATCGTTTTAATTAATTGATATTAATTGCAATGCGGGACTTCTCTCTCTTTCTCAACATGGGCTTTCAAGGGCACAATGTGCCAAGTAGAAATTATTACCCACTCGCATATCCCGCCTCGTATATGTAATTAACTATGCGAAACATTCGACATTAAATTGTGAACAGGGTGGAGTTGACTCTATGGGCCACATAACAGTGGCAATCTCCCGCTGAGGCACTGTTAGCTTGGTTTTCATTGTTTTTTTTTTTGTGGGGCTTCCTTTAAGGCATTCATGGAGCTCATGATGCACCCCCTGGGGGCAGATATCTATGTGGTGGATCAAACACACCAAACAGAAACAGAATGGAGTATAGCGCTCAGAGCTGTACAATTTCAAATTCAAGCTATTGGGATTTTGACTGATAAAGAACAGCGTTGTTATTCAAAATCGATGCTAAACTTTGTTGGGTAAAAATTGTTTTTTTCTAAGGTTGACTGTTTTTGTTATTTTTTAGTTTTTAAGGTTTTTTTTTTAAAGATGCCATTATGTGTGGAATATAACATCGTTTAAATGTCCACCACGGCTTCTCTTGGTGGCGATCATGGATTCAATTTTCCATGACTCTAGGGCATAAATCAGGATGAATTTGACAGATGGCAATGGTTAGTTGGCTTTGAGGGCCGCTGTGGTTTGTGGCGGGTCAGTTGAATTTTGCACAAGTGCAGGCCCAAGTCATCCATGGTGATTTGGCAAAAGAGACTTATTATATGACAGCCAATTTGACAGATGTAGCTTAAGCAAGATGGCCACTATCAACTGTCAAAGTTCAGAACTCCCTATTGGATGACCCTTTCATCATCATCATCATCATCGGCGCAACAACCAGGATCCGGTCCTGGCCTCCTTCAACAAATTCTTCCATACATCCCGATTGCTGGCCGACGCCATCCAATTGCACACCCCAAGGCTTCGGGCGTCCTGGTCTACGCCATCCTTCCAACGTAAGCAAGGTCTGCCACGTTGTCTTCTACCATAAAAAGTACAGCAAAAGACTTTCCGAGTTGGTTCCTCTTCGCTCATGCGAGCTAGGTGTCCAGCCCACCGGAGTCTACCGAGCTTTATTTTTTCAACAACATATGCTTCGAGATAGATTTCATACAATTCATGATTGTATCTTCTCCGGAATCGTCCTTCCTCACACACGGGGCCAACAATTCTCCGTAAGACTTTTCTCTCGAACGCGGATAAGAGATCAGAGTGCCTTTTTTGTAAGCACCCAAGTCTCGGACCCGTATGTGAGTACTGGTAAGACCATAGTCTTGTTCAGCAGCAGTTTGGTTTTTATGGTAAGGTTTCTAGATTTAAAGAGCCTTGACAGACTATAATAGGTTTTGTTGGATTTCTTCCTCCATATTGTTATCGGCTGCTACTTTTGACCCAAGATAGTTAAAGGACTGCACTACTTCAAGTTCGTGCTCCGCTACCCTGATGGTTGTACCAACATTTCTCGCAGACGTTGCCGCCATGTACTTAGTCTTCCCTTCATTTATGTGCAGCCCCAGGTATTTTGCCGCTTGCTCGACCTGGGTAATGGAGTCTTGTACAGCTTGTTGGCTTCTGCCGATGATGTCGATGTCGTCTGCGTAAGCTAGTATCTGGCTGGACTTGGTGACGATAGTCCCTCTTGTTGACGTGCCAGAGTCACGGTTTTGCTTTCTCCAACGCCAGGTTGAAGAGGATGCAAGCCAAACCATCCCCTTGTCGGAGTCCATTAAAGATGTTGATTGGTCTGGATAGCAAACCGGCTACTTTTACTTGGCTTGTGATGATGGTCAGCTTACATAGTCGTGTCAATTTATTTGGGATGCCGAATTCTCTCATGGTCTTATAAAGTTCTACCCTGGCTATGCTATCGTAGGCGGCTTTAAAGTCTATAAAAAGATGGTATGTGGGATATTAAATTCCAGACTTTTTTCCATCACCTGCCTAAGGGTAAAGATCTGATCAATTGTTGATTTGCCTGGTATAAAACCACATTGATATTTGCCGATTATGGTATTAGCGTATGGGGCTATCCGTTCTTGCAGAATAGAGGAGAATATCTTATAGGATGTACTCAACAATGTTATACCCCTATAGTTGCTGCATTTTGTGATATCTCCCTTCTTATGTATGGGACATATGATGCCTTCCGCCAGTCTTCTGGCATCTCTTCGTGTTCCCATACGTGTACTATGATTTCATGAATTGCTTGATGTAGTGTTGGCCCTCCATGTTTGATCAGTTCTGCAGGTATACCAT
The DNA here is from genome assembly GCA_963971375.1 of Platycheirus rosarum. Classification (NCBI taxonomy): domain Eukaryota; kingdom Metazoa; phylum Arthropoda; class Insecta; order Diptera; family Syrphidae; genus Platycheirus; species Platycheirus rosarum. The sequence goes on along the minus strand of OZ020510.1, from coordinate 38,722,549 downwards.
CGGCTCCTGAGGCCTTATTATTTTTGAGCCGATTAATCGCCTGTTTTATCTCCTCAATGCTTGGTGGCTGCAGCATGAGATCTTCTTCTTAAAATGTTGGAGTCTCCATTTCTTCCGTGAGCTGACCGTTCAGCAGTTCATTAAAGTACACTTCCCATCGCTCCAGAATGCCTTCAGGATCGGCGATGAGATGACCCTCTCTGTCTTTACAATATGTACAGCGTGGTGTGTATTGCGACATGTTTCTGACGGATTGGTAGAACTTCCGCGCCTGGTGCGGACTTCGCTCTCTATTTCTTTCCATTTCACAGACAATATTTTTTCCCAGGCTGCCTTTTTTCGTCTGTGAAGTCTTTTTTCTATTCTTCTGAGCTCTTTATATTCATCTTCGCGTGCCCGCGTTCTATGAGACTGTTCCATTGCTCGGTATGCAGCATTCTTACGTTCAGTCGCTCCGATCTCTGCGACTACTGCCTAAAATGGTATCAGCAGTACTAATGACTTTGTTCTTAAGGCGTGACCATTTTACCTCTACGCCCGACATTCTGTCCCCAGGACTTTCTCATTCCCTCATCGAGCTCTCCGAGGGCGAGCTTTAGTGCGCGACTGTTTTGGTTGCTTTTGCATTCATCGCGTAGGGCAGCCGTGTTGATTCGAACAGCGGATGCAATACTTCTTCGCATAGCAATCCGCCCTCGGAACACCATACCAACGAGATAGTGGTCCGAGTCGATGTTGGCACCTCGATACGTTCGTATCGTCCTCAGGCTCGAGTAGTGGCGGCGATCCATCAACACGTGGTCAATTTGGTTACGAGTGACTCCATCAGCCGATACCCAAGTGACTTTGTGGATATCCTTACGCGGGAGGATGGTACTCGCAACGACCAATTTTGTTGATGCTGCCATTTCTATGACTCGTAGTCCATTGTCATTAGTGTTCTCATGCAAACTATGGGATCCTATGTACTGCCTGAATACTGGCTCGTTGCGTTGAAGTCACCAAGGATGATTTTAACGTCATACCTTGGGCAGGCATTGAGGGTCCTCTCTACAAGTTCGTAGTAGGAATCTTTTTCTTCTTCTTCGGACTCCTCAGTAGGTGCGTGAACGTTTATGAGGCTGATGTTATTGAATTTGCCTCGCACGCGAAGGGTGCATAGCCTTTCATTTATTGCGTTAAAGCCGATGACGGTAGGCTTCATTTTTTGGCTGACTAGGAAGCCTACCCCGAGCACATGGTGTTTTGAGTGACCGCTAAAATATATGTCGTATTCTTTTTTCTGCAAAACACCATTCCCTGGCCATCTCACTTTCTGAAGTGCTGTTATGTCAGCTTTATTCATGGCCAGGACATCAGCTAGCTGTTGTGCAACTCGAGCTCTATAGAGCGTTCTGACGTTCCATGAGAAAATTCTTAAATCGTTTAGCCGTTGTCGTTGCTTAGTTCGTCGTTGAGAAATCAGTATATTTCCGAGGCTTGTTGTCGGGTTCTGAGTAATATTTTTTTACGGGAGAGGTTACTAGCCACTCGCCAACCCTTAGGAAGTGCTTGCAATTTTTGCTAATCTGTGTATTTATTTGTTTACTGTTTTTCATTAAATTAAAAATGAGCCTAAGGAATTGTCGCTTTCATCCAACTCTAATAAAAACGGACGAACATTAGCGAAATATTTGGTGTGAACAAAAATATGGTAAATACAAGCTTTAGTAGAATCTGCGAATTCACTAGAGATTCCAAATCGAGTGAAGATAAAAGTATTAAAAAAAATCCTAATTTCAGTAAGGACCTCAGGACAATTATATCAGGTAAATTTTTAAATGAAGTATATACATAAATGCAAACAACAGCTATCAACATTGGTTCATATGTTTTGGTGGAGGACCTCAAGATCATTATTTGAAAAAAGTGCAATTTGATCCAATGAAAATATCATTACTTTCACTACTGTTATTTAGTTCAAATAATTCATATATTTAAAATTAATGATATTTAAAAGCAATAAAAAAAAGAAAATACTCTTAACTATAAATTGTTAAGATCATTAATACATCTTATGAATTTGACCTCCACACATCTTTAGCTGTGGATCTGGATCTGGATTATGTCTTAGCACGTATTACAATAACAATTTTAAGTACTGCTTTCTATCTGTATTTATTTCAAGATCCAAGAATTAGTATTAATTCTAAAAACAGATGACCCTTTTGCAGTATTGTAATAGGAATTTAACACAAAATAATGCATGCTCTGGATCTAGATCTGGATCGTTTTATTTATCGGCAAAGATCCATATGGATCTTGGTGGATAATAAAACGCAGCTATTATGCTCCCATATCTTACCCATAAATTCATACTTCATTAACATCTTGGTCCTTTGTGGCAGCCAGTCGTTAACATAAATATTGCCTTTGCGAGAAGAGAAGATTTTGTCAGATTTTTGGAGCGCCGATATCTTAGCTTATACGGCAACCAAAAATTTCAGTAGGTTATCATTTTATCAAAAACAACTTTACCGGAAAAGTCTATTAACGATACCTTTTATAAAGCGTTTTTTTTTATTTTCGGCTTCCGGCTCAATGGATTTGTATTAAATTTTATATTTGAAATGAAATTGGAAGTACAAATAATTCTGTATACTAACATTTTGAATATTTTGTTTTTTCTATTTATAATTAATTCATGATTTTGTTGTTTTAAATTTTCAATGTTTTTTTAAGTTAATTTTTTTTTTAAATTAATAATAAATAAAAAAGGGTTTTATCTAAATTGGTTCTATAATTTTCGAAATGCTTTTTTTATAAATTCATTATTGTTTGAAGCATGTGATGGCGTACCCAATTTTTACCAAAACCGTTAAGTGGTGTAATTTGTATACATTTTGTTAATAATATTTAAACTATGTGTCTGTAAGACACAATGCCTTTTAGAATGCAACCGTATGTGGCACGAAACTAGTCAGAAGAATTAGAAAGATAGGAAAGAATTTTTTTTCGTCGCTGTAGATCGAGGATTAGGTGACTATTTTCTCACTTAAAACCCACGGACGGCTCTAGCTTGCTCTCTCAATTTTAACGTAACATATAACTTACCCAACAGTTTAAATTTCTCAGTAAAAATTGAAAAAAATCCACAATCGTATCCTTTTTTATAACAACACTGTTTACTACTTCCACACCCCTCGCTGACTCTCTAATTAATGGCATCCATTCGATGAATGGCTATGAAAAGCTTTTTTGCTTTCCTTGTTCAATAGAATTTCTCATTATTTCGGCAATATTTTCCGTTTACGTAAACTTCCGCTCTGATAGATGTTACTTAATAAAATGTACACATGCATCTTGAATTAGGACCATATCCTCGTCGTCGTCGTCATCATCATCCTCCTCATCAGAGGAGTTCCATGGGTGGTGGGATAGGTTTGTGTTGTTTGGTATTTTCCTCTTGCCTGTCGCACAAGGATATTATTTCTCCCTTAGCTAAATATATAACGCCATAAATTTTCAATGGGGCGATGAAGGGTAGACAAAGTCTTTGGTCCTCTGATGTTGGATGCTTTTAACGTTCTTCAAATAAGATCGGACAGGCACATGTAAACAATGAGTTGTGTTTGCAGAAGAAGCACCAGAGCATATGGTGCAGCAGTGTTATTTGAAAGAACAATTTTCGGGAGAAATTTGAAGCTTTAAAATGGTGGGTTCTGGGGGGGGGGAGGGCAAAAACAACGTAGAAATTTATTGCATCACCAGAAAGGCATAAGTCCTACATATGTTATACTCGAAGGGATTTTTAAATTCCGAAGGAAAGAATTATGAAGGGGTGGAAAAATGTTAGGTCAATACTAATTTGAAGAAGGGAACATCATGATTCATGACGTAAGATTATGAAATGCCCATAAAAGGATGTCTTCAAATGAGGTTTTGCAAGAATTAAAATAACATTCGTCAAATACTTGTTATAAGGGAGGTCGCAATAGATAATCTATAAGAATCCTCTCGACAGAACCTTATTGATATATTGAGAAAATGTTGCTGAAACAAATTCCAACTTTCGATGTACAGTCATATACAGGGATTCTTTCTTTAGCCGTACCTCGCGAACGTGGAATGACTTACTCTGTTTAACATCCATGACAGGACAAAGCACCAAAAACGTTTCTTACTCAAAGCATTCATTCATCATCTGTTTACGCTGATGTTTATGATGCGGTTGATGGCAGCAACTTTGCTCAACATCATCACGTCTCCAAAATGTCTGATAAAACATAAAATAAATTGCATTCGCCAGAAGATGAAACCACTCCCGACATCCTTTTGTACTTTATGCGGGAGGATATTTGGTGCCCGGAGGCACAAGCTCCACATACATAAGTGGCATGCAAACTGCGCAATTATTCAGCTCATAATCCACACCTTTTCAATGCTAAACTTGAACATAAAAAAAAACAAAAACACAACTTAAATTGAACTTGCTTGGATTAATTGAGTTGTAAGGTAGTCTCCTTGCCCGAAGTCTCGTTCCGTCGGGCAGGAGCAGCAAAAGGAGCGTTTTATTACCACCCCCAACCCCCATCTTCAACACCTGACTTATGCTAATTATCATTCGTATGGAAATCATTTCCGTTTGTGTTATGGCCTCTCAACATGAATGTCTGAATAAAATGCAACATCCGCAGCACAGGCACGCAGGCCATGGTGACGCCAAAAGTGTAAGCTACTGTCTGAACAACATGGTTTTTTTAAGCTTTTGTTTTCATAGCATATATTCCTGGCTTTGTACTACAATTCTTATTTTTTACTTAGCGTCCTTCAGGATAATTAAGAAATTAAAGTTCTGATGGTAAATGTGTTGCGTGGGAAGTGAATTAGCGTGTAGCAATGTCAGTGATTAATGTTGAGTAATATGGAAGTTTTTTGAGTGAGTGGAGTGAGTAATGCAAAAAAGACTTTGTTTTAAGTTTATCGCCAAAAGTGATTCCCCATAATTTATCAAATTCTAGATGAAAGCTTTATGAGCTATTATATGAGTAGGTATAAGGAAGCTCATTCACACATTAGATCAGTCATTTCCTCATTTGCATAAAAATACACACTTACGTACTGGAGTGAATAGTAAAGTAATTACAAGAAAGTTTTAGAATAAAAATTTGTAATTAAAATTGAGTTATTTATGAGTACAGATACGAAGCAGAAGATTGATAAAGAATAGAAAATACAGTAGGTATACCTCACAGGCGTGTGTCTCGATATAGATGTTCTGAGGAAATATTTGGAATTATTATAAAAACATGATTATTGCGAATTTGAAATAACTCTAAAGTTCGACCGTTATAAAACTTTTAACTAATGCGCCGTATTTAGAGAGCAAGTCTTCGATTTTTTAACAATTCAAGGATTTATTTAAAAATTCCTAAAAAACAAGAATTGGTTTACAAATGTGTACAATTTTAAGCAATCATTTCTTAAAAGTTATATTCTCTCTATATAACCTATCACCACCAAATTTCTATTGCAAAAAACCTCATGGAACGATAAACGTCAAGAGGGCTGTCAAATCATAGAAGCACGTTCATTAAGCTATAAATGGAATTCCCAGATCAGTCTCAACAAACGGTAAACAGTAAATGGAATGATTTAGTATAGAAAATAGAAGAACAATGTGCAAGAACTTTCCGATCACTTGCCAATTACTGTGGGAAGGACAAATGAGTCATTCTTTGCTCTGATGACTCATCATTTGTCCTTCCCTTCAAACTATTGCCTAGATTAGAATTATGAAGTTGATCAACAACCTTTTAAGTCTAAACGCATTATGTTCATCATTAGCTGAAGTACATTCTTATTATTTCATTTATAAGGAGTTCTTCAACAAACACCGCCCTTGCATAAGGTCATTTTTTCTAATTTGGCAAGTGATAGCTTGTAGGAAGTTTTTTTTAAGCCAAACCTTAGCAAAGTACAGATTTCAAATCTTGAGCTTTAAAAATTAGTTTTGTGCAAGTTCTATACAAATCAACTAACAATTTAACTTGTATAAGGTTCTAAACAAGCTATAGTAACATTTAAAGCACTTATACAAGTTATTTTGGCGCACATTACACAAGCTATTTAACTGCTATAAGCCTTTTGTTGAATGGTTTTATATAAGCAAATAGCTTTTCATGAAATGTTATTAGTTCTCTGAGCAAGCCATTTTCTGACAGCTAAATGCTAAAAGCCTGCTCTGGATGTTATAAAAAGGCCTTGCCAAAGCCTTTCAATGACAGCCATTGCTAATAGCCTGCTTTGGATGTTATAAAAAGGACTTACCCAAGCCATTTAATGGCAGCTTTTGCTTATATCATGCATTATGTTAATATAAAGGCTATTACTTGCTGGGCTACATAATTTTTTTTTAAGGGAAAAAGGTAATTTTTGTTACCACAAAAAACCAGATTAAGGATTTGTTAAAAGAAAAATTGCATTATTTTTGTTTTGTTTTAAGGTGTTGAGTTTTTATTGCATTATTTGTGTTGCGTTTTTTAGCTTTATTTCTCCTCAAGCAGTTGCCAAACTGAATTTTCTAATAAATACTGCAGCGTTTGAAATTTTATTTTAAATACAAAAGTGGAAACTTTTTATTTACCTGAGTTTACTCGTATTCTTCTCGTAACTCTCCAGTACTCTACCTCTACACCAATTCAGGGTTGGGGAAATTAACATCAAACATCGACAATACAAATATTATTTTAGTTTATATAAGGCCTTTTTAGGCATGCCTTATCAAGTTGTTTGCATTTTATTTTTAGTAAGCATCTTTGGAAAGCCTTATACAAGCCATTTTGAATCTTTATCTACAAGCCTTGTATAGAGCTCACCAAACTCACTTTTGTAAGGCTTTATAACAGCTATTTTTCTTAATTGTCAAAGTTTGAAATGGGTGGCTTAAAAATTGAACCTTATACAAGCTAAATTGTTAGTTGGGAAGGCTTTTGGATAAAGGTTAAAATATTCTGTGCAAGGCTTTCCCAAAATTTGTTTGTTGGAAATTAAGAATGTAATAGCTATAAAGTCAATACAAACAATTTGTGTAAAGCTTGCCTATAAAGCTCTTATAAAAACAAATTGTTATTTTAACATTGAATTCGTGTAGTGATAGAATTCTGGAGTAGCGCGAGATGGACTCGAGCTTAAAACCCAGGTAAATAATGACACTACACTGTTATAATTCAAGTATAAATAGGTAAGTCAGCTTATAATTTAATAAATCTCGCTTAAACTATAAATAAACGATATATTTAATGTTTCAACTGTTTTGTTTACGTTGCATTTATTAATTTCAACAATAATAAATAGTAAAACTATAAATAATCTAACGAGTGAAATGTCTTCAGGAACACGTCAAAATGGCTCAAAACCACAGAAGAACTCTACTCCCGCCAAAAATAATGATGTGTGGTGGTTTCGTATCGACAGTCGACTCAATGCATTATCTAAAGAGTTTAACAATTCAATTAAGACTCTTGAACAACGGATTATAAACAAAATAAGCAACATTGAGTCTAATCTGGTCGTCGAGCTGAGCCAACTAAAGAATTATTGTTCTCAACTTGAGTCACGTATTGATTCACTCGAACAAAATGAAATTAATGCTGATGCCGTCCTTGTCGGTGTTCCTGCCACATTTTCATTAAATGCAGCGAAGATTTGAAGAAACTCACCACTCACAGAGAACACATTCATCGAAATCCAGAGGAAAGTCAACACGAACATCAACTCCAACATACTATTACTAACTCCTAATCTCTTAGTTTATCCTAATTTCTAATTTTTCTTCTTTAAATGCATTTTTTTCTCTTGCAAATAACTAACATACTTGTATCTACTTCTCTTCTCTTTTTTTTCTTTATTTAAATTTTATTGATATTTTAATTTTGTCCCCCTTTCATTTTCAATTCTTGACCTTCTCAATCCTGTAAAGCACATATAATCATTAGATTTATTTTTAATTGTACAACTCTGCGATAAACATTAAAAATAACTATAATTGCCGTGTATTTAAAAAGTCATGATTATTACATTTTTATCGAAATATCCCATGATAACAAGAAAGTTTTATTAGGTTCCATGTATATGGCTCCGGACGTTACCAATTACATGTTAGTTGAATGTGTTTTAGAAGACTTAACTGCAGCTTGTCCAAATATCGTTGTTTGTGGTGATTTAAACTTAAACTTACTAAGAAATCAAAATCCGCTATTTCATAACATGGTTAAATCCATAAATATGCAATTTGCCAACACAAGCAATCCTACTCACTCCATGCCCAATAAAACTTCCTCTCTCTTGGATGTTTTTCTTGTTTCTCGATCAGATATGATTAATGGCTATGATCAGATTCCTGTCCCAGCATTTTCGCATCATGATTTGATCTCTCTTTCCAACTGATGCACAAGAAAATACTTTTACCTATCGGCACTTTCAGTCAATTAATATTGATTGTCTCTTTAGCGAATTTTCAAACCTAGATTGGTCACCCGTGTATCTGACTTCCGATGTGAATAAGCAAGTAAGGGCTCTTCAAGATAATTTATGCTTTCTTTACGACAGACACGTTCCACTTCGAACTAAAACTGATAAAATAAAAGTCCTGGTTTTCTCAAGAAGTGATAAGTTTAATAGAAAAAAGAGACACATCATATGCCCGATGGAGAAGATACAAATGCCCGGCTATGTATGTGGAATTTAAGCAAATCCGCAACAAAGTTTCCTCTTTAATTAAAAGAAACAAAAGAATTCATTATGAAAATAAATTCAATGCTGATCAATCGAGTTCTTCATTTTGGAAAAATATTCGTGAAGTGGGAATAAATCCAAAATCATAATCTATTATTAATTTGAGTTGCAATGACCTTGACAACTTAAATGCAAAATTTGTAGGTTCTGTATGCAACAACGATTCAAGCCAAAGCAATATGACAAATTCTTTTTCGTTTAGTTGTGTCGATGAAGTTGCTGTAGGAGAGTGCATTCTTGGAGTGAAATCTAAAGCCGTACAACTCGATGGAATTAGTTCAGTTTTTGTGAAAATTCTTCTTCCCGTTCTCTTAAGATTAGTTACACATATTTTTAATACGTTTATTACTACAAGCAAGTTTCCAGATGCCTGGAAGACTGCAAACATTCTACCAATTCCTAAAAAATCATCCTCAAATGCTCGGGAGTTTAGACCAATTGCAATCTTGCCTTTTCTGAGTAAGGTCCTTGAAACATTAATTAGCAAGCAAATGAAGCAATTTCTAATAGTTAATAATTTAACAACTGAATATCAATCAGGGTTCAGAAGACATCACAGTTGCGTTACAGCTCTTTTAAAAGTATCTGAGGATATTCGTTCTGGGATAGATAATGATATGATGGCACTCATTGTATTTCTCGATTTTTCAAAAGCTTTTGATTTTATCGACCACAAAATTCTTTTTCAAAAACTTGCTTGTCAATTTGACTTTGAAGGCTCTGGGTGTAGAATGGTGGCATCATATCTTGAAAACCGTGCTCCAGCAGTATTTTGCGAAAATAAATGTTCATCTACCTTACCTATTAGAACGGGTGTTCCGCAGGGGTCTGTTTTGGAGCCATTATTATTTACACTGTTTATCAATGATATTTCTAAGTCCATACAAACCTGTAAGCATCATATATTTGCTGATGATGTTCAGAAATATATAGTATTCCCGAAATCTTCCCTTCAAGAAGCTTTTTCTCAAATGAACCATAACCTATGTTCTGTTTATCAGTGGTCAGAGAAAAACAACCTTCGATTTAAGCCTATAAAAACAAAAGCTCTACTTGAAAACTGAACAAAAAGCACTAACTTTATTATACCCACTTTATTTCTAAATAACAACACCATCGAATTTGGAAACAGTTTTAAAAATCTTGGAATCATATTTAATCAGCAGCTTAACTGGACTGATCACATAAATAAATTGGTCTCTAAAATTTATGGTATCCTCCGTGGACTGAATCCAACCGCAAATTTTTTGTCAATTGATGTTAAAATAAAATTGATTAAGACTTTTGTCTTACCAATAATTTCATATGGCTGTGAATTATTTTCTAATATGAATCATGATTCCAGGAGAAAGCTCAACGTTGCTTACAATAGTTGTGCTGGATGCCTATCTTAACTTCTGAACAGTTGTCACTCTACGAAAAATTGTTGTCCATGAAAGCCCTATTTACTTATTTAGCTTTCTAAATTTTTAAAGGTCTGAGCGAACCTTACAATTGATTCCTCCAAGACATAAATATCTAATAAGTTCGAGACATTTTTTCATTTATTCAGTTTATCTTTGGAACCTCCTACCTCAAAACATTAAACGTGCGATTCGCTCTAATCAATTGTTTAAGAAAACCCTTTTTGAACACTTTGCATTAACTAACTGATGCTTGTGCTTATTCTTTTTCAAATTTATAAAATATTACTCATGTACCTACTTATAAAATCTTTATATTCAATTCTTGGTAACTACTGATAAATTCTTTACTTTTACCTGTAATTAATATAAGTTAAACTTACATGTACAGTCGATAAACAAATAAATAAATAAATAAATTAAAAATTAATCTATTGAAGGCTAGCAAGTACTTCATGGCAATACAAAAATCATACAAGGCCCTTATACATATAAACAAGTTCGCAAGGTGTTAGCAAAAACTATCAAAAAGGGTTGCGTAGGTCTTATTTATAAATTATAACATCCTGTTATAAAAAAGCTTGCTGAGACAAGCTAATTACATCCTATGGACATCAATTTGCTGCTATAACACCTGTCAGCAAAAATCTTAAAGGAGTTAAAAAGCTTGCGTAATGTGCGCCAAATGACTTGAATGAGGTTATTTACTGTTTCTATAGCAATCTGAAAATGGTTTGTTTAGAATCTTTTAAAGAGGTTTTTTTAGAGGCATACAACCTTTTTAAAAACGTAAAACACAACAAATGCAATAGAATGACCAAAATGTTGGCATTTAAAGCACAAATTTTCATGGCATATGGCCATCTTGTCGGTCTAATTTTGCACTTCTAAATGATCAATCTCTGCTTTTATACGTTGACGTATACCCCCACAAAAATTTATCCAAAGGTGTCAAATCACACGAACGAGTTAGCTAATCCACAGGTCCATTTCTTGAGATGATTCGCTCACCAAACGTTTGGCTCAACAAAGTGATGATTTTACGCGCTATATGTTAGAACCATTTCTCCTCCAAATTATTTCCAATGACATGATTAATAAAAAATACGAATCATTTGCCTGTAACGTTCGCTATTCACGGTAATGTTGGCACTGTTTTCTGATTTAAAGACAAATGGCCGATGACGTTGTGAAGTCCTTAAAAAACCGAGCTGACGGCAATATCATTGCCTCTCAATTCATTAAAACGGTAAATGTAACCACTAAATATGAAATGTATTAATTGAAAATAAAATATAAAATTAATTAATTACTTACTTAATAATTGGAACTAAGACGTTCAGTGGAGGTTTAAGATTATTTTATATATTATGTGAACCGTATGCATTTTTTCAGCTGTTGATGCCGGTTATATATATAGTTTTTCAATAATACAGTTTTGCCCAGATTTAATTTAATGAAACATTTAAACTTACACATCCTTTTATCCTTTTCATAATAAACAATAAATTGACAGATTTATTGTTTTTACAGCCCCATCACGGTGTGGGTGGTCTTAAGTCTTAACCAAAATCTACACCACAATTGATGTGAATTTACCATTGCCACCTGCACGCATTTGCACTTAATCCCGCACTCATATCAATAAATCAAAGGTGAAAACAATATCATATGAGACCACGGTAACCCCAAACATGGGGCGACCACATTTCCACAGCAGGGTTAAGCTCGCACTATTCTCAATCCAACCAAGGGCAAAGTGTCAATCGCAAGAGGTGGAATTATTGTGACAAGGACAATGACATATATCCAAAGCTGCGTATAGATTGTCATATATCTTTGCTACCACAAACACCAAAGTCCTCTTCTCACAACACCTTTAAATGCTATTCTCCAACTAATGCCAAAGTATCCATAGCCAGAGCGAAGATAGCTTAGCCGAAAACCAACCGCATCCTTCCATGATGATCCTCTAATGAAACCAACACCGCACAATTCCAATTTACATTCGTAATAAAACTTCAGCCTTTTAGGAAGGAATTACTTCGACTTGAGCTAAACATCCTTGTTTATGGCCACCATAATCCACTTAGGTATAGTTTGCGTTATGTTATCCTGTCGACGTTGAAATACATATATCGAGAAACTCCGTTTTGGTGGAGACTGTTGGCTATGGCAGAACTCTGGGCACAGAATGTGAATGTTATCCTTTCAAACGGTATCGGTGGCTTCCACCGCTAGGTGTCCTTGGGTACTTTATTCACATTAGTATATGTGTGGGTGCATTAGAAATCCATTTGTGGCTTACCTCTAGAGTATCCTCGAAATGACAGAAAAAAAATTATTCAACCTAACGAATTAAAACACTTTACGTGCGTTTGTCGTTCTAGCACGGTATAGCAGACTGTGCACTGTGCACAATGACAATGCCCGTCTAATACCGAAGTCCTTTGTGTACTCGAAAGCTTTTATTCTTTTCTAAGTTTGGTTGGAAATTATTTACTAAATTGCCACCAAACAGTAATGGACGTGCATGGTGCACGGCACCTGAGCTGCCACACAGGAACCGGATACGTGTGTAAGTTTCTTTGCACAAGATACACACTTAGTTTATGATGCTAAGATAATTTTGTGAATAGTCCTCGTACTCGTCGTGCACTAGCAAATGGAACATGTTTCACTTAGCTACCTGTGGCACACCGCAAACCTGGGTGGAAGAGAGCTTAGGATAAGCTGCAGTGAAAACTAGAGTAGCACACTGGCTAATTTACATGCTTGCCTAGTGTACTTTTAGATGGTGTGTTTAGATACGTTATCACAACAGCTAAGTAGGGCAAGTCCTTAATGTGGTATAACAAAATGGAATTTAAGTTATTGGATTTCTTAATTTTTTTATTATTTATCTTATCTCTTTGGCTTTTATTTACATTTTAAATTTCATTAAATAAACAAAGGCATACGGTAACCCTAGAGTTTCATCGCATTTAATTAAAAATATAAATTGTCCATTTGCTTTGTTAACTTGGAAAAATAAATTACCTTAGTGTACATTTAAATTCATAAAAGCAATATGGCAACTCTATGTATTTCATTGCACTAATTTTTCATTTTTTTAAATTTTTTGACTTGTTTATAATTCGACTACGATAAAACAATATTATCACTTGTTAATAACCGATCTGGCAAGCACTATGGATAAACAAAAAAAAGCTTCATAAAAGCTCTTTAACTAATAAAGCTTTATTACTGTTACTGAACAGTGAACAGTCAACTACACATTTGCAGTAGCTCAGAAAAGTATGAAAGTAAGCAGAGCTCCGATCAGCAAGTCATTTAGCTCGTTGGGAAAAAGAGCACGATGCCAGATACTTCAATGCACGGGCAACATTCAGCAACAACACCAACCGAAAAAGCAGAAGCTCTCGCTAAGCATTTTGAGCAGACCTTCAAGGATTGCCCACCCAATCACCTTGTTGAACTCATCGAAGAAGTTGAAAACAAGTTTGAAGAAGTTGCAGCCTCTAATACTTGAGTCACTAACTTTAATGAGGACAATCTTGCACTCGGACCAACTGGAGATGATTTTACTTTCATCGAGGGGAAGTAACTGACATAATTCACGGCGGAAATTCTAAGAAGTCAGTAGGAAATGATGGGATTTTTGTTTTTTGTAATGACAAACATTTTCACACAACACGAGAAGGCACGCTCATTTGTGACAACCGAGATGGTTTGGAGGTAATGTACGAGATGTTTGGTGATATCAACACAGATGTACGCAGATGTACATTTGAAACAGGGTTGCCGTCTGTCATGCAAGTAGTTTTATTAATTTTAATAATGAAAAAAATCAAAGTAGAAAAATTAGTATAATTTCTTATAATATAGTTGGCTTGGATAACAAATTATGTATCGTAGACTTTTTTGTATTTGTAAAAAAACATGATGTGTTCTTCGTTTTTGAAACTTTCATAACAAGTTATTAGATAGAACATTTTAAAAATACTTCAGCGAATATAACTTAACTGGATACCTGCCACTGGTGAAAATAAGTTTGGTAGAGCTATAGGTGGGTCTTTGTTTGGCTTTAAGCACGATGTCGAGGGTAGCTTTGTTGAAGAAAATGGTCATTCACTATTTTATATTCAAAAACCTAAGTACAAAATATTTTATTATACCCACATACCTGGACTGCAACTTCTGGATTAACGAGTTCAATGGTCTTCATGATTGTCTGCCTGCTCACGCTTCAATCACAGAATATAATGGTTATTGGAGACATGAATGCTCGAATAGGGAACAAACAGATAGTGACAGATGAAAGCAATGTTATAGGTGCAGACATAGAAAACACCCGAAATTCGAAAATCTGTGATTGACTTTTGCGCAGTTTCTAGAGAACGGATGAAGTTAAATCTATCCTTCAAAGTAGGAGTAGAAACATTCTCTGAACATATGCCTCTTTTGTTGGAATTCAGCCTTAAGAACACTGCAGTATGTCATGAAGTAACACTACCTTCAAAACTTTAGTGGAAAGATAGTTTAAGTTCATTGTACCCAACGAAACAATTGAGAAAACTTGGGAGCACCTGCGAGACAACTTTAGAAAATCTTGCCGAAGAGAAGATATGTTTCTTGAACAATTTTATAAAACAAGTCGTACCTGCCAAAAAACAAAAAAAAAAAAAAAAATATCGACAAAAAAGGGTCGACCTTTTCATTTGATCTTCTTAAAAAATTAAAAAAATCAATCGGTGACCGTAGCGAAGCTTTAAGAGAAGGATATATCACCGCAAATAAATATTACAAAGAATTATGTAAGAGAAAACGAAAACATTATTTTAAATCAATGCCTTAGTCAAAAATAAAATCACTTAAAGGTTTAAATTTTGTATGCGGAATACATTTGTCTGCTGGAAAACTAGCCGAACATTTCAAGGTCCTGTTAAATACGTACCACTCCATAGAGTGCAGATTTCAATATGCTGACCCCTTTGTAGCTGATGGGATTTCTAACTTTGTGCTTAAAAAAATTACCAAAACTCGCCATCCTATACTGCTGACGATCATGTTCAACATTTGCTGCTTGAATAACAGCTACTTCCACGAAAATTGCAAAAGTGGTGCCCGTTCCGAAGAAAACCAACAGGACTAGCGTCGAGGGATATCGGCCGATTTCGCTTCTATGCTATGTCAGCAAAATACTGGAGGGATTTATTCTGAGAAAGCTGCTACTGTTCTCCAGGGAAAGGGAAATTATACCTGAATGTCAGTACAGTTTCCGAGCACGACACTCCACCATCTATCCGCTTCTTGGACTGCACTCCGACGTGACAAACGGACTCAACAAGAAAGAGACGACAGTCGCCTGTTTACTGGACATCGAAAAGGCCCTTGGCACAGTTTGAATGAAAGAACTAATATTCAAACTGTCAAGTCTTGGATTACCTGAACACTTGGTAAGATTAATCAAAAATGTTCTAACCCATACATAATTTATGTACAGGTAAGCAAAGAATATTCACTAAGGAAGACGATCAGCGCTGAAGTTCCACAAGGTTCCAAGTTCGATCCCATACTTTCAAAATTTACACAGCTGACCAGCCTACCAACATCCCAGGGAGGAAAACGAAGCTATATGTCGATACCTTCTTAGCATATGCAACAACTCTTTCCTTTAGGAGAAGACTAAGCACAAATACTAAGCTCCTCATCTATTAACAGCTGATCCGTTCGGTTCTGACGTACCCTTGTCCTATTTGGTTCACCATATCACTAACTCATATGAAGAAAATCGAAGTTTTTGAAAGTAAGATTCTCCGTAGCTATACAAGTTTACACCGAAACCCCATTACAAGGAAATATGTCCCAAACAAGAAGCTATATGAAGACACCAAAACTGATCATAATAAATCAGTTTTTGATTCCAAAAATATTTTGAGGAACTTGAAGGACCACCCCAACTTGGAAATCCAGCAACTACTCCAGGAACTATTACAGCCCAACCATCGCTACCTCAACATTCGAGCCATTACAGATTAAGCCCCGTTCTACGGGAGAACCAGCAACGGGCACAACAGAGGATAAACAATACCGCAGTGCTTATAACAAGAACATCATTTAAACAAAAAAAATCGAAAATTATTTCAGGCGGACGAAGTCGCGGGTAACAGCTACTTGTACATAAATTTTAACGAATGTAATAAAATTAATGTTCGCTGAACTGACCGTGGTTCTTTCACTGCCCTTGAAGAGTGTCACATTTGATTTTATAAATAAAGGGGTATTGGTATTGCCGCGTTCAATTAGCGCTTGTGATATTTTCTCGGTCGGGTATTTCCACTGTCAGAGAAGGTCTGACACCTAAGAAGTATTGTTGCCACAAATTCGTAAATGTTGCTATCGATTAACTTTCCTTAGGTTTCCGTATATTATTGAATTTTGTCAGTATTATTTTTTTTTGTTTACAATTAATAAAATTCTATATTATTATTACTACTTTAAAAAAACATTTGTTTTTATTGAAGTTGTGAAATTATTTGTTTCACGGCTTGTTCAGCGTTTGCTCCGGTTTTAGGACAGGTCAAACCGTGGCAGCGAGTGAGCGTTCACTGGGTGGGTTGTCTACCATGGATTTTTTGGGTTTTTTTGAGCTGGCTTCCTGAACTCAATGGAGTGAGGAATTGTCTCACTACTACAATATATTAAAAATATGCAAACAAAACTACGATAGTCCTGGAAAGGAAAATTAAACAAGTTCATTACCTTAAGATAACGATTGTTATGGTCTCTTTTCCACGAGGTGTGCGTTAACCATTTCTTTTAAGAACATCTAATCATATTTTAATTGCTCGTTGATTGGGTGTAGGACTAATGACTAATGACTAATGATTGCTTTATTATCCGCCATATTATCGTCAATAAAAAATTTGGCGCATTCTTAAAAAAAAATTTTTTATTTATTTATTTACTTTATTTATTTTTTATAGATTGTTAAATTTAAAATTAGACTACCGAAAGCTTACATAATAATTAACATAAATTCATCAAACGTAATAAGCAGTAGATATTATACATATTAATAAAAAAAAATATTTTATAAAATTAGTTAAAATGAAAAGTGCATTAAAAATGTATTTCTTAAAGAAATATCTACTTTAAAGAAAACCAATATCAAAATAAGTTAAAATGATATTAGTTTCCTTGACACAGCGATTTATGTGTAGGTTAATTTGTTGCATAGTATAGTATCATCGTCTAAAAGACAACAATCGCTTTTATATATTTTATACATCTGGAAAACTCTAAATCGTCAGCTAACTAATTGAAAGCAGTTGGTCAATGCAAATAATTGAATACGACCCTTTAGCCAAGATTCCAACCATCTTGACAAATTTGAATTAAAAAATAATGAATCTTAGTTTGGATTAAATCAGTGACTCACTCTGCGCGCTTAAGCGTCGATGGTCATCCGCTCTGCATGGCCGACCCATCTTATCTGTTCGGTACGGATTTTTTGGCCAGACTAATGTCGCTGTTCAGCACATACAACTCGTGGTTGTACCTTCTTCGCCGGTAACTTGATCGTTATCAGGACCATAAACAGGGTAGCACTTTTCCCTCGAATACCCGAATGGAGCTTTCATCCGAATGAGCCATGCTTCTGCACCATATAGCAGGACCGCGATCATGAGTGTTTTGTATAGCGTCTTCTTGGTTCTTCTTGATAGGGCTTTATTCCTTAATTGATTACTTAGCCCAAAGTTACAGCGATTAGCAAGGGTGATCGTTTGATATATGCGCCCATTTTGCTTGCTGACTCTTGAAAGAACCAGGAACTCCCCAATTCGTTCTTCCTATTACATCAATGTTGTCAGCAAACTCAAGTAATTGTGTTTATTTATTAAAGACTAGCTTACCCACCCAGCGTTGCTTAAATATACCATACATTATCGAAAAAAGAACCCCGGCGCGTAATTAAAATAGCCTAAATTACGCCTTACAAAATCAGCTATCTGCTTGTGAAATACTAAACAAGAATTTTTAAAAAGAAAACGACCCAACGGCACTAAGAAATGATTACAATAGCCTTAGTTACGTACTCCTTACAAGTCTTGTGAAAATAAGTTCGTTAATACAAAAAATAAAAAAAAAATCCCAGCGCCACCTAGGAGTAATTAAATAAGCCTTAACTACTCTTTGCAATGTAAGCTATCTACCTGTGAAAGTCCTGTCAAAATCAGTTCATAAATAAGAATTAAACAGAAAACGAGCCTAGCGCCATCTATCGGCTATTTTAAATAGCTTTTAAATAGCCTAAGTTAATACTTCTACTACTACGAGATTACCCGGTACAAACATACAGAAAGACAAACACAAAAAAAAATAAAATTGGAAATGGCTACTTTGATCTTATTTTGGTCGGGCGGGTGAAGCTCTTGGTTGCCATCTAGTTTGACTGGTCCAGGTCGATCATTGGCGGGATATTCGACGTCATCACCATTTAACAACTAGATGAAGTAGTCTCTCCAGAAGGTTAACATCTATTGCGTTTCTACTATAGTGTTTCCATCCGCATTTTGACTGGCCCAGGATGGCTAGTGAAACCTAATGCGGACTGTTTCACTCTTCTGTTAAAGTTTCACACCTCTTTCCTGTTAAAGCACCTCTGCATCTCCTCGACTTCACGTTGCTGATGATCGGTTTTTCTTTCTCCTGGGTAAGAGTTTTTCATACTTCCTTGGCTCAACGTAGAGACTATAGGATTGTCTAGTTCTTTTGCGATGTTCTCCCCCAATAAGGTTTAAAAATCATGCTTGGGACACCGCTCGTACGTTTTGACAAGGAGCTCGTAGAAACTTTATTTAGTTGGGAATTTGTATTTCACACTACAGACATATGATCGGCTAATGTAAACCAGGTCTTCTCCAGAAGGATAGTTCCGTATAAAATACCAACATAGCAGTCCTCATAGCACTATGCATACATACCCAGCATGAGAGACAATAAACGTTACCAAGTAAGGATAACACCAAATTAAACTTGTTCTCCTCTGCAGTAGAACATCGTATAATAGATACATTTGAATTTAAAACCGGCCCTATTCCTATATTCATCCATTTTATTCCGTGGACGCACTCGATGTCATTTCGCTTTCTGTTCATTATGTCTCCCTGTTCAAAACTTTGACCGTTCATACTTCCAACATTCCAAATCGCTCAGTTTTCAACCAATACCAAATACCAAACTTTGGTAGCTCCGATATCCAAAAACTCTGACCCGATCATTTCTGATAGGGACAGGATCAGTACCATTTATAGAAATAATACTGCTAATACTGGAATTGGCGCTTAAGTAATTTTTCGACAACGCTCGTTGAAAGATTATCGCATATAAAGTAATCGAAACAAATTTTATTCGATCATAAGTTGCCCGATCAATATAGTTGCCGGATTAAAAAGTTGCCAAAATAAAAGTTGCCCGGTTCCTAAGTCAATTAACTAATAAGATTTTTAAAGCAAAATTTATCAATTATGTTCGAGCAACTTTATATTAAACAACTGTTTGTTCTTGTTAAAAATTCTTTTTTGCCTAGGTTGCTACATATAAATCAAGACCCGAAATAATGCAACTGTTTTTGGACATGAAACTATTAAGCATCTCCCTGCCCCGAAGGTAAACAACCCCTTATCGTCATTAAATTATCCATATCCATGGGATAAGCCTACAAACCAAGGTAAATGAAACTCCGAGTTGTTTATGAAAGCACAACAAAGTAATTTATACATTCTGTCCACCTGTTAATTGAACACATCGACTATAGGCATGGGGACACAATTCTGTGCTACATCCACACCAATTATTTTACTCTCGAGAAAGTCTATGGTTACGCTTGAAAGCTTTTATCTGTAACAGTACACTCCCTAAAAAGGCCGAAATTACACAATTGATGAGGGAAATTCTCCTTACACACCGGTCTAATGCTCTAATGGAATGTCCTGTAACTGTTAGAAGTGAATTAATGAACCGAACGCTTAGGGCTTATGAATATACAAAAAAAAATATCTTGTATCATCTTTAAAGTATTTTTTGTGGAACTTTAAGAAGAAATTATCACAAAAATGTGGCAGAGACTAAAAAAAAACTACTCATCCTGATGTCTCTCGACCCACGCAGTATCCTTTTTGCCACTTTGCGTCAATATTTATTAACTTTTCTTTTAGAATAAAATAAAACCCTTTTTTCTTTCACCTGAGTCTATAATGTAATTCATTTTGATCCATACAAACTTAATACCAAGACACATGTCAAAGTCGATCGCAAGAAGAGGAAGTGTGGAAGGACCTTTTTACACGAACCATGAATATTCAAAGCAATCGAAGGCAAGTAGATAGATGCTTTCCTAAGTAATTCTATCAATTTACTTACATTTAATTTTTTTCCATCTGTCTATAGAAGGATCTGCTTATCCTTTCGTCCTTTTTTTTATCCAAAACACGCTTTTTCTAGGATATTTAGATTCGAATTGGTACCTCATAATAATTTCGATTGGTTTATTTCCCCAGGGAGTCTCGGTGTTTGAAGTTGGTGTTTCCTTTTTTCTTTGCAGCACAACCAGAAAGCCTTCCCCACACCAGGATATTCAGTGGGAGAATAATATTCAAAGCTGCATGAAATAGGAAATAGAAAACAGGAACAGGAGGAAGCCAAAGTCTTGAATTAAAAAAAAAACTCTCCATACACATGAAAAATAAAAAATAAAAATGTTGGGTAAAAATAAATAAATAAAAACAAAATATCGTTTTCGCATTGCCCAAGGATATGAAGATGGCAGGATGTAGAAATAAAATGGAGGTTTTTGAAGCGGGGGTGCACAAGTCCTGCAGATATGGGGAAGAAGTCTTATTTTTTGTATTTCAAGCTAACTTTGCGGATGCAGATAATTTTTGTTCTACGTCATCTACGTTTGAAGATACAAATTTCCCATTTGGTTTGTTAAGGACAGTTTTATTGGGTATGATTTCACAATTTACCCAGAGGATGTTTAAAAAAAAAGAAAATCAAATAGACTGATGTGAAATACAAAAAGAGAAAATATAAATCCACAAGGAACTGAATCAATAAATAAACAACCTTAAAGGATGAAAATACAATTTCATTATTTCCGACTCTGTAGTTGTCGTTTGTTTTGTTGGAAATCCGGATATGGGTGTCCTTGCAGTTTTATGTTGAAATACCAGAAGGATGAGTGGCGGATGTATTTTTATTTTCCTTTGAATATGATTTAAAGTTGATGACCGACTTGTGTCTTCTTTCAGTTGTGTATTTTGTTTGAATTTTCTATCTTTAACAAAACATTATCTAAACAAGAAAATATGCATTTTTAAACATAATCAACAATTTTTTGACATTCACAGAAAACTTGTTATATACAAAACTCAATTATTAATCTTTATTTATTTAATGGCCTTCAAAACCAATGTAACCTCCATTAAATTCTTCATTGATTAATATAGAACACATATAGTTTTTTGAACGGACGTATGTATGTAGGTATAATACAAAAAAATGGGCACGACTGAGTCGCACGTACTTGCTCTTATGTGCCTAATTACATGGGAAGGCAAGATCTTTGACGAAAACAAATAACATAATTATACGTTGAAAGTAACACAGTTTGAACTCATAAAAACTATCAAAACCACAATACTTAATGGTTTTTAGATAAAATTAACGCCACCACACGTCCTAAATAACAAAGAATTTATGAAAAAAGTATTTCAAAAATTGTAGGATAGATTTTGATAAAATCCTGTTTTATATTTTTTGATATTTGAAAAAAAAAATTGATTTTAAATGTTGGTATGCAGTTTTTTAGAGTTTATTAATATACATGCGACTATAAAATTTTAAATAATTTTTTTTTATTTGTTTTCAAAATATTATTTTTTTGAAAAAAAAATCAAAAATTAATTTTAATCAGAAAAAAAAGTTATTCAAAAATTTTGATATGCATGATTAATTGGACTAAATAGGTCTTCTCAATTATAAAATTTGACAGAAATCCAAAAAGCCGTTATTGAAGCCAAAAATTAAAAAAAAACTGTTTTATGAAAGGTTAATAGAATTTTCCCGCAAGTTTGGTTATAATCAAATGATAGCCAATATCAGCAAAAAAATTCTCAAAATGTTCATCAAAATCGTTGGAGGTTTTTTTGAGAAAAATAAGCTATTCCTAAATGGTCATATGCAGGTACCGTTATTTTTAGGCCTAAAAACAAAATTTCGATTCCCCTCTGGGGAATGCCAAAAGAATTACACACACCAAATTTGAAGATAATCGCTTAAGCCGTTTAGGCTGCAGCTCGTTATACATACTGACAGACGCTGTCTGTGACAGACAGACATTTCTTGATCACTTTTTTAGACTTCTATGATCTTAATGTCATGTTGGATTGTTATCTAAATTTTGTTTAAATTCACGAATCCTAAACTTGCCTTATACATATTTACAATATTATTAATAATTTGTGGCACAATAGTTTCACATCACGCACGATAATCAAAGCAAAATTTTATCCGGCCGTAAAAATCAAAAATACCATAAAAGACTAAGAATTAAGTTGTGTCCACACCAAAGAAAGTTTCTTTTTTCAAACATTTCAGAAACATTTAAAAAAAATTTCAGAAATGTTTCTTTTTTTCTAAAATGTTTTTTAAATGTTTTTGAAATGTTTCTCTGCTTGCCCTTCCGAAAGGAAAACTTTAATTTGGAACTAAAGGTTATTTTGACATTCGACAGAGCACTTTTTTTTTAGCTCAAATATTTACGGTACCTGCCATATAACCGTTAAATAAAACCTTATTTTTCTCGGAAACGGCTACAAGAATTTTTATAAATAAATTGTACGACTGGATCGCACATACTTGCTCATATGTGCGGTCACATTGTAGAATAAAATTTAAGAAAATTAAAATGAATATCAAATCATTTCTTCGATTTTTGTGACTTTTGATTGTTTGAATAAAGTACGTTAAATTGTATTGGGCGAAATAATTTAAACGCCATTTTATTTCTTTAGGAAATGTAAAAAAGTGTGATTTTTTTTCAAAATTGTTTTAAAATAATTCAAGAATATAAACTTAAGCACAAAGATAACGTACATTTAAAAACAAAATTTAAAAAAATCACTTACCCGTTTTCAAAATATTGATTTTTCAAAAAAAAAATTCAAAAAAAATTATTATAAATACAAAATAAAAGTTTTCGAAAAAAATTAATTCGAAGAAAAAAAACCGGCCCTATGGGAGGTACCGTTTTTAGCCCACCATATTAATTTTTTTTCACCAAATTATAATGCATTCCTACAGTAGTACACTGTTTTTTTTTATAAAAATTCTTGGAGCCGTTGTTTGCAGCTAATTCAGATTGAAATTAAGATTAAGAGACACGGAAACTTCTTATTGACCGACAATACGGTTTTCGTAGCAATAGGTCCACTGATGATATGATAGTATAACTTAACGAACAGTGGAATCATAAATATTTAAGAAAGATTTGATAGAGTTTGGCATCAAGTTCTCCTATTCGATGGATGGTTTACTGGATAGAATCCAAAAGAGTGCATTAATAAAGAAAGGGGATAAAAACACAACATAAACATTTGATTCGCCAGAACATCGTCGTAATGTTTCCTGTCTCTCCTTTTTCTATCGCTTTTCTTTAAACAATGCTCTAGCGAAATAGAAAGTTGTGTTCCTCTCTTAGCGGTCCTCTCTCGGTTCTTCTCTGTAGGGCCTTATTCCTCAATAGCCTAAAAAAAGCTGCGATTAGCAAGAATGCGCTGATGTTGTTTCCTGCTCAATTGTCACGTTCTGAGCAAGTCGGTGGTGGGATTAACTTTTTTCGATGAAAGAATATTTCGTTCTGTTTTCGTTTATAATCGGCCCTATTCTGCTTGCTTCGGACTCCATGGAAAGCACCGGTTTTTGCCCGCTGAGTTCTTTCTTTCCCATTAATGCCTTCAGCAATCCCAAGTATTTATGTTGATTTATTAAATATAGTAACTAATGTACTGCCCTTGGTGTTCCAGTACTACCTTTTCAAGAACAATGTTGAAACAGCTACACGACAGTGCTTCACCTTGTCTTAAACATCTGGTGATGTTGAAGTTCTCGGTAGAATCCCATACAATTTTGACAGATCACTGAGCGTTCTCCAACCTCATCTTGATAAGACGTATCAGTTTAGGAGGAATTCCAAAGTTCATTCCTTTTAAATCTTTC
Source organism: Platycheirus rosarum (assembly GCA_963971375.1). Taxonomy (NCBI): domain Eukaryota; kingdom Metazoa; phylum Arthropoda; class Insecta; order Diptera; family Syrphidae; genus Platycheirus; species Platycheirus rosarum. The sequence goes on along the minus strand of OZ020510.1, from coordinate 38,698,085 downwards.
GTAGGCTGTCATAAAATTGATGAACAGTTGGAGGGTCTTGCTTGATGTTAAATTCTTGGGTTTTCTCAAGGATCTGGATAATATGATGATTTGATCGATTTCCAGATCTAAAACCACCTTCGTAAGGTACTTTTATTCCACCAGCAAGCGGCCTTAGACGGTCACACAAGACACTGGCTAATTCGGTTATAAAAGTTAATGACGAGTAGTCTATCTTCTTCTTTTTTTAATTGGGCAGATGATACTAAGATTCCAGTAATTGGACATACTTTTCTCCGACTATATATTGCAGGTAAGTTGACCTTATCAGCATGCCTAAGAAGTCCCACTATAGCATATCGATACCAGGTAGTATTTTCGTTTATTATCTAACAATTTGGTCGGGTGGATATAGTTCTTGGTTGCCACTTAGATTGACGGGCCAGTAACGATCATTGGCAAGTTTCTCGGAGGTTTCCTTAGGGGTTTCTTGGTGGTGGTTGACAGAAGGCCAACACCTCTAACGCTGCATTTCTTATGGCTTCGCTTATCCCTTTCTTCCAATTTCGTAAAATCTCGTCAATTTAAAGTTTTCTATTAACTTTACTTAAAAACATCCAAACATGTTGCTTCAGTAGCTCAGTTTTAGTTTGCATTTCTGGCTCATAAAACCAACAAATCATCCGCATTCACACCAAGTATAAAGTGTCTTCATAAATCTCACGTAATGCCGCACTTAAAGTTCCTTTAAGTAAATATCTTCCAGTATTCTGATTTATATCAGCAAACACAAAAACAAAATTCCTGGAATGTCTCCAGAAATAGAAGAACCCCATCACTATATTGACAATCATTTTGATTGTAACTATGAAGTCCGCAGAGATACTTATGCCCTCACACTTTATGAAAATAATATTTTTTGGCTTTCAATGCTGAAAGAAGTTTGCTTTAGTTGCACCGTCATCCAAACCAAAGGAAGACTGCCCCCGCCTGCCTTCTTATGGATGGTAATAAAAATCATGTTAAATTTTATATTTCAAACGATGTCCTTGACTGTGTGTTCACTGGGATTTCTTCCTCCCAAATTGTTCCTTTTTTTGTTTGTTTGGTTGTTTTGTATGCTTTTCTTGCCATTCAGGGTGTCAACAATCGTCTGGAATTTACAGACTCACTCATGTATGCGCGCTGTATGAAAGTCAAAGATATAAACAGCAAAAGCTATAACCACATCTATTGCTGGAAGCAGGAATAAGATGAACAACAACAACAACAATTGGAAAGGAGTATGCGATACGCCCACAGATTGTATATGCTAGAGAAGGTTTCTAATGGAATTTGCAAATGTCATGGAGCTGGCGCCAGACGGGTTTATTAGCATCAGTCAGAGGCGGCTGCTGGCATGACAGTGTGTTCATAAAGTCTTCAGTTTTCAAAAGATGCAACACACTCACACGTACTCTCTATACAATCTATAGACATTGCGGCATATATAATGTGTTCTTAATAGAGTTGTGCAAAAGTGAATAACGCAACAAAACATACAGACAAAACCATTAACTTGGCCATGTTTGCTAACCATAAAAGAGTGTCGTTGGTTGGTGTCCCCACATTGGGCGCCATTTGCAGATGAGTATCAGTTAATTGAATTCCTTGGGCGTTAGTCTGATGAATTGCCGACACAATATCGAAACAATTAGCAGCATGGTGGATATATACATATATAAATGGCTGGTCATTTGTTTTTTTTTTCATGTGTGGCGATGCCCCTGGTTATTGATTGGCAATGCATCAGCAAGTCTGGTTGATAGATAAGATCATTCACAATATCTAATTAAGTTTTTGCCACAACCACTCGATTTTATCAAGAAGTTCTCGCTTTCTCTTCATTTTACACAACAATGTTCTTAGACAATACTACCCTCTGGGGGTTGGGAACGGTGAATCTGATATGCTTCTTAAACTTTGTTGACTCATTGCACCCTGACTGACACCCATCATGCAACCAAGCGCATGAAATTAATCCGAAATTCATTCTTCTTGTTATCGGGGCCAGAGTTGTCAATTAATTTCGTAACTTCACTGCTGGCTGAGTCACCCCATCGAACGCACTAATATTGGTTGTTACACGAAAATTGTGTTATCCTTGCCCCTGTGCGATGAAAGAGAATCCATAAAACAAATTGAGCTCTCGACCAAAAACGAAATCAAAAAGGAAACACACTCGCACTTATACGCTATACGAATGCAGGAATCGAATTACCAATGCCACCGCCATAGTACGCTGCTGGGAACAAGCCCTAGGGGCAGATAAGCATCGTTATCCTGGACATTTGGCATTGGCATTGACTATATATTCATATGGAATTGCATAACTCGAACTCCAACTAAAATTCAAGACTCAAAGGCTCTGTGTACTCGTGGAATAACGAATAAAGGCCATGGCTTTTTGACGTGACTGAAAGAGATAACATTGGGTATATGTCGTCGCGTGGGTGAGGACTGCTACCCTTGCAACAGTGATGCGTACATGACATGAATGCCAGATACTCGATAACTGACCCACAGTCGATAGGATTTTGTCCGTGTTATACCTACGCATTGACTATAGTGTGCACTAAGCTCAAATCCACAGCGAACGTCATCATTCTCATGTAATCAGCTCTAGGACAAGCTGTTTGCCCGGGGCTTAGTTTTGGAATCGACAGGAGTTGCTCCTCCGCTCCGTGTTGTGGTAATCGGAGATATCGGAAAAAGTATCAAAAAACTATATTTCTTCGCTTCAGTGGCTTTTGATTGGTTTACCGATTCCAAGTGCGTCTGTTCTGATAAAGGTGTGTGTTTTTTTTTTTTTTGTAAGTTAGAAAATATTGTTATATGTCCTTGTGAGTGTTTAAGGATATTTGAAAATGAGATACTGCAACTCACTGTAATTTGCAGCAATTAATTATTTCAAGATTCTTCAGTATTTTTCGGCTCATTTTCCTTGCCAAGACTTAGAATTTCGTTTAACTTTGTTTTTTTTTTTTTGTTAGTAGGTTATCAAATATAAACTGTGGCAACACTTCCAAAAAAATGAAAAATAATGTACAAAGCATAAGGGAGAGATTAGTAGAAGGATGGTGTAGAAGCCTTTGGCGGCGAAATGGGATTGCGGCTTCGGATGATACCCGCGGTTCCAGGTTGCAGCGCTGATGATGATCATGATGAAAGAGACTACCGGTTGGTCTTAGGTAGAGAGAGAAGAGAGCCACCACGAAGCTTGCCAAAGAGAACCAAATGCAATTTAAGAGAACTGCTACCGAATAATCTCGAATAATTATCTGGGGTTCCTGCTACTGCTAATCCGTGCATATCACTCTATACCGAAGTATTGATGTCGTGGATGATTCATAAATTCAAGCCTACGATTAGTCTAGTCAAATTAGCTCAAAAAACAGTCTAACCTAGAACTAATTGCCATTCAATTCCTGTGAATGAGGTCTTATTGGAAATTTTCCTTGGAACCCGATGGTGAAAAATCTACCACTCTACGATGACGTCTTCATCCAATAATGACCAATTTTTATAAAAGAAACGATAAAAAAAGAAAAGACACAAATGTTTCAAAGACATTTCTATTTCATATCGGGAAGGTGTAGCGATGTTTGAGAACCATCTGTCCACAGTTGGAAGTTGACTTAAGTGTCCGGTCTATACGCGCTTTATAAATTGTTGCCAAGATCAAAACAGAACAAAAATTTCTTGTATTCATTACATAAAAGCTATAAGCACTTACCAGCATTTTCCATAATCGTTGTTATTTAAATTTGCTGCTGGACCATCGACTTTGTGCAGCTTGATCCACAAATTTCTTTCAGAAAGGAGCGACTCTGACTCTGGCTTAGGATCGGACAATATGTGTTAATAAGGTAAGCCTTAACAGTTATGTAAGCTTACTTGGTAGTACCTGCCGGTTAAGTTGCGACAGGCTTCCTGAAAGTTGAACTAAACTTCAAAAATTCTCATTCGCATGAGAATAATGTATCGTCATGGCGACGATACATTATTGGAAGTCGAATATCTTTAAGTTACCAATATAGTTCTTAAGGCCAGCTTACGTTCTGAATCACAGTTTCGTTGATTGCAAGCCATAGTAATTTTGCAAAGAAATTCTGCTGTTCCTTCCTCACGAACGAATCCTTTTCTGATACCTAATGTTACCGTAGGAAAGGTTACGAGGACAAGAGTCGAACCTAAAACAACACTATGTTGTCTCCCTTTTAACGTAAGACTTACTTGATATCTTCCCAAAAATTGATTTTCCGGGAAACTGGAAAACCGCGTAATATTGCCCAATTTGATCATCAGCCATGCATTTAAAAAAAGCACAAGACGAACCTAGCAGAAGATCCTGCTGCTGCCGCTTACAGGTAAAGAAACATTCTCATAATATCCAGCGTTATTCCGGATCAGAAATTGATTCTTTGTAAACCTTTATAGACCCAAAGAAACTTATTAAAATCTGTTCTCAGGCTGGACCCAGGGAATTGGTTTGATATTTTTATTCCGGATGCCGCAATAGGTACTAACTAAGAGGTCTTAAAAGAAGATGTCTTATTAGCTGGTTGCCACCTTATGAAACCGTTCTATTTAAAGTACGATAAAACGCTGTGGAATTCGATTTCCAAAAGAGCCTCCAGATAGCTAGAAGTGGATTCTATTCCACTACTAAATTGTAAGCAACATTGACCTGTTAAGTTGACGTTGCAGTTGAGGTAAAAAGCTAAATCCATAGGAACATTCAGTGGCTCGAATTATATTTTAAACATGCTTAACACCTCTTAGATGAAATCTTCTTTCTTCGTCCTCTGTAATTAAATCTAAAATCTTGTCGGACCGAGCATTGTTGTCCATTCTTTTTGATTAACCTGGCTGTACAGTCCGATTTGCTCGGAGTTGAAAAGGACCGGTCTCTCCTGTACTTACGTATTTTTATCTAAGAAAAATTTCTTCATAAGATTTGGAAATCTTAGCGATAAATAGAAAACCCTTCAAAGCTTGCCGGAAATGTCATAAACGAACATGGCTAAGTGAAGTTCGTCTGCATAAATGCTACACAATCACTCGATTAATAATATACACGCAGCTCCCCCTAAACAAATGCTCTACTTTACCAAATGAAACTCATTCAGTGGCTCGAATTATATTTTAAACATGCTTAACACCTCTTAGATGAAATCTTCTTTCTTCGTCCTCTGTAATTAAATCTAAAATCTTGTCGGACCGAGCATTGTTGTCCATTCTTTTTGATTAACCTGGCTGTACAGTCCGATTTGCTCGGAGTTGAAAAGGACCGGTCTCTTCTGTATTTACGTATTTTTATCTAAGAAAAATTTCTTCATAAGGTTTGGAAATCTTAGCGATAAATAAAAAACCCTTCAAAGCTTGCCGGAAATGTCATAAACGAACATGGCTAAGTGAAGTTCGTCTGCATAAATGCTACACAATCACTCGATTAATAATATACACGCAGCTCCCCCTAAACAAATGCTCTACTTTACCAAATGAAACTCATTTAGGGTAAGTTTTAATCCCATTTGAGCGATTTGCGGAACAACATGATTCTTACAACAACGCCCGAGGTTCCGGCATTTATTCACGATGATTAAAATCCCTCGAAAACAAACAAGGAAACACCTTGTCCCTATGGGACGGATCCGTGAACTTGAACTTATTCTGATTCATTACTTCAATTTGTATTCAAATGTTCAGTATACTTACAAAGCTACCACCAAAGCCCAGGCAACTAATTTAACTTAATCTACAAAACACACATAAAAACTTCATTGCCACATTAAAATTAACACAAACATCCGTTCAACTAAACATTATACATGAATACCGGTTCAAGGACTTAGGAGCAAGTTAACCATGAACATCTTGGAATATTTATTTAATGGCTGATCGGGCCCAACAGCTGAGTGTCAGCATTTCCTGGGAACAGCCTTAATTCCGGCCAAAAATAGAAAAACTAACAAGTCGACCATTAGACCAAACGACCAAAAGTATTCAATCATTCCTTATAGTGGTCAGGGATAATTATCCTGGCTAGAATGGCAGCATATATAGAGGCGGTTTCATGCTTAGGAGCCGTTTGGTTCTAGGTTCGGCCATTCGGACGTCTTAAAGGCCTCTTTATCAAAGGAAAATCTCTGGTTTGGGTAATCATTGAACAGCTATCGCTATTTATATGTAAATAAAACGAATTGGGTCATCGATTGAAGGACACTCCCGCACCTGGAGGAAGAATTTCAAATCAATCAGATATGTCGTCCTCCTGTGATATCGGCCAGAGTGTCTCGAATGTGTGTTTTATGGACGTGTTTGCCCTCAATATAGAATTATTGATGACCATCAGTCTGGAGGTTTGGGGTGGATTCTATTAAATTGCTTTTTTCAGGACAATCTCTATGGCGGTCGGCAAAAAGTGAAAATGTATGGTTAGGGAGCATATGGTGCTCCAGTTTTTTTTTATAGAAAATGAAAAGCATTCCACTGCATTTCGGTGTGCCAGTTATTTTATTTGGAGCATCAGATAATGGCCGCTAGTTTCAAACGAGATTTGAAGTATTGTATGCCAGTTGAATGCGGTGGATGTGCGCATAAGGTTGCCCTAATATGCGATAACATTTATGGTTGATGAGCAAAACATTTTTCGGGGAGAGAAATCCTTTTCAGCGTATTGCGGAATATTTTTTAGCGCTTTGGAACATATGCCAAGGGTCAAATGTGAGCACTTAAATATTATCCGAATGGGATCTCATAATTTTAGTTAAATTTAAAAGGTGGAAGGGGATGATTGGACATCTCTGCGGAAGTGTGAATTAAGCTTTTGTAAACCGACGGACCTTAAAATGTTTGAATAATGGACGAGCAACGAGCATGGAGGATATACCAACGAACTCGCGTTATAGAAAGAGCCAGGAAAAGTATTTAACATTCGTGTGGGTCGACCAAAGAAAGAATCTATGTGCTTAACTACAGGCCTGAAATTGGTATCACTATATATATAGGCGTTATATACAGATAGGCGTTCCTTGTGAAATTCTTTAAGGAAAAGAATGCAACTCACTAATTTGATTGAGTACCACTTTGTGAAAATTGCGGTCAACTTTGAAAGATAATTTACATTACTGCAGTCTTCAGGAGAATTAATTATATTATGATTTGTTCGTCACCTATATAAATTTTAAAACTCTTTTTCGGATTCGATCCAAAAACTCAAGCAGCACCTGTCCAAACATAATATTTCTTTGTAGATTGAAGGCAGATCAAACGGGATAAAAATGTCTTCGATCTTCCATCTAACCAATTTGCGGTATTTTTTAGCGACACGTCGAGAATGTTGTGCTTCTAGAGAAAACTGGGTTTCGTTTACGACAAAAGACAGTTGTAAGTTTTTGAAGCATTAAATTTTACGCTAATATAATAAATAAATTAATAGGAAACAGAAATGTCTCTATAACAATTGCTCCTCTAGAGTCTATAACACCGACGCAATGTTTCATGTCTTTCCTTATTTTATCGCTTCTTTTATAAAAAATGCATTCCTCCCCTTAAAAGTTTTTCGTGTAATACTCGTCTCGCAAGGGATGTTCATCAGTTCACCCTTGAGTTCAATTTCGAACGTAACGTTATATATAGGGATTCTTTTTTTAGCTGAACAACACGAATGTGGAATAATTTATCCGGCGAAATGTTCCCTTGCCATTTTGATCTGCTAGCATTCAAACCAATGCTAGCAGACACCTCCTGTCATTTCGCTCCTAATACCCGCGCAGTGTGCTGGAAAGGGAAACAAATTATAAATTATAAGAAAAAAAAAAAGAAAAAAAGGGTTAGGAATCTTTTCAGATGGTCATAAGTGTTGATTCTGAAAAGGCTTTGTAAATATCAAGCATCAATACTGAATAGATTTTTATCGGGTCACAACTCATTAGGAACTGTCATAAGACATAGATCTTTGTACCGGCATTCAAGAAGTTCAATCGGAAGAAGTCAACTACCACTTCATTTTTGATTGTCCGTACAAGGTAATTAATTATGGACGATTCTGAAAACCATATCAAGGATATTTTTAACTTCAATAAAATATCAGGATTATTAAATAGGTGCTTTCCTCTCTTCTTATCTTTCCCTTATCCCTGGGGAACAGTATCGAGTGCATAATTTCTACTTGACCTTAACTAACTAATTAAAGAAAAAGAAATATTTTAGAAAAACTGAAAATTAATATTATAAAACAAGCAAGGCAAAAACAAAAAAAAACAGAAAAGGCAAACATCATTTGGAATTCTAGCAGTGCAACAGTAAGAACCTATACCTAGTTGGTTTTAAAAACACTATTTTAATTTTGAAATAGGCTGGAGTTAGGTATAGCTATTTAAATGGGATCAACGTAATCATCACATTCATTTGATGGTGCTTTCCCAACTTGCAAACCATTGTTATGTTTTTTTTTATACCATTTGTTTTTTTAATGCTTTCGTAATTGGACCATGAAATTTAAAAAAAAATCGAAAAGTTTCTTTTTTACGCAAAACGCCCTCTAGATCCAAAGTGTATGTACATTAGGAAAGTTTTTTGCCCTTAAAATTTCTGATTGTTAAAGTTCCTATCATGGAATTCAATAAAATATTTCACCCAATTTCGCCTCCTCTTTTTGCATACAAGCTCGACCCACCCATCCAAATCAATTTATTCCATTGAAGTTCACCCCATGATCCTTAATTAGATGCTAAATCTGCCAAAATAGGGTTCCAAACAAAAAATTCCTTTCATCATAGCTAAACACAAAGCAAAAAAACAACAACATCTTATCAAAACACCACTCACAAAAAATAGCAACAAAAAAAAAAACGAAAACAACCACCACCCCTCTTTTAGTGATTTTCGACATCACAAAGCAGACCCTTTGACGCGCACCATATTATATACGAACAGAGAATAAATTATACCAAATTACCGTTTGCTCAATTGACCTTTTCATGACAAATTTACTCCATGAAATTTTAATTTCCTGTTAAAATCCTTTCTACTCCTAGATTCTAAGTAACAAAAAAAAAAAAACACCAAAAATCTAACCCTTACATAAATTGAAAGCCCACACCCTGTGGATCCTTCCTTCTTGCTGTAATTAAGAAACTTTTAAATTCTTAATTGATTCCTGCCAAAGATCCCCACAACAAAATGACGAAGGCAAACGATGATTTTTGCCCTTAAAGGCTCAATAAGACCAACACAGAAGATAGCGTTAGAAACTTTTCATATTTTTCTCTCTCGTTCCAGTTGAATAAAAATTCAATTATCCTTTTTTTGGGGGGCCTAAAAAACCCCGAAAGAAAAATGCAACCTTATTTAACTTTGTCCCTCCTTAAAAAAAAAGTCTAAAATATAAATGGTTCAAGAACTCATTGTCAACACCGCCAACATCTGTCCATCAGCGTGACAGAAAAAAATAAAAAAAATATGTCACTTACACTGTGGTTAAACAAAGTGACAAAAATCTCCGCCACGTGACAGAAAACTTAATTAATTCTGTCTGTCTGCCATTCCTACCTTTGGTGATTCACAGAATGATTCGCCACCAACTAATAGCAAACACATTGAACTAAGTGGCAATGGTACGAAACGAAAGTCATTAAGATCCATTAATCCACCCCTAAGTACACACCCATCCATATCCTGCCAACCCATACCACCCACCACCAAAACAAATCTACTGCAAATCCTTTTCTTCAATAAAACGCACATACGCTCAAAGTGCAATTTTTCACACCAACCCTTAGCGAATAAGGCTAAAAAAAAAAACAATCCTCGTCACTTTGGCAAATAGAGAAAAAATCCTGGCTCTTATCCAGTGTAAACAAATCGTCTTACAATTGCACGTGTCTGATTCCTTTGACCGGCCGGTTGAGCCCAGTTGCCGTCCTTTTGAAAGAGCACTTGGTTTTTCCAACCTAATCTGTGTGTCCCGGTTCTTAGAGTATGCTTCTCGAAAGGGAGTGCCAAACGTGTAAATCAAATAAAAAAATGCAGTCGAATGCGAACTAAATTGTACAATAAGCGTCCTTATTCACACCGCACACACACAGAGGAACGCACGCATCCTGTTCCCTTGCGATAAGTTATCCATTGTGGGTGGGGTTGGTTTCAAAAGTGATTGACACTCACCCCCTCGTTGAACGGAAATTAAAACTCTTGGAATTTTGCGTGTTCTTTTCATAATGCAACAGTTGAATCCTGTTGTAAGGAAATAGAGAGACTTCCTCCCCCTTAATAAGGAGAACAGCAGTATAGCAATAGAGAGTATTATCTCACAGCGCATGTGACCTCACCTTCAAACAAGGGGATAGAGGAGAAACGTAAGATCCACAAATGAGAAGAGAACGGTTGTGACCAAAAATATTCTGTCAACGGCTTATGGTTATCCTGCCACGGTTTCAGGATTCAGTTTGTCGCGAAGATCTGCTCAAAACGGTTGTAAAGCGCCAGTTAGTTCAAAACATACCACCCCTTACATAAACAGAACCCCCCCTTTCGACAACTTAACAATTTTCGAGTACTTGAAAGCCCCCATGCAAAATTGACACGCTGTTACTTAACTTAGTCCTGTTTCGTCCTTCGAAAAGATTTCACTCGTCATCGTGTATAACGGTAATAACGCTTTAAGACCAAGTGCTGGCAAAGTGTGTGCCACTCTGTTTTCCATTTGTTTCGTGTGTGCCAAAGGAAACAAAAAAAAAGTTATAAATTAAGGATATTCATGCTATCATTCGTCATCCGGTTACAATTTCCAACACAAAAACCACCCACAAAAAGGATTACGTTGTATTTTGTCCTGGATTTAATTAAGTGGCTCTTTTAAGGAGCTAGTGTAATCTGAGATGCGGTATCCTTGTTCGTGTGTTTAAAGATAGCTAGGTGAAGAAAAATGATCCTTTAATGTAAAGTAAAAGGGTGGAAAAAATATTTTATTATTAAAACGAAACCCCCAAAGTTAAAAGAAGGAAGAGATATAAAATCAAAGTTCGGGATACATTTGTCGGTGTCAAATTGAAAAGGGATAACGTTGTTGGTGTTTTTAGTTTTTTTTGTGGCTTGCCAAAACAAACACATTTCGTATGCAAGGAAACAAAAGGATATGACGGAGGTGGCAGTTAATGTGTAAGGATACTTTACAAAATTCATTTTCAGGGATATCCATTCAAACAATTGTTTTTATATTTATTTGTTGTGGGGTATTTTTGGGTGAATGATGGGTTAACCCATATCATAACTTTGTCCTTTGATGAATTGTTAACATTTACTGGAATAGATTCTGGGGTTGTTAAGTATTATTGGAATGGTTGGCTTAGAAGACCTGATGAAGTTTACTAAATTGTTTTACCTCTTTCATTTTGATTTCGGTTTTTATTTGTGTGCCGAGTTTAGGAAAATCAATTCGGAATAAATTAAATTTTAATTTCATATTTGATTTCACTTATTTATACATTTAAAATATTTGTCCCGTTGAAATAAGCAAGGACAATGTAAAGTCTTGCAAAAGATCTATGACAAACTATAATTGTATAGCATTGATGTATTAATTTATACGTTTATGTCTAACATTCAAAATCATGAAATTCGTCTGAAGTACAAACAATTGAGATTAATGCTTATCATTATTTTTCTTAACAAATAGTTTTCAAGTAAATATCAATTTTTTATTAAATCTTGGTTTTTTTAGATTTTGCAATTGGGTTTGCAGAATTTGATTAGTTCTAAATGTAAGTCTTTTTTTAAGAGAAGTAGTTCAATTTTTTTTTATAAACGGTGCATATTCAAGGGGTTATTGTTATTATTATTCTTATTATGAATTTAACAGTGCGAGCATCAATTTAAGGAGAATAAGAAAGACAGCAAAGATTTTTATCGGTGCAGTAGACTGACAATTAACTATTATATTTGCCAAAATATCGGTTTTGGAACCCTACCTGTGGCACCTAATATTTTGTCTGGGAACTACCTCTTTGCAGGTTGTAAAAAGACTTCACTTCACTGGTAAAGTAGATCTCATGTTAGCCATTCGGATTTGACGGACAGTAGTTCATGTCGATGAAAAACGAATGAACTACTGTCCACGGGTTTCGGATGAATCTTTTTTCCAATCGTAAAATAAAATAAATTGCATGACTGGATCGCACGTAGGTACTTGCTCATTATGTGCGGTCACATCGTCGAATAAAATTGAAATAAAATGCACAACTGGGTCGCACGAACTTGTTCTTATGCTTAGTTGCTTAGTGGTGGCATGTGTATGTATGTAGATATTAATATATTAAAATAAAAAAATAATTTTTTTCTGAATTTTTTTAATTAGTTTACGAGTTTTCTTGGAAAAACTAAGTATGCAATAAGATTTCAAAACTAAATGTTATCGAAGAAAAAAATATTGAAAATCGACAAGTTTTTTTTTAAAAGTCGTTTTTTTTTGAAAAAAATATTATAATTTTTTTTTAATATGTCATTATAGTAGCATCTGTAGTTTTCACCTAGGAAAGTTACTTAAAAAAATTCAATCAATCCATTTTCAAAATATTTCGAAAACCAATTTTAATTTTTATAATATTTAAAAAAATCGAAAAAAAGTGTTTGAAAAATTGAATTATAAAGGACTTCCTATGTGCAAAATTTTATTGAAATCTGGAAAATGGTTTACAATAAACCCGCATTCGAAAACACCGGTTCTATGAGAGGTACCGTTATAAAACAAATTTCGAAAAATTCATTCTTACTGAAAGATATATTGTTGTACAAAAAATAGCACCTGAAAGTTTTATCAAAATCGTTGTAACTGTTTTCGAGATTCTGTGTATGACTTTTTCGGAGAAATTCCTAGTATTTTGCTCAACAAGTAAAATGAGCAAACAAAGAACTAGGTAAGAAAGAAAAATGACTTAGCTGCGACGGATTAGCTAAAATATAATTAAGAAGAAAAACACTTCTTCGAATGACTTTTTTAGCCAGAATCAATTACTTTTATTTCAGCACTCAATAATTTAACCTCACTCCAACTTTAATATAACGTTAATTTTTTACAAAAAAATATGGCGAATCTCGGATTTGAAGGCGGCAAATTTAAATGTTAATAATTTGAAACATTAGATATCAGACTTCAAGTACATAATATTTGTTATTTATTTATTTCTTTATTTATTCATTTTTTATAGAATAAGTCTGCTCTTCGGTCCAATGCCAAATATTATCAACATTAAATAAAAGGTTTTCTAAAACACTTATAATGAGTATACCAGGGTGGAGGGGGTGGTATTGCAACTCGCACGCACGCGGGTTGGCAGTACCCAAAAATTGATTGACATTTAAAATATTTATACTTGCGGTTATTTAGCAACCGCTAATGAAAAGAAGAAAAGAAGATTTATTTTATGCAATAAAAAGGCATTTGAAAATAATGCACAAAAAGGATAGAATAAAAATCACAGCAGAAAAAAATGCAACACAAACAGAACATTAAAAACATTACTCTGTACAAGCCCAGTGCAAGAGTGTAAGTACAACTCACTCAAGTGAGTTAAAAGTAAAACCAATGAATTAATACATTTGTTAGTTACTTGGACTGCACTGGAATTCAATAACTTTAAGAAAAGTCAAAACACGTAACTTTGAGTGTATAGTGACGTGTTGGGATTTTTTTAAAAATTGTCGGAAGTAGATTTGAGAAAAAACGCAGTAGCCTTAACTATTCTGCAGTAAATTTTCATATTTTCAAAATATAAATAAAATAAAACATACATAATTTTAAATAATACAAAAAAAAACATAAAATAAAAAACATAAAAAAAACATAACATAAACAAAAAACATAACAAAAACAGAACAAATAATAAATTGCATGACTGGGTTGAACGTACTTGTTCTTATGAGCAGTCACATCTTCGAATAAAATTTGAAAAAAAACGTGACTTCAATGTTCTTATTCAACTTTTGTGACTTTCGATTGTTCGATGTATGTAAAATAGTTTTCAGCAGAATAACTTACACGCCATTTTATTTCTTTAAAAAATGTCAAAAAGAATGATATTTTTTCGAAATCTTAGGAACTGTTTCTAAATAAAACAGTGTTATCTTTTAAGATTTAAGAAAAAATAAATAAATCAAGAATGTAGACTTAAGCACAAAAAATAAGTTACATTTAAAAACAATATTTGAAAAAAATTCACTTACCCGTTTTTAAAATATTGATTTTCAAAAAAAAAAAATAAAAGTTTTAATTATTAAAACAGATTTTTTTCGAAAATATTTTAATTTAAAATTACTTTGGCTACATATGTACGTCTTCCTGAACATAAAATTTGATTGTAATCAAGAAAGTGGAATAAAAATAAACGGTTGGTTTTTAAATGAAGGTCTTTTGTCTTGTAAGTGCTAATGTTTGCATTTTTTTTAATTTTTTTGGAATTTTTGAAAAAAAAATTAAAAAAAACCTTTATTAGTTTTTCTCATTTTAAAAGAAATAAGACGACGTTTAAATTTTTTTTAAAACTATTTTACGTACTTTTCTTGAACAATCAAAACTTATAAGAATCGAAAAAACTTTTAAATGTTCTTAATATCTTTGTATATACACTGCATATAGTACTATCATGGAGCATCATTTTTTAGTTCTGAATCAAGTCGCAATGAGGCGTACTGAAATTGCCAATTGGTGTGAATATAGAATAAGTACAGACAACAAAAGTGTATTAAAATATCGGTAAAGGTTCTGGTTTCCACTACTTAGAGTTAGTTCTGAATCAACCAGGAAGATGGCCAGACGAAAAATGACCACCATGAGAGTACTATAGAAAATGTATATACAATGTTAATATTGTGATATTTTGGCCTGGTTTCGACAAATAAAACTCAATCAAAATTCCAAATTAATACAACAAATCCCTTTATTTTATTCAACACAACGTCTTTCAGTTTAAATAACACCAATTTAACTTATTCCACTTATTCACAATTCAAATACGTTTTTATCATTCAACACTTTTTAATTAACGCTTCCAGTTGTTAACAATTCCACTTTCGAAAATAAACTGAACTTTCAATGCAATCTACTCTTGTATTTATACAAGTTTACAAGCTTCTGGAAGCTTCTGTCTGGTTCTGGCACAATCTAAGCTTTCGGTACTAATTCGGGTCTCGAATTAGTACTTCAAGTTCGATTTAGTACTCAGTTAAAACATATTGCAAATATGTAGCATACTTTTAGGCGCTCACAATGAATGTTGGTTGTTGTAAACAATGAATCCAACAGATGTCGTTAATTTACAAAATGTATCCTCCGAATATCTAAACTTGTTGCCACATCACATTGTCCCCCTCTTAGTTTTGTTCGTCCCGAACAAGCACATCATCATTGTTTCCGTGGTAACGATGCAGTCGATCCACATGGACAATTTTCATTTTTGCTCTTGGTCCTCGTTGGATTCGGAAAACGACGTCATTAATGCGCGTAACTATTTGGTAGGGACCTTCCCAGTCCTGCTGAAGCTTGGGCGATTCTCCTTTTCTGCGATGTGGGTTGTAAAGCCATACCAGATCTCCCTCATTGAATTCAGGTGCCGTTGCTCGCGCATCGTATCTGGTCCTCAGGCGGTCTCTCGCAATGTTAATGTTGCTTTGGGTTCTTTGGTGTGTGTCGTTGATCCTTTTAATCGGGGCGCTCACTTTGTTCTGGTGCATTTTAGCACTTGCCTTGATTTTGGGTCCTTTACTAGCTTTGCACGTGGTGCACTTTCGACACCATCTCTCAACATCTTTTCTTACAGTTAACCAATAATAGCGTACCCGTACCTTTTTCCGTGTCTTGTTGATTCCTAAGTGCCCGCCGGATTCTTCAACGTGCATTTCCCTTAAAATCTCCTGCACTTTCGACCGTGGAACCACAAGCTGCATCGTAAAGGATCTTCCATTCGGCATTTCCCATTTTCTCCACAAAACACCACCTTTTACATGAAGAGAGTCCCACTGCGCCCAGTATGCCTTTAAGGTAGGACTTCTGTCGGAGATGTCTCTTGCATTTGGCTTATCCATAGATTCTTTCCATACAAGAATCGGCTCGATGTCAGGATCTTCCTTTTGTGCATTACGAAGTTCTTCCGCAGTCCAACCCTTTACAGGTTCAGCCCTTAGTCTCTGAACAGAAATACTTTCGTCCTTCTTAACGTTCAAGCACTTAGGATGCGCTCTTTCTGAAGATGGCCGTAGGATTTCATCACTGCTTATGATCGTCCGAAGATTTACAGCATTCTCGTTTCCGTACACCATTGGAATCTCGATGATTGAATACCTTAACACCTGCATTCGAAAGTCTAGGACTACCTCATGTGCCTTCATAAAATCCACACCTAGGATGCAGTCGTCGCATATGTCAGCTACCAAGAATGCATGTGAGAAGGTGAGCCCTGCCAGTTCTATCTTCAGAAGTACCTCTCCGTATACTTTTGCTACTTCTCCCGTAGCTGCCTTCAGACTATTCCAGCTGGTGTTGTGTAGCCAGGACGTCTGGACAAGGCCTCTTCTAATTATGGAGGCCGTGGCACCCGTATCGATAGTGGCCACACATTTTCTGTTGGCGATGACTGTCTCCACTGTCAAACTCTGGTTGCAGCGTTTCGTTTGCGCAACTTGGATAATGGTCCTGGGGGCGTTCATTTCATCAACCGACTTCTGCTCTGCAAAGTTGGTTCTTACGCGCTTTCCACACTGATGTATCCCCAAATCATACCCGGTAGAGTAAGCGATATCCCTGTCAGTAGGCCTTTTTCTCGCGCTATGTGGGCAGCTTACCTGTGGAGATCTGCATTGCCGCTGTAGGTGTCCTAGCTTGTTGCAATTCCAGCATCTCATTTGACCTCGAGCAGTGTTCGGGTTTTGTCTTTCAATGTCGACACGTTGACATGAGCACTCTAGCGTAGCCATTTTCCTGACGCGATGGCTACCTTGCGCGAAGCTTGGTCTGCTGCTTCCATTGTCAGGGCAAATGCTAAAGCCTCAGCGAGCGTTTTCTTACCTGCCATTCTCACAGCCATTTGTAGTTTTCCATCTGCAATGGCATTAGTGAACGCATCGGTTGCCAGTTCGTTTATGATTTCCCTGCTGGTATTGGGATAAGACAAATTGGCCAAGCGCTCGATGTCAGCTTGCAATTGTTGTACCGTTTCACCTCTTGCCTGGACCCTTCGGCGCAACTGGACTCGGTAAACTTGCTGCATGTGGTCGTCGCCAAACCTCATCTCGATTGCCTTGACCATGGCATCATAATCATGATGTTTGTCTTCAGGAATGGTCTGCAGCAATTCGGCAGCTGTTCCTCTGAGCGCAAGCGTAAGAGCAATTGATTTGTCTTCGTTGTCCCAGTTGTTCGTCAAGGCGGCAGCTTCAAACTGCCTCTTATAAATTGGCCATGATGTTTGACCATCGAAGACAGGGGGCTGCATTTCCTTTCTTCGTGGACCGTCGCTCGAATATTCCCGAACCTTCTGCTTTTTCAAAGAATCAACCTCCTTAGCCAGGTGTTCGTACTGTTGTTCTACACTTTCTACTTGCTTTCCGAACTTTTCTTCTAAGCTTTCTATTTTGGCTTCAAATTTCTGATCTACCATTTGAAGTCTTTCGCTTAGTTGATTCTGGAGAGTTTCTAATGAATTCTTTTGTTCGTCGAATTTACTTTCGAGAACGTTCCTTTGGTCTTCGAGAACGTTTCTTTGTTCGCTTAGTTGTTGCTGGAGAATTTCCAACGAATTCTTCTGCTCATTCTTTTGTTTGTCGAATTTACTTTCGAGAACGTTCTTTTGTTCTTCGAGAACGTTCTTTTGTTCTTCGAATTTCGACAGAAGCAAATTCATGAAAGCAGGCATTTCATCGGCTGTACTTACTGTGCATTCTCTCCCTTGTTCTTCAACGTCGAACAACATGGTATCGGGGTCTCCACCATCCTGAGTGATAGCATTCTGAAGTCGGAGCAATAGTTCCTTTTTCAGCCCCGAAGTCTGAAGATTTCGTTTTCCTAATTCTTCTTTCAACTCAGCTGTTGTCAATTGTTCTAATTTGCGACCCATTTTATGTAACTGAAACACTATTTTCACAACCAGTCAGTTATATTTTAATGTCTCTTCTAGAAAGATCTTTTTTCAACACTATTTTTAACAAAAATACTCGCTATTCACAGTTTTATAGCACAATCAGTTCAATAGTTTCTGGAAAATTCCACTTTCACAATTAAATGAGTCACCGAAACTGTTTTAGAAAATGTCACTATGGAATTCTCTAGCACTTTACTGAGTTTTATCCCCAATTTCTGACACCAATGTGATATTTTGGCCTGGTTTCGACAAATAAAACTCAATCAAAATTCCAAATTAATACAACAAATCCCTTTATTTTATTCAACACAACGTCTTTCAGTTTAAATAACAAAAATTTAACTTATTCCACTTATTCACAATTCAAATACGTTTTTATCATTCAACACTTTTTAATTAACGCTTCCAGTTGTTAACAATTCCACTTTCGAAAATAAACTGAACTTTCAATGCAATCTACTCTTGTATTTATACAAGTTTACAAGCTTCTGGAAGCTTCTGTCTGGTTCTGGCACAATCTAAGCTTTCGGTACTAATTCGGGTCTCGAATTAGTACTTCAAGTTCGATTTAGTACTCAGTTAAAACATATTGCAAATATGTAGCATACTTTTAGGCGCTCACGATGAATGTTGGTTATTGTACACAATGAATCCAACAGATATCGTTAATTTATAAAATGTATCCTCCGAATATCTAAACTTGTTGCCACATCACAATATATTTCTAATTTTATTCGACGAAGTGACGATGTGATAAGAATAAGTACGTGTAATCCAGTCATGCTATCGTATTAATTTTATCGGACAATTATCATCATTGTAAGATATCAAGCAGGTAAACAAATATAAGTGATTGTGTGAGACAACCTCTAAAAAAATAGCAATTTTCTTTAAAATAATTATACTCATATTTTACTTATAAAGAATATTACAAAAATTGTTTTGAATAAATCAGTTCAGTACTTTCTGAGATACTGCGTGACAAACATTATAATTGTTACGTCTTTATATAATAGTATAGATATGAGTGTTCCTATTGAATTGGGATAAAATCAGAAAATTAAATAATGTGAAAGCGTACGCGACAGACCTTATTTATCCAAATCGTTCTTATTTTTCTTGGAAAATTCACACACAAGTATCTCTCTAGTTGTATTGATTGTAAAGTATTTTTACCGTATTCTATTTGGTAAGTGGGAATTTTTTTTGATCAAAAAATTTTATCAAATTTTTACGATATGAAAAACACGCAAAAATTGGCGCAAGCAAAATAGACGTCTTTTTTCCAAACAAAAAAACTAACGTCCCAAAAATAAATGAAACAAAAACAGTCGGCTATAAAGTAATCGGTATTTAAGTACTTAGTCCTGTTATCGTATAACACTAAGGTTCTAGTATCTAGTTTATTTGAAGAAGCTAGCTAGAACCTCACACTCATTACCTTTTGATTATTGTAAGGCAATAATTTTGCATGTGTAATTTTTTTAACTTTTTGTTTTTTTCATCTACCTGATCAATTTTGGTTTCCTTACGTATTAGTTAACTCTTTAGTTGAAGTGTTTTATTTAACGTTCAAATTAAAAAAATAATATTAAATTATATAAAATCAAATATAGCATCACATCACTTTCTGACTTTCTGGCTGACAAACCGAACAATTTATAAAAAAAGATTTTAAACGAACTTCGTTTTCAGGAGATAACAAAAAAGAGATAATTATTCCTTTTTCAAAACTGAGTTTTTAAGTTCCAGTTAACAGTTGCAATGTCACAATAGAATCATGGAATGCAATTTTTTTTATTGGAACCACGGAAGCCATTTTTATTTGCGATTATAGGTACCATCTATGAGGCAAGCTTAGGATTCGTTAAAAAAAATTAAGATAACAATCAAATATGACATTACGATTATAGAGAAGAGTAAAAAAGTTAGTGACAAAAAATATCTGTCTGTCTCTCTGTATGTATTACAAGCTGCATCCTAAACGGCTGAAATGTTTACCTTTAAATTTGGTATATAAGGCTGATTCTTTTGGCATTCCTCATAAGAGAAATTGAAATTTATTTTAAGGGCTTAATATAACGGTACGTGCCATATAACCTTAATTTAATTGGTCAAAACCAAATTTATCGGAAAATTCTATTGGCGGTATTTTTCATATATCGTTTTTTTTTTAACTTTCGACTTTCTCAGTAACGGCTCTTTGGATTCCGATAAATTTTAATATTTGAAAAGATCTTAATAGCCAAATTAATCATCATGCCAAAATTTTGCACATTTTTTTCTATTTATTATTAATTTTCTAAATTTCTTTTATTGAAAATTCAATATTCTTAAAACTAATTAATAAATTTAATTAATTTTTTTTTCATCAGATGTATATTAATAAACTCTATGAAACTGCTTACCAAAATTTAAAAAAAAAAACATTTTTTTTTTAAACTAAAAATAAAAAACAGGATTTTATCAAAATCAGTCCTTCAATTCTCGAAACACTTTTTTCATAAATTTGTTAGTTTATATAAGGTGTTATGGCGTACTCCAATTTAAAGAAAAAGTGTTGTGGTTTTGACAGTTTTTTATAAGTTTAGGCCCTCTTATTTTTCTACTTATATGTTACTTGCTTGTTGTTTCTTTCAAAGATCTAGCCTTCTCTTGTAATTAGGCACATATGTATTTTATGTAAGAGCAAGTACTTGCGATAATGGTACTAGCTATATCGGCAAGTTAAGGATTCGTTCATATTGACTCAAAAATTGAGAAAATAATTTAGCATGGCATTACGATGATAGAGAAACTGACTTCTGACTGACTGTCCGTCTATACACATATAGCGATCTGAAGCTTAAATGTTTGAACTTTGAAGTGATTATTTTCAAACTTAGTATGTATGAATCTTTCAGCATTCTTCAAAGGGGTTTTTCAAATATAAAATATAGAGCTGCCATATAATCGTTAACAAAAAGCTTGTTTTTCTCGTTAACGATTTTTATAAAAAAATGTTTACAAGTATGAAGGTAGGTATGATCAATTTTTGATTATTATTTCACATAAATTTTTTTTTTTAAATATTATATATATATAAAAAGCAAGATAGAATTCTGAAACTTTAATTTTTTGTTGAAATCAGATAGTTGGTGTCCGAGTAAGTTCCATGGGAGGTATCGTTTTAACAGCAACATAACTGTACTGCCCTTCTTAGCGAAAAGGTCGTAACTCAATTTTTGACATTTTTGGAATTTATGCCATTTTGGAAAGTTTGCGACCTACCTGACATTATACTTTAGTAAGAAACCCATATCTTGTTCAGAAATAGTAAAAAATCGTTAAGAAAAAAGTCGTATCCCAAAAAACTGTTTTGAAAACCTAATTGAATTTGTCATATCTCCTTGATAATAGATTGTGCAATATTAAACAGGTGCGGGATGTACTTTTACAAAAAAAGCTTCAACTGAAAGTTAATTTTTATTGATATACGACCTTTCGAGAGCAGTATAATTACCGACGGTACACATTTTTTGGGCAAAAAAATAAAACAAAGTCCTCTGTTCTAAATTTGAATACGTTTGCCTCAACCGGTTAAGCTTTAGTTTAGAATAGATTTTTTTAGAATTTTGCAACTAACTCAAATATGTTTCTGTACCAACCTAATGTCATGTTTGATTGTTATCTCGATTTTTTTAATTTTTCACTAATGCATATCCTGCCTTATTATATATACCCTACTCGTACCTATAATCGCAATTATAAATGTATTGAAGTTGCCAAATAAACATCAGCATGCCAACCTCTAAGAAAATTATACTATAATATGAAAAAAAGAATTTTAAATTTTCTTTTATTGTCTGCCAATAACTTCTTTTATATTGTGTTGGAGTAGCGGTTTAGCCTGAAATACGACGAAATTGGTCATGTCTCTCCAACATTTCTAGAACCCAATTCGAAAATTTATGAAAAATGGCCGTTTATCGAGTTGCTTTAGATCGGGAATATAAAACTTCATTTTATAAAAGTACAGGCCAGGATCATTTTGCGAAATTCAAAATATTGCGGTTGTGTAGGTTGTTTATTGTGACTTGGACGTTAAATAGGGCCGAACTTGGCGATAACGCTTTTAAAATCGCCGTCACCGACTCGAAAGTTTGATAATAAATGTTCACTTATTTCTATAAGCATTATTAATTCGTTAATTTCACCATGGTGGAAATTTCATTTTCAATGAATATTTTGGCACTAAAAGAGCATCTTGACATGAGCACATGAACTGAGACATAAGTTGCCATCTGAAAGTTCAAAACTGTTTCCACTTTCTTCATAAACGAACTTGCTCATGGAAACGTCAAGAGATTAAAGAAATGTAAAAATCGAGAAATTGACAGCTTTCATCATAACAGAGACACGAAGACATGTTTATCTAGAAACCCAAATTCCTTGTTAATTTTCAAACGTTTTTGCGATCCTTTAAAAGTTTCTCCCGTAATACAAGTCTCGCAAGGAATTCTCATCAGTTCGCCATTGAGCCCAATTTCGGACGAACCGTGAAATATAGGAATTCGTTTTTTAGCCGAACAACACGAATTTGGAATAGTTTACCCGGCGATATTTTCCCTTGCCATTTTGATTTGCATGCATTTTAAAAGCAATGTTAATCGACACCTTCTGTCCTTCCCTTCCCTATCTTCTTTATGCTTATTCAGTGTGCTCTACATGAAAAGGGAAACAAATAGTCCCTTGTGAGCGCGCTAATTATAAAAAATAAATTGCACGACTGGATCGCACGTACTTGCTCATATGTGCGGTCACATCGTCGAATAAATTTAAAAAAATGCACGACTGGGTCGCACGAACTTGTTCTTATGTTAGATAATTGTTTAGTGGCTGCATATGTATGTATTGTATACAAAGGTTTTTTTTTAGACGGGTGGTTTTCAAGAAGAAATAAAACTCATAGGTTTAATGCTATGGCCAAGAATTTAGCTTGATTATAAAGATAAGGGTTTGCATTATATTTTACAAATGATTTCGTGAAAGTGGCCGGCGCGGCTGGCTCGAATAAATTCTAGCCGAGGCCCAATTTCAGTGAAAATCGGGATCGGTGGCCATCTCGTTTTGGGCCCATTCACCGCACGTGTGACGCGATTAATGGTCGTTCGGCTTCAATTCTTGCACGAGTTGGATTTTGTAAGCCTGTAAACCAAGATTCTTCCGCAAAATCTTCCATAAAGTGGATGGGCACATCTCCAATTGTTGCGCGCGATGGCGGATGGACTCATCCGGGTCTTTTTCGATGCTCTGCTCCACCGAAACGAACCATTATTTTGGTAATAAATTTGCACAATTTGCAAACTTGTTCAGGAGTAGGTCTATTCATTATGAAATGGCAAACCAAACTGAGCATAAATCAAGTGACAGCTGTCAAAAAGACCAACTCCGAAAGATGTAGTGCCAGATTGAAAACCACACGACTATTAAAATAAAAAAATATTTTTTTTTTAGAAAATTATTTTATTTTTTTAATTAGCTTAAAAGTTTTCTCGGAAAAACTAAGTATGCAATAACATTTTAAAACTAAATGTCTATCGAGGAAAAAAAAAAGATTGAAAATCGTTCGACCAGTTTTAAAAAAAAAATCGTTTTTTTTTTAAACTTATCGAAAAAATATTTTCAATTTTTTTCTAGTATGTCATTATAAGGAAATCTGTGGTTTTCATCTGGGAAAATTATTTAAAAAATTCAGTTCACCCATTTTCAAAATATTTCGAAAACCAATTTTTTTGTTTTAGAAAATTTTAAAAAATCGAAAAAAAGTTTTTGAAAATGACTTCCTGTGTGCAAAATTTTGTTAAAATCGGGATATTAGTTTACGATATAAAACCGCATTTGAAAAAACCGGTTATA
This sequence comes from Platycheirus rosarum, assembly GCA_963971375.1. Lineage (NCBI taxonomy): Eukaryota > Metazoa > Arthropoda > Insecta > Diptera > Syrphidae > Platycheirus > Platycheirus rosarum. Next base: position 38,674,035 of record OZ020510.1, on the reverse strand, counting down.
TGAGAAGTTCCGTTATAGAGCAAATTTCAAAAAAATCGTTCTAACTGAAATATGTATTGTTGTAAAAAAATAGCACCCTGAAAGTTTTATCAAAATCGTTAGATCCGTTTTTGAAAAAATCAAACTTGTTCTTAAAAATTGTATGGCAGGTACCGTTATTTTTCGACCTAGAGCAAAAATGAAAAACATCCCCCGAGATACTACCTAATAAATACATAATATTAAGTTTGAAGCAAATCAGCCCATCTGTTAAGGCTGTAGAGGCGCGAACAGACAGACAGCCAGACAGACGGACGGAATTTCCGGACCCACTTTTTTCAACTTTTCTATAATCTTAATGTCATGTTTGATTGTTAGATATTTTTTTTGCACGAATCCATAACTTGCATTTTAGTACCTAAATCGCTATAAAGCTATATAGCTAAAAAGCTATAATTTAAAGCAATGGGTACGATCCTAAAGCTTTAAAGAGCTTAATTATATTAAATAGAATTATATTTTTTATTAAATCCCTTTAAAAAAAAAAATAAAAAACCACAAAAGTAAAAGTACGCCTGGGCAAAAAAAAGAATGCAACCAATGATATCATGAATTTAAATTTTTACGCAGACTTAAATTTCATTTTAATAACCAAAGGCTATAAATCAAAATTATTATTGCATCCTTCCAGTGATGTATGTGTATATTTACATACCTTCTAGCGGACGTTGTGTTAGGGGTTCGTTTATGTATTTTTAATGTATGCATTCCCCACGAGCCACGACACAAACAGCTCTTCAGGCAGATAAATTTTGGGCCTCAAGTAGATGGCATGGACCCTGGTGGTAGTGGCACCACACTCCACACTGTTGATTTGTTCCTTTTTCTCCCGATGATGATGGCAAGGATCATCTTTCTCTCAAGAGGCAATGTGTTTTTCCAGCTTGTCACTGTGCGATTTATGTTTTCCCCCAACACACCTGTATACACATTCGTCCTTGTGACTGTTGCCAAGTCAATAGGGAGGATGATGTTATTATTTTTGTATTATTATTTTGTGGCAACAAAATGTCGATTTGTTTCACGAAAACTGGTGTTTAGAGGCGGGTGGTGAATGGTGATTGCGTTGCGGCTTTAATAACATGATTTGGCCTTAAAATGATTTGCGCATAAATATTCAGCTGGATCCAGACCGCATACCGTTCCGTTTCATTATTGTTGTTTCTGTATGTCAAGCTTGCGGAACATTTGTCGGTTGTTTCTGTTGAAAGGTATAGAACGCTCTATGGACACAGAGACAACCCCCCCGGAAACATGGAATGGTCGTTAGTTTTAATTTATGAAAAATTTATCGCATAATAATTTAATGGCTGGGAGAACTTACTGTTTCCTGGCTTTGTTGTCCGTTTGTTTTCAGATGGTGGAGGTGGTTCCCTTCGAACTTTGTGTGGGGTTCGTGTGACATTTTTCACCTGGGTTGTGTGGCAAGTGGGGTACCATTGGGGCTGGGGGTTGTGTTATAAATTTGTTGGAAATTAATTGAGATTAAAGCGGAAGAGTGAGGCTTTTTAATGGCTTTTATTATACGGGAATATATACATATTTTGGCCAAAGGAAGCTCACAACAGGCTCAGTGAGACGTGAAATTGGCAGCGAAAATTATTCGCATTTTGGTGTCATTGTGCGGAAGCTTCTCTGGCTGAATGGATGGAGGAATTTTTATGACATTTAATGTTCTCAATTTCAATTATAATGACCACAAACAGGATGAAGCAACCGGGAATGGGCATGCTTTATGGGCAGATTTTATTTTTGCAGCGCAATTGGATGTTTATGGAGTGCATTGCTTATACGATGAAAAAGGTGGAGGCAATTTTTGGCTTTAGACTTGTTGGTTTCAATGAAATATGAAAAACCACTAATTGCGCATAATGGCAAATCAATTTTTATTTTTCCCATCAGTTTCGTTTGGAAGAATGATTGAACTTCTTCTTTTTTTTAACTTGTCAAAGGAAAAGAGCTAGTAATTGAATTTTATAATATATAAAAACCAGAAACATATATCCTGGCTCATCTTAAAAAACCTGTTGGATTTTAGGGCTATATTCTAATATCTGCAACCCTGTACACCTGTAAGCTTTACAGGGCTTAAAATAATCTTAATTATCCTAGAGAGGTTTTGGACAGAAACAGAAGCATAGTAAAGAACTCTTTTTTCATGTTAAATATGTTAAAGACTGTATCTTTAGGATCTTTTATTGGAGACTTATATTTGAGTTTTCATATAGATTTGCGATTTTACGATTTTTTGATAGATGTATATGTAGCTTCATATTTTTTTTTATATTTTTTCTCATTATCAGGTCAAGTTATACGGTAGTTTGTCCCTCATAGATCTAGAAATGTTAACCATAACGCTATCACTTTCATCTTTCAGAAGACATTATTTAAAGTTTTCCAGAATTTGTAGTATACCTCTAGTTTCGGTGATCCTCTTCTGTAACTTTATAAGGGCATCAAAAGCGAATAGTTACTCTTAAATTGAGGCATTGTATATTTAGTATCCACAACAGAACTAGTTCTAAAGATCTGATCACCAGTTCAATATCACTGGAAAACACTTCTTCACATTCACTAACATTATCATTTTTATGAACCCCCTTCGTAAGAGTCTTAAACAGAATAATATAACTCAAAATAGGTATTGTACACAGAACTCAGATTTAAATAAAGAAAATATTGTTGTTAAATCTGAAATAGAAAAAATAAAAAATGGAGAAGAAATGTTTTTTAAAAATACTGTTTTGAAATCAAGAGCAATATCAAAAATGATAAAAAATAGAAAAGCAATAAATAATAAATATCAAAGTTAAGTTGATAGTCTCTTCTTATTTGGCAAAAATATGTTCTTTTTTGATACCCGCTTTTTACTTGCGATTATTGGAACTATGCATGAAGGTTATGCATTCGTAAAAAAAATCTAACAATCAAACATGACATTACGATGATAGAGAAGTCGATAAAAGTAAGTATGACAATTCTGTCTGTCTGTCCGTCTGCCTGTATCGGCACCTAGAGCCCAAACGGCTGGGCCGATTTGCTTCAAACTTGGTACACAGTATTATTATGACGTCCTACAGAGGGGAATTAGCATTCTAGCTCTAAAACTAACCGGAACCGTTTCTGCCATATGATTTTTAACGAAAAACTTGCTCCTAAACGGCTTCTACAGTTTTTATAAAACTTTCTGAATGGTGTTTTCTTGCTAAATCAATGTTTTGATCTAAATGATTTTTTCAGTCGTGCCTTTTATTTGTTATGTTTTATGTTCTTTGTTTCTTTATTGTTTTTGTTAAATAATACAAAATTTCTTGATCAAATATTTGTTTGCTTTTTTCGCTTTTCTTACGATTTGACACCCATGAATATTATGTCCTTTAGACATTATGTCACCCATCATCCCGAGCATTTTGCCGCAGGATATATTCAATTCCGCTTTTCGAATCAACACAAGGAAGTTGGGCTTAAGGACGTGACTCCCCAATCAGACAGCAGAAAATAAGAACAATGTGATATGTGATCCATCTGTTGATTTATCTGTTGGATAGTTGCTACTGTATTAGATTTAAATGCTAGCAAGCAATAGCCACGCCAATTCTTGAAACAATATTTTTGAAATGAAGTATAGAATAACACGGATATAAGAAAGTCTGAAATTCCAAGAAATATCTTTCCTATATCCGAGTTTTTCTTATATTCAAACATCGGATATAACAATTATTATTATTAGTTGCCATCTTTTTGCTGGTCTTTCCCTATTTTAATTCTCAAAGAAAAAGTGTTCCTTTTTTCGTTTTTAATTTTAAAATCGAAATAAAATTTGTAGAGCAAATTAAGAAGCGATAGAAAAAACAAGTCAATTGCAAATGTCCAAATATTCACCTTTGAGCCAAACCGTGGACGCACAGTATTCTTTCCTTAGCCGCACCACGCAAATATAGAATGCCCTTCCAGACTTTGTTTTTCCCTCCCATTTTGGCTTGCAGAACCTTAAAGCAAATGTGCATCGGTTTCTCCTTTTGCATCCTTCTCCGCCCTCGATGTACTTACCAACATTATAAAGGTAGCTTAAATCCCTTTTGTATGGGCGAATTTTATGTATCTATGTAAAAATAACAGGCACGATTGGGTCGCACGTACTTGCTCTTACATCCACATTGGAAGGAAAGATCTTTGACAAAAACAAATAACATTTACGTTGGAAGTAACAAAGTTTTAATTTATAAAAACTATAAAAACCACAATACTTTAATGTTTTTAGTTAAAATGAAGTACGCCATCATAAATAACAAAAAATGTACGAAAAAATTACATATTTGAAAAATTATAGTTTTTTTTTTATAGTTATAGTTTTTTTTTTATTTTTTTTGAGAATTTGGTATGTACTCTTTTAGAGTTTAATAATATAAACCTAATTTTAAAATTTTAAATAATTTTTTTTATAAGTTTTAAAAATAATTCAATATTTCATTATATCAAAAAAAAAAATCAAAAATTAATTATAAATAGAAAAAAATATTTTTTTTTTTAAATGTTGGTATGCCGAATTGCCTATCTAGGTCTTTTAAACTATAAAATTTGATTGAAATCCATTGAGCCGTTATCAAAAATTAAAAAAAAAAACGTTATATGAAAGGTACCGTTAATAGACTTTTCCCGTAATTTTTGTATTTATAAGATAGCTAATGTCTAAAAAAAAATCTCAAAAAATTTCATCAAAATCGTTGGAGCCGTTTTCAGGAAAAATAAGTTTTTCCTTAACGGTCATAAGGCAGCTACCGTTGTTTTAAGTCAAAAAAAAAATAATTTAATACCAAATTTGATAATCGCTTAATCCATATACTGACAGACAGATAGACAGACAGACATTTTTTGCCACTAACTTTTTTTGACTTCTCAATCTTCTCGATTGTAATGTGATGTTTGATTGTTATCTCAATTTTTTTAATATGCACGAAAACTTGCCTTTTAGTCCATATAATCACAAGTAAAAATGAACTATTTTCGGCTTCGTCACCCTACTCCCTTTTGGGCACTTACTTTGATGTGGAATTTTTCGGTGACTTTTACAGTGGATCTAAGAATAAATTAATAAAGAGCATAGGACTCAAGGCTTTTCCCTGGTGCACACCAACTTTGACTGACCACACTTCGGTGGCTCCTCATGAGGAATCTTATCTTCCATCTAAATTGCTTGTATACATAATCCATAATCATCCGCAAGTAAATTTTGGGAAGTCTACGTTGCCTTAGAGCTTAAAGCAACCATTAGATATAGTGGCTGTTTATCGAAAGCTTTTGCTCTTCCAAAACAACAAAAACCTATTTCTGAGCATCCTAGTATATTTGTACAATCACATACTTAAAAAATTTGGATTGCATCAGTAATTGACTATACTGATTTACCGCAAACGACCATCCAACACCTGCTGAAAAATATTCATGGTGTGTGATATCACCTTGATTGTACGGTATAGCTGTTTCAGTTTCGTGAATTGGCTGGAAGAAAATAGTTTTCTCTCCGCTGATCAGTTTGGAAATGTCAATCGTAAATCATTATGATTCAATGTTTCTTCACTTTTTCCAGATCTTTGTGGGTGTCTCGTCTGGCCCGATATCTTTTCCATTTTTGGAGTGTTTCGTACCGCAGAAACTATGATGTCGATTCCGCTGAGATGCAACTATTGGATGCTATATGGTTAATTTAACCCCCCCCCCCTCCCCCAGCTGTCGTCGTCGCAATCTAAGAAGATTTTTATCATAGTCCGCAAAACGATACTCATGGATTGTTAATGAATTTTAAAGAACGAATATCCTTAACACTATTTCTTTCTTTTGAAAATTGTAATGTTTCAGTGAATATGCCTGGTTTCCATCAGCAGCCGGTGCAAATATTTCTTCTAGCTCTTTCTGAATCTTTCTGAATCTTTCCCGTAACGCCTTTCACGCATTCTTAATAATTGTGGTTTTATAAACCAAACCTTTTTGTTAAGCAATTGAAATGAAAAGGTACACACATCAAATATGACCACAGAAATGATGTAAATCATTTCAATTTTGGAATTGTATTTTCTCTAAATTAAAACTACAATTTTTGCAATCACCAACAATCCCTAATTTTTGTATTGCCTTTGCAACAAATTTACAGAAAAATTGTTTAAAGGAAACTTTTCTGCAACTGACACTTGAAATTATTCCCAACGGATCCAAAACTGTGTAATAAAAAACACACTACTAAAATCCACTTCCGAAAATCCTTTATACAAATACGCAGTGATTTCTCTATAGCTATGCTTTAATCTAAAAACTTATTTTTTAAACACGCAATCTAGGCAACTTTCAACATTCGAAACTTTCTCACTCAAACTATTTACGAAAACTGCAAGTGGCATTTGTAGCTTTTGACATTTTTCCACTCTGACATACACCGTTTCCATTCACAATAAGTACTTGTTTGTGTTTCCGGTCATGCTTCAAGGACCAGGTGTCGTGCTTGGAATTGAATAATACTGCAAACGATGGAATTCACCTATAGTTTGCCACATTCAAAGCCAAACAATGCTAGTAGTTTGTACCGCAATGCAAGGATGAATTTATATTAAAAAAAAATAAATAAAAATAAAAATAAAACTTTTTATTGTTTTAGTAAATTGATGACATTTATGTGTTTATCCATCTACACCCTCTCTCATGGTCTCCAAACAAATATAATCCCAACTTCCCTGGGCAGCAATAAAATCCAAACTTTGTCCACGCCAAATTCGAAAATTCAAAGCCAAGCTGACCCAAACAACAATAGCTTTTCCCCCACCGAGAAGGATCAACAAACGGGCTCGAAAACGATTTGTGAAGGTTGGCAGCCATTTAAATAAAACAAAAACATTTTCCTAGCTTCGTTCTCACAGGAAATTTAAACAATCGATCGGCCCACTTTAAAGAACTTCCAAACCTCCGGCGGCTGCCATGAATAGCAAAGCTATCGTCCTTCCTCTTAGTGCTCTGTTCTCTGGTGAGTCTATTTACATTGTTGTCCTTGTGTCTGTTCGCCGGCGATGTATTTGCATTGTTGGCGCTGATTTAACTGCGAAAAACGTTGTTTTCTCAGATTGCCGAGGAATAAATCGCGAAAGGACCGTTCCTGAGGAACTAATTAAAATCTTTCTTCCAGGAGTTTCCTCTTATTTTGCTGAAAACTTCAGTGGCGATGGCCATGGTGATGGCGACGACTACGTGGCAAATTATTTATTCGGCTTTTTGTTTGTAGTTCTTGTCCTTACTCTCGGGGCCTTCTGGCCTTAAAACATTCCGCAGAGCTTCTGAAATAAAAAAAAACTTTGTTTTTATTGGAAAATGGTTAGAACGACTAGACGAACAGGATGCAGGAGATACTGATGAGGATGCTGCTCCGGCTTGTGAAGACTTCAAAAAAAGTTATTCTTCATTTCGGGCCGGCACCGACCCTTGCTAAATATGGCTTCACTCATGTTGAAAGTCGTAATTTATTTATGCCTCAGCTATATCGAAGGAGGAATTATTTATTGCTCATTCAGAGACAGGGAGTTGTATTCCCTCTGAACCGGAAGAGAAAACTATATAACGAAGGACGAATGCGTCGAATATAGTCTGGCCATCTGTGACTGGGAAGTTGTGCCAGAGGATAAGTATCTGTGGGATGTCGCACAGAAGCAACAAAGAATCTATTTATTTATCGAGATGATGTATCTTTTGCTTGATCCCGATGGAAGTGCTGTTTAAATAGGGGAATAGAAATTTAAACTAATAAAAGTCATCGTAAAGAGGAAAAGTTTAACAATTTCCATTTGGAGTTGAGTAGTTGCGTTTATTTTGAAGGGAATATTTACAGGACATAAATGCCAGGATTAATCTAGATAACATGAACTTCGTTACTTGAGTGTTTTGTAGCATTGTGAATGGCAATTGAAATTTCAGTTTGAATTGTTTTTATTAAATGTTTTATAATTCCGCTTAGGGATAAGTTGTTTATAGTTTCGAAACTCTTTCAATTGTAGTGAAGTACTTTGTTTAGATTTCTAGATTAGCAAAACTTCTTCAGGTGGTTGGAAATCGTGATCTACTCTGCCGCTTGGTAGGCTGGTTTAGTCCATTACGTTTTCGAATTAGCGGATGTAGATAATGGAAGGCGAAGTTTGGAAGGAGTGACAGAAGGTTTCTATTAACATTGGTTTGCTTTTGAATGCTTTCAAAAATGGAATGGGAAGGTAAAACCTCGCCGGTAAAATATTCCACATACGTGTTGTTCGGCTAAGAAAAGAATCTCTATATTTGACGGTACGCCCGAAATTGGGCTCAAGGGTGAACTGTTCTATATAATACCAATGTTAACGCTCAGTTTTGTATTCTATTGTGCATCGCTACTTGAGAAGCCCTACCCAGAGGTGTGAATTATACTCAAGTTTTTGGCAAAAAACGCTTTATAAATTGTAGCCAGATCAGAAGGGAAAAAAAATTCTTTCATTGAAAACGTTTAGAAACCTTCGAACTAAGTAGCTTTTTTAGCGATCTCAACTATATGGTCATTCCAACGCAGGTTGTCGTTAACATACATACTTAGTACTGAAGCTATTACTGATAGAAGCGTAAGAGTTTTCCAATGTAGGCTAAAATATTTTTCAGAGCTAAGTCTGCATATGTTAATGAGCTGTAAGTAAAGGAGTTGGTCGCAAAAAGAAGGTTCTCGCATCGGGTTAGAACGGGTTGGTCTAAGTTTTGATTCTTGTGTGAGCCCAGTTTCGATGCTCTTCACTGTTGATTTTTAGTTCTCCTGTTTTATGATAAGGTTTCTGGAAGAAAGAAGAGATAAGATAATTTGCGTTAGTTCAAATAGGAAGTTTAGTAGATGGATTTTATGGATTAGACATTTAAGTTTCTTGACGTCATTGAAATTCTTTATTAAGCTACATAATAAACTATTAGCTTCCGTCATCTCCTTAATAAGTGCTTCCGTCTTCCCAGGTATTTCTACCCTGTGTTAGTGCCAGGGCCCTTGTTAAGTCTACATATCACATTTCGAGTACCAATTTATCAATTGAGTCATTCTCTTAGAGTTGATAATGAATTCGCAATTGCAGGTGCATTGATTTTGTTAAGCGCGTCTTCGTTCTATTAAATTTGAAACTGAAGAAAATAAATACTCTGAGCTGTGCCAAATACATGTGTGATTCTTACTGGAATTAATGGTTTTTTTTTATCCTTAAAATTAAACACGATGCTTCTCCTCGAAATCAAAACTCGCCTACTTTAAATTATCACAACCGGCTGACGCACTGGCTAACAAAACAATCAACTGAAACTGACTGTGTCTATTTATAAAAATATAAAATGTGTTGTGTATCAATCTAATTGTAAAAAGACACGCAAACTCTTCTCGTTTATCTGTCTAATTCTATTTCTATGGTTGTCATGTTGTGTGTGTTTTGTCTTCTGTCGTGGACGTGGTATGTTGCTTGTATGATGTTGCTTGTTATGATGGTTATAGAAAAAGGTTGTCTGCTTTCATACATAAGTATTCTCAACCTCGCCCACAACCTTTCTGTTGTAATGTGCGAGCGCCTAAAGAAGCCATTGGTCAACAACCTGATAGGTAAATATGAAAGCGGTCTTAGACTTCTGATACCGAAAAAGAATTTAAGAAGCCATGCGAATTTTTATTATTATTATTCTTGAAAGAATTAAAGAACAACAGAAGCAAGCAATGACATAAAAGGAAGAAAATAACGTGCTATCAATAACGCTCTTGTGAATGGTGTGGTGGAAGCAGTGGAAATAGCTCAATTTATTTACTTTATTTTTCATTTGGTGGCGCTACAAAGCGTGGTGCTTCTGGGCTTGGTTTAATATGCCCCTCCAGGTAGCTCGATCTCATCTATAGCCTGCTGTCTTCAATTTTGCACTCCAAGCAATTGAAGGTCTACCTCTTCCTGTTTGCTCCACCGAAAATGAGGTCTATCTTAGCTTCTAACTACATAGAGTATGATGTCCAAGACTACCAAAAAGAGTAAAAGTTCAACGTCTCGGTCGACTGGGTTTTGTAAAGTGGATGGAAAATGTTCGATTCCATTTCGAAGGCTAAAATTGGTGGCGTTCGGAAATATGTAAAAAGATTTCGCTCTGATCCATTTCAACTGAAGAACCACATATAGTTGGAAAAGTTATTACTGAATTGAAGCGCTATAGAGAAAAAAGGTTCCCGAATGAATATTTAAGCCATTTACTTTATAGCCAAAAAGCATTACATATAGTTTTGCAACAAATTTTGAAGACACATTAGTGAATTTCAAATCGTCTTGAATTAAAGCTATAATTTAATCAATTAATCAAATGAAACCACATTTCCAAATCTTTTAAGTAAAAAATAATTGATACAAATTATCAAAATTCCACAGCCTAATCAAATAAACGAGGAATTCTCATTCCATTCATCATCGAGTTCCTCCATCTAATTCGAACTCACAACCTTATGCATCATAGGCCAAATCTTAATAACCCATTACCCTATTTCTATCTTGTCAAATCATCTTCTTTTCCGTAATCCCAATGAATGAATCTATCATTTGAGCAAAAAACAAAAGAAACCCTCCAAACCCAAACCAAAAAAAAAAAAAAAATCTCAGCCTCATTTTTTCCCAAAGATAATTTTTCAGGATTCCATACCTAAAGCTATAAGAGATGGAATCAAGGAGACGTTACTTCACCAAGAAAAAAACCGAGATTTTCCTTAATCTACAAAAATGGCAGTAGACAGAGCCAATATGATTCAATTCAATCACGAGATATCATCATTCCGTTCAGAGCTCCAGAACTGCTTTGTGGCACAAAAAATAAAGAAGCAAGGCTTCCCCCATTCCCCCATTAGACTCACAATCATTACACAATCGATCATCCTCCATCATAGACACATTCATATAAATAAATATAGAAAGCCCCAAAGAAAAATGATGAAAAGGACGAGACTCACTCTGCTAAATTTCATTAATAATTCAAAAGACAAATTGCACACAACCATCAGCAGGCATAGGCACTAGGCAGGCGGCAGCCATCGTTCCCGTCAGAATAATATCAGGAACACAAACAGAACCCAGGAACTTCGCGTCCTCGATTCACCCACCGTTCATCGTTCAACGGTTTTATAACTCCAACCAAATGCGGAACTTTACAAGCCAAGCTATTGATTAACCATTTAGGACAGCACTTGCAGCCTTTAATTATCTGCCCGCACAGGCTGCCTTGCCATATTCTCCTAAAATTGGGGATGAAATGCTGCAGGATGGGGTACAAATTTTCAATCCAATTTGGCTGCTTTCAACAAAACCGGCAAATGACTGTAGAGTGACTGTTGCAAAGAGCCCCCTGGGGTGATGATATTAAGCTTGTTGTGTGTAGGCCGTGTGTAAGGCTCATTTATGCATGGCAGTGGCTCAAATGCATGATATGCGGGGGATGAGTAGGGGGTCCTTGAAGTTTATCGCTTTAACAACTCAATGAACTGCTCGGAATTTGTTTAAATTACTTTACTAGCACTTTTCGTTGCTAAATTGTGGGAGGGGGAGACCTAATGGGTTTGCTTTAAAGTAAACGATTGATATCAAGACAAGACCACCGGAAGACAGCACAAAGTAAATGGAGAAAGGGATTCCTTTCAGTTCCTGGGATACTGTGCAAGGGAAACGCTTCTGGGAAGACAATCTCAGTTGCTGCGCATCATTGTGTGCCTTTGTGTGTGGTGCATGCGGGGCTGCCTTCAGGGTGTCTTTCATATTTCCTTAACGAGATGTGGTGCACCCCTGTATTCTGCCATGTTGCTCCATAGTGATAATTGTGAAATCAACCCTCGCAGTGCTGCAAGATAAATGTTGGAAACCTGCCGGATTTATGACTGCGTTTTTGGGTGAAATTCTAGCATTCATCTGGCACGAACGCGACCTATGCCCTGAAGGCTCTTCTTCCAATGAGGTGGAGCTGCTCTTATAAGAAGATTTTCATTTTGCGTCCTGCTCCTATTACTGTTGAATGAAATTATGTAAATTTTTGTTGATTGCAATAGCGGAGGATGGTTGTTGGCTGTTTGTGTACTTTGCCAGGACCAGCTTTGTTTTTCCGAGGACAGGGGTCTTCGGCCATTGTAGAAATGTGCTTTGTTGCGTTACACGAGTGCTTTTAGTTGGATTTTCTTTTTTTTTGCGCTGGCCCTCGAGGTTAATGATGATGAAGAAGGTTAGTATCTCTCCGATTGTTTATTGCTTGGAAAATAGAAGTAAACACAAGTAGAGTGTAAAATGCCTTTTGATTTTCCTGTTCAACAGTTAACTTATTGTTGTGTCTTTTGATTTATTTACCAAAAGCTTTTCCTTCGTTTTTGTTGAGTTTGAATTAAATGGAGTGTTTTTTTTTTAGCAGGAGGAGAAGGGTGATGGTCGAAATGCTTATTTTCACAATTGAAGTGTTTACATTCTTCTTCTTTTCTAAAAAAAAAAAAGATTTTTTTTATTTTAGGTGAGAATTGTGATTGTTTTGGGAAATTTATGTTAACGTATTTCTGGAAAAATTATTCTTGAAAATAATTTAGTTTTTTGAACATTTTGTGTGGGAAAGTTGGGAATTCAGGGATTTGTATGCTGTTGTTTAGATAGCATTTGTTTAATGTCATTTCGTAAAAATTTATTCAACGAAAGTTTGCTATATGTTGACACGAAATTATTGGCTGGACTAACTTCCATTTAAAAATGTTTTACTGATTACTCCCTTGCAAATACCTGTTTCTTAAAAAACTTTGTTTTTTCTTCGTTGTTTTTCTTATTGAATGCTTGTTTTCTTTTTGTGAGAACATTTTTTTATTAAATCTTTATGAAATGTTAAACTGAAGGACTAGACAAATTGCGACGAATTGAAACATATTCTTTCTCTGTTAAGATTACAAAGTTTGTCCAGAATGCGCTGCTCCGGTCGGTATTTAAATATTAAATTTATCATATTAGGCGGAAGTGGATTTAAAAAATATGTATTGTCTTACAACTTTAATTTAAGCCCGCTACAGATCGTCGTGTGTTGTGATTACTACGCTTTTTTCGACTTTCTCGAAAAGTGGTTAACCGATTAAAATCAAAATTAATATTCAATAATAATATGTAGGTAGCCAAAGCTGTTTCATCTTAAAATAATTTCGAAGACTTTTTTACTTGCGATTATAGGGACTATAAGGCAAGTTTAGGATTCGTACATGGTTTAAAAAAAAAAGGTTTTGTATTTTCTTAAGAGCTTCAAGTACGCAAAAGATTTTTTCCTCAATTTAAGGCACTTTGCACTGCAACATTTCAGGTTGTACCAACATTTCTCTCAGACGTTGCCGCCATGTACTTAGTCTTCCCTTCATTTATGTGCAGCCCCAGGTATTTTGCCGCTTGCTCGTCCTGGGTAAAGGAGTCTTGTACAGCTTGTTGGCTTCTGCCGATGATGTCGATTTCGTCTGCGTAAGCTAGTATCTGACTGGACTTGGTGACGATAGTCCCTCTTGTTGCCGTGCCAGAGTCACGGATTGCTTTCTCCAACGCTAGGTTGAAGAGGATGCAAGCCAGACCATCCCCTTGTCGGAGTCCATTAAAGATGTTGATTGGTCTGGATAGCAAACCGGCTACTTTTACTTGGCTTGTGATGTTGGTCATGGTCAGCCTACATAGTCGTGTCAATTTATTTGGGATGCCGAATTCTCTCATGGCCTTATAAAGTTCTACCCTGGCTATGCTATCGTAGGCGGCTTTAAAGTCTATAAAAAGATGGTATGTTGGGATATTAAATTCCAGACTTTTTTCCATCACCTGCCTAAAGGTAAAGATCTGATCAATTGTTGATTTGCCTGGTATAAAACCACATTGATATTTGCCGATTATGGTATTAGCGTATGGGGCTATCCGTTCTTGCAGGATAGAGGAGAATATCTTATAGGATGTACTCAACAATGTTATACCCCTATAGTTGCTGCATTTTGTGATATCTCCTTTCTTATGTATGGGACATATGATGCCTTTTCGCCAGTCTTCTAGCATCTCTTCGTGTTCCCATACGTGTACTATGATTTCATGAATTGCTTGATGTAGTGTTGGCCCTCCATTTTGGATCAGCTCGGAAGGTATACCATCGGCTCCTGAGGCCTTATTATTTTTGAGCCGATTAATCACCTGTTTTATCTCCTCAATGCTTGGTGGCTGCAGCATGAGATCTTCTTCTTGAAATGTTGGAGTTTCCATTTCTTCCGTGAGCTGACCGTTTCGCAGATCATTAAAGTACACTTCCGATCGCTCCAAAATGCCTTCAGGATCGGTGATCAGATTACCCTCTCCGTCTTTACAATATGTACAGCGTGGTGTGTATTGCGACATGTTTCTGACGGAACTTTCGCGCCTGGTGCGGACCTCGCTCTCTATTTCTTTCCATTTCACAGACAATGTTTTTTCCCAGGCTGCCTTACAAAAAGCTTCGAAACTGATGAAAAATCGTTTTAAGAAGTTATAATAATATTGGAAATTACAACCTGAATAGGGAATGTAGGTCCAAACATTCTTTAAAAATAAAAGAAAAATGTAAAGTAAGTAAATGGCATCTTCAAATGGTTTTAGACCCTAATTTCTTCACCAAAAATCATACTTTGGGCTCTTGGTCAATTTAAACCGAGCCTAAAATTATTTTGGTAGGGTGCTCCATGCGCAGTTGATTCTTTTCTACCTTATGCTTGATATTCAAATTATTTTGGTATCTTATGGCTGAAAACTAATCAACAAAAAAATTGACAACAATCTCCAAGGCTATGTGATCTGAAAAAGTTGGCTAAGATATTGTAAAACTATATTCAAGAAAGAACTCCAAATCCCAAACACAAAGCAGTAGTATGACTGAGCATATAGTTCCTCTAATAAGAGTGTATTCACCCTCAGGATCTCCATTGAAGCTTCTATTTAGAACCCTTTCACACTTGCTATATCCGTTTAGTGTCATACCTTAACTACACAACCGATTATGATAAAATAGTGTACAATCATTGCCAGAGGTTTTATTTTGAAAAATATTGTTCCTGTGATTTACAAATGTGGCAGCAATTCATAATATATGCACTTATATGCATAAGTAGAGTTACACTCCTAAAGATATGCAATAGTTTGTGACTATAAAAATATCCGTTGGAGCCGAGCTTAAAATATTTTCATAAGTAAAATTAACAGTAACTTTGCGATAAAAGTTACCCTACTGCATTTTTCTTATCCCTTGCAATGTGTGTACAAATTTTTTTATGATGATAAGCTAAATAGTTAAGGCGTAAAAGCGTAAAAGCAAAGGGTACATGTATCTTAAACAATAATTTGCCATTTTAATAATTTACTCTCCTTATGTATGGGTTTCTTATTTTGTATGATCTTTATCCTTAAAACACTCTATTTAAGCACAAAAAACTGTTCACCTGAAACCTCACTTCTCCATTATACCGCACCTGACAACTGACATATTATTTTAAAACACAACGAACCTGCAACACTTTATCTGGTTTCCAAAAGCAAAATTGTAACATATTCCTTTCTGTCTCTCCTCCAACACAGGTCATCAACACTGCCACCATAAGAATATCATTAAAATACATGAAGGACATTTGTCACACCTCTTTCTGCAAAAGCAAACCGAAAAATCCAATTCCTGATTCTGTACATCCAATCCTCACTGACAGACGTGCCTTCTTTTTTCAAGGAAAAACTACAACACACAACACACACCAACGACGAGGCAGGAAGAGATGAAAAATTGCAAATATTTCAAAAAATCCCAGTGTGTCCAGTGGTCAGACGTTCGAAAAGACTGCGGTTGTCATCCGTGTCAGTGAAGAAGATGAGGTGAACCCTTTGCAACTGCCATATCCAGACAAAAAAAAAACAAAATACAAACAAAAAAATTAAAAACAGAATCCATCCAGCACACACACTGAGTTCCACATATGATGTTTGCACGGACAGCAATAACAAACAAGCACCACCGACACCATATCCAGCCATTGCCGGATGGCCTAAGGATATTGCGAAATCAAACGGAACGAAGCGAAAATTTAAGCGAGACACAGGCAGTATCAGCATCCGAGGTACGGCAGCACTGCACCATGCAACGGTGTTTTGCATATGCACAGATCGGAGTTTCTGTGTGTCAATAAATCGTAAAAGGATATCCACTACTGATGTGCATAACTGTAACTTTGCTCTTCCGTAGCAAAGGAAAGTGCAACAAAATCAAACGAACAACTTTGACAAAGAAATCAAACCATTCCTAGAGAACTTAACAACTATACATGACCACCACTGGCCATCTATATCCTGGCTATCTGTATCATTGCAACTGCGAAATTGTAATTTCTGAACTAAGAGAAGACAACGCATACAAAACGTTCGCTTGCAGCCAGGTGGAAGTGAAACTCAAACAGTAAAATCCTGCATCCTCCTGTGCCGCCTACACTCATCGACGACGCACGGTGAGGATCGAAAGTTTGTGCAAAGTTTGAATCAGAACAAGCGGAAGGATAAACAAAGGAAGAGTCTTATCGTCGACCGCATACACACAAGCTCACACTCTACCTATCTAACTATAGGATCCCGAAACACATAAGGAATAAATTGGCTATAAAGTTTATCGGGTTTCGACGAAGTCGTCGTCATCGTCGATTAACTATACCAGAAAACCTCCTGCAACATGACCAAATTCTGGATTTACTTCTGGGGCACCATGGTTACGTGGTATCCATGCTTATCCAATGGATATCTTAACGTGTTCATTAGTCACAAGGAGGTCATGAAGCTTATGGGTGAGTTTTATGGTATTCTATGAATTATTTGCATGTCCTTGGAATAACTTGGGTTTGTGTTTGTGCTTAAGGCGATATTAATTTTGGGTAAAAGAGGCACCAATATTTGCCTTAAGTCTGTTTGAAATGTAATATCCTTTAAAAGCATTTGAAAATGAAATAAAACTGATATTTCTTAAAAAAAAATAGTACGTATACGCCACCATCTTGTAAAAATTAAAAAAATAATTGAGTAATTTCAGTATGAATGTTGGCAAATTAATGTTTTTTTTCATCACAATGGTTATAATCATATCTATTTAGTTTAAGATGTCCGGTAGATGGTGCTGCAGCATATCAACTGGTTTTGAATAAAATTATTGTGTACATTAGATATAGAATTCACAATACTATAAAGATATATGGAGATATAAAGATACAGAGATAGATAGATTTGTATAGAGATAAAAAGATACAGATATATAAAGATATAGAGATATAGAGATAAAGGTATATAGATATATAGAGTAAAGAGATTTAGAGATATAGAGATGTAAGGACAAAGAGATATAGAGATATAGAGATATAGAGATATAGAAATATAAAGATATATAGATATAGAAATATAGAGGTATAGAGATAAAGAGATATAGAGATATAGGGATATAGAGATATAGTGATGTAAGGACATAGAGACATAGAGATATAGAAATATAGAGATATGTAGGTATAGAGATATAGAGATATAGAGATAGAGAAATATAGAGATATATAGATATAGAGATATAGAGATATAGGGATATAGAGATATAGGGATATAGAGATATAGAGATATATAGAGACATAAAATATAAAAATATAGAGGTACAGTGATATAGAGATATAGAGATATATAGAGACATAAAATATAAAAATATAGTGGTATAGTGATATAGAGATATAGAGATATTGAGAAATATCACATCGACTAGAAAAACGGTAGGTTGAATACCTTATATCTTATCTTATATCTTAATAAAAATAAATTATAATTTGACAAAAAAAAAACAACTTTAACCAAAATGCTGAAGATAAGAATAGACTTTATTAGGTAATATAAAAATTTACATTTTTAATATTTGATGATGAAACCGTAACCTATTTCAGAACGATCAATAAGTTACAGTAAAATTTATTTGCTATATTGAAATCAAATAATGTGAATTTTTGTATGTATGGATGTTTTGGTTTTTGTTTTCCAATCAAGCCTCAAACGGATTTGGATGAAATTTAGTAGGTAGATGGATGATTTGTATTTATGGATAATTTTATACAGGAAAAAAACTATGAAATATCCTATGAAATAGAGTTAAATATAAACTACTTAAATACTTTAACACACAAGCAACTTTCATTCAAAAAAAATCACCGTTTCTGTGGGAAAAATCTGAGTAAGTAAAGCTGAAGTCCACGCAGACGAAGTTACGTGTAGAAGCTAGTTAATTTTTTTTATTTTATTTTATTTTTTTATTTATTGATTTTCAAGCAGTTTTTAAGCGCTTGAGTTACATTGAGATTAAAAAAATGCTCTCATCATCATTACACAGAATGCGGAAGAAGGTTTTACTTGCTAGTGGTTGCAAGCTTCGGCTCCTCCCTTCCCTCTCAAAAAAGGATTTAAACAAGGCAATGTACTGCCATGCGACTTCTTCAACATCATACTTAAAGGAATAATTAAGAACACTCACGTCAACACCAGAGACACGATTTTTCAATAGTCCATCCAGTTATTCGAATACGCCTACGTTATTGACATAAACGAAAGAACACAGTAAGATATCACTAGCGAATTTGTGATTATTGAGAAGGAAGGATCGAAAATAATTTAAGCAACTAATGAATGAAAAGCAAGTAAAGTTAGCTAAAAGTAAGAATTTAGAGGTATAGCTAGAAAATGAGCTGGCAGGCGAACCTTGTTGGTTGATGCCCAGGTCCACCTAGGATTTAACCGCCATCTATAGTAAGATAAGAAGTGTTCTAGGAGAAACATATATTTGAACCTGTGCAAGAAATAATGCTCTAACAAAGTTAATTTTTAAAAAGTCTAATATGAACTTTTCTCGAATCCTCGGCAAAATAATTTATTAGATTAGTTGTTTCATACAGGAGCTCCGTTGATGACTGGTAAAAAAGTGTAAGCGATAAATCGGAGCCTTGAGGCACACCACTATTTTGTGAATATTACTCTTGATTCATCGAGTCAAATTGCATGCATTTTCTATAAAAGAGATTGGTGCTAAGCTCTGTCATATGCCTTTGAAAATTCAAGTGCAATAATCTTGCTTTCGCCAAAATAGTGACATATGTACGTAACATCAGATCACTATAGTGGACATATAATGTTGGCGATAATTGAAAAGCTTTTAAGCTTCAGTATATTTCTTAAGCTTAAATATTTCCATGACTTTAGAAAGAAGGGACGTATATATATGCAATTGGTTGATAGTCTGAGTGGAAGCCTTTACTTTTTGGCACAGGCTGGACAAATTCTGTTTTCCATCCACTCGGAAAGAGACCAGAAGAAAAGGAAATAACGTTGAAAAACACTTCTGCAGAACAAAATAATAATGAATAAAATTATTGTGTACATTAGATATAGAATTCACAATACTATAAAGATATATGGAGATAAAAAGATACAGAGATAGATAGATTTGTATAGAGATAAAAAGATACAGATATATAAAGATATAGAGATATAGAGATAAAGCTATATAGATATATAGAGTTAAGAGATTTAGAGATATAGAGATGTAAGGACATAGAGATATAGAGATATAGAGATATAGAAATATAAAGATATATAGATATAGAAATATAGAGGTATAGAGATAAAGAGATATAGAGATATAGGGATATAGAGATATAGTGATGTAAGGACATAGAGACATAGAGATATAGAAATATAGAGATATGTAGGTATAGAGATATAGAGATATAGAGATAGAGAAATATAGAGATATATAGATATAGAGATATAGAGATATAGGGATATAGAGATATAGGGATATAGAGATATAGAGATATATAGAGACATAAAATATAAAAATATAGAGGTATAGTGATATAGAGATATAGAGATATATAGAGACATAAAATATAAAAATATAGTGGTATAGTGATATAGAGATATAGAGATATTGAGAAATATCACATCGACTAGAAAAACGGTAGGTTGAATACCTTATATCTTATCTTATATCTTAATAAAAATAAATTATAATTTGACAAAAAAAAAACAACTTTAACCAAAATGCTGAAGATAAGAATAGACTTTATTAGGTAATATAAAAATTTACATTTTTAATATTTGATGATGAAACCGTAACCTATTTCAGAACGATCAATAAGTTACAGTAAAATTTATTTGCTATATTGAAATCAAATAATGTGAATTTTTGTATGTATGGATGTTTTGGTTTTTGTTTTCCAATCAAGCCTCAAACGGATTTGGATGAAATTTAGTAGGTAGATGGATGATTTGTATTTATGGATAATTTTATACAGGAAAAAAACTATGAAATATCCTATGAAATAGAGTTAAATATAAACTACTTAAATACTTTAACACACAAGCTACTTTCATTCAAAAAAAATCACCGTTTCTGTGGGAAAAATCTGAGTAAGTAAAGCTGAAGTCCACGCAGACGAAGTTACGTGTAGAAGCTAGTTAATTTTTTTTATTTTATTTTATTTTTTTATTTATTGATTTTCAAGCAGTTTTTAAGCGCTTGAGTTACATTGAGATTAAAAAAATGCTCTCATCATCATTACACAGAATGCGGAAGAAGGTTTTACTTGCTAGTGGTTGCAAGCTTCGGCTCCTCCCTTCCCTCTCAAAAAAGGATTTAAACAAGGCAATGTACTGCCATGCGACTTCTTCAACATCATACTTAAAGGAATAATTAAGAACACTCACGTCAACACCAGAGACACGATTTTTCAATAGTCCATCCAGTTATTCGAATACGCCTACGTTATTGACATAAACGAAAGAACACAGTAAGATATCACTAGCGAATTTGTGATTATTGAGAAGGAAGGATCGAAAATAATTTAAGCAACTAATGAATGAAAAGCAAGTAAAGTTAGCTAAAAGTAAGAATTTAGAGGTATAGCTAGAAAATGAGCTGGCAGGCGAACCTTGTTGGTTGATGCCCAGGTCCACCTAGGATTTAACCGCCATCTATAGTAAGATAAGAAGTGTTCTAGGAGAAACATATATTTGAACCTGTGCAAGAAATAATGCTCTAACAAAGTTAATTTTTAAAAAGTCTAATATGAACTTTTCTCGAATCCTCGGCAAAATAATTTATTAGATTAGTTGTTTCATACAGGAGCTCCGTTGATGACTGGTAAAAAAGTGTAAGCGATAAATCGGAGCCTTGAGGCACACCACTATTTTGTGAATATTACTCTTGATTCATCGAGTCAAATTGCATGCATTTTCTGTAAAAGAGATTGTTGTTAAGCTCTGTCATATGCCTTTGAAAATTCAAGTGCAATAATCTTGCTTTCGCCAAAATAATAGTGACATATGTACGTAACATCAGATCACTATAGTGGACATATAATGTTGGCGATAATTGAAAAGCTTTTAAGCTTCAGTATATTTCTTAAGCTTAAATATTTCCATGACTTTAGAAAGAAGGGACGTATATATATGCAATTGGTTGATAGTCTGAGTGGAAGCCTTTACTTTTTGGCACAGGCTGGACAAATTCTGTTTTCCATCCACTCGGAAAGAGACCAGAAGAATAGGAAATAGCGTTGAAAAACACTTCTGCAGAACAATAGCGGATATACTATCCGGGCCTGAAGATTTGTGAACATTAATATCTTTTAAGATTCTTACAACTGAACGAGTTCGAAATAATATTGGTTCCATAAAATCATTTACGCTCTCGAGTGTAAGAGGAGTTCCTATCATTCCTGGCGGCAGATTGAACTGCAGGTAGATCGGCTTTTTATTGAGAAATGAGAGCATAAGTATCGTTGAAGATGAGCATAGGAACCGAAGACGATGAAAAATTCCGAATATTTTATACAAATTACTAGAGGTTCTTGCTACTTTGGGACATTGCAGTATTTTTTGTTCATGCACAAAATTACTTCTATAAATATGAGAATTGCAGGAATTTCTAGCTCTATCTTTTTTGGGACTTTTCCCGATTATCCACGGTAGAGTTCGCTTTTAAACAACACAAACTTAACTTAATAGAGAATTTATTAAATACGTATAGATAATTATTTTTTTCAGCTTGATCCGTTTTATATAAAATCGATTCAAAATAATTAATTCAATGTTTAAAAATGCTCCTGACGTTTCTCATTTTTACAAGTTGGAAAATACTCATCCAACTTGTAAAAATGAGAAATGTTTTTTATATTTTAAAATTACACTATACTGTACTTTGTATGAACATATTGAAAAATTACAAATTACATCTTTTTCAATTTATTGACTTACTATCGTCAATTTAAGTACATTCGTATTGGCATTTCCTATTGTTATTTTAAATTCAGTTTTAAAATATATGATTTTTTTTTATTTTACAAAAAATGACAAAATAAAACTAAATTAACAATTAATACAATTTTTAGACAAAACAAAAAGCTAAATTTACTAGTATCACAGACTTTTCTTAATGATGGCACTGTAGCTTGCGCATAAATTGTCCTTATCTTCATGGAAGTTGATAACTCTCTTAAGTATTCTCACAAAAAATCAGTGTAATTCAAAAATATAAACACTTTTATTTTATTAAATTATAGAATGAAAACGAGTGAAGAGTCCTAAAGAAATTATTTAGACCGTTTCAGTTGGTTTTCTCGTATTGCCAAATGGTTCATTAGAAATTGGTTTAAATCGGATCAATGTGATCAAAGATAGCAGTTTCACAACTTTAAAGTTTCAGGAAATCATAGAAAATATATGTTTGTTACATATCAATGTTAAATTGAAACAAACTAAAAAATAAATAAATTTGTTGGCGCGACAACTCCTTAAGGAGCCAAAGCCTAGTGACTTATACTCTCAACCATTTCTGTATAGTTGTGTTTTTAATCTGCAAGAATGGAAGGGACCTACAGTTTACCGCCGAGTCCGAACTGCTACATGAAATGCCCATGTCTTACAAATTTTACTCTTAGACGCTTTGTCAGTTCCTCGCAAGAGACAGTACCTCGGAAAAGAAGGTGGTTATGAGCGGGATTCGAACCTAGGCTCATTCGCTTAGCAGTCCGACACAATAACCGCTAAGCTACGGGGCACTACAAACTACTTTTTCAATAGTTCAGTTTTATCTATATCAAAATGTACTTTTCCTTCCTAAACCACTTAAATCCAAATCCAAATTGAATAAATAAAAATATAAATCTGAACTCAATTTCTTTTTTCCTATTAAAACGAATGAACAGATTCAGACCTAATGCTTTTATATCGCACCAATTAAAGCGTAATAGTTCAAATATATCATTTTAAATGGATAAGATTTTATCAACAGGCGATAAAATCTTTAATACTCATAACTTCATCATATAAATCAAGGCAACTATTTGGAGGCTTATAACTAAAAATAAAAATATGCTTTGGAGTGATGTTAATTCTCACAGACAGATTTACATTGTATTTTTGTTACAATAAAGATATATATCTACAACAATTTCACCTCTACCTCCAGTTAAATGGTTAACATAAAACACCATGTTCATTATAAATAAAATACAGGTCTTTTCCACTGAATTTTAGTTTTGGGTTTTAGATTTTTTTTCAAACAAAAAGATGTGTTAAGACTCTTACCCGTCAGTAAAACTTCCATAGCGCCTTCTCCGTTTCATGCTCGAAAGGAAACACCTTCACACTATGGATATGATAAAGAAGCACATCTATGTAATCACTACCAGAACGCGCTATATCTTCAAACAATTAGTGTTGGTGTAATTGCGACATAAGTGTGATAACCTGTATTAAGAAACTTAATCCTGGTGGTAGAGTAACTTTCTTAACTTTGTTAATTAGACTAATTATCTTCTTTAAGAATTTTCTTGCTACGAAAAGTTTACTTCTTACAGTCCAAGTAAAAGCGCAACGACGAAAATAGTATTTTTAGCTTCCGAAAAAATCTTTAATTCAGTAACTACAAATCCATCTATTTATTTATCTAAGCCAGAATGTTAGAATGTTTTTCGTAGAATTTGATAGTCCTCATATAAATGTCATTAGCTTATTGCCAAAACGTGACAAGAGACCAGTTATTTGGTAAATTACTATAAAGGATGAGAGTGAAAGTGGGTCAATGTATGGTATCCTTGAAACTACTTATCTGCAATGATATCGAGAAACAAGTTAATCTAAGGAAGTACCATTAAGTGGAGTGCTTTATGGTGAAACTTTACTTCTTAATCAAAATCGATTTTCATTTCAAATGTTTTATATAAGAAGTCGTAGTAATGAAATGTTGTTTGATCTCGGAAGAAATATAAATTGAGATAAAGAAGGCTAGGAATAGCTCTCATCTAAGGATGCATTATTAAAGACAATATCAAAGCCATTTAGGGAAATATTTTTGCATTTTAGGAAAATGCTTAATGAGTAAGTGTGGATTTTTACAGTGTATGGCGGCCATTTTGTTTTCGGCGTCTGTCAAATGTGTTGCTTATTAGCCAATTTTACTGAATTAGTCGAATATTGGGAACGTGCCTGCATTCCTATTAGATCTGAAATCCAAATTAAGCCAAGAGCTCAAAAATAATGATTGATTATTATTTTCTGACCTATAGAAAGAAAGTCTTGATTTTCTTATTTTGTATATCATCATCATCATCATCATCATCGGCGCAACAACCGGGATCCGGTCCGGGCCTCCTTCAACAAATTTTTCCATGCATCCCGATTGCTGGCCGACGCCATCCAGTTGCGCACCCTAAGGCTTCGGGCGTCCTGGTCTACGCCATCCTTCCAACGTAAGCAAGGTCTGCCACGTTGTCTTCTACCATAAAAAGTACCGCAAAAGACTTTCCGAGTTGGTTCCTCTTCGCTCATGCGAGCTAGGTGTCCAGCCCACCGGAGTCTACCGAGCTTTATTTTTTCAACAACATATGCTTCGAGATAGATTTCATACAATTCATGATTGTATCTTCTCCGGAATCGTCCTTCCTCACACACGGGGCCAACAATTCTTCGTAAGAATTTTCTCTCGAACGCGGATAAGAGATCAGAGTGCCTTTTTGTAAGCAACCAAGTCTCGGACCCGTATGTGAGTACTGGTAGTCTTGTTCAGCAGCAGTTTGGTTTTTATGGTAAGGTTTCTGGATTTTAAGAGCCTTGACAGACGATAATAGGTTTTGTTGGATTTCAGCAGCCGCCCGCGTATTTCTTCCTCCATATTGTTATCGGCTGCTACTTTTGACCCAAGATAGTTAAAGGACTGCACTACTTCAAGTTCGTGCTCCGCTACCCTGATGGTTGTACCAACATTTCTCGCAGACGTTGCCGCGATGTACTTAGTCTTCCCTTCATTTATGTGCAGCCCCAGGTATTTTGCCGCTTGCTCGACATGGGTAATGGAGTCTTGTACAGCTTGTTGGCTTCTGCCGATGATGTCGATGTCGTCTGCGTAAGCTAGTATCTGGCTGGACTTGGTGACGATAGTCCCTCTTGTTGACGTGCCAGAGTCACGGTTTGCTTTCTCCAACGCCAGGTTGAAGAGGATGCAAGCCAGACCATCCCCTTGTCGGAGTCCATTAAAGATGTTGATTGGTCTGGATAGCAAACCGGCTACTTTTACTTGGCTTGTGATGTTGGTCATGGTCAGCTTACATAGTCGTGTTAATTTATTTGGGATGCCGAATTCTCTCATGGCCTTATAAAGTTCTACCCTGGCTATGCTATCGTAGGCGGCCTTAAAGTCTATAAAAAGATGGTATGTTGGGATATTAAATTCCAGACTTTTTTCCATCACCTGCCTAAGGGTAAAGATCTGATCAATTGTTGATTTGCCTGGTATAAAACCACATTGATATATGCCGATTATGGTATTAGCGTATGGGGCTATCCGTTCTTGCAGAATAGAGAATATCTTATAGGATGTACTCAACAATGTTATACCCCTATATTTGCTGCATTTTGTGATATCTCCCTTCTTATGTATGGGACATATGATGCCTTCCGCCAGTCTTCCGGCATCTCTTCGTGTTCCCATACGTGTACTATGATTTCATGAATTGCTTGATGTAGTGTTGGCCCTCCATGTTTGATCAGTTCTGCAGGTATACCATCGGCTCCTGAGGCCTTATTATTTTTGAGCCGATTAATCGCCTGTTTTATCTCCTCAATGCTTGGTGGCTGCAGCATGAGATTTCTTCTTAAAATGTTGGAGTCTCCATTTCTTCCGTGAGCTGACCGTTCAGCAGTTCATTAAAGTACACTTCCCATCGCTCCAGAATGCCTTCAGGATCGGCGATGAGATTACCCTCTCCGTCTTTACAATATGTACAGCGTGGTGTGTATTGCGACATGTTTCTGACGGATTGGTAGAACTTCCGCGCCTGGTGCGGACTTCGCTCTCTATTTCTTTCCATTTCACAGACAATATTTTTTCCCAGGCTGTCTTTTTTCGTCTGTGTAGTCTTTTTTCTATTCTTCTGAGCTCTTTATATTCATCTTCGCGTGCCCGCGTTCTATGAGACTGTTGCATTGCTCGGTATGCAGCATTCTTACGTTCAGACGCTAGTTTGCATTTATCATCAAACCAGTCGCTCCAATCTCTGCGACTACTGCCTAAGATGGTATCAGCAGTACTAATGACATTGTTCTTAAGGCGTGACCATTTTTCCTCCACGCCCGGCATTTTGTCCCCAGGACTTACTTTTCCTTCATCGAGCTCTCCGAGGGCGAGCCTTAGTGCGCGACTGTATTGGTTGCTTTTGCATTCATCGCGTAGGGCAGCCGTGTTGATTCGAGCCTGACCAGCGGATGCTATACTTCTTCGCATAGCAATCCACCCTCGGAACACCATACCAACGAGATAGTGGTCCGAGTCGATGTTGGCACCTCGATACGTTCGTATCGTCCTCAGGCTCGAGTAGTGTTGGCGATCTATCAACACGTGGTCAATTTGGTTACGAGTGACTCCATCAGCCGGTACCCAAGTGACTTTGTGGATATTTTGTTGATGCTGCCATTTCTATGACTCGTAGTCCGTTGTCATTAGTGTTCTCATGCAAACTATGGGATCCTATATACTGCCTGAATACTGGTTCCCCTCCTAATTTTGCGTTGAAGTCACCAAGGATGATTTTAACGTCATACCTTGGGCAGGCATTAAGGGTCCTCTCTACAAGTTCGTAGTAGGAATATTTGTCTTCTTCTTCGGACTCGTCAGTAGGTGCGTGAACGTTTATGAGGCTGATGTTATTGAATTTGCCTCGCACGCGAAGGGTGCATAGCCTTTCATTTATTGCGTTAAAGCCGATGACGGTAGGCTAGGAAGCCTACCCCGAACACATGGTGTTTTGAGTGACCGCTAAAATATATGTCGTATTCTTTTTTCTGCAAAACACCATTCCCTGGCCATCTCACTTCCTGAAGTGCTGTTATATCAGCTTTATACATGGCCAGGACATCAGCTAGCTGTTGTGCAGCTCGAGCTCTATAGAGCGTTCTGACGTTCCTTGAGAAAATTCTTAAATCGTTTAGCCGTTGTCGTTGCTTGGTTCGTCGTTGAGAAATCAGTATATTTCCGAGGCTTGTTGTCGGGTTCTGAGTAATATTTTTTTACGGGAGAGGTTACTAGCCCCTCGCCAACCCTTAGGAAGTGCTTGCAATTTTTGCTAATTTGTGTACAAAAATATACACAAATCATTGCCCGAGGACCACCACGTGGAGGTAAAGCAAGCCGCAGGTCCCTAATTTTGTATATGCTGCATTAAAAAAGCAAAATTACCAACACATACATGGCTTAGCAGCACCCACAAAAAGTTACTGTTTGGTGCAGGTTTTGAACCAGAGACGTCATTGGTCAGCATTCCTTGGTAAATGACGTTAACATGACAGTAACAACTAAAATAAATCTGTTAGCCCAAATTGAACGTATAATAGTTCTTGGAAGATACCACTTATCGAACGCGACTAGAAAAATTAAAATTTAAGTTAGGGTTATCTCTCAAGGGCATGACTTGATTTGAAAAACAAGATCGTGCTAATCGAACTCTTATGGCTTTCCTTGGCCCCTTGAAATATTTATATATATGTATGCAGTTGCAACTTTTTGACCAACATGAGATCAAAGTTGCCATTGCCAGACTAAAAACAAGTAAAGTAGCTGGGGCCGATGGGCTACAAGTGGAACTTTTTAGACACGCTGGAGATGACCTTGGTCAGTTGCATACACCAACTCGTTTGCATAATATGTTCGGAGGAAAATATGCCCGATGGTGGGAATCCTGATCGCTGAATCACTTCAAGTAGCCTGCTGTGTGAAGATTCATAAACTGCTGTAAAATAATCTAGCAAAATTTCGGACCAGGCTCTTGTTATGACTTCAATAATCTCTTATGTTTTATCATATTGCCTTCCTCCTTCGTAAACTTTTCTTGAAAACCATATTTTCCATGACGTTCAAGAACAGTCAGGTCGTGAATACGGTGGCCATGTGTGGTAGGCATCGGTGTATTCTTTTGTTGGAAAATTCATTGCTGTCCAGCAATTATCTTTGAAACTGCGGAAAAGTTTTTTTCAAGTATCAATTTGTAAGTGATTGCCGTCATTTTGGAGCTTTGGAAATCCAGCTCCAGAGTTCCGTAATAGCTTATTACTCCCTATACCATTACTACTACACCACCTTCTTTGCTGTGCTCCCTTTGAAGTTGTACTTATTTCTTATTTTCTCCAACCATATATTCATCAGAAAAGATGACGGCATGACTCGTTGCAAAATCAAAATTTTACGTGCCGCATTCAATAGTGGTTTCCTGTTCATTTTTACTTGCAATTATAGGTACTAAAACGCAAGTTATGCATTCGTGCAGGTTAAAGATAACAATAAAACATGACATTACGATGATAGAGAAACATATTTGATTTACTGAAAAAATTCTGTCCGTCTGCCTGTCTGTCTGTCTGTCTGTCTGTCTGTACGGATGTATTTTGGACTATAGCTTAAACGGTTGTGTCAATCGTCTTCAAATTTAGAACTTAAGGTTATTTTGACATTCTACGGAGGATTTTGTTTTTAATTAACGGTACCTGTCATATAACCGTTATATAAAAGCTTATTTTTCTCGAAAACGGCTCCAAAAATTTTTATAAAAAAAATCAGTGTACCTAGGTAGGTAAACACTATACTTTGGTAAAAAAAAATTAATATGGTGGGCTAAAAACGTTACCTCCCATAGGACCGGTTTTTTTTTCTTCGATTTTCCCGAAAACTGGTGATCCGATTATTATCAAAATTGATATTGAAAAAGATGTAGATAGCCTTAGTAATTTCCTATTAATTTTTTTTCGAAAACTTTTTTCTTGTATTTTTAATAATTTAAAAAAAAAAAATCAATATATCAATATATATATCAATGTATGTTATATTTGTGCTTAAGTTTAAATTAAATTAAATTATTTTGTTTAATTTTGTAAGAAAAATTGTTAAGCAAAAACCGTTTTATTTAAAAATCGTTTCTACGATTTTGAAAAAAATCACACTTTTTAACATTTCTTAAAGAAATAAAATGGCGTTTAAGTTATTTCACTCAATACATTTTAACGGACTTTATTCGAATAACGAAAAGTCACAAAAATCCAATAAATGCTTTGATGTTCACTTTAATTTTCTTAAATTTTATTCTACAATGTGACCGCACATACATATGACCAAGTACGTGCGATGCAGTCGTGCAATTTATTTTCATTGAGAATATGGCTGGCCTTTACGTGATGAACAGTCGATCTGCTTTAACTCCAATTTCTGCCTTAATTTTACTTACGAGAGCCTTGAGTATCGCCGCCTTTCATGATATGTTGTTGCTTTGCTGACTCTTCCTTTGGGGTTTTTGCATTGGGGTCCTTAATAAAGCTGGCTTACTATGAAATGGATGGATTTTCCTTGTTTCCGGTGAGCTCGAATTTGGTCTATTTCCTCCTTGTATTGTTGAAGTTATATCATGAACTAAGCTCCCTTATACTCGAAGTATCCTTATATATGATTTAAAACATGGTAACAGGTAGATTTAGCTACAGTTCATAATTAAAAGCTGGTAAATTTTACCAACTTAATCCAAAATATTTGTTTACAATAAATTCATTCATTGTACAATTGGTTTCTCCCAGATAAGTGAAGGTTTTGAAAAAATACCATAAAATTAAAACAAAAAACTGCCTGTTTGTAATCAAGTGAGACGGAGTGTACATGAATTCCTTTTATTCTATCTCCAGCTTTAGTGTTTTTCGCTTTATTTATGGCTTGAAATGGCTAAGACAGAAATGTTCTTGTTTTCCTTGCATTTCTATGTATATCTTACTAAAAACAATTTTCCTTTTAACATGTATCTAACAAAAAACATTTAACTATCTTTTTGGAAACTTCAAAGATAATTGTTTTCTGCGACTCATCTAAGCTTGAGACTTGGATTTAACTCTTTGTCTATAAGAAAGATTTCAATTGTACGGTTTAAAAAAAATGTACAACTTGACTTCCGCCGACCCTGAAATTATAGACCTTTGAAACTCAAGGGTCTTAGCGCTTGGAGACAACATTAAACTTCCCAGGACATCGTTAATTACGTCAAGTTCCCCATTGTTGTCAGAAAACTTTGCTTCTTTTGAACATATAAATCGCTTACAAACTTCATAAAAGAACATGAACAAACTCATAACTCTATTAAAACCTACATAACCACTTATTCATTGCAAAAAGGATTCTAGTAAGTCCTTTTTTTAATCTCAAAGTGTTTCTTTAATGCCCATTTTATTTTTGGCTTATAACAATAGCTTTGTTAACTTTTTTTCATTCAAAAAACTCTGTTCATTTTTCACTTTGCTACCCGGAAAATATTTACCGTTACAAACACTAGACACCTCTGGTTGAAAAATTAAAAAAAAAAAACTCTTTCACTTTGAGATATTTTGTGCCGCAAAAAACATTTTTTTTATTCATAATTATGTTTTCATAATTACTTCTTCATTTAATTTTGTACAAAAAAAACTTTTTCTCCAGAGGTTTAGGGTTAACAAAACTAAAAGGGTTGCCTTGGCTTAAACATAGCGCTTTGCTGATTTTGTCTCTTTTTGAGTAATTTCCCTTGAGGGTGAGTCCTCCCCCTTTATTCGTTTTAGAAAATCGAAAACGATTCTTTTCCGATACGTTTTTTTTTTATTTGTTTTTCATACTCTCGATAAACGTATGGAGAGGGGTATTCCAGATCAAAGGAATCAAAATACGGCCTAATTTTCTTTTGCAATATTGTAAAATAGGAAAACCGAATAACATTGAGGTGGCCGACGTCGTCGTTCCCGACATCAAACATCCCTCATCGATTTTTGTTATTTCTTCTTCCGATTGGCAAATAATTACTTTGCAATCATTGCACAATTTTAATCCCGACCACATCGCAAGAACATAGAAAATTGCCTCCACCATCGGTATAGCATCACGCTCCATTGCTTCTATCGCCCTCTTCCTTTGACAGCTCTCAACTCCATCCCCCTAAGAGCCTTCTTGTATACTTTTTTCGCGCAAAAGGAAAAACAGGAATCGTTTGATTTTCCGCAATCTGTGAATGGAGTTTGTTCTTTTCATACAAAGTCTCTTGTATTTAATGGGAAATTATTTCCTGCATCTCGAGACCGCACAGACTTCCGCATCCTTGGAGTGCGGCGCGCGCGTTTACCCAAACCCGCACGACAACGACGACGACGAGCGACGCTAATGTGTCGTTCGCTTTCATGTCTTACACCAGGAACTTGTGTCTTGCTCTGGATCCATGTTTTCTTCGTTGCCTAAGATGCTGCCTAGATTCCACACTCCATTCCATCCCCTGCATTATATTATGTCCTTACCTATTTGAAGTACTTATGTATGTGCAAAAGCTCTCCGGGGGCTTGGGATTCCAGATGAAACAAGGGGCAACAAACAAAATGTACATAAATAAAGTCCCATCCCAGTGATCTGGAGAAGTGGAAGAGTAAGTGTTATGGCAACATTATTGGTTTAAGCGGAAAATATTGAAAACATGTTGTGTATGTCAGGATGGAGGCAAAGAAGGACGAACAGCAAGGATATGTGGGTTCTGGGTACTACGGCTGACTGGATGTTTTTTCTGTGCTGGGTAATTGGATTTTAAAATTCCAAAAAAGGAATAAAAAAACAGTCGACTCGAACTCGCAGTTGGGTATCATTGAGTGTTTGGAATGTTTTTCTTTGTCAGGATTAGTTTATGATGCCTGGGAATGAGAAGGTTCCTTAGTTGATGAAAAAATGTAAACAAGGAATTCTGTACAAGGATAATGCTATTTTGTATTTTCTTTGGAGACAAGAAAAAAATATGTTTTTCCGAGACAATAGGCACAGATATTTGACAAAAATAAATGTTCTATTTATAAATTCATTCAACCTGAGGTAAATGAAAGTTTATTTTGGTATAATCCCACTTCTGAGAAATTTTTCTTTATTAATATGGTTAAACTGCTAAGGGCTTATTAAGACAAGGGAGTAATTTGGAGGAAATAAAGTTTTTTTTGTTTACTTCACATTTGACATTAATTATTGACGTCTATATATTCTTTGATGAAATCAACCAATATGCTCCTTAACTCAGTCTGGTATCTAGCTAGTTTCCTCTTATTTCAATGAACAGAATATAAAATATCAAACAGGATATCCAGGAGATTTATCCACTCCTAACAAAGTCCATGCTGATAGATGATTAGTTTAGTATTAGAGTCTCCTTAATCCTTAAAGAAGAGCTTTGTTCTTAAATACTTACTTAACTCAAAGAAATAGAGAAGGATCATTCGATTCATCTCTGCACTGAAGTTATGTTATGATGTAAAAGTTGGAATCTGGTGGTCTAATAGTGCATTGCTTTATATCAAACCTTTTTGTTCCTTTATGACTTTATAAACGAAATTCAATAACTATCTCTATAGCTGATATTTGATTTATTCCTTTAGGTTGCGCACGCGATAATGAGTTTCTATTTGTCGTACATACCACGACCAAAATTTCATATTTTCTGCTGTGTGGCACTTAAAGGACTTATTCTGAGTGAAGAACTACGTTGCAACAAAATTCTTTCATCTAAATTTAACGATCCACCAGATGATCTTTATCTTCTTCCCTGCACAAGAGCCATATGTGATCTCGAAATGCGAAAAAAAGATCTTTTACGTGATGTTGACAAAACTTATGCCTTTTGATTTAACGCAGTTCATAGAAACTTCTTTTTATAAGTATCGGACAAGCAATGATGAAATTCCAATAATCGATTTCTTCTGGCCATATCCTACTTAGTGAATACTTCGAACAAAATCATAGTTTGAAATTTTGAAAAGTATCGCGGCCAAACTATCTGCTTCGACAGCTTAACTGTTCATAAGCTTTGATACAGCCAGCTATAATTCGTTCAAATTAATTATATAGTTAGCAGAATTGTACTACTTCGCCTAAATAGAATGTTTCATTCTGCCTGATAACATTCGGTTCGTCAACGCCATTAAACAGTCTGCAAAAGTGATTGCCTATGATTCTACTACGATGTTTCCTCGATCGTCTTTGCAAAGCTTTGGTTCGAGATCTGTTTCATTTTACGTTTGATTAAGCATCAGTCCAGCAGTGACAGCTCTCCATCTCCATTTCTTCAATTGCGTGCTTCTCCTGCTCCTTTATTACTTGCGATTATAGTGACTATAGGACAAGTTTAGGATTCGTTAATAAAAAAAAATTGGAGATAACAATCAAACATGACATTACAATCATAGAGAAGCCTAAAAAAGTCATTGGCAAAAAATGTCCGTCCGTCTGTCTGTCTGTCTGTTTGTCTGTCCGGGTGTATATCGAGCTGCAGCCTAAACGGATTAAGCGATTGCCTTCAAATTTGGTATGTGTTTATCTTTTTGCATTCCTCAGAGGGGAAATTGAAATTTTACTAACGGTACTTGCCAAATACGACCGTTTTGGAAAAGCTTATTTTTCTCGAAAACGGCTACAACGATTTTGATGAAATTTTTTGTCAATTTTTTTGTTGGTATTGGCTATCATTTGATTAAAACCATATGTATGGGAAAAGTCTATTAACGGTACCTTTCATATAATGGTTTTTTTAATTTTGCTCGGTAACGGCTCTATGGATTTATTTCTGTCAAATTTTATATTTGAGAAGACCTAGATAGCAAAATTAATTCTGCATATTAAAATTTTGGATAACTTTTTTTTTCTAATAAGAATTAATTTTTGATTTTTTTTTTTTGAAAAATCAATATTTTTAAAACTAATCCAAAAAAATAATTTTTAATTTTATAATCACATGTAGTTAGTTAGTTTTTTAGTTTATTGACTTCAAAAAATATTTTTAATACAATTCACAATTTTCCTTGTATAAATTATGTATCATTCTCGTCTCTAAAAAGGTTTGGCCTGAGGCTGTATACACACTAAAGAAAAACTAATATAAAATAGTTCACAACTTAATTTAACAATTTTCGAATCTTCAAAAACTTTCATGAACTATACATCTTCTGTACAATCACATGTATATTAATAAACTTTAAAAAACTACTACTACGTAATTAGGCACATAAGAGCAATTACGTGCGACCCAGTCGTTTCCATTTTTTTTCTTCTTTTAAGCCGGAGTTACTCTTTTTTCTTCTGTTTCTCGCAAGTACTTTTGATCCTTTTGTGCAGCGCCACCTTGTAGGCATTGTATTTAGCTTTAAATGCTTTATACCGTATTTATACATATTTTCTACTTGTTCTCAATTCTCGATACTGGCGCCAAAACACTTCTTAAGAGGTTATTACACCTCGATCGGAAGAGGACCTGGCGATTCAAAGTAGCTACATAGGCTTGGGACGCCAAACTTCCTCAGAGTGTTACATCTTTTTGACGTAAGTCGGAACTTCCACAGCCGTACCTTGGTTACAAAGAGCTAGTGGTCCGAATCAATGTTTGCTTCTCGGAAAGGTCTGACACCCATGATTCCCAAGTAGTGCCTTTCGTCAAATATGATCAATCTGGCTGCCTAGCCATAGCTAGGGCAACGCTGCTTCATATGTTTTGTCCAAGAGCTCCAAAAACATATCTTTGGTTCTATCATCTTTCTTTTCTGTGAGGCCATGCACGCATATAAACTTTATGTTGGCGAAATAAGCCTTGATGAAAATTATCGTGAGGTGTTCGTTTGAACATTAAAAAATCAAGACTTCTTACCTGAGTCTACCTCCAGCGACTAGTTAAAATTTAATTCGGCTCTACTTTCTATATTTTGTTTGGTACTAGACACCCGATTTTTGCCACATGGTGGTGAAAGCAGGAGTTTGAAATACAAAAACCTATGATGCTGGTACTCTCTGTGGACACATGTCTATCCATTGTCTTAGACCAACAAAAAAATTGTTTTTTTTTTCTAAAAAAAAATCTTGGAAAATTAAGCTTATGTAAGGGGGAGTGAGGATTACATCGTATTTTGTTGTATTTTTTACGGAAACACTCGTTTTCTTCTGTTAATTTTATTACGTTACAACTTTATTACCACGTCTACTTCAGTCGGCTTCACAATCACAACTGAGTTCATTTGCGTTCATCGCGTCTAGCAATGAACATAAAATACATTTATGTATGATAGGAACATAAATAAAACAACGTAGTGAAGCTACCTACACAAAATTGCACTTCTTTAAAAAAAAATTCGACTACGATACACATAAGTGTACGTTTTAATCTTGTGTACTTAGTACAATATGTTTTAAGGTTCTTAATTCTCAATAATAAGTAAGAAGAAAAAAAATCTTAGGAAGAGATGGACGGGCAGGAATATCAAAAAATGGATAATATCGAAAGTAAAATGGCCACCCGGAGCATTTCGTTTATTTTATACCGTATTTTATGTGTTATGGTACATTTTTGTTGAAATCAAAAATTCAAGGCAATTCAGAAGCTTATGAAAATGAAAAATAAAGTTTTTGAAAATGTATAAACATTGTTGGTCATTATTTTGGTTATTATAAGACTCTCTTAAGTATTTAAGTTATTTAATTTTAAATTGGATTTTCTATTTAATTGAATGGGTAAAACATTCCTCAGTTTCTCCTACCTTCCTTCAGAAATGATACCATTGGGCTATTTGCCTCCTTCAACCCTACGCACCAACATTTTAATTAAATGCAATTCCTTAGCTTTGCTTACAGATTCCACTAAATTACCTCACCTTGCTGTTGCAACATAATTTACTACCACCTAGCATTTCCTTGACAACAAAAAAAGTTAAATTAACTTAAAACTTGAAAAAAAAACCTAAAAGGCTTCCGAGAAAAGTCAGAACAAATTAATATGTCAACCTGTTCCTCCCTAAGCAGTAAGGACAAAACTTATTGAAATATCCGCTCAGCAGGAGTATAATCGAAAAATCATTGTATACAGTTCCTGCATCAAAAAAAGAACATCACCATCACCAGACTATGGATGATCAAGGAGAATTCAGATTTCAACTCTGCATGTGGTTTACATAAACAACGGCCTTTGGGGGGTTGGAAGAAATACTTAGAATTCGCTTAAGTCAGTCACAAAGTATAAAAGACCAGAGTCACGGAAAATCCATTAAACGATTTCCAAAGTACCTTCCTAATGGAACCAACCACTGCTACCCCGAACCGACCGACAACACAACCAACAACGAAACGCACATCGAAAGTGCACAGGGAGTTTGGATAGGATTGGATGAAGAAGGTTCCACTATATCCACTTTACTCGAGTCATTGAAAAAATAGGATAGAGTGTACGATATGCGTTCTCACAGCAAGTAGAACGAACGTTCAAAAACTTTTAGTCTTAATTTTGAGGATAATAGGATGCCGCAAAAAAGCTTTTCCTTCATGTTTTTTTTTTTATTTTTTTTTTTTTTGTTGTACTCTGTAAACTTTACAATGCACTACTCAACCTAACTCAGGCTTGATGGGATTCACTAAGAATAAGGATGGGAAAAAGTCGGAGTAGAAAAAACCTTTATCCAAGTAGATAATCAAATAAAGTTGAAAGGAAGGGCAAAGGCAAAAAGGGTACTTTAAAATAGCATCAAATACGACTAACGAATATATACGTTACCAGGGTAAGGGTTTGATACATCGCATTCGGTCTAAGGAGATTGTGTCTTAAAACCCCCAGCGTGAGAGATCTATGCTGAAAGAAAAATCAATTGTGTCTTGGCTCATCAACATCGAAGATAGCTAAGTTTTTGAGAGAACGTAAAAACCCGATGAGGGAAACAGTGAGTCTTAAAATTTTTTTTTCATACTGCGATTTGAGAATGAACGACATAACATATTAAAGAGTACTGCGGACAGAGTTCCGGGGGCAGATGAAAAATGGTCACGCCTTAGCCCCTTAGGAACAAAAATATTAGTACCTCCTGTTGACACCATTTCAGGCAGTAGTCGCAGAGATCGGACTGGCTTAAGTATCCCTTGAATTTTGTTTTCTTTCTTTGAGTACCCATATTAACTTCCACTTTGCCAAATCCCATAAGACTTGTATCCTCTTTTTCTCTTTACTTACAACTATGCTCATGATAACTACTTATCCATAATGCACAAACACTAGTGAAAGATACTCTACTAAATTGCAAAATAATAATATTTTCTTTCATTCAATTTAATATTCCCAAGCAAAAAAGCAAACAAAATTATTATGCCTCCCAAAGTCTACTTTTTTACTCAATTTTTCTCTCTATCTCTTTCTCTCTTTCAACAGGCCTTGAAGCTGATTTGTTTTATGTTCACGAGGGCGCCATAAATACATATGCGATGCACTTCACAGTACCTGTTCCGGCAGATGTGCACGACCTGGAATTCTCATGGCAGAGTCTAACGACATATCCGGTGAGTATGCAGCCCATACTCCCCTTTCCCACCATCCCAACCTATTGTCCATTATGTATCCGTATATTCAGGACGAAAGAGAAAAAAAACAAACATACGGCATGCACTTGACAGGAAACACACGAAAAGATACATATATACAAGTGCTCCGGATGTCTTGTCTGTGTGCCAAATTAACCTGCTCTCAAATCCATTTGTACAATTCCCATCATCCCATCCTGACGTCCACATCTCTCTTCTCTATCTCTATCTGGCAATGCTGCATTTGGCTACGTGAGGGAACGCTTGTTTCATAACCTAATTTGCTTTCGTTCTATACCTTCACTCCTCCTGCCTGATGAACATCACTCAGCTGCCATACATAATCACCATTGAGTACGAATCCGACCAGGGGGCGCTGACAGCACCCACCCTCAGCATACCACCCAAGGGCTATGTTCCACTAACGATAGAGACATTCAGCGTGCATCTGCCGTGCACAGGAAATGCAACCGATCAAGTACCACTTAGCATCAATATGCATGTTCGGGGTCCGCCCAGGACCAATGACACTAAATTGGGTTTTAAGCGCAATAAAATTTGCCTAAAAGGTAAGGATTCTGTGGATACCGGTACCGGTGCTCCGGTCCTGGATTGACTTAATTCAATTTGTGTGTATATATCTGTTTCATTTTCTTGTTTTTTTGTATTTTTTTTGTCTTGTTTTACGTTTCGTTTCTAGGACTCTTTCCAGCGCCTAATCAGTCACCAGCTCCAGCTCAAGCACCATCACAAGGTCCGGCGTTGTTGGGCGCAGCGGCTTGTGCTCTAGGTCTAGTCCTGGTTGTTGGGTTGATTGCCAGTGCTATGTACGTCCGGGCGAGGAAACAAATTCGTCAGGATTCTTTGCAGTGAGTATTTTAATTGGCAAAAGGTGTCTAGGGTAGATTTATTTTTTGGAAAAGATGTTTCCTATGACAACGGAGTTTTAAAGCCAGCAGGAATTCCTGGTATTTTGTTGATGGGTTTTGTTGCTTTAAAATAGGAGAATTTCACCATCTATTTTCTTTACCAAAAAAAACTAAAAGTATGTTTTTCAAGCTAGAAGAGAGAGGGGGAGTATTAAAGAAAAGAAGCCAGGGAGTTTGCTTCGAGGAGCATAGAGAGTCATTCGAAAAAGGGAGATTGGATGTTTTTTGCACTTGAATTTATTTAGTCCCGATTGAGTGGTGCGTTCTAAGACGTGTTTCTTGTATGCAAGTCAATATTTCAAACGCCCATTCGATGGTTTGTGTGCCTTATGTTTATAGTTTAATTTCGAATCTGATTGAAATCTTAGAATAATGCGTTCATAAAGACAGGAAAAGTGTCAACGACAAGAAGGGGTATTAGAGAACTGCCTCTAACCAAGAAAACATCGATAGGACCCAACCCGCAGTTCAAAATGTCCTACACATTGAATTCATTACAAAAGACGCTATGTTTGGAATTTAAAAACGTTGCGTTTAATGAATTAAATCTTTAAAAAACATTTTCATTTCCACGTGATTTTGAAGCCAGAAAACTGGCTAGCGAAAACATGAGTGCTTCCCCACGAGACACCTATCATTTTCTTATCTAACGTGGCATTCTTCAGTGGGTCTGTCAATGAATAAAGGGATACGAACTCCAAGGAGCTACACCAACGGCCTCTGTATTCCAAACAGGGACAATAAGTTGTGCAGTATCTAGAACGAGGATCACCGCCTATTTAAAATTTTTGCAGACAATATTGAAACTGCTACTTTAACTTCTGCACGTTAACCAGTTGAAACAAATGGAGCTGCAAGATGTCTAGTTTCAGCAGAACTGGACATGAGACCACAACCCCACAGCCAGAATTGGCATGGGCTGTATGAGTGATAGATTTCCGGTATTGTAATTTTCCTGTTTAGCACCTGGCATTTAGCATTTGACCTCCTGCGATTTTTTCCTGTAAAGATAACTAAATTCCATTGATACCTATTCTCCGTGCTAAGGAGCGAGGCCCATCTGTACCTTCAGTCTTCATCATCATCATCGGTGTAACAACCGGGATCCGGTCAGGACCTCCTTCAATAAGATCTTCCATACATCCCAACTTCTGGCTGACGCCGACGCACCCCAATGCTTCGGGCGTCCCGGTCTTCCACCATAAAAAGAACGGCAAAAGATTTTCGTTCATGTGAGCTAGGTGCCTAGCCCACCGGAGTCTACCGAGCTTTATTTTTTCCACAACGTCTGCTTCGAAGTAGATTTCATACAATTCCTTATTGTATCTTGTCCGGAATTGTCCTCCTCGCAAACGCGGACGACAATTCTTCGTAAGACTTTCCTCTCGAATGCGAATAAGAGATCAGAGTTCCTTTGTGTAAGCATCCAAGTCTGGGATCCGTATGAGAGTACTTATAACACCATAGTCTTGTACAGCAGCAGTTTAGTTTTATGGTAAGTTTTCTGCATTTAAATAGCCTCGACAGACTATAGTAGGCTCTGTTGGATTTTAACAGCCATCCGCGTATTTCTTCCTCCTCTGGCTGTTACTTTTTACCTAAGGTAGTTAAAGGACTGCACTATTTCAAATTCATGCTCTGCTACCCTGATAGTTGGACCAAAACTTCTCGCAGACGTAGCCGCCATGTACTTAGTCTTCCCTTGATTAATGTGCAGCCCCAGGTTTTGTGCCACCTGCTCGATCTGGGTAATGGAGTCTTGTACAGCTTGTTGGCTTCTGCCGATGATGTCGATGTCTTCTGGGTAAGCCAGTATCTGGCTAGACTTGGTGACGATAGTCCCTCTTGTTGACTTCTTCGTGTTCCCAAACGTGTACTATGATTTCATGAATTGCTTGATTTAGTGTTGGCCCTCCATGATGGATCAGCTCAGCAGGTATGCCGTCGGCTCCCAAGGTCTTGTTATTTTTGAGCCGATTAATTGCCTTTTGTATTTCCTCAATGCTTGGTGGCTGGGGTACTAGGTCTTCGTCTTGAAATGGTCAAGTCTCCATTTCTTCCGTGAGCTGACCGTTCAACAATTTATTAAAGTACACTTCCCGTCGCTCCAGAATAACTTCAGGATCGGTGATGAGATTGCCCCTAATGTCCTTATAGTATCTTTAGCGTGGTGCTTATGACATATTACTGACGGATTGGTAGAGCTTCCGTAGCTGGTGCGGGCCTCCCTCTCTTTCCATTTCACAGACAATGTTTTTCTCTTGATTGCCTTTTTTTGTCTGTGAAGTCTCTTCTCGATTCTTCTGAGCTCTTTATATTCTCGTGCTCGCGTTCTATGGGACTGCTGTTTTGCTCAATATGTAGCATTCTTACGTTCAGATGCTTTATTGCATTTATCATCAAACCAGTCGCTCCGATCTCTGCGACTACTGTCTAAAATGGTATCAGCAGTACTAAGGACCAAGTTTTTAAGGCGTGACCATTTTTCCTCTACTTAATGCAGGCGTAACAAAACCATAAGTCTATTATAACCCCGGACCTATCGATTGTTGTCTATGGTTTGACAGTTTAGAATTCCAAACTGTGTTTACATTTCTATTTAGTAAGCTTTTGCAATTCGTTTAATAGCAGCTTCCGTTACGGTAAATGCCGAGCGCTATAGAGCCATGCTAACTGATTTTTTGTTTCAAAAAATTAAACAGCTTAACATCGACGACATTTGGTTCCAACAAGACGGTGCAATTTGCCATACAGCGTGCTTAACCATCAATTTATTGCAAAACCAATTTGGTGACAATTTTATTTCCAGAAGTAGTCCTGTTAACTGGCCCCCACGCTCATGCGACTTGAGGCCTCTGGATTACTTCTTATGGGGCTTTGTTAAGTCATACCTTTATTCCGACAATACAGCAACTCTTGAAGCATTGGAAGTTAATATTCAAGTCACCATTGACGCCATACGGCCAGATTTATTGGGAAAAGTAGTGAAAAATTGCCTGATCGAATGGACTACATAACTTATAGCCATGGCAAATATATGCCGGAAAACATATTTAAAAAATAAATGCAATAAAATTATTAACTAGATTATAGTAATAAAAAAATCATTTTGACAATATTTGTGTATTTTATTATTATTAAAAATTCTCAAGCTTTTAAAAGAACACTTATTAACTTGAAACAAACTATAGTTTTAATAATAATATTCTGATCTCCAACGAACCAAACAATATGAAACAATGGGTGCATAAAGTTTCACTTATCATACATTTTGAACAGTGCCATCTTTTGCAATAAAATCAAACTATTCTAAGAACCTCCCATACTCTTGAACAAATTTCATTAAAATAGGTAAAGCGGTTCAAGCGAAAACAACTTTTAATTTGTGTTTTTATAGAAAAAAATAATTAAGAATCAGATGGGATAAAAAATAAAAATTAAAAACAAATTTACACAAAAGTTATTACCATGACTGGTGAAATCCATCTTTGGTTTATTTAAAGTTAACTGTAAATTGGTATTCATGGTGTCGCTTTTCGTGTTACCGTTGTATAAATACCCTCAATTAAACCGGATTTCTTTCGCTCAGCTTCTTCTGTTGATAGTCACGACAACGACAAAGGATGGATGAGTGCACCTCCCACTGCTCGCAGGATATTTACGAACAGCAGAAAAAAACATAAAGAACGTGAGCGGAAATTTAAAATTCAAATGAAAAAGGCTCTAGTCAAGATGGTTCTAAAAAAATATGTTACAATTTTTGGCGAATTATTTTTTGTATCCCTTCGTGGAAGCCATCCTCAACTCTTTACTGTGACCATAAGAATGAATATCCTTTTTTTGAATACTACAGTAGGCGAGGAGAGAGGGAACTCATCCACCATCGCTCCTTGTACGACAAGTCATAAACTGCGAAAGAGTAGGATTTTAAAATCCAACGCTGACACCTTTATAATGTCTGACAGGTGTATTTTGCAAATATGTACCAAGAGAACTCGAAAATATTCTTGTAACTGACAGGCCATATAGGGACATAGGGATAGGGCTAGGAAAGGATTTATTTGATAGCAAAAAAGGATTCTTTCAGCTACAACAAAAAATCTATTCATTTCTGACTTTTTTTCTCTTTTTCTTCGTCTTTAGCACCAGCTTTACAACAGCTGCCTACGGAAGCCACCAAAATGTGTTTATACGGTTGGATCCTCTGGGTCGGCCGCCTAGCGTGAACAGCGGATCATATGCAACGATTGCCAGCCTGAATAAGTTCCCGCTGACAGAGTCAAAAAAGTCATGTAATATATTTGACAGTAGGTGTTCTTTCTATATATTGAAGGCATATGCGATGTTTTGGGGGAAATTGAAGATTATTTCCTATTTCACTCCTCGATATCCGTGTGCCGTCCCATAAACTATTCGGATGTGTCACGAAGATGTGGTTTCTTTCTTTTTTTATATAGGATTTCGTGGTTCACCAACACCATCACCATATGCGACAGCTCTATTGCCAATGGGTGACCAAATAGCAGAGACGATATACTCGAAACCCGAATCAGTGTGTCCTTCGAGGATTTCATACTACGCCTCATCGCAGCTAACTCAGGTGAGTTTATATTTTTTTTTTAAAGAATTTATGTGAAGGTTAGAAGGGATGATGGGTTTCTTGGGATTTGAATTGATTTTGTATATGATTTTTTTAGGTCTCCCAATCTTCAAGTTATGTATACCCTGCGTCAGTGAAGGAACATACTTCTTTATGTTTTTTTAAATCCCTAAGGATTTCATTTCAAGAAATTGATTTTCGGTTTCCTTAGGTTTATTAATCCGAAGCAGTTTTCCTTGCCACATTCTTCCCTATTCCTTATGAGCTACAGGAAAGCGAAAACACCAATTTTTTGACAGCAACTGACGAAATTCTATAATTTTCTAGAAACGTTTCCAGAAAACTTTCCGGGTTTTCAATTGAACCTGCTTCCTCTCAATTAAAACATCTGCAACTATTCCGAAATAATTATAACTTAACCCATCAAAGCCCGAACTCGCATTTTACTCAAATATGCATACCTATTCACCCCTTCTGTAAGCTTATGCTAAAGGACTATCATTTTATTCCGACCAGTGGGTGTACACCCACTGACTGACTGTACCAAAGCACAATTCAATTAAGGAAACAAGCACTACCTACATCGACTTCAATCCACACAGTGGTGCTTCTTAGTCAATATGCTCAACCGTTGACTATGAGTTGACTATAGCTTCCTGTCCACAGAAGCCTGTAATTTAGTGAAATAAAATTATCGAAAAATGTTCGTATATCAAGGGCTTCCTAATTAAGTGGCTACAAGGAATCGGAAATAATATATCTAATGTGTTTAACAAGAGATCCCAACCGGGAATGGGCTTATGTGAATATGTTGTCATAGATACATTCCAGGATTTTGATTAAAAACTGGTACTGGTACATGTATGAGGAGCTATGCTGCATGGAAGAGAACATCTAAAATATACATTGAAATGGTATTATCTTGTCGAAACGAAA
Source organism: Platycheirus rosarum (assembly GCA_963971375.1). Classification (NCBI taxonomy): domain Eukaryota; kingdom Metazoa; phylum Arthropoda; class Insecta; order Diptera; family Syrphidae; genus Platycheirus; species Platycheirus rosarum. The sequence continues at coordinate 38,629,542 of OZ020510.1, read as the reverse complement.
GGACTAGGAGGTTTCTTTGTGTGATGGGAGTTTCAATATTGGAAAGGGATAATTGAGGAGTAAAGGGTGATTCAATTGAAGGTTAAATATCAGGGTTGGTGAAATGATGTTCAAGGATTAAAATTTGCGATTTTTAAGATGAATTCGTACTCGAAGGCTTGAGTAGCAGAAATACTTCTTAAATACACTTTAGCCACTTATTACAGTTACTTCTACAGCCGGTGATTTAGTGAAATAACCAGCTGCATTCTTCCCGTTAAACTATTCAACCGTATTACTCACGCTTCTTTGCTTATTTACATTTGGTTGAGCATAACTTCGGTCGTACTGTCAAGAGATTTGTTTTTTGGCCGTAGCACACGAATGTGGAATGTTCTATACAGTTCTCTCTAACGTTTCAATTGAAATTCAAAAATTCAATAACAATGTACACAGACACTTCCTTATTTTATAATAAGCACTCGCAGAAGAGGTGGGTTTTTAATATTCAAACATACTGCGCGAGCAATACAAAATTAGGGAGGAACAGAAGCTGTTTTTAAACATTGGTTATAAAAGCCTTCAAAGTGGAAATGGCAAGGGAATTTCCCTCCGTGTAAACTTTTCCAAATTCGTGTTGTTCCCCTAAAAAAAGAATTTCTGTATTTCACGGAAAAAACTTCTTTCATCGATTTAGAAAAACTGAGTACTTAGCAGCATGTTTGGCGATCTCAAGTATATGGTCGTTCCAACAGAGGTCGTCGTTGACCTACATACCAAGTACTGAAAGCTTTTGGTATCTACGATGCAATAAGTGCCATTAATGTACAATGACATGAATGCTTAGCTTTAATGGCGGAAGGCAGCATTGAGTTTTTAAAAGCATTAAACTCCACAAGTTTCCTATTACCCCATTTAACAATGGAGTTTAATGAGCTTTAAATATACGGTAGCGCTGCAGTTGCACGTCCGAAGGCGAAGGGCGTGAATCGCCGAAGACAAGCTTAGGGTTGAGTCGTCACCAAAACAGTTTAATTAATTAGAGGTAACAGACAAAAAATAAGGTAAAAATAAGAAAAGCGTCGGAGACAGAACTGAGCCCTTTGGCCACCATCATTTATTTTGTGGGAATCAGACTTGAAACCGTCCAATACAACTTGTATTGTAAACTCCATTAAATGCCTTGGAAATATGAAGCGCTATAATCTTAATTTTACCAAAGCCACGTAAGTATTTGTTCCACTGTTCGTTGAGATATGCCATCAGATCAATAGCGGGACGATTACTGCGAAAGCCACGGTCATGGAAAAGCTTTCGGTCTGCGAAATATTCTCTAAGTTGACCATGACCTTAGACAGAAGGGACTTAAGTGCTAATGGGTGAGCAGAAGGAGGAGGAGGAAGGGTCACCTTTCTTAGGGACAGGCTGCACTAATGTAGTTTTTCATCTTCTAGGAAAGATTCCAGAAGAGTAGGAGCGATGGAAAAGCTCGCGCAGTGGCTTTGACAATGTGGAAGAACACCTCTTCAGAAGAATTGTGGTATATCATCCGGGCCAGTGGATTTGTGAATATTATCTAGATCTTTGAGAACAATTGCTACTATATGAGGGCGGAAAAAATCTATCTAATGCAAACATTTACTTCTCAAGTACAGGATGGGCAACGTTGCGTTGTTGTGACGCAACTTAGAGCTAGAATATAAAATGGGCTGTGATCAAGCTTGCCCTCTCTGAAGAGTACACAAGTTGGTTTGCCATTAGCGATGAATATTGGAACCTAAGATGATGAAGAGTTGAGCAAAGATGCTTACAGCCTTTGGGGCATTGCAGAATTTGTTGCCGTAATTTTTGTTGATACAAAAACTTGGTTCTATATTATAACGTAGTTCCTGACTTGTTTGTGTTTTTCTCCGATTTCCTCTGTTGGGATGGCTTTGTACGATAGGAAACTTACTTCCATGATCCTGATAGCTTCCTTACACTCAGAGTTAAACCAAGACTTTGATACTTTACGTTGGCTTTCTCGCATTGCCAAACGTTCCTCGTGGAAAGTTTTTCTCTAACTGATTTAGTGGGGGACGAGAGATTTTCTGAAATGACACAACGCTCCGGTGTGCCAAGTGGAGAAGTTTCAATAATAAAATGTACTTATCTGGGTGAAAACATTGTATATACATTGCCTATAGTACTATCATGAGACGAGAAAAAATCTTTTTACCTAGAGCCGCTTGGAGTGCTAGTGTAGGGACATTTTATTTGAGTGAGAGAGAATTAAGAGCATTGTTTTTAGTGTTATGCTTTGTGCTTAGTTTCCTGCGCATGTGCAATGTGACAATGTGAGGCAAGAAAAAACCGAAGGAGAACATGAAATAATTCAGTATTTTGTTTTGTTCATTGTATATATGTATATAAACTGCTAGCAGTTTTGAAGTTTATATACAATGGTTTCGGTTAGCTGAGACGAATAGTTTTTTTTGATTTATACACGATCCAACATTTTCATTGTTTACTTTTTTTTATATGGAATATGTAATATGAGAACTGGTTCTTACATAAGTATTTATATATGCGTACGTCATTGACCAGACTTTTGATTTGAGTTTTTTAGGATTTTCAAGTTTTGTACGAGCACTACGTACATACATATTTGTCATATTTGTACATATACCTATACACCATTGACCTGACTTTTGATTCGAATTCTTTAAGATTTAGGTTGTCGTCTACAAATAATGTACACATTCATTCTTGAAATTTAAACACAAACTGACTTCTTGCTATATTTATACAAAGATACAAACGTCCTTGCAGTGGATGGATTTTTGTTTTGAATTTTACTTTCCATTCAGATAGGTACCTACATATACATATAGGTACATACATATGCAGGTACCTATCTAAATGAACTATGTGCAGAAATTCAATCAAAAATTGTTTGTAAATTGATTTATATTATTATTGATTGATTATATATTATTGATTTATAGTAACAAAGATCTTTTGTTTGATTGAGGCTTATATAATAGGTACTAGTTGACCTACCCAACTTAGCTCGCGGGAAAGAAATTTATAGTTAAACCAAAATATTTATTTGTATTAATCTTCTATAGAATTGCTAAAAATACCACGGGTTTTTTTAAATTTTGTAATACCTAATTGTTTAATTTTTACTTGCAATTATTATAGGTAGGTACTTAGTACAAGTTATGCATTCGTGCAGAAAAAAAAATTGAGATAACAATCAAATACCTATAACATTACGATGATAGAGAAACATATTTGAGTCACTGGCAAAATTCTGTCCGTCTACTAAACGGTTTGGCCAGTTGTCTTTAAATTTGGAATATAAGTTTATTTTGACATTCGACATAGGATTTTTTTAGTTTCTTTTTTAGCTGAAATATTTACGGTACTTGCGATATAACCGTCAAGTAAAAGCTTATTTTTGTCAGAAACAGCTCCAAGAATTGTGTATGTAAAAAATCAATGTGCATTCTATTTTGGTTAAAAAAAATATGACGGTGGGCTAAAACTGGTACCACCCATAGGAGTTTTTTTTTGGCATCGACTTTTCTGAGAACTGGTTAGGTAACCGATTACAACCAAAATTGATATTCAGGAAAATGTAAGTAGCCTTAGTAATCTTACACTATAATATATTTATATAGGTATATTTAAAAATAACGGCAACATTCAAAATAATGTGCTATACCTGTTTTAACGCCAAAAGTCTGTTCAATCATATTATTTTTTTAAATAAAGAATTTCAGAAAAAAATAAATATACATATAAAAGACACGACTGGGTCGCACGTACTTGCTCCTGTGTGGTAATTTGTTTATTTAGGGGCAGGTGTAAGCCTTCGTTTTCTCGATTGAAATTTTTGCATTCAGTAGTAATCGAATAGTTTTTTACTTGCGATTTATAGGGACTATAAGGCAAGTTATGCATTCGTAAAAAAAATTCTAACAATCAAAACAATCAAAACAAAACAACTCAACTCAACGGTCATATGGCACTTCCTTTACTTTTAGGCCTACAATTTAAATTTCAATGTCCCCTCTGGGGAATGCCAAAATAATCACACACACCAAGTTTAAAGATAATCGCTTAAGCCATTTAGGCTGCAGCTCGTTATACATACCTACTGACAGACAGACAGTCATTTTTTGTCGATCACTTTTTTAGACTTCTCTATGATCGTAATGTCATGTTTCATTGTTATCTAAATTTTTTTTTATATTCACAAATTCTAAACTTGCCTTATAGTCCCTATAATCGCAAGTAAAATTTGAAAAAAACTCCTGTGTAAAATGTCAAAATAACCTTAAGTTCTAAATTTGAAGTCGATTGGCTCATCGGTTTAGGCTATAGTCCAAAATACATCCGTACAGACAGACCTACAGACAGACGGACAGAATTTTGCCAGCAACTCAAATATGTTTCTCTATCATCGTAATGTAATGTTTGATTATTATCACAATTTTTTTATGTTCACGAATCCTAAACTTGACTCATAGTCCCGATAATCACAAAGCTACTTGTGCAAATTGTGCATAAAATTCAACATCAACGATAACGAAGCCAATGAAATGAAAATTCAAAAAATAAAATCATTGTCGATCCTCTTCGTTGTTCACCGTCACCGAGAACAGGATATACACAATACACATACACATGTGCTTATTAAGTTTTCCTTTTTAGTATCTCCCTCACCCTCGCTCACACCATCTACCACACCGACAACCGACCGATCGACCTGAATTTAGCTGAACATTTTATCGAAGATAATATAACAAGTATACCTACGTAAATACACACATTATGTAGGGATGTATATAGGTACATACCTAAATATCTACCTACCCTCGAAAGTTTTATATGAAAAAAATATAAAACTCAAAATAAACTTATCAACCAGCTTAAACATATACCCACCCCCCAGACACCATTCATTTACAAAAGTCGTTTTTCTTCTTTTTTGTCAATCCTTTTAACTAGCCATCTCGTCGCCCTGCTTGTGTGAAGCAATCCAGTTGTGCAAAAAAAAAAACTATACTCGCATCATTGTATATATGTAAACTGCAAACTGCAAAGAGTAAAGTACATGTTCACAGAGTTTCTCTTAGAATTCTCTTTGTTCGACTCGTTCGCCTCTTTCAATTTACCAAGTTAATTTTCCCTAGAGCCGCTTGGAACGCCACCGTCCACCGGTCGTCATGATAGTACTATAGCAGTCTATATACAATGGGTGAAAAGTAAGAAAGAAGTAAAGAGTATGGACATTATTCGAGTTTTTCGAAATGGAATCAGACCACGCATCAAATTCACTAAAAGTCAAATTAATGTCGAGATTTGGGCTAATGCCTTTCCTCTTTGTCTCTGGCATATTTAAATAAATAAATAAATTTATTGGCGCTTAAGGAGCCATGGCCTAGTTACTTATACTCTCAACCATTCCTGTGTGTGTTGTTAATCTACAAGAATGGAAGGGACCTACAGTTTACCGCCGAGTCCGAACGGCTACATGAGATGCACTTTTTCGAGACAAATTTTACTCTTGGACGTTTTGTCAGTTCCTCGCAAGAGGCAGTACCCCGGAAAAGAAGACGGCTATGAGCTGGAACCCAGGCTCATTCGCTTAGCAGTCCGACACAGTAAACATTAAGCCACGGGGTACCATTCTGGCATATTTAGGGTATTTTAACACCTTCGAAGCCTTATCTTAGCTCCATAAGCAAAAAAATCAAAAAATCTGTTAACCCTTGAGTACAGAAATGATTTATTTTGCACACCACACGAATGCTTCAAATAGCATTATAGTTATTTGTTCCTTCCGATCTAATAGACCATCAGCAAAATAATTATTTTCATTATAAAGAAAAAACAGATTCCATTTTAATGCCCCTTTTACCCCTTTTCATCCAATAATAGTAAACAACGTCGTTTGTGTGATACTCCTGAGCTGCGAAATGTTTCCATCGGGAAGTTTTATCCTTATATAATAAAATTAATTCATAGTCAAGGAGTTCAAAATTGGAGTTCTGCAATGAAGCGTTTTCGAAAGATAAATCCAAATGGATAATTGCGTCACAGCCTCTAACACTACAATACAACCCCAGTTATTTGCTCAGTAAATTTTGTTTTTTTCATCCGGAGAATATTAAAATATAAATAAGAATTAAGGAAATATTAATATTTATGTTTCAGTAAAGCATAATGTATTTTGTAATTGATTTCACCATTGTAATTTTGCTGTGCTCCTGCTTCCCATTATAATTTGTAAACTTCAAGTAATTTTCTTCAGGGATTTCGTTTGTCCTTGCTGCTCCTGCTCGCCCATTATAATTTGTAGGCCTTAAGAATAATTTTCTTCGGGGATTTTGGTTGTCCTTGTATCCAAATCCAGTCTACGTTTGCAAATGGAAATTCTAATTACAAAAGCCACAAAAACGAGAGATAACAAAGAAAAATGGCCTACATTTCATTTTAACCTCTCATACAACCCCCCAACCCCTAAAGACACACTACTATATAAACAAAAACAAAAAGGAACAAAAATATTATGCCGATTCATAACCTAAATAAACTGGAATCTTGCATAGAATTATTCCTGAATCACTGAAGCAGTAGCGATTCTTTGGAAAATCCAATTAAATTGTTCCCATGGGTTGGTGGTGGAGAGATATGGAGAGTGTGGCATAGGGCAAACACCCCCGGTTCACTCTTTATTTTGCACTTAAATGAATGAATGGAGAAACTTGAGGCAACGCGGCATATCGCTTTTTCATCAAGGTAAACCTCTCCGACAAGCGAAGTTAGCATAGGATAAAGGTATCTAAAGAAGGTGACACTGCACAACGAATTCAAGAGATAGAAAGATACGAGTTCATAGATATAAATCCGTTTGCGTTGCAGGGGATGGTTTTACAGTTCAAGACCACATGTAGTATCACATGTTATTCACTCTGTTACTGAACATCGAACACAGGATGGGGGTGGTGAGAAGTAGGCTGTCTAGAGCAGCAGCGATAGGAAATGAAATACGGAACTGCTTGGTTCCTTGTTTCCATTAAATCTAACTTTACACAGGAGCAATTGTTTTAATGTATCTTTAGGTACACAACATTTTAAAGGGTGAATGCATTTTTGGAAGAGGGTTGTGAGGCTATACCGGAGGGCATTTTGCCTACTTTGTTGAATTGCCATTCCCCTTATGGCATTGTACATGACATTTATTTTTGTACTGTGCATTGCATGTAATATTATCTCTGGGGTATTTTCTAAGATAGTCAAATGAAAGTTTAAGCAAATGAGATAAGTGGATCATTAATCAATAATAATATGCCACAGATTTATGCGAATATTAGTTTGAATTATATTTAAAGATGTTATACTGGATAATCCATGCTTCAGAAAAAGCAGATAAGATAATAATTGGGTAGCCATTTCGACTAGGATTTAATAACCCCGTTGAAACTAGAGATACTTCAATTTCTTACTAATCAGATTTTTTTTTAAGGAAAGGCTTCTAAGCTTTGACAAATCGTGAAAAGGCTTTACGTGAGCACCTGCCTATTAAGGCTTAATCTCACGGTGGGCCTACCCACTTATGGAGTTCCCTTGAGGCGGACAAGACCCCTAGAGTGGTTTATCAGACCACACTATCATCTAGAGTGGCTCTGCCACACCACTCTAGTAGCAAATGATGAATTTCTCATGGAAAATCCATCTTCCTTGCTAAGAAGCAGGGCCTATCATGCACCCCTAGTATCAAGGTTAAATAAGACAATGAACACACGCTTCTTTCGAAGCCGTGCCATCCTCCCAGAAACCAAAGATACCTTTTCGCTTCCGCATTTGAAGTAACCACAGCCCCCGTGAAGCTCCCACAGGGGGGCCTACCTCAATTTTAACAGGCGACTGCTACCGAGACAAGCTCACGTAATCAGCCGGGGCTCCTGTTAACCCACGGTACCTACTTTGATACCCTAGGTGAGGCTCGCCCGTCTCTCATGAGACGCACTTGTGGTTTGACTCCATGAGAAGTCGCTAGCCCACCATCCAGTAAGACAAACAGTTCATAATCCAGTCAACCAAGGTGAAGACTAGGACACTCCTTGAATGCCCGCCTAGAAGCATGGTTACAGCCTCTTATCCTTACGGAAAAAGTGGTGATCGCTTAACTAGGCTAGGTATTGGAAGACTCTTACTTCCGCTAACCTGAGCGTGGGCCTATTCTTACACCCCCGCACCCACAGGGGGAATCTAAGCTTTGACAGTCGAAAGTGGCCATATTGTTGAAGCAGTCGTGCAACATGTGCATATGATTTTATAGAATTATCAACGTGCGCTTCGCCTATTTTACGGTCGCTAAAATCGAGCTATCGATAAGTCCACGAATGAGTCCACTGCTTCAGTAAACGACCAACGAACACCCGTACGTTGACGAAACGTAAGATCTGCCGAAAACATAGCCGCTGTCCGTGAGAAAGTATAGGAGAACCCGAGGCAGTCAATTTCGCGTCGCTTATGAGAATTCGGCTTTTCGCAAACCACAGCTTGACGAGCTGCACCCGTAAGAAATTTAACTGGCCCAAGAGCTGAAGGTAAACGACCATAGACAACGACGTGTGTTCATGAAGGGGCACTGGAGCAGTTGGAACCTGATCCTAATTTTCATGAAAAAATTAACTTCAGTGATGAGGCCGATTTCTGGAGGAATAGTTATGTACGTCAAAAAAATTAAATTGTAGAATTCGGAACGATATACATTAAATCTAAGAGGGTCCAATGCATCCAATTGCGCACCGCCACCCAGAGAACAATGGAAGTTTGAACGAGTAGAATTAGAAAGAGTGTGATTCATCCATCCATCGTGTAAGAGGTTCGTCGATACCAAATGCTTGTATTTTCGGTAAAACAGCTTGATATGTTACCGGTCCTTAGAAATATTAAAAAGAATTAGAACTTTAAATGTTTTTTAAAGGATTTCATGTATAATCGCTCTTGGAAGCCCCACTGAGACTGCCCTCTTTTGTATTGAAAATAGTGAACTTTTACGTTAATTGCGTGTCCCCAGTTCAATTTTAGTGATCACTGCGAAATTGTGATTGAACCACAATTTTATTGATCACTGTCGCAAGCAGAAGCAGAAAGAAAGTAGACTGACTCTTGCTCTGTAAGAACAGATTTCACTTGCTTAAACTTTTAGAAAGAGATCAATATTATAGCTTTCGTGAACTTTGAAAAGCTAATAATTATCAAAGCTCTGTTTCTCTTTGTATTTTAAGCGCAATGTCAATGCTTGGAATTTTCATATAAGGTATGCCTTGCGTTAAAAAAAAACTTTTATGTAGTTTTAAAGTCATTTGTTACTTTTTTGAAAAATAAAATTATAGTGCATCCGTTGCAGTATTGAATATTTTTTAAGTTAATAAAGTTATGTTTAAAATGTTAGCATAAAACAGAATTGTTGCTTTGAAATAGGGTATTGTAAGTTTCCGTATCCTTACGAAATCTAACATTGTCATTATGTTTTTCTCCAACGATTGAATTCATGAAGTATCGAGTCAACATGGATGGTTTGAATTTGAAGATAATAGAAGAGCCAATACCACCACTGAGCAACGTCGCCATTGGGGGCATTAGATAAATTAATTTAACGAGGGATGAAAACTTTCCGTTTGTCATCACAAAAGAAGGGTGGATTAGTAGGATATAAGTGGGGCTGGAGCTGAAGGGTGGCATTGTGTGAATCCAGCTTCTGTGCAATCGTTTTCACACCAACTCCAACAGCAACTTGCATCCGTTTGTCGTCGTCTATAATACATGTTGTCGGTCGTGAGTGTACATAAATGAGGATTTGTATGTCTCCTATGCGGGATATGGTCCTGATCCCGATTTCGACCCTTTAGAATGTGTTAACTCTCCTCGCATAGTCATGTTCGAGAATAGTTCAGTTTTTATTTTTATATCCGCTTTTTGTCCAATGGCGACGATAAGGAAACTTACACCACGAGTATGTGGTTCATTGTTTCTTCAAATTCCATTTGGAAGAACGACTAGGTATTCCTCGAAACGTCCCACTCAAGTCGTCTATCTGTCTTCTATACATGTGTGCGGAGGTATTCGGAAGGAAAAATATTGGCCCATTATGGTCGAGATATATTTACGGAAACCATTAGATGGACATGAAGTAATTCTTCCTTATCCTCTGCTATACAAGTTATTGTGTCCAGAATCGGGACTTGGGTTATATGTTGGGGAATTGGAGCCATGTGAGGGACATGGATTTAATAGTCTGCCCTTGGTTGGTGTATTGTTGTGGCTTTTATTGTCACAGAGAGCTCTTCGTCTGGTCATATAAAAGCCGAATCCGAAGCCGGCTTCTGGCTTCTATAGCAGGCGGTCATCCATGATGATAATAATGATGATGATGACGACAACGACGAAGGACGACTAGAACGAACGATGATGGTAATGGTGATGGTTTTCCTGTTTTGCGGTTTGCTGGTCGAAATTGAAGTGAGCGACACTTTCACGATTGACCCCAAACCATATCGGCTCCACTGTGCAATCTCCCCCAAAAAGTTGACCCTTTTGTTGTAGTTATTTGTTAGCACACGACTTCCAAGGATACCCCAAACAGGATGTGTGCATGTGTACAGTGATGCGGTGAATGTGTTTGCTTGGTGTTGTTTTAGCTGCCGATGTCATTGTTATAACATGCACACCGCAAAACTATGTGTTGTTAGAGCAAAACATGATTTTGAGGGCGACAAATCTGCTTTTGCCACTTCTGCTTCTTCTGGTTGGCATCAGAGGAGAAGACACACTCCTCGACGGGCAGATAACAAAGAGTCCTTATAGACGTGCAAATAGTTAGCTTGGATACAAAAAAATTGGGTCAGACAGAGGGTGGGATATTAAATGCCGGCATTTCCCTTTTTTTCTTCGTCGATTTGTTTGCTCTGACAAATGGACCAACAGGCCGGATAGGAGACAAAAGGAGTTTTTTTTTTTTGAAAAGTCTCAAGTAGTTATGGTGATGGGTACTTAGCACACAGGCTTATACACATGCACACTCCCCGACAATTATTTGACAAATTCAATTCGGTTGGGAGTGAAAGTTCCTTTTGGCGATGAGTCTGATGTGTTTGATTGTCTGGATGGTGTCATGTTGAATCTTTGGTGAAATCTTTTTGTAAACACATTTCAAGGAGGAAATGTGCTGTTTTTGTGATGAGCCCTAGACATGGATTTTTAGGAAATAAGGAAAAGGAAAGAAGCAAAGACATTTACTTTGTTATGAGTGGGAAGAGAATTTAAAAATTTAAACAAAATTGATTCATTAATCAATTGAAATGCTCAGGAGTTTTAAGGTGGAAAACCTGTACAATTCATCAACAAAAAATCAATAAAAATGAAAAATATCCAAATATGGGAATCGATAGCATTTTATATTTTGAACCAACCTAAACAAAGTCTGCGCTAATATGGAAACATCATTATCATTACATATTTAAACAAAAATTCAATCACGCGAAGTCCTTACAAAATGTCCTTTTTGTTTACTTTTACTTTACTTTTTGTGGCATTTAATGTGGCTCGTCAGACAGCTCGATCTCTACCACACCGTCTCCAATTTCGTACTCAACGCTGTTGGAGGTCTCCGATTACCTGGTTCCTGGTCGGTCCATGGTATATGAGGTCTACCTTGGCTTCTGGAACTCTGCTTCCTCGAGTATGGCATCGTCGAGGTAGCTTTTTCAAGTACGGTGTCGACGACCTCGCGCGCTGGAGCATCGATGCTCATTGGCTTTGCATGGCCGAGCCATTCAATTTTATTTTTAATTTTTTTAATTTAGGATTTGCGACAAAATTGAAATTCACTAACTACCTCGAAGTTAAACTTATCAATTGTCACGTTCTACCCAAGTCAGTAGTAGGATTGAACTTTTGTTGATGAAAACATATATTTCGTGAAGTGAAAGCACCAGTTACTGCCCGTTTAGTTCTTCCTATCACATCAATGTGGTCAGCAAACCCAATAAGTTACCATGTTGATTCATGTTGATTCATTAAAGATAGTGAGTGCCTGATGTGCTGGCCTGGCTGTTCCGCACTATCTTTTCTAGTATAATGTTAAGAAAGCTGCACGACAGTGCGTCACGTTGTCTTAACCCTCTGGTGATGTGTACGACGGAGCAGCGAGCATCCTGATAAGACTTATCAGTTTTAGCCGGAATTCCAAAGCTGGACATGGCCCGGCACAGTTCATCCCTATTGATCGCAGATTATCAAGGTCTGAAACCACCTATAATTCCGTCAGTAAATGGCTTAAGAAGTTCAAATAAAACGCTGGACCGGATCTTATAGGTGATACTTAAAAGGCTGATTTTTCTAAGGCAGATTAGGTGATCTTCTTTTTTGTGGAATGGGCATTTGGTAGGTACCGATATTCCAATCATTAGCCATATAATTTTTTTCTACCATATTTCGCAGATTTTTTGGTGTATGCACCTGACCAGGTCATCTCCAGTGTATCTTTAAAGTTCCGATGGGAGCGCATCATCTCAATTCAACAACTGGTTGAAGTAGTCTCTCCTGATAGTTAACATCGACTGCGTATCTACTTTGCTGTTTCCATCCTCATTTTTGCAAAGTCCATGACGGATAGTGAAACTCTGTTTTGACTGTTTTACTATTCTGAAGAAGTTTGGTACTTCTTTCCTCTTAAAACACTTCTGCATTTCCTCCACTTCACGTTGCTGGTGATCTTGTCATCTTTCTCCTGAGTTAGAGTTTCTCATCCTTATTTTGCTCAACGTATAGAGATTATAAGATGATCCAGTATGCCTCCGTTTTGACTTTGTTTGCCTCAGCACATTCGGAGCCGGATCAGGGCTACCTTGAAGGTGGTTGTGAGAAACCCAACACCTCTGTCGCTACATTTCTTATGGCTTGTTTACATATATTCCATTGGTCCGGTGTTCATATTGTCAATCGGAGGATTTCTCGCTGGCTATAGGGATACGCGATCAGCATAGGATGTGGTAGTCGCTTCCGATTTCAGTCACCTAACACTGAATTTCCTTTGCGTGATTGTTAATCGCCTAATAACTTCCATTCCAAATGTCCTTATTTTTGGAATATTTTAATAATGAATTTCTTCAACTTCAACACAATTTTATGTTAAAAAACAATTAGGTTATTTGACTTGCATTTACCCGAGAGAATTTATTATACAACATCATTATCCTCCTCCAGGTAAAGGTGTTTTCCATATTTTACTTTCACTCACAAAAATGGGTTTCAGCTCATAAATGCTATCTATTTTTCCCGTTATGGTTCCCTACATAATGTGCCTGATAGACATGGTTATGTAAAAGCAGATATCCGGGCATAACGGTGTTGAGAAAAAAAACATTTTGCACCTCCTAAACCATAACCTAAATATCAACCCAAAATAACAGCACGTTTTCTCTTACCCGAAGGATTTCCTGCTCCACTAAATCAATTCAAATTTATTACAATCTTATCCCGAAAATTAATCAATACAAACAACAATAAATCACGGTAGGCGGCTTAAAATTACACTTTCCTTCCCAAGGACGAACCTTATTCTACTTCTTCTTTTCGTCTTCCTCAAGAAAGCCGTTCCCACGCGCTCCACCCGCTACAATGACAAGCACTTACGCCATGGAATTAATTACATCGGAGCCTAGTTCTCCTTTTCAGCGCAACAACAATGACAGAAGGAAGAGAAAAAAAAAACCAAAAGCCAAAACGGAAGAAATAAGTCCAAAACATTGACAAGAATTTAATTTATTAAACAGAGAACGCAACCACAATATGGAGATTTATTTGCGTTAAACCGCATGGAAGCGGTGTGGGTGCGGTTAGAGAGAGGAAGAGGCAGCTCTTAGCGAAACAGTGAAACAACTAAAAGCGGAAAGCGGAAACATCAAACAAAATTTTACCCAAAAGCAAAGGAAGAAATTTTCAATTAAAAGCGAAACGTCACTGCGCTGAACCAAAGCGATAAATCTTTTACAAATCCAACATAACGGCGAGTGCGGCATAGTCCGTATAGCTGCTACGATGCGAGTTGAAAGCGTCATCCCCATTTTTCCGTTGCATCGCAAACTAAAAATGCGTGTGTGTGTGTGTTTGGCTAACTAGGATGCAGGAGGTTTTTGCTTGATAGTGTTACTGCTGCAGCGGAAGTGCATTTTCAAAACGATGACGTGAATTTTGAAATTCCACCCATTTGGGGAGAAAACATGCAATGAAAGTTAGCAGGACGACAAGGAAGCAGTAGCGGGAACAAGTGACAATTAAAATTCAATAAATCACTTCTGCGTATGGGGGCATCCAGTATAGAGCAAGAGAGCTCCAGAGTCCTAGCATTGTGTTACAAGTTTCAAGCTTCCAAATGAATGTTACCCTAGCGACCGGAACTGAGCCTATTGTTTCAATTCGAGTAGCATGTCAGATGGGCGGCGCAATTTGACGCGGCAACAACGGCAACGATTAAGCATGATGAACGACCAGAGTCCTTGTTTTGTGTATGGTAAAACATCTCCGTGGATGCACTACTAGAGAATATGCAATCGACAACGGCGAAACTCTCTTGAGAGATGACATACAGTAGCTGCATTTAAGTAAGTGTGTTTTCATGCAGCTAGTGGTATGATTGCCAAGTGCCATCAAAATTAAAAAATATAATGTGGGACCTGTAGGGGTGGGGTAGAATATTTATGCAGCGCCTCCAACCCTGTCTTTAAACGTGAATAAAGGATAACACTATTGCGGAAGAAAGGTTAATAGAAACAGAATTGACTTTGATTTTTTTTCATAAATTTAAAGAAAATATAAAGTCATATTAAAAAAAAACTGCATTTACTTGGCTTCAGCTTTCAGGTATAGAACAATCCAAAACCGGAGGCCTACCGACGACGTTTTCTGAAGTCAATAATGTGTGGGAATCTGGGAATGATTCCCAAATATAAACACAAGTCTTTTTTTAAAGAATTATCACACTTAAATGCTTGGTACCTTTTGGAGTGTAATAACTTTCAATTTTAATGCACTGCATTAGAGTAGAGTACTCTAAAAATACTATAAACCAAGTTTGCCTTATACGGGATTCACAAACGATTTCCTATCGAATGAGTACCCGGAAGTCTATTTTACGAATAATTTGCAAGATGTTGGCTAATCATAAGTTCTTAATTATTAAAAATAAAACAGTACATATTTCTAAACGTGCAATTCATTTTAAAAACAAGCAATTAAACTAAAGTTATATTCTATGTTTTTTTAAAAGTCTGAATAATATGTAAAAATTTAATAATAATTTATTTATTTTTTGTTAAAAATTAATATTTTTGTAATAAATTAAGAAACACTTTTTGAAAGTATGAGATTTTTTTTTTATTTTGAAATCTACTTCTGAAATTTTGGATCTACTTCGCTTATTTCCAAAATGTGCTTCTTAATTTTTAATACAAAGTCCGAAACTCTGGTATAGTTTGAACCAAATCATTTGGCCAACGGTCGCTTCCGCAAAGAGAGGATTCAAGAGAATAAACATGGTGGGCAAGAGATTCAATGAGTACAATGCCAGACATGAAATACTTTTATTAAAACTTTACAATAAGCCATGATCATACCTCATGTAAAGAAAGTCCATCGCTGGAACATTATTGTGTGTATCTTTCAAAATTAATGAGATGAGCAAAGAAATTTGAAGAGAGCTGAGCAGCTCATTATGCATTAAGGTTTAGAATTTTTAATTTAATCTCTAACCATCGTTGACTAAGAAGGTGATCCTTACTGTCATTGCTGTGGAACCAGTAGCACCAGAAGCACTCTTCCACTTCTAAATCCAAATTATTTAATAGCGCTATGTTTTCTTTTTTTTTCAAAAACGATTTGGCAACCACGATCTCCTGTAACATCCCAATTAAAGCATACTTAAGAGCGTCAGTCAGTGTCCCATGTCCGTTTCAGTGTTAGAATATGGCACACGTTGCACTTACCTCCTTGAAAACGTTCATACCATTAAGCTTGGAGAACATGACACACATCACCAACAAACAAACCATAAACCAAGGGTGGTTTTCGCGTTGTCATTCTTCAAGCATGAGTGCAATTTTAATGAGTTGACGTTTCCAAAATGACGACTACGACGAGGTGTCATTTGCGTGCAGACTTATCATGTTAAAAAAAACAATACACAACATAGCAAAGCCCCTCAGGATAATTTGAGAGTAGAAAGAATTTTTATTGAAAACAAGGATGTGTTTTCTACTTGGATGTCAATTATCACGTCCTTGTACTTTTGAAGCCCGTCCTCGTCGTGATGAAGGAAATAATATGATAAAATCTTAAGAATTCATCTGACTCCCCCAAAAAAAAACCAACGATGGCGAATTCTGGAAGGAACAATAGATGGATTATTCTTTTTCGTTAAGATTAGCTTAATGGACGCAATTAATTTCTCATCCCACCAATTCCAGTTTGGGGATAGGCAATTACGCCCTTAGGCTGTGTGTTAAGAATGCAAGTCAGGGATGCTAAGGAAGAAAATGTTGTTTCTGGAATCGCATGAAGGTGGAGACGAACCATGCTAACAGTCACTTGGTTTGGATTCCAGCTATAGTCTGTGATAAGATGGAACCTGAAACAATAAAATACTTTGTGATGGGTCTGCGCTCTCGAAAAAGGGGACTCGAAGGTTTTATCACCAAATAACCCTCTTTATGAGGAGCAATATGAAAAACAAGATGTTCGTGGAAAAATGTGGAGTTGCGTTAATGAGACTAAGTATCTATTATTAAGTTAATTTGTAATTCACAGAACCAGGAGTGAGTTAAGCCTTTTTAATTGTTTTCTGAGTTCTTCAAAACACTTGAATTTCAATTTTAGAATTACTATTTTAAAAATGAGCATTAGGTAATGGAATTAAATTGATGGATGAAAATCAAAAACTAATTAACCCAACCAAATCAAGGATATTGTTGAGTTGAAATGATGTTTTATAATGTTTTTGGTACAAATGTATGGCAATTCCGACATTGCGGATATTTTGTTGTGGTTCTAATTCTTTAAAAAAACAATTGACAATAACTTCAAAAACATTTGTATCACATTTGTTGAGACAAACTTCATTTTCAGGTACTAAGCTAAATGAGTGTTTCTAAACAGATACAAGGTGGCGCAAAATTAATCATCCAATTTTTTTTATAATTACTTTTTTCCTAATTAAAAATTATTTTGGGTGAAATTTTTATTCGGGCCTTTACAATTTTTTTTCCTTTACACACATTTGTGACCGTTTTGTCACATTCCAAATTTTCCAAATACTTTCTGCAAGATTTCCAGGGATAACTTTTCGCATTCCTGTTGAATATTCTCCTTAAGGAGATTGTCTGAGGCTTCTTGGAATAAGCCGGCGACTTCAAATAGTTTCAAAGAAAATAATCTAGTATGGTTAAATCAGGCAATCTTGCTGGCCATGCCAAATCGCCGAAATGGGAGATTACGCGAAAAGTAAACGCTTCCTCAAAATATCCATTTTGGCTACTTAGTGTGTGCGGTTCCCTAGTCTTCTTTAAAACCACATGTTCACCAAGCCTCGTTCATCTGATTTCGGCAGTAAGAAGTCGTTTATCATAGCTCTGTAGGGCTCACCAGTAACGGTGCCCGTATTGCCTATGGCGTCCTCAATACGGCCCAATCACTCCTCCTTCGTGAACGCCACAACTCCTAGTGGCTTTGTTTGCCGCAAGGACATTAGCATACAAATTATTAAAGATTATTCTCCGCAGTCCAACTGTCGCGAAGTCACAAACATAAAATTGCCGTCGGTAATTCAAAAAAAAAGGAATCGCACAAATTCAATCAACGATTGCAAGTGCCCAAAATAAGATAAAAAGAATTTAAACTAATTTAACCATTTGAAATCAAAAACAGTTTTATTTTACTATGTAAATTCAAATTTTGTATTTTATTTAGTTTGTACTTTCTTAGGTGGAACTTCTTTATTTAGCTTTCGAATCTGGAATGAATTTCATGCATGTTACAATTATTATAAAACCTCGGTCTTACAGCTGATTCCGCTTTTGGTCCAGCTATAGATCATTGAACTTTCAATATCATCGATCTATTCTCCACCGTTGCTTGACCATGCCCATCCAATGCATGTGCAAATGCACACACAAAGCTTCTCCTCGCACCTCTCATCCTCTTCGTTTAGCTTAGAAACCACGATAGATCGACAACTGCTGCTTGACCATCCACGGCATACATACACAAAAAAACATCGCATAGTGGGAGGGGCTAATTATTCATAGGGCGAAACCTGTTTTCAGAGTTAACTCCCATGAATTGATTATGATAATTGGTGTCCTCTTTCATGCGCTCCCAATTTTGGCAATAGGTACGATTATGTATGGACCAAACGATATAAAAATGTAGGCATGTTTTGCCGTCGGTGATTTGCATCTTTGATTTGCGAAATGTAGAAATGTAGATTTTTGGTTTTCAGATGAAGATGATACATGTTGCGTCGCAACATCCTGCCGGGCCCCCCGGGACAGGAAACGATGACATTAAGGGAATGGTTGGGTAAACTTGAGTTGATTTTCGATGTGATATTGTTGTGAGATGTTTGATCGTGGATCCTCGACGTGTGACGGGTATGTAGTGTATATGAAAAAGAAGAAAAGAAAAGGTAGGTATGGTGAATGGTGTGTGGCTATATTGGGTTGTAAGTTATGGATTATTAAATTTGAAATATATTAAATTCAGTTTAAATTAGTTTGTTAGTTTAAAGAAATATATATGAGAGATGCAAATAATGATTAAAGTGTGTGTGTGTGGGTTTGTGTGCTTGATTCATTTACCATCGGCAGGAAACAAAGTTTAGCTATAGGGCGCTTTAATGAAGCGGTTGCAGTTTTTATTGTGACGACACGAACTTTTCCATCCGTTCCAGGGTGCATGTCCGTAATTTTTCCGAGCCGCCAAAAAGTTGGGGGTGTTTGTTCCTCAGGCAAAAGTACGAGATGACCCACTTTGAGATCATTATTTGGCGTTAGCCACTTTGGACGCTTTTGTAATCGAACCAAATATTCAGATTTCCACTTTTTCCAAATATCTTGGTGGATTTTTTGCATAAGTTGCCATCTATCTAAATGAGATTCTTTAAGTTGTGTGAAATCCTTTTCTGGTGCTGTGTTAAGTGCTGACCCAATCAAAAAGTGTCCTGGTGTCAAGATTGAGAGATCATCAGGATCTTCATTTACAGGACAAAGTGGGCGGGAATTTAAGCATGCTTCCACTTGAGTGAGTATGGTGGCGTATTCCTCAAAGGTAAGGGTGTAATGCCCGATTACGCGCTTTAAGTGGTACTTCATGGACTTTACACCTGCCTCCCAAAGACCACCAAAATGTGGAGCAGCAGGGGGGTTGAAATACCATTGTGTACCATTCTCTTGAAGAATTTTTGCGATGTCTTTTGTCCACTGCTTTGGCATGAAGTTTTTCTCTGCATCCATGATATTTGCAGCCCCTTTGAAATTCGTACCACAATCGCTGTACAAATTTGAACATATTCCACGGCGAGCAGTGAAACGTCTAAAAGCTGCGATAAATGCGGATGTGGTGTAGTCGCTAACAAGCTCGAGGTGAACTGCTTTTGTGCAAAAACATACAAAAATCGCGATATACGCTTTTGTAATTTTGCTACATCGACCTTTTCAAGCTTTGAGTTGAACAGGACCAGCATAATCGACTCCCGATGTTTGAAATGGGCGCGCTTGACTCACTCGCAACGTTGGCAAGTTGCCCATTTTCTGCTGCATCTCTGTTGCATTGAATCTGTAGCATTTAAGACATTTGTGGATACAGTGTTTGACTGTAGATTTCAAGTGCAGAATCCAATATTCCGATTGAAGTGTAGCCATCATTAATTGCTGTCCACCATGGAGAGTTTTCATGTGGGTGTCATGGACGATGAGTGACGTAAGAAAGTTACTTGATGGGAGTATTATAGGATGCTTTTGTGAATAAGGCAGATTAGCATTTTCTAAACGACCCCCAACTCGTAATATACCCTTTTCATCCAAGAATGGTGAAAGTTTCGCTATCTTGCTTTTTTTAGAGACGATTTCTCCCCTACTTAGTTTGGAGATATCTTCATTAAAATGCTCCTGTTGTATAAAGACAATCAAACGTAATCCTGCTGAAGATACTTCATCGACTGAAAGTGGTCCACGAGTTTCTAGTTTCTTTGCCTTAAATTAAAAATTTGTTAAGAATCGACGCCAGTATGCTGCAGCTCGATATAACCGATTAAGAGATGAAAAACGATTGAAAAAAGATTGATTCGATTCAAAAG
Organism: Platycheirus rosarum; assembly: GCA_963971375.1. Classification (NCBI taxonomy): domain Eukaryota; kingdom Metazoa; phylum Arthropoda; class Insecta; order Diptera; family Syrphidae; genus Platycheirus; species Platycheirus rosarum. The sequence continues at coordinate 38,609,150 of OZ020510.1, read as the reverse complement.
AATTGAAGTGAACACAGAGCTGAAAAACATTAATTATGGGGTACCCAGATGTTAGCAATTTACTTTTGGGTTTTGAACTCTGCAACCCTTTCATTTCCAGTTCTGTAGGTTTGAGTTCAACAGGCGTATGACGAGTTTTATCAAACGATTTTAGGAATTCAGGACCATGCCACCACTGTCGATTCTGAATGAGATCATTAGGAGAGACTCCTCGAGATGCAATGTCAGCGGGGTTCTCCTTAGATGGAACGTAATTCCAATGGCCAGCATCAGTCAGTTCTTGGATTTCTGCCACTCTGTTGGCAACGAACGTTGTTCTCAGATAGGGTGCGCTTTTAATCCAAGCTAGAGTAATTTGAGAGTCGCACCAAGTGAACAGTTTTGGAGATTGAAGTTCCATCGTATCCACAGTACGTACCAACAACTGTGCCAGCAACAGAGCTCCACAAAGCTCCAACCGAGCTAAAGATTTAGTTTTAAGAGGTGCCACTCTAGTTTTTGACACGATGAGATTAATGAAATTTCATTTCCTGTGGTAACCCTAAGATATATTGCTGCCGCATATGTCTTTTCAGATGCATCGCAAAATCCGTGGACCTCGACCTGTGATTCGTTGGTGAGATTTAACCAGCGAGGGATCTCGATGGCATCTAAAAGGCTCAGTCCAGCTTTCAAACTTTGTCACGCAGAGATGATTGATGATGGGAGCTCAGAATCCCATGTTTGTTTATCTTTCCAAGTTTCTTGCATTATTATTTTTCCGACGATGACGCAAGGTGCTATCCAACCCATTGGATCGTACAGGCGAGCAAGATCTGATAGTATAGTTCTCTTTGTAATTTTTGTATGTTCTGGAAGCGAGATTTTGAATGCAAAAATATCCTTTGCAGGATGCCACTGAATGCCAAGAGCTTTTATTGCATTTTTTATATCAAACGATAATGGGATTTGCACCTCCCTATCTTCCTCTGGTACAGACATCAACAGCTCCTCGCAGTTACTTGCCCATTTTCGTAATGGAAACCCTCCTTTCTTCAACATCTTTATGAGCTGTGTCTGCATCTCCACCGCCTCTATCACTGAGTCTGCCCCGTGAATTACATCATCGACGTAGAAGTTCTTTAAGGCTATTTTCGATGCAAGAGGAAAATCATCACGTTCATCAGATGCCAATTGTTGGAGCGTTCGGATGGCTAAGTAAGGTGCAGAGGCAGTACCAAAAGTGACTGTATTAAGGCGGTATGTCTTCACTTCTCCTCCTTCTACATCTCGCCATAGCACAAGTTGATACATTGAATCACCTGGAGTGACCCAAATTTGCCTATACATTTTAGTTATGTCGGCTGCAAATGCTTCTTTGAATCTCCAAACCTTGCGATATGGTCAAAGACGTCATCTTGTAATCTAGGACCAATATAAAGATGATCATTGAGCGACGTACCATCGGATGTTTTACAAGACGCATCAAAAACAATCCGCAGTTTTGTGGTCGAGCTAGCTTCTTTTACCACGGCATGGTGAGGTAAGAAGTAGTGAAGAGAATTAAGCGCAGCAAGTGGTACCTCAGTCATATGTCCAAGCTCTTTATATTCATTGAATACTTTTGTGTACTCTTCTTTGAACAACGAATTTGTTTTGAATTTTCTTTCTAATTGTAAGAATCGTACAAGCGCTGACCTCTGAGATAACCCTATCGAGGGATATGTTCCTTCTTTAAAAGGAAGTTGGACAACATATTTTCCATCTAATTGTCTCTGATGTGTTCTGCAAAAATGCCTTTCACATTTTTCTTCATCTGGTGATAGAAACTTTCGAACTTGAATTTCTTCAAGTTCCCAGAACTTTCTTAGCATTTGGTCTAGGGATTCAGATTCAGTTTTGATGTGAAAGGCTTGTACTTGTGAGTGGCTATCGGGTGAAATGCCTCCAGAAAGAACCCAGCCAACCTCTGTTTTTTGGGCTATAGGGGTACCTTGTGGTCCTTTTATTAATCCTTCAAGGATAATGGAAGAGTACGCATCGCTGCCTAACAAGATGTCGATTTTACTTGGTTTGTTGAATTTAGGATCTGCAAGTTCTATATTCTTAAGATGATTCCAATTAGACATAGGTATCTTACGCGTGGGAAGAATAGCTGAGAGTTTTGGAAGGACCAAGGCATTTAACTGAAGAGTAAAGTCTTTGTTCACGTTAGACAAAATCGTTAAAGTGACCTTCCAATTTGAGGTACTTACATTGCTCTCTCCAACGCCAATTACTTTAACGCAATTCTTTTCCCTTTTCAAATTGAGAAGTTGAGCGGCAGACTCAGTAATGAAAGACGATTCTGACCCTTGATCTAATAATGCTCGCAGCAGCAACGGTTGGCCAGCAGGTGTCAAAACCTTGATGAGGGCCGTAGCCAGAAGAACAGGTGCAATTTCGTTTTCGGCTAGACACGCGTTATTTGCTGAAGCAATTGCAGTTGAGGGTGCAGTGCTTTCTGATCCCGATTGGGAAGTATGAGCGGAAGAGGAAGTCGCTTTGTTTGATTGTGGTACAGGAATGTTTTCGGTGACCTGTGTTGCATTAGCTGCATCATTTAAATGCAGTAACGAGTGATGTTGTTGATGGCAAGTGGAACACGTGAATGTGCTTGTGCAGTTTTGAGTAAAATGTGAATTTGAAAGGCAGTTAAAGCAGAGATTATTCCTTTTAACAAATTCATGCCTTTTTTTTGCATTATATGCTTTAAATTTAAAGCAATTTCGAATAGAATGTAAGCCCTGACACAGCGAACATTTATTGACATTTTTAGAGTTGTGAACACGAACCGTATTTGACGATGTCTTTTTAGATTTTTGGTGATTTAAACCTGAGGAGGACTGTCCAATGACATCTAATGTCCTCGATCTCATCAAAATGAAATCTTCTAAGACGCTGTATTGAGGATAATCAACATGCGTCGAAATATGTGATTCCCAAAGCCCACGAGTTGTATAAGGAAGTTTTTGTACTGTATGAAATATGAGAACATCTTCCCACGATTCTACAGCTACCCCAAGATTTTTTAATGATTGCTTCGCTTCGTTTGTCGTATCTAATAAGAGTTTGAGATCTTCTGATGACTCTTGAGTTATTTTGGACTGATCGAAAAGAAGTTTGAATTGATTATCTTTCAATAATCTGATATTTTGGAATCTTTTCACTAACAACGCCCACGCAGATTCAAAATTTGTGTCTGTATTTCGAAGAATTCGAGCCGCTTCACCGGATAAATTACCTTTCAAATATTGAAGTTTATGAGCATCAGATATCGAAGTATTCTTATTTACCATTGCTTCAAACAACCCCTTAAATTCTGGCCACATTTTAAGCGAACCATCAAAAGTGGGAATTTTAATTGGAGGGAGTTCAAGTTCGACCGACGGTGATGGTGCATTTGATCCGAGCAGAGACTTATTCTGAAAACCTTGGCTTTCAATTTTGGAAATCTGCTCTTTTAACTCGCACGAATAATTAAAGTAAATTTCTTTTAAATTATGAAAAGTTAGTGCATCCATATACTTAACCTTTGCTTCTTCAGTAGGAGCTTCAACGATTTTCTGATGAAGGACTCTAGCCTCATAAAAAGATGTTTCTAAATTAGTTAAACGCACTTCGTTCATGTGTATCGTATTTTTTGATGAATCTAATTTTGTATATGCTTTATAGTCAGCATCTAAATCTTGTAAAGTGGTGTGAATCAGCTTCTTATAGTCCAAATCGACCACACGAACTTCAAATGTTTTTTTTTTTTTTTTGTTTATCCGACACACGAACACGATTGTCTTTGAGATACACACGAACGCGATTGTCTTTGAGGTTTATTTTAAAACTATACGCACACGAAACTATTGTATCCTTTTTTCACGCACTTTTTGATTGTTTTTCTATTGTTTTTAATGATCCTTTTTTGAATCCTTTAAGATCCGGCTCGAAGGACCAATGTTTGCCGCAAGGACATTAGCATACAAATTATTAAAGATTATTCTCCGCAGTCCAACTGTCGCGAAGTCACAAACATAAAATTGCCGTCGGTAATTCAAAAAAAAAGGAATCGCACAAATTCAATCAACGATTGCAAGTGCCCAAAATAAGATAAAAAGAATTTAAACTAATTTAACCATTTGAAATAAAAAACGGTTTTATTTTACTATGTAAATTCAAATTTTGTATTTTATTTAGTTTGTACTTTCTTAGGTGGAACTTCTTTATTTAGCTTTCGAATCTGGAATGAATTTCATGCATGTTACAATTATTATAAAACCTCGGTCTTACAGCTGATTCCGCTTTTGGTCCAGCTATAGATCATTGAACTTTCAATATCATCGATCTATTCTCCACCGTTGCTTGACCATGCCCATCCAATGCATGTGCAAATGCACACACAAAGCTTCTCCTCGCACCTCTCATCCTCTTCGTTTAGCTTAGAAACCACGATAGATCGACAACTGCTGCTTGACCATCCACGGCATACATACACAAAAAACATCGCATAGTGGGAGGGGCTAATTATTCATAGGGCGAAACCTGTTTTCAGAGTTAACTCCCATGAATTGATTATGATAATTGGTGTCCTCTTTCATGCGCTCCCAATTTTGGCAATAGGTACGATTATGTATGGACCAAACGATATAAAAATGTATGCATGTTTTGCCGTCGGTGATTTGCATCTTTGATTTGCGAAATGTAGAAATGTAGATTTTTGGTTTTCAGATGAAGATGATGCATGTTGCGTCGCAACAGGCTTTGAGTGGAGATAATGGCTCTTCGTGCATCACATGCGGATTTTCAGTGCCCAAGAAATAAAGATTTAACTTTTTGAAGTAACCGCTTAAGTGAAAATGCGCCTCGTCGCTCATGATAATTTTTAGACAAATCGCCATCTTCGTTGTTGAGATTGAAGATCGCCTGGCCGTAATTCCAACGCCACTGATGGTCAGCAGGCATTAACTGATGCACTGTTTCCACTTTGTACAGGAACATGTGTAAGTCTTTCACTACAATTCGTCGTAGGGTCCGTCTGGTAATGCCCAATAGCGTTGCCTGTCGTCTGGTTAATATTTGTTCGCTCTCAGCGATGTTGGCAGCCACAGCTGCGATATTCTCGGCCAAACGACCAGCCCGATGTGGCGGCCACGCCCTCTACTGTCTCCTGTGGTTTCAGTCTGTTCGAGTCAAATAGCTAAGCGCCGGAAAGTTCGCTCAGTTGGCGCGAAACGGTTGGGAAATCGACGTCACAATTCATGCTGCGCTAACACAGCACCGCCCGAATAATAACATCTTCCGATAGGGTGATTAGTTTTGCGCCACCTTGTGTAAACTTGGAAAAGGAACAAGCACCCGTTTCGCCAATTATTGTGAAACTCTTAATTTCATGTGGACGGTCCTAGATTCATTTTGACAAATTTTAATAAAAAGAGTCTAAATTGCAAGCCATTTTAGCAATGAGAAAATTCCTCTTTAATATCGTATAAATTAGTTAATACCTTTAATTTATGGAAAGAAATCTTAGCCAATTCTACCCCCATTAACTCCTTTAATATTAAATAAAGCATATCCTCGGGCGCATTTTGAGGCTAAAAATTGCAAACCCTGAGTAAACTGACCCAACCAATACTAATACTCACAAATAAATTGCCTGAGGAGGATCCTACGAAATTGTTGTCTTTAGAATCCTTTCCAAAACCCACGATTAGCATATGACCCCCAATTCTATTCGTGTTAACCCAATACCGCATCCGTCCATCTCCTGATATCCGTCCATTAAGATTACCAAATTAAACCATTCAATACCTCATTTACAACATTCCCAATGCAAGTTTTATCTCTCCCTCTTCCTTATGAATTATTCACGTTTCTCCCTAAAGACGTCGACGGACGACGAAGACCCAAAATATATAAAAGAAAAAATTACCCAACCCGCAGGATACAAATGTGAAAAGTGCTTTCCCATTACACGACCATTTTCCTGATTCCAGAATATCGAAAACCCATTCGAGGGCGTAAAAACTGCAAATCAATGATAAAAATTTTCTAAAAAGTGATTATTCCATATTTCTCTCCCGCCCGGTCCTGGAATGTCATCCCTTTAACAAGCCAAAGAAATAGCGAAGCAATCCTTTGGGATTCGAATTGACATTACAGGATTGTTCAATATTATAAAGACACCAAAGATGTTGAACTCTTACTTTGTCCCGGATGGTGTGGCAGAAAGGTGTGAGAAACTAACATGTGTCGGGGGTTAGGGGGGTTCAGAATCGGTTGGGAGAATAAAAGACAAGGGAGTTATAATGTATTTTCACCCTCGCTTGCATTTGTCACCAGCGATTATCATAATTTTATTTGACAAGGGAGTCGCCTGCATGGTGCCAATGACAGCGCCGTGGAGTGCACCCTCATATATCCTTTCTAAGAGTACTAACAAATTTGACAATTCTCTCAATTCCATCCCATTCCAGGTATATAGCATGTCGACCCCCAAAAGTACTCGGGGTAGTGGCAATGATTCAAAGGAGAAACTTCGCCGAATTCCTAGCGTTCAACCGGGAACTCTGTTGTGTCAGCATTTGATCAAGGAGGGAACGTATGGCCGGATTTATGCCGGCAGAATAGGCGATTCATGTGATATACTTATAAAAACTGTTGTGGATGGTGCGTCTTTGACTCAGGTCGCGTGTCTGTTGAAAGACGCGTCGATGCTGATTGGTGTGAGTCATCAGAATATTCTGGCACCAATGATGGCGAACACTGAACTCCCAGGCCCACCGGAGATTGCTTATCCGAATCCAACGAAGGGCAATTTAAAAATGTAAGTTATTGGAGCTTCACTTGTGATAAGCAGAGTTAGGAAAAATACAGTTTTTTTTTCTATATTTTTCAGATTTCTTCAAAAATCACGGGAAACGAATTCCCCGCTAAGTACACGAACGCTAGTCGAGTTTGGACTGCATGTAACTAAGGGCTTGGCTCATCTTCACTCTTTAGGAATCTTACACAAGGATATAGCCACCCGGAATTGCTAGTAAGTTCTTTACTGCATCTTAACTAGCTTTAAACATTATTTAATGGCTAATCTAAGTCCTCTGACCTATTATGTAAATCTGTTGGAAACCGTGGGGAACAGATCTTCAAACTACGCCTCCATATACTTTTGTAACATACCAAAAGCGGCATTTGTTTTCTCGATAAGGCTGCTGATGTCTTTGGGTTCCGCCTTCGATAGGGATGTTGCAACCAAGGTATTAAAAACTTTCTATTTTCTCTGCCCGCTGTTGAAAACTATGATTAGAGAGGATGACTAGGTCCCGAGGCTGATCATCGGTGATACTGAGGTTCTTTCAACCAAAATCGATCGCAGCACCAGGCGAACATGAAAAAGAACAGCCGCAAATTCGAAAAATAATTCCACTCAAATTCAAAGAGAAGAGAAAACGAAATACGAAATAGGCGGAGTTTTGTAAAAGTAGAAAGTAGTTGTAGATATTGGGGTGTGTATGTGTGGATTTAACAAGAGGGTGTATGGGTGTGAGTTAACGGGCTGTATGTGTATTGCTGTCATCAATGTTTTCTTATGACGTTATCACGTAAAATTATCATCCGTAAACCAACTCTTTTTTTTATGGAGATCAATGATTCTATAAGGGAGGAAGCATACTACGTCCGCATAATCAATATGTTTCAGATAGGATGTCAGAGTCCAGGATTTTTTTTTTATTTTCTGTTTAGCTCAAATATTAACTACCTAGCATATAAACGGCTCAAAGAATGTTTTGAAAAAAATCTGTGTATAATATTACTTATAAGGTGGGTCATATTTTGGTGAAAAAATAAATTGCACGACTGGATCGCACGTACTCGCTCTCATGTGCGGTCACAGCTTTGAATATTTTTTTTAAATACCAAAGGAATTTCAAAGTTTTTATTCGATTTTTCTGACTTTTGATTGTTTAAAAAAAAGTACGTAAGATACCCATAATACGTAAAATACCCGTTTTCAAAATATCGATTTTTCAAAAAAAAAAATTTTTTTAATTATTAAAAATATAAAAAAAAAGTTATTTAGAAATATTTGTATGCGGAGTTGGTTTGGCTATATACATCTTCCTGATAATAAAATTTGATTGTAATCGGTTAAGCAGTTCTTGAGAAAGTCGAATAAAAACAAACGGTCCTATGGGGGGTACCGTACATATTTCGAAAAATTCATTCTAACTGAAAGGTGCATTGTTATAAAAGAAAAGAGGTGCAAACATCGTAATGTCATGTTTGATTGTTACAATTTTTGTTTTGTTTGCAAGAATCCATAACTTGCCTTATAGTACCTACAATCGCAAGTAAAAATTTAAAACCATGGACTAAAAACGGTATCTCCCATAGGGCCGGTTATTATTTTCTTCCACTTTCTCGAAAACTGGTTATCCGATTACAATCAAAATTGATATTTAAGAAGATTTAGGTAGCCTAAATAATTTTATTTTAAAAATATGTACATATTTTCGTAAAGTTTTTTTTTTTATTTTTAACAATTTTTAAATAAAGAACATTTCTGAAATGTTTTTTTCTTTCACAAACATTTCTGGAATGTTTATTTGTTTCCATTTTATGTATCCAGATTTGTACTTCAAGATGGATTGTAAAAAAGTAGCAATCATAGCATCAAGTTTTGTCGTCATGAACAAAATACATACAAACAAATAAAAACAAAAAACCTGTCAACTAGATTAAAATGCTTACAAAGTAAAGAAAGTTTTCCGTTCGGAAGGGGAAATAGAGAAACATTTCAGAAATGTTTCGCGAAGCTTCCAGATCTAAATAAACATTTCAGAAACATTTAAAAAACATTTCAGAAACAAAGAAACATTTTTTAAAATGTTTTTTAAATGTTTCTGAAATGTTTAAAAAAATGTGCCTTTGGTGAGGACACACCTCAATGAACTCTTTCTAGAAAACATAGCCTATTTCAGAATTACTTAGTTTTCTTTGGAAAATTACTATTTACACAAATTTCCCCTTAACTTATATAAGTATAGAATATATATGTATACTAGAAAACTCCATTCGATTTCATCCAGCCAAGCTAATAGATATAATAACAATTCCATTGAACTCGTTAACGTAATAATCTACATGTTGGTATAGGATAGGTAAAAATACCTTCTTCCAATCTAAATCTATAAGAATACAGTAGACCATAATTTGTGAGAAAAACGTCAACCAAAATACCTGTCCATGTTTCCAATTACAATAAATTTTCCATTTCTTACCAACCTTAATGTATTCACGTGTCCATGGCTCCCGCTACCTGCTGGTGACGTTCATTCTTAAGCTCTTCACAAAATGACACTTAATTATCCCCGAATTCAATTAGTCGCCCCAACATTGTTGATATTGTCCCTCCCTAGAAGGGTAAATAAATCGAAGACAATTTGGAAACATCAATCGCAGGACATGCTTGATACATATATATGTACAAGTACCCAAATACCTATACACGTCATCTCTATATCACTCCCTCCATCTGAACACAACGCACATATCAATTTAACTACCCTCAACCCATCAAACCAACTCGGAAACCACCCCGAAGCTATTAAATGCCATTAAAATCATCAATCAACCGAAAATGTTAAATATCGAACGAAGAAGAAGAGAAAATTTATATGCACGTTGATCTGTTCCAATGACTGGCCATTCGCAATTTGCCTATCCGGATCCGGTCTCTGTCCGAAATGGGCCTCGATTATCCCCTACAACGCACCAATCGAACCCAACCCAAAACCAATAGCCATTTATACTAACCCATCAACCCACACACCAATCAACTCTGAATCCTTTTCCATATGAATATAGTAGGCACTCTGAGTCCCAGTGAAATGGGTTATTGTACACCGATATATGGGGGTGGCGATAGCGTTCCATTAGTAAAATCAGTCGGACCGTGATGACGGTTCCACGCCATCAATAAAACGTTTGTCAATATTAAATTTTGTGTGGATACTAACTAACAAGCTTTATTCGCTTAAGCTGGGTCATTAAGGCTCCTGGGCTGAACCTAATAGTCCTTAAATTACGACTGATAACCGTATTTTTGTTTGTTTTTTTTATACTTTCAGTCTGGACTCGGAATCCTATGTGAAAATTTGTGATAGCGCGTTGTCGCGTGACCTATTTCCCGATGACTACCACTGCCTGGGTGACAACGAAAACCGCCCCCTCAAATGGATGGCCCTGGAGACGCTGCAAAAAAAATACTATTCCGGCACTAGTGATGTTTGGAGCTTGGGTGTGCTATTCTGGGAGTTGGCAACTCTGGCGACGATTCCCTTCGAAGAAGTGGACATCTTTGAACTGACACCATATCTCATGGATGGCTTTAGACTTGGCCAACCTATAAACTGCCCGGATGAGTTGTAAGTACTTTCAGAATCTTCCATTAGAATTTTTGGTCTAGCAAAACCTAAATTTATTTTTAAGCTTCACTGTGATGTCGTGCTGCTGGTTGGCCGATCCAAAACAGAGGCCCTCATTTCCACAGCTCCTTGCCTATCTCCAGGACTTTCACGAGGACCTGGGCAAATATATTTAGAAAATCCAGCGCTGGTTTCTCTTTCGTTAAAGAAAATAGTTAGCGCTCGCTCACAAAATGTTAATTAAAAAAAAAACTATATAATTGTATATGAAATGGACTGAACTGCAGGCACTGAAAACAAGGAAACTCTGCGCACTTATTGTTATAAATGTGATTAATTGTAATTATTATCACATTTTTGCACAAAAAAAACCAACACACACCCCGGAAAAAAACAATTAAAAACTTAATTAATGTTCGATATAAATCATAAAAAAAAATTTGATCTTTGATCAACCATTATGGAGGAACAAAAAAATACAATTAAATGGAAATTTATATATATTTATTGTAGATTATAACGTTATTATTAAATAATTTTTAACTAGATAGACTCACTAGGTACGAAATAAAACAAAAGGTATATTTAATATATATATATATATGCATATGAAATAAATTAATTAAATGTAGTTACTTTTTTATACTTAAGATTTAGTTTTTGGTAGAAAAATTAAAATTAAAATTTCAAAAAAAAAATCGAATAACAATACGAAGATGAAGATAAACAGATAAATAAAACATCATAATAATACGGTAGATAGGAGAAAATAAAAAAAAAATAATTAAACATAATTATAAACAAATTTATTCGGCTGTCACATAAAAATGATTTTTAACAACAAGGACTTGTTCCTTGGTAGGTTTTATACATACAAAATAGACAAACGATTTCTTGGTCATTAGTTCCTAAAAAATAGTTTTTTATTTTATTTTATGAAAAGTGTTTTTTTGTTTTGAGACAAATGTAGCCGAAATGGATATAAGAATTTCGAAAATTCACGTTAGACAGATTTTTGAAAGTTTGCGTTATATTTTATATTGATAAGGTTTTAACAATCTACATTTATATCCATGTGGTTCAGAAAACTGTCCATGAGGTTCTTTTTTTCTGATCCCGAGCTCTTCCACTAATAGTATTAAAAAAGTGTACATATTTTGGTTCAGCCACTTACATTTATGTTCGAGCTGTTCCATAACACCTTAAAAATGATCCAATTTATTTATGTATACAGTCTGCTTACTCCAATATTCAAAAAGGAGACACGGCTGACACTACAAACTATATAGCAGGCCAATTTATTACTTTCTCCAACAAATATTCGATAGTAGATTCCGTTGGATTTTAGCAGCCGCCCGCGTATTTCTTCCACAATATTATTATCGGCTGCTTCTTTTGATCCAAGGTAGTTAAAGGACTGTAGTACTTCAAATTTATGTTCCACTACTCTGATAGTTGCACCAACACTTCTCGCAGATGTAGCGGTTATGAACTTAGTCTTCCCTTCATTAATATGCAGCCCCGGTTTTGTGCCGCCTTCTCGATCGAGTTTTGTACAGCTTGTTGGCTTCCGCCAATGATGACGCTGTCTTTGCGTAAGCCAATATCTGGCTGAACTTAGGGATGATAGTTCTATTGTTGACCTGCCAGAGTCACGGATTGCTTTTTCCAAGAGGTTTCAAGCGAGACGGAGATGAAAGATATTGATTGGTCTGGACAGCAAACTGGCTTCTTTTAATTGTCCTCTATATTATTGGTCATGGCAAGCCTACATAGTCTTGTCAATTTATTTGAGATGCCAAATTCTCTCATGGCCTTATAAAGTTCTACCCTGACTATGCTATAGCAATCGGCTTTAACCACAAAATGAATGTTTCTAAATAAAATTTAAAAATTGTCTATCTGGTGTACCCCAGGGAAGGCATCTTGGCCCTTGTTTATTTATTTTTGTTACTATGAAATGATGTTGCATCATCTTTATATATTTTCTGGTGCCATGAAGAATTTTTGGTCCTTCGAAGGCCTTGTTCTTCTGGAGGTAGATATTGATGGATTTATTGTTTGGTCCTGGATCCCTATGAAGGGACGGGGTAGAATATTTATTGTTCATTTTTCTCCTTTTTTCATAAAAAAAAACATGCAACGATACTTGCATATATTTGGTCTTGTACATTGACCTCTCTAAAACCGGGAAGCCTGCTGACTATTCTGAGGTCAAGCCGGTGAACCAAACAGGGCGAAGTAGAGAAGTTGGGAACTGTGGTCCCAGTCGAGAATATAACAATCGTCGGGTAAACAAGAAGAAGAAGAAGTGTGTTTGAAACAAGAATCGTGATCTTTTTCTAATTTTGTAAAATTCGAGGCGATTCTTATTACTTAAATCAAAATTAGTTGAGTAGAATTACGGTTCTGATATTTCCCTTCAGCTGTTGAATAGTGAAAGCTGAAGTTATTGCTAAAGATACGAATTTTCACATTAAAGCTTCTTTCCCAGGAAATAGGAGACCAAATCTTTAGTTAAGGCGTAAACAATAATATTTTTCATTTGAGCCCCTGACAAAGGCACCTTTCATTTATCAGGGTGAAAAAGTATTCTGTTTTTCAATCCATAAGTTTATGCATCTACTTACCGAATTTCATCAAAATCAGTTGAGTCGTTAAAGCATGATTGCGGAACAAACTCAACTCAAACTGTAAAAACATTCATATTTGCAAACATTAGACCGATGATTCATATGTTAAGGAAAAACGTCTTCTATAGTGTCTTTAAATGCTGGTTTTCAACATCAGCCGATTAAGCGGCTTTTCAAGCTAATAGTTTGTTTCAATTCTGCCAATGTTCAAGATTTATGTTGGAGAGAAAACCATGGCCCCTTGATTTCATCTGGTAACATGAATGCTTATCCCTTAAAAGCTATTTATAAAATGTCAAAAAATTTGGCCTCACTCTGTATCTGTATATCTCAGATTGTCCAATATCAGTTATCCTAAATTATTAATAAATAATGAAACGGATAGTTTAGTAAATCGGCATTTACACAGCCATCTTGTAAGAAACGTTTTGAACTGAGATTTAAAATTTGTTAATAACACTTAGTTTATAAATTTCCAAAACAATTTTCCATTTATCAGTGGAAAAGCCTTTTCCAGTAAAATTTATAACAATCGAAACTTCGTCGGTTAAAGAAAAAGATCAGTGGAAGAACAAAAATCTGTCTCTGAATTTATTTCATTCCAGCTAAGCTCATTTGATTCTAACATGTGCAACTATTCCTTCACTTGAACAACAAATTCTTCATCTACCTACTACACTTAACAAAACACATACGTACATACACACAAAAATGATTTATAAACATAAAAAAAATATTTTGTAAGCTCTTACAATAAATCTTCAAAAACAAAGGACGAAACACAGGGTGACACACTAATTTATTTTTTTATAAACTTTGTATTATAAAACGTCTATGTAAAAATTAAAGTTTGTATAGAAAAAAAAATTAAAATATAAAAACGTATTTATGTTCATGTTTTATTATCTAAGTTATTGTTAAATGTTGTATTATACTTTATTTTTTTTTTTATGTTTAAATTTTCTATCCAACGGATATATGTCAGAGAAAAAATAAAACAAAGAAAAAGAGAATGTGAAAAGAAAAACAGAAAAAACAGTGTTATGTCTGTGTATGTTTCAATGTCATTTTTCTATAAAAAAAACAAACTAAATGTCTTTAAAACTGTTACTTATGTAGGTGTTTTTTACCAAAACAAAAAAGATGAATTTCAAACTTATAAAATCATAATTCAACCGATGAACAAAAAAGCAAATAAAAACTATTTAAAAAAAAAACTTCTTTAATCTGTAGCTAACTTTCTTATTCTCCTAAAATACTACTACATACATACTACTCCTTACATTCACAAACACACACTCTCTTATCCTACTCAATGTGCAATAGAACTCATAGTTTAATCGAGTACAAAACAAAAATAATTTAAAGAAAATCAAACGCAGAAAAAAAAACATTTTATAAAGAAAACAAAGAATAAAATAAAAAAACTATATTTTGTAAATAAAAAAAATGAGACAAAACAGAACTAATAGAATACGTATGTAAATGTGAAACTCAATTAATGTTTTCATTGTATTTTTCTCTCAATAAAAAAAAAAAAAAAAAAATAACAAAAACACTTTTGAACAAAATGGTTGCATGAAATTTGGCCAGAATATTGTCAAAAGAGCTAAAAAAATTATACTTGTATAATGGTGACGATTAGAATTAAAAAATGGTTCGAATGAATAAAGAATATATTATTTGAAAAAAAACATGTGAGTGTTTTAAAATTAGTTTTGAATTTAAAGAACAGGCATAGTGACAAACTTTTAACCATTCTTGTTTGCGAGTCTACAGGAACGGATGGGACCTACAATTTACCACCGAATACGAACATACATGACACATAAGATGCACTTAATCGAGGCAAAGCTTAGGCTAGGAGGATTTATCATTTTCTAGGTAGAGGCATTGACCCAGAAAATAATTGCTCGGACGGGGTATCGAACCCAGACCTTTTGGCATAGCAGACACACTACACACTATACAAATATAAATATGAGTATTTGATTTACTTAAAAATCTGCTGCTTAATTTTGTTGCTAATATGTAAATAACAGATATCTTAGTGAAGGTGTGGCGACCTCTAACACTTCATTATAAAATTATTAAACTGTCGGTTCTAAGTGTACAAACAACATATTCGTGTTCTAAATATACATCTAATTTCACATTCCTCTTTATTTCCGATTCACTAAAAATAAAAATGTATAAAAACTCATGTTTGATCTTTGCTTGAGCTTTTTTGTTCTCCTCCTTCTTGGATCCCTAACTAGTTCGCTGGATTACAAAATTAAGATTTTTTATTTGTATGTATTAAATTTTAATTAATTAGTATAAACGAATTGTGTAAAATCATTTTCCGAATCCATAGAAGCAACACGAAGAGGGATTACTTCGATAAATCTCTTGCCAGGCTTGTTAAGACACCTAAAGAAGACCCTAGTGGAATCGTCCATAAATATCTTCTATTGAAAAGCACGGACTTTAAAGAAACGATAATAGATTTTAAGGCGGGTTTTTTCATAAGGAAAGCACGCGTCAAACTAGCTATTTAACTTCTGGCAGGAAAAGATAAGTATCACACAGTGGGTTTTTTAATGAAGCAGTGATGTTATAATAATAAAAAATAATACAAAAAAATTCTAAATTCTTTTATAAAAGATATTTTGTAGAAGTTATATTTTGTTAAACTAGATATGAACTGTTCAGTGGTTAACACAAGAAATTATATAGTTCCTCATTAGTAATAATTGGAGTTATTAGTCTCCTGTTATACTGCCGTTAGTTCTTGATGGAAACATTTCATTAATCTGTGGTCTTCTCTGTCAATTTTACAATTGAAACAAGACATGGTGTTTCTTGACTGATGCACGGATGCAACAACTTAGGAGCGGGTAGTTAGTGCTAACAATGTTATAATATTAACATATGTTTGTATATGATCTTTGGAATAACATAAATCATAATAATCATCGGTGCAATAAAAGGAAACGGGTCCGGGTCTCATCCGAAAGTTTTTCCATACATCCCGACCGCTGGCGGAGGATATCCAATTTCGCACCCCCAAGCTAGAGATTAGACACATTTTACCTCGGCTCCCTTTATTCAAGTTTTTTTTAACAGTATAAGTTTCCTTTTACTTCAATTTTGTTGTTTAAAAGTTCTTTAACTACACTGGTGTAATTTACGTTATATCTCATAAATTAGTGCACTTATTAATTATTTTTTGATAAAAAAAGAAATATATAAAAACATAAATTTTTTCCTTTGTTTAATCACTATGGCTAATTGTGCTGGTGTAAGTACCCGAAAATTAAATTCACTACATAATTCCGCTCTCAAAAACCCGAAAAAAAGCTTTGAGGATGACAGCGATATATGGAAAAAAAATGTAGGAAAAATTCAAAATTCAAAATAATTCTATAACCAAGGACATAAGTTTACTTTTGCACAAAAAACTTTTAGATATGAAGAACGAAATTACACAGCTTGGTACACGTATATGTGATATTGAGACTAATCAATCAAAACTAAATAATGACAAAATGTTGCTTAAAAACGATATAAACAAACTCAACAAAACACTCTCAGTTGTCAAAACCGAGTTATCTTCATACATTTCCACAATTAAAAACAACGAAGATGAAACTTTGACAACAACACAGGAGATTCAAGAAAACCGAAATGTTTCATGTGACGCTGTTCTAAATGGAATACATAAAAGGAATCTTTAATCAATTGTGTTTGTCTATTTGCGTTAAGCCACCAACTTTGGTTAACATTTTTCGAACCCGACCAAAGTCTATAAACAATCCCGATTCATCGATTATAATTAAATTTCTCTCGCCATTTGATAAGAACACCGTTCTTCGATCTATTGCTGCTACCCGAAAACAAAATAATAACAAACCACTTAGCTTGCGAGATGTCTTGTTTCGGTGTTTACGAGGAGAGATTTGGTATACGTTAAACGACAACTTGAGGATGATGCAGTTTTAGTCATGGAAAATGAAGACTTGTTAAGGGTTGCCATGATGCCTCGTCAAACGATTATTAATCAAATTTGTATTTATTTTTATTTAAATGTTTTTCTTTCTCTTTTGTTATTTTCTATTTTTGGTAGAACCTTTCCAAAGTTTAATTTTTGTACCTTATTCTAAATGAATAATTATATAAGTGACGATGGCTTGATCTTAGGGTCAATGTTAAGAGTATTTAGCAACCAACGTGCTGATGGTTTTAAAGTTTGTCACATCGACGCTCAAAGTCTGCGTAAGAAAACTGATGAATTTAGATATGTGTTCAAAGGTTCTGGAGTCGATGCTGTTTGCGTTTCTGAAACTTGGTTTCCTACAGAATTTCCGAGTAATCTGTTTAATTTAAGCGGTTACAGGCTTTTAAGAGCTGATAGATGAAATAGAGGTGGTGGTGTTGCGGTTTATGTTAGAGATGGTATATCGTGTAGGTTAAACTGTATGTCGAGCCCTGGGAGTGACATCGAATATATATTTCTGGACATTGTTAGTGCCGAAGATAAGCTTTTACTAGGTACAATCTACAGACCAAACAGAAATGTGGATTTTGCACCACTCATGCATCTTTTAGAAACAATTTCACTGACATCACCTCAAATTATTTTATGTGGAGACATAAACAGCAATCTTTTAAATGAATCCATATTAATTGACTGTATGTGTTTATTTAATCTGGCACCAGTTAACGTTTTTATACCAACTTATTTTGCTAGTAGCAGCAGTTCATTGATTGATGTCTTTTTTGTAAGTAATATTAATGAGATACTCTTTTACGATCAACTTTCCGCTCCTGCTTTTTCTAAGCATGATCTCATATTTCTTACCTTTAAATTCAATCTTATAATTCGCCCAGTGAGTTTTAGATATCGAGATTTTAAATCTGTTCACTATACGGATCTGGAACAAAACGTTTTCTTGATTGAATGGGATAGAATTTATTTTATGTCTTCACCAAATGACCAAGTTAATTTCTTTCAATCTAACATAGAATTTCTTTTTAATTGCCATGTCCCTGTTAACGAAAAAAGGCTTACGAATAGAACTCCAGTTTGGTTAACTCAAGAAATATCCTCGCTTATGCTCCAGCGAAATCTGGCTTATTCTCGATGGAAAAGATTTAGGCTTAAAGAATTCCACAGGATTTTTGAATGTTACGAAACAAGTTTATTTGTAAAATAATAGCTTTAAGAATCGCATTAACGTGGCTAATAGCGGCCGTAAATTATGGAATAATCTACGTGACATTGGGATTGGGAAGAAGAAAATGGCTTATAGTTTTGATGACATTGACTGCAATGAGCTAAACAAAAATTTCTTAAAGCTCCCTTCTTCCTCTTATCTAGAAATCTTCGATGCTTTTCAAGAATTTCGTTATACAAACTCAACTGATGGGTTTGACTTTTCCAGAATTGAGTGTGCAGATGTGGTTGAAAGTTTTACTCTAATTAAATCGAATGCTGTCGGACTTGATGGTGTACATCCTGTATTTATTAGAGCCTTATTTCCACTTGTGTTACCTTATCTAACGCACATGTTCAACACAATTCTTTTGACAGGTATCTTTCCTAAAGCCTGGAAGTAGGCCAAGATAGTTCCAATTCCATTTAGCAGTAAGGACTTTCGACCAATTGCCATTTTGCCATTTCTTTCGAAAGTTCTTGAACGTATAATACAAAAACAGATTAACTCAAGGCACAGCTGCATGACTGCGCTAATTAATGTAACAGAAGATCTGAGACGTGCTATCGACGAGGACAAAGTGAGCTTCCTAGTCCTATTGGATTTTTCGAAAGCTTTCGACACCATTAACCATTCTCTTCACAAATGAAAATTGATAAATCAACATAACTTTTCATTGCGTTCAGCAAATTTATTGGTTTCCTACCTTTCTGAAAGAACTCAGGCTGTGTCCATTTCCAATAATGTCTCCTCCTTACTGCCAGTCTCCAGAGGTGTACCACAAGGTTCGATTTTGGGCCCTATGCTTTTCACGCTTTACATAAACGAACTGCCATTTTTTTTTAAATTCTCCCTTGTACAAATGTATGCGGACGACATGCAACTCTATTTAACTTGCCCTCTTGGACTCATTGAAAATTGTGTTTTCAACATCAACGAGGACCTTCAAAACATACATCTTTGGTCTCAGCGAAATGATCTATCTCTCAACCCTTCCAAAACTAAATGCTTGGTTATTTCCAGGAAACCTTTGGACACTTCATATTTTCCTCGCTTAATTCTTAATGATTTTACTATTGATTACTTCGAAATTCTCAAAGCTTAACTCCAATGGAAACTCGAAAAATGTTGGTTAAAACCTTGATTATCCCTATACTTACTTATGGTTGTGAAATTTATTGCAAGTCCGACGCAGTAAGCTTGCGAAAATTAAATGTGGTTTTTAACCATGCAATTAGATATATTTACGGTCTAAACATATATGATCAGGTTTCCGAATTCGCTCACAGCTTATACAATATGCAGTTTAAACATTTTCTACAATACCGAACCCTTATTTTTTCAATATCATACAATCACATCGACACCAATATCTTTTCTACCGTCTGCAATTTTCAAACTCAGTCAGACTGTGTACTCTTATCATTCCCCGACATACTTGCCTTACTTCAGAGCGCCAATTCTTTATAAATGCGTTACGACTCTGGAACTCTCTACCAAGAGATCTGAGAAATCTGGATAATTCAATATCTTTTCAAAAAAAATTAAAAATCTTTTTGTCATCGCAATAAAGTTTTTACCAAGGAAAAAAAATAATAATAATAATAATTCAATTTTTAATTTTACCTTTACTCTTTTAAGTCTATTGTTTGTTGACCAACATATAATTCCTAGTTTTTATTTCATCCATATTGAATTTTAACAATCGTTAAGTTATCACTTTATTATATGATATTATATCTTTTCTGTATAACATCCTTCAATAATAAAAAGGAAGGACTGTTTCTTACCCGGCTCAAATCTTAAAATAAATAACTGTGATATTCATTGGGTCGATTCTGTTAAGTATTTAGGCATTAACTTCGACAAGAAATTAACTTTCAAGGATCATACTAAAAACACATTAAATAAACTTAATATAGCAATCAGATTATTATACCCTTTAATAAATCGAAAATCATTATTAAGCGACCAAAATAAACTTTATATCTCCAAAGTCGTTTTTCAAGCTATAACAGGATCTCCTGTTTGGGGAAACTGCGCTCAAATGCATATTAAAAAACTTCAAATATTCCAAAACAAAGTCCTCAAAATGATCCTTCGCGTTCCTTGGTTTTATTCAACATCAACATTACACGAAGAAACTCGGGTAATTACCATTAGAAATAAAATTGAAAACCTCAATGAAAAATTCATTAGACGATGCCAACACACCGAAAATCTATTAATACAAAATCTCGTGCTATAACACAATTTATTACAATTTTCTTGTATACTTTTAAATCTATGTAGATTTGTATATTAATTTATTTATTTGGAAATCTTTGTATTTGTAGTATCTTTAAGAAAGCTATTGTTAATTGCCAGACTATGGAATTCCCTTCTAATCACGATAAAAGAAATAATTAACGGTGGCAAATTCAAAAAAATCTGCATTGGAATTTTTATAAATTAATCAACAACGTTATTATCTACTACTTTCAACTATTACTCTGCAATATTTTACTTCTTAATCCTCTATTCCTTAATCTTCTTTACTTCAATACTTTTCTCTTTTTTGCTTATAATTTTGTATGTTTTTTTTTTTGCTTTTTTGTTCTTATTTTAATGTTAATATTTTTTTATTTATTTTTTTTTTTGCTTTATATAATTCTATTTAACTATTTAATATTTGTATGTGAAATCTACCAACTGCACATGTACTATAAAAGACTATGTCTTATTTGTACACACCTAGTTCTACTCAATAAATTGAAATTAAAATATTATATTTATATACTTATTAATTTATTTAGTCTTTTATTTTTTTCTTCATCTGTAATATTTATTTATTTATTTATTTGTGATTTTGTTTATTAATTATATAATTTATTTATTTATTTATTTATAATTTTTTAGTACATTTATTTATTTATATATTTTTCATCTATTTATTTATTTATTTATTTGTTTTTTATATTTATTTTGTACTTTTATATTTATTATTATTATTATTATTATTATTATTATTATTAAACAAACCCTGCTGTGATATAATTTCTTATACTTATTTATTAATTCATACATTTATATATTAATTTATTTATTTTTGTAATATGTTATAACAAGTAGTATGAAATTTAAAAATTGTGATAAAACATAAAATATAAACATTTATATGAAGGTTTTTTCTCTCCATATTTTTCCTTCCAATTTTGATGTTAAAACCCATTAAAGCAATTTAAAATCAAAAAAATATTTTTCAGTTGTAAGATACAAAATAAAATATCATATATCTGTACTGTGCAATGACATTATCAATTCGTAAAAAATGTAAAATTTAAATGGACACAATAAATATATCTATCTATCTAAAATGAAGTCCCTGCGAAAACTGAAATGATATATTTTTTATCATTTCACAGATTCACAGATTATGAACCGACCCCCTAATCTATACCACCTTCCAGCATATGTAAGCAAGGTCTACGAATTTGCATTCTATTATAAAAAAAGAGCTACAAATGACTCTCCGACTTGGTTCCTTTTTTACTCATGCTGTACGTGGCCATCAGGCGCCCGGAGTCTACCTTTCCTTTTTTTGAAAATTATGTCATTTAGCTTACAACCTTGATATATTTATGTTATTTTTCGGGTCATTCTGAACATGTTTATGTAATTTTTAAGGCACACTTGCACCTCCGTTCGATTTTAGCAGCCGCCCGTGTAATTCTCCCGCCACAATTTTATCGGATGCTACCTTTGAAACAAGGCAGTTAAAGGATTGCACTACTTAAAATTCATGCTCCACTACTATGATTGTTGGAACAACACTCCTCGCAAATGCATGGTGGCTGAATCGTCTTGGTTTTTCTTCGATTCGTTGATTGTCTAAGTACCCGTCTTTCCTTAAACAGCCTCAAATTTTTTTTATAATGTATGTGAATGCGTGTGATGAAATAGCAGACAATGAAATTCAATTTGAAGCACAAGTCATTTGTTTTGTGTAATCAATGGAGCGAATCCGCTCTCAGTTACTATTCTGGTTTCTGGTTTTTCTGGTTTGTGCACTAGCCCACTAAGACCTAGCTGAAAAATTTGGTAAAGGATATCAAGGCGCCTCGAGCCGTGTCTCGGCAAAGAAATGAGAAATATTTTCGGAAAATTATTTATATTCCCTGAACCGACTTTCTGGGAATACCATCAACATAATATTTGGATTAGGCATTTTTATGTTATGCCAAACTCTAAATGGTCAGAGACAGATATTTTGAACGTGAACGAGACATCGGAATTTTATTCCCATTTCTTCGGGGCCTCTCCTTCTACTATAATCTATTTCTAATCAATTTACATGTTAGGTACAGGGAGGATAGGATATTTGCCTTTCACTCTGATTTTATGGATTTCAATAAGCTATCTCCATTTCAAAGCTCTCACATGGTTGCCATAGTAAAGTAAGCATTATAAATTGGCAATAAATTATAAATTAAATCTATCTTTTTCAAAACCACCAAGAGGGAAGATAGTAGGCGCGTTTCTTTAAGAGTTCTTCAGAAGCCCTAACATTTTTTAACGTAAAAATAATGTTTATTGCACTGCACTATTGTAAATATTAGATATACACGAAACCCTCTTCTTTTTATTTTTATTTTCATGAAAATTCCAATTAAATAATGAACCGAACTCTATCAAAAACTTGCTCATTTATTCGTTCTTCCTTAAAAAATAGCCAACAAATATCATATAGCTGTATTTTAACCGTTTTTCAAAAAAAAAAAAAAAAAAGAAGTATGTAGGTAAGCAGAAAAACACACAGCGACAACCCCTTTTTCTTAAACTTAAAACATATTGTTTACGATCAACATAAACAATAGAACCTTTCATACTTGTAATAATTTTTCTTTCTCACAATATTGTAAAACATTAATTTCATTAACGTAACTTGCTTGCCATACTGTACATTACTGTGTGTACCTGACGATTCAGCATTATTCTCTAATACACGTTCTGTGTAATTCAATTCTTCTAAATGTCAAGATACATTCTTTTGCATTTCCAGCAAACTATACCTTTGTAAATAATTGTAGATTAAGCATTTTTTGTGTATAAATAGGTTGGGAAAAATAAATATAGTTTAGATAGCTACGAAACAGAGAACAAGATTTTTCTTAATTTTTTCTTCCAGTGAGTCTGCTGGGAGCTGTTTTCAAATCTATACTCGTGAACAAGGTGTTACAGTGCTCTATTGTAGTCACTTTATCCAGTCATAGTACAGGTACTGTGGTCTGGTCTTCAATTCACTAGCGATAGAAGCATCGCGAACACATATACTCCCAAAAGTCCTATGAAATCCGCAGCGCTTTACATTAATGCAGACATATTTCGGTTATACTTTCACATCCAAAATTTGCTGTGGGCTCTGGTTCCATACCGTGAGTTTCTACAATCTACAATGTAATGCGACGATGATCTCTACGCAAACAAAGACTTTGCTCAAAATTCTGGCAATTCTGGCGCAATACATTCTTTTTGCGTTGTTGTTGTTTTACTGTTAATATGAGACCCCCTCCAAAATCTTTGACTGCGACCGCGCCTGATGATGGAGTCTCTTAAAGATTGTTGTCTTCTACTGATAATATTGATGTCGTCTGCATAAGCCAATATCTTGCTGAACTTGTTGGCGATAGTCCTTTCTGGTGCTTTGCCTTGGTGACGTGTCAAAGATCAGAGTCACGGATTGCTTCATCCATCAACAGGTATAAGAAGATGCAAGCCAGACCATTCCCTTGTTAGAGTCCATTAAAGATGTTGATTGGTCTGGACAACAAACAGACTACTTTTACTTGGCTTTTAGGCTAATACCAATGATCCAAAATGGTGGCGTTGTCACACAAGCTAAATTTTGACCGCTTGACATGATCATCCATAACTTCCTTCCTTGAAATATATCGGAATGAACACACCAGCTTCCAAATGGGAGCGCGTCATTTAGATTTAAGAAGGGAAGTTGAGTCTTATGCATTTTGAATTTTGTTTTTTTTTTTTGTCAGGAAATTAAGTTATGGATGGTCATGATCAGCATGATATGCTGTCAAGCGGTTAAAATTCAGCTTGTGTGACAACGCCACCATTTTGGAGCATTGGTATTAGACTAAATGTTGGTTATGGTCAGCCTGCAAAGTCGTGTCAAATTAATTTCTGCTTCTTGGACTGCACTCCGACGTAACACACGGACTCAACGAGAAAGAGACGACAGTCGCCTGTTTACTGGACATCGAAAAGGCCTTCGACACAGTTTGGATAAAAGGACTAATATTCAAACTGTCAAGTATAGGACTACCTGAACACTTGGAAAGATTAATTAAACATTTTCTAACCCATAGATCCTTTTATGTACAGGTAAACAAAGAATATTCAGAAAGAAAGACGATCAGCGCTGGAGTACCACAAGGTTCCAATTTGGGCCCCATACTTTTCAACCTTTATACAGCTGACCAGCCTACCAAAATCCCAGGAACGAAAACGAAGCTATATGCCGATGACTCCTTAACATATGCAACATCCATTTCACCAGAAATCGCAGCCAGGAGAGTTGAAGGTCACATAAGAAACTTGTGGAACTACTACCTTAAAGTGGGACTAAAGATGAATAGCGATAAGAACGAGCTTATCTGCTTCAGAACCCCAAACACCACAAGCTACCAGACAACACAGTGATAAGAACAAGGACAACAGCAAAATACCTTGGAGTGAATTTCACTAATCACTTCAAATTCAACAAGCACGCTTCATTTATGCTTAAGAGAGCCAACTTCTCCCTACATCTGGTCCACCCGCTTCTTAGGAGAAGAAACGGACTAAGCACTAATACTAAGCTCCTCATCTATAAACAGCTGATCGTCCCGTTCTGACGTACGCTTGTCCTATTTGGTTCACCATATAACCAACATACATATATGAGGAAGATCGAAGTTTTTGGGAGTAAGATTCTCCGTAGCTGTACAGGTCTACACCGAAACCCCATTACAAAGAAGTATGTCCCAAACAAGAAGCTATATGAAGACACCAAACTAATCCCAATAAATCAGTTCATGATACAACTCTCCAAAAATATTTTGAGGAACTTGGAGGACCACCCCAACTTGGAAATCCAGCAAATACTCCAGCAACAGCTAGAGCAAAACCATCATTACCTCAACATTCGAGCCATCACAGACGACTGATTCGAGGCCATAATGAAAAATGAAGAAGCCCCGTTCTACGAGAGAACCAGCAACGGACACAACAGAGGATAAACAATACCGCATCCTAACCTCAATTTTTAAAACCAAAGAAGACAGTAACTGTAAATAAGAATTTGAATCAAAAGATTATGCAAACAAAAATATGATATAAGTAAAATTATAGCATTGTACAGAGTCATCGGACGTACGTCGGACTCCTGTTGTTGAGCCGACCGGATTTATTTTAGTTATAAGTTAGTTTAAAGCCAATTGTACATACATTTTAACGAATATAATAAAATAATCTAATCTAATCTAATCCATTTCTTCCGTGGGCTGACCGTTCAACAATTCATTAAAGTACACACTTCCAAAGGCTCCAAAATATCTTCAGGACCTGGGGTCAGAATTCCCTCTCCGTCTTTGCAGTACGTGTCTCTTGGTGTATATTGGGATATTTTTCTGATGGATTGGTAGAACTTCAACACCTGGTGCTCACCTCCCTCTCAATTTCTTTCCTGATCACAGGCAATTTGGCTTTTTTTATCCTTCAGCGTGAAGTCTTTCTCTGTTCTTCTGAGCTGCAATGCTCATAATGCACCGTTCTTAGATTCTTACATTCAGACACTAGTTTGTATTCATCACAAAGCTAATCGCTCCGATTTCTGCTACTAATGTCTTAAATGGCGTCAGCAGTACATACTATTCTGTATTGTGTCCTCTGGACTTATTGTTCCCTATCCAGTGCTTCGAAGGTTTAGGTGTTTCTTTGGTATTCATCACATAGGACAGTCGTGTTGTTTTAACCCTGAACGGCGAATGCAACACTTCTTGTGCCTCGGGACAACTACACCAACGGGATAGCAATCTGAGTCTATGTTGCATTCATTCCTTCCGTACGTAAAAGTATAAAAGTCAGGCTATAAGAAGAAATATGTCAAATCTCTTTTGATTTCCGAGAAAGAACCTCACTCAACAAAAGTCTTTTATTCAAATCCCTAAGAAGAGACCATCAAGTTCATAAAAAATTATATCTTACTACTTAACAAACAATTTTATGAATACCTTAATTGAGCATTTGCTATTTTGTTAGCATCTTCTCACCGTTTTAATGGATAAGTGCTCTAGAGCACATGCTACAATTTATTACTTCTAATTTAATAATAGTTTTTTGACCAATTTATTTGTTTTTACAAATCTTATTTTTGGTGTCAAGCTTTTCTGGTCAATAAATTTTTATGCAAATAAAAGAATTTTATTTCATACTTTCTCTCAAACGTTGCGTCAGATTTCCTAACTTCTTCACGGTTGTTTCATAAATAAAATAGTTTTGATTTACATTAGTTTAAATTTAAAAATTAGCAACTATTTGAAAAAGATTTATTACATTTAAATTAATTGTAATAAGAAAGTAAAAAAAAGTAGTAAATAGTACAAATAAATTTTAAAAACAAACAGAACAGATACATATTGTCACAGTTTTTGTTTTCTTGTTTTTGTTATGAACCTCTATTTGCTTTCCCAGGATGAGAGCTACAGTTAAGCATATTCTAAAGAGGGTTTTTTTTAGACGTGTGTTTTCAAGAAGAAATAAAACGCATATAATTTAATGTTATGGCCAAGAATTTAGCTTTATTATAAAGTAAGGGTTTGCAATTATGTTTTAAAAATGATTTTGAGCAAGTGGCCGCCGCGGCTGGCTCGAATAAATTCCAGCCTAGAGACCCAATTTTCGCCCACTTTTTGCAGGAATTGGAGCCGTATGTCCGCAATAACGCGCCGAATATTCTCTTCCAGGGCATCAATCGTCTCGGGCTTGTCTGCGCAGACAAGCGGCAGCTTCACATAACCCCACAAAAAATAGTCCAGCGGTGTTAAATCGCACGATCTTGGTGGCCACGCACAGGCCCACGACGCGAGATAATAAGCTCACCAAAAGTTTCCTTCAATAAATTGATTGTTTCGTTGACTGTATGGCATGTAGCTCGGTTTTTTTGGAACCAAAGGTCGTCCACATCAACATCCTCCAATTCAGGCACGAAAAAGTCATTAATCATGGCTCTATAGCGTTTCCCATTGACTGAACATTATGGCCGGCTTTATTTTTGAAGAGCCAATGATTCCGTCTGACCATAGAGCATAACAAACAGTGACTTTTTGAGGATGTAACGGTGTTTCAACAATGGCTTGTGGATTGTGATCACTCCAAATACGACCATTTGCTTATTAATTCAACCAAAAGTGAGCTTCATCGCTGAACAAAATTTTCTTGTGAAAATGGGGATCGGTGGCCATCTCGTTTTAGGCCCATTCACCAAACGTGCGAAGCGCTTGATGGTCGTTCGGCTTCAGTTCTTGCACGAGTTGGATTTCGTAAGTCCGCAAACCAAGATCCTTCTGCAAAATCTCCCATAAAGTGGATGGGCACAGCTCCAATTGTTGCGCGAGTTATAAACACTCAACTGTACCTCAAACAGAAATAAGAGGAAACAATAAAATAAATAGGATCGCTAATGTACTAATCTACAACCATCCAAAGAAACAAGCATCCAAATAAACAAGCATCCTATAATAAAGTTTACCACGGGTAAAAAGATAACAAACAGATATTTTATGATCAACCAAACAAGATGATAAATACAAAGAAAGATACAAAAAGTAATTAACCAACACAACCAAAACCCTGAAGACAAGAAAACTAACTCATCAGGACAAGAATATAAATAGACACAACGCAGAAGGAGTTTCGATTAGTTGCCGAGTAGTATGTAAGAAACTATGTAAAAACTATTGTCTAAAAATATTTAATTTGTTAAGTGAAAAATAAAGTTTATATTTAAAAATATATTTTTTTGAAATAACTTTTTATCGCGACAAATAAATATAATTCGCGCGATGGCGGATGAACTCATTCGGGTCTTCTTCGATACTCTGCTCCACAGCAGCAATAGCGTCTTCGGTGCGCACTGTACGGCGTTTCTGAGGACGCGCATTATCTACTAGAATAAACGTGGTGCGAAACCGATCCATAGTTGCTCGAATAACCGACTCTGCTGGGCGATTATGTCGACCGAATATTGGACGCAGGGCGTGATGCGTCACGCGAACAAAACCATTATTTTGGTAAAAAAAATTGCACAATTTGCAAACGTTGTTCAGAAGTAAGTCTATTTATTATGAAATGGCAAACCCAACTGAGCATAAAGCAAGTAACAGCTGTCAAAAAGACCAACTCCGAAAAAAGTATTGCCCGATTGAAAACCACACTTCTAAAAAAACAACCTTTAGAATATTTCTCCAATCTCCATTTATGTCCCCACTTTAATTATACACTTAAAATGGGGACGAACTTGCAATTATTAATCAAAATATCCCTATAGCCTTTAAAACAATCCATATCCATCAATGACTCTTTATCCTCTAAACAATATGTTGATTATTAGTTTGGCAATAAAAAATGTTACGACATAAGCTCCTTAAGTTTTTAGGTTTTCAATTAAAATATTGGCCTTTAATTAAAATCCATCTGTCCTTGGTGCTTTTATTATGTGAATATCTACCAACATCCTTCAAGACTATTTAAGATATTTCAACTTCATCCTTTCAATTGGACATCCTTGTCCTGATAATAGAGCGTCAAAGTGCAACAACTTCATCGACCCAAAATGAACATTAAAAAGATTCTTATCCTGGAGCTTTGACAATTTCACACATCTGGTTACACAAACGAAACCATTGAAAGCTGCACAACCAAGGACCCGTGCCATAAGTAAAAATCCCCATGCGGCATTTATGGCTGGCATAATTTCTTCAATTTTGAAAAACCAAGGCTGTCATGTCCTGCTCGCTGGAAATGGTAAATCCGAACCTCGTCTCGTAGTAGACCACACAACCACATCGCAAGCCTCGTTAGCATTAAAGTTCTATCGGACTAAAAGGAGGACGTCGTCGTCGACCAAGAAGGACCATTTCGTGATTATATGCCTCTGGTGCTACTCTAGGGTTGCCCTTGCTCCACATGTACTTAACTGCAGCATTATTACTTTTATCGATATTTCCAATTAAGCCAAGGGACACATGTCAGCCCGAATAACTGACGAACGGGCAGCAGACGTGGGGCGACGGGAAATGTTGCTTCTTGGCGTGTTGGGGGTCGCAGTTAGTTTTTTTTCTATAATAAAGAGCAATAAGGGTGCAACAACATGTCAACTTGTGACACAGCAAATCCAACCCTTCTCCATGGGTTAAATATGTTTCATTGAAAGTGTTTTTGTTTTTTCCAACTCGTGCCTCGCTGCTACTGTTCCACACACGCCTGGCTTCGAGAGTGACATGACGCTTAGGCATGCGACTTTTTTTCCAACTACACAGCCCAGACAGTAAATAAAAAACAAATGAAACAAAAAAGAAAAACAATTTCAATCAATTTCCCTTTTCGTCCTTCAGCGGGGCTTAGCCTTTTATGTGTAAGTTTTTTTTGTGTTTTTTTTTCTCATTTCCGGAGGCGATAAGTTGAAACTCAAATCCACCCCCTGTTGCTTTAGGGTTGTCAGAGTTTGGGGGGAAAGTAAAGTGGATCAGCGCACAACACTGCAGCGTGAAATTAATCGAAAACAATTGTGTCGCGCTGCGTTAATTCGAAGGACGTCGCGGCACACACACACTTATATAGCTCGAGAACAATATCTCGACTCAAAGGCAGAAAACTGTCAAAAGGGTGAGCTTTGGGATTTTTGTACTCGTAGCTCGCAGCTATGTTTTGTTTGTTGTTAATTGTCGACTTAATGACCGTTTAATTAAATCGCTTGACTTTTATGCTGCTGTTTGTGCGCTGTGCTGTTGCTATTGCAGCAAGTAACAACATTGTTGCCTCCCATGGTGCGTTCGTTGGGTGATGTGGAGAATGGAAGATGTCAATTCATCCGGAGCATTGTTCGGGATTGTTTTTGTTCGGATGTTGTCGAAAAAGTTGTCAGAATACATGTTAAGCTGGGAAATTTGTTATTTTAGCCAATTTCAACAGAATTGGGTTGTGGGGGTTGTTACAAGGGCCGCATGGTTTTAAATTAAAAATGCAACCGATATTGTGGGATGAACAAAGGCAACTGAAAGGCTTATTGATTACAACTGTTCGGCTAACTATATACACACAGGCCTTGAACCATCGAAATTTTATAAATCTGTCGTCTGCAGTTTTGGAATCGCTACCAAACTCGTCCGCCTGTGCAAATTGACGATGGAAAACGCAATCTGTTCCGTAAAGGTCGGTAAAGACCTCAACGACACCTTTGAAGTCAAAAAGGAATTTAAACAATGCGATGAGCTGTCGTTCGACTTCTTCAACATCATACTTAAAGGAATAGTGCAGAACTCTTTACACAAATTCTCCGAAATATTTGTTGTCCCGTTTACATTAATGGCGATTGGATAAGAAGATACAACGAATAACTGTACGGTCTCTACAGGGACAGGACCTAGCCAAAAGAGTAAAAGTCCATGTTCTCAGATGGCTGGTTCATAAAAGAGCATATGTACACCAAAACCAATGCTCCGGCCTGGAAAATCTCCCACCCCGTAGGGATGGCGCAGCAGGGGAAGACCGAGACTAAGTTAGCGAACGCAATTGGAAGATCTCGACCGACTTCAAGTGCAAAACAGGAGGCAGCTAACTGGAGATCGAGCTAGCTGGAGAAGGTTATTGATTAAGCCCAGGTCAACCAGTTCGAAAAGGCAGTTCCTTTAAAATACTAAAGGATGAATACTTGACCCAGAAATATTATTTCAAATAAAAATGTTAAGTTGGGTGCGTTCGTAGGTCTTACAACTCAACAAATCGAATATCATCGGTAAGAATAATGAAACGATTGACTGCTCAACCTGGTGGAGATCTATGTACGTATGCATTAATAACTGCTTTCTATTCTCCTGGCCATGTGATAGAGGTAGGCTTCCTGGTCAGCCAAAAAATGAAGCCTAGCATCATTGGTATCAATGCATAATAAACGAAAGTCTATAAGCGCTTAGCGTGCGGGGCTTTAAAAACATCAGCCTCATAAATGTCCACTTACTTAGGTTTCCGAAGACGACGAAAAAGGTAGCTTGTACGAACTTCCTCAATGCCTACCCAAGGTAGGATGATAAAATCATCCTTGACGATTCTCACAGCAAATTAGTCAAGTAGCCAGTATTCAGGAAGGACATATGTATACATATACATATCCTATAGGATCCTAATGTTTTTATAGAAACACAAATGACAATGGACTATAGCACTACAAGGTCATAAAAATGGATCACTATCGCGGATCAGTTTCCAAAAAATGAATAACATCATCAGCTCAGGTTCGACTCAACACGGCAGAGATCAAAGCGTCTGATGAATTTGCTCTGGCCACTGACGACGTGACGTGAAAACCATAATCGGCAGCTATCACGATGGTTTCATAGCAAGTAAAGCAACAATTGATCTTAATCGTTAGACAGGTAATGAAAAAAAGTCTTGAATTTAACATTCCAACAAACCATCTTTTTCTAGACTTTAAATCCGCCTACGATAGCATAGCCAGGGTATAACCAAATAAATTGACACGACTATATATAGACTGACTATAACCAATACTATAAGCCATGTAAACGTATAGCCGATTTGCTGTCCAGACCAATCAACATCTTTAATGGATTCCGACAAGAGATTGGTTTGGTTTGCATCCTCTTCAACCTAGCGTTGGAGAAAGCAAACCAAATCCAGCCAGACATTGGCTTACGCAGATGATTTCGACATCATCGGCAGAAGCGCACAAGCTGTAAATGACTGCTTTACCCAAATCAAGCAGGCCGCACAAATCCTGTGGCTGCATATTAATGAGGGGAAAACGAGGCTCTCTAAATCCAGAAACCTTACAATCCAAATTAAGCTGCTGCTGTACAAGACTATGGTCTTACTAGTACTCGCATATGGGTCCGAGACTTACGGAGAATTGTGCGCGGGAGAACGATTCCGGAGAAGATACAATCATGAAATTTATGAAATCTACCTCAACAACTAAAGCTCAGTAGTATCAGGTGGGCTGGGCACCTAGCTATCATAAGCGAAGAGGAACCAGCTCGGGAAAGTCTTTTGCAGTTCTTTTTATGGTAAAAGAAAGCGTTGCAGAACTTGCATACGTTTGAAATTATGGCGTAGACCTGGACGCCCGAAGCCTTGGGGTAATTTCGCAAGTTTTTTGCAGTCGCTTTATGATAATGAGCAGCGTGGCAGATGAAGCTTACGCATTAAGAATTACGTGAAACACGACATGGAGTTGAAAACTGGAAGGCGTCGGCCAACAATCGGAAGAATTTGTTGTATGAGAACCGGAACGAATGATGATTTGCTTACCCTAACGTCTTGTGACCTGAAAGCATTCGATGAAAACTGTTTCATCACTAGCTTCATGCTGATGGATATCCATCAATCAGAGATATTTTTCGATGCTTAATTTTAGTTTGCAGGTCTAAGATTCCATGACTTAT
Organism: Platycheirus rosarum; assembly: GCA_963971375.1. Classification (NCBI taxonomy): domain Eukaryota; kingdom Metazoa; phylum Arthropoda; class Insecta; order Diptera; family Syrphidae; genus Platycheirus; species Platycheirus rosarum. The sequence goes on along the minus strand of OZ020510.1, from coordinate 38,576,169 downwards.
GGCAGAGACCAAAGTGCCAAATTCAGTTGGTTATTATGGCTAGCTTGAATTCAGATCGAATGCATGAAAGCAGAATATAGGAACTGCAACGAATTCGATTAGGCTATAGTAGTGCTGTAGTGGTACCTTTTTTTCAAAATGTTGTCATTTAAACTACAAGGTACTGGCTTTTCCAATTGAAACTTGAGAACTTTTAACTTCTGTAAAAGCACCCGCCTTGACCAGTGCGTTCGCATACTGTCATAGTCAAAACATTTTGTTAGGACAGGATTTCGATCGTGGTAAAGTTAATGAATGAATTCCATTTACAAAAAAAAAATGTTCATTAAAAGATTATTTGCAGAAAATGCTTTAGTCTTTTTATTTCCTTTTTTTTATTTTTCACAATTTAAAACAAAATATTTTCCGTTATTTCATCACTACCCCTATACGACATGAATAAAGAGTTCTATAATCCTTGCGGGAAGTTTTGTTCCAGATTATGCTATCAGTTCCTCATTCATATTGCTCCACTGCCACTTTGCAACATTTGAACATTTCCAAATAAAAATAAACTACAAAAATGGTCAACAACATGATGATTGATTGTTATCTCTTTTAGTATCCTGCATGGACCCTACCGTACTTTAAAGTAGCAATCATAGCCGAACAGAAAACTCCTTAAATGGTGTATTACATCAGCCACAGCAACCCGCAACCTTCCACAGCATAGATGTGTAATCTACAAAATTGCCGCAATTTATTTAAATTCTCTTGTAAATTCATTGAGTAATATTCGTCCTTGTAAACTTTTTTTTAGCCAACAAAAATCCAACTCCATTCTGAGAAAATCTCGGATTGTTCAAGTGAAAAAAGACCTCTCCATTAGTTTATCCTATATCCATATCCACTTTGTTAGTATGTGTGTGGAATTGGGGTTCTATCAAAAAGGGTTATTCAAAGGCGCCTACGAAGCATGTAAAATTCCCTTAAAATGGCCAAAATGGCAAATGAAACAACTCTTTGTCGCACACCAAACCAAAAAATACATTTCTTTGGGAAACGGATGGTTCCGAAAATTTTATAAAGATAAAGTCGCCTCCCTTCCGACCACCACCTAAATGGTTAACCTAAAGAAATCAGCAGCTCCTCAGAAAGTCGTTCAAACATCCTATCCTCCCTCACCCACCCATCACCCATCACCAATCACCCAGACCCAAGCCTTATGCATGATATGAACGAATCCTTTCGGCATTAGGATTTTTGGAGTTGTGTTACTTTCATTTTGGCGCAATCGTGCTCTATTTCTCTGGATCTGGATCTGGTTCTGCCTCTGGCTGTATGGCTACATGACCATTATCTCTAATCAAAGGTATTTCATCGCCGCAGTTCTACAATAATTCTCTTTCTGCAACATGAACCGAGCTCTGTATGTCAATGGCAAGGATTTCCGGAAATTTTTCCTCCTTCGACACAATTCCATTGTGTGCGGGTGTGGTGTTGCTCCTCTGTTCGAATTTTATATAGTGGTTTTATTTTTTCATTTTCCCTAACGCCAACATCGAGAATCAAGGATATGATCTCGAATTTTATCCGCAAATTCAATGGTCAAGTAAGAGAAGGGACAAGGAGTAGAGATTTGTACGTTGAAATACTGTATATCCGTTTTATGGCAATGTCCCTAACAGAATAGGAACCGTTCGGGTTTTGGTTGGTGAGAGGGAAAGACGTATAACAATAAAGAGACAAATTTCAATGGCTTACGCTTGAATGATTTTTATTTTTCAATCGACCTGCACTTCTTTGATTATTTTGGTTTTGCACTCAAAAAAATATGCGGCTAATTTAAAAAAAAAAATTGAAAAAAGGATTTGAAGGGATTGCATTAACCAAGCAATAGCTAAACAGTTAGTCAAACAAGAGAAAATAGATGATTCTTCTTTTTCAAAAGTGCGGACGTTGGTGCCACTTGTTGACAACACTGAGATTAAAGCAGTTGTTACTGCCACATTGTCTTTTCGATGATATAAAATATTGTAATTGATCCGTTTTGCTTACAAGACCTTTAACTATACTCTACATACATTGTAGTCCACACCTGGGCGCCATTTAACGACCGAACTTTTGTGAACTAAATTTTCAAAAGTTAACTCATCCCAGGACATTCCATTTAACAATTAAAAACGCATAATTGTTCTATCTTAACATTTTACCAAACTATATCAGTCTATACCTGTTTTTCTAACCAAAGCTTAAATATTTTCAACTTAAGATTTCTTCCAGTGCATCCCATCCATCGTGTGTGGACAAAGGACAATAGAAATGTAAATTCATACAATTTACGATACGAATGGGCAATATTTTCTTACTAACAAAGAAGAGAAGAGATTTATAACTAAAATTGTGGATATGATTCCATACCAAAGCAGGACAAGAGAAAATACTTTGACCTGGGAAAACACTATCCTTCCGCCGCCCTCATCACATCGCTTTGCCACTGGCCGTATTGAATCCTTTCTCAAACATTTTTTTTGTCCTTGAGCAGTATCGCCAACTGTCGTCGGAATTGCTCAATTGTACGTGCTGAGGCGAACAGAATGATCTGTTAGTCTGATATAAATGTGAAAAAAATATCCTATCCCATCAGGAAAAATGCTCAATATTCCCTTGAACAGCATTAAAGTAAAGCGCCGCCAAGGAATGTTTTTGTACATTATTCCTAGTTCCAGACTCATCCCACGCACTTTGTTTGCATTCGGATTGAATGAATCTGTCTGTGTCTATTAAAGCGAGAACAACAATCCCATTCCTCCCGAACAATTTGCACAGAGAGATATGCATATGAATGGTTCCAGTAAGGGTAGTTGATGCAAACAATATGTTGGACAACATTTCGCTGTCCAACAACATTGCGGATGATGGTCCTGTGAACCATGCTCGTTGCCCGTCTTTGTCCTCGTCATCAAAATGGCTACATTTCACATTCTGGCCTTCTCCCACAAGTCTCACACACCCCTACCATCAGGGAATCGATTTTTAATAAATTTGTAAAAGATGGACACAGTGTCACTTGGAATGGGTATTTATGATTCTCTCCTGTTGAAGATAACTATATGCATCCTGAGGGCATGTAGTGATGAACGATGGAATTTCATCCTCGCAGAAAAGGATGAGCAGCCTATACGTGTGTGTGACATTTTATGAAAAGGAAGTCTCTTCCGGATCAGTTAGCTTACCCCAACCATCAGACGTTCATTAGGGAAAGTGGATTTTGATGCAAGTTAAATTGAAAACCTATGGTCGTTCGTCCTTCACATTCTAGCATTGAATCGGCTATGAAACGGAAGATAGTTAACCCTCCTGGGTGCAAGAAATTTTTGTATACATAATTACTTTTTGAGATTTTATTTTACAAAAAATCATTCGTCTTATAATTATTCTTCTAGTGCTTCTATTGTAAGATAATTATTAAATAAGCAATAAAATGCATTAACATAAAAGAAAACTTTATTAACACACAAACTTTGTTCAATGAATTTTGAATATAAATCAAAAACATACACCAGAAAACAATTTAACTTAAAAGCCATCAAGCTTTACCATAATATTCAAATAAAATAAAAATTATCACATTCATACTAAACAGTTGTATAATCAAGCACCACGAAAGTTATTATGGACTCGCAATAAATAGCCAATCGAAAATATCGTTATTTATTTCATACCAGGCGTTCAGAAATAATTCACATTCTTAGAATAAATTGGTTAACCGCCAATTAATTAAAAACTGATTTATATCCACATCCGTATCCAAAAAGCAAACATGGCTACTTAAGTTGTACAATCCACAAAAATCTTTCCACAGAAAATTAGTGTGTGACATCTATTGTCGAGATTGGGAAAACACCCTGTATTTGGTTGTGTTGTAGTGCAGACAACAACCATCTGCTAACAAAGTGTTCTCATTCTAATATAAAGTGTTCTCAAACTCATAATGGTTTTTGCATTAGCTGTAGAGCACATGACATCTAGGAGGGAATAGTTTCTTTACGTGTGAGTTCTACAAGTATTGAACAAGATGTCACTAGTGATTCTAGCAATATTTTCAAGGTGGAATTGGTTGCATGCGATAATTTTCGATTGTTTAAAAAATAACTGAGTTTTGAAAATGCAATGCAATTACATTATAAATTTGATCATCACCAATTAATGCTCGTGGATGACCAAATTCTAAACAAATATAAAAAAAAAAAGCAAAAAGTCGATTTGGAAAATTATATTGAGAACACAGGAAAGCGTTGATAGAATTTTCTTTTTAGTTTGACTGTGTTGAAAAAGGTAATTCAAATTGCATTGACTGCATATCTGCTTACTACAAGCTCCTACAAAAACCTAGAACGCAGTTTCTTACTACCTTTCATAAAGTGTCTTCAAAATAGGATGCAGTTTAGTAAATATTTAAAAATTAATTTAATTAGTTTTAAATTAAATTACTTTACTCAGTCAATTTGAACCTTTTAATTTTAATTATTGAAAAGTACAAAGTCAAGGTACTTACTTACTTAGGGGGCGCTACAGTTCGGGACGAACCTAGGCCTCAACCAACATGCCTCTCCAGCCAGCTCGGTCTTTGGCTAGCTGCCTCCAGTTTTGCACTCCAAGTTGGTTGAGGTCGTCCTCCACTTGAGCGCGCCACCTAAGGCGAGGTCTTCTATGACTGCGTCTACCCTCTGGGATGGAATCGAAGATCCTGCGAGCCGGAGCATTGTTGTCCATTCGCTCTACATGACCTAGCCATCTAGGATGATTAGCCAGGACTGGGATGATTAGGGTCTTATACAGAGCCTCCTTTGTCTTTCGAGAGAGGGCTTTGCTACTCAATTGCCTTCCTAGCCCATAGAAACAGCGATTGGCAAGAGTAATTCTTCGCTTTATTTCAGACGAGATGTTGTTGTCAGATGTAATAGCGGATCCAAAGTACACAAAGTCTCTAACTACCTCAAAGTTGTACCTGTCTATTGTGATGTTTTGTCCAATCCGCCGGTGTTGTGTGTCCCTTTTTGTGGACAGCAGGTACTTCGTTTTGGCCTCATTGACTGCTAATCCCATCTTAGCCGCTTTAGCTTCAATGCTAGCAAACGTTCCAGTGACAGCTCGCCGAGTTCTGCCAATGATGTCTATGTCGTCAGCGTATGCTAGCAATTGCACAGACTTGAAAATATTGTTGAAAAAGTTGAAGAAATCGCACGATAGCGCATCACCTTGTCGGAATCCTTTTTTGACGTCAAAAGCTTCTGTGAGGTCATTACCAACCTTGACGAAGCAGCGAGAGTTCTCCATCGTCATCCTGCACAGTCGGACGAGTTTTATGGGGACGCCAAAACCTGACATGGCTCTGTATAGCTCGTCTCTATAAATGCTATCGTACGCGGCTTTAAAATCAATAAAGAGGTGGTGGGTGTCGATTTGGAATTCTTGGGTAGTTTCCAGGATCTGCCATAGCGTGAACATTTGATCGATTGTGGACTTTCCTGGTCTGAAACCACACTGATAGGGGCCAATCAGGTTGCTGACGAAAGGTTTCAGGCGTTCACATAGTACGGCAGAGAGGATCTTATAGGCGATATTCAGGAGACTAATTCCTCTATAGTTGGCGCAGTTTAGAGGGTCTCCTTTCTTGTGGATCGGGCAAACGATGCTGAGGTTCCATTCATCAGGCATACTTTCTTCCGACCGAACTTTAGAGATGAGTTGGTGTATGCACTCCACCAGGTCATCTCCGGCTGCTTTAAAAAGTTCGGCGGGAAGTCCGTCGGTTCCAGCAGCTTTGTTGTTTTTTTTTAGTTTAGATATTGCTATCCTTACTTCATTTTGGTCAGGTGGACGGAAGTCTTGTCTGTCATCATCCATTTTGAATGGTTCATTCTGCCTGACAGCGGGATTTTGGTCTTCATCGCCGTTTAACAGTCTGCAGAAATGGTCCTTCCATGTACTCAGTACCGACTGTGACTCTACTACGAAATTTTTTAACTTTTCGAAAACATATTTTAAAATTTCTTTGTGTGTGTCAATTTGAAGAAATCTATAGTTCATACTAGGAAAAAACATTTAAAAAAAATCTATCGCTTCTTTTTCAAAATATTTAAAAAAACAAAAAAAATGTTTCTTGTAAAAAAAATATTAAAAATTCAAAAAATAGTAGGCGATATTATTTGAATCATAAACACAAAAAAATTCATCAAAATCCGTCAAATAGTTAAGGAGATAGTCTGATTTAAAAAAAACCGGTAATATGGGAGGTACCGTTATAAGACTTCCTGAAAAATCCATTGATACCAAAAGATTGATTTTGCACAGAAAACATTACTCAGAAAGTTTTATCAAAATCATTAAAAATCATATGGCAGGTACCGTTAATTTTAAATCTAGAATGTTAATTAGAAAAATTCCTCTGTAGGACGTCATAATATGACTGTGTACCAAGTTTGAAGCAAATTCGTCCAGCCGTTAAGGATCTAGGTGCCGATACAGACACACGGACACTCAGACAGACAGAATTGTTCGACCCACTTTTTTCGACTTCTCTATCATCGTAATGTCATGTTTGATTGTTAGAATTTTTTCTTACGAATGTATAACTTGCTTTAGTACCTAAAATCGCAAGTAAAAAGAACTACAACCCAAAAGAGCGGACGTACTTATTAGTAGTCCCAGTTTGTTGTAGGCGAAGAGTTATCCTCTCAGTTGTCGTTCTTGTTTCTTTTTTTGTATGGTGTTATCCTAGTCTCTTCAAGACGAGCATCTAAACGCCGCCGTCGTCGCGCCGCTGCTGTGTTTGACACGTTGGTACCTGACGGCTCGGAAGTCGGAAATGTGAAGAACTTCATACTGCGCCAAAGTAAGCATTCTGCCTTACAGACAAATATTTCCCAAAAAAAAGAAGAGTAGCACACAATTTTTAATCGCAATCATTTTCTTTATTTTTGTATTAGCATCTATTTATCTTCTACCATCAAGAGTCATGTGTCCACTTACGATTTCAGTCACCCTAAACCATCCGGCATAGCAATGAAACTCCCCAAAATGCCCATAAATTCTTGTGATTATCCATAAAAAAGATTATAAAAAGGTACTTATTTTAGTTCATTTAAAGCCTGATACATCCTCGAAAAGGATGAACCGATAACGAAAGATTCTAGACATCGCTCAATAAAACCGTCCACCCAGTCAGTTTCCCTTCGAGTATTAATTTCCTGTAGATAACTGATTTCGGCAAAAACGACAAAAAAAAGTAAAAATGCCGAATTCTGAAAAAAAAGGTTTTTTTTGATAAGAGGGCGCTTTGATCGCTTGCTTTTTTGCTCCTTTTTCAGCTTTAATACTTTTCACATTTATTGCCAAATAAGGGATGAAAAATATTTGTTTTCTTCAAGGGATGGATGAATCCTTCTTCCTTTGGCATTCTCCCATTATATTTACCCCAGCTTCAGCTAACGAAACGAATACCCAAGGCTGAAGGCTACAAGCTACAGTTAGCATCGAGATCGAGAACTACCCCCTTTGCTTTGCTGGTTGATATGAAAATAATTTGTTCGCTGAAAGGAGGTGGGTGAAGCAAATGAGTGTAGAATTTCCGCCCTAATGAGGCTTTTACGCGTTGCGGACTACAAAGGCGGTCGAACATCGAAGCAGAGGCAGTCAGGGAAAAAATGAAAAAGTTGGTTTCTACTGAAGTAGTTTATTCATTCCAATGTTGCCTTTGGTATTTGCGTTCATTCTTTCCGCTTCAGGGTGTCTTTTGTGCGACGAGCAAGAGATAATAAATTTGACGGCAACTCATTAAGAACAAAAATGTTGCTGTTGCTACCTTTGAGCTTGAGTTGAGATATATTTTTGTTTGTTTCCTGCACTCACCGTGAACAATAGAAGTGTTATTTTGTCGTGGTTGTCTTCATCAGTTCGTAGTCGCCGGGGGAAATTGATAGTTAGAAAGTAAATATCAATTTTGGCCATGTCCGTTGGAATTGTTTCCATTAATTCATTAGTGCAAGCATGTTGTTCAAGATGGCTAGTGGAAACAAGATATAGGTACCATTGAATGGACAAGATTTACGGACTTATAGATACTTTTTATGTTTTATCTATCATTTCAAGCGCTCTTTGGGATAAAAGAAGAAAATGTTTTTCTTCAGGCATTTTCTTTTGTTGGCCTTTCACTTGCAATTGACAGAAAGTTCTTTCAAGACTATCACTTCTTGTCAGGAATATAAAGTTTGAGGAAGCTTGAATGCAATTAAATTTGGGACTGAATTACTTTCCTGAATTGAGACAATCTTTAAATTTCAAATAATGACCTGATGATGGTTTTAGATTAAAGTATGCTGCTGAGAAGTGAAAACAAAATAATGACAACCAGAACAAGATCATAAATACGTTATCGGTAAATTGTCAAGGAAGAAGTTAAAAATCCCTTCTTTAAACTTCTTCCTTGAAAATTTAGCGATAACGTATTCCTCTTCATTATAGAATTAGGCCCATTTCGCACATACCCGACGATCGGCTACTGGCATCGCATTGACATCGCATTTGCTCAGTGCATAAGCGCCCGCAGGGTGGGCAAGGGGGGTAAGTGCCACCCACCCCCCCCCCCCCTGGCTCACGGACGAACCATGAATAACCATAACCTTCCGAAATCCATTTGATATTTTTGACTTGTAATATAGGTTTTTTTAAGGCAGGTTTCGCGAATATAAAAAAATTACATCATCGAACAAGACATTTAGATCATAGAGAAACCCAAAAAAGTTAATTACAAGAAATGTCTATCTGCAGCCTAAACGGCTAAATTGATTATATTTGAATTTTGTGTGGTTCTATTAGCATTCCTCAGATGGGGTTTTTGAAATCGTATTTTTAGGGCTAATTTTAACGGTAGCTACCGCTGCCATATAACCGTTAAGTAAAAATTTCTCGATAACGGCGACAATGAATTTAAAGAAAATTAAAAAATACTTTGGTTGGTATTGGCTTCCATTTTATCAAAAACAATTTTATAGGAAAAGTCTATTAACGATACCTTTTCATATAGCATTTTTTTTTAATTTTCGGCTTCCCGTAACGGCTTATTGTATTTATATTCAATTTTATATTTGAAATGAAATAGGTAGTAAGTATTGTGGTCTTGACACTTTATTAGTTCAGTAAGTTCTATTTTTCTACGTAACTGTTACTTATTTGTTATTTCTCTCAAGCATCTTGCCTTCCAATGTGATAATACACATAAGAGCAACTAAGTGCGACCCAGCGATGTCTATTTTTGTTCATAGTTTGATTTCGTGTGCAATAATTGTTAAAACCAAAAACAAAGCAGGGCTAAGCAATCAGATAGGGTAAGACGATTAGTGTGTTTTATGCACACTTTTGCGCCTATTCTCAATTTTAGGTTGTGGGAAAGTTTAATTAAAAAAAAAAATTCCTGCGGGCGCCTATGGCTCAGTAAAATAAACTTTATAGGACATTTCAAATATGCCGACCGATACTCACTTGTTGAAAACCTACTGACAGGAAAGAAACTGGATCGTAACTTTCCTATTTAACTGATCCCATTGAAGTGTTCGCCAAGATTTTGTTCGTATTTAAAATCGATTTTGAAGTTTTTGCTTTAAATTTATGTATAGGTAATGAAATTCGATTTTTGTTAACAATGTTAAGCAAAGTTAGGTAAATATTTAAAATTAAAGACTGTTCTTAAAATACCAACTCTAAATATAAATAAGCCAGAAATCGTTTTTCAATTTTATTTCTTTGGGTTATTTAAGTAAACTGTTTTAAAAAAAAACAATTTTCAAACTCAAAATAGGAAAGATTATCTGAAAAACTCAAATTGATTTTTTTTAAATTGTCTGTATTAATTAAGCACCATTTTTATAGAGGACCTCAACCGACTCTACGTGCGAAACTGGAGGCTGGTAAGCTAGGGACCGAGCTGGCTGGAGAAGCTCGTTGGTTGAGGACCAGGTCCACTCCGGACTGTAGCGCCACCTAAGGTAAGGTAAGGACCTATTCTCGTACCTACTAAATATAGCTATACACAAAATTTCATAAATATCGGTCTAGCCGTTTCAGAGGAGTATGACCACCAACACCGTGGCAAGAGATTTGTATGTGTATATTTTTATATTCTCACTTAATTACTTACTTGCTCTGCTCGTATAAATTCTATCATCGGCAAAGTATATATAAGGCGGACTTCATTCTCTTTGTGCAACGGAGCATTTTATGTCTATAAAACAAAGCTCATGTTAGCGAAAACTCTGCTATTGCATTTGCCAATGATGCTGTATTGCGGTGAGGTGTTCTGTTGTCCAGATTATTGTTTTCTAAGCACAAACTTAATGCTGCATAATAATAACATGGCACGCTTAGTATTTAAATTAGAATGATAAGTACTACTCAAAACAAATCTTTGTATATTTTTTTTTTGACAATTTACTTAAATTTAGGGCAATATGCCTGTTACATGATATAATGCAAGCTACTTTAGATATGCTAATAAACAAGTTATGTTTGCCTGCTTAGCATCAGAATGGCTAATTTTTGTAATTTTTTGTCATTTTATTTTTTAATGATAATCCAGTAGAAATCGATATTAAAATCGCAAAGCATGATGTAGCTCTAAATTTTTGGTATGTTGTATGGACCAGTTAGAGTGGTGTTAATCCAAATTTACAACTTCGATACCTCCCCAAAATTTAAGCTTAACCTATTTACAGCTCTATAACCCTATACAGACCAAGTTATGGCCTTCGAAAATTGTCCATTTTAACCGAAAATTGACAATTCAGTTCTTCAGTTTTTTTTTCTTTTTTGCTATACTCACGTTATACGCCTGTAAATATTTGATTCGCATGTACTAATTTGGCTCAGTCTCGATCAAAAAGTAAATGTAATTTATTAAAAATGTCAAATAAACGTAAGCAAATAAATATCACGATTGGATCGCACGTACTTGCTCATATGTGCGGTCACATTGTAGAATAAAATTTAAGAAAATTAAAATCAAAGCATTTTATTCGATTTTTGTGACTTGATTGTTCGTTAAAGTACGTTAAATTGTATTGAGTTAAATAATTTTAAAAAAAATAAAATTTATTTCTTTAAGAATGTTGAAAAGTGTGAATTTTTTTTCAAAATCGTAGGAACGGTTTTTAAATAAAACAGTTTATTTTTAACAACTTAAAAAAAAAAATCAAAAAAAAAATAATTTAAAAATACAAACTTAAGCACAAAATTAACATATACATTTAAAAACAAAATTAAAAAAAAAATCACCTACCCGTTTTCAAAAAAAAATTTAAATTACTAAAAATACAAAAAAAACAGTTTTTGGAAAAAAAGTTAATGCGAAATTACTTAGGCTACCTACATCTTCTTAATTATCAATTTTGATAGTAATCGGATCACCAGTTTTCGAGAAAGTTGAAGAAAAAAAACCGGTCCTATGGGAGGTACCATTTTTAGCCCACTATATTAATTTTTTTTCATCAAAATATAATGCTTACAAACAGTGGTAAACTGATTTTTTTTCATAAAAATTCTTGGAGCTGTTTTTGAGAAAAATAAGCTTTTACATAACGGTTATATGACAGGTAGGTACCGTTAATTTCTGAGCTAAATAAAAATTTTAAGAATTCCTCTGTAGAATGTCAATATAACCTTAAGTTCTAAATTTGAAGACGATTGGCCCAAATGTTTAGCCAAAATATATCCGTACAGACAGACGGACAGAATTTTGCCAGTAACTCAAATATGTTTCTCTATCATCGTAATGTCATGTTTGATTGTTATATCAAATTTTTTAATCTGCACGAATGCATAACTTGCATTATAGTAGGTACCTTTAATCGCAAGTAAAAAAAATTGGTCTTTGGAAACCAAAACTAGGATTTTAAAAAAGCTTGATGAAGGCGTACAAGGGAATCGTTTAGCTCTAGATTTCGATGACACAAAATCTGCAATCAGCTATATAAAATCGAAGAAAGAAGCGATATTAGATTCTGTTTCCAACACCTATCAAGAAGCAAAAACTAAATCTTTACACAGCGCTGAATATCCGGAAATGGAAAGTCTTCTTTTTTGAATGAAAAGAAGTGCATAATGACTGGACCAATATTAAAGGCATAAGCTAAGTTAATTTTTGGTGAAGTAATATCTTGGTAAAGATGAAAATGCATTCCGTGCCAGTGATGGTGGATGGTTTAAAAAATTTAAAAGTCGGCACGGTATTCGCTACTTAAAAATTGGTGGCGAGATACTTTCTAGTGATGATGGCACAATTACTCCGTTTATGCACAGATTTCATGCAATGGTCGCTGGGATGGGGCTAATGGAGACACAAACATTGCCGACGAAAGCGGATTATTTTTCGTTGGCCTACCAGATAGAACATTTATGTATGTCGCTGCTTGTGCAAAAAAGCCCCTGAATACAAAATACAAAAAGAACACATTTCAATTATACTAGGCGCAAATACTGATGGCTCATACAAATTAAAGCCATTAGTTCGAAAAAGCAAAAAAAAATAAGGTGCTTCAAGTGGTTTAATAATCCACTTCATTACGACTTTTCGAAAAATGCTTGGATGATGTCGCGGATCTTTAATGAATGGTTTCACAAGATATTTATTAAAGAAGTGAGAAGAAATAATGTTATTTCTTGGTTCAATGCTTTTTAAAATATTTTCCGTGTCGTGTCCATAACAGGTCATGCGCTTTTCAGAAGAAAATAATTTGCCTCCAAAGGCCTCTTTCTTATTGACAACTGCTCTGCTCATGCAACTATTGATAAACTTCAAAGTGACGATGGAAACATAGTTGCATATTTCTTTCCACCAAATGTGACAGTAGCTGTGCAACCAATGGATCAAAATCGCATAAAGTTAACAAAATTGATTTACAGAAGAAAGCTACTTGCTCAATTAATCATTGAAGGTGGTGAGCTGAATAATCTTTTGAAACGCCATTCCGCGTTGCAATAATATTACTGACACAAGCTTGGGATGTGTTGCCAGAAAGGGTGGTAAGGAATTTTTGTTAAATTGGAACTCGGACCACTACGACAGCGACGCGACGATGATTTGCCACTAGCACAATTGGTGTAAAACAATCAGGAATGCAATGAAGTTCTTTGAATAAATCTAAATCTTTTAACAGAAATTGATTCCAACAATTCCATCTGTACAGAGGAAATCAAAGAATGGATTCCAGATTTTTTTGAAGGTGCATCTGAAGATGAACTCAGTATCTATGATGACAGAAATTGATTCCAACAATTCCATCTGTATAGAGGAAATCAAAAAATGGATTCCAGATTTTTTTGAAGGTGCATCTGAAGATGAACTCAGTATCTATGATGACGCAGTCGTTGATTCTGGTAAAACCATGCGATTTTCACATAGCCTCTGCGTGATGCTATTTCGATATAAAAATTTCTTAGCAGCTGGCTCTGTTCTCAAGGGATCGATTCGGACGAATGCACTCATTCACACGTATACACTTGCTGGAAAGCAGTTCATATTATTTCCAAACCTTTTCCAAGTGATCTTCGATTACAAAGAAATCGTTGTCCAAGACATTCCTCAGATCTATATTCCTGCGGTCAGGAGTAAGTTTTCGTTTTCTGTCGTTCTCTGAAGATATAAATGTACATATATTCATACATAAATGTATATCTATGCCTTAAACTGTTTTAACAAAATAAATGGCATTTTTGTGGCCTATCGATAGAGTTTAAAATATATATTTATAAGCTATAAGAAAACATTTGATATCAAATACTCTCTAACCTTATCCAATTTCATTAGTCCTCTTCTATAATAAAAGAAAAACGCCAAAGAAAAAATGACTGAAGTATTTTATTTCGAGATTGAAAAAATGTTATCAATGACAATGAAAATGTTTATTTTAAATAATTACTGTACTGGGAGTGGATAAATATTATTCTTGGTTTTTTCCATTTGAAGCAAAAATGAACAATTTTTTCGGCGTTCCAACTCTGGAGCAAGCAATATATAACTGGCTATCGGAAAAACATGGATTCTTAAGATTGTATCCCGCCGCATCAAGCGATTGTCCTTGAGCTTTATTGATTCTAATCGCAAAGACTAGGCGAACAGGAAATTGCAATCGCTTGAAATTGGACGGTAGGTCTGTGGGTATCATCGGAATTCTTGGAATCAGCACATCTTCTCCTTTGCTTTTACCACTAATAATTGTCGCTTCAATTACATTTGGCATTAATTTCTTAACGGAAAGTCTGGTTCCGTTGCATTGCTTTGGTGGATCCTAATTTCGAAGAAGCATGATTGGCATTCCAGACGACTCCAAGGAATTAAAAATTCAACCGGATAATTGACTGTTTGATCCTCATCTGTAAATGTGTCAATTGATTTATGAATGAAATCATTGTCTCTCCTGGGATTTGCAATTGAATTCGATTATTGATTTTGTTAACATCATAATTATTGGGAGCTAAAATCGCTCGTTCGCGAAGCCAGTCATGATTTTTGAAGTCTGTCGAAATGTTCGGGAAAACCATCTTTTCAATGTCTTGAAATGACGACTGCATTATGGAAAAGATATTTCACTTGTAGAATGATCGATCGGAAATTCCGTCACCAATATCCAATAGTTGCTTAGAGAACGTTTGAGCAGAAACATCTTGGAGTAAATGTACACGCATATTGGTCGATAAAGATATTTTTTTTCATATTTCTCCAAAGTGGTGATGCTTTCTGTTGATCTTGGAATCACAGGTAGAGTTTGACGAAAATCACCAGCTAATAGAAGAGGTACTCCTCCTATTGGTTGATCTATTCCTCTCAGATCTCGCAAAGTACGATCAAGTGCCTCGAGCGATTTCTTATGGGCCATTGTGCATTCGTGGCCATACCTGATCCTCTACCAATGTTTTAAGTAGGTTTTTCGGTATGATTCACATTCAACGGTAGCTTCAGGGCTGAATGTGCAGTTCGCCCTCCATCAAGTAACGTTGCTGTTTCATATATGAACGTAAAACTCCATGCGATGATATAATGCTAGCGCCATCTATCGGCAGAGGGTCGGACCGCTCTAAAAACCTTCCTTATGGCTTGTAGAATAAATCGCTTTTAGCACTCAAGAGGGTTGTGTGCCTAGTTATCGAGACTATAGCACACAAATTTTTAATTTTATATATATAGATAGAAGAAGATATGTAACAGGAAAATGTATTAAGTCTATTTTATTGTATATAATTGAAAATAATATCTAATCTATTTCATTAACAAACGAAGTTTTATATTGCATAACAATGGAACTTCTATTTGTTAATCCTCCACAAACTGGCGAAAAATTAGAAGTAATTAAGATTTCCATTTAGATACCGTTTAGTAGTAAATTAACCTTAGCTTACTAATATACTAGTTCGAAAAGCATTATTTTTATAACGTGTCGCTGTTACCAATGTTTCGTAATAACTTCGCACGAACGCAACCCGTGGCAGAGTTGGATATCACTTCCATGTCAAACAGCTTAAACGATTGAGTCACGATATTCATCGTGAACCTACTAGAAAACGAGGTCTACCGCATGGCAATCGGCCATTCCGCATTCGTCATATTCCCATAAAACTCCTCTTATGCAACAGTCAATTACCCATTTGTCAATACTTCATTATTCAATTTGCATGCACTGGTACTGGCATCGTTTTTTCCATTCCAAACAAATTAAACTATTCATAGAGCAATCTCTAAAGATTCTATTTTTACCACTCGAATGGTTGAACTCAACCGTAGCTTCAGAAATCTGAAGGCACATAATGAAACACATTCTTTGGCCCGCAAATGAAACAGAACCATATAAGGAAAAACTTCATCACGTCAGCGTCCCAACGAGGCCCGACCGAGTAGTACTGTGCTGAGATTGAGATTGAGATTCATGGCGCAGATAGTCGCCACGGCAAAGAAATTCAACACCTTGTTCGAGTTCGAACTGCGGACGGCACTCTGACTCTGACTCTGACTCTGAACCATGCCCCGCACCTCCCGAGTTCCATCATTCATGATATCGCAATGTGGTGAAGAACGAAGATACATAATTTTATTATTGTCGGTTGGACACGAAAACGGTGAAGGCATCGGCAGAGAAGTCGTCGGTCGTTAGGGGCTCACGGCTCCCAGCGCCTATAATCATTGACCGGAACGGCCACAACGCAGTACGTATAGTAAACATATCCACACATACAAACGCACACATCGACAGAAATGTATCTGCGAAGACGATATCGTTCATCTTAATTCTGGTTGTGTATCGCTAATGACATAAATGTTCATTTGGGCCTCGGATACTTCGTCCAAGTGGCTAAGGGGGAGCAATAACAAACGATAAGCAGCATCAGCACAAGGGTGAAGATGTTGGCATTTTGGAACTATTTCAGGAAATTGAAATATCAGCAGAACGTTAGGAGGAATCTTGAAACGATTCCCCAAGAAATGGCAGCACTTGAGGGTCGAAAAACTAACGGCAAATAAGAATTATTGATACTTCACACGCAATTAAGATGTTAACAATTAATAGAAACTACTTTTCTTTTTCCCTTAGCCTCCGCTTGAGCGATTCGAACAAAGGGCACGCTTTGTTGAATGGTTAATTAACACTCACCTGTATGGAGTGGGTAATTGAAAGTTATGAAATTATGGGCCTTGTTTAGCGAACTATTGCCAACCATATAGGTGACGATGTAGAACGTCACGTGCGTCGTCGTCGTCGTGATGGTGATGTAACAAGATAAACAAATAATGTCGAGGAGAAGATTATGTTCATTCGATGTCGATAGATAGATACTTCTAAGTGTGGGCTTAACTATCTAGGCACTTAATTATTAACGTGCTCTTTTATTAAGTTTCTAACTGAGTAAGGGGATTAGTAAACTTTGCCTTGTGACGAAGATTGCCAATGAGCAATTTACCTGTTTCTATATGTGTGCAGATATACCTATATATTCAAAGCTGTGTTGCAAACTTTCAACTAATTCAGTTATTCGTAACTTAGATATAGTATTAATCCCATTAAATGCTGCAACTTTGTTTAATGTCCCAAGTATGTAAAAGAGGGGTGTTAAATCGGATTTGTAAGTCATGGACTGGTACCTATACTTCTAGATATTAGGGAAATTGAGCTTCGACGTAACATAAATTCGCCATATTAGGCGCTGATTAAATAAGTACATGAGTTTCATTAGGGTTAAAAAAATTAATTCAATTTAAATTTTGGAAATTATCCAAGTTGAGATAGGTTTAAGATTTTTTGTAGAAGCCTATTAACTTTGCAGATAAATTGTTTTAAAGCCAACTAAATGCAGGTGTCGTTGAATTTGTTTGATCCAGCATTTTTGGTGATAGTTTGGGAACGGGATACATACTATATCCTTTTGAATTATGGCTTCTCAGGATATCTTCTTTCTACCTTACTGTACCAGCTAAGTTTGTCATGCTTTTTTTCCAAGATGGTATTATTTAAGTGGAGGCTTCCTCTGATTTGTTTGCTTCTTTTAATTTGATAACTTTTCTACTATCTTTACTGCTGTCGTGCAAGCCATAGAAAAACGAAAAAAAATCTGCGACCCGTACCATGCGACCATGCCCTGCAAACCCTGACATTTTATTTTGTGTATGTAATACGTGTGAGAAGCACCCTATCAGGCACACGTTTCCTACTCCCCAAAAGTGCAGACGTATTAGTAGTCCTATAAGAAATATACAGGGACCAACACACATATGTCGCTGACGGGATATTTCAATTCAAAATTGTTAACCGTATAAGAGCTGCTGGACGAACAACTGCAGTGTAGAGCTTTCCTTTCAAATTAGGCGGAATTTTTTGTACACTTACGTGCTTGATGTCGTCATCACAAGATCTCTCGCCGTTTATCATTGATCTTAGATATTTTAACCGGAATACTAAATAAGCCTGTATGAATCAAAATAAATTGCACGACTGGATCGCACATTCTTGCTCAAATGTGCGGTCACGTCATCGAATAAATAAAAAAAAACAAATAAGTAACATTAACGTAGAAAAATAAAACTATCTGAACTTAAAATAAAATGCTCAACTGGGTCGCAAGAACTTGTTTTTATGCTAGATAATTGCTTCGTAGCTGGAGCTGCATAGGTATGTATTTATATAGGTATTAGGTAAAATACAAAAATAATTTTTTTTTCGAAAATTCTTTCATCTTTAAATTAGTTTAAGAGTTTTCTCGGAAATAATACCTACTTAGATGCAATAAAATTTGAAAACTATATGTCTATCGAGGAAAGAAAACTTTCCAAAAAAAATATTTTTAATTTTAATATAAGAAAATCTGTAGTTTTCATACCTATGCGAAAATTCTTTAAAAAAATTCAATCAACCCGTTTTCAAAAAACTTCGAAAACCAATTTTATTTTTTTAGAAAATTTAAAAAATCGAAAAAAGTTTTTGAAAATTTTAAATTATAAATGACTTCCTGTGTGCAAAATTTTATTGAAATCGGGACAATGGTTTACGACAAACCCGCATTTGAAAAAAACCGGTTATATGAGAGGTACTGTTATAGAACAAATTTCAAAAAATTCGTTCTAACTGAATATGTATTGTAAAAAATAACACCCTGAAAGTTTTATCAAAATCGTTAGAGCCGTTTTCGAGAAAATCAAACTTTTTGTTAAAGATTGTATGGCAGGTATCTACCGTTATTTTTCGACCTAGAGAAAAAATGAAAAACACCCCTTAGATAATATCAAATAAATACTAAATACCAAGTTTGAAGCATATCAGCCTATCCGTTTAGGCTGTAGAGTTGCGAACACTTTTTTCGACTTCTCTATCATCATTATGTCATGTTTGACTGTTTGAATTTTTGTTTGCACGAATCCATAACTTGCCTTATAGTACATACCTTTAAACGCAAATAAAAAATGGACAAGACTGAGTCGCACGTACTTGCTCTTGTGTGCCTAGTTACATTTGAAAGCAAGATCTTCGACAGAAACATGTAACATTTACATTGAAAACAACACAATTTGAACTTATAAAAAGTATCAAAACCACAATATTTAACGGTTTTTAGTAAAATTGAAGTACACCATCATACGTCTTAAATAACAAAGAATTTATGAAAAAATTATTTCGAAAATTTTAGGACCGGTTTTGATAAAATCCTGTTTTTTATTTTTAGTTTTTTGAAAAAAAAAATTTGTTTGAAATGTTGGTATGCAGTTTTGTAGAGTTTAATAATATACATGTGAGTGTAACGTTTAAAATATTTTTTTTTGATAAGTTTTAAAAATATTGATTTAAAAAAAAAATCAAAAAATTATTTTTATTAGAAAAAAAACTTATTCAAAATTTTGATATGCAGAATGATAAGATATGCTTATATCTTCTCAAACTAAAAATTTGACAGATATCCAAAGGGCCGTTACAGAGAAAGCCAGAATTTAAAAAACCGTTATATGAAAGGTACCGTTAATAGACTTTTCCCGTAAATTTGATTCTAAAAAATGATAGCCAATACCTACCAACAAAAAAATTCTCAAAAATTTTCGTCAAAATCGTTGGAGCCGTTTTGGAGAAAAATAAGTTTTTCCTAAACGGTCATATGGCAGGTACCGTTATTTTAAGGCCTAAAAATAAAATTTCAATTTCCCCTCTAGGGAATGCCAAGAGATACACAAATACCAAATTTGAACGCGACATTTTTTGTCATTGACTTTTTTAGGCTTCTCTATGATCGTAATGTCCTGTTTGATTGCTATCTCAATTTTTTAATATTCACGAATCCTAAACTTGCCTTAGAGTCCATATAATTTGTATTCACGACCACGTTTAAGTCGTTTAATTATTTGACTTCCGACTCCGAGTCGAGTGTCGAGTCGGACTCAACTCCGAATTTCAAATTTTAACCTATTCTCTCTCATTCCGATTTTATTTCCAATTCCCACTGAATTCCCTCCAGTCTCCAAAAAAGTAAATCTATGGGGAATTTTATTCAAGAATGGAATTGCATACAAACATGGACAGTATTTCCAAGCCGCCAAGTCAGCTTCCACTTCCAGTTTCTACGTTCCACTGTACAAAAAAGACACAACTAACTTCGGATAACTTCGTTTCGATACTCAAAAGACATCTTGACCAATCAGAAATAGACATTGAAACTTCGTGAATGTTCGGCTTCAATGGGCAGTCCGTAGTTTTCAAGGGGTAAGACTAAGAATTGTGAACAGTGCAATACTATTGGAGGAGGGGAAAAACAGAACTTAAAGGGATAAGGAAAAAAGAGAAGTTGTTTTTTTTCGATTGGCTTACACTAAAACTGTTAGTTAGATGCCAGCTGCCAGAACTTCAATACCTGAAAGACGTATATCATGTAGGGGTGTCTGGTTATAATTATGATGAAGTTAACTCCATTTTTTCGCCTTTCAAAAAATTAGACTTAGGGATAGTTTTGAATATTTTAGTTCCTCTTCCAGGAATTTTGTTTTATTAACAATGAGCTAGGGTGCTCGGTGGTGTATAAATAACCTGTTTATAAACCTTGTAGAAGGGCAGAAGAGAACACACTAATCCTAACCTAATCTACTCAGAAAACAAAATCTTATCGATTTTAGGAATTATCACGTTGAGAATATTTTTAAACGAATGATTTCTAGGTGTATCTGAACAGATAGTTTTATCATTAAAATACACTAAAACTTTCACTTTAATTTTTGACTGGATCAGCAATTTTAATTCTAGCAGCTAGGTAGATGTTATAAATTAGGCACATGCGCTCTATAGGTATCTCGTAGATATGTAATTTTTATTTTGTCATTTGGTAGTTGGTTTGTGCTGTCAGTGTAGGTATCCTTAGTTGTATGTATGTAGATGTAGAAAGCATAGATAAATGTGGATCTTATATCTATAAGTAAAAAGTAGCCAGAGAAACCTTTGCTTCTTAGATACACGCAAATGTACAAACATAAATAAGTAGGTATAGATATTTCCGCAGTTCTAGTTATGGATCTGTAACTAAGAGAGATAGGTACTGACAAATTCATTGGCTTTAGTGTTTTCTAAAAAAAAAACTATTTCGGCGCATATTTTATTGCAAAAATTAGTTTTTAACTAATTTGATATTAAAGGTAAAATTTCGGACTCCTTTTATAGCTATTTAGGTATATCTGGTTTGAACAAGTTTTGGGTAGGTATTTCGTCTTTGATTGTTCTTTGAAGTTCTTCTTTGTTAGCTTCTTTGTACACACAGTAGGGCTCGGGTTTAATCCACCCGTTAAACCACCCCCCACCCCCCCTTCCAACCGCACGACTGGCCGGCACACAGTGCTTAATTAGCCACACAGGCAACATAGGCAGCTGCCTAGGGCGGGCAGATTTTATTGGGCGGCGAATTTTAAACGCTCTAACTGGATGTAATGGCTACACGGGATGTTTTAAATATAGGTACCTAACTATTTATTTTAAAGCGTACTAGGTACCTACCTAGAGGTGAGTCAATCGCGATCGATTCGGTGTTTTTGACACGTTCACTTTAAAAGATTGATGTTCTACCAAAGAAAAGCAAATCAACTAATCTAAAAATTCAATCGTTTCGAAATGAAACAAAATTAGTCGAGTAAAAGAGGTGGGGGAAGGGTGGCAATTTGTAGCTGTGCCTGGGGCGGCTAAATGGACTAAATCCGCCTCTTTCTGTGTACACACTCTCGGCAGGCAACTATAAAAACCTGTACTAATATACTCGTAGGTAAATCTTGAATCTTCAAAAAGCAAGAAGAATCTGAAATCTATGTAAATGATTAGGTAGTAATCAAAGGTTTTCGAGCCTATTTAAAACTGTTGCATATGTTCAGGAGTACACATCATCTTTCACACAATAATAGTGCTTGAAGTTATTTTTTCCGAAACATTATTTTTTAATACAATATGCGTAGATACAATATGTAGATACCTATACCTATTTCATGTTGAGTAAGTTGTTAGTAGTAGAGCGCGTATAATAGGTATACAGGTACAAACCAACATTCGAATTATCTAATAATATTAATTAGCTTAGGCAGCCATCTTGGATTAGTAGATAAATCAAAAACTAGCAACAGTCAAAAAGTTATTAGATAGATTGTAGAATACAAAAAGTTTTTTTTAGTCCTTATTCAAGCTTTAGTAGGTACCTAAACGAAAATATCGGCATGGGTAGTCATGCGGTAGTAACTTTAATCATATTTTCCGGATTAATTCGGAAAAATGTAGGTAGGTACCTACATATCTAATACCTAATACCTACCTAGATACAAAAAATGTGAAACCAAGTTGTAGAAAATTAAATTTGAACAACTTCTGTTTGTTGTAGGTATCATTACATCCATGCAATTTTCATCAAATGTGGAAAATAAGCGAGTTAGGTACATATATACCTACCTAAAATTAATTTAAGATACATTAAAGATGGCGCTTAAGTCCTAGGTATTCGAAAATCGAAATTTATTACGCCTTGGCACCCTTTAACGATTAAAAAAGAAATACAATCTAGATATGTATCTAATTTGTTCTATTAGAGCTCATAACTTTGTTTCTACATCCCAACTGAGCTACTAAGAAATATAAATGTAAACGTGTTTTATCCGCATCAAAGTTCTACGACAAAAATTCAGAGTGCTGTGTTTGCTCTTTTCCATTTGGTATTTAGGTAGGTACCTACATATCTAGTGAATTTATTTTCCACATTCCACTACAAATTCAAAAATTTATTCATTTAGCTACATGCCTACATATGTACCTAGATACATATTTCTACCAATCTACCTACCCAGTACTAAAAATCTATAAGAAACTATAAATCTGTTTGTTTACATAAATAGGAACCTTTAGTATTTTTCAAATGAAATATCTTTTCAGGTATCTACCCATGAGTTATCTAATCTAATTGCTAAATATTTTTGTCCACCATTTTGAGCGCATGCCCAAGCCCATTCCAATTTGTACTGTCTCTCCAATTCCTTTAATCAATCGTCTTCGCCTTCGTCGTTGGCTTCGTTTGTATTTTCCAACTCCGCAATAACTCCATTAAATTCTTGTTTATTTAGTATTCCCTTTTTTCTTTTGCTTTTTTATCATAATTTTTCCTCCATCATAAACTTTCTGTCAGCGTCCCCTATTCTATTTTATGAGTGGCCAAAGTGGCCACAAAAATATAACCAATATGTATGCATGTAGGTATGAAACGAATGCCATGAGTTTTTTTCCACCGTGCTTTCCACTGTTTTTCTTTGTGGAATTTTGTATAAACCAAGGGCTAAATCCCTGTGGAATAAATACAGTAAAAAGTGGATGGCATTCAAAGTACAAGAGTACTAGAATAAGTACAATCTACAATCCACATCCTCTCCACAAATTTGTATGAAATGAATCCAAAATTGGTTCATGGAAGAGCCGAAGAGCAAAGAAACAGAAAAAAGAAAAACACTCTTCGGGTCTTCGGCAAAGATTCGGATAACAACCCGAGCGCCAGCCATTATCGATTTGGAGAGATTTTAAAGAAAAATTGTTGTTGTTTGAATCCGTTCACTTTTTGTGTAGTATTCGTATTTAGCTTCTCGTTTCCTCTGCCCATTCATTTCATACATGCTTTTGCTCTATTTATCCGTATTTGGCAATGGCAATAGGCAATCTCTTTTAAACTTGTGTTGGTGTGTATTGCGTTAAGTTGGGTTGGAGTTTTTACGTAACGTTTACGTATACGGTATACCTTTAAACCACGCAATACAATACCACAAGAAAAAGATAAAGTTGGTTATGTATTGAGTGTTCTTGTATAGATACAGCTAGCACACATATAAGACCCTATGAAGATAATAAGAAGAGGGCCATTCAAATATATTTTTTTCTTGTTCAAGGTAGCAAGCTAGCAAGTAGCAACTACGACGAAGTTACCCGATCGACATTTTTTATTTCAGTTTTTTTTTTCTATATAAGCTTGAAAACTGAAATTTTGTTAGATTCTTTTGCCATTTTGATGTGTTTTGGACATGTTACATATGATATTTAGGTGCATACCTACGTTGCCAGATTTATTTTTTTGTCTAGAAATAAAATATCTTACATACCTACTTATGTTTATATAAAAAGCTGTAAATAATAAAATTTTCTACAGATAATGCAACTGTCTACCTAAACCTTATCACGTAATATACTTACCTACTTATATGTAACTTATGTAGATCTTACATAGGTAGGGTTGCCGAGAGAATAGGTATTCGGCCCAGCTGGAAACCATGTACCTCTACAGTCTAAACAGTCTACAGGCCCCCTATTTGAAGAAAAAAGTAAGTACCTAGGTAGGTATTTATATCTAGTAATTTTCGTGTCCTTTGGAAAATCTTAGCGCCCTCGAAGAACTGCGGGTCTGGCGGTAATCCATAATCCACCCGTTACTACCGCCCCCCCCCCCCCTTCTGCTGATCCTGCCCTACATGTAGCCTGTACAGAAAAATACTAATATTGATAAAAGGCACAGTGTAATCGTCTCCACTTAAATATCTATCTATTAGATCGGTACAAACATAGGTTGGTATGTACCCAAACTACCTTAATACTTATTTATCTACAAATTATGTCACCAATCTGGTCTCTCGTATCTACTAGACTACTAGATAAACAGTATCTATCTATGACAAAAAAAATTAACAATGAGAGTCACAGTTCGCAGTGTCAATGTACCTAGATAGGTACATATGATGACTAAAAGAATAAAACCAGCAGATCATGATTTTTGAAAAGCTAGCAGACACAACTTTTGGCAAAGACATCTACCTATATGGTTCTATAAAGGACACCACCATTGTTTTGAAAAAGTGGAGAAATCAACAGCAGTATCTTAGTACCTATACAATATACTTAGGTATGTAGATACATATGCCAGGCTTACAAAATGGAAATTAAAAAGTTTTGCTGTCACCTTGCTCGTAATTTAAAACCAATGACGAAAACGCAGGGCTAACCCATTCTCATACATAAGAATGTATGTATTTACATAGATATTTTATGAATAATGAATAAAAACAAATACTTATTAAAGTAATTTAAGAAAGAGGTATCAGAGAAGCTGATCAAATGAGGTGAGACTATTAACCTTCAGAATAAATTTCAACAATGACTAGGTACCTATAACCTCATTATTGGATTACATCATCATTTCAAAATATCTCTCGAACTCAGATCCATTCCATAGAACTTAGGACGATAATGCATACATAATTGGCTGATAGGGCCTTGATTCAAAACGCAAAACCAAATTTGGGGTCCTGTTTCTCAATTTCTTCCAAAAAAAAATGTCGACTGAAATGCCGATTGAAGTTTGATCGACAACAAAAAAAGTTGAGAGTTGGATTTTATCCAGACTATTTAAACGTCAATTGAAAATTTGTCGGAAAAATTTTCGACTTTCATTCAAAGTTGAGTAATAAGAGGAATGCTCTCTTTTAATGTGTTAACTCAATTTTATTATTTATTCAACGTTGTAAAATAAAAAGAAAAGTTCTCTATAGGCGTTTTTCTTTTTTCTTTTTTCTTTCAGAGCAGAGTCTGAGTTGTCAAAAAAAAGTTGTATTTTTTTTCGCTCAGAGCGTTCAGATCTTCAAAGTTGCATTTCTTTTTTCGTTCAGAGAATGATCAGAGCGTGCTCTGAGAACCCTGTATACGCTCAGGATAAATTGACTGAGCATTCTGAAAAAATAGTGAACGCAATTAACGTCACTTTTCACTTTATCTCATGCACATTGCCTACACTATCTTCGAAAAATATATGCCAAAGTGAAAGAGACAATATTATTATATGCATAATATTGCCGCATATTGTCTGTCATTCTGCCAGTCTGTCAGTCTGTCAGTCTGTCAGTCTGTCAGTCTGTCAGTCTGTCAGTCTGTCAGTCTGTCAGTCTGTCAGTCTGTCAGTCTGTCAGTCTGTCAGTCTGTCAGTCTGTCAGTCTGTCAGTCTGTCAGTCTGTCAGTCTGTCAGTCTTTCAGTCTGTCAGTCTGTCAGTCTGTCAGTCTGTCAGTCTGTCAGTCTGTCAGTCTGTCAGTCTGTCAGTCTGTCAGTCTGTCAGTCTGTCAGTCTGTCAGTCAGTCAGTCTGTCAGTCTATCAGTCTGTTAGTCTGTCAGTCTGTCAGTCTGTCAGTCTGTCAGTCTGTCAGTCTGTCAGTCTGTCAGTCTGTCAGTCTGTCAGTCTGTCAGTCTGTCAGTCTGTCAGTCTGTCAGTCTGTCAGTCTGTCAGTCTGTCAGTCTGTCAGTCTGTCAGTCTGTCAGTCTGTCAGTCTGTCAGTCTGTCAGTCTGTCAGTCTGTCAGTCTGTCAGTCTGTCAGTCTGTCAGTCTGTCAGTCTGACAGTCTGCCAGTTTATCAGTGTGTCAGTCTGTCTGTTTGAATGTAATTATAACGATCTGCAGCCTAAACGGCTGGATTTTGATATCTTATTTTTAGGACTTAATGAAAAGCTTAATTTTCTCGAAAACGGCTCCAGCGATTTTGATAAACATGTTAGCCTAACAGCCATCATTTTATCAAAACCGAATTCACTAGAAAAGTATGTTAACGGTTTCTTTCTTACAACTGCTTTTTAATTTGCGAGTTTTAACTTACTCGGTAGCAGGTCATTGGGCTTTTATAAAATTTTATATTTGAAAAGATTAAGGTAGCCAAATTTATTCTACATAGAGCATAGTTACCTACCTACCAAAATATTGATATTTTTTTCCAATACCTATATATTTATTAATTTTTGATATTTTTTTTTTTGAAAATTCAATAGGTTGTTATATCTATCTATTTAAAACAAAATATTTTAAATTTTACTATTACTATGTGTATAAATAAACTTAAAAAAAAAAAAAAAAAATAAAAATAAAAAATAAGATTTCATAAAAAAGTTTTCGAAATAATTTTTTCATAAATGCGTTAACATATCTGATTGAACACAATGAGAGCCGCAGCCGCAATACGTAGCCTGTAATACAGAGAGCTGTTTAATCTGTCGTACGGCTTCTCCAAAACTGCCCAAAATGGAGTTGGGCGTTTTTTTGACATTTGAGATTTTTTGATGTCTTCTGACTAAACTGAAGTCTGTGTTCATTTTTAATTTGCAAATAATTGTTGTAAGAAAACATTAAAATTCAAAGGAAAAAGCGAAAATGAAGAAATGTTCTGCAGCTTTGTGTTTTGTATTTATAGTTTTTATTATATTACTTAAATCCCATAAAACATCCTTTGCGCACACAGCGTCGATAATTTTGTCCGTTTCTTCCATCGCATTTTTGTCTGTTTTGACAACTAAAAATACTTATTACGCAGGACAGTGTTAAAAGTTAACCAACCTTTGAAGCTTCAAATTGCATTTCTGTATGCAGTTGCGCTCCATTGTATTCGCAATATTGAATTCGTGTATGTATTTAATATTTGACAGCTGATCCAGTTGCATCTGCGTATGTAGTTCCTTCTTCATTATGTTCACCCAGTAAGGCGTGGGATGGGATGGTGACTTACCCCAGGGGCGAACGCAGAAATTAATTTCGGGAGGGGTTTTGAAAAACAAACACATTAAAATAAGCCAATACCTACTGAAATACTCACAAGAATGTTAATCAAAATCGTTGGAGCGGTTTTTTTATATTCACGAATCCTTAACTCATTAATCCTTAATTATATGAAAAGGAAAGTTTACCGACTAACTTTTCACGAGGGCAGAAAAAGAATAAATTCTTTTAATTAACATGACATAAAACATGGAGTTAGTTATGGAGAAAGTGACTTGGTGTTTTTTTATTTAGAACATAGATCCTTATTATTTTAATGCCAGATATTTCGGAAGGGGCTTAAACCCCCAAAACCTCCCTGCGTTCGCGCCTGGCTTACGCCATTATGTATTTTAGTAAAAATTTCTAAAGTTGTGATTTTGACACTATAACTTCAGGCCGTGTTAATTTTCTATGTAAATGTTACCTACTTGTTTGTTTCAAAGGTCAAACCTTCCAATGTCATTAGACAGGGTAGACGAGAGGGTAGGGGGTAACGGAACACTTAAATTACCTACTATAAATACTTTATTTTTTTCTGGGGAAACTTAATTTTATTTTTTTAAAAAGGGTGGTGCCCGTACATGGTTACCACCGCTTCCGAATATTCTCTCGGCGGCCCTGTAGATTAGGCACATAAGAGCAAGTACGTGAGTTAGTTAAAATTCTAAGCCTAAACCTAAGCTTTTCCTTCAGCGTTTGGATACTTGGGTCAATACTTTTTTCTCTCAATGCGTTGGCTGATTTTCAAAAAAATAGGCTGCTTTTTCTGAGAGCCGTCATGTTTCAGAGTTCAAATTTATATTTCTTTGTTGTCCAGCTTAGGCACAGATTACATTATAGGGTAATTTCAGAGAATGTTCTGACAGATATAGGGCTTAGAATAAGTCTTATAAACACCAATTACACATTTCAATTATGATGACACTCAAGTATGTTTAAACGTACCTATATAAAAATATATCACACCATAACTTTTGCTCAGAATACTTGAACCATAGAGTAAATATATTATATAGAGGAAAAACTTTCGTACGTTCCACGCCTCAAAACCCTCAATTTTCGTTGTTGCTTTGGTATATCATTCATTGTGTTTCGTGTTCTCTTTTGTATATCATTCATTGTCGGCGTTAAAAAACAAAGAAAAAAACGATGTGGTGAGTTTTGTTAATTTTGACATTTCATTTTGTTCTTGTTGACAACAACTGTCAGTGAATTGTTGACAAAAATTATTGCAAACATTTTTTTTAAATAAAATTTATTATTAGTATTTTCGAATGCTGACGCTGAGGGAAGAAGGTCCTCAAAAATGGATTTTTGACGAATGTTGTGACATCAATCAAATTCACTTTAGATTCAAGGACAAGGATTTGCCAGAGAACTTGGTGACCAGTGTGGTTGCTTCTATGCAGGTTTGCAGTTATACCCAGACACCACTATCGTTCTTTTTCATTTTAATCTTTTCAGATGTATCCGCTAGAAAAAGTTCTAACGGCGCCGTACTAAATAAATGAATGGGAACCAAAGCTAATACCTATCCTTCTGAATAAACTTGTTCCAGAAAAATGTCGCAGAAGAAGACTTCATGTATCAATAGAATTAATAATCTCCTTGTAAAGCTGTGGCTTATTTTTTTAATAAACATTTATATTAAACTTATACAACTTCACCGGACTCTTCAGGATCAAGCTTGTTTCCCCCAAACAAATTCTTATAAAAGCAACACAAAACAAAGTCTTCACAAACGGTATTAAGAAATATTTTTTTATTTTTTAAAAACTTACAAACCCTAGACTATCTAAAAAAAATCATACTATCGTACTTCATTTTCTTCTGTTTGAGTAGATGATTCCTTAGAGCCTTCTGTTTGTCCTTAAAACTCTTCTTGACCTTGCCACGTGCCTTGTGCCTCATCATAATAAAGTTCTTGCCCTTGCGTTTCTCTCTATTTGTCGTTGAACAGTTTTCATTCTTCCTGCCGTCTTTGTAGCCAAACTTATTATTCTGAAGAAAAGTCCTCAAATTATTGTCCGGACAACGGAGCAATTAAAAAACAGCTGCAACAAGTCCAATGCAGGAATAAGATTCTTATTTCGCAGCAGAATCAGTGCCTTAACAAAACAGTTGCGCATAGTAGGATCCAGAGTTGTGGCAAGATTTTTCAGCAAATCGACTAAATGCTGTGGAAATTGGATGCAAACATCAGGATAGCATTGAGCGACCTATAAAAACAAACATCATATTTATAAAGCATCATTAAATGCAACACTTGCATTCTTTTTTTTTTATTACCTGCGCAATAAACATAATCAATTCATCGAGACTTTTATTTTCATTGCTGGGATTTAATTCGAAAACTTCCAAGCTGCTCAAGAAATGGCGATATTGCTGGGAGAATTCTTCCTTGTATGATTCCGGATTCACGTTTTATAAGATTTTGCACTTGTGGAAGATTGTCTGGTAGCTGACCACTAATAATTAATTAATAAAACGGATAAGCAGTTTAATTTTGTAAATAGGACACAATAATTCACAAAATACCATCAACGACGACGACGTGCCTGATGAGAATACTTGATACAAGATACAATTCTCATCAGGCACGTCGTCGTCGTCTTTCGATGGTGGTATTTTATGAAATTCTCACAAATTGTTCGAAGTAAAGGAACTCCGTGAATTATTGTGTCTTTTTAACAAAATTAAACTGCTTATTCGTTTTATTGATGATAATAAGATCAGTTCTTATTATCAGTACACTACACAACACAATACAATATTCACTAAACAATTTGATGTTGACGTTTTAGACACTCACCTCCACCATACTCCTACATATCGAGAAGGATGTGTTCGGAATGTATACCTTAAGGGTTAAGGTGATTTTCTTAGGTTTTAGAGCTTGTTTACATGATTCCTTTTTTCGGATGTTTCTTCATTCGTTCTTTTTGCAATTAGGTAAGGGGTGTAAAAAAGTAGGGGGAATGAACTAACGAATGGACGAATGAAAATTTTAAGGATTTTTGTGATTGAGCTTTGAAGTTTCTCGTTTGAGAAAGAAAATGCTATGCACGGACTAAAAATAAGAACTTTTGAAATTGAAAACAATTCCCAATTATGTTTTTTTAGTGGTAATGGATGGTTTTAATTGTTTTTTTTAATTTTGCAAATTTCCTTAGAATAAAATAGTATAGTTTGTAGGAAAACATTGGTTATATTCGGGGTAATCCAAATCAGTGTACACACCAACGTACGTGCCTGTCCAAAAGAAGAATGAAGAAACAACCGAAAAGAGAAATCATGTACACAAGGTCTAATTAGTACGGATAAATATAATGTCTACAATTTTCTAATATAAACCAATATAATGCAGTGTTTTTCTTTTTAAGTTTGTAGGATTAATAATTTGTTGAGATTATTTTCCCTTGTGTTGAGATTATTTTAACACGGCATTCATTCACGGCACACAATATGTAAAAGGCAGGGAAAAAATAATAAAGTATAACAACTTGCATTCGAGTAACTTGCTAGTGGCTCCTCATGGTACGAGAAAACAAGATAGCGACTTTCGTATTTTACGTCATTAGTGACCCTTGTTGAATAAATTTATTTCCGTTTTAGAAAAAAAACGGAAAAGTAAGTTTTAATTGATGCAGGTTTGGTCCAATGATTGATTAAATATACATTGATTGATTTAATATACATTTTAAGTCCACTAACACTTCGGATTCTTTCCAAAAATGGTAATTTAATTTAGTCAGTTTGAGTCGCTGATGACGTCAAATTTCGGGATGGCGCTTTTTTTAGCAGTATCTTCCAACACGCCCAATTTCGTGGTGAGAAACAAAAGGGAACTGAAAAGAAGAGGTCAATTATTTGACTACTACACTCTCAATCGGCGTCTATTTTTTGACAGTTCAGCACTACTACACTCTCAATCGGCGTCTATTTTTTGACAGTTCAGCACTACTACACTCTCAATCGGCGTCGATTTTTTGACAGTTCTACACCAATACTTATTTGACCAGCTTGTAGGTCTTGTCAAATGAAGGCAGTAGATTTCCCTCTTTATAGTATAGTTACTCTATGACTTGAACTCTGTTCTTCTTCTTCTTCTTCTTCTTTTTCTTTCCTTTTTTCTTTCCAATTTCTAATTTCAACTGTTATCACAATTCTCCCACTTTATTGCTTCACTCAAACTATAGTGCGTACCACCTGTGGGGTTCGCCGGCTTAACCTCAGAAATCGTCGGCAAACCGCCCGGTTTTGAATGGTTTCATGTCTGAGCAAAACTATGTTTAGAGCTCTTTTCTGAATAAACAAATAAAAACACCATATAAACCTGCGCCTTAATAGAGATAGGTCTTATTTTCAGGTATAACCTTAACATGGTAAAGCAGGCATAAATAACTACCTATAAATATTAGCTTAGTGTTTTAAATAATTTATAGGTAGATATCTACCAAAATAATAATTGTTTAACTTATGATGACGAATAGTTTCTTTAATGTTGACAAAATTGTTACTGAATTATTGTCATACCTAACATTACGAAAGATAAACGGTGAAGCTACCTACATTATATCTCTTGAGGAAATTTCTTAATCTTGGAAATGTTTCGGATTCAAAAATATGTAAAACGAATGAATAAACAATTAAACTTGACATTGCCTAGGAACTATGTCAAAGAAGTTTCTATAGTAAATTATTTTATATGAATACTCCAATAGGTAGGTAATTCTAATATACGCTACATTTTTTTCGAAACGTAGGTAATTCTCCTCTAAATAAAATTTATTTGACATTTATATACATATATTTATTAAAAGAGATATTTGCGTTTACAGGTTTTATAGTAGGTAACCTACCTACATCAAAAGAGAGCTTCTTCTTAAATCCTTAATTATGGCATTAAGATATCCGTCTTTACTAACTGTAGACCAATGTTTGTCTGAGCTTAAATCACTTTCCAAATTATTTCCATCGGATAAGGAAAATCTGTATAAGATATGGTTAGGTTAGGCACCTTTATGTATTTTAAACCATCAAAAAGCAAATCTGTCTACAAACATGACGACTTAATCTCATAAAGGCAGTACAAAGATACAGTTAATGCAGCTGTCAGCTCCAATATGTGTACAAAATAAAGCTGCCTAGCCTACCTATGACCAATTTCCTCATCCTTTACATAATAACAAGCTACCGACGCTACCTTACCATTCGGCCCCAGCATCGGTCAAATACATATGTAGTTATCGGCATTCGTTTGTATGAATTTTATGCAAAATCATTCACTGTCCAACCACAGTTCTGTCCGTGATATGTGCACGACAGCGTTCGCATTGTTGTTTTCGACGTTGAAAATCCTACGGCCATTTTGTTGGCCATCGACGGCAACGTCGGCAAAAATACCACGACCAACCGTACACAAATTTTTATTTCCATCCAACGTCAAAGCGAAATGCCGCCACCAGCGAGGATTCTACAAAAGGCAAAGCCCATCCACATGGTAGAATAAGAACATACCACTACTACCATCACACCACGCCAACAACAACTTCAAAATACAACGCAGAAACCAAACAGAAGAAAAGAGAATAATGAAAAATTATACACGAACGCAAGCGAAAGGTTCATATGAGGTTAGAGTTCCTCCAGGGCCTTACCATCATCCTGTTTATGTAGCAAGCCATCGTCAGATTCAGGAATTGAACGTTGAATTGGGGACGATAACGACACAACGCCATGGAATGGTTAGTCGCTTCCCTGTTTCTTCTTGATACTCATTTTCTGCTGACGAAGCACGGAAAAGCAAAGCAAACAACGAAAGCTAGATACAGAGAACGACAAAAACAGATTTCCAAAAGGACGAACATATTAGAACGCACAACATAGAAAAGGCAGAATCAGCAGAGGAAAGCAATAAACCACATTCAAGCATTCCTATTCCTGTTGCCCTGTGCGCAATTTATTCCACAAGGACTCGATGTTTTCCGCTTTCCTTCCGAACCCTTCCGTTTCTAATCGACAACCCATCGAAATTGCTTAGCCAAGGGCTTTTCTAATATCCTTTGTGATAAGAAAGAAGAATACAACAAGAACAATGTGCCGCTGCTTCGTGAATGTATCGCAAAAGATGTAGATATTTCCTTGGGCAACCCAGCATAGCAGTCCTTGAAAGGAGTTTTTGTTGTCGAACGGAATTAAAAGCACACACAAGTGGTATCGACCCAGCAGGAACAGCGCCAGCAAAGAGGTCGACAATGTTATAGTATTTGTTTAGTCAAACAGTCCCAGGGGGTGGAACCTATAAGGGTTGATGTTCTTTCACCCCATCTAATACGACAATCGGGATAAATCGAAATGAAGTTCGATTAGGATTACTGCCAAGTTCGGTAAACGTGTAAGGGAGAGAGAGATGAAATGAAGTGTGTAGTCAATTTTTGCAATTGGGTAGAATGTGAAACTGATACGCGGAAGGGTATTAATTTCCGCCCTGTCAGGGATTGCCAATCAATTTCACATAAAGCTGTTGGGTTTTGGTGTGGAATAATTAAAGTTGGCAGACAAAAATTTGTTTTGACGCAAAGTGATATAATGCGTTCGGGTGTTCGCCTTCAGTGTATGGAGCTGGCATATATGAGCATTGGTTTTTAATTTGAATCGACAGTCAGTTCTTTTAAAAGCATCTTTTTGGGTAGGTTTTTCCACTTTTTTTAAAATTCATTAATGTAGAAATGTGCTTCTATGCAGTAAGGCGGAAGAATAATACCAAATTCGAAGCTAAACAACTTTGATTATGCAAATACGTACAACGCGAAAGAGATACATACTATAACATTATTGATATGCAAAATATTACTTCATGCTAAAAATCTATTTGACTGATGTGAATTTGTGACAAGCAATTGCTTAAAGGTATTTCGAAAATGTAGTTCAGGAATACGCACAGTCTGTTCGTAGATCAATTTATTCTAAATGAAACAAAAGAAAAAAATTGATATTTTGAAGAGTTTTTCGTTAAAAAAGCTACCCCCCTTTTGCCTGCCGTACTGTCGGTTGTCGCGTCGTCTTATAATTCAACGTCAGGAAAAGATATTCTATAATTATTTAAATATAACAATCGTAAGTATCTAGCAATATTATTATATTATATTATTGGCAAAAAATATTGCGTGAAAATGCGTCGTCCTTTCTCCATGCAATATCTAATTGCCCAGTATTATTGCCGCTCGGCCCTGGCATAGTTTATTCTGTATCGGTTCGTTGCTGAAAGAAGATATATGCTTTATGAAAAAGATTTTTACTAGCGATTATAGGAAATAGGAACTATAAGGAAAGTTTAGAATTCATAAATATAAAAAAAAAATTAGATAACAATCAAACATGACAAATATACGATCATATAGAACCCTACAAAATGTAGTGCCAAAAATGGCTGTCTGTCTGTCTGTATTTATTATGATCTACAGCCTAAACAGTATGTAGGATTATTTTTGTCAAAAACGGCTCCAAAGATTTTGCTGAGCATTATTGAGAGTATTTTTGTAGATATTGCCTATCTATCATTTAATCAACCAAATTTCCGGAAAAGTCTATTAAATACCAAACGGTACTTTCCATACCTATAACGTTTTTTTCTACTTTGTCGGTAACGGCGTATAAGATGTCTTCAAAATGGATTATTTAAAAAGATCTAGCTTGACAAATTATTTCTGTATACCAATTTTTTTTATAACTTTTTGTTTCTATTTAGGTATAATTAATTTGTATATTTTTGTTCACATTACAATATTTTAACACTTATCTTTTATGAAAATCGGTCCTTCTATTTTCGAAGTACTTTTTTCATAAATTCGTTTAGGTATTATATACGTATGATACGTGTAATGTCGAACTCCATGTTTTTTTTCTGTCATTTTTGTATTTAATCAAATAAAAATAAAAAATTTTGAAGACATTACTCCGCAATACCCAGTGAGTATTGTGCATAATATAGCGCGTGGTGTAAGGGCAGCATAACTTGATTTAGATTCTTTTTTCGCTTTACTCAGCACGTTGGTTTTCTCCGAACTGAAGCGCTGACGAAGTCGCGGTTGCTAGTATAATATAAATGCGAAAGTAAAGAACGTAATGTGGTTATTTATTTGCAACCCTTTAACACCTTATAACTACTCAACTGATCATTATGAAATTAAATGCAAACATTATGAGGGGTAGAGAAAAAGAAATAGGAATCTAAAAAATGCATTTTCCGAGGGATAGAAATAATGTAGGAACGCACTGTATAGATTTATTCTCCTATAAGCACGCTGTTTATAACTCGGCTTAAACGCCTATAATTTCCTATACATCGTATAATATTTATTGGCTTATTCATTTTCTGAGGTGCATATTTAACGTGAGCGAAATTGCGGTTAAAATCTAGTTTAATATAAAAAATAAAAAAATCATATTTTCATCCATAGGATACTAAGTACTTGGTCTTCAAATTCACTGCAATTGCCTTATGAGTAATCCGATCCTGTATGGGGAGTGTCAACTGAGAGTTGAGACAGTTACAAAAATCTGTGTTGACTCTATTTCGATTAAAAGGTATACGTACTGGCCTGCCAACTTTGCTTAAATGCTAGATCCTGTTGAATTTTCCCAAAGGGATTAAATATCAAACAAATTGCTCGACTGGATCGCACGTACTTGCTCATATGTGCGCTCACATTGTAGAATAACATTTAAGTAAATTAAATTGAATATCAAAGCATTTATTCGATTTTTGTGATTTTTGATTGTTTAAATAAAGTGTGCATTTTTTCCAAAATCGTAGGAAGGGTTTTATAAATAAAACGGTTTTTTCTTAACAACATTTTTTTTTTAAATTAAAAAAATAATTCAAGAATACAAACTTAAATAACATACATTTAAAAACAATATTTAAAAAAATTCATCTACCCGTTTTCAAAATAAGTATTGTTTAAAAAAAAAAAAAAAATAATAAATTATTAAAAAATACAAGTTTTCAAAAAAAAAAGTTAAAAAAATCTTAGGCTACCTACATATTCTTGAATATAAATTATGATAGTAATCGCATCACCAGCAATTCGAAGAAACCCAGAAAACGGTTCCTATGGGAGGTAGGTACCGGTTTTAGCGCACCATATTACATTTTTTTCACCAATATATAATTCTAATCTACAGTAGTACATACACTTATTTTTCTTATAAAAAATCTTGGAGCCGTTTTCGAGAAAAATAACGGTTATAAGACAGGTATACCGTTGATTTTTGAGCTAAGAAAAATTGAAAAACCTCCTCTGTATAATGTCAAAATAACCTTAAGTTCTAAATTTGAAGACGAGTGGCCTAACCGTTTAGGCTATAGTCCAAAATATATCCGTACAGACAGACAGAAGATAGACGGACAGAATTTTGCCAGTAACTCAAATATGTTTCTCTATCATCGTAATGTCATGTTTAATTGTTAACTGAAATTTTTTTTTGCACGAATGCATAACTTGCATTATAGTACCTATAATCGCAAGTAAAAAACTATACCAAGATCAGAGACAACTTTGATATTCCTACTAATCACCGGTTATGTTGACGGTAAGCGCAAGTCTAGTTAAACAAAATGTGCACCAAATCTAATAAACAGCAGAACTAACTGATCTATCTTTCAATTTTACTACGGAAATGATATGAATAATGTAAGAAAACCTTAACAAATTAATATTTTATTATCTTCCTGATATTAAAAAAAATATAATCGCTATATTTATAATATAGGAACAACAACAACACTTCTGTGAGCTATCGGCTTTAGAATGCTTAGTAAAATTTGTTTTCAACAAATCAATATAGGTATAATGGCAGTAAGTACATTACATGTAGATATTTATTTTCTTTTAAGTTAGGGTTCTGTAAATTCCCAAAAGAAATTTATATGTATATGTAGATAATCAAGTTGTTGTTCAATATCGTCCGTTTTAAGCAGTCAGATATAATTGTTGAATTAACGTTAAAATTTAGTTTTGAATTTGAATGATTATCTTTTTATTAATTATTTAAAAAAAGAAGATAAATTAAGAAAAAATACTCAAATTATGCTTACGTATACGTAACATTCAAAAGACCATAGATGTCATTACGAACTACACTCGTTGAAATGTTTAATTAAGTAAACAAGTGTGCATAGAAACCTATACCTACAAAAGTTTAAATAATTTTTTTATCTAATAAAACATAATTCTATAATATTACAATGCATGTTTATGGTCTACTTGAAACTTGGCATGGTTGTCAGAACATCATCGGACGTATATAATATTTCTGCTAAGTATTTCTGCTTTTCATCGATTGAATTGGTTATTGTTTGCTTTAATGGAATATAGAACATTCAGTAGGTAATCCGTACTAAAGGAGTCTCTGAAAAAAATCCTAAACCTATATAGAATAGAACATAGGTTATTTGAGCAGATTTGTTAGTACAGATTCTTCAATTAATTTCCTGTTCCAATTGTATTTAATTGGTATAAGAGACACTTTTAAATGATTTTGTTATTTAACATTTAAAATTATCCGTTTAAGCATGATTGTAATTCATATCTCTTCAAAAGAAATCGTGCAATTTTCCAAATAAAATGAAGATTTTTTTATAGTTAACCTTATGCTTCAACCATTAACCTACGACCTGCCAATTTATAATTAAATCCATCCAGCCGTGGAACATACTTTCAAGCATTAAAACATACAAACATTCATATTAACTCATTAACTCATAATATTATAAACAATTTTATTGCTTATTTTTGTATTTTGAAATTGAGCATTTTTAATATTAAGCTCTTTCTGTCTGTGTCTTTGGTGGGTTAAAATAAGGAAAACGGTTATAATGTGTGCCGGCTTTATTTCTATACATTATTGGAATTTTAGTCGATTTTTGCCTTTTTTAGACTATCCATAATAGATAATATTAAAATACATTTAGCTCTACCAATTACAACTGTTGTTTCAAAATTTAGATAAGGCTGCTAATTAATTTCAAGTTTCTAAGTAGATTAGTAGGTAAGGTAGCTAAGAATATGTGTAGAATGTAGATACTTAACTTACAAATTATACTTAGGTAGATACTTTCCTGGGTCGCTGTAAAGCTCAAAAATGAACTATGCACAGTCTTAAATACTTTATTAACATATTAGAAATAAAAATTGGTACCTATGTACGTTGGGTTTTTCTATCACCGCAACGCACCAATTTACCATGGAAATTAATAAGTAGGTAGGTACTTATTTGAAACAACAAATATTTCGACCAATATTTTTTTATTATAGGTATCTTGTATCTAATATTTATATACTTTAACTAGCATTTTGGTGAAGGCGAATGTTTAAAAATAAAGTAAGCGAAAAAGGAACTTCATATTAATGTACTAAAATCCAAACATTCTTCGCAACCTAGGACTACTAGTCTACGACCTGTTATATACAGACAGTAAGTGTGATAAATCTTAGAAACTAGATTAATTTTAGCGTCATCTAGTTATGTGGATTGTTTAGGTTTAGGTTAACGTTCTTCTATTATATTGAAATAATTTGGATGGGAACGTTAGGTATCTACTACTCGCTTAAGTATGTAGATATCTGTTATGTCGAAAACAAAGCAGCCGTCTTCATTCTTCCTTTTAATGGGCAACCAGCATACTAGCATACCACAAAGGCCTTACAAAATACCTAAATTGAAATTAATTACGTAAGTTCCAACAGGGAAAGGGGGTCTGTCTAGTCTAGAAGCAGAAACTGAAAACTTTATTGTTTCATAACCAAAGTTTTGGCGCTCGGCGACATAATCGCATACTTCAAATGCCATAAATCAGACCTGAGGCAAAAGCGTTCGCCTTCGGTGTATCTACGCGCTTAATCTTCACAACCAGTCACCGTTTCTATTGTCGTTGGCGTTGCCACTGCTGCTGCTTTAAAAACTTGGCACATTAATTAATTCCTTGCTGCTCCTCAAACCCCGCTCACAATCACTTTGACATACACATCTTTCACCAACCACCCACCCGCTCAAAACTTGCCATCGGTTGTTGCCATAATCCAACAACAAAACTTCACTCAAATAACTTTCAACTTATTATTCGAACCCAGCGAAGCGCTTTCGCAATCCAAATCCAAAACAAAAAGGCAACGAAATATCAAAATGAAAAAAAAAGAAAACAAAAAGCAAACGTTGCAAACAAAAACAATTTCACCCAGAAAAACTTTTTGCCAGCAGTAAAAAGTTTACCAGCGTTGTTGCCAAAGGGTGTTGGGCGGCGGCGGCGGGTGGGCGATGCCACCCAAATAAAAAAGCTACATTCGCAATATCGCTCATCGCTTGCACACAGTTCGTAGATACACCCACACAACCAAAACCAACAGCCAACCTACAACACGAAAAAGTCAAAAAGCAGAGAAGAAAATAGTACTGCAACGTTGCCAGCTTTCGTGCGATGAAATTCCAACATAGCCCAGAGAAGACGTGAAAATATTTGTATTCAACATTCGTTGAAGCAAGCAGAGATATGTATTGGGTTTAAATACACAAAAGATTTAGTGTTACGTTGCCAGCAATGTGTATGTGAGAACGATAAAATTGTTTCCTCGACACCTAAGTGTGAGTAAGCAGAAGGAAATACACAGAAGAACGTAACAAAAAAGGTCAACGCTATGTTGCCGTACTTAGTTCATGTCAGATTCAAACCATTGCTCACACACACAACTAAACCTCATAGCTGAGTTGGGGCACTTGTTTTTTCGCCAAGCAAATTAAGCTCACTCTGGTTGTTTGGCAGTTGGCACGGTGAAAATAGAAAAAGATAAATTAGAGAAAGTTTGAGTTGAATTTTATTTTCTCATTTTAGGTTATGCACGAAGTTGTGAAGGGAAATTGCCTAGAAACAGTCGAAAGAAAGGGAGTGCAAGCACAAAGCACTCTTACGAGTATTCATTGGAATATTGGAACGAACGAGAGATTGTTTGATGGCGCAGGGCCTTCTCTTGGGTAAAAAAGTTTCCACTTTTTTGTTCGTGTCAATCGCTTCACGTTATTCATGTTGTGTAGAGATTTTTTATTTTTTATTTCGATGAATAGCATGAATTATGCATAGCATAGGCCTTCAGCCGGGGGTTCATGTGTGGTTGGAAGTATTTTTTAGTGGTTTTGGTTTCGATTAAATGTTGAATATAATTAGATGGTATGGTAGGTATCTATTAGATGTGTATCTATGCAGGGAAGTCTATCTATTTACCTATGTAGGTACATAAGTAGGTACTTACATTTTACAAATTTGAGGAGATTTGTTGTTTATTTTTCTGGCTGATTGTTACTTCTTTTCATTAAATATGCTGAAGCAAGGACAAATATTTAAAAATAGATGCACGCATGGTTAATTGAAAATTCATATACATACATAAATGCCTGACCCTACCCTACCAATAAGCTTAATACGAAAATAGGTAGGCAAATAAAATTCCTACTTCAATATGAACCTCTCAATATGGTTGATAAATAGTTGACAGATGATGACGTTTGGTGTTTGATGTTTGATCCCTAAGTAGGTATTTATAGGTACCTATCTTAATATTTTAGGGATTTATTTTATTTGATTTTGCTATGAAAAGAACCTTGATCCAGAAATATTTAAATAATCTCATAATACCATGTACATTCATATGTACCTATATATGTAGTGGGTAGGTAAAATGCTTGGGGCGTTTTCAACAAGCGTAAAGCTTAGCACTACAGAATGAGAATTATGCTATAATTGCGTTGTTAAGACAAATTCGAACTTGATATAAGATGAGGTAAGTGGCAAGCTAAAAGTGGGTAGATCTAGATAGATACGTATGTTAGGTACCTACTTACATCCTTATATCAACTTTTAACGTTTTTGGATTCTGCTAGATATTAATAGCTGTTTTATATCTATCTAAATAGGAACATACATAGGTAGATACATAAACCTTATTTTAAGTACATGTATTAATTAGTAGGTAGTAGATAAATACCTACCTAAATACATATCTACCTATTTGCTCAAAAATATGCCTTCAACAAAAACAGTATTGGTACAAGTTAAGACCATGGTAATGTAAAAAATCACGTCAAACTGTTTTCAAGCATGTTTCTTAAATGTCAGTATATTTGCAAAGCCTATAATATAAAACTAACTACCTATACTTGCTTCGCTGTACTCACTTCTATATATAATACAATTAAGCAAGAAATGCTATTTCCTGTTAAGTTGTAGATATGCTCTATTGGGAGATCCTCAAGGAAATTGGACTTCTATCATTAAATCAGTGAAATTTCCGTGCACATTGATACCCTTTGCCCAAGAAGAATAGAAATGTTTGTATGTTTATAATAACATAAATCAAAAGTAAGACAAACAAAGTCCTACCTAATAATGGTAATGGTAAGTGCACTTTTAAGTTTTAAGTGAGCAAAAGCCGAGGAAAATTCGAAACATACATTAATAAGGTTTTATTGACTAAACTTTGAAAAAACGTATAAAATTTGCAATTTTTTTACTCATACAATGTATATAATACATGTTTTTTATTTATTTTTATTTTTTAAATAACCCGGGCTAACCTATATCAATTGATTGATATTCAACTCAAGTTGACCGAATGAGTAAACAAGTTTCGGAGAAATTTGAAAAGAAAAACGACTCCATTGGGCATTAAAGGTAGCCTAATAGAAATATAACCCATACCTATAATTATCGCTCGAATATGCGGGAAAAAAAACTTTTTCTTTACGCTCATAAAGCAAGTGCAAGTAAGTACCGTTAATATTTGATCCTAAAAGAGAAAATTGAAACTTATCCTCTTGATAATGTTCAAATAACCTTAGATATGTTCTAATTTTGAAAATACATTCGTGCAGACAGAGAAGTCTAAAAAAGTGATCGACAAAAAATGTATGTCTGTCTTTCTGTCTGTCAATACCTATGTATAACGAGCTGTAGCCTAAACGCCTTAAGCGATTATCTTCAAATTTGGTGTGTGTTATTCTTTTGGCATTCCCCGAGGTGAAATTGAAATTTTATTTTTAGGCCTAAAACGGTACCTGCCATATGACCGTTTAAGAAAAGCTTATATTTCTCGAAAACG
Source organism: Platycheirus rosarum (assembly GCA_963971375.1). Taxonomy (NCBI): domain Eukaryota; kingdom Metazoa; phylum Arthropoda; class Insecta; order Diptera; family Syrphidae; genus Platycheirus; species Platycheirus rosarum. The sequence continues at coordinate 38,533,401 of OZ020510.1, read as the reverse complement.
GCTCCAACGATTTTAATGAACATTTTTGAGAATTTTTTTTGTTGGTATTGGCTATCATTTGATTAGAACCAAATTTACGGGAAGTCTTTTTATTTTTTAATTTTTGGCTTTCGCATTGATGCGGCTTCTTGGATTTCTGTAAAATTTTATATTTGAGAAGATCTAGGTAGCCAAATTAAATCTGCATATCAAAATTATGAATAATTTTTTTTTATAATTAAAATTAATTTTTGAATTTTTTTTTTGAAAAATCAATATTTTTAAACCTCATCAAAAATTTTTTTTTTAATTTTATAATCACATGTATATTAATTAACTCTAAAAAACTGCATACTAATTTAATTTTTTTTTGTTTTCAAAAAACTAAAAATAAAAAACAGGATTTTATCAAAACTGGTCCTACAATTTTCGAAATACATTTTTCATAAATTCTTTGTTATTTAAGACGTGTGATGGCGTACTTCATTTTTACTAAAAACCGTTTAGTATTGTGGTTTTGATACTTTTTATAAGTTCAAACTGTGTTATATTCAACGTAAATGTTACTTGTTTCTGTCAAAGATCTTGCTTTCCAATGCAATTAGGCACATAAGAGCAAGTACGTGCGACCCAGTCGTGCCCATTTTTTAATGTTCACACTGATAGAATTTAAGGTAAGGAGGAAGCCGGATGGGCTGATTACCTGTATATGTTATATCATTGAATTAAAATTACAGCAAATTCATACTTCATACAAAATTGTCTAGACACTGAACCTAATTATTCATTTCTCGGGAAGGCCATCTCTTTCTCAGTAAACACTGTCCGAATACATTTTAAATGAAAATTAGAATTTAAATCAAAAAGGCTAAAGCGAAACTATTACATAAAAGTATTAAACAAACAATTCGGCTCAAAATTATACTCATTTAACCCGACACCAAAACTTAATTGGAGCCACACTAGTGTAAAATGTGTACCTATGAAAATGTGAGATAATGCCGCGTCGCACTAAATTTATAAGTGTCAAGTTTAACTGTCTATAATTTTGCGAATATTTTTTTTTTTTTACTGTATTTTTAGTATCCCTCACTGAAACTGATTTTGGTTTCTGTAAAAGTAAGTAAAGTAAGTAAGTAAAAATTCATTTATTATTATTTGTTTTCAATACATTTACAACATTTTTTTTTTTTTTAATGAATATTAAAGCTTTGGTATTACCGTCAGCTCGGTTGGTAAAATAAAATAAAATACAAAATTGAACCTTTTAAGCTAATTCTTTGTTAAATGTTTAAGCATATTCTGATAGCAGTAGCATCCTATAGGTGTAACTAACTTTAAGAAAATTGGCAAGATTTATCCAGTCTGCTCCATTTAGTAAGTCTATTGTTTCCTGCATTGAAAGTGTACGTTTTCCGAAGTATGTTATTCTCTGTTGCTTGAAAATGGGGCATATGCTTAAAAAATGGAAACAGTCTTCCTTCGCTTTATGATTGCAAAGATCACAGAATTGATTAAAACCTCCATTATACGGACTACCATTTAAATAAAGGACCTCACTTCTTGCTTTAAATATTAACGAAATATCTTTGAAGTGTAGAGAGTCTCGAAAATAATTTTTGTCACATAGATTGAAATTTAGTTGGCTGTATAAAATCCTGCTTTCTGACTGACATGCTTTTTCGATCAGCTGATTTCGTACATTATCTTCCGGTTTTTGAATTATTTTGTAAAGCTGCTCCTTTAAGAAAAGAATATTGTTGGGGTTTATCTGCAAATTTTCTCCACAAGCCTCACCAATATTTTCCCATTTGCCCAACCACCAGTCTTTGTTCCTTATTTCATAAAGCAGCATAATTTTATTCAAACGATTTTCTCTTTGTCCGCAAACTTTGATTATGTAGTCAGCTTGCAACTTTAGCGTAGTTGTATATAACTTCGGCAAACCAGTTTCTAGATATATAGCATATGTAGGTACAGTGTTAGGAAGACTGAATATTTTTTTGACGAAATTTCTCTGCAGCTTCTCAATTTCTTCGTATTCATTTATACCCCAGACTTGCGCAGCATAACATAGAGTAGACTTTACGACTGAGTTGAAAATAGCGTATTTTGTTAAAAGGTTTATGTGTTGGTTTGTAAAAATTTTCCTCCATGTAAGATTTATAAGGCTTTGCGAGACGTTGGCTTTTTCCGCTAGGTGTTTTTCGAAGTTCAGTGTTGGGTTAAGCTTTATTCCCAGATATTTATATTCCTTCGTTACTTCCAAATATCTTTCATTAAGCATCCAGTTATATCTTACTTCACCTCGAGTAGTTCGTGAGAAAACCATAACTTTCGACTTTTCTGTGTTTATAACAAGACCCCATTTTGAACAATATTCTGCAAGTCTATTTATCATTAGTTGCAGATTTTCTGGCGTCTCAGTAAGTATCAACAGATCATCGGCATATAACAACACGTTAATAATGGTATTTGCAATTCGGATTCCACCGGGGAGATGATTAACGATATCGTTTATGAATAAAGAAAATAGTAAAGCGCTGAGAGGACATCCTTGTTTAACTCCAGTATCAGTTTTAAAAGCTTCAGAATAAAGTGCACCATCCCAAACTGCAGCTTCCGTATCGGTATACATATTTCTAATAAGTTTGAGAAATCTCGTGGAAACTCCAAGCAATGCATTCCTATTCACCAGATCAAATGCGGATTTGAAGTCTATAAATAAAGCATAAACCGTCTTATTTCTAGCACGAAACGCTTGTACTATTGATGAAAGAGTAAATATGTGATCGACTGTTGAGAAATTTTTTCTAAATCCAGCTTGGAAGTCTGTGAGGATGTTGTTCAAATCAATCCACCTTTCGAGTCTTACAGCAAGTACTCCGCAAAATATTTTTGCTATAACGTTCATAAAAGATATTCCTCTATAATTTTCCACTGCATTTAAAGAACCTTTCTTATGGATTGGAAAAATAACAGACTTCTTAAACGTAGAGGGTATTTCAGCATTCATGAGGATCTTGTTAAAAAATGAAACCAGATAGTTATGCAAACTTGGAGAAGCATATTTAAAAAATTCATATGGTATGCCATCTTCTCCCGGCGCTTTCCCGTCTTTTGCGTTACGTAAAACAGAGTGAATTTCAGAAACCGATATTTCAGAGTCCAATATGTCATCACAAGTAAGAGGTTCAGCATATGAAAAGTTTAAGGATTGATTATTTTGCAGAAGATTTTTGAAATATATAGAGAGATCATCTGCAGAGACACTTGAGCCAATCATGTGGTTTGAGCCATTTATCTCTTTTGCCACATTCCAAAATTGTTTTGTGTTCTTGGTTTGACCAAGCGCTTGAGCTTGCATTGTTTCATAGCTTACTTTCTTAGTGGAACAGAGGATTTTATACTTTACATTGCATTCGAAGTACCATTTTCGTAGTTCTTCACTAGGAGAGATCCGAAATGCATTTAAAAGAGCAAATGATTTATTCCTTGCATTAAAACACTCTCTGTCAAACCATTTCTGCTTAAATGATGTTGCTATATTCAGATTACAATTTTTCGTAGAGTTTCTTATAAAATCCGTTATTTGATTTGAAAGAGCATTAGCTGACTCGTTTAGCGTAAAAGGAATTCTTGAAATAAGATTGTCCAACGAGTGATGAAATGTTTGCAGATTTAAGTTTCCCCATTTGAGTCTTGGAATTAAATTAATATGTCTCTGTTGCGGTTCACTTTCGGATTTCCATTCAACCACTAACGGCATGTGATCAGAAAATTGTTTGTTCAAAACTTGGAATTTAGAAATGAGATTAATCCATTCATAGTTAATGGCGCAATAATCGTTTACAGAATTTCCTTGACCTCCGATAAACGTGTATTGACCCTCAAGATCTCCTTCTGTACAGCCATTTAAAATAATACTGTCAAACATTTGTAACATTTCGAGAAGCTGTTTTCCATTTTGGTTGCAGACAATATCTTTGGACGTTCTATTGTTATTCGCTTTGATAAGTGCATTGTTGTTAATATTTATTAATGTTTTGACTTGGTTGCAGCTAATTCTTGCATTCAGATCGCCGATCAACATAACACTTTTACTGGCTAGGGAAGACATAACGCTACTCAATCTATTAAAATCCTCGGTCCACTTATTACAATTGACATAAAAGGGTACAATAAACATATCATTTCTTTTTAAGAGTTTCAATACAACAGTGTTTTCATATTCTACAAAATCGTAGTGTTTAAGTTTCGAAGATTGTATCCCATACAAGCATCCACCACTAGCGCGTCCTCTTAAAGATGTTTTGATTGCTGGGATCCAGAATAATTTAAGTCCATTAAAGTATTTGTTGAATTTACTTGAATTTTCTATGGTGATATGAGTTTCAAATAGAAAAAAAATTTCAAAAGTTTTGATAAAATTAAAAAAATCTAAAAACATGATCTTATTATTCAGACCAGATATATTATAGGACAATAATTTACAAAGACTAATACTATGCGAGCTGACGGCGTCTAAACCTCAAAGTCTAACCACACTCCTATTTTCTTGCTGAAGTGGCATCCCTGGCCTGCCATCAAATGTTGTTGATCTACTCCATTCATTCCGATTTTGACGTCCTTTTGACATACTCCTGAAATTTTTGACAGCTTCGAAGTTTATGTTTCCAAACATTTGTTGAAGTTCATATTCTCCATCATTTTGGTTACATTTAAGATTATTATTATTATCTAAATAAAATATTTTGTTTTCTATTAAAAGTGTGTTTATTTTGTTGGTTTCTGTATCTGGATACTATTAAATTTAATTGCATTTTAATGAAAACAAAGTATAGGTACTTTTAATAACAATGAACAAGACAACCGCATTTACACACCTTTTATTTTAATTTGACTCGTAACTCTTTTAGGATCCCAACGGATTGACATAATAATTGGCATGTAGATTGTAGATACATATGTTGCATTTCATTCAGTCGAGTATTATTTTAAAGCAATCATTTCACTGTATTTCTTTCAAATTGCCGCTTTTTCACGTATTAGCTAAGAACAAGTTTATAAGGGGCGAAGACTAAACGAAAATAATAATAATTTTAAAATGCTTTTCCGTTTTGGAAAAGAGAACGTTCAGTTGATAAGCGAGTATTTTACCCGCAAGAAATTTTCTTTCAATGAAAAAATTTTTCATCGTTTTTGCTTATACAATTTAAAGTTACTCAAACAGAAAAAAGAAGCGGAGCAACTTCCCCATAATCCCCGAATCTTTTAGAGATGTGTTGGAAATCCAGGATTTCAAGTCGCCGGGTGTTGACGAAGACACTGGCTTGCATCAGAGTACAGTTTTCAGAACCGAGCACCATAAAGTAAACTGTATTGTCAATAAATCTTCAATTTGGATAAAGTTTCCTTCAAATTATGAAGTACAATTAGCAGCTTGCTAAGCCCGACTGGCTTTTAAAATACAAATTTTCCATCATAGCCTTGAATTGTTGGATTGCATCCTTGTAGAAGTAAAGAAAAACCTCACTTTCATTCTGGGGAATACATACATCGTAATGGATATGCATTATGCATCCATCAATATTCAAACAACATGGAATGCTTAACAAGTATATATATACACGTAAATATATATTTCAAGTGTTTATACTACCGATTTCTGATGAATTTGTATAGTATTAACCTCGATGAATCTAGTATTTACTACAAGCATATGCTAGCTAGTATGAACTTAATTTTATGCATGCCAAATCGAGTAAATATACTATAAGTTTCAGCTTTTACTAGTAGTACTAGTACTTACTAGAATCTTAAACTACTAGTAAATGCTTCAGTTTTGTGCATATGGCCCAATATGTGATGAAATTTGTTACCACATATATACATATATGTATGGTTTTCCTATTGTTCTGCAAATAATTAAAGGATTCCTACTGTGCGGATACTATTGCTTTTTTCCACAATATTCTGAAAAGATTTTTCAGATCGCAGTTTCATTGATAAAGCAACATTTATCTTATAATAATTAGCTCTTGTGAGAAGTTATTATAAAACTTAAACGCAGATAAATACGGCAGTACGGAGATCCGTCTCCGATGTCTTAAGAATATTTTGGCTTGAATTATTTCTTTTAAATATTTAAATAAAGTTTTTTTTATAATAAAATACTAGAACCGAACTTAACTGACTTTAAGTTTTAACCTCACATAAATTACTTTTTCTTATTTCACAATCAGAGAAAAATTCCACACACACTAACTCAAATAATAGTTCATATTAATTAATATATCTAAAGAATAATGATAATCATTTTATATATGTAATGTTTATTTTGTTATCTGTCTATACAAATATTAATATTAATTCATATCATTATCATTATCAAAATGGTGGCAGATTAACAGTTTAAACATAGCTTAAAAGCACTAATTATAAAGTTAACTCTATCATCTTTCCTAAAAGTATTCTATTGCAATCGTCTTTATTATTATACTTTTAATTTTATTATCTATATACTTCAAAATAAGTATAAATACGATTGATATTGAAATTTTATGAATAAGTGAATACATAGGTGAAATAAGTTATTGATGCTGTTAGGTAGATTCCTAAGGTTTCTTTGAGGATTACTAATTTTTTTGGAGATAAAAGGCATAAAAGAGAGTTTATCTAATGTTAAATATCAAAACTAAACTCAAACTTGCGCTTCAAGGAAAGTCAGCTCAATAACTTTTAGTCTATTGATGTATGAATTGAGCTGGTGATGATTTTTCCAGCCTCTCTGCCTTTTAAGACAAACTACAGAAAACTTTTTTGAACACGTTCACGTGTTTTTACCTTGCTATATGGAATTTATAATTGGGTGACCAAACTCGACATAATATTCAAAAACAGTTTAACAAAAATGTTATAAGAATTGTTTTGAAAGAAAAGGTCTGCAAATTGCATTTGACTCTCTTCTTCTCCATCCAAAGCTGATGTGCTGAACAAATTCAATATAAAAATACATATAATAGTCTCAGGTCGAATTGCAATTTGTCGAACTCCTTGTGCAATCTAGACGCCGCCCGTATGGAGTTTAACTAATTCTCCCTCTACTGCGCCGAAATAAATCTTTCCTATCTTTCTAATCCTTCTAGATAGTGTCGTGCAGCATATAGTTAAAAATATTATTATTTATTAAAAAGTCACTAAATGAATCTGAGACATTTTTCTCTCATGCCAAAGTAGTAAGAAATAATTGAAAGAGTGAATTAAAATTTTAAATTTTACAATATTTTCGCTGAAACCTGTATTTTTTAGCGTTTGTAGCCTTGCTAGGGTCTATAAGAACCCAATCTATTTATTTATTTAATAAATTTAATCTACACGCAATTTTACAGCTAACAGATTGATTGCATTGATGATTGTGTAAATTTTCCTTCAAGAAAATTCTCGATCTCAGAGATCTAGAGGGTACATTAATAAGTACTAAAGCAAGAAGCAAAGGATATTTTGTATGATTGCAGAGTAAGTCTCTCACTAATTTTACACCATGAATAGTTCGCTTTGACTTTAAAGATTTATTCCTATTTTTTTTTTTTGGATTTAGATTGTTTTTATTACATTCGTTTAAATTTATGTACAATTGGCCTTAAATTAACTTATAACTAAAATAAATCATGTTGACTCAACAACAGGGTCCCGACGTACTCCAGATGACTCTATACAATGCTATATATGTATATCATGTTCTTGTTTGCATAATCTCTTAATTGAAATTCTTAATTATAATAACTGTCTTTGGTTTTAAAAATTAGGGTTAGGAGGCGGTGTTGTTTATCCTCTGTTGTGTCCGTTGCTGGTTCTCTCGTAATTGACATCTAGCTTTATAATCTGGACTAGGATATTCTAACGCATTTGGAAAAAATATAAATTTAGTAAATCGTCTTTGGATTTTTTCATACTCCATACTCCAGCATACTCCAAAATCGATCTTACAAGAAAAGTATACAACATCAAAAGGACGAAGAGGTCTCTAAAATCTTTTGCATTTCTTTTGATAAATCCTAACTAAATCGGAACTAAGTAATCGAAATATGGTTTTTAAACGATAGAGGGGGATCAAGTATTAAGCTTAGGCATAATACCAGTAACCCTAAAAATTGATTGGTAATCAAATAATTAAAAAACATTTTCCTTAAAAAAGAAATATATACTATATAATATTTAGATTAAAGCCATTAAAAGAGCACCACTTTAAATTACCAATTAAAAAAAAACAACTTCAAATCATGAGCATTTACAATATTTAATAACAGAGATGTGATATTCTGAACTATAAATATTATAAATAAAAGGCGGCCTAAATGGCTGCCTTGTGGAACACCCTATGAATACATGAATTCTTTCGAAATAATTTGGTAGCATTAGTAGGACCTTTTGTGATCTCCAATTGCAGATAATTTAGTAATTTCTCTATAGTTCTCAATTATTATAAGGAACTACATATACTAAAAAGTTTCCCTAAAAAAGGGATTTATTTAATATAGTGGGAAACATAAAGAATTATAGCATTTTTTTTAACACTATGGCAGGTATGCCATCTGGACCACATTTAACATTATATTTAAGATTTACAAGAACAAAATTTATTTCCTTGTAACTCAATTGGATTGATCCAAGGTCAATCTTACTGACTAAGTTTTTTTTAATGATAAGCTAATAAGATTGGACTTACAGTAAACTGACTGAAAAAAATTCCAAATAGCTCCTAAGGTACTTTCTATTTCTTGAATGAATGAGTTAATGAATAGAATTAATGAATGGATGAAAGATGAATAGAGTTAACCCTAGAAATCTTTATAATATTTCGACCTTTTGTACCTTTAGCATTGTTGAATAACTTATTAAATACATAGCTTTGAAATAACAGATACTGGCTATAGGCCTCTATTTTTCAATTTCATATTTTCTACCTTTTTTTATGAGGAGGGATTATAAAAGATTTTTTCCAGACGATGGTCAAAGTAAATAATTAGCAATTTTTTTTAATAATAAATACATTTTTGATTTGACCATTTTATGAAGATTTAAGCAACCTTCTCTAAGTTTGAGGCGCCTTTACATGAAAAACAAGGAAATTTTAAATAGTCGGTGACGATTTCAAGACGGATGAACTTCTACAACTATACATTGTTTCTTACGTTATTAAGGACGTTCTTACTATTAAATATTCTTAGAATTCATTAATTTACTATACATAGAACAAAAACATTAGTTTTAAGGATAATTTATTAACCCAACGTATCGGGTTATAAATAGCCATACGAGTACAAGATACAAATATTAAATCAATAATGATATTTTTTTTTTGGTTCCTGCTTGAGTGGTTTATTCTGCGAGAAGGAAGTGCACAACTTGTTTGGTTTTTCGAATTTTAAAAGAAGAGTAGGTATTAGAAATTTCCTATGTCTGTTTCAACTTTTATTAAGATCAATCTATTCAACAATGAGCAGTAATAATAAGTTAGTAGACACATTCTGACCAAATGATGATATCTGCAGCAGAAATATGTACCTATATGTAATAAAAAATGTATCGCTTATATTAGTGCCTGCTATTTATACCGAATCAAAAAATAGCTATATCTACCTAACAAGTAAAACATAGGTATCGTTTTATAATATATGTATAAGAAGGTACTTATATGTTGTATAAGTATACTTATTAAATAATAGCAATATAAAAAGATTCATGGTTTTCGATGATTCCTTGTATGGTCAGCAAAGTAAGACTGATATCTAATGATATCTGTGGCACCTTTCTTACAATACAAATTTAGTAATGGACAAACAATTTTTGAAAAAGAAATGCACTTGAATTCATTATTATATAAAAAAAAAAACAGACAAATTATTAAAAAAGGAAACCAGCCCTAGGCAAGATCCATTTACAGAAGGCGTGGCAACCATTCAAAAAAAATTCTTCAAAATGTCGGATGAAGATGAAAAGATACTTCTCTCTGAATCGTCATGCCAATCAATCATGCATTGTTGTTCGGTGGATAAACCCGACACACCTGAGCTATAAGATTACAAGGTGCAAGATAAGAGGAATTTTAAGTTGAATCAATTGAATTAGTGGTTCGGTTTGGAGAACAAATATGCGGTGCAACAGATCTTTGTTATAATTTATTTTATAAGTCCTGAGAACATTTAATTTGCTTAATACAGTTGTGAATACGAATCTATCAAAAAATAAAGAAACCAAAAACATCTGAATATGATACTTTACGATTAGGATGAGGAGGTAAATGGAAGTATTTCTAAACAAGTGAATTAATTACAATAAAATAATAAGATCAAGACAAGATCTTTTTTGAAAAAAAAAAATTAGTTTATTCAGAATCAACACAGCCATTAAAATTAATAATGTACCCACTATTGCAGTGGGTACTACTATAACGAAATTTCTTAGAATTTTAAAATGTGTCGAATCTAACAATCCTTAGTTACTTAGTTATTTTTAAATGTTGATGAAAATATTATCTTGACATAACTAGGTATTAGTAATTATTTTAAGAAAGTTTTGTTGTTTTCATAACGACAGTGGATCTATTTATATTCTACAGCCTTAGTTGCTTGTTAGATTTGCTTCCAACTTCATAATTTTTTTAAGGAAATGTATTTATGTGTATATTGTTTCTTCTTCATTATATATTTTTCATTTGAACGACCAGGTTCAAGGTCCTACTTTACTGTTTCAATGGACTGATCTTATTAAGGGTTATTTGTTCCATAACTGTGTTACGGATAGATTACAGGCGATTTTTAACGTTTGTTGATATATTTTCAATAATGGTTTTAAAATAACAGACAATTAAATTTGATTATCTTAAAGTGGTCTTTTGTGTAATTCGGGTAAGAAAATAAATATTAAGAATTACTTGGCAATCTGTCAATAACTATAATAGGCAATTACCCCGAAGTTTTTTGATGTTATTATTTGTGAGTTGGTGGTTTTATATGTCAAATATGACATTACGATCATATAAAATAAATTGCACGACTGGATCGCACGTACTTACTCATATGTGCGGTCACAGTTTCGAATAAAATTTAAAAAATATTAAGGGGACCTTCAAAGTTTTTATTCGATTTTTCTGACTTTTGATTGTTCGAAAAAATTACGTAAAATAGTGTTCAGTGGAAAAAATTAAACTCCATTTTATTTCTTGAAAAAAATGTGAAAAAGTGTGAATTTCTTTTTAAAATCGTAGGAACGGTTTTTTAATAAAACGTTTTTTATTTAACAATAAAAAACAAAATCAAGAATGCAAAATTAAACACAAAAATTATTTACATTTAAGAACAAAATGAAAAAAATCCATCATACCCGTTTTCAAAATATCGATTTTTCTAAAAAATATTTTTTTAAATTATTAAAAATTCGAAAATATTTTTATGTCGAATTGCTTTGGCTGTATCTTCCTAACTATCAAATTTTATTGTACACAAAAACACAGATTTTTTTCATAAAAATTCTTGAAGCCGTTTTCGAGAAGAATCAGCTTTTACTTAACGGCAGATTTATATAGATTAAAAATGTAATGTAATGTACTTAACGGCTATATGACATGTACCGTTAATGTTTGAGCTCAAAAAAAAAATTAAAAAGTCCTCTGTAGAATGTCAAAATAACATTAAGTTCTAAATTTGAAGACGATTGGTTCAACCGGTTAGCCTGTAGTTCAATAATCGTAACCAAAAAACTAGGAGCATACTAATATCACCAATAACATATTATGTTATATACTAGCTTCATTCGCGAATTCGCCTGCCAGGACTTCAGATTAAATTATTTTTATTATTTAAGTTAAAAACCGCTAACGATAATTACTCCGGAACAAAAGTAGTGTTTGAAGTAAAGTGAATCCTGTAACTCGTCCGTCTACCAAACTTTACGAGTTCTTGCAGTCGTTAAGGCATGGAAACTTATCAAATAAACCTCCAGCAATGCAGTATTGCATATTAAAGTCTCTCCCACTGGAACCCTACGTTTTTCCTCGATACAATTTTCCATAAATACAAAATATCCATCTACCTACCAAATTCCATCGACAACCATTAAGCCGTTGAGGCGTGATTAGATAACAAACATTCATACATGAAAACATTCACATTTATAATATAGGTAGGATAGGATTGAAATACTAATAAATTTTACTCAATCTTATCGATGGTTCTGAAACAGGTCGTAAAAGTCTTTATAATCAAATATTGGAAATGTGAATTAAATAAAATATAACATATATAAAATAAAAATTAAATTAAATATTACCTAATAAAGTGTATTTGTGTTTTAAGCATTTTGGTTAAATTAGATTTTTCGTCATAATATAATTTATTTTTTTTTTAAGATAGTGAATACCGTTTTTCTAGTCGATGTGATATTTCTCTATATCTATATACCTACTTCTATATTTCTGTATCTCTATGTATATCTCTATGTCTCTATATCTATATCTCTATCCTCTCTATCTCTATATCTCAATATCACTATATCTCTATATCTCTAAATTCTCTATATCTTTATATCTCTATATCTCTTTATCTCTATATCTCTAAATCTCTTTATCTATACATCGCTATATCTCTATATCGCTATATCTCTATATCTCTATAACTTTATACCTCTATATCTGTTTACAGTATTGTGAACCCTGCAACTCTTCCTTCTACCAAACTTCACAAATTCGTGCATTTTTCAAGACATGTAAACATATCAAACAAACCCCTAGCAATGCAGTATTTCACATTTAAGCCTCTCCGAAAGGAACCGTGATATTTGTCTAGGTAGAAAGTAGCCTATGTCTCAATTCAGCAAATTAGCATACCAAATTTCATTGAAATCCGTTGATCCGTTGAGGAGTGATGGGGTAAAAAACATCGAAATACCAAACTCCCAACCCTTCAAACATTTTTTCTACTTCAAAGACAAATCTTATATAAATGATTAGGTATAAAGCCAAAGAATCAAGACACCAATTTAATATTTACCCTTAAGAAAATCATCATTCAGTCTCCTCATTTTCCCCAAAAACCAACATAATTTAATTTCGGACGGAATAAAAATATTACTAAAATTAACTTTACATGAACATTAAGTCCTCCATTGGCACATAATCTTTTGGTTACATTTTATGTCTTAAGCTCTTACAACTTGGGCCCACGCGTATTCCCGAGCGGACAAACCGAGCATCTTTCAATATTAGTATCTCAATTTGTTTCTGTGGATAATCCTCATTGATGTTGAATTGTTTATTAACCTCAGATACTTTGTCCTTGTCCTTGTCCTTCTATTTCTATACTTTAAGTGTGTCCTCTCTATACCTGTTGTAAAACAATGAGAACAATCCGTAGTATATTTTTTCTTCATCGCCCTCCTTCATGGACGTTGTACCTTAGCCAATAACTGCCTTAATCCTAAATCGATGTCACTTTTATTTTGTCCTTTCTACCGTATAAATTGAGTGGAGAATGATTCCTAGACCCTTCTGAGCTACTTTAGAGATTACAACACGAATGATTTACTATGAACTGGACTGGGAGCGAATTTGTACATTTATATTAAAACCGAACATAGGTATAGACCGGGGCAGCAGGAATAATAAGCTTTTACTTTGGTATCTGTAGCACAAGCACGAGTACTTATAGCAGGATAAATGAGTGAACACACTTTTTTACTCTCAAGCATTTTTCAATCAATTGTGTTATTGCAGACAGAATCGTTGGAGTTCGCAGACATGTCCGATAAATTGCATTTCAAATGAATTGATTTTCTCAAAAAAAAAAAAAAAAAAAAAAAGTTAATGGTTATGTTGTTTTGTCTAGTTACTTATAAAAAATCGACTCTTGTTGACCTGGGAAATATTTGAATGAATTAGCGAAAAATGGAAGTTTAATGAATTTCTTCATGAAGATTCATTAATATGAAATAGAAATGTATTTTACTGTTATCGCATTATTACTGGTGCAACAGAAGATTGTTGGATTCCAATTCCGGAGTCAGGCAGCTTATGTCTTGTTTTCCGATCTTTAATCAATATTAAAGCTTGGAACGATTTACGGGTTAAACTCCCCCCATTGAAAATTTTCTCACATTATTTTTTACTAATAAAATCCTCCTTAAATAGTGAAACAGACTTAAAATTTCATACTTCATTGCCAGCTTTTGATTGAAAGAAGGGAAAACGCCGAAAAGGATTTCCAAAAGGATTTCAAGACCGTAAGCAAAATCACTGAAGAGTACTATATGGAATAGCGGAAGCTAAGGCTCGCTTCGAAATAATGTCAATGCCCCAACGTATAAACTAATTCAGTTAAGATTGATTCCGAATATCGATATATTTCTATCAAACTTCGCGTTGCCTTTTTTCAAAAAAAAAAGATATTTTTCATAAGAATTTAATCTAGATACTAGATACATATGCTTTGAAAATGATAGGCGACCGAACAATAGCAAAATCATTTACATCTCTTGAACACAGACGTAATGTTTCTTGCCTTTCATTATTTTATCATTATTTCTATAAACAATGCTCTGGCGAAATAGCCAGTTGCATTCGTCCCCTTAAACGATTCAACTGTAATACTCGCTCTACAAAGAATGCCCATCAGTTTACCTTTGACCCCACTTTCAGACGTACTATCCGATTCTTTCTTTAGTCTCACCACACGAATGTGGCATGCTTTGCCAGGCTCTGTTTCTCCCTATATGCATAACTTCAAAACTAATGTGCATCGGTATCTCCTCTTCAGTCCTAATTATTTCCTTAATGCTCGTACGGTGTTCAAACATTTTAAAGGTATGCAAAAACCCCTTTCGCGCTAGTGAATTATAAAATAAATTGCACTACTGGATCGCACGTACCTGCTCATATGTGAACATCAAAGCATTTATTCGATTTTTGTGATTTTTGGTTGTTCGAATAAAGTACCTAAAATTGTATTGGGTGAAACAATTTAAACGCCATTTTATTTCTTTAGGAAATGTAAAAAAGTGTGATTTTTTTTTAAATTCGTAGGAGCGGTTTTTAAATAAAACGGTATTTCTTAACAACTTTAAAAAAAAAAATTAAAAAAATAATTCAAGAATACAAATTAAAGCACACAAATAACGTACATTTAAAAAAATTACACTTGCACGCTTTCAAAATATTGATTTTTCAAAAAAAAAAAAAATTAAATTATTAAAAATACAAAAAAAAGTTTTCGAAAAAAACTAATGCAAAATTACTTAGGCTACCTACATCTTCTTGAATATCAATTTTGATTGTAATCTGATTACCAGTTTTCGAGAAAGTCGAAGAAAAAAAAACCGGTGCTATGGGAGTTACCGTTTTTAGCTCACCATATTAATTTTTTTTCACCAAATTATAATGCATACCTACAGCAATACACAGATTTTTTTTATAAAAATTCTTGGAGCCATTTTCGAGAAAAATAAGCTTTTACATAACGGTTATATGACTGGTACCGTTACTTTTTGAGCTAAAAAAAAATTGACGAAATTCTTTTGTTTGCAAGAATGCATAACTTGCATTATAGTACCTATAATCGCAAGTTAAAATGGGCACGGCTGGATCGCACGTACCTGCTCTTATGTGCCTAATTACATTGGAAAGCAGAAACAAGTAACATTTGTGTTGAAAATAACACAGTTTGAACTTATAAAAAGTATTAAAAACCACAATACTTAACGGTTTTTGGTAAAAATGAAGTTAGCCATCACACGTCCTAAATAACAAGGAATTTATGAAAAAAGGATTTCGAAAATTGTAGGACCGGTTTTGATCAAATCTTGTTTTTTATTTTTAATTTTTTGAAAAAAAAAATTATTAAAATACATGTGATTATAAAATTAAAAATAATGTTTTATGATAAATTTTCAAAAAATTGATTTTTGAAAAAAAAATTCAAAAATTAACTTTAAATAGAAAGAGAATTTATTAAAAATTTTGCAAAATTAATTGGGCTACCTAGATCTTCCTAAATATAAAATTTGACAGAAAAAGCCGTAACCGAGAAAACCAAAAATTAAAAAAACCGTTATATTAAAGGTCCCGTTAATAGACTTTTCCCGTATATGTGGTATTAATCAAATTATAGTCAAAACCAACAAAAAAATTTGATTAAAATCGTTGGAGCCGTTTTCGAGAAAAATAAGATTTTCCTAAACGGTCATATGGCAGGTAGCGTTATTTTTAGGCCTAAAAATTAAATTTCAATTTCCCCCCTGGGGAATGCCAAAAGAATCACACACACCAAGTTTGAAGATAATCGCTTAAGCCGTTTAGGCTGCAGCTCGTTATACATACTGACAGACAGACAGACAGACAGACAGACATTTTCTCTTGATCACTTTTTTTAGACTTCTCTATGATCGTAATGTCATGTTTGATTGTTATCTAATTTTTTTAATATTCATGAATTCTAAACTTGCCTTATGGTCCCTATAATCGCAAGTAAAAACTGACTGTTTGGTGTGCTTTATGGGTTGGTGGAATAATTGGTCCGTACTTCTTTAAAAACGATGCTAGCCAGAACGTTACAGTCAATGGTGACCGCTATAGAACAATGAATACTGACTTTTTCGTTCATCAATTGAACAACCATGATGTACAGGACCTGTGGTTTTAACAAGACGGCGCAACACAGGTCGTGCCATAATTGATTTATTGAAGGAAACGTTTGGTATTCGCATAGTTTCACGTTACGGACCCGTGAATTGGACTCCAAGATCGTGGGATTTAACGCCGCTCGACTATTTTCTGTGGGGATATGTGAAGTCGCTATTCTACGCCGATAAGCCCGAAATGATTGACTACTTGGAGGACAACATTCGCCGCGTTATTGTCGATATACGACCACAAAAGTTGGAAAAAGTCATCGAAAATTGGACCTTCAGATTAGACTACGTCGGTCATATGCAAAAAATCAAATTTAAATTAAAATGCCAGAAAATTATCCTGCGAATAAAGTAAACTTCTTCTTCTTTGTTTTACTTCATTTTAAAGTTCTATACCTTTAAAAATAAAAGGCACGACTGGGTCGCACGTACTTGCTCTTATGTGCTAATCCTTTTTAAGTGCAGGTGTCTTTTTGACAAAGATTTTATTTTAATATTTTTTGTATAACGTGCAACCTCCTTAGAATCGTTTTGGGGTGAAGCTCGAACGAACATGCGTCACGACAAAGGGATAAACACATAAATATATAGGATTGTTAGCTTTTGCAGTTTTTTAGTGTAGTATTATCTTTCCACTTGCTGCTTACTGTTTATAATATAATTTGCTAATAGAAAGATACAAAGGACTTTTTTCAGTTAAATTTTCATTTTGGTATGGAAAAATTTGAACAACTGGCATAAAGATTCGTCGGAATCAGCAGTATGGCAATAATGCTAGGTAAAGGGACCTTTATACGTCCCAATATGGGACCAATGGAATTTATAAAGGATTTAGGTACCTATAATAAGGTTGGAAGGAAGGTAGGTACTAAAATTAAGATACGTGTTCCAACTACTGCTAAGCCAGTAGGTATAGAGACAATATTTAAAGTTAACACAGTGGTTATGTTTATTTATAGGAAGGTGTAAACTTTTGTTTTCTCGATTGAAATTTTTGCATTCAGTAGTAATCGAATAGTTTTTTTTATTTGTTAGTTGTTTTTGTGTGTTTATCAAAGGCTTCCTTATTTATTCTGTGCTTTTATGATGATGAAAAATACTTTAAAATACGTAACTATGTATGTAATGTAGGTTGTCACTTTCTTTTATTTGACTAATGGCTTGGCTAGGGTTTAGCCGAGCAATATGAAATAAAATGTTGGGGAAAAAAATTTATGAATTCAAAAAAACACTACTCATAACGTTTTTTGGAAAAAATGCTGTAAGCCATCTTATTTCTTTTGCTGTTTTCTATTTTATGAATTTTTCATTTCAAAATCGTTCGACCAGTTTTTCCAAAAAAATGTTTTTTTTTAAAAACTTTTCGAAAACATATTTTAAAATTTTGTTTAGTATGTCAATTTTAAGAAATCCATAGTTTATACTAGGAGAAAAATTTTAAAAAAAATCTATAGATCCGTTTTCAAAATATTCAAAAAACAAAATATTTTTTAAAAAAAATTATTAAAATTTAAAAAAAAATGTTTTTGAAAATTTTGATAAGCAATATTATTTAAATCATAAAACACTACATATTTTGAAAATTTGATCAAAATCCGTCAATTAGTTAACGAGAAAGTCTGATTTTAAAAAACCGGTCATATGGGAGGTACCGTTATAAAACTTTTTCTGAAAAATCCATTATAATTAAAAGATAGATTTTGCACAGAAAACATCATTCTGAAAGTTTAATCAAAATCGTAGGAGCCGTTTTCGAGAAAAATAAGTTTTTTAATAAAAGTTATATGGCAGGTACCGTTAGTTTTGGAGCTAGAATGCCAATTCCAAAAACTGTCGGGTAGAGCACTCTAAAAATACTATATACCAAGTTTGAATCAAATCGGCCCAACCGTTTAGGCTGTAGATATCGATACGGACAGACAGACAGACAGACAGACAGACAGACAGACAGACAGACAGACAGACGGACGGAATTTCCGGACCCACTTTTTTTGACTTCTCTATCATCGTAATATCATGTTTGATTGTTAGAATTTTTTTTTTTTTTTTACGAATGCATAACTTGCCTTATAGTCCCTATAATCGCAAGTAAAAATGTGCAAAGAAGATGAACTGTTTACCAGTGTTGACATATCTTGGCTAGGCGTAATGATGTTAATAAAAAAATAAAATCCCAAAGTGACATAGTGCTAAATTGGCTGTATGACGCTTTACTAAGGTGAATATTCGGCCTAATGACAATTTCAAAAGTACAATTATACTTAATTTGTACATTTGGCATAATGTCATTTGGCAAAATGTATACTGACTACCGAAAATGTTTGCATTTGGTTTCGATGATATTCTTGGTCCATTGGGTTGAAAAATACCTTCGGGCCAAACAAATACAAGTTGTGCTGAACTGTTTTCAGTTTGAAGCCCACAAAATAAATAGTAGGTATATGCCCACCACTTCCGACGCTCCTTAGGGTTTATGGTTTTTATAAACCATTCAAGCCATGTGCCAATGAACACATGGATCATGCCAACTTTATAGTGAATCATTAATAAAATTATTGGCAACACAATATGTCCATTTGACTTGTCATCGGTGACTTCCAAAGTTCATAATAACTGTCGAACTATTTTGCTAACTCTTCATGCGAAGCCGTTTTATTGCCTGACAAGGTGGTGACTATTCACTCCGGAAATGCTTCAATATTGCTCGAAGTTTTTTTTTGGCTATTTCCGAAAAAGTTTTTTTCCTGCTCCTTTGTTTCACCTTTCACAAAATACCTAAATGTGGACTGAACCAAGAACACCGATGAAAATGTGGGAGAAAGTTTGAATAAGTTTTTTTTGCTTGCGATTATAGGTACTATAATGCAAGTTATGGATTCGTGAAAAAAAAGAAAAAACTATCAATCAAACATGACATTACAATAATAGAGAAGTTGAAAAAAGTGGGTCCGGAAATTCCGTCCGTCTGTCTGTCTGTCTGTCTGTTCGCGCCTCTACAGACTAAACGAATGGGCCGATTTGCTTCAAACTTGGTATTTAGTAGTTATTAGTTAGTATCTCGGGGTGTTTTTCATTTTTTCTCTAAGTCGATTTTCTCGAAAACGGCTCTAACGATTTTGATAAAACTTTCAGGGTGCTAATTTTCATTTCATTTGTCATTTATAATTCAAATAATATCGTTTTTGAATTTTTTCAAAAACTTTTTTTTCGATTTTTTTAAAAGTTTTTTTAAAAAAAAAATTTGGTTTTCGAATTATTTTGAAAATGGGTTGATTGAATTTTTTTAAATAATTTTCCCAGATGAAAACTACAGATTTCCATATAATGACATACTAGAAATAAATTTAAAATATTTCTTCGAAAAGTTTTTCAAAAAACGACTTTTTAAAAAAACTGGTCGAACGATTTTCAAAAAAAAAAATATTCGATAGACATTTAGTTTTCAAATTTTATTGCATACTTAGTTTTTCCGAGAAAACTCTTAAACTATTAAAAAAAATGGAAGAATTTTCTAAAAAAAAATATTTTTTTATTAAATAGACGTGTAGTTTTCAATCTGGCAATACTTTTTTCGGAATTGGTCTTTTTGACAGCTGTCACTTGATTTATGCTCAGTTTGGTTTGCCATTTCATAATGAATAGACTTACTCCTGAACAAGTTTGCAAATCGTGCAAATTTATTACCAAAATAATGGTTCGTTTCGGTAGAGCAAAGTATCGAAGAAGACCCGAATGAGTCCATCCACCATCGCGCGCAACAATTGTAGATGTGCCATCCACTTTATGGAAGATTTTGCGGAAGGATCTTGGTTTGCAGGCTTACAAAATCCAACTCGTGCAAGAATTGAAGCCGAACGACCATCAAGCGCATCACACGTTTGGTGAATGGGCCCAAAACGAGATGGCCACCGATCCCGATTTTCACAAAATTGGGCCTCGGCTGGTCACTTCCCCGAAATCATTTTTAAAACATAATGCAAATCCTTATCTTAATAATAAAGCTAAATTCTTGGCCATAACATTAAACTATATGCGTTTTATTTCTTCTTGAAAACACCCTTTATATACATACATATGCAGCCACTAAGCAATTATCTTACACAAGAACAAGTTTGTGCGACGCAGTCGTGCATTTTTTTAAATTTTTTTCGACGTTGTCACCGCACATATGAGCAAGTACGTGCGATCCAGCCGTGCAATTTATTTTTAATGTATTTTGTTCGCTATTACTAGTCTTACAGTGTTTTTGTTTGTTTAGATCTTAACCTATTTTAAAAGGCTTTGCACAAAATGCTTTATTGATTTAATGATTTAATCATTTAGCTGTTATAAGTCTGGGATAACTATTGAAAAAAAGATTGTTTCAAGAGAAAAAAAAAATAAACTAAATTTTGAGAATAAGACAGAAAAAATAGTTTTAGATGACATTTATTGACATTCAGATTTTGTAAAAATCACAAATGACACAAAAATGCTTGAAAATGAGAAAAATAGTCATATAATTCTCGAAAAAACTTCGTTTCTGTCTATTTAGTTCTTCTAAATTTTACGCTCGCCGTGTGTTAATATATTATAAGGATATGAGTTCGCGCCAATCATAAAAAAAATGTATTTGGAACATAAAAACAAGTTTTTTTGCAATATCCCCTTTTCCGCTCGTTTTGCGAAAAAAATGTTATAAATTAAACTAGAGAAAATTTCCTTTAATTTATGTAATAACCTTTTTCCCAACGTACCTTCTTCCAGTTCCGAGAATCATGTCGAAGTGAGAAGCCCGATTGTGCCAACATTCATTCCCGCATGTAAAGGACATGATGTCACTTGAGTTATCGGGGATGAAAAGATTAATTGTCACATACCTCATGAAGTTGGTAGTGGTAAAATTTCAAAAATCATCAGCAGCGATTTCTATACGGGATAATTCAACCGCAATTCCAGAATTAAAGCACTTGGTGTTATAAACTCAGGATTCCTGATAGAAGAAGACATTGCATTGGCACAATTAATTCTGTATTCATTTTTCAGAGAATGTGCCAAAAGAATCTGATATGGAACTTGTAAAGTTTGGCATCGCCGTAAATCGTTTTAATCCATTTGCAATAATTACAACACAATCGTTCTATCGAATTATACAATACATTGTCATTGTCGTATTTGATGTACTAGTAGGCCGTATAGTATCTACTAAATATTTGGAGCAATCTCGAAATCAAGGAAAACAGCATCAGTAGACGCAAACCATTTGAGATTTTTCAAAAACTTTATTACCGGTTCGAAGTACAATCAAAACATTTATGAATGGAACTTGACTTCGTTCATATCGCCACGGCGGGCACGTTTGCAGCGGTTGATTTGTTGGACCCAACTTTCGATGACTCGGTCACGCATTTCGGCCGCAATTTCGCGTTCAATGTTGGCTCTGAGCTCTTCCAACGTCGTCGGCTTGTTGGCATAAACCAATGACTTAACGTAGCCCCAAAAAACTTTGTCAAAATGCATTAAATCGCACGAGTGAGGTGGCCAATCGACTGGCCCATTTCTTGAGATAACACGCCCAACAACTTATTCTTCAATAAATCGATTGTAAGGTATGCTGTGTGGCTTGTGGCACCATCCTGTTGAAACCACATGTCGTCCATTTCCATATCTTCTAATTCAGGCCAAAAATAATCGGTCATCATGGCGCGATAACGCTGGCCATTCACAGTAACGTGACGATCGTTATCGTCGACGAAAAAATATGGCCTAATAACGCCGCCGGCATGCAAACCGCACCAAACAGATATGTTTTTTGGATGAAGTAGTGATTCATGAAGCAAATGTGGATTTTCACCCGAACAATAACGCATATTTTGCTTATTGACGAACCCATTGGGCCAAAAATGAGCTTCGTCACTGAAGATGATTTTGCGATCAAATTCTCTCTTAAATTCTCTCGGTCGGAGTCGGTCTTCGAATTTCGGTAGGAACTTTTTATAATTTGCAGACGTTGCTCGCTCGTGTACTTTACGGTGATGAAAATGTTGAGCTTACTGAATAAATTAACAATGACAGTTCGATGATTAGTGAAAGGGTGCGTTCACAAATTAAATTCAAAGTTGTCAGGTCCCTATTGGAAGACCCGATACATGATATTTTTTTCGTAAAACGAGCCGGAAAGAAGATAGATATTACCAAAAAAACTGTTTTTAGGCACAATTTTTCCAAAGTTGAAATTCGGAAAAAGCATGCCGAAATCTATACGAAATATCAATTTTGAAGACGCCAGGAAACTTTCCAGGTAACTCCGATTTTGATTTTTGTAACGAAAAAATACATTTAGATCCACAGTGTAGCGTGTAAATGTATGTATTTATAACGATCGACAGCCTATGAGGCTTAAGTGATTGCCTTCAAATTAGGTATCTATGATTCTTTTGGAATTCCTTAGAGAGGTTTTTGAAATTTTATTTTTAGGGCTAAGCTTATTTTGCTCGAAAATGGCTCCAATGATTTTATTGAAAACGTTTAATTGTATTTTTGTAGCTATCATTTTATCAAGACCAAATTTACCTTATAAGTCCATTAACGGTACCTCTCATGTAACGGTTTTTTTTTTAATTTTCGACTTTAACGGTTCGGTGGATTTCTATATATACCTAATTTTATATTTAGAATATATAAATTTTTTGCTATTATCTGATAAGAAGTATAATGGCGTTCTCCGTACTTCATTTAAAAATATAAATATATTGCACGATTTGATCGCACGTACTTGCTCTTATGTGCCGTCACAGCTCCGAATAAAATTTGAAAAATGATTAGAACTTCAAAGTTTTTTTTTCGATTTTCTGACATTTGATTGTTTGAAAAAAATACGTGAAATAGTTTTTAGCGAAATAATTTAAATACCATTTTGTGGGTTTAAAATATGTGAAATGGGTTGATTTTTTTCCAAAATCGTAGGAGCGGGTTTTAATTTATTAATTTTATTTTAATAACTTCTTTCAAAGATTAAAAAAAAAATAATTTAAGAATGCAAGTTTAAGCAATTATTTTATTTTATTACATTTAAACAAAATTTAAAAAATAATATTGATTTTTGAAAAAGGAAATTTAAGAAAATTATTAGAAATAGAAAAAAAAAGTTTTCGAGAATATTTGAGGATAAAATTACTTTGGCTACCAACATCTTCCTGAATATCAATTTTGATTGAAATCGGACGACCAGTTTTCGAGTTCTGTGGGAGGTACCGTGTTTAGCCCACCATCTTACATTTTTTGTTCAAGAAAACATAACCTACACCTCTGTAGAATGTCGAAATAACCTTATGTTCAAAATTTCAAGATGATTGGCCAAACCGTTTGGGCTGCAGTTCAACATACATCCGTACAGACGGACAGACAGACAGACAGAATTTTGCCAGTAACTCAAATATGTTGCTCTATCATCGTAATGTCATTTGTAATTGTTAGAATTTTTTTTACAATGCATAACTTGCCTTATATTCCCTATAAATCGCAAGTAAAAATAAGTAATAAAGGAACATCAAAGTATTTATCCGATTTTTGTGAATTTTGATTGTTCAAAAAAAGTGCGAGCGAAATAATTTAAACGTCATGTCATTTTATTTCTATGTAAGAATGAAATGAAATTTAATGAATAAAAATGTAAGAAAATGTGAATTTTTTGTTCAAAATCGTTTAAAAAATTAAAAAAAGTATTCAAGAATGCAAACTTAAGCACAAAACTAACCTACATTTAAAAGCAACACTAAAAAAAATTCATGGACCCTTTTTCAAAATATTGATTAAGAAAAAAAAAATTAAAATAATTATTAAAAATGAAAAAAAAAACTTTTCGAAAATGTTTTAAAGTGAAATTACTAAGGCTATCTACATCTTCTTAAATATAAATATATAAATATAATTTTGATTGCAATCGGATAACTAGTTTTCGAGAAAGTCGAAGAACAAATAACCTGTTCTATGGGAGGTACCGTTCTTAAACCTACGTTTTAAATTTTATTTTCACCAAAATATGACTCACACTTATAATAGTAGGAGCAGTTTCCGAGTAAAATATACTTTTACTTAACTTACTTACTTATTTGAGCTAAAAAGTTCTTAAGTTCTAAATTTGAAGACGATTGGCCCAATTGCTAAGGGTGTAGTCCCGAACACATCCGTACAGACAGACTTTCACCAGCAACTCAAATGTTTTTGTATCATCGTAATGTCATGTTTGATTGTTATCTCAATTTTTTTATTCTGCACGAATGCATAACTTGCATTATAGTACCTATAATCGCATGTAAAAAGGCAAATAAGAGCAAGTACGTGTAACCCAGTAGTGGCCCTTTTATTAAATTATTTTTCGATTTTTGTTGATCAATTGAATACCTATGTAGGTATTAGAAAATTAAAAAAAATTATTTAAATTCAAAAACAGAGTATCAGTTGAGACTTTATGTTTTTGTTTGTTCTTATGTTAAGACCAATCAATCCTTAATAGTCTAAGCTAGCTTCAGCTAAAGTTATGGTTAAATTAAATATTTATTTTCCATGCGAACTCCCAAAACTCAAAATAAAATGTTAAAATTTGAAATTAAGACACGACGGATAATAAAAAAAATTAACAACTTGTATTTAAATTCTTGTATCTGATGGTATGCCAATTTGCATCATGTATGTTTGTATATCCATTGCCCAGCCATAAACAGGAAAGACAAAAATTAATGGCGAACAAAGTACCTCTGTGAACATTTCGTCTGGCACTCAAATTTCCGTCTGGATGATGAGTTAATTTGCACGAATCCAAAGAAAAAAAAATATCCGCAGCAACGCAAAATAAGTATAAAAATAGTATCTACATACATATGCTTCAGTTGAACTAATTAGCCATACGTTGTGAATCCGGCTTTGAGAGTGCACGTTCACGTTCACGTTCGACTTGTTCCGAACAGAACGTCGCCGTCGTCGATTATCATTGCCGTTGCCTCTGTCGCTAACTAGGGTCGTCGTCGTCGCGTCTGTCACTTGGTCTTACCAGTCCGAAGTTGACAGTCCGCTTCCCCATCTATAAATTCCAAATCACGCGCACTGCATTCACAGCCACAGGTCGCGCGCGCATTTCGAGCGAGAAAGAAAGATTTTATCGCCAGAATCGATCTGAAATATTATGGGCATTCCGGCCGACTTGGAAGTTCGGAGCGGGGCGCATTCATGCCCGCACATGAGTTATGTGTGCCCACGTCCGTGATTGCCCCAAGAGTATCAACTGTGCGGCAACGAAGCGACAACCGACGATAACGTCGCGTCGTTGTTGCGGTTGTCGATTGGTGACAGAGCAATGGAACTGGTTCGTTTGTTAAATGACACGACGACGACGATGACGACGACGAGACGTCCTTGTGAGAGACGGGCTCATAAAACGCTTAAATTATTGACTTTTTCCACAATGAAATTTGTTTAATAATAAACAAATGCATTCCAAATTATCGTATCGTATCCAAAAGATACCAATAATTTGGAGATTGTCATGGAGGGGCTTTGAATTTATGCGATCATTGCATCCACCATCTGTGTCTGTCAAATTCAGAGGTTAAGAAGGTTGACATTTGTTGGCTTCCCAACGGGGCAGCGGTTACTGCCCTGATGTCAGGTAGCTGCACAAAATTGAACCAATAGATGTGTTTATAATCGGTGAGGTCGGTTTTGTGTGATCGATGGTTTGATCTATGGTCCAGCTACCATTTCTTGCTTGGTTTAGCTCTGAAGAAGTAGGAGGACTAAAAGGTGCAACTCAATGATATGTGTGTTGAAAAGAGTGGGTGTTGTCAAACATGACAAACAGGTAGGTAGTTATTCATTTCGTTTTATTTCCATCGTAAAAACTGACGATTGAAATACCAACTGCATTCAGCTCCATCATTATCATTCACAATGCTGGCTTTCCAAAAACGTATATTAATTAACATTAAGAATTGGCTACTCAAATACGATGTTTATCGGACGATTTTGCGGTTGATGGAGCTATTTGGCTCATGTTTGTATCCAATTTAAGTTGAAATTTATATTTAATCGATTGTAATTGTATACACGAGTGATACTGAAAGTAGCATGAATCGATTTGAACAAATGTTTCCAATTAACGTTGTACACGTCACGAGAGGATGAGGATGGGTGAACAGATCACAGAAACAACACCTTAACAACATTGGAAAAACACATACATTTTTTGGAAAATATTTCAGACATGTTGAAAATATAGTAGTAGTGCATGTGGAAAAGTACCAGAAATAAAAAACTCTAGTTTGTTAAAATATCAAAAAAAATCTGGCTACATTTCCAAGTTTTTTGTTGGAAAATATCAAAAATATTTTACCGTTTCAAAAATTTTACCAATAATAATTATCGTGCCCGCTACTTCGCTACTCTGATGGGCGGTCATGCATGATTACATGTCGACCTTACCTTTTTATTTTTGAAATAGTTAATATGGAAAATTACAAATGCATTAAGTAATTTGAAGAAACGAATTTTGTAACATAAAAATATTTTTGAATAATTTTTTTTTAGTTTTAATAATTTTTTTTTTTTTTTTTGGAAAATCAATATTTTAAAAACCGTTAAGAGGATTTTCATTTATTTTTTAAACATATGTTATTTTTTTGCTTAAGTTTGCCTTTTTTTAATTATTATTTTTTTATTTAAAAAAAAAGTTGTTATGTAAAACCGTTCTTTCGATTTTGAAAACTAAATTCTCAAATGTTCATATTTTTTTAAAGAAATAAAAAAGCGTTTAATGGCGTTCGTTCATGCTTTTTCAAGACGCACAAATAGGTCGATGATTGCCGACTCTTTATAAAACCTATTGCACAAAGCAAAGGTGAATTAAATTATACTTTAAGGGAACTTTGTTTAAAGTTGGGCGAAATGCATATTTTGGAGTAAAGAACACTACAACCTTTAGTTTGAATTTAATTCAACAAAACTCCACAAAAACAACAATTACAATAGTCGTGCAATTTTTTTAAATGTCATGATCAGATGTATATTATTTGTTATTTTCATTAAGTATATGATAAGAATTGTTTTCGGATGATTCTGCTTTTTTAATTATTTTTTGTACAATTTTGTACTCAGCCGAACGTTTCGCAAAAAATGTCATTGTGCGTGGTTTGTGACCACGTGAGTGCATACCAAAATCCAAAAAAAAAATAATTTTCAAAAAAAAAAACTAAAAATAAAGAGCAGAATTTATCAGTCAGTCCTACAATTTTCGAATCACTTTTTCCATAAATTGATTATTGCTTAACACGTGACACACTCTGTTTTAACTAAAAATCGTATATTTATTGTTGTGTTTTGACACTTTTTATAAGTGCAGACCGTGCATTTTTACTTGCGATTATAAGTACTGTACTGCAAGTCATACATTCGTGCAGATTAAAAATGTTGAGATAACAATCAAACATGACGTTACGATGATAGAGAATTACATTTGAGTTACAGTTACTGGCAAAATTCTGTCCGTCTGTCTGTCTGCCTGTCTGTCTGTATGGATGTATTTTGGACTGTAGCCTAAACGGTTGGCCCAATCTTCTTCAAATTTAGAACTTAAGGTTATTTTGACATTCTACAGGAGTTTTTTCAATTGTTTTTTTAGCTGAAAAATTTACGGTAGGTACCTGTCATATAACCGTTATGTAAAAGCTTATTTTTCTCGAAAACGGCTCCAAGAATTGTTATGAAAAAATCAGTGTACTACTGTAGGTAAGCATTGTATTTTGGTAAAAAAAAAATTAATATGGTGGGCTAAAAACGGTAGCTCCCATAGTACCGGTTTTTTCTTCCACTTTCTCGAAAACTGGTGATCCGATTACTATCAAAATTGATATTCAAAAAAATGTAGGTAGCCTAAGTAATTTCGCATTAATTTTTTTTCGAAAACTTTTTTTGTATTTTTAATAATTTTTTTAAACTTTTTTTTTGAAAAATCAATATTTTGAAAACGGGTAGGTGAATTTTTGTTTATATTTTGTTTTTAAATGTTTGTTATTTTTGTGCTTAAGTTTGTATTCCCAAATAATTTTTTTGAATTTCTTAAGAAGTTGTTAAAAAACCGTTTCTACGATTTAAAAAAAAATCACCCTTTTTAACATTTCTTAAAGAAATAAAATGGCGTTTCAATTATTTGGCTTAATACAATTTAACATACTTTATTCGAACAATCAAAAGTCACAAAAATCGAATAAAGGCTTTGATGTTTACTTTAATTTTCTTAAATTTTATCTTACATTGTAACCGCGCATAACCGTGCAATTTATTTTTTCTCTGGTGTTTTTTTTAAAGGTATATAACTTTGAAATGGAATAAAACAAAGATGATTTTTATTTGCGATTATAGGGACTATAAGACAAGCTTAGGATTCGTGAATATAAAAAAAATGAGATAACAATCAAACATGACATTACGATTATAGAGAAGCCTACAAAAGTCGTTGGCAAAAAATGTCCGTCCGTCTGTCTGTCTGGGTGTATATCGAGCTACAGCCTAAACGGGTTAAGCGATTGCCTTCAAGTTTGGTATTTGTGTATCAATTGGCATTCCCCGGAGGGAAAATTGAAACTTTATTTTTAGGGCTAAAAATAACGGTACCTGCAATATAACCGTTAAGGAAAAGCTTAATTTTCTTGAAAACGGCTCTAACGATTTTGATGAAAATTTTTGAGAATATCTTTGTTGGTAATAGCTATCATGTAATTAGAACCAAATTTACCGAAAAAGTCCTATAACGGTACCTTTCATATAACGTTTTTATTAATTTTCGACTTTCTCTGTAACGGCTGAATGGATTTCAATAAAATTTTATATTTGAAAAGATCTAAGTATCCAAATTAATTCTGCATATCAACATTTTTAATAACTTTTTTTTCTAATTAAAATTAATTTTTTAATTTTTTGTTTGAAAAATCAATTTTTGAAACGAATCAAAAAAAATATTTTAAGTTTTATAATCACATGTATGTTAATAAACTGTAAAAAACCAAAATTTAAAAACAGTTTTTTTTTCAAAAAACTAAAAATAAAAAAACAGGATTTTATCAAAACCGGTCCTACAATTTTCATAAATTCTTTGTTATTCAAGACGTGTGATGGCGTAATTTATTTTTACTAAAAACCGTTAACTATTGTGGTTTGATACTTTTTATAAGTTAAAACTGTGTTATTTTCAACGGAAATGTTTCTTGTTTCTGTCAAAGATCTTGCTTTCCAATGTAATGAGGCACATAAGAGCAAGTACGTGCCATCCAGTCGTCGTATCAATTTCTTAAATTGACATGAAATTTACTTTATTCGAAAGATAATCTTCGGGCATTATAATTTAAATATGATTTCTTACATATGACTGCCATGACTGGCTCGGACGTAGTCTAGTCTGGAGGTCGATGACTTTTTACAACATTTGTGGCCGTATATCGGCAATAACGCGTAGAATGTTGTCCTCCAAGTGGTCAATCGTTTCGGGCTTATCGTCGTAGACTAGCGAATTCACATATCCCTACAGAAAATAGTCAACGGCGTTAAATCGCACAATATTGGAGGCCAATTCAAGGGTCCGTAACGTGAAACTATGCGGTTACCAAACATTTCTTCAATAAATCAATTGTGGCACGACTTCTATGACCACCGTGCGCCGTCTTGCTGAAACCACAGCTCCTGCACACCCTTTACATGGCCCGGCTAAGAGCCAGGGGTCCCCCCTTATAAAATAGCCAAACTAAATCTGTCATTATTCAATATTTTTTTAGTATATTTTGATGTGTGTTTTTGCACAAGTTCCCTTCGAATATAGCTTGGAAAATTTCCATATAGGTGACATATTATTATCTTATTAAATATCCTGAGGGGTGTTTTCCTGCATGGAATGGTATAATAAATTTTTTTTGTAGCAATGCTAATTTTATTTTGTGAAATGGTTCCTGAATTATAAGGTCTTTTAAATAAAATATACATACACCACCAACTATTTGACAGAGCAGAATTAACCCACAGGATATTACAAATTTTCAATTTGAGCTGACAGTATGGTACGATATTTTCTTTTCCTTTTTTGTCTGAAGTTTAAAGATAGCCGAAATGGAGAACATTTGAATAATGTGAATAATGTTATGAAAGAGTTTCACGTTTTTTTTTTTTTTTTTTATTAGATATAAGAAGAGCTCAATCTGTCTTAAGAATATTTATTCAAGCTTGGAAACCTTCATTTTGATAAGGCCTTGAGAACTTACATTCTTTTTGTGTCGCATGGGAAATTGCACGACTTGATTATTAAAAAAGGACTAAAAGTACAAAAAAAAAAAACGATATTAGAAAATATTTGGATGCGATATAACTTTGGATAACAACAGCGGTCAAAAGAATAGTAGTGAAATAAAAAATGATAAAAAATGAAAAAAAGTATTTTATTTACCTCATTAATGTATCTTTTGAAAAAGTAAGAAACTTTATTAACAACAAAAAACATTAACAAAAATATTTAATTTTAATAAAACAGGATTTAAAAACTTTATTTGATCTTGTAAACGGGTGATCAAAATAATAGTTCTGTTGCTATATAAAGCCTGAAAGATGTTAGAAAAATAGCCTAACTTTCTTCAACTTCTTTAATATGACTGATATGAATACTGATAAGACCTTTTTTAACATTAATACTTGGTTGCGTGTTGCGTGAATTTGTTATCAGCGGTGCAGGTGGCGTTGCATATAGAATCAATTAGTTTTTCTAATCTTTGTCCGGATATTGATCCCCAAGCATCACAAAACCGTTCGCCAAGGTACGAGTTATGGTTTGACTCGGTCAACCATTTTTTTAACGTCACACCACAAATACCCAAAAGGATTAAGATCAGATCCAGATGCCATTCTAACACTTTAAAACTGTAATTCTCAATCCACTCCTTTGCAACCTTGCTGATGTGTTTGAGTTTATTGTACAAATCAATGACGATTCTTCATTCTTCATTGGCAAATGGAAACGTAATTTTTACGTAAAAGAGTCTCCCTACTATTGATTTTTGATTTTTCTATGAGATAAATCGATGCAATTGAGTAAAATAAAAACAAGCCCAGATCATATTATATTATATTTCTCGCCGAACATATTATCTTGAGACTTTGCCACCTTGTAACAGATTTTAAGATTCGTCTGACCATAAAATGCTCAAATGCTCTCTCGTAAACTCATGTCTTTTGGCTACATTTTTTTTTTTGACGAAAACTCAAATTTTCTTGGAATGCCAGGTGCTTTTCTTGGACATGTCGACGAACCATTTTAATATTTGTTTTAATAGAAATTTCGCTTTAAGGTCATAACCGCTGATACAAATTTTGTTTGTGCCAAATATCTGGCCAGCCATTTTATTTCTTTTTTGACGTGATAACGTCTTATAAATCGATGACAGGCTACACGTATGAAATAGCATGACTCATGCTGATAAGACTCATGACTCATGCTAACCGCGATACTGTGGTTCTTTCAACTCAAACACCAGGCGAACATGAAAAAGAACAGGTGCAAATTCCCAACATATTTCCACTCAAATTCAAAAAGTACAAGAAGAGAAAAAGAAATACAAAATAGGCGGAGTTATGTTAAAGTAGAAAGTATATGAAATAATGGGGTGTGTGTGTGGATTTAACGAGAGGGTTTGTGGGTCATTCTTATGACGTTATCACGTAAAATTATCGTCCATAAACCGACTTTACAGACAAGCAACTCTTTTTTTTCGCCATAGAGGCAGAGTTCTTCGGGTTTCAGGTTTGAAAGTAAGCTTAAATGCATTTGGTATCATCAAAGCAGAGCAACCAATTAAGTTTTGCACTTCTGCGTAGGCTTTTCCTTCTGAAATCAGCTTTGTAATAATAGTGCACTCACGACTTTCTATTACTTTGATCGTCTTCTTGAATATCAACGGTTAACCAGTTCTCGAGAAAGTCGAAGAAAAAATTAACTGTCCTATGGGAGGTACCGTTGAATAACTTACATTATAATTAGTAGGTACATATAGGTATAATTGCAAGTAAAAAGTTAAAGGTGAATGAATTGATAAATCACTTTGAAAGTTAAGAAATCTGGGCTGGTAACTCCAAGTGCTTCAAATATTAAATGTTTTTTATAAGCCTATAGGTATACCTCCGATAAGAAAAATCTAAAAGTTAAAAAACATATGTACATATAAACAACCAACTAACGATAAACATAATTCAATAACTTCAGTAAATGACCTTAAAGCAAACACGTTTCGAAATACTCCATCCAGTTATTCTAATCAATGCCATTGCCATATACCCGTATTCACTAAAATTACCAAATCATTTACTCGGATTTAATAAATTAATTAACTCGTCATTGCAATCAAGTGGTTTCTCAACAACAACAAAAAAAAAAAAAAAAAAAAAAACAATATGTTATCAACATAAAAAGCCAGATAATGATTCCCAAAATAAAAACGAAAACCTCATTCAAATCCAAAAACGAACAGCAACACACACACAATGTATCTATAATATCCATTCATTCACCTCGCAATCATCATAAAAAGAAACCAGCGCCATTCACATTCGGATTGGGATAGGAATTGGGATTAATGAAGGAATCATTTTCACCAAAGTTCAGCCTTCGGGGTCTTTTTTTTTTGCTGTTGTTGTCTTTTTTTGGATTTTTATTATTTCGGCAACAAAGAATGGTGCCACGTCCCACTGTAAGAGTCTGACGAACGTGATCACAACATCAGAACAACAGCAACAGAAACTGTTGGCTGGTACGGGTCGGTGCGTAAACTCTACGGGACGTCATTAATAACACTTAAGTCGCCTTCTATGCTACACTGCGTTCCGGCCCGGCACCCCACATCGAATACCATTTTCGGAATCTCCTCTCTTTTTGATTACCGACACACGCACCAGTGTTAGATGCCCCACAGGCGTCCGGCTCCGGGTTGGTAATCCTTTTGTGAGGATTGCTACAGGGTACAATGGCACCACTTTCTTCTTCCACCACGTCCACGTCGTCGTCGTAGTTGTAAGTTGTTCCTTTGTCGTCATCACTGGTGTCTACGATTCTGTTGCTCTTGTGTGGGATTCGCCGTCGAAGTAAATTGCTTGGAAAATCTCTGGAACGTCAATGATTGCTTTTTCGGGAGGGAAAACTATTTTCCCGAAAAAGAATTTCAATTTGTAGCAATTTGATGGATCTGAACAAACTTATGCTGCACAAACAATGGACCCCTTCATTCTTCTTATGAATTTTAATTTTTTTATAAATTGTTTATAATAGTGTTTGGGATTTAAGTAAATCTGGTGATAGGGGTTGTGAGAGCAACAAAAAGATTACCAGTTTCCTTCGAGCCGGATTTGAACCAGCGACCTATGGATGTCCGCTTTTGTCTGAGTTTTCTCTTCTACAGTCCACCGCTCTACCAACTGAGCTATCGAAGGTAATTGAAGCCTCGCTTGTCAATTACCGAACGCCATTTTCGGATTTCTTGGTTTTCAAAGTGAATTATCAATTAATTCACCTTTCAATTTTTTTTTGTTTGCTTATCTATACACATTTTCAGACACTTCTGTCTGACCAATGGCAAAAAACTTTACTTGGTATAACGGTTTTCATCGCCTTCGATAGCTCAGTTGGTAGAGCGGTGGACTGTAGAAGAGAAAACTCAGACAAAGCTGACATCCATAGGTCGCTGGTTCAAATCCGGCTCGAAGGAATGAGTAAATTTTTTTATTTTTTGTTTATAAAAATAAAACAATTTTTTTTTTTAAATTAAGGCCTTTTTTTTATTCTCCTAGGTTTTGAGAATGTTTTCTAATAACTTTTTTTTTGTAATTCGACTGCTTCCAGAACGATTAAGTCGATTTTAATGAAATTTGATAACTTAATGAAATATTAAAGAAATATTGAAAACTTCTATCAGCTTCATTTTTCGTTTAAGGAGTTTTGACTAATGGTAAAGTTTTGTTTTCTACAACAATCGGGTCTTTTGATATCTTATTTCTCCAGACTTTCAAGTGCGACGGTTCTTTGCCAATTTTACTGGTACCCATCTGAAAAAGACTGATGCGAGGCCCCCTGTCAGATAATTCTTAAGTATACTTAATCACTCAAGTACCTACCTGAGGAAAGAAGTCTAAGGCTGTTTGATTTGGGGAACGAACTGATGGAGTAGATGGTTTCTAAGTAATTGGAAAAATTTATGGGATGAGGATGAACATAAAACTTTGTGAAGGGTGTTGTGTTGAATGCTGTAAACTGCTAACAACAAAGAAAACATTTATTACCATCAAGCAACTCTTTCAACTTTTCAACTTTTTTTTTAATTCAAACTAAGAAATCTATGGAACCTTTATTCAACTGAGCATATCATTATCTTGTTTTGAAAAAATAAATTGCACGACTGGATAGCACGTACTTGCTCATATGTGCGGTCACATTGTCGTATAAAATTTAAAGCTTATGTCTTTTACGATTAAAAATGAATTTACGTATAGGTATACTTAATGGTGACTTAGGAAACGTTGTAACTACGCTCGCTTAAAAGAATTGTTAAGATGTGTGTGATGGACTTGCACTTTAATAAGAAATTGAATGTTTGACTTGTGGTGTTCATCTACACTAGTTGATTCTAGAATAATATCATACGCAAGATAATTGAATAAGGGTTTGTCCTAAAATAAACTGCACGACTGGGTCGCACGAACTTGTTCTTATGCAAGATAATTGTTTAGTGACTGCATATGTACATATGTATGTAACGGGTGATTTTTTTGAGGTTAGGATTTTCATGCATTAGTATTTGACAGATCACGCGGGATTTCAGACATGGTGTCAAAGAGAAAGATGCTCAGTATGCTTTGACATTTCAAAGTTGGCAAAAAATCCGCTTTTTTATCGACAGCGATGAGGCTCATTTCTGGTTGAATGGCTACGTAAATAAGCAAAATTGCCGCATTTGGAGTGAAGAGCAACCAGAAGCCGTTCAAGAACTGCCCATGCATCCCGAAAAATGCACTGTTTGGTGTGGTTTCCATAAATCGGACGTAAAGCGCGAAACACATTTCGAACCGAACACTGATTTGGTAATAAAATTCAATGATTTGCAAGCGTTGCTCGTTAGTAAGTCTATTCATGATAAAATGTCAAAGCATACTGAGCATCTTTCTCTTTGACACCATGTCTGAAATCCCGCGTGATCTGTTAAATACTAATGCATGAAAATCATAACCTTAAAAAAATCACCCGTTATAAGTATATATTAAAAAAAATTATATTTTTCGAAAATTCTTTAATTTTTTAATTAGTTTAAGAGTTTTCTCGGAAAATCTAAGTATGCAATAACATTTAAAAAATATTGAAAATCGTTCAAACTTTTTTTTTTAAATATTAATTTTTTTTTAAATATGCATTATAAAAAATCTGTTGTTTTCATCTGGGAAAATTATTAAAAAAAATATTCAAACAATCAAAATATTTCGAAAACCTATTTATTTTAGAAAATTTTAAATATCAAAAAAAAGTTTTTGAAAATTTTGGAATATTAATTGAATTATAAATGACTTCCCGTGTTCAAAATTTTATTGAAATCGGGATAATGGTTTATGATAAAACCGCATTTGAAAAATCGATTCTATGAGAGGTACCGTTATAGAAGAAATTTCGAAAAATTCATTCCAACTGAAAGTATTGTTCTAAAAAAATAGCACCTTGAAATTTTTAACAAAATCGTTAAAGCTGTTTTCGAGAAAATCAAACTTTTTGTTAAGGATTGTATGGCAGGTACCGTTATTTTTCGACCATGAGTAAAAGTGGAAAACACCCCCCGAGATATTACCAAATACCAAGTTTGAAGGAAATCGGCCCGTCTTCCGTTTAGACTGTAAAGGTGCGAACAGACAGACAGACGGACGTAATTTCCGCACCCACTTTTTTCGACTTCTCTATCATCGTAATGTCATGTTTGATTGTTAGATTTTTTTTTGCACGAATCCATAACTTGCATTATACTATCTAATAGATACCTATCACACGGGTTGTTAAGAACACGGATACACGTGTACTTAAAAGATC
This sequence comes from Platycheirus rosarum, assembly GCA_963971375.1. NCBI lineage: Eukaryota > Metazoa > Arthropoda > Insecta > Diptera > Syrphidae > Platycheirus > Platycheirus rosarum. Next base: position 38,496,626 of record OZ020510.1, on the reverse strand, counting down.
CGGATTTGAATCATTATATTTTTGGAACACGGATAACCGTGTACCCATGAATCCGTGTATTCGTGTATCCGTACATTGAAAATATCCTAGTTATGTTTATTTTTAGACAATACCGTGTACTTTGATAAACAGAAATTTGAGTTCATTGGCATTGGCATTATGATATGAAATTTAAGTAAATAAAACCAAATATTTTGGCTAGAGATATTTATATAACACATAAAACCAGTTTCTGTATTGTTTCTTGATCACCGTTATCCAATTCGGATGTAAAACTTGCTATTTATACTTTTACAGGGTGTTTCCTAAAGCGCTGGCAATAATTTGGGAAATGATTTATGGACATATTTAAATTAAAAAAAATCTACAGTAAGGGGGTATCTTCAATTTAGACATCAGCTTTTATAACTATTTAAGTATATATAATATGATTTGTATTCATAGCCTTTGGAGCTTAAAGCAATAAAACCCCTGTTTTTTTAACTTCATCTGTTGCAGATTTCTCCAAGTATCATAAAATCTGTTTTTCTGTATACAAGTCTTAGCATTTTTTTTGTAGTATTATTGTAACGTTCATAAGAAAAAAACAGTTAATCAAAATGTTTATCACGCAGATTTAAGAGAAAAGTGGCTTGAAAGTAAAAATTAGCATAGGCACGAAAAACGGAACAGGCTTAGAAACGAAAAATGCGAAAACTCAAACCAGATATAAAATTAATTAAGTGCCATTATATTCTGTATTATATTTATAATATATTTATATACTTATATTTTTTTATAAAAACAAGGCCTTAAACGATTATTTTATCATTAATATAAAGAATAACGTGAGTAAGAGTATCCCAAAGTAAGAGTTTTCTTAAATCCTAGGTAAGTGATGTCAATATTGGAGATAAACGTTTACTTTAGAAAAAATTAAATTAATTAAAACATCGAATTAAGAAACACCCTTTATAGAACCGAAATGAATAAAGTATTACGAATCCGTGTGTTAACAATCCGTGTATTACGAAAACGTTTATTTATTATCCAGATATTCGTGTAATAAGCGAATAAAAACACGTGCTTTAATAACACGGATTTTTTGTGGCGAATAATAACAGCACGGACTCCGTGTATTCGTTTTTCACAAATTAACGTACAGAATCGTAGGCTGTAGTATCTGCATATAATCGCAAGTAAAAATATTGGACTAATTATTTTTGCCTCATAAATGTTTACAACCGCTCACATAATCAAATATTGGATTTTTCTTCAGAAAAATATGTGTCACAATCAAAGATTTTACTCGCCACTTTTCTTTAAATAATATTCACATCCTCCCCAAAAAATTGTCCCCACCCTAATGATATCCAATCTTTACTTCGTCGCCCAACTTATTGCGTACCAGGAATATGGAATTGGTGAAAATCCCAGGAAACCACTACTGAAGAAATTGCTTAGTCTGAGATCTCTGAAACCTCTAAGGTTGAATACACTGGAGCTCAATACAAACAAAGCACGAAAATCTGGGGTGATAACTGACTAAGTGATGAGGATTCACTCTGATTCCTCCTTAAAATAGGAACAGGAAAAAAAGACCATAAATAAAAGTTCTTTTTTCATAACTCTGGATCTCTTTTTAATCATATAATTGACGTTTTTGCCACAAAATGTAGCTGAAAATGTGACTTTAACCACAAAAAGAAAAAGACATTCATGCCACTTTCTAAATTACAAAGCGGAGAACTTTTTTGTAAAAATCGTATGTTTAATGTTTATGTATCTAAGGACTTTGTGAAACTCGCAAACCCAAAGAATAAACTAGCCAAATAGTCTGAGTTGACTGGCGACAGGTCCTTGTTCCTAATTCTTTTGCGGTTTTTTTATGGGAATTTAACAAAAGGGTGACGTTGAACTTTTTGTCTGTAATTTTTGTGTTTATCAAGAGGGTCGTGTTGAAGTCACAACTTTGTAAAAACAACTTCAAGTGATTTTTCCAGAATGTTCGGTTTTACACGTTAATTTTAACAGTTCTATGATGTGGTTTCTTCTTGCCACAAAAACGCAATATTTTAATTAACCTGATGATGAGCTTACAATGAAAGGATGAAAAAACTTACACAAGTTTTAATCCTTGAACTATTTTATTACTATAATTTATTATATAAAATATGTATCTACTAAAATTTAATTGTCAAGTAATAGAACTTTGTAAAATTAATAAAATATTAAAAACATTGCATCTTTATGGTTTTGATGTTAAAGAAAATTATACAAGAATTAAACAATGTACAAAATATGGACACAATTTGTTGGCCCAAAAACGTGAGAATATGTATTTTGTTTTTATGAAAAAGAAAACCCTGAAGTATTGAAACGCAATCGATATCGATTCTTCGAAAATCAGACTTATTCTATCAGAATTCTGTTCATAAGTTTTACCATCAATTATCTATTATTTCAAGATGTTGCGGTTCATATGTCTTCAAATAGTGCGCTTAAGACGTACGCACGTGCTTGTTCATATGGTCACATAGTAGAATAAAATTTAAGAAAATTAAAGTGAACATCAAAGTATTTATGCGATTTTTGTGACTTTTGATTGTTCGAATAAAGTACGTTAAATTGTATTGAATGAAATAATGTAAATGCCATTTTATTTGTTTAAGAAATGTAAAAACAGTGTAATTTTTTTTTATCAAAATCGTAGGAACGGTTTTTTTTAACAACTTTTTTTTTTAATTTAAAAAAATAATTCAATAATACAAATTTAAGCACAAAAATAACATACATTTAAAAACACTATTTAAAAAAAATCACCTACCCGTTTTCAAAATATAGATTTTTTTTTTAATTTTATAAAAATAAAAGAAAAGTTTTCGAAAAAAAATTAATGCAAAATTACTTGGGCTACCTAGATCTTCTTGAATATCAATTTTGATAGTAATTGGATCACCAGTTTTCGAGAAAGTCGAAGAAAAAAAAACCGGTCCTATGGGAGTTACCGCTCTTAGCCCACCATATTAATTTTTGTTCACCAAAATATAATATCATTTATTGAAAAGCCTTTTAATTTAACTTTTAAGGCCGGGTACACACGCAACTGCAAACTTGACAAGTAGGCATGTACAAGCCATATTGTACAAGGCAAACATGACTGTGTAGGCAAATATTGCAAAAAATCTTTGGTTGTCCAGGTGACATCAGAAGTATAAAAGTTTTATTGTTTTACTTGTGCATGTTTCAATAAAAACAACGTTTTTTATAGAATTTCATTAAACCGTCCACATATTAGGCTTGTATCTAGATATGGATTTATTTTTGTTATTTTAAGTATAAAATAATAGCAAAACAGATAGATAGATGCAATCCCTGATCCAGACAGTTAAAAGAGAGATCAGTCTTTATGGTTGTGTGAATTAGCTGAGAATTGTATCAAAATACATATTGGTTGGGGTCGAAATACTGTTTACAAAATACTATATTTCCAAATACTGTATTTCAAAATTCACATAATTCTGTATGGAAAAAAATCTGTAATTCAAAATTATGTGTTTCAAAACTCTGAATGGTCAAAATTCTGTATTTAAACAAAAATTGTTTTGATAATGTAAAAAAGTGCACAATTTTTTACATTATCAAAACCATTTATGTTTAAATACAGAATTTTGATAACAGAACATAAAAATTAATGTTAACAACATCAACAACAACAAAAACAACAGCCACAGCTACATGTTTACAGATTTTTTACTGAACTTTAACCTCAATATATATAGTATTTGTTATTATCATATTTCGATATGGATACATATTACATAGACAAAACCAAGTTAGCTTACAAAAACGTCTGTTTCTATCATAAATATTTTTACTTGCGATTATAGGGCCTATAAGGCATATCAACATTTTGTATAATTTTTTGTTCTAATAAAAATTAAGTTTTGATTTTTTTTTTGAAAAGTCAATATTTTTAAAACTAATCAAAAAAAATATTTTAAATTTTATATTCACATGTATATAATCAAACTCTAAAAAACTGCATACATAAATTAAAAAAAAGCTTTTTTCAAAAAACTAAAAATAAAAAACAGGATTTTATCAAAACCGGTCCTACAATTTTCGAAATACTTTTTTCATAAATTCTTTGTTATTTAAGACGTGCGATGGCGTACTTCATTTTTACTAAAAACCGTTTAGTATTGTGGTTTTATTACTTTTTATAAGTTCAAACTGTGTTATTTTCAACGTAAATGTTACTTGTTTCTAGTAAAGATCTTGCTTTTCAATGTAATTAGGCACATAAGAGCAAGGATGTGCGACCCAGTCGTGGCCATTCTTACTTGTTCATTATATATCCATATCAGCTATCATTATTAAATGAGCCATTGCACAATTAATTGCAACAAATTCTTCTTGTACTCGCACGTTCTATAAGCAGTTAAATAATTGTAATAAATCTATTGTGTTTAAATATTTTATATATTTTTTGTTGTTATTAATTCAATATGAATATCTCAGTTGCCATGTCCAATAAAGGAAATAAAAAATAATTGTCGACGGTTATTCAATTTGTTTGGAGGGAGCAGCATAAACAGAATTTTAAAAAACAGAATTTTGATCATACAGAATTTTGACAACCGGAAATATGACCCGCTCCCAATCCTGAGACACAAATTTGTTTGGCCCTCTAGCGGCATTGTTGACGTAATCAATATGGCGGCCATTTTTTTGACACGATTCTACATTTTCCTATATAACTCTGGTTCGCATTTTTATGTTTACCTATATTGTTAGTTATTAATTATAAGAAGAAAACGAACTTTCTAAAAAAAAATTCATTTTGTTTTTATAGACAGACATTTTCCTAAATATCTTCGAATCTGTTAAATATATTTGAAATTTTGTTATGCACTATTTGCTTATTAAAAAAATTAATTTTGAACGTTATACATACATTTTATGTTTTTATAAGCAGTTACTGAAAATTCGTCAAAACAATGTAGCATATCGCAGCAAGTCGTTGTTGCAACGGGTTCCTAAAAGTGATAGAGCACCATTTATAGTGCAGTAAATAAAGTGAGTTTACCCTACAAAAAGGTCGTGTAGTTTTCTGAATTTGCGATATAATGTTTGTAATGTTCGATAGATACCAAAAGACACATTTCTACAACCACGCCTCCTCCGCCCTCTGCACTACAAAAGTGCATTGAAAATCGGCACTTTGTCCACTATTTGGCTTATAACTCCTTCCTGGTGCATTTTAACTCTAAATCAGTTCATAATCCAAGTTGTAGTTAACAAAATATCCTGTATATCCCCGTCAACAAGTTTTAGGTCGACCAAAGGTCGGAACTTCATGGAACTTTGAGATAATTCTTTGGAATGGTTTGTTAACATTTTCTCAAGTTTTGGACCTCGTGGTTCGTGGAGCACGTGACTTTACGTTAAAAGCTTTTGTAGAGAATAAAAATTCCTACAATATTGATTATTTAAGTACGTGATGTTAATTCGTTATCAAGATATGGTGCTTCTTAAAAAGGTAGTTTTTCAAATTTCCCTAAAAAAAGCAGATTTTTAACTCATTTTTACTTGCGATTATAGGGACTATAAGGCAAGTTATGCATTCGTAAAAAAAAAAAAAAAAAATCTAACAATCAAACATGATATTACGATGATAGAGAAGTCAAAAAAAGTGGGTCCGGAAATTCCGTCCGTCTGTCTGTCTGTCTGTCTGTCTGTCTGTCTGTCCGTATCGATATCTACAGCCTAAACGGTTGAGCCGATTTGATTTAAACTTGGTATATAGTATTTTTAGAGTGCTCTACCCGACAGTTTTTGGAATTGGCATTCTAGCTTCAAAACTAACGGTACCTGCCATATAACTTTTATTAAAAAACTTATTTTTCTCGAAAACGGCTTCTACGATTTTGATTAAACTTTCAGAATGATGTTATCTGTGCAAAATCTATCTTTTAATTTTAATGGATTTTTCAGAAAAAGTTTTATAACGGTACCTCCCATATGACCGGTTTTTTAAAATCAGACTTTCTCGTTAACTAATTGACGGATTTTGATGAAAATTTCAAAATATGTAGTGTTTTATGATTTAAATAATATTGCTTTTTAAAATTTTCAAAAACATTTTTTTTTAAATTTTAATAATTTTTTTAAAAAAATATTTAGTTTTTTGAATATTTTGAAAACGGATCTATAGATTTTTTTTTAAATTTTTCTCCTAGTATAAACTATAGATTTCTTAAAATTGACATACTAAAAAAAATTTTAAAATATGTTTTCGAAAAGTTTTTCAAAAAAAACATTTTTTTGAAAAAACTGGTCGAACGATTTTGAAATGAAAAATTCATAAAATAGAAAACAGCAAAAGAAATAAGATGGCTTACAACATTTTTTCCAAAAAACGTTATGAGTAGTGTTTTTTTGAATTCATAAATTTTTTTCCCCAACATTTTATTTCATATTGCTCGGCTAAGCCCTAGCCAAGCCATTAGTCAAATAAAAGAAAGTGACAACCTACATTACATACATACTTACGTATTTTAAAGTATTTTTCATCATCATAAAAGCACAGAATAAATAAGGAAGCCTTTGATAAACACACAAAAACAACTAACAAATAAAAAAAACTATTCGATTACTACTGAATGCAAAAATTTCAATCGAGAAAACAAAAGTTTACACCTTCCTATAAATAAACAAAACCACTGTGTTAACTTTTAATATTGTCTGTATACCTACTGGCTTAACAGTAGTTGGAACACGTATCTTAATTTTAGTACCTACCTTCCTTCCAACCTTATTATAGGTACCTAAATCCTTTATAAATTCCATTGGTCCCATATTGGGACGTATAAAGGTCCCGTTACCTAGCATTATTGCCATACTGCTGATTCCGACGAATCTTTATGCCAGTTGTTCAAATTTTTCCATACCAAAATGAAAATTTAACTGAAAAAAGTCCTTTGTATCTTTCTATTAGCAAATTATATTATAAACAGTAAGCAGCAAGTGGAAAGATAATACTACACTAAAAAACTGCAAAAGCTAACAATCCTATATATTTATGTGTTTATCCCTTTGTCGTGACGCATGTTCGTTCGAGCTTCACCCCAAAACGATTCTAAGGAAGTTGCACGTCATACAAACAATATTAAAATAAAATCTTTGTCAAAAAGACGCCTGCACTTAAAAAGGATTAGCACATAAGAGCAAGTACGTGCGACCCAGTCGTGCCTTTTATTTTGTTATACTTATACACCCTCCAATCCCCGACTAACCAAAATTAACAAAAGCTAATTTTCTTCTCTGAGGAAAGCCAACCACAATTTACATCCTGTTGGTATTGATTTTAAATACTTTTCGGATCGATTTCACCCTCCCTCACTCACAGGCAGTTTTGTGGGAAATAATAATGTAATTAACCATACAAAAACAAGGAGAGAGACAGAAATAACGGGATAAAGACTTGCGAAGGCGTACGTGAAAAATGTATTTTCTCTCCTGGAGGCAGTTTTTTTCGGGAGATTTGTGGTACATGGTACAACAGTTTTAAGTATGATTCTTCGTTCATTCTTAAATGAGGATTAAGGATCTTCTATAGGGACTTTCGAGCTTTGACAGTTGATAGCGGCCATCTTGCTAAAGCTATATCTGTCAAATTGGCTATCATTTATTCAGTCTTTTGTGCCAAATCACCGTGGACAGAAATAGCGACCATGATACATGTTTTTTATCAACATAGGTGTTCTGTTCGGGAAACGTTCTGCGCGCTTCGCCCATTGTACGATCAACCAACACCGCAAAAACTGCCGAAAATATCGCCGCCGTCCGTAAGAGCGTGCGGGAGAATCCGAGGCAGTCGATTTTACATCGCTCACAAGATCACGGCCTTTCGCAGACTACAACTTGCCGAATTTTACGTCTTGACTTGGGACTGCACCCGTACAAAATTTAACTGACACAGGAGCTGAAGGAAAACGTCCATAGACAACGACGTGTGTTTGCTGAATGGGCTCTGGAGCAGTTTGCAACAGACCCTAATTTTCATCGTAAAATCATTTGGGACGATACCAATCCACATGAGATCCAAAAACGCCCAATGCATCTCGATTTTTGGATTTTTGGCTGTCGACGTCATGATTCAAACTGATAACAGTGATAACTGACTACACTTTACTAAATTGGCATGTAATGAGTGGAGGCACAACAGCGTTCATGTCAACTTGTGCAATATGATTGTGCAAGTCAACTGTTCAAGTTCGCATTTCGCAGTTACGTGTTACCCGGCTTAACTCAACAAACATCTTAAAAAATCTTAAAAAAAGATTCGGGCCTAAGACCGAACCCTTAGGCATACCACAAAAATCTTCCAATATGACGTAATACAATCGTCAGTTGCAATTTCTTTGTAAGTGACTGATTTGTTAAAAAACATTTTGACATGAGTCAACTGTTTCGATCCAATAAATTATAAAATTTCTTACCGGAAAACGTGGCAAATAAATTTTATTACGTTGCAGGTTTATCAAACGACATTGCGTTTTGTGAATTATGTATGTATAAATAAATTTTATACGAAGAATTCTGCTGTCAGAAATGCACATGACTGTCCCAATATGACAAACCTTTGTCCTCATATGACAATAGACTTATTTTTCCATTATGACTCGAAAATCCAGAAAAAAAACAAACCCATAATAACCTTCGCATAAATCTCCATGCCCCCTCATGGAAACAAATATGAAGCATGCAATGTATAATCTTCATTCGCAGCAGATTAAAACTAAACCGAAGCACCACCGGCATACGCCAGCTATTATGTTCCATTGACATGGCCAAACCAAAGTAACCACACCACAGCAGAAGCTACAACGCGACCCCACCGAACAAAGCCGGTGATAAAATAAATATTAAAAAAAAGCTATAATACAAAAAAAAATATTTAAATTTTACTAAAAGTTCCTCGTCGGTTTGCAATTACCTCATCGCGCGGGCTGAGGCTACATCACGCCGCGCCACCATGTCATCCGGCTCCCTGTGGTTTCGGTGTGGAGCGCAAATGGAGATAAAAACTAAGGCTTTGTATGCTGCCTCCATACCTTTCTAAGCCCCTCAGTGGCGCGACACAGCCCTGACGTTAGTTCTCCACACAGTTTTTGTGTCATATCGATTTATCTGGTTATTAGTAGCGGCATGGAACTCACGGATTATGTTACTAAATGCCAAGAAAGGAAGTCGAATCTAACTGAAAAAAAGCTTAACATCCTGTGTGGGGCTTGAGATGGGAGGATGGGGGTGACTCAACATAGGGCGTTTTATTAGGCAAAGTTCAAATCTTGTAATCAAAATTCAGGGCCACAAGTAAAATCTTGCAGCTTCACTAATGGAAGTTGCCCCTCCAATCGGTTTCGATCAGCATTCAAACCCAATTACAGCATTCAGGATGCATTAAATCGCAGTTCAGGGATCGACGCGATGCACATTCGCATGAGCTCCTCGTTTTCTGGACTTCGGAGCTCTCTCTTTTGAGGAGCATCGGCATGGTGTACTTGTGGCAAAGTTATGTCAAGCAGTGGACTCTGACTCTATACAAGGAATCTTGTTGTGCAGACTCCGCCGCGAACAATTTACAATCTTGTCGCTTGAGTGGCTTCGTTGATGGAACTAGTTTTATGCGGCACTAAAGGCATCCAAGTTGTACCGGCTGCCGGCGGCGTTGCACTCTGCGCCCGCAATTTCGAATGCATCACGCGAGGTAGCTTTTCGTTGCAAATCTAAAACGAATGCAATCCTCTCGGATACGGCATGCACGGATTCAGACGCGCATAGCGCTCTTGATGCACACGCATATCGAAAGCGACATAAAAATAGCGCGCGGCCTTTGCATGTAAATTGACACATTTTGCACTTAAGCGCTGCGTTGCAGCGCTGTGGCAAGCAACACGTTTTTTGTTGTTGTATGTTGTGTGCGATTATATGGGGAATGAGCGTGTTCGTGAATTTTTAGCCCAGCAATTTGCATTTAAGATGATCAGTTATGGTATAAGGTTGTCTGATCTTGCGGGCTGAAAGTGTTGCGAAAATGTTGTGTTAATTGGATATAAGTAAAGATGATCAACACCTGATTATCTGCCGATTGATTGAAGTTCACATCGAAGGTCTGACGAAGGCAAAAGAGTTGGCCTGAAGTGACAATCCCTTATTGAGATCCAGACGACGTATGTATATCTCTTGGATCAGTATGGAGTCATACATTATTTATAAAGCTGTGGCAACATTTGTGTCAAAAATTAAATGAGCACTGCGTATTGAAAAGACGGGATACACTGAATTCGTAACCCAAAGCTGAAAACCAATAATGTAGAATATATTTTTTAATGATTCTATTAACGGTGCGCAGGGTCAAAATTCCATTAATTATGGACTTATGGACATGGTCAAAAGTTTTCAAAAATATATGTGAGTTAAAAGTTCACTATCGATTTTTAAACTTTTTTGGGTAGATTAACATTCCATAATTGAATTTAAGGTCCCCAATTCAATTATGGACCCTTAACCTACATACATGTGGAATTTTGACCCCGCGGCAGGATAAAGGTTCTATTAAGCATCCTTTTTATATCATTTTGCAAGTTAGGAGTTTTGAATTAAGTAGAAATAAATGTTGGATTTGTTGTACACAAATTATTTAACTACCTTTCAAAGTTTCTGCTATCGGCTAATAAGCAGTTATTTGTTGAACAATAAACAAGAAAGTGTACCAGTAATGCAGAAACGAACTTCTTGTAAGTTTAATTTTTTTTTTCAAAATCGTAGAAACGGTTTTTAAATAAAACGGCTTTCTTAACAAATTAAAAAAAAAAATAAAGAAATTAATTCATGATTGCAAACTTAAGCACAAAAATTCAAATGCCCGTTGATATCGATTTTTCAAAAAAAAAAAATTGAAAAAAAATTATTAAAAATACAAAAAAAGGTTTCGAAAATATTTTAAAGTGTAATTACTAAGGCTTCCTACATCTTCTTAAATATCAATTTTGATTGTAATCGGATAACCAGTTTTTGAGAAAGTTGTAGAAAAAAAACCGGTCCTATAGATGGTACCTTCCATAGGACCGGTTTTTTTCTGCAACTTACATTTTTTTTATTAAGATATGGTTCACACCTTGTAGCCGTTTCCGATAAAAATAAGCCTTTATTTATGGTTATATGGAAGGAACCGTTGATATTTGAACTAAAAAAAAAATCTACCTTTCTTTGGTTTTTCGTTAATAACTTTTTTTTCTTACGTCCTACGTTAAAAGCGTCGAAGTATTATTTGTAGAGAATAAAATTTCCTACAACATTGGTTATTTAAACATGTTCTTATATTAAGATATAGCGTTTCGACAAAAATGTAATTTTTCAAATTTCCCTAAAAAATGCCAAAAACTGCAGAATTTTACCTCATTTCTTCTGTTATAATCAAATTATAATCCAATGTTGTTGTTATTATAATTTCTGAATATAACTACAAACTTTTGATACCCTACAAATTAACCCCGCACCTCCTCCCCCCTAAAATTAAAATACCTAATAAAAAAACAAAAACAAAGTTACATACGTTACCTACATCTTCCTAAATATCATATTTGATTGTAATTGGATATCCAGTTCACGAGAGAGCCGAAGAAAAACAAACTGTACTAGGGGCGCGGAAGGGGTGTTCACCAAAAATATATACCAAACCTACAAAAGTATACACTGATTTAAAATTTTTTGGAGAAGTTTTCGAGAAAAATAAGTTTTTTCTTAAGTTGTATGACTGGTCCGATAATATTTGAGCTAAAAAAAAATGTCAATAAGGTTATTTTGAGGTATATACTTAATTTGAGGACAATTGGCTGGCTGTAGTCCAAAGTACATACGAACAGACAGAATTTTGGCAGGCACTCAAATATTGTATCTTTATACTCGTAATGTCATGTTTGATTGTTAGCTCAAATTTTTTGATCGGCACGAATGCATAACTTCCATTATAGTGTACCTACACCTAATCGCAAGTAAATGAATTGCACGACTGGATCGCACGTACTTGCTTATATTTGCGGTCACGTTGTAGAATAAAATTTAAGAAATTTACAGCATTTATTCCATTTTTGTGACTTTTGATTATTCGAATAAAGTAGGTACGTTAAATTGTATTGATTGAAATAATTTAAACGCCATTTTATTTCTTTTAGAAATGTAAGTGTGAATTTTTTCAAAATTGTAATAAAAAACAAAACTTAAAAAAAATTCACCTACATGTTTTAAAATACTGATTTTTCAAAAAAAAAAATTATAAAAATTATTAAAAAATACAAAAAAAAATTTCGAAAAAAATTAATGCGAAATTACTAAGGCTACCTACATTTTCTGGAATGTGAATTTTGATAGTAATCCAATCACCGGTTTTCGTGAAAGCCGAAGAAAAAAAACCGGTCCTATGGGAGCTACCTACCGTTTTTAGCCCACCATATTAAATTTTGTTTCACCAAAATATAATGCTTGCCTACAGTAGTACACTGATATTTTTTCTTAGAGCGGTTTTCCAGAAAAATAAGCTTTTACATAACTGTTATATGAAAGGTACCGTTAGCTTTTGAGCTAAAAAAAATTAGAAACTCCTATGTAGAATTTCAAAATAACCTTAAGTTCTAAATTTGAAGATGATTGGCCCAACCGTTTAGGCTGCAGTCCAAAATACAGCCGTACAGACAGACAGACAGACAGACGGACAGAATTTTGCCAGTAACTCAAATATGTTTCTCTATCAAGTTAATGTTATGTTTGATTGTTATCTCAATTTTTTTTTTGCACGAATGCCAAACTTGTATTATAGTATCTATAATCGCTAGTAAAAAGGCGGTGTGTTTTGTGGAAAGTATTAATGTAAGTAACAATACAAAAACAAGGAAAAGATATAATATACGTGAGCGTATCGGAATCCCGCTTTTCAAAAATCCCGAACAAAAAGTTTTAAGATCCCGTCTTTTCGCTTTTCGACTAAAAAGAAAATTCGTCGGAATGTTTTTAATCTTTACTGTGCGCACACATTCGTTTTTGCTAGCATAATTTACATTATTGTATTTACTGGCGGGATGAAATCGACATAATGTCTACTTTATACTTTTCTTTTGAATTTATTGAGTATTGTTATATCTATAACTTAACTTTATTTTGATATTGTTTGTTACTTATTTTGATACTTCTCATATAGATGTTATAATAAAATGCATTTAAAAAAATCACTCATTGCTTTTTATTTATTTTTTTATTTTAATTTTCTTATAATCCCACTTTTGCAATCAAAACTAGTTGTTTTATTTAAAAAAAATTAAACCTCACTCAATCCTTCATATGCCTACATCTTGTTGGCTTTCATTAAAAAAGAAAATTGGCTCTTGTTAATTTTGATAGGTCGGAATGGGAGTAGGGGCGCTGGGTTAATGTTTTTTGCACAGGGTCCACGATGTCCAAAACTTAAGAAAATGTTATTCAACCACCCCTCAACATTATCCCAAAGTTTCATAAATTCAGACCTTTGTCGACCTAAAACTACCTGTCGTCTGGACTATAAGTTTTAAGTTTTAAGACGATTGCCCAACCGTTAAGGCTACAGTCCAAAATACATCCATACAGACAGACAGAGAGACAGACAGACAGAAGGACAGAATTTTTCCAGTAACTCAAATATATTTCTCTATCATCGGAATGCCATGTTTTGATGGTTATCTCAATTGATGCATAACTTGCATTATAATACCTATAATCACAAGTAAAATTATGCGCTACGTGCCTTATTCCCGTCAATAATTATCTGGATTTCAACACAAAAATGGACACGACTAGGTCGCACGTACTAGCTCTTTTGTGACAAATCACATTGTTAGGCAAGATCTTTGAAAGAAACAAATAACATTTACGTACGTTGAAAAAATAACACGGTTTGAACTTATAAAAAGTATTAAAATCATATTACTTAACGGTTTTAGTAAAAATGACGTACGGCATCACACGTCTTAAATAATAATTTAATAATCCTGTTTTTTATTTTTTAGTTTTTGGTATGCGATTTTTTAGAGTTTATTTATAATGCATCTTAATTTAAAATAAATATATTTTTACTTGCGATTATTAGGACTATAAGACAAGTTTAGTATTCGTGAATATTAAAAAAATTGAGATAACAATCAAACATAACATTACGATCATAGAGAAGTCTAAAAAAGTGATCAAAAAAGTATCTGTCTGTCTGTCTGTCAGTAAGTATAACGAGCTGCAGCCTAAACGGCTCAAGCGATTTTCTTCAAACTTGGTGATTCTTTTGGCATTCCCCAGAGGGGAAAATTGAAATTTTATTTTTAGCCCTTAAAATAACGGTACCTGCCATATGACCGTTTAGGAAACCTTATTTTTATCGAAAACGGCTCCAACGATTTTGATGAAATTTTTTGAGAATTTTTTTATTGGTATTGGCTACTATTTGATTGGAACCACATATACAGGCAAAGTCTATTAACGGGGCCTTTCATATAACGGTTTTTTTAAAATTTTGGGCTTTCTCAGTAATGGTTTTTTGGATTTCTGTCAAATCTTACATTTAAGAAGATCTAGGTAGCCGAATTAAGCATATCAAACTTTTGAATAATTTTTTTTTTCAAATTAATTAATTTTTGATTTTGTTTATTTTCAATCAATATTTTCAGTCAATATTTTCAAAATTTATTAAAAACAATTATTTTAAAATTTATAATCACATGTATTTTAATAAATTCTAGGAAACTGCATACCAAAATTAAAAAAAAAATATTTTTTTCTGAGAAAACTAAAAATAGAAAACAGGATTTTATCAAAACTGGTCCTACAATTTTCGAAATACATTTTTCATAAATTCCTTGTTATTTAAGATGTGTAATGGCATACTTAATTTTTCCTAAAAAACCGTTAAGTATTATGATTTTTAATACTTTTTATAAGTTCAAACTGTGTTATTTTCAACGCAAATGTTACTTGTTTCTAGCAAAGATCTTGCTTTCCAATGTTATAAGGCACATCAGAGCAAGTACGTGCGACCCAGTCGTGCCCATTTTTTTGATTAATTTTAAAAATATTGAATTTTCAAAAAAAAAAAATCTAAAATTAATTCTAAATAGAAAAAAGTAATTATTGAAAATGTTGGTATGCAGAATTAATTTGGCTACCTATGCCTTTTTAACTATAAAATTTGACAGAAATCTAATGAGCCGAGAAAATGAAAAAAAAGATAAAAAAACCGCTATATGAAAAGTACCGTTAATAGACTTTTTTACCTACAGAAATACTCTTCAAAATTTACATAAAAATCGAGAAAAATTAGCTTTTTCTTAACGGTTTTATGGCAGGTACTATTATTTTTGGCTCTAAAAACAAAATTTCAATTTTCCATCTGAGAAATGCCAAAAGATACACACATACCAAATTTGAAGGAAATCGCTTAAGTCGTTTAGGCTGCAGCTCGATATAGTTACAGACAGACTGACTGACAGACATTTTGTGTCAATAACTTTTTAAGCTTCTCTAGGTATAATCGTAATGTCATGTTTGATTGTTATCTCAATTTTCTTAATATTCACAAATCCTAAACTTGCCTTTTAGTAATAATCGCAAGTAAAAATACGCCAAGGCGACCGACGCGCCCACGCACACAATATTTTTAACCGTGCCATATTCAAAACACGCTATCCGGTTCTGATAAATTGTCAGTACATATTCACAAATTTGCAGAGCACAAGTATTTTCAGGTGCGAACTACGCAAGAAATATTTAGAAATAAATTTAAATAAATTACACGGCTGGATCGCACGTGCGCAAGAATACGTGAGAAAAAAAAGTTATTGATGAAAAAATCTAAGAATGGTCGAACATTAAGCAGTTTTCCCTCTTTCCCTTTTTGCATTGGGTTTTTGATGTCAAAAACTTGAGAAAATGTTTTTTAACCATCCCTGAATACCACCGCAAAGTTTCATTAAGTTCCAATTTTTTCCATCTAAGAACTTTGTATAGACCCTGCAGTGTATACTGGTCACAAAATAATAAGTGGAATAGTACATTTATAGGTTATTTAATTTCCAACAAGATCGACTGTGAGAACTTTTGCGCTTAATCTGTCGGTTAGGAAGTAATTGCGCTTTAAATCTGAAAGAAACTTAAAATTTAAAAAAGTACCTACATTTGTTAATTTTTTTGCTGCTTCATAGCTAAGTTGCTATTGGATATAAAAAAAATAAATTGCACGACTGGATCGCACGTACTTGCTCATATGTGCGGTCACATTGTAGAATAAAATTTAAGAAAATTAAATTTAACATCAAAGCATTTATTCGATTTTTGTGACTTTTGATTGTTCGAATAAAGTACGTTTAATTGTATTGAGTGAAATAATTTAAACGCCACTTTATTTCTTCAAGAAATGTTAGAAAATGTGATTTTTTTAAATCGTAGAAAAGGTTCTTAAATAAAACAGTTTATTTTTAAGAATTTTGTTTTGAAATTAAAAAAAAAATTATTTAAGGATACAAACTTAAGCACAAAATTAACATACATTTAAAAACAAAATTAAAAAAAAAACATTTATCCGTTTTCAAATTATTGATTTTTCAAAAAAAAAAAAAAAAAATCAAAAAAAAATTATTAAAAATACAAAAAAAAAAAAAAAAAAGTTAATGCTAAATTACTTAGGCTACCTACATCTTCTTGAATATCAATTTGTATAGTAATCAGATCACCAGTTTTCGAGAAAGCCAAAGAAAAAAAACGGTCCTATGGGAGGTACCGTTTTTAGCCTACCATATTACATTCTTTTCACCAAAATAAATTGGCACAACCCTTTAGGCTACAATGTAAAATAGATCCGTACAGACCGACAGACAGACAGAATTTTACCAGTAATTTAAATATGTTTCTCTATCATCGTAATGTCATGTTTGATTGTTATCTCAAAATTTTTAATCTCCACGAATGAATAACTTGCGTTATAGTACCTATAATCGCAAGTAACAAAATAAAACATTGAGCTTATACCGGTTTTTGGTACTGCAAGTTTATTTTTAATATGAGCTCGAAAATTTTAATTGCTTGTGAATGTCAGCCCCTTAGTATTTAAACTCCTCTTCTACTTCTAAAATAGAGCCATTCAAAGAACAAATACGGCCCTTTCTAGAAACTTGGTTCACCGGTCTAAAAAAAGCATGATCTTCGACTTGATTTTGAGGTCCCACATATCAAACAAAAATTGTTTAACAGTTATTTGTTACTAGTTATTTGCTTTATGAGTAAACATGAAATCGTCTGCATAAAGAAAGACTTTAAACGTCACATTTCCAAAAGCTACACCACCAGGAATGAAAAAAGCAAGAATAATTAAAGAGCTCAAAATACAGCCTTCCGGGACACTAGTATCTTGTATCACACCTGAACTGTTTGTGAATATTTTTCCCGTTTTACACCATTGCCGTCATATTTAACGGGATCTGGACGAAAATTTTAGAGTTTTCTTTCAACTTGCGACTGTACTTAGGTACTATAATGCCAGTTATGCATTCGTGCGGATTAAAATAAAAGGCACGACTGGGTCGCACGTACTTGCTCCCGTGTGCTAATCCTTTTTAGGTACAGGCGTCTTTTTGACGTGCAACTTCTTTAGAATCGTTGTGGTTTGAAGCTCGAACGAACATGCGTCACGATAAAGGGATAAACACATAAATATATAGGATTGTTAGCTTTTGAAGTTTTTTAGGGTATTATCTTTCCACTTGTTGTTTAGTGCTTATAATATAATTTGCTTAAACGAAGATATATATTAAGATACACGTTCCAACTACTGTTAAGCGAGTATAGAGAGAGGTATAGAGACAATATTAAAAGTTAACACAGTGGTTTTGTTTATTTATAGGAAGGTGTAAACTTTTGTTTTCTCGATTGAAATTTTTGCATTCAGTAGTAATCGAATAATTCTTTTTATTTGTTAGTTGTTTTTGTGTGTTTATCATAGGCTCATTATTTATTCTGTGTGCTTTTATGATGATGAAATGCTTTAAAATACGTAGGTATGTATGTAGGTTGTCACCTTCTTTTATTTGACTAATGGCTAGGGCTTAGCCGAGCAATATGAAATAAAATTTGGGGGAAAAAATTTTATGAAATCAAAAAAACACTATTCATAACGTTTTTTGGAAAAAAATGTTGTAAGCCATCTTATGTCTTTTGCTGTTTTATATTTTATGAATTTTTCATTTCAAAATCTTTCAACCAGTTTTTTCAAAAAAATGTTTTTTTTGAAAAACTTTTCGAAAACATATTTTAAATTTTTTTTAAAAATGTCAATTCAAAGAAATCTAAAGCTTATACTAGGAGAAAAATTAAAAAAAAAATCTATTAAACCGTTTTCAAAATATTCAAAAAACAAAATATTTTTTTAAAAAAATTATTAAAAATTAAAAAAAAATGTTTTTTGAAAATTTTAAAAAGCTATATTATTTAAATCATAAAGCTCTACATATTTTGAAAATTTCATCGAAATACGTTAATTAATTAACGAGAAAGTCTGATTTTAAAAAACCGGTCATATGGGAGGTACCGTTATAAAACTTTTTCTGAAAAATCCATTAAAAATAAAAGATAGATTTTGCACAGAAAACATCATTCTGAAAGTTTTATCAAAATCGTAGGAGCCGTTTTAGAGAAAAATAAGTTTTTCATTAAAAGTTATATGGCAGGTACCGTTAGTTTTGGAGCTAGAATGCCAATTCCAAAAACTGTCAAGTAGAGCACTCTACAAATACTATATACCAAGTTTGAATCAAATCGGCCCAACCGTTTGGGCTGTAGATATCGATACGGACAGACAGACAGACAGACAGACATACAGACAGACAGACAGGCAGACAGACGGACGGAATTTCCGGACCCACTTTTTTTGACTTCTCTATCATCGTAATGGCATGTTTGATTGTTAGAATTTTTTTTTTTTTTACGAATGCATAACTTGCCTTATAGTCCCTATAAATCGCAAGTAAAAATTAACAGACCAAACTTATAGGAAATTTTATTTGCTACAAGTTGACACAGGAGGTCTTTTGCGTTAAAACGCACCAGAAAAGAGTTATAGGCCAAGGAGTGAAAAAATTGCTGATTTTCAGTAATGTTTTTACCTGATTGTGAAGGGGCGGATGGGCGTGGTTGTGGAATTTTTGTTTTTGTATCTACCGTTCATCCCAAACATTATATCAACAATGCACAACTATTCGACCTTTTGTAGGGTAACCAGTCTTCGTTTATTGAACTAATATTTTAGTGATTTTGATCAGGTATCCGTATGCATTAACGGGCCTTGCAGCGACACATATCAGGAAAAAAGCTCATTATAATTTGTGGTTTGTGGGTTTAGAATCGCAAATCGAAAATCACCGATACGCAAACCCACACATATTTATATATTATATACCAACGGATGGCAAGCAAAAACTACTTTCTTTGGTTCTTCATCAAAATAATGTTGTGTTTGATTAGAATTTCAATCAATTCTATGAAAACAACAACAAGTTAAAAACAATTAAGACAATCCTGCAAAACTTCCTTATATATCTACAAACAACCTCCATTGAACGTTTTGGGGGTCTTGACAAAGAAACAACAACTAATCCAAACAATGAATTCGAGAAACTCAACTTGCATCCACAAGTTTTCGTTTTCCCTATGTTTACCACGAAAAGCCATCAACAATTGCAAACTTTCCCCAAATGTCTATCTCAATGGATTTCTCTTGTAAGTTGTAACTTACCGACCGGCGGCGAAGGGGAGAGTTTCTCTAATTAAATGGCTGAACATTTGTTACATTCGCCTGTCTTCGAAGCCAATGAACAACCCTCTCAATTAAACTTGAAATTAATTACAAATAATTATTGCTTAAGTGCCTCTCCCGCCAGGAAGTCGATATGTTCAATGAAACGGAATAGCAGAAACAGAGATCCGACCGCGTTGCCGTTTTTCTTTGTTTTTCTTTATTTTTTATTGACATCAGTCGTGACATGAAACTAAATGCTGGTGATGTTTCTGGTTTTCCATTGTCAGTCGGCTTATTTGAATCGATCGAGTTCCGTGCACTCCCACAATAGTGACGCCGCGCCGCCAACTGCATCGTTCCTCATCTTTGTGTCGATACAGTCTGGGCTTAAGCGATGCAACGTTGACGGACGACGTGCATCACAAAGAACGTGCCAACTGGGCTAAGAAAAATCAACAACGAGAGGTGTTTAGAGAAGGAAGTTTCTAATTAAAATCCGATTGGGATAGAGAGATCCCAATTGGGGAGGGGAGATCCATTTCTTGTTTGCCCATTAATTACTTCCAACTCCAGTTAAACAAGCCTGCTCTTCAAGGAAGACTATAGGAAACCGCACGACGCAGAATCCAGAATTTGGAGAAACAACCAGCAGAAGTAGACATTTAATGTATGTGCTGTGTACACAGGGTGTGCTGCATCCACTTGCTGGTGCCAGAAGACAATTGACATTTCAGTGTGGGTGGGTTTGGGTGCCCGGGTTTGGAATGGTTTAGAGCCTGCAGCCAACTGGCAGCCAGTGGGTGCCCATTGTAGGAGTTTGAACAAACAACGCGCGGTGCGACTGCGACATGACAAAACTTATTAAACACATTGGTGACGCTCTTTGTCTTCTTGGTCGTTCTCGTTATCTTCGGGCGGCGGATGGAATTGCGTGGAATGGAAACTGAACTTTTTCGAGGTCATGAAGTGGAAGTGATGGGGTGTCAAATTCACCGCGCGATGCTAATGTACTGTACACCTTCGTTAGGTATTCCGGAATGGAAATTGTCTAGAAAGTTTGTTGGGAAAAGTCATGGGACGTTGGTTTCCGAAACAGAAACCATTTATTTGGTTTTGAAAACTGAGAGATCTGTGCGGTCTGTCCGACGCGTCGTCGTCGTCGGCGATGAACCGCGAGCTGAAAAACTTTCGCTTTGGGAATTTTTTTGAGAAATTTTCGTGGTTGGTTCTAGAACATGATATATTTTAGCCAAGTATGCGTAGCAGGCGTACAGTTGGGTTGAAAAAAATCGATAAAGAGGAGGTGGTAGAGAATTTCGTTTAAAAAAATTCCGAAATTCAATTTAATCAGCAGGAAGTTTGAGTTTTTTTTTCTAATAATAGTGAAGGGAAGGCAAAGAAGAACGAGGGTGACATGAAAAATACTCTCTTATGTAAAACAATTAATTTTTGTAAATGTTATTTGTTTAAGCAATGCTTCAGCAGCCTTGTGTAGACTGCGGTTACTGTCTTAAGTGTGTAGGTTATAATAATAATAATAATATTTTAATTATGTGTCTGTAAGGCACAATGCCTTTATGAATGCAACTGGATATTGCCCGACACTAGTTAGAAGAATTAGTGAGATAGAAAAGAATTTTTTGCGGCGCAGTAGATTGAGAATTAGGTGACTATTTTCTCACTTAAAACCCACGGGCAGCACTAGCTTGCAGTAGGAGTTAGAAAAATTGCTACCCAAACTGAGAGTGGAACATAGGAGCAAACATCTTATCTACTGCACCACTGTCATTCGCAGTAATCCTTAATACATTTTTGTAAATTTTTTCAACATAGAACTTTTTCAGAAATCCTTCTGCGACCAACACTTCTTCGACTTTTAGAGAAGTTTCGTAGTCAGCCTTCTATTATCATTTATGCTTAGTGTTTCTATTTGCTATATAAAATCATAATAATTTTCGGAGGAAAAAAGGCGAAAAATTTCTCTACATGTACCGTATATTGGTATATATGTATTAAAAAACAAATAATAAATTTCAGCTGAACATTTGAAATAATCTTTT
This sequence comes from Platycheirus rosarum, assembly GCA_963971375.1. Taxonomy (NCBI): domain Eukaryota; kingdom Metazoa; phylum Arthropoda; class Insecta; order Diptera; family Syrphidae; genus Platycheirus; species Platycheirus rosarum. The sequence continues at coordinate 38,474,720 of OZ020510.1, read as the reverse complement.
CTTATTTCGCACCTAAAATCTAACGATTGGCAACAAATTGTTTTCCTTTTATTTATAGAGCCTTTCAATTTGTCGAGGATATATTGGACAACTCAGATATCGGATCCGTGCCAGCGGAGGCGGGCATTTGAACGTTGTTATATTTCATACATAACAGCATAGGAACATGAGCTTTTCAAATAAAAAAATAAATTTTGTTATTGCCTTACACACAGCTTGTTATATTCCAATTTCAGTCTCTGCCTGCCATTATTACTTTTACTTATTTTTGGAGAATTGATTTTTTTTCTAAACCAATTTTTAAAGCAAATGAAAGAGTAATACCTTTGTTTTATATACCAAAACAAAGCTTAATATTTTGGCTAGTGAACGGAATACGTTTAGGAATAATCCGTTCGGGTTAAGGGTGACTTAGTGGCCTAAGTCTGCATTTTATTTAAAATAAAACGTATTTTAGTTCATGTTGCCGCAATACCAGCTTAACTACTTGATTAACTATCCTAAAAACATCTTTATTTAAGACAATAAAACTTTAAAGTTGCAACAGCTGTTTTTCGACATTAGAGAACTTTTATTCGAAAATGTCGGATATTTTTTGACAAACGGAAACCTTTTTTTGCAAAACAAGAAAATCACTTTTTAGAGATTCAATTGCTTACCAAGGATTGCCAAACTGCTGGTAATTTTTTACTGCCACCTTCTTCCTATTCAGTGGCGGATCCGGGATTTGGTCATAGAGGGAGGTTCAACAATTCTAAAGTTCAGCCAATTTTCACACGTTCAGTAAATTTCTTTTTCTTCTCTCCCGCACTCTAAAATAAGTGGAACGACTGGTGCAACACATACTTGCTCTTATGCGCGGTCCATCGGATTTATTAAAGATTTAGTGCCTGATATGCTGGCCTTAGTGTTTGGTACTACATTTTTAAGCACGATGTTGAAACAGCTTTACGTCAGTGCGTCACCTTGTCTTAACCATCTGATGATGTCGAATAAAAATTATTGGCCCGACAGCTCCTCAAGGCCTAGTGACTTATACTTTCAACCATTCCTGTGTGTGAGGAATGAGATACACTTTTTGAGGCCCATTTTATGTTGACCCTAACTTATTTGATCTTGTCTGGCTTGAACAAAAACCTCGAAAATAGTTAGCTATTGGCCTCCTTCGACTTACACACATGTACATAGTGATCTGACAGAGATAACTACTGTCTTCAAGGAGGCACCATTAAATCCTTAAATAGTAAGGGGCTCAAGATGATCCCCTTAAGTACACCGAGATACCGACCTTATACAAAACACTAAATGCCTGTTTTTCCGCTTCGTTCAATTCGTCAATAAACAACTGTATTATAAGTTTTTTTATTTGAATATTGAAACATGATGAAAAAAATGAGCTTCATCAATAATTTTAGGCTTTTTCTGTTGCGACTAAGGATTGAATCAATGCCTTAACAGTCCAAACTTCTAAATTTAGAACCAAGGCTAAGTTGTTGGGCTTTTTCGAAAATATAGGCATTACGAACGAGTTGGTAAATAAAAATTGATTGTGATCATGAATGGTTGCTTCATGTTTTCAGCAATAGTTTGTTTCATTTAGGAAAGCAATACAGCCTAATGAACTCTGTCCCAAGGTAACTGCCCCTTGTGTCACACAACAAATTGTTGAACATCTACTCTACTTGTATTTTTTTAATTATCTTAACCTATTGATCCACGTCAATTTGGAACTGTAAATCGCAATTTTAAACTCTATTTTTAATGCTAGATATTTAGAACCTTAAGCTGGCGCTAAGGAAAAACATTTAAATCAACACTGAGAAGCTAAAAGTATTAAACGCAACCTTTTACCTTTTATTAATTTCCACAGCCTCAAACTAGCTTCTTATATTAATTTAATCAAATTCAAGTTTCAAGTTTCGAATCTTCTTGTTAAAATATGTTGTTCTTTCCTCATAAATCACGCATGAGATCATATTTCCAAACTTTACATCTTCAAATCTCCATCCAATGTACAGTTGTCATGTCATGCTATTGAGTTCTCCATTGTGGTTGTCCCCAAGCTCAAGAACATAGGTTTGCAAGCTAGATTATGCCGTCATTCAATAATCGTATTCGGAAAAGACAACTACTAACCACAGAAGGCAATAAAATTAATCTCAGTCACTTGGTCCGTATGACAACATCATCCATTCATTCTCTGCACCAAATTTAATTTCCTATGGTAATTTTCAAGACACTTACAACGTTCATTTTGGGTTGGTAAGGTACCCTCCGGCCACACCCCAACCTTATGGAATTTGACTAATCGGTGCAAAATTGTGTTCCTTTTGGATGCCTGCGTTATAGCAGCCTTGATATCCCCCATTTCTGTTTTGGGTTAAAAAGCAATTCGTGTCCTGGGGAAGAATTGAAATTGTGAATCCTTCTTCGACTTCGATGAACATCCAAGAAGATGACTCCTTCACCTCTCACGCTTTTCATCATTTTTCAATCAGCAGCATCGTCGTCGGTTGTAGAGTTGGCATCAACGTCATCAGCGTTGCCATCATCATCATCATCATTATTCTACCCTTTCATCACCATCATTTTACATCAACTTCATCAGAACAGAACAACATCGTTGTGAATGGTGTGTTTTGGACTGAAACTCACTCCTTGAGCTTTTGCTTCGGATCCGGCCACGGATCGGAAGAGAAGCAGCCAGTGGTCTGAACATGAAGGGAAATTTTTATTGGGATGCCAAAAATGATGCTGATGCTGTTGCCGCTCGGGTACTTTAATGCGGTCCACCTCTTCCTCTTCTTCATACGGCAGCATACTCTCTGGTTTAACGTGGACGTCGTTGTCTTCTTTGTCGTCTCCACCACCGGTATGACAGAGATGGATGCCATTGGTGGATAATGCGATTCCCATGACAGCTCTAAACAACAATCATCCCGTGTGACCCCCGTTTCTTTGCTGCAACAACAAGAACGACAATGAACGAGGATGGAGTGAATGGCGAAGATGGTGACGACCGACGAACATCAGGATCAGGACTACGACGACGTCGACGGTGAAAAAGTGCTACTGCTCCTCTGTAGATTTATGGATGTGTGCATCTGAGTGGAGCTCTCTTCTCCCTAGTCCGTTTGCAATGCAGCTACCAGCAAAGCTAGGACATGGTCATTGAGGTGAATTTCATAAGTTATGAATTACTAGTTTTGCTTGACTTCGATTTTCGACTTCGACTTCGAGAACCCATTAACGACTCAATGATTGCTTTTTTAAGATTGGAAAATGAGTAATTTTAAAGTACTTAAAAATCCTGATGAGGCACAAAGCAGTTGCATTTTCGTTCAGATAAAAAAAGGCACAAAATACCTCTTGGCGTACCAGATTTGTTTGCATAGAGACGAGAAGTAGTGTTCTGAAATTAAAGATTTTAAACAAAAGTAAATTTGGCACGTTCGTGCCGGTTCAAGCTCGATATTCACAACATTAAAATTCGTGTGCCCAAGGGCTCCGTTTTATCCCCGACACTATTTCTAATATTCACTAACGACCTTTTGTCAAAAATACTAATCAATTGAACTATTTTTCTTACGATATTACTCACAGCTTTTAAAATTCCAGATTTACAACCATGTTCTTCGGATGTAGAATTGCAACGGTAGTTTTTTCGATCGAAACTAAAATAAATTTGATGGGTCATAGAAAAATTACTTAAAAAAAATTATATCTTTCGAGTATCGCTTTAATTTAAGATGGCTTTTATTGTTTAACCGCAATTTAAAAAAAAAATGTTTCAGTGAAATACTTATAACTCTTAAAAGAATTTTAATATTACACTCTGTTAGTAATTCTAATTAGCAGCTTACTCATGAACCCAACATTGATCGTAGTGATACAGAGATTCTTTCTTTAGTCACACCAAATGAATGTGGAACGCTTTTCCTATGGCTCTGTTTTTTCCAGACCATTTTGATATGTTCTGAACTTCCAAACAAATATGCATCGACATCTCCTTTATTTTGTATTAAAGATAAAATATAATTGGCCATCATTTGCCTTAAAGAACAGTATGAAAAAAGGACCGATTGTAATGAGATTTTTAGTGTGTTTTAGTGTTTTTAAAGTCATATTTTGGGTTTTTTATAAGTTTGAAAAAATATAGTTTTTGATGTTGCTATTATTTAGACACAAGGGACTATTTGTTTCCTTTTTAACGTATGTAAGAACACTGCGCGAGCATTATGTTAATAGGGAGGGGAAGAACAGAAGGTGTCGATTAACATTGGTTTTGAATGCTTCCAAATCAAATTTCAAGGTAAAATATCGCCGGGTAATCTATTCCAAATTCGTGTTGTTCGGCTAATAAAAAAATCTCTATATTTCAAGGTACGTCTGAAATTGGGTCAAGGGTGAACTGATGAACATTTCTTGCGAGACGAGTATTACGGAAGAAACTTTTAAGGGAAAAATGCAGCTGGCTACTTCGAGTGAACATTTTTATAAAAGAACCGATAAAATAAGAAAAATACATGAAAGATTGAGTTGGTGTTCGAGAGGGGAAATTGTTTCAGCGGAAGTTCTATTTCCTATCAATCTTAACGCTCGATTTTATATTCTATCAAGCAGATGAAGCGATGTTTGCGAAGCATCTGCCCAGTGGTGGGATTTATACTATAGCTTAGGGCGTATAAACGCTTTATAAATTATAGCCAGATCAGATGGGGAAAAATATTTCTTACACCGATACAGAAAATCTAAGCACTTAGCAGCATTCTTAGCGATCTCAAATATATGGTCGTTCCAACGGAGGTCGTCGTTGACATACATACCGAGTACTGAGAGCTTTTCGGTTTCTTTTATGTAAGTGCCTTTCATGGACAATGGCATTGGGGTATGTTTAGCTTTAACGACAGAAGACAGCATTGAGTTCTCGAAGCATTAAACTCCACACGATTCTTACTACCCCATTTGACAATGCTGTATAGATCGGACTTTAATGAGCTTGACATACGGCACCGTAGCAATTGTACGTCCGAAGGCGAGGGACTTATCGAAGTAAATTATCGAACGAATATGAAAAGCTGAGGGTAGAGTCGTCAGCAAAACAGTTAAGTGGATTAGAAGTAACAGACAGAAGATCATTTATAAAAATGAGGAAAAGAGTGGGAAACAGAACGGAGCACACCAGAATTTATTTTTTGGGAATCAGACTTGAATCCGTCCAACACAACTTGAAACCATACTGACGGTCATGGTGAAGCTTTCGATCGTCGAGATATTCCGTAAGCTGACGGTTAATCAGCGTTTTGCATGACCTTAGAAAGAAGGGATGTTAGTGCTATGGGTCGGTAGGAGGAGGGGGAGGATTGGTCATCTTTCTTAGGGACAACTTGGACAAATGCTGTTTTCCATTTTCTAGAAAAGGTTCTAGAAGAGTAGGACCGATAAAAAAGCCTACGCAGTGGTTTTGCCAGTGTGGAAGAACACCTCTTCAGAAGAATGGGGGGTATACCATCCGAGCCAGCGAATTTGTGTATATCGAGATCTTTGAGAACTCTTCCTACTGTACGATTGCGGAAAAAATATGTCCCATGGAACATATGTTTTGGAACATTTTTACTGCTTTAGGGACATCGCAGAATTTTTTTGGTTTTTCAATAATAGAGATGCAGACATTTTAAATCAATCGTCTAAGCCGCTTTAGGTTAAAAGCCATTTAGGTACATACATAGAGACAAAAAAATAGGCAGGCGGCGAGACAGAGACACATGCATTTGTTGTCACTTCTTCTTAGACTTCTCGAGTTTTTTGTATTCCAGTTTCTTTTCGGAAAACCTTCGAATCCACCCCAGAGAGACGGCGCAGTAGAGTAAGGCCGAGACTCAGGGGGCGCACACAAGTGGAAGAGGACCTCCAACCGACTCCAAGTGCGTAACTAGAGGCAGTTAGCTAAGGACCGAGCTGGCTGGAGAAGCTTGTTGGTTGAGGCCCAGGTCCACCCCGGACTGTAGTAAGATAAGTTTCTTTTTAAACATTCTAGGAAAAAACACTTACAAATGAAAACTTTAACACCTATAGATGACCTTCGTTTGAAAGAAATATTAAAAAATAAAATTAAAAACATATTTTTTTTATTATAGTATAAAATACAAAAAAATCATTATTTGAAGATATTTTTATGTTAAATTTCTCGAGCTAGCTTATTTGCAATGAATATTAATTTGTTGTTCTAATCGATGAACCGGTTTCCGAGAAATTAAAAAAAAACGGTCCTACGGGATGTACTAAGGCTACCATCTTACAATTTTATCATTAAAACGAACCCTGCTCCTGCAATAATCTACTGTTTTTTTAATACAAATCTTGGAACCGTTTGTGAGTAAAATAAGCTTTATATTAACGGATGTAGAGCAAGTATACCGTTAATTTTTTAGCTTAAAAATCAAATCTCAAATGAACTAGGTAAGAAAAGATTGTAAAAAATCAATTTTCTATTAGAAAAATCTTTTACAACCGTTGTATGTCACTTTTGAATTTTTTTTTGTTATTACATATTTATTTGGAACTAATATCTTAGGTTAATTGACCCCATATATCCTCTTTTATAAATTTCCACAAGTATAAAACATGAAAAACCCTTATTCCCTTAAGAGTTCCCCAAGTACCTTTTGTGAGTCTGCGCAAGAATCAAAAGTCTTAGAACTTCACGATAACATCACATTGGTTTAACTTGTATTAGTGAGGCTTCTGGTAAGCCATACATTAATATTTTAAAGAGCTATAGCTATTGGGAAAAAAGTCCTTCAAAATTGGTTTCTTGAACATTACCCTTTTCTTCACCATCATCGCCTGGAAAGATAGATTTTATTTGACCTTTCCAAATCCCAACCTAAATCTCTGCCATTGCATGCTCCATTGATTTTCCAATTACACGAATAATTGTTTAATCGTCCAAGAAATCCAAGCATTGTGTTGGACAAAAAATTCCCATAATGGATATTGAATGCGAGGAAGAAAAATTTGAAAATAATTTCTTTCAGAAAATTATATTTCACCGATTTTGGAAAAAAAAATTAAAAAAGCGGAATTTGATTAAAAAATATGTTTGCTGCTGGTGAAATTCTCCACATTTAGAAATCGCCCCAGAGAAAGCCAAAAACGGAGTGGCAGCATGAAAGTACAACGCGCAATACAACACGACCGCCTGCCCGCCCAACCGACCGACTTACAGACAACGACCGACGACTAGGTTGTTGAGAAACCAGCAGCAGCAGCAGCCACAGCAGCATAATCATCCGTCTATCTGTTGGATACATCTGACTGTGACCGGTCGGCACGATGGTGGCGGAAGGTGGGGAGTTGGGTGGCAAAGCGAAATCGTGCATTAAATTTGCACAACGCAAATTCACTCCACTCTCGGTACATCTATAACCAGAAAGAGATAGTAGTCCATCCAGACAGAGAACAAACATGTGGATTACATCGTGATGTCGAGCTCGGGATGCATGAGGAGTAGAAGTCGGTAGATTTGCACGGTAGATAGTGCCACAGCGCAAGCAGGGTTATCAATACAAAGGGGAAGGTGTAGCGCAGTGCAGGGCCAGGGCAACCAAAGTTGCAAACTGCAATTGTGCAATTGCTGTGGTGCATGCATCAGCCAAAACAGCATGCTACATAAAAATGGGATTACGAAGCGCATAGATTTTTATGACCACAAGTCGAAAGGTATAGTGTTGTGATGTTGTAGGTACTTTATGGGTCCTTGTGGGCAGAGAGAGAGAGTGTGAGAGCGGGAACTCAACCCGTACATATATGCACTTTGCTGCAGCACTGAAAATTCATAGCAAACGGATTGGGAATCAGAGAGATCTGGGCACCGAAATGCAGAAAGCAAAAAGCTAATGAGGATGATGACGATGCATTAGATAGAAATGGCACGTCGCCGTCGTGCACTTATTTTGCGCAAAGTCATCTGGGAATGCTTGGCAAATGGAAATCACTTGTTTTTCCTTACTCAGCTGCTTATTCGCCTCCAGGGAACGTTTGGGGAAGTTGTTTTCGAAACAAAGCGCTTCGGGACAATTATATTGGTATGGAGTGTTGGAAATGCAATTGATGTGGATTTAATTTGATTTTGATTATGGGAATTTGCCATAAGCGATGTGAAAGGGAATGGTTTTTAAGCAAAATGCTTTGCATTTTAGTTGCAAATTTAATCAAATTAAATTGAATAAAATCTCTTTTATGTTTGGTATGCCACGGCCACAGTTAAACAAAATCTAGATGGAAGCATTATGTGGGTGTTGAAACAACAAGATGGACGAAAGCCATAGAATAATTCCATTTCAACAAATGAGAATTATAGTTTTTAGGATTTTAGAAGTATTTTTTGTGAATTTATTTATTAACCAAACTAACAGTTTAACTTGTATTAAGTTTTAAACCAGCTATTTTCAGACTGCTATAGTAACATTAATAAAAAGGCCTTACCTAAGCCATTTAATGACAGCTTTTGTTAATATCATGCCTTATGTTTATATAAAGGCTACTCTGTATTGCCACGAACAAAAAGTACTAGTACAATATTTTATTTTAAAGGGAAACAAGTAATTTTTAATTTAATTTTAATTTAAAAAATACATTATTTTTGTTTTGTTTTATTGTGTTCAGTTTATATTGCATTATTTGTATTTCAATTTTATTTCTCCTCAGTCAGTTCCCGAAAACTTTTCTATTGCATACTATAACTATTGAAATTCTATTTTAATTATAAAAGTGAAAAAATTTGTATTTACATGAGTTTTGAACTCGAGTCCTGCTCGTTCCCCTCCAGTTCTCACCACTACACCAATTCGCAATTGAAAAAAATAACATCAAACACCGACAAACACAAGCTGTTTGCATTTTAATTTCCAGTAAACATCTTTGTAAGGCCTAATACAGCCTTGTATAGAGCTTTCCAAACTCAATTTTAAAGCAGCTATTTTTTTAAAGCCTTGTATAGAGTTTTCAAACTCAATTTTAAAGGCCTTATAGCAGCTAATTTTTTAAAGCCTTGTATAGAGCTTTTCAAACTCAATTTTAAAGGCCTTATAGCAGCTATTTTTTTAATTTTCAAAGTTTGAATTGTGTGGCTTTCTGAAGTTTGGATAATATTAGCTTATTACAAACTAATATTAAAAAAAAAACGAAAAATTGGGCTTTTTACCTTGTTAGTTGAGAAAAATTAAATCAAAGGTGAATTGTTTGAAACCATATACTTCACGTTAACATTTATTTTCATTTCTATAACACTTAAGAAATTATCTCTGTTAGCAGTTCTTTTCTCGTTTACGATATTCAGTTTTTACCTCTGTTATTTTATTTATAAAAGATTTTATTTAAAAGAAACTATTATAAGATTCTTGATAATAGCAGATTAATTAAATTCGTATAAGGGCTTTATAGGCAAGCCTTACAAAAGCTGTTTGCATAAACTTGTCGTGAAAAGTCTTATAGCAGTTATTATTTGTAAGCCTTGTATAGAGATCGCCAAACTCACTTTTTAAGGCCTTATAACAGCAATTTTTTTAATTATTAAAGTTTGAAATGTGTGGCTTGCGAATGTTTGCCTCATACAAGCTCTATAAAAGCCATTGCTTGCCAAATTCTAAAAATAGGACCTTATTCAAGATAAATTGTTAGTTATTTTATGGTTGCATTTTAATAAATTAAAAAAATAAACAAATCCCATAAAATATTTTTGTTTACTCAGAATGCGTTTAAAAATAAACTACAAATTATTTTTTTTTTAATTTTTGTTAAACAAATTTTAGTCAAACATTTATCGTCCTTATTTAATAATATATCAAAATGAATTTGTCTTGTGCTAAATAAAAGCGGGTTTAATTAGTTATTTATGTAGGTATATATAAAAAATCTAACGTTTTTAAATTTCAGCAGTGGGATAAGCCTACTTTTTGTTGCACAATGCTATGAAAACAATGTAATATGTTTATAATAATTCAATGGAGGCTCAATTTCGAGACATTTGCCTGAGAAAACAATCAGATGATTCAAATTTGTTAAAGACAGTTAATAGTCTCATTGATCTTATGGCTTTTTACAATGATAGCTGCCCGAACGTCGTTTTCGAGAAAGAACAGCCAAAAATTCTTATAAAATTAAAACTTTTGTAAATTAATTTTAACTTACATGGTAGACCTCATGCGAATTGGATTCGTTCCGTAAAGGGCATAGCCAGTCATCAAAAATGATCAAACAAAATGAACGACAAGGAATCAATTCGTTTCTCCTTCTCACAGTCATCGGTGATGTCCTCAGCCTTTTTGATGGTCCTTTGATTTACGGATATTGACTAATTTCTTACAGAATTTGTAGTTTCAAATTGGCCACCAACCGTTGGAAAGTATGTTTTTTAAAGACCACAAAAGATGGATCCAACGCTCTCAATAATAAACCCTATAACACAACTTGTCTGCCACATATTGCCAACATCTACCCGTTTCTATTATAAAACCTTTCAGGTATAAGGGTATAAATAATATTACAATTCTCAGAAAAAAAACCCAAAGGAATTGATGGAATTACATTGAATTAATTGAAATTTTTAAAAGCAGCAAATTTGAAAACCTGCATAGAATCTATCATTTCATGTAAGTTTGGCTGTTGACAACGATGAGTTGAACATAGGAATCCAATACCATCGCTCAATTCCAGATATTTTATTTTGATGCAATTTTTTGCTATATTTTGTCAGTTTCAGGTTTCAATTGTATCTGATAAAAACAAGAGGCAAAACTACATTCAGTTCGGGACAATCATCGATTATGGAACAGATAATGAAGATGAATGAGATGGCATCCATGGTAATATTAATGAAAGAAACACAGTGTTTAATTAATGGATAGCTTGATGATAAATTCAGGCAATTTTTTACAGAAATTTGCGAACTAATTACACAATTCTGTTCATAGAAATGTGTACCAATTTCCCAACCATTAACACTGGTTCCCAACTCCATCTACATTTGAAGCATGTTTTTCGGCTATTAACGACTTTTCGCCTACATAACCAGAGCTGGGAAGAAAATGGGGATAATACTTTATAAACACTCATGCAACTACCCCAAACGGGTGCACCAAACAAGAGATTAGTGGCATAGATTGATGGATACGCCAATTTGGAGCTGAAGAAATTACCCAAAATCTCTGAAAATTAACTAATACCAATAAAGTTTGATTAAACGGCTTAACGTTTAATCACAGGGAAAATTATTTTGGATCATTAATTTTTATCTTTGTCTTTATATCTTTATGTTTATCCTTACTTTCATAATAACTGAAGTTGTATGTATCTGATGTGTATATATAAGAATATCCATGGTCATATAATTTTAGTGTAATACATTATTTCCGAATCTGTTGACACAGGGAAATTGAGATGTGATGTGTTTTCTTTCCATGGAATACCGATTCAATAAAAAAACATGTATTTCCAGATAATTGATTTCAATGTTCATTATTGTTATTTTGCAATCTATTTGTAATCATCGCTCAGATTACCTAATTTGCAATCAGAACTATTTTATTGTAATAAAATGCAATAGAATTTTTGATTAGAAATAGATAATGTTAACATTATATAATTGACTCGTCAGCGCATCACTTGAAAAAAACTGGATCGATTTTACCTTTTTACTTGAGATTATATATAGGGAAGCCTAAAAAAGTGATCGACAAAAAATGTCTGTCTGTCAGTCTGTCAGTCTATTAGCCAGTCAGTCTGTCTGTCAGTCTGTATTGTATATATTGATCTAGAGCCTACAGCCTAAACGGCTAACGCGATTAAATTCTTTTGACATTTGTCAGAGGAGAAATTGAAATTTTATTTTTTATTATTTGGTATTTTCGGTAACGGCTTTTTGGATTTTTGTCAAATTTTATATTTGAGAAGATCTAGGTAGCTAAAGTTAATCTGCATATCAAATTTTTTAATAACTTTTCTTTCTAATTAAAATTAATTTCAACATTTTTTTTTGAAAAATTAATATTTTTAAAACTAATGAAAAAAAAATATTTTTAATTTAATAATTTTATCTAAATCCGCCGTCCTAGAATTTTCGAAATACTTTATTTCATAAATTGTTATTATACAAGACGTGTGATGGCGTACTCCATTTTTACTAAGAACCTTTAAGTGTGGTTTGGACACTTTTTTTTAATTTTAGATAGTGTTGCTTTTCTACGTTAATGTTACTTATTTTTTTAAATTTTATTCGACGATGTGGCCGCACATATCAGCAATTACATGCGATCCAATTGTGCAATTTATTTAATATGTAATTTTCTAAAGGAATGAAACATAAATTATTCCTCTACTAAACCCTGTATAATGTCAGACAATATTGCTTTATCTTTAAAAAGGAATCATAACGTCTTCAGTTTTAAGGATTTACGTGTCCAACTTAGAATTTAATCACTGATTTAAACTCAAACTCTTCACAATCCTCAATATTTTTAATAATGAATTAATATTTCTTTGTCAACTATACTATAATAATCAATGATAAAATTGATGCTTCTTACATATAAACCTGTTTTGATTAAAATTACCTTGAAGGTTCAAAATATGGAATACATACATGAAGCTTTAAGCCGTATTAGTTGGCTTTTAAAACTTAAAGCTTGTCTATGGACTGCAACAAGAAAAAAGTGTGTTAAGTAAAATCAATATTTTGAATCAGTGCTATTATTGTCGTGATTGTCACATTGTCACTTCATCATAGAACCCAAAATGTAGCAAAAAAAATATAAAATGAATCCAGAACTCTACTGGCTCTGCCATCATTCTGAATTCATTGAAATCAATCCCAAATCACTCTGACTACTATTTTTGGAAAAAAAAAGTTTGGCACTATTCCACCAATAACTATTATTGAACCACGTTTATATAATATCAGTTGATTTTTGTCGGGGTCGTTGGAATCACTTCATGTGTTACATTTCAATAATTCGCAGTTTATATTGCGAATAATACCTTAGGTAATCAAACACTAACCCATATACACATACAATGTGTATAATTATATACAAAAATAAATCAAGTATACGACCGAGTGACTTCTAAGCACCGACCACGACCTCTATTAACCGAATTTATTAGTCTAAGAGTAAACCATTGATTCCATTCAAATCTTTTTACGGGACATTAATTTCGTCAGTGATGATGATGCAGAGTAATTAGGAGGAACTGGTCTCTGCTCTCTGGTGACACAAAAGCCAGAAAACAATAAACTTGGATGCTGACGCAGCAAGAAAAGGAAGAACAGCATAAATGGTGATAATACTTTTCTTTTTTTCTTCTGAATGTTTTTTGTGGAATAAAATAATCTAATCAAATTAAATGTTGTCAGAGCCAAGGATAATACAGTCCAAGTCGGATCTGGGACATAAATTAGATTAGAGATATTACTTGCAGAATTTGATGGTGTCGTTTGGTCCTTGATTATGGCGAGAACGTTTTTTAATAAGGTTAAGAGGAGATTTTGCAAGCCAGAGGATTTAATTTATGTAAAAAAAGTCATAAAATTGAAAGTGAGTGGAACTGTGAGTGGATTTTTCTTTGGAACAGCTGGAAGTATAAGGCAAAAGAAAAAAAAACATTTGGTTTCTGTTAATTCCGTTGTTTGTTTCAACCAAATTTCTTAGAAAAAACTTGGACAGCATGTACCTACATATCTTAATTATAAAAGGTAGTCGAAGAGTGCCTTTTTGATTTAAACGCCTTAAAAATGCAGAACTCAGCGCCCTGTCCGATGAAAAGAAAGAAATCACCAACTATTAGGAAGGAATTATTCAATTTTTCAAAATTTTTGGAGGAAAATTTGTAGAAAGCAACATTCATTTCAATTGAAGTTTTTAGATGGTTTGAATTCAGAAGTTTACGAAGGGTCGTGATGCGGGGCGTGGTTATTTATTGAAATAGAATTCTAAAGACTTACTTAATTTCTTATTTACGTAAAAGATAGAAACTATTGTGAGGTACACTTCACAACTTTAACAAGTGGCAGTGGCGCAATATATTAGGTGTTTGCTTGCTAACCAAAGGATCATGAGCAATTTTTCAAAACTCCTAGTGCAATCTAGTTGACATCCAATTAGTCTTAAGTTTGAAAGTTGTCAGCTAATTCTCGATCTACTACGACGAAAAAAATTCTGTTTCCCATTTCTAATTCTTCTACTGTGGTATATTATGAGTGTAAAAATAACTCCTAATACAGCTTAAAAAAAAATTAATAATTTTTTCAAAAATAATATCGTCAACGACACTACACCTTAACAGTTTATTAATACAGAGCCAAGCATTAAATTTTAAATATTTTTTTCTGACTGTTGCATTTTATAAAAAAAAATTTAAAAAAATATTATAATAAGAAAAATGGACACGACTGGGTCGCACGTATTTGGTCTTATGTGCCTTATTACATTGGACGGCAAGATCTTTGACAAAAACAAATAACATTTACGTTGAAAATATCACAATTTGAACTTAAAAAAACTGACAAAACCACAATACTTAACGATTTTTAGTAAAAATGAAGTACACCATCAGGCGTCTTAAATAACAAAGAATTTATGAAAGAAGTATATCGAAAATTGTAGGACGCAGTTTTTTTTTTTGATTAGTTTTAAAAATACTGATTTTTCAAAAAAAAAAAAAAAAATAAATACAAAATTAATTTGTATTATAAAAAAAAAAGAGATTTAAAATGTTGATATGCAGAATTATTTTATTTTTTTTATTTAATTGGCTATCTAGATCTCTTTAAATATAAAATTTGACTTTTGTTTGCTGAACATGAGAGGTTTTAATTTAACAACTTTTTTAAAAAAAATTAAAAAAAATTATTAAAGAATGTAAAATCAAGCTAAAAAAAATTAAAAAAATTCCTTTTTTAACCATAAGTTCTAAAATTGAAGACGACAGGCTCAACCGTTTAGGCTGTAGTCCAAAATACATCCGAACAGACAGACAGTCTGCCAGTAACTCAAATATGTTTATCTATCATCCTAATGCCATGTTTGATGTTGTCTCAAATTTTAATCCGCACGAATGCATAACTGGCATTATAGTACCTAAGTACAATCGCAAGTTGAAAGAAAACCCTAAAATTTTCGTGCAGATCTCGTTAAATATGACGGCAATGGTGTAAAACGGGAAAAATATTCACAAACAGTTCAGGTGTGATACAAGATACTAGTGTCCCGGAAGGCTGTATTTTGAGCTCTTTAATTATTCTTGCTTTTTTCATTCCTGGTGGTGTAGCTTTTGGAAATGTGACGTTTAAAGTCTTTCTTTATGCAGACGATTTCATGTTTACTCATAAAGCAAATAACTAGTAACAAATAACTGTTAAACAATTTTTGTTTGATATGTGAGACCTCAAAATCAAGTCGAAGATCATGCTTTTTTAGATCGAGGAACCAAGTTTCTAGAAAGGGCCGTATTTGTTCTTTGAACGGCTCTATTTTAGAAGTAGAAGAGGAGTATAAATACTAAGGGGCTGACATTCACAAGCAATTAAAATTTTCGAGCTCATATTAAAAATAAACTTGCTGTACCAAAAACTGGTATAAGCTCAATGTTTTATTTTTTTACTTGCGATTATAGGTACTATAACGCAAGTTATTCATTCGTGGAGATTAAATATTTTGAGATAACAATCAAACATGACATAACGATGATAGAGAAACATATATGAGTTACAGGTAAAATTCTGTCTGTCTGTCTGTTTGTCTGTCTGTCTGTCGGTCTGTACGGATGTATTTTGCACTGTAGCCTAAAGGGTTGGTCCAATTGTCTTCAAATTAAGAACTTACAACCTTATGTAAGTTTTGAAATTCTACAGAGGAATTTTTTAATTTTTTTTTTTAGCTTAAAAATTAACGGCACCTGTCATATAACAGTTATGTAAAAGTTTATTTTTCTCGAAAACTGCTCCAAGAATTTTTATGAAAAAAAATCAGTGTACTACTGTAGGTAAGCATTTTATTTTGGTGAAAAAAATGTAATATGGTAGGCTAAAAACGGTACCTCCCATATGACCGTTTTTTTTTCTTTGGCTTTCTCGAAAACTGGTGATCTGAATACTATACAAATTGATATTCAAGACGATGTAGGTAGCCTAAGTAATTTAGCATTAACTTTTTTGGTTTTTTTTTTTGTATTTTTAATAACTTTTTTTTTTTTTTTTTTTTTTTTTTTTTGAAAAATCAATAATTTGAAAACGGGTAAATGTTTTTTTTTTAATTTTGTTTTTAAATGTATGTTAATTTTGTGCTTAAGTTTGTATCCTTAAATTATTTTTTTTTAATTTAAAAACAAAATTCTTAAAAATAAACTGTTTTATTTAAGAACCTTTTCTATGATTAAAAAAAATCACATTTTCTAACATTTCTTGAAGAAATAAAGTGGCGTTTAAATTATTTCACTCAATACAATTAAACGTACTTTATTCGAACAATCAAAAGTCACAAAAATCGAAAAAAAATGTTGATGTTAAATTTAATTTTCTTAAATTTTATTCTACAATGTGACCGCACATAGGAGCAAGTACGTGCGATCCAGTCGTGCAATTTATTTCAATAGCAGACTTATCGTTCCAGCTTTTTAATTTACCGTTTTGACGCAACCGACAAAAGCTGTAGAAATTGAGTGCGCACTTAAACCAAACGGGAAGAACTCAAATTTAAATTACAAAAGTTGAACTGGCTTATTGGAAAATACTCCAATCCAAGTACCTTTAACGAGTTCCTTATCAACAAGCAAGTGCTTAAACCCCTTTCAGAATATAACTTTTTACTTTTACCAAATCAAGTTATAAGCAAGGCAAACCCTGCAATCATATCAAACAAAGCTCTCAGAGCAATGACAGTATTGGCTCCCAATAATTTCATTGAACCATATTTTGTCATTCTCCTACAGCCGGAAGTATATTTTAAGTTGGTACTTCTTAAACACAAACTTGAAGAAGGGGTATATGATATGCCACCCAATATTCTAAAAAAATTGTTCTCTGACAAACTCATTGCGCAGCTCTTATTTGTTGTAAAGCTTCTCTCTGTGTAGATGAAAAATTGCGTTATCAGCTGGAAGGAAGCTTGAACCTCAAACTATCGACTAGTTGCACCTAAATCCTTTTCTTTCTAAACAAATTGAAATATTGATTAAATATTATTTAAGAAATTGTTTGAAGAATTCACCATTCTTCAGGGAAATTCGGAGATTTTACGATTCTGAAAAAGACGAAAGCAAGACTTCACTCTGCATGGTTCCACTTCATCTTCAACACATTTTCTACATTCTCTTAGTCTTTAGAAATGCCGTCGATAATGGAAGTAAAGATGTTGAAATTCTTACAAGTCCATCATTAATTCTTCCAGAAATCACTGCCCCATATAAAAATGCAGTACAATTTTCATTAAAAATAACATTCATACCGAAACCTTAAAAATAAAAACAACATTCTTCCCGCCTTTATATGGCACTCTCTGCCTACCCACTCACAGAAATTGCAAATATTTGCTTCAGTTAAATATCTGCTCCTGGCTACCGCCGCATTCAAATCTTACTCAAACTACTCTCGTAAATGGGTGTGTGCTCCTGGGTTCGTAAGTAGGTAGTCTAGTCGTCCAAAAGCAGCATGTTTCAGCTTAAAGATACAAAGCTCGTCGCCTATCCAAAACACGCCAAAGAGATACCAAGATACATTCCCCAGATACACGGCGATACATCAACATGGAGTGGCTAATTAAACCTTACATTCATTTCCAAGTGCTGCAGCTACCACATGCAATTTAATTGCATCCGCCACCATACACTGCCTGAATTACACGTTGCCACGTACTTGCACTCCACCACTCTGCAAGTAGGCATTCCTGTTTACAGGCTTACTTTTCCTTCATATGGATAGAGATAGAGCCCATCTCGCCGAAGTGGATTTCTAAGAACCTAATGGCTATAATGTGCTCCGCCATCCAGCCGGCAGAAAAGATTCGCTTGTACCGCACAAAAAAGGTGCAAAACGAATAAAACTCGAATTTCCTGCCCCATCAAACGAGTGACTGCCTCCACTTTTTCATTCGTGCAACACCGAGCGCGGCCAAAGAACCGATAGTATTTTAATTTTCTTTTTTTGTATCTGAACTCTAGATTTTTTTTTATTTAGGTAAATGCCTCTTGGATTTGTGTTTCTTTGGATCTGTTGGCGTTTCTTGTTTTCTTTTTCGACTGTCGATTTGGATCTGGACGGAAGACCGAAGAAGCAAGAGACAGGGAAACGCTAAGTGAAGGTACATATTCTGTCCGCCTAATGAGCCTGCTGAGTACTCCACTCCATACATGCTGCTATCTCGAAAATGCCACATAATCTCATCAAAAACATCATTATAGCCCCCCGTGCAGCTCCATCCGTGCAGAGTAAACAGGTTACCCAGCTCTGGCGATGGTCAAACTAAATATTTTTAGATCCAATCGTAAGGTTTTTTTTTTCTTTTTTTGGATTCATGAAAATCACGCGAAAAATCGCGCGTAAACTTCTTCAAGCTAAAATGAGATTTGCGCCAAAGAAGTATCTGCTTACGGCGAACAAAATAAACGCACACAGATACGCACTCATACATCCCCAATATCGATAGCTGCTATTTTGGGACATGACCACCACCGATGGGGTTGTTGGTTGTTCTGCTGGTGGGATTGACCACCGCACACAGAGGACACTGCTTCGACTTTCGGAGTCATAGCCCGGCCCGGTACAGAGACTTGAAAAGTAAATTATTTATAAAACGCTGCCGTTGCCGCCGCCACTGCGTCGAGCTTCTAGCCATAGCTACTTGTATCTGTGACCGCAATTGATTTATTTTTATTACCGCATATCTTTATACCATACTGATGTTTACTTTGGCTTGATGTGGTATTGGTTTGTGTATTTGATTCCCGCCAAAAAACAAAAACACAAAACATAAAATTGCGCCAAAGTTCAGTTGGGAACTGCTTCGTTGTTTTTTTGTCTGTTTGCTTGCGATCATAAAAACGTCAAATTATATATTCAATCTGTTTTGATGTGTTGTTGAGAAAAAATGCACTGTTCACGCAATCCATGAAGTCAGAATTGAATTGATGCGATGATGGAGGGATTGCTATTGCCGGCTTAGCATATTCACTCGGGCGCCAGTTTTCTTTGAGTTTGAAGGAAAAATCAATGAAGGAGCTCCTTTGTGGGGACAAGTCCTTAGGGCGCATGGACCTTTTTTATTTAAACTAATAGAGAAGTTGAAGGTTCGAGTTGAACATTTGTCAATGTTCTTTGCCTGTTCAATTTTCTACATCAAAGTTATATCAAAGAAGACAAAAGACTTGTTTCGAATCAAAGAAAATATATTTTTCAACTGGTAAAAAACATTTTATAGCTAGTTAATTAGAAATAATTAGTTTGTATGTCCTTGTCTGCATTGATAAGGGAGTAAACTGAATAAAGAATTCGATAAAACTGTTACAAAGCATATTTACAGTGGCGACAGGAAGATGTCAGACTTAAGTAAGTTCTGAGCTTAAAAGTTATGCTATGATACCATCTTCAGATTTGCTAACAATAGATATTTCAGCAAAAGATTCACAAAATTTACCATACACAGATGCAATTGGGCTAAATGTTTAATAAATCTTCGCCCAATAGAACACAATATATATGTTTTTTGTGGATGACGTAGTGTTTTTAAAGTACATGAGAGTTTTCCCAAGACCAGTAATACATATTCTGTTTGTTGACAAAGCCGTTTAGGTAAAAATGCTCTTCATCATTGAAGATAATGAAATTGGTCATCTTCTTTCAACGTTTCTAGAGCCGAAATCGAGAATTTTTACGCCGTGTCATTTGATTGAGGTGCTATTAGTCTTGTAATGATGTAGGCGCTGCTAATTTTGCAAAATTCGCCTTGTGATGCCCAATTCTTGAGAACTCCCTGTAATCGACTCCTAATTGGCAATAAATATTCCGGCACTTGTAACAATGTTTTCTAAGTGGCACAAAGAACATGGAACAGCACAAATGTAGGCTCTAATAAACAAATTTTAATCTAAAACGACTATGACAATAATTTTTACCAAAAATGGGATTGAACGCTCATAAAGTTGCCGTCACCGACTTAGAATATAGTTAAAAAAAATTAGTTATTTATCGTGATCGTGAGCCTAACCACGATGAACTCTTTTAAAATAAATATTTTGACATTGGCAGTTTAGTCATTGGTTCAAATGTACGTTCACAATGGAAAGTTGTAAGTTCCTGAAGAAATTAATGTCACGTGGAAATCAAAGAGTTCTTCTAAGATCCATCTTTGGACACTAATTTTTCACAAAATTTACTCCTGGGCAGAATATCAGCTTCATAAACAATAGTGCTCCGTAGTTTAGTGGTTAGTGTGTCGGACTGCTAAGTGAATGAGCCTGGTTTCGAATCCCGCTCATAGCCACCTTCTTTTCCGGGGTACTTCTTCTCGAAAAAGCGCATCTCATGTAGTCGTTCGGATTCGGCGGTAAACTGTGGGTCCCTTCCATCCTTGCAGGTAAAAAACACACCCACAGAAATGGTTGAGAGTATAAGCTTTTTAACGAGCTGTCGCGCCAATAAATAAAAAAAAATTAATTAAATAAATAAAAATAACGATAAACCAGATTTGAAGTTGTATTCCACACCTTAAGATAACAATAGGTGTTTCATAGATTTTTTTAATTTTTCAAATGTTTTAAAACTAATCATTTTCATTAATACATGCATATGTTTTTTTTATTTTTTCAACATTTAAATTTTGTTGAAGTCTAAAGCGGCATATAGTATATAGGTACATAGTACACTACAACTACATATTATGTTTTACTTTGCATGTATGTATGTATATAAACCTATTACGGTTACCTACACACTTAAAGCATTAATCTTCAATTATTCATTTCTATGTTTGTTTTGAATATCTTCGTAAAATTGAATTGAGTTCATTGAGGTTATGTTCACAGCATCATAATTTTCAATCATTTTACTGACGAAAAATTCTGAAAATTTGCTGAAGGTGTTAACGAAGACTAGGTTGTTCTCACGGATAAACTCTATTGCGCAAAATTATAGTCATTTAACTTGACTCTAAAATTTATTTAGTGTGAAACTAGGTTGAAATTTGTATGAAAACATGAGCTAGTTTCACATTAAGTTTTTAATAATATCGGCTTTATTTGTCTATAATTTTGCCCCTTTATATTTCAGATTCACCCTATAAGCTATTAGCCTAGTCGCATTCGGAGGAATGTACAATAAATAGAAATGAAATAAACGACTGGGTCGCACGAACTTGTTCTTATGCTATAAAATTGCTTAGTAGCTGCATATTTCTGAATGTATATATTAAAATTAAACTAAATTTTTTTCGAAAATTCTTTCATTTTTTTAATTAAATTAAGAGTTTTCTCAGAAAAACTAAGTATGCAATAAAATTTGAAAACTAAATGTCTGTCGAAAAAAAAAATATTGAAAATCGTTCGACCTGTTTTTTTAAAAAGTGTTTTTTTTGTAAAGCTTTTCGAAAAAATATTTAAGTTTTTTTTAGTATGTCAATATAAGAAAATCTGTAGTTTTTATCTGAGAAAATTATTTTAAAAAAATTCAATCAACTCGTTTTCAAAATATTTGGAAAACCAATTTTTTTTTAAAAAATTAAAAAAATCAAAAAAAAAGTTTTTGAAAATTTTGAAATGCAATATTAATTGAATTATAAATGACTTCCTATGTGCAAAATTTTATTGAAATTGGAGTAATGATTTACGATAAAACCGCATTTGAAATAACCGGTTATATGAGAGGTACCGTTATAGAACAAATTTCGAAAATATCATTCTAACTGAAAGATGTATTGTTGTAAAAAAATAGCACCCTGAAAGTTTTATAAAAATCGTTAGAGCCGTTTTGGAGAAATCAAATTTTTTGTTAAAAATTGTATGGCAGGTAACGTTATTTTTCGACCTTGAGCAAATATGAAAAACACACTACCAAATAAATACTAAATATCAAGTTTGAAGCAAATCGGCCCATTCGTTTAGGCTGTAGAGGTGTGAACAGACAGACAGACAGATGGACGGAATTTCCGGACCCCATTTTTTCGACTTCTCTATCATCGTAATGTCAAAACGAATCTTTATGCCAGTTGTTCAAATTTGTCCATACCAAATTGAAAATTGAACTGAAAACAGTCCTTTATATCTCTCTATTAGCAAATTATATTATAAACAGTAAACAACAAGTGGAAGGATAATACACTAAAAAACTGCAAAAGCTAACAATCCTATATATTTATGTGTTTATCCCTTTGTCGTAACGCATGTTCGTTCGAGCTTCAAACCACAACGATTCTAAAGAAGTTGCACGTCAAAAAAACATTAAAATTATATCTTTGTCAAAAAGACGCCTGTACCTAAAAAGGATTAGCACACAGGAGCAAGTACGTGCGACCCAATCGTGCCTTTTATTTCCATTTCATCTAATTACTTGCGATTGTAGAGCTATACTATAATGCAAGTTTTGCATTAGTGCAGATTAAAATTTTGAGATAACAATTAAACATGACATTACGATGATAGAGAAAAACATTTGAGTTGCTGGAAAAATTTTGTCCGTTTGTCTGTCTGTCTGTACGGATGTATTTTGGACTGAAGCCTAAACGGTTGGGCCAATCATCTTCAAATTTAGAACTTTTTAGCGCTGTTTAACACTTTCCGAACCTTGCTTTGTTTATTATTTGTAGAATTTTGTTAAAAGAATTTTAACCCCTGCAGAATGTTGACCTCAACCCGTTAAGATGGCCTGAAAATTTCAACAAAATCCGCTCTTAAAAT
This sequence comes from Platycheirus rosarum, assembly GCA_963971375.1. Lineage (NCBI taxonomy): Eukaryota > Metazoa > Arthropoda > Insecta > Diptera > Syrphidae > Platycheirus > Platycheirus rosarum. Next base: position 38,451,785 of record OZ020510.1, on the reverse strand, counting down.
TGAGCTGAGCTATTGGTTGAGCTGAGCTATCGGTTGAGCTGAGCTGATGGTTGAGCTGAACTGTCAGTTGAGCTGAGCTGTCGGTTGAGCTGAGCTGTCAGTCGAGCTGAGTTCTTGGTTGAGCTGAGCTGTTGGTTGAACTGAGCTATTGGTTGAGCTGAGCTATCGGTTGAGCTGACCTGATGGTTGAGCTGAGCTGTTGGTTGAGCTGAGCTGTTGTTTGAGCTGAGCTGAGCTGGTGTTAGCTGAACTGCATTTTGAGCTATGACATGAGTTGCGTTGGGATAACATTTGTTAACGTTACGAAAATATTCCATTTGCGGCATAAATAAATATGTGTAATATGTTTACAGTTGTAATTTGCTTATATAGTTATTATTTTTGTACTGCTTGGTTAATGGTGATATTGGTTTTGGAATACTTATAATGTATTATGTTATGTAAGATGAATTTGCAGTTAAGCAGAGGAATGAGTTCGGATAATTATAAAATGTTTAATTATTTTATTTTGCAATGAGTTGCATTCTTCGAGGTGAGTGCGGATTTTGTATATGTTAGGTGTTAGGTATTTTTTTTTCAAGTCTGTGCAATTGCTAGCATACACTGACGACATAGACATCATTGGCAGAACTCGGCGAGCTGTCACTGGAACGTTTGCTAGCATTGAAGCTGAAGCGGCTAAGATGGGACTAGCAGTCAATGAGGCCAAAACGAAGTACCTGTTGTCTACAAAAAGGGACACACAACACCGGCGGATTGGACAAAACATCACAATAGACAGGTACAACTTTGAGGTAGTTAGGGACTTTGTGTACCTCGGATCCGCTATAACATCTAATAACAACATCTCGTCAGAAATAAAGCGAAGAATTACTCTTGCCAATCGCTGTTTCTATGGGCTAGGACGGCAATTGAGTAGCAAAGCCCTCTCTCGAAAGACAAAGGAGACTCTGTATAAGACCCTAATCATCCCAGTCCTGCTCTATGGCGCCGAGGCATGGACTCTATCTAAAACGGATGAAGATATCCTTAGTCGTTTCGAGCGTAAGATTCTTCGGAGGATTTTTGGCCTTATCTGCGTTAATGGGCTTTGGGGGAGAAGGTTCAACCAAGAACTATACGAGCTGTACAGCGACATTGACCTGGTCAAAAAAATACGCATGGCTAGGTCATGTAGAGCGAATGGACAATAATGCTCCGGCTCGCAGGATCTTCGATTCCATCCCAGAGGGTAGACGAAGTCAAGGAAGACCTCGCCTTAGGTGGCGCGCTCAAGTAGAGGATGACCTCAACCAACTTGGAGTGCAAAACTGGAGGCAGCTAGCCAAAGACCGAGCTGGCTGGATAGGAATGTTGGTTGAGGCCCAGGTTCGTCCCGAACTGTAGCACCCCCTAAGTAAGTAAGTAAGTAAGTATGTGCGTGCGTAGAGACCTGCTCTAGGATAAAAAAAAACATCATTATGGAAATTTCGTTTCTGTTTATGAAATTTATTTTATTTTAAACTATTAGGGGATGATTAATGTAAGTCCTTAAGGATTGCCTAGCTTTCATCAAGTGGTCACAAAATGGTTGTTCAAATTAATAAGAAAATAATTGCGCGATAGACTAAATTGTAAACAATTGAACATTTCAAAATTAGTAGTAAAGCATTCTACAAACTAGAACTATCGCGTATTCAACAGACAGGTTACATGTCTACCTGTCTGTAGTAGTAGTTGGGATTTTCCGATTTTTGATTAATGGCATTACGAAGACCGTTTAGGTATTTGTGAATGATTTGAAATATAAGTTTCAATATATAAGAAATATTCCCAGAATTGCATAATGTCTGGGTATTTTAAATAGGTACATTTATGTATATTATCCTTGTATACTTATACTTTTTTTACTAATAAGCTACCAGCTACCTAACACCTAACATATATTGAAAATCCGAAAAAAATAAAAATTTTAGATTAGCCGACGTTATTTAGATTAGCTTCTGAAAATTCATCTTAATCATTTGAATTCAAAATAGTCCCCACCATCATCATCATTCACCAACCATTAAAAAAATTATAACTATGTTTATTAAACAAACTACAGCTGAACACAATCTTATAGAATATTTTTTCATAAGGTTAACAAATGTTAATTCAGCTCATGTCATAGCTCAAAACACAGCTCAGCTCACATCAGCTCAGTTCACAATTGAGCTATCTCTTATGTGAGCTAGCTCTTTTTTGAGCTGTCTCGACGAATTTGAGCTATGTGACAATCTCAAATATTGAGCTAGCTCAAATTGTAGAGCTAGCTCAAAAAAGAGCTGAGCTGTGTGTTTTTTTAGCTCTTTTTTGAGCTTGTTGCAACCATAGGCATAATCAACCAGGCCCAGGAGCACCACGCAATGTAGCGCCAGTAAAGGCAAGATAAAACTAAGAAGAAGATTATATTAAAAACTTTTTTCGATTCGGATGATTTATTTTTTCTATAAACTTTTTTTGATCGTAAATTCGTTTTCGATATTTGATTCCTTCAAATATGTATTAATTGTTATCAACCCAGTCGAGCCCATTTTTTAAAAAATGTTTTTGTAATTTTACCTTAAAAAATTAACTCGAGTGGGCCTAGTTACAACTGGATGTTTATGTTTATTAATTCTCATGTTCAAAGGGCGCAAACAAATCGAATTCATCTTTAATCTTCACTTTAACGATTCACGAGTTGCGAACAAATTTACCACCCCTTAAGGTATACGAATTATGCCTCAATTTTTCTAGATCCGGCCCTGTTATTTCTGCTTCCAATATTTAAATTTCACTCCCCCATTGCCGCTCTGTGGCGGCAAATGAAATTTGAATATCGTCTTTCGTCTGAAATGCGATCGATCACCCAGATCACCCAGTCAATGGAAAACAGGCTGTGAACTCTGCCAGGCCAGTCCAAGTCTATTCTGTACGAATTTCAATGCCCTGGATAATGGCCGGTCTCACACAGTTTCGAATTCGGATAGATGTTGCACGGAAAGTGCTGTTGCGTTTTCTGATGTTGATTGACAGAATGGAGGCGAGCCGTTTCCATATCATATCTGGATGATTGGGTTACATACTATACGTGCAGACTATACTACATCACCTCTCTATATTCCGGGACAAAGGCACCTCATGCAGTTGAACAAAGTGCTTGTTTTGTATCTTTGTATCTATAAGTTGAAGTTGGTTCTTGTCTGAAAATCCAATGAACAAAACGAATGTGTGCCAAGTAAGGAGAAGCGATTAAAAAATGAATGCATAGCCGACACAAATCACGTTTATGAATTTTTAACGACATTTTTGCGCATAATAAATCGGTTTGGGTTTTTGTAATTTAAAGTTGTTGCGGCTTGAGTTGGCAGCGGCCGGCGACTGCGGCGCGCGGAAGCGACCATTCTAGCCTCAATTGCTGTGTCGCCATAGAAGAGCCCATCTGAGACTGCCGATGCCCCGATTGTATGATATAGCGCCGATCCACCAAAGGTGTTCAATGGATTAGAAAATTTATTCAAAAGCGATTTCAAGGAGCGTGCGTCAGTTCGGGTGTGAATCGAATTTTAAACGCTAACAAACACTGGAATGTAAATTAACGAGCGCACCCGAGGCATACAGCATGAAGAATTTGAATTTTTTAAAAGATTGTTTAGATATTTTTCACATTTTTGTTGTTGTTGTGTGTTCTGTGAAAAAGAAGATGAAATAAATTGTATTTTTTTAAGATGGATGACGTTGGTAGCAGATTAATACGATTCGGGAATTTAAGGGAAAAGTTATTTGTTTTAATAAATTGCACTGAAAGAAACTGACATTGTGATTGGAATTAGAAAATTGCGGACCAAGGCATCTCTAAGCAAAGCAGAAGTCTTTTTCTTAGACATGACATGAAGTAGATACTCTTTCAAAGGCTGTCAAAAGTTCAAAGAAATAATCAAAGGTAAAAGTTTATAGAACTATAGAAGGTAAATAAAAAGAATAAAACCTAACTCTTACTCGAAGTTCAATGTTTATTGAAAGATTTTCATTGATGAGATATTTTTGTCTGTTTATTTGTCCAGAGAAACGTTCAAACAAGCAACCACTTAGCCCCTCCAGACAATCGCCGATATCTCGCTTAATAGACAAGCTAATAAGCACGTATTCCTCATTAAGCTTGAAGGCGACACGACGCCACTTCGGTTAACGACAAAAATACCAAAACGTTCGTTATGAGTTCGAAATCATTTTTCAAGAAGTGGTTTCTCATTAGTTTTTTTAAGGCCCCGGTTATGACATGTAATAAAATATTGCACAATAAACAAAAAACACATTTTCGTTATTATAAACCCGACTGTGACTCCCTTTTTATACAACAGCTTGCTCTGTTCCAATTCAGAATTCACCCACTAAATGCGAGCATTATAATAAAACCGAATGGTAATAAAAACATTTTTATGATCAGAAGGGGATCTTTCAGATACAAATGCTACTTGTTTTGTTGGTCTTTTCGGTTTTAGTTTGATAATCTTTCGAATGAAAAGAGGATGAGCATGGGAAGCTGTCTTGAAAAAATAGACATTGTTTGACCGCCAAGATTCAATTATCACCTAAATCTGTATTTTGCTTTTTTTCCTTTTTTTTTGGATAACTTTGGGTTTCTTTTGAGAAAAAAATTGTAAGGTAAAAATAATAGGGTTTTATAGGGTTATTAGCATAAGATGTGACATAAGTCTTCATTGGTTGGGATGCGATAAAAAATGTTATTTAGGGGAGATGAGGCAATTTTCGACCACAAGTTCACTCTGTTTGTTTTTTTTTTTTTTTTTTTTTTTGATATAAGACGTGCCAGCTAAAAAGTCACGTTTCTATGGAATAAGGTTGGAATTTGGAGGGATCCATTTTTTTGCTTATGGATGATAAATGCCAGGCGTATCAGCCAAATTTGGAGCTCCAAAGTTTTTGTTTTACTATTTGTTTTCCGTATTATATACCTTTTATAATATTCTGGTAAAAATTCATGCAAACTTTAACTGTTTTTTTTAAAATTTTTTTTTTTCAATATTAATATTGAGACATCACCAAAACATTTTCAAATGTATAGTTTTGACAGTAGTATAATAATTCTGCATCAATTCCTGCTGGAATATATCTTCTAGCTCTTTTTTTATAATTCACGCGCGCACAAGGGACTATTTGTTTCACTTTTAATGTAACACACTGCGAAGGCATTATGAAGAAAGGAAGGGGAGAGATAGGGGGTGTGGATTAACATTGGTTTTGAATGTTTGCAGATCAAAATGGCAAGTGAAAATCTCACCGGGTAAACTATTCCAAATTCGTGTTGTTCGGCTAAAAAAAATCCCTATATTTCACGGTAGGTACGTCCGAAATTGAGCTCAAGGGTGAACTGATGGAGATTCCTTACGAGACGAGTATTACGGGGGAACCTTTTAAGGGGAAGAATACAGCTTGCTACTTCGAGTGAACATTTCTTTATAAAAGAAACGATAAAACAAGGAAAGGCAATGTTTCATGTTTCGTTGTTCGAGAGGGGAAATTGTTTCAGCGGCACTTCTATTTTTATTTCTATTTCTATTTCATACCGAGTACTGAGAGCTTTTCGGTTTCTTCGACGTAAGTGTCATTCATGGACAATGGGCCAGCCCATACGAGACTATTTAATCCGGACTGAAACCGATTTTCTGGGCAAGGGAAGGGAAACGTTTGGTATAAATTGGACTGAAATCTTCAACCAACTTTTAAGTGGATGAACAAAGACTGAAACAAATACACACACAATTTCTTACATATCATTTATAAAAATGAAGAAAAGAGTCGGAGACAGAACAGAGCCCTGGAGCACACCAGCATTTATTTTGTGGGAATTAGACTTGAATCCGTCCAATACAACTTGTATTGAATAGCTTCTGATCCAACGCACAAGAGTATCATCGATCTCAAAAACACGCATTTTCGATAAGAGAACAATAATTTTACCTTCACCAAAGCGATGTAAAGATTTGTTCCACTGTTCGGTGAGATATGCCATCAGATCACCAGTAGAACGGTTGCTGCAGAAGCCATAACTGACGGTTATGGAGAAGCTTTTGATCTTCGAGATATTCCTTAAGTTGAAGGTTAATCCCTAAGGAGGAGGGGAGGATGGGTCACCTTTCTTAGGGACAGGCTGGACAAATGCTGTTTTCCATCTTCTAGGAAAGATTTCAGAAGAGTAGGAGCGATGGAAAAGCCTACGCAGTGGCTTTGTGAGTGGAAGAACACGTCTTCTGAAGAATTGTGGGTATACCACCCTGGGCAGCGGATTTGTGTATATCGAGATCTTTGAGAACTTTCGCTACTGTACTAATTTGGAAAAAAATATGTCCCATGGAAAAATTTACATTCTCTAGTACAGGAGGAGCAACGTTGCTGTTGCTGTTAGGTAGCGTGGAGGTGGCAGCGAAATGGGCGGCGAGCAAATTTGCCTTTTCTGAAGAGTAAACAATTGGTTTGTTATTGTCGATGAGCGTTGGAACCGAAGATGTTGAGAAGTTTTTAATATTTCTTACAAATGACCAACATTTTTTACTGCTTTTGGGACACTGCAGAATTTTTTGCCGTGATTTTTGCTCATGCAAAAATTTGGTTCATTCAATTTTAACGGAGTTGCATGAGTTCCTTGCTTGTTTGTGCTTTTTCCGAATTTCCTCTGTAGGGTTGGTTTTGTAGGATCGTAAATTTACTTCTTTGAGCCTGAGCCTTTTTTACACTCAGAATTAAACCAGGACTTTTCTTTAGGCTTGATGCTTTTTACTCTGTTAGGAACAAAAGCTCATATCCCTAGAAGAATCACATTTGTGATCATTTCAGAACTAGCATCAATATCACTATCGATGAAGCATAGTGACCAGTTCAAGTTTCGGAACAAAATATTCAGGCCGCCCAGTTGGCTTTCTCGTATTGCCAAACGGTCCTGGAAAATTTTTCTTTAACTGGATCGGTGGAGGATGAGAAATTAGCTGAAATAACACAATGGTATGAAGTGGTGGTTTTGTGCATATGTTAGAAATCTATGATTTTTCAAAATCAACCATAGACTTCTAACACAAATCTTTGTGTGAATTCAACCTTAGATATTTAGCGATTGATGAACGCAATATAAAGGAAGAAGTGTTTGAATGCCTTCTAAGTGTTGATTATGAACTTGTATCAACTAATAACCGTCTGCAGGAACAATTCAATTGAAATGTTTAACTTAATTAGATAAAACTTGTTAAAATATGACGAAAACTGTTTTGGTTTAAAAAACAAATAAAACATACAGCTCCTTAGCAGAATTATCGTGGAACTCGAGCGTAGGAACCGATAACCAAGAAGAATGTCGCACGCTTTTTACAGATGACTCACCAATGACCTTAGAGATATTGCAGCTTTTTGTTTATGTACAAATTTTCCTTTACGAATTCTGTCCATCTGGGTTGGATAAGTAATTAGTCTTGAGTGTTAGTGTTTGCGGATTATGTACATTGAAATCACCCGTAAAAAAAGAGTTCAGTCTGAGGATAACGTGCAACAATTCTTTGTATGAAACTATGGAGGCTGAGAAACGTTCAAGTTCTTTGCAAGCTGACACTCTGCCGAAATTTAGGACCCTTATTAACTAAACATATACATATAAATTATGAAGGTAAAATCTGTGTTTTAACATAGACCGTATTGTGTTTGAAGTTGGTATGCTAAATCATACTTTATATAAACTATACGAAAACATAATAAATGAAGAATAATGGCACTAAGTTAAATTCCGAGTGGTTGTTATTTTCCCCTACTTGCCTTTCCTTAAGTGCCAAAATAGTTGGCCTGTTCAACACTGTCAGGCCAGCCGAGAGAGGGAGGGTAAGGGGTGGGTTAGCCTCGGGTCCGTAGTTCTTCGAGAGCCCAAAGTTCGTATACACAGTACAGACATTTTTCGTAAGTGCACGAATGAACTTTATAGATCTTCAAATAAGTTTCAGATTTTTTAATACCAATTTTGGCTAATGTTTTGCCTAATAATTGAATTAATACGCCCTTGCATTTTTCAGAAAACTTTATCTCTGCGATAACAACCAAACTTAGTCAGAGGTTAACTGCAATAGCTAGTTTAATTTTTTAAATAAAAATCATGTCCCGTATTGCCAAACTGTACATCAGCACAGACATCGAGCGATCTACAACATACATATGTACAATATTTTGCTCAAATAAATTTAGAGCTACTATATGTATGTAGTTCGTCTGAGTCGGTATACATTTTGCTCAAAAAAGCTTAGAGCAAAGTTCCTGTGATTAAAGACAGTTCATTGAGATTCGAGTAGCTTGCGTCAGCTATATCTTTTGTGGGTCTATAATGTTAAGTGCATTCTGTTATTTGCTGATAATTTTCAAAACAAGCATCACATTGCCTAGCTATTCTGCTCTCGAAGGACTACGGGCCCAATGGTAATCCACCCGTTACCCCCCCCCCCCCCCCCTTCACGACAGTCCTTATGGTGGCAATGTAAAGAAAATCTTCGGTCAATAATTTGTCTGGTTAACTCCTAAACCCCTAAATCATGTATTTTCTGGTTAAAATTTAAGTCAACCAATGTATTCATTACTTAACTGTTGGAATAACAATTACTGGTGAGATTCGCTTCGCGTGTTGTTGAATTTAAGAAATATGGTCATCATAAAACTCGGAAAAACTGTCCATTTTTGTAAGATATAGTTATTTAATAGTGGAGTTTTTTGTAAATATTATACAAATATTTGATTCCAGAACAGAATAGATAGTCACTGTAAAAATTATAATAATAATAAGCCAACCGACAAGAATTTAAAGAAAAAGACCACTCGAATTCACAGCACTTAAAAACATTCAATCAATTAGGTATCAACGGCTGGTTTTGACAATTCTGTTCTCCCTATTCCAGACATAATCATTAAATACTAATTTTTTGGGATCAACGTCAAAAATTTATATTTTTCTGTCAGACAAGGTCCAGAAAATGGTCATTAATTACAAGTAATGACACTTGACCACAGTCCATAGACATGATAAATAGCGATCCCGAACCTGAAGGCTTCAATTCTTCAACTTTTCTGCGCACTGGCTTGGATGTATATCAATAAACTTTGATTACATTTGATCAAAATAATTAAATTAAATTCCAATTTTTTTTATATAATTAACGCACGCACAAGAGACTATTTGTTTCCCTTTTAATGTAGACCACACTGCGTGGGCATTAGAACGATAGGGAGGGGAAGGATAGGAGGTGTCGATTTACATCGGTTTTGAATGCTTGCAGATCAAAATGGCAAGGGAAAATCTCGCCGGGTAAACTATTCCGAATTCGCGTTGTTCGGCTAAAAAAAGAATCCCTATATTTCACGGTGCGTCCGAAATTGGGGTCAAGGGTGAACTGATGAGCATTCCTTGCGAAACGGGTATTGCGGGAAAAAAACTTTTAAGGGGAGGAAGTGGTTTTTAAATTCTTAAAATTGTAATTAAAATAAGCAATTATTTGATTTTATTTGGTATCTTCACAGATTTGAAATATTTTGGTATATGTATTTATTGAATTTATAATGAAATTAATCGAAATAATGGTTCTTAAGTAGTTTCTGTAAAAATTAAGATTCAATCAGATTCATCAGCAGAAGGAAATGAATCCTAGAACCATGTGAAACAAGAAATTTGATTTGATATGATTTTATTAAAAAAACGAAGAAGAGCCAAGCGAAGCCTAAGGTCACTACTTACCTTTTATCAAAGCGCTTCGTCGTTTTTTTGAGCCCTCATAACTTGGGTTTGGATTATACCAGATAAACAAAATTTTCACGATATGTTGTCAACAGCGGATTTATTAACATTATAAAGTTTTAATTGCATAGCTCTTGTATTTACTTAAGATTTTCTTGATATTCTGATTTCATCACTGAATCACTTATTATCATCAAAATTATTAGGGTACCAAATGTCTAATGTTTTAGAAAGATGAAATTTTGTATGTAATCTTGTATTAGTACACAAAACACAAAAATTCTAAAACTTTTATCCCCCAACCCCTTAAACTAGGGGATGGAAATTTGTATAGGGCTAGATGCCTGAAAGTTGATGCATTCATTTTGAATAAGGTGGGTATAGAGTTTGTGAAGTTAAGCCTTAGGGCATGTAGATAGTTAGAAGCTCTACATGAGGTGATAACTTTTTGACAGTGGGTCATATGGTCTCGTCTTTGCAACATTTTATATGCAATTGTTTTTGGTGGGATCGCTTTGTCTAGTAAATTTAGGTATACTAGAAGAAATTATCGCCAGCTAGTAATCGCTGATGGGTCACATGAACAGGAACGGGCGAGTAAAAGTGTGGTAAAGTACTTTCGTATATAACTATATCAGTATCTATTTTTGTGTATATTTCAATCGACATGTAGATGCCGCTCTGGCCAAACCGTTCGTTCATTCAGAACCTATGATGATTTGAAACAAAATTGTGAAGAATTTGTGCCAAGTCTGAGTAACAGAAGCGTTACAACTTATATTATTTTGATAAAAAAGAGTTAAGGAGCAGCAGTTTAAATTAAATGTCAAAGAAAGATGAGAAAGCTGAATTTGTAATTGTAGACATTGTTGAACCAATTGACGTAAGCCATAAAACATATACTTTCTATGCCGAAATTGATAGTCGTCCGTTATGAGTTATACATTAAGCAATTTGAGTTTAAGGCTGATAAATTCATAACTTTGGAATAAAATAAAACTACCAATAGCTTTCGATCAAAGCAAACAAAAATAAAAAGTTTTCAGTAACATCAGGATAATTTTATTGCCTATGTAAACATATTTTCTCCCAGGGTGCGATATTAATTCGTAAATTTTCTACTAACTCAAAGCTTAAGTTGTTAAAGCAAAACTAGACACAATACTCCCTTGTTAAGGGAAAATTTAAACGACCATATTTCTTTAGTTACAATAAGAAAAATAACTTTGAATTTGTACAATTTTCATATAAGAATCGTTGAAGGAGTTATGAGAATTCTGAACTCGATTTTCGGGAAAATTATGATGAAGTCACAGCAACCATTTTAGATTTATTGAGATTGAATAATGAGTTAAATTCAAGATGTCTGGAGCAGGCTAGTCAGATGTGGAGATTTATCGCCAAACGGGTGATTTGAAATTCACTTTGGCGATTGTTTGGAGAGGAGTTATGAGAATTCTGAACTCGATATTCGGGAAAATTATGATGAAGTCACAGTAACCATTTTAAATTTATTGAGATTGAATAATGAGTTCAATTCAAGATGTCTGGAGCAGGCTTGTCAGATGTGGAGATTTATCGCCAAACGGGTGATTCGAAATTCACTTTGGCAACACGAAAATCGGTTTGGCGATATACCCTAAAAATGCAATATTTTTTTGTCTGTTTGTCTGTCTATGTGTATCGATTTCTACAGCCTAAACGGTTGGGCCGATTTGATTCGAACTTGGTATATAGTATCTTTAGAGTACTCTACCCGACAGTTTTTCGAATTGGCATTCTAGCTCCAAAACTAATGGTACCTGCCATATAACTTTTAATGAAAAGCTTTTTTTTTCTCGAAAACGGCTCCCACGATTTTGAATGATGTTTTCTATGCAAAATCTATCTTTTAATTTTAATGGATTTTTCAGAAAAAGTTTTATAACGGTACCGTTTTTTTAAAATCAGACTTTCTCGTTAACTAATTTGCGGATTTTGATGCAATTTTCAAAATATATGGTGTTTTATGATTTAAAAAATATAGCTTATTAAAATTTTCCAAACATTTTTTTTTAATTTTTAATATTTAAAAAAAAAAAATTTTGTTATTTTAATATTTTGAAAACGTATCTATAGATTTTTTTTAATTTTTTCTCCTAGTATAAAAAAAAAATTCTTTAAATTGGCTTACTCAAAAAAAAAAATTTAAAATATGTTTTCGAAAAGTTTTTCAAAAAAAGTTTTTGAAAAAACTGGTCGAACGATTTTGAAATGAAAAATTCATAAAATAGAAAACAGCGAACGAAATAAGATGGCTTACAACATTTTTCCAAAAAACGTTATGAATAGTGTTTTTTTGATTTCATAAAAATTTTTCCCCAAAATTTTATTTCATATTGCTCGCCTAAGCCCTAGCCATTAGTCAAATAAAAGAAGGTGACAACCTTCATACATACGTACGTATTTTAAAGCATTTCATCATCATAAAAGCACACAGAATAAATAAGGAGCCTATGATAAACACACAAAAACAACTAACAAATAAAAAAACTATTCGATTACTACTGAATGCAAAAATTTCAATCAAGAAAACAAAAGTTTACACCTGCCCCTAAATAAACAAAATCACTGTGTTAACTTTTAATATTGTCTCTATACCTACTCGCTTAACAGTAGTTGGAACGTGTATCTTAATTTAAGTACCTACCTTCCTTCCAACCTTATTATAGGTACCCAATATCCTTAATAAATTCCATTAAGACCTACACACAGCATACGTCTATCGATGCATCAAACATAATTAAGCTATTTTAATTAATTTGATTTCAAAAAGTAAATTATTGTTATAGGTCCCTATACCTAGCATTACTACTACTGCTGATTCCCACGAATGTTTATGCCAATTGTTCAATTTTTTCCATACCAAAATGAAAATTAAACTGAAAAAAGTTCTTTATATCTTTCTATTAGGAAAGATTAGCCGTGTTTTATTGGTAAGTGTATACCCAGCGCAGTAAAATTTTATACGGCAAACAACAACAAACAATAAGTGTCAATAATTAGTTTAGTGAAATTAGTGAATATAATAAGTTGAGATAAATCTTGGAAAGAAATGTGGAAACTGGAATGTAGAAAAAAAGGATATGTTTGTTGAGTATCATGTACATGTTTTACAAGCCTTCCTGTATTTTGACGTCATCAGTGACCCAAATTGACTAAATTAAGTAAAAAAATATGGAAAGGATCCAAAGTGTTAGTTGACTTAAAATGTATATTGAATCAATAAAATAAGACACTGGACAAAACCTGCATCAATTGAAACTTAAATTACTGCAGTTTTCTTCTAAAACCGAGTTTAATTCTGTCATCAAGGTTCATTGATGACGTCATGGTTGGATATTCTATCCGGATGTCTCTGTCCAAGAATTGAGTTGAATTTGGAACAAATTTTATTCAACAAGACGTCAGTTGTCACTTCGGGGATTAAATTAAAAGGAATAATGGAGTGAATATAGCGTTTTATTGGGACTTCCAATACTGTGCTAGCTATAGATTACCAATAAAACACGGCTATTAATAACTAAAAAAACTGCAAAAGCTAACAATCCTATATATTTATGTATTTATCCCTTTCTCGTAACGCATGTTCGTTCGAGCTTCAAACCACAACGATTCTAAAGATGTTTCACGTCAAAAAAAAACATTAAAATTAAATCTTTGTCAAAAAGACGCCTCCACCTAAAAACGATTAGCACATAGAAGCAAGTACGTGCGACCCAGTCGTGCCTTTTATTCTAGATACCATCTGAAAATAAAGTTTCAAATTTAAGCCAAGCATAAAATAGATTTAATTTTGTACGAGATCCAAAAAAAAATCCTTCAACGACAATTGAATTACCTTTAAAAAATAGAAAAAAAACTACACTTGTTTACCTAACACGTTTCAAAGTTCACATGCTGATAAGTGCAGCTTATTAAAAATACGAACACCCATGCCTCCATTCAGATTCTTCTAGGTTTTCCATGCAAAATACATTTTTCATCCATTAACACCTTCACACCTTGTCTAGCCAACCGCTGTTTGAATTTCAATTAACTCTATGTCTTACCTGCCTTTTGTCTTCTTTCTATTAACACCTACCTTCCACGTGCTAAATAGTTTAAGAACGAAGAAGAAGAGAAAAGAAGAGAAAAAAACATTAATTAAAAGTAAAAGAAGAGAACAAGAAAAAAATGAACACAAAACGCTGGAAAAATGGAAAATTAAATGTTGCCAATTAATTTCCATAAGCGATCCAATTACAATTCCAAGTGCTTCCAAATTACCGATAAAATTACTTTCTAAACTTTTACACCTCCTCTCTTCCCTTATTACTCTGTCACCCATCATTGGAGGTGATGGGGGTTGCTGTCAGTTTTTTGGAGCCCAGACACGACTTACCCAACACACCACCCCAATTAACACAATTTGGCAACTTTTTTCGCCGAGAAAAGTTTTCTTGCCGAACACTAGTTGTATGAACAACCAACACAAGAGTGCCAGTAGGGGGTAGGATTTAATAATTCATCCCCCGCACAACCATTCAAAAGGGAATTTCATAATGGAAGCGCTCGGCTCGTGCTCTCGAGAAAAACAGGCAATTATTTTTGTAACGAAGTTATCGAGATATAGCCACCCCCACCCCACCCTAAAACATATCGTATTCGTATTTCAACCCCCTCTGGTGGTGACTTTGATGGAATTACAGAGGCTCTGTTATTTTTTTTGTTCGGAATTCGTTGTCGTCCTTGTCGATTGTCGATGCCTGCCGTGAAATTGCATTCGTTGAGAGTCCTCGGGGGATTATGTTGAACATATTTTCATTAGCGTCAAGCGTGAAAAATCTGATGATCAGTCATCTGTGCTGGGGTATAAGAGTGTAAATCATGCACTTAGCGAGGGTTGTAGTAAACTGCTCGACTCGTCTATTTATTTATGAAAACCCTGCACTCATACACATGAATGCAAGGCACTTCTATTAGTGTTCGGAATATTTTGCGAAAGGGGTGCTGCTAGATAGAACTCTTAACCTGGAACGAAGCAATCTTTTGGCAACGTGGACGGAAGAAAAAAACTACCCTTAAAAGCCTTGACTGGGATGAGCACGATATGGTGTGATGGTAGGTGAAGAAATGATGTTTATTTGGTGCTTTCTTGTTAGCTGAGCCAGAAGTTATAACTAGAACAAGGATGGTGTTGTAAGGTGGCGGAACCAAGCAACCAGGGCGCCTGGGTTTGGCCAGTGCTCTCGACTTCCTTTCTACCAGGCTTACGCTTAATACGTTTTATGTTTCAACCCTCTTGTGTTTGAGTTGTTGTTGGTATGGAATTGTACTTCAAGAAGAGTATGATGACGATGAAAATAGAAACAAAACAGACAAAAATATGTAAAAATGGGGTTTCACCCCTGTGTGGATATTTCGTTAACGGGAAATGTTTCTATTTGCCGTTTCGATTTATTTTTATTTTGCACTTTCTCCGGTTCCGTGCGGCAGAGCTCCACGCTCGTTGTACTCATCCGTTCAGTAGGTACTGAGTATATCGTGTGCCCACCCTTTTGAAGGGTTGTTTCAAAAATGCTGGTCGGGCAATGTTTATATTTATTTTCTTTGTTTTTTTTTATCCTGGAAGATTTTATCTGCTCGTGTTTTTTTTTGTCTTATATTTTTATGTTTACCTACCTTACTCATATTTTGGGTTGACTTGTTGACTGCGGTAACAACTTGCAATTCAATAATCGTTTGATTGCGACCCCAAACGCAATATTGGGAAATGGGTTGTCAACAGCAACTGCGGGATGATTTGTGTTGGGAATGGGAAGAGGGTTCGAATTTGTTTTTCTGTGTTTTTAACGTAACCAACAAAAAAAAAAACTTTTTGGAGTATGAAAAGTTTTTCCCTGGCCTACACGTTTAAGAGAGTTGTTTTAAGTGTTGTTGGAATTAAGGTGGTTCAAAGTTAATTGATTTAGGTTCGTTGGCTTTGATGTTTGACTTGAAAGTTGGGGCAGGAATTCGCTTATGGTATATTTAAATAATATTGACTTTAATTAGGTTGTAAGGTTCTTTTTAATAATTTATTGGAATTTTCAATCCTTATTAAACAAATTACTTTATTAAGGTAATCAAATTGAAAAGATTGATGTAAGGAAAATGAATTTCTTTTAATTCATATTTTATTTTTTGTTGGCAATAGAATAGAATACATAATTACAGGATGGAAGAATTCGTCAATAGGAACAGGTCAATGTTGACAGTTAGTGGCGCCCATTGTTCTTTTAGCAGCAAATGTCAAATGAGTTATTGATTTTTCAATCCCTGATGCAATTTACCCATTGCAAATAAATCTGATTGAGTGGTTTTCCCAACGATAAGACTTAAAAATCAGAATGAGTGTTCCTTGATGGTTGATGAAAAATTAACTCATGTTGCAATCATTTTACCGCAAACGCGATGGTGTTTCAGTCGAACGTTACGATAAATGATGAATGCCAGATCCACAGGGAATGAGGCCGTTTTTTTCTTAATTTTAATTTTCTTTATTAACCTAACTAACCTAATGTTGCACAAAAACCTAAAAACTAACTTATATATGAACTGTACTAGCTAACTGGCCCTGCGGTTGCTCTAAATCATTCACTTAACTTAACTAAGTGCCTTTCGGCTAAAAACTAACGTTTATATACATACATGTGACCCCGAACACCTCAAGCAAGAGTTGAAGGATATAGACATTGCACTTGAAAAGAATGGCTATAACTCCAAACAGAGAACCTGGAAACCCAAACCCAGCTCACAGAAACATTCGCTACCTCCAGCATTGAAAAAATGGCCTTTTTACCCTATATCAAAGGCATAACGGATGGAATTGGGCGAATCTTACGAAAATATGATGTTAAAACTATCTTTAAACCGCCAACTAAGGTTCGTCAGGTATTAAAACGCGCTTAAACGAACATATCAAAGCTATCGCTGTCACAAAATCGGCAATATGTGAACATTTGGCCTACAACGAAGATCGCTTTATACGTTTTGATCAAGCTAGATCAATCGCAAATGAAAGATTTTATGTAACAAGAATCGTCAGAGAAGCAATTGAAATTAAGAGACATACAAATTTCAATAGAGATTCTAGCTTTAAATTATCTCCAACGTGGGATCCTCTCATACGCAAAACCATAGTAAAGCAAATCAAAAAACCTATAGCCGATGTCGTGAGCTTTGCATGCACCGGTACTGCTTGAGAGCGAAAGCTAAAAAACAATAACTTAGACAACATCAATCAAACGTCAGTCTTATCCCGTGACCACGAAGTATGAAACTTCTTCGAAACGTCGGGTAGAAAGAAATAAGAAAATATTTCTTATAACGCGGTAAGTTCCGAAAGTAAAAAACTTTATCTAATACATATTTACTATTTAATTAGAAATAGGGTTTTATTTTTCACCCAGAAAGTTTAAAAAAATTGGGTAATCTGGGTAATATTTTTTTAACCTACCTTAAATCTACCTTTAACTACTTAAAATAAATTTAATCTTTTTAAAACTATACAGAACAGACACTACATTTACTTAAGTCTATCTAAAAACTATGTAGGCCGACAATAAGCAATAAAAGTCGAGTGAAATTATCGGTTAATTAAACCACCAAAACTGCTACACCGAAGCAAAATATTCTCTCCGGTCCCGATCGGTCACAGCCCTACTGAAGCGGAGGCACTTTGCTTCGCTCCCTCCGACAATGTATCGGTCTTAAAGGAGCCGCCTATTCATTTCCACAGTTTTGCGGCCGACGTGGTAGATCAACGGAACCGCCGATCTATACTGTATCAGTCAACGGCCTTGGCTCCGATAAAGCATCGCTTCCCGTGAGATCAGCGAAATCAAGCATCGTTGCGCGTGGTTAGTGGAAAGATGGGAATCGTCCGAAAACCAACTGCGTGCTGTTGACATTATGTATGGAATCGTTCAAATTCTGGCCTCGGTTTCTTACGGTGATCGAATTTTAAATGACTCTTTCTGAATTTGAGCGAATGCCTGTATTTTGTTCAACTTAAAGATACCTTAGACCAGAAAAAGGCAATAGCGGGGTGAAATCGGAATACCTTTGACGTTAATTCAAGTCACCTCTGCGAGATATAACTTTATTCTCATATCGCTCATGCCAAAATGTCAATCGTGGCGTCCACTGCATTTATCCAAAATGCGCCTCGCCACTAAAGATAATTTTTCGTTAGAAATTGGGGTCCTCTCCCAAACGCTTCGAAGCGAAATAAGCGAACAAACGGCATTGTCTATGGATCAGTTGGATTTTGTACCGGTGTACCCCAAGACCCGACACGAAAGTCGCCAAGTTGAAAAACACCGAGTTTTTCTGCACGGCGAGGATCCTCCGCCTCGGGTTCTCCCGTGAACTTTCGCCGACCGTGGTGATGTTCTAGGCTGTTCTTGGGTTCCCTTGACATACGAATGTTAGCTTATTCATTACCGGTCATCTTATATTTGGCATGCACCGAACGTTGAAGAGGTGACTGTGAAGCGTCACGACGTCTATCTATCGTAAAGTGGGGGCAAGACCGTATCGTTGTTACTGACGAACACTCATTTTAATAATAAGGTTTTATCATTTGGACAAGTTTTTCAACCGCGTAACTTGCTATTATGATCAGTAACTGAATAACAAAAAACAAGATGTCACGGTTACAATATGGCCAAAATCTACCCTTGCCTAAACTAAACATGATTCACAAAGTGAAAATGCATATACAAGTTTAACTGTTCTTCGGGAATTTTCTGTCAACGGCGTCGTTTGCCGAAAATCATTCTAAGAGGTAAGCCATATTATCATCAGGGAAAGGGTTACAGAAATACGACGAACACGAAGACGAAATGTAGATTAAACAAAATGGCGCTTCGTGGCACGCTCAGCGAGTGCCCAATGGCCATTCTACTTTACCTTAGTTGGCGCTACAATCTGGGTCGGACCTGGGCGTTAAACAACAAGCTTTTCGATCCAACACGATCCCTATCTAACTGCCTCCAGTTTTGCACGTGAAGTCGGTCGAGGTCCTATTCCACTTGCTTGCGCCACCTGAGTCTCGTTCTTCCTTTATTGCGTCGCCCTGTCCCTCCGAGGTAGAATCCAAGATTTTGATCTTCATCCGGTCTACATGACACAGCGTTTTGAGCCGTTGGACTTTTACTGTTTTGACTAGTTCTGTGTAACTGTACAACCGGTATAGTTCTTCGTTGTATCATTTTCTCCACTCTCCGGGACTAAAAATTACCCATAGAATCTTTTTCTCGAAGCAACCTAAAGCGTCCTCATCCATTTTTGACAATGTCCATGCGTCTACTGCATAGAGCTGGACTTCGATGATGAGGGTCTTATAAATGGACAATTAAGTTGCCCGAGAGAGGGCTTTGTTCAATTGCCTTCTAAGAAGATTTGGTCTAGTCTTAGACACGCCAATTTAGAAGCTTGGATCAACCCACAACATATATGCCGGTTCCTTAAAAACATTTACTCATGTTTGCCTTGTTCCTTGCCTTTGAGGACTCTAGGATGTTGGGCAATATCTTTCAGTATCGTATATTTTAGGCGTAATGCTCACCGTGCTGCCTCTATCCAAAACTTCGGAAGTGATATCATTTAGAAAAGTTCATTTTTAGCCGCACCACACGAATTTAGAATCCTCCCATGCTTGCTCTACCACTTTTATATTTATTTAAGCTTCCTAATCTTGTTGCCTCCTTTGTTATCTGTCCTTGTTTTTCCTAATGCTATGCTCTTTTTACCTTAAAAAAAATGAAAATCCGTCAAAAATATGAGTTTTAGTCAAGATTTCGACACAAAATTGCTTGAATCTAGTCCACCAACAAATATTGAAATGACGTACTTTAAGCACACAATATAATAACACATGATATACGAGCCTTCCTTAGAAGGTAAGGCAAGCACATTTCGTATCTTTTAATGGCTCTCTGAACAACGTCAGCTCAGATTGTCATTTATGACCATCATGTGCATATCGCATTAATTTATCTACACTCTGACAGCGATTTGCATGTTGTGTCCAAATCGAGCGCACAGCGAACCATCGTCCGCGTCACGGCAGTGTCAGATGCAATCGTTGCAACTACAGTAGCCAGACTATAAAAATGGCGGGTGGGCAGCAAATCTCTCTGTTAGATCATCACCTCGCCCAAGAAAGGAACTCCACAGCCAAAACAACACCGGTCAAGGCAAATTAAAAAAAAAAAAAACACACACACTCTTCAGCGCGACAGGTAAAACAGAAAATCACTGCACACAGGTAGCCAGCAGGTAAGTCAAAAGCTGTTTGACCACCAAAAGATACAAAGATACACAATGTATCCGTGCGGCCGAACAGATCACATGGCAAGCAGAAGCAACATCATCAACCAACAGAGGTCCCGAATAGTGGGTGGGTCCATAATGAGAACCAGCATGGCAATAAATCGAGTCAGATCAGGGAGATTATCTTCACGGAGAAGCTGTTTCATTTTTATTTCTTCCGAACTCCAAGAGGATTATAGTCTTTTGAGCTGTGTCATGGATTTTTGTTTTATTTTGTCATCAAGCTGGGAGGGCGGTCAGTATTATCGGCAATGCATTGTCATTTCGATGGAAAATATAAACATTTAACACCAACAACATCAACATCAACAAAAAAAATGATAAAAGGGAACAGTCATCAGCAAAAGGGGAATGGTGGAATCCAATTAAGGCTTTTAGCCGAACCAACCAGGCGTGACTAATCGGAGAATATGGAATCAACTTAATTCATCGTTCTTCCCTGGGAATATGAAACCGCATATACTGTCGATGCAGAGCCGAAGTAATGCCACTTCCACGCTTTACCACCATCAAAAGACCTTCACATCACACACACACGATACACCAATCGATGGTAGAAGGGGGTTGAATATTTTGATTCAAAAAACTCGCACCAAGGACGACGTCCTTCGACAACAACCATTCCATTTTTTTTGTTACATCAACTCGAAATTGTCGCCGCACACAGTTGGGGTGGAAGGTTGTGGATGAATGACTTTGCCAACGATGGTCATGGTATTGCGAAAATACATAAACCGACCACTGCAAGTGTCAAAACAGGTGACACATGACAAATGGCCAAAGGACACGGAACCCGATGAATATACAGTACCTATCCGTCGTTAAACAAAGGGTAGGAGGTGCTTGAATGGTGTGTACAGCATAGTTCACGATTGTTAATCTTTTGGCAGTGCCCTCTGATGTTTGGTTCATGTAACTTTGGTAAAACGTGGAGTAAAAAAAGGCACAACAAAAGGATATGTGGGAAAAAATATAACTTTATCTACGTTTTGATCTAATCTTTTAAGTGAATGAATCCAGGTTCCCGGAATGACCGGATTAACAACAGATTTTGATAATAAGAGCATGTTTTGGAGTACTTCTCTTCAGTCTTCAGGGGGCTTAAAAATTGGATTGAATAAAGGAATTAGAAGAATAATTCCACAATAAACAAGAACATTTTGCTTTGATTAAAAAAAGTCGTCTGTGATTCTACAGGGTGGAAGGTGAAGTTCAAAAGCATTCAGCTAGCTGCAAAGGATAAAGAGAATAAGAGATGAAGACTTACTATAAGGGACATTTTTGAAACAGAAAGTATTACTTAATCATTCTGTATCAAAAAGAAGAGCTCTTTTATAAGAAATTCATTATTTCATTTCAATATGCATATATAAAATTCAACAAATAAAGGTCTTGATATAAATAATTTCAGAAGTGGGATAGTGAATAACAAAGCATTACTACGAAGTAGCTTGTTAGCAGAAAAATCCAGTCTATTAACAGTATTGAAGATCAGTAAAGGCAACGCCACACTATGAATAGAAAGTACTTTCAGAAAGCAAAACGTTTTCTGAAAGCAAAACTTTCATAGTGTGACGACCTAAAATAATTTTTTTTCCGGAAAACGCTTTCACAAAAAAATACTTTCAATGTATCACTAGTTCATGAAAGCGTTTTTAAAAAAGCAAATCATTTTCGGAAAACGCTATTCGCTTTCAGAAATTGTATCTGAAAGTTTTTTGCTTTCTTAAAAGCGAATATATGTTTTACCCACTCTGCTTCATCAAAAGCGAGGAGACAATGCCCTGGCATCTGTATTGAGTCCTCTTTATGAAGAGCTCTTAAAAACATGTGAAAAATAAAAAATAAAACCAAAGGTCAAAATGAGAAATTCGGTTTGGAAATTGTGAGTGTGCTCAATATATAATATTAGCCATGAAAATATTTTCAAATGCTTTCAAGTGCTATGCTGACTTGAGCACTGTTAACAAAAGTAGCGATAAAACAGTAAAAGAGACGTTACATTATGGCGGTGCTCGAGAGAAGTGTTTCCGTAATTTTTCTATCAACTATCAATTCTTTGGCTTCATAATGCGGTTTGATTCAGCAAATGCCTCGTCCACAACAATGCAAAATAGCAGTGGTATTTCGCGGTCTATGTGGCTGCAAATTCAATGACTTTGTTTCCCGTTTAGACATAAAACACTTTAAATAAATATTTTCGCTTTCATAGTGTGACGACCCGTAAAGTAATTTCTGAAATTTTCCTTTCTGGAAAGTAAAAGTCGTTTTCAGAAAATATTTTCCTCTCTGAAATACTTTCAAGAAAATTTTAAAATACAAATTTTCGAAACGCTTTCTGAAAGTACTTCCCTTTCATTGTGTGACGGCACCTTAATACAAATTTTAGAAAAAGTTTGTTTTGAAGATGGTTCAACTTGCATCTGGGGATAATTAGAAAGAACATATGTCGTTCATGGAGCGTATTTAACCTTTATTTTAATACATCAAGCATTCTACTCCGTAATTTTTTCTGGAGAAGATAATTCCTTGGGTGCCAAAAATGGATTGACAATTTTAGGCGAACTTGTGAATCAGTTACAGGTGACACCGTATCTACTTGAAATTCGTGCGAAGATTGATAAAACCTTGTTATGTTGAAGAATCTTTCACGAACCAAAATTACTGAGCTGTGTTCTAAGGTAATATTGGACATTCTTATTCAGATTGAGAAAGACCACATATTTGTCCTCTAAATCCTCTATCATCTTCTATACAGGGTGTTCCCAATTCGTTTTCAGGATTTGAGGACACATTTCCAGGAAAATTAGGCATTCACTTCGAAAATATTCCAAAAAAGCTCATTTTGATGGAGAGCTTCATTATTACGTCCTAAAAAATTCCTCAAAAGTACCCTGTAAAGTAAATTTGGAGCGGAGCAAAAGACTTTAGGGTCGGATAAAGGGGGTAAAATTGTGTTTTTTTCGAGATAACTGAAAAGTAAAAAGTCGCTTTCAGAAAGTGTTTTTTTTCATAGTTTAACTGCTCTCGGAAAGTACTTTCAAGAAAATTTTAAAAGAGGAATTTTCGAAACGGTTTCTGAAAGTACTTTCCTTTCATTGTGTGACGACATCAACGGGTAAGCAAAACTATCGCCTCCCGGCGCGCCTTCTTTGAAATTAATGTAAGTCTTACGTTTCAATTGTTACAAGTTCTTAAATTTCATTGCAATTTAATGTCGGTAGGTGTGCTTTTTTATGTTTTGAGTATAATTCTAATCCGTATCTGGATAGTAACAGAAGGCTTGATTTCTTAAAGCTCGCCAAACCTTTTTTAAAACCAACATTTTCTAATAATTTTAATCTAAAGAGTTTTTTTTTGTTAGTTGTAAAAATACAGGTTTTAAATGTATGCCCAAGCGATGGCAGTTAAGTGCCTTTGTTTATAAAGTGGGTTCCAAAAACTTTGAATTTTTTTTTAATTTTTTGATTGTATAGTGTCTTTTTATATCCCTCATCTTCTTGTGTTATTTTCTCTAATTTTCAAAAAAAATAAATAAATTAAAAGTTGAATTAAAGATAAAAAGCCTTAAAATATAGAAAAGCTGAAAAGCCTATTTCATTACATTAAGTGTCAGGAAACATGAGCATTTCATGAAACAGGAGAACTTGTCACTCAGGGAGATATGTTTCCACCTTGACTTCATACCTTCATTTCCATGTGTTCATGTTCCGAAACAAAAGATGTTCTTTTTTCCATATTCGCTACATTAAATCCAGAATTGTGTTTCCCAGCCTTGTCATTATTGTCAAAAATAAATATTTCCTTCTTCAGCTTTTGTGTTCACGTCGATGTTAACATACACTCCATCCACATCCACTTTTCCCGTCCCATGTCACCAGAAGCCATGTAAGAAGTTTAAAAAATATTTGTCTTTTTTGGTGAAATAGACGAGAAATACCCAAGGGATTCTATTTGTAACCTCGTCTAAGTGAAATAGCTTTTCTTTATCAAATCCACTCTGGAGTCAAAATTTTTTTGTTGCAAAAAAGAAAAATAAAAAAAAATATATCAAATTCAACACTCTTTCTCTCTCTCTGTTACAAAACTTTGTCAATCTGTTCTTCTTTCTTTTTTATTAAATTTTATTAGGCTGCATCCGCTGCCACTCTTTCAGCTTTCAGGAGACTAACAACTTTTGATCCCTAAACATAACGTGGGAGTGGGAGCAAGTGGCAACTGGCTGCCGCCGTGCCGTAAAGCCTTTCAAGAACCGAAAAATTCCTTGAATGTGATCGGCACTCTGGCGTGTTTGCGGTTACAGAGGAAAGTTTTTTGTTTTGTTCCTCTCGAAACCTTTTCTAGCCGCAAACTTTTCAAATTCGAAAACTTTCCACTTCGCTTAGTTGTCTCTCGATGAACTGAGCTGGAAAAAGTTTTTATCCGGCCTGGTTATTGTATAATTTGCTACTCTAGCACACTCCTGCGATGGAGGCAGCTTACAGTTCGTGTGTCGCTTTTGATTCGATTTTCCACCCTCGCCCAACATTTTTTGAAAAAAAAAAAATGAAAAAAAGTGAAAGATACCCTCGTTTTGATAAGGGAAGGATTCGTCTATATATAGTTTTCCCCCTTTTGCCTTGCCACACTTGATTCAATGTAGGTATATATCCAGCGCACTTGGGATGCAAGTGAAAAGGATTGAATTTTGTGTAATTAAAAGGCAATTTAAAGTGAAAACGCTTGTCAGGATACGAGACAAACTCGATGTCATATAAAAAGTATAAAAATGAGATATTAAATGCAAATTAAAAAGTGACATGTCAGATTAAAGAAAACACTTTGGCAGAGGATGGCACATAGGATATAAGACATAAGATGATTAAAAGGTAATCCTCTTGTCGAGAATGTTTTAAAGGAATTGTATAAAGTTTACACATATCCTTACGAAGAAAACAAAATAACTTTTTGGCTTGTTTAGAAGCCAATTATGGTTAATTAATTAATGAATTTCGCAGGATTTAAGTCAAAGACAAACACATTTTTTTTAATTTGGTGTTACAAAATGTTGTAATTAGTTGATATTTAATAAAAAAAAATCATATCCGAGAAAATTGAAGAGGAAGAGGTTTGGCGACTACCACAAAATTTTCAATCGGAAATGTTGTTGAGGAGTTTAAGGACTTTAAAAATCGATAAACAGTTGTATGTACGAGATACGAGAAATTTAGAGAAAGATAGGAGTATTTATAGGAGGCATCGATTTCAAATTGTTTTTTTTTTATTAAACTTATAAAACTTATAATATATTCTGTTTACAAAAAGAAATCTGCAGAAGGTTAGTTACTTTAAAATGTTATAAATCATTCTTAAAAGAGTTGTAAAATTTGAATACCATTATCATTATAATTTTTTTTTTTGTATATTTGCGTAATGTATCTATCTATATTATAGGCATCTTAATAGTTGCTTTTTGAGAAGTTTTTTCCTCAGTCCATCGGAAGGTATATTAAGAAATTCTCTAGGCATTTTGTTGAAAATTTGTGGAATAATGACGGATAATTGTTGTTTCCCATACGAATTTTTGAGTCTAGCAGTTTGAAAGAATCCTTGTGCTCTTCTTCTGGTGTTGAATTGATGATTTATTGGTTGCTTATATTGCTGTTCGTTGTAGTATTCTTCAAGAATATTTAGTTCAAATAGTTGTTTTATATTCAAAATTCCAAGTGCTTTGTATTTTGTTGAGTATTATTTTCTCTGTTAATTCCGTTTTTTGTTTAAGCTAGGATTTTGTTTTGTTAAATCATTTAAATTAATTGGTCCATGTGAATGTAACTTTTCAAGAAATGTTGTCTTACACATTTTGCTTGTAAATGAAACCATAATTTTAGAATCTTGTGTGTTGTTTTTAGTTTTTGTGCGATATATGTTATTAAAATCTGTGTCAAGAATTGTGCAGTTAACAATTTCTACCAATCCTTAACCAAGTGTTGTTGTATCTTCTGTAGTTTCAAATGGTATATTTTAAATTTATATATTATTTGCAATTACTTGTTGTTCGAGATCATTAATTTTTCTTTCCATAGATGTAATTGTTGAATTTCGTGCTTGTAGTTGTTGTTTTAATTCGCAAACTTCGTCGTTTAAGTTCTTAAGTAGTATGTTGTTCGTTTCTAGTTTTAAGTTGAAGTCATCATAATTGTTTGATATAAAATCAACGCTTGCCGAATTTTCTTTTAATAACTTTTTAATTTCTTTAATATCGTTTTCCAGTTCAGTGTTCTCCTTTTCACATGTTGATGTTGAAGCTGAAGCGACACGTCCCTTCCTCATCGTAGAACCCCTTGCAGCATCATCTTCGTTAGCCGTTAATGAATCCGTTTGTCCTTGATTGTCCTTCGCTCCTTGGCTGTCTTTGGCAGATTTCCGGCAAAATTGACACTTCGGAATCTTGTTTACAAGATTATGCTTTAAAAGAAAAATTTAAAATTTTATATCAAAAATCTAAAATTAAATATGTTTAGTATATATTAGTAAATTATGGTTCAACAAAATTCTGTAAGATAACTTTGAAACTCCATATTTAAAAAATAATGTACCGTCCGTACTACACTCGGCAAATCATTTAAAAATAAGCCCAGTTAATCAACATTTAAAATGTGAGTGGTTTTTACACTGTCAGACAGGTATTGACTCCAGCCACCTGATCCATACACCAAAAATCTCCCGAAAAAATAACTGCGTCTCATAATTCGAGTATAACAGATGATGTAAAAATCTGCAGTTTTTAGCATTTTTTTTGAGAAATTTGAAAAATTACTTTTTTTCTAAGCGCCATATCTTATTTTAAAAATATTATCTCGATTATAACCTCAAAACTTAAAGGCGTACGGGAAGTGTGCACTACGCGACAATTTGCCTAGATCTTAAGTTAAATCAGGAAGACCTGCACGATTACATAGGGCTTGGTATCAGCTTCCATTGGATCACCTGGTACAACTTACCAATGGTCGAACAAAACTTTAGAAAATGTTAATTAACCATCCTTAAACATTATCCCAAAGTTTCGTTAAGTTCCGACCTTTGTCGACCTAAAACTACATGTCGACTGGACTGAAAATAAGTGTTTGTGTCAATTCTTCAAAAATTCAATTTTTCCTCTTTTAGTTTTTCGAGATTGTGGCAGTGAATCTGACCACCGACTTTGTTTTATGCTTAAATGAAAGGAAATTAAATATGTCATGACATTTATTGTGGGATAAGTGTTTTTGTCATTATTTTGATTTATGTAAACAGCAGTACAAATAAAAATTATCAATTTGCGGAAAAATGGACCATTTTTTTATAGAGCTGTTGTAAGGCTTATTGTTGTTGCAATTTTAATGGATTTAAAAGAACTACGCAATTTTGTTTGTCGCAAAACGCAGTTTATGGCTTTTAGAGCAAAAAGTGAAAAAAGTTGGTTGTCTGTAAGGTCGGTTTACGGAAGATAATTTTACGTGATAACGTCATAAGAAAACATCGATGGCAGCAACACTAACATACAGCCCGCTAACTCACACCCATACACACCATATTATCTACATCTACTTTCTATTTCAACAAAACTCCGCCTATTTTGTATTTCTTTTTCTCTTCGTGTTCTTTTTGAATTTAAGTGGAATTATTTTGGGAATTTTCGCCATTGTCATCGATTTATAAGACGTTATCACGTCACACGTCAAAAACAAAATTTTGCAGTTTTTCGCGTGCTGTGCAGTGAGCACAAGTTTTTCGAAGTTGCAAATTTGGATTTCAATTACCCTAACTGGCCCATACAACATACCAAATATTCAGAACTACATCATGCTTTGCGATCTTAGCCTTTTTAGTGTCGATTTCTTTGTTGATTGGTTTATTGATTTAAAAATAAGTAAGGAAATCTAGAAATGCAACAGAAGTATAGTTAGAATTTCTTTCAACACAATATAACTATCCATGTAGGCAATCAAATTACAGGGCATACTAAAGGCATTTCTTTAATTGGCCCTAATATATCTCTATTGCTTTTAATATGACAAATTAATTCATTCGGCATGTTGTTATATTGCAAATGATAATCAATTCAACTCTACTTGTACAACATCCAAATCACCATTGCAAATTAAAAATCTATATATAACAATCCAAAGACGAAATGGCGCACTTATCTCGTTCAACTTCATCTCCCCAACAACACAGCTCGCGTTGCTATTATAGAACTCAACATGACACAGAAATGGAAATTGCACTTGTTGCAATAAAATTATACCGATCCAATGCAATCCAATAACACAACAGATAATAGATGAACTTGTGCCATAAAGTGTGCTCAGAAATAGCCCATTAGAAAACTATGTAGATAATGGAATTATAATGCAACTGCAACTGGTTGTTCAAAGTATCTATAAAATAATAAGAATCAATTATTTAAAAATATATACATAAATGTTTATAGTAATTGCATCTCGCAATTAGTGATAAAACAAACTTGAAATTGTATCTACAACATGTTACGTTGAACTTCTGCTGCTTCCACCGATGCCCATCAAATAAAATGCTAATTAACTTGATTGCCCATAAAGATAAGGCGTTCTTTGAGATACTTGAATACAAAATTTAGAAAAAGCAATAATAAATTATTTTTTTTTTTATTTCAAATAAAGTGATATATGTATATACTCGTACAATGTCTGTTCAGACTGAACTTACGAGTATCTTAAGTGGAATGGAATATTTCATCGAGACGACATTTTTTGAAGTTTCTTATCTTTTTATTGCTTTTTAGCTTCGAATTTTATTACATTAGCACAAATAGTTGATTCATGTTGAATCAATTTTGCTGTCGGTCTGGTTTGATTAGTCAAGAGACGATCATCACGATCAACAAACACTTGACTGTGTATTTCTATTGTTGAAATGTTTATTGACAGAGACGATATTGCGTTGACTTGTGATATTTCTGACAGGCAATCAATTTAATTTTCGATAAAACTATTTGCTTGGAACTCGATGGACGTGATTGCGGCAATAAATATTAATAAGTGTCAGAAATTTTGTTGGTTTAGGTTTTTTGATTTCACAAAATGCACCACTGTTGAGGGATTTTATTCAAATTCTATTCCAGAGGGGTGGCATGTATAGTATCTTGGATATTTTATGATAATGATTCCAAATTTTTATTCGAAGGAAAGGAACTGTAAGGAATATTCCCTTTATTTATGAAGTTTGAACACCTTGAGTTTTTTTTTCATCAACTGAAGACCGCGCATTAGGCCATATTTTATTGAAAAAAGTCATGAATGTTTCAGAAGCAGTTCAGGAGTAAGTACTGTATTACATATGTAGATATTCTTATTTCTATGTAAATTTTGCTTTGTGCATCTCGTGTCTTGGAACTTTGTCGGAAATCGGAATAAGCATTAAGAGGTATTAAAGAGCTGTTTGCATTGGAATGTTGGAAGTTTTCGGTAATATTATAGATTTGAGATTCATTGTTCGTTGTTTTTAGGTACCTGCTACACTTCCCATTGAGGATGTTTAATTGAAATTCGTGTCCTTGGTCCAAATTAAAACCAATTGCTTTCTAAAAGTGGTGGATGGCCAAGAATAAGGGAATGTTTTCGTGCAGGATTTATTTTGAGTTGTACCTTGAACGGTAGCATTGTAAGACAAGCCTTGGATTTACCCTTAGACCAAATAGGACCGGGCTTAGAGCACAAAGACGGAAGGCCATCACAAAAGGCAAACAAAATTTTCGTAAATGTGAATAGTATATGCGCGTATAATTGTTATAATTTTCGATACAATTTATTTTGTTTCCCCAAAGCTAAAGCCAGTGCGTGTGTTTTTGAAAATATAACATTGACATTTTGAATAATGCTGTTTTCTTATTGATTGTAATTTTGAATATAGATAGATAATTTTTTTTAGTTTATTAGTTTATTAGGTATCTCAAAAATGGCTCAAAGAACTTTTATAAAAAAAATCAGTGTTCTTCTTTCTATAAGAGTGGTTTATATTTTGATGGAAAAAAAATAAGAAATTGGGCTAAAAACGGTATTCCCCCTCTTCCCCTAGGACAGTTTTTTTTCTTCGACTTTCTCGAGAACTGGTTAACCGATTACAACCAAAATTAATAGTGAGGAAGATGTAAGCAGCTTCAGTATTTAATTTAAATTCTTTTTTTTTGGAAATTCGAAATTTTGAAAACGCGTCAGTGAATTTTTTTTTAATTTTATTTTTAAATGTAGGTAAATTTTGTGCTTAAGTTTGTATTTTTAAATTTTTCCTTATATTTTTCAAAGAAATAAAATGGCGTTTAAAATTTTCCACTGAAAACTATTTTACGTACTTTTTTCAAACAATCAAAAGTTAAAAAAAATCGAATAAAAACTTTGATTCCCTTAATATTTTTCAAATTTTATTTGTCGCTGTAACCGCACATAAAATCAAGTACGTGCGATCCAATCGTGCAATTCATTTTTAAAAAGTTTTGCGTTCGTACATCATCTTAGCGCGATGGGTAGGGAGTTCCAAAAGCGTCAGGCTTGAACGAAAAACTGACGTTCAGAGGTCAGGCAAGAGTGTATGGGTTGGATAAGTACCCAAGACCTCTGAGATACATAAAAGACAAGCCTGTTCAATAGGTATTCAGGTTGACGTGATTGCATGATTACAAAAATATTAATTATGACATGGAATATTAGAAGATTATCAAAAGAGTAGCCGAAAATTGTTGTAGAATGTGAAGAAATATGATCCCTTCTTTTCAGATAATAAACATATCGATTATTAAAAACTACGTTCAGTTTTCGTCTCCTACTATTGCTAACGTTGCAAAAAATCTCACAACAATACGATAGAATTGGCAAACCAATGTTTTTGCTAGCATGAAATTCTTAGTGGTTGGTAAAAATGACTGTGTAGCCCAAGGAACTCGAAGCGTGCCATAAACTTTGCCAATGTTTTCCTGTAGAGTTAACATATTCAATTTTAGAATTTCCTAATTTTAAACTTTCAAAAGTACTTAGATATCCAGTAAGTTCCGATAAATAACGATGGATTTTGATTTTACAGGATTAATTATTTATTTATTTCATCAATTGATTCGAACAAAAAAAAAATAATAAAGCTAATAAGATATATACATATTTACAAGCAATTATTTTAATATTTTAATGAAATAATAAATCAATTACATATTTGAAGAATTATTTTTTTAAACAATCTCTATTCATACAAAGGTCAATTTCATTGTAAACCATATTAAAAAAAGATTAAGAGAACGCGTTATTGGTTTATTGAGACCATAATTAGTTCTATGGAGAGGAGGATAAAATAATTCATTTCTGTTGCGAAAAACTCGTGATGGAACATAGAATGGAATTAATGAAAGCAGTTCAAAAGAGGTTATTCTGTTATCAATAATATCTTTAATGTTTAATGAACAAAATACATTGGCCCTGCCTGCGACATTTAAGGGTTTTTAAGTCAATAAGAGAGCACCTTGATTTATAAGCCGGTAAAGACCCAACCCAGTTAAGTTTGCGTAGTGCGTAAAGAGTAAGTCCAAAGAGTAATACCAATTTGTAAAGATTTATTAAAAATAAGGGTCAAAACATTATAAAGTGAATACGAACATGTTGACAAAAGAATAGGATGAATCATATCAAAGCCACATTTTTTTGAAACATCAATTTCTTTTAAGCATTCATCTCGTTCTGAAAAACTTTGTAGTTTAAAATCATTCGAAGAAGTGATATCAGGATACAAGCCGCCGATATTTGTTAAAATATCACAATTATAAGAAGTTTGAAAAAACCGAGCAAAAAGGTCACAAGAGGACTGAATATCATTGGATTTAACACCCTCGTACTCCATACATTGAAGGAAAGATGAACACTTTCTTTTAGTATTCAAAAATACCCAGAAAGATAGAAAATAGCACATCATCAGCGTACATGTGAAATGAAAAAGAATAGGGCCTAGTATGGATCCCTGTGGGACCCCACTAAAGTTTAGTAAAAACTGTGGTTTCTCCCAGTTATGTAAGAGGGAATCAACTTTGCCGAATGTTTAGAAAACTTGTAGTTGTTCATAAAATTTTTGCACAGAATTAAGTGGCGAAGGCTTTAGAAAAGTCAAGGAGAGTCAAGAAGTTAAGTTCTTTTCTGTCTAAGCCTTCCCTTGTTTCATCAATAATAAATAACAAAGTGGATTTACAACTGCGTTTTGCCCGAAAACCTTATTGTTGGGAATTCAAAAATTCATTTATCATTTATGTGTTTGTGAATCTGCTATAAAATCGCTTTTTTCAAATACTTTTGAGAGAAATGGCAGGATCAAGATGGGTCTATAATATGATATTGAACAGTTTTGCTTCTTTGGAATGGAAATGATCTTAATAGCTTTCTTTCATTGGGAAGGAAAACTGGATTGAAATCAGTACGGAGTTAAAAATGTGGGTGATGTAACGTAGTATGATGGGCAGACCCAGTTTGAAAAACTTAGGATTTAATCCATCCAGCCTAGTAGACCATTCGATTTTATAGATAACAGTACCTCAGCAACATCAGCTTCAGTAAAACGATGGAAGACCAAACAACCATCACGCCAGTCATCACTTTCAAAATCGAGAACTTTCGCCGTAGAGCTTTTTGAACTACTATGTAGAGATCGACGTACAAATTTATCTATTCCTATTTCCTTCATCGTCTTCTAAAGATTTTTCCTTGTAGTGGACGGATTAAGTTCCCTTGCATAATAATTACCTTTAGCTTTTCGTATTTCATAACTGACTTTGTTACGTATACGTAGTCTTTTATATTGCGCGTGATCCTGAACAAGCATAAATCGTTTCTAATGGATAGTGTGCTGAGTCTCTATTTTTCATTAGCCCGGTAATAAATGCATTTATCCAAGAAGGTGAATTTGATTTCAAAGTCTAGGTTTTAAGTTGAACGTGTTTGTCAAAAAGAAGATTACAGACCGCATTGGTACCAAAATATTGTCCCAATCGCGCGACTTTGTGTATCACAAATGAGTTGCGTATGGTTTATTCCACTAAAATCTCTGAATTGGAAAGTTTTTGTTCCAACTAGGTTTTTGAAATCAAGTGTTAAATAAATCAAATCATGCTTTGAAAACCCAGGATCTGAAAGTAGGTTATACAGAAGAACCTTATTTATAAAGAATACGTCCAGTAGAATTGGAATAATTCGAAAAGTGGATTGGTATAGACTTATTGACCGCAACAAGATTAAAAGCTCTCATATCGTTAACCATTGACATAGCTCCATTAGAAGCAATGAGATTGCAATTCAAGTCACCATATATAACTATGTTAGGTGTATAACATGAAAATTGTTTAATGGAAATGAAAAAAGCATCTGTGGTAATTAGACGGTGTGGTCTGTACTGAAGTTAAAATGTAACAGCTCTCATGCTTGATATCTGCTCCACTGTGCAGTCGTCACGAAATTACTTATACTGGTTCAAGTCATAAATAAGTCTGCTGTAATGTTAATCATCCTGTGAATTGATTCGGCTGCCTCT
Organism: Platycheirus rosarum; assembly: GCA_963971375.1. NCBI lineage: Eukaryota > Metazoa > Arthropoda > Insecta > Diptera > Syrphidae > Platycheirus > Platycheirus rosarum. The sequence continues at coordinate 38,418,055 of OZ020510.1, read as the reverse complement.
TCTTCAAAACTTTTACTAGCTTGATCGTCCAATTGTGCAATAAATTGGTAAAGTAATAGTTTCCATGAATTGTGATCCAAAGTGTTGATTTCAACTCCCGCTTGTTGAGCCAGATCGATCCATTCCGAAAATCATTAAGTTTTGTTACGAATCGCTGCTTTGGGGATGCGGTGATCAGACAGTTTCAAGACGTTCAGAATGAAGCCGAAATGCAGTTTCAAACTTTTGATGAAGACGGGTGAAACCCCAGTTTCCAGCATAACCATGTAGTTAGGACTATTTGTCGACTATTTGTAGTTAGGACTAGAAAGTCGAAAAAATCGTTTTAAGTAAAACCTCAAGAGCCTTTCAGCGGTTCCATATCTTTTTTCTCCCCATACTTAAGCAGCATACAACAAAATTGATTCTTAAAGTGACTTAAATATTCTGTATTTGGCGCTGTGAGCAATATTACTGTTGTTGAAAATGTTCTTCCACGCAATATTATTGCACTCGTCCTTCCACTACCTTTTTAGAAGACCATAACCTTCGACTTTTCCAAGTTGACAATTATATTCCATTGGCTGCAATAATCACTTAGTCTGTTGAATACCAGCTGCAGTGAATGTGGAGCAGACGCAAGTATCACAATATCAGATAGATAGATAGATAGATAGATGGGTATTTATTATATTTACATATTTACGTTCAAGGATCTCACATACTGCTCCCATTGATACTTTTAAGATGCATGTACATCATAGCTTGAGAGGGCATTGTAGGATCTGGCCAGCGCGGGATGCATTATGCATTTCCATATACGCCGAGATCACCGAAATTTGTTGTTTGTAACCGTCCTTAATGAAAACAAACATTTTTCTTAAAATAAATATTTCAAGAAATATTTACTTATATTTTTGGAAAAAAAAGTTGAACACAAAACAATTGAAAAAAAATTCACAACAAAACACAACAGCTGATCGAAATGACATTTTATTTTGTGAGTGCTGCCAAGCGCTAACAGTGTTTTAGCGATCACCTTACGCAGAGCTAATAAAAGTTAATAATCAAAATTGTCCATCAAAAACAAGCAAAACCACCAGAAATAAGGCCCCAGAACCTGATATAAATGATGATTCGGAATCAAATCAAGATTCATAAATTTAAAATAAAATTACAAACAAAACATTTTCATAAAAAACCCAGGTCCATAAACAAATATTTTGTAAAGCAATAAAAGTCTTTGTCCAAGATTCATTTTATTTTTTGTTAAAAAAAAGTTAAATAAATTACATTCAATTTAATTTGTTAGTTTCATCTAAGTAATAAATGCTTTCACTAACAGATTTTAATATCGATTTTCAAATCGAAACAACTTAATGATTTTTCCAGAGGCCATAAACTTTAAATCTTCAATAACTCAGAAACACAATTATGTGACTTGAGCTCTTTTTGCAGCATACCGACGATATATACTATTAAGATCTTCACGTATTTTCCTATGGCAGTCCTCAATGTTTTCTCCTGAGATGTAGAGTAGGGCATCATCAGCAAACAGGGCGATTTTACAATATTTTAAAACACGTTCTATGTCATTGATGTAAATAATAAACAAAAGATTACCGAGTACCGATCCTTGAGGAACTCCCAAGTCTACATAATTAGGCTTCGAAAAATGTCCGTTTATTTTTACTTTTTGAGTTCTATTTTCGAGGTCAGTTTTAAACCAAGCAAGTTCACAGTTTTTAATACCGTATTTGTCTAGTTTTTTTTAAGAGGATGGATCGATCTATAGTTCCAAATGCACGTTTTAAATCAAGAAAAGCACCATATATATATTCTTTTTTTGATACACTCTCTTTCCAGCTAGTTAAAATAAAGTTTAAGGCACTCTCACACGAATGAGCTTTTCGGAAACCGGATTGTGATTCAATTATCAAGGCATTGTTTTCAGCGGCAAAGTGAAGAGCTTTGATGAGTATTCCTCCGTATTCTACTCCTCCTGGCAAAGAGTCGGTTATATCATCAATGAAGAGAGCAAGCAAACTTGGACTTAGCGTAAACCCGTGCCTTACTCCGGATTTTGTCGGGAACCATTCTAAAATATTTTTGCCATCTCATACAGCTGTAGTGGTCTCCGTATATATACTTTGTAAATAACGTCCAAACTTAAGAGACGTTGGCGTTGGCCAATAGTACATTTATCGAACGCCATTTTGAAATCTATAAAAAATAAATATAACTTTTGGTTTCGGGACAAAAATGACTTTGCAATACTTCTGAGGACAAAAATATGATGAACCGTCGAGTAACCGGACCTGAATCCCTCCTGAAGCTCTTTAAATAGCTTCTTAGCATTTATCCATGCTATGAGTCGATTTTGCAGGATTGATGTATAAACTTTAAGATGTATTCAAAAAAGAAATTCCTCTTTCAAAATTGGTCTATCCAATATTTCCACATACGTGCCAGGTTGGGCATATTGGATCGTATTATCATTTAAGGGATTAATATTCAGCAATTGATAAAAATGGGTTTTATAAATATCTTCTATTGCAATTCAAGCCTGAATTGATGGTATATACTCTTCCGATAAGTTTCTTGGCGAGATTCCAAAACTCACTCGTATTTCTGCAACTTGCTAGTCGTTTCGCCTCTCTTTCAAAATAATTTTTACTTGCGATTATAGGTACTATAATGCAAGTTATGCATTCGTGCAGATTAAAAATTTTGAGATAACAATAAAACATGACATTACGATGATAAAGAAACATATTTGAGTTACTGGCAAAATTCTGTCTGTCTGTCTGTCTGTCTGTCTGTCTGTCTATCTGTCTGTCTGTCTGTGTGTAAGGATGCATTTTGGACTGCAGCCTAAACGCTTGAGCCAATCGTCTTCAAATTTTGAACTTAAGGTTATTTTGACATTCTACGGAGGAGTTTTTTCAATTTATATAACCGTTATGTAAAAGCTTATTTTTCTCGGAAATGGATCTAAGATTTTTTATGAAAAAAAATCTGTGTAATACTGTAGGTAAGTATTATATTTTGGTGAAAAAAAAAAATAATATGCTCGGCTAAGAACGGTACCTCCCATAGAAACGGTTTTTTTCTTCGATTTTCTCGAAAACTGGTGATCTGATTTCAATCAAAATTGATATTTAAGAAGATGTAGGTAGCCTAAGTAATTTAGCATTAATTTTATTTCGAAAACTTTTTTTCTATTTTTAATAATTTTTTAAATTTTTAAAATTTTTTTTTTTTTGAAAAATCAATATTTTTAAAACGGGTAAGTGATTTTTTTTTAAATCTTGTTTTTAAATGTACGTTATTTTTGTGCTTAAATATGTATTCTTGAATTATTTTTTTATTTAAAAAAAAATATGTTGAAAAAAACCGTTTTATTTAAAATGGCTACTACGATTTTGAAAAAAAAATACTTTTTTACATTTCCTTAAGAAATGAAATGGCATTTAAATTATTTCACCCAATACAATTTAACGTACTTTATTCGAACAATCAAAAGTCACAAAAATCCAATAAATGCTTTAATTTTCTTTAATTTTATTCTACAATGTGACCACACATAATAGCAAGTACGTGCGATCCAGTCGTGTAATATATTTTTCTTCTCCCTGCAAATAGTTTTAAATCTTTGGTTGCTTTCAATGCAAAACATTTTCGCGATTGTTCATTCGATTTTCTAAACTGTCTTAGACAACTGTAAGAAAGGCTTCTTGCATTCATACATTCACTATCAAACCATTGTTCCTTCAGTTCAATTGTGAAATTATCTCTACCTTGATTCCTATCAACAATATAATTACTATTAATTAAAACTTGTGGATTTTTGAAAAATAAATTTAACTCCACATGAAATTTTAAATAATTATTGCACTCGTAAAATTGTTTTCGGCGGAAAAATGTATTCCCATAAGTGATCAACATTTGAAAACAAATTTAAAACAAAAAAATCACCGACGAATTATCAAAATACTGATAAAAAAATTAAAAAAAAAACTATTAAAATTACATCTTCTTAAATATCAATTTTGATTGTAATAAATAAGGATACAAAAATTGACCACGCAGGTACTTGCTCCTATTTGCATGGCTAACTTATTACATTGGAATCCTAGATCTTTAAAAGAAAGTAACAGTAACGTAGAAAAAGAACACGGTAACTTATAAAAAGAATACAACCACAACACTTAACGGTTTTTAGTAAAAAATGTCTCATATAACAACGGACAGATTTTTATAAGTCATTATTATATTATACTTTTAGTTTTTTTTGAAAAAAAAAAATTGTTTTTGAAATTTTGGTATTCAGTTTTTTATAGTTTATTAATATACATCGATCATAAAATTAAAAATAATTTTTTTGATCAGTTTCGAAAATATTGATTTTTCAAACAAAAAAAATCAAAAATTTAATTTTAATTAGAAAAAAAGTTATTCAAATTTTGATATGCAGAATTAATTTGGTTACCTATGTATATCTTCTTCCATATAAAATTTGACAGAAATCCAAAGAGCCTACGAAGATTTAAAAAACCTTATATGAAAGGTACCAACCGTTAATAGACTTTTTCGGTGTATTTGGTTTTGATATAATGATAGCCAATAGCCACCAAAATACACTCAAAAATGTTCATCCAAATCGTTGGAGCGTCGAGAAAAATAAGGTTTTTCTGAACGGAGGAATGCCAAAAGGATCACTAATTCCAAATTTCATTATACTAAATATATTACTTTTACACTTTATTATTTATTTATTCATACATATATTTATAGTATTACATCAGAAATATGTTAGAGTTAAGCTCGGTAGATGAATAAAGTAAAGCAAAGCAAATTTGAAGGTAATCGATTAAGCCGTTTAGGCTGCACCTCGTTATACTTACATATAGACGGACAGACTGACAGACTGACAGACTGACAGATTTACAGACAGGCAGACATACAGACAGACATTTGTTGTCATTAACTTTTAGGCTGTTCTATATGTCATATTTGATTGTTATCTCAATTTTTGTCCTAAATTGCCTTATAGTATATACCTATAATCAAGTAAAAAGCGTTCAATTAAATATTCTTCCCCTGGAGTTATTTCTATGTTTTTTTTTCTTAACGTTTAACCACACCCACAAAAAATATTTAAAAATATTTCATCAAAATCATATTTGCAGTTTTCGAGTAAAACGAGATTTCTTTTGATGTGTCAATGACAAAAACTTTGATTCTTATAAATAAGAATCTGGAGACATACATAATTTGTTAACTTCCGGGCGCAGACGCTAGAATGCGAAAATGAAAAGAAGTATCTGAAACATTAATATTCATTTAATAAAATGTGAAATACCTTTAGACCACAATATAAAAACAAACATTTTACTAGAATTAGAAACTAGAAAAACGAATTAAATCTTTCACCATAAAATGTTTCATATTCGAATAATCACAATGTCTTTGCATTTGCATTGAAAAATAAATTTATTCAGCTTACTTCTTCTTTTTATTTTTAAAACAATAATTGGGGTCTTTGCATTCAAAACGACTTCAATGTTTTTTCACTTAAGTCTGCTGTTAAATCTTGTAGGACAATAAAATTTGTATCACTTTATTTTTATTTAAGGAACAGCTGGAAGTAGTTGCTGTCAAGAAGTGTGGGAATATTAGATTAAAAAGATCATTCACATCATATTTAAGCTTCGTCGAAAGACAATGTTTATGAAAGGACTATTTATTTATGTCGAAAGTAACGAGAACAATATAAAACTTTTCATTTTTATTACTTTAACTCTGAGAGGAAAAGAATGGCCTGCACTGTATTTGAAGATTACCCTTAAAAAGTAAACCATTTACGATGAACTATCAAAATAAAATGTTTTGTGAAGAAAGTTTTATGGTAATGCAATGTCTTTACACTTATTTATTTTATGTTGTTTACATTATCCCACAAAAGTTGTTTATGGTAGATGTTTTGTTAAAATATATTTTCAAATCTAATTGACTAACTACAAAACCATAATATAAATGTATGGTGAAGTATATATTTTAAAATTGTATGTGAAAAGTTATATCCCATATGGTCTAGTGGCTAGGATATCTGGCTTTCACCCAGAAGGCCCGGGTTCGATTCCCGGTATGGGAAATATTTTTTTTTTATTTTTTTAATACAAATATTATTTACTTTAGTCTCATACCAAGTAAATAATTTATAAAATTTTTCGGCGACACTTACTAAAAGATTGGTTCTGAAATCATTGAGAACAAACAAACTTTAACTTCGGAGAAGAGAATTTTTTAAAGCTTTATAAGTTACTAGCGGTACCCGGCGCGCGTTACTACGCCCTAGAAAAAAACATGTTTTAATGTGAAATGCGAAAATATTGCTAGCGGGATTCACCGGAACGATCTCTGGACAAAACTATATTTACCCTAAAATGTTCATTAAAATCTGTTGGGAGGTTTAGGAGTATATACTCGACATACATCCGATGTTCGCCTGGTGCTCAGAATACGTTTGCCATCGATTTTGGTTGACAAAACAACAGTATCGCGGTTAGCGTAACGCGTTACTTTTCTTGTCAGCATTAATCATGTTATTTCGTATGTGTAGCGTGTCATCGATTTATATGACGTTATCACGTCAAAATAAGATTTTCATAAATTTTCAATTTTCAATTTTCAATTTTGCCTCTGTGGAATGCCAAAAGAATAACAAATAGATACAAATGTTGAAGGTAATCGCTTAAGCTATTTAGGCTGCAGCCCAGACATTTCTTGTCACTCACTTTTTAGGCTTATATATGTTCGTAATGTCATGTTTGATCGTTATCTCAATTTTTTTTAATTCACGAATCCTAATCCACAACGGCCTGTTCTCCCTCTAAATTTAGCAAATATGCCGCACATGGAATGGAAATTGCAAAACAAACCCAAATAAGTCAAAATCAAGTCAAATGTTACGGAATTTTTTTATCTCAGTTCTTGTGGCCTTTACAGAAATGTTAAGATAATACTTATATAAAGAACTATCTCCAGTAGTCAATACTATAATTAATTAGTCTACGCAATTGACATAAAAAATTCCTTATAACTTATTATTAATCACAAACAAATCGCGCTTGTAATTTGATGAAATTGTTTTTTCCGACTTTCTTGACACTTATCGTTATACATTGGATAATATACGATATATCTTTATGAATTGTAGCGTATGTGTTAATCTGATATGGAAGCTATATTATTGTGAAGAATCATCAAAATCCATTCAGTAGTTTTTGCGTGAAAGAGCAACAAAGATACATACATACATACATACATACATACGTACTCACAAACTTTCACGTTTATAATTATAGTAGGATATTATTAATCAGGGTTCATTTTATAAATCTTGGCCAGTAATAAAACCAAAACAATACAAATCATGAAAAAAAAACTTGAGTTCCGCCTTATGAGGATAACATTTCTTTGCCGCATGTATTCTTCCTCTTTGAATAAAAAATAGTCCCCAAACTCATGGCAGTGCAAATTCAAAGTTATATAAATTAAAAAGGAAGTTACAACTTTTGGGAGATTTTTAAATAGTTTTAATTATTTTTGGCACGGTGCCTTGCGTAAACTCCAATAATCTAGTCACACAAATATTTCCGCTCTATATTTGTTACTGACTTTTTAATGCTGAATACGTAATACCTTGTTCTCACCAAAATAAAATCTCGTATTTCAAAATGGTGTTCACACCAACAAGGTTTGACATTTCAAAATTTGCAGTAGGTAAGTATGAAAGAGAAAACAATCTGAGCTAGTATAAAACTTCAAGTTAACTGTCCTTTTTAGTTATTAAGCCTCCATTTTGTTGCATTCAGCTTTTCAACAAATTAATTGATTAAAATAAAAAAGAATTGTTCGATTTAACAAACTAAACGATTTCATTTCAAAGAATTCGACGAAATCTGGCATTTCGAAATCCAAAAAACTTATGAAGAAATGCGGTGTTTATTTGAAATCTTAGATTTTGGCTGAAATCCGACATTTCATTTCAGTGGGAACATTATGTTTTTTACTTGCGATTATGTACTATAAGGCAAGTTTAGAGATTCGTGGATATAAACAAATTGAGATAACAATCAAACATAACATTGCGATCATAGTCATTGACAAAAAATGTTCGTCTGTCTGGCTGTCTGTATGTCTGTATGTCTGTCTGTCTGTCTGTCTGTCTGTCTGTCTGTATGTATGTCTGTCTGTCCGGGTGTATATCGAGCTGCAGCCTTAGCGGGTTAAGCGTTTGCCTTCAAATTTGATGTGTGTGTATCTCCTTGCATTCCTCGGAGGCGAAATTGATTTTTTTAGAGGCTAAAAATAACGGTACCTGCCATAAAATGGTTAGGGAAAAGCTTAAGCGGCTACAACGATTTTGATAAAAACATTTGAGAATATTTTTGTTGGTACTAGCTATAATCTAATCAGAACCAAATTTACCGGAAAGGTCTATTAACCGTACCTTTCATATAAAGGTTTTTTTTAATTTTCGACTTTCTCGGTAACGGCTCAATGGATTTCAGCCAAATTATATATATGAAAAGATCTAAGTGGCCACATTAATTCTGCACACACATTTTGAATACATTTTAATTATTTTTTGAATTTTTTTTTTTTGAAAATTCAATATTTCAATTTTAAAACTTATCACAAAAAATATTTAAAATTTTAAAGTGTAAATTAATAAACTCTAAAAAAACTGCATACCTACCAAAATTTCCAAAACAAAATTTTTTTCAAAAAAACTAAAAATATAGAACAGGATTTCATCGAAACCGGTCCTACAATTTTCGAAATATTTTTTCAAAAATTCTTAGTTATTTAAGACATGTGATGACGTACTTCATTTTTACTACAAACCGTTATTATTGATACTTTTTAAAAGTTCAACTGTGTGCACTGCCCTACTTAATCGGATGCGCTCTGCCCTTCTCCTTGCGATAATATCTTGGACATAAAGTAACCATCTTTCTAATAATTTAAGGTCGAGGTTGTAGAGCAAAAGGATCGCCGACCGAGGGCTTAATGTATCAGCAGGGGCATGTGTATGCCTTTAATCCAAGTTATCTCTTACTAGAAAACAGAAATTTTCTTTAACTCGATAAGTTAAGTGTTTTAACAGCCGCCGCCCGGACTATAAGGTAGATTGGTAATAAAGTCGATTCAAACTCAATCGACCTAATTTCCAACGAAGAAGACTTTATTTCCTAAATTGAAAGAAATTACGTCGCAGACAAAAATTAGCGATATAAGCCACGGTGCTTGGGCTCACTACAGAATTTGGAGTAGATGCAAGGTTGGGTATATGTACATATGTAAAGTTTCTGGATTTAAAGAATCTTTGCATATATCCAATCTACAAATGCTTTGGAAATAAAAATCGCATAAAATCTTAAGAAATTTCCTTACACACTGATTCGGTAATAACGCCGAAATTGTGATTGACATTTTTACCATTAAGGTGTGTCCATACAAAAGAAAAGTTATTAACCTTTCGGAAACATTTAAAAAACATTTCAGAAATGTTTCTTTGTTTCTGAAAAGTTTTTTAAGGTTTCTGAAACGTTTAATTAGGTCTGGACGTTTCGAGAAACATTTCTGAAAAATTTATGAAATGTTTCTGTGTTTCCCCTTCTGAACGAAAAACTTTCTTTACTTTTCAATTTTAGTCTATTTGACAGGTTTTTTTGTTATTATTTTTTGTATTTTTTTCCATGATGATAAAACAACAAACAAGACTCTATGATTGTTACTTCTTTACAATCCATCTTGAAGTACAAAACTGGATACGTAAAATAGGACACAAATAAACATTGCAGAAATGTTTATTTTGGGAAATAATATCAAATCGACCTTATTATAGCTTATTTCACGGCACCCGTTTGAACCACTGCGGTACTTTAAATGATAAGGTGGGTTCCTGGCATGATGAACATATGGTATTACTAAGCCTATTTCACCTGCACAACGTACATGTTTGTGATGCCTTCACCATCAAGAGTAATCCTAGTTTTGTATTCCTTACGACCATGGCAGTCCTCATCAGACTTTCTATTCGAATCCCGCCCACAAACAGAAGCTCATCCTGCGGGATGTTCTTAAGGTGGTTATTTAGATGTCTAGCCAAACGCATCTCTGTTCACATTAAAGTTAGTAAAACATTTTGTATGTCTTTTTGCATTAACATCTAAGAAAAAGGCTCTGTTTCCAGTATTTTTCCACTTTCTTAACGTAACAACAGTTAAAACAATTTAACTGTTGGCCATGATATATAGAGTAGCTCTACCAAAAGAATTCCCCTTAAATGAACTCTTACCATCTTCATTCACCTTTGATAAAGTCCTAATCATTTCATAACTATACTATATGTTAGCCTTGGGATAAATTGGGTATTATAAAAAGACATTGGGGCATATTCATAGACATTTTTTAGTCTGCTGCTAAGTTATAACTAAGCAAACCTGCAGTTTAAGGTACTCATAATCAAATTTAAACTTAAGATTAAGAATTAAACTGGAGTTTAATTTTAATTGTGGGTGATGCTATGTTTAAGTTGCTATTATAGCCAAATGTCAAATGTCATTTCACGTTCTCTCATTTTATTGTAAACCAAATACGTTTTTAATAATTCTTAGATAAATATCTGATTCTGCAAGTATTTTCTTATTAAAAAATTCAATTGATATCAATATAGAAGAAGATCTTGATATACTGGAAGACATGGATATAATAAATGAAGTCCAAACTGTGACAGTAGCAAGACGGCGTAAAATATATAAGCCACGTTTTGATCCTTTTGAATAACAAACAATTTTACGAACGATATCGATTCGACAAGGAAACTACCATTTATTTAATAAATTTGTTAGGGATTGAACAACTTCCTAATAAGAGAGGATTGCCGATTTCTGGAAGCCTGCAAGTTCTTACGGTGTTGAAATTTTTTGGAAGAAATGTCCACCAGAGTGATAGGTAGGTACCTACACAAAAAAATTGCTTGCAACATTTAAGTACGTTCAAATCCTTTTATAGCTGACCTTCATGGAATTTTTCAACCAAAATTGAGCAGAATTATTGCTAAAATAGAAAACAAAATTGCACTACAGCTACTACAGATACAGATTATTTGTTTTTTGTATTCTTATTTTGTAAAATTTAAATAAACATTTTATAAAGAACCTTTCTTGGCTTAAACAAATTTGATGGCGCAGCAGCAGTACGGAAGAATTAGTTTGAATATTTTTTTTCTTTATGTGACATTTGTCATGTCAAAATTGTCATCGTGTGAAGTATAATTGTAGTAGATGTATTCACTAATCTCCAGTTTAGTTAATCACAGCAAGAAAATTGTCTATGAATAGCAACTGTGTTTACTTAACTAAATATCCTAAAACTGTAGACTTAGTAGTATCAACTTTAGTAAATCTTTATGAATATGGCCCATTTAATTTATTAAGTTACTCTTTTCTATTCAATTATCGATTGTCTCTCAGCCGAAGGAACCAGCAATGTGGAAGCTTTGTAGTTCGTTTGATCCGACTGCGGTTAAGACTATACATTATTTAGGCATAGCTTTTAACAAAACATTTAAAAATTCCGAGCTTTGTCACTCGTGCCTTCAATAAGGTTTAAATTAAAGTCGTTTTTATTTAAAAGATATTTATTTTGTTAAAACCAAAAATAAATACAAACAAAACTCAGTACTTCTGTAAAACACTATCCATGAAGCCAACGATCTGCGTAACTTTTGAACTCTGATTCTCACCTTTTCGATTCGTTTAATTGCTTTTCAATAGAATGTTGTTCATTGTTCGTAGCCCAGCAAACCCGAACGCCAATTAAACCTGGCATCACATCCAATAAATGCGACGAACCATCGGAACAGTCAAAAGAAACAAAACTCTACACACCCCAACACACAAGGCCAGGCCACACTATACTCCCAGAACCTGGTCGATGGACTGGATGCTAATTTGTGTTTTATTGCATCGCATCACCAATTAAAGAACCGAGATCTCCAGCCACCATCTCTCTCCATTTGCCACCGACACACTACGCCGCAGCAGTGCCCCAAACTCGCTGTGCCTGGTGAATCTATACCAGGGTACATGGCTACAGGGTACCCCAATTGTGGTTCCACCGTCGCGTCGTCGTCATCGGTCGCTGACACTGATGCAGCTGCGGCCGCCTTTGTTTTGGGTTGCGACTCTTGCTCAATGGGCTGTTGCTGCTGCTGCTGCTGCCTCTGCAGCTATTGCCGTCGAGATTTATGGCTCTGGCATGAATTTCACATCAAATGTTCCGCCCACAACGCAAAGGAAACAATAAAAACACACAAACATGCACGTTAGGTGTACGCACGTCACGGCTGAGCTGGATCCTACCAGAGTGCCGCCACCGTGTGGAACAACTATTACGTCGTTCCCATGTCCGTTGTCGACACTGGTGGACCTGGCCCGATTGTGCCCTTTCGGCATTCCGTGTAAAGAGGTACACCGAGTGTTTTGCCCTCTTTTATTTTACCAAGTCCAGACTTCAGGTAGGATGGTGATGGTGGCATTTCACGCAATGCCCCAAGTGTGGTCTCATGTTACTCAAATGTTACGACCGAATGTGTACATATACAATAAGACTAAAGGAGGTACGATTCGACCGTGAAAGCTTTGGCAACAAAGTCGTCTCACAATGTATTCACCTCGACTTTTGTTTGCCCAGTGTGGGTTGAAACAACCACAACTTAATTGGAACGGAAGAACTTCCTATCTCTCGCTACACCGCAGCACAATCACATGAATGTTGCACGTGACTTGTTCCCACCGGTCTTATACGTAGATGAGGGTTAGATAGAGGGTGGCTTTGAATGAACTGTAGCGTAACATTAGCAACGGGCGGACAAAACGCATCATCATTTTGCAAGGATATCTGGTTTATTAAAAAGCTGTTTGAAAGAAATCCTGGACAGGGTTGTTGTGCGTTAGTTGAAAAAAATATTAGCCCGAGATTGTTATCAAATATATATAGATACGGCGCGTGGTGTTCGTCACGTCGTCGTAAAAATTATGTCCATTTTTCCAAAAGGTATTTATGTTTCTAGATGGTTCTAAGGACATAGCGAATTTTCAATTAATGTACCTTAATCTAATTTTACATTGGCCAATTAAAATTAAATCTATTCATCGGACTGTAAATTTTTGAGTCCTTGAAGTTGCTATGTAGTTATTACTCGTCGTCGTTTTGCCATAATATGTATATAATAAGTGTCCGCTCTAAGATGAATTGAAATTATTCAATATCTACTTTTGAATTATGTACATATCTATAGCTCAACTTAAGACTTATATCATTTTTGACAGTAAGTTTATTCTTCTAAGATTTTCATCAGAGGACAGCTATCAATGTCAAGACTATGGTAAAAAAGTAATAAATTAATGTTACCATTGTTTCATTATGATTATGCCGAAAAAGCAACCTAAAAAAGAAGTTTGAATCCTCCAACACAAAACACAAGCCTTATTTGGAAACAGTACGTGGTTAAAACATGTAAGATATTCCTGGATGTCAGACAAATGTTTATATGCATAGATATTTTCGTCAGCCTTTTCCATGTTGTCTGTTAAATTATCTAACGGGTGATTTTTTTGAGGTTAGAACTTTTTTTAAAAAAAAAACGCATAAAATTTGCAAAATCTTATCGGTTCTTTATTTGAAACGTTAGATTGGTCCATGACATTTACTTTTTGAAGATAATTTCATTTAAATGTTGACCGCGGCTGCGTCTTAGGTAGTCCATTCGGAAAGTCCAATTTTGGGCAACTTTTTCGAGCATTTCGGCCGGAATAGCCCGAATTTCTTCGGAAATGTTGTCTTCCAAAGCTGGAATAGTTGCTGGCTTATTTCTGTAGACTTTAGACTTGACGTAGCCCCACAAAAAATAGTCTAAAGGCGTCAAATCGCATGATCTTGGTGGCCAACTTACCGGTCCATTTCTTGAGATGAATTGTTCTCCGAAGTTTTCCCTCAAAATGGCCATAGAATCGCGAGCTGTGTGGCATGTAGCGCCATCTTGTTGAAACCACATGTCAACCAAGTTCAGTTCTTCCATTTTTGGCAACAAAAAGTTTGTTAGCATCGAACGATAGCGATCGCCATTCACCGTAATGTTGCGTCCAACAGCATCTTTGAAAAAATACGGTCCAATGATTCCACCAGCGTACAAACCACACCAAACAGTGCATTTTTCGGGATGCATGGGCAGTTCTTGAACGGCTTCTGGTTGCTCTTCACTCCTAATGCGGCAATTTTGCTTATTTACGTAGCCATTCAACCAGAAATGAGCCTCATCGCTGAACAAAATTTGTCGATAAAAAAGCGGATTTTCTGTCAACTTTTCTAGGGCCAATGATTCAATGATTTGCAAGCGTTGCTCGTTAGTAAGTCTATTCATGATGAAATGTCAAAGCATACTGAGCATCTTTCTCTTTGACACCATGTCTGAAATCCCGCGTGATCTGTCAAATACTAATGCATGAAAATCCTAACCTCAAAAAAATCACCCGTTATCTCATCAGTACCATTACCATCACAGTTGGAAAAAAGCTTACTATTGTACTTAATTCAGTACTCTTTGATTTCCTCAGTACATAAGTACATACATCTTTGGCATTTTCAGTACAATTTTGAATTGTTTGTATAAAATTGATTTATTTCTTTAGTAAATTTTCTTCTATCTTCAGATCTTTTCTAAAAAAAACCCAAAGCCCAAAGATATACAGAACTTTAAAAATTATGCTCAAATGTTTTATATAACATATCTGCAAGACATAAGAAGAAGATTGGATTTCGATGACATTTTCTTAAACGCACTTGAAAATTTCTCAGAAAGCGCAGTATTGGTCAAGTAATTTGTTTGAAAGTTTTTTCCTAACGAACAGAAAAAATTTAGAGCTCTACCTTACTGCGAATATATTAAGCAACATGGAATTATTCAGGGTGCTCTTTGTATTCCTCATTCTTCAGCAAACGTTTAAAGAAAGAAACGATGATAGAAACTATCAAAAAATAATGTTGTCACAGTTTTGACTAATAAAATTTATAAATAAAAATGTGACAAACAATCCTATCCACAAAGAAGAACTTTTAGTAAAACTCATTTATTGTTAACTACCTAAGTATTAATTAGTTATCTAAGGCACCAGTTATAATAATCATTAAGACTGACTATTAAATATTTCCATTTTTAATTTGGAGATGTTTAAGAAGTAAACCAGTGATTATTTTGATGGCACAGTAAGCCTGATAGTTTAAATTTATTTGTTAGCAGAAGTTTACTTGATCATAATCCACATAAAGCAATTTTAAATAAATTTGTATTACTTATTTCTGCATCAAAATAATCAATGATTTAGAAAATCTTTGAAAGGTTCAACGAACGCTACAACTGGTTCCTCTAAAACGGGGATCCGTCCGTTGTTTATTTATCTATAATAATGAAGGTTGTATTAGTATTTTCATTATTTGTATTTATTTTGCCTTAATTTGTATAACAAACTAACTGACACAGCTGGCGTTGCTGGGGCATAAAATACATTTTCTGGATACCCGAAAACAGCGCCACAAATCGGTTCTAACAATAATTAAAAACCATTAACCTAATCATGTTTGTACATAAACAAAATTTAATATTGTTGATATGCAAATATGTACTACATAAAATAGCTTTAGTTACACCAAGATGTCTGCAAAAGCCCCGGCAAAATTGGTTCATGAAAAACAATTTTCGGCACCACCTAGTAATTAAAATAGCCTTAGTTACTTCTTAAAATATTAGCTACCTGCTTGTGAAAGTCCCGCCAAAATCGTCCATAAATTAAAAAAAAAACACTCCAGTGTCACCTAGTGGGTAATTTAATTTTGTAATTCCTTCTAGAACATGAGGTATCTGCCTGTGAAAGTCCCGTCAAAATCGGTCTATATATAAGAATTTTCGAAAAAACGACCCCATTGCCACCTGGTGGGTAATTCAAAAAGTCTTAGTTACCTTCTAGTCTCGTCAAAATCAGTACAGCCGTAACCGAAAGTAGCCCGAACAATTAGACAGACAAACAATTTTAAAATGTTGGTTTTGTTATAACTTTAATTTCATATCATCTTGTAAAAAAGTTGTTATTTTGATACTAAAAATGTATATAAAATTTTTTATGTGTATAGATGAGGTGTTTTTTTTTTTTTTTGTTCTTTTTTGTAAATAAATTTTATTTTTGAATTTGTGTTTGCTTACGTATCCATTTAAAATAGCCCACTACAATTTGGTAGTTTTGAGAAAAATTTTATTTCAGCGTTCGGTACAATCGAAAATAGTTGATTTCCATCACTGATTACCATGTTAATCTCTGAGATAGGGGAGAGACTTATCGGATAACGATTTTGATTTCATCTTTTAGATCTGGATTCATTGGTTGGAAGGCATTTGATTAATTCCCTTGACAAATTGCCAAGTCATTGTGTGTACTTCATTTTTACTTGCGATTATAGGGACTATAAGGCAAGTTATGCATTCGTAAAAAAAAAAAAATTCTAACAATCAAACATAATATTACGATGAGAGAAGTCAAAAAAAGTGGGTCCGGAAATTCCGTCCGTCTGTCTGTCTGTCTGTCTGTCTGTCTGTCTGTCCGTATCGATATCTACAGCCTAAACGGCTGGGCCGATTTGATTCAAACTTGGTATATAGTATTTTTTTGAAAAAACTGGTCGAACGATTTTGAAATGAAAAATTCATAAAATAGAAAACAGCAAAAAAAATAAGATGGCTTACAACATTTTTTCCAAAAAACGTTATGAATAGTGTTTTTTTGATTTCATAAATTTTTTTCCCCAACATTTTATTTCATATTGCTCGGCTAAGCCCTAGCCATTAGTCAAATAAAAGAAAGTGACAACCTATATTACATACATACTTACGTATTTTAAAGTATTTTTCATCATCATAAAAGCACAGAATAAATAAGGAAGCCTTTGATAAACACACAAAAACAATTAACAAATAAAAAAAACTATTCGATTACTACTGAATGCAAAAATTTCAATCGAGAAAACAAAAGTTTACACCTTCCTATAAATAAACAAAACCACTGTGTTAACTTTTAATATTGTCTCTATACCTACTCGCTTAACAGTAGTTGGAACACGTATCTTAATTTTAGTACCTACCTTCCTTCCAACCTTATTATAGGTACCTAAATCCTTTATAAATTCCATTGGTCCCATATTGGGACGTATAAAGGTACCTTTACCTAGCATTATTGCCATACTGCTGATTCCGAAGAATCTTTATGCCAGTTGTTCAAATTTTTCCATACCAAAATGAAAATTTAACTGAAAAAAGTCCTTTATAGCTTTCTATTAGCAAATTATATTATAAACAGTAAGCAGCAAGTGGAAAGATAATACTACACTAAAAAACTGCAAAAGCTAACAATCCTATATATTTATGTGTTTATCCCTTTATCGTGACGCATGTTCGTTCGAGCTTCAAACCACAACGATTCTAAAGAAGTTGCACGTCAAAAAAAACATTAAAATTAAATCTTTGTCAAAAAGACGCCTGTACCTAAAAAGGGTTAGCACACAGGAGCAAGTACGTGCGACCCAGTCGTGCCTTTTATTAATATTACTTTAACTTTGGAATCCATTTTCCTTTGGTTAAACTTATTATATTTTACGTACTTCCAACAAATTTAAACTATGCTGTTGCAAAGGTACTCAGAAAACATTAAATTGGGTGCATGAAACAGCTTAAAAGCATATCGGCGGAATATATTCAACTTTAAGGACTCTTCGCGTGAAATATATTTTTGCTCAAAATAATAAATGCTATACACCGTTGGAAAGGTACTCTCAAAACATTAAATTCGATGCACACGACAGCTCAATATACGTGCAGTATTTAAAAAGATATCGGCAAAAATGTGTTCAATTTTAATGTCTCTAGTTGACAGGTTTTTTTGTTCATGACAACGAAACGTGACGCTATGATTGCTAATTATTTATAATCTTGAAGTACAAAACTGGATAATGGAAATGTTTCTAAAAAATGGGAAAGATATCAGGAATGTTTTTTAACAAATGTTTCTTTGGTGTGGAGACACCATTAGAACATTCTGTTGTCAGTGGCGGATCTAGGATTTGCTCATGGCGGGAGGGTCCCACCATTCAGTTCAGTAATTTTCTTTTTCTTCTCGCCCGCACTCAAAAATAAATTGCACGACTGGATCGCAAGTTACTTACTTTTTACGAATTGTCGAGTAAAAATTGAAAAAAAATATACAATAAAATAGTTTTCAGCGGAAAATTTAAAAATGTTGAAATAAAAAAAGTTTTTTTTTAACAACTTAAAAAATAAGAAAACAAAATTTAAGAATGCAAACAAAAGCACATAAGCGATCTATATTTAAACACAAAATTAAAAAAAAATCACCTTCCAATTTTTAAAATAATGATTTTTCAAAACAGATTTTTTTAATTATTAAATTTCCAAAAACTGTTATTCAAAAGCTAATTATTGTTGAATTAATTTGTCTTTCTTCATTTTCCTGAATATCAATTTTGACTATAATCGGGTAACCAATTATCGAGGAAAAAAAACGGTCTTATGGGGAGGAATCCCCATAAAAAATTATTGAGCCGTTTTCGAGAAAAATAAACTTATAGTTAACGGTTATTTGCCAAGTCCCGTTAATATTTGAGTTTAAAAAAAAATATTAAAAGGTCCTCTGTCGAATTTCAAAAAAAAACTTATGTTCTAAATTTGAAGACGATTGGCCGAGACGTTGAGCCTGTAGAAAAAAAAAATTCGTATAAACAGAGAGAATTTCGCGAATTACTCATAATATATGAATATGATTGTGTGCTAAAAACGGTAACCCCGGACTATTTTATTTAATCGACTTACTGGAAAACTGGTTAACCGATAACAATCAAAATTGATATTCATGAAGATTATAGGTCCCCATATGAATATTTTTCAACGACGTGACCGCGTATAAGAGCAATTACGTGCGATTTATTTTCATAAGCGGAAAGCGATCGCACATGACTTCCAACATATATCGGCATTAACGCGGCGAATGTATTGTTGAAACCACAGCTCCTGCACATCATGGTTGTTCAATTGATGAACGAAAAAGTCCGTAATCATGGCTCTATCGCGGTCACCCATTGACTGTAACGTTCTGGCCAGCGTCGTTTTTAAAGAAGTACGGAGCAATTATTCCACCAACCCATAAAGCACATCTAACAGTCAGTTTTTGTGGATGTAACGGTGCCACAACAAACACTTGAGGATTATTTTTACTCCAAATACCGCAGTTTTGTTTATTGACGTATCCTTTCAACCAAAAGTGAGCTTCATCGCTAAACAAAATTCGCTTATGAAAATTGGGATCAACATCAATCTTGTTTTTGGCCCATTCACCGAATCTACGCTTTGCTAGATGATCCTGTGGCTTCAATCCTTGCACGAGTTGGATTTTGTGAGCACGCAAACCAAGATATTTCTGCAAAATTTTCCATAAAGTGGATGGACACATATCCAATTCCTGTACACGATGGCGGATAGACTGATTCGGGTCTTCCTCTATGCTACGCTCTACAGTAGCAATGACTTCTTCTGTACGGCTTGTACGACGTCTCTGTGGATGCGTATTATCATTTAGAGTAAACGTGGTTGGGAAGCGGTCCATAGTTAATCGAATTAATTGCTCTGATGGACGATGTTTCTAACAGAACAATAATTTTCAAAATAAATTTGCACAATTTGGAAGCGTCAGTTCAGGCGTCAGTCTATTCATGTTGAAATGCTAAACCAAACTTAAAATAAAAATAAATCACCTGACAGCTGACAAAATGGCCGTCGGTTAAAATAGTGTTGCCAGCGTACAATTGTATACCTCTAAAAAAAACACCTTTGATGAAAAATACTCGTTTAATTATAAAAATAAGTTTACGTTTTTTGTTTCAATGTTCTTGGGGGGTCTTGGTGGATCCACCACTGTGTGTTGTTTTTATTAAATTTTCAATTACAAAATGATTGGGATATTGGCTTGGAGCCTAAAGAAATGGTCAAGTCTTTTGGTTTCGATTGGCCAACTAAATGCTTATGTTACATCTTCTTTACCAAGAATTTTTAAGATTGCTGCCCCTTACGATTATGCAAGAAAATTTTAGGATATTGCGTACTTTCCAAGGGTATCAGAATCTGCCCTTAATTAATTACCAGCTGTAATTTACTATAGGTACGTACTGTTTCGAACTTGAATGTTTTTCGGATTTGTAAGTAACTTAAATCTATAACAAATAACATTGTCAAACATTTTGAACCGTATATGTATATGTATACTAATGCTGGAAATGCAATCAAGATGTTACTTCTGGTCATGAAACACGAAAGTCGCAAGAGTTTTCTCGACACTTCGACTTCACTCAGTCGTGCTAACAGGATGATTGATGTTGCATCACAAGTTGTTTCATTATTGATCCATAAACAATAAAAAATCCACTTTAAAAGAACTCTTAACTTTGGAATATGCAGGAGCGGATCATAAAACCATTTGTATAAGTCAAGACAGATTTTTCCTAAACAAAATTTTGTACTTATATCTACGTATTTTGTACCTTGATATGACTTAATGGTTTCTACGGTCAAAATATTTGTTCCATTGATTTTCCACATCTGTAAGATTTCATGAATAATAAGTGCAACCAAATCGTTAATTTAATTAAAAGAAAACATTAATTAATCGAATAGTTTTTTTATTGATTTATTGTTTCATTAGGTAATAATTAACAAAACTTATAGTTTAAACAATCAAGTAATGAAACATACAAATGAATTTCCATAACAACTTATTTAAAGTAAGTTGTATTTTTTTAAGCATGTGTATAGGGTTATCATCATATTAAATATTAATTAAGTGGTCGTGTTGTGTGAATCGGTTTCCTTGTGCTAGCCCGAATGCATTATTTACGCAGTGACATTGTCCAGAGCTATTAATACATTGTGTTGGCTAATGGACTATTGAGCTACAATATCTATATACATTTCTAACAAAAGGGGATGACTATTCGTGTGCCTATAGAAGCCTATGCCATGCACATCAATGTACTAGCATTGTTCGTAGTCATGCACGTAATAGATTTTAAAACATGTCCTCGTCTGTGATATGGACTGTTTGTGGTGGCAGCAGTACCTTTGGCTATGGAGTTGCAAACAATAAACGAGAGAACTAACAAAGGCTGTTGTGCCTCCAACAATGGCAGAGCTTAGAGCTTAGACTTGCTAGGGGGTTATAAGACTTCATAAAATATGAATTTGCGGTGATGTGAAGTTATTTGTCGTTCAAAAGTTATGGGAACCTGAGTTTTCCATTCAGGTATTTCTAGTTCATGTTGAAAATAGAAAGTGGGGAAGAAGTTTTGAAATGAAAAAGGGGCTAAACGAAGTGAAGCAGAAGAAAGTTGACATTGTTGCTTTAATTGTATAATATAGACAAACTTGGTTAGTTTAATTTATATAACTCTAATTTGAAACAAAACAAATTTTATAAGATGCTTTAGTACCTTTGTAGATTACAAATTAAAGTTCATCAAAATGTTGCTTAGTTATTATTTTCGGCAATAAGCATGATTTTATCATCATTCCTTGAAATACTGACTTTAAAATCGATAAAAAATATTATTGGATAAATGAGAAAATTCGCAAATGAACCAACCTTCCACCCTTCCGTATTTTAATTATCTTTTTCTTACATCTCCAAGGAATTCCTTAAGCTGGTAAATACATTACGTGTTCATCTCAGACATTTTTTTAATGCTTCGTTAGGAATTCTTAGAGAAAAAACGAAAAATGTAATTTGTTATGCAACAATTGTCCTTCGCACGTAAATCGTACTTGATCCCACGGGTTTATCATTTTGAAATGGATAAAAGACGTGCCAACGACAAACTAAAGAAGAACCACACAAGAATGTCGAATTGTTTCCTCCTTAATTGGATAACTTCACGCGGATTTATTTCCAATTTTGCCAAAGGAACATATGCTAATGCTTCAGCAGTCACGTGCTAGCCACGTATCCCTGCCTCGCACATCATAAAATAAAAAAAAATAGTATCCTTCCCTATATGTAAAATATATCATCGTGTTCAATCCCCTGCCATAATAACGTCTCTCGTCGATGCTGTGCATAATGTCAATTCATCTACGAAACGTATATCAATCCATTCAGTCACTCAGAGTGTAGAATAAGTATCTTTCTTCGTCTATACTCTATATACCATGGCCAATAAAAATTCTGATAAAATAAAAATGCAAAAGATATAAGAAAAACGAAAAATGAAAATTGTCTTGTGGTTGTTTTTTTTTGTGCGCTAATAATACTGCCAACAACGTTATGAATTCCGCTGAAATTGCAGTCTTATGTGAATCGCATACACAAGATAAATTCCCTGGGGAACCTCCTGTTGCTTCTTTAATGTCTGTCTCAGCAAATTTGTATCCCCAACCAAGAACTTAATGTACGTCGTTTTTGTTCGTTTTAAACTTGCTGCATCACATCGTGATGCACGTGGGTTGAAGCATTGAAGCAAGGATTTGATTAGAAAAGTGTAGGGGTTTTTTTACAATACAAAATCCCCCCAGAGTTGTTATGATAAAGAAATTATTGTCAAAAAATTTAATTTTTTTGTGGCTTGTGTCTTGTTATGGCAGTTTTTTGGTCGAACGAATCTTTGACAAGTTATGGTGTTTCCTTACAAAATTATGTTTTGTTTGAAGCTTGAAGTCTGAAGTCGATAAGGTGGTATAAGACTGAATTTTATCATATTTCCTTTTTTACATTTTTTTAGCTCAAAAGCCAGGTATTTCATGTCGGATTATACCAACATTTTGGAGAAAATATTTGTACCAAAAATTGTTCATAACAATAATTTCTCTTTTGTTTTTTCGACTTTCTTATCAAATGCTCAACAATTTCCAAGCAAATTTCATATACTATATGGAAGTCCAAACATAATTATGTAGGTAAGTAAATGTAGCTCAGGAATTTTCGAAAGTACTCTTATTCGACCGTCAAAGAAAAACATATTCATTCAAAATAGCTTTTTACGGCCTTTAAGTCCACCAAAAATTGGCGTTTCATCCCGGTAACTCACTTGAAAAACATATTCATTTCGAAAATGTTATCAAAAAATTTATATTTGGACTACATGCAATATTTAAAAAAAAACTGATCAAAATGAACTTACTGGAACAGCGTTTTTAGTATGCTTTTAAATATAGCCATATCTTAGTATTAGTTTACATTTACTATTAAAATTTTAGAAGAATTAGTTCTGACGTTTCGTGACAAATTACATTTAAATATGTAGTTACGCTAAGATGACGGCCTCCCAAACCCCTTCAGTTTTCCTATACACAAGAAGAAAACATTTGTACAACACAAAGATAGAGAATGACAAATGAACTCTCTACCAAGTACTAATAATAATTTATATAATATGTAATATATCCGGGCAAAAGAGGTTGCGATTATAGGTACTATATATAAATATAAGGTATAAGGCAAGTTATAAACTCGTGCAAAAAAAATTCTAACAATCAATCACGAAATTACGATGATAGAAAAGTCGAAGTGGGTCCGGAAATTCCGTCCGTCTGTATATCTGTTTGTTCGCACCTCTAAGGCCGAAACGGATGGACCGATTTGCTACAAACTTGGTATTTAGTATTTATTTAACAGTATCACGGGGGGTGTTCTTCATTTTTGCTCTAAGTCGAAAAATAACGGTACCAATCTTTAACAAAAAGTTTGATTTTCTCGAATAGTTAGAGCGATTTTGATAAAACTTTCAGGGTGCTATTTTTACTTGCGATTTATATGGACTGCATTCGTTAAAATCTAACAATCAGACATGACATAACGATGATAGAGAAACAAATTTGAGTTACTGGCAAAATTCTGTCTGTCTGTCCGTCTGTACGGATATATATTGAACTACAGCCTAAACGGTATCACTATTTAAAAAATGGGCACGACTGGGTCGCACGTACTTGCTCTTATGTGCCTAATTACATTGGAAGGCAATACCTAACGATTTTTAGTAAAAATTAAGTACGCCACCACACGTCTTAAATAACAAGGAATTTATGAAAATAGTATTTCGAAAATTGTAGGACGGATTTTGATAAAATCCTGTTTTTTATTTTTAGTTTTTTGAAAAAAATACTTTTTTTTAATTTTGGTATGCATTATGATTATAAAATTTAAAATACTATTTTCTTATTAGTTTTAAAAATATCGATTTTTCAAAAAAAAAAAATTAAATTAATATTTTAATTAGAAAAAAAAGTTATTCAAAATGTTCATATGCAGAATTAATTTGGCTTTCTAGATCTTTTAAAATATAAAATTTGACAGAAATCCATAGAGCCCTTACCGAGAAAGCCAAAAATTAAAACCCTTATATGAAAGGTCCCGTTAATAGACATTTCCTGTATATGTGGTTCTGATTAAATGATAGCCAATACCAAAAATCCCAAACATTTTCATCAAAATCGTTGGAGCCGTTTGAGAAAAATAAGCTTTTCCTAAACGGTCGTATGGCGAGTACTGTTATTCTAAAAATAAAATTTCAATTTCCCCTCTGAGGAATGCCATACAAAATTTGAAGGCAATTGCCTATTTTTTTAATTTTTAAAAAAAAGGAACTAAAATAAAATCGTTTTATTTAAAAACCGCTACTACGATTTTGCAAAAAAAAATCAACCTATTTAACTTATTTTAAAGCTACAAAATGGCGTTTTAATTTTTCCGCTGAAAACTTTTTTGCATATACAGTTTTTAGGTAACAATTAAAGTATTTTTTATTTTCATAGTGGTTAATCGATTAGAAAATACTTGCAATTAAAATTCAAGAATTTAAAGCATCCATATCTTAAAATTCGTTTATTCATTTTTTTCCGCGAGTTAAATGAAATAATTTTTGCGAATAATATCTAATATATTTTTATTAGATAGGTACCTAACTAAAAATAATAGGTTTCATTTAAACTTTTGATTTTTCGAAACAAAAGCCAAATTGTAAGTAAAACTGCTAAAGTACATATGTAAACGAAACGTAAGTAGTTTCGTGGCATTAAGCAAAAGTGCCCATTTTAGCAACCAATAAGCAAAAATCTAGTAAAAGCTGGCCCGACTTCACCTATACCCTCTTTTCATAAAATATTTTTTTGAGTAAATATTCATACAACCAAATATATTTGAAATGATTTAACACACCTAATATAAAATCCCTTTTATCGATTTATTAATAAACCAATGTGTAAGTATAGGTACCTAAATAATTTAAAATATTTTAAAATACTACCCCATGCTTTTATTATTTGATGTTACGGTACAAGGTGAATCCTGGACAGTATAGAATATTAATACAGCGTTTAGTTACCACTAACAATTTAAGAAACTAACAGCGAAAGTGAGCTAAACATAAACTATCCCACATGTGTAAATACTTGCAGTCTTTGGGTTGACCCGACTGATGATCACCGGTGCGATGTTGAAGAAAGAAAAGCTTAAGACTTCTGGCGCAAGCAAATACAGAAACATTAGCATATGCTTCCCTCATCAGACATAAAATACTAATTCAAAAATTGGAGGCGTGCTACCCTATTCCGAGGTCTAGCTGGGAACCCCACAGGCAAATAAGTCATTTTGGATTGGATTGGATTTGGATTATCGATTATGATTAAAACCTAATAAATCAAATAAAAGAGAAGAATCCCTAGCTACATATATCTTCAATCTAATAGGACGTCCACAAATAAAAGAAACCAAGTAGGCTGTGATGGATGGAATAAGATAAGATTTTAAATAGTTTTTATTACGATATGCCATTGTATTATACAAAGGATAAACTAACATTCCTACATGTATACATATCTATTAATTAAACTTTTGTTAGAAATAAATAAAAAATTAAAAACGAGTAATAACAGTTCAGAGTTCACCCCTAAATTATGGCAAAAACACATACACGCCTCAGAACCGACTTCGTCCCGTTACGTATATAAAGCTTTAGAGCGCTGTTCTGTGAATGTGAAAATTTTGAGAACCTACTGTAAAAATAAAAAAAAAAGAAAACGAGCAAAAGTTCAGTAAATTCGAACTTTTTTGTATATCACTCGCCTTGTTACGTTATCTTTACGTACGTCAAACAAAGCGTTTGTAGAAAAAGCAGTTTGTGATAAACTTTAAAAATTTCCGTATATTTGAACTTTTTCAAATTGTCAAAGTCGGTTGTAAAGCGTGATTTACTTTTAAGCTCAAACAGTTTTCAAAACTTTTTTGTAGTTTTGCCTTTGTACATTAATGATATGTTCAGGCTAAATATTAAGGTTATTGGTTACACGATAGATACACTCAATTTTAATTTGAAAAATTGTGTTCTCCGTGACTCCTTTTTCACTATTTCCTAGTTGGCTTACCTGATTTTTTCCAAAAAAAAAACGTTTTAACTAGTGATTTTTAAGTGATTAACAAAATTTCAAATAATATTTTCCCTGCTTTTTCCAAAAACCTCCAGCCCCAAGACCAATGTGGCACATTAGAACAAGTTCGTGCGACCCAGTCGTGCACTTTATTTTTGTGGCTTGTGCCTTGTTATGGCAGTTTTTTGATCGAGACGAATCTTTGAAAAGTTATGAGGTTTCCTTACAAAATCATGTTTTGTTTGAAGCTAGAAGTCTGAAGTCGATAAGGTGAATTTTATCATATTTCCTTCTTTACATTTTTTTTAGTCCAAAAGCCAGTTATTATGTGCACTATGACGATCAAAAATCGAAATATTCAATACGTTTGTGTCGGATTATACCGACATTTTGTTGAAAATATTTGTACCAACAAATTGTTAATAACGATAATTCCTCTTTCGTTTTTCGACTTTCTCATTAACGTTGCAACAATTTCCAATCACATTTCATATACTAAATGAGAAGTCGAAACATAATTATGTTGGTATACCTATGTATGTAGCTGAAGAATTTCCGAAATTAATTGGGAAAACATATTCATTCCGAAAATGTTATCAAAAATTTTATATTTGGACTACTTGCAATATTTATATAAAAAACTGATCAAAATGCTCTTATTGGAAAAGCATTTTTAGTATGCTTTTAAGTATAACCATATCTTAATATTAGCTTTACATTTACATACTTTTGAATTTTGAATTTTAGTTTTGTCTCTTCCCGACAATTTACAGATTTCCTACACAAGAAGAAAACCTTATTTTTAAAAAAATTGTAAAACACAAAGATAAAGAATGCCTAATGAACTCTATCAAGTACTAATAACTATTATCCGCACCTATAAAGCACGTTCAAGTTTCGAGTAATAGACAAAATGTATGGGTGTTTCGGGCAAAAGAGGTATCGGTTCTTGTTCTGAATTTTCGAATTCTATTTTTGTAGCTGTACTCGTGGGAAGGAGGGACAGAAGGTATCGATTGAAATTGGTTTTGAATCCTTTCAACTTGAAATGGCAAGGGAAAAACTTCGCCTGGTAAACTATTCCGAATTCGTGTTGTTCGGCATAGAAGGGAATCTCTATATTTCATGGTACGTCCGAAATTGGGCTCGAGGGTGAAGTGATGAGCATTCCTTGCCAGACGAGTATTACGGGAGAAACTTTTAAGGGGAGAAATGCAGAATACATGAAAGATGAAACATTGCGTCGGTGTTCGAGAGGGGCAATTGTTTCAGAGAATGTTCTATTTCCTACCAATCTTAACGCTGTGTTTTGTATTCTCTTTTATGCTTTTGCAAATGAAAGAATTTCTGCACAACTGCTTTCTGACTAAACTACAGTTAAATCAGAAAGTCAAAAACTGCGTTTAAAATCTGTCAAAAATATGAAATAACCAATCCCATGGAAATCGTGACTTTAAGATTTTATGAAAGTTGAACATGAAAATTATTTGTATCTGTCAAAGCAAAATAAGTAGGAAAGTTATTTATAAATACAAAAAATACAGTTTTTATAAAAACGTACTTAAAAAACAAATTTCAACAATTTCATTATTATATAACACAATCTGAAATGCATTTCGCAATAGTTTTATCAAACCATAAATTGCTCTTATTTTATTAATAAACTCGCTCAAAAAAGCGAAGGGAAGTAATACAGTGCACATCATATGTTTTGATTTTGTCTTCCAAACATTCTGGGTGATAAACGAACATGAAACAATTGACTAGATATCTTATGAATTCCATTTTATAAACTAATGTACATAGCTTCATATCTATCAGATAAAGTATCTGATGTACAACTTTATAGATTACCAGTTCCAATTTTGTTATCAAGTTGAAATTAAGGTAGTGAGTAGTGACATCTGACATGCACATAAAGTTTAAGTTTTTTTTAAAATAAACAGACGAAATTTATCGGACAGCGTCACGCGATCTGATGGATTTATTGAAGTTTCGGGAAGGCAATTTCAATTGATCGGAATTACTTAAGTTACCATTTGTGTAAAATATAAAAGTTTACACAAAACTATATGAAAATGAACACTGAATGATGAATCAAAAGACATAGTACGACACATCAAGTTCTTAGAACTTGCAAACATGTTAAAGACAAAATGTATGCAAAAGAATCAACGGGTCTTGTCCTTCTGGATGTTGAAAAGGCTTTTGATAGCATATGGCATGATGGTCTACTTCATAAACTCAAGTTATTCGGTTGTCCTTTATATATAATAAAATTAATACAAAGCTTCCTTAGAAAGAGGCAATTTCACGGTAGTTTAAATAGAACGCACTCCTCTGTTAAAAATATTACATCGGGGGTTCCTCAAGGGTCAGTATTAGGTCCATTATTGTACATTACGTATGTTGCTGATTTTCCAAAAATATGGAACTGTGAAATAGCAATGTTTGCTGATGATACCGCCATTTACAGTTCAAGTAAAATTGGCTATGAAATTGAGAATGACTTGCAACATGCTCTCAATAAAATTCATGATTATTTTATAACATGGTAAGACTAAACGCTGAAAAAACACAGGCAATCTTTTTCACCAGGAAAAGAAAAGCCTGTGCTTTACCACTTAATAAGCTTAAAATAAATAACTGTGATATCTCGTGGGTGGGTTGATTTAGACAAGACATTTACTTTTCGGGACCATATTACAAATACCCTTAGCAAAATAAGTATTGCCACTAAAATGCTATACCCACTTATATGTAGGAAATCACCCCTGAGTAAGTTCAATAAGATTATTATCTGTAAAGTAATTTTCCAGGCTTTTATTGTTTATGCATGTCCAGTATGGAGAACAAAACATTAAAAATGATGGCAAATTTACCTTGGCATTTCTCCACCCAACTTTTACACGATCAAACTGGAGTTCATCAAGTTACAAGAAAAATTGGAACTCTCAACCGAAGATTTTATCTAAGATGTAGTGTTTCAAATAATGTGTTAATACAAAATTTAGTAAGTCCATAATACCAATGTTTGTAAAATCGAAATTGTAATTATTTATTTGTATTTAATAATTGTTATTGTTATTTATTCATTTATCTATTTGTTTATTTGTTTATTTATTTATCTATGTATTTATTTATTTATTTATTTATTTATTTATTTATTTATTTATTTATTTATTTATTTATTTATTTATTTATTTATTTATTTACTTATTTATTTACTTATTTATTTATTTATTTATTTAAGCAAAATTAATCATTTCTTCTTAAATATTATATATTGTATTATTTAATTATAAAATACTTATATACCAACTTGACAATTCCTCTAGTTTTTAGGTTTAATCTAGTAATTTTTTTTTTTATAAAATATATCGAATGAAGGTTTTTTATCATAGTTTTCCTTCAAAAGTAATTTGATTTTTTTTTCAATTCAAATATTTATTAACTTCCAAAACAGTTGTAAGATATATTTCAAATATCAAATCTCTGAGCAAGCTGCGTACTACGCAAATTTTTGTAAAGCCTTATCTATGAAAAATAAAGTATCTATCTATCTAAAAGATATTTAATTGGTTTTATATTTTATATTATTATAATGTAAATAAACCTTATCTGGCAAGAAAATCTAAAAATAAAAAGCGTGTGATAATTGAATAATACTTTAAATAAAATTAATCAATAGAAATTGACATGACTTGTGAAAGCTTTCTATATTAGTTTTGATTTATATTAAGTTTTGATATCCTTAAAACAATTTAATTGTAGAGAAATGAAAAAATAATTTTAACACTATACCACGGTACAGAATATGTATTAAAAATTTCTTGGCGCGACAGCTCCTTAAGGAGCCAAGAGTTAGTGACTTATACTCTCAACCATTCCTGTGTGTGTGTTGTTAATCTGCAAAAATTGACATGAGATGCACTTTTTTCGAGACAAATTGTACTCTTAAAGGTTTTGTCAGTTCCTCGCAAAAGGCAGTACCCAGGAAAAGAAGGTGGCTATGAGCGGGATTCAAACCCAGGCTCATTCGCTTACCAGTCCGATACACTAACCACTGAGCTACTGGGCACTATATTCATTAATTTTAGTTTAATTCTTGTTCGACCGTGCCTACATAAAGGGTGTTTTTTTTTAGAAGTGTGGTTTTCAATCTGGCAATACTTTTTTCGGAGTTGGTCTTTTTGACGGCTATCACTTGATTTATGCTCAGTTTGAAGTACGGACCATCCAAAACATTAAAGATGCCACATCCGCTCACCAAAAAGGAGATGACCCATTTTTGTATGGAGCCTGGGCCCAGGGCGTACACCTATGAGACTAGTATCAAATGAAAGCTTGTATTCAGTTCTATCTATCTGCAAAATATTTTTGAATTTGGCCTTGGGGATTTCGAGATATTTGAGCTTGAAGTTGAACATAGGAAATGGGAAAAATCGGACTTTTTTGCAAATAATTACGTATTTTTCCGAAAATATCGCGCATAGGATAATGATTCGGGTATCAAATGAAAGATAGTTAGAATATCTTTAATCCTATGTAAGAAACATTTTTCAAAATATCTAATATTTCGAAAAAATCAACCATAAACTTAAAAAAAAAACATTTTTGAATGACATTCGGCAGCCAATATCTCGAAAAAACCAGTGATGACCTATACTTTTTTTGATGTATAATATAGTAACAAAGCATCATAAAAAGCTTGATTTTAACCACAAAAAAACAAAAAAAACATGGTAAAACTTGTGGTATAAAGTGAAAGGTATTTTAATGATGGTTATGTGTGCAAAATATTGTATCGATATTTTAAGGTTAATCTGAGATTTTTGGATTTGAATTGATCTCCAAAAGCAAATACGAAAAATCTGACTTTTTTGCAAATAAATACGTTTATTTCTAATAGAATAAACTAGAACTTGTTTGAAAAAAACATTTTCGATTGACTTTGACAGCCAATATCTTAAAGAAACCAGTGATAACCTATACTTTGCACCATTGCAATCCTTAATCGCTTACCTTTAATTTCATATACAATTTAACTATCATTCTATTCTATAAAAAAAATTAAAACAAAACAAATGAATGTTCCACAGTAATTGCATTTTTTCTGTTATTATTTTTTTGCAATGTTTTTTTTTTTATACAAAAACAAAATATATAAGTATGTATTTTAATAATTAAAAAAAATCAGTCTGCAGTCCAAAAACAAAGCAGGTGCTATCTTAAAAACTTGTTGCCAACACATGCTGTAGAATGCTTATAGGCCGCGACCGTTAGGCTTTTAAGTTTAATATAGTTACACAAAAAAATAAAATCATTCACAATTTCGCGGTCTTCATGTATTACAATTTATTAGCAAAGTATCAAGTGTGTTTTAAAGTGAAATTGAATAGTTAAAAACTGTGAAAATGAGTAATATTAACCATTGTGTAAATTGTAGAGTTCGTTTAACTAATATAATTCAATTTCGAAACATTCAAAACCATCCAATGCGGTTAGTTTTAGCATTCTGGATAACACCAGATGAAGTGAGTTAACTTAAATGAAAATGACCGTCCATCTATCGTCATTTGCGATGGAACATATGTGTACCTTCAGAAAAGTTCAAACTACGGCTTCCAGAAAAAATCATACAGCTTGCATAAGTATCAAAATCTGGTCAAGCCTTTTGTCATCACATGCTGTGATGGATATATCCTGGATGTTAAAGGGCCTTATGCTGCAACTGATTCTGATGCCAACATAATGAAACATCTGTTCAGAGATGAGCATGGAACATTCAGGCAATATTTTAGACAAAATGATGTATTTATCTTGGACAGAGGATTCAGAGACGCAATCCCAGATCTTGAATCTCAAGGATATAAGACTTACATGCCTGAATCTGTTGCTGAAGGTAACTTTCAATTAACAACAGAGCAAGCAAATAAATCCAGGTGTGTAACTATGGTCAGATGGGTCGTTGAAGTCGTGAACGGGCGGTTTAAAAGGGATTTTAAACTTTTTCGACAAGATTTTTTCAATCTTGCTGCTGGTCATTTGATGGACGACTTCAAAGTTGCAGCTGCACTTCTTAATAAGTTTCATCCTCCAATTGAAGACAGTACTGATGCGAACGTTCTGTTAGAACTGGCTTTAAATCGTGTAAATGCTCCCAATTATTTAGGTGACTTTGTAAGGGAAAATAATCTTAACAGAATCAGAACCATATTTTGCCGCATCGATGGAAATATCCCGAACTTAAGTAATTTCCCAAGACTTACTTTTCAAGATCTTCGTATGATATCATTGGGGGATTATCAAATTAACCAGGCTCGGTCTTACTGTGGCGAACATTTGAAAGATCACGGAACTTATACTGTTGAAGTCTGTTCAGATCAGATGCGGGTTCCCTCTTCTGCACACCCTAGTCTTATAGACAATAATAACTTTTTATTACGAGGACGAATAAAATCGAGACATGTGAGTAGAAAAGTGTATCTTACATACATCTTAGTTAATTACGAAAACGCAATAAAAGCTTACTATTGTAACTGTCTCGTTGGAATGAGAACTGTCGGTTGTTGCGCTCATGTAATCAGCATTTTATGGTATTTAGGCTATGCTAGACACCAGGAAACAATAAGCATAACACCGGCTTTATTTTTGGATGGCATTTTAATTGACGTTAACGAGGACTAGCTAATTTTTTTTAATTATTAAAATACATACTTATATATTTTGTTTTTGTATACAAAAAAAAAAAAACATTGCAAAAAAATAATAACAGAAAAAAATGCAATTACTGTGGAACATTTGTTTTGTTTTAATTTTTTTTATAGAATAGAATGATAGTTAAATTGTATATGAAATTAAAGGTAAGCGATTAAGGATTGCAATGTTGTAAAAAAAAGTATAGGTTATCACTGATTTCTTTAAGATATGGGCTGTCAAAGTCAATCGAAAATGTTTTTTTCAAACAAGTTCTAGTTTATTCTATTCTTAATACAACGTATTTTGAAAAAAAAAAGATTTTCACATGAAATGAAAGATATTTTCAAGATCTTTCATATGATACCTCAATCATCATTTTACGTGCTATACTTTTCGAAATAAACGTATTTATTTGCAAAAAAGTCAGATTTTTCGTATTTGCTTTTGGAGATCAATTCAAATCCAAAAATCTCAGATTAACCTTAAAATATCGATACAATATTTTGCACACATAACCATCATTAAAATACCTTTCACTTTATACCACATTTGTATATGTACACTCCATTACGAATATGAGCACACCCCATGTCTGCCCAGAACCAAGTTTTACCATGTTTTTTTGTGTTTTTGTGGTTAAAATCAAGCTTTTTATGATGCTTTGAAAAAAAGTATAGGTCATCACTGATTTTTTCGAGATATTGGCTGCCGAATGTCATTCAAAAATGTTTTTTTTTTCAAGTTTATGGTTGATTTTTTCGAAATATAAGATACTTTGAAAAATGTTTCTTGCATAGGATTAAAGATATTCTAACTATATTTCATTTGATACCCGAATCATTATACTATGCGCGGAATGTTTCGAAATTGAATTATATTAGTTAAACGAACTCTACA
The DNA here is from genome assembly GCA_963971375.1 of Platycheirus rosarum. Lineage (NCBI taxonomy): Eukaryota > Metazoa > Arthropoda > Insecta > Diptera > Syrphidae > Platycheirus > Platycheirus rosarum. Next base: position 38,383,881 of record OZ020510.1, on the reverse strand, counting down.
ATTTACACAATGGTTAATATTACTCATTTTCACAGTTTTTAACTATTCAATTTCACTTTAAAACACACTTGATACTTTGCTAATAAATTGTAATACATGAAGACCGCGAAATTGTGAATGATTTTATTTTTTTGTGTAACTATATTAAACTTAAAAGCCTAACGGTCGCGGCCTATAAGCATTCTACAGCATGTGTTGGCAACAAGTTTTTAAGATAGCACCTGCTTTGTTTTTGGACTGCAGACTGATTTTTTTTAATTATTAAAATACATACTTATATATTTTGTTTTTGTATAAAAAAAAAAACATTGCAAAAAAATAATAACAGAAAAAATGCAATTACTGTGGAACATTCATTTGTTTTGTTTTAATTTTTTTTATAGAATAGAATGATAGTTAAATTGTATATGAAATTAAAGGTAAGCGATTAAGGATTGCAATGGTGCAAAGTATAGGTTATCACTGGTTTCTTTAAGATATTGGCTGTCAAAGTCAATCGAAAATGTTTTTTTCAAACAAGTTCTAGTTTATTCTATTAGAAATAAACGTATTTATTTGCAAAAAAGTCAGATTTTTCGTATTTGCTTTTGGAGATCAATTCAAATCCAAAAATCTCAGATTAACCTTAAAATATCGATACAATATTTTGCACACATAACCATCATTAAAATACCTTTCACTTTATACCACATTTGTATGTGTACACTCCATTACGAATATGAGCATACCCCATGTCTGCCCAGAACCAAGTTTTACCATGTTTTTTTGTGTTTTTGTGGTTAAAATCAAGCTTTTTATGATGCTTTGAAAAAAAGTATAGGTCATCACTGATTTTTTCGAGATATTGGCTGCCGAATGTCATTCAAAAATGTTTTTTTTTCAAGTTTATGGTTGATTTTTTCGAAATATAAGATACTTTGAAAAATGTTTCTTGCATAGGATTAAAGATATTCTAACTATATTTCATTTGATACCCGAATCATTATACTATGCGCGATATTTTCGGAAAAATATGTAATTATTTGCAAAAAAGTCCGATTTTTCCCAATTCCTATGTTCAACTTCAAGCTCAAATATCTCGAAATCCCCATGGCCAAATTCAAAAATATTTTGCAGATAGATAGAACTGAATACAAGCTTTCATTTGATACTAGTCTCATAGGTGTACGCCCTGGGCCCAGAAATGGGTCATCTCCTTTGATGAAATATGATTTTTTTCCGAATAGTTTGAATCTAATTTGCTTTGATGTTCTTTTTTTATTTTTTTATTTTATTCCTTTTGAATTTAACTAAAACTTAAAATTCTAAAGTAAATATTTAATTATAAATATAGTTAAGAGACGGCATCATATGGTCTGGCTACCCTGATGCTTTAAACGAAAATAATTTATAAATAAATTTTGTAAATTATTTCAATAAATAAATAAATAAAAACATAACGGCAAGCTCCTATCTTTATAATAAAGCTAAATTCTTGGCCACAACATTAAATAATATGCGTTTTATTTCTTCTTAAAAACCATACTTTAAAAAAACACCTTTTATGAGTGTAAATGTCTGTGTAAATTACTGTTTAAAACTTGTTCTGAGGACTCTGTTTTGATATAATTGCAGTGATTGCCTTGCTTGGCTTGGTGCAACCCCAAAGTTGTATACGTACGATTATACCAGTTTAAGCACTTGCTTCCAGATAATCAGTTTAGTTTAGGTACTTACATTGGAGTGAGTTCATTTTTCGTAATAAAGCAGTTCTTCTCTTTTTTATAAAGCGCGTCTTCCATTTTAGTTTAGCATAAGGAGTCATCCCTTAATCCCTTGCTTCGTTGGCTTGGCATACGGTTTTTGTACCGAATTAAATAAATTGCACGACTGGATCGCACATACTTGCTCTTATGCAACTTCAAAGTTTTTATTCGATTTTTGTGACACTTTATTGTTTGAAAAAAGTACGTAAAAGAGTTTTCAGCGGAAACGTAGGAACGGGTTTTAAGTAAAACGGTTTTTATTTAACAACTTTTGCTTAACAACTTTTGTTAAAAATTAAAAAAAAAATAATTAAAGAGTGCACACTTTAGCACAAAAATAACCCCAATTTAAAAACAATATTTAAAAAAAATAAAAGGCACGACTGGGTCGCACGTACTTGCTCCTGTGTGCTAATCCTTTTTTGTTACAGGCGTCTTTTTGACAAAGATTTAATTTTAATGTTTTTTTTGACGTGCAACTTCTTTAGAATCGTTGTGGTTTGAAGCTCGAACGAACATGCGTCACGATAAAGGGATAAACACATAAATATTTTGGATTGTTAGCTTTTGCAGTTTTTTAGTGTATTATCTTTCCACTTGCTGCTTACTGTTTATAATATAATTTGCTAATAGAAAGCTATAAAGGACTTTTTTCAGTTAAATTTTCATTTTGGTATGGAAAAATTTGAACAACTGGCATAAAGATTCGTCGGAATCAGCAGTATGGCAATAATGCTAGGTAAAGGGACCTTAATACGTCCCAATATGGGACCAATGGAATTTATAAAGGATTTAGGTACCTATAATAAGGTTGGAAGGAAGGTAGGTACTAAAATTAAGATACGCGTTCCAACTACTGTTAAGCGAGTAGGTATAGAGACAATATTAAAAGTTAACACAGAGGTTTTGTTTGTTTATAGGAAGGTGTAAACTTTTGTTTTCTCGATTGAAATTTTTGCATTCAGTAGTAATCGAATAGTTTTTTTTTTATTTGTTAGTTGTTTTTGTGTGTTTATCAAAGGCTTCCTTATTTATTCTGTGCTTTTATGATGATGAAAAATACTTTAAAATACGTAAGTATGTATGTAATGTAGGTTGTCACTTTCTTTTATTTGACTAATGGCTAGGGCTTAGCCGAGCAATATGAAATAAAATGTTGGGGAAAAAAAATTATGAAATCAAAAAAACACTATTCATAACGTTTTTTGGAAAAAATGTTGTAAGCCATCTTATTTCTTTTGCTGTTTTCCATTTTATGAATTTTTCATTTCAAAATCGTTCGACCAGTTTTTGAAAACATATTTTAAAATTTGTTTAAGTATGTCAATTTTAAGAAATCTATAGTTTATACTAGGAGAAAAATTAAAAAAAAAAATCTATAGATCCGTTTTCAAAATATTCAAAAAACAATATATTTTTTTAAAAAAATTATTAAAATTTAAAAAAAAATGTTTTTGAAAATTTTGATAAGCAATATTATTTAAATCATAAAACACTACATATTTTCAAAATTTCATCAAAATCCGTCAATTAGTTAACGAGAAAGTCTGATTTTAAAAAACCGGTCATATGGGAGGTACCGTTATAAAACTAGAAGATAGATTTTGCACAGAAAACCTCATTCTGAAAGTTTTATCAAAATCGTAGGAGCCGTTTTCGAGAAAAATAAGTTCTTCAATAAAAGTTATATGGCAGGTACCGTAAGTTTTGGAGCTAGAATGCCAATTCCAAAAACCTTCGGGTAGAGCACTCTAAAAATACTATATACCAAGTTTGAATCAAATCGGCCCAACCGTTTAGGCTGTAGATATCGATACGGACAGACAGACAGACAGACAGACAGACAGACAGACGGACGGATTTTCCGGACCCATTTTTTTTGACTTCTCTATCATCGTCATATCATGTTTGATTGTTAGAATTTTTTTTTTTTTTACGAATGCATAACTTGCCTTATAGTCCCTATAAATCGCAAGTAAAAATCACTAACGCGGTCGATTTTTCAAATAAAAAAAATGTTAAATACAAAAAAAAATTGTTTAATATTTTAAATTGAAAGTAATTTCAATTTTCGGTTAACTCACGAGAAAGTAGAAAAAAAAGTTTTTAGCCTACCATTTTAATTTTTTTTTTCACCAAATAAAACGCTTACTTTTTTGATAAAAATTCTTCGAGCCGTTTTCGAGAAAAATAATCTTTTACACAACGGCGCCGTTAATTTTTGAGCTAAGAAGAAAAGTGGAATGTCAAAATAACCTTAAGTTCTAAATTTGAAGACGATTGGCCCAACCGTTTAGGATACAGTTCAAAATACATCCGTACAGACAGACATACAGACGGACAGAATTTCCCCAGTAACTCAAATATCTTTATCTATCATTGTAATGTCATGTTTGATTGTTATCTCAAAATTTTTAATCTGCATGAATGCATAGCTTGTATTATACTTAGTACCTAGTATCGCAAGTAAAAAATTAACCGTGGCGTCGTGGCAAGACTTATCGGAAGCTTGTGAAACATTGAACATATCTTTTTCCTCTACTTAAGTCTCTCTTCGTTTATTCTTCTGATAGCAGTGGAGTTTTCAATTAAACTTCAAGCAAAGTAGTTTCTTCGTAGTCTGCAGGAAACATATCAGTTAGTTTCGTTGTTGTAAAATATGGCATTGTATATATACAATGAAATATGTCGCACTTTCCTTTCTAAGTAGGCTTCCGCTTTCCGTCAATATAAATAAAATAAAATTTATTGGCGCGGCAGCTCTTTAAGAAGCCAAGGCCTAATGACTTATACTCTCATCCATTGCTTTGTGTGTGTTTTTAATCTGCAAGAATGGAATGGAAGGGACCTACAATTTACCGCCGAATCGGAACGGTGCACTTTTTCGAGACAAATTCTACTCTTGGAGGTTTTGGTCATTTCCTCGCAAAGAGCAGTGCCCCGGAAAAGAAGGTGGCTATGAGCGGGATTCGAACCCAGGATTATTCGCTTAGCACTCCGACACACTTACGACTAAGCTACTGGGCACTACTTCATTTGCAATAAACAAAAATCATCAAGGTCTGGTATTTTGGCAAAGTCGAAAGCCATAACGTTGGTTTTCCGGCCGAGATAAGTCCACACGAAATTGAATGGAAACTCTAAAAATCTCCCATAATAGCAGACTATAAAAAACTTGAAATCAAGAACCAAAAAAAGTTTATGAAAACTGTTTCCTCTATCTTGCACCCAGGAGGACAATACTTTAGGGAATGGTCAATATTTTCTTTTATGAATAGGGAAGATCCACTTCATCCTCTTTCAGGTAGATGGTCCGTAAGTTATTTTTTTAAGTGCCCGTGCGTTTCAGATATTAGGCATAACATAAGCGCTTATTGGACAGTTTATGCAGAGGAAAAAGTAGAACATAAATCCCTCAATATGCGATCCAGTGGCACACATTATTGTTCTAAGTAAAATAAAACAATTTTTAATCAGTTCAAAACTGCTGCTCAAATCTTAAAACTGTTTATAAATTTCAAATGATAATTTGCACTGATTGTCAAGATCAATAATGCAACAAACAATATTTTCTTCAAGCCACATTTCAAAATCTTTCTCGGGCATTAATTGCAGCCTTATTCGCCGATTTAGGAGTAACTAGTTAGAAAATCATAAATCTAATCATGTACCTTCATCAGCAAATAGAAAATCGTTTGCCATATCAAGTTTGAAATTCGTTTAATTGTTTTCCATTTGAAATATTTGCCTAGGGCGCTAAGTTTACTCGAGCGTGTGACTAAAAAAAAAGTTTTAAACAATTAGCGCCCCCTTTACAGAAACATTCACTGATTGATTCCGCGACTGAACGATGAGCTATTTTCACTTTAGTTTTATGATTATTTAGTCTGGAATGCTTGTTTCCAGCAAAAGTTAGCTTTCCCCTCCTACAGTCCAAGGGGCCACGGCAAGGTACTGAGTTCATGTGCGTACACAATTACAGGGTATACACCTCTCAATTACTCCGCATAATGCACGATAATTACACTCAAAACGACCCCGAACCCGGGATATCTAGCTGGCGGCAACAAATTGTCCAACAATACATAAACCAAACCCAAGTCCGTAGTTGTTGGTCGTTACGGTCCGGTTACACTGGGTTCTTTTTTCAGAAAAAAAAAAACAAACAGAAGCAATACTAGCCGCTTGAGAAGGAACGGGAGAGACTGAGTTAATTACCTTCATTATAAGAATTTAATGAGCGACTTGAGCACACAGCATGGTATACCGCTCGGCAGACACAACATCACCGTCAACGTCAACGCAAAAGGCAGCCAGAAGCTAGAGTACTCAACGTTCACGTGATTGTGTCGTCGTCGTCGTCGTGTAGTGTAGTGCTCCGGCATTGTATCGTGTCTCATGAATAATTCCATGAGAAACACTCCACTCTTGTACAAGAGATACAACCAAGACCAAGAGTGTATAGCTCTTGTCGAAAAGTGGGAACTTTTTTCTTGCATTCATCCAAAACCAAATCCACCAAATCGACAGGAGTCTTAGAAACGACAACAACAAAGAAGAACGATGACGACGGACGTAATGCTATGTGGATGGTGGAGTATCTTGCATCTGGGCACAATGTATCTGCGACTATATGGGGAGCAAACATCGACGATGATGACAAGTAGTTCCTTTTCATCGTCGTCGCATACGATTAATTGACGTTGCGCGCTGACAAGATGAATGGCGGCACAAACTCAGCACTTGGATCAGGAGCGTAATGCTCTTTATTGCCGCAAGACGATTCCAGTTTGATTTATATTCCTCAATTTACAAGGATGCAATATACATCCTTATTTTAGAATTTAATTAATTTTCACATTGTTGTAGACACTATAAACTTATTAGGATTTGCCGTACTTGATCAAGGTGCCACGCCATCAATAAAATTTGATATTTGTATCTGTCAACCAATTAGGTGTTCATTGGATTGTTGCCAAAATTGTCAGCGTTTAATATAAATTTGTTTTGTTGGCGCGCAAACAAAGCCAAATTTATTAATTGCTGTGGGTTTGATAGTCACGCATCGTACCTATTTGTTTAGTAAACATGGGAAAAAATAATCAAGGTTGGGGTTTGAGGATGGTACGAAGATTAGAGTTTATTCATTCTCTATAACGCACTTGAGGATTTTGATTACCTAATTAAGATTCAGGAAAACAACCGGCATTAAAGTTAAAGTGGAAGGTAATTAACTGTAGTTTGATCGTCACATCTGGAGGCATGTACACTAGACTTATAACTCATGAGTCAAGATTCCGCACGGATTCAAAGAACATAGATTCTAGAGTCTAGACAATCAAAATCAAAGTCTGCGACTTCAAAAGCAGTACAAGAGAAGTAGATTTTGTCGTTTTTTCCGTTGCCTAAGACCAAGAAGCCAAAAAGGTTTTGATAACCGAAATTTTAAGTATAATGGTATTGGAAATGGAGGAATGGTTTAGTTGCCGTTAAGACCAGAAACCAGAAAATTTGGTATCCTCTGTATAATTTGCTGTTTCGTATGTACCATGGAGCATCGATTGCTCTGAGGGATTTGTTTTGATATGATTTCGATGTTTTCATTTGCTTTGAACAAACACCAAAAAGGTTTAAGAACTTGCTTGTAGATAAGCAGTTTGTGATGAGTATTAAGATTGGAGTGTTTTCCAACAAGCCAGTTTAACTCTCATAATTTAATATCGAGTTCTTCTCGTTTCTTTTTAACTTGGGTCTTCTATTTTGGCTTAGCATCAAGTCATACCTAAATACTTTGCTTCGTTAGCATATGGTATTATTACCGAATTATTAAAAACGGTTAACATTTTTCTATATAAAATTTGTTATTTTTTAAGAGCTTTCTGTAGCTTTTCAGTTGATATTTTGACTGAGCTGGATCTGGCAAGTACTGCCGTACCATCAGCAAATGTGATAAAAATGACGTCTTCTTCATGAGGCATAATTCGTGTATATAAAGTACGAATAACACTGGGCCAAGAACACTTCCTTGTGGGACACGAGCATTTATTTCATTAAATCCTGACTATTTCGATTCCCGTTTTACTCGTAAAAGCATCTGTCTTAATTTAAATCTTAAACACTGGTTTCAAACCTTATGGAATGCTTGAAGCTTGGGAAACATTAAGTAACGTGCTTGAACATACATTCTCTAACCTTTGAATAGCCTCACATATAATTTATTTTTAAATTAACTTAAATTGATTAACTTTTCGATCTGTACATATTGAATTGTATATTGAGTTGAAAGGTAAGACTGATTTCTTCAGTCCAAAAGAAACTTCAAACAGTTTCGAAGAGCTAACGGAATTTTCTGAGACTATTTCGTTTGAATTAACTAAAATGAATTTTTTTTTGGAAAATTAGAATATAGTCACTATTATGTTTATTTTAATTAAAATAAAAACCTAATATTATTTTTTTTTCAGAAAAGTATTTTTATTTATGTATTTACTATAGCTTGCTCAATTAATTCAGTGCTTTGCACAACCTTTTAATTAAAATAAAAACCTAATATTATTTTTTTTTCAGAAAAGTATTTTTATTTATGTATTTACTATAGCTTGCTCAATTAATTCAGTGCTTTGCACAACCTTCTTTATTATGAATAACTTAAAATATGGGAGATTTTAATAAATCGTTCAAAGAATTTCATAAATCAAGGGAAGTACTAACCCAGGCCACTTTGATACATTCAATAACCTCCTGTTTGTTGTTGCATTTTCAAGGATGTTCAAGATGTTCTATATTTTACCCTTGTAATCAAATTTGAATTATTCCAGCTGTGTGAATCATGGCATTGTTCTGCTGGTAAATAATCGTCACCAGTCTGAAAATATCTTGGAACTGAGGTAGAGCCATTTTCTGTACAGTTTTGTTATTCGGTGCTGTAATTATATGGTTCACAAAAACCAAGTCGATTGTTCTATATAGTATATAGACCTTAACACCTCCCTCGCGGCTGTAGTTGCGGCCCTAAATTGATTTTTCTTTTCTTAAATCTTGGAAATAATAGTCGTTTTGGTTAGGCCCATCGAGGTTAAACTTTCTTTCTTCAGAAAATATCAAATTCCATTAATCGCTTGAGTGCCTGCTGCCATCAGGGTTCGGAGCCATAATTGATCTTGCAAAACTAAGCCGCTGTTGTTTTCGATATTTGTCAAGTGGTATTTTATTTTTAGTTGTAAGCGCTTCAGGTGTCCGACACTCCTAATTACTCTACTTATGGCTATTCGGGTCAACTGTTTACTATTTTTTGGACTTCGTTCGTTTTTTAGCTATACCTTGATTAGAAAGATTTTGTTTATTGTAAGCCTCAATTTTAGCATTTACCAATTTTCGTTGCATTTAAAGATTTTTTTCTTCCATTTAAACTATTAAACACAAGAAATAAACCGATTAGATATCAATCCCGATGATCGCACTGCTAAACTTTCACTTGCAATGAATAAGAAAGCTAGTTAAGGCTATTCAAATTTTCAGAACTGTATCTTTCCCCCTCAATTTCCCTTTCAATTTCGCTTGTTATTCTATATACTTTTGATATAATTTTTGTTGAGTGGTTCTCCTTAAACCAAATTGGTGTTCAGTAATAAAAGCCGTTTGTCTTCCACAATTTGAAGTAGGCGATTGAGTTATATTTTCTCGAAGATCATAATAGCGATTACTGGTAATAACGATATTGGTCTTTAATACTTCTTTTCATTGAAAGTTTTCCCTAGTTTTAAAAGCATAATAACTTCAGCTACTTTCATGATTCATGATTATCTATCCTAATTTTTACTTTTATTTCTGTCTGTCTGTTCGTAATTATTTTCGACTACAACCTATGCGGTTGGGCCAATCATCTTCAAATTTAGAAAGGGTCTATCAATAGGGACTTTCGAAATTTTACAGTTGATAGCGGCCATCGTGTTGAAGCTACATCTGTCAAATTGGTTGTCATTTATTCAGTCTGTTTTGCCAAATCACCATGGACGGATATACATAATAGCGTTCACCAACACATGCAAATTATAAAATTGTTTTAACAAAATGGGTGTTCTGTTCGGGCAACAATCAATCAACACAACAACCGTTCTTGGACGAAACCCAAGATTTGCCAAAAACATCGCCGCCGTCCGAGAGAGTATGCAGGAGAATTCGAAGCAGTCGATTTCGCGTCGCTCACAAGAACTCGGCCTTTGGATATTTAGACACTTCGGATATGCGCCACCAAGAGAAGCCGCGGCGGATATTTAAACGATATTATATTCCACACTTAATGGCATCGAGAGGCCTTTCAAACGAATAAAGAAATTCGATGATATCTAAGACACACTTTGTTTTATTTAAATTTAAAGTTAGGAAGCGCTTCATGAACTATATCCAACAAGATTAAATTTGTATGCATTAAGATGGGTAAATGAATTGAAGGTCTTAATACTACGTTGTATTTTAATTTTTTTTTAAATCAGTATTTTAAAAACGGGTAAGTGATTTTTTTTAATTTTTTTTTAAGTTGTTAGATAAAAACCGTTCCTACGATTTTGAAAAAAAACACAATTTTATCAATTTCTTAAACAAATTAAATGGCTTTTAATATTTTCCGCTGAAAACTATTTTGCGTACTTTTTTTAACAATCGAAAGGCAGAAAAATCGATAAAAAAACATTGAAGTTCCCTTAATATTTTTCAAATTTTATTCGAGTCTGTCACCAAACATAATAGTGAGTAACTACGATTCAGTCGTGCAATTTATTTATATTGACTTCATTAACTACGTATCAAGCTCGATTGATGGCTATGAGGAGAATGGCCAATATTGTATTTATTTAAATCGGCGGTTTAATGCCTTTTTCAGTGGATCATTGAATGTTCATAATTATCATATTTTTTTTAAATATCTTTTATGATCCTCACTTATTATTAATATTGCGATTTTAATCCGATTTTTGTTTTTCTTCCTTTCCGTTCGTTGGATCAAGTATCTTCAAAACTTGCCATTTTAATTCTCTTATAATGTTTTCTTTTGTACGGGAGGAATGAAGACTCTTGCTACAACCGGTAAAGAGATATGTTAGATAATCAAAAATATAAAAATGTATGTATGTAATAAAACCTGAACTTAAAAAAAAAGAAGACTTCCTAACTGAAAATGGTCCTTCGAGTCACACACAAAAAATGAAATCGACATCACTCCAAAGGATGTGAAAGTTTTAAGTTTTTCTTTGGTATTTTAACGGAAACTTAATATGCCATTTTTGACAATGAAAAAATAAATTGCACGACTGGATCGCACGTACTTGCTCATATGTTAGATAATTAAATATATCTATATAAATATATAGATAAAGGGTGTTTTTTTTAGACGTGTGGTTTTCAAGAAGAAATAAAACGTTTTTAGTTTAATGTTATGGCCAAGAATTTAGCTTGATTATAAAGATAAGGGTTTGCATTATGTTTTAAAAATGATTTTCAATTTTGTGAAAATCGGGATCGGTGGCCATCCCGTGTTGGGCCCATTCACCGAACGTGTGACGCGCTTTGATGGTCGTTCGGCTTCAATTTTTGCACGAGTTGGATTTTGTAAGCCTGAAAACCAAGATCCTTCCGCAAAATCTTCCATAAAGGGGATGGGCACATCTCCAATTGTTGCGCGCGATGGCGGATGGACTCATTCGGGTCTTCTTCGATACTCTGCTCCACCGAAATTGTGGTAATAAATTTGCACAGTTGCAAATTGTTCAGAATTAAGTCTATTCATTATGAAATTGCAAACCAAACTGAGCATAAATCAAGTGACAGCTGTAAAAAAGACCAACTCCGGAAAATTATTGCCAGATTGAAAACCACACGTCTTTTTTCCATTGAAGAAAAAAATATTGAAATCGTTCGACCAGTTTTTTTAAGAAGTCGTTTTTTTGAAAAACTTTTCAAAAAATATTTTAAATTTTTTTCTTGTTCATTATAAGGAAATCTGAGTTTTCATCTGGGAAAATTATTTTTAAAAAATTCAATCAACTCATTTTCAAAATATTTCGAAAACCAATTTTTTTTTAGAAAATTTTAAGAAATCGAAAAAAAAAGTTTTTGAAAACTTTGAAATGCAATATTAATTGTGTTATAAATTACTTTCTGTGTGCAAATTTTTATTAAAATCGGGATAATAGTTTACGATAAAACCGCATTTGAAAAAACCGGTTATATGAGAGGTACCGTTTATAGAACAAATTACGAAAAATTCATTCTAACTGAAATATGTATTGTTGGAAAAAATAGCATCCTGAAAGTTTTATCAAAATCGTTAGAGCCGTTTTTGAGAAAATCATTTTTTTTTTTGTTAAAAATTGTATGGCAGGTATCTACCGTTATTTTTCGACCTAAGCAAAAATGAAAAACACCCCCGAGATACTACCTAATAAATACTAAATACCAAGTTTGAAGCAAATCTGCCCATCCATTTAGGCTGTAGAGGCGCGAACAGACAGACAGACAGACAGACGGACTGAATTTCCGGACCCACTTGTTTCAACTTCTCTATTATCGTAATGTCATGTTTGATTCTTAGATTATTTTTTTTTTGCACGAATCCATAACTTGCATTTTAGTACCTAAATCGCAGGTAAAAATAAATAACTGATTCGATGTCATCATAAGAATACACAAACAAAAACAGAATCGCTCTACAAAAACAAAATATGAACTCGTCTTTTTCATAAAGTTCTATAGTAAGTATATATGCCAACTGACCTATTCCACGAGCTAACAATATAAACAAAAGACTGCGTCTCATATCATTTGTTTATCGGCGTTCCTAATACGTCAGCTCCTTCCTTCATGCGTCAATCTAATAAAAGCCATATCGGGCTCCCAAATTTTAGAAAGAAAAACATAATTCGCCCATGAAATATGTGTTTACGCTATGCTCTGTTTCGAATGCAAACCGGCTGTTCAAATATTCACTGCATGCATTGAGATTATATTTATTAAAGTTTTTTTTGTTAGATACATAGATACTTTGGTGCTGACCAAACGCTTAGACTTGTATCTATTTCTATACAGATACCTACTCCGAAAGCTGAAGCAGAACAGAATCTTGTCGTTGAAAACTAGAAAAAGAGGCATTACAATAATTCAGACCGATACTATGCGATGATGAGTCATTGCAACCAGCCATAGTAGATCGCAATGAAAATAGATCACCAAGAGTACAATAATTTTACATATTGTACTGTATAGACGAGATATTAGGAAGCACATGTGTTGATGTTATGTTGTTCGTGCCAGATTCAGGATAAGAGGAATCGCACTCATAGTTCACAGAACAGCTCGTTCTCGAAAGATTGATTTACGATCAACGAAAATAATATTGTGAAGTGTTCTGAGAATTTAACATGTTTTATATGTGTGCCTAATTACTGCTGATTTTATTTGCATTCTATTTATTGGGAAGATTGAAATTCATAGATTTGGTTTTTCGATGTATAGGTATATGGTAATAGTCTTGTGCGTCTCCGGAAATGCAAGATATGCTTACCTGACAGGTTGATTTTATTCATTTACTCAATAGGTAACAGGAAAAGTATGTTTTAAGCCAAAACCGCGCAGTTTTGCCTACCCTCATAAAATCAGGCCGAGTGACGAAACTGCCAAGCTTTCACCCGGAAGACTTAATTTTAAAAGAAGAAGTAATTACCTTTCATTTGATACCAAATTCATCTTTTAACTCGATTTTAATAGTATATTCACCTTAAATGAATATGCAAGCTTTTTTCGAAACGATCGATGTTCCTGGGCATACATTTGGGTTGATTGAAAAACTGTTGGCGGTGTTACCTGAGATTCTTATATATAATGAAATGGCATAGTTTGACCATTGATTTGGCATCAATTTTTTTAATTAAGTCAAAACCCCCATGCTCCCTATCCACATAAAATCACGTCTAATGAAAAAAAACTGCCCGGAAGACCTCTGAATCTTAACAGTATATGTAATTACCTTTCATTCGATACCAAATTCATCCTTTAACTCGATGAGTACAAAGGTCACAAAAAATCAACCACTTTAATGACCCCTCCCTACACTCCCACCAGGATTTCAAGAGGAAGACCTGTGTTTCTTATGTTATACTAATTGAGACTAGACCACCATGGCAAAATTATTCTTTAACTCGATGAGTACACAGTCACCCAAAAAACATGCCCTATTTTGCCCTCCCCCGCCAATCACACCAAGATTGTTACTGAAAGACCAACTCATCTCTTACTAGAAAACTGAAATTTTCATTAACTATGAGTTAAGTGTTTTTGCAGCCGCCGCGCCGACCGGAATATTTACTTTTCTTTTATTAATGATATATTTTAATGATATAATAATTTCAGTTTTAAATATTACATTTGCCAACAAAAATTCATATCCCATATGGTCTAGTGGCTAGGATATCTGGCTTTCACCCAGAAGGCCCGGGTTCGATTCCCGGTATGGGAAATACTTTTTTACTTTTTTTTATGATGATTTGTTTAGGTTTATTTTGTTTAAAAAAATTTCGATGGTTTTCAATATTCACCGCCACTCGTAATAAAAATAAAAATAAAATAAAATGACAGGTCACATCTATACACATAAATAAAAATAAAGTATCTGTTTTTAATATCAAAACAACATCTTTTTACAAGATGCATATGCACGTAAAGTACTTATAACAAAAACAGAATTTTTAAAATTTTTTTATGTATGTCTGTCTGTGTTTCTGTCTGTTTGTTCTGGCTGAGCTTGCGAACGGCTGCACCGATTGATGATGTTCTAGGGAGTAATTTGGGGTATTTCTGTTACCTACTAGGTGGCGCTGAGGTTGTTTTTTTTTCGAAAATTCTTATTTATGCACCGATTTTGATGCAACTTTCTTTTGAAGACGATTGGCCCAACCGTTCGGGATGTACTCTAAAATATAGACAGAAAGAGAGACAGAATTTTTCCAGCAACTCAAATATGTTTCTCTATTATCGTAATGTCATGTTTGATTGTCATCTCAATTTTTTTTCTGCACGAATGCATAACTTGCATTATAGTACCTACCTATAATCGCAAATAAAAAATCTTCTCAGGATAAAAGAAGTTTTAGTTATTTTTAATTTGCTTAAAAAGTACAAGACAATAAAGGATCCGGTTTTGAGTGTATCTATGATTCAAACTTGGTAAGAACACAAGTAAATTTAATAAAAAAAAAAATTGGAAATTAAAAAAAAAATTCTTCAAAATTTTGAGTTTGAAAATTTTATTTTATTCACTTAACAACTTTGTTTGGGAAGAAAATAAAAAAGGGGTTCCTGGCTTTGGATTTATACATATTTATATAAAACTAGCGGGCCCGGCATACGTCGTCTTGCTTTTCTTTAAATTCTTTTGATTTTTACACGCTAACATATTAAAATGCACGCAAAACGTCTCTGCACAATTATTGGCACAATTGCACAAAAAATTCCATAAAAAAAATCAATTTTAATTTTTCAATTTCTGTACTTTTCCGCAGTTTTCCCAAAATTTTCTTTCGTAAAAACCTCCTCCTGTTATTAACGACAACTGAAAAAAATGCCCAAAATCAGCCCAGCCGTTCTCAATTGATGAATTATGTACTATACATTTTTCACACCATTTTTATATAAAGATTTTTTTAACGAACAATTGAGACAAAATTATTAAAACTCAACCGCATGCAATAAAGAGATAGATTTATTTATGGAATGGGATTCTATAAATAAATTTTTTTAATCATTGTTTATGTTATGTATAATGATTTTTTGAGTAATAAGGTTGCAAGCCAAAACTAAAAAAAATGTTTTTTTCAAATTGAATTCACCAAAGCTTACACTACAACCTTCGGATTGTTTGCTTCGGATTTTTGAAGACCTATGTTTATGGAGCAACTAGGCAATTGCAATTACACTGAAGTCACTGGAGCTGAAGTCAAATAACAGGAGACTAATAAACATATCTGCAGTCTAAAGAAAAATGAGATAAATTTTGTCAATTTATTAAAATTTGCGTTAATTACAATAAACATGCTATTTTAGTTAGGTACATCTTTCAATATAATTGAACTAAAAGTCCAAACAGAAAAAACTGAAAAAGGGTACCTTCCTCTATTTAAAAAAAATCGATTTGAAAAACAAATTCATATAAAATTACGGATTAAGATTTGGGGAACAATAAAGTTAAAATATGGTTTAAGCACGGTACCTCTTATAGGACCGTTATATTTTTCCTGGGATTTCTCGGCTATTAGTTAAATCATTTCAACTAATATTGATATTCAAGATACATTTTTGGATTTACTGTATTTTAGATTTTTAAAAATCAATACGGGACGATGAGTTATTTTTACTTGCGATTATAGGTACTATAATACAAGTTATGCATTCGTGCAGATTAAAAATTTTGAGATAACAATCAAACATGACATTACGATGATAGAGAAACATATTTGAGTTACTGGCAAAATTCTGTCCGTCTGTCTGTCTGTCTGTTCGGATGTATTTTGGACTGCAGTCTAAACGTTGCCCCAATCGTCTTCAAATTTTGAACTTAAGGTTATTTTGACATTCTACAGAGGACTTTTTTCAATTTTTTTTTTAGCTCAAAAATTAACGGTACCTGTCATATAATCGTTATGTAAAAGCTTATTTTTCTCGAAAACGGCTCCAAGAGTTTTTATAAAAAAAGATGAGTGTGCTAATGTAGATATGCATTATATTTTGGTGAAAAAGTAATTTAATACGGTGGGCTAAAAACGGTACCTCCCATAGGACCGTTTTTTTTTTCTTCCAATTTTTCGAGAACTGGTAATCCAATTATAATCAAAATTGATATTCAAGAAGATGTAGGTAGCCTGAGTAATTTTGCATTAATTTTTTTTCGAAAAGTTTTTTTTTGTATTTTTAATAATTTTTTTTATTTTTTTTTTTTGAAAAATCAATATTTTGAAAACGAGTAAGTGAATTTTTTTAAAATTTTTTTTTTAAATGTACGTTATTTTTGTGCTTAAGTTTGTATTCTTTAATTATTTTTTTTAATTTTTTAAAAAAGTTGTTAAAAAAGAACCGTTTTATTTAAAAACGGCTCCTACAATTTTGAAAAAAAAATTCACACTTTTTTACATTTCCTAAAGAAATAAAATGGCGTTTAAATTATTTCGCCCAATACATTTTAACGTACGTTATTCGAACAATCAAAAGTCACAAAAATCGAATAAATGCTTTGATGTTCACTTTAATTTTTTTTTATTTTATTCTACAAGTACGCGCGATCCAGTCGTGCATTTTATTTTTTTTTTAATTTTGTTATACATTTTTTTACGGAAGTTAGGAATTTTGCATATTTGAACACTTTTAAATGTTTGTAAAAGTTAACTCTAAGAATAGTTTTTTTTTAATTGTACCTACGATTTTGATTATTTTGTGTCCTCTCGTAAATTTTTAAAATGTAGTTTTTTTTTATTTTAACAGTATTTTTTCCAGAAAAATAAACTAACCCCCCCTTATATTCACATTTCCATCAATATCTGTTAAACAGTTTTGATATGTTTTATTTTAGGTGCGTGCACAAAAAATACGTTTCTGGGAAAGCCTTTTTTTCTAGAAATCAAGAGTATCTCGTTTCTTTAGCCACTTAAAACAAAAAATCAGTTTAAAAAAACGGTTTGGTGTAAGGCGAATTTATTTAATTATTAAGCTGCCAACTGAAAATCTTCAACTGGATACGAGGATATCTATTCAAACATCCCCGAACAGACACTTTGAAGATTGTAGCCCTTATAGATTGTTAATAGGGAAAACATTTCAAAGTTAATATGTACATAAGGTACAATTCTTATTCCATTTCACGCATACATACATGCATCATCCACATCAACCCCTTGATTTATCAATGAGCCGGTGGTGCTCTCGTGCACAATTACTTTGTACAGATGCTGGAGCATATGCTTTTTCTCAAAACCCAATTAAAAAAATTAAAAAGTTCCTCTGGCAACCCACGGGCTGAGGAAAGTGAATTGTTTACAGTTTGGAGAGTTTTGTGCATCAGCAACGTTGAAGAACTTAATTTGAAATAAGTTGTCATAAATTTAATCTTAAAAATATAATGACTGGAAGCATAATTAATTTCTTTATAAAAAGTATATTATGAATTTAATTTACTCGTATATGATACAGCAATGGTGGTCGTGGTATCCACATTATTGATTCATAAGTGCAAGAGCGTCAAATGATGTATTGAATAGCCATGTAAGATGCCATAAGATGGGTAAGAAAAGTTTTTCAAACAACATCATGGTGAATAAACAGCTAATCCAAGAATTTCAATAAGATCATGATATTTAAGAGTAGAATTTCAAAACTATTTGAAATCCACCCAAAATTTTGCCTAACCAAAATCTCTAAAACAAAGTTTCATATTTGATAAATAACGATAGTGGAACTTTTCCTAATCATATTCTTGCCTTCTGTCTGTATAGGTATAGACTTATAATACAAAGTAATTGAAATATACATAAACATTTTGCTTCAAATTTATTATAAAACTATTTTAAAGTTTCGTCAACTTTCCCGCCATCAAATATTGAGCAATCTTTTCAACAAATACATTGAACCAGTCTTCAAAAAACATCAAATGTAAACACCTACTTCCATGAAAAAAAAAAACAACTTAACTCAATTTTGCAAACGTTGTGCACTTAATTTCACGAGAAAATAAAACCGGGATAAAAATATTTAAAAAAAAAAACAAACATCAGCAAAGTTAGAGAAACTTTTGCCATGACAATTTTTAGAGAAGACGAAGAAAAGCAAAAATAAAAAAAAATAAACTTTGGTGTCATAATCGAGACCTCTTACGGAATGGAATTTGTTTATTTCTTTGGAAATGTTTGTTTGGCTTGACTGTGTTGTGAGAAAAAAAATAAAGTGTCTTTAGCTAAAATCCCAGACGTTATGATGTTGTTGACACTGGCTTTTAGCTCTGTCGAAAAGATCACATTAATTAATGTTAAATAAAGCATAAATGAGTTTGGAAGTTATAAAGGTTAACCGAGCTTTTTTAATAGTTTCTGTCAAAGCAGATTATTATTCAGATACATGTTAAACCATAGATACTGTTGTCCGTCAAAATATCTTAAAAATAAAGCATTTGTTTAGTTTTATAGGGAAAAACTGTCTAATTTTAATAGTTTTAACCTTTTGTTATTTTTGGTTGTTTTAATATATGTATTTATAAACATCACGCTCGGAAGTTTAATAGTTATAGCTTGATAGTGATAAAGAGATAACCATTCAAAGCATTATAATTTTTAGCTAGAACTAGAATCAATGTTTAACTGCTTTCTACCTCTAAAATGAATCTAACTTTTAAACTTATCATACAACATAGCTACCTAAGTCAGTTGCATTTTAGATGCTTATATACATTCCATATACATATGAATAGACTCGCACATAATTTATTTTGTAATTAACTGTTTTTTGCACATTTTTTATCTACACACATAAATAAAAATGAAGTGTCTATTTTTAAAATCAAAGTAACAATTTTTACAGGATGCATATAGAAGTATATACAGTACTCATACCAAAAACACAATTTTAAAAATTTTTGTCTGTCGTCTGTTTTTCTCGGGAACGGCTGCACCGATTTCGACGAGACTTTCACTGGCACTAACGTTATTTAAACACCCCTTAGTGCAGCTGGGGTCGTTTCACAAGCAGAAAGAAAAAGTAACTAAGGCTATTTTAATTATTAGGTGGTGCCAATCGAGGTCGTTTTCTTCGATAATGTATGGTATACCCGAGCAACGCCGGGTGGGTAAGTTAGTCTTTACATATAAAATTATATATTGAGTTGAAAGGTATGGCAGAGTTCTTCAGAATAAAAAAAAAACAAAAATAGTTTTGAAAACTAACGTTATTTTCTGAGACATTTTTGGGAAAATAATTTTAATTATTTATCTACTATATAGCTTACACAATTAACTTTGTTAAACCTACCTCATTTTGATTTACGTAAAAAATGCGGTCTTTTAATGAATCATATAAAGATTTTAATAGATCAAGGGAAATACTGGCCTGGTCCAGGTCCAGCTTTGATACCTTCAATGAGCTCCTCTTTGTTGGTGGTACCGCTTCCCTCCTTCATTCACATTTCGTGTCAACCAACTTCATCCCCACACACAATTTAAATGATGTTTATCTGGGAAGTAGGATGGCCAGCAATTTTTTTTCTTATTTTGTTTATTTTGGCCTGTAATCAAATTTTTAATCATACCAGCAGTGTGAATCGGTGCATTATCCTAATGGAAAATATCCTGGAACTGTCGGAATGTACAATTGAAATTAAAAAAATTAGATTTTCGAATTTCTAGGTCTTTAGCGTTGGCCGCCATTTTGGATTTAAGGTAAATTGATTTTTGTTAAATAACTCCCTTATTTTCAACTGAAAAATGCACATATCAAAATATTTATAATATAACCTTTATTTGACTTTAAAAAAAATTCAAAAAATATTAAAAATACAAAAAAAAAGTTTTCTTAAATATTAAGATAAAATTACTTAGGCTACCAACATCTTCCTAAATATCAATTTTGATTGAAATCAGATGGCCAGTTTTCGAGAAAGTCGAAGAAAAAAACGGTTCTATGGGAGGTACCATTTTTAGCCCACCGTCTTGATTTTTTTGTTCACCAAAACATAACCTATACCTACAATAAGTACACAGATTTTTTTCATAAAAATTCTTGGAGCCGTTTCCGAGAAAAATAAGCTTTTACTTAACGGTTATACCTATCTTATATGACAGAGGTATCGTTAATATTTGAGATAAAAAAAATTAAAAAAGTCCTCTGTAGAATGTCAAATAAACCTTTTTTTCCAAATTTGAAGACAATTGGTCAAAACGGTTTAGGCTGTAGTTCAATATACATCCGTCCAGACGGACAGAAAGACAAACAAACAGAATCTTGCCAGTAACTCAAATGTTTCTCTATAATGGTAATGTCATGTCTGATAGTTAGAATTTTTGTGTTTTTACTAATGCATAACTTGCCTTATAGTCCCTATTAATAATTAAAAGATAATAGCAGAATTCCTTTTTTTCTCCGATATTATAAATCGAGATCCATATTTTTTTTTTTTTTTTTTTTTTTTGTTGTACGGCTAAAACAAGAATCTCTATATTTCACGGTACGTCCGAAATTGGGCTCAAGGGTGAACTGATGGGCATTCCTAGCAAGACGAGTATTACGGGCCAAACTTTTAAGGGGAGGAATGCAGCTGGCTACCTCGAGTGAACATTTCTTATAAAAGAAACGATAAAATAAGGAAAGACATGAAACATTGCGTCGGTGTTCGAGAGGGGCAATTGTTTCAGCGGCAGTTCTATTTCCTATCAATCTTAACGCTCTATTTTGTATTCTATCAAGCAAGTGAAGCGATGTTTGTGAAGCACCTGCCCAGAAGTGGGAGTTATACTCGAGTTTAGGGCGTATAAACGCTTAATTGTAGCCAGATAACTTAGCAGCATTTTTAGCGATCCCAAATATATGATCGTTCCAACCAATTATCGAACGAATATGAAAAGCTGAGGGTAGAGTCGTCAGCAAAACAGTTAAGTGGATTAGAAGTAACAGACAGAAGATCGTTTATAAAAATGAAGAAAAGAGTCGGAGACAGAACAGAGCCCTGGGGCACACCAGCATTTATTTTATGGGAATCAGACTTGAATCCGTCCAATACAACTTGTATTGAACGGTCCAGAAGATAGCTTCTAATCCAACGAACAAGAGTATTATCGATCCCAAAAGCACGCATTTTCGATAAGAGAGCTTCATGCCAAACTCTATCAAATGCCTTGGAGATATCTAGAGCAATGATCTTACTTTCACCAAAGCGATGTAAAGATTTGTTCCACTGTTCGGTTAGATATGCCATCAGATCACCAGTGGAACGGTTGCTGCGGAAGCCATACTGACGGTAATCGATGTATATCGAAATCTTATTAATTATTAATTTTGATAGTTTTGCCACTTAGAGTATCAAGCTGGCAAATATCTTTTAATTAATTTATTGTGAATTGAAAATCCTCTTTGTTTTCTTTGTACAGATATATGTTTTTTTTCCATTGGAGATTTTATATCTTCATTATCTGGAAGACGGATTATCTGAAGTATGTATTGAGTTTCTTGAAAAGATCCAACAATTTAAGTGACACGTACTTTTAAAAGCACTCGAGCACGACCATTGAAAGTAATTGCTCAATAGTAGATAACCAAGCTTATTAGTTTTTACTTGTTTTCCAAAATGGACTTTCGAAATGAGGATATAGAAACATGGTGTATAGTGCGACGAACTTCAATTTCCTTTTTTTTTCACTTTCATCAGAAACTTTATCAACACAAATATGCAGATACTTTCGAGTGCAAAAAGGCATCACTTGACCGAGTTTAACACGTAGTGGACTTAGTGATGTGCCGGTTCCGGGCTCTCTTTGTATCTTAAATGCAACTATGCTATCTTTTCAGGTGCAGTTTTTACGACACAGGTGATTGACGGTCACGTAAGGTCTGTCTTCCAAAAAATTTATTTTGTTGTCACTTCTTTCAATTTTTGACTCAATTAACGACTTTATTCCAAACTCAACAGTTAAAATGTCACCTTCTGAGTTCTGACAACAAATCACTGCAAATAATACAATTTTCTTCCATTTTACTTGTTTTTCAATGTTGCCGTTAAAAAGCTAAATTAAAATGTTACATAATTCCAAAAAAAAACACATGCTTTAACAACGGGTCCTTTAAATTTTATGGTAAGCGAAAAAATGTTTCGAGGGTCTTAAAATTTAATTAGTTAAAAATATTTGGCCTGTGCGATACTGGCAATTCATTGAAATATTGTAGCTTGCTAACCGTGAGTGATACAGACAAAAGTACTACTTTACACAAAAATATTAAAACAACTTTTTAACGGAAAAGTGCTACAAAAAATAATTTACAAGACCATTTTTGTGTGAAAGTGCTTCACCTTTAAGTTTGTGGAACAATTTTTTTTCTAAAACAAACTCTTTTTTGAGTAATTTAAGACAAAAAAACATTTCCATGATCTTTGACCCCTCATAACTGACCTAGCGGTTATCTGATCGGTCAGGAACTCTCTCAGTTCATAAAGAGTCCTATTACAAATGATCATACAAATTTCAGCCTCTAACTACTCCTTAAAAAAGAAGACCCTCTGAACTGCACCAACTACAGGAGTATCAGTCTCCTCAACATCGCCTATAAAATCTTTTCTGCCGTATTGTGTGAACGCCTAAAGCCATTCGTCCACAACTTGATAGGTATCAGTGTGATTTTAGGCCAGGAAAAACCACTATCGACCAAATATTTATATTATGGCGCAGATCTTGAAGAAAAACCCAAGAACTTCAAATCGATACCCACCACCTTTTCATTGATTTCAAAGCCGCGTACGACAGCATTTAAAGAGACGAGTTGTATAGGCAATGTGCAGGTTTAACATCCCAGCCAAACTCGTCCCCCTGTGTAAAATGACGATGGAAAACGCACGCTGTTCCGTCAAGGTCGGAAAAGACCTCACCGACACCTTTGAAGTCAAAAAAGGATTTAGACAAGGCGATGCGCTGTACTTGAAAGAATAGTGCAGAACTCTCACCCCAACACCAGAGGCACGATCTTTATATGCGCTGACGATATTGACATAATTGGACGAACACAGCGTGATGTCAGTAGCGCTTTTGTGAGTATTGAGACGGAAGTGGCGAAGATTGGTTTAGCAGTCACTAACGGCAAAACCAAGTATATGCTGTCATCAAGAAGAGACACCCAACATCGACGTCTTGGACAAAACATCACCATACACATATATAACTTTGAGGTAGTTGCGGACTTTGTCTATCTGGGCTCCGCTATTAATTCAGACAACAACACCAGCGCTGAAATCAAACGAAGAATAAGCCAATTGCAGCTTCTTCGGGCTTAGAAGCAATGGTAACGTGTCATATGGCCATATTTCGAAATAAGGTATTCAAACATATGGCCATTTGTCGCTTTTCTAAAGAGTCATAGGGCCATATTTAATTGCGACTTTTTGCCATATGGTCTTATGACACTTTTTAAAAGCGTCAAATAGCCATATGATCGAGTATGACGTATGCAAGATTGTTCTTTAAATCAAAAAAAAAAAAACTTTACACATACCCAACCTTGCACTTTCTCCAAGTCCTATAGTAAGCCAAAGCATACGATTAACAAGGTGGGATATAAGTCCCAAATCGTAAGACTGGGTAAGAAAATACAGTTGAAAGTGATATTAGGCCATAATGGCCATATGACACTTTGGCAAAGCGACAAATGGCCATATGTTTGAATATGGCCATATGACACTTTCAAATTGCGTCATATGACCATATGACACGGCACCGAAGGCAATTGAGTAGAAAAGCCCTCTCCCGGGCAACTTATTGTCCCTTTATGAGACCCTCATCATTCCTGTTCTATGGTGCAGACGCATGGACGTTGTTAAAGCGGATGAAGACGCTTTAGGCTGCTTCGAGAGAAAGATTCTCCGGGTGATTTTTGGTCCCGTATGCATTAACGGAGAGTGGAGATGAAGATACAATGAAGAACTGTACCGGCTGCACAGCGACACAGACCTGGCCAAAAAAGTAAAAATTCAACGTCTCAGGTGGCTGGGTCATATAAAGCGGATGGACATCAATGTTCCGGCCCGGAAAATCTTTGAATCCACCCCACAGGGACGGCGCAGTAGAGGAAGACCGAGACTTAGCTAGCGCACACAATTGGAAAAGGACCTCAACCGACCCCAAGTGCGAAACTGGAGGCAGCTAGCTAGGGACCGAGCTGGATAAAGAAGCTTGTTGGTTGAGGCCCATTTCGACCCCGGACTGTAGCGCCACCAAAGGTAAGGTAAGGTCACTATTTTTACTTGCGATTATAAATATTATAATGCAAGTTATGCATTCGTGCAGATTAAACATTGTGAGATAACAATCAAACATGACATTACGATGATAGAGAAACATATTTGAGCTACTGGCAAAATTCTGTCCGTCTGTCTGTCTGTACGGATGTATTTTGGACTGCAGCCTAATCGGTTGGGCCAATCGTCGTCAAATTTTGAACTTAAAATTATTTTGACATTCTACAGGAGTTTTTTCAATTTTTTTTTTAGCTCAAAAATTAACGGCACCTGTCATATAACCGTTATCTAAACGCTTATTTTTCTCGAAAACGGCTCCAAGATTTTTTATAAAAAAAATCTATTTTATAATACTGCTGTAAGTATGCATCATATTTTGGTGAAAAAAAAATTAATATGGTGGGCTAAAAACGGTACCTCCCATAGGTATTCAAGAAGATGTAGATAGCCTAAGTAATTTTGCATACATTTTTTTCGAAAACTTTTTTTGTATTTTTAATAATTTTTTTTAAATTTATTTTTTGAAAAATCAATATTTTGAAAACGGGTAGGTAAGTGAATTTTTAATAATAATAATATTTTTCAAATTTTATTCCAAGCTGTGACCGCTGTGCGATCCAGTCGTGCAATTTGTTTTCCTTGCAGAAAGCTGTTTTTCCTGGACTGTGAAGAATTTGGGAATTTATAAAGTCGAAACTGGGAGCTGTTTTGTGAGACATTTGTGATATATCGAAGTTGGACATTGAATATCACTGGGGTCATTCAACCTGCCAGTCAGAAAGTAATTTTCGTACATTTTGTGCGAACATACCTTTTGCAAGTTGAATTTCTCAAATTTCTCATGACAGATTTTTCTTGTCAGAAAAAAATATCTGTTGCTCTGTCGACGTAGTGTTTTTTCATACAGCCATCGCCTTGAACTTTCTTTTATAAATTTCTTGACTTATTTTTCTTATTCAATCAAAATATTCAAAGGTATTTCAATAGTATTATTTTTTTTGCAAACTGCACGAAACCTTTACCATGTAGTTTTGTTGTTTGTTTAATATGGCGCAGTTTCCTTCATAAGGCTTCCGTCAATATAACTGGCTAGTGACAAGCAATATCAAAGCCTTCATCGATCTTTAAATAGTTTTTTTTTAACCCCTTTACTGGCGTTTTTGGCCAGGTCAATAGGCTTGGTTGTTAGATAGACAGAAGGTCAACATAATATTCCGAGATTTGACCAGGGAAATCAGTCTAATTTTTACAAAAAAAAAAAAAAAACTGTTAAAAGTGCGGGTGTTTTAACATCTCAATTTTGTTAATTCCAAATTGCTTTTCTCATACAAAACAAGTTCCAATAGCTTCCTAAATACTTACGCGACAAAACCATAATTCATACTTACTTGCATTGAGAATTTAAAGAACTTTCTTCACCACCTGAAAACAAAAAATTGAACTTCCCGTCCATTGATGATTCACTCTAAATAAATAAAAACACATTTATTTAATTTTTTTTGTTGCATGACATTTATTTTTTTATTTTAATATTCCATTATATAATATCAATATGTTGCTTTGATTACATTTAGGGATTACTTTAATTTTTGTATTTTTTTTTTTATTTTCAAAATATCTAAAAACTATTTCAATTATCATTATCATTATTATTATTTTTTTAAATAAAATCTTTTAAGGAAAAACAGAACTTCTATATAATCCGAGAAATATTTTTTTTTCAAATGGTTAATTATTTTTATTTCAATATTCAATAAAATTAATTTCTAAATATATTAAATAAAACTTTGTTTTAGTATAAGAAAAATCAAAACAAAAATTAAAACAACGCATCTATTTATTAATGTTGTTTCTTAAATAATTATTTTTTAAGGAAATTGCAGGCCCGTTATATTTGTGTTAAATATAGAAATCATTTACAAAGAAAAAAAAATAATTACAAAAACAACCTAAGAGCAATATAAGACATACATTTTATATAACGCATGAATTAAAATAAATTAAATTAGTTAAACAATAAATATACATATACATATATATATAGGTACAAGGTTTTGTGTTCTATTTCTAAATTATCATAACATTTATGTGTTAGCTTTAATAATAATAAGAATTACTAAACGATTCAGTATCTAAACTCATTTAACTGTCACTTTCCCTTACATATTTACTTATTGTTTGATTCGTTCTCCCGCTCTTTGTTAACCAAAGTTGATTGACACTTCAAATAAATCTCACGATGGCTTAGAGCGATAGCAATTTAAATTTGGAAAAAAAATAGCATTGTTAATCTATTTTGTTTGTGCGCCAAAATATGTACGTTTGTATTGGTGCTTCCCGCCAGAATTGAGTGTATGTTCAGTAATAATTTGTTTGTATTTTCAAGTGTGTCAGTGGGAGGACATTTATATCAGTTTGCATAATAATATCAACAGACAAAGCTGTGTTAATTCAACTGTATCTCTCGGATTCATTTTTATCTTTTTTTTTATTTATTGTATCTCACACTTTCACTATCTCTATACTTTTTCGAATCTGCTAAAATGCTAAACAATAGTCTAATTTACAGATTTTATTTATTATTTTTATTTCATAGAGGGTTGTGCCAGTACATTTGATGTGCTTCACATTTTTTTTTTTTGTTTTTTATTTAATTTAAATATCTACAAAAAAACTTATGAATTTAATGAATAATTATTTTTTCCTTTTATTTGTGTATCTATGCTTATAGTATAGATAACTAGATAACAGATGATAAAATATGGGGCGTTGATGTCAAAACAAATGATAAAATCGATACAAAATGTTTAAAAAATTCAAAAATAAAGTCCGGAAAAACTTTCTAAAAGAAAATACATATCTATTGCTTTATGGAAAGAAAAACATAAAAGTAACAATAAAATACCCCTTGTGTTCCAAAAACACACGTTTTTGTTTTACCTTCATACCACAATTTTGTAGTTGTTTTTTTTTTTTTTTTTTTGCTATAAGAAATGTATAAAATACGTTTGTGTGTGTGCATTGAGTTCATATTCACGCAAATGCTGCTACTTTGTGAGTTCCCGAAGGATTTATTGTGAATCCAACTAAAATGGTTCGTCCTCCCTCACAAATTCTCCATACTTTTAAGATGCACAAGGAAAAAGGACTTCTTATAGGGATGGATGTATAGATACTGTGCAAATGTAGAATAGCCGGAAAGCAGAAACTTCAAATG
Source organism: Platycheirus rosarum (assembly GCA_963971375.1). NCBI lineage: Eukaryota > Metazoa > Arthropoda > Insecta > Diptera > Syrphidae > Platycheirus > Platycheirus rosarum. Next base: position 38,355,905 of record OZ020510.1, on the reverse strand, counting down.
ATTTCATGTATGGGTAGGTGGTCCATGTGGCGATGTGAACATGTATATGTGGGTGTGGGTGTCCTTTTATCCATGTCAAGTGACTCTGGCTCTCTCTCCTCTTTAGCGAGTATTCCTTTCGTTTATTGGCATAGAACAAAACAAAATATATGACAATACATACATATGTATGCCTCTATTGTATTGCGGAAAGGGACCTCTACAATGCGGTGTATCCTGTAATTAGGAAGAAACAAGAAAAGGAACAAAAATAGTAAGTATTGGATTTATTAGACAATTTATGATAAGAGGAATAGACCCTTTGAAGGGAAGGAGAAATACAAAAAAAATATGAAAGTGATGAATAATTCATGACAAAAAGGTTTGAAGAAGTTAAAAAACAAATTATATTAAGTTAAGGTATAGGGTGTATCTATTCTTTATGGGATTAGGATTTAAATCTTTTTCTTTTTATTATATCGAGGTGTTTATTACACAAATAAGTATGCCTATCACGTTGTTAAAAGAGTAATCGAATAGAGACATTGAATAGTCAGGATTTTGAAATCGTTTTTTTAGAAAATAAAAAGGCAAAACAGGAAGGTGCAATATTGAATAATTTTTTTTTAGTTTTGAATATAAGGTACGGATTTTGATTCGCATTATACGTTAGAATTAATCCATAATCTGAAATATTTATTAAAATTGCTTTCTTGACAATTTGCACTCATTTTTTGTCTAAAAGAAGCTGACCAAAAAAATCAAACGCACACTGAAAAAAACGTTAAAAAAATGCATTTTTTTCTTTTAAATTGTGATTAATCGAGGTAACATTTTACATCTTAAGTCTTCTCTGCAATTCCTGTTATTAATTTGGATATTTTCTTGCATTATATGTTGTTGGTAATAGGAAGGGTCAAATAGCTACTGTACCAAAAACTACAGAGAGATGATTTTAGCTTTGCATAAGAGTGAAAAGTCAATATGGGAAATCGCGAAAGCTGTTGGAGGCCATCGAGCAGAAGAGACAACAAATTGTCATTGATATAGGGAAGCCTTAATCGGGTCCATTTCTATCATCCAAAAAACTTGCAGCAGTTGCAAAACGATCCTTCGTTTATTACATAATGCAAATCTACCTTCGAGATCGGCCAGAGAAGGAAAAGGCGGACTTTTCTTGTCAAATTCTATCAAATCAACGATGATACCAGAAAAGCTAGAAAATATTGGGAAAATGACATATAGAGCGACAACAGTTTTTGAAATAGATTGAAAATGGTTTGTTCGATGTCCAAACGTCATGTTTTTAATCAACGCTATACAAAACCTCATAGTAGTAGTAGCACCGGCGGATTGGACAAACATCACAATAGATAGGTGCAACATTGAGGTAGTTTTAAGGACTTTGTTTACCTCGGATCAGCTATAACATCTGACAACATGTCGTCAGAAATAAAGCGAAAAATTAAGGCAATTGAATAGAAAAGCCCTCTCTTGAAAGACAAAAGAGACTCTGTATAAGACCTTAATCCTCCCAGTCCTGCTCTATGGCGCCGAGGAATGGACGGATGAAGATATCCTTAGTCGTTTCGAGTGTAGGATTCTTCGGAAGATTTTTGGCCCTATCTGCGTTAACGGGCTTTGAAGGAGAAGGTTGAACCAAGAACTGTACGAGCTGTACAGTGACATTGACCTGGTCAAAAAAATACGCATATCACGTTTAAGATGGCTAGGTCATGTAGAGCAAATGAACCATAATGCTCCGGGTCGCAGCATCTTCGATTCCATCCCAGAGGGTAGACGCCTAGTGGAGGATGACCTCAACCAACTTGGAGTGCGAAACTGGAAGCAGCTAGCCAAAGACCGAGCTGGCTGGAGAGGCATGTTGGTTGAGGCCTAGGTTCGTCCCGAACTGTAGCGCCCCCTAAGTAAGTAAGTGGCAACATCATGTGTTTGATGTGGGTGTCGTATGTCAGCATTATGGATGTAATTTTACCGTTGTTGGCTGAAGAAAATATGCTTCTAAAATGGTCTTCCAGCAAGATAAAGACTCTCAAAAATTGTGAAAATATATAAAGCTTTATTTGAGCGAAATAGTCAATATGGAGTGGCCATCTCAATCCCTGGACTTGAATCCCATCAAACATATTTGCAGTGACTAAAGAGTTGAAACAGATAAAAAACGACTACCTAATAAAGCGGAATTTTGGAGAATACAGTAAAAGTAATCTGGGATGGAATCGGCTAAGGTGATATGTGAAAGTCACATTTCTGATAGTCACATGTGATCATATTAAATTTTCAGTAGAAAGTGATTACCACGAAAATTACAAATTCTGGCATCACCTAACGCAGACTGAATTTTTTAAAAGTGATAATCCCTTATCATAATCACCTTAGCCGATTCCACCCCTGGTCAAAGAAAGTGTACAAAATTAGTAGATTCTATGCCTAAAAGATAAACGAAGTTTTGAAAAACAATGAATTTTCAATAATATATAAATTGTTACTTCTTTATATTATTAAAAGATATTAAAAAAAATTGTTTTAATTAAAAAAAACATAAAATTTAAAATATTTTCCAACTTGACTTTTTCCAACTTGACTTTGGGAAGTTTTTTTTTTTAAATGCCTATATTTGGTGAATTTGTTTCTTTTAGTTAAAAAATGTATCTTGACATAACTTAGAATTTTTTTCAATCAATATTCAAGGTCTTGGCTTCAAACCATTACCTTTCGTAAGTTCTACAGAATGTATTTTGTATTATGTGTATTTTGACTCGATTTAAATTAATATTAATGTGGATTTTAAAACTTATATTTTGCTGAAAGCCACCTCGCTGAAAGTATGAGCTCATTCAATTTGTTTCCAATTAATATTACATGTGTCCCACACTTCGGGATATTCCTGAACACCAATTTATAAAGAATTAAGCACTCATTCATAGATCAAGTGTATATATAGAATTAAAAAACAAAAAAAAACGAAATTAAAGAGTCCAAAGAGGGGGGGGGGGATATATTCAGGCGCGATTCTTAATATTTCCCAAGCAAAACAAGGAACAGTATATTCAGCATTTAAAGAAATAGATACTGGTGTTCAACAAGAAAGTGTTCTTGGTCCAGTATTATTTTTACTTTTAAGCCGAGATTTACGTCAAAAAGAAGATGTCATATACTAACCACATAGGGCCATACTTGCATCATCTAGCTCAATCGAAAAGCTGTAAAAACTTTTAATAAAATAACAAACTAGACGAAACAAATGGCAAATTTTTCTAAACGAGAAAAATGTTAACAATCTGCTGATTTACACTTGTGTACGGAAACTGCTAACGAAAAAACGCAAAAAAATGTACATTTACTAGTTGTAAATCTTAATAAATTTTTTTAATTTATTTTTCCGCTCGAAGCTGTAAATGCCCAAAGTAAAACAAAAATTGAATCATAATTTAATCACCTTAAAATGAAAATCAAGTTAAGCGACTATCAGAATTTCTTGATATTGAGATTTATAAACCACAGTTCTGAAGGATATAATTGAAACACATTGAGCATTTACTCAAACTTTTTCACTATGGAATTGGTATCTACAATTATTAATTTAAAATTTCGAAATATCGACACACAAAATAAAACTCCTTCGTAAAAGCATCGAAATGCCATAACCTACTATTTACCTATCTAATTATAAACATTCTAATTCTGCAAAAAAAGAAACCCTTCACATTTTCCTTAACATCATTTTTTTGAGTGAATGCATAACGCTGTAAGTATACCTGTTCACATCCTAATGAGTAATGAATCTCAAACATGACGACTACTTGACAAAAGAATAGAGTCCTTGGCGCATCCTTTTACCAAACTCTGATTAATGAGGGCACCTTGTTCTCGTTTCGTTTTTTTCTTTATTGTACATTAGATAGACATTTGCTTAAACTAAGCGCCCATCAGATATATTAGCTTTTCAACGCAAAAGAAAAAGTCATTATATCACAGGCGAGCTCATTTCTATTCACGGCCAAAGAAAATAGTAAAAAAAAACAGTAAAAATCCCATTTACCTTTAGGAAGTAATCCTCCTCACATGTGTGCAACTAACATCTTGCTTCCTTTCAAACTTGCAATGCAGCCACCTTAGTTCTAAGTAAACTCTTTTCACTGACTATTCAACTTTTATTTACTCCTTGAGTGTTTTTTTCTACGATGATGTCTATATCCTTCGAATCACGACGCCTACAACATACATCCATGGGTTTTAACTAGAACGAGCCCCAATCCGCTTTTATCTAGGAACTTTTCTACGACTATACATACATATATACCCGACTAAGGGTATTTATCCCCCCAAACGATGACGATAACATTTTAAGGTAAAAGTGCAGAAAAACTGTAAAAAGCAAGGATCGCATCGCATCGCATGCTATATCGCCGAAGGGATTTAACTAAATATTAAAATGAAGTAGAAAAAACTTCTTTACACTCGGAAAATTCCACCTCCTCTCGCTCCACCATTGACACCCTTTTGCAAAGAGGAAATAAACAGAACAGGGAAAGGCATTCAGTGGATTACGAACGAGTTCGTAGTTAAGAACGATGACGACGTCCTGCAAGCATAGAGACGAGACACAGTTATATAGGATAGAGCCTTCGACTTCCCTCTATATCGCTCTCTGGGATTCATTATGAAATATTTACGATGGCAAAGATGGAACCAGGAACCCCGAGGCTTGAAGAATACAGCATTAGTACTTTTTTTTGGAGAAAATAAATCGCAAGATTTGTTTTTATTCATTTAATTCCCCAATTTCGTTTTTTTTTTTATTTTTCTTAGTAGAGATGGAGCGCAATGAAATTTGAACTTTTTTCGGTCTGGTCAGCGATATTTTGTTTCGTCATATTTTTTTGTCGAAAAATATATTATGGAGGCTCATATTTCATGAGCTGTCTCCGGGAATAATAACTAAAAGCCTCAAGATTTCAAAACACACATAGTCATAGTCGGTCGATCGTCGTCGTCCATTGTATAGTCATCCTCTCCTCATCATCATCATCGTCATTCTATCATTGGAGGAGACTCTAGATGAGAGAAACTAAATAGCGAGCGGCGCGGCACCCAAAGCGATTATTTGCTCGACTTCATGACGTTGACATTTTAATTTGCACCTTGTGCCAGTTTCTTAATCCATTCGAGCTATCCAACAACAGTATCTACCATTCTACACACAGAAACCTATCTATCTATAATAAAATGCAAAAATACAAAAAAAATGTAAAGAGAAATCGACCAAACGATAGTGACTTACAAAAAAAAAAAAACAATTCAAAGTGTAAAAGAATGGTGAAGTGATGCCACTTTATATCGTTTTAAAATGGAAAGTGAATAATTTTGAACGATTTAATTCAATAAAAAGAAATTTAAACTATAGTTTTATTTATTTTTTAAATGCTTTAGATATCACAATAAAAATAAATTAATTATTAAAATCAAACGATGATGGACAAGCAAGTCCGAAACGCCTCGTGATATAAAATTTTAATAATTTAACAAATATTGTGATATCTAATGTATTTAAAAAATAAATAAAATTATAGTTTTAATTTCGTTTTCTTTTTATTTAAAAAATAAAAATTCTACACAATATGAAGACTTCCCACATAATGACTTAATTCATGTTGCCGAATGAAATGACACTTGATACCTTTAGTAAAACAGAAAAATGTAACTACTCTTTAAATCCAAAGCTTTTTGATTTGAGGGTATAAAGAAATAACAACATTATTTATGGAAAAGTTAACGCGCGGGTAAAAAATAGAAATATTAAATTTATTGTCTTTAGAACTTCCTTTACATAAATATTGTCTTTGATGATCTCCAAAAAGTATACCAGAATCTATTTTTTTTAAAGCCCACCTATCTGTCTATCAACTTCTGTTGCTTCCAGGTGGTGCACTTCGCGTGCCGAGCACCTAAACTGAAGATTGCGTTCCAACCCCCATGGGAAGGTTGTTGGTTGCGGCAAACGATAGGAAGGGGTTACCTTTAAGGAAATTCTCATTGCATCCAGATGGCAGCGGAAGAATTTTTTTAGATGAAATCAACCGTGGCTCCTAAAATTCCAGTTAGGCTGAACTACTTACAGAATACCATATATGGGCTATTAGGAGTGGTTTATTCGGTTTACAGTTGAAAGTACTGCCTTCGGGGAAATATTCCAACCCACCGTCTTCGAATTCAGTGATGACGGACCCCGTAAACGAAATAAGGACAACTAACTTCGGAATTGTACGTGGAATGTAAAGTCCCTTAACAGAGGGCATGCAGCCAACAATAAGCGAATGACTGTTTTAAGTAAGACATAACTGATATCCAAGAAATGCGATGGGATGGACCAGGTTAGAAGATTAAGCACTGCGATTTATACTCTTTCAATAGTACATAGATAGTAACCAGGCAAAAAAAGGAGCGCATGTTTTTGATGTGTAATCGTCGTTGAAGGCCGACTTAGGCACAAGGTCTTGAGTTTCAAATGTGTAACGTGCGCATTACTACAATCCGCAGGAAGTTTTCGAGCTCTAGGTAACTTCAACGCCAAGCTATAGGAAGAGTGGATATCTTTGGTGGTACATTCGGAAAACAGAATGCACGACACTACTTCCGATAACGGATTCAGGCTAATTGACTTTGCTGCGGGGCGAAATATTGTAATAGCTAGTTCCCTCACCTTAACATTCACAAAGGTACATGGAGATCGCAAGGCACTACTCCAGTATCATGGATGCCCGAACATTCCGAGGGGGCAAACATTGTTTCGGACCACTACCTCGTTGTAGCCAAGGTAGAGTGGGGGTATCCTGACCAACGCCAAGAAAAGGGAATACTGTGAGCAAGTTTAACATAGAACGACTGCAATCACAAGAAATCGCCAGGTCTTTTTCCGATCAAGTCTGTAATAACCCCCAAATGAATCATTCACGGCCAGCATCAAGTATTGAAAACCAGTGGTAACATTGCAAAAATGCCATCAGGGAAGCCGCCTCTGAAGTGCTGGGTTTGACACGGCCATCACAGCGAAACCCACCTAAAACAAGAAGCATACAAAGCATCACCGCAGAACTATAGGGGATGATATTGATTTAATAATAAAAAAATTGAAAAATGAACTGTTAACTTATAAACCTTAGTTTTAGAGCAGAATGTACTTAAATTTCTCAGGTGTATATATGTATATTTTATATAAACCATTAAGAATTTTAAGACCTCTGCAATTTAAGTATATTCCCAAACATTATCGAGTAGAGAAATAATAAATTGTGTATTATTTTGTATTACCTTTTGGTTGTTAGGGTTAAGTTTGTAGTTTTTAGTTAGTTTTTTTTTTCTAGTCATTGCCAAAAGAGCAAAAGCAGTGAAAGTACTCTGGGAGCAAGCGTATGCTAATTATTTCTTCACATTTAACAATAAGATATAAAGTTTGTTCGATATTACAAAATATTCAAAATAGAAGCTATAGAGTAAGTCAGGCATATCATTAAATCAACCAAAAGAAACAGTTTATAAGAAATAAAAAAAAATATATGTACTGATCCTTTTATGTCTCAATAAAGTTAACTATAACTGTAACAAAGAATAAGGAAAAACCATTTCTGCAGACTGTAAAACGGCGGTGACGAAACGAATTTCGTTGTCAGGCAGAATGATCCATTTTATCTGGGTGAAGTAGACCAACAATTCCGCCCACCACATCTGGATAAGGTAAAGCTAGCTATATCTAAGCTTAAGAGCAATAAAGCCGCCGGAGCTGATGGCCTAGCTGCGAACTATTCAAAGTTGCAGGCGATGACTTGGTTATAAGTATGCACCAACTCCTAAGCAAGATATGGTTAAAAGAAAGCATGCACGATAAAAAGAATCTCATAATAATTTGGCCGATATTAAAAAAGGAGACCCTCTGAACTGCACCAACAACAGTGGTATCAGTCTGCTCATCATCGCTTAGAAGACTTTTTCTGCTGTGTTTGTTGTGTGACCGCCTAAAGCCAATCGTCAACAACTTTATATGGTCATATGAGTCCGGTTTTAGGCCAGGAAAATTAACTATCGACCAAATATTTGCATTACAGCATTTCTTGGATAAAACCCAAAAACTTTAAATCGATACCCACCATCGATCATCGATTTAAAACCCGTACGACAGCATTTATAGAAACGAGTTGTATAGAGCAATGTGCAGTTTTGGCATCATGCTGAACTCGTCCGCCTGTGTAAAATGACGATGGAAGGCGCACGCTTTTCCGTCAAGGTCAGTAAAGACCAAGTCAAAAAATGATTAAGACAAAGCGATGCGCTGTCATGCGACTTTTTTAACATCATACTTGAAAGTATAGTGCAGAACTCTCACGCCAACACGAAAGGCACGATCTTTCAAAAGTCAGTCCAATTACTCGCATTCGTTGACTATATTGATTCGGAAGAACACAGCCTGATGTCAGTAGCGCTATTGTCAGTATTGAGACGGAAACATGTAGCGAAGATGGGTTTGGTAGTCAATGAGAGCACTTTGTCTTGGGCTCCGCTATTAACTCAGACAACAACACCATCGCTGAGATCAAACGAAGAACTCTTGCCAACCGCTGCTTCTTCGAGCTTAGAAGGAAATTGAGTGGCAAACACCCCTTTTCGGCAACTAAATTGTCCTTTTATAAGACCATCCCATCCATCTGCTCTATGGTGCAGACGCATGGATGTTGTCCGAAGTGGTTGAGGACGATTTAGGTTGCTTCGAGAGAAAGATTCTCCGGGTGATTTTTGGTCCCGTATGCGTTAACGAATAGTGGAGAATAAGATACAGCGAAGAACTGTACTGGCTTTGTTGTGACCCGAGAGCCACAACCATTCTCAAACCCAAATAAATTCCCAAAATACAACTTCAACCCAGTTGCATTCATGTACCAAAGAACACCAGCCATGCATTATTTGTTTTGGTTCTTAATATATTTAGAACAATAGTTTACTTATGCACATACATATTATGAATGCAGAAAAGTCAACAAACAACTACAATATATTAATTAAAAAAACTACGATGGACGATGACACGCAGTAGAGGAAGATCGAGACTCCGGTGGCACACACAAGGGGAAGAAGACCTCGACCGGCAAAACTATCTACTAACCGAGCTGGCTAGGAAAGCTTGTTTGTTGTTGAGGTCCACACCAGACTGTCCACACCGGACTGTAGCGCCACTTAAGGTAAGGTAAGGATGCTAGAGAATTAATAAATAAGGAGATAGCAATCTTCTGGCTTAATTTCATTTGGTATGGTCATCTGACACAACTTTCAGATTACGCACATTTTGACGTGATAACGTCTTATAAATCGACGACAGGCAAACAAAATCAATCGCTAGCACCAGGCGAATTCAAAATGAAAAAGAGAAAAAGAAATACAAAATAGGCGGAGTTTTGTTAAAGTAGAAAGTAGATGTAAATATTGTTGTGCGTGTGTGTGGATTTAACGAGAGGGGTTTGTGGGTGTGAGTTTACGGGCTGTATGTTGGTGTTGCTACCATCAATGTTTTCTTATGATGTAACCACGTAAAATTATTGACGGTAAACGGACTTTACAGACAACCAACTCTTTTTTAACTAGAATTTTTGATTTCTGCTTTTCCTATAAAAAAAGAAAACAATTGCAACGAAACCTTTATATACACTTAAGCTTACTTTGTTTCTAATTGAGTATTCGGAACTTGTTTGCATAAATCTTTTTGGGTAAGATACGGATTATCCGAAATACAAAATTCGATTGACAAAACCCATGTAGTTGCAGCGCCATCTATACATACACATTTAATATTTTAATTCAATCGACAAATTCATTATGGATTATATTAAGAGTTAATGTGTTCACGATTTCCCACTTCGTGAGGAAGTGACACTATATGAGCAACACGTAGTATTTTAATTTCACTAAGTGGCATCACTGATTCAAACAAACTACGTCTTTACTTGAAATGGTGCAAAAAAGCGTTCGAAAAACACACGAATATATTTACTTTCAGAAAAAAAAATACGCAGCGGAGTATGAAGAGAAGTGACTGCCAATTCCAGCTTCAGCTACTAAAAACGTACATCATAGCCCCGATTGGGGTCGTAAATCCTTCCTTTGGCGACCACGCATAGTACACACATATAGACGTCGTTGGCACCGGCACATATCCACTTGCTATTGATGGACAGGGATAGAACTCACGCTACATTACCACCACAACGGCGTTAAGCATTCAGTTAAAACCACTTACACACAAAGAGTGTCTCCTTTGATGGACGCTGGACTTTGGAGCATCCAACACAGCACACAATATACGTTAGCACAGCCTCCAAGCGTTGCTCCATAAATCATTGGATTGCGCCCGAGCAGAGCACACAGAGAGTAGCTATGCGAATCTTTGTGTATATATTTAAAGAGTGTTGTTTGGCCAGTTCCATTGCCAACTGGGACATGCTTATGAGCGCGTGCGCGCCTTCGTTTCGTTTGTATTTTGTGGGCTTGGGTATGGCTATGGACTATGGTTGACAGCCGAAAGGCGCAACGAGGTGGAGATTAAGAGTTCTTTTGGGCGAACTGTCCGTTCCATTTGAATGTGGAAGAGGGCCCGAGGGGCTGGTAGCGGTTGAAATTATTGTTAAGCTGAAAGTTGAGGCTTGAGGAGGCTCATTGCATTAACGCCCGGTTTTGTTATAATTGATCACTGCTGTGGGCATGAAAAAGTGATACGAGAGTGCGGAAATGTCTCGCGCGGTGTACTTTAAATGGTAAAGTAGATTGATGCCTTGAGATGGGTGGAAAGGTAAGCGGTTGGTTTGGTAAAAAAAAATGATTGATTTGGATGCAGGCTTGAGGAATGGAGTTCATCTAGACAAATTATTACGAAAGGGACAAAAATTATATTCAAGATGGACTTAAATCTTCAAAATAGCTTCGTGTTTTAAAAAAATAAGGAAAAGTGTTCCTAGCTTTCTCAAACTTTTTATCAACTGTTAAATATTATAAAAGGACTTACCATTCATTTAAGCTGTTCCAGCGCTGACTGCCGAGCTTGACGAAGATGACGCCACCAGTGACGAAATGCTTTTGAAAGAAGTCTTCGGGGGTGTTGGTGTAACGGTTGATTCTCGGCTTAATCCTGAGCTTCCTAAAGAAGCCGAAGACGAAGATGAAACCACATTCGATGAAGTTACCGGGATTGGTTTGGTTGGCTTCGTCGATGAACCCTCCAACTTACGGCTTAAAGAATTTGTCAAATTAGTGGTCGTCGAAACACTGGAAGCTGCCGAAGCAGCTGCTGTTGATAAAGCCTCTGACTTGTCTGCCGCCGCAGCAGCCCTCATATTCAGATTAGCTGCAACCTGTTCAATGTTTAAGTTCTTCTTTAGTCTGGGTGGTGATCCAGGGTTAGTACTGCTCGAAGGACTGTTGTTTGGTGGAGTTGGTGTTTTGAATTCCGGTTTCAATCCAGCGCTAGAAGGCATCGATATTGGGGATGATGGACTGCTGGTGGTGTTGTTGACCATAGGAATTTGCGGTTGATTTCGGAAAGCCAAAGCTGATGGGTTCGGAATGTTCCGAACTGAAGCATTCTGTTGGCGAACTGGAGTCTGCGTAGAACGAACTTTGGAGATCTCGTTTAGTTTGGGGAGAGTTTTAATTGCAATTTTTTCGCGATTAGTCGCTGATTCGGAGAGGAGGTGAAGGTTCTGGAGATCATCGGTTGAGGTTTCAATCTTTGCAGATTTATTTGCCGAAGCAGCCATGCTGTCTGTAACGGTGTTCGAAGTCATATTTTGCTTGATTTTGTTCAGAGCTGCTTCCAAACTGTTGCCGGCTGTTGGTGCTGTAGGAGTTGGAGGCTTGGGATTGTTTGAATGCTTTCCAGACAAATCAAGGATTTCTACACTATTGTCTCGAGACGAAGGCCTTCGATCCTTTATAGATGATGAAGAAGACGACTTTTCTTTAGGTGGCTTTCCATTAGTTTCCGATGAAGGCTTTTCTGGCTGCTTGGGAGCGTTTTCCGCACTGGTAGCTGCAGATTTACTGGCCACAATAGCAGGAATGATGCTTCGCATACTGATGAGTCCTGGTGGTGAGGCTTGGGAATGCCCAGAAGTGGTCTTTGTGCTGATAGTCAGGGCGGGTGATCTCACAGGGGAGGTGTTATGGCTTTGGGATTTTTTGATCTTCACTAAGGGTATCGGCGGTGGAGGTGGTCGAGTCGCTTTAGGCGGACTTGTTTTGACCGATGTTTGTTTTGGTTCTGGAACGGGAGGTGCGGTAGTTGTGGGGACCCTTAAGATTTCCAAAGCCGGTTTCTGGTTTGTTTGACTGACGCTCTGACTTGTATAGGTTTTCTTATGGGTTGTGATGGTTACAGCGGATGTGCTTGAGGGATGCGTTATCTTTCCGTTCGGACTGTCAGTCATCTTAGTAACGCTGATCGAAGATGGTGGCATCAGCATTGGCAATGGTTTTCGTTTGCTTACCTCATGGGTGTAGCTCGAGGCAATAGAAGATGTATAGAAAGGCTTATCTTGGGTTTTAGTTGGTGGTGGGGTCAGTGGACTTGACGTCTTGTTTGGGCGCTGATGATGTTGAAATATTGGACCATAGGCTGACTTGCGTACTAGGCGATCCTGTTCAATTTTCTGCTGCTTTGTCAATAGGGCTGTCGGATGGGGTCCGTCCAGACTTGCTGACCTTTTTAATTGGGCTGCTTGTCTATGCGCCGAACTGGCTATTGAGGTGATGGGACCCAGTTTCGAGGGGTTTGCAGTTGGTTTTGATGGTACTTGGGGCACAGCGAACTGGGGTTTTTGTGGCACGGGCATAGGTTGTTTGGGAGGTCTGTTTAGCGGTTGGACTGATAGCGCTGGTTGAGGTGCTGGTGAAGATGTTGGTGTTGCCACGGGAGGCCTTGGTACTGGTTTCAGTGGTGGAGTTGCGGGCTTAGTTGTAGTTGCTGTGGGGGTGATAGTTGGAATGGTAAGCGGGATGGTTTTGAAGAGGCTGGGAGGAAGTGGTGGCGAGGCTGGTATTTTCATTTCTTGAATGTTGGCAAGAGGTTTTGAAACAGGCGCTGATGTCTTGCTCGGAGCTGTAGATGTCACTTGTGGTGATGGTTTTGAAGAAATCCGCGAGTGAATCGTCGTCATAATTTGAGGAACAGTACTGGATTTCGATTTAGCTTCCTTAGAACTAACTTCCTTAACTTGCTTGGAACTGATATCCTTGGTATTGACCTCCTTGGATTTTGAGTCTTTCGACTTTGATTCTTTTGTCTTAGCATCTTTGGACTTAGCTTCTTTCAATTTAGAGTCTTTTGATTTAGGCTCTTTCTTTGAGCCTTCAGAATCTTTGTGGCTATTATTAAAACTGCTTTTATGTGAAGACTCAGCTGTTCGATTTGGGTTTAGTATATTCAAGTTTGCTGAAATACTTGGAACGGGAATAGTTACTGGAACTGATGAAGATGACGGAGAATGAGCCAGCTTTAGCTTCTTTGTATGATGTTTTCCATTCACAATCGGTTCTTGCTGCGGTACTGGAGGCGGGAGTTTCAGGTTTGTAGGAGGTGTGACAACAACATCCTCACCGCTACTACATGATTTTCGGTTTTCCACCTTATGCGGCCGATGGCTATGTGAACCGGTAATTTTCACTTTCATTTTTAGACTTTCATCGGCGGGTTGTGATGAAATTTCGGCATGTAGCTTACGACGTTTTCCATTGGAATCCTTAGGTTCCTTTGAGTGTTTTTTTTTGCGTTTTTTATGCGAGGACGATGTAAACGAAGGGTATTCATCTTTTCCAGAAAACGAGAATGTTCCATTTGATGTCGATGAGCTAGTGGATGATGATGTTGACATTGGTGAGGCATCAGGACTGGTCTTCACCTTAGGTAGTTCCAAGGGATCCTTTGGTTTATCCATTTCAATTGGTTTCAAACCAATATTTTTCGCATATGTCTTTAAATCCACCTTTTCTGATACAGGGAACTCATCGATCGAGAGCTTTCGCTTAGTTATCTTCTTCGGCTCCTGCCGAATTTCAGCTGATTTTGGCTTCGAAGTGGCTACCTTATTCTTTAAATGGTTCAACTCAATCTTGAGCTTAGGAACGTTCTTGATTTTAGGTGGACTGCATGCAGGAGATTGCTTCTTCCCAGCAGTCTTCAGCTCAGCCAAAGAGAGATTCTCCAAACTTTCATCCGAAGAGTTTGGTGATCGATTGATCTGTGACTGTGGAATACACACAACTATATCACAAGGACTGACAGACTTTGGCTCTTCTTTAGGGATCTTGAGCAACGTGCTGCCAGCGGTTGAATTCGAAGTTACTGCATAATCACAGTAACGCATATCATTACTTCGCAAACTCTTAAAATCAGTTGAGATATTATATATTGACTCCTCGGAATTGGACCGTTTGGGACTTTGTTTCCGTGCTATAATCATTTTCATGGCCCCGCTACTTTCGGTCTTTTCACGTTCTACCTCATTGTTGTTATTGTTATAATAACCACCCGAGGAATCGTTTACATCAAAAGATTTCGATTTGTAAACTGAATAGGTTACCTGCCTATTGTTCTCCAAATTCTTGTCCACTTTTCTTGCGGGTTCAAGAAACCTAACCGATTTAGGAGGGACGGCAGGCGCCATCATTATCTCACTGTCGGTCGGTGACTTTTTGACACGTTTAGCCTCTGAGCTGCCAGAATCATTTTGATTATTCTCTCCCAATACCTTGCCCGTGGAAGGAGTGGTAACGGTTTTTGAAGCTGCAGGCGTTACTTTATTGCTGTGCAAAAGAATTCTATAACAGAATCTCATTGGAGCCACCTAAAGACACCAAAGTGCGATTTGGGTAGGGAAAAAAGGACAAAAACAAAAGAACAATAAATTTTCTTTATCGGTTCAACAGAGAGAATTTCTTTTGTCCTTCCAATACAAGACAGTGAAAGAGAAAAAAATCCAAAAAAAAAAGACAACTCACCCTTTTCCAGTTATAGCAATACCCAACGTCCATGAGACTGAAGTCTTCTGGCAGGATTTCATCCTCGTAGATGATGTCTATGTCCACCCGTTGGTTATCTGGATCGATATCGTACTTGGAGCAAAGGAATCGTTTCAAATGATGAACCGTCACACCGGCAGGACACTGCAGATATCTCACTGGTGGGATTTGAGATTTGTTGCAAGACACAAGCAACGCCGGATGGTATTCCAGTGAAAGACTATACCAACAAACAAAAAAGACAAAAACGAAGAACGAATGAAATAATTGGTTTTTCGTTTATACAAACACAAAAGGACACCAGGAAATTGGATATAAGTTAGCAATTGAATTATGTTTACCTTATTGGTTCCGCAGGATAAAAGAATTCTTCTTCCATCATTAACATATCACAGTCAGATGTCGAATCTAAGGATTTCCAAAAATGCAATTGGCGCTCCCGTTCTTGTTGTATGAGGCCGGGAACTAGTTTGTAGACCAAGTTTCGCAGGATATCATCAGATCTATAGATTTGAAGAGATTGGTCAATTTGTGGATATTTTCCGGACCAAGGGATGGATCTTACCTTAAATTGCTAACGGTGATGAATCGAATCTGTGGCTTACAATTCGGACAGTTGCTGTCGGTTTCAAGATACCGAACAATGCAGGATCGACAATCTACACAAAAAATGGAAGAAAGAATGCAAATTAACGATATGATTTAAGATTTAAAATAATTTATTTTTTTCCAGCCAACTTACATGAATGCTCGCATATGTCCACCGAAGTTGCATTGACCAAGTATCCATGACATAAATTGCACCTAATGACATCATTGAAATCTTTAACTTTAAGCTTCTGGCGCTGCTGCAGCTGTTTCTGAGGTTTTGCTGTCATTGTTTCAACACCAGAAGCAGCAGCCGTAACAACAGATCTATCCATTGCGGTTTCAGCTTCTACATTTGCACTCGAATTGGATTGATGTTGTAGGCTGGTGGTAGTAATGCCATTTGAAATTGCTGGTGAAGAAGCTGACACAGTACCACCAACAAAAGGCTCACTGATATCTTCACGTTTGCATCTACTTTTATTGTGGTAATCGGCTATCATATCTAGCATGATAAGGCACCGTGAAGTGGAGTTTTCCTAACTTCGTCTTCTTCTTTATGTAATTGCGGTCTAGTTGCCTTAGTTACGCCGGATTATCTGAAAAATAATACGATTAGAATTAATGAATGCATGCACACGAAAATGATTTTTTGATGTAGATAACACGAAAATAAATGCACACACATAAAAACCAATGCGTTGATTTGTTTAAATGGCACCCAACAGTAGGCAAACTTCATTGATTCGCCTTTTTTCTATCAGAATTGTGTTTTTTATTTGCTTTCTTTAATAATACGTACAAAATAATAAAACATGGAAAGGTCAAACAATCTCAATTTTATGCTTGACGTATTTGAACTTCACGTTTTGGTGTCTAAAATTTCTTCGGTCTACCTATTTTTATCACAAAAACATAGTGTTTTTGCAACCCAACAGAGAGTTATTTCTAATTTTAAATGGGAAATTAAGAACTCCAGTTATTGTGAGTTAGATATCCGAAGCAGTCTTTGGCATTTTGTGATTTAAAAATGTCTACAAGACCTTCACAATGGTAAACTTGTTCTTCAAGGTTAGTTTCGAACCTTCGGCCTTTAAAATATTTGTTTCCCTTTTCCAATTCTCATTTAATGCCATTTAAAATAACATTCAAGTTCTTTTATAGTTGCTTCTTTTAAGGAGAACCACTCCATTTATTGATCACTATCGCAAGAAGACTGACTGTAAACTGGTACTGCCTGTGAGAATTGAGAGTGCAGTCAATCAAACAAGAGGAGCTTTTAGAAAGAGAAACGCATATTGAAAATAGCTTTTATGAACTTGCATGCGTAGCATACTAAGCAACCGGTTTTTTGTTGGAATGAAATAGCTTTGTATGATGAATGACGAGTGGTTCAAAATAATTCTGGAGTGGTAACCCGAATTCTTTTATTGTTTAAGTGATTATTTTTTCTCATTTAATAATAATAATAATGTTACTATATGTCTGTAAGCAAGGCACATTGCCTTTTTAGTATGCAACTGGATGCTGCACGGCATAAGTTAGAAGAATTAGAATGATAGAAAATATTTTTTTTTTAATTTTGGAAAAATGCTTCCCAATCTGAGTATCGAATCACAATGTCCTTGGAAGAATGGGGAAATTGCATTGATACTTATTTACTGAAAAAATATGGGTTTGAAGGAACCCTTGATGTTGGACTCTTAGGGACTCAAATTACTCATCCGTTAATAATAGTGTAGTGCCCCGTGGCTTAGTGGTTAGTGTGTCGGACTGCTAAGCGAAAGAACCTGGGTTCAAATCCAGCTCATAGCCACCTTTTTTTCTGGGGGTACTGCCTCTTGCGAGGAACTGACAAAACCTCCAAGAGTAAAATTTGTCTCGAAAAAGTGCATCTCATGTAGCCGTTCGGACTCGGCGGTAAACTGTAGGTCCCTTCCATTCTTGCAGAGTAACAACACACACACAGGAATGGTTGAGAGTATAAGTCACTAGGCCTTGGCTCCTTAAGGAGCTGTCGCGCCAATAAATTTATTTTTATTTAATAATAGTTCGAGTTACTATATCTGGGTTATTTTTTTTCTTTTTTAAGAGCTGACTAGGATAGATCACTAATATCAACTGATTTACGGGTTAGCAGCATTTGTTGGAACACATTCGCTTAATTCACTTGGAATTGAGAACTAGAAATAATTATATTTACATACAAATATCTCAAAGTGTGAACTTTAAAGGTGTGTTCAGTAAGTATTGTTTGTCATAAATCTGAAAACAAATTATTTCAATACCTCAATCAGATGTATATAAATTCGTCTCGGATGAAATCTTTTTACCGTTTAAATTGAATTCCCAGTTTCATCTTAACATTTATAACATATGGCAAACATATCTGTTCCGCAGCGTATATATTCATTTGCATGGATTTCAGCAGCGCCACAGAGATTATATCGAAGATGCGCCGCGCCGATACTTGCGCATACTAAAATGCAAATTACGTGCGGTTTCTTCGTTGCTTTTTTTATACATTTTTTTACTGCCACACCATCGTCGCGGTTGCCGCTCCACGCCGGCCGATACTTCATATCTCTGACGTCAATTTGTCTTGGCACGTAAGACTGCAACGTGTTCGTTTGACTCCTCATCTGTGTTGCATCATCACCATCACCACCGGTCGCTCTACGCGATAATCATCACAGCATCGCAGCGGCATCGGCATCGGCACATCAGCATGCAGAAACTGTAGTGTATCTCATCTTATCTCGCTGTCATATAACGGATTTTATTGGATCGTTAATTATGAAGTCATTAATAACACAACTACTGTGCGGCGGGTCAGTGGCTGTTTGCTGCTGCAGTTGGTGCTTCTGCATCTCTGCCGCAGCTACTGTCACTTCTCAGCCACTTCTATTTGTTTTACTTGTCATAGATTGTGGACACTTGGCAGTAGTGGCAACTGTACGCCTGTTTGTGGCTGCGATAAGGCGTCGCCTTTTTAAGACTCTTTAGTGTGCATTTATGTCGTGCTCATAACCGCTGTTACGCAAACGGCACAACAACAACTACCATGAGGCATAATCTTGACAAGAAAACTTCGCAAAAGTTCACAAGTGTCCATTTTGCATCCAATCATCTATCTGAAGTGAACGAAGCGGGAATTAAACTGAGAAAATAAGTATCTCAACAGAAGCATTCAGCTTAGTTAAGATGAAATTGGAGCTGGTTGGATGGAGGGAGTCCTTTTACTCGATCAGAGGTAATGACAAAGAACAAATGACCAAGTGTTGGATGAAAGATACTAAAGCCGTGATTAAAAATGTTTGTGGCTTGAATAAGATAGATGTGAATGCTTCAGCTGTTTGAATTGAATTTAATGTTCTTTGGATTGATTGGTTTTTTAATGGGTTGCTTATTTAACACGAAAACGAAAGAGGCAATTTCACGGTCTGATTTCAGTTGGGATTTTATGGTTTATTTTTAAGACGAAAACCTGCTTAATAAACGCCTATCACTAGGATTTTATGGGTTTTTTTTCATCGAAACTTAGGAACAAGTTATAGTTATAGGTAGTTTTGGAAAGATTTTTTTTAGAACGAATTTAATAAGTATCACTATAGGTACTTTATTTTAATGAGTACAAAGTACTTTATTCTTCCGATTTATTTCATGGTCGAACTCAGAAGATTTTGTTTCCAGATGAAATTCGTTTGCAATTGAAAGTTTTACTGCTACACAGTAAATTTTATTTAATACAGTAATCACATTTCATTAAATTTTTTTTTCTTATTCAAAAAACATCCTAAGCTTTGAGTTAGAATTCTGATAAGAGAGAGATAGGTATCTAGTTCTATTTAATCAGTACAAAGTACATTTCATTTTCATTATTTTTGTCCTAATTCAAAGTTGAAACAGTCTTCAGTGATAAGAGAAAAGAAGAAAGCAATTTAAAATTTGCTAGACACAATATATTTAATCAGTACAAAGTACACTACTTTTGGTGACTGAAGTCAAAAATGTTGCTTTTTAGAGCAATTTGATTTGCTCTTTTTTTTAAATAATAAATAGAAATTATATCTTAATAAATAATAATAATATCTTATTTGATGACTGAATTCAATATTAGAACAAAAAAGGTGAAATAAAAGCGAACTTAAAATTGGTAAACAGTAATTTCATTTTTATCAAATTTTTCCTTATTCAAAGTAATTTCATCATAAGTCTTCAGGGATAAGAGAAAAGAAGAAAGCAAGAGAAAATATTGCTCAACCTTATTTCATTTATTTATTCAATCTTGATTCTAGGATTCTAAAGACAAAAATGAGAAAAGCCAGTAAAAGAAGGGTTGTAGAAACAGTTAATCAGTGCAATGTTCTCTACATCTGCTGACATATTCGAAGACCGAATTCAAATTTGTTTACTATCGTCACACAGTACACTCATACAATATCAAAAAAAAGTATCTATGACAAGTGACAACTAAGATTTCTTTGAGCGGGAAACTTACAGAAACTTACTGTTTCCAGTTTGATGTCAAACTCATTCGAGATAGCGATTAAATCACATTATTTATTCAACAACAACAGATGACACCCCCTATTTTGCCAGTGATTTTATGAGCTTATTAGAAAAAATAATAAAAACACAAAAAACACAAAAGATTGCAACCACTCCCCTTCCATTTCTAATCATACCAAAATTAATAAGCAGATACAAGGACTAAAGGACCAAATGGACGTATATATCTGCAATCGCATTAATATGTAAACAAGAATTTCAAAGTCTGCAATTAAGTAAATTCCACTAATTCATAATCAAAAAAAAACACAGAAATCACCGAAGAACCCCCTGTATTTCGTCGTCCTTAAAGCACCGAATGATACAGAAATAATAATTCAACCCTCTTTCAATATTATATCCTCATCGCCGGTTTGCCGTCATCTGTGACTGTCATCTACTAATATCCCGCGCGCAGAGAACCTTAATACATGCAGCATCAACAACAACAACAAAACCGACCGAAATATTTACGTTCCATGAAAATTATCCTGCACTACACCCTCGGGAGGATATTAAAAATTCCACTTGTAACAACACACTCTACAGAATATATGTATAAATTTTGATGAGCACATAGGGAACTTTTAATTTCGAAATGGAATCAACTCCATTTGTAGAGCCAGAGGATGCGTGATAGAAGAATATTGCATAAAAAACCCTCGAAGGGATAAAGAAGTGATGTCCCTGTGCTCTCCAGTGTTGTCATACCTACCCTTTTCACGGTGATCCATTGATTTGACAGGAACGGGAAGAATGTACATAGAAGGCGCCACGACTATATGGGCCATTGGTACGAGTATACGATACATGTTGCTGGTACATATTGAATGTGAGGTCCTGCATTTTTGTATCCTATACGTTCCTAATATGATTATCAGTGTTGCTGAAGTTTGAAGTCGCAGGGGTGACTGCTTGCATTTAAAATCCCAAATAATGTACACTTTATCGGGGGCTTTCCAGGAAATTATGAAAAGAATTATGTGTGAGATGAAATAATGATAAGGGTACACATTAGGGGTGTTGTGTCATAACGACATCGGCAATAGCAACGACCGACGACGACGGCACAGGGACATTGCCACTGATAAGAATAAGAATTGCTATCGCATTCCACACAAGTGTGTGCGTCAAAGACATTACGTGGTTTATGTTTATGGAAATTTTGTGATTTTTTTTTTGGATAGGTGTTGAAAAATTGACGTTTTTTATTCATTGGAATTTTTGAGATACTTTTGTCAAAATTATGACGTTAATAAGGATTTATGATATTGAAATAGACAAGTGCTTACACACCTAATTCACCATGACTTAATGGTGTTCTTTGAGTTTTATCTTAGAAAAATAAGCTGTGAACATTATTCAACCAAAGAAAAATAGAGTAGTATCAAGGAGAAGCAAAAATATACACAGATTGTAACATTTGTGAAATGTTTCTTTGTTTCCCATTTTCTCTATATCTTTTTAAATAGTTCAATCGACATATAGTTTCAGATGAAAAAATGTCGGAACGTAATGAAACTTTGGGATGGTGTAGTTAATAAACAAAACAAAAAAACAGGAGATGGGAAAAAACCGCCAAACTTTTGACCTTGGGTTATGTATGTTTTTCATCAGCATCTTTTTCTAGTACGCGCTAGGAAAAAACACCTGAGAATAGAACGTCAAATTCCCTACAATATTGACTATTTGTACATGTTTGTATTCGTATTGTATGTCAATTTATTACTGGGATATGGCGCTTCAAAGAAACATTACATTTTTGAAATTTCTTTAATAAAATCCCAAAAAATCCCGAATTTCACATAATTTATTCTGTTATACCCGAATTATGATTAATTGTAAATGTAATTTTGATTTTTTTTTTAGTTAAATAACCAACTTTTGAAACCCTAAAAAAACACCCCCTCCCTCCATCATCCATTCCAAATTTACATATCCAAATCATCCTCCTTCCGCCTTTTTATACCTGTCGAATAGACTAAAATGCCTAAGAAACAGAGAAACATTTAATAAAATGTTTCGCTTATCATCCACACCAAAATAAACATTTCAGAAATATTTCTTCGTTTTTTGAAATGTTTCTTAAATGTTTAAAAATGTTTCTTTCGTGTGGACACACCTCTAGAATTAGCTTTTAATGAAATTGTAGTTTCAATAACAACAAAATTTAATTTGGACTGGACGTTCATACTTCCATTTTATGATGCGGGCGGCACTTGCTTGCTTGATAACCCAGAAATTGTGAGTTTGGTGAGTTCGTTTCTCAGGTTGGGGAGCAACTTTTCAAACGCCTAGCGTAAGCTAGACACCTTCTGCGGGTTTTAAATGCGGAAATTGTCACTTAATTCTCGATCTACTACGCCGTAGAAATTCTTTCCTATATTTATAATTCTTCTAGCTAGTGTCGTTCAGTATACAATTAATTACGGACACATAAAGCAGTTAAAATATTGCTGTTATTGTTATTATGATGATTTTTTTTAAACATTAAAAGTTCGAAATCATCGGAAAATTTGAAGAAAACATTTGTAGTAGTAGTAGTAGTAGTATCTTTATTTGCAATAAATCAGTACAAAAGGTGTTGTAACCGCACATTTTACAATATAGTGATTTGAAATGTAAAGTCTTAGATCTGAAGCATTATTTTAAATATTATGAAAAATATATTTGAAAAAAGATTTTATTTGAAGGAAAAGCAATGAAAAACCCCCAATTTAAATTAATTAATGTTAAAAATATATAACATATATATATAATTCAATTTCGATTACTCATAATTATGTTTGTATTTTTAAATAGAAAAGGAACAAAATAATGATATGTTAGTTATTAAATAAATAATTAGTAAATTAATAAATAAGAAGAAAACATTTGCATATTTTGTAATCGCATAACTTGTTCGCAAGAATGTCAAAAAAAGTGTTCGGTCTTATAAGCTTGTTCTGATAAATATAATCAAAATAATAGATGCAATTAAAAAAAAAATCTGAGTCATTAGGACAGAGCAAGAAAGTTGGGTGATTGTAACTTTTTTACTCCCTTTTCGTATTCTATTCCAATTAGAAGACTGAAAATATCAAAAATACTTGTAGCGAAACAGGCAATTCTTTTTTGGTTAAAATGTATCATTTAATATAATTAATATATAATTAAAGAACAGCAAAATCATTGCCTTGAAAATGAAAATACAGTTACAAACACAAGAATATAAAAAGATTTAAAAAAGCCATTCGAAACAAATTCAAACACAACAAACATTTTTTAATGGCTCTCAAAATCTCTTCTGTTATGTTTCGAAAGTAGATAGGAATTATTTGAAAGAATTTCAGAAATTAATTTGAGGAAACAGTTATTTCTACTATTTAACAAGTCTGGTGAAAACTTTTACAAAAGAAATATAAAAAAACAATGCAACACTTTTTGAAACAAAATTAATTAAGATTAACAGTTTCAATTTCAGTTTCAAACAATTTAGGAATTATGTCTTTTTGAAAGTAAAGGAAACAATTATTTTATTATTGAAAAAGATTCTGGAGCTAAATTTAATTAAAAAAAAATATTCAGAAACACTGTAGATATTACACTTATTAAAACAAAATAGTTTATTAACAAACATTCCGGAAACAAATTTTGCTGAAGATGTGATTAACATTTGCGGAAATGTTTGTATTCGTATTTTTATCTTTGACGAAGAATTATAGTTTTATATCAAAATAAAAAAAAATGTAGGCCTTGCATTAAGTTTTAACCTAGGTAGAGGAAAATTTCTTTTAGGTTTGCTAGTATTTACCCTGACGGAAAACGTTCACTTTGAAATAAATAATTTGTTTTTAAATTTTAATTTTGCAAATGTAAATAATGTTTCTTGAAAAAATAATTAAAAGGGAAAATATTGCATTTTAGATTTAAAAGTAAAAGGAAATGCTTTTAATTTATAAAACAAAGTAATATTGAAATTTATTCGAAAAGATTTAACCTTAAGAATTTTAAAAACTTAAATGAAATCCTTTGAATTAAACAAAAATATATTAGACTTAATAGCATTCAAGATTTTATGATTTCAGTTTTAATTTGGATGCGTTTTAATGCATTGGCTTTGACTTTAATTTTAGTTAAAGCGTTGATTTATGAAAGATTCTCCTCTCTACATTTGAAAACATTATATAAACAAATTCCAAGAAAAGTATGGATAGATTTCAAGTTAAGCAAAATTCTAAAATTTTCACTGGTGGAATTACTTTATATTATTAACTGTGACACCAAAACTTATTAAGTGTAAAACTACGTTGAAATGTATATATGAAAATAAGAGCTAGTGATACATCAAATTTTTGATATTGTCGAGTTGAATATTCTAAAATTTTGTGCATTTGTGTTTAATTTTAAATTAAAAAAATTCAAAAATAACAGACACTCTTAGCGTTTTCTTAATTTATTTTTTTAGATCGCTTAAAGTACATATTTTTGCAGTTTTTTTTTTTTTTAATTTGACCCTCTTTCCATCAGCTGGATTCCAAAGTTTGGATTGAAACAGCAAAAGAAAAGCTGCAA
Organism: Platycheirus rosarum; assembly: GCA_963971375.1. NCBI lineage: Eukaryota > Metazoa > Arthropoda > Insecta > Diptera > Syrphidae > Platycheirus > Platycheirus rosarum. Next base: position 38,331,158 of record OZ020510.1, on the reverse strand, counting down.
TTCGGGATGCTAGCAGCTAGCTATTAGCTTTTTTGTTTTTCATTGAAGCAATAGACGAGCTAGTAGGCAAGTATCTACTACCAAAGTGAGTTGACTATTCAGCCTTTAAAACTAGCTGACGACAGTGATCCAGAAAGCCTCAAGAGGTTTTATGTATATTTATATATTTACTTTACCAACATTTTTAAGGACAGCATATCAAAGACTAATTTGGCATCTTACGAATCTTTCAATCGCTGCTCGAGAGTTATAATAAATATTGTGACTGATTTGAAATACATAACCATGAGCAGAAATATTTTTTAAGACAAAATTATTAGCCCGAATGATTTTGAAATATATAATAAACTAAATTTGTTAAATGTAGGTAAACAATTAAATATAATTTAATACGAGAACATTTCAATTTAATTTTTTTCTTTATAAAGCAATGTAAGTTTTTTTTTTGATTCATTTTGTTATAAATTTACATTTGTAACTTATATTTTCTGTTCTCTAATTTTGACAAAATCAATAAAACTAAGGTAACCTCGAAGTTATGAACTTCCTTGGAATTTTTACAAAATATTTGCAAACTTTGATTCAGACTCCAAATTTAATTGATTATATACAAACAAAAAACGAATAAAACGTATGTTAGGATTAAGACTTTGTAAAAAACTTAACGTTAATTTGATTCGAAACTTTATTAAATAATTGAAAAAAAAATCGCAATAAAAATTGAATAAAGACAAAATGTTTTCTTTAATTATGATTAAAAAACCGTTTCAGCTTTAGGAGATAAAGAAAGATGAAATGTTGAGTTGAAAGGTAGATGTGTGTTTCAACAAATTATTATACTTTTTTTAATATAAAACATTTTAATGTGTGTGACCTATCGAAACACTTTAATGTATAGCGAACTTTTTCAAATGTGTTTGATTTTTAACGATAGCATCCTGAGATTGATTGAACGAGAATAGGAATTTTTCCCAAAAATTTCTTCAATCTGTCTTCACAAATTAAAGTCATTTTCCTAATACAAACATCAACACCCTTAGTCAAGAATTGTGAGAAAAATAATGCTGAAAGACAATTCAATACAGTTTAAGTGACTTCTTCAGTTTTTTTCTTCACCAATTCCACACCCTCGTAACGAAATTACTTTATTACTTCAACCATCGGGTTGGATAAACTATTTTTATCTTTTAATATCCATTATATTTCATGTCAAAATTTTATGGCTTTAGTACCAACAAAATATAATGTTGACGAATACAGTGCATTCGAATACAAGTTTAATGGAACTATTAATCTCAAGGGGTTTTCCAATAAAATGTTAAAAGTACGAGCAGTACAAAAAAATGTCTCGATTGTTTGGTTTCAATTGCCTCTGTGTGGGGACTTCTTTTTTAATGAATATTTCCGGAGCTCCACACTCTACAGCTTATCAATACAAACTATAGCTTTGTTTATGTACTCTCAACTTCCTTTGAAATATGTATAAATCCCATTAATTGACTTCGCTTAGACACTTTGTTTAAAATACCTCCAAAACTCCAACAATATACAAAATTCATAATGCATCTGGAACTGAAACCTCATGACTGCGTTTTTGAGAATTCATTTTAATAAATTTCAATCATCGCCGTCGATTTATTAACTTTGTTGGACCCGCCAAACATCAACAAACCAAGTCATCTAAGTTCAAAAATAAACAATGGCCACCTTTCCCGCCGCCGCGCCACAGCGTAGATAGGAATACATACATGGGAGCCTTTACATTTTGTTGCCTCAATATTAATCCAAAGCAAATAGGCCGCCGTGCTATGCGCTGCCATGCAAAGGCTTTAAAGATAAACCCATGATACGACTATGTAGTCATAATTTAGAAATGGAGGGAAACTGAAAAAAGGGGAATACGAGGCCAATCTAATAATAGTTCCTGGGCTAACAATGGGAGGGTTCGACTGTGCCGTGCGATCCAAAAGATTCATCGCTGGCCGGCGCACCGCGCCGTGATACTATGCGATGCGATGACGTTGGGCATTCGAGCTTGCCCCTTTTACCGGCATTTTTATTATTATTTTTTTTTTTTTTTTGACTTTGGGGAATTGAAATATCTCCCAGTGTATGGTTTTGTAATTTTTTTAATATTTTTATTTTACTTTCGTTTGTGCGGGGTTATTTTAATTTTTTTATAGCGGTTGGACTTTGAGGGCTTGATTTTCTTTTTGAACTTATTCTCAGGTGGCCCCGACGTCGTCGTCGTCGTCGTCGTCGTTGGCCTGGTGCTGATGATGCTGTTGATGCGCCGCATTTGATGTTTCATCACTTGGCCATTAGTTGTGGAGAGGAGAAAATTTGGAGCATGAGTGTTTGGGATTGTCTTGGTGGGTCTGGTGGTTGCGGTACGATGTTAAAGGGCAATCTTTTTACACTGATGGATTAAAGATTAAAGGTCGTCCATATGAATGTTGTATATTTAAATGATTTTGAATGAGTGCTGACGAAATGAGGTTGATAGATATAATGATAATGATTGTTTCTGGAATGTTTATGGAAAGGTTGTTAATGTTTTGAAAAAGTGTCACCTTGTGTTTAATTTCGGGAAGAAATATGAATGGTATCTTAACTTTAGAAATACACGTTAATTTAATACAAATATTCAAAAAATTTAAAACAACAAATTACGGACACATTTACATATTTCGTTTACCGAAGTAATGAAATGTGTCCCTTATTTTGCCAAGTTTTTTTTACAAATAGTGATCCCTTGAAATAACTAGGTAGCTAAATTCCTTCCCTGACAGAATTTAATTGTTATATACACTTTGTTTAAAATGGGACATTTACAGAGATTGTTTTCTTAAGTCGCACAATGCGAATGTGGAACTCTTTGTCTAGTTCCGATTATCCCTCCCTAAATGAAATGCAAAACTGTCAAAACTAGAATGCATAATGTTATCTTTTAAATCCTTCCTAATTTCCCTAATGGTCGTGCGGTGTTCAAACATTCAAACACAAACAAAAATGCCTTCGTGTGTGGATTATTAATATAAAATAAAGGGTGTTTGAATTATTAAAAAAATATCTAAGGCTTGAAAGATTAATCCATGATTATCAAATAAAAAAAAATAATATTTGTCTGTTTGTTTTGTTCGTATTTTATCTGCTGTCATAGAGTTTTTTCCGATAACGATACACTTTTCAACTAATTTCTTGCACATACGTGAAGGGGTAGCACCACAAATTTGTAGTAAGAAGCGCGTGTGTCATAGAGGCAAATGCATTTAAAAGAACGTTGAAGTACTGAGTTGTTTGGATGTTTATTTTTGTCCTGCTCTTTTTTGTATAGACGAATGTATAACTCACATCATCAGTATTGCCCTTAGAATAGTTCGAATTACGGCGGCAAGTGATGGTACTAAACAACGTGAACATGAATTTTGTTATACTCTTTTCTCCGTACGTTCTTAACGGAACTTCGTGATATATTTATTAAATGAAAGGTAAAAAAAATTTAAATAATTATTTAGTTTAAAATTAAGTGTTCATCTACTTAATTTGTCATTTCATTATTACAGAATTGATAGGTGCGCGACTTTTGAGCATGGGCGTTTCTAGTTAAAATATGTACATGTTGAAGTGGAAATACAAGAATTTCGTAATGAATCAGAGAAAAATTAATCTTCACGGCGCGGCTTTTAATTTAAACACATACGAAAGGTGGCGCTATAAAAATAAAACCAACAAATATGCATAATTTGTATACCAAATAAAAAATATAAATTTTTATGCATTTAATGCAAAATCTGCTTGTTTGTTTCTGTTCACAAGACTCGAAGTCGGTTGGTTCTTAAAGCTACAATTTTTTTTTACTTCTCGCTAGATGGCGCTGTGGCATATCAACTTGACTAGTTTAGCTTTTTAACGTTAGTTGACACCGATCGAAGTTTATGTTGTTATACAAAAATTATTGCATACTCGAGCAGCGCCGAAAGTGTGCAACTAGTTCAAAATAAAAATAATGTTTGACAAAATTTAAAAAAAATGAGTAAACAATAAAAAACGATGTTTTTTTTTTGTTTTTTAATGTGCACCTAAATAATTCTGAAACTCTTTCAAGATTACTGGATAGAAGCTTAACATTTACAACTCCACTGGATGTTGGAACTGTTCGAGGGGAAAACAATGCTTCGTTTGTAGCCAAGGAAAACCCAGCAAAAGAGGTATGTAATACTTTTGAAGAAGTTTAATGTTGGACGGCTACAATCGAAAGAAATCGTCAGTTTTTTTCGGATCGAGTCTCTAATAAGTAATAACCTTCAAAAACAATTATTTACCTCCAGCTTCAACAGCAGAAGAGGAAAGAGAAAAAGAAAAGAAAGAAAGAAAAGGGGAGCAATATTAGCACCGGCGCGGCGTCGTTAAGGAAATAGAAAGCTGTTACTGCAGGAATTCAGTTCGAAATTTTTCTCTAATGATTAAATGAAACTGTCAAAGCTTAAAGGGTAGTAGAAACGCAATTGATGCCCAGAATCTGCAAAAATCATTTCATATGAACGAAGTCGAGTTCCATTCATAAATGTTTTAATTGTACTGCAAGCCTATAATAAAGTTTTTGAAATATCTCAAATGGTTTGCGTTTTATAAAAAAAAAAATTTGTCAAGTCCTTATTCGAAAAACCTTTAGAAACGTTCAGTCATGGAAATATTACGGAAATGAAATCACCCTTCTGATAGACAGTTCTAAGTATTGCCACACCTTTTTTAGGCGATAACAGATTTATTCAGATTTATTCAGATTTATTAATAAATAATAAACAGATTCAACACAAGATTTAAAAATTATATTTTAAAAGATACAAACCGCGCCAAAGTCTCTTTTTATATGTTAATATAGGAAACCTTAATGAATTCCCTTCACATGCAATCTCTATACGACAATTTGTGTCAGTGGATCATGTGGATATGGATGAAATAAACCAAAGGCAATAAAAACCCATAATCTAGAAAGCAAGTGTGCGATAGATCGCGTGCGAATCTTTCTAATTTAATATATGCAATTTGGCATGAGTCGAGAGGCGTTAATGAGCCATTCCGTCGTTCTGACGTGTGTCCGTTTCTCGTTTTTGTTTTTTTGACTCGAATAAATAGAAAACATATGGACCAAACCAGACCATCCATCATTCGTCACGGTGCGCTGGAAAGGCCAGCGGGAAGTATCTGAAAACCACACAACAAGTCAAATAAACAGATGATGTTGCGTTGTCGTCGTCTTCGAGACTTTAACTTCGACTTCTGACATGGAGACAGACAATCAAAATAGAGTAAAAAAAAAAAAAAAAAAAAAAAAAAAAAAACAGAAACAGACCGACAAACAGTCTCTCGGCTTGTAATACTCGTAATGGTCTGTGAATTCAGCTGGTTTAACATTTTCATGGTATTTCAATTTTTTTTTTTTCAATTTTCCTTCGCGCTCGAACCTTAAAAATTCATTCTCGAACTCGAACACATTTTCCTTTCATTTGGATTGCATTCATCTCTCACTATAATGAGCTCTTTTCTTTTTCCATTGAAATTCATGTTTTTTTTTGTATCTGAATCTGAAGGTAAACGACGACAGTAGAGATATCTATGCATGCCGCCCGCATTCCTAAATATTGTCTTTCCTCATTCATTTAGATACAATAAACGTGTATCTAGAATATGTGAAATGTTTATTATTACATGCGGTGTGTGCGCTTGTCGAAAGGTGTCTGTTTATGCAGTTTTCTATAGTAGGTACCTTACCTACCTATATAGGTGCAGTGTGCGACTAAGGCACGAGCTATTTTTAAGATACAACAAACGCAATGGCAACATATAAGATATGCAATGCGAAGCAAGACAACAATATTGTCTGGGTTTGCTTTTCGGATTGGAAAATGAAAACAAAATGTTGTAGATAAAATAATGTAAGTTGGTTAGTTGAGGAGAGCGGTTCGGGAGGGGTGGAGAAGAAAAGGTAGAAATTGCTTCCGGAGATGGAAAAATAGGTGTTCACTTGGGTTTACTTAATATACTTTGTATGCGTCCGTTTCTGTTTGTCAGTTTTATGATCTGTTTTTATCCGTTTGTGTTTTTTGTTCTTTTTTTTTTTTTTTACTTTAAGATAATCTTGGATGACTTCCTATTCTAATTTGTGAAGATGTAAGGTTGCTCATTATGGTTGGAGTTTTTTTTTTTGTTCAGATAATTGATTTTTGAGTTATACCTACGGCTTGTGGACTTTACTGCGGTGAAGGAAAATTTAAAAGGGTAATTTAAGCTGCGGTATAACTAAAAGGATTTGATTTACCTATTGAAAGAAGGTGTGCAGTGTTTGTCTCTTGAAGCAAATATCCGACAAAGCGAGTTAATGATAATAAAAGATACTTAAAGAAAAATTTAAGGGAACGAGCTCATGATTATCTAAGATTAAGATAAGGAAAGGTGCCTGGGCTAACATTTTGACAAAAAAATTCTAACCAAGAGCGGGGAAAAATGTAATGTGTCATCTCTAGAAATAGACACCCGTTTATACAAATGATGCAGAATTAGAGATGAATAAAGATTAACTCATGATTTTAGGGATTTGTATTAATAGGCCTGCAACTCTGTTGAATGCAACCGGCGACAGATTTTTTTTAATAATAATACCGGACAGGGGATTTTATGTTTCCCTTTAACTGTTAAACACACTGCACAAGCATTTAGTAGAGTGGGAAAGGAGATGTCGATTAACATTGATTTTGAATGCTTTTAAATTGAAATGGCAAGGGAAAATTTCGCTGAGTAAATTTTTCAAAATTCGTGTTGTTCGGCTAAAAAAAGAATCCCTGCATAGCACGGTATTACCGAAATTCGGCTAAGGCGTGAACTGATGAGTATTCCTAGCGAGACCAGCATTACGGTTGAAGATTTTGAGGGCAGGAATGCAGTTGGCTACTTAGAATGAGCACTTTTAATAAAAGAAAGCGATAAAATAAAGAAAGACATGAATTACTACGTCGTTGATCGAGAAGGGCAATTGTTTCAGAAATAGTTCTATTTCCAATCAATATTAACTCAGTTTTGTACTCTATCGAGCAGGTGAAGCGGCGCTTGAGAACCACCTGCTTATCAGAGATGAGATTTGTACTGAAGTTTTGGGCGTATAAATGCTATATAAATTATAGACAGATCAGATGGTGCAAAAAATTTGGCGATCTCAGAAAAAAAGGGCGTAAGTGATATGGGTCGGCAAGAAAAGGAGTCAACTTGGATGGATAAGCTTACGCAGTGTCGAAGTAACGAAGTATCAAATGTTTTACACAACGATACTGCTCAATGTCTAGTGTTTTCCGAAACTGTATTGGAAACACTTTTTATTAACTTAGGGCTTCTCAGATTTTATTATTTAAATTTATTCTTCGTATACCAACCCACTTCCCACCCGTAAATTAATATTATAAACAAAGAAAAGCACCAGGAGAACATGAAAAGGAACAGTCGCAAATTCCCAAAATAATTTCACTTAAATTCAAAAAGAACAAGAGAAAAAAAATACAAAATAGGCGGAGTTTTGTTAAGGTAGAAATAAGATGTAGATATTGGGGTGTGTGTGTGTGGATCTAACGAGAGGGTTTGTGGGTTTGAGTTAACGGGCTGTATGTTGGTGTTGCTGCCATCAATCTTTTTTTATGACGTTATCACGTAAGATTATCGTCCGTAAACCGACTTTACAGACAACCAACTTTTTTTTTTACATGATCATCTAGCCTTATTGTGCAGTTCTCAGGAATTATTTCATCTTTGTCATTGTACTCATTAAATCTCTTCCGCACCATTTTTATTCTCTTGAATCCTCTCTCTGCGCAACCGACCGTTGGCCAAGTCATTTGGCTCAACGTTCAAGCTATACTTATGCCTATTTCTCCATTCTGTTGGACTTGAAACCACATGTTGTCTAGTGCCAATTCATTGAATTGAGGAAGGAGCAGTTCGTTGGACGTCTCTAAAATTGGTCAATGGTCAATTTTTTTTTTTTAATACATTAATCCAGCTTTCACTACTCTCTTACCGTCACATAGAAATGCATACCTGACCCTGTTTTTCCCACCTATTTTAATGTTCGAAACTTCAAACTATCAGCGGTATGTTCTTTTAAGTTTCATTCTTATATTTATAAAAATTGTAATCAATAACTTAATTGACCGATTGCCTAACAGAAGAATAATTCGTAAAAATTTCTCAGGAAGTAATCTAACTGGCTCATATCCAAGGCTTCAATCAAAAATTACAATTTAAAGCTGAACGAAATTCCTAGGATGTTGACACATAAAATTAAATCAAATTAAATTTCTTACCAAAATAAATACAAGCACTAAAGGGTAAGAAGAAACGTGTATAAGGGTAGAGCTGAGTTGGCTGTATGCATAAGATAATTTTCACACAAAATAAGGTGACAAGGACATCGAAAATTCAATTCGATGATTCAATGGCCCTTTTTCTTAAGAAAAAAAGATATAAACATAATTGCGGTTATCCTTAAAATAAATTGATTTTGATTTTTTCAATATTCCCCAAAGAAAATATTTGTGCAAAAATATTTGGATTGTTCCTAAAATATCATCTTTAAGTGTGTAATTTTTGTTTTTTTTATAGGGAAACATTTCGTCCTTTTTTTTGAATCCTTACAAATTCTATCTTTAAGGGGCTTATTTTTTCTGTATATACTTATTCTACTGTCTGTTTTTCGCATATAATATTTTTCCCCATTTTTGAGATCTAACACCAAATTATTGCAACAAATAATAATAAACCGGTAAATAACCTAAGAAAAATGTTAAAAATAAAACAGAAAAAAGGTACACAATTCTTCTAAAGATGTTCCTCCTGAATGCATTTGAATGCTTCTGCAAATCACAAAGGACTTCTTCTTCAGCAAATGGTAGGTAGACGTACGCACATTAATAATAAACTCCTTAAGGTGGGAAAGTTTAATTTGAAATTATTCCAAGGCTAGTGGAAATTTTTCCACAGAAGTATTTCAGCGATTTTTTTTTTCATAAATTGCACCATTTACAGTAGCGGATTAACCTGGAATGCGGTGAGGCCGAATTTCAAATGGCGCAATAAGAAAGCGGGAAGGTATACAAAGAAAAGATTTGAATTTTGTTCGAGATTTCGAGATTTATTTTGAGTATAGCAACATTTCTAAAGAATGTTGGATTTGACAGTTGTGACATACGGAAGTTTTGTCATCTATTGTAAAGTAAAATTCTTTACAAATTTTGTTCTATTATGGAGAAATTTTTCTTTTCTTTTTCTTCAAACAAAGATCCCAAATGGGAGCAAAATTCTCCCACTTCTCCGCTTCACCATAAGGTTCCACTTGTTCGGTTCGCCGCTATGAAAAACTTAATCGTACACAAAAAAAAAAACAGTTTTTATTAAGAGGCCCTAGAACACATTACTTACTTTATTCCTCCCCTGACAAAAATATTAACCACGAAAAAAGAGGAAAAATCCAAGGCGAAATCCCTTCAGAAAGGGTCAAGCAGATGATGTCAAAAACATTCTGGAATTACTTTTTCGATATTTGCAATGAATAGCATCGTCATAAACATGAGATGTACTTGAAGGGCTTGCGGTGGTAATGTACCCTTGTTATAAATTCCATTCATTTTCCATACAAACTAACACTTCCCTACTCAACAACTTGCTGTTAGAACACACTAAACAATAACCTTTTGTCACATACATATGTGTATGGCATGAGAATCAGCCTTCCACATCTTTTGTCCTATTGGCAATGAAAATATGTTTTAATTAACTCCTAATATATTCACTCAAACTTGAGTCCTTTGATGCTCGACATTAAATATTTCTTAACACAATTAAACAACAATTTGAGAATGTGAATTTTCCAGGAAAATCATTTCTCCATTTCTAATGGCTCATGTATAGTTTTCAACATATATACATAGATACAAATTCAGATACACATTTACACATAATTCCAGGATATTGTATCATCAAGAAGGACTTTTTGCTAATCGATAATGCATGCTCGTAATACCAGCGGCAGCGCCGCCAACTCGGTGTCGATTTTGAAATTGTTGACCAAACTTCATTAGTACGTCCTTGACCTTTTATATTGCCAAGCCAATACAATTCACAGTACACACGTGTGGAAACATTCGTTTGTTGGTTGTGTTTCTGTCGAATCAATTGAAAACGAATGTTGAGGTGAGGATGCATCTTTTGTACAAAACTCGGTGTTTTGTATCGTGCTCATTAGGAAATGTGATAGGTGTAGTGTATACTTGATTTGGATCACTACTAATGAAATTATCAAGTTGTTGGTGTATAATATCTGTACGGGTAATTTAAAAAGTTTTAATCAGAATTATGTTGGGAGTATGATTATTCGAGGAACAACTATAGACCCAAGTTTTAACTGCATACAAAATGTTAAAAATAAACTAATTGGTTGAAAGTTAAAAAAAAAATTCCATATTGAGAATGAATTTCAACGAAATTTTCAATGGAGTTAGTTAACATACAAAAAGTTTCCAGAAAAAAAAACAGGAAAATAGTAATTCATTTCTGTTTTCGAAATCCAATTCAGTGAGACTTATGCTAAAGTTTGGAATGCAATTATATTATTTTAATAAATGGCATGTGCATAGCAAAAAGATATATGTATTATCATATTCTTGTGACACTCATTTTCACTACAAATTTAAATAAAATTAAACTGTTTAAAAATTATTGAATTCATTTAGTTTAGTTTAGTTTATTTAATTTCAGAAAAGCTAACACTGTAAGATAAATCTCATAAGCTAGTGCTAGTTTATGGATGTAAAAAGTTCAAGATTATATGAATACATAGGAATAAAAATTTTACAATAATAAAGAAAAAAACAAAAAAAGATGTAAGTAAAATGTTGAGACTAAACAAAAAGTAATTTAAATTAAAGTAAGAAAAAACTAAATATAAAAAAGAAGAATAATAACAAAAGAAGAAGTTAGTTGCTTCGATCGAGGAATAAGAGTTTCAACCTACTCTGAAAATGTTGCATGTTGGTAAGCTCTCGGAGAGATATTGGGAGTGAATTCCAAAGGCGGATTGCAGCAATAAAAAACTGCCTCTCAGATGTGAGGCATGAAAACCGAGAAAGTATTAAGCAGCTTGATCCGGTTGATGCTGGATAGCGAAGTTTTTCGAAATGATAAGTTAGATGTGTGCTCAAAACATTAAAAAGTAGTAACAGAGACGATATTGGATGAAACTTACGAAAGATGATGCGATACATAGTCATATTTACGAAGACCGTAAATATATCGAATGGTGCTGTTACATGCAATTTTCAATTTTGTCTTACCAGCGAAATCACAATTGTAAAATATTTCACATCCATATTTTAGAACAGTTATGACCAAGGTCTTGGCAAGGACGATTCTTGATTTTAATGGGGTAAATTGATGGACGGTCCATAAAGTTCTAAGAATTCCATAGGTTTTCCCTACTATCGAATTTATGTGGTCACTCCACGTCAGAGTTCTATTAAATTCCATACCTAGATTTTTTGACGTATTTACAAATTCTAATGGGAAACTGTTTAGCATAATTGATGGAAAGCAAGATGTGTCAAGTATATTTTTTGCAATAACCAAACAAATACACTTATTTGGGTTTAGAGCCAAACTATTACTTGCTGCCCAATTAAAAATCCGCCCGAGATCATCATTTATTGAGGAGGCACAATTTTTAACAAGCCCCAAGGAGCAGCTTTTCTAAATTTGTATATCATCGGCATAGAAGTGCTTCGAGGTTTTAAGATTATTGAGGATATATCATTAAGATACAGCGAAAACAGAAGTGGGGCCAAAATAGACCCTTGAGGAACTCCTTGTGATATTGGAAGGAACTCAGAGAAACCATTTTGAAGAAATACAGCTTGCTTCACATTGCTTAAGTAAGATGAAAATAATTTTACCGCTTCAGTAGAAACATTAAATCTATGGCGCAGCTTATGTACAAGCAGAGAGTGGTTAACCATATCAAATGCTTTAGAAAAATCTAAAAGGACAAGAAATGTAACGCGATCGTCATCAAGTAAAAATGGCAATATAGCTTTTAGAAAAATGGGATTTATTTCATCAACGCCCACAACATTTGATTTGCTAAAAGTATAGATTCTAAGACATCTTGATCATTTGTAAACCATGGTTTTGTTCACCTTTAATTTTTTTTTCTTGATCTTTACATGGGTATTGAAAAGATTATTTATGTTTTCAGTCAAAATCGGGCGAAAGAAAATAATAAACGTTAGACCAAGGTAAAATGCTTATATGTTGTTGAAGTCGTATCCAATTTATATTTTTATAATCTCTAAATTGGAGAGTTTGGTTTTCCTGGCTACTTTCAGTCTTAAAGTCAAATGTAAGAAAAAAAATGTCATGATGAGAAAAAACAGGAGCAGTAATTTGGTCATAAAATATAGCTTTATCATTTTACTAACGAAAAAAAGATCCAACAGCGTACATGTCGTCACTTATTTTTTTGTCAATTAATATATCATTACTAAAATCACCACATATGATAATGTTTGATGAGGTCACTGTAATTTCTTCCATAAGGTCATACAAAGGTCCTAATTCGACAAACCTGTTCGGCATGTAGATTTTTCCTAGCAAAATGTTGTTGTCTGTGCCTACTATTTCTATTATTAGTATTCGAAAGGAAATCCTACGGCCGAAGAAAATCCTACCTTGCATGACAAACATTTCTTTAAGTAGATCGCAACACCACCACCACGACTGCATCTATCAGAGCGAAATAGTCTGTAGCCATTTAATGAATATGAAGCATCATTAATGTCAGGAGAAAACCAAGTTTCTGAAATACAGATCGCATCTAATTCAGAACACTCAAACAAATATCGAAACTCATCGATTTTCGGCATCAAACTTTGATCATTAATATGCGTTATTTTTAAACCTTGCCTGCGATTATAAAAAACTTTAATTGTCGATTTTAGTATAACATCAGTGCCTTCACCTCTGGAATCCACATTACACTCACTCAACTCTGTACCGATCAATAGGACGAGAGATTATCGACAGCAAAACAATCAACAAATTTAAATACCTTCTTCAATGCAACTAACAACTTTTACAATAGGAAAATTTAGTTAATAATTGGAAGTAATCTCATTGTAAAGCAATTTCTATAAGGAATGAACAGATTTTGATAATTAATATCGGCCACATTGTAAATGTCGTAAATTGTAAAAGTAATCATCCGTCTGTGAAGTCAAAAAACAAATTCCATAACACTGAGTATTTATAAGACTAAATCAAATAAATACACAAAAGTCAGATAGAAGTAAGTAAACCTAAACGAACAAAGTCTTAGGCAACTCTAAGGAAACGAAATCTCAAAACCTGAACAATCTATGCGCAAGTGATGTGACAAAATTCAACTCCAAGCATATGTATGTGCTCAACCGATTCTATAGACGGGATGCAGTTGATGATGAATAGACTTCAACGCTATTGCAAGATCTGGAACTTATCCTTTAACCTTTCGAAGTCAAAAATGATGATATTTAGAAGAGGGGGCGGGAGATACTCAAGATAGGAAAAGTGGACGTTCGAAGAGGAGGCAGTGGAAATAGTTAAGGAGTATAAATACCTAGGAGTCTTGATCACACCGAACTTGAACTTAGATAAGCACCTCCGTTCATCGCCCAACTATATGCTATACTATATGCTGCACCTTGAAACAGGATTAGGTCCTCTTTTCCTGGATACACTCAATTTGCATTTTAATTATGTGACAAGAGTTATGGCGATGGGAGAAAATAGGATTCCGAGACTGGTGCTATCTCAAATCATGAATTCTGGAGGAGAGTGTGCAAGAGAATGGTATAAGCTGGCAACCGATTGCTCAATAAATTTCACACTACCAACTGAAGAAAGCCCTGCATCTATCAAATTGAAATTCGATGATTTGTTAATGAAAATCGGGAATAGAATGTACGACAAGTTTATTGAGGAAGCAGAATCGTAAATACAGAGAACTTACTACAGTATAGTAAACCACTTCTTAGACCAAAAGACCTATTTCTTGGCAGACAATACCGCAGACAAAATCAGTTTGATTTTTAAAGTAAAAGGCGAACTCATCGGTCTGAACTTTATTCCTCATCGTCCAGATCTTCCTATTTTGTGTGATTTATGTAAGAGAAGACGTTTTCCACATTTTGGGAGTTTGTCCAATTCTCAAAGAATTCCGTAAGCGATACTTTGGAGCGGAAACCCTTAATTTAGAAGAATCGATAAATTTGTTAAATGGAGAACGAGGTTGGGACCTTTTATACAAGTATTGTTTGAACGCGTTTCGGTACAGAAGATGTATAGTTCATGAAAGTTTTTGAAGATTCGAAAATTGTAAATTAAGTAATGAAATATTTTATATTAGTTTTTCTTTAGTGTGTATACACATAATTTATAATGCAAATGTCAGTCTGGTAGACGGCCTCAGGCCAAGCCATTTAAAGACTTATGATATATAATTTATACAAGGAAAATTGTGAATTGTATTAAAAATATTTTTTTTTTGAAGTCAATAAACTAACTAAACTGACTAACTAACTGTATGTGCTCAACTCAAATGTTTTTTTTTATTCCTGAAACTTGAAGTCCTAAGTCACCAAGTATGAGCCTAGAGCTCAAACAAATAATTAATTCATTAAGCAGTTGTTTAAAATGTTTACATTGAATGCCAACGGACTATTCTAAAGGGAACGAAATAAATGCATTGGTCCCATAAGGAAGTGTTCTTGGCCCAGTGTTATTCGTACCTTATACTCGAGATATACCTAAAGAAAAAGACTTCATGATAGCTATATTTCCTGATGATTCGGCCATACTTTTATCATCTAATATAGCTCAATCGAAAGAGTAACCGAGAAGCCATGCCTAATAAAATAACCAACTTGTCTCCTTGTCTGCCACGTTGCCAAGCCATACAAATAAATAAGCACGACTGAGTCGCTCGTACTTTCTCTTATGTGTCCACTAAAAATTTTAATCTTCAGACTTTTAGGAAAGCTTTATTTTTGCAAATAGAACCAGTTGTCACATATACCTATGTATATATATAGTGTATTGAAAAAAGGCACATTATCTCGAGTTACCACTTCTTCGCCAATGCAAATCATAGTTGATTTTTGTTTGGATCTTCTAAGGAGCTTTTACAATTGGTGCTTTATGTAAATGTAATTAGTACTACGGGAACCATTTAACATTGGCGTTTTCTTACAGTTTAATGAGATTCCACTGCAGTCAGAATGAGAAGTGAACGTCATATCTTTACCGCACTGGCAATTTTTGGTCTACAGACAATAGTTACACTGGGCTCTATCATCCGATCGGAACGGAATTTTCTCCGATTTTTAAGAAATAGAATTTATTTCGAAAAAAAAGCTTTTTAACGTCTATTTCCCTTCAAGTGCACATAGAATATTTTTCGGAAGTGTAACCGCTTTGAAAGAGATTTGTATGATTATAATGAGGAATAAAAAAACATTTTTTAAGACTCGGAGAAAATTCCGTTACGATCGCTTACCATGATAGGGTTAATAAGCTGGCAAGATCTTTGACAGAAGCAAGTAACGTTTACGTAGAAAAACACACGATCTGAACCTATAACAAGTTTCAAAACCACAACCCTTAACGGTTTTTATTAAAATTGGAGTACAGCATCACCCGTCTTAAATAATATTGAATTTATGAAAAAAGTATTTCGAAAATTGTAGGACATATTTTGATAAAATCTCTTTTATTTATAGTTTTTTGAAAAAAAAATTCTTCAGATTTTTGGTATGCAGTTTTTTAGAGTTAAGATATTTATATACAGCTGATCATAAAATTTAAAATATTTTCTTTATTAGTTTTAAAAATATTGAACTTTTAAAAAATAAAACTCAAAAATTAGTTATAAACAGAAAAATATGATTATTCAAAATGTTGGTATGCAGAAATAATTTTTCATAAATAAAATTTTATAGAAATCCAAACAGCCGTTACCGGAAAAGTCAAAAATTAAAAACTGTTATATGAAAGGTACTTTTACAGTAAATTTGGTTTTGCTAAATTGATAGTCTCTCTTTCTGACGCTAGGTTAAGGAGAATGTAAGCTAGAACACTTCCTTGTCGGAGTTCATTAAATATGTTGATTGGTCGGGCCAGAAAGCTGGCTACTTTTAGCTATATGGCTTGTAATGTTGGCCAAGATTAATTTACAAAGTCGCGTAAATTTATTTGGGATGAAAAATTCTTTTATGGTCTTATAAAAATCTTCCCATCCGGCTATGCCCTCTTAGGCGACCTTAGTCTATTAAGGTCTATGTCTATGTTGCAATGTTGCAATTTCAAATTCCATTAATTTTCAACTATTAATGGCCAAATATAGGTCCCTGGTAAAGTAATAAATATCCATTACTTATATGTAAACAAAAACCTAAGAACAAATCAATGAATCAATAGATGTGGGTGTTAGTTCAATGCAACCTTAAAGATCTATTGTGACCCCATCTGCAGCTTGAAGGGATTACTCTTTCTACGACTCATCCTCAAAAAAAATTCCTACTTTTAGTGAGGGTAGTTCGCTAATAACAAATGAATAGCTATTATGTGTAGATGTCTTCTTAGTTTGCTGTGGCTTGTGAGAAGTCCAGTTATTATTAAACTGCACCTCAGTTTAGGGAGTTCATGTCAAATTTTCGATCTTTACATTTACATTTTCTGTTTTGATATGTTCTTAATCACAATTTGTCCTACATTTCACAAAAATTCTCTGGGTTCATTGATAGTGTTTTGCCGCGAAAGTCATTATTCCGTATGCCGACGTTGCCAGTAACCCAACGGAATGTGACGTTTACACACTTTACATACCAGTTTAGATCTAATGCTTTAAGAGCTAAGTGCTAAGTGGCCCAAAAATTCCAGCATTTGATCTATCAGTATAACACTTGATAGCATTTGGTATAAGAGTGCACAGTGACTGCTATGTCTACCCACTCTTTAATGCTACTTAGCTCCATACGAAAGTTCTTTTCTAATTTAAGCTTTTTACAAAACCATCTCTTGGGATGTCAAGAAGGTTGAATTCTGGGGACATGCAGACCGAGTCTCTTTGCTTAGACTAATGATTTTTTCCCGTTCGAATTTTCTCCTGAACGAATTTATTTCATAATGACTTCCTTAGAAGCATATTTAGATTCTTAGAAAAATATGGCTGCTATAAAGCTAACGTTGTGTGCGAAGCCATCGAATCATACTTTTTCGAAAACGAACATAATTATACTGCCATCAAGAACAACGAAGAGCGTTACGTATCTTTAGATACACACAACAAATTTTATCAAAATCCATAAAGCGGTTGGCGAACAAATTATCGACGTAGGAACAACTGTTCTAATCTTTGGAGCATAACGTGCGTTTTAAATATAAAAAACAAAAGGACAACCTTTGTATTACTTTTTCATATAAATTGTTTTTTTTTTATATAGGTAAGGTACGTCGGAACTAACAATATCATTCTTATTTTTTTAACACTTTCCATTCCATTAAGCTAATTAAGAAAAATTGTGAAAATTCCTTCCATCCTCCTGGCTTTCTCAAATTTAATTTTAATTATAACCTTTTTAATTGTGAAAAGGGATGAACCTACCCAGGCTATGAATTTTTAATCCAAAAAGTATCTTTTTTAACTCTGGGGTTGAAAAATGTAATTTTTTAACTACATAATATGCAGGTGTGGTTAAAGGTCGTCTATTTTTTTTACTTGAGCTAGACAAATGATGCTCAAATACATACCAAACAGGGGTTGCAAAAATGTGTAAAAAAAACCCACTTTCAGATATTGAGCTGGGAGTTGAACTCGACCAATTCAAAGGTTTAAATGGCTACACAAGGTCACGTGTCACGTGGCCTACCCTTACAGCTTCCAATCAAAATTAATTGCGTTTCCCTATAGCATACGACAAACGTTACACCTTTTTCTATTTTTTTTATAAGCGGATGCAGATTTATTTTAGTGATGCTGATTTAGAAGTTGGTACAGCTTTGTCTATAGCAGCTGTTTTTTTTTTAGTTGAAAATAGGACACAAAAATCCTGATTTTATGCATTAATTTTTAACGAAAAGTTCCAGAGAGAAACATGTTGTTCTAACCAGTTATCCATAAACAATCACTTGGCATCCCACTTTAGTATATCAATGGCAAGGTTACCTTATCCCAAAGCAGCACGATGACCAGCTGCTGGACATGTAACAAAACTATGTTATCCCAATTGAAAAGGGGTAGCTTAAAAATAGAGTTCGAGTTCATTGAATGACATTTGGCATCTAAAGAAAGATTTTTATATAGAATTCAGATCTGGAATAATTAGATGCATATCCTGTGGGTTTCCGCTTGCAAAAAATTTGTACTTTGCAGCAAACAACCTATGGATGCTGTAATGATACTATGTGCTTCAAGATGAATTGATTTGCGAATCATATGTTGCAGAATACATGTACATGCGCACAACAATTGGTGAACAATAGATATAGTGAGGCAATTTTATCTAAGTTACGCATCTTTGTTGCTCGAGGACCGGCTAATGGATATTCTATTACAGGAAATATTGCTACATATGATATCTTTGACCTAGTGACTTCTGCAAGATCAAGATTGTCTGTTCTAATAAAGGATTCTTCAGTACAAGCCCAATTTTCGTTTGTTCAGCTGGCTTAACAACGTGCAAACAAGTTGGTCTTGGATTTAGATCAATCCTTAGGGAAGATATTCTGACGTTTTCTGAGGGCAAAATCATTACCTCGACAAGCGGTTCAGTAAAGTGAGGCGGAATAAAGTGGGAAGGTTGTTAAAAGATATTATAAGCTTGCGTAAGATTACCTACTACATTAAGTGGCTTGTAATTGTAATATCTTTGAAGAGCCTTTTCGATCCATTGCACATTATGTACGTCACCGTAGAACAGATTCCTGGCGGCACTGGCCTTATGAAGTTCTTAGTAAGATATACGATTGAGCCATAAAGTCCTTAAAACATCATAGACATCCTTAAAAAAAGTTTGTAGATTTCTTACGACAGCAAAGCAACTGTTCAGTTGAACACGAATTACACATTATTTTCAACATTTTGAACTCAGACTTTGCCTTTCGCGAGCGTTGATTTCTGCTTCTTCTTCTTAAGAGATCATTCAAGAGATGTTCAATCCAACTTCCCAGGATTATGTATGGATCAGAAAAAGACCAGAAACGATATGAAATCTATTTCGCACCAATGCGGCTTCCATTTCGTTCCAGAACTTATGCTCGCGCAGTGCGTTTGAACACTATAAGGGCAACAAACAAATCCCATTTGCGCGCGCTTCTTATATAAAAAAAAAGAACACAAACTTGCCACTTATACGTTAAGTGCTCGTTGCAAGGATCTCCACTTTTGTAAAGCTCTTCGTCAGGAAAAAAAATTGATTCATTCTCGAATCGGTTACCTCATCCTCTAGCTTCTAGCAGAAAGAAGAGAAGGGAAGGACTCAAGATTATTCCCTAGCGCACATCATATTTGATTGAGTGACTACTGGGAGCATCTTAACTTTTTGTTTGCCTGTGGGAACCATCCGCAAGTTGATTTACGGACCTACGCGTTACTTATAAGGGCAACTCATATCAGATCTCATGGTTGTTTATGGAATTCTATATTTCAAAATAAACCAACACTTGAGGAATTCCGATATTTTTCCGTTCTGATTGTTATACCCTGGATTGCATCTTTACCTAACTTACCTTATGTGGCGCTACAGTCCGAGGTGGAACTGGGCCTTAACCAACAGCAGCTTGTTCCTCACCTAGCTACCTTCAGTTTTGCACGTGACGTTGGTCGAGGTCCTCCTAAACCTGCGTGGGCCACCTGAGTCTCAGTCTTCATCTGCTGCTGCGCCGCCGTCCATCCGGAGTGGAATCGAAGATTTTCCGGGCCGGAATGGGATGTCAAACCGCTCTATATGACCAAGCCATCTGTTACTAGGTCTGTATCACTGTAGAACCGGTACAGTTCCTCGTTCAACCTTCTTCTTCACTTGCTGTTAAGGCATAAGGGACCAAAAATCCCCCGGATAACCTTTCTCAAGTAGGAACCTAAAGCGTCCAAATCCGCATTTGACAATATCCATGCGTCTGGACCATAGACTGGGATGATAACGTTCTTGCAAAGGAACAATTTAGTTACACGAGAGAGGCCTCTGCTACTCAATTCTAAGCCCGAAGAAGCAAATTGACATGTTCGTTCCTAACTACCTCAGTCTTTCGGTATGTTTTGTCCAAGACATCGACGCGACGTTCTTGATGACAGGATATACTTGGTTTTGGCCTCATTGACTGCTAAACCTATCTTCGCTGCTTCCATTTCAATACTCACAAAAGTGATACTCAAATCACGCTGTAATTTTGAAAGATCGTGTCTCTTTCGAGTATGGTGTTGGTTAAGTCGCAGAAAGAATGGATCATTCTTTCTGACAGCGGAATTTGTTTTATCATCGCCGTTATACAGTCTGCAGACATGATTTTTCCATATTCTCAGCATCAACTGCGATGTTCCCTTGATCGGCATTGCAGGCTTTAGTTCGAGCTCTGTAGACCGTTTGGTAAAACTTTCGAACTTCATTCCTGCAGTAACAGCTCTCCATTTCTTCAATCGCCCGCTTCTCATAATCCTTTTTTGTTTTCTTTCTGAGAAACCGATGAATTTCGTTTGCAGGGTTCGTCATTGATTCAGGTCTGACGAACCGTGCAAACGTCCGTATCAGAGGTTTGTGGTTCTTCGCAACAATTTTTTCTTTACATGACAACGGTACGACCCCCAACCTGGAGGACCTGTTCCTTAATATAACTCCAAGGACGAAGAGCCGGATAAACCACTCTTTATAATTAAAAAGAATTGTTTGATTCAATTTATATATATATATTTATAGAAAACTTACCAAATTAAAAAAGAATACCTTACTCCAGGCTATTTATTCACATCAAGTAGTTATTTTACTAATTGACTTATTATTTTCACAATCTGAAGGACATATTATTACGTATATGTACATAGGTACATTTACATATACATATGTTGCTGATTGTTTATGGAAAACTTTGAATATTTTCTCGAATTGTAAATATTTACCGAAAGAAATCGGTCGAAACAAAAATCAATCACATCAACAGGTCGATTATAGATAATTTTGTGTTTAATCATCGATGTCAATGTCAAGTGCTACTTAATCGAGTTAGTTTAAGCAAAAACTTCATAACAAAGCTCTAATAACCAAAAATATGTCATAAAATTTAAATTTATCTGCTTTGCAACTTTGCATCTAAACTTCCGCATACTTTAAAATATTCAATTACTTTTTTATTTGCAGAATTTAAACTGTATTTAAAATAAAAATAAAATTAACATGTTTCCTAATAAATTTCATACAAAATTCAAATGCAAAGCGGCACTCCATTTTGAAAGAAGAAGAAAAAAAAACAAAAAAATTATATCTACTCAAAATAAAGCTCACCATTCCCATAAAATTAAAAAAAAGCTCAAGTAGATACATAAGGACACTTGCCAGTACATGGACTCTTCTACTTCACGACTCTCTCCATCTTTATTCTCAACATCCAACGTTTTTCAGTGTTTTGCGACTTTAAAGCGCAGGCTTTTGCCAAATGCCAACAAAACATAAGTCTCTTGCTATGACGTTGAGGGGGAAATGGGGCCAGATAAAATTTTATAGGAACTTAACCAAACAAAAAGGGTCGATGTCTTTCAGCGGAAAACCTTCATTTCATTTAAACTTAAAAAAAAACATAACTTTTTTGTGTTGGTCTACCCTCCCTCTAATCATTTGGCATGAAAGATTGAAAAAACGGTAAAAAAATAAGCGAATAAATTAACATCATCAAAATACAATTAGAAGAAAAAAAAATAAACAAAAAATGAAAGAAAACGTGTCAATCGTCAACTCAAAAGAGAATAAGAAAAATAGATATCAAGAAAGTCTACAAAAAGCAAAAGAAAACACAAGGCAACACAAATTATAATCAACATATTTTCTTGCCGTTTGCCGATATCTTTATTCCACACACTCATGCAGCAGATACACACACACACATAACATCTGTGTGCAGAGTTTTAAGAGCAAAAATCTACAAGAAAATCCAAAATTTTCAACTAGTCCATATATTAAAAACACGAAAACTTCACAAAAGAAAACATAAAAAACCGCACATCATAATCATTTTTCTTTTTACTTTAAACTCAAACACACACACCCATTCACACCAACCTATACTTACATCGAAAATCCACAAAAGCATCCATCCATGAGTTAATTTTCTTTCGTAGTCCTCTTTGAAGTTAGTTTCTTCTTCAAAACAATTTCAGGCCTTATTCCTCCTATGGGCCCAATTTATTATTATAATTTATGTGTGCACTGCTGTTTTGGTTCACAGATGTATCATCTGCGAGTGTGCATGCTCAACACATACACACCACACAGAACGCGTAATCCACAATAAAACGAGTAGTGAACGGAGGAAACAACAGAAAACACACCACACGAACTGGAAATATATCACTGGAAGGGGTGAGTAGTACAATATACACACGCTCCTCTAATCCGCTAAAAGACCGTAAAATTGTAATAAATTCTGACGTATAAAAACGTCAATTATAGACGCACACATACACACACTCGCGTACGCACGCTTTTCGGATGACACACAACCGTACAATTGGCAATCTATGCTCGGCACGATACGAAGCACTGGAGAATGGAAGACAAAATATTATGTGTACCTATCTCCCGAGGTTTCTGCTTCGTTGGTTGGTTGGCGCGGCACGGTATTGAAACGATGGTGGAAAAAACTCCGAATGAACGACACGGACGACCTCTGGCGGCGAATGCAGACGCACTTCTGAATCCGTATCGTATAAGCGAAGTCTATGGAAGCAAAAGCAATCTACGAAGAACGTCGACGCCGATGGTGGAAATTGCGCAATCTCTCCACTACACTACCATATCGCAATCGAAGAAAGTCACGTGTTGGTGTGTTAGATTTTCTCACATACACAACACCAAATTGACAGTTCCACGACGAGAATTCCACCACTTTGTGCTGCTGTCCGATGCACACACTTACCCGATAAGGCCACCAAAAGAAAAACAGAGATAGAAGACACGAAAATTGCGGATAGAGAGCTATCGAAATTCAGATTAGATTTTCTTCTTCTTTTACGAGTTTTTTTTTCGTTAAAAATAATTATTTTTTCACTCAAAATATTTCAAATTTTACACGTTTTTCTTTAATTTTCCATCATATTCATCATGAAAAACACTTACACAGTTATTCCAAAGTACAACAAAGATTTCCTTAAAGTCCAGCTGTTTTTTCGGAAGTTTTTCCTTAAAATTTTCACTTTAAATTGATTTCTTAAATTTTTTCACCGGCAAAGAAAATTTTGTTTTTTCTTTCACCACAATCAAAGGGTTTCCACCAAATGAACTGTCAAATTGTTTGGCAAAAGTTTGCGATCACCTTGAAATGGTTTGTTTTTTTAATAACTATTTATAAAAATTGATTTGATTCTTTTTTTACTTTTCATCCAAGAAAAGGTATTTTGGTGATGAAGATAACAGTACCTTCGACAACGAACACTATCACTCGACTAAAGTAAAACGGACATGGCGCAGATGATACAAGTCGTAGTTTCTTTGAAAATCTGTGGTAAAAACGAGATAGAAATAACATAAAACAAGCAAATTGGTGAGTTAGCTCCGCCCCAAATTTGAGTTAACCTTTTGATGATTGGTAGATGAGGGGTGACGTCAATCCGAATAGAGCCGAAGGTGGCCGAACCAAGCCGATTTTGTCCATTTTGTTTGTGTAACGAAGGGAGAACTGGTTTGTTGTTGCAGCAAAAGTACGGTAATAATACGTGGCGGCGCTAGTATCGTCATCAGATAGATACACACAAAGTGTATCTGCTGGTAGATTTTGTAAAAGAAAAAAAATCTATTTTTGCAGGGTGTGTTGGCAGAATGAAATAAGTATATGGAAAAATGTAGCAGAGCAAACGAGAGACAAAGTGACGCTTACCCCGACCACTTTGTGTGTCGTTTTTGGGTTCGTTTCGTACGATGTAGATTCCGGTTCATGCGATTCACATTCAATGGAGGAAATTTTTTTTCATTCCTCTTTTTTTTTATTTATTTCATGTTTTTGTTATCTTGTTGGTGGAGTTTTTTTTTGGCTTTGTTGATTGTTTCATGAGTCGTTCTGGTTTGGATGTTTCTACTTAATTTTGTTCACTTTTGCAGGCTTTTTGTCGACCGATTGAAATGTTAATTCGGACGTTTTTGATGAAGGCTGAATGTAGGTTCAAATAAAAAGATTTAAAATACGAAATACGATTAAAGAGTTCATGCTTTGAAGAAGCCAAATTGAATTGCTTATAAAATACCTTCTTGGAGGTTTAAATATTTTGCCTGCTCAAAAAACTAGGTTTTTAGTTGAATGCCTACCACCCAAAGGATTCATCGAGAAGGAGGAATTGTTCAAGTTTTTTCCAGGAATGAATGCAATTCAGCTTCAGATTCTAGGAATTGAAAATTTCCAGTTTTTAGGCATCAAAATTTCGTCCCATTTTATTCAATTTCTTTGTAAGTAAATTATCACTTGAAATTTAATAGGCGATTAATTTAATACATTGGTTATTTTTGTATGTCTGTATCCTTAAAGTCTGTTTTTAATATTCGTATTTAATTTAGATTACTGTACTGAAGCTGAAGCAATGCATTCATGCGAAGTGATGTTAAGTTGCAGTTGAAAATTCCTGCAATTGTTTCTTATTGGCAACATTTTTAGAGTGAAGTTCTTCAAAGTTCAAACATTCTCGTTTTGAGATTACTATAGTGACTAGGTAGATATCAACATACTAACTTGCAAGCAGTTTTTCGGAGTAGGTATCTGAAGCTGGGAAATACCTATTGAATGAACCTAGTAACTATACCTACCTATCTTTATTTACCCAAACAAGCTAGAGAATACTTTAATTTTCTAAAGAAATATTCCAAAAGACTTCTACAAAGAAGAGTTTGGATTACGAAAAAGTAAGTATCTTTTTTCATTCAAGAAGTCATGAAGCGCAGAGACATTTTAGAGAACGATAAAGTGATAAAGGCGCAGACTATTGTTGGCAGATAAAAGAAGAACAAGTTCAAACCTAAGGCCCTGACCTCTTCTAATCAATATCTAACTGTAGCAAAAAAAGAACCTGATTTTAGGGTATAGATATAACTACTATTGAGTACCAACAAATTGGGGAAAATACTTTTCCGTACGTACAACATGAACTTTGTTTCGATGGTATAAAAAGCAAGAAACAATGTTACACATAATGCACATTCATATCTGGCTAAAGAACCGAAAAAAATAAAAGGCACGACTGGGTCGCACGTACTTGCTCTTATGTGCTAATCCTTTTTAAGTGCAGGCGTCTTTTTGACAAAGATTTTATTTTAATATTTTTTGTATGACGTGCAACTTCCTTAGAATCGTTTTTGGGTGAAGCTCGAACGAACATGCGTCACGACAAAGGGATAAACACATAAATATATAGGATTGTTAGCTTTTGCAGTTTTTTAGTGTAGTATTATCTTTCCACTTGCTGCTTACTGTTTATAATATAATTTGCTAATAGAAAGATACAAAGGACTTTTTTCAGTTAAATTTTCATTTTGGTATGGAAACATTTGAACAACTGGCATAAAGATTCGTCGGAATCAGCAGTATGGCAATAATGCTAGGTAAAGGGACCTTTATACGTCCCAATATGGGACCAATGGAATTTATAAAGGATTTAGGTACCTATAATAAGGTTGGAAGGAAGGTAGGTACTAAAATTAAGATACGTGTTCCAACTACTGTTAAGCCAGTAGGTATAGAGACAATATTAAAAGTTAACACAGTGGTTTTGTTTATTTATAGGAAGGTGTAAACTTTTGTTTTCTCGATTGAAATGTTTGCATTCAGTAGTAATCGAATAGTTTTTTTTATTTGTTAGTTGTTTTTGTGTGTTTATCAAAGGCTTCTTTATTTATTCTGTGCTTTTATGATGATGAAAAATACTTTAAAATACGTAAGTATGTATGTAATGTTGGTTGTCACTTTCTTTTATTTGACTAATGGCTTGGCTAGGGCTTAGCCGAGCAATATGAAATAAAATGTTGGGGAAAAAAATTTATGAATTCAAAAAAAACACTACTCATAACGTTTTTTGGAAAAAATGTTGTAAGCCATCTTATTTCTTTTGCTGTTTTCTATTTTATGAATTTTTCATTTCAAAATCGTTCGACCAGTTTTTTCAAAAAAATGTTTTTTTTGAAAAAAATTTCGAAAACATATTTTAAAATTTTTTTTAGTATGTCAATTTTAAGAAATCTATAGTTTATACTAGGAGAAAAATTTAAAAAAAAATCTATAGATCCATTTTCAAAATATTCAAAAAACAAAATATTTTTTTAAAAAAATTATTAAAATTTAAAAAAAAATGTTTTTGAAAATTTTGATAAGCAATATTATTTAAATCATAAAACACTACATCTTTTGAAAATTTCATCAAAATCCGTCAATTAGTTAACGAGAAAGTCTGATTTAAAAAAAACCGGTCATGTGGGAGGTACCGTTATAAAACTTTTTCTGAAAAATTCATTAAAATTAAAAGATAGATTTTGCACAGAAAACATCATTCTGAAAGTTTAATCAAAATCGTAGGAGCCGTTTTCGAGAAAAATAAGTTTTTTAATAAAAGTTATATGGCAGGTACCGTTAGTTTTGGAGCTAGAATGCCAATTCCAAAAACTGTCGGGTAGAGCACTCTAAAAATACTTTATACCAAGTTTGAATCAAATCGGCCCAACCGTTTAGGCTGTAGATATCGATACGGACAGACAGACAGACAGACAGACAGACAGACAGACAGACAGACAGACGGACGGAATTTCCGGACCCACTTTTTTTGACTTCTCTATCATCGTAATATCATGTTTGATTGTTAGAATTTTTTTTTTTTTTACGAATGCATAACTTGCCTTATAGTCCCTATAATCGCAAGTAAAAATTAACTTAAGTTTCGAACAAGATCTTCTTTCATGCCTAACGATTTCCGAATTTAACATTTGCTGGAAATCAAATGGTTTTTCTTATTATTGTGACCAGAAACGAATCTCCTTGCAAACAACATTTTCTTTGAGTCAGATACATTCTGTTTGATTCGTTTTGGTCGCTAATCAATTCGTTTTTGGATTGTGGCAATCAATTGAAGCTCATAGTTGTTACGTTACGAATTAGTTTCATAAGTTTTGAATCCGTTGTGAATGCGCGTGGGAAAAGCGACGGACGCTGCGCTCTGAAGACCCGTGTTGCCACACTTAAACATTCAGTTCTTAATTCCGTCAACTCCGCGATTTTTTTCTTTTTCAGTTTTAAATCACGTTCAACAATTTGTTTTAACAGATTTCTTCGGTAGGTGTACTCTGAACAGATTCCTCGCATTATCCATGAATCCCATATGTGAATAGGTATGCGAAAATTTGAACGTAGCTTACAAAATTAAAAAAAAGTAATCTGAATTGATGCCCAAACCGCCCATGAATTTCCGATAAAAATAAAAAATAAAAAAATGTAGAATTCATATTAAATAAAGTGTATTACGCACTCTACTTTATCGCGGGAAAACGTTTTTTTTATGAAACAGACTTAAGCAATTCACTGCAGCCAAACTGAGATGCAAACTTCCTATCTTCCCTGTACTGACAATCTTTTATGAACAAACTATATACGCACAAATTGTTTGCTTCCCATGGCAGGGTTTCTGCTCGGTAGAGTCAAAATACTAATGAAAACTCACAGATTCCTATATCTCTACCGAAACAGACTATACAAAACGCAATATCACAACAAAATATTTTCATAACATCGTTAATCGTATAAATTAAGACATTTTAATCGCTTTAACTGACGTGATTCATATCTTTAATAAATTCTCCCTTTATGAACACTCAGTCTGCATTTAACGATCAGATCAAACATAATATGACGTTAACATTGCCAGGCGGTGGGTGTTATGACATTTTTTACACAACCCACCACTAACCCGGCGCACGTATCGCATCGCATATACCGTTTTAAATGCGAAGGGTTCACACGTGCTGCGTTATATAATACGTTTGAAATATTAATCAACTCAATCCAATATTTCTTATCAAGAAAGAAAACAACGAAGTTCTATTGAATATTAAAATGTTTGTCATTTCTTTGAATCTTTCCAACTATCAGTATTACGATAAACTACAGAATCCATATTTTAAACAATTATTGTAAGATTGTATAACTTGGGGAAAAGCATTTGCCTTTCATTATCGTGTATTTATAGGACTTTTAAAAAAAAATTGCGTAGTGGCACGAAAGTATTTCATATAGCACCCTGTTTTTTTTAAGTTTAGTAAAATACTTAAAGAAGAAAATTAGTTTTCTTTCAACCTGAAACTTTGACTTTGTATTTTAAAGTTAGAAAATTTGAGTGAGCTTTTATGAGCTTAAAAAAGCTTTTCTGGTCTTCTTTTTCGTGAGTCTGTGTCATAGCATCTCGGCGAATTTTCTTCAGGTGCGTCTAGGTGGACCATGACGTGACTCCTGGACTCAAGACAGGAGCAATGTCTCCGCAGAATACTAATGGTGAAAGCCTAGCTACAAACAGCATCGCAATCGCAGTTTATAGTTGTGAATCTAGTTGTTTATATTTACTTTAATTCCTAAAAAAAAAACATTAAAAAACATACTTTCTTGAACTCTGCCTGGGGATCTGTATGATGAAGAAATACTTACTAACTGCAAAAACGTAATAGGTATCTATTTTTATTTTTCAAATATCTTGTTTTGCTTATGAAATTTTCGAAAACAACAACAATTTGTCAATTTTGTTTGTGACGTCGACGTCGGTGACATCAGATCAAGGGAATATGCTTAATTGTTTTAAAATTTAGAATGCTGCAAACTTCACATTCTAGAGTCGCAAGAATTTTATTTTACCTGCGACTGCGATTATAGCTAACTAGTAACTAATATATGTACCTAATGCAAGTTATGGGCACGAGTACGATAACTCCGGCGCCAAGATTTAATAACGGTTTCTTGTAGTGGGGTTAAATAGAAGTATTTTTTACTATAGGAGGGGGGAAATATGGGTGGTGAAATGGAAAATAAAATTTTCTTTCTGTGGTCAATGCTCATATCAATTTTTAATGAAACGCAAAAGACCGAAAGCTTTAATTTATAGTCTACTAGTTCTTGAGAAAATTGAAAATAACTGAAAGTACTTTTTCAGATTATTTTATTTGTGCATTACAGTGGCGTTTAAAAAGCAACCCCCCTGCTTGGGCTCACTATAGGATTTGGGGTATGTGATAGTTTGAGTGTGTGCTAAATTTCTTTTGCATTTGGGATCTAGGTTCAAATAAACTTTTTATTGGATGTCAACAGCTGTTTTCTATCCCAAAACGGTAAATTTAACATTTAAATGCATTTAAATGCCAAAAATCAAATAAAATCATAAAAAGAACTTTCAGTAGTTTTCAATTTTCCCAAGAACTAGAAGACATAAAATCTTTCGGTTTTTTGCGTTTTATTTAGAATTGATATGAGCATTGATCACAGAAAGAAAATTTATGATTATTATTATTATTATTGTTATATTATTATTTATTATTATTATTAATAATAATAATAATAATAATAAATAATAATAATAATATTTAAATGTAGGATTAAAGAGCAGATTTCTGGCTGTTAAAACCGTTACAAGAGACCGTTTAAATCTTGGCGCCGGAGTTATCGTATTCTCCCCAAGTTATGCAATCGTGCAGATTAAAAATTTTGAGATAACAATCAAACATAATATTATGATGATAGAGAAACATATTTGAGTTACTGCGGCGAAATTTTGTCTGTCTGTATGTACATATATATGTTGGACTACAGCTTAAGTGGTTAGGCCAATTGTCTTCAAATTTAGTATATAGGGTTATTTTGACATTTTAGAGATAGGCCTTTTTTTATTTTTTTTAGCTCAAACATTAATGGTAAACCTACCTGTCATATACCTAACCGTTAAGTAAAAGCTTAGTTTTCTCGAAAACGGTACCAAGATTTTTTTATGAAAAAATCCACACACTGGTACCTACATATATGTTATAGTGAACAAAAATTAAGTTTGTGGGTTAAAAACGGTACTCCAATAGGACGGTTTTTTTTCTTCGACTTTTTTGAGAACTGAACAATTACAATCAAATTTAATATTTGGGAAGATGCAGGAAGCCAAAGTAACCTAAACAAAATTCGAATAACTTTTTTGTATTTTGAATTTAAAAAAAAAGTTGTTAAATAAATACCCCGTTTTATTTAAAAACCATTCCTACGATTTTGAAAAAAAATAAACACTTAAATTTTTTTTAAGAATGAAAATGGTGTTTAAATTATATCGCCGAAAACTATTTTACGTACTTTTTTCAACCAATCAAAGGTGAGAAACATCGAATATAAGAACTTTGAAGTTCCCTTACCATTTTTTCAAATTTTATTCGACGCTCTGACCGCACATAAGCGCAAGTACATGCGATCCAGTCGTGCAATTTATTTTTCTTTCTTTCTGACCCCAACAGGGCTCTATCTATACCTATACACTACCTATCCACCTTCATCCTAATAAAAAAACGAAAACGGGCAGGTCGATTCCAATTCGAAATGCGTAATTATGTGTTCTTAAAAAAACAAAGGGTGAAATATATGGTTTTCCCGTGCTTTGTCCTTTTGATGTGTTTTAATGACCTAAAAATCCAGTAAGAAAAAGGAAAAAAAAACAAAAAAATATAGTTTTAACATCTTTTCGTAAGTATCTCTCAAATAGTACAGAAAATTTAAGTATCCGATTTTCAGATTTTTACTAAGAATTGATAAGGGCATTGAAGTTTAGAAACGAAAATACTTATACTACCTGCCTACAAAAATAAAATGTTGATATCTAAGATATCTAAAAAAAACTCTAGCAATCAAACATGACATTACAATCATAGAGAAGCATAAAAAAGTTATCCAGAAAAAATGTCTGTCTGCCTGGGTGTATAACCATAGCTGCCGCCTAAACGGGTTAAGCGATTGCCTCCAGCATCCATGTATCTCTTGGCATTCCTCCCAGAGGGGAAATTGAAATTTTATTTTTAAGACTAAAAACAACGGTACCTGCCATATAATCGTTAAGGAATGGCTTATTTTTCTCGAAAACGGCTCCAACGATGAACATTTTTGAGAATTTTTTTGTTGGTACTAGCTATCATTTAATTTAGAACCAAATTTACGGGAAAAGTCCATTAACGGCAACTTTCATATAAGGGTCACAGCTTGGAATAAAATTTGAAAAATATTAAGGGTGCTTCAAAGATTATATTCGATTTTTCTGACTTTTGATTGTTTGAAAAAAGTACGTAAAATAGTTTTCAGCGCAAAAATTTAAACGCCATTTTTTTTTTTTATTGAAAAAGTGTAAATTTTTTTATCAAAATCGTTAGAGCCGTTTTTAAATAAAACGGTTTTTCTAACAACTTTTTTTAAAAAATTAAAAAAAATATTTCAAGAATACAAACTTAAGCACAAAAATAACGTACATTTAAAAACAAAATTCACTTACCCGTTTTCAAAATATTGATTTTAAAAAAAAAAAAATATTTAAAATACAAAAACAAGGTTTTCGAAAAAAAATTTATGCAAAAATTACTCAGGCTACCTACATCTTCCTGAATATCAATTTTGATTGTAATCGGATCACCAGTTTTCGAAAAAGTCGAAAAAAACCGGTCCTATGGGGAGGGACCGTTTTAAGCCCACCATATTAAATTTTTGTTCACCAAAATATAATGCATACCTACAATAGTACACTGATTTTTTTTTATAAAAATTCTTGAAGCCATATTCGAGAAAAATAAGCTTTAACATAACGGTTATATGACAGTAACCTTAATTTTTGAGCCAAAAAAAATTGAAAAAACTCCTCTGTAGAAGCCAAAATAACCTAAAGGTCAAAATTTGAAGACGATTGGCCCAACCGTTTAGGCTGCAGTCCAAAATACATCCGTACAGACAGACAGACAGACAGAGAGACAGAATTTTGCCAGTAACTCAAATATGTTTCTCTATCATCTTAATGTCATGTTTGATTGTTATCTCAAAATTTTTAATCTGCACAAATGCATAACTTATGCATTATAGTACCTATAATCGCTAGTAAAAAATCATTTTAAATTTTATAATCACACGTATATTAATAAATTCTAAGAAACGGCATACCAAAATTTAAAAAAAAAATGTCAAAAAACTAAAAATAAAAAACAGGATTTTTTCAAAATCCGTTCTACAATTTTCGAAATACTTTTTCATAACTTCGTTATTATAAGAAACTGGTGATGGGGTACTCCATTTCTACTAGAAACCGTCAAGTGTTATTGTTTTTACACTTTATAAGTTCACATAGTGTTATTTTTCTAATTTACGTAATGTTAATTTTTTTTTTAAATTTTATTCGACGATGTTACCGCACATATGAGCAAGTACGTGCGATCCAGTCGTGTAATTTATTTGTATTTTGAGTTTGAATTTTGAAAGTTATTTATTTAAACACTGTTTTCAAAAACAACTTAAAAGCTTATAAAAAAAGATAAAAGAGGTTTGTATGGCATTGTCATTTATAATGTGGTTTTTATTAACGTTTTGTTCTGTTTTATGTCAATTTTTAAGAAAATTGTGTCTCCCGCCTAAACAATTTTGGTTTAATGTCCTTACCCAACTTACACGTTCTAGGTTTTTCTCATATCTTATCACCGCTGCAAGAATAATAGCAGATAGCAGTCAATGAGGGCAAAATCAAGAAGATACACTTAACATCGACGACTTGGACAAAACATCATAGGGACTTTGTCTGCCTGGGTTCCGCTATCACCTTGGAGAAAAACACCAGCTCTAGGATTAAACGAAGCATAACTCTTGCCAATCTGCTAATCAATTGCCTTCTTAGCCCGATAAGAAGGCAATTGATTAGCAAAGCTCTCTATCAGGTAACTAAATTGTTTCTTTACATACATACATACAAGTATGTATGTTGCCTCTTTATTAAACTCTCATCATCCCAGTCCTGCTGATGTATGGTGCAGAGGCAGACGCATGGACATTGCCAAAAGTGGATGAAGACGCTTTAGGTTGTTTCAAGAGAACGCAATAACGGTGGATTAAAAAGGATGTACAACGAGGAGCTGTATGCGGGCTGTACAGCCTTACAGACCTAGCCAAAAGAGCAAAAGTTCTACTTCACAAACTGCTGGGTCGTATAGGCAGAGCTGATAGTACAGCCAAGAAAAGCTTCAATTCCACCCGGAGGGACATAGTAGTAGATGAAGATCCATACTTAGGTTGCACACGGACTGACTTTACGTGCAAAACTGGAGGCAGCTTTAGTCTGTTCAGTAAAAAATTGTCAGTACAGAGCTTATTGGCGAGCTTTTTTCAAAACAGGGGCCTGTTTCTCATTTAATATTAGCTAAATAAACTACATTCTACATAAATGCTTTTGTGCTTCATCAGATACATTTTTCTGTTTCACAAATTCCACTGGAATTGTTGTATGATAAATATGTTAGATTTAGATTTGAATATTCTGTCAAACTGACATTGATTTTCATTTAAACAACATTGAAATAGTTTTTTTTGTTTGAAATAGCATTTAAATAATTATAACTGAATAGAAAAATTGGATTTTGTTTTGAATATTTTTTGTGAATTGTGCTTAGTCCATAAATACATACATATATGTAGTTTAAAATTTTTTGAAATGGAATTAAATGATACATTCTTCCAGTATTTCCAGTCTACAACATTGGTGAATTAAAAAATATTCTACGTTCCTTTTGTTACATTACTGTCAATGTACTACAATGTAGTTGATGTGGCTTATGAGAAATAGGCCCCAGGTGTATATTATCATGATACTGAAATGAGAAAACTTCTGCTGAACACGATACAAGGCCACTGACAAACGTACATGAATTCTGTGTATCTCTTAAAAAAAACCGCACGTTGATGGAACCCAACCCGTTCTGTCTTCTGTGTAAAGTGAATTGAAAAAAAAGGTATTACACCAACAGAGTTACCTTTGCCAATTAAAAACCCTACTATATATCTTTTTCAATGGTTTTTATCATATTGAGCTTTTTGGACTTTCAAACAAATTTAGTAGTGTGAGATGGTAGGAGTTGTCGTATTTGTGTAGGTATTATTGGTAGGTACTAATAGTTGTAAGATCGTTAAAATTCATTTAAATTTTGTTGCCTATTAGTATTTTAGTAGAAATAAGTTATTTCTTTGAAGTTTGCAAGTGCAAACATTGATCATATTAACTCGGAAAAGAATTTTGACGTGAAATTGTGTTTTAAAAATAGTGATTTGGTAATGTGATTAATAAAAATTAATATATATAAAATTGGTTTAAATAGATTTTAAACTGTGGAGTGTTAATGTTTTTTAATAAAAAATTAATGTATATTTTTTTAAATGAATAGTAATGTATTGTATTGTAATCAGCAAGTGGTAATCCCACGCAAATTGCTCTCCCAACTCATATAGGTATGTGAAAACGTGTATTTAAGGTTCATCAAAGAGTGCGCGTTTTTAAAACTCCGGTTTTATTCCTTAGACGTAACGTTACTTTACTATCTTTGACAGAAACAAGTTATATGTACGTAGAATAATAATATGATCTGAACTTGTAAAAAGTGTCATAACTCATAACCATAACACGTAACACTTTCCGATAAAAACAGAGTTTGCCCTCACACACCTTAAATAACAATGAATTTATTAAAAAAGTATTTCGGAAATTGTAAAACATTTTCTTTATAATATTTTTAGTATTTTGAATTTTTGTATTTTGAGATTTTGTTATGCAGTACCTAATTATAAACATTAAAGTGATTATAAAAGTTAAACAAAAAATATTGATTTATATTACAACTATTTTTCCATTGACTAAAAATTATCACCCCTATTATGACTTACCATTGATATTTGATAATTGATATTTGGTACAAAATTGTTGTTGTATTTTGTTTATGTTTTCATATTAAATATTAATTATCCAATATAAATTGACAATCATAATGTATGTTTCTATATCGTCGTAATGACATGTTTGATTGTTGGACTGAATTTTTTTAATATGCACGAATCCTAAACAACTAAGTACCTATCTACCTTTATCGGAAGTAAAAATTATATCTAATTGCATATGTCCTGCCACCAACACCTCCTTTTTAATTGATTTTTCATTTTAGTCAGTGTTTATTTAATTAAATGGATTGAGATTATTACAGAAACAGTAACGATTTTCCATCTTTTTGCCAACAAAAATCTTCAAGTTTGTTGTACAAAAAAAACATGTTTCGCCTGAATCAGTGTGTTCCAATTGATTTGTGCACAGAAATTCACAGCACAACATTTTTTAAAGAGTGGGGGTAATAATCTTTCAGAGAAAGAAAAACTGCGTGCAAAAACATATGGAACGACTTTGGACAGAAAATTACAGAAAGACAGGCAGGACTGACATAGTGATATGTCAAATGGTTTTTTTTTTATAGTCTTAAATTTTTTCTGTGCACAAAATTTTCGATAAATTGCTGTAATAAAACACAACTGCGAAAACGGAATGAGAAAACGGGACGACACTAAAAAGCCTTCTGTTTGACGAAACCCTTTAGAGCGTATAAAAGATTTTAATTTTACGCGTTAAGATTAGAACGGCAACGCTTTCCTGCACCACTGAGCGTGTAGTCTTTTTTTTATAATTAACGCGCGCACAAGGGACTATTTGTTTCCCTTTTAATGTAACACTGCGCGGGCATTAGGAAGATAGGGAGGGGAGAGATAGGAGGTGTCGATTAACATTGGTTTTGAATGTTTGCAGATCAAAATGGCAAGGGAAAATCCCGCCGGGTAAACCATTCCAAATTCGTGTTGTTCGGCTTAAAAAAGAATCCCTATATTTCACGGTAAGTCCGAAATTGGGCTAAAGGGTGAACTGATGAGCATTCCTTGCGAGACGGGTATTACGGGAGAAACTTTTAAGGGGAGGAATGCAACTGGCTACTTCGAGTGAACATTTTTTGTAAAAGAAACCATAAAATAAGGAAAGACATGAAACATTGCGTCGGTGTTCGAGACGGGCAATTGATTCAGCGGCAGTTCTATTTCCTATCAATTTTAACGCTCTATTTTGTATTCTATCAAGCAGGTGAAGCGATGTTTGTGAAGCACCTGCCCAGAGGTGGGAGTTATACTCGAGTTTAGGGCGTATAAATTGTAGCCAGATCAGATGGGGGAAAAATACTTCTTACACCGATACAGAAAACCTAAGCCCTTAGCAGCATTTTTAGCGATCCCAAATATATGATCGTTCCAACGGAGGTCGTCGTTAACACACATGCCGAGTACTAAGAGCTTTTCGGTTTCTTCGATGTAAGTGCCATTAATGGACAATGGCATTGGGGGCATGTTTAGCTTTAACGACAGAAGACAGCATTGAGTTTTCGAAGCATTAAACTCCACACTCCTATTACCCCGTTTGACCATGCTGTATAAATCGGAGTTTAATGAGCTTGACATACGGCAAGCAATTGTACGTCCGAAGGCGAAGGACGTGAATTATCGAACGAATATGAAAAGCTGAGGGTAGAGTCGTCAGCAAAACAGTTAAGTGGATTAGAGGTAACAGACAGAAGATCATTTATAAAAATGAGGAAAAGAGTCGGAGACAGAACAGAGCCCTATAGGGCACACCAGCATTTATTTTGTGGGAATCAACCTTGATACCGTCCAATACAACTTGTATTAAACGGTCCAAAAGATAGCTTATAATCCAACGAACAAGAGTATTGTCGATCCCAAAAGCACGCATTTTCGATAAGAGAGCTTCATGCCAAACTCTATCAAATGCTTTGGAGATATCAAGAGCAATAATCTTACTTTCAACAAAGCGATGTAAAGATTTGTTCCACTGTTCGGTGAGATATGCCATCAGATCAACAGTGGAATGGTTGCTGCGGAAGCCATACTGACGGTTGAGAACTCTTGCTACTGTACGAGTGCGGAAAAAAATCTGTCTCATGGAAAAATTTACATTCTCAAGTACAGGAGGGGCAACGTTGCTGTGAGGCAGCGTGGAGCTGGCAGTGAAATAGGCGGCGAGCAAGTTTGCCTTCTCTGAAGAGTAAACAATTGGTTTGTTAATGTTGGAATCGAAGATGTCGAGGAGTTTTTAATATTTTTTACAAATGATCAAAATTTTTTACTGCCTTTGGGACACTGCAGAATTTTTTGCCGAAATTTTTGGTCATGCAAAAATTTGGTTTTTTCAATAACGGAGTTGCATGAGTTCCTTGCTTGTTTGTGCTTTTCCGATTTTCCTCTGTAGGGTTGGCTTTGTAGGATCGGAAACTTACTTCTTTGAGCCTGATAGCTTCTTTACACTCAGAATTAAACCAAGACTTTTCTTTAGGTTTGATGCTTTTTACTTTGTTAGGAATAAAAGCACGCATCCCTAGAATAATCACATTTATGATCATTTCAGCACTAGCATCAATGTCACTATCGAGGAAGTATAGTGACCAGTTAAAGTTTCGGAAATAAATATTCAGGCCGTCCCAGTTGGCTTTCTCGTATTGCCAAACGGTCCTGGTGGGGAGTTTTTCTTTAACTGGATGGGTGGAGGATGAGAAATTAGCTGAAATGATACAATGGTCTGAAGTGCCAAATGGAGAAGTTACACTAATGGTATATTTATCAGGGTGAGAAATAAGAAACAAGTCAAGAGTATGGGCGGCTTGCCCAGCAACATCCGGTATACGCGTTGGCACATCGATCAGTTGGGTAAGGTGATGTAACCCGGCAAAGAGCTCGACATACCTTCCTTCCAGTGAATTTGAGCCATAAAAAGTTAAATTCCGTGTTGGAACATTGCCCATATTGGGGAAGGCTCTGGCAAACAATATCATTCCTAACATAGACCACGAGACCATGATAGGAAAAGAGTAATGGCACCAAGCTATACCCATGTAGAGCAAATTCTAATAAATCAGTATTTACTCCAACCTGGGTTTCACTTAATGCCAAAACAGCTGGCCTGTATTGAACAGTGTAGACGTACACGTGAAAGAAATTCTTTCTTATACCACGAACATTAGAATACACGACACAAAAATCAATTACCATTAACTAATCGACTAAGTCGAACCATGCAGTGAAAATCCAAATTAATTTATGTAATGAACAAACTGTCTTAGGTGTTATGCCATAAGACAGCTTGCATACAAAAAATCAATTTAAACAATCATAGGACAAACTCAGATGCTTTATCTATTTACCGCAAGCATTAGATGGTCATACGATGCCTACAGTAGATAAGCAAGAGGCAGTTAAGCACAAAGGTCTTGGGACAGATAAGAGGATAATTTGCTATGCGAGTGCGTTTTATTTATTTTATTTATTTTCCACAGCGCGAGTGGGCATCTTTTTCTTTTCTCCAACGACGCGAGTGGATATTATTTTATTCTTTACAGCTCACGCGAGGGTTTTTTTTTCAAATTTCTCTAACGAAAAAGTATTATTATTTTTTTTAAAACACTCGCGATAACAATGCACAATAATTTTTTTTTTTTGACTTTTGTTTAATTATTTGTGCGCGCACCTCGACGTCCGCCCTCTGCGAGCTTAAGATCGACAATTCGTTTTTGCAAAATTATTATAATAGGTGACTATTTCCTCATTTAAAACCCACGAACAACGTAGCTTGGCACTATGAGTCT
Organism: Platycheirus rosarum; assembly: GCA_963971375.1. Taxonomy (NCBI): domain Eukaryota; kingdom Metazoa; phylum Arthropoda; class Insecta; order Diptera; family Syrphidae; genus Platycheirus; species Platycheirus rosarum. The sequence goes on along the minus strand of OZ020510.1, from coordinate 38,292,096 downwards.
GAAAAATTGTCCCACCCTAAGTATCAAACACACATTTATGTAAGTTAACATTTTTCAGTTACTCCAACTTAAATTTGTTGCGCTATTCCTGTGCTTTCTTTATCAAAATTCCTTCATATAGGTCCCTCTAATGGCTCCGAACCTTGTTTTCCTTTGAGCTACCTGTTTTAGAAGTAAGATAAATAGCTTTTTTTCTTAAATGAACCAGGAAAATACAAGAATCTTTTAAGGAATCTCTCCATTTTTTACATTAAGATTCTTATACTTTAGATTTAATCTGCTACATAAATATGGAGAATTCTTCATTATCTATAATAGCATCGTTGGCCAATGAACCTCCATAGCCCAGTCGGAATGTATGAAAAATGAACTGAAATGGAAAAATTAGATAGTTAATCGTTGGAGGGACTCAAAAGGAGTATAAATTTCGATTTTTGAATTCCTAGGTCTTTAGCGTTGGCCGCCATCTTGAATGTAAGGTAAATTGATTTTTGTTTAAAAACTCGCTTATTTTTAACATCTGACGAAAAATGGACACAACACAAGTTGCTTTTTAATTTTAATTTAATTTTCTACAACTTTGGTGCAATTTTTGTCTACGATTGATATTTTTCCAGTAAATCCAGAAAATAGGATTATAAAAGTTCAGCCATCTAACGTTTTTTTTTCAACTGGTGCTTATTTCATAAATGGTAACACTTAGCTCATGTTTGATTTGACAAATAATTAGTTTTATCCTTCCGCTAAACGAATATGGTTGTGTATACGCTGGGAAATATTGCAACATTACTGCCTGCGATCGACTTAGAGAAGATGCCGATTTTGCCAATAAAAATCATTTTTTCAGATGAAGCTCATTTTGATCTTGGCGGGTATGTAAACAAGCAAAATTGTCGCATTTGGGGCACAGAAAACCCGCACGCATACATTGAAAAGCCGATACACCCAAAACGAGTACTGTTTGGTGCGGATTTTGGTCCAGAGGCATAAATGGGCCATTTTTCGAAAATGAGCAAGGAGTGGCCGTTACAGTCAATGGCGATCGTTATCGGGCCATGTTGAACGAATTTTTGTTCACAAAGATTGAAGAGGAGTATATTGGCAACATTTGGTTTCAACAGGACGGCGCTACGTGCCACACAGCCGAAGCTACACTCGATGTTGATGAAGCATTTTGAAAAAAAAAAAGAAGTTATTTGGTGGACCCGTTAGTTAACCGCATATTTGCCCAGTGGAATATAAAGGTGTTTTTTTTTTAGACGTGTGGTTTTCAATCTGGCAATACTTTTTTCGCAGTTGGTCTTTTTGACAGCTGTTACTTGATTTATAATCAATTTCATTTGCCATTTTATAATGAATAGACATTAAATTATATGCGTTTTATTTCTTCTTAAAAACACTCGTCTAAAAAAATATTCTACAACAAAAATCTGCGTTTGTTTTCCTTTTTTAATCGTTAGAAGAATTAATAAGAAGGTATATATTTTGATTTCCATTCATTGTCATGTTGAATTTAAAGCAAATTGTTTTTGTTTTGACAAAAATTTATTTATTTTAATTCAAAATGGCGGCCAACTAAGTCCTGTCCTAGGGATTTGAAAATCAAAATGTATACTTTTTTTATACTTTTTACGAGTTCATCTAACAATTAAAAAAGAAAAAAACATGCCTATACTTCGTTATGTCCTAAATAAGTATACTTTACATTGTTAGGTAGGTCTTAAGTTCAGCTACTCGATCCATACGCGATAAATCTCTTGAAAAAATAACAGCACCTCCAGGAGCGGATTGAAGAGTAGCGTGCCGGAAAAAGTGTTTTTTTACTCAAGCTTTCACAAGCCTATATCTCATTATGTAGAGGTCTTAGCTAAGTGTGTTTTGTATTTTCAGATAGGTATTGAGTCCAGCTAAGTCATCCATATACCACGAATCTCCGAAAAGAAGTAAATGTGAGGTATACATTTGTAGGGTGTCAAAAGTTTGTGGTTTTATCCAGAAATCATAATTACAACAACATTTGATCATAATTCGAGCATAACAGAAGATATGAGATTTCAATTTCAATTTTCAAAATAAAATTTTTCTAACCGCCATATATTGGTAACGAATTTACATACAAACATGTTTGAATAATTAATATTGTATTGCTCTATAGAGTATAGGTACCTGAGCGCTTTTAACGTAGGACGTATAAGCAATAAAAAGTTATTAATGAAAAACCAAAGAAAGTTAGAAAAATTTGCAGTTTTCTCCCCTCCCCACATTTTTTGCACGGGGTCCACGAAGTCTAAAACTTGAGAAAATGTTAATGAACCATTCCTAAACATTATCCCAAAGTTTTGTTAAGTTCCGACCTTTGTCATTCTAAATTTATTTATTCCGTCCTGTCGACTGCGGATTATCTACTATAGATTGGTATAGAAGATATTTGATATTTGTACCTATGTATGGATAAAGGGTTTTTTTACCACGTCAAATAATATCTACCCTATTCTTTTTCTTTACTAGGGCGATAGCACCTTAAGAAGCCAAAGTCTTGTGACTGCCGTCATATTCCTAACTGGCATAGATCCACTCTTAAAACTATACTTATTGTAATTGAAAGAGGTAAGATTCCTACCACGCTGAACATTTAAGTTCCCGAGGGATCGCGATCCATTTATAGAAATCTCAATCACCTCGAAGATAACTATTTAGATATAAACTCTTATCACAACATTACGCAAATATCATTTTTAATACCAGCCCGAGTGTATAAATATTACTAAAGCCAAACTGTATGCCACATCGCAATGTTGCTGCTTGTGCAATATTAGGAGAAGACAAAAACATACACTTTCTTGTACAAGAAATAAGTCGAAAACACTTTTGGAGTAGAAATTCAAATCCAAACCTGGATCCGCTGCCCATGTAAAGGGTCAGTTAAAAAGAATCAGTTCAAGAAAGAATGGCAAAACTTATGAGATTACGTATGCGGATTGCTTCATTTTGGTTCTTCTGGAGATGAGACGTATGTAACAGTTGTTCAAGGAAAGAGTTAAGAGCTACATATTTAATTGCTTTGCAGGGTTTTATGAATCAAAGCATAGAACTTGCTTTATCTAGTCTAGATAAGCAACCTGAAATTGACACAAAAATAATTTTTTTTCTATTTTCTATTATCGTCTGCATGTCATTTTACAAAAGCTAATAATATCTATCTGCAGACAAATGCGGTCATCGCTTTAGACTTTATTGTCTTAAAAATCTTCCTGTCATCAGCTAAATGACTTGTTTATATGCATAACACAACATAGTTTAGAGCAAAAATAAAAAGCAAAGGGTCAAAAGGGCTTCCGTGTTGTACACACCAAAGTATGAACACATAAGGATCAGTTCTCAACGTATAATTTGATCCAAGCTAAAAAAAGGAGGAAAAACAAGACCAAGAGTTCTTATTTTGAAAATAATAATTATTTTTATTTATATTTATATTTTATATTTTGAGAAACCAGTCAACTTCATAACCTCGTTCTAATGCTTTTGAAAAGAGTGTAGGTATACAAATATTTCTAAGTTGAAATGGGTTGTTGTTCACCAAGAGCGTTCTTACTAAAAAAATATCAATCTGGCAGACTGCTTCTTCAAAGTTTTGGAATGCAGGATTACATTAAAATGGGCCTATGATTCGTAATGTCAGCTTTTTTATGCATTTTTTCATTAAAATTCAAAATTTCATACAAGATATTTTTATCTATATCTAAACAGTTCAAATCTCACATCAGCTAAGGAAAGATTTTGTTTACCTCCTGATTAAACATCACATCATTCAAACATAACATATAAATACGTTTAAAATCCGGCAAATGATTCCCATCATACAAAGGTCGGAACGCCTAGTAACTTTAACTTTTTTTTTATTTATTTCAAATTATTTTTCTTTTACAAAGAATAAAATCATAACTTCAAAAGATTTATAGCTTACGTGCCATACTGAACTGAATCCGTAATCGTACCGTACCTATAGTCTAGTCGTTTACTTTATGTTTTTTTTATCTTTTCCTTGACTTAAATTATACAAATCAGTTATTTTTGTGTCTAAAATATAATTTTATTTAAAGAAAATATGCAAAGCACGTACATACCCACATTTATGTACTTCAACTCTCGGCTGGTATTTTCAAAAATTATCTACATAAATTATAAATATGTATACATAGATCTGTATTTAAATATACTTCTGAACTGTTGTTGCAAAATGTTGCTGCAAAAGTGCATCGCATTCACTTTTTTTTTTTAATTAAAAAAAAACTAATTCATATACATACATATGAACATACATACCTATTCTGTATACAAAAATATATGTATAAATAGAAAAATGGATTCAAAATAAATAGTACTTGAACTAGCAACGTTTTAGAGAGTTTTTTTAGAGCAACCTCAGGTGCCAGACGTTAGACGTACCACACTGTTATCTAAATTAATTAAGAAAGGAAATATCAAAAAATCAGCTATTCTAAAATAAACTTTTTTGGCGACGTTGCTAGCTCTTAGACAAAAAAGTTTGAATGATACAATACAAAAGTAAAACCAACGTTTTTATATAAAAAATTAAAATGCAAATTATATATGTAGATATGTATAAATATGTATATGCATACTCTTAATAGTCTGAATATCAATTTTTAATTAATGAAAATAGAAAATGATGTTTTCAACGCACGTAAAGTACTTGTTTGAAAAAAAGTATGTAAAATGGTTTTCAGCGGTCAAATTTAAACACATCATTTTATTTCATTAAAAATTGTGGAGAAGTAGATGTCTAATTTATATTTTTATCTTATGCACGGCTTTTTAAAAAGCTGTTTTTTAAAATCTTTTTATAAAAAAAAATATATTAAAATAATTTAAGAATGCAAACTTAAGCACATATGATCAACACTTAAAAATAAAATTTAAATAAAAAATCCGTTATTCGAAAATAATAGAATGCAATACAACTTTGGCTTCTTACATCTTCTGAATATCAATTTTGAAGAATATCGAAAAAAAATTAGAAATTAATAACTTAAAATGATTTTCTAAAGCCTTTCTAAACATTGTGCAGTTGTAGAGATAAACAGATATATAAAGATATAGAGATATATAGATATAGAGATATATAGATAAAGCGATATAGAGATAAACAGATATATAAAGATAAAGAGATCTCGAGATATAAAAATATAGAGACATAGAGATATAGATATATAGAGATATAGAGATATAGAAATATAGAGATATGAAGAAAAAGAGATATAGGGATATAAAAATATAGAGATAAAGAGATATAGAGATAAAGTGATATAGATATAAAGAGATATTGAGATATAAAGATATAGAGATAAAGAGATATAGAGATATAAAGATACAGAGATATAAATATATAGAGATAATCAGATATATAAAGACATAGAGATATAGAGATATAGAGATATAGATATATAAAGATATAGAGATAAACAGATATAGAGATATAGAGATGTAGAGATATAGAGTTATAGAGATATAGAGATACAGAAATATAGAGATATAGAGATTTAGAAATATAGAGATATAAAGATATAGACATAAAGAGATAAAGAGATATAGAGATATAGAGGTATAGAGATATAGAGGTAAGGAGATATAGAGATAGAAAGAAATAAAGATATAGAGAAATAGAGAAATGGAGATATTGAAATAGGGAGATGTAGACATATAGAGATATAGAGATATAGAGATATATAGATATAGAGATAGAGAGATATAGAGATACAAGGATATATAGATGCAGGAATATAGAAATATACAGATGTAAAGAAATATCATTTCGATAAGAAAAACAGCATTCATTATCTAAATAAAAATAAATTATTATTTGACGAAAAACTGGATCTAAACAAAATGCTTAAGATTATAACAGGCTTTATTAAGGTAACATAAAAATTGACATTTCCATTATATTTGATTGCAAAGCCGATTACGACCTGGTTCAGAACCGTCGATAAGATTGAGTAAAATGTATTATAGTATTTCAATCTTATCCTACTTATGTATATTATAAATATATGAGTGTTTGGCTTAACGGATGCGGATAAAATGTGTACGTAGATTAATAATTTTTATAAATGGAACATTTTATCCAGGAAAATGTAAGGTTTCTTTGGGAGAAATCTGAGTAATTTTATTTAGTGAGTTTTGATTTGAATAATACAAATAATTTAATCAGAATTCTATTTATTTCTATAGTTATTTCCATATTTGAATGATAACTTCGGGATTTCTAAGTTCATATACCTACCTACTAGAAATATAAAATGTAACGTGATTCTTACTAATAACAGCGCAGGAAAAATGTGACAACTAAGTTAAGATTTATCATGCGTGCATCTACATCATGTGTATTACATAACATAATAGGAAAAGTTCAGAGATTGAATACTCAAACAAGATATCAGCACATAATCAAGTTTATTCAATCTTAACCAGAAAAGCTTTATTAAATTAAATCCGAACCCCTCGATAAATGATGTCAAAATTGGGGATATACGAGCTTACTCATACAGAATATACACAAGAAATATTTTCCAAATTATCCTTGACCAATTAATAGACACCCTGTGTGTTTGTTTAGGCAACAATCCCTTATGGCTCCATTTAACATACATATAACACGGAACACCAAATAAATCTATAACCATTACGACCTCAATCTCAGTCCTAAATTTTTCTTTTTAACAGGATTTTCAGTAGGTAAACGCGTGAAGTGAACCCTCATTTTTTAGTTGTTAAAAGGGTGTGGCATGGCGACATCTCATATTTCACATATCAAAATCATTTTTTTCTGTTTACCTTAACCGGCATTGTGTATTTTATGCAGGATAAAAAAAAATATAAGGGTGACATATTTGAATGTTCTAATTTGTCATCTGCTTATGTTTCTTGCCACAACTCCAAGGTTTAAATAATTCTTACAAGTTAAAAGCTTTTTTTTGTGAAAAGATTTTTTTTTTTTTTTTTTTTTTTTTTTTATAATTAACGCGCGCACAAGGGACTATTTGTTTCCCTTTTAATGTAACACACTGCGCGGGCATTAGGAAGATAGGGAGGGGAGAGATAGGAGGTGTCGATTAACATTGGTTTTGAATGTTTGCATGTTGAAATGGCAAGGGAAAATCTCGCCGGGTAAACCATTCCAAAGTCGTGTTGTACGGCTAAAAAAAGAATCTCTATATTTCACGGTACGTCCGAAATTGGGCTCAAGGGTGAACTGATGGGCATTCCTAGCAAGACGAGTATTACGGGCGAAACTTTTAAGGGGAGGAATGCAGCTGGCTACCTCGAGTGAACATTTTTTATAAAAGAACCGATAAAATAAGGAAAGACATGAAACATTGCGTCGGTGTTCGAGAGGGGCAATTGTTTCAGCGGCAGTTCTATTTCCTATCAATCTTAACGCTCGATTTTGTATTCTATCAAGCAGGTGAAGCGATGATTGTGAAGCACCTGCCCACAGGTGGGAGTTATACTCGAGTTTAGGGCGTATAAACGCTTTATAAATTGTAGCCAGATCAGATGGGGAAAAATACTTCTTACACCGATACAGAAAACCTAAGCACTTTGCAGCATTCTTAGCGATCTCAAATATATGGTCGTTCCAACGGAGGTCGTCGTTGACACACATACCGAGTACTGAGAGCTTTTCGGTTTCTTCGATGTAAGTGCCATTCATGGACAATGGCATTGGGGGAATGTTTAGCTTTAACGACAGAAGACAGCATTGAGTTTTCGAAGCATTAAACTCCACACGATTTCTATTACCCCATTTGACAATGCTGTATAAATCGGAGTTTAATGAGCTTGACATACGGCACCGTTGCAATTGTACGTCCGAAGGCGAAGGACGTGAATTATCGAACGAATATGAAAAGCTGAGGGTAGAGTCGTCAGCAAAACAGTTAAGTGGATTAGAAGTAACAGACAGAAGATCATTTATAAAAATGAGGAAAAGAGTCGGAGACAGAACAGAGCCCTGGGGCACACCAGCATTTATTTTATGGGAATCAGACTTGAATCCGTCCAATACAACTTGTATTGAACGGTCCAGGAGATAGCTTCTAATCCAACGAACAAGAGTATTATCGATCCCAAAAGCACGCATTTTCGATAAGAGAGCTTCATGCCAAACTCTATCAAATGCCTTGGAGATATCAAGAGCAATAATCTTACTTTCACCAAAGCGATGTAAAGATTTGTTCCACTGTTCGGTGAGATATGCCATCAGATCACCAGTGGAACGGTTGCTGCGGAAGCCATACTGACGGTCATGGAGAAGCTTACGATCTTCGAGATATTCCTTAAGCTGACGGTTAATCAGTGTTTCCATGACCTTAGAAAGAAGGGATGTCAGTGCTATGGGTCGGTAGGAGGAGGGGGAGGATGGGTCACCTTTCTTAGGGACAGGCTGGACAAATGCTGTTTTCCATCTTCTAGGAAAGATTCCAGAAGAGTAGGAGCGATGGAAAAGCTTACGCAGTGGCTTTGCCAGTGTGGAAGAACACCTCTTCAGAATAATCGGGGGTATACCATCCGGGCCAGCGGATTTGTGTATATCGAGATCTTTGAGAACTCTTGCTACTGTACGAGTGCGGAAAAAAATCTGTCCCATGGAAAAATTTACATTCTCAAGTACAGGAGGGGCAACGTTGCTATGCGGCAGCGTGGAGCTGGCAGCGAAATGGGCGGCGAGCAAGTTTGCCTTCTCTGAAGAGTAAACAATTGGTGTGTTATTGTCGATGAGCGTTGGAACCGAAGATGTTGAGGAGTTTTTAATATTTTTTACAAATGACCAAAAATTTTTACTGCCTTTGGGACACTGCAGAATTTTTTGCCGTAATTTTTGGTCATGCAAAAATTTGGTTCTTTCAATAACGGAGTTGCATGAGTTTCTTGCTTGTTTGTGCTTTTTCCGATTTTCCTCTGTAGGGTTGGCTTTGTAAGAACGGAAACTTACTTCTTTGAGCCTGATAGCTTCTTTACACTCAGAATTAAACCAAGACTTTTCTTTAGGTTTGATGCTTTTTACTCTGTTGGGAATAAAAGCACGCATCCCTAGAAGAATCACATTTGTGATCATTTCAGCACTGGCATCAATGTCACTATCGAGGAAGCATAGTGACCAGTTAAAGTTTCGGAAAAAAATATTCAGGCCGTCCCAGTTGGCTTTCTCGTATTGCCAAACGGTCCTGGTGGGAAGTTTTTCTTTAACTGGATGGGTGGAGGATGAGAAATTAGCTGAAATGACACAATGGTCTGAAGTGCCAAATGGAGAAGTTACACTAATGGTATATTTATCAGGGTGAGAAGTAAGAAACAAGTCAAGAGTATGGGCGGCTTGCCCAGCAACATCCGGTATACGCGTTGGCACATCGATCAGCTGGGTAAGGTGATGTAACCCGGCAAAGAGCTCGACATACCTTCCTTCGGGTGTTGTCTGACCAGAATAGCGGAGCCAATTGGAATTGTGTACATTGAAATCGCCCGCAATAACGATTTCAGTGCGAGGACAAAGGGAAACAATTTTCGAGATAGAATCTGACAGCGCATCAAACTCGTTACAAGTCGAATTGCTGTCGAGATTTGGACTCCTGTAAATAAAACAATAATGAATGACATGCTTGCGGACAGTGAATTTGAGCCACAAGAAGTTAAAGTCCGTGTTGGAACATTGCCCATATTGGGGAAGGCTCTGGCAAGCAATATCATTTCTAACATAGACCACGAGACCATGATGGGAAAAGAGTAATGGCACCAAGCTATACCCATGTAGAGTAAATTCTGATAAATCAGTATTTACTCCAACCTGGGTTTCACTTAATGCCAAAACAGCTGGCCTGTATTGAACAGTGTAGACGTACAGGTGAAAGAAATTCTTTCTAATACCACGAACATTGGAATACACGACACAAAAATCACTTACCATTTAAAAATACTTACACACAAAACACAATTCTGAATAAGTCGAACCATGCAGTGAAAATCAAAATTAATCTCTGTAATAATCAAACTGTCTTAGGTGTTATGCCCATAAGACAGCTTGCATACAAAAAATCAATTTAAATATTCAGCACAATAGGACAAACTCAGATGCCCTTATCTATTTACCGCAAGCATACGATGCCTACAGTAGATAAGAAAGAGGCAGTTAAGCTAAGCACAAAGGGTTGGGACAGATAGGAGGATAATTTAATTTGTTATGCAAGTGTGAATTATTTTTTTTTTTTTTCTTTCACAGCGCGAATGGGCATCTTATCGTCTTCCAACGACGCAAGTGGATATTGTTATTATCTTTACAGCACACGCGAGGGGGTTTTGCCAATTTCTCAAACGAGTGTGTAATATAATTTTTTTTTTTAACACTCGCGATAACAATGCGCAATAATTTTTTTTTTTTGACTTTTGTTTAATTGTTATGCGCGCACCTCGACCCGACGTCCGGCCGCTATGAGCTTAAGATCGACACTCAATTCGATTCGATTACATTTGGCTTCTTGGGGTGTGAATGTGTAAGATATAATTCTTTTGCCTAGAAGTTATGTTTAAGGTTTAATAACTTAGACCTTTAAAAACATTACTTTTTTTCAAACCTAAGCAGCTTTAAAGATTTTGTGGAAGAAAATAAGGATTTATTTTAGCCTTCACATTCGTCGCTCTCGCTATCATCATGGGCGTCCTCTATTTTTGTTGGGGCGTACAACGCCATACATCCTTCACGGTCAGAAACCAAATATTTAAACTGCAACCACGTACGTAGCAAGTTTTCCTCTGGGAGTCTGCTGCATAAAAGTTACATATGTATATACATTTATTGAATTTCTCCGGGCGAATTTTTCGAAGGTATGTAAGGTATCCCTTAGGTATAGACCTGGCTTTCTACTAACATTTGGCATATTTGGAATCTAGCAAAAACCTATAAAAATGCATACCTACACAAAAAGCTCTCTTTGCGGACGGCTCTGATAAATAAGCGAACAATTCCATTAAATACACACATTTTCGGAAAGCAAAAATTTTTCTTTGATTTGCCAAATAAAATTCGTTATTATAAAAAAAAAATTAGTTTTTGTTCTGTTTTTAATGGCTCAGGGGCACTTAGGGCATGCAAGTACTCTGAGTGAGTATACTGCACTAGGTACTTCAAAACAAATATTTAAACCGATAGGTAGACAAGAGTTTGCCCAAAAAGTTTTTTTTTGTGTTTTGCTGTGAGATTTTTGATTTAAAAGTTCCTCAATTTTTTCTTTAAGAAACATTGAATTTTAATAGATACCCATAAAACAAAACGGGAGCCTATTGTTTTGTTTTTTTTTTTACATCACTTTTCGTTGTTTCGCCTTTTCTTACAATTATTTCCGTTTACTTCCTTTATTGTTTTTGTGTTACTTTGTTACTTGCAATTTATAGGGACTATAAGGCAACATTCTTTGAGTTACTGGCAAAATTTTGTCTGTCTGTCTGTCTGTACGGATGTATATAAATATAGCCTAGACGGTTTGGCCAAACGTCTTCAAAATTGGAACATAAAGGAATAAGGTTATTTTGACATTCTACAGAGGACTTTTTTAATTGTTTTTTTATCTCAAATATTAACGATACCTCTGTCATATAAGATAGGTATAACCGTTAAGTAAAAGCTTATTTTTCCGGAAACGGCTTCAAGAATTTTTATGAACAAAATCAGTGTACTATTGTAGGTGTAGGTTATGTTTTGGTGAAAAAAATTAAAGATGGTGGGATTAAAACGGTACCTGCATTAGAACCGTTTTTTTCCTTTGAATTTCTCGAAAGCTGGTCATCTGATTTCATTTAAAATTGATATTCAGCAAGATGTTTGTAGCCTTAGTAAATTTATTTTGAAATATTTAGGAAAACTTTTTGTTTGTATTTTTAATAATTTTCTTAAATTTTTCTTTCAAAAATCAATGTTTTAAAGACGGGTAGATGGAATTCTTTTTAATTTTGTTTTAAAAATGTAGATTATTTGTTTGCTTAAGTTTGCATTCTTAAATAATTTTTTTTTAAATTTTTGAAAAATTTTATTAAAATAAAATCGTTTTATTTCAAAACCGCTTCTACGATTTTGGAAAAAAAAATCAACTTATTTCACATATTATAAAGCTACAAAATGGCGTTTAAATTTGTCTATTGAAAACTATTTTTCATACAGTTTTTTAGAAACAATTACGGTAAATAATTTGTATTTTCATAGTGGTTAATCGATTAAAAAATACTTGCTGTTAAAATTAAAGAATTTAAAGCATCCATACCTTAAAATTTGTGTATGCATTTTTTCGGCGAGTTTAAATGACATAATTTTTGCGAATAATATCTAATACATTTTTCTTAGATAGGTACCTACCTAACTAAAAATGGTTTCAATTTAACTTTTGATTTTTTAGAAAGAGAAGCTAAATCGTAAGTTAAACTGGAAAAGTAAATATGTGAACGAAACCGAAGTAGTATCCTGGCATTAAGCAAAAGTGCCCATTTTAGCAACCAATAAACAAAAATCTAATAAAAGCTGGCCCAACTTCACCTCTTTTCAAATATAATAATTTTTTGAATAAATATTCGTACAGCCAAATAGACTTGAAATGGTTTAACACACTTAATATAAAACCCCTTAAAATACTACCCCAAGCTTCTATTATTTAATGTTACAGTACAAGGTGAATCCTGGACAGTGTAGAATAATAATACCGCGTTTAGTTACCACTAACAATTTAAGAAACTAACAACGAAAGTGAGCTGAATGTCACTTTAGCTCCTACAAACTATCCCACATGTGTACCTATCCTACTGCCGTCTTTGGGTTGCCCCGACTGATGATCACCGGTGCGATGTTGAAGAAAGAAACATTAGCATATATGCTTGCCTCAGATATTCTAATTCAAAAAATGGAGGCGTGCTAACCTATTCCGAGGTCTACCCCACAGGCGAATAAGTGAAGCAGTATTGGATTTGGATTATCGATTATAATTAAAACCTGTTAAATCAAATAAAAAAGAAGAAGTAATAATATTACAATCCATATAGCTATAGCTATACCTACCTTCAATCTAATAGGAAGTCCCTAAGTAAAAGAAACCAAGTAGGGTGTGATGGAACAAGATAAGATTGTTAAATAGGTTTTATTACGATATGTCATTGTATTATACAAAGGATAAACTAACATTCCTACATATACATTTATATGTATATAATTAATTAAACTGCTATTAAAAAAATACAAATTAAAAACGAGTAAGGACATTTCAGAGCTCACCCCTAAATTAAGCTCAAACAGAACAGTTTTCTAAAAAAAATTGTAGTTTTGGCTTTGTAGATACACTGGCTTTGGTTTGAAGTAATAATATATTCCAGCTAAATTTTTAATTTAATTTAATTTTAATTAGAAAAATTGTGTGATCCGTGATTCCATTTTCACTATTTCCTAGTTGGCTTACTTCATTTTATCCAAACAACGTTTTAACTATGATTTCTAAGTGATTGACAAAATTTCAAATGATTTTTTCACTGCTTTTTTTAAATCTCAAGCCCTAAGACCACTATCGCACATTAGAGCAAGTTCTTGCGACCACTTTATTTGTAATATTATGCGCTTGCGCACCTCTGTTAATTTTGTTTGCATTGTGGTTTTCACTTGTCATATCCATTGACAAATATTTTTTACTTGCGAGTTATAGGGACTATAAGGCAAGTTATGCATTCGTAAAAAAAAATCTAACAATCAAACATGACATTTCGATGATAGAGAAGTCAAAAAAAGTGGGTCCGGATTTGATTTTTAGAGTACTCTACCCGACTATTTTTCGAGTTAGCATTCTAGCTCCAAAACTAACGGTACCTGCCATATAACTTTTAATGAAAAACTTATTTTTCTCGAAAATGGCTCCTACGATTTTGATAAAACTTTCTGTGTTTTCTATGCAAAATCTATCTTTTAGTTTTAATGGATTTTTCAGAAAAAGTTTTATAACAGTACCTGACCGGTTTTTTTTTAAATCAGACTTTCTCGTTAACTAATTGACGTATTTTGATGAAATTTTGTTTTTATGATGTAAAAAATATTGTTTATTAAAATTTTTAAAAACATTTTTTTTAATTGTTAATATTTAAAAAAAATATTTTGTTTTTTGAATATTTTGAAAACGAATATATAGATTTTTTTTAATTTTTTCTCCTAGAATAAAATATAGATTTCTTTAAATTGACACACTCAAAAAATTTTAAAATATGTTTTCAAAAAGTTTTTAAAAAAAAAAAAATTTTTGGAAAAACTGGTCAAACTATTTTGAAATGAAAAAATTCATAAAATAGAAAACCGCAAAAGAAATAAGATGGCTTACAACATTTTTGCAAAAAACGTTATGAATTGTGTTTTTTTGATTTTATAAAAAAAATTATTTGTTTAATGTGTTCCCCAAAATTTTATTTCATATTGTTCGGCTAAGCCCTAGCCATTAGTCAAATAAAAGAAGGTGAAAACTTACATCCATACCTTATTTTAAAGCATTTCATCATCATAAAAGCACACAGAATAAATAAGGAAGCCTATGATAAACACACAAAAACAACTATCAAATAAAAAAACTATTCGATTACTACTGAATGCAAAAATTTCAAAACAAAAGCTTACACCTGCCCCTAAATAAACAAAACCACTGTGTTAACTTTTAATATTGTCTCTATACCCACTCGCTTAAAAGTAAATAGTTGGAATGTGTATCTTAATTTTAGTACCTACCTTCCTTCCAACCTTATTATAGGTACCTGATATCCTTAATAAATTCCATTAATCCCACACCATACGTTTATCTATCCATCAAACATTATTAAGCTATTTTTATTAATTTGATTTCAAAAAGTAAATTATTGTTATTGAGGTCCCTATACCTAGCATTATTGCCCTAAAAATTCCCACGAATCTTTATGCCAGTTGTTCAAATTTGTCCATACCAAAATGAAAATTAAACTGAAAAAGGTCCTTTATATCTTTCTATTAGCAAATTATAGGTATTATAAACAGTAAACAACAAATGGAAAGATAATACACTAAAAAACTGCAAAAGTTATCAATCCTATATATTTAATTGTTTATCCCTTTGTCGTGACGCATGTTCATTCGAGCTTCAAACCACAACGATTCTAAAGAAGTTGCACGTCAAAAAAACATTAAAATTAAATCTTTGTCAAAAAGACGCCTGTAGCTAAAAAGGACTAGCACACAGGAGCAAGTACGTGCGACCCAGTCGTGCCTTTTATTTCTTTAGTTCCTTACCTTTATTCGACTTCACCACTTCAATTGCCATACTTCTTTATTAAATGAAAATACGCGAATTAAGTGATAAGCTGTAAATTTGGTTCTTATCAGTCAATCATCTCTAATCCAATAAACCGTAAATTGCTAATACACTGTCAAATAAAAGCATTATTGGTATCTGTTGGCATAAGCTGCGTTTGGGGATTTTGTGTTTGGATATTTTGTATTTGTAAGTTTTTAAAAAGTTGTGGATTTATTTGGGTTTGAAATTTTTAACCTATAGGGCTATGATATGCGGGCGCTCTAAATTATTCAATATTTTGCTTAAACGAATGATTTTCGGCGTCTTATACTTAAGTATATGTGATGTATGCACATATGTAGATACCTACTTGTTAAACATCTGTCATCTGCCATTTTCCTTAAAAGCTTTTTGCTTTTTAATTCTAGGTTTTAAATGTCTTGTTTGGTTTTTGAAAAACGTTTGATATTAGAAATTATGTTTAAATGTTTTTTTTTTCAAATTCAAAACTCATTTGTCTGATTGTCTGAAAAACTGGATCCACGATTCACGATTAAATGATTACAAGATGAGAATTACTTAATACCGACTTAGATATTTATATAATATTTTTTAATTTGTACAAAATATTCTTTTTGAAATATTATTTACCTAATACCAATCTTCAAAAATTGTCTGAAATACCTACCTATTTGTTTTCACTTTTATGTAAATATCTACATTGGTATTTTCTTCTTAAAAAAAGTGAATGAAATGCACCCTAAACAAACAAAAATACCTAATTGCTGTATTTATTATCTACAACTTTTTCGTATATATTTACAACCCCTTATATCTAACTTGGGTTTTGCACCAATATGCTGCGCAGTAAATTGTGGGTATCTAAGTAGCGCATATTTATCTATCTACTACGTGTAGAACTTCATGTATCATCACTGTACTCGCTTATACTTTACGTTGACGTTACGTTCGATACATGTGTTGGTGTTGGTTTGTGTAACAACTAATCAATGTTATGACGTGGACAACAAAGTCGGTTTGTGTATCTGATAATGTTTGAATTAATTCTTTAAAACAAAGGCTTACCATAACTTAATACGACTTAAAAAAAAAAGTTAAAATATGTGGATGAAAACCTATTTTACCCCTTTATCGAATTTCCATAAAATAGGACAAAGGACTTCGAAATTTTATCAATTAATACTGAAATCACACCCTTCCCGATAAACAAACCCAGTGTACATAGAACTAGGAATACACTCAAAAATCTTCTTTTTTTTAATAACAGTTTTTACATATTGGGCTGTTTAGTATGTACATACTTACATATATTTGAATACAGTGAAACAGCGGCTTCCATTAACCCTAAATAAATTGTCAACCATCATAGAACGGGGAACAGGCGGTGTCAGCATTATTGTTTCCAAGGTTTTAATTTTTTTCAAGGATATTCGCAGTGGTTGATTGTTCCCTTCAGCAGGCTTGTGTTCAGTGTTCAGCTACTGGAACAAAGGCAATTCTAATAAGAACATTTCTTCCACCATTTTGTGACCAAACAAAAGATGCAGGGTCGGCAATGTAGCGCGGTTTATTACTTACAGAGTCATGAAGGCTACAGAAAAAGATGACTAATATCGCAGGAATAAATGAATTGGAGCATGAATATATATTGTTCTATATATAAAAACGTATTATATAATGCATTTGTATATAGGTATATACTAAACACCCCATTATATAGTTTAGCTATGTATATAGGTATATGTATATAGATATAAGCAGAAAGGTACAATTCAATTTTAATTTATTAAAAAAAAAAGGTTTTTGGTATATACATTCATAAAATTTATGTTAAACCCTACTCTTAAGCAAACACAATAGTAGATATCTACCTACCCAATTTCTTAAAATACTTAAAAATAACAATTAGGTACCTACTCTTCCATAAGTAGATACCTACCTGCGATGGTAGATACATAGGTATGTAATTAAACAATTGATTCCAACAAAAATTAACCACTAATAGATACGCCTAAACAATAACCTAGGTATTTAGGTTTTATTAAATTTAAATTTTGTAACTTATTTACTTAAACAGATCTGTACCTAGTCAAGCTTAACCCTTTAAGTCAATATGGCTTTCCTATCAAATTTCGTTTGCATTAACACAATGCAACGGCAGTGAGTGTGTGTTCAAAGTGGTTATATAATGATAAATTCGACATAAACACCACATTTTAATGTAAAAAGTATCTATATAGGTATATACTCTCTACTTAACATTCTGCTGGCTGGTTAATTGCTATCCATTGGATTTGTATTTTGTATACCTACTACGGTGACAAACACAGGGTGTTGCAAATAAATTGTTTTTTTTTTATGAAAAAAGTTTTGACTTTTAATAATTATGCCATTAAATTAAATTAATAATCTTGAAATAAAAATTTTGTTTATTGAATTTATTTTAGCGTTAGTTTTAATAATTATTAAAAAGAAATTAAATAAATAAATTAAATATTTAGAACAGAATAGCGTATAAAAGTTATTTGTTTGAAAAAGTCGTTTGAATCTATGGGATATATAACTAGTTATATAGGGTAAGTCGGTGTAATATGCCACATTTAACATTAAACGAATACAATTATGCCACATTTAACATTAAACGAATACAATTAAATAGTAAATGACTAGTTTAGTCCAAGATTTTCTCAATTTCATTAGAATGTTATTTTGTTTCATAAATTAACAAAGAAAAACATAACTTTAATCCTTATAAATTATAGCAAATTAAGTTTTACAAAAGCTTAAAAAGTGTCATTTTACCACACTTGAGGGTAATAAGCCACTGCTAAAGAGGTGAATTGCCAGTCACATGCAGTCCTGATCTTTAGTGAGTACAATGCCAGTTGGTGTTAAACAAATGTGGCACCTTATTCTAGAACGTCAAAAAACATAAAAAACATCCCTGAACAAAAATTACCGGAATATATGACGTATAGACGAGAAGGAAAATTAAAAAAAAATAATACAACTTCGTATATTGTATTAAAAAACCCAACAAATAAACGTTTCAAAATACACTCAATTTAATAAAAAGACACTTAGATTTATATCTACTTCACCGAATATATCCGAAAAAATTGCATCCCTGTACTCACGCAACTTAGCATAACTGAATGAATTGCATTATCAGGATTGCCAATATCAACTTAGAACTATAAAATTTTTAAAAGAGGCATATTACCCACTCTGGCATATTCGACTTATTTACCCTATATGTAACTGACTGTTTATAAGGGTGTCATTCAAAATATTTATTTAATAGATATAACAACTACTTTTTTAATTTTTTAAGGAAAAATCAATAATAAAACTAAAATGACCATTCACTTCATATTCTCTCTTCTTTTATAGCAAATCCAAAAAACAATTTATAAGCGAAAATATCTACAAACATTTGTATTAAATAGCTTAAATAAGCTTTGCATAAATGAGTCAACATTTTTGCAACCTTAATCTAAAATTTGTTCACGTTAGAAACAAAACTGCAATAATTTTTTTTGTAAATTTAAGTAAATATTAAAACAAAACAATTGTTTGAAAATTCTAGCTTGTATCCAATACTGATCTTACCATAATGGTACGAGGACGCGTTGGAAGGGCCCCCATCCTGATTTGGAGCTCGAGAGACCGAAACATATACTTAAAGTTCCAATGACAGTAGAGTTCTGTACGTATACAGTCGGATTCTTCTGATTACCTGCTTACCTTTTATGTTAATAAGGTGATTTTTTTATTTTCAGTGTGCTTAATTTAACTTTGCTTGGTTGTTACCAATTGTGGTAGAGAGCACTCATTTTCAACAAAGTTATCCTCATATTATATTAATAAGCCATAATAAGTGTAATATCAAAGAAATAAATTGCACGACTGGACCGCACGTACTTCCTCATATGTGCGGTCACATTGTAGAATAAAATTTAAGAATAATAAAGTACGTTAAGTTGTATTGGGTGAAATAATTTAAACGCCATATTGTTTCTTTAAGAAATGTAATAAAGTGTGATTTTTTTTAAAGTTGTACAAGCCGTTTTTAAATAAAACGATTTATGTTTCTCTATCATCGTAATGTCATGTTTGATTGTTATCTCAATTTTTTTCCACTAATGCATAACTTGTATTATATTACCTATAATCGCAAGTAAAACAATATTTGAAGAACTACGGGCACGGGGGTAATCAACTCGTTACCCCCCCCCCCTCTCTCGGCTACCAAGCCCAATGGTACAAATTTGGTCTCATACGGCCTTATAGCTCTTACAAAGGAAGCCAGATTTTTTCAAAAATAAGATTTGGTAAAAATCAAATGAACCATTGCATCTAAACAAAAAATTAGCAAATATTGAAAATTTAACGCGGATTGATAAAAAATGTTTTAGTTATTCCCATGTCAAGTTTCAGACAGTAGCTTTGAATTCTGACAAAAAATCATTTTTTATGAACAACTCTTCATAACTTTTTCTAACCTCTTTCAATCGACTTCACACGTATTTTTTAGCGTGATCTACGAACAACTTAGCAGGAAAAAAGCATTAAGTTGATTTTTCAACTTTCCAGATAAAAATAAAGTCAGTGCTAACATCAAAAATAATTATTAATGACATTTTATTTATTAAATTTTCATTTTTTTTCCTAAATCGCCCGTGAACATACAAAAATCATGAAAATCGGTCGTTTTGAATTTTATACAAAAGTGTAAAATTATCCCTTCCTTTTTTACATTAGCTAATTAAATTTCCAACTCCAATCCAATTATTTATTTATGAAACAACCTCGACGTAACACCCTGTGAACGAAATTACTTTTAAATCTAAAACGTCTTTCCCCAAAGTAAAACGATATGTACTTACCCACACAGAAAAAGAAGAAAAGAAAACACAAAAAAAAATACTTCAATACACTTTCGGCAAACTACCCAACTTGCTTTTACTTCATCATTACTTTTTTCTGTCAACATAACCATCATCGTGCACTTCAGTAATTGCCTTTGCCTTTTCCCCTCCTTTAACATATTAAGTGCTGGGTGTTGTAAATAGAATAAAATATTTTTATGTAAAAAATGTATACGTTTCGTATGTACCCTATTTGAAGATAAGCCTTGTCATATGGACGGACATGCATATGCACACAGTCAAAGCTAGTTTAAGTGTGTTCTTGAAGTATTTCTTTTAAAATAGAAACAGCAAAAACAACTACGAACACCACGGGCAAACTGAGTGAACAACGAACAGAAATTGATTAAATAATAAATATAGTTGAAGCAAGGGAACATGAAAACGTTTGTTGGGTATTTGGTTGTTCAAAAAGGCATTGCATCAGGGCTGTCGAAGGTAGTACGGGAGAAGTGTTGATTATTTTTTTCCACTACAATATTCAGGACAAGGCAGTTAAAATATATTAGCAATGGGAATCTTTGTTCGCTTTTGCTTTAAGAAAGATCCTACGGTAAGTAGATAGGTGAATGAATTCTTGAGTTGAAAAAAGGCTACCTTTAATACTTAGCGCAGTTCTCTTGGTACATGTGCTTAAATGTTAAATATTATGTGGCTAGACGTTTTTTTTTGGCTCTAACGCCTCAACAAAAGATTCGAATGAAATTTAATACGTTGATGGATGAAGCATTGAATTAACGTATAGAATATTTTTCGTTTCAGAAAAACATATGTCCCATGGGCATATGTAACGACAGAAGACATCAACCCTTCATGTAAGAGTCCAAAGACTGTAGAGGTTTAATCCGATTTCACAATCACACTTCAATGGTGTGATGAGTTTTTTTCAATTCCTGAAAAATACACGGTTCCTGTGCTTAAATATACAAATTTGCATGTTTGAGTTTTAAGTGAATAATGAACACTGAATAAACACCTAAGTTTCTTTCAATTCCTGAAGAATACACGGTTCCTGTGCTTAAATATACAAATTTGCATGTTTGAGGGTTGAGATATTTGTTATGTGTTCATATTTCAAGCCTTAACGACGACTGCACTGTAAATTTTGGTTGGCAAATGGATGAGTTACTTTTTCTAGTCCCGAAAATAGTGATCTTAAACATTGTTGGAACAAAAAATTAATATCAAATAATATGAAGTGAAAGAAAACAAAGATGTTGATGGCTTGACGGGCGGAATAACAAGCTTTTATTTAATTCATGAAAATGCCATACAAGGTATTAATCGAGTGCAAATTAATCAGAAATACGAATGTTTTTATTTCGTCTGGTGATAATTATTATAAAAATTATTACTTATGATTTATTTCGTGGAAAATGAGAACTAACAGAATTGAATCGGAAATGCGAAAATCGTATTTCGTTTGGTGAACGGAACACAGAAAAAAAGTAGCTCTCGATACATTCGCGAAATTGTGTATAAACATTTAGTTTGTACAAACATAATTTTCTTTAAGTGTATATGACACGGGTACCAGCTAGTATATTAAAGCAGTGTGGTCTTATATTGTTGGTACTTCTTAACCAACTATTTTCTTGATTTACGTAGCTAAACTTAAATGAATGAAAATAAAACTAAGAAAAATATGTTTAATTTTTAATTGAATTATTATTATTATATAAATTTCTAATAGATGTTGTAAGATAATTTTTTTTTAAATCTTTAAAATTAATTAAAATATGTCTTATTTTTAATTTTATTCAAGTATTCATTTATATTACAACACAGAGGCAAACACTTTAAATTATTATTAGTAGTAGTAGTAGTACCTAGTAGTAAAATGTTTTTATTTCAAACTTAATATGAGATATTTTGCAATTTTTTGTTTAAAACTATAAATTTCAATTTAAGTTAAAAACACAAAAAAAAACTTACAACAACGATAAAAGTCGCCTGGGTAGTTTAATTTTATTTTAAATAACTGCTAAATAAAGGTTATTTCGTATTTTATTTTAATAAAAAAAAAATATTATTGATTAAGTTCTCTAATAAGGTCATTACGATGTGGTAATACAAAAGTGATATAGAGTATGAGCCTAACAAAATCTGTAATTATGTTTTCATTGAGTATATCGATAATTTCAGCTTCTGTTAAAGAAGCACTCTCAAAGCACCTCAACCAGAATTCTAAATAACCTGGGCATCTACCTAAGAAAATTATATTAAATTATTAGCTAACCTTGTATAAGATCATCGTAAGATGCAACTTCGAGTAGAATATTCACAACTTTCACTGTGGATTAGATGTGGATAGATTCATGGAAAATGATTATCAGGGTGTTCTTTCAAAGCGAATTTATTTCTTGGAAATTTTTGGGAAGAATTTTTGAAGATTTTTAAAAAATCCTGAAAACCAAAGTACACACTAAAAGAGATAACATATGCGGTGGAATAGTTAATTTTATCTAGGCTTACCGTCTACCGTGAGCAATATTTATTTGTAATGGTTCAGAAAACTTATTCAAAGTGACACGACGCAAAATTTACCTAATGATATAACGATTTCTATACCAACAAATGCAGCGTTGTAGATACATGAACGAATGATGTCAATTTTTAAATACCGCTCATGGACCAAACCATGGCAACATTATAACTCTGTTGAATCGAAGTAGTAACGGATGTCTGTAAGGAACACCGTCTTAAATAGGAGTTTTTTTTTTATAACAAGAGGGATATAAATCATCTGTTCAGGTAGAAAGAACAATTTTCTAAAACATCGCTGTTAGCGTACTTCAAGCACCAAAGGGTGTTGGTTGTGACCCCGCCCGCGGTCCTAAGTCGACTCCGAACAGTTCTTGTGCAGGACGAAAAATCGACTGCCTCGAGTTCTGCGGTACACTTTCACGAACCGCGGATATGTTCTCCGCCAATCTACCGTTCCTTTGGCATACGAATGTTGGTTGATTGATTACCGAACCGGTCGTCTCAAATTTGGTGACCAAACGTTGAATAATCGTAAAATGGACGTTGTTCGCACAACGCTTGCGTTCATTTTTATGAACGTGTTGTTAAATTGTGTGATCATGGTGATTAGGGGTGGAATCGCGTAAGGTGATAGTTGATAGGTGACAATCAAAAGCGATACTTTTGCTCCATGTAAGGTGATTATCAAAACGATTATCGCTTTTTGGCGATAATTTTAAGTGACAGCTATTTAGGTGTTGCTTTCATACTTTCTATTGACATTTTGCATTGTTGGTTTGAACTTCGTGAAAAATAAAAGTTAAAATTATAAAAGCGTTTCTTATTGAAATTAAAAGAAATTATTTAAAATAAAAATGAAGTGCAATGTTTACATCATTAGCAATTTTTAACAACGCTAACAGATTGAGAAATGCAGAAAATAATTATAAAAAAGTCCAACTGATCAGAACCAACCTTAGAAATAAAGCAAATATTCTGGAACTTCCTAGCGCAATGTATGAATCCTTTATAAACAATGTTTGACAATTATTAATTAAATATTTTACATATCTATTATAGATTTTTGAAAACTTTTCGTCTAACTAAAGAAGCCTTTGTTCATGTTTTGCGGCTGCTAGATTTACCATCTGGAACAAGATCAACGCGTGTTCCACCTATTCTTCAACTCGCTGCAACCTTAAATCTTCTTGGTGGTGGTGGTTACCAAAGACAAGTTGGTGCTGACTGGGCTGCACCAATGGTATGCAGAACCTTGGAGAGACAACTTACAAAAAAAAATTTAACAAATCAGAGCCAAAATGACATTTCATTCTTGGCAGAATTGTAAGTGATGCCAATAAAATAAGAAGAATTGCGATCACCTTACACAGAGCAACCAAAAGGTGATAATCAAAAACGACAGTCACAATAGCGACAGTCAACTATTACTTTATGCGATTCCACCCCAGGATCACCAACTGAATAATAAAAGATTAATTTGACAAAAATCACATCAAAACAACATTGCCGCCACATGCAGCAAAATCTACCCGACAGCCCTGTCTGAATTGCCACCGAATCGCAGCGGACCATCCATTCCACATATTAAATCGTTTTGCTTTTGGTAGAGTTACCTCTGGTTCTGAAGTTTCCATAGGAAAATTGTATTTAGAATTTGTATCTACAAAAGCGAACTCTGTAGCTTCACTTTGGTTGGTATTTTTCCCTATTGCCTTGCGGCCCTCTGTTCCGTATCTCATGAACGACAAACATCCGTTTTGCACTGCTCCTGCTGTTACCATTGCCCTTGCCGCTCGTCATCCTCATCAACCATTAACTTTTCTGACTGTGTTTTCTCTTCAGTTTTTTCATGCTTGGCATTCGGATATCCAAAGGTTGCAGCTTATGATGACAATTATTGTAAATAGTATATAAGTACCTATACATACTTTTTGTTCGTATCGCTTACATTTTGTATATAAAAGCAAATGGGGTTGCGTTTGCTTGCTTGCTTGCCCACCCGTCCGGTCATGCTGAGATGGTATTTATTTTTCTCCGTCTGTTCGCCTGCCTTGCCGTGGTGCTCGAATCTGTTTTATTATTTAATTTATGTACTGTCGACGACGCCCCGCTGCCGCTTCAGACGGTCGTAAATGGGTTTTATATGAAACTTGATTATGTTCGTTTATGTACTTGGCAGACGTTTGTATTTTTGTTAATGCTGTATACCTACATTGTAGCTCTACGTTGCCTACGCGGCACCGTAATGTACCCTTGATGGTGACGTAGAGTTGGCCAAAGATTTGCGCTTCGAAGGTTTGCCAACAGATGGCGCGGTATTCGCAATTATGATTAACAGTTGGATTTTAGATAGAAATCGTCATCTCGTTTAGGTTGTGCGGATGCGGATGACTCGTTTATTCGTTTTGCAAGCAGCAAGTTAATGGTGGTGATTTTAAACGGAAATGTAGATTATAGGTATATTCATATTCACTGTTGTATGAAAAGTTGGTGGATCTGGATATGGCCACGTCACTTCAATTAATGTTGTTGGCAAACAAAAAGTTTTGAAGGGGATTTAGAGATGAACGCATTGTAACTACTACCTAGGTGTGTTAGAAGGTATTCTTAGAGTAATCGTACCTATGCGTAAGGAAGGATATCAACTTTAGCCGAAATAAAGTTTAAGAATTTTAGTTTGTAGGTAGGTAGGTAGAGCGTAAAGCTAATAGGAAGAAGGAGGGTACATACAGAATGACTCGGCGACGCGTCAAGTCCCAGAAATCCTCGACTCTGAATAGATGGCTCCTCTTAGCTAATGGTGGAATGAGGTGCTTTTCCTTCCTATAAAGTATAATTCTAAATTATTTGCATCATTAAGAAGTCACTCCTAACTAACTAACCTCTTTGTTTTACTTAGAACTTTCTGTTGTTTGAACGAATCTAACTCGCGTAGGTAGGTTGGTAATTGGTAGGTATACCTACCTATGTATCTATATTTGGTTGTTGAAATATTTCTACGTATATACATACATATATGTATACAATCTATGAAGTTTTTTTGAAGAATGCCTAATTGAATATAAAGAGGAAGAGCACAGCACCCGCATTGGGCGCCATATTCAAATGAAGAATTACCTAAAATATATTATTTTTGTTAGCCAAAGTACTTACTAAAGTGGTAGGTATTGCAAATACTTAAATAAAATTGTTGCAAATGCATTCTAACAATGAACATTTTTCAATGAAAAAAGAAAACATAAAAATAGGACAACAAAATATTTTTAAATATGAAAAATTCGTTGAATATTAATTCCTGCCAATTTTAAGATGTTAAAGAAAATGTAGCTTTTTATCTAAAATATTTATTTATCTACTATAACACTAGGTACATACGTAGTTACCTTATAAAAGACTTATTTTAAAAATAAGAAATTAAAATTGGTAGCACTGATATTGCTATCGAATTCAAGGATTTCAATTTTCAATTTCAATTTCAATTTATTTCAAAAATGTCTTTTGTAGTACCTACCTTAAATCAGGACTTGAAAATTATTTACTTACATATCATTGCCCTAATATTGGGTTGCCGTAAACGCCAAAGTTTACTTTTTGAGTTTGGTATGTTAAGTCTTATGTTTTCGAGGTAAGCTCTTTCCAAATCTTTTATCTGTTTAGCTCTATCTCTATTCATTGCAAAGATATACGTATATCCATCAAATTCATTAAATTCACATATTGTTTTGACGTATTCGACAAATTTTGGCATATATCTACGTCAAATTTTCCACAATATTTACCCAAATTTTTGTTAAATGTTTTGACGAACGTCTTATTGTCCTACAACTTACGCCATGAAACTTTAATTGCTTGTTCAGTATTGTTTTGACTTATGTGCATACAAAATGCAAGATAATAACTATTTATTCGTATGCACGTACGTGATAAGAAAGAAAAATATATATTTTTGGTTTTGCTGTACGCGCAATGCATATGGTTTTACTGTGTCCGTAAAAAACTATAAAAAAAACTTCCCTTTGAAAAAATATTTGGTTCCCTTTGCCTTTGTCGTGAGAAGAAGTGTTTGAAAGCTCAGGTCAGTTAAATTTTGTAACTGTACCCTTTTTAAAAATTAAATATATTAAAGACGAAAATCCACACCTATATCAAATATCTTATAAATCAAATTTTAGAGACGTATATTATAAAACTATTTCCTTAATTGAAAACCTACCAAAACTAGATACTTTGGGAACACCGAAGAACATACGTACGATCAAAATCTTAAAACAATTTCTGCAGAGAAATTATATCAAAGGACAAAATTAATGATAAAAAAAGTTTGTATCCTTTTATTCCATCATGGGATAAAAAAATAATTTGAAGGTCTCTTTAATCAACTATTTTTCCATATTCCATTTTACTTTGATCTTAGATATATTGAAAATGTTATTTTTTTTATGAATTTTTATTTTGTTATTCTTGTTATGTACAAATAATTACAAAATGTTTGAAGACATTAAGTTGTACTTTTTTTCTATTTTTTTTTTAATAACGAATGACTAAATGAAAAAAAAACTGATTTTTTCAAAAATGAAAAAAAATGATTTTTTATTATCTAAAATGAATTGTACTAAAAATTAGTATTCTACTTTAATAAATATGAAATAAACATATGTATAATTTTTCTCAAAAAATTAATGGCGCAAAATTATAGACGCTTTAATACTAAACTAAAAGAAATAAAGGTTGGCACTAACATTAAAAGTGTAGTTCTTCAATTATAAGCGATTCAAAAATTGATTTTCTCTTAGTGTGACTCTAGATTTTTAATAACAGGAATACCGTGTATTATCTTTTTAGTGTGAAACTAAAAAGTCTCAGAGAGAATGACGGCTCGTTTTTTTACTAATATTTTTTGTTGGAATGCCGTTGTGCACATTTTTTGACGTACGTGTATGAGTAAAAGATTTTTGAGGCAAAAGATTTTTTTAATAAATTTTAAATATTTTGAAAATTAAAAGTGCTTTAATATTTATTTAACATTTTTAGAAAGAGGAATTGCATATAGATATCGTGTCGAAAAATGATAAAATCCCAGCAGTTTGTTTTTATGTAGTCGTCTGCTAAACCTTTGAACTCGATTTCCCAAAAACGTAAAAATGGCGTTTATGGCAACCCAATGTTGGGGCGACGGTATAACAAAACAATGATAAATAATAATTAATTAATACAAATTATTAACTATTAAATTATAAAAAATTAACAAAAAACAATTAAAAAACTAACAAAAAACTATTAAAAAAAACTAAGGCAAATTTTTCATATTGTTCAATTTACTGTTGTTTGTGTGTTATTAAGATGATTATATAATGCTTTTTTTAAATTTTGAGGTGTCAAGTATTGGCTTTAATGTCGATGGCAACGAGTTACATACCTAGATGGCATAAACAAAAAAATTGTCTAGATGAATGCAGATAAGTACATAAGGGCGTGATGAGATTCAAGGTTCGGGTAGACTGCGCAAAGTTTAACTAATCGAACAAGTTAGGACGCAGTTTTAAAATTAATTATTTTGTGTAGGTAAGTACAACATCTGGCATTAAAAAAGTTTTCAAAAGTGCATCCTAAGACTAATTGATGGTGTTGAGAAACATGGTCAAACCTTCGCAAGCTAAAAATGTAACGAATGGTCTCAATAAAAGCAACAAGAAGTTTTGGTCATTGACTGAGAGCTTTGAAACCAAGGCTTGTAACAGTACCTGTGAACTAAAGTTGGAATC
This sequence comes from Platycheirus rosarum, assembly GCA_963971375.1. Classification (NCBI taxonomy): domain Eukaryota; kingdom Metazoa; phylum Arthropoda; class Insecta; order Diptera; family Syrphidae; genus Platycheirus; species Platycheirus rosarum. Next base: position 38,263,548 of record OZ020510.1, on the reverse strand, counting down.
GCGATATATACAGGAGCGGAAGGTTGGTCGTGTCAAATTTCTGCTTAGAAATGGAGATTATTTGAGTTTTTGCCAGGTTAAGCGTTAAGCCATTACACATTGTCCATTCGTAGATCCTTTGCAAGTCTTCGTTCATTCTGCATGTTAAGTCATCTAATAAGTTAAAAGGTCTAGAAATATACATTCGGACATCATCTGCATACAAATGCAACACAACATCCTTGCATACTAGTAGTAGGTTATTGATAAACATACAGAATAAAATTGGACCCACAATTAACCCCTTTGGTACCCCAGCCATCAAATCAAACGGGTCAGAGGAGCTGTCACCAACTTTAACTTTTTGACTTCGGTGTTCCAAGTAGTCTTGAATAACCAAAATATGAGTTAAGTTTTGTACATAGGATAGCATGGTTAACTCGGTCAAATGCTTTAGTGAAATCCAACAAGCAGAGCAGTGTCAACATTCCCCGATCATATCGAATTCTTATATCATCTAAGACTTTAACTATTGCCGTAGAACAACTGTGGCCTGTCCGAAAACCTGACTGCACCGAACAAAATAAATTATGGGCTCGCATGTGGTTTGTAATCTGGATTTCTTATAAAAATACATGTATCTGCATATCAAAAAATACTTTTGCCAACAAAGTTTAGGATGATGCAATCATAGCCGTTTCATCAGCTAATGAGCCTAACATGACGTCTTCTTCTTTTGATATAGCGTATAGGTACCCCCTACATTATGTGTATCTCGATTTGAAAAAGAATGTAGAAATATGGTCATTTTTCAGTTTTCGTATAAACTAGTTCTTAAATTTTAATACAGTAGTTTTAAAAGGTATACATTTCAATTCATAGACGGTAGATATATATTTTCGCCTGTCTTGGCAACGGCTTATTAGATTATTTCCAAACCTAGCTAACTTTATGTTGCCGAATTAATTCGGCTCACAAACTTCAACAATAAGTTCTTACCTTTACCCCTTTTTTATTTTTTTTTTATTTCTAATATTTTCATATTTGTTAACTCTAAAGGTGTATGGACACACCATTTATTTTTTTTTTAATTTTTTATTTATTTATTTATTAACTTTGCTTGACATTCACACTAAGAATTAAAACTCTTATTTATAGTGTTGTCTCAACTTGAATTTATGTAAAAGATAAAATTAAATTTAAAAAAAAAAGAAAATTAATTTAATTGATTAAATTTAAATTAAGACATCAAAGAATTACATTAAATAAATTTATGAAGCGAAGTTAACATATCTGTAGTAGAATTAGAAATTTAGAATTTAATAAGAATATATAATAATAAATTAATCTTAATTAGAATATTCACCACCATTAAGTTTTAAATATGGTTTGAAACCAAATAACAAAATTAGGGAGGTTTTACCTAGTTTTGACTGAAAAAGGTTCTTAACTCCTGCTGAACCACCAGACTCTCGAACATGCCTTTTGGAATACAGAATAAAAAAAAAAAAAAAAAAACAAGTATTAAGTCCAAATTGTTCATACATATACATATATGTAACTATGTATATATTTAAATTTGTAAACAAATATTTAAGAGACGTATTTGTGATATAAATTTGTTTCGTCTCTATGTATGTATGTATCCATCCATATATCTATTAATATGATCATTTTAAATTAATAAAATATTTAATATATTGAGTTTGTTTTGTAGAAAAAAAGAACATGATAAAGTGATTATGTAGCTGTTGTTGTTTTGTAGTTTTGTTGTTGATGTTGTTGATTTTGTATTTTGATGTTATGTTTTTTAAAATTCTGTATTTAAGTAAACAAAAATCGTTTTGATGTTAAAAAGAGCGCGCTTTTTTACATTATATTGCAACTTCGAAAAACTTAACTATTGGTGTCACAGACTTTGTTTTGTGCTTAAATAAAAGGAAATTAAATCTGCTACAACTTTTTTCGTAATGAAATTTTTTATGGGACAAGCCTTCAATTTTCGTCAAAAATGGACCATTTTCAAATAGCCATAGATAGGCTTTAATGAGCTGCGGTTAGGCTTAAATGGTTACAAATTTAATGGACTTAAAAAAAGTACTCAGTTCGGTTTGTCAAAAAACGGATAGTTTATGAGTTTTGGACCAAAAAGTGAGAAAAATCTAAGTTGCCAATCTGGATCAACACTAACCTAACTGGTTCATACAACATACCAAAAATTCAGAACTACATCATGTTTTGCGATTTTAGCCTTTTTTAGTCTCCATTTCTAATGGGCTATAACCAGCATTTTGAATTGCAGTATTATGATAAACAGTATTTTGAAAACGTAATTTTGACCACACATTATTTCGACCCAACTCATGACAGCATAATTTTATAATACGGCAATCACCATAAAAGAATTTACACTAATAAGTCCTTACTCATTGAGATCAATGATTAATTGTGTCAATGAAGTTAATAGAATCGGTGAAACTTTCATAAATGATAAAACAATATTGTTTTGAATAAGTTACATTGTCACTGTTATATAACTGTAAACCGAATTAGTAATAAAGTATGACACCTTAATCATTCGTGTACGTTGTTCATTGGATCTAATTTTAATTCAATTCAATCGTAGCATAAACTTAAACATTTATGTACATGGAATTGCTATGTCTGTTCGTTACTGAAGGAAAAGCTCCTTCCTTTCATCCTTGGTTGTTTACTCAACCTTGTTTAAGTGATGCTTTAGAAATACAAGAAACCTGTTCTTCTTTAAAGTGTTTAGGGCTACCGATGTCGAATTTCTATTTCACAATTTGGGTAGCGATATTCGTAAATATATTTTAACATCTGGTAGAAACAAACAAACAAACATTTGTTTGAAACCGTTCGGAAGAAAGCTGCAGATTTTAAATTAAAATTAAGTGAGTCCGGCAATTCTGTCCATCTGTGTATGTTTCTTCATGTCACGCATTTTGGGTAAATGGGTGAAAGGGCCAAAGTTTTTATAAAGGTTTTTTATAAATAACTTGCGAGAGTCTTAAAAAAATCGGTTCTCGGAGAAATTACTCCTGATTTTTATTTGCATACCATAAAGCAAGTTATGGATTCGTGCAAACAAAAATCTAGCAATCAAACATGACATTACGATGATAGAGAATTCGAAAAAAGTGGGTCCGGAAATTCCGTCCGTCTGTCTGTTCGCACTTCTGCAGACTAAACGGATAAGCCGATTTGCTTCAAACTTGGTATTTAGAATTAATTTGGTAGTATCTCGTTGGATTTTTGCTCCAGGTCAAAAAATAACGGTACCTGCCATACAATCTTTAAAAAAGAGTTTGATTTTCTCGAAAACGGCTCTAACAATTTCAATAAAACTTTCAGGGTGCTATTTTCTACAACAATACATCTTTCACTTAAAATGAATCTTTCGAAATTTATTCTATAGCGGTACCTCTACATAACCGGTTTTTTTCAAATGCGGTTTTATCGTTACCCATTATCCCGATTTCAATAAAATTTTGCGCACTGGAAGTCATTTATAATTCATTTAATATCGCATTTCAAAATTTTCAAAAACTTTTCTTTCGATTTTTTTAAATTTTCTAAAAAAATTGGTTTTTGAAATATTTTGAAAACTGGATGATTGAATTTTATTTTAATAATTTTTCCAGATGAAAACTACAGATTTCCTCATAATGACATAGTAGAAAAAAACGAACGATTGCAATATTTTTTTCTTCGGTAGAAATTTAGTTCTCAAACTTAGTTTTTCTAAGAAAACCCTTAAGCTAATTAAAATAAAAGGCACGTCTGGGTCGCACGTACTTGCTCCTGTGTGCTAATCTTTTTCAGGTATATGCGTCTTTTTGACAAAGATTTAATTTTAATGTTTTTTTGACGTGCAACTTCTTTAGAATCGTTGTGGTTTGAAGCTCGACGAACATGCGTCACGATAAAGGGATAAACACATAAATATATAGAATTGTTAGCTTTTGCAGTTTTTTGGTGTATTATCTTTCCACTTATTGTTTACTATTTATAATATAATTTGCTAATAGAAAGATATAAAGGACTTTTTCAGTTTAATTTTCCTTTTTGGTATGGAAAAATTTGAACAACTGGCATAAAGATTCGTGGGAATAAGCAAAAGGGCAATAATGCCCTATGCTATGCTATGAGCAATATCAAATAAAATTTTGGGTAAATTTTTTTATATGAAATCTATAGTTTATACTAGGAGAAAAATTTTCAAAAAATCTACAGATCCGTTTTCAAAATATTCATAAAACAAAATAATTTTTTAAAAAAATTATAAAAAAATAAAAAAAAATGTTTTTGAAAATTTTAATAAGCAATATTATTTAAATTATAAAACATTACATATTTTGAAAATTTCATCAAAATCCGTCAACTAGTTAACGAGAAAGTCTGATTTTAAAAAACCGGTCTTATGGGAGGTACCGTTATAAAACTTTACCTGAAAAATCCATTAAAACATAAAGATAGATTTTGTATAGAAAACATCATTCTGAAAGCTTTATCAAAATCGTAGGAACCGTTTTCGAGAATTGTTTTTTTATTTTAATATATACGTGGTACATATACATATATGCAGCCACTAAGCAATTATCTAGCATAAGAACAAGTTCGTACGACCCAGTCGTGTATTTTTAAAATTTTATTCGACGTTGTGACCGCACATATGAGCAAGTACGTGCGATCTTATTTTTTTATGCTTACAAATTCAGTTTCTAAATTTTAATAAATTTTCTTAAATTCTAAAGTTGTTTGTTGTTCACCCAGTGGAAATTACCCTAGAAGAAAAATGAGTCGACATTTTTTCTGGTTTATTTTTTAAATTAAAAGAGGGAAACATAGTTGAAACTTATGTTATTTATGTTAACACGTTTAAGCAAAACATATTTATATTAACATGCATTGCTAGATCGAATATCATTAAAAAAGAAGGAAGGTATAAGCATTTTTTGTAGATTTTAAAACTGCGCTCGACTGGAAAGGCGCTTTACTGTAAACTGAGCTTGAACTGTCTAGAATGTCCACAAAAATGCTGAATGTAATCTGTATAAAAAGAAAAGTAATCCAATATGGGATGGAAAAGAAGGTTTTAATTGGTTTGAATCGACAGCTGGAGTCAAACAAGGTTGCTTACTAAGCCCGCTTCTGTTTTCACTTTTTACTTGCGATTATAGGTACTAGGGCAAGTTTAGGATTCGTGAATATACAAAAATTTGAAATAACAATCAGACATGACAATACGATTATAGAGAAGCCTAAAAAAGTTAGTTAAAAAAAATGACTGTCTGTCTGTCAGTCTTTCTGTATGTATATTGATCTACGGCCTAAACGGCTAAAGTGATTTAGGAGCGTGTGGACAATTTAAATAAAAGGCTGTACAAAATTAATTTACAAAATATTCGATTTTATTAAAGATAAACTAAATTAATTTATAGTACAAAAAGTTAATTGTTAATCGAGATAATCGAGAAGCAAAAATATTAGAATGCATAAAATGCTGACAGGCTGAAGGCTAAACAAAGAATGACCAATGAAAATAAAGAATACGCAAAATTATGAATTGGTTGCAGATTGTTCAGTGTCGCACTCTTGCGGTCGATTTGTGATGCTCGGAATTAATTAATTGGGTTTCAAATTTGAATATTTGAAATAAAGGATGGTATATATTGTAGACTCCTACAGTGATTACCTTCAAATGTGGTATGTCTGGTTCTTTTGACATTCAATTGACGATTGACAATTTAAATTTAAATTTTAGGCCTAACGGTACCTTCTATATAACCGTTAAGTAAAAGCTTATTTTCTCGAAACGGCTCCAACGATTTTGATTACAAATTTTGAGTTTTTTTTTTGTAGAAATTAGCTATTATTTCATCAAAACCAAATTTCCCCTACCTTTCATATAACGGTTTATTAATTTCCGGTGTTCTCGGTAACGACTCATTGGAAAATTTTATATTTGAAAAGATCTAAGTAGCCAAATTAATTCTGCATACCAATATTATGAATCATATAATTTTTGTATTTAAAATTAATTTTTGATTTTTTTTTTTTGAAAATTCAATATTTTAAATTTTATGATCATATATAGTATTTATATGAGCACATAAGAGGAAGTACGTGCGATCCAGTCGTGCAAATCATTTTGGAAGACAATGCATAGCTTCTTCCAGGAGGAATCTGCTTTGCTGATGTTATAGCATCAAAACACAAATGCATAGGGACAATATCGTCTAATTTACTTCTTGCGGGAACTCCACAAATAATGCCAATTATGATCAATAGACTCCACTCTACCTCACGGTTAATACGGGTAATTCTAATAAAATGATTTTCCGGAATGGAACAGGTAGATACGCACGAGAGGAGAAATTGAGCTGAGAAAATATGCGGAAAATTTTCCGCAGCGAAAATTAGCACAATCCAAAATTTTCTAAATATCATGAAGCCACAAGGGCCAAATATAAGCTCCTTGAAGCGGTGATGAAGTCAATCATGTGCTACGCTTGACCTGGGCCCTATGGCACCAACAACTTATCACTTATCTTTTAGCAACTAATCATAAATTTTGAAAAGTTTTCGTTGCGCTAACAAGATATTTGATAAACATTAATTTAGGTTTGAAAAGTAAAAAGTGATCAACTTATTAGTTAAGTGTTGCACCAAACAAAAAGTGATTAAGTCTAAAAAACACCGATTTGAAAAGTGATTTGTTTATCGAATTGTACCAAAATCATCAAATTCTGTTGCAGCAAAATTAAAATAATGATAATTATTATATATTAGATTAGAAAAAATTGACTTTTCAATGCATTTTAAAATTGTGTTCTTTACTTATAATGCATTAATTCGTAATAATGGATGAAATTTACGAACTTATGTGTTTCATATGTTCTTAATTTATAATTTTAAAAGTCGTTAAGGCTTAATACATTATATTTAAATGTCCTGAATAATACATCCTGTTGCTATAACTATTGCAAGAAAACATAAACTTTAACTAGCCACAATAATGAATGCTAGGTTCTAATTTTTTGTCATAAGGCACAAGTATGGCAGTTTGTATATTAAGATAAGAAAAAATGAATACTATTACCCTAGAATGAAGGGGTTTTTGGCTAACACTAAGACACTAAGAGGTCCTAAATTTACATATATGTTGCAAATATGCCCCATTTTGGAAAAAAACTAATATCTGTATGATATTCAAGGGGATTATATCATAAACTCGATAGAGCCTAACAAAATAAATTGCACGACTGGATTGCACAAACTTGCTAATATGTGCGGTCACATCGTTGAATAAAATTAAAAAAAAAATTTTCAGGGAACATCAAAGTATTTTTTCAATTTTTGTGATTTTTAATTGTTCAAAAAAAAGTACGTAAAATTGTATTGAGCGAAATAATTTAAACGAAATTTTATTACTTTAAGAAATTTTAAAAAGTGTTAGTTTTTTTTTTATCTTAGGACGGTTTTTAAATAAAAGGAGAATTTTTAAACAATTTAAAAAAAATAGAGAAAAAATTAAAAAATGGAAACCTAAGCACAGAAATAACCTACCTTTAAAAACAAAATTAAAAAAAAAAAATCACCTACACGTTTTCAAAATATTGAGTTTTCAAAAAAAAAAAAAATTTATTATTAAAATTAAATAATAAGTTTTCGAAAACGTTTTAATGTGAAATTACTTAGGCAACCTACATCTTCCTGAATATTAATTTTGATTGTAATCGAGAAACCAATTTTCGGGAAAGTCGAAAAGAAAAAAAAATGAATTTGAAGACGATTGGCCCAACCGTTTAAGCTATATTCCAAAATACATCCGTACAGACAGACAGACAACAGACGGACAGAATTTTGCCAGTAACTCAAATATCTTTCTTTTTAATCGTAATGTCATGTTTGATTCATTATCTTAACATTTTTAATCCCTACGAATGCATAACTTGCATTAAACGCAAGTAAAAGTCATAGTCATAAAGTTAATACTCGTAGGTACTGCAATCATTTGGTGCATTCAAATGTCATGTCGGTACGATAGCCAATCTAAGAAAGGTTAGTATTCATTTAGGTTCTTGAAAAACCAACATCGGATAATTTAAATTTGTACGGGTTTTGGCATATATGTTTATGACATTTCTCATGGGGTGCAAAAGTATACCAACGTATTTCGGGTACCTAGCTTCATATCTATGCGTCGAATTATGAATGCGGCCATTTTCTTTTCTTATACTAACAGCATACATATCATCATGCAGATAATGATATACCATTAATGTATATGTGTACACAAATATATACCTAATCCTTCCGCTTTTCCTATATGTACATAAAATGTAGGACTGGGTCGCACGTACTTCCTCTTAAGCGGTATATACACTGATCAAGCATTCATCAAGCATCCGAGAGTGTGTTTGTAAATCCTTTTTCGCGTTGCTTATACACTTATCAAGTCGTCAAGCATTCATTCAAAAACACCGCGCCGGTAAAAAATAAATCCTGATAAACTGTTGTCTCGTCGCTGGCAACACAAAAATGAGAATGAATGCTTGATCAAGCAAGCAATCACGAATAGACACTATGTCAAGCATTGACACCCGATTGAAGAAAAATCAAAACATTTCAACGTTTTCACTAACGTTTTCACTAACACACTCTCGTATGCTTGATGAGTGTATATGCCGCTTTACGAAAATTAAAAAAAAAAAGTCACAATAAAAAAAAATATATTTTTATTCATGGACCAATTTGGACAGGGCTTTCGCAGACATATAGCTGATGTTGTAAGGAGTAACTAAAGCTATTTAATGTACATATTTTCATATCAACAATATTACATTTTGTTTGCGTACTGACACGATTATGTTGATAGTGTTTAGTTACTGTTGGAACCGATTTGTGACGCTGTTTTCGGGTATCAAGAAAATGTATGGTATGCCACAGCAACGCCAGGTGTGTTAGTAAGCTTGTTAATTTGTACAAATTAAGGTAAAATAAATACAATTAATGGACCTTCGTTATTATAGCTAAAAAAATAACGGATGGATCCCCATATCAGACGATCCAGTTGTGGAGTTCATTAAAGCTTTTAAAGGATTTCTAAATCATTGATTTTTTTTATGCAGTAATAAATAACACACAATTATTTAAAACACCTTTATGTGTATTATGATCAAGTAAACTTCTGCTAATAAATAAATTCAAAATATCAGGTTTATTGTGCCATCAAAATAATCACTGGTTTTACTTCTTCAACGCCTCCAAATTAAAAATGGAAACATTTAATAGTCAGTTTCAAAGATTATTACAACTGGTGCCTTAGATATTTAAATAATAGTTAGTTAGTTAACATTACCTAAATGAGTTTTACTCTAAAAAATCTTCTTTTTGGAGAGGATTGTTTGTCACATTTTTATTACGTCATTTTTGACAAACAACAGAACGAATTGGGAAGGGTTTCGTGAAGATTGCGAAGAGGCTATTACACTTGAAGTATCATTGCAAACTCCGTTTGAATTAGAAGAGAGATTTATTAAAATCGTCTAAGATACTGCCTGGAAAAACACTCCGCAAAATAGCAGAAATTCAATTCCTAATGAGCAAAATGTTTCAATTGAAATTAAAGAACTTATACTCGAAAAAAGAAAAGCACGTAAGAAACGGCAGCAATCCCGCGCTCCTCAACACAAAATTATTTTGAATCACCTCTCCAGTAAACTGAAAAATGCAATTCGAGATTCAAGAAACCGTGAGATTTCTACTTATCTCGAAGGTCTTTCCGCAGAAAAAAGTACGAATTACTCCCTGTGGAAGGCTATTAAAGGTGTTAAAAACCCAAGTTACAATTAGCACTAATTCGAACAAACTATGGAGATTGGACTAAAACAGACAAAGAAAAGGCGATCTGTTTGACGGTGAGTAGTTGTTGAATGAACCCGTTGATACTCATTGGACCTTTGAAAACTTCCGAATTCGAAATGTCACATTTTCAGAACTTTTCGACGCTATAAGAAAGTAACAAAAACAAAAAAGCATGATAAATGCACCCATTCTTAAAGAGTTGCCGAGAAAAGCAATCACTAGAATCCAACGTCTGATTAATGCCACGTTTAGGCTTGCATACGTTCCACGGCAATGGAAAGTGGCCGAAATCATAATGGTCCCAAAACCAGGGAAAACTCTTAATGAAAAGAAGTCTTACAGACCAATATTGTATTAAATTTCTAAGTTATTTCAGAAATTATTACATAGGCGCTTAGCCTACTTCCAATTGTAGAAGACAAACGGCTTATTCCCGAACACCAATTCAGTTTTAGAAATAACAGATATAACAAATGAAATTGAAAAATCCCTAGAGGGGAGAAAGATATGCCCAAGCGGGTTTCTTGATGTTTCCCAAGCTTTCCATAAGGTCTGGCACGACGGCTTAAGATTTAAATTAAGACAGGTTTTTCCGAAACAAATATATTATATTCTGGAATCCTATCTGGAAAAAAAACCTGTGTGGACTTACGGAATACAACTTTGGGGTTGTGCCAAACTTAGCCATATACAAACACTGCAAACATTTTAAAACAAAGTCCTCAGAGCAATTATTGGTGCTCCATGGAACATACAATCTTGTACGCCGACTTCGGAGAACGAGACCGTTGGACCTAGTGTAGCAAGACATAACGATAACCGTGTGATTATGCGGTATTGCAGGTCCCCTCGGTGGAGAGCTCCCTACCAAACGTGATTAAACTACTTGGTAAGGCAACTTAGATCATTTGTTCTAAGTTTTTTTAGTGAGTAATTATCTCACACTACCAAAGGTACGGGCCTATGGTGTCTTTAAAGATTTTGTCATCTTTCGCCGTAGAAAAAAAATATTTTTATTGACAAGATTTGTATTATTTATAAGACTGTGCCAACATTATTTTTTGATGTGATTTTTGGTTTCTATCAACGGTTCTTTCTTTCAACGTTTGCTGAAGAATGAGGAATACAGAAGGCACCTTGAATAATTCGATGAATATTTTGAAAGATAACATAAAATGAAAGAAATAAATCAATTTTGTAAAAACAATTTAAAATTGTACTGAAAATAGCAAAGATGTACTTTTGTACTGACGATATCAAATTGTACTGAATTCAGTACAATAGTTAGCCTTTTTCCAACTGTGGTTGGCAATCATACCCTAGGGCTGATCAGTGATCAGCGCATGTTTGTTTTACTTACGTACTTTAATCTCAACGGTACAGGTGGATATAATATGCATAGATAAGAGAAAAGCTAGATGCCCCCAAAATTCTTAATCTCTTTCCTACATAGGTATATGCTAGAAAACCTTACCATCATAATATTGGAGATACGATTACAAACAATCTTTGTGAAGATCTAAACATTTAGTTAACTATTGTTATAATATTAGATATGTATATGTATATGTAGCTACATATGTATGTGCGTATACAATATACATATAATACCGCCAGGCCCTTCAACATAGGTATATTACTTGAAAACCTTCAACCACCTTTTCTGATGCATTTATCGATATACTTACGCTAGCATTTTTGTAGACGATGGTTGGGCAATAACTTTGTGAAATACTTTTTTTCAAAATATTGAATATTTTCATCAACTTGTGCGTTCAGAATGTCAAAAAACAAATAAAAATTCAATTAATTCGGTCCCTTAACTCCTCTAAAATATATGTATATATTGCATGACAACTCCTTGTTATTTTTATACCAGCAAAAATTCCCATATTTTATTTCAATTTTAAGACCTTAACTTTGAAGATCGGAAGCTCAAAACAGCCACATCTTGTCTTTTTAATAATTTCCAATTATAACTGTTCTTCTACACTGAACATCGGTGACAGGAGTCGAACTAAGCAGCCAATTTTAATCGTTTTTCTTCTGTTTTGAAATTAAGATTGCAAAGCTTGTATACGTAGCTCATAGATTAATGTTTGATACATCAAAATAAATGTAATTGTCTTCTTATTAATTAAAAAAAAAATCTATTGATTAACTAGTCGAAAGTAATTGGCTGATATGTGTAATCTTCTCAATATTACAGTTTTCGTACGGTTAATGAAATTCTAGGACTCCAATTTTTTTATCTAATATTAATACTCTATCGTTCCTTAAAATTTCTGGAACAAATCCTTAAAAAAGATAAAATTCTTTTAGTTCCTTTGTGTGAGAATACTTATCGAATTTAGCGATTTTGATAAGATCGTTCAGATAGAATTGGTGGAGGTGTTGCAGTTTTTGTTCGGAAATCCATTCGATCTAAGGTTGTTGCATGTTCAAGGGCAGGATCTCCTATCGACTATATTTTTATAGAAATACTCAGTGGATATGAAAAATGCATTTTAGGTACTATTTACATGCCACCGGCTATAGCTGACTATAGAACAATAGCCGAAGTTAATAATTTAACTCCTAACATTCTTGTTTGTGGTGATATAAATATAAATTTTAAATTCACAGAGCAGCACTCCCGTACAAGAAACTATGAACGCTTTAAATCTCTATTTTGTACATCAATCTGAACCCACGCATTTCATGCCCAACAGAACACCGTCTCTAATTGATGTTATCGCCATTAGTGACCCAAATTTATTGAAATTTTACAGCCGGTTGTCCGTTTCAGCATTCTCATACCATGATTTAATTTTTACAACGCTAAATATAAACATAAACAATAAATATCGAGCAGAAACATTCCAATTATATGACTTCCGTAGCATCAATACTGCTTCCCTATTTGAAGATTTTCTCAGCCTAAATTGGTTACCAATCTACCATACTGCTGATCCAAAACAAACAAGTTGATGTTATAAATGAAAATATAATTTTTTTGTTTGTCAAACATGTTCCAATCAAAACTCGTGTTGTAATAAATGTTAATTGCCCATGGATGTCCAATAATATACTTCAAGCTATATCCTTAAGAGATACTCTTTACCGTCGTTGGAAACGATTTGGTTGTGAAGATATGCTTGGTCGGTACAAAATTACTCGAAACCGTGTGACAATGTTAATACGTAAAGCGAAATTCATTCACTACTCAAATTAATTTGACACCAACCGTTCCTCCAAACACCTATGGGATGAAATAAAAAAATTGGTTTAAGTAAATCATCTCCCTTCATTTGCGATTCTGCAAATATTGAGAAGATTAACCAAACATTTATAAACTCAGTTCCTATAAGAGTGAATAGCTCCTCGCAATTAGAACTACAGTCTAGTCGCGCGGATGCTTTTTCTTTGTCCAATATTGATGTTTATAATACATGTTCTGCAATTTTCTCTGTTAAATCCAAGTGTCTTGGGGTGGATAACATTCATCCTGATTTTGTGAAAATACTTCTTCCCTATTTATGTTTTTATGTGACTCATTTATTCAACACAATATTAACAACCTCTGTTTACCCAAGCCTCTGGAAATGTGTGCGTGCAATACCAGTACCTAAAAAAGGTGAAAGTTCAGACTTTCGACCAATTTCTATTCTGCCCTTCCTCTCTAAAGCTTTCGAATCCATTGTCTCCAGTCAAATAAGATCCTATGTTGAGCACTCTAACCTTATCTTCCCTTTAGATCTGAGTATAGCTCCATAACAGCCCTGTTAAAAGTGTCAGATGATATTCGAACACCGATTGATGATGACAAGATTACTCTATTAACTCTACTGGACTTCTCTTAACCATTTGAATCTGTTGACCCTATTCTTCTATGTAAAAAACTATATAATAACTTTAACTTTAGTAACTCTACAAATAAACTCATCTTCTCGTATCTTTGTAATCGTGTTCAGGCAGTGTCATGTAAAAATAAGTTATCCTCGTTTCTTCCCATCCGCCGGGGTGTTCGTCAAGGTTCAATACTTGATGTTCAACTTTACCTTCATTTTCCCAGTGGCCTTATTGAAGAAGCTGTTTGATTGAAAAGGTTAATCAAGATATATCCGCCTTATCCAGATGGTCTTAACTCAACCAAATACAGATTAATCCAGACAAGTCAAAGGCGATTACAATATATAAAACGTAGACTCTTCCATTCTTCCACCCATTATCTTAAATGGTTCAGGTATTGATATAGTAGAAAGTATAAAAACTTGGGAATTTTGTTTAACAGCAGTCTAAAGTGGAACTCTCATATCAACCAAATTGTTTCGAAGATTTACGGGTCGCTACGGGCCCTATCCTTAAGCAGAAACTGTTTACCAACCGAAGTTTAGCTTAGGCTAGTGAAGGCCCTTATCCTACCTGTAATCATGTACGGCTGTGAAATTTTTGCCAATTCTGAATCTGACTCTTTTCGAAAGCTAAATGTTGCCTTCAACTCAGCAACCCGTTACATCTATAACCTACGAAGATTTGATCATGTATCCGAACACTCCAAGAAAAATTTTGGGATGCAGTCTTAAGACATTGTTAAATTACAGAACGCTCGTCCTTCTTCTTAAAATTATACGAACTAGGAAACCAGAGTATTTATATGACAAACTTTCCTTTTCACAATCGACACGGAATGCAACTATAAGGGCTCCGATATATTCATGCTTAACGTCCCGCAGACAATTTTTCGTTCATGCTGTCAATCGATGGAATAGCCTTCCATTCTCTTTAAGACGTAAGATTGAACAAAAAGATTTTAATTCCATATTATTTATGCATATGCAATTATTCTCACTGTACAGTAGATAAATAAATAAATTAAAAAAAAAAAAAATAAGTCGTTGGTGCAATAGGGCCCTGGACAAGTATGGGATTTCTTCAGTACGAGAAGGTAGACAAACCATAACGCTATTTCATGTTTCGGCTTTCGGAAAATACCCCTATGCATACCTACATGCTACAAAGCAATCCCTTTACATTTCGATTGTGTGTTTTTTTGTTTAATGTGTCTTATTAAAAGCTGAAATTTATTTGGATCGATCACCTGCCTTGAAAATGTTCAGAAGACTATTTTTTTCGCAGAATATTCGCAGCTGTCAGCTTTGGAAGTGTGGAAATTATTTGCTCTCTCACGAGCACTCTCCTACAATCGTTGACGTTCTCTCAGAGGGTAAGGTTACAGAGCCGACTTGGAGCCGTTATAGCGGGAAAACTGCCATCATTTGTGATTGCAGAATACACAGAAAAGAACGCTCTGAACCACATAGGTGGAGTCTTAAGAATTTCCTATTGAAAACAGAGAAGTTCTCTGATAAAACCAAAGGTAGTTTTAATTTTGTCAATCCTGCTTTAAATAAGTCCAGATCTAACCATCATCAGCTGATAAATTGCTTCCGCGATAATTAAGTTGGTCGACATTTTTTTTTATTGAAGTTTCCTGTTGTAGAACGGCCAATGGCCACCACTTAATTTTTTTCCTTCACTTGTTGTGACTGACATATCTGGTTGAACCCAGTGATGTAATTTTTCAGGATACATAGATATCATTGACATAGTTTGGAAGGCAAAGCTTTTGAAACGGTTTCACTGAATGCCCTGTCACTCAACATCTGTATCTGTCAATACATCACCCATCGCAAAGAGAAAAAGTATTGACATCTCCTTGTTGTAACGTCCTGTAGCCAATCGGAAGAATAAGATAATTGACTTTAGTGAAAAAAACACTGGGTTATTGTTAGGTTAAGGTGTGACTGTGAAGTGTGAAATTCTTTTCTAGAATGTTACTGTGTTGCCTCTTGACCTCTTCTTCTTCTTTCCCAAGGAAGAATAAATACAAATATTTAAACAGCTTTAATATCTCCGATGCTATATAATATGCAGAAGGAGAAGATACACATGATTCGAATCCTATAAATACTAAAAAGTATTGTATATATATGAGTAATTTTTTTTTTCTTTGATGAAAATTTCTTGCATAAACGAATTTTTTCTTCCCGATACTCGAACCACACAACCCTTCGGCGAAAGAAGTGTAGCTGGAAAAAATGCTGACACTGCTTGTACACGCAGAAGCAGTTTGTATTGAAACTCTTATTTACGTTACATTTAAGGCAATCAATGGAAAATTATTCAAATATGTAAGTAAACACCGATTGTTTTTGAACCAATAGAGAGTCAAATTTAAGTAAATATATCAATACAATGGGGTGGGAGCTGGGAGCTCGTCTGCTTCTTATTCTTTAAATATTTATACTCAATAACGACGAAATTCGTCAAGCAACCCCAGGAATGTATAAATAATTCATACACCGTTCTAGCAGCGTTTTTGTTAAATTCATATTTAAATCAGGATTTGACGTTATACATACTCTTTCAGTGATCCTAGATATTAAAGTTTATTTAAATTGGAACTCTGGATAACTATGTTAGCTGTTAGCTTTCTAAAAATAAATAATAAGCACTCTATTAGTAAGGAATCCAAAAGTACAGATGTTTTGCCATGGAGTGGGCTTACACATTTCATTTAAACAAGTCCAATGTGTAATGTTTTATAAAAACAAAATTTCAAAAAAATTTGATTTATAACCTTTTTCCATATACAATCCGCAATATTATGTGGAAAAAACGTATATCTTAATTCATATCCATCAAAAGTTATTAATTTTTCAGAACAACTTTTCGCCAAACAATTTATGGCGGTTTTCGAAAATCCACATACCAACGAAGTGTTGGGAAAGAGTGGCGAGTTAAATATTTATATCTGCGAGTGCTATAAACCGAAACAGCAAAGTTCGCAATGCGTTGGCACAAAACAAGAACACATTCCTGTACGTAAAAAAGTATAGAATTCATATCCATGGAAGGGGAAGCTCGCAAACACTTGGGTTCATTCGAAATCTCATAAAATGCTTTTTATAGGCTCTGATCTCTGGCGGTGCTGATGCTGGTGATGTAATAGAACTGAATTACACGAAAATCCGTTTGATGTGCAAAATGTTTTGTAGAATCTTCATCTATTTTTAATCACTTCCGCCACCACCACTGCGCCACCCGAAGTGACGTTGGGGCCGCGGCAGAACAATCTAGCAGATACAAAGAAAAGCGTCTTTTCAACACCAAGTCCCGCCGCTTGTAATTATACCTACGTGTGGACGAAGGCACATGAACAAAATTTTACTTGGACACGCAATCAATGTAAACATAGGGAATTAAAAAAATATACGTGGGGATCAACCCCTGTAGCTTTTATTAGAGGATTTCGCTGTACAAATTGCTTCCATTGTAATTGGATGAAATTGTCCGGTGTGTTTCCTCAAGCTTGACATTATTTTTTTTATTGTGTCACGGAATTGCTGTTGCTTGGATTTAATTGGTAGAATTTTGTTGTTTTGTTTTTAAATATTGTGGCCGTAACCCTAAGTATAAGTAGATGTTGTTTGAACAGTGGCGCACGTGAAAGAATTTTTTTCTTTTTGTAAAGAATGTGTGGCGTGTGGTGTCTTAAAACAAGGCTGGACAACAAAAAAAAAAAAAAAAAAACAGCACCAAAAACATTTTTATTGAAATGTATTTATAAAACAGGGAACATGGTTATGATACCTCAGCAGGAGGTGAAACACTGAAATTGACGTAACACTTAAGTACATATTGTTAATAAGGACATGAACATCGTGCAGAAATTTCAGTCGGAAAAAAGGTTCAATTTTCTTTCAAAGTTACGCACACCTGTACTCTGTCCACAAAAATAAATTATTATTTTCATTAGAAAGGACAAAAGATAGTAGGCAGTAGGGGTATAATTTCAAAAATTTTTTTCCACTTTTTTTTTTAATTGAGTTAAAAATGAGAAAATGTTCTTCAGAAGAGCCCTTGAACTAACAAAGATACTGATCAATCTAGAACATCATATCAATGAAGTCCGGATGTCGGACATATCTAAGCAAAATGTTCATGTAATGAAAAGATGTCATCATATTGCCAGCACTCACGCCGCCGCGCCGCACCGTTTTCATTTTTCATTTAATCTCATTTATTAAAAAAAAAAAAAAAATTACAATGATACATTAAGATTTTAAATCTTTTAGAGCATTTACTGAATAAAAAAATAATGTTGGTACATAATAATATATATGTATAAAATATAAGTAAGAATTTAAAGTCTAGTTATGAATTTAAATAAAGAGAACAAATAAAGAAAATAAGAACTAGGCAAAATATTTTTATGTTAGATTAATGTGGTGCAAAAATAATTCTCTCCTGAAGGACAATCGTGAGGCTATGCGTTGCAATTCATTTGGAAGCATGTTCCACAAACGAATAGCAGAAACGTAAAATGATCGTTCTGCAATGCTGTGATTGGGAAAAAATAAATGTTTCACCAAGGTAACTTGGGCATCCATTGTGGATGATACCATGGAGCCTCAACACAGGCCTGAATTTTAGGTATAGTCATTTAAATCCATTCCTAGGAGAGTACGTCGCAACTGTAACACACTGGAATATCTCGGAACATCATATATGAAACGAACGCAATCATTAAAAGCAACATTCAATCTACGCCTGCACTCACTGTCCAAAGTTGGATAGACAGAATTGTTAAAGGAAAAATATGGCAGTATTAATGACTTGATAAGATGTTTCTTCATATTTGGCAACAATAATGCAGAGGAAGATCTCAAACTCCGTAATCCGGCGTATATTTTCCTTATTGTATCTGAGATTGCTATACAGCATCCTAGGTTACCTACCTTTTATTTTATATCCCAAGTAGGATACATCCTTTACATAGTTAATGACATCATTGTTTAACACGATTGAAGCAAAATCTAAGGGGTCGTACTCGTCTCTAGAGCATAGCATGGCTAAAGATTTAGATGGGTTTATGTTCATCCTGTTTTCATTAGGCCAATTAAAAAGATTATTTAGATCCTCATTTACTCTAGCCTACAGGTCGAAAAATATATATCATTACATCATCAGCGTACATATGGACTTTACAATTCTTAACGACACTAGGTAGGTCGTTTATAAAAAGTGAGAAAAGTAACGGACCCAAAACAGAACCTTGGGGAATTCCCATATTGGTTAAAAAGGGTTCAGAGGTACTTACATCAGTTCGAATTCTGTTAACTCTTTCTACTAAATAGTTTTACAATAACCTCAATGACATATTGGAAAAATTAAAATTCTGTTTAAGTTTAGCAACCAAAATTGAGTGGTCAATGCAAACAAGAGCCTTGGAAAAGTATAATAAAACAATAATACCGAATTTGTCAGAGTCAAGAGAAAACCGAATGTCTGATGTGACCTTGATTACAGCAGTTTCACAATTATGTTTATTTCGGAACCCAGATTGCCATTTTGAGAGCAAATTATGATAATTCAGGTAATTCTGGATTTGGTCATGCATCACTTTTTCTAGAAACTTGCAGGGGAATGATAAGATGCTAATAAGCCTGCATTCAGCAGGGTTAGTAGGGTTCCTTTTTTCGGGACTGGTATGATACTTGCATTTTTTCACCCGTTTGGAAATCTGCCACTATAAAGACAAAAATTGAAAATATGAAGTAAGTAGTTAATTATAATTGGAAGTACAATTTTTAAAAAAATTTGGGGAAATATTATCTGGGCCAATAGCATTAGATTTAACCGATCACAGAATTCAATAAATCGTCGGAATTAATGCAAGCAAAAGAGAATGAATTTTCACAATCAGGCATAGTATAGGGGACATAGTCATTGTATAACCGAGAGAGCAAGTTGTTAAACAGCGATACTTTAACATTCACATCCTGCGAAAAATATATCTCGTTCCATTCAGAGCTTCTATAACTTGCATGCAAATCCTCATAGTTGAAGTCACGATATGACCTGTAGCTGATTGTTCGAAAAACATTTATTTCTATCTATACTTACTGTGTAAGTTATATAAGGAAAGAAATAAACTAAACTAAACTAAACTAAACTAAATTCTTAACTTCAACACATATACATAAAATCAATAATTGTTTTGGATGACTTGTAAGCTAAGGAAGCTGACAAGTTTTCACTTACATATATGCATACCGTTCACTGTGCATACCGTTGATGAAGGAGAAGCCAAGCAGAAGCTAAAAGTATCTCACTAGTCACTACTCATTTATAATAAGTTTTAAGTTTTTAAATAAAGTTTTTTAAAACTAATTATTTTAAATTAATTAATTTTGAATTTGTTAATTAATTAATTAATTTAATTTGTTAATTTGTTAATTGATCATTTTTTTATGTTCCTTACTTAATTATTAATTAATTTATCTTATAAGTTAATTAATTTGTAATTTTTTAATTTGTTTAATGTTTATGTTCCTTATTTACTTATGAAGACTGAAATTTTATTTGTTTTTGGTTAAACGTTTTTTTTTTGATCATTTGAAAACATTCTTATGGTCTTATTTTTGAATAAGTAATTTAAATACTATTTGGAGACCTAATTTTGAAAATTGTTGAGCTTTTATGTCGCTGATTAAGATTTGTATTTTTTAAGTTTTTTTTTTTTAAATAAAATGACATGAATTAAAGTTAACAAATGTTTTCTTTATTTTCAAAACTCTTCTATTCTTCAACAGGTTGAATCAAAAGTCAACTAAGTTTCAATCGTAATTTTCAATACACATCTTTTCCAAATTAAATTTATTATTTATAAAGTAGGTGGGGGTAATAAGGCCTCTCGGCTAATAAAGCCTACATTTCAAAAAAGTAATTTAAGATAGTAGTAGACACTAACGGACAGCCTACTTTGTAGCTAACAGTCATAAATGACTCATCAGACTTGTCGCTACGTGTTCGCTCGCTCATCGTCATCAGAGTTGTGTAATTTATTGTGAGAGGTGGTTTTGGGGTCCAAATAATAAGAAATCATCCTATATTCAATCGTAAGTAGTTTTTATAAAATTACAATAATGTTTATAAATTTGAACATACGTTTTCCTTTACTTATTATTTTGTTTACTTTTTATGTTAAAACATGAATTATAGTTGCAATAATAACTTATTTAATTTTTCTTTACAATTAGTGTAGAATGTAGGTTATTAAGGCCTATCAAATTTGATGGTAGGCCTTATTATCTTCTTTTTTTACAAACATTTTTGTCTTTTTAAAGTTTATTGATCTATAAATATTAATAGAATCAACCATAACTTTAATCAATAAGCTCAAGAGATTGTTAAAGACTGGTTTAAATTTTTTATGAAAAGACATTCAGAAATATCAAGAAGAAAAGCTTAGTTAATGAACCAAGCCAGGGCACAGAAGCCTCATACATTTATTGCTGCAAGTGGTATCATGAGGAGTACTACTCGGCTTATCACCGGATTATATGCAATACAATTTTGAGCGTCCCAAAGGTAAAGGCTTTTATACATAGAAATAATGTCTTGTTTTTAAAGCTTTAAGCAACATTAATTTATTTAATTTTTTTCCTTAATGCATTAAGTATGCCTTATTAGCCTACTATAGTTTAATACGGCCTATTGACAAGGTTCTTGAAAATGTGATGATTTTTTTTAAGTATGAAGTTGCCATATTTTGATATTTTTGTATTCATAACATTGATTAACAATAAAGTTAAAGTTAAAAATAAATCTCCCTTAGCTAGGCCTTATTACCCAAGCTTACCTTAATTGTTAGGTTCACCTTGTAGGTTCGAAAACAAAGAAAATGGATAAAGTTCCTTACAAACCTATATTTTAGCATTTAAACTAATCGCATATGTATGTCTCTCTCTTTTCAATGTTCTAGAGAAATAGCCAGTTGCATTCCTCCCCTTAAACAGTTTCACCGTAATACTCGCACTTCCAGGAATGCCCACCAATTTACCCTTGAGCCCAATTTCGGTCGTACAGTCAAGTACAGAGATTCGTTCTTCAGCCGTACAACTCGAATGTGGAATCTCTTGCCTAACTCTGTTTTCCCCTCCTATTATGATGTTCAGAAGTTTAAAACCAATGTGCATCGGCAACTCCTATTAAGCCCTCTCCTTCTTTTTTTAAGATCGCGCTGTGTCCACCGACATCAAAAGGGTAGCCCAAATCCCTTAAGCGTGTGCAAATTATAAAAAAAAGAGGAAAAGTAGAGTTTTGAAATTATACTCCTCAGTTGATCTCTGTCTTGTGGGGTTTCAATACTTCAAAACTTGTTTTGCAACGGATAGAGCATTAAGCGTGTGGTTATTATGTGGTTAAGGTTCCAACTCAAAACGACGACAAGCCTCTAGGCTTCGGGTTATTCTACTGCATTAAACTAACTAAATGCAAGTTTCGCTAATGAAGTATGCATCTTCCTCCAAAAAATCCAACAATACATCAGGCGTTTGTTAGGATACAAAATCTTGATTTATAATGTCTCTTTCGTCAGCAAATAATAATTAATTCACTTACAGTCACTTAAAGATTATAACAAAAAGCAAAGGACTAAAGACGCTTCTCTGTGCACCAACTTTGTCTGGGAATTCTTCGGTGACTCCTACAGGGGATCTTACTTTCATCTTAACCTGCATGCACACCTCTATGATCGTCCGCACTTAGATTTTCGGAACTTTCGGAACAACCATATCAGACTCAACCCACAACACTCAAGTTGAAGTGTGTTGTGGGGTACACGCGTATCGGCTAGTCTTCCGCAATCTCTATCTTTTTTTTTCTGTATAATAAGTGATTTCAAAGTCAAAATCTCTTATAAATTGACAGAATTACACAGTGTGGATATAGTTGGCATTTTATATATAACTTTTTGAAATATTTTGTGTCTATACAAACAATTAAAATGCATTGCCTTTGTGAAAGAAAAGTCGATCGAAATGAAAGCAAACTCAAGTGCAATATATGCAATATTACTTTTCATGTAAAGTGTGTAAATGTGTTGGCCGCTGAACTCGAAGCAGTTAAAAAAAACCGTAAGATCTGGAGGTGTCCAAAGTGCAGTTCTGTGCGAAGAAGTTCTCTCTGTAATGAAAATACTCCCCTCTCTTCTGATAAAAAAAGTCATGCTAATACCCAACAAATCAATGAAAATGAAAATAAACCAAAAAGCATCACAATTGAAATGGTGTTTAATGAACTTATTGAATTAAAAAAAGCTAACCAAGATTGCCTAGCAAAACTATCAGCATTGCAAAATGAAAACAGTGAACTTAAAACATCTGTGAGTTTACTACAAAAAAGAATTAATTTCTTAGAACAATCGAATTTGAGAAACACAATTGAAATATGTAATCTGCCTAGTGCTGACAACAACACAGCTCTTGAATCCGCGTTGACAATCGTTCGCAATGGTGTGGGCTATGAGCTGAATGAACACGATATAGACTCTTGCTATATAAGAAGAATAAAAACAAAGAGAAATGGAACAAATTCACCAAATTCTCCAGCCTCTTTTGTGAACATCTTGTCTCTTCGTCTTAATCGTCACATCATTAAAGAAAAAATAATGAAAATGAAATACAAAAAAAAAATTACAACACAAATTCTGGGTGACGAACAGGATGGATCGGAAATCTTCTTCAATGACAGCTTAACACCTTACACCTGTGCACTCCTCAACGCCACTAAGCAGATTAAAGTAGAAAAAAAATTTAAGTTTCTATGGATAAGGAATTGCATAATTTTTTTGCGTAAAAATGAAGGTGATAATGTCATCAAAGTGAGGTGTCTTGAAGACCTCAATAATATATAAATAAATAAGATAAAATGATTAATAATACCAACAATTATAAAAAAAATTATGCAACTCCGCTTTATTCTAAATTTTTGATTTTGCAAAATATAAGAAGTATGAGATCTAATTTTAATTCTCTATTGGCTCATTTAAATGCTTTAAATCTTGATACTCATTTTATTGTATTAACAGAAATATGGTTGTACGACTATGAATTATCTAATTATTCTATTCCTGGATATGAATCTTATTTCAATTGTAATAATTCTTATAGCGCTGGTGGTGTTGCCATTTTCATAAAAAAAGACTTCGAATGTAAAATTGAAAAAGTGAGTTTGAATAGTGCCGATCTACTTAAAATTGAGTGTAACATTTGTAATGAAAAATGTACTATTTTTTGTATATATCGTTTGCATGAACGTAACCTGAACAAAGATATTTTTATAAATCATTTAAATAACTTACTTAAAGATGTAAAGACGAAGAATTTATTGGTCTTAGGAGACATAAACATTGACATTCTTAACAACAACTCTGTTACGGACAATTATCTTCTTTCAATGTCGTCTTTTGGTCTAAAAGGTTTAGTTTGGGAACCTACGCGTATTACAGAAACATCTAAATCATGCATTGATCATGTGTTTGTTAGACTGAACTCAAAATTCTTGCATCAAATGTCAGCGGAAGTTCTTGATTACAAGATAACAGATCACTGCATGGTTTATCTGTCCTTCGACCTACCTCAGGAAAAAGTAACTTACAAATACATACCGTTTCCTATCACACATAAAATAAATTATGAAAAACTAGTTACTTGCTTAAAATTTGAACTATGGGGTCTAGTGTATGCTGAAAATAATCCCTCTGATGCTTATGATATCTTTATGAAAATTCTACAAACTCATATCAAAAATTGTACTGAAGTTGAGTCTCGAAGTAGGAATAATTTGAAGCGTCTCAGGCCATGGATGAATGAAGGTTTATTGACAAAAAATTCAAAAAAAAATATTATCAGGAAAAAGTGTAAAATCCACCCTAATAATCAAATGCTCAAAAACTACTTCATCAAATTAAGTAAAGAAGTACAAGAAAAGGTTAAAACAAGTAAGGAATCTTATTATTAAATAAATTACAAAATTGCAGAGGAAACATAAAGGAGGAATGGAGATTTGTAAATAGTATTCTGAATAAACAAAACGAAAATGAAAAAATTTTTAAAATTGAAGTTGAAGGCGAAGTAGTTTCAGAACCAGTCGTTATTGCAAATCAATTCAATAAGTTTTTTGCTTCCATTGCGTCAAAATCAAAACCTTCTATTTCACAAACTAATTGCGAATGTAATTTTTTGGTGGACCTTATTGATGACTCTCATCAAACAAATAGTTTTGTGTTTGACCAGTTTACTGCACTTGAAGTCCATAAACAAATTCTGTCCCTCGATAATAAGAAATCAAGTTCTTCTGATAGCATTACTAACTGTCTACTTAAACAAATTTCTTTCTTTGTTGTTGATGTTCTAAGTCATCTGTTTAATCTAAGTGTTTGTTGTGGAATTATGCCTTCATCTCTTAAAACTGCTGAGGTCATTCCGCTGTTCAAAAAAGGAAATCGAAGATTATTGACTCAGTATAGACCTATTTCAATACTTCCGACACTTTGCAAGGTATTTGAAAAGCTAATAAAAATGCGCGTTATGTGTTTTTTAAATAAAAATAAGTTTTTTAGTAACGATCAGTTTGGTTTTCTCGAAGGCAGATCTACTGAAGACGCAATTTTGAAGCTTTGTAGTGAAATCTATGACAGTTTTAACAATAATTCCAATTGTTTAACTCTGTTCATAGATATGACCAAAGCTTTTGATATGGTAAATCACAACATACTTTTGAGTAAACTTCACAAAGCGGGCTTTAGAGGTGTAATTTATAACTGGTTCTCGTCATATCTATCAGGACGAACTCAGCGTGTAAGACTTGATGGTGTTTTTAGTGATCCTACTTCAGTAAATATTGGTGTACCTCAAGGATCAGTTCTGGGACCAGTTTTGTTTCTTATTTACATAAATTCCATATTCAAGCAAAACCTCAACAGTTTGATCACAGCTTTTGCTGATGACATGGCTTTTTCTTATGGAAATAATAATAACTTATTTGAATCTGTCATATGTCTTCAGAAGGACTTACAAATACTACGACAATGGTTTGCAAAGCATGAATTAATAATAAGTGACAAAACTAAATTGATGGTGTGTAATTTAAAAGGCCCTTGTCCAGTTAACTGCGACACAATTTTTCATTCTTCTTCTTGCCAGAAACTATCACTATGTGCCCATACTTGTGGTAAGCAAAATTACTCTGATGACTTGTCTTGCACTTCGAGCTGTTTTCAAAAAGAGGGAGTTGAAAGTTTTAAATATCTGGGAATCTTAAAAGATAGAAACCTTAATTGGAAAGCTCATGTGGATGAGCTTAAAAAATATATGTTGGCTGTTACTAGCAAATTATATTTACTTAAACCACATTGCAATAGTAAAATACTTTCAATGGTATACTACGGACTTGCGCACTCTAAGCTACAGTATGGCATAGCAACTTGGGGAGGGACCTATAGTAACACAATTGATGTATTAAAAACAGCACAAACAGCAATAAAAATAGATTGACCTCAAGTTGGTCTCTTTTTTGTAACCTTCAGATTCTACCAATAAACCATCTTTACATCTTTAAGGTACTTAAAGTTTTTTTTTACGTAGTGGCTACAGTACAACCCTAAGGAGTTCTAACTCGTACAGTTTAAGAGTAAATACATTGGGACTTGTTCAAATTCCGATTAGTAATAAGACTCACTACTAAAAATTCTATACAGCAACTGCACCTTCGCTCTTTAACAAATTACCGCATAAAATAAGATTGTTGAGAATTAAGACATTGTTCTTAAGAAAAGTAAAAAATTGGCTTTTTAGTCAAGATAATTCTGCTGTCAAATTATTGCTAAACTCCTCTTAATTCAATGAAATGTTCGATTACAAATACTAGTAAGATCTTATTTATTTTTGTTTTCTCTTTTAAGATATGCATTTTTCATTTTAATGAATTTCGCTTTCAATACAAACCCCACACACATTATTTAAAAAAAAAATTGTTAAATTATTTAAGAAGGATCATTCACCTCTAGCCTTTTAAGTGCTACAGAATGACACCGATTTATTCTTTTTTCAAAATGTTAATATAATTATTACTTTGATTCTCTCTTACCTTACTTTGTTATTATTATTTTTATCATTTTTGTTAACTGAATAAATAAATTACAAAAAAAAAAAAAAAAAAAGATTTCTTTTATATGCATACATATTTTTATATATATTTCATCAAAACCGTTTGAAGCGTTTTATGTGTGTTAGTCCGAAAACAAAAGTTCTTAGCTTTTCTAATTGATTTCCTTGACGGTTTAAGCTCCAGTTGATTACACTTTCGTGCAATGCTTCTAGAAATTGCCATCTTAATGTTATGTACCTAAGTATGTATGATTGTTATTTCGAATAACGGTGTATCAAAGGCAGGAACCTGCCGACAACGCTTTATCTTTTCACTTAAATATCCGTTTTAATTTCTTCGCAAAACTTAAAAAAGAACAACTGAGCTTTTTGAGCCAACGTCGCAGTGAAGTGAAGCTTTTAAGTTGATGATGATGCTATTGAATAAGAAAGTGGTTGAATTTGATCCATGCATTGGCTAATGTCGACCTTAAAAGTTAATTTCAGGTTATTTATATAGGACTTCCGATAGGGAACATTTTTCAAACTAGCTGTCATACTAATAAAGTGTGTTTGACTATTTTGGTAAATCACCATGCAAACGCTTACACCAGAACAACATTAACAAATCGTGGAAATTTATTTTCAAAATCCCCGCTCTATTTACCAAACTTAAAGAGCACTTCGTTAAGTTCGCTTTGGTGAAAGTAAGATTATTGCTCTTGATATCTCCAAGGCATTTGATAGAGTTTGGCATACAGCTCTCATATCGAAAATTCGTGCTTTTGGGATCGTTAATAATCTTGTTTGTTGGATTAGAAGCTATCTTCTGGACCGTTCAATACAAGTTGTATTGGACGGATTCAAGTCTGATTCCCACAAAATAAATGCTGGTGTGCCCCAGGGCTCTGTTCTGTCTCCGACTCTTTTCCTCATTTTTATAAATGATTTTCTGTCTGTTACTTCTTCAGCTTTTCATATTCGTTCGATAATAATTCACGTCCTTCGCCTTCGGACGTACAATTGCAACGGTACTGTATGTCAAGCTCATTAAACTCCGATTTATACAGCATTGTCAAATGGGGTAACAGGACTACGAACAGGAATGCTGTCTGCTGTCGTTAAAGCTAAACATACCCCCAATGCCATTGTCCATGGATGGCACTTACATCGAAGAAACTGAAAAGATCTTAGTACTCGGTATGTATGTGTGTCAACGACGACCTCCGTTGGAATGGCCATATATTTGAGGTAGCTAAAACTGCTGCTAAGTGCTTAGTTTTTCTGTATCAATGTAACAAGTTTTTTCCCCTTTTGATCTGGCTACAATTTATAAAGCGTGTACGCCCAAAACTTCAGTACAACTCGCACCTCTGGACAGGTGCCTCTCAAACATCGCTACACCTGCTCGATAAAATACAAAATAGACCGTTAAGATAGATAGGAAATACAACTGTCTCTGAAACAATTGCCCCTCCCAACTAACAATTTATCTTGTATAAGGTTAATTTTTTTGAATTTGGCAAGTAATTGCTTGCATAGAGCCTGTATAAGGCAAACGTTCGCCAGCCACACATTTTAAACTTTGACAATTGAAAGAATAGTTGTTATAAGGCCTTAAAAAATAAGTTTGGGGAGCTCTATGCGAGGCTTGTAGATAAAGGTTCAAAATGGCCGGTATAAGGCCTTCCGAAGATGTTTACTGAAAATTAAAACATATAATTGCTGCTATAAGGTTTTCCACGACAAGTCAATGCAAACAGCTTTTGTAACGCTTAACTATAAAGATCTTATACAAACTGAATTAATTTGCTAATATCAAGAGTCTTATAAATAAGTTTTTATAAATAAAATCAGTTGTAAATAAAAAGAGAAAGTTACAACTGAATATTGATAAATAGAAAAGAAGTGCTAACAAAAATTATATCTTAAGTTCACATAAATGAATTCAAATACTAACGTGAAGTATATGGTTTCAAAGAATTCACCTTTGAATTTATCTTTCTCAAATGACAATTTAGCTTGATTTATAAAACCCAATTGTTTCGTTTTATTAAGTATTAGATTGTATAATGAGCTAATATGCTTAAAACTTTAGAAAGCCACACAATTCAAAGTTTGACAATTAAAACAATAGCTGCTATAAGGCCTTTAAGAGTTAGTTTGAAAAGCTCTACACAATGCTTGTAGATTTTAAAAATGGGCTGTATAAGGCCTTCCATAGATGTTTACTAAAAATTAAAAAGGCCTTATATAAACTAAAAAATATTTGTTTAGTCGATGATTGATATTTATTTTCCCAACCGTGAATTGGTGTAGAGGTAGAGTACTGGAGTGTAACGAGAAGGACTAACGTTCAAAACTCAGGTAAATAAAAACATATCACTTTTATAATTAAAATAAAATTTGAATCGTTCCAGTATTCAGTAGAAAAGTCAGTTTTGGCAACTGCTGGAAATATAGCTAAAAACGGCAATACAAATAATGCAATAAAAACTAAACACTTGAAAACAAAACAAAAATAATGTAATTTTTGTTTAAACAAATCCTAAATCTGCTTTTTTGTGCTAAAAAATATCTTTTTTCCTTTAAAAACAAAATATTGTAGGTTAGCAAGTACTTTTTTGTTCCTGGCAATGCAAAATAGCCTTTATATTAACATGAGGCATGATATTAGCAAAAGCTGTCAGTAAATGGCTGTCATTGAAAGGCTTTGGGAAGGCCTTTTTATAATATGCAGAGTAGGCTTTTAGCATTTAGCTGTCACAAAATGGCTTGCTCAGACAAGCTAATAACATTTCATGAAAAGCTATTTGCTGCTATAAAACCATTCAACAAAAGGGTTATATCAGTTAAATAGCTTGTGTAATATGCGCCAAAATAACTTGTATAAGGCCTTTTAATGTTACTATAGCAGTCAGAAAATAGCTTGTTTAGAATCTTATACAAGTTAAATTGTTAGTTGGGCTCTCGAGCACTGACGCAATATTTCATGTCTTTCCTTAATTTATCGTTTCTTTTATAAATAAATTGCACGACTGGATCGCACCGTACTTGCTCATATGTGCGCTCACATTGTCGAATAAGATTTAAAAAATAAGTAACACTAAAGTAGAAAAATAACTCTCTGAACTTAAAAAAAGTTTCAAAACCACAACACTTAACGGTTTTTAGTAAAAATGGAGTACGCCATCACACGTGTTGTATAATAACGAATTTATGAAAGAAGTATTGTGAAAACTGCAGGATGGATTTTGATAAAATCCTGTTTTTTATTTTTTTGATTTTTTTGAAAATTTGCTATGCAGTTTTTTAGGGTTTATTAATATACACGTGACTATAAAATTTTAAATTATTTTTTTTGATTAGTATTAAAAATTATAATTTTTCAAAAAAAAATTCATAAATTAATTTTAATTTTAGAAAAAAAAGTTATTAAAAATGTTTATATGTAGAATTAAGTGTGCTACCTAGATCTTCTATAGTATTAAATTTGACAGAAATCCAAAGAGCTGTTACCGAGAAAGCCAAAAATTATAAAAAAACCGTTATATGAAGGGTACCGTTAATAAACTTTTCCCGTAGATTTGGTTCTGATCAAATGATAGCCAATATCAACAAAAAAGTTCTCAAAAATTTTGCATTTTCGAGAAAAATAAGATTTTCTTAAACGGTCATATGGCAGTTCCCGTTATTTTTAGGCCTAAGAATAAGATTTCAATTTCCCCCCTGGGAATGCCAAAAGAATCACACACACCAAATTTGAAGATAATCGCTTTTGTGTCTATCACTTCGATATGACCGTAATGTCATGTTTGATTAGTATCTCATTTTTTTATATTCACGAATCCTAGACTTGCATTATAGCCATCAGCTGCATTCCTCCCCTTAAAATTTTCACCCGTAATACTCGTCACGCAAGGAATGCTCATAAGTTCACCATTGAGCACAATTTCGGACGTCCGTGAAATATATAGAGATTTTTTTTAAGCCGATCTACACGAATTTGGAATAGTTTACCCAGCGAGGTTTTCCCTTGCCATTCCAATTTCCTACTAACCTTCCACTACTCGCGCAGTACTTTTAACATTAGAAGGACAAACGATTTATGACCACATGTACACTTTTTTGGATAATATTCATCCAAATCGAGCCCGTACCGTGCGTACAGAAGAAGCAATCGCCGCTGTAGAGTAGAGTGTGACAGAGGACCGACGAAGTTATCAGTTACTCGGTCTCTCGGTCCACTACTTGGAAAATGTTGGAGGAAAAATCTTGGCCTACGTCCATATAAGATCCATCAATTGCGCCTGTGTTCGGTGAATGGGCTGACAATCAACCGGGAGTTAGACCAGATTTTTATCGTCAAATTATCTTCAGCGATGAGGCTCATATCAGGCTTAACGGGTGAAAACAAGCAGAATTATCGTTTTTGGAGTGAGCACAATCCTCATGAGATTCTTGAGACTCCATTACATCCCCAAATAAATTGCACGACTGGATCGCATGTACTTGCTCATATGTGCGGTCACATCGTCGAATACATTTAAAAAAATTCATGACTGGGTCGCACGAACTTGTTTTTATGTTAGATAGTTGCTTAGTGGCTGCATATGTATGTAAGTTTTATCCAATGAACCTCTACATAAAGTAAGTCTGTTCTGAACCACTGAAATATCACGAACAAGACCTATACAAACAGAAGTAGAATTCATGTTAGAGATAAGAAATAAAGTAACAAAATAAACAATAATCCTGAACATACAACAACGATATGCTCAAGATTATTCTTATCTAGTGTAAACGGACTTCCATGAAGAAAGTCACGTACGCACATCCACAATACGATACCTATTAAATTGTTATAAATAAGCCCAAGTGAAAAACAATAGACAGATCTAAAATTGACGTAGGACTCGCTACAAGTAATATAAGAACTATTTAATATATTTGAATAAAAAATGAGCCTTTCTCTATGAAACTCGCAGTTTCTTTTTTAAAATCAAGTATTAAAATTTGTATATAAAGGGTGTTTTTTAGACGTGTGGTTTTCAAGAAGAAATAAAACGCATATAGTTTAATGTTATGGCCAAAAATTTGGCTTGATTATAAAGATAAGGGTTTGCATTATGTTTTAAAAATGATTTCGGAGAAGTGGCTGGTTCGAATAAATTCCAGCCGAGGCCCAATTTTGTGAAAATCGGGATCGGTGGCCATCTCGTTTTGGGCCCACTCACCGAACGTGTGACGCGCTTGATGGTCGTTCGGTTTCAATTCTTGCACGAGTTGGATTTTGTAAGCCTGCATAGCAAGATCTTTCCGCAAAATCTTGCATAAAGTGGATGGGCACATCTCCAATTGTTGCGCGCGATGGTGGATGGACTCATTCGGGTCTTTTTCGATGCTCTGCTCCACCGAAACAAACCGTTATTTTGGTAATAAATTTGCACAATTTGCAAACTTGTTCGGGAGTAAGTCTATTCATTATGAAATGGCAAACCAAACTGAGCGTGAGCATAAATCAAGTGACAGCTGTCAAAAAGACAAATTTCGGAAGAAGTATTGCCAAATTGAAAACCACACATCTATTAAAACAAAAACAAAAAAATATTTTTTTTAGAAAATTCTTTCATTTTTTAAATTAGCTTAAAAGTTTTTTTCGGAAAAACTAAGTACGCAATAAAATTTGAAAACTTAATGTCTATCGAGGAAAAAAAATATTGAAAATCGTTCGACCAGTTTTTTTAAAAAGTGGTTTATTTTGAAAAATTTTCCGAACAAATATTAATTTTTTTTTCTAGTATGTCATTAAAAGGAAATCTGTAGTTTTCATCTGGGAAAATTATTTAAAAAAATTCAATCAACCCAATTTCAAAATATTTCGAAAACCAATTTTTTTTTTAGAAAATTTCAAAAAATCGAAAAAAAAAGTTTTTGAATATTTTGAATTGCAATACTATTTGAATTTTAAAATTGCAAAACTTTATTGAAATCGGGAAAATGGTTTACGATAAAACCGCATTTGAAAAAACCGGTTATATGATAGGTACCGTTATACAACAAATATCAAAAAAATCGTTCTAACTGAAATATGTATAGTTGTAAAAAAATAGCACCCTGAAAGTTTTATCAAAATCGTTAGAGCCGTTTTTGAGAAAATCAAACTTTTTGTTAAAAATTGTATGACAGGTACCGTTATTTTTCGACCTAGAGCAAAAATGAAAAACACCGCCGAGATATACCTATAAAATACTAAATACCAAGTTTGAAGCAAATCGGCCCATCCGTTTAGGCTGTATAGGCGTGAACAGACAGACAGACAGACAGACGGATGGAATGTCCGGACCCACTTTTTTCAACTTCTCTATTATCGTAATATCATGTTTGATTGTTAGATTTTTTTTTGCACAATCCATAACTTGCATTTTAGTACCTAAATCGCAAGTAAAAATCACTGTTTGGTGCGGTTTACATGAAGTCGTCATCGGCACATTTGTCTTTAAATGCGAAACCGGTGCCAACATTATCGTGAATGTCGAACGCTACAGGCAAATCATCTCATATCATAGGAAATCATTTGAAGGAAAAATAGTTTCAACAAGATAGCGCTGTATGGCAGCGCATGCAACCATCACTTTGTTGAGCCAAATGTTTGTTGACCGAATCATTTCAAGAAATTGACCTGTGCTTTGGTTAACTCGGTCGTGTGATTTGACACCTTTGGGTTACTTTTTGTGGTGGTACGTCAAATCTCTGGTCTATGCTGATAAACCAGCAACGATTGATCACTTAGAAGCCAACATTCGACGAAATAAGACCGAGTATTCAGAAAAAGTGGGATAAAAATGGATCGACATGATGGTTCATAAGGCGCAGTCGCGGAGGGCAGAAGCCAGACATTATTTTTAAACATTAAATGCATTGAAATTTTTAAGCATAGGTATATAGCTACAATTTTGATAATTGGAATTTGCTGTGTTCGATCGAGGAACGAAACTGCCCTAATAATTTTATTGTCAAAGTTAAAAATATTAAAAAAAAACTGAAATATTAAGAACAAATAGAACAGCATGACGGCGCCATGATGTTTTGTATAAAAATAAAAATCCTATTCCCATTGGCTTCAAAGTACTATTTGTTTTCTTCTTTCTCGTTTCCAAATTACAAGGTGCATTCTTCTTCAATTCATAAATAATATATGTGACTGAGTGAAACAATTAACAAATTGGTTTATGGAATGTGAAAGGAAAAAGGATGCATGGGGATATGGTATGGGGTTAATGCCACTGAATCAACAAAAAGTGTAGGTATAACTGTATACGGTAAAAAATAAAAAAAAGAAAGCAATCAGAAAACATTATCTTCTGTTTTGCTCTTGTAGGGGTGGGCTTATAGTGTGACCTTGTTGCTGGTTGTCTCATTTTTGATTCTTATGCTAAAGCGGCAACAGACTAACTAACAATGGTTCTTCCCGTTTGATTTTAAAAATAATAAATGGCGGCTTGTAGAAATAAAAATAAATTGCACGACTGGATCGCACGTACTTGCTCTTATGTGCGGTCACAGCTTGGAATAAAATTTGAAAAATATTAAGGAAACTTCAAAGATTATATTCGATTTTTCTGACTTTTGATTGTTTGAAAAAATTACGTAAAATAGTTTTCAGCGGAAAATTTAAACGCCATTTTATTTCTTTAAAATATGTGAAAAAGTGTGAATTTTAAATAAAACGGTGTTTTTTTAACAACTTTTTTTTAAAAAATTAAAAAAATAATTCAAGCACAAAAATAACGTACATTTAAAAAAAATTTTTAACTTTTCAAAAACATATTTTAAAATTTCTTTGTGTTGACATACACAAAGAAATTATAAAATATGTTTTCGAAAAGGTTAAAAAACAGTAGTTTATACTAGGAAAAAAATAAAAAAAAAATCTATCGATTCATTTTCAAAATATTCAAAAAAACAAAAAAAAAACTTTTTTTTAAAAAAATATTAAAAATTCAAAACATTTTTTTTTTGAAAATTTTAATAGACGATATTATTTGAATCATAAAAAACTACCTATTTTTATAAATTTCATCAAAATCCGTCAAATAGTTAAGGAGATAGTCTGATTTTAAAAAACCCGTCATATGGGAGGTACCGTTATAAGTCTTTTCCTGAAGAAAATCCATTCAAACCAAAAGATATATTTTGCGTAGAAATCATCACCCAGAAAGTCTTATCAAAATCGTAGGAGCCGTTTTTGAAAAAAACAAGTTTTTCATTAAAAATCATATGGCAGGTACCGTTAATTTTACAGTTAGAATGCTAATTCCAAAATCTCCTCTGTAGGACGTTATAATACTACAGTGTACTAAGTTTGAAAGCTCTAGGTGCTTTGATTGTTACGAATGCATAGCCTGCCTTATAGTCCCTATAATCGTAAGTAAAAATTATTTTTATACTTGCTTGAACTTTTGATGTAAGACACTTTCCGTCGAGCAGGTTATTAAATAAGGAAAGTAACCCATCTCTAATGGAAAAGATTCGGGTGCTCGAGAGACAGTGTTTTCGCACTTGTGTCGGACTTTATAGAACACCAGAGTCGGAGTACAAACACTATTATTCCAACGAGGTTCTATACAACGGGGCCATTATAAACAGGATAGATAACTTTTTAATTAAGCTCATTCGCGGACATATTGCAAAGGGCGATGACCTCAGCTAATGGACAAATCTTCGGGGCTTACTACCCCAAGATGAATATTTTGAAAGTACACGTTCGAGTGGTTTTATACCGCCCGAGGCTTTTCTATACCTTGATAGTCGAGGGCTGATTCAGGATAGATCGGCGGTTTCGTTGATCTACCACGTGGGCCGCAAATCAGTCGATAGGCGGCTCCTCTACGACCGAGACATAGTCGCTGGGAGCGAAGCAGAGCGCCTCCGTTCCAATAGGGCCGTGCCCGACTGGGATCGGAAGGAAGCCCCTGATCAGGTCCACCAATTCTGGTGGCTCAGTTAAAACTGGATATTTTCAGTCGACATCATAGACGGCCTATGGCCGACCTACATTTATCTTTAAGTATCTTTAAGTTAGGTAGGGCAGTTGTAGCGGCACCAAAAAAAAAATTATAAAATTTCTAAAATACAAAAAAAATTATAAAAACAAAAATCCAACAAAAATTTTTGTTTTTAAATACAAAAAAAAAAGCTTTGGCTGTTCTAATTTTAAGTATTTAGGTTTATTTTAAGTAATTTTAAGTTTATTTTTAAGTTAGTTTTAAGTAGTTTAAGATAAAGCTCGATAGAGGAAACCCAGTTTTTTACTTGCGATTTAGGTACTAAAATCCAAGTTTTGGATTCGTGCAAAACAAAAAAAAAATCTAACAATCAAACATGACATTACGATAATATAGAAGTCGAAAAAAGTGGGTCCGGAAATTCCGTCCGTCTGTCTGTCTGTCTGTTCGCACCTCTACACCCTAAACCGATTGGCCGATTTACTTCAAACTTGGTATTTAGTGTTTATTTGGCCGTAACTCGGGGGGTGTCGGAGAATAACGGTACATGTCATACAATTTTTAACAAAAAGTTTGATTTTCTCGAAAACGGCTCTAACAATTTTGATAAAACTTTCAGGGTGCTAATTTTTTACAACAATACATCTTTCAGTTAGAATGAATTTTTCGAAATTTGTTCTATAACGGTACCTCTCAAAGAAACGGTTTTTTTCATGTGCGGTTTTATCGTAAACCATTATCCCGATTTCAATAACATTTTGTACACAGGAAGTCATTTATAATTCCATTAACCTTGTATTTCAAAATGTTCAATAACTTTTGTTTTCGATTTTTTAAAGTTTTCTAAAACAAAAAATTGGTTTTCGAAATATTTTGAAAACGGGTTGATAGAATTTTTGTTAAATAATTTTCCCAAATGAAAAGTACAGATTTCCCTATAATGACATAGAAAAAAAAATTATATTTTTTCGAAAAAAGTTTTTGAAAAAAAACGACTTATTAATATTTTAATATCGAACGATTTTCAATATTTTTTTTTCCTCGATAGATATTTTAAATTTGTATTGCATACTTAGTTTTTCCGAAAAAAAACTCTTAAACATTAAAAAAATGAAAGAATTTTCGAAAAAAAATTTAATTTTTTATCTTAAAAAAA
Organism: Platycheirus rosarum; assembly: GCA_963971375.1. Taxonomy (NCBI): domain Eukaryota; kingdom Metazoa; phylum Arthropoda; class Insecta; order Diptera; family Syrphidae; genus Platycheirus; species Platycheirus rosarum. The sequence goes on along the minus strand of OZ020510.1, from coordinate 38,226,535 downwards.
GGGTGTTTTTTTTTAGACGTCTGGTTTTTAATCTGAAAATCCTTTTTTCGGAGTTGGCGTTTTTGACAGTTGTCACTTGATTTATGCTCAGTTTGGTTTCCCATTTTATAATAAATAGATTTACACCTGAACAGCGTTTGCAAACCAAAACGAGATGGCCACCGATTCCGATTTTCACAAATTTGGGCCTCTCGGCTGGAATTTATCAGAGCCAGCCACGGCTGCCCGAAATCATTTTTAAGACATGATGGCAAACTCTTATCTTTTTAATAAAGTCTTGGCATAACATTAAATTATATGCATTTTATATCTTCTTGAAAACCACATGTCTAAAAAAACACGCTTTATATACATACATAATGCTGCCAATAAGCAATTATCTAGCATAAGTTCGTGGGACCCAGTCGGGCATTTTTTAAATTTTATTCGACGATGGACCGCACATATGAGCAAGTATGTGCGATCCAGTCGTGAAATTTATTTTTTAAGTTTCCTTTGTCTATTAATAGATCCATAACAGTCATTTGTAATCGCTTCATAAAAGACAACGTTTAAAATAAATTGACAATTAAAAATACATTTCTCTTGTCTTTATCTAAGAAGTTAAAGCTCTTAAATGATGCTTTGAATGAATAAATTTATATTTCCAAAGTTGACTTCAATTTATTTACCCAGTCGAGTGTAGGCTGCGGTCTTTATATATGCGTTAATTAACATAGCCCACTTCAGAGTTCCTCCTCTCTGTTTCAACTTTTGTCTGCGAGTAATTAGAAAATTAAGAGTAAGACATTAGGTCGTCTCCTCATTTCCATTACACAGCCATCCAATATTTACAAAAGTTGTAAACTTGGGAATTCTTTTGAGAAATAAAGTCTTTTCCGAAGTTTAGAAAAAAAAGTAGAAAGATGGTATACTTATATATAGGGGATGAAGGTAACCACAGGATTCTGGATGCACATCAATGCTTCTCAGCTCGGTTATGCAATGTTGTGTTTGTCTTGTGCCCAACCGCCCACAGCTAAATGCCCACCGAAGTTTGAATCCAGTTTTGCCGGGTAATCCGAGAACATGGACGAAAGTGATATGCCACAGAGTATTTTGAGCACAAGTCATTTGCAGTCTGCGGTGGTCGTGTGGCAGGCAAGAAGCAGGAAGTCTGAAGGAGAGACGTTGACGCCTTTTTTGATAAAAACGAGGTGAATTTCATACAGAAACTAGTTTGTGAATTCAACTGGAAGTTACGTTAGATAAACTTGAATGAGAAGTTGAGAAGTTTGTTCTAAAAGCATAAAAAACTCAAGCTTTGAACATTAGAAAAATTATTTCTCGGCAAAGGAAGAGTATTGACAGTAAAGTCAAAAAGAAAGCAAGTGAAGTCTCGTTATTCTTATGTCATATTGGTGGCCACAGAAGGCCACATATGCGTACACCGAACCAAGACTTTTGAGCTGATTTAAATATGCTATACATACTTTCAGGAGTCTTAATCAAACTTTTTTTTTATTTCATAAAGTACGTTCCCTCTCTCGGGAACAGTATTGTAATTTGGAACAAAACGGAACTTTTGTACCCCTGGTAATGTAGGTAAGCAATTTTATGTTGATCGTGTAAGTAGTTAATGCGTAAAAGTGTATACATATTTATTTATTTTTATTTATTTGACTATAACTACAGATACATAATTGATCACAGTTATTTGGATTATACAAATAATATTACATTTACATAATTAGTGACGATTTAAATTGAATAAAAGTATAATTTGTTTAAATTTCAATGAAGTAAGATTAAAATCTACGAAGGAATTATAATTATTGAACTGTTTACATAAGAGAGAGAACGGTTCATTATTTAAGTAGTTTAAAGTAGTTTCATGTGTTCGCAAAATTTTATAATTTCGACTTGGACGGAATGGCACATTTAATTTTATTAAGGAAAGCAAATAAGGAGAATTTATATCACCGTTTAAAAGTTTAAATATGAATGCAGCATTGAGTGATGACCTCCTATCCTCGAGCGTATTAAGACCAATCAGTAAAAGTGGCGAACGATATGGTGGAAGATGGTGATGATTATCCCAGTTAAGATGACGGAGAGCAAATAATAGAAACTGTTTTTGAATGGATTCAATGCGGGCAATGTGACAGGAGTAATATGGGCACCAAACTTGGCAACCATATTCCAAGATCCAACGAACCAGTCCAAAAAACAGGCTCTTTGTCACATAAGGGTCGTTGAATTCTTTTGACCATCGTTTAATCATTCCTAGACGAACAGAAGCTTTTGCAGTTATAGAGTCGATGTGCATTCTGAAGTCTAATTTTGAATCAAATATTACTATTATTTTTAACTCTAGCGAAGGTCATTACTTTGCATTTCTTAGAGTTCAGTGTGAGATAATTCTTATTACACCATTCCTGCAAATGATCAATATCAGATTGCAGTTGAAGGTAATCAGCATTATTTTTATATGAATATGAAATTTTCGCATCGTCAGCATAGAGATGTATATCACAGTATTTTATCACAGAGGGTAAATCATTTATAAAAATTACGAATAACAGCAGTCCCAGGTGGCTTCCTTGAGGCACGCCAGACTTGACATCTATTGCGTTGGATAAATGAGACTTGAACTTAACATATTGAGTACGAGATGATAAAAAACTTGCAATCCATTGCACAAGTTTTGGGGACCAGCCGAAAAGTGAAAGTTTTCTAACAAGCAGCTGATGATTAAGTTGATCGAAGGCTTTGGAGAAGTCAGTGTATATTACATCCGTTTGACCATTCATGAATCCTTTTGTTATGCATGATGTAATTTCCAACAGATTTGTAATGGTAGATTTGCCCTTGACGAATCCATGCTGTCTGTCCGATAGATGCGATTTTACACCATGTATCAACTCATGGACTATTATAGATTCCATCATCTTGGGAATAACGCTGAGTTTTGCTATACCTCGGTAGTCACTCATGTTGCATCGGCTTCCTGATTTAAAAAACAAATTAAATTTGTTTTTTCTAAATTTCAAATTCGAGGACGAATGTTAGTCCTGCAATTACCAAGCGCTTAAACCTTTGGCAACAATAAAACACCCTCTACTGAACTAGTGAAATTCTCCAATACTTAACCGTTGCATTAGCCCGGCTTTTATGTTGGTTATATTACGCTTGTCTATATAAGAAGCTTCGACTGCAAAAAGGTTAATCATTCCCGCAGAGGGGGTGAACTATGGACTCATATTGACTCTTCCGATTGGAGTTTCTATACAAAATCTAAATCACTACACAATGTAGTTGGTAGTTGGCACCCTTTTTTCCTTGCCTTTTTTCTACTGGCAATTTGTTATGTGAGTGCGGATGACACGTGATTCATTAAAATCGCTCCAATCTTGTTGCCAGCGTTGTTCCCTTGTTGGCTATTGACGTGTTCCTTGTATGTGGGCTTGTGTCCACTTGCAAAAAAAAAATACTTACAGAAAAAAACGGCAGAACAAGCAATCAATTTGAGAAATCTCTTGGGGAAAATTCTCCATATATGGAATTATGTAAATGTAACTATACACAGACAGAAAACATGGGTTTGGTCCTTTTTTAATTGCTGGAACGTTAAAAAATATATATTGTTGTAAAATAAAGGAAAAAAAGACATGTTTTGGTAGCTATATATTGTCTGACGAAGGTTTATTGTGATGAAAAGGTAAAAATATGTCTATGATTTGGGGATAATGTCAGCAGTTGAGATATAAAAGGTTGTAATCGAAAGCGGTCATTTAGGAAGCATACGTGGACACCATATTACCCAGATAGAATGGAAGTTTACATTTAATTACCCAAATTTGGTCGGAAAAGGGAAAATGATATGACATCATTAAAATACAATAATTCATTTAATGTCTTGACAATTAAACTGGGGAAAAAAGTATGAATTCCCTTGAGATATTTTTGCATGTAAAATGTTATTTCACAATTTTATATGAAAGAGTAATGAGATTACTACGTGAGCAGATTATACGCAAAGCGTTTAACGATTATTTATAATTGTTTAATTATTTAAATAGGAAGGTTTATAAATTATATATATTTTTTTTATGATTTTGTATTTAACTTTTTAAAATTTTATATTTTTTTTATTTTTGTGTTTTTTTTTTTGCTGCCGCCGCAACTGCCCTACCTAACTAAAAGATACGTAAGGTAAATGTAGGCCGGCCATAGGCAATATTTCGTCTATGTCGACTGAAAATATCGGGTTATAACTTACATACCTGATCAATTGCTTCCTTCCCGGTCGGTCATCGCTTTTGTAATGTGTCCGCGAATGAGCTTAATTAAAATGTTATCTATCCTGTTTGTATTGGCCCCGTTGTATAGAACCTCGTTGGAATAATTGTGTTTGTACTCCGACTCTGGTGTTCTATAAGGTCCGAGACAAGTGCGAAGACACTGTCTCTCGAACACCCGAATCTTTTCCATTCGATATCGTGCAACGTTGAACTACACAGGGCATCCGTTGGCAATCATCGGCCTGGTGATCAAGGCGGCTGCTATAAAACAACCGACTTTTCAGGGCAAAAGCACCCCTAGCCTTGCCCAAAGCAGCCTCTATATATCAATTGAAATATATATAGATACCAAGGTACATTACTACATCTTTACTCGCCAGTGGAAGTCCATGTGGCCCAGTGCAGCGATCACTGGCTTGCGCCAGTTCTTTCTAGTAGCCCTAGAGTCCCCAGACAAAGGGGTTCTAAACAGGATGGTTTCACATTTCTGAAAGTTATTTTTCAGCTTACTTATTGGGAAATCTATCCGTAGCGAAGCAAGATTTTACACATACTACAAATAGAACAACCAGCTGCCGAAAAAAGTAGATGTTGGATTTGGCTGCGGATTGCATGTTCGACACAACAAGATTTCATTCACAATAGACATGATTTAAGACTTGTATCATGCTACAGATATTATATTTTCATAGATATTGTACGCAGAGCAAAACAAAATTACCAATTTTCAAACGCCTGGAATGATCGTTTTATGCTACATTGTTTGTGAAGGTTGCAAGGTTGCACTTGCAATCTATAGATACACATTTATTTGTTGGGATTCGAATGCCAATTCTACCAATATTCGTGATCGATTCTCTTTTTGGTTGTAACTTGTGTGTAAATATTTTTTAGACTCACTGGTCGACAGTCTTTTGTGAATGATCGTTTTATGCTGCATTGTTTGAGAAGGATGTATGTTGGGACTGGGACATAAAACAACAGCCAGCTGCCTATGCGTTCTTTTGGAAAGCTGCCCATAGCTTTCCAAAAAAAAAAACGGCTAATCATTACAGTATTGTTGAATTTTATAGAAATCATGGTGCAAGAGAATTCCGATGAATTCAACTTTTGGACCTGTTGTGTACGCAACTAAATCGTCGGCAAATGCAATTGCATGAGGTAGACTCCCAATGGGATCGCTTGTGTAAATACTAAAGAGAATCGGCGAGTTCACCGCTCCCTGTTGCAGACCGTTTTTAATATCAAACGTTGTGGTAGATGTTACATTGCCACTCTTAGCAACAAATTTTCTACCTTTAAGCATGTCGTAAAGCATATTTAGCAGTGGTTTATTATAAATTTATGTTATCATACCTATGCATTGTAGGTAAAAATTCTTCCAATAGGGACTTCCGAATTTTGACAGTTGATAGCGGCCATTTTTTTGAAGCCACATCTGTCAAATTGGCTGTCATTTATTCAGTCTGTTTTGCCAAATGACCGGATAAAGCATTCAATAACACATGCAAATGAGAAAATTGTTATATCAAAATGGGTATTCTGTTGGAACAACCTTCCGGGCGCTTCGCCGATTGTACCGGTCGCCATAATCGTCCTACCGAGAAGACTATTCGCAGTGTGGTGAATGAATTTGAAATCCGTGAAATTCATCCTGATTTATGCGCTAGAGTCATGGAAAATTGGAAAAACGTAAGCAGCCCTATCGCAGGTTCCGTCGTAATAGAATCGTACTACGAATCCTGAATCCGTCGTAACCAAAATTTTCGTAAGAATTTCGGAGTTCGGAAAAATTGGTATCAATAAACCCGAACGAATAGGGAATTTTATTGATTTTTCTACGGATGTCGTGTGAAACAGTTTGTTAACACGCATTTAATAGACAAATTTAAATATTTTCAGTCTAAAGAAGAACAAAATATAAAACTTTAAACAAATATTTAACAAAAGGTGAAAAGTGAATACGAACATAGCCCAATTCTCCAAAAGAAGCCATAAATTGTCCAGGGATTGTGGTCGAGTGGATTAAAAGCGTCTCTTAAAATACGACTTGGTAATTTTAATTTGCGTTTTCTCCACACGTTTTCTTGTTTTATTTCACAATACCAATGGCAATTGAATCCATTTCAGATAACTTTTTTTTCAAAACACAATTGAAATATGTATACACAATAAAAGTGACATTTTGTTTTGCTTTTCAAATTTTGACAAAAGTAAACTGATTCCGAAAGTCCGAAAAGAGGTTTGGATAATGGCTGATTCCGTTCGGGGTTTGTGATTTGAAATTTTTCGTATTGTCGGAAATTTTCTACGAGGGAGTCTATAATAGGGCTGAATGAGTTGAGTAGATATGATATGACAAATGCAATGGAGATTTATCATATAGTATACTTTCGAAAAAAAAACTTGTTGCTTAAAACTGGTGCCCTCCATAACACAGAAATATATGTAAAAAAAGCAACAAAAAAAAAAATTGGCACGACTGGGTTGCACGTACTTGCTCGTATGTGCCTAATTAAATTGGAAAGCAAGATCTTTGACAGCAACAAACAACATTTAACACTTATAAAAAGTACCAAAACCACAATACTTAACGGTTTTTTATCAAAATTGAAGTATGCTATCACACGTCTTAACCAACAATGAATTTATGAAAAATGTATTTCGAAAATTGTACGACCGGGTTTGATAAAATCCTGTTTTTTTATTTTTAGTTTTTTTGAAAAAAAAAAATGTTTTTAGAGATTTTGGTATGCAGTTTTTAGAGTTTATTAATATACATGTGAATATAAAATTAAAAATAATTTTTTTTAATTAGTTTTAAAAATATTGATTTTTGAAAAAAAAAATCAAAAATTAATTTTCATAAGAAAAAAAAATTATAAAAAATTTTGATAAAGACAATTATTAAAGCTTCTTAGATCTACTCAAATATAAAATTTGATAGAAATCCAAAGAGCCGTTACCGAGAAAGCCCAAAATTAAAAAAACCGTTGTATGAAAAGTACCGTTAATATGCCGAAAATTTGGTTCTAATCAAATGATAGCTATTACCCACAAAAAAATTCTCAAACATTTTCATCAAAATCGTTGGAGCCGTTTTCGAGAAAAATAAGCTTTTCCTAAACGGTTGTATGACAGGTACCGTTATTTTTAGACCTAAAAATAAAATTTCAAGTTCTCCTCTGGGGAATGCCAAAATTATTACACACACCAAGTTTGAAGATAATCGCTTAAGCCGTTTAGGCTGCAGCTCGATATACATACTGACCGACTGACAGACAGACAGACAGACATTTTTTCTCGACTTTTTTTTAGCCTTCTCTATGATCATAATGTCATGTTTCATTGTTATCTCAATTTTTTTATATTCTCGAATCCTAAACTTGCCTTATAGTTATAATCGCAAATAAAATGGGCGTCTTACGCTTTATTACTTGTTTTGCAAATTTACTCACCAACCAAACCTTACCCATGAATGCATTCAGACGTTGCGTGCCGTAATTAAATTCTCGCTTAGATTGATTACAACTCCTTTCAAGAGAACGTAACAAGTAATATTTCAATTAATTTATCGGTCAAACAACAAATAAATCTCACTCGACGACCTATCACACACACACAATACCTCACGTGTTCCCATTATGTGCAACGACAATGCCATTGTTGATTAATTCGTGTGGCACGAAAACTTATCGCAACAAAAATAACTCATTCCACTTCAAATGCCAAATAGAATTTAACAACTTTTCTTGGTCGACGATAAATTAATCAAACACATCATTGCGTTGTGTTAAAAATGTCACTAATAATGCATAACCTACACACTACCCCCATCATAGGGCATTGAACTGCACCCAGTCCGGCCCTGGTCTTGAGATTTTTAAATTTGGATATCTGGATCTTGATACTGGAGTTGAGCCAGGCTGTCATAGATATTCTATGAACCTTTTTATAAATCACAGACACACTCTCATTACATGAAATTGCTGTGGGCTCAAATCTCGACGCATGGATACGTTAAGCTGGCAACAGAATCACGACTAAGCAAAAACACACGTAAATATGCCTCGGCATGGCATGGTGGAGTGGAGTATTTTCCCGAAAAAAACTGGTTATTGTACTGGCTATGTGTCCCAATGGCATGCTTGGGACAACAAGGTTATTTATGACCGTGTTTATTAGGATGTACGTTACGGCAGGGATGACAAGTCAAGCATACGGTGGGGCTTGGACAAAAAAAAAAGGGAAAACAAGTAAAGTGGATACAAAATATAAATATCGTAAATGCTGTCCGTACTCTTGAGCCAATTGACACGATATTGTGATTTATTTAATTCACACTGGTTGTCACTTGATATGCGAACGCAACGTTGCGAGTTGACATTCGTGTGGTAAGATGAAAGAGCTTATATCTTGTAACTTCATCTTATGTAACGTTGTTGTTGAGAGGGATATATGTATGTAGTGGGGAAGGTATAAGAGTGTCTTCTTCTAGGGTGAAGTGCTGACGTTTGAAATATGGAAACGGTGTTGGAGGCAATTAAAATGTAATTGATTGGTATGAAGATATAACAACAACGGCTATTAAAATCTTCACATGACATTGGACCTGGCTACTTGTGTTGTCATGAGCACCCATTCACACAAAGGTATAGATACTTATATAGATATTCATGATTTATTCATTTGGGATACAAAGGGACGCTACTGAATTTATGTGAAAATGTTGTTTCCTGGTGCGCGTGTGTTTGATTTTGTTGAGAGAATCCTCTTTTTCTCGGATTGTACCTTAATGGTTATCCAATTATTGGAGAAGGGATGAATTTATTTCGATGAGTTGATAGAAATAATTGTTTTCATTCCTTGTAATTAAATTAAACGACAAAAAAGGTTTGAAATTGCTTTGTACTTAAAACCTAAGCGTTTATTTTTACAAAGTTGGCGCTGCAAATCGAATGAAAATTAGCGGCAATTTCGTGATAAAGAAAACTTATTGTCATTATTAATCGAATTTCGATATGTGTACCTACATAATATGTAGGAATTGTAAGTTTTTAGAAAGTTTTAATCGTAAGGTTAGGTACATATGTATGTACATCTTTGCTCGTCGAGGATTTTGAGAAACTGGTTATCATTGAAGATACTCGTTTTTAAGGAAATTACTATTTTGTTTACCACCGATATAAAAGAAAACTGCAAAAGAATTGGTATGTATTTTCTGTAGTGTTAAGTTTGTTAATTGTGCCTCCGATTATCTTACAAGTGTAACCGTACATATGTACATACATACATATGTATGTAAATATGTATACATATTTTTTGGAAAGCTGGTAAATCAGTATATTTTATACTACACATGTAATACAATTATCATTATGAAATCGTGATTGAAGCGTGCGGTTGTAGTTTTGCGTCCAAAAACTTTCTAAGTGTATTGCGGGCTTCTCTAATGTTTGTACATATGTAGCAGAAATCGATACTATTTTGATTGTAGAGAGAAACCCGATCTTTATCAATAGACCAAAAACAGGTGTTCCCGATAAGATCAGAACGTTTTCGATGGAAATTAAAAACATTTGGTTGACATTTATACTTTATTTGAGACAATAATGAGCGAAACTGCTGAGAATAGTTTTCAAGAAATCAAGACACTTTTATAAGCACGTCTTCAAATGCGATTCCAAACTGTTGTACAGCATCGATGTCGTTCAAAAAGAGAGCTAACAGCAAGGGGCTAAGCGGAATGTTAGTAAACAGTGAAACAACGTCGAACAGATCATTGTTTTATGTTTCGAAAGCGATTGAGGAGAATCCAATAGTGTATTACTTATTCCATATCAAATAGTTAAAGTATCGCTTTCATAAAAGGCTTTATAAAACGATCGATATCAGTTTGTGTTTAATTCTGTAAAAGTCTTTTAAAACCGTTACATATTGTAAGATCGAATTTCTTTTTCCTTGCGATTATAAGGACTATAAGGCAAGTTTCGGATTTGTGAATATTACAAAAAATGAGATAACAATCAAACATGACATTACGATCATAGAGAAGTCTAAAAAAGTGATCGAGAAAAAATGTCTGTCTGTCTGTCTGTCTCTCTGTCTGTCAGTATGTATAACGAGCTGCAGTCTAAACCGTTTAAGCGATTATCTTCAAACTGGGTGAGTGTGATTATTTTCGCACTCCCCAGTCCGGAAATTGAAATTTTATTTTTGGGCCCAAAAATAACGGTAACTGCCATATAACCGTTTAGGAAAATCTTATTTTGCTCGAAAACGGCTTCAACGATTTTAATCAAAATTTTTGAGAATTTTTTTTCTTGGTATAGTCTATTAACGGACCTTTCATATAAGGTTTTTTTATTTTTTGGCTTTATCGGTTACGGCTCTTTGGATTTCTGTCAGATCTTATATTTAAGATCTAGGTACCCGAATTAATTCTGCTTATCAAAATTTTGAATAACTTTTTTTTTCTAATTAAAATTAATTTTTGAAATTTTTTTTTCAAAAATCAATATTTGGAAAACTTATCAAAAAAAATTATTTTAAATCTTATAGTCACATATATTTTAATAACTTCTAAGCAACTGCATACCAAAATTTAAAAAATATTTTTTTTTTCAAAAAACTAAAAATAAAAACAGAATTTTATCAAAACCGGTCTACAATTTTCGAAATAAATTTTTCATAAATTCCTTTTTATTTAAGACGTGTGATGGCATACTTCATTTTTACTAAAAACCGTTGAGTGTTGTGGTTTTGATACTTCTTATAAGTTCAAACTGTGGTATTTTCAAAGTAAATGTTACTTGTTTCTATCAAAGATCTTGGTTTCCAATGTAATCAGGCATATAAGAGCAAGTACGTGCGACCCAGTCGTGCCCAGTTTTTTTTCTATAACTTGACTGTTTACGTCAAGCAGTGTAGCGTGTAGCTTAATTTGTCCGGGCTAGACAAAACCTAAGATCTTCGCAAAGTAACCGGTTAGTAGACGAGCCTACTATTATTTAATCCGTAAAAACGCTTATAATGAATTTATTAGATGTAGAAACCACTCTTGTTGCACTAAAGGCATTGCAATAGTTTTAAAAGAAATTGATATTAATAAATAGACAACAGGGCCAGATTACATTCAACATGATCTCAAAAAGATTTTCTCTTAGCCTGGCGAAACTATTGAGTAAACTTATTCGTCACGCTTGATTTTTCAAAAGAATTCGTCAAAATTTTATATTAAGTTCTTGCATCAAAATGGAAATGAGTACAAAAATAGTTTCCCCAAACTAGTTGCTCCGATGGTCTATTACAAGCGCAATAATGCCCGATGAGTTGATCTCGAACGATACCATGTTTTTTAAAACGTATCTTAACACTTGGCAAACGTTGCGACTCAAGCTTGTGTTAGTTTTAATGATTTGTCACACCAAACACGGAAATAAAATGTTGCTTTGCATTTCAAAACAGAGTACGTAAAGGCATTACTCATATTTTGAAACCCAAGAGGTTTATGAATGCACCCGTAAGGCAATATAAGATTATTTACCTTCTCCGTAACGATATAAAGATTTGTTCCACTGTTCGGTGGGATAAACCATCAGATCACCAATATCGAGTGTCGACCTATTGCTGTGAAAGCAGTACTGTCGGTCATTGAAAAGCTTTAGTTCTGCGAGATAGTTCTGAGTTCATAATTGATAAGCGTTTCCATGACCTTGAAAAGAAAGGGACGTGTGCAATTGATTGGTAGCTTACGGAGAAGACAATTTGCCTTCTGTTTGTATGGGCTGGACAAAAGCTGTTTTCCAATTGCTCCGAACGAGCCCTGAAGAGTAGGATGGATAGAAAAGCTTACGCAGTGGCTTTGCCAGCGAGGATACTACCTGTCGAGACCTTTTGAAATTCTAGCCTCTGTTCGAGTTCGAAAGAAAATTGGTCACATAGAATCATTTACACTCTCAAGTACGGACTGGGTGAGACCCTCTATCAGCGTATAATTAGCTTTCTCTTGAGAACTAACCAATGATGTGTCATTGTTACAAATGTTGGAATCGAGGATGAAGAAGTATTCCTCATATTTTGTACAAATGACCAAAAATGTTTTCTTGTACATTTGTTTTGTTTTGTTCATGTACAAATTTGGTCCGTTGAATATGGGCGTTACAGTCCTTCATAGCTTGTTTGAACTTTTTCCGGTTTCTGTGTTGACCAGCGCCAGCGTAGCGGGAATATTAAATTTAAAGTTTTTTTAATCAAAAACTAACTTGGGAGTCATGTTGTCAGATAATAGACATGGTATTGATCTGGACAAAGGCCATAAAAGGTTTTGCTCTATGGCACCACACCACGAAGATTGATATCCATGAATACTTTTATAAAGTTTTAAGGAGGAATGAATATAAACTAATCTATTTAAAATCATTCGGTTAACATGGGAGCTATTGCTTGTTTTGGGAACGACTAACTTCTCGGCGTAATGAAAGAATGCGGATCATTTTTTAACATCCATCCAAATTTTTTTTCAGAATGATAATTTCTGAAGTGATTTGAAGTTCGTCTAGTATTAGTATTATGCCGCCTGGTCCAGCTGATTTATTCGTACCGAAGCTATTAATTGCACAATAAAGTTTGTACCTTGTTATTAGACCTTTATTTAATGTCAATTTCTTTACAAAACTATACTGGATTTTAGTTCTATTTATCACGAAGTTCCTTCATGTAATTTTTTTGTCTGACTTATTTTTTACTAGCTGTACCCGCGGCTTTGCTTGCGTTAGCCTCGGAAACGAAAATCGTATTTTAACTTTTCAAACATACGTGACATAGGTACTTTTTATTTAATTTTTAATGTTAACATAGTCTTCACAAAAGAAATAAAACAATATTCACAGATTATAGTGACGTCCGGAAATACTTAAGATGGCAATTTATATGCATCGTACTTGCATACCCGGTATATCTGTGTATCATTGTATTTCTCTATAAAATATAGCACTTGGAGACACGGCTATTTTAAGCTATATTAAAACAAAAAGTTACAATTCATACCCCATCTGTTTAAGAGTAAAAATACGAAATAACCCAATGTATGGAGTAATTGTAAAATAAATAAATAAAAATATATACGTGTTTCGTAGATCGTACGTTCTGCCATCTTGCGTAATGTGTTAAGCAAAATGGCCAATTTAAAAAGATTTAGTTAGGTTATTGCATATAAATAAAATAAATTTATTGGCGCGACAGCTCCTTAAGGAGCCAAGGCCTAGTGACTTATACTCTCCACCATTCATGTGTGTGTGTTGTTAATCTGCAAGAATGGAAGGGACCTACGTTTACCGCCGAGTCCGAACGGCTACATGAGATGCACTTTTTCGAGACAAATTTAACTCTTGGAGGTTTTGTCAGTTCCTTCCTCCAGAAGATGGCTATGAGCTGGATTGAAACCCAGGCTCATTCGCTTAGCAGTCAGAAACACTAACCACTAAGCCACGGGGCACCAAATTGTTATTGGAGGTAACATCCTATTAATTAAAAAAAGATTTGTTAAAATTCGTTGTGTCGTTCTCGTGTGATACGCCCACAGACGAAACTGCTTCAATTTTATTATATAGGTATAGTGATGATAATTCCTTATACGAGACCTAATATGAAGATTCTCTTGTTCGCTAAGCTCAGTTGAATAATTTTCTAACATTTCCTAAGCAATTCTAGTTGTGAGTTCCAACACTACTTTTTGGATAAGAGGAAATGAAATGTTCACTGAACTTTTGGAACTATGTATACCTGCTTTGTTTTGTTATATTTGTCGCTGTGATCGGGGAGCAGAATTAAGTAAGTCCTACTTATGTCTATAGTATGCAGGTATGGGTTCAACTTTATCTGATGCGCATACAGCAAATAGAATACAGAGTCCTGAGTCTTTGAAAGATGGATAACAATCGATGGCTACTGGATCAGAACTGGATCTGTGTACCTTCTGGCTCAGTTTGTGTCTTCTAACTTCCTATTTCCATTAACTAAACGGCTATTTCCGGCTTAAATGTTAAACCTATCTTAAAGTTTGTATTTGCTTATATATATCGATAAGTACTTATTTAAGTTACTTCGTCTTAATTATTTCTTTATTTAATTATCTTTGTTCATCTAAATCACATTTTAATTGTTTATAGATTCAATTAAGTTCGTTAATATATACCTAAGTGGGAAGAGGTAACCCCTTTGCAGAAGCATGACAAAAAGATATCTTTGAATGGTTTCAATGCCAAATTGTAAGGGAGGACATCTTATGCATAAAACACTGACAAAAAAAAACCATTCCAAAAAAACTCACGAAATCATTTCTCAAAGCACTCTCAACGGGTCAACCCATAAAGCCTGTGTCATGACATCCATTGCGTAGGCGTATGCAACTGACAGTTCGATTAAATAGGCACGTTCTTTTGAATAATGAAGCTTTGGGATCTTTTGCAAGAGATGATGTAGAAAATCTTCAGTTTTTTTTGTTGTTGTTGTTGTCCTCTATAAAGGCGGATCCATTGAAAAAAACTGTCAGTCAAGAAAGTTGACATTTTGTGGATGTGTTCAGGGTTGACGGATTTCTTATTTATATTATTTTCAACAAGAAACTCGGAAAGCAAATGATATGTTGCCCGAGCTTGAAGAATGAGTATAGTGGGATATACTTTTTTCAATCAACTCTTTTAAATTTGACCATCACTTAGAATATTACTTTGAGGATGGTTTGGGTCTATTTTTATCTGGGATATTGATTCATTCATATTTTCACACGCATTCATAAATACATCTTCAAGAAAATTTCTTCCTTTTGCTATAGAGCTGAATAAATGCGTTTTCAAGTTTTAAATACTCACGTTCATATCGTGATAAGCACCCTAATTAGAATCATTCAGGATAGGAAAATGTGGATGCTTTAATAATTAAAGGAGATGCAACCACATTAAGGTATACGCTTCCTTGCAGACGTTTGAAATATATTTAATGCGTTCGTTTCGTTTATTTTAACTTAACGTATGACTTCCTTTTACCGGCGGCGGAAAATAGGTATACCTTCATATTCATCATTAGATAAGATACTTTCAAAATAAATATAATTACCTCTGTGCCAAAAAAGTTATGCATCGTTAAAAGTTTCAGAAGCGAGGAACTCCAACCCATTTTCAAACCTCAACGCGGAGACCTATTCAACTTCATCTTTATATAACTTCACTGAAAAACACAACACATTGCCGTTACTTTAAGCCGGAAGGTATTCATGTACACGGCCATAACTCAATTAGACGTTTCCAATTAGCGTGTGCGCTTTTATAGTACCTCTTCCTGTATTTTACCACAAAAGATACACCCACCTACACTCACTTCCAGCCCGCCGCCCTCACAGTCATCTACACCACCATCATCATAATCATGGCTTTGCTTTTTCAAAGTGCAACCCTCCCCCTCCACCAAATGGAAATTTTAATTACCCCAAGAATTGTCAAGCTCTAGCTTCAGCGTTGCGGTGGCAGACGGGCGGGTGTAAGGCAACAGTTGCTGCGGTATCTAGAGAAACTTTCGCGTGACATTAAGAAATTCCCTCGCGAGACCCTGTCAAAGGCATACGATGTCCGCCTCTCAAAAATCCTCGGGCATTTTCTATACCGCAAAACCCGAATAAATATTAATTTCCTGTGCGCCAAAATGTCCTGCTTTTTAAAGAGCAATAAATTAAGTGGAAAATTTAAATGAGGCCAATTATGATTACAACGCATAAAAAAAGGAAAATGAAAAAAAAACTAAAAAAGAAAAAGATTTTTTTTATTTGTACAACCCCTTTGGACAAAGATCCTGTGCAAAGAGGATTATTCTTCTTGGACAAAAGCTCTGTGAACCTTTAAAAAGGAATTTGGCTTTAAAGTATGAAATATTTATGCCATCAAACCCGGTATCCAAACAGGGAGTTTGAGAGATATCCGACGTTTTATTACTTTTTTTCATCTTTTTTTCTTCTTTGGTAATATCAAAAAAAATCCCAACGGAGCACAAAATTGGAATTAAATCCATTTGAAATGTGTGACAGACGGAAGGGGGGAAGGGGTAATCCGTTCCATATGTGCGCACATGGCAGCAGGCATATCACTTTGGTATAGATTGTGCACCATGGTCTATCTGGATGCTGGATGTATCTACGGATATGTCTTCCGAGTCGTTTGACTTGGAGTACCTACATATACATAGTGGCAGTCGAGTGAAAGGCGACAATTTGAATACTTCTTTTTTATTTGTTTCCTTCTTTGTCGATAGATGCTCAAAGAAAAAAAAATTGAAAGTAATGTGGGTGATAAAATCCAATCGGATTTGGTGGACACGTTGGGGCAATAACACAGAAACCAAATAGCCATGGCGTTTCAATTCCAAAAAACACTGCGTTGTTATAAGTTTCTTTTTAAGAAACCCTTACCAGATATGTATTATCTTAAGAGACATGACTTCGTCAAATTTCTGACTTAGATATTTACATTACTTTTTGCAAGGTGCCAAGCCAAGAAAACTATTTATTCAAAGGCTTAAAGGCATTATGTTATTTTTCATTTCTTAAACGCATTTTGTTCTTAAAAGGTCAGGCCTTGGCTCTAATAAAGCATCGCATCCCAAAAGATCAGTAATCAGTCATCGTCGCGCGTGGTTAGTAGTCGGTTGGGGCTTGGGGGATCGTCCGAAAATCAACTGCGCACAAGTCTCACGGGCGAGTTTTTTTCAAATCAGTGGCGCCTATGTATATTACCACGACACATAATTGAGAAAACTACTTGAAAGCAACACTGTTTAGCTTTTTTCATTGGATTTTATCATAATGCTTTCTGCTTAGGAGCTTTTGAGAACAAATTTAGTACTGCGTGTTTGTGTATTTTTTAGTACTAATAGTTAAAATGCAGTTAAACTTTTTTGGCTTTTGGTATTTTAGTAGAAACAAGTTATTTTCTCGAAGTTTGTAATTGCATTACTTGATCATATTAATTCGTAAAAGTGTTTTGATGTGATATTGTGATAAATAAATTTATGTAATTATATATACGGTATTACAAGATACAGTTAACTGAAATTCCTTTAAATTGTGTTTTAAATTGTGAAGTGCTAATGTTTTAATATAAAGTGAATTAATATTTCTCAAACTAATAATATTTTATTGTACTGTAATCAGCAAGTGGTAACCCTACGCAGATTGCTCTCCGATTTGCAACGATTTATAATGAAAAGTACGTAAACCCTGTCAGAGCTTTTATTTGAAACAGATATATATGTTAACCTGTCTGTCCGTCTGTACGGATGTATATTAAACTACAGCCTAAACGGTTTGGCCAATCGTCTTCAAATTTTGAACATAAGGTTATTTTCACATTCTACAGAGGATTTTTTCTTGGTATCTGGTATTTATTTTGAAGCATCTCGAGGGGTATTTTTCATTTTTGATCTAGGTCGAAAAATAACGGTACCTGCCATACAATTTTTAACCAAAAGTTTGATTTTCTCGAAAACGGCTCTAACGATTTTGATAAAACTTTTAGGGTGCTATTTTTTTACAACAATACATCTTTCAATTAGAATGAATTATTTGAAATTTGTTCTATAACGGTACCTCTCATAGAACCGTTTTTTTCAAATGCGGTGTTATCGTAAACCACTATCCCGATTTCAATAAAATTTTGCACACAGGAAGAAAAAAACTGGTCGAACGATTTTCAATATTTTTTTTCCTCAATAGACACTTAGTTTTCAAATTTTATTGCATACTTAGTTTTTCCGAGAAAACTCTTAAACTAATTAAAATATGAAAGAATTTTCGGAAAAAATCATTTTTTTTTTAATTTTAATGTATACAGCAGCCACTAGGCAATTATCTAGCATAGGAAAAATTTCGTGCGACCCAGTCGTGCATTTTTTTAATTTTTTTTAGACGACGTGACCACATCTATAAGCAAGTATACGTGCGATCCAATCGTGCAATTTTTTTTTTTTAATTTTGTTCTTATATGTATATTATTTTTTTGCTTATGATTTTGCATTTTTAATTTATTTTTCAATTTTCAATTTTTGAAAAAAGTTATTAAAATGAAATCGTTTTATTTAAAAACCGCTAATACGATTTTGGACAAAATCAACCTATTTAACATATTTTAACGCTACAAAATGGCGTTTAAATTTTTCCGCCGAAAACTATTTTACATATAGTTTTTTTTAGTAACAATTAAAGTCAATAATTTTTATTTTTATAGTGTTAATCGTTTAAAAAATACTTGCTGTTAAAATTAAAGAATTTAAAGCATCCATACCTTAAAATTTGTGTATGCATTTTTTTCGGCGAGTAAAAAATACTTGCTGTTAAAATTAAAGAATTTAAAGCATCCATACCTTAAAATTTGTGTATGCATTTTTTTCGGCGAGTTTAAATGAAATAATTTTTGGGAATAATATCTAATATATTTTTATTAGATAGGTACCTAACTGAAAATAATAGGTTTCAATTTAACTTTTGATTTTTTCGAAATAGAAGCCAAATCGTAAGTAAAACTGCCAAATTACATATGTAAACGAAAACTAAGTAGTAGGTATCCTGGCATTAAGATAAAATGCGAATTTAGCAACCAATAATCAAAAATGACATGCAGGAAATTTTAAAAATTGTTCTGCTTACCTTAAATATAAAAACAAAAAAGGATCGTCTTCTCCCTTGCAACTTTTGTCAACTGTCAGAACTTTAACACTTCTCCCACAATCACCAAATAAATAAAGACTCAGTCTTCAGGGTTCCAGCCAACTTTATATCCAAATCAATGTGTTAGTATAAGTAGTTAGTTACCACTAACAAATTTAAGAAACTAACAGCGAAGGTGAGTTGAACGTCACTTTAACAACTACAAACTATCCAACATATGTACCTACTTGCAGTCCTTGGGTTGAACCGACTGATGATCACCGGTGCGATGTTGAAGAAAGAAAAGCTTAAGACTTCTGGCGCAAGCAAATGCAGAAACATTAGCATATGCTTGCCTCAGACATTAAAATTCGAATTGAAAAATTGAAGGCGTGCTAACTATTCCGTGATCTACGCTGCGAACCCCATAGGCGAATAAGTGAAGCAGTATATTGGATTTGCATAATCAATTATGATTAAAACCTGTTAAATAAAATAAAATAGAAGAAGTAATAATGTTAGAATTCCTAGCTATACCTTCAATCTAATAGGAAGTCCCTAAATAAATAGTTTTTATTACGATATGCCATTGTATTATACAAAGGATAAACTAACATTGTAAATAAATTTAAATACATTTATTGGCGCGACAGCTCCTTAAGGAGCCAAGGCCTAGTGACTTATACTCTCAAACATTCCTGTGTGTGTGTTGTTGTTACTCTGCAAGAATGGAAGGGACCTACAGTTTACCGCCGAGTCCGAACGGCTACATGAGATGCACTTTTTGGAAACAAATTTTACTCTTGGAGGTTTTGTCAGTTCCTCGCAAGAGGCTGTACCCCAGAGAAAAAGGTTGCTATGAGCTGGATTTGAACCCAGGTTCTCTCGCTTCGCAGTCCGACACACTAACCACTAAGCCACGGGGCACTACGGATAAACTAACATACCTATACATATTCATACGTATATAATTAATTAAACTGCTGTTAGAAAAAAATACAAATTAAAAAATAGTAATAACAGTTCAGAGTTCATCCCTCCAAATTAAGCTCAAACAATTTTCAAACCTTTTTTGTGGTTTTGATTTTGTGCCTACACTGGTTTTGGTTAGAAGTAATAATATGTTTAGGCTTAATATTAAGGTTACGAAAGATACACTCAATTTAAGTTTGAAAAATTGTGTGATCCGTGATTCCATTTTCACTATTTCCTTGTTGGCTTACTTCATTCTTTCCAAAAAAACGTTTTAACTATGCTTTTTAAGTGAATAACAAAATTTCAAATGATTTTTTTCAAAAATCTCTGGTCCTGAGGCCCACTATCGCACTTTAGAGCAAGTTCTTGTGACCCAGTCGTGCACTTTATTATATGTTGATATCACGTAGGTAGGTTTAACTAGGAAATTTGCTCCTCGTTCGTTGACATCTAGACATTTTAGTGTACAAGTAACAATGTGACACAAAAAATTCTAATCCCACTTCTGAAGATAATAGCTTTATCTAAGCAAAATGCCAATATAAAAAGAGTACGTAATGTCCAGGTATTCAAAATTTCTAAATAATGGCTAACCAAAAACTTTAAAATAACCTTAAAAAAAAGAGAAGAACTCATGCTACATGGTACATACGAAACAGCGATTTACACAGAGACTTGTCAGAAATGAGCCAATTAGTTCCATAATTCGTAATTGAATTTTTCCACCGTTCGTGTATCTTATTTTATAACTGGGTCGGTCTTTTGAAGCCTTCTTGGAATATATATATATGGATGCATTATAAGTGTGAATGCTGTTAAATCAAGACCTTAAGGACTATTATTACCTATTTTGTAAACAACCCTTGAGCTCTTTTGTCATCCAGGATTCAGAAAAAAATGGGGGACACGTGTTAAAGAGTTTCGAAAGAAAATATTTTCTTTTTCTGACCATTTCATGAAGAATTAGATGTGTTCCCTTGAAAACAAGATTTCCAAGATACAAACCATTCATAGCAAGGACGAATTTAATTAGCATCTTCAAAAAGAATAGTTTCTGCTGCACTAGGTTTTGAAATGGGATTGTGTCATAAATAAATATTTTTTGATTTTTTTAGAGTGCAAACGATTCTTTTGAAGTACTAATTATACTAAATTTGGGCAATGCGACGCTGTGAAGCTCTAAAAGGTATTCAACCATAAAACTCAAATTGGCGCGATAATTGAATTAATGGCATTCGCAATATCTTTCGAATAACATCGCTGACATTTTTTTCTTTAAGATTGAATTTAAGTTTTTTATGCATTTCTCTGTGTCGGCCCCATATTTGCCCAGTGATTGGGACATCAAGTCCTTGCCGCATGGTTAACATTGTATGCAGTATGCCGCCGACGATGACGACGACCGACAACGCAACTGTACCAAGAGACCTTCGCAAAGAAGGACTCCACTGCGATGCAGATTGTAGTCTGCGGTGTAAGTGGCAGACCTAATAATCCCACAGGAAATGCATCTCAACAGGTGTAACGTTGTGTGTACATAAAGAGAACAAAAAAAAATATAGGTATAGGGAGTACGGACACAATGGCGAAAGAAGAGGCAGATTCGAGACAGCGACAAAACTTCCTTCCCTATATCCAGTGAACCTTCTTTTATCCCCATACCATTCCATCTCGTCCCTCCTCCATCAGTTTGAGTGTGGCATTGTTCTCCGATTTGTCGACGTCATGTTTGGTCCTATTGTGGCGGCGCGCTCGGTTGGCTCAGCAGCGCTAACAAATCCCTTTTCATCATCATATCGTCGGTCGTCTTAGCTCTGGTAGTTGGGGTTTGGGGTGTCAACTCTCCTGTAACGAAAGCCCAGTTGGCCTTGGTGTAGGTACCGTACCTACAAACTTTATCCTAAAAACCAAAGGTACGGTACCTATACGAACGTAAACTTTTCAGTATGGATTTAATGAAGTTTCCCCGGGCACTTTTTGTGAGAGTTCATAAGATGAGACACAGATGGAACTCACCAGGACTTACGGATTGTCGACGCTCGTCGTTTACCGTTTTGTTTCTGACGACAACGATAAGGATTGGGGTTCGAGTTACACAATTTCATTCTCCTTGGTACCTACATTGTCCTTTCGCCAGGTAGATAGATAGATACATATGTACAGATAAATGAAACTATATAAACATATATACGGGTGATATGGTGATATCCTTGTCGTCATGTTTCTTTAGAAAATGGCAAGCGGTGCGGCATGGTCTCTGCTATTTGAATGAACTTGAAACGTTTTCATTGTAGCAGATATATATTTTTATGCTGTTGAATACTGCCTTCTAGGGCATTCTGAATGGAAGACCAGGAATGCTTTCACGAGCGACATAAACCACTCTAATAAGTGCTAGGAGATTTTGTAAAAATGATTTCAGCTTAAATACTAAGCGCTGGGAGGGGGGAAGTTATTATTTTGAATTTTAATTACGAATTAAGACTAAAAGTGTATAATCGCGTTGGTTTTTGGCGACTTTCTTTTAGACAGATATTAGTAGAAATGGCGGTCTTCAGCAACCCGATTAGCCTAGACACATTTGATGCTGTTATAAAATTTTACTATAATATTACATGGAACCTTTAAATCGAATCCGTTGTATTCAACGGCTTATAACAATCGTCCTTTAAAGGATAATCCCCATTCTGGTACTACATAGGGTTTAACATGTGTCCGAATTCCTTTTTATGTTCAAGAGGACATTGGCCCTGGTACGAAGTATGTTTTAGGGATCAACCCGGGATGTTTTGTTTGAGGTTTCGGTTTCAATACATATGGCACAGAGTATATATATATATAAAATAAGTTATGAGGAACCTTAGACCGCACATAAGAGCCATTAAGTGGGTATGTTATAATGAGTCTCTGGCTTCCATCGAGCCATTTGTTTATGTCATTTTGTGTCCTGTGTTGAAATTTCAAAACCTATGTATATCCTAATGCCGACCATCGTCCTGTCTGCTTATGGTGTCCTCTTACCTCTTTATCGAGCTATAAAGCTAAACGGACTTTGCTTTTTTCTCTCCAGGATTTCCTTGAGGAGAAATTATGGAGATTTGGTTTTGGTTTTAGAGCCGATTACAACTAGGAGGTAGATTTGTCCACCGCAAGAAGGACATTTATTAGTAGATATATCCCACACTATTTCCCATAAATGTATAGCAAAATTGAATTATTTTTTCTTTGGCTCAAAGCTCAAGGAGGACTGTGCTTTTTATTGCAAATATTTGCTTCCAGTCCAGACAAAACAAAAACAAATTTTAATCAAACACTCAATGCTGTCTTCTGTATAAATGCTACAGTTGTATCTACCAAGGTTTCCGTCTGCAGTTTAAAAAAAAAAACGAAAGATAAAATAGCCCCATGGGACGATCGGTTGTGTCCTTGTTTCTAAAACAAGGGTCTTTTAACCTCTGATTGTATATTTAAGTCTCAGGAAGCACCTATTAATGGAGGTGTTGGATGGAAAATTGGCTGGAAATAGCATGGTATTGATTGTGATGTTGTGGTGGAAGTACTGTGTTCCAAACTGCGTCCTTTTTATGCTCCCAATGGGATTTCGTAAATATTTTTTAAATTACTTTTTTATGGTCGATTATGTTTTTGTCTACGTCGGATTTGGTAGAAATAGATTTTGTTTGCTCATTACCTTAGACTCTGTAAGCTGGCAAATGGCATCCATATTCATTTAAGTTGGTTTAGCAATGTTCTACACGTTGCAATTGATGGTTTCTTTATCTTTCTTTTTGGACGTAAAATGCCTTGCTTTTAAAATAGCTTAAGTTTCTCTTGAGAAAACAGAAAAAAAGTTTAGGGGTAGTCTTTGTAGATTCAACAAACTTAGCTTGTGTTAATAATAGACATTCCATTGCCTTTTATAATAATCCGTGAAAGAATGCCCCAAATAACAATAAAGAAGATGGTCCTTACAAACTCTTCGAATATCTCTTTCCTTCGCATCATTCGAATATTTCGACAAGCTGATGTTGACAGCGTTAAGTGGGACCAGCCAAAGAGGGCGTTTTTTGAGAGACAAACTTCTTACTTTTGGCTCTATGGTTAAAGAAATGGATTTGTTCAAAGTTGAGGATGGTTTTGAAATCTTTTCTTTCGTTTAAGGATATTTTGGAAGTGTCATCATGAACTGAAGAGCAGAAGAATTTGTAAATTTTGGGGATGAATACAGATGCTATAAGGTGTCACGCTGCCCTTCATTAGAACAGAATCCCTTTTTCGTTTTTATTGATGTTATCTTGAAAAAGCTTTTAAAGATACACTTATTGCCACATTGTATGAGAAGGGTAGTATTTTGAGATTCGACTGAACGCTCTTAGAAATGTGTTTTAAGTATTAATAAGTGTAGATAAGTGTTAATATTTTATACTAATAAAATAAGTCTATTTGTTTATGTTGTTCTAGGGTCTAGGCAAAGCAAAAAAAAAGTTAAAGTAAAATTATTGTCAAAAATTATGTGGTAGTCTTGTGCAAGGTTGTTTTATATATATATAGTTGAGCTTAAAAATATATTGTTTATTTTTCCATTTGCAAGGAAGCACTTTTGGTATTCCTTTTAACTTGCGATTATATGTACTATAAGGCAAGTTATGCATTCGTAAAAAAAATGTAAATAACAATCAAACATAACATAAGGATGATAGAGAAGTTGAAAAAATGAGCACGACTGGGTCACACGTAGCTGGTCTTATGTGCCTAATTACATTAAAAAAGCAGGATCTTTGACAGAAACAAGTAACATTTACGTTGAAAATGACACAGTTTGAACTTATAAAAAGTATCAAACCCACAATACTTGACGGTTTTCAGTAAAAAAGAAGTACGCCATCACACGTCTTAGATAAAAAAGAATTTATGAAAAATGTATTTCAAAAATTGTTTTTTTTTTTTAATTTTGGTATACAGTTTTGTTACGTCCCAGACTTCACCTACACCTACAGATTCATTTTCCCCCACACTCCCTTCGCCTAACGGCACATTTACAAATTCCAAAACGCTTCCCACCAATTTTGCTCAACTTGCAAAACGTGTCCACAACGGATACACCCCCTTTTCCCCTGCACCTGACAAATTAAGAAATTGATATTCATATTTCATTTAACTCAAATGAAATATGAATATTTTGCCAACAAGTGCATTCCTTTCCCATAGCAAGCACCTAGTACATTCATTATTACCTTTACCTGAAAACAGAATCAAGATCATCTCTTTTAAGTTAGTCTTAATTCAACAATCTGAGGTGCAAGTGCAGCCTAGCTTTGGACAGCGGCTTGCCTTCAGAATTTAATATTAATAAATTTGTTAAACACCTTTAAGAAAAATAAATAAAATAAAGATTCAAAGAAAAAAAATAAAAATTAAAAAGAAAAAAAAACAATTAAGTTTTTTTTAATTAAAACACACACCTCACCACGTAATTGGCGCAGTCGGGGTTCGTATAAGAACATAAGAAATATTTTTTGCAACCGCGTTCGATTAAGAAACGCGCAAAGTTCGAACAAGAATAGTTGCAGGTATCCGCTCCGTTTGATTAAGAATAAAACAAAAAGTTCGAATAAGAACAATCATTGAAACTAGTGAATAAAACAAAAAAATTGGAATAAGAAAAAATCAGTTAAACTAGTGAATAAAACAAAAAGTTCGTATAAGAACAATCAGCGAAACTAGTGAAAAATAACAAAAACAGTGAAAAAAAAACAGTAAAAGAAAAATACAACCTGGAAGAGGAAAACTTAATAAAACAAAAAATTAAAAATGAGTACACCACATCCAGGAGAAATGTCAGCAGCAGCAACAGCAGCAGCAGCAACAGCAGCAGCAGCGGCTAGAGTAGCGGCAGCAGCAACAGCGGCAAGAGCCTTAGACAGATCAACGGTAAATACGTTAACCATAAACATAGATCCCATAAGTTATTTAAATAATGTTAGCAAATACGATGGTAATAGGGAAAATTTATATAATTTCATAGACCCAATTGATAGAATACATCCAACCTTATCCAAATATGATGACATTAGTCAGACTTTTTTTTTTGAAATAATAAAAGGGAAATTAACGGGGAAAGCTCGGGAGGCATTAGAAATAAATAATTCAATATCAAACTGGGTCAACCTTAAGAACCTACTTCTGCAATATTTTAGTGATAAAAAATCTATCGAACAGTTATATGATGACCTTAGGGCCATCCAATTTAAATCTAACAGTCAAGAATTTTATAACGAAATAAAAACGACTTTACGTCGATTAAATAATAAAGTCAAAATAAGGAACGAAAACTTTGAATTAGAAGTAGAACAAAACTGCAAAGCAGCTTTGCGCATTTTCATTAACAAAATGCCAGAACCTATGAGAGGGTTACTGCATTGCAGAAACCCAGATAATCTAGAAGATGCAATGCATATCCTTTTTGAGACAGGATATGCTTACAATAGCTTTAACAATTACAGACAAAATAACTCAACAAGACAAAATTTTCAAAAATTTAACCTATTTAACTCTAACCAACACAGGCCAAATTCTCACAACCCTAACCCATTTAACTCTAATCAATACAGGCAAAACTCCCAAAATCTCAACCCAACGAACTCTGGTCAATACAGCCAGAATTTTCAAAAATTTAACCCCAATAACTCTGGTCGGTACAGACAAAACTCCCACAACCTCAACCTAACGAACTCTGGTCAATACAGACAAAATTCTCAAAGATTCAACCCCAATACCTCTGGTCAATACAAACAAAATGCGAACTATAATGATTACGACAACAATCCTGAGATGGATACCCTTTCTGCCTCATATCAAAGGCAAATAAACAATATAGAAACGCAGGATTTTCCCAAGGAGGGTCAAACAGACTTCCCTATATAGTCTGTAAAACCAAAAACAATAAATTCACACTGCGGATTTTATTGGACACTGGTGCTGACACCAGCATCTTAAATCCCGGTGTTTGCCATCCGAAATGGAAAGTAGTAGTCGATAATCCGATTAAGGTATCAACGACTAGCACACCCATTCTTGTAAACACAAAACTAAGAATTCCTCTATTCGAAGAATTCAAGGTAAATAAAACCGCTGAGTTTTTGGAATACAAATTCCACAACCAATTCGATGGTTTAATCGGCAATAACATCTTACTACCATTAGAAGCCGAAATTAACTACAAGAAAAAACTTCTTACTACGGGTAACACCGAAATCCCGATTTTTTTCAATAAACTAGAAGAAAAAGCTAGATCATATGAAGAAAACACACCCGAACTAAGTATTTACCACACTGAGACGAGTAAGGACCCAGTGTTGGAACAAATACGAACCAATCATCTGAACGATAAAGAGAAGTTCGAAATTAAAAAACTAATATCTAAATATTCTAATATATTTTATCAAGAGGGAAGTGACCTCTCATTTACTTATGCGATCAAGCATGAAATAAAAACCACTAACGACATACCTATTTATGTCAAAAATTACAGATACCCAGAAGTGCATAAGCAAGAAGTGCACAGGCAGGTAAATGAAATGCTGGAACAAGGGATTATCCGTCCCAGCAAATCCCCCTATTCAGCTCCAATTTGGGTAGTCCCCAAGAAACTGGATGCATCGGGAAAACAAAAATGGAGGGTTGTTGTTGATTACCGTAAATTAAACGATATCTCAATCAACGACAAATTCCCTATTCCTAATATTGAGGACATTTTTGGAAAGTTAGGTAAAGCGCAATACTTTACCACACTTAACTTGGCGAAAGGGTTCAACCAAATCGAGATAGCGGAGGAAGACATTCGGAAAACAGCGTTTTCCACAGACAATGGCCACTACGAATTTGTACGTATGCCATTTGGCCTAAAAAACGCTCCGGCTACCTTCCAACGACTCATGAACTCCATTCTTGCAGAGCACATTAACAAAATATGCCTTGTATATCTTGATGATATAATAGTTTTCTCAACCAGCTTACAAGAGCATATTGATTCTCTTTCTAAAATTTTTAAAACCTTAAAGGCCGCAAATCTTAAAATACAACTCGATAAAAGTGAATTCCTGAAACGTGAAACGGAATTCCTGGGACACGTAGTCTCAACGGAAGGGATAAAACCAAATCCCAATAAAATTTCAACCATTACAAAATACCAACTTCCCAAAACAGCCAAGCAAATAAAAGCATTCTTAGGAATAACCGGTTACTACCGGAAGTTCATTAAAGATTATTCAAAAGTAGCCAAACCTATGACAACCTTTTTGAAAAAAAAATGCGAAAATAGATGTACGAAACACTGAATATATTGATAGTTTTGAAGAACTCAAAACATTAATTACATCAGAACCAATATTAAAGTACCCAAATTTCGAAAAAAAAATTCGTACTTACGACAGACGCATCGAAATATGCTTTGGGAGCCGTCTTATCCCAAGACTCACATCCCATTTGTTACGCAAGTCGCACACTCAATGAACATGAGATTAACTATTCGGTAATCGAAAAAGAGCTCCTTGCGATTGTTTGGGCTGTAAAATATTTCAGACCATACCTTTACGGCACAAAATTCACGGTACGCACCGACCACAAACCATTGCTTTGGTTAAGTTCTCTTAAAGAAGCTAACTCTAAACTCCAGCGATGGAAATTAAAATTAGAAGAATTCGATTTCGACGTTGAGTATGTTAAGGGCAAGGATAACCAAGTAGCAGATGGTTTGTCCCGCCTAGAAATAAATTTTCACGAAAACGAAATCACTAACAATATCGATGAAGTTTCCATAACCCCAACAATTCATAGCGCTCGCGAAGATAGTAGCGAGTACATCCCCATTATTGATTCCCCAGTAAATATATACAAAACTCAAATAATATTACATCACTCCGAAAGTATAAATAACTATAAGATTTATAAAGTCTTTAATAAGAGAAGAATAGTAGTCGATTTTCAAGAATATAAAGAAAAACAAATGTTGGATATCATGAAATCCTCTTTCCCACCAAAAGGTATTGTCGGAATATATTCCACTAATGATCACCTTTTCGCCCAATTTCAGGATACTTATATTAAATTCTTTAGTAAAAACAAACTCTTACGTTTAATTAAATGCTCGAAATTTTTAGGCGACCTGGACGATGAGGAAAAAGTTTTGAATGTAGTTAATAAAACACATCAACTATTTAACCATCGCGGAATAAACGAAACATATGAGGAAATTAGAAACATTTATTACGCTCCAAATTTGAAAGAACAAATTGCTAAATTTATCAATAATTGCGAGATATGCAATAGTGCAAAGTACGAAAGACAACCGCTTAAGATACCTTTTTCAATAACAGAAACTCCCCAAAATCCAAATGAAATACTACATGTCGACATATGGTACGCAAATATTAATCTCATGCTGGTAACAATGATCGACAAATTTTCTAAGCACGTTACAGTCCAAGAAATAAAACACAGAACTTGGATCTGCTTACTTAATGCTCTAAAAACTAGATTTGCTAATTTCGGCATTCCCAAAAAGATCGTAACCGATGGTGAAATCGGACTCTCGTCAATCGTGATCAAAGAATATTTGAAAGAATGTAATGTTGAACTACATATATCCACACCATATAAGAAAACAGGGAATTCAGATATTGAAAGGTTCCATAACACTTTGAATGAGCATATAAGAACCTTTTCAGCAGACAAAGATAACAAAGACACGCTTCGGAATAAAATCCTAAAAGCTGTTCAAATCTATAACAGCACCATCCACTCTACCACAAAACAAAGGCCAATAAACTTCCTTAACGGAATATTAGGTAGAGAAGATTTCCCCAAAATTACAGAACACGTTATTAAAAATAAAGAAAAATTATACTAATAAATTAAATGAAGGTAGAAAAGATATTAATTTGATAAAAGAAAAACCCACATTTCTGAAAAATAGAAGTAGTAACAAACTGAAACCCATTTATAGTAAGGAAAATCCTGAAATCATAAACAAAAATTATCTAAAAAATAATAGAGGTAGCAAATATTACAAAGATCAGGTTAAACGAAAATATAAATATGAGAATTAAATCCATTACAGATTTTAGTCTACATTATACTAATCATTTCCACAACGACACACGGACAAAGGCTTGACACACAGTCTCTTGATAACGGACAAGGATTCATTTTAATTAAAGACCAGGAAATAAACGTAATTGAAAATTATTCCAAAATATTACACGTTGTCGATATCAACTTATGGACGGAAAGTTTAAACATAATTCAACAAAACATTAACGGACTAGACCATAAGAACGAATACCCAACCATCTTACACAATTTCAATCTGCTCACCCAATAAGTGAACAGTTTAATCCACAGCAACAGACAAAAAAGAGCCTTGGTGAATATTCTAGGCAAAGGTTTAAAATACCTTGCTGGAACAATGGATTACGACGACGAAAAAGAAGTCAGAGGACGACTTGAGACCAACGAAAAAAACACACGTAACGTCATAAACGGACTTAATGACCAGGTGAAAATAAACACAAAATTTAGTGAAACAATTAATAACATTACAAAACACATAAATATCCAACAACTTGAAATAAAAGACAAGATAACAGAAATAAGCAACTCAATTAACAAAGAATTCATAGAAGTAGCCAAAATGCAACACGCATTTCAAATACAGTACGACATTCAACTACTTAAAGACC
The DNA here is from genome assembly GCA_963971375.1 of Platycheirus rosarum. Lineage (NCBI taxonomy): Eukaryota > Metazoa > Arthropoda > Insecta > Diptera > Syrphidae > Platycheirus > Platycheirus rosarum. The sequence continues at coordinate 38,195,849 of OZ020510.1, read as the reverse complement.
AAGTCAGAAAAATTAAAGAAAGTTTACTTCTCAGCAGACTAGAACTTTTAGGTAAGGATATCCTGTCTCCAGAAGAAATAAAAAAATTTAATATCTCACTAGAAAAACTACCAAATATAAAAAGTTCAGTTATCTTTCACGAAAATCAAATAATTTTTATCCTTTTAATTCCGAACTATTCTAAATCAAAATTTTATCGGATATTTGTTGAACCAATTCCCAACAGAGACAACCTAGAGCTTTCCACCGAATACAAAACCTTCATCACAAATAATGATGTAAACTTTGAAGATAATGCAAGTAACAATATTAAGAGGAACGATTTAAAAGAAATTAAAAACGATTGTATATCAAACATTTTTAAGAAAAATCCCTTATGTAATTTTATATTAAATAAAAATATCGAAATAAAACAATCAACAAACAATATTATAATAACAAAAAACCTTCCCGGAATGGATATGGAACATAATTGTAACAATTTTAATAAGATAAGAATAACTGGAAATAATTTGATACGATTTGAAAATTGTCAAATAAAAATAAACGATATTAAATACGAAAATTTTTTAAGTTATGATAACTTTGTAATTCCAAATCTGAATAATATTACTATTAAGAAATTAGATGTTAATTTTTCAACCTCAGATATACATTTTAAAGAAATAAATAATAGAAAACTAATTGAAGAAATAAAATTAAGAACAACTAAACACGAATATATAAACTATGGAACATCCTTTATCTTAGTTATACTTTTAATTGTAATAATGTACATTTTTATTTTACAAAACAAAAATATTAAAGTCAAGATACAAAACTACGATTCTACGGAGCAGAATCTTAAGGGGGGAGGTGTTACGTCCCAGACTTCACCTACACTTACAGATTCATTTTCCCCCACACTCCCCTTCGCCTAACGGCACATTTACAAATTCCAAAACGCTTCCCACCAATTTTGCTCAACTTGCAAAACGTGTCCACAACGGATACACCCCCTTTTCCCCTGCACCTGACAAATTAAGAAATTGATATTCATATTTCATTTAACTCAAATGAAATATGAATATTTTGCCAACAAGTGCATTCCTTTCCCATAGCAAGCACCTAGTACATTCATTATTACCTTTACCTGAAAACAGAATCAAGATCATATCTTTTAAGTTAGTCTTAATTCAACAATCTGAGGTGCAAGTGCAGCCTAGCTTTGGACAGCGGCTTGCCTTCAGAATTTAATATTAATAAATTTGTTAAACACCTTTAAGAAAAATAAATAAAATAAAGATTCAAAGAAAAAAAATAAAAATTAAAAAGAAAAAAAAAACAATTAAGTTTTTTTTAATTAAAACACACACCTCACCACGTAATTGTTTATTTAGAATTTATTAATATACATGTTGTAATAAAATTCAAAATAGTTTTTTTAAGTACTTTTAAAAATATTGATTAAAAAAAAAATTTTAATTAAAAAATAAGTTATTCAAAATTTTGATAAGCAGAACTAATTTGACTGCTTAGATCTTATTAAATATAAAATTTGACAGAAATCCAAAAAGCTGTTACCGAAAACCGAAATTAAAAAAAACTGTTATATGAAAGGTAATGTTAATATACTTTTCCCGTAAACTTGGTTCTAATCAAATGATAGCCAATACCAACAAAAGCAATCCAAAAAAAATTTCATCAAAATCGTTGAGGCCGTTTTCGAGAAAAATAATGAATGGTGTTTTCTATCTTTTGGTTTGAATGGGAAAGTCTTATAACAGTATCTCCCTTATGAGCGGTTTTTTTTTTAATCAGACTTTCTCCTTAAGTATTTAACGGATTTTGATGAAATTTGCAAATTAGGTAGTATTTTATGATTCAAATAATATTGCCCATTAAAATTTTCAAAAACAAATTTTTGAATTTTTAACAGTTTCTTAAAAAACTTTTTTGTTTTTTGAATATTTTGAAAATGAATCGATAATTTTTTTTTTCCTAATATAAACTATGGATTTCTTCAATTTGATGTACTCAAAGAAATTTTAAAATTTATTTCGAAAACAAATTTTAAATTCATAAAATAGAAAACCAAAAGAAATCAGAGAGCTTACAAGATTTTTTCCAAAAAAAAGATATGAATAGTGGTTTTTTGATTTTATATACATTCCTTTTTTTAATTTTCTCCCCCGAATTTTGTTTTATATTGCTCGGTTGAGCCCTAGCCCCTATTCAAATAAAAGCAAATTCCGTCGTGCACCTAATAGGTGAGTCTGAGTTAATCATCGTAGGAGCGGTTTTTAAATAAAACTTTTGTTTAACAACTTTCTTGAAAAAAATTAAAAACATTATTCAAGAATGCAAACTTAAGCACAAAAATAACTTACATGTTAAAGCAAAATTAAGAACAAAATTAATGGAGAAAAAAAAATTTATTATTACATAATAAATAAAAAAAAACTTTGGAAAATATTTTAAAGTGAAATTACTTCTTAAATATTAATTTTGATTGTAATCGGATAACCAGTTTTCAAAAAAGGCGAAGAAAACGGGTCCTATAGGAGGTACCGTTCTTAGCCCACAGCTTTAATTTTTTTTTCACCAAAATATGATCCACACCTATAATAGTACACAAATTTTTTTCAAAAAAATTCTTGGAGCCGTAAATAACGGTGTATGGATAGATGGTGTACGGGTAGCTGGATTCAATACCTATCTAACAGTGCAAGAACCTCTAATCTATGACTTCAAAATAACGGGAAAGCTTAATGAAAAATTTATTTTCTAACATGTTACCCTTCAGTCCGCTCCTGGAGAAGCAGTTATTTTTTTCAAGAGAATTCTGCTGTATAAATCTTGTAGCTGGACTCAATACCTATCTGACAATGAAAAACTTACTCAGCTAGAAGCTCTACATAACAAGACATAGGCATGACAAAAATCGGGGTAAATATTACATTGCACCCCCCCCCCCCTTCTTAGCATAGCTTTCATATTGGGCCACTACCAAAGCCATTGCAATAAGAAATTCTTTTGTCTGAGTTATTTCCAATATGTGTGATTTTCAGTCTAACGCTTCACGTCTTAAATATTATTGAATTTATAAATTTATAAGAAAAAATTCAAAAATTGTAGAACGGATTTTGATAAAATCGTGTTTTTTATTTTTAATTAAAAAAATGCTTTTTTCAGATTTTGGTATGCATTTTTTTTAGAATTTAGTAATTTACAGCTGATCATAAAATTTAATATATTTGTTTGAACAGTTTTAAAAATATTGAGTTTTCAAAAAAAAAATTCAAAAATTAATTTTAAATAAAAAAAATTAAATTATTCAAAATATTGGTATGCAGAATTAATAATGCATTAGAGATCTCTTCAAGTATAACATTTTATACATTAAAAAATCGTTAAGATACCGTTAATTTATACCACGAAAAAAATCTTAAAAATTTTCATTAAAATCGTTGGAACCGTTTTCGAGAAAAATAAGCTTTTCTATAACGGTTATATGGAAGGTACCATTATTTTTAGGCCTAAAAATTTAATTTTAATTTCCCTTCTGAGGAATGTCAAAAGAACCACATATACCAATTTTGAAGTTTATCACTTTGATCTTAATTAATTTTATAAAGTCCAATTTCAGTACACGCTGTCTGTAATCAGTACAATTCATTTCGGTTCGTCACAATTGAATAGATTTTACATACAATATTAAAGAACAACTACAATTTTTTCCTGTTACATATATATTCAATCTTCGACCAAATAAGCTTTGATTCATTACTTCAATGACAACAATGTGGCTCATTATCCTTGTTAGTATAGCGAGAAGAATTCGACAATTTAAACATACAACTTCAACACTCAGCGACAAAATTCCCTCGGGCTGAGCAGACGAATGACGAAACCTGAACAACAAATAAAATGAAGCTCATAAAATGTATGTCGTTCGAACGTATCCGGATAGCTCCGTTTCTTGTTCTGATATTTTTGATGCGAGAAATTCTCGAGAGACTTACAGACGGAAAGAACCGGAAGCAAAAATTTTATGAGAATTTATCATATAATTTCACCACATCTTACGTAACTGAAAGATGTCATGTCACTTCTCCTAACGTGAACAAGATAATATCTACAAATTACATCCTTTTTTGCATATTTACTCCGGGACGGTTATTGATTCAACACATTTTCCCCGAGGTTAAAAAATCAATTTTCCATTCCATTAAATCCAGCAAATTAATAAAGGTTTTACAAAGGTTTCACATTCAGGCAATTCTATTAGAGCGAAAAAAAAATTCAAACTGCATACATATTTTGTCTGGAAAAAATCGTTATCATGAGTCATACTATACAGAGCAGAGTCAGCATCAGGCATGCTTCCTCCCTACAAAAGTAATGTGGTGCTTTGCTTATCATGGAGCTCCATATAGTATGCCTACATTACTGTTATCTTTGTTTTTACACCCCTAATAAAATGTTTACAGACAAATCATTTATCTTTGCATACAGAAGCAGGAATGTCAGAGGATTTTATTTATCCTGCTTACGAGGTATTTTTGGAAATCCCTGAATTCGATATAATTAATTCCCAAATGAGTTCGTTATGTTTAACAATCAATTGTCGAGACTAAACGCTCTGGAAGCATCCATCTTGTTTTTTTTTTTCATACACATGTATGAACTCATTGCAGTTACATTGAGTTTTGATTCAATGATTCAACCAATGAGTTCTTCAGTATTGAGAATCCTTACTGAGTTGTGATGTGCGATATACGTACCTACTACCGTTATTGTTTTAAATCTTTTGTCTTGAAAACTTGAAACTTATTAAATTTGCTTTGAATAGAGTTTGAATATTTAAGTTTTCCAGTATAAAGAGTCAAAATCATCCGGAAACACCGAAACCCTAGACAATCAGCGAACTCGCGAACAACATCACAAATGTCGGCTGAAAAGGGTTGAAGGATGAAAAAGTTATGCTCTTGACTTGTAGAAGACTTTTAGGGCAACTTAAAAATTCACGAAAGTTGTTCATTCTACTTGATAGGTAAAAAGTTTCCTGTTTTTTTTTTCTTTAAGGAATAAATTAATGACAATGTTCTCGTATTTTAACTTAAAACACTATTATTTATTCCAAAGAAGTTTTAACCCTCGAAAGTTGAGTAGATATAGCGTTTGTATAGACGAGTTCTGCAGTGAAGGTAGGTAGGTATGTCCTTGAAGATGAAGGAGATTCTTTACGAAATATTGTCACACCTGTGACTTTATTAAACATAAGAACTGGCTATTAAATTAAAGACAATCTTCTAAGTGAAATGAAATTAGGGTAATAATTTTTTGTTATGCGATCAGGTTTGAAGATTGAATATTGTCTTGTTGTGACGAAGGGAGGTTTTAAACGGTGAATATAACTTTTTTTTAAGTGTGCATTATTCTTAAATTGTAAATTGTAAAACAAAAACAAATGAGAGTTTTTGAAGGTTATAAAATTTTTGAGAATTTTTATGAAGAAATTCGTCGAGAATAAAAATGAGTCGAGTATTAAGATGCAGAAAGATGATTTACGCTCTCGACCATATTGACTCACAGTTCTGCAGCGAAACTGGGCCTCAACCAGCAATCTTTTCAGCTAGTTCGCTCCTAAAGTTTATGCCCTCTTCGTGTACCTGTACCACTTACTCGTTGGTTGTCATTCTCTGCGTTATCGATCAGAGGTGGATACAAAGAACTTCCAGACAGAAACATTGGCTTTTATCTACTATTAATAAAACGTTAGACTTATCGCATTCCCCATCTCACCATCCACTCTCCGACTGTACCACCGGGGTTAGAATAGGCCTATGCTTTGGATGCGCCTGCAGTAAGAGACTGCTGGGGCACAAGTCCCTAAAGGTTCATTGTTTGAATAAGCCTGTGTTTTGGGTGTGCCTGAAGTAGAAGCCTTCAATACATCAAGCGGATCAATACTATTGTCACTTAGGCGTAATACTAGTGACTGTGTTATTGTTTTAAAGGATTTTTTCTCTTGGTTTATCGTGTGTTTTGTTATTTTTTTATTTTTTTTTATTTTATGATGGAAGGTGATTTCAAGTAGGAGAGGCTTCCGATCCATCGGAATTTATCCTGCATGGGTATAATTTAATACCATTATTTTTTTCCATACTCGGTCTTATTGCCTATGTTAGGAATGATGTTACGTTCCAATTCCTACCACAATATGGTCTTTGCACTAATTCCTTTTTTAATTTCATGTGGTTTAAATTCACTATTAATAAGCACATCATTCACACTTGTTTCCTTTATCGAAGCCTAAATCTAGACAGTTTCTCAATCTCCCTCGAATTCGATTCCCTGTCTAACTCCATTAAACAAATTGTCAAAAGAGTCAAAAGTATCAAACCCAAAGAAAACTCATGGTTTAATATAAGCTGTATAGAGGTTATCAGAGTTAAGGAGGTTCCGTTGTTATAAAGACCACACTACTGAGGAAAACCGGAAAAAGTTTAAACGACGCACCAAATTCTTACATGGCCAATAATTAAGACAAAATATACTACAATGTCCCAAAGGTAGCAAAAATGTTTGGTCATTTTTGATTCCGACGCAATGACACATCAGTTCCCAAGAGAAAAAACTAACCTTTTCGCTAAGCAGTTCGCCGCTAATTCTGCGCTGCCAGAGTTTATCATGGGTCATGGTCACACTCCTACTTGAGAGCGTAAATGATGCTATGGGACTAATCTTCTTCTTCTTCTTGTTGGCAAAGCCACTCCGTAAGATGTTCTATATATCCTACTCTTCAGGGCTCGTTCCGAACAAATGAAGACAGCTTTTGTCCAGCCAATACCCAAAAAAGGCGAATCGTCCATCCCCGTAAATTACCGACCGTTTTCACTTACGTCCCTTCTTTCCAAGGTCATGGAAACGCTTATTAATCATAAAATCAAGAAATATCTTGAGGAACGAAAACTTCAAAATGACCCACAGTATGGCTTTCGTAGCAAAAGTTCCACTGGTGATATGATGGCTTATCTCACCGAACAGTGGAACAAATCTCTACATCGTTTCGGAGAAAGTAACATTATTGCACTCGATATTTCTAAAGCATTTGATAGTCTGGCACCAAGCTTCCTTTTCTTCGGTGGATTCCAAATTACCTTTCGGACCGTTCAATATTGGATGGATTCAAATCTGATATCTTCAAAATAAATGCTGGTGTGACACAGGGCTCCGTTCTGTCTCCGACTCTCTTTTTCATTTTTATAAATGATCTCCTTTCTGAAACTTCAAATCCACTAACCTGCTTCGCAGATGATAGTACATTTAGCTTTTTATAATCATTTTTGGAGTCACACCGGCGCTTTTCGGATGTGGATGTTCAACGGCAACGTAAGCTCCATAAATTCTGATCTTGACAGCATCATCAAATAGGGAATATGAAATCGTGTAGAATTTAATGCGTCTAAAACACAATGCTATCTTCTGTCTCTAGAGCGGAATACGCTCCCTGCCATTATCCATGAGTGGTACTTACATTATGGAAGCTGATCATCTTGAAATTCTCGGTATAAGCATCACCAATCACCTCTAGTGAAACGATCATATTTATGATGTTGCCAAAAATGCCGCAAGATGTTTCGTCTTCCTCCGATGTAAGAATCTACAAATCATAGTCCAAGACTAGAATTTAACTCCCATATCTGGGCGGGTGCTCCATCAACTTACGTGAGTCTTTTGATTGGTATTCAAAGAAAAGCTCTTAAATTGATTGAAGATGATATCATCATTACAACATTCACGTCACTTAAACATCGACGGAATGTTTCATGTCTCTCCCTTTTCTAAAGTTATTTCTGCGGTTAATGTTCTGGAGAATTAGCCAGTTGCATTTCTGCCCTTAAACAGTTTCACCGTTATACTCGAGCTTCCACGAATGCCCACCAATTTACCCTTGAGCCCAATTTCGGTCGTACACTCAAGTACAGGCATTCGTTCTTCAGCCGTACAACTCGAATGTCGAATCTTTTGCCTCACTCTGTTTTCCCTTCCCATTATGATGTTCAGAAGTTTAAATCCAATATGCATCGGCATCTCCTACTAAACCCTCTCCTTCTTTCCTTAGCTTGCGCTGTGTCCACCGACATCAAAAGGGTAGCCCGAATCCCTTTAGCGTGTGAAAATTATAAAAAAAAATGGGCACGACTGGGTCGCACGTACTTGCTCTTATGTGCATAATTACATTGGAAGGTAAGATCTTTTATAAAAACAAATAACATTTACGTTGACAATAACATAGTTTGAACTTATAAAAGTATCAAAACCACAATACTTAACGGTTTTTAGTAAAAATGAAGTACGCAACCACACGTCTTAGATAACAAAGAATTTATGAAAAAAGTATTTGAAAAATTGTAGGACGGATTTTGATAAAATCCTGTTTTTTATTTTTAGTTTTTTGAAAAAATTTCTTTTTTTAATTTTGGTATGCAGTTTTTTAGAGTTTATATACATGTGATTATAAAATTTAAAATAATTTTTTTTGATTAGTTTTAAAAATATTGATTTTTCAATTAATTTTAATTAGAAAAATAAAGTTATTCAAAACTTTGATATGCAAAATTAATTTGGCTATCTAGATCTTTTCAGATATTAAATTTGGCTGAAATCCATGGAGCCGTTACCGAGAAAGCCAAAAATTAAAAACACCGTTATATGAAAGGTCCCTTTAATAGACTTTTCCCGTATATGTGGTTCTAGTTTGGCTATCAATATCGAATCATTGTTAACATTAGTCCGAACCAAATTTTCTTTATTCCTCTTTTTGTTTTAAATAAGTCCTTTTTGTTTGATTGCTTCAATTAATGGATTGAAAGCCTTGAAAAAAGGGGAGCATATCTATATACATAGGTCTAACGTCTATAAGTCCCGAATTTGTTACTTTTTTGTGATAGGGATTATGTGGATTTACCCATGGCATGGCGTAAGGATAAGAACATGTCATGATAATGATGTTACATAGTGCTGTGAAGAATGAGAATTGTAGTGAAGTCAGGATGAATGTTATGTTGTCCAACACAGTTTTGCACACAAAAGTAATAAAGGGCATTCAGAATTTCATGGAAAAGCATGGAAAATAAATTAGGGATTTATTTATACGAAATACCAGGCTTATGTAACAGGAACAGATAACTGTTCTCAGATGTCAGAAAGGAGATCTAAGGTAAAAGTAAAATCCGGACAAGAAAAAGTTGCTGCCTCCATTGTGTTTTTGACATAATGTGTGTATGAGTAGGAACTGAACCCCTCGGCAAGTTGCTAAGTTTAACTTTGTGTAACAAGAATTGAAAGTCCTGATTTGAAATGTATATTCGTTTCAGAAAGCCAAGACATTTTGAAATAAGTAAAACACTTTATACATAATGTAGCATTCAATGTATAAAAGCTTTTCCGACTTTTAAAATCCTTTAACTTGAGTTTTTATTCCAATTTTATTTTTATCATTTTTCCAAGATGGCTATCATCAGAAAAAACTTTCCTGAATTGACTTTAGGAAAGTTTGGAATGCTTCATAGTTTTGTATGATTGCTTTTCTGAAACCAATATTTTTTTATTAAAGTAACTACAATTTGTGTGCCAGCACCAGAAGCCATTTTTGAGGTTCGCCTTTTTGTTGGAATCGCGTATTACAACTGTCCGGCCAATTCAAAGAGTCCATGTATAAATGTTGGACACTTTCAAGAAGCTTTAGTGTACCTAAGTGGTCTTTGGTGTTAATTGCCTAAATTTGATTCTCCGCTGCGCTGCAGGATTGAATCTGCACAGAAAAGAGTGAATCATTAAAAAAAATCATAGTCACTTAAATAACCCCATCTGAAACACTTGATTTCGATATTTTTTGTTTAAAAGTTTCCATGGTTTTTTTAATTTTAACTCAATACCTAAATTGTCCATTTTGTCGACTCACTATGCGACTTACTCATATATAACTCACACGCCTAACAAAGCCAATTTGTAACACTGGACTAATTCCATACAACCCATCTTGCAGCTACTGCGATATCTATAAATTACAATTACAGCGAAAAAGCAATTTCAAATAAATTATCCCATACAATAGTATAGCTAGCTTCCGTCTTTTTGTTGCCATAAATTCAGCCAAACAACAACGTGGCGTCGGCATTGGTGTCGGTTGAACCAAAACACGAAATGGCATAATCCGAGATGGCTACAACGAACATAACTTAGAATTTTAATCTCCTAGCCACCTCTCTTGGCCAACAACATTTATGCAAGCGCGATCCTACATACCTCTATATCTTTTGACTTGGACGACCTCATCTGGCCGCCAAATGGCAACGGATTACATTAATTGTCTGCCACCGTTTTCATAGACGTTCAATTCAAAACTTCTTCCTAGCAAGCATTTGCATCCGGCAGATACATATATACATCACATCCAGATGTTATTCTCCACTTTGAGACTAATATTACTACTGGGTAGTGGAATAAGTTGACACCGTATTATACCGTGTTACGGCCGCATGGCGAATACGTATAAAGTTCCTGTTTAAAACACTTTAAACGGCTTTTCCTGAACCCCCCCCCCTTACCCCTCCTATAAACTTATTCCGAACCATCTCAAATTGCACTTTTGGCTTAAGCGCTGGGCAACAGGTCGTGATGAAGCAAATCCAAGTAGTTGTGCCTCAGGCCAAAAATTTGGTTCGATTCGATGTTGCACAAAAATAAAGGAACTCCATGCACCCTATATACCGTGGCATCGTCGGTCGTCCGTTCTAGTGTATCGCATGCGAATTAATTAGCCGAACAATAAAAAGCCACAAACCCAGTGCAGCCCCATCTTATGGCCAGCAGAATCGAACCCTCTACATCTAGCAACCCCGTTCACATCAACCACCGCACTGCATCGAGTCATTTGCGATATTAAACGAACCAGGCAGCAATGCAGTGCCCAATCTGGGATCACATTAACTGCGGCAATTTAATTGGTAAACGACGACGACGCGCGGACTTTCATTATAAGCCGGCCGAATCGGAATGGCAGGGGCAACCGCAGCCCATAAAAATGAAGAAAAAATTGCAAAGTGCACTGGCGAGCCGAGCCCCGTCCAGGAACTTAATAGTCACGGCTTTTTGCTTTGTTTTTTTTAGCTAATTTTTTTTTTTCAATCCTCGTCGTTGTCAGTTCTCCTTACTGGGTGCTAGTTCGGCACGTCAGCACAGCGCCATCCAGTGTGAATAAAAATGGTCTTTTTACGATAGCAAAGCAATACAAGAAGCAAAAGAAAGAAGAAATTAAGTTAACAAAAAAAAAATCTAAAAAGTAAGGGTCGTAAGGATTCGCACGAAAAAAATCCTCAATGAAAAGGGATTAAGCATTCTGCTTAAAAGGAATTTAAAAAAAATGTTCTCACTTATGGAAACATTTTTCACATTAAGTTTAAGTTGTCTTTGAAATTGTTCAGAATCACTTCTTAAACAAGTTTGGTTCAAAAAACAATTCAAAAACATTTCAAAACTATTTCAGACTATATTTTTCAATGGACATACTGGACGTTTTCGAAATTTTAGTTTACATATTTCTGGTTTAAATTTTTCATGGAAATACTTTTTGTTTCGTTGACATTAAAACAGCTGGCTGAGAAACAAAAATGTTTCTTTATTTTTTCTAAAACGTTTTTTGAAACATTTGCGAAACATTTTATTCAAAGAAATGTTTTTGAAGTGTTTCCAACCTGGGGACGTAGATTTTAAGTTTCCCACTAGCAGAATAAATAATTCAGAAAAAGTGTTTTGACGCAATCAAAAAAAACATTTCTTAGATCTTTGTCAGTTAAAACAATTAAACAATCATAACATGCACCGCGCTTGCTTCGCCCGAAATCATTTAATGAGCGTCAAAACTAAAGAAACCAAATGTTTTTTCTTGTGATGGAGTTAATTCTTTTGTTATTTTGTTTCATTTAATTAATTGTCTTTGCTTGTATTAATTCCAATAATTTTTTCGAAACTTCTCTAGTTTTGTTTTTGTGCTACATACCAAATTTTTGTTATTATATTTTATTTAATTTAGTGTGTTTAATTTTTCTCAGAATTTATCTTAAGCTATTTACAATAATGTTTTTAAATATTTTTTCCTGTAGACATGTTATTTTTTGTTATTTAATTTCATTTGACTTAGTGTTTTCTTGTTCTTTTAATCGAAACATGGTTAGAATTTTTTCTTAAGCGTTTTTAAATGTTTTGAAAATGTCTTTTTGTGCTGAAAACAAGTGTTTGGTTATTTTTTTTATTTGACTTAGTGTGTTTTCTTGTCCTTTCAATTGAAACATTTTTAGAAATTTGTCAAAAGAGATTTAAATGTTTCTAAAATGGTTTTTTCTTTTGGCTGGAATATGTGTTTTATAATTTGTTTATTTGACTTTTTAATTTGTGCTGAAGACAAGTTTTTTTTTTTTTTGTTGTGTGTTGTGTACTCACTTATTCTTTTCATTGTTCTGAAAGCTCTTGTAAGGCATTTTAAATGTTTTGTTTATTGTGCCATAGTAAAGATTCTTTTTATTTCATTTGACTTAATGTTTCTTGTTTTCAGAAATTTGCTTCAAGCGGTTTTCAATAATGTTTAAAAATGTTTTTGTTTATTCTTGAGGCATGTTTATTAATATTTTGTTTTGTTTGTCTAATTGTGCTTTATTGTTCTTTTAATCGAAACATTTTTAAAAAAATTTCTTAAACGTTTTAAATGTTTCCTAAATGCGTTTTTTGGGACTGGGGCAAGTGTTTTATAATCTAGTTTAATTTTTTTTTATTTATCTTAGGCGTTTTAAGTGTTTTCATAATGTTTTTGTGCTGAAAACAAAGGTTTTGTTTATTTTGTTTCTTTTGACTTAGTGTTTTGTGTTTGGTTTTGTGCTCAGAAATTTGACTTGTGCTTTTAAATAATGTTTCGAAATGTAATTTTTGTCCGGTGATATGTTTTTTGTTTCATTTGACTTAGTATGTTTTTCTGTTCTTTCAATCAAAACATTTTTAGAAATTTGCCTTAAGCGTTTTAAAATAGGTTTTTTTTAAGTGTTTTTTATTGACATAGAAAAATGTTTTTCTTTATATTGTTTTATTTGTCTGAGTATGTTTTCTACTTTTAAAAGACGATTGTTTTCTCTCGTTTCTCCTAAATATTCATTGCCAAAATGTGATTTTTCCTTTATTCTCCTTTAGGAGAGGTGCTTCAGGAATATTTTACTTCGTCTATCCACAGGGTGTGTTTTGACTAATGGAAAAAATATATTTAATGAAAAACTTGTTGATTTGACAGAAGTTATCCATTCCAAAGTTTCCAAAGGAAAAGCAGATCGGGATATTACGTTTGTTAGCTTTTAAATCAACAATTTCGATTGTTGGCTATGCTAATTAATCTTTTATAAGAAATCAGTAAATTTCGTCCAAATCCTTGCGTCATAAACATCCTTGCAACATAACGTTCAAATGGATCACATCTTTCGAATCATGAGTTGAAGCCACAAGTGCATACAAAAATAACCATGAAAATAAGCCGTCAGTTTTTCAACATTTTACAAAAAAATTTCTCAGCTTTCGCAAAAAAACTGATATTTCAAACAACTGTTAAAATATTAAGGCTATGCCACTTTCATAAAATAGAAAATTTTAAAAATTAGGTTTCATATAAATCCGTTCAGTATTTGAAGAGATTTTTTTAATTTATTTCCTAACTCCAATACATCCCCATTTAAAACATCACAACGCCGAACAACAAAAAACCAAACGCACCTCCAAAAGCCTGCAACTCCACATCAAACAATTTCAGGGAATACATCAGCAGTCCGCCTTGGCAAAAACGTGAGAGAGCACAGCAAGGGCCAGCACAGCACCAACCAGCACAACTGTTGAATCGCTAAAGGTTTCGCCAATGCAGAAGGACGCTTTTATTACCATTACCGCACATCGGACTAAGCAAAAACAGGTGATTATGGCCATTATTATGCTGGAAGTGCTGTTCTGTCTGTGCGATGGCGATGCCATGCCAGGAGTTTTCTTCGATTCTCCCGCTTCGATGTGCGGTCGCGAAGTCAATGATGTTAAATCGAATATAGTAGGCTTGGAGTTATGGCTATATGCGATGGGTGATGGTTGAGTATTTTTGGTGTTTTCATGTTGGATGGAGGTTCATCGTTTTGCCAATGCTGGTTCCTGTTGATGATGGTTTGTTTGGAGCGTTGTTTTGCTGCTGCTACCATTGCTTCTGCTATTGCTTGTGAGAAACGTGAGAATAAACAGGCAACATTGAGTTGTGATTTATTTCCACGTATTGATGATGATGACGACGATGACGATGACTGGAGCTGTGCGAACAAAGGTACAGGAAGCGATTGTAGTTTTGTGGGAATAATATTTTTTGTGTGCAAGCAGGTAGCTTTGGCAATCAGTATAGCTGATCCAAGGACCAAATGGCCCTAAGCGGTTTCGGATTTTTTGGGTGTCTTTTGGACAAAAGCGAAATTGATTATTTGAACTTTCAATCGAAGCATAATTGTGAGAATAACGAAGGATCCTTTGGCTATTTGTAATGCGTCAAAGGTCAAACTAATGATAGACGCCTTGCGTTGTTTTTTTCTTGCGTTAGAATTAATTTCCTTACATTTTTTTTAAATAAAAACCGATGGTTATGTCAATTTATTTAGCTTTTGCATTCCTAGTGTAGAGTAAGATATATGCATATTTTCAGATGATGCTAATGCTATTAAATGTTTAATCTAAGATACATTCTTACGTAGAAATGTAGATTTTCCCATCCTCCTTACACAAAACTGTGAATCTGAATGAACTGAATCGCCAATCGTGAAACTCAAAAATGTAATTCAAGATTCGGAAAACTTTGAAATTTATTTTTCTGTTCGCTAAAACCTCGATAAAACTTTCAAACCCATTCACGAATAGGAGTTGTGGAATGACCCTGTTAATATTCTATCAAAACTAGGAAACTTCCAACTTCGAAATGTCATATTTTGAGAACTTTCTAAATGAAAAGTAGTCCTACCGTCCTCGTTATTAACTAAAAATTCCTATGTCTATTGTGCCAACTATTCCTGAACATCATTTTCCGTTTAAATTACGAAAATAGAATTGGCTACCTAAAAAAAGACTCCATTCTAAGAAAATATAAAACAAAGTGCTTATCTACAAGCAAGTGCTAAGACCGCTTTCGACGTATGAAATACAAAGTAGAGGTTATAGAAATTCAAGCTAAAGGCAAATATCGGATTTTCCAATAGGGATTTGACAACTTTGAATTTAATTTGTGAACGCACCCTTTCACTAATGATAGAACTGTCATTGTCAATTTATTGAGTAAACTCAACCTTTTCATTATGGTAAAGTACAAGAGCGAGCAACGTCTGCAAATTATAAAAAAATTCGGAGTCGGTGACCGCAACTTTAAGAGCGTTGAATTGTTGAATTTCATCGCAAAATCATCTGCTGTGACAAAGCTCATTTTTGGCTCAATAGTTTCGTCAATAAGCAAAATATGCGTTATTGGTCACGAATCACCACTTCATCCACAAAAAATAACTGTTTGGTGCGGTTTGCATGCCGGCGGCGTTGTTGGGCCATATTTTTTGTCGACGATAACGATCGTCACGTTACTGTGAATGGCCAGCGTTATCGCGCCATGATTACCGATTATTTTTGGCCCGAATTTGGTTTCGACATGTGGTTTCAACATGATGGTGCGTGTTATCTCAAGAAATGGGCCAGTCGATTGGCCCACTCGTTTGTGCATTTTAACGCCTCTGGACTATTTTCTTTTGAGCTACGTTAAGTCATTGGTTTATGCCAACTAGCCGACGACGTTGGAAGAGCTCAGAGCCAACATTGAACGTGAAATAGCGGCCATTTTGGCAGAAGTGTATGGCCGATTCATCGAAAATTGGGTCCAACGAATCGACCGCTGCAAATGTGCCCGCGGTGGCCATATGAACGAAGTCGAGTTCCATTCATAAATGTTTTGCTTGTACTTCAAGCCGATAATAAAGTTTTTGAAATATTTCAAATGGTTTGCATTTTATTTAAAAAAAAATTGTCAAGTCCTTATTCGAAAGCCACAGTAAAGGTTTTCGAATAAGGATCTGAATCATATGAAAACAAATCTCTCAGAGCAATCGTTGATACTCCATAAAATATACGAAATAGTGATTGATTTACACACAGTCTTGTGTACGGTAACTGTTGAAGAAGAAACAATTTGCTATTAAGTCTTAAGCACGTTTACAAGGACGCATTCGACTGGCCCTTGACGAAACAAATCTTGTACGTCGAATCCGGAGAAAGAGACTTTTCCATTAAGCGTAATAAGCCGTATACCATGTTGACATGGTATCTACAGGACCTCTCGATGGAGAACTCAGTGATGATAAATCTGATTAATAAAATTACCCTAAAATACTTGATAAGCCAAGTTGTCATACATATGTGTGTGTAAGTGCGACCTAGTGTTCTATGGTGATTTTTCATCTTTTGTCCCGAAAGAAAAATCCTTTTATTTTCAAAAAAAAACTTTATATAGAAAAACAAAACTTGTTAGCATAATACATAAAATTTTCCTTTAATCAAGACGCTGATTCCCTCTCTAAAAAAAAATTATTTCCAAAACCAGACATGTTTTCACAGACAGAAGTCCCCATTATAAATTTAAAATAAATTAAACATTTAAAATGAATTCCTTTATCCTAAAGCTGATTCCTTCCAGAAAAAAAACATCTTTTATTCCTTAAACTTCAATCCCCATTCCCAGTAGATAGATTTGTTCCAACAAATCCAAGAAACTTTTCTCCATCTTCATATGTGCTTTCTTAAGAACACCTTTTCTCTCCATCTTCAAAACCTGATAATTCCTTCCAGAAGTCTCAGAAACCTGTTCAACCTTTGGCAACTTCATGTTGTATCAGTTGTTTCACACATTTCTCTAAATGTTTTATTTCATCCAAAAGGATCTAAAAACCAAGAAGTGTGCAATCTCCATCAGACAATCATATATCCCCAAAGGAAAGGAAAACTATTTACAAACTTTACTTCACAGTGTGCTGTACAGTGCAATGTAAATGGGCAAATACAGGAATGTGCCTGGAATATGTAATTAGTTCGACCATCAACGAAACATGTCTGCGGATTCAAAGGCTTTAATGCACAACACACATCTCGGCCAAGAGGCAATGTTTCATTAAATTTTCTCCATTGCTGCGGTGCAATTTAGGCAAAAGTTTGTTACCTACATAAGCTAATATTCCGGGAGGACAATAGCATCTATATATATGTATAAATTCTTTGGAAGACCCATGAGTCCAGCTGATTGGATTGTCATAATTAAAGTCTTTTGTTGTATATCCTATCAAAACACTTCAAAATGTGGTCGTCTTTCTTGCAAAAGTAATATAGCCTATTCGGACGGCCAGTGAGTATCTTTTTGTGGGAATTTGAACACCGGTTGGTCTTGGAGTCGTTTTGCAATCGAATTGCTATCAACAACAAGACAGGCGAGGGATGAAAGTGAATTTCACCAGGCAACCAGAAAAAGTTTTTTCGAACTTTGAATTTCAAGACAAATATTTTAAAATTAGTCTTTTTTTCGACTACCCTTATAATGTTGACTAAAAATAGCGGAGACGGAAAATAAGTTTAGTTTAGTTCTGCATTTCATTTTTGGGAGGCAAAAAACGAGTGCGATAAGATATTTAACATTCGCGGGGTGCGGCTAAAGAAAGAATCTCTGAATTTGAGAGCACGTCTGTTGATGGGCTAAGGGCAAACTGATGGGCTTTCCTTGCAGTGTGAGTATTGTAAAAGTGAAAAATGCAGGTGGAGTTTTTTTTAAAGAAATAGCTATAAGAAAACAAATATGGAAATGATACTACAGTTGTAGCCGAATGTACGCTTTACAGATTGTAGTTAGATCAGAAGGGGTGAAAAATTTTTTGCATCTTCGAGGTAAACTCCACTTAGGTGAGTTATACCATCAAATCACCAGTGGCTCTTTAGCTCCGAAAGCCAAACTAACGATGATTAACTTTACTTGGTAAGAGATCAGAAGAATAGGACTAACGAAAAAGGTTACTGAACGGTTTCGTTAGTTTTGAAGACAATTCTTCAGAACAAAAGAAGGGATACTCTCCGGCCCAGCGGATAAGAAGATTGGTCTCATAAAATCATTTACGCTATCGAGTAAAGGACGAGTTATAACACCTGCTGAGAACAGCTTATTTCTGGGAATTGATAGCAGGGAGGGAAAACCAATTAGTTAGATAGTGTTTACTTCTACAAGAAGTGGTGCAACTATCAGGGCAGTGGAGCATGAATTTCAAGTAGTGCAATTTTTCAACTACCTTGGGTCAAAGTAGCAGTCGATAATACTATTCTGGAAGAAGAAATATTCCAATGGCTGCTAAAATCCAACAGAACTATAGAGGGTCCTGCGGGAGCCTCATCAAATCCAGAAACCCTGTCATAAAAACTAATCTGCAGCTGTAGAAGACTATGGTCTTACCAGTACTCACAAACGGATTTGGGACTTGGGTGTTTACTAAAAGGCATTCTGATCTCTTAATTGCGTTCGACCGTGCGGGTCTTTTTGCTTACCGAAACTTTTTTAAGTTTTACTTGGTGGTGTTGGCTTTAAAACTTTTTGACCTAAAAAAAATCTTGATACTTTTTGACCTATCCGGACAAAATGCTTATTTCTTAAAGAATTAAATCTGTAACAACATCTTTACTGAAATATACGTCACTATTAAGGAAACATAGTGACTAGTTAAATTTCATAAAAATCGTATTGTATCCGACCCAGTTTGCTTTCTCGTATTGCGAATTTGTTCTTCTAGAAGTTTTCTTTTTAAATGAATTTCATTAGCACGAGAAATATGTAAAAAAGCACTAGACGATAAAATAAGAATTGTGTTTTTATCATACGGTTTAGAGCTTCATATTTGTAGAGCTTCATAGTTTGTTCTATGAAAGTCAACATCCAGAAGTTCCGATCCACGCAGGTGATAAGATTGGGAGAGTGTGAGAAACTTACATTTCAAAACAAATTTTAAAATTTACAACACAGTCATGACAATGGTTTTTTTTTTTTTTTTTTAAATTAATATAATTTAAAGTTTTTGAATTTAAAAAAATGAAAAAACACTTCTACTTAAGAAGTTTAGTCTTCGATTGAAAGCGAAAGAGAAAAAGGGATATTTTGTGTTTATGTAGAAACAAGAAAACAGTATACTGATGATATACTCTGTGTATCTTGCTTTCGGTTCATATTGTTTTTGTTTTTTAATATATGAAGAGTCTCGAGGGTGTATCTCTTGGAGGTATGTTTTTCTATTTGGAGAACTTGAACTCCTTCAAAATCTTTCACCCACCATTGCCGATATTGTCATGGACCATTTATTGGACAAATGCTTGAATTCTTGTAAAGATAAACCGAATTTTATAGCGAAGTACGTCGATGACATATTTGCTGTGTTAGATAGACGAAAAAATGATGACATCTTACTGGTGCTTAACAGATTTCATCCCAAAATACAGTTCACGGTCGAAAAAGAACACAACTGTACAATAGCGTTCTTGGATGTCAAAATTCTATGAGAAAACAATCATCTCTCATTTGATTGGTTTCAAAAATAAACATCTTCAGGAAGACTCACTAACATCCGTTCAAACCATGCCAAGCATATTATAATAAATACGGCCTCTAACCTTGTTAACAAAGTTTTCACGTTGAGTGATGAAAAGTTTCACTGTGCCAATGAGTAAATTATCACAAGATAATATGCCGTTGTCACTGGCTCCCCTTCTGCGGTCATTCGCAGTTTGATTTACAATACAAAAGACCGAGACAGGAGAATGTCTTAAACACAAATGGGTTTTTTAACAGCGTCGTCTATGTTCCAAGTCTGACTGACAACTTTAAAAAAATTGTCGCCAAAAACGTACAAGATGTTCGGTTGGCCTTCAAATCCAACCAAACCCTTGGACATCTTTTTACAAAGTTGAAAGTCAAACCGGATAAGAATAAAAGCACTGATTTTATTTATAAAATCAACTGCAAAGAAAAAGCGGACGAGCCCTGTAACTTATGTTACATTGGAACCACCAAACAATGCTTGCGCCAACGTTTCTTCAATCGAAGACTAAACTTCTTAAGTAGAAGTGTTTTTTTTCATTTTTTTAAATTCAAAAACTTTAAATTATATTAATTAAAAAAAAAAAAAAAAAAAACCTTTGTCATGACTGTGTTGTAAATTTTAAAATTTTGTTTTGAAATGTAAGTTTCTCACACTCTCACAATCTTATCACCTGCGTGGATCGGAACTTCTGCATGTTGACTTTCATAGAACAAACTATGGCAAATATGAAGCTCTAAACCGTATGAGCAGACTTTTTAATCTTAACGCTTCACAAATGGATTTTATCTTAAGTAAAGTGGGATTAAAATCCTTATTTCGAACCAGTGCTCCATTGTCGTGATTGTTTTGTTTTATGTTTTAATTATATATGTTTTAATTATGTATATAATTCGCATGGTTTATTTTATACTTTGTGCATGTGTTAGGCTAGCTGTGTTTTATTTTATTTTATTTTAGTTTTGTTTTGTTAAAGTTTTTACTTACGTCTAACACATGCACTTATGATAAGCCTCTGATTGTAGAAATAAGCTTTAAAGTAAGCCTACTACATCAAAGAATCTGTAATAAAGTTTCCCTGAAAAAGGCAACAACCCTTGCCGAAACGTCGGGACATGATAAGGTTACTGTTTTTGTTTCTTTGCTTAATCTAATGTGACCAAAAAAAGCCGAAGGAAGATTCTAAATTCCACCTAATCATAGTCCCTTGTGTGCGCTCGTTATAAAAAAAAAAATTAACTACCGTATTAGTGAAATTCACCTCAATCGCCTTTTCATAACATTGGATGTTATATAGCGCTATAAACTTCACTGAACGGGGGTTGCCCCATGCCTATCTTTGACTCCAACTCTACAACTACCATCTACCACCATATATATTCTCCACCGCCGCCCCCACTTGAAGTTAATATCTATGATGTGCGATGTGTATCCACCAGACTCTATGTGAATTCATAAGTATTTAGGTGGAATAGATACTCGGTATTATCCACTGATACTTCATACGTCACGTGCTAACGATTTCCCCCCCCCCCATTTCTGTTACCACAGCATCGGGGGACCACGTACAATTCCCCAACAAAAAAGCCACGTCAAGAGCACCAAAAAAATATGTTGCAAATGTACACCACGAGTATAAGCTTAGCTATGTACTCTAACGTAACGTACAAATGTTGAATTTTAAAATGCAATCCACGCCGAGAACGCACGGTCAAGTTAGAAAAAAAAAATAAAAATAAAAGGTTTTCACATTTTAAGCTACACAAAGTGTCGGCGAGGGCACAAAATGTACAAAAAAGTATCCCAAAAGCCAGAACTCGAAATCGGATACAACTGACCGAACTAACCGACAAGCCCACGAACGCTCGTTTGGCGCCGAAAATTTGCAGATATTTTGTGAATAATTCAAGCGAATTTGAAATTTCCAAAAGACCCACCACACCGTGGGTTCTATACGGTTCTATGGTTAGACTATACCTTACCTCTCCGGATAGCTCATTGTTTATGCTAACGCGATAATAAATATGCAAACCTCATGTTTTGCTGTTTATTTGGTTTTTGAAACATAAATGCGGGGAATGAGCTGGAGGAGGAGTAGCGAACGTGCGACGACGACATGGATGAGTTGAACTGTCCGTCCATTCGACACACTATGCGTTGAGAGGAATCCGCATAATCGAATGAGCCTTGCTTTGAAATTGATTAGATTTGCGGGTAAAGCTATCCTTGCAACAAGCGGGGGCATGGCAAATAATACTCCCATTGAAAACCACCTCACATCCGCATTGGAAATTATTCAATTATTTATAAACAATTGAGGTGCGAATGGATACCGATTGATAGCTTTAGACTTGTTAAATTGTTCCATTGGTTATTTGTTCGCACTTCATTCAATCATTCATCACCCGTAAATGTCCTTTGGAGAGGTGGAGAAAAAGCAACAGAACCATCGATGTTATTGAGTGGAAAAGGGTTCTGGCTGCTGTGAACCAGCAGCGGGTACGATATCATATGGACACTTGAAAACCTCTTGAAATCTGAATGAAATACAAAATTCAATCTCTTAAATAGCATCCCTTAAAATTGTTGGAACAATATTCCCAACTCATACCATCGACCACCCTGTGAAGTTGCCCGGCAGTCGCTTCGTGCTCTGTCTGTGTATCCGTCGCGTCGTCTGTGTGTGTAGTAAGCACCATTGTTTCCCATTAAACTAAAAGGAATGTTCCAATAGAATTTATAGCATTCATTTTAAATTACGAATTTCCTAGACCAACTCAGTGCTCCATCTCCATGTAGTTCGGCAAGGACATTATTACAATTTGAAGAGATACTTCAATTAGACCCTTCCAATTGTTGGGATTGGACTCGGTGATGTTAAATTGTAATATCGGTTCGTAGGACAAAGCACATGGGTATTGGGGCGGTGAGGGTTTTTTATTGGGGCTAGGTGGAGGGTAATTATTTAAAGACCAACTTTGATGAGTGTTATTGAAAGTCCATAAATTGTGTTTAATTGGAGTTATGATGGTTTTGAATTTATCATTATTTTTTAAGCTGAGAAATGATTAATTAGAGCGTTTAGCAAACTCCTGTGAAATTTCGAGGATTATTAAGGATAGCTTTGTGTTTTTTTTTTTCATTTAGTCGATTTCACTACGAAGGAATGGAAATTAAGTAAAAGCTGTTGAAAATGATTAAAGACTGTTGGTATCTACTGGGTTGTAGAAAAAAAAAATAAGTTGGTTAGAGGCCGTGGTGTTGAGTGGAGTCTTGAAAATTAATCATGAGTACCTACAAGAAAATAAAAACACATTCTCAGGTGGAAATGACTTAAATTTTCATTTCAAGAAAGTTCATCCGATGAATTTTTAGCAAGAAACCATTTGTGTAATGAATGGGAATAGATATATATCTACCCTCGACTTGGCCGACAAAATGTACCATAAAAGCTCTCGGCAAGATGCGATGGCTTGCCAGATGAGCCCCTTTTTGAGAAAATTGTTGGAATGCCTTGCACATGGTGTATAAATAGAACCAAGGCATCATAGAGATACCTAGTTTTCAAGCTTTTAGAAGCATTTTTTTATGAAGTGGCAACGAGTAAAGCAAAGTGTATCTCATAGTGTGCTTGTTACATAGATTCCTGCACATATATAAAACATATGTATGTATAGATATGTACATAGATGTAATATAATTTGTGTAGCACATGTTGACAAATGTTTGCATTCATTACATAAGATCTGTTTTCAGATAAGAACCCTTTATAAAAATGGTCTAGTTTTATCTCAGAGCCAGTTCGTGGAATGTAACCAACTCTTTGTTTTATAGTTCAGAATTCAGATAGATCGTTAAGTCACCAAAAAAATCTTTCCCAATGAGTGCGCTGTCATTTTAGCCAAAACAGGACTTTTACAAAGCAAATAAATGACGACAAAAATTTCTACGCCAACAAAATGCTGCATTGTCTTAAAGGCAGTAAAAATGTGTGGTTATTTGTAAGAAATATTAAAAACTCCTCAACATCTTCGGTTCCAACGCTCATCGACAATAACATGCCAATTGTTTACTCTTCAAAGAAGTCAAACTTACTCGCAGCGCAGTCCTTTTCGCTGCTAGCTCTAATTGCCTCACAGCAACGTTGCCCTCCCTGTATTTGAGAATGTAAATTTTTCCATAGGACAGATTTTTTTCCGCACTCGTAAAGTAGCCAGAGCTCTCAAAAATCTCGTTTATACAAAAATTCGCCTGCCTGGATGATATTTCGTATACCCCATTCTTCTGAAGAGATGTTCTTCCACAATAGCAAAGCCACTACTTAAGTTTTTCCATCGCTCATACTCTTCTGGAATCTTTCCTAGAAGCTGGAAAACAGCTTTTGTCCAGTCTGCCCCAAAGAAAGGTGCCCATCCTCCCCCTCCTCGTACCGACCCATAGCATTAACATCCCTTCTTTCTGAAATCATGGAAACGCTGATTAACCGTCAGCTTAAGGAATATCGCGAAGTACAATAGCTTCCCTATGAACGTCAGTATGGCCGTCGAAAATGCGTGCTTTTGGGATCGACGATACTCTTGGTCGTTGGATTAGAAGCTATCTTCTTTCGACCTTTCAATACAAGTTGTATTGAATATATTATATTATATTAAAATAAGTGCTGGTATGCCCCAGGGCTCCTACTCTTTTCCTCATTTTTACTTGCGATTATAGGGACTATAAGACAAGTTTATGATTCGTGAATAATAAAAAATTGAGATAACAATGAAACATAACATAACGATTATACGAGAAGTCTAAGAAAGTGATCGACAAAAAATGTCTGTCTATCAGTCTGTCCGTCTGTCAGTATGTATAACGAGCTGCAGCCTAAACGGCTTGAGCGATTATCTTCAAATTTGGTGTGTGGGATTATTTTGGCATTCCCCAGAGAAAAAATTCATGTTTTATTTGTATGCCTTAAAACAACGGTACCTGTTATATGACCGTTAAGGAAAAGCATATTTTCTCGAAAACGGCTTCAACGATTTTGATGAAATTTTTTTTTTAATTTTTTCGTTGGTATTAGCCGTGTTCTATTGGGAAATTTATACGTAGCGAAGCAAGATTTTACATACACTACAAATACAACAACCAGCTGCCGAAAAAAGTAGATGTTGAATTTAGCTGCGGATTGCATGTTCGACACAACAAGATTTCATTCACAATAGACATGATATAAGACTTGTATCATGCTACAGATATTACATTTCCATAGATGTTGCACGCAGAGCAAAATAAAATTACTAATTTTCAAACGCCTGGGAATGATCGTTACATTGTTTGAGACGGTTGCAAGGTTGCACTTGGGCGTGTTGGAATCTATGGATACACATTTAGTTGTTGTGATTCAATTGCCAATGCATTCAATGTTAATGCCCGATCATCTTTTTGCTTGTATCTTGTGTGTAAATATTTTTTAGACTAACTGGTCGACGGTCTTTTGTGAATGATCGTTGAAGCATTGTTTGAGAAGGTTGCAAGGTTTCACTGGGACATAAGACTACAGGCGGCTGCCTATGCGTTTTTATGGAAAGCTGCGCATAGCTTTCCCAAAAAACACGGCTTTTGGCTATCATTTAATTAGAATCAAATTTACGTGAAAAGTCTATTAACGGTACCTTTCATATAACGGTTTTTTTAAATTTTGGGCTTTCTCGGTAACGGCATTTAGGAATCCTGTCAAATTTTATATTTAAGAAGATCTAGGTAGCCAAATTAATTCTGCATATGAACATTTCGAATAACTTTTTGTTTCTAATTAAAATTAATTTTTGAATATTTTTTTTTAAATCAATATTTTTTAAAATTAATCAAAAAAATATTTTAAATTTTATAATCACATGTATACTTATAAACTCTAAAAAACTGCATATCAAAATTTCAAAAAAAAAATCTCAAAAAACTAAAAATAAAAAACAGAATTTTATAAAAACCGGTCCTAAAATTTCCAAATACTTTTTTCTTAAATTCTTTGTTATTTAAGACGTATGGCAAAACTCATTTTTACTAAAAACCGTTAAATATTGTGGTTTTGATATTTTTTATAAGTTCAAACTGTGTTATTTTCAACGTGAATGTAACTTGTTTCTGTCAAAGATCTTGCTTTCCAATGTAATTAGGCACATAAGAGCGTCCACAACGGTACAACCGCAACGGTACCGTATAATAAGCTCATTAAACTCCGATATAAACAGCATTGTCAAATGGGGTGATTGAAATCGTGTGGAGTTTAATGCTTCAAAAACTCAATGATGTTTTCTGTCAGTAAAGCTAAATATAAGGGTTTTTTAAGGACTTGATATTTTTTTTTAAATAAAACGCAAACTATTTGAGATATTTCAAAAACTTTATTATCGGGCACGTTTGCAGCGGTCGATTCGTTGAACCCAATTTTTGATGACTCGGCTACACATTTCGGCCGTAACGGCCGCTATTTCGCGTTCAATGTTAACTCTGAGCTCTTCCAATGTCGTCGGCTTGCTGGCATAAACCAATGACTTAACGTAGCCAGAGTCCAGAGTCGTTAAATCGCACGAACGAGGCGGCCAATCGACTGGCCCATTTCTGGAGATAACACGGTCATCAAACTTCTCTACAATAAATCGATTGTAAGGTGTGCTGTGTGGCTTGTGGCGCCATCCTGTTGAAACCACATGTCTTCCAAGTCCACATCTTCCGATTCGGGCCAAAAATAATCGGTAATCATGGCGCGATAACGCTGGCCATTTACAGTAACGTGACACGTCGACGAAAAAATATGGCCCAATAACCGCACCAAACAGTTATTTTTTGTGGATGAAGTGTTGATTCATGAAGCAAATGTGGATTTTCACCCGACCAATAACGCATATTTTGCTTATTGACGACCCATTGAGCCAAAAACGAGCGAAGATAATTTTGCGATGAAATTCAACAATTCAACGCTCTTAAAGTTGCGGTCACCGACTCCGAATTTCGGTAGAAAATTATTATAATTTGCAGACGTTGCTCGCTCGCGTTCTTTACCATGATAAAAATATTGAGTTTACTAAAAAAATAAACAATGACAGTTTGATGATCAGAAATTCAAAGTTGTCAAGTCCCTAATGGAAAACCCGATATATAATATCTAAATGTAAAAATCGCAAACCATCATTTGTAAAAGAAATTAATACTTAATCATTGCAATCTTGATGTTTATTACTTTAAATGCTAGAATATACATTTCACGGCAAGTGGCCTAAAGTCTGTCTCTGTATTTAATAATACATATCTCCATTGACGCAATCTCCAAGAGTTTCGCTTGTCGTTGCCAATACATATGGACTGGTTTCAGAAACTGCTTATCATTCAGTTGTTAAATTATAAGTTTATGTTAATATCAGCAAGCAGAATATGGCTTCAAACGATTACTTCTCGAGAATACTTGGCAAATATTAACAAAAAAACGGCAACATAAACATTTATACCTTATTGGATTAATTTTTGTTTGTATCTTTTTCATCAGAAATACAAAAAAAGAAAAAATACCCTCATTTCTTATATTATTATCTCATTAATATCTTTTATATACGTTCTGTAAAAATTGTTGACTTATTTCGTTGAGTTTATTTTCCGAAATGTTTTCTTAATTTTTTTTATGACGAAAACCATGGGTGTTTCTACATCTCCCCATCATTCCTTGGGGAGATGGATTTCTACGAAAAAAAATTAAATAAACAAGAAAAAATTGCAATTCAAGTAAAAACCCATTTTTAGATTGAATATAACCTTCGGCCTCCAATATATATTTACTTATGACGTAAAAAATAATATTTTTCCCTCCCAGGCAAACACAAAATACCACCCGTGACGTTTCAGTGATCGGTACAAATAAAAAAAAATTTGGGGATTTGTAAAGGAAGCCATAAAAAATAAATAAATAAAAAACTGCGCATCATTAAAATCAAGTAAACAGCAGTAGTTAAATGCAATACGAGTGTCATAAAGGAACAATAAAACGACAATAAAATAATAATTACAATACTTTTTGCGTAGCAATATATTTTATTTTTTCATTAACATATGTACCTACTTACATGAGGTTTTTGATGCCATAGTATGGAATCATTAATGTAGGAATTCGAATTCCCCGTTCATTGATTTTAAATAAATGGTAAACTGGATCATATATTTCACCTTCAGTAGCTGAAACTCTGAAAGTATTACACGGCACATAAAAACTCCAGGTATAAACTTCTCAATTTGATTTAAAAGAATTCAGGGTTTTTTTCAACCCTGGTCTTGCACTTTTTGAGCTCCCTTCTGCCATTGTTAAGAGAGGGTAATCAATAATTCACTTCAAGGATGTAGGTTGATTGATAGTTGCCGTACCTGTCAATGCATTCACGCAACCGTAATTTCTGCTGTCTTTTGCCATTGTTTGAGTCTTGTGTATATTTAAGTAACAAAGTTGTTAGAAAATTCGGAAAATAAAAAATAAACAGTTGGCGTGACAGCTCCATGGGGAGCTTAAGGCCTGGTCACTTGAACCCTCAGGTATGATTCGAATAGAGTGGAACTAGAATTTACCGCCGAATCCGAAATAGTACATGAAATGCACTTTTTCAATACAAAGTTTTTTTTAACTAAAAATAAAAAACACGATATTATCAAAATCGACTTTTCAATTCGGGAAATTTTAAACTCTTTGGATGGAATCAACAAAGGGTTTTACAATATTTGTATTGCTTTTCAGCACCTTACAATACTTACAATATGGATCTGGTTTAGATTCAAAACTTTCAAACCAATGCAATGCGCCCTACAAAGGTATTCAAGATTTAAACAATGTGATATGTATGGGGGGCATGCTGCCCCCTGTAACTCCTGCTTGAGTCACTTAATTTGGAGTAAGGTGCGTAGTTTGGTGTATGCAAAATAACTTCAAATTATTAAGGGAATCTTTTTGATATAAAGAAACTTTGCATATATACCCAACCTCACACCTACTCAAAATCCTATAGTGACCTCAATAATAATTTTGAGGCCTAATTTTATTCATGTTTTTAAATGTTGGGCCTTTTTCATTTTGTTTGTCACTTATAAAATTATGAACTTTTGTCCCATCTTCACCAAACAAAAGTTGGGACTTGTGTTTAACCAAATTCGATTTTGGGGCTTAAGTCCTACCAATGTGGGACATATGTCCCAAAACTAAAATTTGGGACTTATGTCCCTGCGCCTCAGGAGAGGTTTATTTTGCAAAACTAACCGGGTTAAATTTTATGATTGGAATTGTGAGTGCGTTTCTGAGTATAGGAAAAAAAAATGGCGGGATTTTAAATGTGGTGTATTAGCTGCCATTTTGAAAAACTCCTCTTAGCCAATAACTCAAGGAAATATTGTAGGAAATATAATTGTCTTTCTTTTTTATTTTAAAATTTTTTTTGTAGGACTTATACTTTAGTGTTAAAAGTACTAAATAAGTTTTATGTTTTTGTTTTTACCAAATAACTTTATTTCTTTGTTACATTTTTTATTTCTTTGTTACATAATTTCGAGAAAGATAAAAACACGATTTTATCAAAATTGGTACCAAAAAATTCGAAATACTTTTGTTCCTAATTGTTATTTAGTTATTAACTGGTTGGTTTTCTAAGCCTCAAATGTGAAAAGCACATATAAGAGTATTTACTTAGGAGTCGTGTCTGTTTTTACTTGCGATTATAGATAGGTACTATAAGGCAAGTTATACATCTTGCAAAAAAAAAATTCTAACAATCAAACATGACATTATGATGATAGAGAAGACGCAAAAAGTGGGTCCGGAAAATCCGTCCGTCTGTCTGTCTGTTCACACCTCTACAGCCTAAAAGGACGGGCCGATTTGCTTCCAACTTGGTATTTATTATTTATTGGATAGTATCTCGGGGGGTGTTTTCCATATTTGCTCTAGTCGAAATATAACGGTACCTGTCATACAATCTTAAACAAAAAGTTCAAACGATTTTAATAAAACTTTAAGAGTGCTATTTTTTTTTAAACAATACATTTTGTTAGAATGAATTTTTCAAAATTTGTTCTATAACGGTACCTCTCATAGAAACAGTTTTTTTACAAATGCGGTTTTATCGCAAACCATTATCACGATTTCAATAAAATTTTGCCTACAGGAAGTCATTTGCGAAAAAATTTTCTAGATTCGAAAATTGGTTTTCCAAATATTTTGAAAACCGGTTGATAAATTTTTTTTTTAAATAATTTTCCGAGTTGAAAACTACAGATTTCCTTATAATGACATACTAAAAAAATTAAATTTTTTTTTCGAAAAGTTAAAAAAAACCGACTGTAAGAAACTGGTCGTAAGATTTTCAATATTTTTTATCTTCGATCGGCATTTAGTTCTCAAATTTTATTACATAGCTATTTAATTTTTTTCTGAGAAAACTCTGAAAGAATTTTCTATTTTTCTATTTTTTGTTGGTTTGGTACTGGTGAAAAAAAAACAAGTTGGTGGGCTAGAAATTGTACCCCCTATAGACGGTTTTTTTTCTAGAGAACTGCTTAACCGAATACATTCAAATTTGATATTCAGGAAGACCTACGTCTACAGGCAAAGTAATTTGACAAAACATATTTTCGAATAACTTGTTTTTTGTATTTTTAATAATTAAAAATTTTTTTTTTTTGCATTCTTGAATTATTTATTTTTTTAATTTTTAAAACAGTTGTTAAATAAAAACCGTTTCTACGATATAAAAAATCACACTTTTTTATATTTTCTAAAGATATAAAATTGCGTTTAAATTTGTCCGCTGTAACCTATTTTTTTGCGTACATTTTTCAAACAATCAAGAGTCTTTGAAGTTCCCTTAATATTTTTCAAATTTTATTCGAAGCTGTGAAGCTGTGCGATCCAGTCGTGCAATTTATTTAATTTTAAAATTCTGAAACATTGTTAACAAAAATATACATGATTGGTTAAAAAAAAGCTTAAAATCTCCCACAGGCGCACTAAAAAAACTGTTCACCTGCTTCAGGCTTCCAATGTCGATTGCAAAATTAATATTTTCTATCTTCGTTTTCCAACCATTCTTTATGAATAAATCGGAGAAAAATAAATTTCACTACTGGCTCACACGTACTTTCAAAATATTTCGAAAAACAATTTTTTTTAGAAAATTTTAAAAAATCAAAAAAAAAAATTCCGAAAATTTTGAAATGCAATATTAATTGAATTCTACATGACTTAATGTGTGCAAAATTTCATTGAAGTCGGGATAATGGTTTACGATAAGACCGCATTTAAAAAACCGGTTGTATTAGAGTTACCGTTACAGAACAAATTTCGAAAAATTCATTCTAACTGAAAGATGTATTGTTGTAAGAAAATAGCACCCTGAAAGTTTTATCCGTATTTTTACCGTTATTTTTCGACCTAGAGCTAAAATGAAAAACACTTCCCGTGATACTACCAAATAAATACTAAATACCAAGTTTGAAGCAAATCGGCCCATTCTTTTAGGCTGTAGAGGTGCGAACAGACAGACAGGCAGACGGACGGAATTTCCGGACCCACTTTTTTCGACTTCTCTACCATCGTTATGTTATGTTTGATTGTTAGAATTTTTTTTTGCAGGAATCCATAACTTGCCTTATACTACCTATAATCGCAAGAAAAAACAACAGTAAAAAACCATTCTCCCACAAACCACTCAATTACCATATAAGTATACGGAAATGATTTGCCAATGAAAAATTTACAACTCAATTCCATTAGGTTTAATGATCAGTCTATTGAAATCCTTGAAAAGATAAACAATTAAGTATCTTTTCGTTCAATGTGTAGCTATGTAATCTATGTAAATACGGATATTGCCCGTGCCATTGGATTGGCACCATCCAGGCAACAGGCAACCACATACGTATACATTTATTATGGTCACTCGTTTTCTCCCCGGCCAGGGCCACCACACCAAAGCTACTGAATTAATATGAGTCCATTAATCATATGGCTGTCAATTGGTGCCATTACCACGCCTTCCTCCACAGAATTGATTTATTTCTTCCTTTTTATTTGGTATTAAAAGTGGATTAGAGAAGGTGGATATATGTATTTTGTATTTACTCCTAGTGCAGCGTAAAGAAACGTAAGCGGGGAAACCTCCTCAAAAACCCATTTGTTGCCGGCGGGCAGTCTATGTCTATGTATTAATGAGTTTCCAATTACATAAACATTAAGGATCAGTGATTTCCATGGTCTGATAGAAGGAAGGCAGAAAACCACATATATGTACATTCCATCTAAATGAATGAAAAAGAAATAAAACTGATTTTTCTAAAACGATTTTGGGATAAAAAAAAATTGAAAATGTATTTTTGTGAAATTACCTTTTTTCCTTTTGTAAAATTGGGTTTACCAAAGAGGTTCTATCTATTGAGTGTATTGACTTAGGATATTTGGCTTGGATTTAACCTTTTTCCTTGAGGATTATATAAATAAGGAAATCTTCATTTATAAAAGGGTTAATCGAAGCATTGTGTGGAAGTTTCTTCTTCTTAGCTCACATATTTTATGTGAAAATCTAGTACATTTTCACTTAATTTTACTTGCATCATGTTCTAGAAAAAAAATTCTAACACCCGTTAAAGGCAACATATTGGATGTTTGTGTCAACGACCTAAATCTAGTTCAAATGTCGTTTAATGTTTTTCTTGTATTTTTTTTTGTTTTTTGAAGCCACATTTCACCACAGTGAAATCACAGAATTTCAGGAAGCATAAGTCGTTTCACATCTGTCGCTAATGTTCGACATTATCTGCAACATTCGCTTCATGGCTTCATCATTAATTTTTTTTGGAAAAACAAGGAATAGGATGTTCGAAATGTTGCGTTAACGTGAACGTAGTCTTTGGTTGCGGTGAGAATTTGATGCGTATGGTATCTACATTGAAAGCACTTTGGCTTACATTGATGATATAATGACCCAGGACTTGTCAAAAAAGATTGACCATAAAAAATGCATTTTTTCATTGTTCAACGAAGTTCGCATGCACAAGTTGTTATAATTTTCTGAATCGTGAACTTATGAGCGGTTCTTGGGTCAATTTTCCTCATATTTGTTTGCTTCGTGGCGATACGATAACTAAAAACCCAAAGACTGTGGTAACCAAGCTGTTTTAGTGAAAATAAATAGCCACCGAAACTAATTAATACGAAACCTTGACAAAAATTCTAAATTCTTACTATTTTGTATTCTTAAAGTTTGGGTTGATATTTTTTTTTTTGCCAGCTATGCCTTTTTAAATATAAATCCTTTTATAAACCCGAACAAGTCGAAAGTTTAAAAAAAAATGTTATTCGAAAGATCAATTTTTTGTAGGTAAAGTTGTTTAAGATAACAAATTATCCAATCTCCACTTGAAGAAGTCACCCTTCATACCCGTCTCTTTAGGAAGGCTTATCAGTTCACCATTGACTCTAATTGCAAGCAAACCGCCAAGTTGGGATATATTTTTTTAGCCGCACAGTACGAATGTTGAATGGCCCATCCAGTAAGTTTTTTCCTTCTTATTTTAATGTACAAACATTCAATAGCAGTGTTAGAAAGTTGGTAGAGAGTTCCCAGATTTGTATCAAAATCTTTAGAACAGATTTGGAGGAACATGTGCGAGTCATATAAGGTTTTATCTTGGCATCATTTTGCATTAAAATGTTTTCGGTGGGATTTCACTTCTTTTTGTAAGTTTCCTATTTCTTGTAAATAAAATCTAAAGTATAAGAGCTAAGCAATTAAGACTTTATGTGTATAATAAGTCCTCTATTGCTAATATATCCCGGGAATTTTGTTTATCTGGTAAAATCCAAACCCAAGTTATGAGGGCTAAAAAAAACGACGAAGCCCTACCGCGAAGGTAGGTAGTGAGTGCCCTTGCGCATCGCTTGATTCGTTTTCTTCTTGGCGGAAATTCATTCTGCCTGACAGCGGAATTCGTTTCGTCATGGACGTTATATAGTCTGCAGAAGTGTCTTCCCTTTTGGTAAGACTTTCGAACTTCAATTCTGCAGTAACAGCTCTCCCTACTTAAAGGGCGCGTTTCTTATGCTCCAATCAATCAACAATCAAGTATGACATTACGATAATAGAGAATTTGAGGTTTTTATTTTCGCGGACGATATTCATATTAGATAAAGTTTTGTATTTTCGGAACTTACCGCGTAGAAAGAAATAAGAAAATATTTCTTATATATTTTCATATTTCTTTCTACCCGACGTTTCGAAGAAGTTTCATACTTCGTGGTACGGGATGAGACCAGTCTCGGTAGAAAGAAATAAGAAAATATTTCTTATAACGCGGTAAGTTCCGAAAATACAAAACTTTATCTGATAATAGAGAAGCCTTACAAAGTTCGTGAAAAATTTTCAGTCTGTTAGTCTGTCAGTCTGTCATTTTGTCAGTCTGTCAATCTGTCAGTCTGTCAGTTTGTCAGTCTGTCAGTCTGTGAGTATGTCAATCTGTCAGTCTGTCTGAATTGAAAATGAGCTGCAGCCTAAACGGCTTAAATGATTACCTTAAAATTTAATATGTGTGATTCTTTTGGTATTGCTCAAAGGGGAAATTGAAATTTAATTTTTAGGGCTAGAAATAATGGTATCTATAATAAAGTAATAATAACCCTTAAGGAAAAGCTTAATTTTCGCAAAAAAAGGCTTAAACGATTTTTATGAAATTTGTTGAGATTTTTCTTGTAGGTATTGGCTATTATTTGGTAGAAACCAAATTTACCTTTATATAAAAGTACCTTTCATATAACAGTTTTTTTTTAATTTTCGACTTTAACGGTAATGGTTCATTGGATTTATGTCAAATTTTATATTTGAGAAGATCTAAGCAGTCAATTAATTGGTGATTTATAGGGATAGCAAGTTATTAAAATAAAATCGTTTTATTTAAAAACCGCTCCTACGATTTTGGAAAAAAATCAACCTATTTCACATATTTTAACGCCACAAAATGGCTTTAAAATTTTTCCACTGAAAACTATTTTACGTACTTTTTTTAAACAATCAAATTTCAGAAAATCGAAAAAAAATCTTTGAAGTTCCCTTAATATTTTTCAAATTTTATGCGAAGCTGTGATCGCACATAAGAGCACGTACGTGCGATCCAGTCGTGCCATATGTCTTTTTCCAGGCCCTTCCCATCGCATTTCTTAGATGGAAGAATGTCGGCCTAACAGCAGTCCAGTTGATTGATTGAGTGAGTGGATTGGTAATGACGTGGTTACTAAGTAAACATATGAGATTTTTCATGTCGTGTGTAGCTAGTCTCGTGCCACTTATCTCAAACAAGTGATGAAAAAAAAATGTAATATGGTGGGCTAAAAACGGTACCTCCCATAGAACCGGTTTTTTTTCTTCGACTTTTTCGAAAACTGGTGATCCGATTACAATCAAAATTGATATTCAGGAAGATGTAGGTAGCCTAAGTAATTTTGCATGAATATTTTTTTCGAAAACTTTTTTTTTGTATTTTTAATAATTTAAAAAAAAATTTTTTTTTGAAAAATCAATATTTTGAAAACGGGTAAGTAATTTTGTTTTAATTTTGTTTTTAAATGTACGTTATTTTTGTGCTCAAGTTTGTATTCTTGGATTATATTTTTTAATTTAAAAAAAAAAGTTGTTAAAAACAACTGTTTTATTTAAAAACGGTTCCTACGATTTTGAAAAAAAATCACTTCTTTTTACATTTTCTAAAGAAATAAAATGGGGTTTAAATTATTTCACCCAATACAATTAAACGTACTTTATTCGAACAATCAAAAGTCACAAAAATCGAATAAACGCTTTGATGTTCACTTTAATTTTTTTTTAATTTTATTTTACAATGTGACCGCACATATGACTGAGGGTTTTTCAAATAATATATCTATTAAGGTTTGCCATAGGCCAATAAAATATTTGTTAAATTCTGGCAGTTTCTTGAAAATTTCGTGCTTTTATTGCAAGTGGGTGTCGAATAGCGTCTTTTAAACATATAGATACATGGATTAATAACCACAATGCTATTAAAAAACTGGGCCCAGGATGGAACTTTGAGGAACCCCATTAAAAAAGGTTATGCGCACGTTCTTGCAACCCACGCGTGCCCAAATTTTTATAACCTTCGTATAACAATAACAAAGGTTTCTTAATATGTAAGTATATATATGATTATCCCCTCTCCAACTAAAAAATTAACTGCATTCTCCCCATAAAAAAACAATCCAATCTACGACCAAATGAATAAAATGTTATATTCTGTTTAAATAACCCCTTCCACCCTATACCCGCACAGATTACTACCCTTTAAAAACAAACTGTGAATGCCCAAAGCCATGCAGACAAATGTCATTACTAATTTAATGCACCGGACTTATCCATAATGCATTGGATGAGTTTTTTATGACCATTAACTCTATTTTATAATGCAGTAGCTGTATAGTCCAGACCAGGGTGCATATAAGGATAAGTATATCCTGGTCCGATATAAGGGTTCAATTTTATTTTATACCACCAAATCGAATCAGTGGAGCAACGAAATTATGCGTTTGGTTAAAACTTTTAATACACCGTTATCATCATAAATGTTGGTTTTATTGATTTAGTATATTAAATTTACGTGCAAAGTAAAATTACGGCCGCATGATTTGGCATAAATTCTGGGGTAATATTATATTATGGTCTGTTTGATGGTGGGCGCAGGGGGGGATTGGGATATTATATATATACATACATACAGCATGCGTTGTATATGAATTGGAGAGAATAAGGATTTATAAAATCTTAGGGGAAACAATTAATACGGATTTTATTGATACTAAGAAAATATAGTAAATACATATTTTTAATTAATTTGATATTCAATTAACAAACCCAACACTCCCTTAATATGGATGTCTGGATTTGGCTGATTTTTACGCGTTTGGAATCCATTTTTTGTTTCAATTCCAGGATAATAAATAACACCCCCTACTGAAATGTGAATGACAAATCGATTCAACTTTGGGAAAAAATAAGAAATATTTAAAAGGACTGTAGAATTGACGTAGCACTTCGATTAAGGTTAAGATACAATACTACGAAGCGAAGTGCATATTGCCGCACATAAGGGTCGTTATGAAGACTGTTCAACTGGAATAAAAAGTCAAATAGTAGCACAATGTGATGCTTAGCCAGACTGATTTACGGAGTTACTTTTTGGGAAATTGCCGAACATTTGCAAGGAAAATGAATATTTATTTGCAAAAAAATATTTAAGGAAAGAGAGAAATGGCATGGCTGTGTCATAAATACTTGCAGATTGTAGAATCAAAATTTGAACTAACAAAACATTTCTTATTTGGTTTTTTTACGAACATACAATCATCACAACATTGAATTCCATAATAAATAAAAATAAATAAATATACATATTATAATAAGAAAATTAAATGTTTGAAAAAATACATCTTTTTGAATAGGAATTTTGATTGTAATAGTAATTGTAATTGTAATTTATCAAGAAATCCAAAAATGAAAGACTGACAGAAGAACGGGCTGGTGGACAGGGAGACTGTATTTTTCAATAATTCAAATATGTAAATATTATATCATGTAACAGTACCATGTTATCTCAATATTTAGTTTTGATACAGGTACTATTAGATAACGATATAGAACTTTTTAACATTACGCAGAGTATTTTCGCAGGTATACCTATGGTCTATTATTTTATCATACAAATATTTACCGTAGTCAAATAATAATAAATTTCATACAACGTTTTTTTTTTTAATTTTCGACTTTCTCGGCAACGGCACTTTGGATATCTATAAAATTTAGTATTTGTAAAGATCTAGATTTCCAAATAATAGCCCGGTCGAAATAGACATTCAACCTTGCATAAATTATCAGAAAGCTAAAAAATTTAATGAACGTTAAGAACAGCATTTTAATGACGGTCATAGGTCACAAAAAAATGTTTTTTGATGGATTTTTTAGCGAAACGGTTAGTTTTATGATAAAAGTGGCTGCAGTGGCGGATCCACGGGGGTGATCCTCGGGTGTTGAGTTGTTTGTTTATTTTTAAATCAGTATTCTTTATAATATATAATATTTCGACCAATATTTGGTAAGTTAATAGTTGCTGACCCATGACCCTATGCATTTACTTGAGTATCTAGTATGTAGTTGCATGCTTTTGGATGCACTCAAAGGTCGTGAACAAGGAAATAAGACCGAACATCAAAGAAGAATACACATATTCGAAAATCCGTGACGTTAATTGTTTGCGCACGTGTATCATATAATAGAAGAATAAAAGGAGTGTTATGCATAAGCAAATAATAAATAATAATAATAAATAAATTACAAGACTGGATCGCGTGGATCGGATTTGGATGAGAATCCACTACTTTGGAAAGTTTAGGATAAAATGTTGGAAACAGAAGCTGAAGTTCTACGAGCCAAACAAAAAAACAATAAAAAATGAAACTGGTAAGCTACTTTAAAAAAATCATTATTCTTACTTGTGATTATAGGGACTATATTATATAGGATTCGTGAATTTAAAAAAAATTGAGATAACAATCAAACATGAAATTACGATCATAGAGAAGCCTAAAAAAGTTATTGACAAAAAAATGTCCTTCTGTCTGTCTGTCTGTTTGTCCGGTGTACATATATCAATCTGCAGCCTAAACAGGTTAAGCAATTACGTTCAAATTTGGTATGTGTGCATCTCTTAGCATTCCTCAGAGGAAAAATTGAAATTTTATTTTTAGGCCTAAAAATAATGGTACCTTCCATACAACCCCTAAGGAAAAACTTATTTTTCTCGAAAACGGCATTAACGATTTTGATTAATTTTTGAATTTTTTTTTGAAATATCAATATTTTTAAAACTAGTCAAAAATAATATTTTAATTTTATAATCACATGTATATTTATAAACTCTAAGAAACTGCATACAAATATTTCAAAAAAAAATAATTTTTTTTATCTTTGTTTTTTTTTTTATTTTTATCAATACATACAATACACAATTTTCGAAATACTTTTTTCATTAATTTTTTTTTATACAAGACGTGTGATGGCGTACTCCATTTTACTAAAAATAGTCAAGTGTTGTTTTTCAAAAGTTCATAAGTTCAGATAGTGTTATTTTTCTACGTTAATGTTACTTATTTTTTTAATTTTATTTGACGATGTGACCGCACATATGCCATTATAGCCGTTAGGTAAAAAGTTTGTCTTTTCTCCGAAACGGCTCTAAAAATTTTTATGAAAAATCTTTATGTTCTATGGAAGCTGTGGATTATGTCTTAGTAAAGAAAAATTAAAATTAACAATTACCATAAGAACATTTTTTTCTTCGTTTTACGTAAAAAATCTTATAAAAACTCTGATATTTCCTTAATATATTTAAAATTTTATTCGACGGTATGACCGCGCATAAGAACCAGAGAATGAAAAGAAAATTACTGAACTTTTGAACATTGGTTGAACTTTTGATTCGTTGGAAAGTTCGGGTCAGGTATAGTTTTGAGTTTTTTATATGATATGATATGGTTATGGATTTGTTGTTTGTTTCTAGCTGGCACACCAAATATCATATCAAAAACTCACAACTATACCTGACCTTTTGTAGGCTAAAACCTGTTCATTTATTGGACTAGAACGTCGAGTAGGCCTACCGCGGGAAACCGAGCTAAATTTTTTAAAAATAAAAAATGGGCACGACTGGGTCGCACGTACTTGCCCTTATGTGCCTAATTACATTTGAAAGCAAAATCTTTGATAGAAACAAGTAACATTTGCGTTGAAAATAACACAGTTTGAACTTATAAAAAGTATCAAAACCATAATACTTAACGGTTTTAAGTAAAAATAAAGTACGCCATCACACGTTTTAAATAACAAGTAATTTATGAAAAATGTATTTCGAAAACTGTAGGACGGGTTTTGGTAAAATCCTGTTTTTTTATTTTTAGTTTTTTTTTTTTTTTTAAACTTTTTTTAAAATTTTGGTATGCAGTTTCTTAAAACATATTAATATACATGTGATTCTAATATTTAAAATAGTTTATTTATTTCTTTTCAAAATATTGATTTAAAAAAAATCAAAAATTAATTTGAATTAAAAATAAATTGCACGACTGGATCGCACGTACTTGCTCTTATGTGCGGTCACAGCTTGGAATAAAATTTGAAAAATATTAAGAGAACTTTAAAGATTATATTCGATTTTTCTGACTTTTGATTGTTTGAAAAAAGTACGTAAAATAGTTTTCAGCGAAAAAATTTAAACGCCATTTATTTCTTTAAAAAATTTCTTAAAAAAAAGTGTGAATTTTTTTTTCAAAATCGTTAGAGCCGTTCTTAAATAAAACAGTTTTTTTTAACAACTTTTTTTTAAAAAATTAAAAAAATAATTCAAGAATACAAACTTAAGCACAAATATAACGTACATTTAAAAACAAAATCTAAAAAAAAAATCACTTACCCGTTTTCAAAATATTGATTTTTCAAAAAAAAATTTTTTTTTAATTATTAAAAATTAAAAAAAAAAGTTTTCGAAAAAATAATGCAAAATTACTCAAGCTACCTACATCTTCCTGAATATCAATTTTGATTGTAATCGGATCACCAGTTTTCGAAAAAGTCGAAGAAAAAAAACCGGTCCTATGGGATGCATACCTACAGTAGTACACTGATTTTTTTTTTATAAAAATCCTTGAAACCGATTTCGAGAAAAATAAGCTTTTACATAACGTTTATATGACAGGTACCGTTAATTTTTGAGCTAAAAAAAATAATTGAAAAAGTCCCCTGTAGAATGTCAAAAGAACCTTAAGTTCAAAATTTGAAAACGATTGGCCCAACCGTTTAGGCTGCAGTCCAAAACACATCCGTACAGACAGACAGACAGACAGAAAGACAAACAGACAGACAGACGGACAGAAGTTTGCCAGTAACTCAAATATGTTTCTCTATCATCGTAATATCATGTTTGATTGTTATCTCAAAATTTTTAATCTGCACGAATGCATAACTTGCATTATAGTACCTATGATCGCAAGTAAAAATTACTTATTACAAATTTTGTTATGCAGAAATAATTTGTCTACATAGATCTTCGCAAATATAAAATTTGACAGAAATCCAAAAAGCCGTTACCGAGAAAGCCAAAAATTAAAAAAAAGTGTTATATGAAAGGTACCGTTAATAGACTTTTCCCGTAAATTTGGTTCTAATCAAATGATAGCCAATACCAACAAAAACATTCTCAAAAATGTTCATCAAAATCTCCCACAATTTTCAAGAAAAAAAAGCTTTTTCTAAACGGTCATATGGCAGGTACCGTTATATTTAGGCCTAAAAACAAAATTTCAATTTCTCTTCTGAGGAATGCCAAAAGAATCACACACACCAAATTTGAAGATAATCGCTTAAGCCGTTTAGGCTGCAGCTCGTTATACATACTGACCGACAGACAGACAGACAGAATTTTTTTGTCGATCAGTTTTTTAGACTTCTATATGGTCGTAATGTCATGTTTCATTGTTATCTCAATTTTTTATATTCACGAATCCTAAACTTGTCTTATATCGCGAGTAAAAACAGGATTTTCATCAAAATCCTATTTAGGACGTCTAATGGCGTACTCCATTTTTACTAAAATTCGTTAAGTGTTTTGATTTTGATACTTTTTATAGGTTCATATCGTTTGATTTTTCACTTAAATATTACTTGTTTCTGTCAAAGATCCTGCCTTTCATTGTGACTAGACACATAAGAGCAAATGTGCGACCCAGTCGTGCCCATTTTTATATGATATGGTTATAATCATGCGATATTATGCGGAGTAATACAATAATTCGTCTGTGGTATTGGAAATTTTTTTCGCAGATTTCCCGGCCGTGTGACATCAAATGGAAATTGGATAATCCCTGCATAGGCCCGGCGCGGCGTTTAACGCTCGCCTTTGAAGAGACTGCAGGGACATTACGACATGTTACAAGGTATGCCCGGCTGTGCTGGGAATATCGCTGTTGTTGTCAAAAATGTCATAGGGGACCCGACGTCCACGTGCCACGCAAATGAGTATTAGCCAGAGGTCTCTACGAAGAATTTTGGTGGAAGACCTGAAGGTGTTTCCTTACAAAGCGCAGACAAGGCATCAAGTTGGCTGTTGACCGCCAACCTATTCGCTCAAGCCAACTTTTGTCCCACCTTGTATTTAAAATTTTAACATTAGCTCCGAAAATTATCGTATTCGCACTTCACACAAAAATAACTTAAAAAACTGCCTTAGCCTTTTTGTCCTTAAAATATGAGTTTTTCATTTTTTATAAATGGTGCTATATTAAACGCCTACACCAATTTCAAAAATATTCTTAGATATTTCGTAAATGAAGAAGAAAATTAAATTTTTCTTTGATTTCTTATATCAAATTAATTGCAAACGTCCCTCAAAGCAAAATACGTGCGATTTTGTCTTCTCGAAGTCACTAAAAACATCATTAAAAAATCCTCAGTCTGACAGTAATTCGTTTTTCTAAGTTCAAATAAAAGTTTCAAAAGAATGTAATCAAATTAATTATTTCGGGATTTTTAGGTAACTTTTTTCTGTTAAGACTGTAAAATTAGGATTAATTTGCTTTTGTTTTACGTCGACCTTTTCTGCGAATCAAATTATCTGTTATAAGATGTTCTGGTTGTTGTGCTTCGAATAAAAAAAAAGGTTCTCAACATCCCTTCCTTTAGTTATTTGGTGGGTCATTGCTTATTTAAATCCAACAGTTATGGTTTTTTTTTCTGCTTCTTTTCTTTAATCAATCCTCTCAATAGTTAATTGGCTAAACGTGTTGCCAGACATCTTGAATTCCTAGACTTTGATTTCTTTCGTTCGTCAATTAGAAGTGTTCTGGACTGGTGTCAGTAAATTATTTTGCTTAATTTTTGTTCGTAGGCTTTTTGGCGGAATTCATGGCATTGTGTTTTTTTCAGAATTCTTCATGGTGTCAATAATATTTGGGGTGTTTTCTTTAAGGGGAAAAGGGCAACCTAACCTTTCTTGGGACCATTTTTTAAAGCCACGATTTTCTTAATTTTGTGGTTGTTCAACAGAAGGTGGTTTAAACTCTTAAATAACGAAGACTATGAGGTGTTTCATTTCCTTGATGCAAACGCCACTCATGGATAGTGGCATAGGGGTCTTAGACCAGAAAAGTCCACCATCGACCAAATATTCAAAAGGCAATTGAAAAAAATAATAAAACAATACATTAACGTAGAAAAATAACACTATCTGAACTAAAGAAAACTGTCGAAACCTCAACACTTAACTGTTATTAGTAAATATATTGTACGCCATCACACGTCTTGTATAATAACGAATTTATGAAAAGGTATTTCGAAAACTTTAGGACGGATTTTGATAAAATCCCGTTTTTTAGTTTTTTAGTTTTGTGAAATATTTTTTTTTAAATTTTGGTATGCAGTTTTTTAGAGTTTATTAATATACATGTGATTATAAATTTTTTTTTCTTTTCTTTTCTTTTTTTTTCTTTTTTTGTCTCGTCTTATTGCAGTTCATTGACTTTTTGAATGTAATCCGTAATATCTTGTGTAAATATTAAATAATTCGAAACTCCTACATAAAATAATCATTGTTTTTGCTTAAATATAAATATAAAAATTGTGATTTATAAAGGTACTTATTTCTGTTAAACTATTTCCGTTAATTTATTTCTGTTAATTTATTTTTGTTACTATATATTTGTACCATCAGATTTTAATTGTTTAAACTGTTTAACTTTA
The DNA here is from genome assembly GCA_963971375.1 of Platycheirus rosarum. Taxonomy (NCBI): domain Eukaryota; kingdom Metazoa; phylum Arthropoda; class Insecta; order Diptera; family Syrphidae; genus Platycheirus; species Platycheirus rosarum. The sequence continues at coordinate 38,152,300 of OZ020510.1, read as the reverse complement.
TTCAATCTCTTAAAAAATAAAACTTAATCGATATCATATACGGCAGACGGCTTATATGCCATGCTTAAATTTTTATTTGAATTAAATATTATATGTTGTAAAAATAAAAAATGTTATAAAATTTAAAATAATTTTGTTAGGTTAGTTTTAATATTGATTTAAAAAAAAAAAATATTTCAAAAATTAATTTTAATTAGAAAACAAAGATATTAAAAAATTTGATATGCAGAATTAATTTGACTGATACCCAATGAGCCGTTACCGAGAGAGCCAAAAAATAAAAAAAAAACGTCATATGAAAGGTACCGTTAATAGACTTTTCCCGTAAATTTGATTGATCAAAGAATAGCCAATACCAACAAAAAAATTCTTAAAAATCGAAAGGTCTAAAATTAAAATTTCAATTTCCCCTCTCGGGAATACCAAAAGAATCAAAGACACCAAATTTGAATATAATCACTTAAGCCGTCAAGACTGCAGCTTTTTATACATACAGACAGACAGACAGACACACACACACACACACACACACAGCCATACAGACAGAAACTTTTTTAGACTTCTCTTTGATCGTAATGTCATGTTTGATTGATCTCAATTTTTTTATATTCACGAATCCTAAACTTTCCTTATTATAATCGCAAGTAAAAATTAATTGTCTGTTTTTAATATCGAAATTACGGCTTTTTACCAGATGCATATGGATGTATGTATATACAGTACAGTCTGTTTGTCTGTTTGTTCCGGTTCTCGAGAACGGCTGCACCGATTTTGACGGGAATTTCTCAGGCAATTAGCTGATATTGCAAGGAGTAAGAACGGCTATTTTAATTGCCACTAGGTGGCGCTTGAATAGTTTTTTTTTGAAAATTCTGATTTATGCCCTGATTTTGACGGGACTTTTACAGGCAAATAGCTGATTTTGTAAGGAGTAACATAGGCTATTTTAATCACCCCTCCGTGCCTCTGAGGTTGTTTCATAAGCAGATAGCTAATTTTGTAAGAAGTAACTATGGCTATTTCGATTACTAGGTGGCGATGGCCGAAAATGTACCATATACCCGAGAAACGCCGGGTGTGTAAGCTAGTATTAGATAAAACGTAAAAAATATATTTATCACACATTTATATGAGTGGAGTACAGATACGTAAAATTTATTTTAACTTTATTTTATTAATATTGAAATCAAGTAAACTTGCATTAGACCTTACTCATTCTTGTGAGGGGTTCATTTAATCCATAGTTGGTTCTGTACTGAGAAACAAGCATCAATTGAAAATTGCACAAGTGATGAGAACCCCCGCGGTAATTTATTTTTTTTATTTTGTATTTTATTTCAAAGAAGTATAAACATTACAATGATACAACAAGATTTGAATCTTTTAAAGTATCAGAGACTTAAATTACAAACTACAATAATAATTAAATTAAATAAAAAAACTAAATTAATAATTTAAATTTATAAAAAAAATAGAAAAATAGAAAAAAAAACGAAAAGATAAGCACAATACCTAAGTTTGAGTTGAAAAGTGTAAAAATAGTTTCCTCTTAAAAGCGACTGATGTGGTGGTTCGTTGCAATTCATGTGGAAGTCTATTCCAGAATCGAATTGCAAAAACATAAAATGAACGTTTAGCAGTTTAGACAAATTAGACCAATATCACAAAGCAATTCATTGATAAGTTGGTGAATAAATACCATGTCATTGCTAACCCGTCTTTGGATAAATGTTGGATCTGGGAGGTTGTAAGGATCAGCCCACCGATGAATTTGCGTTGAACGGCCTCAATACGAGTGCTATGAATTTCATAATAGTGGGTACAGACTTGCGAGGCGTATTCAAAATGAGGGCGCAAATGACAATTATACAGAGAGAGAGTGACATAAGCATCGAAATAGCCCACCGTTTAATGAACCCAAGCCTGGAGTTGGCCTTTTGCACTATGGAATTAATGTGTTCCTTAAACTAAAGATTGGTACTAAAGCAAACACTTAGGTCTTTTAAAGTAAAGACTCGACACAGAATGTGTTCAGAAATCGAAAAGCCAAAAGAACCTGTTATTTTTTTTTAGAAAATGTCATAATTTGACACTTAATAGCATTAAGAGTAAAACTATTTTTGCAACACCAAGTACCGAACCTGTCAATATCGGTTTGCAGAAGAATATTATCATTTGCAGATTTAATTGTTTTGAAGATCTTCATATCGTCAGCAAATATAAGAATCTCACTGTGATGACTACACGATGTTACATCATTTATTGCAAAAATAAATAGAAAAAGACCTAGATGGCTTCCTTGGGGTACACCAGACAGTTAGAAAAGGAATTTCGAAATTTCACCTGATAAGATCGGTAGGATGCGATCTATGTAACAAACTTAGGAATACGGGACAGTTTGGAAATTGGATTGTAGTTAAGAATGCCAGTCTTTTCTCTCTTTTTAAAGACAGGAATGATAAAGGATTTCTTCCATAAGGAAAGAAGTTTGCCAGACCGAAGAGAGCCTAAACAAATATTCGAGAGGTTTGACTAACAATTTATACATTTTTTTACTGGTGCAATACCATCTGGCCCAGAAGAATAATCATCATTTAAAGATTAGAGTAAGTGCAGGATTGTTTCCTGTTTCACGAAAATGTTATTACATATGACTTGGGGACAATTGCTTAAGTGGTTGAAATATTCTTCATCAATACTTACCAAAGACTCACTAAAGGACTTTTGAAAATTGTTAGCAAACGCATTCCATATGTCGGCTGAGTTTTGTAAGCGATCCGATTTTTTCTTGGTGTTAACAAAATTCCAAAAGCTCTTGGGTTCGTAATCAGATGGTAATCAGATGGTAACAATGTTTGAATATAAGTCTTCCAAGCAGAAAATAGAAATCTCTGTGTTTTCTGTGTTCATTTCTGTGCATGAGCAATGCAAGCTTTTTCGCTTTGGCCGAGAGAAAAACGTTGATGGCGGAATTAAAATCTAATTTCCCAGCCAATTCCTATTCTAGACAAAGTATTGCTAATCCTGATATGTACTCTTTTTGGGCTGGATAGGAAGAATATGCCAAATGCTACTAAAAAGTTTGGAAAAAAGGGTGCTCAATTTCTTCGAAGTATTGTCAACCAACAATTCAAATGAAGGATTTTTACTTGCGATTTAGGTACTAAAATGCAAGTTATGGATTCGTGCAAAAAAAAATCTAACAATCAAACATAACATTACGATTATAGAGAAGTTGAAAAAAGTGGGTCCGGAAATTCCGTCCGTCTGTCTGTCTGTCTGTTCGCGCCTCTACAGCCTAAATGGATGGGCCGATTTACTTCAAACTTGGTATTTAGTGTTTATTAGGTAGTATCTCGGGGGTGTTTTTCATTTTTGCTCTAAACAAAAATTGGTTTTCGAAATATTTTGAAAATGGGTTGTTTGAATTTTTTTAAACAATTTTCCCAGATGAAAACTCCTTATAATGACATACTAGAAAAAAAACTTAAATATTTGTTGGAAAAGTTTTTTTAAAAAAAAACGACTTTTTAAAAAAACTGGTCGAACGATTTTCAATATATTTTTTTCTCGATAGACAGTTAGTTTTCAAATTTTATTGCATACTTAGTTTTTCCGAGAAAACTCTCAAACTAATAAAAAAAATTATTTTATAGACGTGTGGTTTTCAATCTGAATGAATAATGAATAGACTTACTCCTGAACAACGTTTGCAAATTGTGCAAATTTATTACCAAAATAATGGTTCTTTTCGGTAGAGCAGAAAAAGACCCGAACGAGTCCATCCGCCATTGCGCGCAACAATTGGAGATGTGTCCATCCACTTTATGGAAGATTTTGCGTAAGAATCGTTGTTGGCAGGCTTACAAAATCCAACTCGTGCAAGAATTGAAGCCGAACGACCATTAAGCACGTCACACGTTCTGTGAATGGACCCAAAACGAGATGGCCACCGATTCCAATTTTCACAAAATTGGGAAAATTGGGCCTCTCGGCTGGAATTTATTCGAGCCAGCCGCGGCGGTCACTTGCCCGAAATCATTTTTAAAACATAATGCTAACCCTTATCTTTAAAATAAAGCTAAATTCTTGGCCATAACATTAAACTATATGCGTTTTATTTCTTCTTGAAAACCACACGTCTAAAAAAACACCCCTTATATACATACATATGCAGCCACTAAGCAATTATCTAACATAAGAACAAGTTCGTGCGACCCAGTCGTGCATTTTTTAAAATTTATTCGACGATGTGACCGCACATATGAGCAAGTACGTGCGATCTAGTCGTGCAATTTATTTCTGAAGAGCGTGAATCCTCGAGAACGCTGGCGATATATTGTACTTCAATTTCTATGATCGCGCCTCCGGCCTGCAGTAGAAGATATCTACAATTGGTGGCGTTGAAAGTTTTGAACCATATAGACGCCATTAAAACATTTAAATTTGCATATGTATTTGATGCATCATTTATATTCCTGCGACTTTCAGCGGTCAAATTCAGATTTCTTAGAAAAATGAAAATAAATATTAATATTAATCTGACAAGACTCTTCGAAGAACTTCGGGTTCTCAAAAACTACTGGCCCGGGGGTAATCCACCCGTTACCCCCCCTCTCGGTAACCCTGCTTCGAAACCTTGTTTCTATGATAACGTAATGATTTAAGTTCCTGCATGTACCTTGGATGACAAAAATTCAAATTTATCCCAATATTACTGAATGGTGCAAAAGCATGGACGTTGTCAAATGTATGGATGGATGAGGACGCTTTAGGTTGCTTCAAGAGAAGCAAAGAGATGCGACGAGGAACTGCACGGGCTACAAAGCGACACAGACCTATGGCTAAAGAGTGCCTATGAGTAAAAGTTCAACGTCTCAGATGGCTGGGTCATATAGAGCGGATGGACATCAAGTTGAAGAGGAACTCGACCGACTTCACGTGCAAAATTAGAGGCACCTAGCTAGGGGCCAATCTTGCTGCAGAAGCTTGTTGGTTGAGGCCCAGATCCTTCCCTTTACCACCACCTAAAATATAGTAAAGTAAGGTAAGGCCACCAAAGTGTTTGCTTAAATTTATTGCTTTTTTATTGCAAATCTCCTTCCTAAATCCTTTATGGCTTGTAGCAACACGTAAATTTATCGTGCAATTCTTATTACCAACCACAAATCAAATTCCAGTTAGGTGTGCCTCAAACCCAATCTTATATCTACCAAACGAACCCCAAAATTCAACAAACGCAATGCAAACAAATTCCAAACAAAAATTACAAAAATCCTACACGCCCTGTCATTCATACCAAAACGCCAAATGAAAAAAAATTAAAATGTCCAATTGACAAGGCAATGCCACTTGAAAACCAGCAGCAGTCCAATAAATCACCATCTACTTTAAATGGCCAGTCCATGTGCATTCTGGTTAGTAGTTACGCACAGGCAACCAATCTGTCATGGATTTATGAAAAGGGACACACAAAATCGATGATTTACAGCCGCGCCATAAATAAATCTTTTTCCCATTATATTCATACATATGTATACCCCTCTGTACTCCTTTCAAGGCGCTTGGCGCCCTTTATGACAAAAAAATTTACAAAAACTTTCAAGGAGTACATATGGATGTTAAAAAAAGAAGAAACTGCAATAAGCAAAGAGCCTCCATAAAAATCACTCTCAGCCATCCAGCTTTCTGCTCTACAAGTCCTCAAATCCCAGCAAGCAGCGCGCATTAATGCGCTAACAAGTGTTTGTTCTTGTTCCTTATTGTAGGACGCTGAATGTGTATATTCAATCACATTACAGTCCTTTCTTCTGCTAATGCACTTTTTTGATGCTCCGCTTCGTGCAAAGTTTTCATGGAAAAGGATTTGGCCAGAAGGAAGAGGCATCAGGCATCAGTGGAATTCAAATCTTCAGCAGCGGAAGCTCGCACCTCTGATAGCTCCAAACGGGTCTCCCTTTTTGCACAAATGCGTCGCATGCTTAACACAGAGGTAGGTGGAGCATTGTTAAACACGCGTTTCATTCCTTTTTTTTGCTGTCTGCTGTGTTCGACTCCTATACCCATGCCCATCCAGCTTCAGCCGAAATGTTTTATTTAAGTCTTCTCTTCCATCCTTCGGGTTGCATGTTTTTATGCTGACACAGCAGCAAGGTTCTCTGTGTTTTTCAAACAAAACCAAAGCACATAAGCTCCCCATTTGCCCCGCCATCCGCCTCGCCTTCCCCTTCGTTATCGCAATCGGCCCACGAGTACCAACACAACTTGTGGATATAACTTTAATATTAAAGAGGACGTTATCCTGCGAAGTACCTATTTATAACACGGCCCACTGAGTGCATGATGGCTAGGCCAGAGTGTGGGTAGTGGGTGTAGTGGGGAGAGTGAGTGTAATGTGGGGTTTTTCGCTCCGCAACACCACGTAAAAAGTTTTGAAACACACAAAAGGTCCTCGACAGCTCTGATGCTCATGGCTGTGAGTCCTTGTTTTTTTCGGGCGGGGAAGACAGAGAGCAAAACAGGATGATCCCATTGTTTTGTGATGTTTTGTGCAAATAGATGCAAAAAGGATTGCCAAGGACAAAACAAAATCCATCCGACAAAATCGAGATAAACAACACAGAGGTGGATTAATAAAAATAATTGTGAGTGGGCTAGAGATAGAGCAGAGAGGACGTGGGATTGGACAGAGAGAGAGAGGGAGTTTGGTTGTTTTGTTGCTTTAGTCGGATGGTGTTGGACTTCGTATTCAAATGGAACGTGCCTCACTTGTTGAGTTGTTTTCTACCGGCGGCGGTGAAGGGCAGGGGAAATAAAGGTTGTAGAAGACTTTTGTCCGTTCGAGCAAAGGTGAAGTCATCAGTGATGATGATGTGGTAATCTTTGTTTTTTTTTATTATTTTTATTCACCTTTTTCCTTTTTTTGAACACACACTCCTGCTCCTGTCTTATGGGACAACTTGCTGGCGTATGGCCAGTTTTTGTGTTACCTCTCTACCTGTTCCCGTGTAGGTTTGATTGGCTTTCTATTTTTTGTAATTTTTTTTATATAAACAATATGTAAACATTTTGACGCGGTTCGAGTGGATGTGATGTCAGAACAGTTTGACGTGATTGACAAATGATGACGGCGATTATTGAAGGCACAGTGAGTGAGAGAGTGAGAGATTATGCCACAAATGGTGGTAAGAAAGTTATTAATTAATGAGGAAGGACAGGTAGAAGACCTTCTTTCATAATTAAGGGTCTTTATTTTTTTGATAAATAACAGAGGCTAATTGGGTTGTTTGAGTTTTTAATCGCAATGACAGGTCAGTCGAGAGGTCGCCCTGCAAGGACCGGCAGGTAAGAGGTTTTTCCTCTGGATGGATTTAACTAAGTCTAATTGTGTAAAGTATAGAGGAGGAGAGGAAGGATCTAGAAACTCATTTTCGCAAGAAAAAGGAAGAAATGCACTCAAGCGTGCGATGTGACAAACGCAGATACTAACTCACTGTCTACCAGGAAGCGCCGTTTGTGTGAAATTACTAAGGAGATTTTTGGAGCTTTTAACATAAATAAAGGAACTGAAGTAGAATGTCTCAGACGCCTAACGAGTTTAGCGAAGCAAAAATTTGTGTCGTAACCTTTAGTAGATTTGATAATAAATATTAATGCGATAATAATATGTAGGTGGTAGGACTGCGAGTGTTGGCGCATTACCTTACGAAGTAAATTAAAACCCTTGGAATGAGAGATTTTCTTATAAGAGAAGCATCATTTCACAGACGTTCTGCTCTGTAATCAAACTTTAATCTGGGTTTTACTGAAATAAAATGAGATGAAATGAAATAATATGAAATTAAATGAAATGAAATAAAATGAAATAAAATGAAATAAAATTAAATAAAATGAAATAAAATGAAATTAAATGAAATTAAATGAAATGAAATGAAATAAAATTAAATAAAATTAAATAAAATGAAATAAAATGAAATGAAATGAAATGAAATAAAATGAAATGAAATGAAATGAAATGAAATGAAATGAAATGAAATGAAATGAAATGAAATGAAATGAAATGAAATGAAATGAAATGAAATGAAATGAAATGAAATGAAATGAAATGAAATGAAATGAAATGAAATGAAATGAAATGAAGTGAAATGAAATGAAATGAAATGTAATGAAATGAAATAAAATGAAATGAAATAAAATTAAATGATATGAAATAAAATGAAATGAAGTGAAATGAAATGTAATGTAATGTAATGTAATGTAATGTAATGTAATGTAATGTAATGTAATGTAATGTAATGTAATGTAATGTAATGTAATGTAATGTAATGTAATGTAATGTAATGTAATGTAATGTAATGTAATGTAATGTAATGTAATGTAATGTAATGTAATGTAATGTAATGTAATGTAATGTAATGTAATGTAATGTAATGTAATGTAATGTAATGTAATGTAATGTAATGTAATGTAATGTAATGTAATGTAATGTAATGTAATTTAATGTAATGTAATGTAATGTAATGTAATGTAATGTAATGTAATGTAATGTAATGTAATGTAATGTAATGTAATGTAATGTAATGTAATGTAATGTAATGTAATGTAATGCAATGCAATGTCATGTAATGTAATGTAATGCAATGTAATGCAATGTAATGCAATGTAATGTAATGCAATGTAATGTAATGTAATGTAATGTAATGTAATGTAATGTAATGTAATGTAATGTAATGTAATGTAATGTAATGTAATGTAATGTAATGTAATGTAATGTAATGTAATGCAATACAATGTTATGTTATGTTATGTTATGTAATGTAATGCAATGTAATTGTAAGGTAATGTAATGTAATGTAATATAATGTACTGTAATGTAATGTACTGTTATGTACTGTAATGTAATCTAATGTAATCTATTGTAATGTAATGTAATGTAACGTAAAGTAATGTAATGTAATGCAATCTTATGTAATCTAATATTATAGAATGTAATGTTATGTAATAAATTTAAATAAAATAAAATAAAAAAGATTAAAATGAAATACAAACAAAGCAAAATAAAATAAAGCAAAATAAAACAAAACAAAATAAAATAAAATAAAATAAAATGAAGCGAAATAAAATAAAATAAAATAAAATAAATTGAAATAAAATAAAATAAATTGTAAAATAAAATAAATTGAAATAAAATTTAAATAAATTGAAATAAAATAAAATGAAATAAAATAAAACAAAATATATTATAAAATAAAATAAAATAACATAAAATAAAGCAAAAATAAATTAAATCAAATCTAATAAAATCAAATTAAATTAAATAAATAAGTCTAAAATAAAATTAAATTATATGAAATCAAATATGTAATAGGTGGAATGAAATGTAATGAAATAGAACGAAATGTAGTGGAATAGAATGGAATGGAACGGAGTAGAACGAAATTAAATGATGTGGGTTTGAATGAAATGACATGGATTTGAATGAAATGTAATAATTTTAAATTGAATGGAATTAAATGGAAATATTGAGCCATGATGCCTGTGCATATCTACTTTCCAGTGGGCTCGATCTCTAACCTTTCGTCTCCAATTTCGGGCTCCACTTACTCTCTCTCTCTAGTACCATAAGGGAGCTTTCATCACCATATAGCAGGATGAGTGCTTTTGTTCTTGTTAATAACGCTTTATTCCTCAATCTCTTACTTAGCCCAAAGTAACAGCGATTAGCAAGATTGATTCAATATTAACGTTTAATTTCTGCGTTGATGTTGTAACATGTTTTTACAGCAGTGCCCACATAGACAAATCTAAAAGTGTTCGTGTTTTGTAAAATGTTTTTAATTGTCAAGTAATGTCCTGATGAATAGTCATTTTCCTCTTAAGTATGATAGCTGCCATTTAGTTATGATGTCGTATATTTCCGGAACATTTGACTCTCATCCGGTCTTTAAATTATTCTTAATTTAAATTCAAATCATGTCAATATTAATTCCAAAAATGCTCCACACCCCTAAAATAGCTCCTTACAATACTTTTCACACCTTTTTGTTCGGAATTTAATGACAACCCCTTCTAAAGTCGGTATCCTGACAGTTCTCCGTGGGGTTGTATGTATAACAGAAAATAACTTGTTTATTAAGCCCATCAAAATTTATAATTAATGTAGACGATTCCTGAAAATGAAGTCAGTTGAGACTGTCTCTTCGATAGAGTAAACTTGTAACTTGACTAATTGTTCCTTCGACATTCCAATCATTATTATCGATAAATGATAATCAATTTCACTTTAATTACAAACAAGGCATTCCTGTGTTTGTCGGCAAACAAAGTCCTCCTCCATCTGCCCATTAACGTGCACCACACTCTCACTCACCTTCGCCTAACCTACGCAAACTTTCTATTCTACCCAAATCCAACTCTCAAGTTCTTTGACTTCTTCGGGCGTCTGATATCGTTCTACAAATTACACATTAAAGCAGTTCTAGTTGCCGTGTTGGTGGTAATTTGACTAATTTCAATTTAACGCTCGCCCTTTCGACAGTATACTCTGTACTCTGTGTCCTCATTCGACTGGTGCGTAGTTGTGTGGAAAATGTGCCATAACAAACATTCACCACACCACAAATGCAGTCGAGTCGTCCGTCTCCCACATCCTAGTACAATATTGTATTGTATAGACTTTCGGCTCTAGCAGCTCTTGGGCTTTGTTTATTTAGGATTTAGGAAGCCTACCAGAACACGCACAACGTTTCGTTTTCCATTTCCAATAACAAATTTAGTATGCCTATTCCCATATCTCCACTCTTGTGAAAACAGCAAACGCAATGTATCTATTCGTTTGTATCTATATGCTGTATCTTTATGTTGTCTTGGATGGCTGATTTGTGCCTTACAAATTTCAAAGACACAAAGATTTGTATCTTTTAGGGAACTTTTTGTTTAGAAGGGTTGGCAATACGCTTTCACGATTCATTAACATTTTGTGCTCCTCGAAGACTACATAACAGATGTTCAAATGCCCTTCTATTGTTCAAGAAGTATCTAGTCCTAATGTATATATATGTAGGTAAGGTATCATTGAATCTTAAAGATGTGCTTGCAGAGCGCGGCGGCGGCGTTCCAACTAAATTGTTATCATCAATTTATCATTTTTGTTTTGGCCTTTAAACGTGCGTTAAGAGATGTTTTATTGAATGGTGTGTGGTGTTTAAGGTGTAACCATTGAGAATTCTGGTGGAAATTTGCAGAACGAAAACATTGAATCGTATATGGGAATGATTGATGGAAAAGGGAAGAACTGGTCTTGAATGTATCTATAGGGATTTGTATAGAAACATTGTGATTGTGCGGCGTTTGCTTATTTTATTTATGCTATGTTTGCAAAATTCTTTTGAAAAGAGAGGTGATAAAATGGAACTACGACGACGATCAGCTGCAGACTGAATTTATTGTTACATCACTTATGGTAATGAGGTTCCGAGAATGGGGAAAACTGTGCAGTGGTGGAAGAAAGTATTGTTGAAGGGCTGTGTCAGGTGGTTTTCCTTTAACTATGGTGGAAAACAATGTCTTAGCTAGATAAATTGCATCATTTATTTTTAAAAAAATTGCTTTTTAGAAATAAAGTTCGGTCTCGTTCAGGTAATACATATTTATATAAATGTATATATATGTAGGTAATATGGTTGATGCAACAATACAAAATTTTGAAATTACATACTTTTAGTTTATGTTTTCAATACCATTTTGAGAACGTATGAGAGCCCCCTGAAAATTCCGGCATTTTTTATTCTGACCGCATTAAATTACTAGCGGTCTCCACACTGGTGAAACTGAGGCTTACATATTGGTGAAACTATTAAGGCTTTAAGACTGCTGAAACTATACGAACTTGCGTTTTGCTTTGATGGTTCATTAATTAGAACAAATGGATCAGTATGTCAAAGTCACCTTCAAGGCATTACAATTATGTACTTCCCTTTAACCACTCGAAAAATTATTAGTTTACCAATAGAACAAAGGAGTCATGCAGTGGCTATTATTATTTCAATTTTTTTTCAAGTTTCAAGTTATATTTAAAAAGAATAGAAATGGATTCTAAGCACGCGATGAATGTATGTTATAATGTAAAGATTAAGGTATTAAGATTCTCGAGAATAGCCAAGTCAATTTTGACGAAATTTAAAAAGGAAAAGCAAAAATGATGCATGGCAAGCTACGCATTGAAATAAATATGACAATCCTACTTATTTACATCATTCCAATAATATAAATGTACATTTTAGTATGTTTGGATGTTTGTTCTTTAATCACGCGCCAACGTCTTAGAAGATTTGAATGAAATTTGGTGGGTAGATGGTAGAGGTCCTGGGTTGAAACATAGTTACCTTTTATCCACAAAAAACGCACGGTTCCTGTGAGAGGGGCTTATATGTATGTAAAACGATACATGGCTGGAGGTTTATTTGTTATACTAACCTGTTCCAATCCGCAATGAGTGAATGAATTTTGGAAGTTTGGTAAATAGAATAGTAACAAGGTTCAGTTCAGCCTGTATTAGGCTACATTTATTTTGAAAAGATGCATTGTTCCAACTTGAAAAATTTTCTTTAACGAGCTTCTCCTTATCTCAAATGCTCGGTTGCCGGTTCCTGTGGGAGAGGCTTAAATATGAAATGATATATGGTCGGAGAATGGTTTATTTCACTTCCATGCCATTTACATCTTTAAAAATCTATGTAGTTGATTGGAAGTTGGAACTTGGAAGCGTTGCAGGGCTTAATATCCTAATATAAAGGTTAGAGACTTTTATTCCGACAAAAATCACAGCTCGTGGGGTAGAAATCTGAATAGTTTTTTAGCGGGGTTTGATTTTAATAATATAAATAATTTAATTTGAAGTACACTCAGACAAATTCGAGGGTAGAAACTAGTTTGTTTCATATTTTTAGTATCTACATATAAAATGAGCATGACTGAGTTGAAGGTACTTGCTCCTAATATGTCTTTTTCATGGGTAGCTAAAATTCTTGACAAAATCAATTAATGAAAAAAGACTTTTAAATACAAAATGTCCAAGCTGTGGCCACGATCGCAAATTATAGGACTGAGCATCCGCTGAAAATATTATCTTTCTAGTTCTTCTAATTAGTTTCGTGATACAACAACCAGTTGCATTCTAAAAGGCAATGTGCTATGTTCCTCACAGACACTTTGAGGGTTCAATTCAAAGGTCTGCTCTGCTATGCTGTCATCTGGTCAGTGTGTGGCCATCATTAGCTTGTTGTCAACATTTTATTTAGATATTTATGTCATAACCCATTTAGTTGGAATTTGTCTGTGACCACCGGATCTTTAGAAGGTTAAGGTTGAGACTTATAGCAGCTACTATTATTTTTTAATGCAGTGAACAACTTTGGTCGGCCTTGTACAGGCCAATTTTTAACCTTTATTTAGAAGACTTGAACAGAACTTCCCAAACTAACTTTTAAATGTCCTATATAGCAGAATGTTTTTCTTATACAAGCTTTGTACAAGCTCTTGCTAAATTCTAAGAATTGGATCTGATACAAGCTAAATTGTTAGTTTGGCGCCGCCTCTCTATTCTGCTGCAGTGATTAACTTATTTGGTTAGGAGCACCGGAGTTCTTGCCGAGATATCGTCATCATCAGCATATACCTACCTAGTTTAAATGGCTTAGTTTATAAAACGGTCTCCATTGGATACAAAGTGTTTCGCTTCGACCCAGTCGCAGCCATATCATATCGCCAATTGCCAGTAAGAACAAAATTTGAGACTAAACATCTCATTACTCTCCCCGTCGCTCTTCGATTCCATTATGGAATACTTTGCGTTTCTATAAGATTCATAACTAAGATTCATAATCTCATATACAAAAGGATCTCAAGATATCAACAGGATTGAAGGCTTTTTTTTCAAAATCGTCGAACAACAGGTACAGCGGTGGTTGGAATTCCAGTTGATTGTTCCAATATTCATCATCATTATCAAACGAGTTCCGGTTCGGGAATCATCCAACAAGTTCTTCCATACATCCTGATTGCTGGCCGACGCGACGCCATTATATTTTCGAACCCCTAGGCTTCGAGCATTCTGGTCTACTCCAACCATCCAACGTAAACAAGGTTTGCCACGTTGTCTGCTCCCATTAATAAAGGGTCCGCCAAATAACTTTTTTTTTTGAAAATGCTTCATCAACATCGAGTGTAGCTTCGGCTGTGTGGCACGTAGCGCCGTCTTGTTGAAACCAAATGTTGCCAATATCCTCCTCTTCAATTTTTGTGAACAAAAATTCGTTCAACATGGCTCGATAACGATCGCCGTTGACAGTAAGGGCCACTCCTTTCTCATTTTCGAAAAATGGCCCAATTATGCCTCTGGACCAAAATCCGCACCAAACAGTGACTCGTTTTGGGTGTATCGGCTTTTCAATGTATGCGTGCTTCATCTGAAAAGATGATTTTTTTTGGCAAAATCGGCATCTTCTCTAATTCGATCGCAGGCAGTAACATCGCAATATTTCCCAGCGTATACACAGCCATATTCGTTTAGCGGAAAGATGAAACTAATTATCTGTCAAATCAGACATGAGCTAAGTGTTACCATTCACGAAATAAACACTAGTTAAAAAAAAAACGTTAGATGGCGGACCCGTTAGAACGTGCAAACCGAGCTGGTTTCTTTGCTCTCATAAGGCGTTGGTGCCCAGCCCATAAGAGTGTATCTGCTTAGAGTTTCATAATTCAAAATTGTATCTTCTCCGAAATGATACTGCCTTTCAAACATGGGCGAGAATTCTCCGTAAGACTTTCCTCTCTTACGCGGTTAAACGATCAGAATAGTAAGCACCCAAGTCTCGGATCCATATGTGAGGACTGGTAAGTCTCCATAGTTTCGTACAGCAACAGCCTCGTTTTCATTGCAAGGTTTCTGGATTTGAAGGGCCTCCAAAGACTAGGTATAGTAAATTGTGTTAGATTTTAGCAGCCGTCTGTATTTCTCCCTCCATAGTATTATCGGCAGCTACTTTTTCCGCAAGTGATTCAAAACTCATGCTCCATCCACTACACTGTGTTGGAACAAAACGAATGGTTATGAGTACAATGCCAGAGATGAAATACTTTTTTGAAAACTGCATAAAAAGCCATGGTCATACCTCATGTAAAGAAAGTCCATCGCTGGAAGGTGATTGTGTGTATCTCCCAAAATTAATGAGATGAGCAGAAAAAAATTGAGGAGAGCTGCGCAGTAGAATGCCTGAGTTCAAGCTTAGTTGGTTATGCCTTCATTATTCTGCAGTTCCAGGTTTTGTGCCGCGATCTGGATGAAAGAGTTTTGTACTGGCCTAAGCCAATATCTGACTGATATAGTTGGTATAGACAGCCCTTCTTGTTTATATTGACAGGTTGAAGAGGATGCAAGCAAGACCATCCCCTTGTCGGAGTCCTTTAAAGATGTTGATTGGTATATATACGGTTGGCAAGTGTAAATGTGGTCGTCGCTTGATTTATTTTGAGTTTGGAGTCCAATTAATTCGTTGGACAAAAATAGTTTCCATCAACTTCGGGAAGACATACAAAAAGGCGATACTCCACTAGTTATAGCAGTTCTTGAGATCGCTTTACTTATGCGTCTTAACAATAACTTTATCTTACCACTCCTTCGTTTCTTAAACAGCCCTAACAAGTGGAAACAAAACACAAGATACTGCTTCATAGCAGAAATTCGGCCATTATTCCATCAAGAATATTTGAGAACATATCGCATCACTATCAAGTTGTTGAATTGTATAGGTATCATCCATAGATAGAGTATCTTTTGTTATTCAAAGATCGCCCGTAGCATACTTGCCAGTGCTCCAATAAATCCTTAATGAGGCATAATTGAAACAGTAAAAATGTGTGTTTTTTATCCTCCAAACAGTAAACGAAACGGTTCGCATCCTGAACTAACTATCCGCACAAATTAGCGGAAATCATAAATTTCTCCCATTGTTTGATTACGTATACAAACAGAAATTACTAAAGCTAAGTTACTACACCTTACTTCCTTACGGAGCTGTGCTTCGAATTTCGATCGATTTAATTAAACAATTTTATTTCTTTTTTTATGTTACAAAACCATCTTGCTTACTCATTTTTATTCTTTTGAAGAAAAAAAAAACTTCCGTAACTCTGATGGCTGACAAATCAGTAAAGTTTTTCTACGCCAGAACGTTTACAAAAACTTTATTTTATTAAACTCAAACACTGTGCCCAATTATTCCACGCATGAGTTCACAATTCATTAAGTGCTATAGTCTGAAGTCTGAGCCCCAAAAAAAGCCTACGCTGACCAAAAGTTAATCTATAAGCCCCCTGCTATGCCATGGTTGGGTATCCTCCTCCAAATCATCCTCTTAACAATATTACACTTCGTGCTTGTTCTTCTGTTCCCTGCCTCAGGTTTTTTGCTTTTTCAATTTATTTTCCATAGAAGCTACAAGCTTGGCATAACAAAAGCCCCTGGGAGCTGGGAATGTTTCGAAAGGAAATTGGAGATGGAAAGAAAATGAACAAAAGAAATTCAAAAAAAGACGGGATACGGGAACGTAAAAAGTTATTTCCTAAAAATGTTCATTTTACGGAATTTATTTTTATCTTGATTGCTCGAAGTTACCTAGGCAACTCCTTAGATACTTATCCGCTTTTTTTCTGTGTCCGTTATCAATTAAGCCATGTCAGCTCGACAAAAGGAGCCAAAATATCTAATTAAAAATGCTTCTTCACAAATTAAAAGATATTTACACTGAGCTATGTATAGATGTTATGTGCTCTCATCGGAATGATAATGATTATAGAGATAGAGAATGGCTTTCTCAGTTGGAATGAGCTGGAGCTAGGAAAGACTCTCTAGTCTCTGCTCCAACATAACTGCGCATAACCATTTTTTTAAGGCTTTGCTGTAAAATTGTGTGGTATTCCCTGGAACTCGTACTGAGTGGAGTAATATAATCTTTTAACTGGCGGTACGGTACGGTGAGTTTGTTGTGCTTGTGCTCCTCTCAGTGAAAGAATCGTTGGAGAATGGAAGAAATCCGTGATACCTAAAGACCGATTGAGCTCTTCTCTTGGAATCTGCTTGTGCATTCTGTAATCATTCGTAATTTGAAACGAGACAAAGCGAAAGCAACCCTTTTCTGTGACGTGCACGTAGTATCTCAGCTCAGATGCTTGTCGCAGCTTAACTGAATACTGAGTATGGATTTCTTTGAATACTGTGCAAGGCGAAGACAATCCAGAGCCCAAGGAAGCAGGAGACTTGTGATGTACTTAAGCCAACATCCATCTACCTACTTCGATTTAAATGCTTAAAAGACTTTTTTTTTAAAGATACATAAAGCGAAGTAGATAGAGATACCTACCTACTTTAAGTTAAAATTGTTGGAAAGTGGAACATGATTTTCACAAAGGTATACCTACCTACCTGGTACCTGGACCTACCTTTCTATCTATGTATACTCAGATGCAATGAAGAATAATATGGTTGTATCGTCATTGTCCGTACCTCACCACCTAACCTATGTATCTATTCCTCTTCTACATGAAAGATACTAATTGAGGGAATAAATGGGTTGAGGTTGGAGTTGGTAAAACGAGAGACCTAATTCCTGTTGCTTCCTGTTCCTTTCCTAGGCTAGGCCACTGGCTGACAATATAGCCATGGTTCTGCTTTTATAGATCAGCAGCAGCAGCAGTATTGTAGAATGAGTTAGACAGACCAGAGACCACACGGTTATGTATCTTTTATCTGGACGCGGTGCTGCTTCTGTGGGAATTGGGAATACCGATTTATGGCGGGCGGTTTTGTTTTATTTTTGTTCGACTTGTCATTTTGAACGTGGATTTTCATTTGGACAAAGAGCCCGACGCAGTTTCATTTTGGGGATTTGAAGGTTGATTTATGTAGATAGATGCGCCTAGCATTGGTTGGGATTGGGATGTTGATGGCATTTTAAATGGAAATTTTAGTTGGTTTGAGTATCTATCAGTATGGCCAGGAAAAATTGAAGTTGCTTGTTTTGACGGTTTTTTGGATGGTAATGATGATGGCCCTTCATCAAAAACCAACAGGAACCTCAAACTCATATCCGTCGAGGGTAGACTCCGGATATGGACTATTGATTGGACGAACGAAGGTTTAGCGTTGGGGTATAGGTAGGTATGTGGCTGGTTTTCTAATATTTTGTAATTTTTAAAATTGAAAACGTTTTTAAAAAGTGATTTATAGATATATAAACGAATGAATGTTAAAATAAAAAGGGAATATACATACTATATTTTTACTAATCGTGCCAGTTGGTGGTTTAACTCTCTTAATATCTACCTACTTAAATTAAAAACTCAACCGCTGACTTACATACGACTTACACACGAATTGTTGTTGCAAACAACCCTCTTTTTTTGTATTAAAAACAAGCTCATCATTTTAGTTTGATTAGAGTTTCATAATTATAGTTCTTGAACAGATCGCAGCCTATGCATTGCGACAGCCGGTCTTTCAAGAAATTTTAACTTTTTATAAATTGACTAGACACTGAGGTTGCAGCCTATGCATTGAGACAGCGGGCCTCTTTGTCTAAATAAAATATAATTTAAAATACAGAAACCAGTACACTCTTCTCCTCAGTTAAAGAGGAAAGCACGGTGTGTAGCTGGTGCAGCTTATTTTGGGTTACATTAATGCAAATCATGGTGGATTTTTCTTTGGAATTTGTTAAAGAGCTTTCACAATTGGTGCTTTTTTCAAAGCTTTTTAAGGTTCATCTGATTTTTTTTTCATTTAATATATTATAACAGCGTTTAAATCGTTGGCTAGATTATCCTGATCCAATTTTTAGGATGGGTGAATTTGAGCTTCTAATCTCAACAATCGCCCATGTGCTCATGTGTCGTACTTTAACCTGTTTTGGATTAAGATATAGGGTTAGATTGTGGATTTTTGTATCCTCTGTATGTCCATTGTTGGTTTTCTCGTAAATCGGGGCTTCGTCAATCCCCGAACCAGTCGTATGTGATGGTTCGAAGTTCGAACCATGATAAACAGAAACACAAATTATGCTCACTTTGGCCGATTATGCGTGTGACGTCATATTCTTCAGATTTGTGTTCTTAGATAGTGTATAAATAAATGTATTAATTTGCCGATTTTGTTATTGTTTTTTATGTTTATTGTTCTTATAATCATACAAAAATCGTTTAAACCTTCAATTTTAAAAAATAATCTCCACTTAATAAATAAAATACCTAATAATAAAAGAAGAATGTGACGTCATAAAATATGAAGATGGCGATTTGCATGCGTCTACTAAGCATACCTTGTATTTATGTGTATCATGGGTTCGAACGTTAAGGTGGCAATTATTCGGCTTTAGTTGTACTGTATAACAGCTACTTGTTTGGCATATATGTATTTCCTTGATATTGGATTTCTGAGAAAACCTGTACTGTACAACTCCAAAGTATCTCCCTTTTAAAAAGTTGAATCTTCTTATAAATATATAGAGATATAGAGATAGAGAGATATAGAGATACAGAAATATTGAGATATAGAGGTATAGAGATAAAGAGTTATAGAGATATAGAGATATAGATATAGATATATTGAGATACAGCGAAATAAAAATATAGAGATAAAAAAATATAGATATAAAGAGATATGGAGATATAGAGATATAGAGATTTAGTGATATAGAGATATAAAGATAAAGAGATATAGAGATATGGAGATATATATATAAGGATATAGAGTATAGACATATAGAGATACAAATTATTAGAGATATAGAGATAAAGTGATATAGAGACAGAAATATAGAGATTTAGAGTTATAGAGTTATAGAGATATAGAGATATTGAGATAAGAAGATAAAGAGATATAGGCATATATAGATATAGATGATATAGATATAAAGATATTAAGATAAAAAGATAAAAAGATATAAAGATATACAGATATAAAGATATAAGGATATAAAGATATAAACACATAAAGATATAAAGAAATAAAGATATAAAGATATAAAGATAAAAAAAACATAAAGATATTAAGATATAGATATATAAAGATATAAAAATATAGATATAAAGAGATATGGAGATATAGAGATATAGTGATATAGAGATATAGATATAAAGAGATATAGAGATATAGAGATATGGAGATATATATATAAGGATATAGAGTATAGACATATAGAGATACAAATTATTAGAGATATAGAGACAGAAATATAGAGATTTAGAGTTATAGAGTTATAGAGATATAGAGATATTGAGATAAGAAGATAAAGAGATATAGGTATATATAGATATAGATGATATAGATATTAAGATATTAAGATATAAAGATATACAGATATAAAGATATAAAGATAAAAGGATATAAATATATAAACATATAAAGATATAAAAAAATAAAGATATAAAGATATAAAAACATAAAGATATAAAGATATAGAGATATAAAGATATAAAAATATAAAGATGTAAAGATATAAAGATATAAAGATATAAAGATATAAAGATATAACGATATAAAGATATAAAGATATAAGAGGCAAAGACATATAGAGATATAAAGATATAGAGATATAAGGATATAGAGATATAGACTTATACATAGAGATATAGAGATATTAAGATAAAGAGATAAAGAGACATAGAGATATAAAGATATAGATATATAGAGATGTAGCGATAGAGATATAGAGATAAAGAGATATAGAAAAAGATTAGAATAGACTTTATTAGGTAAAATTTATAAAAAATCGGATTTCCAATATTTGGTTACAAAGACCTGGTTCACAATCAAAACCGTCGATAAGATTGATTAAAGTGAATTATTCCATCTTATTCTACAACAAACATTCACTTTTACAATATAAGTAGGAATCCTACTAATGTTGTAAAAGTGAATGTTTGTATGTCTGGATGTTTGGGTGTTTGTTTGTTGTGCCTCAATCACACCTCAAGGGCTTAACGGATTTCGATGAAATTTGGTAGGTAGATGGATAATTTGTATATATAGAAAATTTTATCCAGGAAAAATTCAAATATGAAATACGAACTGTGAAGTTTGGAAGACGGAAGAGTTACAGGCTTCACTTTATTAAACAGGCTTCTTTTATTCCGAAAAATGCACTTTTTCTGCGGGAGAAATCAGAATAATTCTATTGCAAGCTTAAATAATTTAATATGAAGTTCACGCAGCCGAAGTCGCGGGTAAGAAGCTTATCATTCATAAAAAAAAACACAGAATCAAGTTTGCTTTACTTTTTTTCACGAAGACATCATAAGAGCGAGGTCATGTTGATTTGCAATGAGGAAGAGATCATTGAATTTTGACTACCTTTGGCGTTAGAAAAATAAGGAAGGATTTAAAAGAAGGTACCGTATACCAATGGAAATTAGTTTTAAAATTCTGCATTTCAAATTGGGAGGAAAAAACTGGGGCCACATTTGCAATGTAGGGCTAAAGAAAGAATTGTATTTGACTGTACGTCCGAACTGGGCTTAAGGGTAAAATGATGGAATTTCTTAGCAGTGCAAGTATTATGTTAATTTTTGTCAGTGGAGGAATGGAGCTCTTTATATTTGGCTAGACATGGCGTACCTATAGAATTAACGATAAAATAGAGAAAGGCAGGACACATTACTACGATGCTCAAATGTACCTAAACGTTTCTGTTATTGTCCGATCGCCTATCATTTTTAAATTTTGTATCTGCCTAAATATGGGAATTGACTTCAGACATGGATCAATCCAAAAAGGGGGCCGAACCGCAACATAGTGCTTAGTGCGAAGCAAACATGTGAAAGAATTGTGATCCCAGTCGAGAACATAATACTTTCGTCGGTTAAAGAAGAAAAAGAAAGTTGGTACGTTATGATTTCCAATGTAGTTTCCTGTCCTAACATTTCCTTATACCAATTGTCAAAGCGAGATATATTTAAGTACGGTACATACCTAACAAATATTTCTGGCAGTAAATTTCTCTGTGCCTGTTAATGGGATATTTGCACTTTCACACATAGGTAGATACACAATTTATTAGATAGTAGGTACCTAGGTAAGAATATTTTATTTTGATAAATATAAAAATGTTAAATAAACAAATATCAGAAAATGTTTATATGAGGAATAAATATCTCTCTTTTTACGGGGCACTTGAACTTGAACTATCTTTAAAATGAAACCGTGACAGGCTTTTGAAAAATGGGACAGGGTAAGGGTAGTCTACGTATGATAAGTTATATCCGGAGCTCCACCTAATCCCCAAGCAACTATCTGTCAATCCGCATCATATCTACAAAGCATTTGCATCTAAAAGACCAATTTGCCGACCCAAACCCCCAACAGTTTGCCTTATCGTGATAAACGGTAACCGATTTAACAAATTCCAGACAGGAGACAGGATTTTTCCAAATGAGCCTACCAACCTAAAGAAAAAAAATATATGTCAAAGGAGTGCCACGACACTTTTAAACCAGCAATAGTCTTGCATGTGCTTTGCATCGTACATACCAGCCGAACTTTTATCATACCTACCAACCAAACCAGCAAACCCAACCATTTATCAATGACATACTATTTACATAAAACGATCTCAAGGCTCTGATAAACCATCGTCCAAAGGATACAAAAAAAAAGAAAAGAAAACTCTGCACTCTTTGCACGTTTTATCAGATTTGAAGACCAAAATTCAACTAAACTGGCTCAGGCTTCGCAAGACCAGATCCAGTTATCCAGATACTAAAAAAAACCAACACTTTAACTCCAAGTTCGAGCTCAAGCTCCAGCCTGTCATATGGTCGAAGTAAAAATGGTTTGTTCGTAGCATCGTTAAACAAAAAAATGACGTTTGGTTTTGGAACTTCGAGCTCCCTTCATGCCTCATTGTGATTGCAAAGCAATTTGGTTTGGAAATCTCTCTCTCCGAATGAGTGCAAGCAAACAAAACCCACTACACTATACTAAACTGAGTGGTTTTGTAATTTGATATCAGCAAGGGACTTGCATTGGAACGTACAACGGGAATGGTATGGCTAAATGTATGTAAAATATGTGCATGTTTATTCAACGCACACCATGAAGCTAGAAGCCTATATACCAATCTAATTACATATTTTGAATTGATAATGGAAAAAAGTACACACAGCAGAGGCGCAATTAATAAACATATGTATAGCATATAGCATATTCATATGTACATACAACCCCATGCATGTGCGACAGAGAAACCAGTGACAAGTAGAGCGAAAAAAACTGGAATGTGTGTTACTCTATGAAAATCTAATTTAATTTTTTTTTAATTTCTTATCAAACCACTGATAGTACACGCTCAGAGAATTTTCATAAAAAAGATGAGAAAAAAGAGTAGATAACAGAAAACTCTCTCTATACTGCGCAGTAACTAGAAACTAGTACAAGTAGGTACGTTCTTTATTAAACACTACTCTAGTTTCTTGTATTTTATTTTTTATCAGCCCTCTCCTGTGTTTAATTTTCTGTATGAATTATCTCTTATCTTTCGGTGTTTCGTTCCAACATCGTTCTTGGCAAAGTTGTTTGATAGTTTATTCGCCCAGGCGACACATGAATACGATTATACGACACGCCGAGATAATTCCAAAAACAACTATTGGAATAGAAGGAAACCTTGCTGAGCTGACTGATGTGGATGTGATAAATAATGTGAGAATGGGCGCATGCTATACGCAATGACGTCACAACTCTCGACAGATGTTTTACGGGTACGGCATGGCATGCTGGTTTTATAATCGCACTCGAATTTTGTTTGGTATTTTCTTTTAGTTTTTCTTTCGTTTGATATCTACCATACGCCATACCATATAGGAGGCAAGTTAACAGCGACTATATAGTATATATACGTCAACCAACGGTTCTTATTATTTTTCGTGCGATTATGTGATGCTGATGTTGCGCTCTATTGTGAATATAAAAATATTTGACGCTATTGTTATGAAATTTAAAAAAAAAAAACTCAAAAAACAATACACCTATAGGTAGGAAGAATTCATAACCAACATACATAGGTAGGTACTAGGTATGTAGGTATCTACGCAGTCAGGACAGGAGGCATTTAAAAATTGATGGATCGTCCTCTTGTTCGTCGATCGGTCTTATAAAACTGCTGGGGTGCCTAGCCTACTCATTATGCCTTTTTTTATATAATTTATATGAAACCGGGGTTAAAAGCAGTTTTTTTGTCGAAATATCATTTCCGAAAAAAAACGTAAAAAGTAGGTAGACACCACCAGCCAGCCGAAGAATAATTACACTTTTTCAAAATCACATAAAAAATTTCACAGGAAACCCGTTTTTACGTTAATTTTTCCAAGCATTAAAAACAACATACTATTTACATGGGTATCTATCTATGTATAGGTATAAACCCGTTTGGTATTGATCCAGGACCCACGTTTTGAAACTTAGCCAACACAGAACAATCAAACATGCCGACGTTATTTAACGTCAACACGGTGAACCCCACAGATGGAGCCTTAGCGCGAAGCAGAGAAGTGGGAGAGTTGGGGTCCTAGTCAAGATCATAACAATCTAATCGATGATAAAGAAAAAGAAGATAATATCTCTTATTTTACTTCTAAGTTACTTAAATTATTTTTGGATCAAATGAAAAAACGCCCATGGACATTATCTGATGTTTACAGACATATTGTCCATATCTAAATGGTCATACGTTAACGGGCGGTCCATGGGAAAACTAGTTTGTTATGGTAGCATCACCCCCCTGTTTTTGACCTCGACTGGGACCACAACTCTTCCACTTCTCTGTTTCGCCCCGAGGCTTTACATGTGGAATTATTAATTCTTCCGCGTCTTAAACCAACAAAATGCAGGTGTCGTCGTTATATTTGTTTTGTCTACGAGTTTTTGCGTTTGCCTTTCTTCCTAAATTTGTCACTGCGCATTCGATCACGCTCTTTAAGCGTAACTTACTATCACACGCCTTGTATACTATCCAACTTTGTGAGTCGTATATTTAAGCGGTGGACGAATAAATTCCTTGTAAAGTCTTTTTAGTTTTGGTGGCATTTTTCGATCACAGAAGATGGCAGAGTTTTCCCGCCACTTCGGCCCAAATCGCGGCAAACTAAAACTCAATTTTGGCGGCAGGAGATATTACTGCTCCTGTAGGTACTCGAGCGCGTAAATTATTTTATGGGACCACTGTCGCGCTCTGTTTTGTCTCCGTCTCTCTTCCCTATATTTATCAACGAAAACGATTTATCTGAAACTTCTAATCCAATAACTTGTTTTGCTGATACGCCAACACTCTCAGCTTTTTATATTCGTTTCCAGTGCTATAGTCCCGCAGTTATGTACTTTTTGGTGGAAAGTATTCCGAAGTTAATGGAACTTTAATGGGTTGTTTGGGGGTACATTAGAAATAATATAAGATACTTTATCGACCTCAAAGACCATGTGCTAACTTAGGTGGGGAGGGGTCAAAACACCCAAACTTTTTTTCAGTTTTTCGCTTATACCTCTTATATCAAGCACAATTTATGGAACACATTACATGACAAAGTTGGAGAGCGTATGTACATATATACATACTTGAACCTCAAGGAAAGTGAATCAGAAAATTCTAAATAGTAATAAAATAATATAAAATAAAAAAACAGTAATTCTTTATTTATCCGTAATTGATTGCAAGCAGATTGTTTTAGGCTGCGAAAATCTGGTAGCGCTTGGGGGCTGCCGTAACTTCCTCATCTTCTTCACCGTCATTGTCGGACGTGTCCGCATGCACCTCAGGAGAAAAGGGGAGGTCAGTATATTCCTTACTCTTGTCGTCAGTGTCAAATTTCTTGGTATCAGGCTAAGAGGAGTTTTCGCATGCATTGCATGGGCTTCCAAAGTTCACGTGGTTCGTACTTGAACGGGTCAGATGAATATATTACAGTTGGGCTGTGACACAAAACCCAAAGTTGTGAGAAGCACCATAGGATCTATATCTTCGCCTGTTATGACGACAGTATTATACATGTCAGCAGCTGAGACTGCAGTCTCCACAATCACAACATCAGCGTCTTCTACTGCCTGCTTAACTTAGATCCCCTTCCATTTCTTCCATTTCATTCTTCATCATAGTTATGAAGTTAGTCTTGTTGGTATCCTTGGAAAGAAATTTCACCTACGAAATCGTGCTGATCGAAGTTGTCTTGGAAAAGACAAACTTTGTTTAGGAATAAAGCAAGGAACGCCGATAATGTTCAGCGGCTAATTATTGAAAAAAATGTTCTCAATTGGATTTATGGTCATTTATCGGAGCCAACCTGGCACTGGTCGCCCGAAATCCGTATTATTTTTCGTATACGGCCGGTAGCTATCGCAATTTCGCGTATCATCTTTCCTTATAAATTAGGCGCTAGTTATAGCGATCAGGAAAAACCATTAGGAAAAGTTGAAACAAATGAAAAAAGGGATTTTTCCCTAAGCGAGTTTATAGCAATCATTGAAAATACGTCAGTTGACTTCACAAGAAAACATAACCGAACCGACCACCACCTTTCTTTTTTCCTGTTGCAAAGTTCATCAGAAATTTCTTTCCTGATGCTTGGAATAGGAAAAAATTGGAAATCAATTAACTTGCATAATTTGATTCAAATGACAATCAGCTGGCCCAAAAAATTAAATTCCACCAGGAAAATAAATAAATACACTTTTTACAAAAAATATTCGTTCTATTAAAAACTTTTTTGGCAAAAAAATTCATTGAGTGTTTTCCCTTCGATTAGTAGAGTAATTGTGTTTCAAATCATATGAAAACATATACTTAAAACTACATTTGAATTTTTTTCCTGATACGTTTTCCTGATCGCTATAACTGGCGCCTTATAGGAAAAGGTAATTTTCCCTTCACTCATTAAGCAATAATTGATCACCGTTGATAGGATTCGAGATGAGAATCGTAAGCCATCTCGAGACCCTATGTCTCCTATCTCTATCCTGGGCTTTGAGGGTATCTCGTCTGGCCCCAATTGCTTTCCTTTTAGGGCGTTTTTCGCCGCAGAACAAACTTCTTCAACTTAGATGTCGGGGGGTTTCTTTGTTGTTGTGTGCAGCTATTGGAACATTGTCGCCATCTGTTATAAATTTGGTCGACATCCACTAAAAATTGTTCCTGAGCATTGTTAAGGAATTTTGGTGAACATTTTCGTTCCTGAGAACTTTTTCGTCTTTTGAGCCTCAATTTTGAAAAAAAGGTTGCGCCGTTATTCATATAAGCATTAGCATGGTTTGCAACAGAAGACAATGTTGATATCATCAGAAGATTATGTAGAAGCACAAACAGTACCGAAAATGCTAATGAAACT
The DNA here is from genome assembly GCA_963971375.1 of Platycheirus rosarum. Lineage (NCBI taxonomy): Eukaryota > Metazoa > Arthropoda > Insecta > Diptera > Syrphidae > Platycheirus > Platycheirus rosarum. The sequence continues at coordinate 38,124,877 of OZ020510.1, read as the reverse complement.
AGTGAAATAAAACCAAAATAATAAAAACTATTTTGAATCAATATTTCAACAAAGTCCAAAATAAGTGATGAGTCTTTTCTTTGTTGTTTTTAAATTTATTTTTTCTTACAACGTACTTAGTATATAGAGTTTGTATTAAAACCTTCAAATTAAATAATTTTTGGCTAAGCATCATACTTTCATCCACAACACCAAGAACATCAGTTCCTATTTTTAGTGGATCGGGTGCGGGTACTTATGCTTCACCAAGGCCAGCTCTCTAAATGTGTTCTTGGCAGTCTACATACGGTCTAGCCTCAAACACATTCGACCGAATTCCGGATATAACCCTTACCACTTCGATGATAATCTTTGGTTTTTGGTAAGAAGCTTTTAGAGCTTTGTTCGTTTTTAGGAGGAAATGTATTTTTTTTATTTTTCCGTTTCAATGATGGGATATTTTCTTTTATGAAGTCGGTATAAGGAAGTGGATTTTTGATAGAATGCGGATGTGGATGAATAAGTAATTTTTTTTTAATTGTGTTGAAGGTAGAAGAATCTATATGCTGTATTGGATTGGTGAATAACAATTAGACATGATAAAGGAATCTAACAAACTCAATATGTATGTATGTATGAAAATGGCCTTTTGGCTTTATGGGGGGAACCGATTACTTTTATTTAGCAGATATACATATCTATTCCCAAACAAATTTTTGAAATTTTATTTTTTAAGGCTACAAAAAACGGACTCTTCGTATTAGCGTTAAGGAGAACTTAACATTTCTTTTAAACAGCATTGACAATGTGGTTGATATTCCGATTATGAGAACTATAAGTGAATTACGGATACGTTAATATGAAAGAAAAATCGAGATATCTAACAATTAAACATATGTCAATGAAATGATAGGGAAGTCCATAAAAGTTAGTGACGTAACTTTTATGGACTACCTGTCTGCCTGTCTTATTTGTCTTCTTCTTAAGCCGATGAATGTTACGATCTCGAGTGGGACCACACATCTTCTAATTCTCTGCTTGGCCTTAGGGTCCACCGTGTCGAAGGCGTTGTCGATATCCATTCAGCTGTAAGTACTTCTTTGGCCGTTTCAGTTCTAAATTAATAACTGAACTGAAACCAATTCGGTAATAGCGTGTACTGCCCGGTACAAGGTTATTACAAATTAACGATTTTCTATGAATAGGTACATATGTACACAAGGTGGGGCAAAAGTAATCACCCGATGTTGTTTGCCGTAATTTTTTCAGGATGACCCATACTGGCTCGTTTTATGGCATTTTCACACTTGTTTTAGATTTTCCAGAATATTCTCTTTAAGGGCATCAGGAGTCTGAGGCTTGTTTACATAAATCTGAGTCTTCAAGTAAACCCACACAATCTGGTGATCTCACCAAAGCACGAAATTGACGACGCGGAAATGCTTCCTTCAGAATATCGGTTATAGATTAGACGTGTTTTGCAGCCAATAGCCAACAGCTAATGCAATATCTCTAAATTTTAAGGTAACATCTTCAGGTCTTTCACCAAAATTCGTCGGTCGTAGAGACTGCCGTATTGTGTCCACTTGAGTGTCACCACGCCTGGTCGATGGTATGAGATTTTCTTTGACGTCTTCGTCTACCGGAACGATATCGGCTGCTCTGGTGCCATCAGTCACGTATTACGTCAGGCAACATCTATTTTAGTCCCTATCACTTGTTTATTCAATAAGTGGCGGAAGGCCGAGAAATCTGCGAAGAAATTCACGCTTCGTCAATACCAAAGGCAAATTATGGCGCAAAATAACGGAAACAGTTATTCCGCATTCTTGAGGAGTATAGAGTTCCATGGCTTGTTTAATAATATGTATTCTACATCTGTTTACTTCAAAAATGTCAAAACAGACATTTTGACATTTGTCGCCATTTGCAAAACTTATAGCGTCTTCCAATAGGGTGAATACTTTTCACCCACCTACCTTGTTTATAAAAAACCCAATTAACCTAAACAACTTTTTACCCCTCTAAACAGGACATTAAAACCCTTTTTCGACTAAGCTTGATAATTATGGCTAAAACACAATCACGCTTCAGCTTTGGCTTCGTCATGTTACATTTCACACGCTTTGTGTTCGCTTTAAGTGACATTTTCCAAATTTCGGTTGTTGTTTTTCCTTTTTCCTGTCTAAGGGAGCAAAATTTCAACCAGTTTCTACTTCAGCTTTTAGCTTGAGTCACGGTACTCACTTATCTTGTAAACAAACCAAACGTAACGTCAAAAAGCCAAAGCGACATTGTTGTAAGAAGATATATTGATTTCTTATGGTTGAACTTGTAAACGTCAGGCGAAAGCGAAGCTAAAGCGTGATTGTGTTTTAGCCATTAATTCTTTTCGGATGAGCTGGTTAAACTATTTTTACTTGCGATTGTAGGTACTATTGAGCAAGTTATGGATTCGAGGAAAAAAATTCTAACAATCAAACATGACATTACGTTACCTGCCATACAATCTGTAAAAAAAATTAGATTTTCTCGAAAACGGCTCTAACGATTTTGATAAAGCTTTCATGATACTATAACGGTACCTCTCATAGAACTGTTTTTTTCAAATGAAGTTTTATCGTAAACTATTATCCCGATTTAAATAAAATTTTGCACACAGGAAGTCATTTATAATTCAATTAATATTGCTTTTCAAAAAATTTTTTACGATTTTAAAAATTTTTTTTTTTTAAATTGGTTTTCGAAATATTTTTAAAAAGGGGTGGATTGAATTTTTTTAAATAGTTTTCCCAGATAAAAACTACAGATTTTCTTATAATCAGATACTAAAAAAAATTAAAATATTTTTTCGAAAAGTTTTAAAAAAACGACTTTTTAAAAAAACTGGTCGAACGAATTTCAATATTTTTTTTCGCGATAGACATTTAGTTTTCAAATTGTATTGCATATATGCAGCCACTAAGCAATTTTCTAGCATAAGAACAAGTTTGTGCGACCCAATTGTGTATTTTAGCCAAACATGCGTCCGACCGTTTTGTTCAATATAAATTTGTCTAAAAAAAATAATTGATATTGACTTCAGAAAATTTTAAGAAATTTAGAGTATTTTTTTTTAAGTGGTCGGGCGCATGTTTGGCTAATGTTAAGTTTGGCCGACGAGCAAATTCTTAATATAGACGGTCTAAGCTTTTAATTGATACCCCATTTGTTATTTGGCCCGGCGATGATGTAGGCCAACACTAAACCGGAAGAGACCATTTTACTGCCAAAGGGACAAGAAAAAGTTTGTCCGACCAGCGGTTTTGTGCATTTTATGTATTTTGCCATTTATTAATGACTAAATTTTCCATTGACTCGATGAGGTAGATGTTCCTACGGTCGCCTCCCCTACACTTTTTCGACCATACTAATGAATGTGTGGCTTTCTAATTGCATCTGTTTCAATGGTTCACAACTCGATGCTCTGCGGGCTGGACCCTGGACTCTATTGACCCTCGTTAAAGCATAACGGTGTTAGAAGACCAATATCTTTGTTAACTCCATCTAATGGTTTGAGTTTGTTAGCTAATAACATCAACAGATTGCCTTATTGCGATACGGATATTAAGAGCTTCACGCCTTGGCTTTCTGCCTTTACCGATCTAAAAATTTTCAAACACATGACTGACCACAGCGGTGGGGCATTTTAAAGCCACGTGTCCAATTAAATTAGCCAACACTTATAGCTATGTATGTATATAAAACCTTAAAATTCCCTCACTTAGGGTAATTGAAGTTTGGTTATGTCTTCTTCCATGTACACATAGACAGCACATAACACTTAAATTAATTGTTTTTTCTTACAATCAAAGGCACGTGCATTGTGCCTATAAAGACACAACCAGAGAGATTCTGAAAAGAAGATTAAAGCTGGAGGATTCGCAGAGCTACATATAAAGGTCCACAAAAAAGAAAAAGTTTCATTACTTAAGTTGAGTCATTGCATTGTTTACTAATCGCCTTAATGTGTATTCTATGACGTCATCATATACAAAAAGATACAAATAAAATTCAGAGATGTCAATTTAATCATATATGCGACAATTCATGTTCTTTCATATAACAAAATATTTTATTTTTTTTATCTCTGAGATATGTATATACTCACCTCATTTACTTTGAAATAGAATCGCGTGGGGGTTATCGTAAGGATCATTATTTTTGTGAATGATGACGTTTCATTTTTGTATATTTATGATAAACTTTCCAACCCATATCTCATATCCTTAGGGGAGCTTGTGATTATCTTTCCAATTTGAATGCAAAATATTTGTCGAACGAATGTAGATAGATAGATATATATGTACCTACATTGGATACATCAAATCATCAAAGGGAAATGTTTAAAAAAAATCGATAGGATTTATTTGGTTTATTAATGCAGCTTGCAGCCTCTCTATGAGGGGGAGTACTTCCAGAGTGATGGATGCAAAAAGGCACTCCGTAGTCCGTATCCTAGGTTACTATACAACACAATCAAACAATCCTCTAATCACACAGCATTAAATATTCTCAATTTTCAAGTTCAATGTTCCCATTTTAACCTAGCCATACAGCTAATTCGATATAGATTTTGTATCTATGTAGGCATTCAAGTGACCTAAATTAAAATAATATGACCTGTATTTGTCAATCTGTTAGGTAAACAGTAAAACACATTGCGGATACATAGGGAAATCATGTTTGCGCTACGTCATCACCCCTTTTGTGTGGTAGGTACATCCTATCGCAGATATTATAGCTAAAGTTTGGGGGAGCTTTATTTAAAAATAAGGTTGGTAAACCTTTAAATGGTGAAAATCACCAATCGATTTTCGTGTCTCGTTTTTTGAAGGATGAGTTATATATGTATATTTAGGAAGGTTTATTTTAGTGTACCTAGGTTCTAGGTACATACATTAGGTACATACATTATTTTTGAACCGGCTGCGGCGAAACAGACAGTACAGTTTTGAAAGACTAGTAAGAAAAAACTATGCAACTTACAGATATTAGATTTATTTAATTCTTTAATTCTGAAGTTTTCAGCCGCATTTTGACATTTGAATTCGCTCTTTGAGTTCTTCCAAGGTGTGAGGCCGATGTTAAAAAACTTTTTCCTTCAGGTAGCCCCACAAGAATAAATTGCACGACTGGATCGCACGTACTTGCTCTTATGTGCGGTCACAGCTTCAAATAAAATTTGAAAAATATTAAAGGAAGTTCTTATTCGATTTTGCCAACTTTTGATTGTTTGAAAAAAGTACGTAAAATAGTTTTCAGCGAAAAATTCAAACACCATTTTATTTCCTTGGAAAATGTGAAAAACTGTGATTTTTTTTAAACCGTAGGAACGGTTTTTAAATAAAATGGTTTTTATTTCATAACTTTTTTAAAAAAATTAAAAAAAAAATTATTCAAGAATCCAAACTTAAACACAAAAATTACTTACAAAATAATAAAATAAAAAAATAATCCATATACCCGTTTTCAAAATATTGACTTTTGAAAAAAAAAATTAAGAAAATTATTAAAAATACAAGCAAAAAATATTTCGAAAATATTTAAAAATAAAATTACTTAGGCTACCAACATCTTCCTGAATATCAATTTTGATTGAAATCGGATGACCAGTTTTCAAGAAAGTCGAAGAAAAAAACGGTTACGGGAGGTACCGTTTTTAGCCCACTATCTGATTTTTTTTCACCAAAACATAACCTACATCTACAATAGCACACTGATTTTTTTCATAAAAATTCTTGGAACCGTTTCCAAGAAAAATAAACATTTACTTAACTTTTATATGACAGGTACCGTTAATATTTCAGCTAAAACAAAATTTTAAAAAAAGTTATCTGTAGAATGTCAAAATAACCGTATTTTCCAAATTTGAAGATGATTGGCCAAACCGTTAAGGCTCCAGTTCAATATACACCCGTACAGACGGACAGACAGACAGACAGAAAGAATTTTGCTAATAACTCAAATACTATGTTTCTCTATCATTGAAATGTCATGTCTGATTGCTAGATTATTTTTTTTTTACAAATGCATAACTTACCTTATAGTCCCTATATCGCAAGAAAAAAGTGTCAATTCGGTTGGCAATTTCTTGAATTAATTTATATCTGTGTTCAGAAGATTTGCAATCAAATTTTTAGGTTGAGTCGAATTCGGGTTAAAATATTCATGAGAATGTAGGTCCAGTATGATTAGAGTTTTTCTCACAAAAAAAAAAACCAAAAATTAGGAGAATCCATGAAATCGCGAAAAACCCTCGTAAGCCTCGTAAATTTCCATCCTCGTAAGCGAACTGTCATTTTGTTTACGGAAATTTAAGAAGGCTTAATCGACATGCAAAAATAGTGAACAAAATTAAAAATCACACTTTGTTCGATTAGAGAGGAAACCAAAACGAAGGGATCGTCCTGGATGCGTATTGCCAAACTGTATATCAGCACAGATTCCCATATTTTGTGCTGAACGACATACTGCTTAACTTATTCAGAATTATTTCAGAGCAAACTGTATGCTACCACAGAATGATCTGTAGAGCAATGTCTGAGTCAGTATATATTTTGCTCACCAAAGCTTAGAGCAAAGTACATGTGACTACAGATAGTTCAGTGAGATTCGAGTAGCTTGAGTTAAATATTTCTATTGTGTTTTGTGTACACTAAAAAGCATGTAGCTAGTTGGTAACATTTTTATTTCACTGGGGCATGTTTAGGTACGTCAAAATCTCATATTGACGTACCTAAATACTGCTTAAAGAATTATATACAAAATTGTGTATGTCTATTCTATGAGGGTATATCTTTTCTTTTTAGTATGTCATTATAAGGAAATCTGTAGTTTTCATCTGGGAAAATAATTTTAAAAAATTCAATCAACCCGTTTTTAATTTTTTTCGAAAACCATATTTTTTAGAAATTTTAAAAAAATTGGAAACAAATTTTTTGAAAATTTAGACATACAATATTAATTGAATTATAAATAAATTTTGCAATGAAACCGGTACAATGGTTTACGATAAAACCACATTTGAAAAATCCGGTTGTATGAGAGGTCCCGTTATAAAACAAATTTCTAAAAAAATTATTCTAACTGAAAGATGTATTTTTGTATAAGAAAATAGCACCCTGAAAGTTTTATCAAAATCGTTAGAGCCTTTTTCGAGAAAATCAAACTTGTTGTTAAAGATTTTATGGCAGGCACCGTTATATTTTGACCTAGAGAAAAAATGAAAAGCTACCCCGAAATACTACCTAATAAATACCAAGCTTGAAGGAAATCGACCCATCCGTATAGGCTGTAGAGGCGCGAGCAGACAGACAGACAGACGGACGGAATTTCCGGACCCACTTTTTTGAACTTCTCTATTACTGTAATGTCATGTTTGATTGTTAGATTTTTTTTGCATGAATCCATAACTTGCATTATAGTACCTATAATCACAAGGAAATATGAAGTGTCTTTTGTTAATATCAAAATAACAAAATAATTTTTTTTGAAAAATATAAAAAAGTGTGATTATTTTTTCAAATTCGATCGGTTTTTATTTATCAACTTTTTTTAAAAATCAAAGAAAAAATATTTAAAGAATGCAAACTTAAGCACAACAATAACCCACATTTAAAAATAAAATTAAAAAAAAAATTCACAGTAGCGTTTCCAAAATATCGATTTTTCAAAAAAAAATATTTTTTAAATGTATTACAAATAAATTTTTTTTCAAAAATCTTTTAAATTAAAATTACTAAGGCTGCCTTCATCTTTCTGAATATACATTTTCGTTCTCGAGAAAGTCGAAGAAAAAAAACCATCCTTTGGGGGTAGGTACAGTTTTTAGCCCACCATATTAATTTTTTTTTATTAAAACATAAAGCACACCTACAGAAGTTCACTGATTTTTTTCATAAAGAATATTCCGTTTTTGAGAAAAATAAGCTTTTACTTACTTTACCGTTGATATTTGAGCTAAAAAAGTATTAAAAAAGTTCTCTGTCAATATCAAAATAACCCTATGTACTAAATTTGAAGATGATAGGCCAAACCGTTAAGGCTGTAGTCCGAAATACATACGAACAGACAGAGAGACAGACAAAATTTTGCAAGTAACTAAAATATGTTTCTATATTATCGTAATGTAATGTTTGATTATTATCTCAATTTATTTTGAAAGATGTTAATGTCTTTACGAAATGAAGAAATGTGAATGTTATTCCTCTCCATAAGAGTTAAAAAGTGCATCTCATGTATCCATTCGGACTCGGCGGTAAATTGTAGGTCCATTTCATTCTTGCAGATTAACAACACAAACATGAATGGTTAAGAGTATATATAAGTCACTAAGCCTTGGCTCCTTAAGGAGCTTTCGCGCCAATAATTTTTTTTTTAACTTTTAACTTTTTTAATCGTAATGTCATGATTGATTGTTATCTCAATTTTTGAGTACCTATGTTCAAGAGTCCTTAACTTGCCCATCATATAGTACCTAACATACTTTCCTTGCCTTACTACTTATATTCGTAAATCAATAGGCCGCTTTATCCTTAAAGCACACAGCTTTCCTTGAGCCTTATTCAACCCTGTAAATAATGCCCAAAGTACATAACTACATACATATATCTCTATATCTTTCCCCCTCATTTTTCTTCCAACACCCAATACATCCGTGAATTCATCATTTTCAAACATCAAACATACCTTGACATATCTTCAACCCTTTTAACATTCCGTCAGCTAAAAATACATAAAACCTTGCATGCTATCCTGCAATGTATAAGAAGACTGAAATTTTATTATACTATTTGAGAAAAATCCTATCAAGACAAATGTCCTCGTTAAGTTAGGGTCTAAAAGCAATCCGGATACAAGTGCCTCTCCCTATAGTTTGTTTCATGTCGACTGTCGTGTTTCTTCAAAAACGTCACAGGAATATTTCGGTTGTATGGCTTCCTTGTACTAAATCACCAAGTCTACCCCACAACTCAGTTGCAATTGTTGAAAGACATACAACACTACCGCGGTGTGCTAGACCAGAATGGATATGAGGCATGGAACATGAGGAAGCCACCAAACGATATTCTCCTAGCTCTCCTTATTAAGTTACTTTTCAAAAACATCAATAGCTTTAGCTTGTCCTATAGTCTAAGAGTTAAGGACCTGGTATAGCTTGGCAGTAACTTAATAACAACAAATACTGGTGATGGGAACACTATTCGTGGTGGTGGAACCTTTTTCATAACTCTTATTTTGCTTGTTTCGTGGCACATTGAAGGCAAAAAGTTGAAGGACAATTTGTAGAATTCAACAAAATTGCCGACCGTTTTCTTATATAAGCTCGAATCATTCATTTTTCTGAATTAATCAGAATAAAATAAGACTAACAAATATTTCGAACGCCAGGATCCATCTTATGTAGTTCAATTCAATATTTTTTTAATAAATCTGTTTTTAATTTTCGAAAGAGTTAATTTTAAACACCAATTACCCATAAATACGATTTATAAGCAAACTCATAATTCATTTTCATTGCTTATGAGTCCTCTGTTAAAATAAAATTGAAGCAGTAAAAGGACTTATCGCACCCTGGCACCCACCCTTGTGACTGAGGAAAATCCAATGCAATAAATTTTACATTTTGTTGACAAACTTCTGCTTGAATGCCATTGAAAGGAGCAAACCTAAGTGGATTTTATCGATTTTCCAAATGTTGTTTGAAAGAGCTAAGCACGAAACAATGTTGATGCGACTGAAATCAGTCAGATGTTAAAGTAGATAAATAAATGCACTTTAAATGAAAATTACATTTTAATTAAAATAGAGACGTTTTATTTTTTACTGCCAAAAAGCCACTTTGGAGTTTGGACCTTAATTATTTATTATTCTTGCGTGTTTCCTGTCCTGTGCCCACTAAGTATATAACAGTTTTTTTTAAATAAGAAAAAAAGAACATCTCAAAAGTATCTTAGCAACGAGTTATACCCGATTTAAGAAGCCGGGGGCTTTTCTCTAACGCTTAAATATTGTTACCTAATCTGATATAGGTTTAGCTTTTCAGTCCTTGGAAAAAAATATATAAAACCTATGACAAGACAGTTCTATGAGAAGCCAAAGCCTAGTGACATATCTAACCCATTTTTGTTTCTACAACTCTAAAACCGTTTTGCAAAAATTACCCACTCGCTTATTTTTGTCCTAAGAGACGGAATTGGAAAACGCTTATTGGGCATCGCATTTGGTGTAGAACCTTCTACACTTCTGCAGCTGCACATAAAAATATTTTGAATAAAATAGCGGCTTATAAAATTTACTATATTTTAAAAATTAGTGACTTAGTAAACTCAAAACATTGCAGAAAATATATTGTACATATTGAAAAAATTATATGGTATTAGTGTTGTAAGTACCTAATGTTTAAAAAACAATTAGAAAATAAAAGAATACAAATTTTCAAGGCCGGATTATACAAAAATGAATATAAAAATAAAAAATCTGCTCCGAGCGTTTCAAAGATCTGTTTATTACCTTTTAAACGTTGTATATAGTTTGTCAAATTTAGGCCTCTATTTTACTTTCTACACGACTCCCCAGAACGGTTTTGAGTAATTTTAAGAAACGAGTCACCGGAATATTTTTAAATAAAACAAAAACAAAATTAAAAATTAATACTAGGTTTCGAGCGTTTCAAAGTCTAAATATAATTCTTGGATACACAATTTAATTTTTTGTAATACATTCACTACAAACTTCACACTACACGTATCCATTTGTGCAATTTCTCGTAAAAAAAACAAAGGGTGGAATCCTCTTAATCATAAATATTCTCTTGTGCGCGTTTTGTTGTATAGGTATAGTTATGAAGGGAACGAATCCGAACGGGTACATCAAATTCATTCTTTCATGATGAAGTGAACGTTTTTTAGAAGAACGCAGAGCAATTGAAAAAGTCCTTTCGGAGACTTTAACTTGATGAAATACGTTGTGCATTGGCGGCTTCTACTTTTACACGTTAACAAAGTCCGTTGTTCGGTAAATAAATGTGGTTTGGGACGTCTTAAAATGGGCTCCAATTTTAAATAGAAACCATTTTTGGATGAAGGGCTATGGTTAAAAGAGGAAAATGTCGTGTAAGGAAAGACCCTTCACGTTCTTCACTAGAATCAACAACGATCAAGATCGTGTGATTTGAACTCTTTAATCTTTTTTGTGATATTTTCTGAAGTTTAAAGTACTGCAAATGAACTTCAATCGATCGATGATTTTAAGCTTAAAGTTGGCCAAACCAGGCCTTCGCTCAAATTACATGGTTCATGTCGACTAAATGATGATAATCACCATTTGATTGTACTAAAACTTATTACGATTTCATTTCTTTTTTCGCGATTGTGTCAAAAGTTGTAAAATGTTACCTTCTCTTACGTGGCTTTGAGAATCCCTGTTTAAAAGAAAATAACTATAGCAGAGGATCTGGTAAATACGGTGCCATTAAATAAAGTCTTATGCAAAAAGGTCCAACACGTAATTTTGGACTTTATTGCACTTTTGTAATTGCAATAAATTCCAAAATTATGAGGTTGGACGAAGTTTTCCACTTTGACTTTATTGCGCTTCCAAAAGTCCAGATTTGGACTTTATTGCAAATCCAAAAATTTGTAAAAATAAAGTGCACGACTGGCTCTCACGAACTTGCTCTAATATGCGACAGTGGTCTTGGGACTTAAAATTTTTGAAAAAAGGAATTAAAAAATCATTTGAAATTTTGTTAATCACATAAAAATCACTAGTTAATTTGACTGTTTTTTTTTTGAAAACATATTCCAATTTTTTTTTGAGTATGCCAACATCTAGCAGCTGGTAGTTATTATCAGAAAACAAAAATTTTAAAAAAATTAACAAACCGTTTTCGTAAAAATTTTTTTTTTTTAAAAACTAAAAAAAAAATTCTTTCATATTTTTAATTAGTTTAAGAGTTTTCTCGGAAAAAATAAAAATGCAATAAAATACGATAAAACTGAACTTAAAAAAAACCGGTTCTATGATAGATACCGTTATAGAACATATTTCGAAAAAATTATTCCAACTGAAATATTTATTGTTTTCAAAAAAAAAAATAGCACCCTGAAAGTTTTATCAAAATTGTTATAGCCGTTTTCGAGAAAATCAAACTTTTTGTTAAAGATTGTCGGCCCATCCGTTTAGGCTGTAGATATAGGCGCGAACAGACAAACAAACAGACGGACGAATTTTTTTTTGCACGAATCCATAACTTGCAGTATAGCACCTTATAATCGCAAGTAAAAATGATGCAGCTCCGAACTTTACATACAGAAAACCTCGCACTCGCATATTGAACCCAGGGGTGTTAAAGAGGGGTAGCATGCAATGCATGAAGTGGATTTACATTATTCGTTTTCTAACAAATGGCAGAGAATATTTGTTTCCTTATTTTGGTAATTTTGCATTGTGATAGTAATTGTTATGTAGTAATCTAGATTGGAATTCTTAGTTTTTAGTAAGATTTACAACGGTTTGCACTACAATATATGAATTTCCCCAAATATCACCGAAGTTTGTATTTCTTTTGGATTTTGTTGTGGTTTTGAAAAGTTTGTCAGAATTAAAGTAAAACAAAATTGGGGGCGGCGTTGGTGCAGTAGATTAGATGTTTGCTTCTGATCCGGAGGTCGTTAGCTCGATACTCAGGGTGATAAGAAATTTGTCTAACTCCTAGTGCAAGCTAGAGCCGTTCGTGAGTTTTAAGTGAGAAAATAGTCACCTAATTCTCGATCTACTGCGTCGAAATTTAAATTTTATTTGAAGGGCTAAAAATAACGGTACTTGCCATACGACAGTTTAGGAAAAGCTTACTTTTCTCGAAAACGGCTCCAACGGTTTTGATCAACATTTTTTGAGAATTTTTATCTTGATATTGGCTATCATTTGATTAGAACCACATATACGGGAAATCTATTAAAAAAAATCTATCTATTATTTATATAACAGTTTTTTTTAATTTTTGGCTTGCTCGGTAACGGCTCTATGGACTTCTGTCAATTTTCTATATTTGAAAAGATCTAGAAAGCCAAATGAATTCTGCTTATCAAAATTTTGAATAACTTTTTCTTCTAATTAACTTTAATTTTTGAATTTTTTTTTAAATCAATATTTTTAAAACTAATCAAAAAAAAATAATTTTTAATTTTATAATCAAATGAATATCATTAAACTCTAAGAAACTGATTACCAAAATAAAACAAAAAAAAATTCAAAAAACTAAAAATAAAAAACAGGATTTTATCAAAATCCGTCCTACAATCGAAATACTTTTTTCATAAATTCTTTGTTAATTAAGACGTGTGATGGCGTACTTCGTTTTTACTAAAAACCGTTAAGAATTGTGGTTTTTATAGTTTTTATAAGTTCAAACTGTGTTATTTACAACGTAAATGTTATTTGTTTTTTGTCAAAGACTTTGCCGTCCAATGTAATTAAGCACATAAGAGCAAGTACGCGCGACCCAGTCGTGCCCATTTTTTTATTATAGACGACTAAAAAATTGATTTTCTCTTAGTGTAAAACTAGATTTTTAATAACAGGAATCCTCTGCATTATCTTTTTAGTGTGAAATTAAAAACTCTCAGTGAGAATGACGGCTCGTTCTCACAAACGCCATTTTGAAAATAAAAATACACAAAAACACTGCCTAAATCCAAAAACAACAAAATTCCCTAAGGTTCTAAAACTTTTAAATTTGATTTTAACTATTGCAGGGGTTTACTCCTTTATAATTCAGAAATACTTAATGCAGAACTAAACGTTTTAAGTAGTGTGAAATTAATATATTAAAAATAGGTTGTTTATAATTGTGCGCCAATGGCAGTATGAAAATCAAACAAATAAAGTATGGTGCTAAGATTAAAAGGTTGGGTTTTTGAATTATAGACGACCGAATCATATATTTTTAACAGAAATTCCCTACATTATTTTCTAATGTAAAACTAAGAACTCTGAGGGAATGCACATGCGAATCCTATGGGTCATCTGTCACCTCCCATAAGAACACTTGTATTTAATCGAGCTGTCAGTTGTATGCGGCACCGCAACGGCTGTCAGGCTTTTATTAAAGCCCACTTTGCGGCAAAATCAGTGCTGCTAGTAGATTTTATAACTGCATTTGTACTCGCTTTTAAATGATCGGGAATAAGGCTCTCTTAGCAATAGGTCCACTAGTGATCTGATTGTTTGCCTCACCGGAAAGTATGGACTCAATCTTTACATCGTTTTGGAGAAAGAGAGATGATTTCTAAAGCTTTGATAAAGTTTGGTATCGAGCTCCTTTATTGAATATTTGTGCATGAATCTCTTAATCGTACGGAATAAGTTAGTACCTACTTTTCAGACCGATCAATACCAGTAGACGGATTCAAATCTGATATCTACGAAACCGCAATAGTGAGCTGCAAAGCTCCATGTTATCCACGACACTTTATTGCCATAAAGATTGTCCGAAAATACTATTCCATTGAATTGTTTTATTGTCTTTCGTCGTTAAAGCAAAATAAACATTGTATGCTACTTTATTCATGGGTAGTACACAGTGTGTGGAACCCCACATTTTTGGCGTCTCCAAAATTCTGGGAAATCTTTAGGTTTCTCGCGAAGATGCAAGAAATCTTATACTTATACTCCTGCTGATCTGGCTTTAAATCGACAAAAAGTACATACATCCGGCCAAAACTTGAGTATGTATAATTCCCATTTTTGGGAAGGTGTTAAAAAGAAATTATAAGTTGATAATAGACAGAAAAGGCTAGAACACTCTTAGTCTTAAAAAACATAAAATATATCGTAAAGGTTGTATTATCTGAATACTGAAACTGGTATGAGAAAAATTCCAAATTAACTTTTTAATGCTCTAAGATTGTCATAAGTTGGATGATACGTAGTTCTGCCATAAGTTCTGTTCCTCACACAAACACGTCTTATTCAAATAATAAACAAGTTATCAAAATTCTTTTTACGATATTCATTTTGTATTAAATTGACGTTAAAAATTTGTAGGAAATTATTCAAAGTGGCCACTCTTAGCCTTGAAACACTTTATTAAACGATCCGGCCATTCGTCTATCGCCGCACGCACGACTTCCAGTGGTAGAGAAGCTGCTGTCTTCACTAAATCAGCTTTAAGAGACTCAATATTTCGGTGAGGCTTACAGCAAGCCTTCTCCTCCAAGACATTCCTAGACGGTAGTCCAGCGGATTAAGATCCAGGCTGCCCGAGGGCCAATCTTCAGCGGCGATATGCCCCGGTAAATTGTCTTTAAGCCAAAGTTGGGTGGTTTTTGCTTTGTGAGCCGGCGCAGAGTCTTGCTGAAAAGTCCAGTGCTTGCCCGCAAATAAGGTGTTAGTAAAGGGCTTCACAACATTCTCTAAAACATCACTTTGATGGTTGGAAGCATGTGTTTTCACTCCCTGCTCGTTGTACCGTTTTATAGCGCGATAGATGAATTTTTTCGATATTTTGAGTGGTATCAGCAATTCGAAAATCTCAGTGGGAGTTTTACTGCATTTGTGCAGTGCAATAATAGCGACGCGGTTTTCTTTTTTGCTCCACTGTTTATCGTTTCGCGTATTAAATTCAACTGACTTATAACTATTACTTAAGGTATCCATTTGTCCGTTATATATTTTGAGAACAACAACAGATCAATACAATTTTTTTTTGAGGTCTTATAAGTTAGGGACAGAACTTATGGCAGGACTACGTAGAATAAAAAAAACTCGTTTTTTTATTAATTCTTTTAGCATTCGCACTAGGTTTGGGGAAAAAGAGAATGCTTGTTCCCAAAATATTGAATTTAGTGTCCGCGCCTGGACAGCTTTATTTCCCAATAAGTTTTTGATTTTTATTAAGAGTACTGCTAACTTTTTAAGTTTTGTCCATGGAATACAGACAGCTCAAGGATTAATGGATGAGGACAAGCAACTTTAGTAGTAAGAAGTTGCCGCTAAAATCATAGACGACCGATTAAAGGGGAAGAGGTTAATCACAGGAAAGGTTATGAAGATAGGCCCAAATAGCTTTACAAATGTACTTTGTTTTCATTCAATCCTTCCACTGTTCCAACCACTGTGGAAAAATATTTAAAATGCTTTATTTGTAAGAAAAACCAAAGAACTTTTTGTGTGTTGCTACTCAATACGATTGACGGACGAAGATTATCTGTTTTATATAACAGCTTTCAAGAATTCTGCTGAGTGATGATCCATTGCAAGATGTTGGAGCTTTAAAAGTTATTGAAGCCGAAAAATAAAACAAAAATAAAAAACAATGGTTTTTAATGGTCAACGCAGATATGCGAAGGGGTCCTAAAGGAGCCTATAAGCGTTGGAGTTTATGTGTCCTTTAAAAGACGGGGCACTTTAGAAAACAGAGTTTCAAAAGCAGTAGCAGACTGCTTAAACAGAAACATAATTAGATACTTCCGAGTTCCGAGTCTTTACCGACAAGCTACCAGCAAAAAGAAAGCTCGCTTTCAATTTCTCAGTGACAAATAAGATCAAAAAGGTTGAAATGTATAGAACTAGTTCGGAAAGTCGTTTACGGTTCTTTTTGGTGGTAGAATAAAGCAACGTGGCAGACTTTGCTTATACGTTGGAATGATGCCGTAGACTAAGACGCTCGAAAATTTGGGGTGCGAATCGGGATAAGGCCCGTACCGAATTACCGTGGTTGCACTGATGATGACTCCTTCTGGGGCGCAGAAAATTCGTGTAAAGCTTCGAAAAGGCAAAACACATGCGTAAAATTAAGGGCTTGGTTTGCTGTTTTTTGGAGACATCGTCTTCTGGCCATTATTTTTCCTAAACGCCGCATTGAGTCGACTGGTAATGGATGGCGAGAGCGATATAAAATAGGGCCATGCTCTACGACTTGATCCTTTCTCTATTCGATAAATTAGGACTAGACAACATGTTTTTTTTACTTTTACTTTTAAATTATTTTTATTTTCCTTTTACTTATATCTACTTAAATGCTAGACAAAAATCTTAAAACTAGCTAAAACTATCATCTTAATTAACTTACTGGCCCTATGCGGGCGCTCTAAATTAATCTCTAACTTAATTTTAATTGCCTTTCGGCCTAAAAATAACTTAATTATATTTTATCTATATTAAGGTTTTATTTTTTACCCAGAAAAATTTAAAAACTAGGTCATCATTATCGATCGTATTATCTTAAACTACTTAAAAACTAACTTAAAATAATCTAGAAATAAGCTTAAACTTACTTAAAATAAACCTAAATACTTAAAATTAGAACAGCCACAGCAAGCTTTGTTTTTTTTTTTTTTTTTTTTTGGTGCCGCCGCAACTGCCCTACCTAACTTAAAGCTACAATAGATATATGTAGTCGGCCATAGGCGATATTTCGTCTATGTCGACTGACAATTGGCGGGATTTAGCTAAGCCACCAAAATTGGTGGACCTGATCACGGGCTTCCTTCCGATCCCGGTCGGGCACGGCCCTACTGAAACGGAGGCGCTCTGCTTCGCTCCCAGCGACTATGTCTCGGTCGTAGAGGAGCCGCCTATCGACTGTTCTGCGGCCGACGTGGTAGATCAACGGAATCGCCGATCTATCCTGAATCAGCCCTCGACTATCAAGGTATAGGAAAGCCTCGGGCGGTATAAAACCACTCGAACGTGTACTTTCAAAATATTCATCTTGGGGTAGTAAGCCCCGAAGACTAGACAACATGTGGTTCTAAAAGAATGGACAAACAGGTAAATAGGTATCTAAATATCTAAACTTTCTGCTACAGTTACTTACAATCAAATGGTTCTGAGGCTGCTTTTACATAACATAGATACATAGGTAGTCTCGTTGTTTCTAGTTTTGGCGATAAACACTTTCCTCACTATCAAGCTATCATATATCTAGTTACCTATTTACATTGTATAAACTACCTAATGTTAAGAATGAAGATATGTACGGTGGTTATCTACAGATCTTCTGTTTCCAGAGTTTGTATACTTACCTAGTACCTATCTACCTACCTAGGTATATTTAACTAAGAAGCTAAATCTACCTTCATACCCTGCATACATAGGTATATGATAGATATGTACATAATACCTCTGAAAAAGGTAAGAATACCTATAAGTTGTATCTACCTAAATACATATAGATACCTAGATACCTACATATGTAGGTAGGTATAAGTGGGTCTTTCCACTAAGATGGGAGTGCGAAAATCAAAAAGAAAACTCCTAATTAACCATGTGGGTTGGCATTCTTTTCCATTTTTAGTAGTCATTGGTTAGGTTATTTTTTGTTATCTATACAACTAGATATCTATTTCATCTCACACCCCCTCATAGGCTAACAAGTAACTACATAGGTAGCAAAATATTTCCCGAATTACAACTTAGCGCATAATGCTTTGCTATAGGTATGTACGTACATACCTTCTTAATTAAACGTAGGTATGCTTCCTACACTCATGTATGTATGCAGATAACTCGGTTTATTCAGCTTATGTATCTTTTTGCCAGCATAATACAGAACCATAAGATATCGTTAAACAACCCCCTGGATTGTATGAACTTATTCCAACAACAGTATATTTTCGTACATTATATACTTGCACCGATATATACTAAACAAAATCGAAAAACCCATGTATTTTTTTTTAAACAAAAATTGGTGTGGAAAATCATCAAAACCGGTATACATACATAAGTTACACACATAATAGTAGTATGTTTACCTTCCCAACTATTCTGGTTACATTAGTGCTGTTAGTCTCAAATGGAAGGCGAAGTATCTTCCCAAAGCACCACCACAAAGCTTCTGTCATTTGCATAAAGAATCAAAAGCTTTTTTCTGAAAATAGGTTCCTACATAGCCGTCAGCATTTTAGTTTCCTATCTACTTATACACCCAACCAGATCCTAATACGAGAAGAAATATCCGAATGAGTAGAGTAGAAACAGGCTTTCACCACCCTACATACATATACCTATATGAAGATGCCCCTGAATGAGGAACATAAAGATTACCGATCTTACCGACTCCATTATAGGTATATTAAAAGCCGTTTATTTTTTAATAATTGTAGTTTAAATACAATGACCGACTCTAACTTAAAAAAACGATTTAACTCTAATCCATAAACATTCAAAATTCATACCTATTCACAAAAAAAGTAACCTTTTAACTACATTCTAGATACATACTTACATATATGTACATACTTCATAAGCTCTAGTGGCAATCCCATTTATCGTCTATATACATACCTATATAAATATTTCCATGAAAACTAAAAATTCATACATTACTAACTAAATGGTTATCCATTATATATTTCATTGTAGATAAAAAAAACCCTTATATACCTAGGTACCTCTGGAGAGTAAAAAAAGTAGATATTCCAACGGAAGCAAAGATAGTAAAAACACAACAGCCAGCCACATCAATCCCATCTCGCCTCTAACACATCCAACATTACCATTTCATAAGATATTTATTTACCGCATTCATGCTTAGATACCTTCCTATTGTGCTTTTCTTGTATTCCTCACCACGGACACACAACCATCGTACAGCCCGACCAGGTAAAATTGGTAAATGATAATTACAAAGAAAAATCCAATCTCAAACTTTTGTATAGCAGAAACAAGAAAGAAAAAAAAAGAGAAGAGACAAAATATATAAGTGGCACTAATTCATTGGTAGCGGCAGCAAAAATAAAGAAAATAAACACACACGCAAAAATAAATACCTTCCCCATCCCCACACCTATGAATAAACAATTGAAAAGAGTGTCGAATTGCAGCTTGACGAGACGCACTTCAGTACATCACTCGCTCACTATGTTTCATAATCTCGCTTTGTTCCTGTATATAAAATGTGAAATATATACAACTTCACTCTCAAACACATACAATACGAATTATTTTGTGATACTCTATTTATCATCTCTTTCTCTATGCACTCCCTTGGGCTTTCTTTTTCATTGGGCTTTTCGGCTTTCTACGGCATTTGGTGTTGCTTATTAATTTAGTCCAATTTTGACGTTCGCAGCGATAAGTTGGTTACGTTTCGGGATCGTTGCCTGTTTCAGTTTTAACATTCTTTTTTATTTCTGTATTTAATCCGAATTATTTATTATATTCAACTGATAGTTAACTATTTTAAAAGTTTAAATAAACAACTCATTAAATAAAAATAATAATCCTTTTTGAATTCTGACAATCGTATATAAATAAATTCAAAATTCGAGAGAGATAAAGCTATTCTCATTTGTTCTCTTCTGTGAGAGAGAGCTAAGCTAAGCCCCCTCCCCTCCGCGATGGAATAGAAAAGATCAATGAACGATTATGAGAAAAGTAGTAGTGTGAGAAAGAGAAACAACATAAAGGCAGCTGGTATATAAGTTGAGTTGCTCTTATATACTTTGGTCTTGTTTCTTGTGTGTAGTTTTTTGGCTCACGAGGACGACCGTTAACATTGCCCGGACATTATACGGCCGAACGTCGTACGGCGTGGAACTGTTCCGTTTGAAATAAGACCGCTGTACCGGATATATACAAAAAAGAAAATCTGTGTTTCAAAGAAGCCATTTAAACTAAAGCATTGTGCCGGTATTGTTTGTGTGCATTCGTGTGCGAAGAATAGTTTTTTTTTTTTTTTTTTTTTTTTACTTAAATCGTATCTTCGCGTTGTCATTCGCTGGATAAATTACCGTCGCTTCGTCACTAAGGCCAACGCGTTGGAAAAAGATACAAAATTGAAAAATAATTAAATGTTTATGTGTGGATTTAAATATTGTAACTAGAAAATGAAAGTGAATTTTTAATGAAATTTAACAAAGTGGATTTATTTATTTAATCATAAATCGCTCTGTTTACTCTATGAGCTGGATTGCCTCCTTAAAAGCAAATGTGGATTATTAGGTACCCCCCGTCGAGAATTTTACTTTCAATGGACCAAATGCTTGATAAGTTCAGAGTGGATTAAATGATTTATCAAGCAGACCAAAGGTATTTTCTTCTATTCATCCCATATTTTTTTCTTTTTTGTTCTTCTGTTCCTCCCTTCAAATAAAAAAAGTAGTTGGTAATTGCCGTTTTCAAAATCCCTTTCTATTTATTTCCCTTTCCTTTTTTTTTTTTGAATATGTTGTCCCATGTCAGGGGTCGTACTGTGTCGTTCTCGGTCGTACTTTGTACAGATGCATGTTGTCACACACAGCCGAATTTGTTGGGTTCTTTTGGGTTATTTACCTTGGAATGGTTTATTTTTTCAGGGTTTTCTTTAAATATTTTTCTACTCTGGCACATTAGCACATTATGTGTTATTTTCATTTTCTTCAAAGTAGCGCCCGAATCGAATTGAGTTTTTTTGTTGTTGTTGATTTTTTCCCTCTGCATGTGATTAAGTTAACAAGCATGCGTGCCGTACTGCTGTGCTGATGCTGCTTTAAGACAGTATAGTGTCTGCGACAGCCATATTGGATTTTGTGTCAATTGTGACAGGTGTGTTGGATATGTTGATAAATTAAGAAAAAAAAGAAGAAAGAACTGGTTGATATTAAATTATGCATTGTGAATGGATATGTTTTAGGTAACGTAGGTATTATTTGAATGACGTACATACATCTATGGGAATAAGGTATACATTATCCTGGAATGGGACCCTTATTTTTTTTGTTAATTTTCACATAGACGAATGGGGTGGGTTAAATGGGATGGAATTATATATGTATGTTTGTAGT
This sequence comes from Platycheirus rosarum, assembly GCA_963971375.1. Lineage (NCBI taxonomy): Eukaryota > Metazoa > Arthropoda > Insecta > Diptera > Syrphidae > Platycheirus > Platycheirus rosarum. Next base: position 38,103,083 of record OZ020510.1, on the reverse strand, counting down.
TTAAGTATTCCGTATCTCGATGCTGATACTATATGTACCTATATATTTGCATTATCTAAATATTCCTGCTGTGGAACTAGATTAAATATGACATTCAACTGGCAGCTGTGAGCTGTAAGTACATATTGTATTACGAAATTTAGGTTCCTTTTAAAGCATGTCTATACACCAAGCTATTTTAGTTAATAATGACATACCTTCATTAGGATTTAATAAAACCAACTGCTATACCAACCTACCGTCGGGGGATAAAAGAATAGAGTATAGGTCCCCCGTAACCTAGGGTCCTATTTCAAAAGTATTTGTCAGTGCGCAATCGCAAAATTGCATGTTATTGCTGTCAAAATTGACATTTTTTTTTTAAATTATTTTGAGGCTTTTGTTTAACAGGTTATTTTTTTATAATAATTACCAGGGTTATGACTACCCTTTAAATTCATGTTAAGACTTTAACACAGTGCGATGGTTTAGGAAACTAAGGGATAGTTGAGTAGGATGCGGTGAACCTACTTACCTACAAAATGCCATGAATGATTGGTCATTGAAAGGGTAAGAAAAAAAGGGTTGGGTAGGGAATTCTGTAAGAGGTAAATATTATCTATGTTGTTGGTGGATGATGTTAAATTTGCGCATCTGGTTGGAGTAATTTGCTGTTGAAAGTATTTTAATTATTAAATTTATACAACACCTGCAATTATAATAATAGTGATATCGCGTATGTTCAATGACAATACCTAGGTAGGTTTTAAAAGCTAAACATTAAATTTTGCCAGACTAGAGAACAAATATGTATTAAAATTGAAACTACCTGCCATTCCTTTGATTAAAATTAAGAGTGTTAAAGATATTTTTTCGACAAATTGGTGATGGATAAGATGGTATTGCTGGTTTTGAAAATTGCCGTCGGCAAATCATAAAAATAAAAAAAAAAGAAAAAAAAAGTGAAATTGTTAGAATGTACCTAATAACATACATACCTTTCATTCTATTTATTTTTTAGTAATCAGTCACAGAAAATTTAATTGAATGACTTTCTAGGCTTTTGGAAAGTTTTTAATAACTGCTACACGTTTTAAACATACATATACATATACCTATTTCTCGGTGTTCTTCAAAACCTCGTCAGTAATTTTTTTTTTTTTTGAAAAATTGTATTCAAATAAGGTAGCGTGCGGGTAATGCCTAGAGAACTGTCGGTCGGACCACTAGGTCGAAAATCCATACTGAATGACGTCCACGAAAATAATCTTGTAAGGAGAATAATGAGCCAGGTGGTATTATGATGAGTGCTCCTGTTTATCAGCGAAGTAGTAAAGATAATTTTGATAGGCTGTTAGACAATAAAAATAATAGGTATCGTGTTTTTAAAATTTTAAGCAATATTAATTTATTTATATCTGTTTGATCTCAATTACCTACCAAATGTATGAAGTACCTGTATTTTGATTTTTTATATATGTACCCGACCATATTTTTATATGGTCTATTAGCAAGGTATTTATATGTTGAATTTTATTTTTGTTTAAGGCAGATTTTGCTATGTTTTTATATCTCCATTAGCATTATTACCCGCGCCTACCTTATGTTCCTAATAATCACAAAATCAATCAATTCAAATACCTATCAATGGCTCGTGTCTCTTTATTGTCTTCTCTTGATTATAACAATTACTAACAATAATTAACCTATCAGTCTGTAGGCCTTTTAAATATCCGTTTAAGATAATTTTTTTTTTAGAAAACACATTAATGACACAATTTCATTAAACAAAATTAGCTTCCTTGCTGTCAAAAAAGTCACAGCCTGCCGCTACAATTTACCCATTCTTGGCGAAAATTGTATGCAGTTTTATATTGTAAAACTGCATACAATTTTCGCCAAAAAATGCAAAAAATGCCTCTGGCTAAGAGTTGATAATATTATAATTAAGTTAGGTAATAAAACTTTCAGAATCAAAATGAACGCTCGAAGGGTACCTATGAGCCGCAAGATTCTCAAGCCTTCTTTCTACCCATAAAGTTTAAAAGTTACATAGTAGATCATCAGCACTTGTTTTAAACGAAAGTTACGGCTCAACTATAACTTTCCTTATTAAGCAAATTCACAGTGTTTTATGATGAAAACTAAAACACTTATCTGTTTGTTTGATTTTTTTCACTTCTATGAAGTTAAAATAAAGCAATTAAAATGCTTTAGGTAGGAAAGTCAAATTTTCTTTTCCCAGTCATCATAAATAAGGAAGAAAGAGAGAGGTATTGAGGTTACCAAAGAAGCAATTAAGATATTTATATTGCACCTATTAAATACAATTTGCTTCCCGGATTGACGGCAATGCCTTAGGGTAGGTACTTACTTACTTATTTCGTATGAGCGCAGTTCGTTTTAATGATGCTTCTAGTAACTTTTCATTTGATTTTGACATACCTAAGCTACGGTTATATTCTATTGTTGTTGAGCCTTCATATGTAGGTATAGGTAGGTAGCACATAAATTAGGGTTGTGGCAATAAGTACGGTAAACACACAAGCAAATTACAAACCCACTAAATACTCACTTGTAGTATGCAAATGGGTAAATACATAAACATAAACTCAAACACATCCCCACACAAACACCAATACATCTCCAAAACAACCCATATGTTGACGTTACGCTCCAACCGTCATACACACAACCCTCTTAATCTTACAGCAACACTTAAACATTAACGACTTCTATAAAAAAAAAGTAACAATTGAAAAGTACAGCCGATAGAAACTCACTGAACGCCGTCGACCTTTAGTCAATCAACTGTTTCCCAATTAAGTGTGTTGTATTCCCATGTTTCTGATGCTCAATTACTTATAATTTCAAATTAAAAGCAATCGTATGTTATGTCCTGAGACTGAGAACCACCCGCCGTTTTCTAATTGAATTTTTGTTTTGTGTTTATTTTTCGCAAATAGTCCTCAGTACACATTCCATATGCATTCCTGTTTAAACAGTTGCATTAGTTTTCTTTTAAACATAAATTGAGACTGCTCTTAGGTGCAGTTTTTTTTTCTTAGCCGCACCAAACGAATGTGGTTGGTTGGCTCTGTTTTCCTTTCCATTTTGTTAATGAAAATCTTAATTCTGATTATTACCACCCTTACGTCAAAAAAACTTATTAATTTCCGGTTGGTTCCATTAACATTATATACCAGTTTCTTCATTTCCTTAATGTAACAATAAGTGACGTCATTAAATACCTATCTAAGTCACAGCTATACCACATAATGACTTTTGTTTGATCCAACCCTTCTGCTTATACACCAAATATTCCTCTCTCACTAAGGAAGAACGTCCTCCTAATTGCCATGAAGTCAGGCCAGTCTTTTCTGACAAAAGAAAAAAACATGCTGACTATGTCCTACTAAACCATGAAACCCACCTGCTCAATTATTTACCAACCCAATCAGCCAGTCGATATTTTGTGAACACAGCTTTCCAGAAACATTCACACCTTTCTTCCCTGCCCCCTAAAACAAAAAAACTGCATTATCATCAACTATTGTGTGTGGTGGTGGGCTGATGCCAATTTACCCACATCAAATAGTTAATTAACAGAATGGATACCTAATTTGTCCCAAAACCAATCAGTTAAGTGTTCATTAAATACTTTTACGTTCACTCGTACCAACCTCCACAGCACACATTATTGGGAATGTATGTACAGCCATAGTTGGAGAGTAACGGCTACAGGATAGTTAGTGTCGGTAGTGCCGAAGCCTGGTAAATAGTTAATTGATTTCTGTGGCAGGTTAATGGCGTCACTTAAATTTATAGTTTGGGGTTTTTTTTTTTTTTTGCATGAATTACCCATACTATCAGCCGATTTTGGGGGAAAGTTTACCGAGATACATCTAACGACTTGTAAAGTTTTTGTTATCCATTTAAGGCAGACCCTTTCTTTATTGGGAAAACAGTTTTCCCAATAAGTTTTAGGTCTTTAGGAAAAAAAAGCAACTTTCAAGAGGGAAGGAATGCGAGTGGTTGGTTTTTTGAAGACGGCAGAAAAGATGTTTACATTGTGGATGAGTGTTGCAACATGTGTTACAACATTCCTTACATTTTGACTATATTCATCGGGAAAGGCGTTTTAGTCAAAGTTGTATGCGTTTTAAATTAAATTATTTTCATAAGTGAATTATAACCCACAAAAGGGATCACCATCTACGAATTTAGAGTAATCAAAGAAAAGTCGTTAACTGTGGCATAATAGAAAACTACTAACATTTTGGAAATTCGTCATCATGCAGGGTAGAATTGGCATGTACACCTACATCTACATCTATGAATTTTCCAAAACAACATTTTACTCTTTAAATCTTTAAAACATAGATTACACAGAAACTGAGAAAAAAACAGGAGTTATGAACAGCTTTGAGTTTTTTTTTAATTATTTTGTTTGGTTTAGTGTTTGTTGATTTAATAAAAAAAATACAACTTTCATGTCATTGAACGTGTGTTGTGGAAATCAGTTTTACGCTGAAAACGCAAAAGTAACAATGTAAACGTTTTAGATTCATATGTCAGAAAACATTTTTTATTCGAAATTGTTGAAATTCAACAAAACGCATTATTAGGTCTTTAATATTTTATTAGGCCGTATGGACAGGCACATTCCCATCTCATTCGATGTCATAAAAATTATGCAAGCAAACAATGTCATTTAACGAAATACTTGTTGGCTTATTTCAACCTGTCTGTAAACAGTTTCTTGTCTGTTGGCCCACAGTTTTGCGCAGAGCGGTTTTGAGTTATTTTCACGAAACAAGTCACATGTCAAGATTCCTAACTTAGAATAACGCTAAGACAAAAGTAACAAACAAAACGTTTTTGATTCGAAGTTTCAAAAAAAAAAGGTTTTTCATTCAAAATGCCGGAAAATAATGAAAAAATAAATTGCACGAGTGGATCGCACGTACTTGCTCATATATGCGGTCACATCGTCGAATAAAATTTTAAAAAAAGTAACATTAACGTAGAAAAATAACAATATCTGAACTCAAAAAAATGGACTCGACTGTATCTCACGTACATACTCCTATGTGCCTAATTATATCGGAAAGCAAGATCTTTGACAGAAACAAGTAACATTTACGTTGAAAATAACACAGTTTGAACTTAAAAAAAGTATTAAAACCACCATACTTAACGGTTTTTAGTAAAAATGAAGTACGCCATCACACGTCTTAAATGAAGAAGAATTTATGAAAAAAAGTATTTCGAAAATTGTAGGACCGGTTTTGATAAAATCCTGTTTTTTATTTTGTTTTTTTAATTTTTTTTTAAATTTTGATATGCAGTTTTTCAGAGTTTATTAATATACTTGCAATTATAAAATTTTAAATAATATTTTTTTATTAATTTTAATAAATATTGATTTTTATTACAAAAAGTTATTCAAACTGTTGATATGCAAAGTTAATTTTGCTAGCTAGATCTTTTCAAATATAAAATTTGACAGAAATCCAAAGAGCCGTTACCGAGAAAGCCTACAAAATTAAAAAAACCGTTATATGAAAAGTACCGTTAATACACTTCCCGTAAATTGGGTTCTGATCAAATGATAGATAGTACCAGCATAAAAATTCGCACAGCCGTTTTCGAGAAAAATAAGCTTTTATTTAATGATCATATGGCAGGTACCGTTATTTTTAGCCCTAAAAATAAATTTTCAATTTCTCCTCTGAGGAATTTTTAAGTTGGTAAAATCAAAAAAAAACTTGTTTTTTAAGAATTTTCACTTCTCTGTTTTTTTTTTTGGTGTGTGTTAAGAACAAAACAAAATTTGTGACTATTTTAAGTGTTTACCTTTTCGGGTGAAATTTTTAGTTCTGAAATGTATGTTGAAAACACACAAAAGACAAAGACAAAAAAAACCTATTTTATCTCAATATATCCTAATGAAAACACAATCTTCATATCCCAAAGAATCGAAAAATAGTTTTGAGTGTTGTTCAACATGTGACTTGATTTAAATTTTGCTGTCGTGACTTGTGTCCTATTAAAAAAAACAAAATTAAAAAAAAAAAAAAAAAAAAACTGAATTTTCTATACCGCATATATAGAAAAACACAAATCCGACTATAAAAAAGAAAAATGTTTTTGCATTTCGCCATTGTTTTATGTGTGGTTGGATGTAGGTATATGGTCAGTGTTCGTTGAGCCAGGTGTTGGCATTTTTTCAAAACGGCCATGTTTTGAAACATATGTGTTGCCTTAATGTTTTAACCATTTGTAAAATAGTTTTTACCACCCACATCCACTGGTCGCGTCGCGTCGGTAATGTGCCTTACAAACACATAGTTTAATAAATTTATTGTTATTTTTGTTATTGTTATTATTATTATTACTATTACTTTTATTATCATTATTATTATTATTATTATAATTTCCCTGCTCATTCTACTCACCCATCTTCCGCAATCAAATAATTACCAAAACTAATCAGCTTGAAAACAGAAGTTTGCAGCTATCTAAACCCAGCGTTTCTTTATTGTAATTTCAAAACATCAAATGACCCTTTGAAGATGTAACTTCACCCCGTGTGATCGGTTCCCTAATCCATTCAATCATTGATTAGGATGCTTTTATGCATGAAAAAAAACTAAAAAATAACAAATTCCACTCCCATGAGATAACAATTTCCATGGTTTTTGAGGAAAAATCTTCAGATTTTGTATCAAAGGTAATCTAATCTACTTGAAACACCTCGAAGTGGTAAACAAAACAAAAAAATACGACCTATTTCTATATTCCTATCATGATCCCATTTTTTTTGTTTCGGATGCTTTACCCGCTCTTCAGGTAAAATAAAACCAAATTAATTGCTTGAAATGGCGCAGCTTATTGAAATTTCCTTGCACCCTAAACTAATTAAATGGCGGCAGGCTACACATTTTTCCTCATTCCCGCCATTCAATGTGCCTGCATTGCATTCCATCATAGAAAAAAAAAAACTGACAACAACTCTAGGGTACGAGCATAATGTCAGATGTTATGGCACCATAAAGAACGTGTGGTTCGAAGGATTAGAACGACCGTCTAGCTAACCCCGGTTGATGTGTCAAACGATTGTGTAAGACGATAGAGTGAGAGAGAAAGGTTTTTTTTTTGGCAGAAAGACACACAGAAGGGTCGCAAAGACAACGCTGATGCTGACACACACAACTTCCTCTTTTCATATCCTTGTAATACGAAATACTATGCCGAATTCCGAATTTCCTTTTTTTTTATATGTAATGTTGGTGTATACCTTATTCTTTTGTTCATTGCATTGCGTTAAGATAGATGCCCAGGATTTGATACGCTTGAATGCATCATTTTACTCTTATCCTGCCGTCATTGCTTGTTTTGTTCATTGTAATGTAACGTGTACAAGATGAACAATTTCCTTGGAACATTATTAATTTCCCTTTTGTTGTTCTTGCATCATCAGCGGTATTTTCATATTTATTTTTTTTCTTGTTATTTCATTTCAGGTTGCATGAAGCGAAAATGTCGCCAATGCCACTGCCAGGAGCTACAACCATAATGGCGCCAACTGAAACCCCATCACATTCCATGCCAACAACGACAGTTGCGGCATCTGTCACATATAATAAGCAAATAACAACAACAAATACAATGATAGACAAAAAGGCATCATCAGGACAACATGGACATCACAAGAAACAAAAACAACAAAAACCACCCAAACTGCCAAAACAACCGAAACAGAAAAAACGACCGGTTGACAGTAGTGACATCAGTAATAAAATAAGTCTTGATGACTTTCTAACAATCAAAGACAATAAAGAGCCATCTTCTTCTGACTGGCCTCCACAATTGTGTTTATCATCTTCATCCTCGTCGTCATCTTCATCGTCCTCATCATCATCATCATCCTCATCGTCTTCCTCCTCTTCGGCATCATCATTATCATCGTCTTCGACGTCGTCGTCGTCCTCGTCGTCATCTTCATCGTCGTCGACGTCGTCGTCTTCATCTTCGGTGTCTTCATCGGCAACAACAGCTAAATGTGATAGTAGTAATATAAAAATCAAAACTGAACGCAATGAAGACGATACTGTTATTGACAGTTCAACTTCAGATGCTAAACCAATAATAAACACTACATTACCGACGATTGTATCGCCTTCGGAAATGACAGCGACAACGATGACAGTTGACAGCACCACCACCACCATCACCACCACCAACAGTTCCAACAGCACCAATAATGGTGGTTCTGCTAAGGTCGTCACATTCCAAATCCAAGAGGATGAGACTGATAAAGACGACAAGGAGGAATACGAAGACGAAGATGAGGATTTCGGCAAACCACGACGACTATTTCTAACGGATCTCAATGCGCATATCATCTGTAATTTATGTCATGGATATCTGATTGATGCTACAACAATTGTCGAATGTTTGCATTCATGTGAGTATATCTACCTTTAATATCATTAAATTCTCCTAAATCAATTCGATGTGCCAAAGATTTCCAAGATTATCATAATGACCATAAAATGAACCCACAAAATTCATGATCGATCCCAAAAAATCCTCTAAACAAACCAACCTTCGTGACAATCCAAACCAATCATAAAATTAATGGCGGATTTATCCGAATCTTCTGATAGCTAACATAATATTTGTGTGTGTGTGTTAAAAGGACTTCAGGCTCCAGCTAACGTCAAATTTATACGAACCCAAAGCAAATGAATACATTTCAAGCCTACGTGGGGGGGGGGGGGGGGATGTTGGTAAAAGATTAAAATGTAATAAAACTTTTAGCGACTCCTTGGGTGTTATTGATTCGAATTACATCAGTTTTAAGAAGAAAAACAATAAAATGAATAATAATGTAAGGACTACATCGACGACGAAGCCAACGTCGGTGGATGGAGCTCATGCCCTTACCCGTACATATTTACGACCTCCTATATGTGTGTGTGTGCGATAATGCGGAAAGTGAATTAGGAGAGAATGTGAATGATGCTTTAACTTAACGTCGTCGTCGTCGGTTGTTTTCTTCGCAGGGCCTACCTACTTCAATTTGCATTTTTATTAGGTACCGTACATTTTGTTACGACGTTAAGTTGTAGCTTGATTTTTCATTAAAATTCATTTTATCATTCGTGAAATATTAAATTTGAAGGCATGGTTTTGAAGGATGTTAGAATTTTGGCAAATTGAAATTACGTTACAGTTAATTTGGGCTTATGAGACTTCCGCAGAATCTGAAATGGAAGTGTGGTTCATAAGGAGTTTTGTGCCTGTCAACATGTAGACTTTAGAGACGAAATTAACTGAGTAAGTAAGGCATATACATATGTATGTTAAAGGAAGCGTTCGGAAAACGCATTATTTCCTTGACTGGCTTAAAACAAATCCACGTGCGGTTATATATCCTGTTTATATTCCTTCGGGAAACCCGGGACCAGTGCAAAAGAAATTGTATAAAAGTAACCTTATAAAGTGTCCCACTTAATTAGTTGTAAGTACAGTGACAGTTCCATTAAGCAGACTCATATTCCCTTACTCAGCGTTTTTGTTTCGGGATCCATTATATTTAATGAATTTAACGAAAACATCCCGGTAAATACATATGGATAAAAGATTTTAATTGAATCCCTGAAAACACGTGAAATCACACAAAACCATACTCGAAACACACAATATTTAAAAAAAACCATTTGATTTATTTGTTTTATACGTTGAGAAAACTTAAAACAAAACAAATACAAAATAAAAACATCAATATTCATCCTCCCCAACAAAACATCACACCATTAAAAACAAAAAAAAAGGAAAGAAATTTTTTTTTTTGATAAATCGAAACAAAACGTTTCGACTCATACATCATCAACAAAAAAAACTACATACTATATCTATGCTTTACAACAAAACTTTACACTAGTAGGCATACAAAAATCCGTTTCTTAAAAAAACAAAAACAACATGACAACAAAGCATGTTTTTCTGATTCACTTTTGATTTGTAATTTGCTGTAATCAACAACGCCAATAAGTGCGACTAGCCTTTTTTCGACATAAGCAAATGTATCGAAACAAAAACTTTTTTTCATTTCTCGTTTTTTTTTTTTTTTTTGATAAATCCAAATAAAAATGAAAACAAAAAAGCAAAGAAATTTCGTGTTTTAAAAACAAAAAAATTCACATTTGGATAATAAATCATGTTTTTCTGTTTCGCCTTTGATTTGTGTTTTGATGTTTTTGATGTAATCAACAACGACAACAAGTGCAGATCTTTTCTTGACATTCCTTCATTATCGAATTAAAAAAGTTTTTTTTTCATTTTGCTTGCTTTTTGTGTGTTGTTATTTTTTTGTTTGATAAATTAAAATAAAAAGTTTTAATTCATTTATTAATCAAATAAAAACATCGAAAAACATGTTTTTCTTTTCTTTTTTCGACAATCATTCACAAATTTATGGAATCAAAAATGTTTTTTTTTCATTTCGTATTTTCTGTTTCGGATTTGATTTGGGTTTTGATAATTTTGATTTCATCAACAACAACAAGTGTTGACTAACCTTTTGACAATCATTAACAAAGGATATCGTATCAAAAACGTTTTTTTTTGTTTCGCTTGTTTCTCATAAGAATAAATGTTTTGTTTGGTTAAATCGAAATAAATTTTTTTGACCAATTCATTGTGTTTTCTCAGCCTCGTTGTCCAATCGAAGCTTTGTTTTTCAGATAAAAAATGTTGGTTGTTGTTTTTCTGCACTGAATCATTTTATTAATTGAAGAAAAAAAGTTTTGTATTTTATTGATATTTTTATTTGTTTGATATAAAAACAAGGTAGAAATCATGGAAACAATATTATCAGTTTAGTGTTGTTTTTCTCAACACATACCAAACGAAAAAGAAAACCGAAATGATTTTGTTTATTTATTTGTGTTTCGGTTATTCTTTTTTTTTTAATGCGTTTTTGTGACTTAAAACAAAAACTTTTTAACTGATCTTAAAAACCTAAAAACACACCGAATAGGTCAAAACGATTTTTCTTGATTTATATATCGTTGTCTTCTGAATTTGCACAATCTTTTGGTGCAAAGCACATCGAATGTGGCAAAACAAAAAAGCAGAAAAACATGTTTCGTTGTCGATAGTCGGAACTTTGTTTTGTCCAACAACAAATCTCGGCTGTTGATTTCTTGCACTGAATGACGTTTTATTAATTGAATGTTAAAAGTTTTCTTGAGGAATGAGGTTAAGGCATGAAGACCAATATTTAATTATAAGGATATAAATGATTGAAACAAAATTATCATATAAATGTTTAAATCTCAACACACCAAACGAAACAGAAAACCGAAATGATTTTGTTGATTTATTTGTTTTTCGTCAGTTTTTTTTATGTTTCCAGCATGCAAAAGGCAATCGTTTACATATACAAATGTATGTTTCGTAAGATTCAAGAATTATATTCTCACAAAGAATGTCTGTGGTGCCTTCGTTTGAAAAAAAAAACGTAATTACGACAGGCCTAACATAAAACTTTACGTTTTTTATTCACAAACGAGTAGTTCAAACCGGTCAGCATGTTTTTTCCACTACAAGTGTTTGGAAAATCACTTGAAAAGTGGGGAAAGGTAATTTTACTAGTTTCTGCAACTCATTTCATTTGAGTTAAACTAGGAGTTTTTTTTTGTGTTCACTAGAATGCAATACAATGTCTGGTCAAAGTTCTATTTCCTGTTTTTTTCGTACAATACATATGATCCTTTTTCTTCTCGAACTTCACTTAAAAGCTTTTAAATTCGCATCAACGCTCACAAAAATTGGCAAAAACTGAACCTAAACTAATGTAGATTTCGAGTATCAACAACATGCACGTTTTTCCATTATATTTCTGGTTCATATTTTTTCATATTATCCCTCAAGTTTTCCGACATCCTTTTTCTGTCAAAACTATACCCAAAAGTTCACAACCAAATAAAAAGTCTTACCACGTTTTTGTTAAAATCTCCACTTTTCAAATGCCAAGCTCAATAACTTCGTCTAACTTTATTGGCAGCCAAAAAATACAAAAAAAAAAAAAACCAAAATCCATATGAAAAGGAACCAAAACTTTCCGGAGTTACAAGAAACCTCTTGACTTTTTGAAAAGCCACAAACTATACCTATTTATACCCTCCCACACACATAATACATTTATAACACAATGCTCTTCGTTCATATTTGCATATCTCTTCAGAAAAACTCCATTTCAATACTCACATTATAAATATTCTTTAGCACTAGTCTAGGTACACTCTTGTTCGAAAATTTTGAAATTCAAATATGGACACAGGGAGACAGAGATAAAGAGAGAGAGGCTTTTGCAAAAAGTTATTCTTTTGCAGCTTTTTGCTGGTTCAGGCTGCTGAAGGATACAGAAAGTAGTTCCTGGATCATTTCAGATGGTCCTTCTTAATTTATTATTCCAGAGCACAATCCGAAACATACCTTTGGTAGATACCACCTACCTGATGATACCGGTTCATATATCAAATTAAGACCCCCTGCCCAGGATATAGGGGAAAATTCATTGCCAATTCCATTTGCTTCGCTGCACTTGAATTGAAAACTTCCAAATTGCAGTTGTATGGTTCCCAAACATAATCAACGCACACACACATACACAAAAGATACACAAACCAAACTCAATTGCTTTCTACTGCGGGTATATTGTTTGTTATGTGCCCATTGTTCAAATCCGGACGTTTGTCAGACAGAATTTTTTTTTAAGGCAAGCCTACACTTTTCACCGAATCATGAGAAAACTTTTGAATTTCTTTGGAAATACTTTTTTTTCAATCTTTTCGTCCTTTTAAAAGGTTGTTGATAGTCCACACAGGAAAAAAATGTCTAATGGACACAAAAAAGGAGATTTATCCAGAAAGAAGCTTTACCCTTGAAAATCATCTCATTGCTTGAAATAGACGAAATAAAAAATAAATATAAAACTTCAGCCTTAATTTTCTCCCTCTTGTGTATGAATTCTGTCGTAAATGACAGAGCCAGCAAAAAAATCAGCCCCCCAATGTCACCGGGCGGCACAGCGGCACATCAGCCCAGCGACATCAGAGTAGCAACGGGCAATAGCAACGACATGGCACCATCGGAGAATACATCCTTTTTTTCGAACTACTATACACAATCCAGTACCACCATCAGTACCCAGGGGTGTTGGGTAGCACTTTGGTTGGCATGGGGTTGTTGTGCTCTTTTCATCAACCCAACTCGCCCCTCGTCATTCCATTTTTCACCACCACCACCACCGTTGTCATTGTGTTGCTGGCATTGACATTAAAGCAGAACTGCTGCGATAAGGCCTACTGGTTTTTCAATTTTAGGGGTTGAACTTGAACACAGCCATTAAAGTCGTTCAGAGTTCATGGATCTGTGTTCTGTGTTCGGCGATATTATGCAGTCATTTTGCTGGTTTTGGGGAGCTTATCATCACTCAGACACAAGAACAGGATGGTGGTGAATTTTTCGGGCGCAACATTGTGAATTTTAACTTCATTGGGCCACTGGAGTTCTGGTAATTTTTTTTAATATGAATTGGGGGGCTTTATTAAAGGAGTCTCGTGTTGTCTTCTTGGTTTTTTTTTGTTTCATTTAACAAATTTCCTTTGTATGACTTACTTACAGTTACAATTATGAAAAAACACAACAACAAGAGTCTCCTCGATAAACGAAAAAAGGGGCTAACAAAGGATTGCGGAAGTGAAAGGAAAACGGCGGTTTAGCTTTATCGCGGTTTTTCCTTTAAATCCTTTGTGGTTTTTGTCGGGTAAAAATGCTCCCCCAACGCACATCATAAATATAAGCATTGTTTTTAATATTCAGCCTTGCGGCAGCCGCACAAAAGCCGCCAAGTCTGTTGCGCGTTCCGACAAAATTATGTGGCAACTTGTGTGTTGTGAATAAATCACATGGCGGTGTTTTTTTTTCTGTTTTCGTCTTACTTTCAAATTTGCAAGGACTAATTTTTTTTCTCTGTACCCTTGTACCCCATTATCTCCTTTATCCAACACTTCACGTTCCTCCCCCGGTACTCAGATGCCATTTTCGATTTTGAAAGTCGGTATTCATTTTCTATGTGCGTTTATTTTTCGGTTTTCGTTATTTACTTGCCTGATATGGGCTGCCGCACCGCCTAGTCATGGAGAGGAGACGATGAAGAAGAATGTTTTGAATGCGTGTCTAGCTGGGAAGTTACCTCAAACCCTTGCGGGCATGAGACTCGTTTCGTTTTGAGGACATTTTCGAAAAACATCAACGACATGGGAAAGGGAACGATTTTACCGACGAAAGACTGCAAAACAGAGTTATAAAGTCTGGCAAACGAACGCCCGCTCCGCCCCGCACACGCCTAAACTCTGTTTTGGGGGTGCGTTTAACGATAGGAAAGTGATGCTGTAAAGTGCTAAAGCGTCTAAAACTTTTCTACTTCCACTTGTCGTCTTTTACAAATTTCTACCTCTCTACAAGTATTTACCACCCAACTGCCTACACTTCCCGTGCATTTGAATTTTCTTTTTTTGTTTTTTTTTTTGATTTTTTCTTCTATTTTTGAGAAAATTTTATCCGGTGTCAAAACAGAGTACAAAAACCTCCTTTTGAGTTGGTGTAGAACATTCTGATAGCAGGAATTTAGAAATCCTAGCCAAAAAGTAGGATCTAGTGTGACCAGTGGTGCGATTTTTTTTTCATTCGTTTAAAAAAAATTAAATTCTTACTAGAAAACTAAATTTTTTTGAAACTGAAAATTATTTGAAATTACCAAGATGTGTGTATCTACCTGGAATTGTCAGTAAAAAAAGTAGTAAATTATCAAAAGCTCTGGAAGTATACAAAATAGCGCCAAAGTTGTCACCCTATTAAAAGATGCTAGAATTCTTGCAAATGCCAGCAAATTTCAATTCTAATATTATTACTCGTTTTTTAGGCTTAATACCGATTAATGTCTTGTCGGCGTGTTTTTTCTCTCTGTCAACTTCTAAATGCAAATTAAAATTGACATTTTCCAGCGCCATTTTAAAAATTATAGCATTTTCCGAAAGTGACAACTTTCAAAGAGGCAAGTGTAAGTTTAGACTGTCAATAAAATGTTGCTTATTTGGAGTTTTCAACATTATTATTTTTCACGATTTTGACATTATAATGACATAATGCGGGGATAAATTAAGAATGACGGATAACATGATATGAAACTATGTTTTTTCGTACAAATTTTTACCTTTGTACTCGCACGTGTGATACCTTTTTATACAAATACAACTATCAATGTGACAATCGCTTTGAGAATTTGAGGACACAATTTTTTTTAAATTAAAAGTTGCTAAAAGTTGCATCGCATTCAAGATAATGACAGTTCTGTCGTCAAATGTCAAACTTGATTGATTGCGGACGGCAGTGTATAGATAAGATAATTGCTTTGCTAACCCAGAGATCGTGAGTTCGATATCTACTTACGCAATCTTTCAAACTCCTAGTGCAAGCTAGAAGCCATCCGTTCGTTTTAAGTGAGAAAACAGTCAACAAATTCTTCATCAACTGCGACGAAAAATGTCTTTCTTCTCTTTCTAATTCTAACTAGTGTCATGCAACATCAAGCTGCATTATAAAAGACAATTTGCCACCATAGTTAAAAATTATTCCTATTTTATCAAAATCAACGCTGGTCACACTATTCACCTTGAGTGCAAAGGCGACATAAAAACCTGTTTTATGTCTCTTCTGATCTCCCCTTTTCTCGTATATCTCCTGTCCCAGCTCTGTTTTTTTTTAGAAGAAAACTTTTCATCGGTACTCTTGACTGGCAAAGAAGATGACGTGATGATGGCAAACGACAACGGCTACTTCAAAAGCCGTCTAAAGTAAGAAAATGAAACTTTGTTGTAAATTGTAACCAATCACTAGACCAATAAACCATTCCCCTTAATTCCTCCACCCATAGCTTCTCTTCAGACTTTGCATCAACCTGTGATAGGAGTTCTGTGAACCGCAAACGTCCAATGCTTTGACAACCCCCCAAATTCCATTCTATAAAATACATATATATACAGATTTATTTATACAATTGACATTTACATGGTGTATGCCGGAAGTTAATGAAATTCATGAAACGCAACGCAGGTACTGGATGTAGGCAGGCATTGATTAACTGAGTGTGGCTGCATCCTATAAGGTTCCACATATCACACCATCCGCAATAGCTGAACGAGAATGACCAGTCGATAATGTCATCCAATTTTCAACTTCACCACAGGCGTATTGTGTGAATGCTCTGGGCATTGTATTGGTGTGAGTAAACAACGGCTATTCAAGTGATGAATTAACTACCAACACCACCTATACCCATGCTCCCGGTATAAGGGCAAAAACCACGTAGATCTATAAAGGCAAAAGTTCAAACCGTCCGTTGCCGCCGCCGCCACCGGGCGACGCCACCATTCACCACCACCCACCACACAACGGAGGCAGTATAGACATCCAACTATTTTCCCTGGACCACCAGGACAATTAATCACTCGACAAGTAATCGGCTTAAATGGAAATTAGCTCCACAGGCAGTCCGCTGGATGCTTTAAGCTAGCCAAGCTCCTGCTTTAGGTGGTAGGAACATAGCAAAAACAAAAACAGCACCAGCAGCATTTCAGCGGACCAGGCAGACGCACATAGGTTAGGTACACCATAGACTAAATACACATATACATACAAAGATTAGTCCTCTTTAATGAGACGAGAGCGGTGCTGATGAAAACGAGGATTCTGACTTCGACTTTGTCGGAAGTTCAAGTTTGAGTGGTGTTTTTGTAATCAGAACCTGTTTAGGCAGCCCCATGTGTCAGTGGTGTATGTTTACAAGCGCTACATTGACGACACAGGAGCAGAGTGCTATACTCTTGCAAAAACATTCAAACCACTCACTCACTGGGCTGTGGGTAAGGTGGTGTGATATGCAAAATTTACAAAAGCTGGGCGCGGCATCTCATTTAGGTAGATACTACCTAAACTTTACACTCTGCTCTGCACAATTCTCTTGTCCGCATGTTGTTTGAATTGCAAAACTCAGCTTGATTCTGGAATTTTAATTTGCGTCGTCGTCGGTGTCACAGTGCAAATATGCGCTGCCATTATGTGTGTTCTCTCGGACCGGAATGCGAATGTCGAATGTTAGGGGGACGGGGGGATATTCAAAGGATAAGGATAACATTGCGCATTTAAAGGGGATGATGTTTTTCTGTGATTTAAATCACTTTAAAATGGCAACCAGCTGTTTTTCAATCAATTAATTTTCGTTAACAAGTTGGCAATAATTGGTTTTCAAGGCAAAACAATTGGCACAATGCCAATGCGAATATTTATTGGGTATAGGCAATGTAGAGTTTGTGGTAATGTGGGTTTATTTAGGAAATTATAATATCGAAATTGCTGGTGTTGCATAACTTAATTAGATTTATCTCTCTAGAAATTGGAACAAAAAAATTAAATTTCACAGTTATGTAAATAGTTATCAACTGCTATGTCTCCCGTGGAGTATTCCTGATTCCGGTTCGTAAAAAATCCAGTTTTTTTGTGTTTTTTTTATGAAATTCTCCGAAATAGCTTTGAAAATTTCTCAGCAGGAACCTGATTTCTGTCAAAAGTTAAATTAACAGTTAGTAAAACTGTAGTTTTAAGTTAAAAATGTCACCTAATTCCGATTTATTTGTTGGTAGTTTTTCTGTCTGTTAGCAAAATTCGCTTCCCACCTTAAAAAAATTAGACATCTTAATTTTTCTTCCATTCAAAGCGAATATAAGCAGTTGAACTCCCAAAGAATTGAACTTAGTTCATCATCGGAAGATGTTTGACAGTTTTCTGTGATTTTTGTCTTTTTCTTTGGACATCAGACATCACACGACATAATACATAATAGGTCTTCGTCAACTTTTTGTGTTGTTTAAGGAAAGCTGTAAAATTTTGAAGAGTGGGATGAAAACTACCAGAAAATAATAAAAATTCTTCAAATACGAAGACTTCACAAAACTTCAAATTTCAAATGTACTTATGAATTTGACAGAACTCATATTTCTGCCCAAAGAAATATTTTGGTTTAAAATAGGGAGTTAGGGGAAATATTTTGCTCTCACGAAAATGCTCAAACATTTGAGTAAACGAAAAACATTTGGGTAATTGTTAAAAAATATTCTGTTTTAGGAGTAGACGAACGGACTTATTATGTCATAAGATATGCATGAAACATGTTTTTTTTACTGTGTCGGTAACCCTATCTAAAAGTCATGAAATTATTCTTGAATTTTTTCTTTGACATGTATTCCAAAATAATTTGAAAACTCTTGGAAATAACTTCCAAACATATCTTCAATATTTTTGCCCTATATATCGACATTTTTGCAAAACCATTGACAACCGAGTGTAAAAAGTAGATTTAACTTCGGAAACTTATACATGTTAAGAGAAAATCTTAACATATTTCATAATACTAAAGTAAAAAGTGATTCTCCAATCATGTTGACTGTTGAGAAATAACAATTGACAAAGAAATAAGAACTGAACTTGCTGAAAAAAACACTTATTTTAGGATCAATCACTTTCCATTTGACATCAACATAAGATTATTGTTCACTTTGACAAAAAAAAAACTGCAAAAAATTTGTTTGTCACGTTTTTGTGTCATAAGGTCATGCTTTATGCTGCACTTATTCAAAAGCCACACCCAAATTATGCCGCATCTGTCCTAACAGTTAAATATTGTATTAAACATGGTACTTTCCGTTGACTTTTTTAAAGAGATAAAACAACAATATTTGAGTGGAAAAAGTTATAAAAAAAATTATATTTATTATTCGACCTTCTCGGTTCTTCTCGGTTGAATTCTTTTGTGAGACTGAAACGAAACGATCATTGTCTTTCTTCATTATGTGCTTCTATTCGATAATGTTGTAAGTTCAAGTTGTATCGTTAAAAAGCTCAGCTCAAAACATAATACATAAATATATGTATAAATAAAAAAAAATGCATGAGTTAATACATATGCATGTATACTAAAGTGTTGCATTATTTTGGATGAAATCGAAGTAAAATATCATGTTCAAAGAACAAAAGATTATGTTGATTGACAGCTGTCAGGTAACCCTAACGCATTAATGCACATATGTGTAGGATGTAGGGGTGTACCCAATGTTAGCGGAAAACCATATAATCAGTTTGAAATATATTTTTTTAATTATGTATTTGACTATTTTATCGTGAATGAATTGCATTTGAATTTCAACGTCAAACAACGTTATCGTCACTTCAAAATTTTACTGAAACGAAAATAATATTTTTTTTTCATTTTATTTCAGTTTGCCATAGTTGCATCATGCGGCATTTGCGTTTGGAACAATACTGCCCTCGGTGTGAGATGATGATTAACACTGCCAAACCAAATATCAAGTGAGTATACCTACAACTTTTGTTTATAATAATATTTTTAAGATGTAGGGGAGAGTTGGATGGAATGGGGCAGTTTGAATATTGTGCGGGTTGAAGTTTGGATGGTTGTTTTTTTTTTTTATAAAAAGGACGAAATGAAAATGGTAAAGTTGCAATCTACGCCACAAATCGTGAGTTGAGCTTAATTTGTTATGATTTATTTGTTTTTCTTTAGTGAGAACGAATTAAATGATAAAATACTTTGTTGAGAGAAAGGGTTAAAATGTTGTCTTTCTTTATTTTTTTTTTCTAATTAAAAATCCCCTCAAACCCTTCTAATAGAAAACCATTTACTACCCATATAAATAAAGCCAAATAAAACCACCGTTTTCCAAATTTAAGTAGCAGTTAAAAAAACTGGCATATAATTGGAACATAATTTACAGAAAAAGGGGTTTGGCGAAAAAAATAATCTCCGGTGAGATAAAATAAATATCACCTGTCAACAGCACAGCAATTTCCTCACACAACATTCTGTTTGCCTAACTTCTTATAATACCCCACCTGGCAATGCTGTCAAGTGTAATTTGTCCAATGCTGGGGTTAATACTGCCATTAAAAAAAAATCGATAAGTTGTCCTCTCAAAAAATTCCTCTACAGAAATGTTGAAAACCTTTTGAAAAAGTTTAAAAAAAAATATATGTAATCTCCACACGTAGTCGTCATAGGCACTTATATGCACAAAACGTCTGAATGGATAATGTCAAATAAAAGAAAACTGAAAAAAAAACCGAGAAGGGTTAGAATATGGAAATAAAACGGGAATAGGTGTACCTACGTTAAAAAAAAAAACATATCTCTACCTATATCTGTCCCCATATAGTTCTTTTTTCTCATTATACTTAGCTTACATTTTTTTTGGAAAGAATTTTGTTTCCTCCTCATGTTTTTCAAGGTACAGGACCCCGACTCACAGATAGAATCATTGTAAAACTGCCATAGCTTGAATAAGTAATCCGTGCACCAATGGTTGTTTAAAAAAAAAATGGTCACTGAGATGAATTTAATGACTCCCCCGGGCAGTACACTGGAAAAATAAGGAGTCAAGTCGATTTTTCCACAGCATTTAAGGCTTTTCATATACAACGAAGAAACGAAAAAAAACCATAAAGGATATTTTTCACCCCATTTTGTTTCCGATTGCAACCTCTTACCCTCGAGGCTATATAAAACCGTTTATCAGCTGGATGGACAAACGGAAGTCCTCCAATCTGAAGAAATAACAAGAGTATGAGAGCAGCAATAGCCTTCTTCTTGTGTTCACCGTCTTGTTGTTGATATCAGGATTGGCAATCGAATTTCTTATGTGACGTGCGGTCAGGACGAAAGTAAATCTAATTTTGGTCCTTTACAGTATAACCTATCCACCTAACTTCATTCCACATGGTCGGTGCGATGTAAACCTTACTCAAGAATAGCAGGAAGACAAAAAAAAAGCTTACCAGTGTACTTCTTCGGATAGGGCCAAAGGACAAGTGGTAAAAACAAGTCGTTAAAATATCGAGAGGCTGAGGAAGAAAAGAGAATTATGTCTGGGACTGGCTTTAAATGCCATTATTTTGGTCGCGCGTATCCTTGTTCTTGCGATAAAGTCCTCGGTAAGAGGAACAGAAGTATAGAGACGTTGTTTTGTGATAAATAAGAAACCAAAGACATGACAAGGATGCCAATTCATCCGAGAGGAACTAAACACAAAAAAGGAAAGATAAAAGGAAAAAAAACTGTATCAACATCAAGGGGTGCGTTCAGAGAGCATTTGTTGCTTGATTGAGAAGCCCCCAAGGCATGCATATAGAGGAGATTTAACGAGTGCAGAAAAAAAGAAGAAAATTCATTCGATTTGATTTGTCGAGCACATTATTATTATCACCCCAGGAATAGGAAAACAACAACACGAATTTAACATCCAGGAAAATCTGCGGTACGTGGCCCCGTTAGATAAAGAGGGTGCATTATATAGAGTACCGTACCACAATCAACCGCTATACTTACGCTTATGTTTAATGGATGTGCGACAACTTCCGGGGCTTTTTGCTGATGGCTGCTCAGGATCAAGCAATTCCAGAAATAGATTGCATATAAACGAACACGCCCCGACACTACGTTACAAAGATTTTGTGCTTCGATAAGCGCGTTGCGTTTGCTTTCGCTGCGGTGTTGGAAAATAAGGGGAGCCTATAATGTATGCTGATGAGCAATACTTAAATGAAGACAAAATACAATTTAAAAAATAAAAAAAAACGTAAACGAAAAAAAAAACAAAAAGGGCACCGACAACAATTAGAATGGAGTGCGAACAATAAACACGTATCCTAAAGTTATTCACACTTCCCTGGACGCGCAGACTGCTTCGCAGACTCTTTTATTATTCTGACCTAACTGGGGGGATGTAAGAGTGTACACTGTACAGAGTGTACCTTCTATCTACGAGAGCAAACCGCTAAGTGCTAATTAAACCGTTTTCAAATGGAATGGCAAACAAATTAGGAGAGTGTATAACCAGACCCAAATGTGGCCGATCTGTTCTGGGAATTCTCTACTCTTCTTCGCACTATAAACTTACGACTCATACTTGTGCTGTTGGGATTTGGGAAATTGGGAAATTGGGATGCAAGACAGCCAAAGTCATGTGTGTGTTGTGTAGTTTGATGGCTGCACAAATAACAGTATTAAAACGCTCACGAAACGAAGCAAAAAGGTAGTGTGTTATGAAAGGAAAAAAGAGAAACATGTTGTAAGAGTGTTGCCAACTTCGAATAACCTACTAGGTACCATTATTATTATTATTTTTTTTTTTTTGAAAACAAATGTCAGATTTGACTACAAAAGCTTGCGAATTCCTACTTTGCCTATCCTTCATTTTATTTTGAAGGTCCTTCAAGAAGGAAAAACTTGTATAAATTATCTGTCCTAATCTTACAATTCTATGTATGTTTTTCTTTAGGAATAATAGAAAGCTTTTCAATCTTTAAATCTTACAGTCAACCACGTTTCAGTAAAACAATAAATAAACTCAGGTTAAAAAAAACGCAAATATTTAAAAATTATAAAAAAAAATCGAAGTGTAATAAAGCGCCATTGACGAGATGTGTGTTCAAACGAAAATAAGAAACACTACAGAAAGTCCAACTGTAATATCTTTACTTTACTGTCATAAATTTCGACTTCTTATTTTTTTCTCAGCTTTCAAACAATTAAAACAAATGACAGTTCCATGCGTTTATTTGACATTTATCTGTGAGAATTTTAAAATTATTGTTTTGAAATGAGTAATGTATTTTAAGAAGGCCGTCGGGTTTCTAACATTTCCCTGTTCTAAAACACTTAAACATCATATTCAAAAAAAAAAATTACAAAAACTTATTTTTTTGTTTGTATTTGCGTGCTCAGTTATAATTTGTCACATTTATTAGAAAAGGGAATACAAATGGCATTTTTTCTTGGAAATTGTGCTCAGATTAATGGTCTGTCTAAGCAAAAGTGACATAGGCACTGAATTTTGTAAAAAAAAAATACCTGACAGTTCAAAAAATTTGCTTTTCCTCTATCTTAACTGGTGATGTACAACTGTCAACGTTATACCGATAGGTAAAGCTATCTAAATGAAAGTATCAAACAAATATGACACTTAAAGGGATGGCTACTTCAATCATTGTCAAGAATGTCCTTTTGTCATAAGGTATAATAGAAAATTAATGGTGCCATTACGTAGTAGGAAATCATGGTAAACAGCAAATGTCAAATTATGACAAACCACAGATATATTGAACAAATCAAAGAGCGCGTCATTGCTTATGTGAATTTGTCAGTTGCATTAAGTCTCATATAAGAAAAGACCAACGGCAACACTACGATGCCAGCAAGATGATGACGAGACATGGCGAGCGAACTTGTGAAATAAAAAAAAAAAAAAAATCAAATAAAGGCACTCATGGGATAGCGAACGGTTTGGTTTGTGGAGGGTGGGGGAGGGCTAGAAGGAGGTTGAAATGCAAGAGTTGGGAGAAGCGAAGGTTGATGAAATGAACTGAACAACACACAAGCCAAGCCAAGTAGCAGCCACATCGACGAGCTGAGAATGGTGCCGGTGCCATGTCGGTGTGCCGATGTTTGGCGAAGGTATGCTGTTGGGAATTTTAAATGCGCGTCTGGTTCTCGTTTGTCTTGTTTGCTTGTCAGTCAAAGCCAGAGCTTAACCCATGGCCGCCGGAACCGAACCGAACCGCCTGGCAAAAAGCAACCGATACGACGCGACGACATCAGAGCAGAGCAGCATCAGCGACGGCGGTGGCGGTGGCAATACCGGCGAATGGTCTTGGTTGGCTGGAGAATACATTATTTTCTGTCGTTCGCTCCATTGGGGAGCAGAAGTACCTGAGCGTGTATCTGGCTCAGCGATTTTAATGGTGGGTCGTGCGCTATTCAGCTCCACCATTGATATTGGTTGTCATTTTTCGTTGTTTTTTTGTTCTGCGTCTTTTTTACTCCGCCTGTCTCTGGGTTGCTTTACACAGTCGTGTCTGTAGTCTGTTCATTTTGAAGTTCCGATCTGCCAGTCGAGTCGAAACCAACATTGTAAACATTAATGCCCGCGTTAGCGATGCTCTTTTATGTGCGAAACTTTTAACGATTCCAAGGACGACAGGTCTGTCATTTAATTGAAATGATTCAAAGACTGTTTGGTTATGTCTGACGCGGTTGTGTGTTGGTGGGTCTGGATGGGTGTATAAGAGACGACGTCATTTTGCGGCGATGGTGTCAAAATTCCCCCATCTTATTAAGATGTCATTATGCCGACGGCGCGACAAACCACACCATTCCATAGTGTTTTCTGGATGACGAAAGTTGAGAGAATCATTTTTCATTCCCGCCCGTGCTGCGTGATGAGCTTAAACCACCTTTTCTGTGTTATCTCTGTTTTTTTCATCTCTACATCGTCGTCGTCATCTTCGTCTTCTTCAACGTCGTTGTCGTCAGGATGGAAATCCTTCCAGGACTTGATTTATGAATAATATTTCTACTTCTTTGTTTATTCTTCCTTTTTCTTTTACCAATTATTCCTTTATCCATTCAGGTAAAGTCCTTGAATTTCCCGCTTGTTTTGCCTCACAATGCGTCCCATATAATTTTTGTTTGAAAAAAATATCCCTTCTTTCCCCGAACCCAAACCTGAACCAGAATACCTTAAGAGATGGTTTCGATTGTAAGGTATTTTTTTAATTCTTTCGAAAATGTAGGAGGATTGCTGAACCAAAGAGACTGGCAAAGAAAGAGAAAGTTTTCTAATGAGAACAAGGATATGATTATGTAAAGTAAATGATAAATCCCTATCTTCTCCTTACTCTGTTTCTATTGTGTTGGAAATCGTATGGTTGAAATAAGGAATTGGTATCGCACTGGGACTATCAATGAAGGCTCAATGAATTGTAAAAAATCAAGATAACGAGTACAACTGGATTTAGGGTATTTCCTTTTTATTTTTTTTAAGATAAGACATTTCAGAAAAGAGGACGACCGAGTTCTGCTGGTAAATGAAATTCTCCTTGAGGGATGACAGCTATTTACAGAGTGTTTATTTTCTAGAAGTGTACCTATCTACTTGTGGAGTGGATTGATTGGCAGGAAGTACAAGTTTATGTGTACCTACCTAGGGCGGTGCGACGCGACGGTGTGTCATTTGCAATATTAATGATTCCTCATTGTGTCATCAGAGCGTTGCTTGTCAAATTCAAGTGACATATTGTGTTGAATTTTCCAATAACAATGTGGATTGTGTTCCGGTTGGAAGGTATTTTGAAGGAAAGTTTTTTTAATTAAGCTCATTTATTACGGTAGATTGTGTTAAACTTGAAGGGGAGCTATGTATAAGTGGATTATGTGGCTCCAAATGACACATCGATTGACAATTTGATAAACAAAGAAGTTGATTGGCTGATGATGTTGTTTTCTTTTAATTTAGATGATTTGAAAAATTAAAAGCAAATAAAGATAAGGAAATCAGGCATTTATTCTTTTTAGAGTTGGTTTTTGAAACTTGGGTGCGTTGTCACAAATAAATAAGATTAAAGATTCAACGAAAGTGATAGGTTTATAAAAATTGAACTTTTTTGATAAATATACATAGATATTAAAAAACTTTGTCTATATCATACTTAACCTTACAATGCATAAGGGTTTTTGAATAACGTTTACACATATGGGGTTCCTGAGCCCGAGTCGGTTTTTGAAACTAAAGCACAAAATAAATTATATATTATTATATATATCTATATAGGTACCTATATTCCTTGAAGATTCTGCCTTACTGCCAAGTTTACATTTTTCGCATGATAATTTTTTTTCGACACATGATGTTTCGTTTTTGCTTTTGTTTGGTCTTTCCTTAGCGACAGATGTGATCTTGAATCGTGTTAATCTAGGGATTTGCATGCATATTTTGGGTAGGTAAAGTTTGATCTTCATTGCCCAGGTGTGATAACTCCTTTAATCGCCTTTTACGACACGTGGGATGCGCTACAGGAATATTCAACCCGGTCCCGGCACAAATGTATTTCTAATCCGCATAATTGTATCACAACGTGAACAAATCATTACAATGTTTTTCATTTACCTGAAACTAAAAGGAAAGGCAATAAATTGCTTTCTTTTTGTCACATCACACTAAATCTACATTAAATAAAAGCAATAATTGAAATTTAACATATTAATATGATAGAAGGTTTGATCTATCACGATGATATCGAATTGAATGCTGCCATATTTTTTTTAAATACACTTTATTACACTTAATATCACATAAATATTCAAGTATGGAATTTCAATAGTTATTATAAGTGTTATATAAAATAATAAAAAAAGAAATATGCGTAGTTTCAAACATATGAAATTTAATATACATACAATAATATCACAGTAAATATCACATGCATACAACACAAATACTAGGATATCACAGGTCAATTGTCAATGTTTTGAATATATTACTTGAGTAACTAACTGATCCAGGTAATATCACAATAAATATCGTACATAAGGTGGTTAATTCAAAAAGGATTTTCTCACTATTATACTTGATCAAGTCCATCAATACCTTCCAATTGACCACCAAAATTTAACCAGATTTATTATGCTTATTAAAGTAATGATGGAGCATGAGTCATGCTCTTGTTAAACAGATAACAGATTAAAACAATACCTACAGACAAAAGAAATTTGTGTAATATCGAAAATATGAAATATTAAATAAGCAATAGTATCACAGTAAATATCACACTCATACTACACAAGCATTGGAATATCACAGTGTATTGTCAACGTTTTGCATATATTACTGGAATAACTAACTGATCCATGCAATATCACACTAACATATCACAAACAAAGTGGTTAAGTCAAAAAGGGACATTCCTTATAGGTATTCTAATTCTTAAACAGTGTTTAAGTCCATCAATACCTTCCAATTGACCACCGAAATTGTAACCAGATTAATAAACACTCCTATTTCCTTTGGCTTATTCAATAACCAACTCGATTACCGTACATAAATCGGAAGTAGTGTTTTGCATCAAAAGTCCAAGTTACTGACCGGAAAAGGATTTTCCAAATTGCAATAAATTCTAAATAATATCCTGGGTAAACCTACCAATCATAACCTATTTCCGGTTCGAAAGTTTTCACTCAAATCGACTTTTCATCATCTTGAAAAACTACAGACGAAGACATAGCAGCTTAGTTTCATAAGATCTTATTTGCCCCATCAAATCAACCCAACTCTTTTCCTTATATTTATTTAGCTATTTGTGTCTAAATAAATCTTCCATCTAACTCCTTTGGGGATATACTTTTCTTGATTGGCATTCGTTTTGGATGAGTTTTCTTTCTTGGGTAAAAAGACGTTCACAAACAGGAAGACTGGTCAATTTCCTATCAAGAAAACTTGCCCGGTAACCTGAGTCGAGTCCATATAGCACCAAAAAGTTCTTGAACCACTTTTTCTCGGCCAATATCTTGGAAGAAACTTTAATCCTCAGCATCTTGAATATGTATATGTATTTTTCTTGTTTACGCAAAACTTTCACAAGCAATTGTCGAGGATGTTTTGTGTTCACTCCTACTTGATATTAATTTTGTTTTTACCCAAAAATTCCACTTCCGACAAAATAGAGCCAACACACGCATAAAGGTATATTACATATAGTTGAAAGATGGTTATCTTCGCACAAAGTCGTTTGGAATAACGTAATTTTGTCCTGAGTCAGCAGAACATTCTGGGATATTTATGCCCTTAAGGAAAATTTAATTTCCTAAACAAAAAAGGATGGCATGTCAAATTGATGTCCAATTACCTATAAGCAAAAGGCATGGTTAAGTACAAACTTTGACAACAAAGTTATAAGGGTTAAGAAAGATTATCGGCCATAGCAACCTGTGATATAAGTTTCCTTAAGAAACTACAAGGCGACGCGCCCCTTCTGCCCAATCCTGGATGTACAAGAGTAGATGGAATGATATGGTAAATGTTTAATATAGTTCTTGTTTGTATTTCTGTTAAGAACTTTGAAGATTATGTGTTTATGTGGACATGCGTCATTATCGAATTTATAACTGACCGGAAGGTATAAACTTAATTTTGTGCCGCATATTCCAGGGGGTTTGAAGAGTGGGATATAAGAAAGTGTAAAGATTCCTGTCAACGACAAGGTATTTGCAAAGTTATTCAAAGAAGCTGTATCCACACGTAAAACTGAGGGTGATAGGAAAAAACAAGGGGGATTGTATTTCTTGAAAGACTAGAAGGGTTTGGTCATTTTAAAGCGTGAAAGGACTTTAAATATAATCAAATTGATATGAACTGGCTTTGTCGGTTGATTGATTAGAAGATATGATGGTATAGGTACGAGGAAATGTTGGTGGACATTTGTCCCGGTCAAATTGCTTATCTTGCTGCCCTTTGCTTTTCAATTCCTGTGGCCATTTCGTTTGCCTTTTTTGCCTTTGGGTCAGGGTTTTTGAATGAATTTTATAAGGGTTCAATAAATCAGACAATTATTTTTGAAAAAAAATTGTAATAAGGCACAAAACCCGTCCATAAATGGTCAAGTTACATGAGTGAACAGTCACTCTCACTAATGACTGTTCTTCATTTAACCTAAAAATGGCTGCCCAACATCTGTTTGCTTCAAATCTTTCAACACCAAAAGCTACTCATCAGGTACCTAGATACACCTTTATTCCTTGACAAACTAATCTCACATCCCGACAAAGAAACCTCATGAAAGCCGTTCATCTAAAGTAGCTGCTCTGTCACCCACCTTAAAGTATTCCTACACCGCAGTCATCCCTTTAAGAAAAAAAAACTCATGTAAACTGTTTGGTTTCCCAGTCCATGTCATCTTCCCAGCTACACCGTATATCCTCCATTCAACGCCTTGAGGCAATAAGACAGTGTCTAGAATGTGAAAGTGCTGGTGTCACCACATAATCACTGTGTGTCTCTAACCCTTTGACATTGCATTCAATTAAAAATTACATAACGCCATCAAGAGTTCATCTTTTTATATCAAGTGGTTTACTCAGAATCTTACGAAAAGGACTACTTCCCCCCGCCCCCTTGCTAATTCATTTCTTCACGACAACGATGATGATGATGAAGCTAGACTTCTTTATTCAAATGGGAAAAAATTAACTGCCATGCAAGATGCCACCACACTGTAACTTTTCACATTAAAAAAAGTCCTTTTTATGTCTTAATAATGTAATACTACAGCAACACAATCCTCCACGTCATCATATTCCATTCTGCACACAACACATTCCCTGCCTTATTGGCCTCTGAAAAAAAGAGAAAAAAACAAGGATATTTTAAATACCTATAAAACCTTCAGATTATCTCACATTTACTCTTCTTTCAAGGAATTTCAACCAACATTTCCATGAATATACAACGAAGGCTGGTTAATACCTATCTCTGCCAGCATTTCAAATTCCAACCCCTTTCCGTCATAACGGTGGTTGGTAGGTACATATATGTAAATACAAAAATCCTGTAAAAAAAAATGTCAACAATTCCATTCAGTGAACAGAGATTTAATTTCACCAACAACGGTACAGGAGAGCGCGCAAAAAAAAAACCATTTCATCTTCACACAGGAAGTGTATTGTGAGTGCGAATGGGTGGGGGGTACTTACACGTACAGTGCTGAGACGGAAATGAAGGACACAAGTGGGCTTTATGTGGGTGTGTGGTGTTATAACGATGGGTTGGATGCGATGTAGGCGGGTAAGAATGACTGCAGAATGTACCTAGATAGCCACATGCTGCTTCAGATTTTCTTCTTTCTATGCATTTTCCATTCAAAAGCATGGCATGTCATGGCATTACTCTGAAAACTCCACTCACAGTAGAACTGTACACAACACATAAAAACCCGCGCACCCCAGGGAATCGTTAAAGAACTTTTACTCAAAACTCGAATATAAAACCAACAACGCACACCACTCGTAACTCTATAACTCACAACTCTTCCCGCTTCTTCTTCCCTTCTTATCATCTATTTATGCCGTCTTATGTACCCGTTTCTTCGAGCTGCTTTTGTGTTTATCACAATCCGGAATATACACACGAAAAATTACGGGAAAACTTCTTGCTTCTAATAATGCTGCTGCCACTGCCATATCTCTATTTAATTTAATTCCCGTATCTATTTTCGGGATCAGCAGTTTGTTGCTTTCCATTCTATCCATCTTCTCACAAATTCTTCTTGTTTATAGGTTTTAATTTTTTTTATTTCATTCGGAATTCTGATATCCCCTACCGCGCCTGGGTCGTATCTTGAAAGAATAAACAAACAATCCGCCCGTTGGCAATGTGAACGCAGCAAAAGAAGAACCACCGAAGAGAATTTGTATAGAAAAAAAAACCTTCAAGAAATAAACAATATTTTTCTTCTTCTTTCGTGCTTTCTTTCTTTTTGACTTGTTGTTGTTGTTGTTGAAAGCATTTACAACATCGCACAGCTGTTGTGTTCAAATCTTCGGTGAATTTTGTTTTCTTCATGTACTTCTTCACCTATATAATGAATGATAATCTTTTTCTTATTTCTCTTATTTTTCGTTACTTCTGCTTCGTTTGGTTGGATATTTTTTTGTGCGTCACTAAAAGTTTGAATAAGTTTTTTGAGTGAGGTTTTGTTTCTTCTGCTTTGCTGGTTGATTCGTCACGACACGACACAAAAAGATACGCCGATAAGGTTGAAACTTGAAATGAATGATGCCGTCCGCTGCTTTCGTCGTTTTCGATGTGCGTTCGTGGAAAAGGAGAACACACGAAACTAGTTTGAAGAAGGAATTCGTGATAAATGTGCTGCGCTCTACTGTAATTACGCGCGAGGTTTTTTCTCGTGAATTTCTTTTGTTAAAGCACAGGTATATGAGAAAATAAAAAAAAAAATGAAAACAATAATAATAATGAAAAAAAACTCTCCTTCCACTCTGTTCGTTGGTAGGAGCCACACGCATGCTTCGGTGTTACATATTATTTACCTACCTAGGTACAACTCGAAACCCAACTCAAACCTTGTCGTTGTTGGCTTGTTTTTCATTTTCTTCGGCGTTGGAGTGTATATAATTCATGTGGAGCAGAGCGTAGATAGATAGAAAGAAGAATGAGTTTCCTGCTAAACAGCAGGGGGTGGGTGTGTTCGGAAAGTTGAAAACACATAATTATCATTCTCAAAGAGAACGAAGAAGAAGCAAAAAACGAATTATTTTCCGTGTTTCATGTACCTCTTCAGTCACTCAACATCTATTTTTTTCAGTTTGGCATTTTAATAGTGTTCTGTTGAGAAAAGAGAACAGAGTTTTTTTCGCCCTCGTTCTTCCTTATTTCTTTAATAATAATGCAGCTACACAGTGTTCTGGTTAATGCAATGAATGGGCTTTCTTTGTGTTGCTTTCTGCTGCCATGGCCATGAGTGAAGTGTAGAATATTATGCTGTAATTACACTCAGAGTGATGTGTGCTGGTGGTGGAGGATTTTGTTTAAGGGTTAATGCATCTATTATTAATGTTTTTTTTTCATCAGTTTTTTTTTTGTTAGGGAGGATAGGTTGTGTTAAATGTTTTTCATTTTTTTTCTTTTTTGGAATTAAATTCTAAATATACAAAGGCAAACATTAATGCATAGGCGCCATTTTTTCATACATATGTGTTTTTATATACCTACATACATACCTACATACATGTTTTCATCATGACATTTTTCCCGCTTCGCTACGGCAATGTTTTTAATTTTTCACTGTTCTGGAACGAAATGTGAAATGTCATTTATATTTGTAGGTACATCTTGTCGTATCTAATGTCGTGCATGTGTCACAATAAACAATCTATCCAATTTCAACTTTAAATCTGTTGAAGTTGTTTTTTTTTTGGGGAGAAGTTCTGGAGAATGAATGTCAGCTTGGAAAATGAAAAATTGTTAGGATTAGTGTGACAAGTAGTAGGTACTTCCCTACACTGCCTTATCCGGGTTTTTTGATTTGTTTGTTTATTGATTTTTTTTATTAGGTAGGTACCTACCTAGCTATGTAGATATGTATTTGCCTATGTAATGGATTTTGTGAAGAAGTGAAAAATCCTGGAAAAATTGTGACCTAAACCTATCAAGCTGAAAGTTGTTGGTCCGCATTATAACTGCTGACTCATTCATAATGCACCCCAAGTTACCTAATCAAAGAATTTGATTTTTTTTTTGGATCATAAACACTCAAGTGTTCATGTCTTCTTGACAAAAAGCTTCCTCAGATATTCCTTCCCATCAGTCTTTCAAAAACGTGGATTATAGGTATAAGATTGATTGGAAAGTTGATAAGATTTTTCTAATGAAAAACTTTGGACCTGTTTGTAAAAAGTCTTTTTTTTAGAGGTTTATGAATAAGAAAAATCTTCTACAAAGTAGGTTCCTAACTAGGTAGGTACCTATACCTAAATGTCCAATTTTGAGATAGAATACCTACCTACCTACATTAAGAAAGGCAACAAATTTAATATGTTTTGTGACCTACCTAGGTAGGTATTTTATGTTTGTAAACGAGTGATTTTAAATATGAAGAGAGGAAATTACAGGATTTTTGGCCACTGGAGACCCTACGTTTGGTCACTTAAACTTGATGTGCTAAACTTGATGTGGGTAAATTCATTTTAATCTCTCCGGACTAAAGCCATGACCATACAATTTTATTCCGTCCAAACAAAGGTCAGCAATAAATATTTGCATTGTTCAGAAATGTTTTCAAAGTAACGGATCAGACAATACGCTTTTGTTTTATTCAAAATGTGAGATAACAGAGGTCGTCTGGGTCCATATGGTTTATCTTATTGGGCCATAAGAAATTGGTTATCATCGTGTTTTAGCGCTCACTAAACCGCATTATATTACATATGTAATTTTCGAAAAAGTTCAGACCAATGGCGCAAAATCCACACCAAGGGTAACTTTTTTTTGAGGATGCATTATCATCTGGTAAACTTCATGTCAATCCATATACGACACCTTATTAACATAGCCATTCCTCAAAAATGAACGTTATAGCTAAAGATGATTTCTCGGCCAAAATTGTGGTCCCTTCCCAACGTTCCGTGGCCCAGACAGCAAACAAACTGTGTCTATGGTCATGAGCTTTGAACTCTTAGTTCTAGGTCAGTTGGATGTTGTACGGGTAAAGGCTGAAGTCCAAATAAAAATTTCGCCGATTTCGACGAGGAAACGGTCGTCTCAAATTTGAAAGAGTAGATTGTGAGAAGCCATCATATCTACCGTAAAATGGGCGCAATGTTCCGCTAACGAACATTCATTTTGACAATAACATTTTATCATTTGGACGCGCTGATCAATATAGTAACTTCCTATGGTGATGGAAACATCCAGAAAGTCCTTGAACTTATTTTCCCCACCAAAATTTCGTTCGCTATTCGATATAACCTGATATTTTGCTGCTTAGTTATTGGTAAACTAAATTGGTATAGCTAGGTACCTACAAGATTTTTTTTTTTTGAAATTGGAAGTATCTGCATAGATACTTACCTAAGTATACATTTCCCGAAGACCTTGAAAACTATTGGTAAGAATTATATTTGTCTGTAAGACTTTTTTATTAAGATTTTTCCGGATTTTGGAACCATATTTACTTTGACTTACGTTTGAAAGCCTAAACGCAGCATTAATCAAATGTTGAACATGTTTGACAATTGCTTTTCATGGCAAATCTGTAAGGATGCGGCATTTATCAACTCATATAACCGGGGAGCTACTTTATTTGCTTGTCTTCTTATTGCGTAGGAAAGTTCTGAAATGTGAGATATTTCGAAGCTGGAAATTTTCAGATATCTATTTAATATCACCAGGGTCATTTAACAACTCCTGACCGTCAAACGTTTCGAAAGTTACCTCGTAGTTTTCAAAAACCCAAAAAAAAATATTTCTAAGCCTAGAAACCAACTAATCAATGCAAAAAAAACCTACCCCGAGATTCAACACAATTTGGTGCCTCTTTTTGACAGCAAAATGTCATTTGGAACTCAGAAGTTTCTTCTTCCATTAGCCAACAAGAAAACAAACATCAAACAAAGATCCACCAGCAATGGCGATGACATTTAACTTCACACGTCAAAAATACACTCGCCAGACGCCAAAGAAGTGCAGAACTGAACGACATTCATCTGTCGAGGAGGTACTTCTCCATAATATAAACAAAAAAAAAAAACCTAAAAATCCTATTGACCACCAAGATAGAGGCAAGGTAAAGAAAAACCCACTCAACTCAAAAAACTACAAACACTCCATACTGAAGCACCCATTTTGGGTGCTCCTCCATCTCTTCTCTCGGTTGTTTTTTCTTCGGCTTTGCTTTTATGATGCCCACCACTCAATTAAGGCAATCATCCATCATTTAATAACGAAAATGGAAAGATCGAATGCATCTAAAAAAAAAAGAAAAAAAAAACTATAAGAGTTCCAACCCATGGGTCTTCATTTGGTCCACAAGTTTCTATTCATTATGTGGTCTGGAAAAAAAACGACCCACACTCGAGATGAGATACTCTTCCTCATGACTGCGTGTTGTCCATTGATTTCTCCTGGGCTGATGGAAATATCTTGTCGCTTTGACAACCATAACCCACAAAAGAGATTAACTCACGTCGTCATCGGCTCCTCCACCAACTCTCCTTGTGTTCATTAAATGATTATTTAGTTCTCTCCGCATCCATATATGTATTCATAGATATTGTATCTTAAGCTCGAATTACAATTTAAAATAATGCATGTTTTTTTCCATTTCCAGACCAGATACGACGTTACAAGCGATTGTCTACAAATTGGTACCGGGATTATACGAAAAGGAGCTCAAACGAAAACGTGCCTTCTACAAGAATCGTCCCGAGGAAGCTGCATTAGCAACCCCCGAACAGAGGGGTGAAGACACCGAACATTTGATATTTAGTCCCAAGGAGTACATGTCGTTGTCACTGGAATACGCCGATATAGAGTAAGTATAGAGTTCGTCTTCTGTTTACTTTTCCTTTAGCTCTCCTTGCATACATATACATAAATACATAGAAAATTGCCTATTTCGACAGAAGTATCTTTGATGTAGAGTTCAGAGTATCTTTGGATGTTTACACACAAACGCATCGTCAAATGTATTTGTGGGTGGTTTTGTGAATTCTGTGTGAGTTAATCCCTCAGATGATGATTAAGATGAAAAACAAATTCCTGGTGATTGAAAAGGCACTGAATGAAGACACACCAGCGTTCTTTATGATGATGTTTGACGTAAGGCCTCTTCTATGTCTATGGAAATAGAGTTTTAAAGCAAATAGTTCCCATCAAATTCTGTCGGAGGTTTCAAAGAAGGAGTTTTCTCTTTTGTTGGATGACTTCCTTTTGCTTAGAATTCCACCTTTGAATTGCGGGTTTTTCCGAGAAAATTAATTTCTGTCAATCCAGGGTGTTTATGTCGTTACTTTGGAAGCGATTATCGCCCAAACGATAGTTGTAAACCAGACCTTCCTTCGTCATTGAATAACTTAACGTAAATCTATATCGTCGTCCTTTCGTTGTTTGAATATTTCAGAGGAAAGTTTGAACTTCTGTGATAAATGCATTTTTGTCTGTTAAATTGAGTGCAGACGTCAAGTTAGTTGCGGCAACTTTTCAACAAGAAAAATATTTTAGATCCTTAATCTTCCACAGTCCATCTAACCATGATCTTCTCTTTCTTTCTTTCCAGCGAGCACGTCAACCCGAAGGACGAAACAATGGCGCATATTCTAAAGCCTAAATACCTCCAATGTCCAGCCATATTCACCGTGAGCCATTTGAAGAAATTCGTCTATGGCAAATTCAATATCGACAACACTCACTTCAGCATCGACATCATGTACAAAGTGAAGACAATTGTACTGATGGATCACTTCACTTTGATGGATGTTGCTTACATTTACACGTGGAAGCGTGATGCCCCAATGCGATTCTACTTTCGCGTCAAAAAACGGCTTAGGAAACTGAAAGCAAAAACGAAGAACACTTCTAAATCAACTGTAGTACCTAAGGAAGAGCTGGTTGCCGAAGAGAAATTAGTTCTTAATTTGCTGCCAGCAGGCATGACAGTCATTCACAATGATATTCAGCCATCACCGACAACAGATCTTCTAAAGATTGTTACCGACATTAAGCAGGAAATCAATAGGAGTCCTGTAAAGGAGGCATCAATGCCTAAAAAAACAAATAAAGTCACCCCTCCGAAGGACAAAAACATGAAGGAAATCAAGGAAATACAAGCACCCCTGAAAGAAATTCAAATGCCTGTGAAGGAGGCTTCGAATGAGATTGAATCTCAAAAGACCAATAAACTGAAAATCACCCTCGTTAGCAAGCCCAGCAAACAATCAAAGTCGCTTTCCTCACCCAGCAGTGATACAAATGGGAAGAGCAAATCACACAAACAAAAGGATGTCGTCCCTGTCGAGAAAGACGAACGTAAAGTCGAGAATATAAAGCTGAAGATCGACTTGTCGAAGCAGAACAGTGTAACCATCATTAACATGTCGGATCCGGACCGAAAGGAGATTGTTAAACCGGTGAAACCAATGAAACCAATGAAACCAATAAAACCGGAAAAAGAGTGGAAAGTCAAAAATAAGAAGGACAAGAGTTTGAGCAACGCTGCCAAAGCTCTAAAAGAACACAAAAAAGGACGCGAAACGTCACCTTTAACAGTTCCACCATTGACCATTAAGGCCGGAAGAATTACTCCACCCAGTCCGAAGCCGCCGAAATCTCCTTCTCCACCCACAACTCTAGAAGATCCCCAATCGCAATTCTTGAAATCATTTGCTTTGACTCCGAAGAAGGACATTCCACTATCGCCACCCAAAAAAGATCTGCCATCGCCTCCCAAGAAAGAGGTCAAGAAAATAGAGCCTTTAAAATTGACATTTTCTCCGGTTCCAAAGCCATCTGTGCCTTCTCCACCTGCTGCACCCGTTCTAATGGGTCCGCCTCTTAATTTGCCTACGAAACGGAAGAGTAAGGATACGACCAAAAGCACTCCAAAGAAAGCCAAGTGTGTATTTGAGCCAACTCTTACTCCTGATAATTTCAAAATCAAGCTGCCTCCTCTTCCGGTCGAAACGAAAGAGAAAATCACTCAGGAGAAGGCTAAGAGCAAAGATATGCGCAAAAAAGAAAGTGAAAAAGCCGATGAGAAACTGATGCCACCACCAGCATCAACTTCGTCATTGTCTATTACCCTTTCACCACCGAAGTTAATGGTGAACCTACTCCCACCTCCTTCTCCTCCACCACCCCCAAAGAACGGAATGAAACCACCAAGTGAACCGGTGAAGAAATCTAACAAACTTCCAGTGAAATTCGCCCCACCTGGTTCTCTAACGCCGCATCCCATGAACGCTTCAAACAAAGCTTCACCTGGTAGTCGAACACCAGTTGCGAAACGCTTCCAACCCATCCTACCCAAAGGTGGCAGACCTAATCCTTTTGCGAACATTCCCACCGAAATGAATAAAATCTTAAAAGATGCCGGAACTGAAATCAAATCAATCCCATCCAATGAGGGTTCAAAGAAAAAGATCTATGGTCCAAAGACATTGCCAATGGGACCTCCTCCTTCTCAACTGGCGGCGACAGGAAGCAAGACTCCAACATCTACGACTTCAACTATTTCGACTCCAAGTGGCAAAAACGCCAACATCTCCACATACCTAAACTTTGCTTTGTTCAATGCTAGTAAATCCCGAGGAAATGAAGTCCCACCAGGATGTCGCACCCCAATGTACACTCCGAACTCGCCCATCTACTCGCCGAATTCGCCACAATATGTGCCGAACTACAACATTCCAACTCAACCCACCTACAAGTACACCCCGAAACCGAACACAAATTCCAATTATCTGCAGAGCGTTTTGGGAGGAAGTAATAACCAGCTGTCAAGTCTGTTCCCAGCGCCACCTACAAAGAAGCCAGAAACTGCCGGTAATCGTGCATCACCTCCAGCTCAGACACAGTCTCCGCAGAAAAGCGAAGACAACTCACTGGAGAAGCAACTTAAACGAACCTATCCATTTTCAAAGAGCCCAAGTCCCATCGAAGATCCTCCCGAGAAACAAATGAAAGTTAAAACCCTGCTGAATTCCTGCAATATTAGTATTCCCTCATCATTGTCGATCACAATAACTCGTGACGACGGCGACACACCTGCCAATAGTGTTTTCAACCCGAAGCACAAGAGTCCTGTGAACAATTACATCGAGATTTTGAAACTTCCTGACCAAACAATCGAGGCGGATAACAAACAGCGACAGCCTCTGCCTCAGCCGGTAAAAGTTCCGCAAACACAAATTCTCGGACAACAAAACCAAGTTAAGACTTCAGTGACAATCCACAGTATTATGACTCCCAATAAGCCGCCACAAGCTGTACGAAGTACCATGTCTTCGAAAACAACCACCACACCAACCATGACAACCGCATGCAAACAAGTTCCGTCCCTTAATCCAATCGAAAAGAAGAACAATAAAGCTGCTTCGCCTGGAGATGCCAAAAAGACTCCAAGTCCCGAAAAACGTTCTCCCGGCTCTTCTTCAGGCTCTGCTGAAAAGAAATCAGGTTCAGAGTCCGGGTCACCAAAAAGTTCATCGGACGTTCCGGCATCGAAAAAATTCCGTCACATTTTGCCACGGACAATGCCAGATCAAAAGGCAACCGAAATACTCAATGCCTTCCTGCACAACAACCTAACGCAACAGGCTACACAAAAGTATGTTCAAAAGGCTATTGCAGCACAAAAGAAGTCTCCTCCACAGCCTGGCTATAATATGTGTACGATTAAGAGCTCGCCTCCACCACTGAATCTCAAAAATTCAACTCCAAATACCTCGCCGGTAAACATGACTAACAATAACAACAACATTGTCAAGAACAAGACCTCTCCAAAGTGTCAGCAAGCACAAACACCATCACCATCAGGGCCTGAGACTCCACTTCTGCAAGTCAAAAAGCTGCCACAACAACCTCAGAATGGCACCATGCCGACTTTGCCAACTTCACAGCAGCCTACCCAAGCTGAATTAAACAAGTTCATCAATGAAACTATGCTCCGTGCCAAGGCTCAAACAGCAGCGGCAGTAGCAGTTAACGGAGCTAACGCCGTTCCACCAAACCTTTCTTCACCGAACCTATACTTCCCCTACCCACAATCGCAATATGCTTCGATATACAGCTACCCCCAGGCATACATCTTGGAACACTTCTCTCGCATGCGTCGTGCCGGAAATGAAGCCCTCGAACAATATATGCAAAAACTGAAAGGTTTAGACGCCAAAGGCTGCGATGTTCCCACCCCACTGGACGGCCGAAGAAGTCCTTTGGTCACCAAATCCGCCGCTGTTATAACCAGCCCCAAGAAAGAAACCAAAGCCTCGTCTAAGTAGAACTAAAAGCTGATGGAATATAATTCCTCCCTCCAGAACATCCCATCAATCCCAAACACACACGTTCCTTTCACCGTTTTTGTTGTCTTGTTAAAATGATAAAAAGCCAGGTCCGCCCTGGGCCCATATTTTGTAAATAAAATCGAAGACCATTAAAAAAAAAACAATAAAATGAAAAAAAAAAATATCTAAGCAATGAATTAAAATGCCATTTTATTAGTTAATTAGTTTTTTTTACTTTCCTTGTTAAATTAGTTTTTAAACAAATATAATTTTTTATCTAACCAACTTATTTGATAAACAAATAAAAAAATGTTAAATTATTTAAGTTACAGCTTTTAAAAAAGGTAGAAATGTAGTATTAGCATCTCAATGTTAAAATATGTGTTCAAAAACACATTCATCTATTCTGATAGTCTTGCATCACAATGTTTTATTTTTATGTGTATCGTTTTGTTATATAAACAAATATAAAAATATTGAAGTCAAATGTAAATAAAATAAAAACAAAATTAAATAATATTAGCGATATTTTTAAATTATTATTTATATTATGAGTATATGTATATGGAAATAAATAAAAAAAAAAAAAAACAAAATATGTAAAAATTAAGCTAAGGTGTACGCTTCTGTATAAGTTTCTATAAATGTTTACAATGAAATAAAAATATTTTTTAACGAAAAAATTTACGAAATTAAAACAAAATTGTTTTTATTTTACTTTGGTGAAATTCATTTGGGAAGTTGATTCAGATTTTTTTCTAGGTTGCAAACAAATAATTGGTAGGTATCTACGAGTAAAATAAAATAAATCTACTTTAATTGGGACGATATAACTACATTTATAAATAAGGTTCTTTAGTAAATGGTGAAGATTTGGTAAGCAAAAATTTAACATTTGAATTCCCTGATTTAAATTCCGAAAACTTATAAAATTAATGGAAAATGCAATCCATTTTTACTTGCGTTTATAGGTACTACTACTATAAGGCAAGTTATGGATTCGTGCAAAAAAATCTAACAATCAAACATGACATAACGATGATAGAGAAGTCAAAAAAAGTGGAGAAGTCAAAAGCGTCCGTCTGTCTGTCTGTCTGTTCACACTTCTACAGCCTAAACGGATGGGCCGATTTGCTTCAAACTTGGTATTTAGTATATATTTTGTAGTATCTCGGGGGTGTTCTTCATTTTTGCTCTAGGTCGAAAAATAACGGTATCTGTCATACAATCTTTAAAAAAGTTCGATTTTCTAGAAAACCGCTCTAACGATTTTGATATAACTTTCAGGGTGCTATTTTTTTACAACAATACATATTTCAGTTAGAATGAATTTTTCGAAATTTGTTCCCATAGGTCTGTTTTTTTTCTTCGACTTTCTCGAGAACTGCTTAACCGATTACAATCAAATTTAATATTTAGGAAGATGTAGATAGCCAAACTAATTCAGCATAAAAAATATTTTCCAATAACTTTTTTTTGGGAGCGGGCCATAATTCCGGTTGTAAAAATTCTGTATGACCAGAATTCTGTTTTTTTATTTTTTGAAAATACTGTACGTATAAAATTCTGTTTTTCAGAATTCTGTAAGCCCAAATATCTGGTTATCCAAAATGCCATATGTAAAAATTCTGGGGTGGAATCGCGTAAGGTGATAGTTGACTGTCGCTTTTGTGACTGTCGTTTTTGATTATCACCTTTTGGTTGCTCTGTGTAAGGTGATCGCAATTTTTTTAATTTTATTGGCATCACTTACAATTCTGCCAAGAATGAAATGTCATTTTGGCTCTGATTTGTTCAATTTGTTTGTAAGTTGTCTCTCCAAGGTTCTGCATACCATTGGTGCAGCCCAGTCAGCACCAACTTGTCTTTGGTAACCACCACCACCACCAAGAAGATTTATGGTTGCGCAGCGAGTTGAAGAATAGGTGGAACACGCGTTGATCTTGTTCCAGATGGTAAATCTAGCAGCCGCAAAACATGAACAAAGGCTTCTTTAGTTAGACGAAAATTTTTCAAAAATCTATAAAAGATATGTAAAATATTTAATTAATAATTGTCAAACATTGTTCATAAAGGATTCATACATTGCGCTAGGAAGTTCCAGAATATTTGCTTTATTTCTAAGCTTGGTTCTGATCAGTTGGACTTTTTTATAATTATTTTCTGCATTTCTCACTCTGTTAGCGTTATTAAAAATTGCTAATGATGTAAATATTGCACTTCATTTTTATTTTAAATAATTTCAATAAGAAACGCTTTTATAATTTTAACTTTTATTTTTCACGAAGTTTAAACCAACAATGCAAAATGTCAATAGAAAGTATGAAAGCGACACCTAAATAGCTGTCACTTAAAATTATCGCCAAAAAGCGATAATCGTTTTGATAATCACCTTACATGGAGCAAAAGTATCGCTTTTGATTGTCACCTATCAACTATCACCTTACGCGATTCCACCCCTGTTTTTTTTTTAATTCTGCTTATGTCCGCTCGCCCCCAGCAAAATGAATAACCGTCGACAATTAATTTTTTTTCCTTTGTTGGACATGGCAACTGATGTGTTCATATTGAACAAGTAACAAAAAAAAAAAAAAAAAAAAACAAACAAATATTTAAACACAACAGATTTATTACAATTATTGTATTGCTTAGCATGTGCAAGTACAAGAAGAATTTATTGCAATTATTTGTGCAATGGCTCATTTAAGAATGATTACTGATTTAGATTTGTAAAGAAAAAGAAAAAAATATTTATGAGAGAAAGAGACGTATTTGTAAGCTAACTTTGTTCTGTCTATGTATCCATATCGAAACATGACCAAATCAAAAATTTTATATATTGGGGTTAAAGTTCAGTAAGCATTTTGTGACCGTGGATGTGGCTTTTGGTTTTGTTGTTGTTGATGTTTTTCATAATAATTTTGATGTTCTGTTTTCAAAATTCTGTATTTAAACAAAAATGGTTTTTATCAAAGCCATTTTTGATAAAAATATATTGTAACAACAACAACTATTGCTAGTTGTTTGTTGTTGTTTTTATTGTGGAGTTTTGTTGAATAAAATTCAATTTAAAGGTTTAGTGTCTACTTTTTTTACTTTTAATTGATTTTTATTTTTTCTTTTACTTATATCTACTTAAATGCTAGACAAAAATCTTAAAACTAGCTAAAACTATCATCTTAATTAACTTCCTGGCCCTATGCGGGCGCTCTAAATTATACTCTAACTTAATTTTAATTGCCTTTCGGCCGAAAAATAGATTAAGTTTATCTTATATATAAAGGTTTTTTATTTTTCACCCAGAAAATGAAAAAAAAACTGGGTATCTTATCAGTTTATTAATCTGTCTTAAACTACTTAAGAACTAACTTAAAACTAAACTAAAAATAAACTTAAAATAACTTAAAATACACCTAAAATACTTAAATCTAGAACAGCCACAGCAAGCTTTTTTTGATTTTTGTGTTTTTATATATATATTTTTTTTTTTTTTTTTTTTTTTTTTTTTGGTGCCGCCGCAACTGCCCTACCTAATTTAAAGCTACAATAGATATATGTAGTCGGCCATAGGCGATATTTCGTCTTTGCCGACTGAAAATTATCGGGTGGACCTGATCTACTGCTTCCTTCCGATCCCGGTCGGGCACGGCCCTACTGAAACGGAGGCGCTCTGCTTCGCTCCCAGCGACTATGTCTCGGTCGTAGAGGAGCCGCCTATCGACTGTTCTGCAGCCGACGTGGTAGATCAACGGAATCGCCGATCTATCCTGAATCAGCCCTCGACTATCAAGGTATAGGAAAGCCTCGGGCGGGATAAAACCACTCGAACGTGTGCTTTCAAAATATTCATCTTGGGGGTAGTAAGCCCCGAAGATTTGTCCATTAGTTGAGTTCATCGCCCTTGCAATGTGTCCGCGAATGAGCTTAATTAAAAAGTTATCTATCCTGTTTGTATTGGCCCCGTTGTATAGGACCTCGTTGGAATAATAATGTTTGTACTCCGACTCTGGTGTTCTATAAAGACCGAGACAAGCGCGAAGGCACTGTCTCTCGAACACCCGAATCTTTTCCATTAGAGATGGTGCAACGTTGAACCACACAGGGCATCCATAGGCAATCATCGGCCTGATTAGGGCCATGTAGCAAATCACTTTCACCCTGCTATCAAGGCGGCTGCTATAAAACAACCGTCTTGTCAGGGCAAAAGCTCCCCTAGCTCTGGTCAGAGCAGCAGAAATATAGATACTGATCCAACAAGATGCCAAGGGACTTTACTACACTTTTACTCGCCAGTGGATGTCCATGTGGCCCAGCGATCACTAGCTTGCGCCAGTTCTTTCTCGTATCCCTAGAGGCCCCAGACAAAGGGGTTCTAAACAGGATAGTTTCATATTTCTGGAAGTTGATTTTGAGCTTCCAATCATTACAATATTGTTGAATTTTATCGAAATCACGTTGCAAGAGAATTCTGATGACTTTAACTTTTGGACCTGTTCTGTACGCAACTAAATCATCGGCATACGCAATTGCATGAAGTAGACTCCCAATGAGATCGCTGGTGTAAATACTAAAAAGAATCGGCGAGTTCACCGCTCCCTGTTGCAGACCGTTTTTAATATCAAACATTGTGGTAGATGTTACATTGCCACTCTTGACAACAAACTTTCTACCATTAAGCATGTCATAAAGCATATATAGCAGTGGTTTACTTATGTCCCATCTGGTTAGTTTCAGATAT
Source organism: Platycheirus rosarum (assembly GCA_963971375.1). Classification (NCBI taxonomy): domain Eukaryota; kingdom Metazoa; phylum Arthropoda; class Insecta; order Diptera; family Syrphidae; genus Platycheirus; species Platycheirus rosarum. Next base: position 38,058,813 of record OZ020510.1, on the reverse strand, counting down.
AGACCCTCTAACCATACGGTGTCGAAAGCCTTCTCCAAATCAACCAGACAGGCACCTGTGCATTGATTCTTAGCATTGTTCCATTGGACAGCAGATACTAGCTTTGACGCGGCATGAATTGTGTCATGTCCCGCCTTAAAGCCGAACTGGGTGTCTGGAATTATATTTTTGTCCTCGGCCCACTTGGACAGAGCTCTATTGATAACTTTTTCGAATACCTTGCTGATACTCGGAAGAAGACTTATCGACCGGAGATTTGCCGGATTGGAATTGTCCTTTCCCTTTTTGGGGAGAGGATGTACTACAGCTGTCTTCCAACTCACTGGATAATATGCATTATTCAGCGCGTTGTTGAACAGTGTTGTGTATATGTTAATTGCATCCTCAGGGAGATGTCGCAGTACAACATTGGGTATACCATCGACTCCTGCTGACTTCTTTTTCTTTAATGATGCGAAGATCATTTGTAGTTCGACCTTCGAGATGAGCAGGGAACTTGGCCCATTTCGCTCGGCGACGGTGGCATTTGCCAGATTGTCTTCATTGAATCCGGTAAAACCAAGATTCTCAGATCGCAAAGGTTTAGTGTCCTTTACTCCAATATGTGCGTTTCGCCCAAGCATGAAGGGTGGGCTCATCAGTTAGACCGTTCATGCTCTTCTAAAGCCATTTTTTGTTTAAATGCAGAATTTTGACCGTAAAGAATTTTGAAACACAGAATTTTGAAATACAGAAATTTTCCATACAGAATTATGTGTAGGTAACCAGAATTTTGAAATATAGTATTTTGTAAACAGAATTTTGACCATACAGTATTTCGACCCCAACCCCTTCTTGTTTGTGTTTTTAATATTTTTGTTCATATATATTTTTTGAAAAATCGATATTTTGAACAGGTACTTGAACGGGTATTTGATTTTTTTTCTTAAATTTGTTTTTAAATGTAATTAATTTTTGTGCTTAAGTTTGCATTCTTCAATTATTTTTTTTTAATTTTTAAAAAAAGTTGTTAAATAAAAACCGTTTTATTTAAAAGCCGATCCTAAAAAAAAATCACACTTTTTAACATTTTTAAATGAATAAAATGGCGTTTAATTTTTTCCGTTGAAAACTATCTTACGTACTTTTTTCAAACAATGTAAAGCGAGAAAAATCGAACAAAAGCTTTGAAATTCCTTTAGTATTTTTACTTGTGACTTATGGAGAAAATATTTGATGTTGAAAAAACTAAATTAATAAGCAAAGATATCCGTAGTGCTTTAGGATTTTTACACACTCTGCAAAGACAACATCTCACTTCCGATAAAAGCAGATGTTGAATTCAGCTGCGGGTAGATACCATAATTTTTGTAAATTTTCCATTTTATTTGTCACAAAATTAATTTCTGTACCTTCCTGCTCTCCATGTTTATGTGTTTTGTTCGTAGATCAATTATTTGAAAGGTAGGTTGTCAATAGTGTCAAATTTGTAATATAAGCCAGGCTGCTGCGGATGCGTTTTTTGGGAAATCCCATTGCACTGCGGATAGCTTTTCCCAAAAAAAAAAAAAAACACAACTAATATTGCTTGAGATACAACAAAATTTTGGGTCGAGTTAGGTGATCATTGAGATGCCTGAACAAATTCAAGTTCGTCCTTCTCTCTATTTTGGTAGTTTTTTAGAGTTTATTAATATACATGTGAATATAAAATTCAAAATATTGTGTTTTGATTAGTTTTAAAAATATTGATTAAAAAAAAAAAAAAAAAAATCAAAAATTAATTTTAATTAGAAAAATAAAGTTATTCAAAATTATGACATGCAGAATTAATTTGGCTACCTAGATCTTCTCAAATATAAAATTTGACAGAAATCCAAGTAGCCGTTACCGAGAAAGCCAAACAATAAAAAAAACAATTATATGAAAAGTACCGTTAATAAAATTTTCCCCTAAATTTGGTTCTGATCAGATGATAGCAAGTACCAATAAAAAAATTCTCAAAAATTTGATCAAAATCGTTGGAGTCGTTATCGAGATCGTTATTTTTAAGCCTAAGATATAATTTCAATTTCCCCTCTAGGGAATGCCTAAATAATCACACACACCAAATTTGAAAATAATCGCTTAAGCCGTTTAGGCTGCAAGTTTTTTTACCTAATTTTCTTGGTTTAAATAATCTATTTTTTTTTTTAAATCAATAATTGAAAGCAGGCCGGAAGGCATTAGTTTAAGATAAATAATAAATAATTTAGAGCGCATAGGGCCAGTAAGTTAGTTAAGCAAATAGTTAAGCTAGTTTTATTTTAAGATTTTTGTCTAGCAATAAGTTAGTAATAAGTTGAATTAAAATAAAAATGAATAAAAAAAAAAAAAAAAAAAACAGACAATTTCCTACAGTTTTGAAAAAAAAATCACACTTTTTAACATTCGTTAAATAAAATGGCGTTTAAATTATTTACTTCAAAACAATTTAACGTACTTTATTGGAACAATAAAAAGTCACAAAAATCGAACAAATGCTTTCATGTTAACTTTAATTTTCTTAAATTTTATCTTACAATTTAACCGCACATATGATCAAGTACGTGCGATCCAGTCGTGCAATTTATTTTATATAAAAAGAAAGCTATTTTCTTATTATTTTATTTATATCTGAAGGATACTGCGATCCAATTAAGGAAAGTTTACCAGAAATGTGGAAACTAATATGACCAATCCGCGTCAATAGAGTAAAACAAAATATATATACAAAACGGCTACGATAAACAGTATTCCGACCATAGGCTTTGAAATCTGTGATAAGCAGAAACCTTATACGAAACTTTTTACCCAATTTGCTCGAAAATGTCCCTGGTGGTTAAAAAGTTCTTGGATAATCATGTCAACGACCAATGGACGATGGACCATGTAGACGATCTAGTGATGAGCAATTTAGATCACCATTATTATTAATACCCCTAGGACCGTTTGAGATCACTAAAAAGGGCACACATTGAAATTAATGGGTAACGGTGGACGGCCTTACAATTGAGAAAATTGTATTGGATCGTTATTTCATCTCATATTTTTATGTCCAAGATCCTAAAATCTTTTTTAATATTCGCTTGTCATCCGTTAGCGCAGCCACAAGCATTTTAAAATCAAAACTTCAGCAACAAAATTTTTTACACTCTCTTGGTTTCAAAATAATGGAATTCCCAAGTTAAAACAGTCGAAACCGCCATAAACCTCAACTCTGTACTCGTTTTTAGTATTATGGTTATCGTTTTATTATTCAATATACCATGTCATGATATCGTTTCGTTGCGATTATATTTGTTTATCGATATCGATACGATAATCGTTTCTCCCAAACGATACTCGTTTTCTTCAACGACTGCCATTTTGCTTTACGCATGCTTTTTATTTTGATTTAACTGTAATTTTTTTATTTCTGGTTTGCAACATAACAATACAGTGAAGCTAGGTTACCGTGTTTGGAAATACATTATTTCTGAATGTTTGATATTACATTTGACTTAGAGCTTGAAGGATGTACAAAAGCATTACACTGGACCACTAATAATTCATGAAACAAACAAACCAGAAGTTTGCCTGAAGACACCATTTGAAAACAACCATGCTATCAACTAAAATTAGAATGCCATTTGTATAATAACCGACAAGAATAAGAAATTATGTAACCTCATCAAGAAAAGTAGACTTCCACTTGAACGCGCACATAGAAGGCAATAAATTTAAGAATTTGTCTTTCCGGGCACGTAGAATAACTTTGGCTATGTAATCGCTGTTTCTTTGGCCTTAACTAGCAATCGAGGCAAATAAGGTTCTACACCAAGGCAAGAAGACCCTCTTGCCAAAAACTCATTATCTCTTCTATACTTCCATATGGCGCAGAGAAAAATGAGTGCTCCCCACCTACAGAGTAAGATTTTCATTTAAGGAGTTTCTTACTGTCTGTGTTAAAAAAATCAAATATTATTCTCAAAACTAGCTGAAAAAACGCCCAAGAGTAGATTTATTCCTAACATTAATTAAAAAAATTTAAATCCTTTATAAACATTTTGAATTTCCACATCAGGACCTTTGAAGTAATTTTTTAAGAAAAAAAAACCATACTTGAATTCGAATTCCTTCACTTTGACCTAAGACATCCCAAAACTGAACAAATATAAATAAAACCGTTGAAGAATTCTTAAGCATACTCATACTTTGCATCCAGCTTCCACTTTGACCTCCACTTACAACCTCTTTTTAAATCCTTTCAACAAGGACTTCCAGTTTTTTTCTTCTGTAAAGAGCAAAGGTTTTTAACAGTTTTTCGATTTTCAAAGCAGACATCAGACTCACGTTAAGCTTGCGTTAAAAAACCCATCAAGAAATACCTTCCCCCTTCGTAGAATTTGCATTACAACAAAGGTACGCAGTTAAGAATAAACCAAAGCCGCCAAACCTGAATAAATTGTAATTTGCGTACCCAACTACCTACCTCACCACACAAGGATCATATCTATTTCAACAAGCGAATTGAATATCAGACGGTTTTTTGCTTCGTTCTTGCCTCTGCAACCAACAAAAAAACCAAAAAAACAACCGCATTGCCCCGAATTATATTTAAAGATATGTATCTAGATACCCTTTCACACAAAAAAAAGCTGAAAATCATTTAATTATCAAGCGTGGTTAATTGGTTTAAACATTTCGTAACGAAAGGGGAACACACCTCGAATAGATTACACTTCTAACCATAAGCATTGTAAAGCAATAAAAACTTCAAGTGTTTTCTTAAGCTTTCCAATTTTATGTTTTTTTTTTTTGGATAAATTGGTTTTCCCTTTCAATTTTCTATATACACATAGCCAAGCGGGGAGGATATGTAAAAAACTGGACAAATCGTTAAAAAATTCCGGTCTCGTATTGCCCGTACTTTTCATCTTCCGCCCTTTTTTTGAACTTTTTTCCTCGAAAACAATAAAATATAAAGCATAAAAATTCATGGAAGGATTTCGGCTAAATCCGCTAACAACCCTTCGGAGAGCAATTTCATTAAAAAAATAAGGAAAAAAAAGATGGAGGTATTTGTTCAGCAACTTTAGCTTGAGGAGGTTCGTCGACTGCGCTCGTTTTCGGAACGCTGAACATAACAAAATTCCCGGAGAAACAAATGGAACATATAAAATACGACTGAAGGCGAAAAAGCCGTTGAAAGGTGCGGAAAATGTAAGGTAAGCACTAGAACGTGGGGTTGATGAAGAACCACAAGCACAAAAGCTTCCTTCAACAAACCCCAAAATTGTAACGGGGATGTGTCGATTGCTCAACAAGAACAACACGAAGCTGGTGCTGTGCACGTTCGAGGATGACGGCAAACACAACACTCACGTTTCGAGCATTCGAGGAACACTTTACATATATATCCATCACTTGTATGGAACAATAATCCACGCCATGGACAATTGCCCGTGGCACACCGTTGCTGGGTCCCTTCTCCAGTTCATCCTCCGCCTAGTATGTGTGTTTACACATTCGACATATTGCTCAATATCCTCAACCTCCCCCACGCACTGGCAGAATTGAAAACCCTTTGAAACAATAACAGTAAAAGGACGAAGGACACCTCCAGGACTCAGGACTAAGGACAGACAAATAAAAAGCAGGAATATAATTTAAGATTAATATGACAGGTAATCATTCAATTAAATAGCTGATGGGTTGCGAGAGCTGGTACTTGTGCCCTTTGAAGCAGGTCAATCGGCTTCTTACTTCTTATTGTGATGCTTCTCTTGTATTAAATCCATCAATCGGCCGAGACTCCGGCGGCTTTATGACGTTAAGCGCCCACGACCCAAGTTTCCAGTTCGGTTTGCCACTTAAGGTTTTCTCTTTTTCGTCTTCATCATCTTATGGTACATATATACAGACATGGATGCGGATGGTCCATTGCGACTTGGGTTTCCAACGCACCATCTGAGTGTAGGATTTGTGCCACCACACTCACTCTGCTGTGGCTCTTAAGTTTTACCCAGCTGAACCGGCTTAAGACGCAACTTTTGGTCGGCCGGCAAGAAATGGCAGTGTACAGAATGTAGGTAGGTAGGTATCCAATTCCCATTCCTGGCTGATGGAGGGATTTTCATTTATTCATCTTTGTCGTTGTCGTCATCATTGTAAAAGTCCCATCCAGATTACCACAAGAAGAAAACGGAGCAACAAAAAATCCCCCTTTAAAGACGCAAGAAGGCAAAACCGGAACAGAAGTGATTATGCATGCAGAAGAAGTCGGCATAAGGTGACACGACCGAAGACCAGTAAGCAGGGCCGCATTTATGTATGCTTCTGGAAATTTTGGCTGGAAAGTACTTGATAAAAGAGTTGTCAACTTTTTATGTAAAATGGATCAGGCATCTTGGTTATGAGAAGAAATCATAACTTAATTTTCTTCGATCGAAATGGCATAGTCTTACCAAATTCCTTTAACAAGGAACTAACGCCAAAAAGTACTAAGAAGGAGAAGCGAATATTTTTGGATTATGAGTTATTTCGATATTTTTCTTTCACTTTTTTTAAAATTGGATTCAATTTTTTTGTTAAGCATTCAATATGTTTTGAACTATTGGTACTTTCAAAACTAAAAAGGACTGTTATTGAAATAAACAGACAAATTATTCGCTCGTTTTCCTAGGCTGACTTAAGCTGACTTAAGCTTAAGGTAAAGCATTTTCTGAATGGCAATCAAAGCAAAAACAACCAAACTGGCAATTCATCTGTTTGACAGCTAATTGTTTCACAGAGAAAAGTGTGAAACCTATAACTAGCTAGAATGAAAGGGAAATATATTCTGTCATATTTGGATAAGTATTTTCATTTTTTTGGGAACTGTTTTTTGTAAAATGTTTGTTACTTTTTATTCAGTTTTAAGGTAAGCTTAAGTTCACTTAAGTCTGTTATAACTTGGTCTTTTGGTAAGCCATCTACACCACTAGACTTTCATATTTACGATTAACAGTGGTTAGCAAGATCTATCTGTTTCTGAAAAAAACTTATAGAATGTATTTTTTTTAGTTTTTAGTATAATCGATTTGAATATGTTTCATTAATGTTGAGGGAGAAATTGGTTATTATTTCTTAGCTTTAAATTTTGGTTTTGAAGAACACACATTTTTGATTACGTTTCCAAACAATTTGATAAAAATCAGTAATGGCGATATCAAATATATAAAATAGTATTTGGCAATTTAAAATATAATTTATTTATTGAAAATGCAAAAATTAAATATAAAAAGACAACAAAAAATTTTGTCATGCAGAATTAATTTCACAATTATAAAACTTTCCGTTTCCGCGAAAACAACCGTCATGTGAATAAAACCGCTAAAAGACTTTTCCGGTAAATTTGTTTTTGTTAAAATGGTAGCTAATACCTACCAAAAACTCTCACAAATGTTAGTAGTTGTTGCAAACTGGAGCAAAAATTAATAAGGCTAGCTGTTTTCGAAACACAAAGAAAAATATCAACAATAACAATTTAGGAAAATAAATTGCACGACTCATATTGGCGGTCACATTGTAGAATAAAATTTTAGAAAATCAAAGTTAACATCAAAGCATTTATTCGATTTTTTTGGCTTTTGATTGTTTGAATAAAGAACGTTAAATGGTATAGACTGAAATAATTTAAACGCCATTTAATTTCTTTAAAAAATGTTAAAAAGTGTGATTTTTTTTCAAAATCGTAGGAACGTTAAATAAAACGGTTTTTTAACTTTATTTAAAAAATTAAAAAAAATAATTTAAGAATACAAACTTAAGCACAAAAACAACATACATTTAAAAACTAAATTTAAAAAAATTCACCTACTTGTATAATAATATTGATTTTTCAAAAAAAAAAAAAAATTTAATTATTAAAAATACAAAAAAAAGTTTTCGAAAAAAAATTAATGGGAAATTACTTAGGCAACCTACATCTTCTTGCATATGAATTTTGATTGTATTCGGATCACCAGTTTTCGAGAATATCGACAAAAAACGGTCCTATTGGAGGTACCGTTTTTAGCCCACCATATTAATTTTTTTCCCCAATATATAATGCTTGTCTACAGTAAGTCGTACCTACACTGATTTTTTTTATACAAATTCTTGGAGCCATTTTCGATAAAAATAAGGTTTTACATAGCGGTTATGTGACTGGTACCCTTAATTTTTGAGCTAAAAAAATTGAAAAAACTCCTCTGTATAGAATGTCAAAATAACCTTAAGTTCTAAATTTGAAGACGATTGGCCTAACCGTATAAACTACAGTCCTTAAGACAGACAGACGGACATAATTTTGCGAGTAATTCAAATATGTTTCTCTATCATCATAATGTCATGGTTGATTGTTATCTCAATTTTTCTTGCACGAATGCATAACTTGCATTATAGTACCTATAATCGCTAGTAAAACAATGGCAAGATTGGGTTTGAGCCCCACGGTCGTAGGTACTTGCTCTTTTTAAGCCTGATCGCACGTCCCACCAAAGCTATTAAAAACTCAAAACCTTCGTTTCAACGCTCATCGCCAATGACAAACCAACTGTCTATTCTTCGGATACGGAAACCGGCAAAGCTACCGCGTAAGCTTTTTCATCGCTCCTACTCTTTTTTGGAATCTTTCCTAGAAGATGGAAAACAGCATTTGTCCAGCCTGTCCCAAATAAAGGTGACCCCTCCTCCCCCTTTTCCTACCGAACCATAGACTTACGTTCTTTCTCTCTAAGGTCATGGCAACGCTGATTAACCGTCAGCTTAAGGAATATCTCGAAGACCGAAAGCTTCTCCATGATCGTCAGTATGTCTTTCGCAGCGCAGTAATAGTTCCACTGGTGATCTGATACAAACTGGTGTACCCCAGGACTCCGTTCTGTCTCCGACTCTTTTCCTCATTTTAAAAATAACCGTTTGTCTGTTACTTCTAATGCATTTAACTGTTTTACTGACGACTCTTCTCTCAGCTTTTCATATTCTTTCGATGATTCAAGTCCTTCGCCTTCGGACGTGGAATTGCGACGGTACCGTATGTCAAGCTCATTAAGGGGCCAGTTATATGTAGCTATCATTGAAATGCATCATTGAAAAACTTAAAACTGAGTTTTTATATCTTTTCCTTTGATAAGTAACACAAATGATATACCAATCGATAGCGAATCATACGAAGAATTTTTTTCGATAAGAAAAAACCAATTTGCACAAATATTTTTTACTTAAAAATGTATTTATCTGTTTTCTTGATGCAAATTCGTTTTTCTTGTCAGCGATTGTTTTTTGATAGAAAATGGAACAACTCGTTCCACTGATTTGAGTACCAATTTCGTTCAGTTCCAATGACAGATTTGTATCCGAAAAAAAATTTCGTGTGTATTTCAACCAGGAAAATTTTTCCAATGACAGAAAATTTCAATGATTGCTATAACTGATCTTTCAAAAAAATTCCAATGATTTGTTTCAATAATGCTTTTCTGTGATAGCTATAACTGGCCCCTAAACTCCGATTTATACAGCATTATCAAATGGGGTAATAGAAATCGTGTGGAGTATAATGCTTCGAAAACTCCAATGGAACTACCGTACATTTGAAATCGACAAAAATGCAGCTAAGTGTTTTGGGTTTCTCTACCGATGCAAGAATTATTTTTCCCTTTCTGATCTGGCCACAATTTACAAAGTATATAAACACTTTGTAAATTGTGGCCAGACTTGAGTATATAACTTGAGTATATAACTCAGACCTCTGGGCAAGTGCTTCTCAAGCATCGCTACACCTGCTCGATAGAATACAAAACAGAGCGAATATTCACTCGAAGTAGCCATGCAGCCATCGACTGCCCTTAAAAGTTTCTCCCGTAACACTCGTCTCACATGGAATCTTCATCAGTTCATCCTTGAGCCCAATTTCGGTTGTACCGGGAAATATAGGGCTTCTTTTTTTAGCCGAACAACACGAATTTGAAATAGTTTAGCGGGCGGGGTTATCCCTTGCCATTTAAATTAGAAACAAATGTTAGTGGACAACTCCTATCGCTCCCTCCCTAATTTTCCAATGCTCGCGCAATGCGTTTAACATTATAAGGGCAACTAATGTAAATTGTTTAAATACAAAAAAAAAAATTGGAAGGTTCTTTGACAGAAACGCTAAAAATGTACGTAGATAAATGACACGGTCTGTACCAAAACCGCAAAGTTTAACGGTTTAGTAAAATGTAAAAGTGGATTACGCCATCTGACGTCTTAAATAATAATGAATTAATTAAAAAAGTTTAAGAAAATTATAGTTCCGTAGGCCGTCACATCGTCGAATAAAATTAAAAAAAAACAAGGATAGGTATAGGTATACCTAGATATAAGCTATAAGATACATTTAACAATAATTTACTTTTTGAATTACACTATGTAGCTTAATTATATTTGGTCGATCGATAAACTCATGTTAGGGGTATTCATTTAGTTTATTTAGGGTATTATGTACCTACCTACCTACATATAATAAGGTTGGAAGGAAGGTAGGTACTAAAATTAAGATACCTATTCTAACCACTGTGAAGCGACTGGGTATAGACAATATTAGAACTTAACACTGTGGTTGTTTGTATGCAGGTGTACAATTTTGTTTTCTTGATTGAAATTTTTGCATTCAGTAGGTAATCGAGTATTTTTTTTATTTGTTAGTTGGTTTTGCGTGTTTATGTGTATGCTGTATGCTGTTATGATCATGAAATGCTTTAAAATAAATAGCGATAAATAAATAATAATAAAAATAACGAAATTTGCTTTCATTAGACTAGTGGCTAGGGCTCAACCGAACAATATAAAACAAAATTTGGGGGAAAATATTAAACAAATAAAATTTTTATGAAATCAAAAAAAACACTAATCATAACTTTTTTGGAAAAAAATGTTGTAGGCCATCCTATTTCTTTTGCTCTTTTCTATTTTATAATTTTTTCATTTCAAAATTGTTCGACAAGTTTTTTTCAAAAAAATGTTTTTTTTTAACCTTTCCAAAAACGTATTTAAATTTTTTTTGAGTATGTCAATAGATAGATTTTTCATAAAAACACTATTCAGAAAGTTTTATCAAAATCGTAGGAGCCGTTTTCGAGAAAAATAAGTTTTTCGTTAAAAGTTATATGGGAGATACCGTTAGTTTTGGAACTAGAATGCCAATTCGAAAAATAGTCGGGTAGAGTAGGTACTTTAAAATTACTATAAACCAAGTTTGAATCAAATCGGCCCAACCGTTTAGGCTGTAGGAATCGATACGAACAGACAGACAGACAGACGGACACAATTGTCTGACCCACTTTTTTCGACTTCCCTATTATCGTAATGTCATGTTTGATTCTTAGATTTTTTTTACGAATACAGAACTTGCCTTATTGTCCCTTTAAATCGCAAGTAAAAATTGAAGATAATCGCTTAAGCCGTTTAGACTCCAGCTCGTTATACATACTGATATACAGACAGACATACAGTTAATTTTGGCAACTTTTTTAGACTTCTCTATGATTGTAATGTCATGTTTGATTGTTTTAGCAATTTTTTTATATGCAGGAATCCTAAAATTGCTTTATAGTTTCTATAATTGCAAGTAAAAATGAGTGATTTGTTTCAAAATTATTGAAAAAGTCTTAATAAGTAAAATTACAAAAATGGTCAAATTTGAACAAAATGTTAAATGAAATCGGTTCAGCCGTTTACATAAAATTATACAGGTTGACAAATGGACAGACAGTCAGAATTTTGTCATGAGCTCAAATATGTTTTTCTATAATCGTTATGTAATGTTTCTTTTCTTCATTTGTGTGTGTAAGAAATATAATTTTCAAAGGTTGAGTATCTATAACTTTTAAAGCTTAAGTAACGAATCTAGGATATGGTCTGTCCTTTTTTCGATCTCCTATTAAAAGGTTGTAGACTTTACAACTGGAGCCTTTATGTCCATTCCCTTATTAACAAATTCTTATTAAGCCTTTCATAATTGCGATTAACATTGGCCTGGTCAGCCATAATACCCTTTTTAAACAGATAGACTTTCCTCTTTGAGTTAATAATGTCGCGAAACTGTTTACACACTTTATCCAACATCACCCAATCAAATATTTTATTTGGAGTATTTCATTCTCTCCTGAATTTCATTCTTCTTTTATGATTTACCCAATTTTTTTACAACGACAATGTTTTCGTGCAGATTAAATAAGTCGAGCTTACAATCAAGCAATGAGTCCATGACTACTACGATAGAAAATTATAATAGCCTTGGTGACAACATTCAGCCTGTCTATCTTAAAAAAAATATTTTGAACAACTTAAACCCTTAAGCTAGTCGTCCTTTAATTCAACACGTAAGGTTATATTGGCACTCTAAAGAGGACTTTTTCTAATCTATATATTAATACGTGAACATGAATTTTGTCGTATTCTTTTCTCCGTACTTACTTAACGATACTTCGTGATATATTCATCAAATGAAAGGTAATCTGGCTTATATTTGCAGAATGTATTTTTCTTCCATTTTTTTTAGTGTTTCCGGTGTAATGAGTAATTAATGATATGTACGTGTACGCATTTAATATCAAACATTTTAAAAAACTGGGCGATGATTTTGAAAAAAAAAACATAAATTAATTTGTAGTAGATTTTATAAAGTAATTTTTTTCGGATACAATTATTTTACGTAGATACTTTTTTTAATAGTCCAGGAAAATAAGACATTCACTTCGAAAAAATTCTGACGAAGTTAAGAATTTTGGTGAAAAGCTTCATTTTTGTCCTGAACATTTTCTAAAAAAATTGGAGTGGAGCAAATGTTAAAATGGGTACAATTCAGTCGGTCGAACACATTGGCGAGTTTAGTCAAAAAATGTAATAATCAAAAAATTCTACTTAATAAATTTATGATTTCGAGTGGGGAAATATTTTGTATTTATATTTGTAAAAAATTTTTATTAAAAAAAAAAACAAATTTGAGAGTGTTACCCGAAGGTATTAACCTTCCACCAACTTGAAAACACTTGTTTATTTTATTTTATTTCGTAATTATGTCGTAATAATGTCGTTATTATGTCATTTGATAATTTTACCCCCTTTGACCCCCCCCCCACCATAACTTTTTTGCTCCGTTCCGAATTTAGGGTACCTATTTTAAAGGGAATGGTTACTACGTACCAAAGTTCAGCTTTGTCGGAATTTTCTCTTAATAAAGTACTTTTTTGTTAAATTCAAAGGTATTGTTCTTTACAAAAATTACGTGCGATCTTCGTGCAATTTAATTATATAGATATTTCTGCAGACGTTTCAAAATACCAACATGTCTTCCTCTCTGGTAAGCAGAGCTCAAATGCCATTATTATTGTTTTTAGGTGTTTTTAATATTTTTATACTATTATCTGGTAATTTTTTTTTTTAAATAACGATTTTGTCAGTTTTTAATTTAATTTAATGGGCAGGTGCTTCTGTTATACATTTGCGTCTTCTAGATTTAACCTAGAATTGAGCCTTAAAACTGATAGGTACACACTATAAAACGAAAACATTTGTTTTACTTGAACATTGTTATAATGTTTTACATTAAAAGTGCTCCAGCGGATTAGCTCCCCTGAAACAATTTCTCCATAACAATTGCCCCGCTTGAAATGCCCATCAATTTACGCTCCAGTTTTACTTCGGATTTTTCGTGTTTTTTTTTTCAAATGAAGAAGGTATTTCCACGCCAACGCGTTGCTTACAATAAATTATTTTCTTTATTCAGAAAAGAATATAGAACTAACGGATCAGAAATATATTTATTTCATTATTTTTAATATAATTTATTTTTGTTTTCAAAAAAATTTTAATAAACCAGGTACCCAAATTCGCAAAAGTAGGTGGTAATCATAGAAAATTACATTTATCTTATTTTATACTAGCTTCTACCAACGACTTCGTCTGCGTGGACTTCAGATTTACCTTTTTGTATTATTTAAATCAAAACTCGCCAAAGAAAATGAAGCGGTGCATTTTGTCACCAAATCATGCAGTTGTTAGGTCTAGAAGCATATCAAACAAACCTCTAGCAATGAAGTACATATTTCATATTTAAGCCTACAATTTTACGTATCTCCATATTTCTATATCTCAATGTCTCTTTAGATTTCTATATCTCTATATCTTTATATGTCTATATCTCTATATATCTATAGATCTATGTTTCCATAGTTCTATATCTATATATCTCTTTGTCCCTATCTCCATATTTCTGTATCCTAAGTATATACCTAAATCTCTATATCTCTAAATCTTTATGTCTCCACATCTCCATATTTCTTTATAGTATAGTGAATCCTGTAATTCTTTTGTCAACCAAAATTTACAAATTCGTGCAGTCGTTAGGGCATAGAAGCATATACATACATATAACAACCTTCCAGTATTTCACATTTAAGATTCTCCCACAATCCAGCATGTTATACATCTGCCTACCGAATTTCATCCAAATCCGTTAAGCCGTTGAGGCGTGATTAGGGAACAAACATCCAATCATCCAAACAAACAAACATTCACATTTATAATAAAAGTTGGATAGGTGTGTGCATAGCATATATTATTTTATTATATATTAAAGAATCAATAGAATGATAGGTTATTTTTACTTCAGATTATAGGGACTATAAGGCAAGTTTAGGATTCGCGAATATAAAATAAATTAAGGTAACAATCATGACATTACGATCATAAAGAAGTCTTAAAAAGTTAGTGGCAAAAAATGTCAGTCTGCCTGTCTGTCAGCATGTAGTATAACGAGCTGCAACCTAAACGGCTTAAGCGATTATCTTCAAATTTGCCGTGTGGGATTCTTTTGGCATTCCCCAGAGGGGAAATTGAAATTATATTTGTAAGCTTAAGAATAACGGTACATACCATATGACCGTTTAGGAAAAGTTTATTTTTCTCCAACGATTTTGATGAACATTTTTGAGAATTTTTTTGTTGGTATTGGCTATCATTTGATTAGAACTAAATTTACGGGAAAAGTCTTTTAACGGTACCTTTCATATAACTTTTTTTTTCTTTCTCGGTAACGGCTCTTTGGATTTCTGTGAAATTTTATATTTGAGAAGATCTAGGTACCCAAATTAATTCTGCATAACAATTTTTTTTTAATAACTGAGTTTGTTTTCTAATTAAAATTAATTTTTGAATTTTTTCTTGGAAAAATCGATATTTTTGAAACTTATCAAAAACAATTATTTTAAATTTTATAGTCAGATGTATATTAATAAACTCCAAAAAACTGCACTTTTTCAAAACATTAAAAAATAAAAAAAGGATTTTATCAAAATCCGTCCTACAATTTTCCAAATACTTTTTTCATAAATTTGTTATTATACAAGACGTGTGATGGCGTTCTCCATTTTTACTAAAAACCGTTAAGTGTTGTAATTTTGACACTTTTTTAAGTTCAGATAGTGTTGTTTTTCTACTTTAATGTTACTTATTTTATAAATTTTATTTCACGATGTGACGGCAGATATGAGCAAGTACGTGCGATCCAGTCGGGCTATTTATTTAATTTGGAATTTAAAAAAAAGAAGTAAATAATACTTCGATTCTTTGTTTAATCGACAAAGTTATCTAGAAAACCATTAATAAGAACCGTGTCAGGTTATTGCTCTACCTTACTGATGAGCCGAACCACTTTTTACAATATTCATTACAAATAACTTTTTCCAAGGAATCACAATCTAAAATAAGACACTTGATATGTGCCTGTTATATATGTCAAAAGAAGAACTATTCCTTTTGTTGCGTAATTGCTCAACTTGCTTGAAATGAAAAAACATGCTTTTCAAATATCCTGGGACGAATAAAGAAAGAAAAAGGAAATGTTTTATCAGAAATTTCCATTGAATTACGCAAAGAAAATGGGTCATACCAAATCATTAGGGAACACTCCGAATGAATAAACAAATGAATTGCACGACTGGATCGCACGTACTTGCTCATATGTGCGTTCACATTGTTGAATAAAATTTTAGAAAATCAAAGCATTTATTCGATTTTTGTGACTTTTGTTTCTTCGAATGAAGTACGTTCAATTGTATTGAGTGAAATAATTTAAACGCCATTTTGTTTCTTTAAGAAATGTAAAAAAGTGTGATTTTTTTTTTCAAAATTGTAGAAGCGGTTTTTAAATAAAACGGTTTTTTTAACAATTTTTTTTTTAAATAAAAGAAAATAATTCAAAAATATAAACTTAAGCGCAAAAATAACATATATTTAAAAACAAAATTAAAAAAAATCCACACAAAATATTGATTAAAAAAAAAATATATATATATAAATTATTAAAAATACAAAAAAAAAGTTATTGAAAAAAAATTAATGCAAAATTACTAAGGCTACCTACTTGAATATCAATTTTGATAGTAATCGGATCACCAGTTTTCGAGAAACTCAAAATAACCTTAAGTTCTAAATTTCAAGACGATTGGCCTAACCGTTTAGGCTACAGTTCAAAATACATCCGTACAGACAGACAGACAGACAGATAGACAGCCCCACAGACGAACAGAATTTTGCCAGTAACTCAAATATGTTTCTCTATCATCGTAATATCATGTTTGATTGTTATCTCAAAATTTTTAATCTGCACGAATGCATAACTTGCATTATAGTACCTATAATCGCAAGTAAAAATATTATAGCAATTGTACTAAAAACATAAATTAGCGAAATGGGATAAAAACACTATTAATAAGAGAAATAAAAGCAGAATTAGGAGTAAAAATGATACATAGTTTGTCATTCATGAATATATTTGGTTGTAGCTTGATATTTAATGATCCACTATGCTCCATAACCATAATTATTAACAAAGCATCCAGAAAACTTAAAGGCTTTTCTTTTACAAAAATCTTTTCAGCATAATGTTAGGATTTATTTTGACATTTAAAATGAAAAAAAAAATGGACACATCTTAAATATTATTGAATTTATGAAAAAAGTATTTCGAAAATTGTAGGCCGGATTTTGATAAAATCCTGATTTTTATTTTTAGCTTTTTGAAATTTTTTTTTTTGAGATTTTGGTATTAGATTTTTTTAATATTCAACTGATCATAAAATTTAAAAAAAATATTGAATTTAAAAAAAATGCAAAAATTAACTTTAAATACAATTTTCAATATTAAATATTGGTTTATAGAATTAATGTTGCTTTTTAGAAATTCAATGAGATATCACCGATAACGCCAAGAATAAAAAAAAACCGTTGTGCGAAAGGTACCGTTAACAGACTTTCCCCGTAAATTTGGTTTTGATAAAATGATAGCTAATATTTACAAACAAAAATCTCAAAAAATTTCTTCAAAATTGTTGGAGCCGTTTTCGAGAAAAATAAGCTTTTCTTAACGGTTAAATGACAGCTACGGTTTTTTCGGCCTCAAAATAAAATTTCAATTTCCCCTTTGAGGAATGTCAAAATATTTAGGCTGTAGATCAATATGTGTACATACAGACGACAGACAGACAGAAATTTTTTGCAACTAACTTCTTTTGGCTTCTCTATGATCGTAATGTATTGCTTAATTGTTATCTCAATTTTGTACTTGCGATTACTATAATGCAAGTTATGCATTCGCGCAGATTTAAATTTTTGAGAAAACAATGAAACATGACATTACGATGATAGTGAAACATAATTAAGTTACTGGTAAAATGCTGTCTGTCTATACATATGTAATTTGCACTACAACCTGAACGGTAATGCCAATCGTCTTAAAATTTGGAACATAGGAGGGTTTTTTTTATTCGATTTTCTCGTAAATTTACAACAAAAATTGATAGTCAGTAAGATGTAGGTAGCCTAAGTAACTACAATTCAAAATATTTTCTAAACAGTTTTTTTTTTTGTATTTTTAATAATTTCTTATTTTTTTTTTTTGAAAATGGATATTTTCAAAACACGTGAGTGATTTTTTTTAAATCTTATTTTTAAATGAAGATTATTTTTGTGCTAAGGTTTGCATTCTTTAATTATTTTTTTTTAATTCTTTAACAAAAGTTGTTAAATAAAAACCGTTATATTTAAAAACCGTTTCTACGACTTTGAAAAATAAAATTTCACACTGCTTCACATTTTTTATAGAAATGGCATTTAAATTTTTCCGCTGAAAACGAGGAGCGACCTAGCCAAAAGATTAAAATACTATCGTCTCAGATGGCTAGGTGATATATAGCGGTTCCAATCCAGAAGGACGGAATGAAGTGGACCTGAAACCTCAAACGAATTCACCTGCAAAACTGGAGACTAGGGTCCGAGCTGGCTGGAGAAGCTTTTTGGGTATAATTTTACATAGCCATTCATCATTTCATGTTCATGTTCGATTGTTATCTCGATTTTCTAAATATACCAGAATTTTATATATTATATGTAGTTCCTACAAATATGAACTTCAACTGGAACTGTTTCGCCCTTGTTTTCCTATTTCAACGGAAGCGGTCCTGCTGACAAATACTGCTCCATCACCAACCTCCAGTTTCAATGCGACTCCCACTTTTGTTTGCTGTGCGGAGAAAAAAAATGGAAAAAAACTTTTCCACTTTACGTGGTTAGGATTGACTCATTTAAGTGCTGATGATGGCCAGTCGACTATGTACTTCATTCATGAGACTCTAAAAATTTGTAGACAAAAACTTTTGCGTGTATCTGCTCGGCATGGTCGATTCTCGCAAACCGCCACTGCCGTTTCTCTATCATGGCCCGTATTTTTTTTTATTTAAGCGTATCCAAGCATTCTTGGTTGGACAACTGATGTGTTCTCTGCTATTCTCTGATGGAATCTTGAATCTCGGTTGCATTTCGTTGAATCTACCGCAACTCTCTGTATTTGTATAGAATGGTCCATGTCCATGGGTATCTTCGTTTGTCGTATCTTCTATTCCAAATGAAACTTAAAACTCAGAGGAGGAGATCAAAGCTATTTGCCATTTATCATCCATCTTGGCCTCCAGTTCCAGTTTAAATGAATACGTTTATAGATACAACAGAGATATGCGTAAGTGTGGAAGCAAAGCAAGTCTAAGCGATGAGTAATTAAAAGGATATAGAGAGTCCATGCAAATTGCGTGCTGGACATACTTCATAGATACAAAAACAAACACAAATACTGTGGAACAAAGTCAAGACTATGGCAGAGCAAGAGGGACACACACAGTTTGTCCAAATACAGTGTGAAATGAATTAAGAGGGCGTGATGTATCTAGATACATTAGAGATACAAATCCAAACATTAATAAAGTACGCTTCACAAATAGAACTCTGCAATCTCTGTGTATCTAACTGTTTAGTAGCACGCCAGGCTTAATTAAATTTTGGAAAATAATAGATAGATAATAATAATAAATTGTTTTCCAAAGAAATGTTTATTTGGAAGGGGCTAGGGCTTTTGGCATAACTTGGGTTGGGTTTGGGTATGTCCTGGGGGAACGACCGGAATTTAGTTCCTTGATTCACATTCGTTTTCGTATACGAGCGGACGCACAACGCAGAGGACTCTCTTGAATATTTAATTCATGGCTGAAAAGAACATTTCTATAAAACCATTCGGAGCGCAAAACAAGTTCTTGAAGTCGCAGTCGAAGTCGGTTGGGTCTTGGTTTTTGGTTTCGGCTGTCGAGTTTATCATCAAAGTGTAACCGGGCGCATAGCGCTGTGTCCGCATGGGGTAAGTTATAAGAGCTCTTTGCGCTCTTTCGGCAAAAAGATATAAATTCAAACAAAACTGTGAAATAGAACACGACGAATTTTGTATCTGTTTTTGTATTGCTTTGTGCCAAGATGAAACATTAGGTATATATCTAGAGAGGCCAATGTATCCGTCTATGTGCACATAGATACTCTATGTCAAACAATCGTTTGTATATTTTATGCCTTGTGGTTAATTTATGAGCACATAGATGACTTTGCGACTCTGGCTGCCACGGGTAATATGTTTGCAAAGCTATGTAAGCTAGGTATGATGAAACTGCTGAATGTAGGTACACCAAGTCCTGTGCGCTGTGCCATAAGCCATAGCCATCCATAAGATACATTATTTCTCTCTCTTTCTCTGTGTAGATAAATTCAAGCTTTTAATTTAATGAATGCACACGAATGCGTATAATGTGAGGAGAAGAATGGATGATGTTTCTATGGGGCAACATTAACAGCAGGCTTTTAGCTATACGAAAGTACGAATGTGTAATTAAATAGCTCTTTCAAAGAAATAAACTTCAGTGGCGGAGTAAAGTATCTACAGGCGGAATGGCATAGGAAAGGAATATGATAGCAGTCTTGTAAGGAAGTCAAGATGGGGTCCCTTGGGTTGGTGGAAAACATGTGTTTGGCATTGCCCGGAGGGAGGCATAGTATTACATGTAATTCTCAAAAAAAAAAATTCTTTTTGTTGAACAAGATTCACTCTCTTCTGTGTTTAACGTTTTACTTTAAGGATGTACTGGAAGATCAAATAATGCTTTATTGTGATGAATATGTCCTTCAAGAACACTTGAGATGGAAATATACAAAAACAACAACAAAAAAAAAACGAATAAACGAATTATTCACAATATCTTGCAACAATTCAAAGGTGTTCTTGTATGTTCAACTGGGTGGTTGTAGATATATCTAACTCACCTAACGGGTTCTACGTACTTTATTGTTTGATAGTCCTGCCAAGGACAGCTTTATCTCGGCATCATCTGCATCGGCCCACAGCCAGATCATTGAGGTTAAAAACGGGGTAGACGCATGTTGATATTTCAAGAAACCGAATGGACCACCCTTTCACCAAAATAATCCGTCCAGCATCTATATGGTACCTACCTATGGCACATATGATGCTGTGGCGATCTTTGACCCCCACTAAACAATTGCACAGGACATTGCATATATGATTCAAGGGTCCGAAATGGGAATTTGAATTGTTGGATTTGGAAGCTGTTTAGATATAAGGACATTCTGCATGGCTGGAGATACAAGGGTTTATTGTGGAAGTTCTTGGACCATTATTTTATGGCACGTTCTGGTTTTTCAGGCTCGGCTGGGTGTTTGGACAGGGCGGTGGCGTGTTTATAACAAAGGATTTGGGCTTTTGTCTATGTAATCAAAGGCTGTTAGAAATTTCTCTATACCTTTGCCATTCATATCTATATACATATACGTAACTATAATTAAAAAGAAATAACCGTAACAGTCGTGTTTAGTTCTTGTAGAACAGTTAAGCGGCACGCTTCTGCTCTTCTTTTGACCGAATCAGTGACCTATAGTGGCTTTAATTTATTGAGAAAAAAATCTTTAATTTTAAAAAAGGATGCCTTTTTTCTGATATACATATTTTTGTTTTTCGTAAATTTGAAAAGTTTTTAGTTGTGGCTTAAATTACGGATAAAAACTCGGACTGTAGTGTTAATTGGGGTATAATGTGAAACAGGAATTTCAAAAAATATTTCGAAGAAGTTCCTATAATTAAGCAAAATATTAATCAAAACACTTTAAATTGATCACACAATGAGTCAGTTTCAATTATTAAAATTAATTAAAAAAAAAAAAAAAAAAAATTAAAAAATTAAAAAGATTGAAAGCTTACTTGGATGCATTTCGAGACGACCGGCGTCACATCATCAGCATTCACGACTGCAGTGGGAAGAGAAGTCAGCTGTTGGTTCGAAGTCATAACTCATAACTGCTTGCAAATTGGACAAGACGACATAAACGTACATACATAAATAATAAGAGCGTGGATGACTAATGTATACGACTGAACAAATTAGAATTAACGTTCCCATTATCTAAGTTCAGCGCTTCTTTGTCTTTCTGTATGTAGTAAGCTTCATACGCATCAAGTCGGCGAGCATCACTCACCTGCTTTAAAAGTTTAATGTTCTCTTTGCTCGCGCTCACAATTTCGTGTCCGTCAACAATAGAGTGGTGAGCTACAGCAGACTTATTTGGTTGATTTAATTTTATACATTGTATGTGCTCATTATAACGTTCTCTTATGCTACGTTTTGTTTGTCCATAATAAACTTTGCTACATTCGTTGCATTGAATTGCATATATTCCCGATTTATCCAGTTTTTCGATTTTATCTTTTGCCGAACCCAATAAATTACTTAACTTTTTATCACTTCTATAAACTAGTTCTAGTTTATGGTCGTCGAAAACTTTTTTCAATTTATTTGTAATTTTTGGAGCAAAAGTCATAGATACACGTTGGTTCTTTTCTTGGTTCGATACATTCTGTGAAAAGAGGGTGGTGTATTTCCAATTTCTCACTTTTTTGGAGTGCTTATTAATTAATCTATCAACCATGTCTGTTTGATAGCCGTTAATTCGAGCAATTTCTTTAATGCGCTCATACTCTTTTTTATAGTTTGCAACTGAAAGTGGCAAACGGCATAATCTGTGGACCATCGAATGATATGCTGCCATTTTATGCTGGATCGGGCAATACGAATCGTTGGTTATGGTACGCATGGTGCTGGTGGGCTTATGATACACCCCTATTTCAATAAAGCTCCCTAAACGCTGTAACTCAAGATCCAAAAATGGTAATCTTCCATTATTTTCTAGTTCGCACGTAAACTTTATGGATTCAAATTCGCCATTTAAAACATTCAAAGTCTCAAGAACATTTTCCGTTTTAACAATAGCACAAACGTCATCCACATAGCGTACCCAGAACCGTGGAAGTTGATTTTTCTGTTTTAACACCATTTCAAAATTAGCCATAAACAATTCAGCTATTAGTGGACTTAGCGGGTTGCCCATGTTTGTTCCTAGATCCACTTTATAAATTTTTTGTCGGAACTGAAAAAAGTTTTGCTTCATACATAGTTTTGCAGTTTCCAAGTAAAGAAGTTTTTTGTCAGGTTCACAATCGATATTATCCAGATGAATTTTAAGTACTTCCAACGCTTTATCAACTGGAATACTTGGAAATAACGAGCATACGTCAAAACTTACTAATTTTTCATCAGGGTTAAGCTTAAGACCACGTATTTTTTCCACAAACTCAAACGAGTTTTTAACCGATAAACTTTCTAACTGTGGTAATTGTTTTAATTCTTTTACCAACCACTTCGCTATTTTGTATGTTGGTGCATTTACATTAGAAACAATCGGACGCATTTTCTTTCCCTCTTTGTGTGTTTTAGGAAGAGCATATAGTTTTGGCAACGTAGGGTTCGACACCACTAGCATTCTACCGACGCGATCACTGAAAACTTTTTTAATTTTTTGGCGAAGTGCAACCGTCTCGCGTATCATCGTTTGAAGCGGGTTTTTTCTTATTTCAGAATAATTGCACTCAGTTATCAAATCACGCACTCTTTCTTCATAATCAGATTTGTTAATAACAACAACATTATTACTCTTGTCTGCTTTCACATATAAAACATTTTTGTTTTTTAAACTTTTTATCAAATTTGTTTGACTTTTTAAGTCTTCAGATGATTCCTAAAACACACAAAGAGGGAAAGAAAATGCGTCCGATTGTTTCTAATGTAAATGCACCAACATACAAAATAGCGAAGTGGTTGGTAAAAGAATTAAAACAATTACCACAGTTAGAAAGTTTATCGGTTAAAAACTCGTTTGAGTTTGTGGAAAAAATACGTGGTCTTAAGCTTAACCCTGATGAAAAATTAGTAAGTTTTGACGTATGCTCGTTATTTC
Source organism: Platycheirus rosarum (assembly GCA_963971375.1). NCBI lineage: Eukaryota > Metazoa > Arthropoda > Insecta > Diptera > Syrphidae > Platycheirus > Platycheirus rosarum. The sequence goes on along the minus strand of OZ020510.1, from coordinate 38,035,098 downwards.
CAAGTATTCCAGTTGATAAAGCGTTGGAAGTACTTAAAATTCATCTGGATAATATCGATTGTGAACCTGACAAAAAACTTCTTTACTTGGAAACTGCAAAACTATGTATGAAGCAAAACTTTTTTCAGTTCCGACAAAAAATTTATAAAGTGGATCTAGGAACAAACATGGGCAACCCGCTAAGTCCACTAATAGCTGAATTGTTTATGGCTAATTTTGAAATGGTGTTAAAACAGAAAAATCAACTTCCACGGTTCTGGGTACGCTATGTGGATGACGTTTGTGCTATTGTTAAAACGGAAAATGTTCTTGAGACTTTGAATGTTTTAAATGGCGAATTTGAATCCATAAAGTTTACGTGCGAACTAGAAAATAATGGAAGATTACCATTTTTGGATCTTGAGTTACAGCGTTTAGGGAGCTTTATTGAAATAGGGGTGTATCATAAGCCCACCAGCACCATGCGTACCATAACCAACGATTCGTATTGCCCGATCCAGCATAAAATGGCAGCATATCATTCGATGGTCCACAGATTATGCCGTTTGCCACTTTCAGTTGCAAACTATAAAAAAGAGTATGAGCGCATTAAAGAAATTGCTCGAATTAACGGCTATCAAACAGACATGGTTGATAGATTAATTAATAAGCACTCCAAAAAAGTGAGAAATTGGAAATACACCACCCTCTTTTCACAGAATGTATCGAACCAAGAAAAGAACCAACGTGTATCTATGACTTTTGCTCCAAAAATTACAAATAAATTGAAAAAAGTTTTCGACGACCATAAACTAGAACTAGTTTATAGAAGTGATAAAAAGTTAAGTAATTTATTGGGTTCGGCAAAAGATAAAATCGAAAAACTGGATAAATCGGGAATATATGCAATTCAATGCAACGAATGTAGCAAAGTTTATTATGGACAAACAAAACGTAGCATAAGAGAACGTTATAATGAGCACATACAATGTATAAAATTAAATCAACCAAATAAGTCTGCTGTAGCTCACCACTCTATTGTTGACGGACACGAAATTGTGAGCGCGAGCAAAGAGAACATTAAACTTTTAAAGCAGGTGAGTGATGCTCGCCGACTTGATGCGTATGAAGCTTACTACATACAGAAAGACAAAGAAGCGCTGAACTTAGATAATGGGAACGTTAATTCTAATTTGTTCAGTCGTATACATTAGTCATCCACGCTCTTATTATTTATGTATGTACGTTTATGTCGTCTTGTCCAATTTGCAAGCAGTTATGAGTTATGACTTCGAACCAACAGCTGACTTCTCTTCCCACTGCAGTCGTGAATGCTGATGATGTGACGCCGGTCGTCTCGAAATGCATCCAAGTAAGCTTTCAATCTTTTTAATTTTTTAATTTTTTTTTTTTTTTTTTTAATTAATTTTAATAATTGAAACTGACTCATTGTGTGATCAATTTAAAGTGTTTTGATTAATATTTTGCTTAATTATTCATGGATCACACGCCGTTCAACATAATGAATAATCTTTATTCAAATTGTGTATTAAACGCGATGACTAAATCAACGTTGAACAAATACTCTCGACTTAAGTGCAAAGTTGCTGTTTTAATAGAAGACATTTCGTTTCTAAGAGCATGTAAACGACTCAACGTAGTGCCAAATTTTATAAAAATAAAAACCGCGGTTGAAAATAGTCGATCTTGTTTAACTATCCAAAAAGCAAGAAAAATATGGCTCGGTTTAGAAATAAAATATAAATACAAACAATTAGCTGATTTCGAACTTGAATTATATTCGTTGCATTTAGAGCTTACGCGCGGTTTGAGCAACATCGAGTTTTATCAGTGGCTAGAGTTTGACAAACAAGTAATGCATAGAAAATCGGTAACTGTTAATAACAAAAAACTTGCACAAAGTAAAAAACTTTCACATCTGAAAGATAATACACTACCAATAAAGTGTGTCAAACCTGAATTTATAAAAAATTTTGTTATAAATGAATCTGATGAAGTGTTTAATGAACAAGAATTAAATTTGTTGAACAAAGGTCTGAAATTCGCTCCTAAATCGTCAAAAACCCCTTTGTTAGAGACAGTTGTCGACGTTGAAACTATAATTAAGTACAAATTACCATCAGTACAATGCGATATACGTGCTTCTGCTGAAAGAGCGATTGATTCATTGCTCCCAACACATGCATCTGAAGACTTAAAAAGTCAAACAAATTTGATAAAAAGTTTAAAAAACAAAAATGTTTTATATGTGAAAGCAGACAAGAGTAATAATGTTGTTGTTATTAACAAATCTGATTATGAAGAAAGAGTGCGTGATTTGATAACTGAGTGCAATTATTCTGAAATAAGAAAAAACCCGCTTCAAACGATGATACGCGAGACGGTTGCACTTCGCCAAAAAATTAAAAAAGTTTTCAGTGATCGCGTCGGTAGAATGCTAGTGGTGTCGAACCCTACGTTGCCAAAACTATATGCTCTTCCTAAAACACACAAAGAGGGAAAGAAAATGCGTCCGATTGTTTCTAATGTAAATGCACCAACATACAAAATAGCGAAGTGGTTGGTAAAAGAATTAAAACAATTACCACAGTTAGAAAGTTTATCGGTTAAAAACTCGTTTGAGTTTGTGGAAAAAATACGTGGTCTTAAGCTTAACCCTGATGAAAAATTAGTAAGTTTTGACGTATGCTCGTTATTTCCAAGTATTCCAGTTGATAAAGCGTTGGAAGTACTTAAAATTCATCTGGATAATATCGATTGTGAACCTGACAAAAAACTTCTTTACTTGGAAACTGCAAAACTATGTATGAAGCAAAACTTTTTTCAGTTCCGACAAAAAATTTATAAAGTGGATCTAGGAACAAACATGGGCAACCCGCTAAGTCCACTAATAGCTGAATTGTTTATGGCTAATTTTGAAATGGTGTTAAAACAGAAAAATCAACTTCCACGGTTCTGGGTACGCTATGTGGATGACGTTTGTGCTATTGTTAAAACGGAAAATGTTCTTGAGACTTTGAATGTTTTAAATGGCGAATTTGAATCCATAAAGTTTACGTGCGAACTAGAAAATAATGGAAGATTACCATTTTTGGATCTTGAGTTACAGCGTTTAGGGAGCTTTATTGAAATAGGGGTGTATCATAAGCCCACCAGCACCATGCGTACCATAACCAACGATTCGTATTGCCCGATCCAGCATAAAATGGCAGCATATCATTCGATGGTCCACAGATTATGCCGTTTGCCACTTTCAGTTGCAAACTATAAAAAAGAGTATGAGCGCATTAAAGAAATTGCTCGAATTAACGGCTATCAAACAGACATGGTTGATAGATTAATTAATAAGCACTCCAAAAAAGTGAGAAATTGGAAATACACCACCCTCTTTTCACAGAATGTATCGAACCAAGAAAAGAACCAACGTGTATCTATGACTTTTGCTCCAAAAATTACAAATAAATTGAAAAAAGTTTTCGACGACCATAAACTAGAACTAGTTTATAGAAGTGATAAAAAGTTAAGTAATTTATTGGGTTCGGCAAAAGATAAAATCGAAAAACTGGATAAATCGGGAATATATGCAATTCAATGCAACGAATGTAGCAAAGTTTATTATGGACAAACAAAACGTAGCATAAGAGAACGTTATAATGAGCACATACAATGTATAAAATTAAATCAACCAAATAAGTCTGCTGTAGCTCACCACTCTATTGTTGACGGACACGAAATTGTGAGCGCGAGCAAAGAGAACATTAAACTTTTAAAGCAGGTGAGTGATGCTCGCCGACTTGATGCGTATGAAGCTTACTACATACAGAAAGACAAAGAAGCGCTGAACTTAGATAATGGGAACGTTAATTCTAATTTGTTCAGTCGTATACATTAGTCATCCACGCTCTTATTATTTATGTATGTACGTTTATGTCGTCTTGTCCAATTTGCAAGCAGTTATGAGTTATGACTTCGAACCAACAGCTGACTTCTCTTCCCACTGCAGTCGTGAATGCTGATGATGTGACGCCGGTCGTCTCGAAATGCATCCAAGTAAGCTTTCAATCTTTTTAATTTTTTAATTTTTTTTTTTTTTTTTTTTTTTTTTTTTTAATTAATTTTAATAATTGAAACTGACTCATTGTGTGATCAATTTAAAGTGTTTTGATTAATATTTTGCTTAATTATTCATGGATCACACGCCGTTCAACATAATGAATAATCTTTATTCAAATTGTGTAAGTTCCTATAGTTTGCACTGTGGTAATAATGTTTTACGTTATTGCAATATTTTTGAAGAATTTCGGGACCTATAAAAGTGCTTGAGTGTTATTTGGTAATAAAATGTATAGCTTCTGCAATATATCAATGTTCGACATAATTTGTTTTTATTACATTTGGTCAAAACCGTTTAAGCTGATCTCCAGAAGACAACACAAAAAATAGTTCCTTGGAAGGCAACTTCTGAATTTTTCAAAATTTTTTTAACTGCACGTGGTGAAGGGTGCTGTGTTAGTGCCTCAACTGAAGATTGGGTTCCTTTCAAAGGGGCGAAAGGTTGTTCCTTGCAGCTAACGAGAGGGGAAGAATAAGTGTTACCACTAAGGCACTTCTCTCTTTATCCAGGCGGCACCGAAAGAATTCTCCTAGATCATGGATAGATGGGTAGAGTTTCCAGTTGCAATTAGGCTGAACTACCTAGTGAAGACCTTATATGAGCTACTCCACATTTTTCGGATCCCAAGCCTATAATAAGCGTTTTAAAGTTCATTGATTCTATGCAAAAGTAAGTTTTGTTGAAAAGTCTTATAACAGGTATAGAGGTAGATGTACCATTTGTTAGATTCCAAAAAGATTTAAGCTGAAATTCAAGATAGGAGGTAGTTTATTTAATGAAAATAATGTTAAATTGGCAACACTTATATCATTGACAGCTGGCTTGACAGTTGTTGGTTATTTTGAACTTTGCAGTGAATTTTTTCATGTGACTCACGAGGAAGGGTTTGTAAATGATTCAAAAATTATTTTTAAATAAATTGCACGACTGGATCGCACGTACTTGCTCATGTGTGCGGTCACATCGTAGAATAAAATTTAAGAAAATTAAAGTTAAAATCAAAGCATTTATTCGGTGTTTGTGACTTGATTGTTCGAATAAAGTACGTTAAACTGTATTGAGTGAAATAATTTAAACGCCATGTTATTACTTTAAGAAATGTTAAAAAGTTTGATTTTTTTTTAATCTCAGGAGCGGTTTTTAAATAAAAAAGTTTTTTTTAACAACTTTTTTTAAAAAATTAAAAAAAATAATTCAAGAATACAAACTTAAGCACAAAAATAACATACATTTAAAAACTAAATTTAAGAATAATTCATCCACCCGTTTTCAAAATAATGATTTTTCAAAAAAAAAAAAAATTAATTATATAATATACAAAAAAAAAGTTTTCGAAAAAAAAATTAATGCGAAATTACTTAGGCTGCCTACTTGAATATCAATTTTGATAAAAAAAATTAAAAAAATCCTCTTTATAATATCAAAATAACCGTAAGTTCTGAATTTGAACACGATTGGCCCAACCGTTTAGGCTACAGTCCAAAATACATCCGTACAGACAGACAGACAGACAGACGGACCGAATTTTGCCAGTTATTCAAATATGTTTCTCTATCATCGTAATGTCATCTTAGATTGTTATCTCAAATTTTTTTTTGCACGAATGCATAACTTGCATTATAGTACCTATAATCGCAAATAGAAATTGAGATAAAAATCAAACATAGAGTAGTCTAAAAAAGTTAGGGGCAAAATATATTTGTCTTTCTAACTTTCTGCCACTCTGTCAGTCAGTCTGTCTGTATGTATAACGACCTGCAACTTTTACTTAACGGTTATATGGCAGATACTGTTAATGTTTGTGAGCCAAAAAAGTCCTCTGTAGAATGTCAAAATAGCCCAACCGTTCAGACTGTAGTTCAATATACATTCGTACAGACCGACGGATAAATGAACAGACAGAATGATAGACAGACAGACAGACATTTTCTCTCAGGTTTCTCTCTTTTTATTCTTCACAAATGCATAGCTTGCATTATAGTACCTATAATCATAGTAACAAATGGGCACTACTTTTACTTTGTCGTACGTACTAATAACATTGGAAGGCAAGATCTTTGGCAGAAACAAGTAACATTTACGTAGAAAAATAACTCAGTCTGGCCTTATAAAATGTGTTTTTTTAGACGGTTAGTTTTCAATCTGGCAATACTTTTTTCGGAGTTGGTCTTTTTGACAGCTGTCACTTGAATTATGCTCAGTTTGCCATTTCATACTTACTCCTGAACAACGTTTGCAAATCGTGCAAATTTATTACCAAAATAATGCTTCGGTCGCGACGCATCGCACGCTGCGTCCAATTTTCGGTCGAAATAATCGCGCAGCAGAGTCGGTAATTCGAGCAACCATGGGTCGGTTTCGCACCACGTTTACTCTAGTGGATAATCCGCATCCTCAGAGACGCCGTACAGTGCGCACCGAAGACGCTATTGCTGCTGTGGAGCAGAGTATCGAAGAAGACCCGAATGAGTCCACCCGCTATCGCGCGCAACAATTGGAGCTATGGCCATCCACTTTATGGAAGATTTTGCCGATAAATCTTGGTTTGGGGGCTTACAAAATCCAACTCATGCCAGAATTGAAAGCCGAACGATATAATAACGAATTTGCAAAATGTATTTTGAAAATTGGTAGACCGAATTTGATTAAATCCGATTTTTAGAATTAATTAATTAATATTACAAACATCGTAATAATAATAATAATATATTACAAATTAATTTGTCATCTTTTCAAATATAAAATTTTATATAAAAATCCAATAAGGAGTTAGCGAGAAAGTTGAAATTAAAAAAACGTGTTATGAAAGGTACCGTTAGATAATAGACCTTTTCGATAAATTTGGTTGTGATCAAATGATCAAAAATTTTCTCAAAAAATTTCATCAAAAACGTTGGAGCCGTTTCGAAAAATTAGCTTTTCTTTATTGTTATATAGCAGGTGCCGTTTTTTGGCCCTAAAAATTAAATTTCGAAAACCCCTCTGAGGGATGCCAAAAGAATATCACATATCAAATTTGAAGGCAATCACTTAAGGCATACACACAGACATATGTTAGCACTAACTTTTTTAGGCTTCTCCATAATCGTAATGCCATGTTTGATTGTTATCTCAATTTTTTTTATATTTCGACGAATAATAAACTTGCCTAGGACCTATAGAATGGGGAACTTTTATATTGTTTACCTCCTCATCCATCAACTGTCAAAACCAGATCGACCACATCAACGCGAGGCACTGGACCAGTATCATGGATGTCCCAACTTTCCGGTTGATTCGGACCTCATTTTACCCAATGAATGGCGGCGGATATGCCGATCAATGCTCAAGAAGAGATAATACTGTGGAGAAATCGCTATCCGAACAGATTTGGAAAAATTTCCAAAATGCCATCAGAGCGTCTCTGAAGGACCAGTTTGCAAGCTCTAAGGGTAAGAGCCGACGTAAAAAAAGAAACAACGTCTTCTCAGAAGGAGAAAAAAGTAGTATGAGAATCAATCGATTGAGCAAATGTAGAGATGGTTTTTTATATAGCAATGAAGTTTGAAAGTTTCACCAAGAGGTTAAAAAGAAACTCAAAGCTATAGGGCTCGAAGTGAAGCTTGCAAAGACGATCAAGTGAACATCGTAATAGAATCGCAGTCTACCTAAGTATGCTGAGAAAATGGAAAAAGAATGAACTATCATTCTGGAAGAAATAGAACCACAAAGCCTCCCACCCCATCTGGATGAAGTAAACTTAGCTATATTTAAGTTTAAGAACAATAATACCGCCGCGCCGGAGACAATTTTCTTACTAACGAGCTCCTTAAAGCTGCAGACAATGACTTGGTAAGAAGAATGCACCGATTGATAAGCAAGGATATGGTTAAAAGAAGGCATGTCCGAGGAATGGAAAGTGATTTGTGGCATAAGTCCGTTATGGCTTAGTCATTCTCTACTTAAAGTTTAAAAAGGACAGTGAAGTCATTATTCTTACAAGGAACTAGATATTTCTTCTCTAATAAATTGAATATCAATTCACCAGCAGTTCAGCAGATGCAACATGCATGAAATTATACTTAGTAATTAATGTCATACGATTATCTATTAAATATCGTCATTAAATAAACTTTTAAAGTCTTAAAAATTGAATTTTCCAAAAGTAAAACATGCAGTTATCGTACTTTTATGGCAATACAAAATCTTGGTTGAAAAAGTGCATCTCATACAACTCATTCAGATTTGCAGAAAAAAAATAACAGTTCCCTCCATTTCTGCCGACTCACAACAACGTACAAACGCCCAAATCCTTGAAACTCTGAGTCACTTAATCTTTCCCCATAATGAAGCTGTCGTAGTCACTTTTTATTATTATTTTTATTATTATAATCAAATAGTTCGTAAAAATATCCAGAAAAGTACCTCAAACACACGCCAAAAGTAAATAATACAATGGCAGACGCATAAATTGCAAAGGAAATGAGAACTCATAACATAAAACTTACGATTATCTATAGAAACTTTTTTTCTGTATATTTGAATAGTTGCTGACTTGTCGTAAACGGGTAAAAGATATTGAGCATAACTATATTAACCAAACCATAGAGAACCATATTCCTGTCGAGGGTTGTTTTTGTCGAGGTCGCACTGTACACTTGTGCCTATACTTGAGAGTTCTTTTGGTCTGTCACATGCAAAAATTATTTCGGCCTTTTGGTCAACGTGCTGTTATCCACCCCATTTGCTGGTTGCTGGATTTTTTTTGTGCAAAATCAACCCCTTTTCTGAGCCATTTTTATCTCGAATGTCCTGTTTGTATGATATTTTACTATTTCGTCCACCCTTGTAACATCAGCCCACCCTGTGAGTGAATACTATAAACTCCATTTTAGTTTTTTTTTTGTAATTTATTAAAACTTATAGGAAGTCGTTGTAAAGAATTTTTTTTTGTTGTTTTCGAGAAAATTAGATTTGTTTTTAGTGTTTTAGATGAGGGTAGTTTTGTTACCTTGTAATGGTTAAAAAAGTACTTCTAGAACGTTCTGTGATGCCATACTATCGAGAACTTATAGTAGTAGGTTATAATTCTGCTTAAATTTTGTAATTTTTCTATTAATTTATGTGCGTTAGAGACAAAAATCAAGGAACTTTGACAGTTGGAATGATAAGTAGGTAATAAACCTACTTTTAAATTGAATTAGAAAGTTGATTAATATTCGCCTACGCCTACGCTTTTTGTTTTTGCCGTTTATTTTTATTTTCATTTCTTAAATATTTTCAAAGATATATTTCTTTAAAAACACAAAAAAATCTTAACATTCTTATTACATGTCACGCTTCAGTTCGCAGGCTTTATAGAAGCTCGAAATAAATTGGAAAACTATCACTCTCTTTTCTTCGGAAATTTTTGTTATTTTTTTTTAATTTTGCATTAACTTAAGGATTTTTTCTTCGATTGTTCTTGTTTTTTTGTCTGCCTACACCGGGAAAATAAAACGTTATAGTTTGAATTTGAAATGGAAGCTTTTATAAGACTTGTTACTTGCAAGTTTGCACAAAGTTCTGTTAAAAAGAAATGCTTTGCTGTAGAAATATAATCTCTTTTTAATTGTGATTTAAGGGGACTAAAAAGCAAGTTATGAATTCATAAACAAAAATCTAACAATCAGACATGACATTACGATGATGGAGAACGTATTTAAGTTAATGGCTAAATTTTATCTGTCTGTCTGTCTGTTCGTCTGTACGGATGTATATTGAACTGCAGCCTAAACGGTTTGGCCAATCGTCTTCAAATTTAGAACATAAAGTTATTTTGACATTCTACGAGGACTTTTTTAATTTTTTTAGTCGTTTTTTTCTTCGACTTTCTCCAAAACTGGTAATCCGATTTCAATCAAAATTGATATTCAAGAAGATGTTAATGTAATTTTAACTTAAAATATTTTCGGAATTTTTGTTTTTTGTATTTTAAATAATTTTCATATTTTTTTTCTTCAAAATCAATATTTTGAAAACGTGAAAATGGTTTTTTTTTTTAAATTTAGTTTTTAAATGAAGATTATTTTTTTGCTTAAGTTTGCATTCTTAAATTATTATTTTTTTCAATTTTGGAAAACCACATGATTAAAAACAAGTCCACACTTTTTCACATTTTTTAAAGAAACAAAATGGGGTTTAAATTTTTCTGCTGAAAACTATTTCACGTACTTTTTCAAACAATCAAAAGTCAGAAAAATCGAATAAAAACTTTGAAGTTCCCTTAATATTTTTCAAATTTTATTCCAAGCTGTGACCGCTTATAAGAGCAAGTACGTGCGATCCAGACGTGCAATTTATCTTACACGAGTATCCCAAAAGTCACGAGCTTCAAGGGTTTTTTTAAGGGGGTTTCTTAAGTTAAAAACACAAGAAAGCTTTTGAACAATTTCAGTTTATATAAGTCCTTAGTTCTTGATATACTACATATTTTGTAATTAAGAAATAAAAAATAAAATAAAAAAATTAATAAGTCAAAGAAATAAACGGATGTCATCTTATTTGAAGTAAAAAAAATATCTTTTAAGTTATAAACATTATTTGCTTTTTTCTATAAAAAAAATACTTATTTTTTTGTTTGCTTAGGTACCTTTTCCGGAAGAGTAACGAACAAATAGTTTCCCTTGGCAATTCCATGTTTTAGGCTTGAATTTTGCTGATTTTCAAATGCAAATGGCATACCCAAAGTAAATCGAATCGACATAGAAATATATATTTGCATGATGAATTCCCAAAAGAGAGGGGTTGAAATTTAACGTCCCGTTTGAGGATAAGCAATTTTATTTTTAATGTAAATTTATGGAAGGTATACCTTTGTTAGTGTTCTACAAGGAGTCTACACTACCAGTGGTATATATAGATTGGACACGAAAAAGTGGGTTTAACAGTGATTTGGTTTTATTCTAATTGAGAGGACGGAAGGACTTCAGGCTTTAAAGTACTAACTTGTACTAGTATATTGCCTTTAAGAAAAATTTCTGTTCGAATTTTCCTTCATACAGAATTAATAAATTCCATTCAGTGCGCATAAGAGCATTCAATTCAAGTACATTAATGTACAAGTAGGAATGTGGTAGAATAGAAATAGATGGACTACAGATTGTCACGAAATAATTCTAGAAGCCTAGAGTATCTATGTCAAGTGTTTTGTGTTAAAGAGGTTATACCTGTAACGGACATCAAATTCAAAAGAAAACCATGTCAAGACGTATGTTTAAAATTGATTCATTGTGTACCTAACTACCTATAAGTAAATTACGAATTTGATATTTCTGGTGGCAAATGTTTTTACATAATTTGTTTCATTTGTGCCATTTGTAGTCCATTGAGTTGTTTAATAAATTGCACGACTGGATCGCACGTACATGCTCATGTGTGCAGTCACATTGTAGAATAAAATTTAAGAAAATTAAAGTTGAAATCAAAGCATTTATTCAATTTTTGTAACTTATTCGAATAAAGTACGTTAATTTGTATTGAGTGAAATAATTTAAACGCCATTTTATTTCTTTAAGACATGTTAAAAAGTATGAATTTTTTTTCAAAATCGTAGGAACGGTTTTTAAATAAAATGTTTTTTTTAACAACTTTTTCTAAAAAATTTAAAAAAATTATTTAAGAATACAAACTTAAGCACAAAAATGATATACATATAAAAATAAAATTAAAAAAAATATTCAAAATACAAATAAAGTTTTAGAAAAAAAAAATTAATGCAAAATTACTAAGGCTACCTACATCTTCTTGAATATCAATTTTGATAGTAATCGGATGACCAGTTTTCGAGAAAATCGAAGAAAAAAAACCCGGTCCGATGGGATGTACCGTTTTTGCCCACCATATTAAATTTTTTGTTCACCAAAATATAATATTTACCTTCACTGATACACTGATTTTTTTTTATAAAAATTCTTGGAGCCGTTTTCGAGAAAAATAAGCTGTTACATAACGGTTATATGACAGGTAGGTACCGTTAATTTTTGAGCAAAAAAAAAATTATATTTGTAGGCCTAAAAATGACGGTACCTGACATATGACCGTTTAGGAAAACGGTTCCAATGATTTTGATGATAATTTTTGAGAATTTTTTGTTGGTATTTGATCAGAACCAAATTTACGGGTAAAGTCTATTAACGGTATCTTTCAAATAACGATTTTTTTAATTTTTGGCTCTCTCGGAAACGGCTCTTTCGTTTTTTTGTTTAATTATATATTTAAGAACATCTAGGTAGCCACATTAATTCTGCATATCAAAATTTTGAATAACTTTTTTCTAATTAAAATTAATTTTTTTTTTGAAAAATCAAATTTTTTTTAAAAACTAATCAAAATAAATTATCTTAAATTTTATAAACATATGTATATTAATAAACTCTAAAAAACTGCATACCAAAATAAAAAAAAAAATTTAAAAACTAAAAATAAAAACAGAATATTATCAAAATCCGTCGTACAATTTTCGAAATCCCTTTTTTATAAATTCAATATTTTACAAGACGTGTGATGGCTACTCCATTCTTACTAAAAAACCGTTAAGTGTTGTGGTTTTGTCACTTGTTTAAGTTCAGATAGTGTTATTTTTCTACGTTAATGTTACATAATATTTAAATTGTATTCGACGATGTGACAATTAGTTTTCAAACTAGTAAGTTTGTTCTCACTGAACAGTAGAACAAATCTTTTTGACATCACATCATTCATACTTATTTTAATTATAGGAGCCAAAATTCGGACAGTGTCAACTTCCAATGAATTAAATGATCTGTCAGATTCTATTCAAAGAATAGTTGCCCATTATTTACACACTGAAATCGGTGTTACGGGGTAACGTAACGGGTCAAGCAACACCCGAAAGAAGGCTTGATAAGATTTTTGCTGACCTGAACCCATAAATCAGCTCATTTATGAGCCCATCCGAATTCCTGACCTTACAGGCCAAAATGCTAATACTCTAGTCTGTCTGTCTCCATCGTTTCCGTACCAATCCCTTTTATTGAAAATTATTGCATTTTTACTCGATGTTATTATTTTTTCGTTGGATCAGTAATTAATTTTCGAACGGCTCAATACAAGTTGTGTTGGAAGGATTTAAGTGTGATGTTCACAAAATAAATGATGGTGTACCTCAGGGCTCTGTCTTGCACCTAACTCTGTTTATTATGTATATCGACGACTTATTATCTGAAACAACTAAATAACTAATAAATTGTTTTGCTGACGACAGCGTCTCAGCTTTTGATATTTGTTTCCAGAATCTCATCCATGTTTTTCGGAAGTTTTACCTGAACGGCAGCATATGATTATCTCATTATATCTCGATCTTTTCAGTATTGTTCAATGGGAACTTAATAATCTGAAATTTATTGCTTGGAAAACTCATTGCTGTCTTCTGTCGTTAAAGCATAATATACTTGTCACTTTACTTGAATGGCTCTTGCATCACTGACACCGAACAACTTTGCGTTTTGGATATGCGTAAAGAAATCCACATCTTTATGGAAAGAAAACATAAATTTGTGGTTACCAAACATTTTGGGAAATGTTAAGGTTTTCTAAGATGATGCAGGAAAATATTTCCGGGTTAAATCTACACCAAGGCGTCAATTCACCAAGAGCTTGAGTACAATTCTCATATTTGAGTGTTCTTGTTAGTTACTAACATTTCCTAGACATAGTCCAGAAGATTGCAATGAAAATGATAGGCGAAGTTCCCTTGAATGTGACCGAAATGATTCCTGACTTCTTTCCCTAAAGCTTTTCCTGTAAACAATACTCAAGAGAAATTGTCAATCCATCCCTTAAGAGTTTCCTCAATAATACTCAATTATTAGTAATGCCCATCAATTTTCCATCATGTAAAATACTGTTAAGTATAGAAACTCATTATTAAGCCGCACTACACGAATGTGAAGCGCTTTACTAGAGTTAAATTTTTTTTCAATTACGATTTACTTTCTTTTCACTTAGAGCTATGTTGCCACTTAACTGAAATCAGGGATGCCAGTGCAAATCTGGGATATCAAGATAAATCCCGGCATTTGCCTATTGATTTTTGATGTTTTGAAATGCGATATTTCGCTGAAATCTCTTTGGTGTAATGCTTGTTTGACTAATCGAATAAATCTTGTCCAGTAAAAAGAGTTGTAACAGAAGTTTGTGTGAACAACGTTTCGATATCATGAAATCTCTTTATTGAAATTCAACATTTATTTAATTGAGAACTTATTTTCAACTTTAAAATATCAAAAAATAGTTTTTTAATTGATACGGAAATTTTTGAAGGATACTTCTACAACAATGATTCTTTCAATTAGCATTGCCGATTGCGTTTCGTTTCAAATGTGGTATATAGCAAATTATAGCTCAGCTTGCAATGGTACCTCCCAATGGTTTCTTGGCATTTTCTTGAAAACTGTTCTAATGATTTTGATAGAACTTGCATTTACAAACCAGAAACCGGAAATGAAGTTTTGTGACACTTTTCATAATAGCTATAAGTTGTCCATATATTGAAATATCATCTGAAAAGCAATTTTTCGGATATGATCCAAGAACTCAACTGCGTTAAAGGAGCACCTGCCCAAATATGTGGACTAAACTCATGTTTGTCCGAATAAACGCTTTGTATATGGTAGCCAATTTAGACTGCGTGAACATTTCTTTCATCTTCCAAGGAAACCTAAACATCTCGGATCGTTTTGGCGACAAGGAACATGTGATTGTTCCACAGATTGTGGACTATTATGTACTAACAACTGAGAAGTGGACCTTGGACGGTTTCTTAAATTCAAGTGTCACTCATGGAGATTGACATAGTAGGAATATTTCGTACGGTGCCTTTGAATACAAAAAACATGATTGTGAATCTGGACACGAATATGAATAGCTGAGGATACTATCAACTAAGTAAATCAGAAGGTATTTAATCATTTACATCTGACACTATATCGAGTAGGTACAGGTGAAGTTATGACACTTGCTGGCGACGTTAAGTTCACCACAAATTGAGCTGCTAGAAAATCTGCTTCTTCTTGCGAACTGGAAGCAGGAGATTCGTTAAGGACGACTGTTGAATTCGATTACCAAGAAGAATTCCGTACGATTTTGATTTATTTTATAATGTTTATTAGACACAGCGAGGGCGTCAGGAAAACAGGGATTGGTGTAAAAGAAGGTATCTATGCACATTTGTTCCTGAACTTCAAATTGGGAGGGAAAAGCAGAGTTGGGAAAAGCATTCCACATTCGCGTGGTACGGCTAAAGAAAGGCCGGCATAGTATGTTTCGCTAAGGGTTTTCTCTTCAACTGTATTTTAGATTTTACATAGTTGGATGATCTCAGAAGTACATAGGAGATTTTGTTTTTCAAAGCCAGTGTTGCCCATTGCAATAAGCAAAGGTGAATTATATTCATTTAGGGAACTTTGGTTTTAGTTGGTCACCTAAATTTGGTTGTTTTGCTCGTGGACCAGCAAAGTCAATAAAAATATATTGTAACAACAACAACTATTTCTAGGTGTTTGTTGTTCTTTTTATTGTGGAATTTTGTTGAATAAAATTTAATTCAAAGGTTTAGTGTCCTTTACTCCAATAGAAGATTAGAAGAGCATGAACGGTCTAACTGATGAGCCCACCGTTCATGCTTGGGCGAAACGCACATATTGGAGTAAAGGACACTAAACCTTTGCATTTCAGAAACATTTAAAACACATTTCAGGAATGTTTCCTTGCTTCTGAAATGTTTTTTGTAATGTTCCTGTAATGTTTATTTAGGTCTGGATGCTTCGCGAAGCCTTTCTGAAATGTTTATGAAATCTTTTTCTTTTTCCCCTTCCGAACGGAAAACTTTCTTAATTTTTCAAGCATTTTAGTCAAGTTGACAGGTTTTTTGTTTTTATTTGTTTGTATTTTGTTCATGATAACAAAATGCGACGCTATAATTGCTACTTTTTTTCATCTTGAAGTACAAAACTGAATACATAAAATGGGAAACAAATAAACATTTCTGAAAATTTCAGAAAACATTTAATGAAATATGTTTTGACATTTTTTGCATTTTGTTTTAAAAATGTGCTCCAATGGATCGTTTTATTGTTGTTTCAAGGAATTTATTGGAATTTCGCAAATTTTATTTTGTTTTGTTTAAAAAGTATTTTAAAATGGTTTTTTGCGTAAACAAATTAACGCCATTTTATTTCTTTAAAAAAGTATGATTAAAAAATGATTTTGTTTTTTTTTTCAAACCCGTGACCTATTTAGTAAAAGGTTTTTGTTTAACGATTTTATTTAAAAATATCAATGGTCCGAACCTAAGCACACTATTAATCGGCAATAAAAAGAAAAAAATTGTAGGACTGGGTCGCACGTATTAATTAATAATTCATTTATGAAAAAAATTATTTCAAAAATTGTAGGACGAACATTGATAAAATCCTGTTTTTATTTTTTAGCTTTTTGTAAAAAAAATCAAGATTTTAATATGCAGTTTCTTAGAATTTATTAGTACACACTTGATCAAAACATTTAAAATATTGTTTTTGATCAGTTTTATAAATATGGAATTTTAAAAAATCAAAAATTTGTTATAACTACAAAAAAAAAAACTATTGAAAATGTTGGTATACACTATAACTATACAGAATAGAATTGGCTACCAATGAACTGTTACCGAGAGAGTCGAAAAAAAACGTTAAATGAAAGGTAACGTTAATAAACGTCAATAAGCACCTAAGGTGGTTCTCTCCCTCCCGCAGCTTCCTTGGATGAACATCCCTTTACTTCTGCAACCCAAGTAAACGAATTACGACTAGAACTAAATAATAAAAAATCCACTGGTATGGATAATATCTCAAATTTTGTGTTGAGAAAATGTCCATATTCTCTTAATGTACGTCTTACAGGCATTTTTAACCACTGTACAAATAATGGCTATTTTCCTAAGATATGGAAAAATGCAAGGTTACTACCAATAGCTAAAACAAAAAAGTCTAAGAACATCAGAGAGTTTCGTCCAATCTCTGTGCTCTCAAACATTGGAAAACTTTTTGAAAGAGTTTTGTTGGGTCATTTAAATGTTTTTTTGTGAACGAACAAATCTGATTCCACACAACCAATTTGGATTTAAAAAAGATCACTCCACAGAGCACGCACTTTTAGTTCTACATGACAAAGTTGTTCAGAATCTAAGGAGGAAAAATACAACAATTGCACTGGATATAGATCTTGAAAAAGCTTTCGATAATATATGGCACAAGGGGCTGATATTTAAACTTTTATCACTAGGAATTCCAGACGGGATTACTCGAATAGTGCAAAGTTTCTTTGAGGATAGATTCACATCTATTTCCATAGGAACAGATTTTTCAGAAAAAAATGCAGTTCATTCAGGTGTAGCTCAAGGATCAATTCTTGGTCCAACGCTTTTTAACATCTACTTGCTTGACTTTCCGTTTGATAGCTTTATGGTAGATGATCCTTGCTGTTTACTGTACGCAGATAATACAACCATTCTATCTAGTGAAATGAAGCCAAGCATTGCACTAAATAAAATTAAAGAGAAATTACCAGATTTAGAAACGTATTTTAGAAAATGGGGTTTTTAAATTAACACTGAGAAGTCTAGTCTTATATGCTTTAGAAACTCTAGTGGTAAGGGTCATTAACTTACAGTTAAGGAAAGTAAAATGCTTACCTTGCAAATTAATGGAATTAATGTCCCCTTAAAAACTGAGATGAAAATACTCGGAGTAAGTCTACATAATAGATTAATTTTTAATAAAAATGTCAGAACAACTCTCTTAAAAGCGAAAATGGTAACAGCTGGTTTGAAACCTATTTTACACTCTACGCATATGCCACAGTCAACAAAGATCCTCATGTACAAAACTCTTGTAAGACCCATTCTTACCTACGGTTTTGGCATCTGGTTTTCAATATCCCCAAATGCAGTGAGAGAACTAGAGAATTTTTAAAGAAAAAAATTTAAGATTTTGCAGTGGTAAGTTCAGAAAACCAAACAAAAAATGGTTTTCAAATGAAATCCTGTACGAAACAACCAAACTAAAACCGCTAATGGTTTATAATGAAAAGATTGGAGCGCATTGAGTCCCACCCTAATCGTTTAGTTAGTTCCTTGTTTGATTACAATAGCAATCACGGTATAGGTGACCACTACTACCTTTCTCCTTTTAACCTTCTACATAGCTCATCGGCTCTCCAATTTAGACCAGATGCAAATAGAAGCCTCCTTGTACCCTTTTACGACAAAGCCATGCAGGGAAATCTTAGAGGATAAATTCGTTCGACTTTAAGTACAAACATAGACCAACGTTAAAGATGCTTTTATCTGCTTTTAATTATATCTTTCATAGTTATATGTGTCATTAAGGAGATTTAAAGCTGCGTTTATGTACTAAATCGTGAAAAAAAATCACTAAGATATTAAAATTTTGCAAATAATGTTAATATTAAATAAAAATTGTATGTTAGATGTATAATCATTTTTTTCAAGCGTAACCTATTTGGTTTCTTTTTTCTGTGTTTGTTTGTATTATTAGCTTTAAGTAATTTTATTAAAAATAAGAGCCCAAAAGAAGCACAGTTGATGATGTATGTCGGGAGCAAGCATACAATATAAGATGGATTTTGCAAACGTATTTTTTTTAATCTAAGCTAAAATTATATTATATATTTTCCTGTTATCAAATTAAGATCAGCCAGACATACCATTATAAAAGTCGACAACTGAAATATCGTATGTAACCAAATCAAATATGTATTTTATTAATTGTCTCAATAAAAATTGAATTGAATTGAATTGTTAATAAATTTCCCCGGCAAATTTGGTTTTGATAGGATGATCTACAAAAATACTCTCAAATTTTTGAATAAGAATCGTTGGACTCTTGTTCGATTAAAATAAGACTTGCCTTAAGCGTTATATGACAGGCACCGTTATTTTTAGCCGTAAACATAAAATTTCAAAAATCCCTCTAAGAATGCTAAAAGACTCAATCAATCGCTTGATTGGTTGAGACTGCAGTTTGTTATACATACAGACGGACACACAGCCAGAAAGACATTTTTTGTATCTAACTCTTTAGACTTCGTTTTGATCATAATGTCATGTTTGATTGTTATCTTATATTTTTATGTTCACTAATTCTATATACTCGCCTTAAAAAGAAAATTTTAAAAAACCAAGTCACTTTTTTTTAAACAAATTGAAAATTTTATGGGGAAAATAATATTTTTCATACAATTTCGTTAAGAACATTATAAATTTAAAACTAATTTTATTTCAATAAAAAAAATATGAGGAATTACAGTAAAACACTAAAAATTTTTTTCCCCATATTTTATAATATTAGTAAAAGGCTTTATCCAATTTAACTGTAAACAACTGCCGGATGTAGTTTTGAATGTTAAGTTGCTGTTGCCTGCGGGCTTGAAGTGGATGTTGAATAGGCACTTAGGTCATACAGATATGACCGCATAACGAATGAGGAAACTAAAAGTGAAGTACTCAAGATTGACTACCCGTTTTGATCCACTTCAAATAAAAAATGTATTCTCAATTTAATGATAACCATTAAAGAGAGGGACGTCACAGCTTTTCATCTAATTATATTGTATTGCCTTAAGGGAAGATATATGTGGCATATTAGAGAAGTTTTGTGTGAACTTGGAAGGGGCAGCTTCTACATAAATATAAATCAGTTTTAATTAAACTAAATGATTTTATAGTGTTAACAGTCAACACTCAATTCCATATCTTTATTCCTACTCTTATTTGCCTTGAAGTTGTTATTATTCAAAAAACAAATTTTCCAACAACATCAAAAGGCGAATAAATTGTTCGAAGACTGATTTAATTATTTAAATTCGATGTTATCTTTGATTTCAGATAACCCTTACCTCTAAATAAAACACAGAGGTACCAGTAGATATTTTATCTCCACAACCACATGTTAATAATAGGGTACAGATATTGGGTTGGTTTGTAGGTAGGTATACGATTTATCTTACTTCGTTTCGTCTTGTATATTCGTATCTTCTTCTCAAAACTATCGATTATATTAAAGTGGCCAATCGAAATCGAAACCTATTATTATCTACATCCAGAAGGTCTTTCTACAACAAAATATTAGGTACATACAGCACATGCATCCAAAATCTGTTGGTTAATTATATGTACGGACGTCCTATATACAAAGATACAGACATCTACAAACAAGCAAAAGCCTTTAGATGGAACTTCGACCCCCAGTGTAGAGAAAGATAGTCCTATGGTTTCTAGGAAATTCTCGAAACACAATTACGTGTACTCAAAGAATGTTATATTGTAACGCCTTTTATGTATCTGCAACATAAAAGTATCTACAGCATGTCCTTCGGCGTTTTAATCTATTTTTTGAATCGTATTAAACTTTTTTTTTGTTTATTTTTTCTTTTGTTATGTTGTTTTTGTTTTTAAACGGAAATTCTTACAGGCTAATGGTTCCTTATATTTATTGTCACTTTCAGTCCGATAACATTGCAAGGAACCCAAAAACAAGAGGATGAACCTATGGCATAATCATTTTCATTGTTGCACAGCGGGTGACGTCCCATATTAGGTTTCCAGATCAGTCATTCACTGCTGTGCGTTTAGCATTGAATGTCTTCTGCCTGCTTTAACAGAAGTATATAAATATAAAAATGTTTATCCTTGGTTGAGTTTCAACAGCACGGTAGGTTTTTTTTTTTTTTTTTTTGAATTTATGGTGATCTCGGTGACAGAGACTTGGAATACGATGATAGGCCAAACCACTTTGACTATGCCGATGATATATATTCTGTTTAAACAAAAACGAAATTTCAGAATTTTTTTACATTTTATTTTTACTGAGGGTTAAGTTGAAGTTTAAAAAAATTACTTTTGACTCAGCGAATGCATCCAAAGATTTTTTCTTAACAAAAAAACCAGTTGTGCGTGTTCCTAAATCACGCGGCACTCTTTTATATTAGACCCTAAGGATTAAGTCGTCGTTTCTCCTGCGATCATGACTGATGAATCTGTCTTATTTTACTGCTTCACCTTAATGAATCACTTGTAAAGGTTGTTAATCCTATGGAAGCAATAAAGCTGGAATACTTATGGAAAGTCTTTTCCTTCCGAATCCATAAAGAGATAAAGATTCTTCTAAAGGAATGAGGTATAAACATAAAAATTAAATAAATCGAGTAATATGTGACGTCATAGTTAATAATTAACTTAAATGTTACAATAAAAGAAATAAGATAATTTTTCTATGAATAAACAGGTTTTTTTCTTCATATAATTTAATATACATTTTTCTCAATTTTAATGTACCTAATTTATTTAATTTAATTTTATTTTATCTTTTCATTTTATTTTTTTTATTTTATGTTGCTTGTTTTATTTTATTTGGTATTTAATTTCATTATTTTTATTTTATTTTAATTTGTTTTATTTTTATTAATTTCTGTTTATTTAATTCTTTTATGTTATTTTGTTTATTTTGTCATAACTTTAGTTTATTTTATTTTATTCTGTTATTTATTTTCATTTCATTTCATTTCATTTTATTATAGTTTATTTTATTTTATTTTTATTTTTATTTGTTTTATTTTATTTTATTTGATTTAATTTAATTTAATTAAATTAAATTTAATTCATTTTAATTTAATTTAATTTATTTATATTATAACTATATTTTCTTTATGTTTATATTATTGTTTTCTTATTTTTGTAACTCAAGAAATAAATTCTGAAACACCCTGTAAAACAATAAAATACAATTTCTACGTTATTCATTCAAAAGTTATTATTTTCGCTATATGGCCAGTTGGCACCAAAGTGGAGTTTAGTCTACAAATCATAATAAACAACGCAAGAACAATGAACTAGACTGGCCAGGAAATAAATGATAAATCACGAGTGAAAATGGGACTAGACTGGCCAAGGAGTGCTAGGAATTCAGACGACAACATTGCGAAGCAATACTTTGGCTGGAATCCTCAGGGTGCCAGTCAGGAGATATGCCCAGTGCTATTATTAATGAATGTTCAAAATAACTCTTTCAACGCCCTCACACACCAAGTGAGTTGTTCCATTGTGGAGAACACTTTAATGTTAAATACTTCCAGGAACTTTCTACAATTTCCGTTCTAGGATTCCTTACTTGATTTGAATCCGAACGTGGTAGTTTTATTCGACATCCGCTAACAAAATTCTATTCTAGTAAGGGATTCTTCCTGCTAAAAAAAAAATTGGACAGGAGTTCATGGTCGCTGTAGCTGTACACTATCTGTATCTGGATTCCTGTGATCCAGGAAGAGTTGAGGTTTTGATCTGATATGCAGCATCCGGGGTATTTATTTTTCGTTTTCGTAAATATTTTATATTGGTAATTAAAAAGCAATTAATTCAAATTGTTTTTAATTTCTAGAAGGATTTATTTACATTTAGAAAATAACAGTGAGAATAGAAATTCAATTCACGAGAGTTTTATTTAATTTAAGCTGTGTCGTGTTTGGCTACAAATATAATTAATGTAGCCTTCAAAGGAACGAGCAATATGCAGAAAGTATTTCTTACTAGCAAACACGTGGTTGCATTGCTTCGTAGTAGCGTTAGGGAAATACACAGGTATTTCCTATTTTCGTAATGTCATGTTCGACTGTTTTCACAATTTCAACTTGCGTATGTACAGATGTTTTGAACTAGGTACACCTACACCACACGGTTAATTTTTGTAGTCTGAAATAAATATAACGATATTTTTCATTGGTTTAGTCGGATTTTCTGGGAACTGGTTAACCGATTTCAATAAAATGGGTCTTCTAATAGGGCCTTCCGAACTTTGACAGTTAATACCGGCCATCTTGTTGAAGCTAGATCTGTTAAATTGGCTGTTATTTATTTAATATGTTTTGCCAATTAACGATGGACGGATATAGCGTTCAAAAACATCTGCAAATCAATTAAATTGATCAAATGATTTCTGTACGGATGTAATTTGAATCATGGTCTGAACGGTTTGGCCAATCGTGTTCAAATTTTTTAGAACATTAGCTTATTTTGACATTCTACAGAGGACTTTTTTTCTTTTTTTTTTTAATTCAAATATTAACGGTACCTGTCATATAACCTTGAAGCAAAAGTTTATTTCTTTCGATTATGTTTTGCCCCGTGTAGTGCCCCGTGGCTTAGTGGTTAGTGTGTCGGACTGCTAAGCGAAGAGCTTGGGTTCAAGTCCCGCTCATAGCCACCATCTTTTCTGGGGTACTGCCTCTTGCGAGGAACTGACAAAACCTCCAAGAGTAAAATTTGTCTCGAAAAAGTGCACCTCATGTAGACCGTTTTTTTCTTCACTTTCTCGGTTAAATAATCGGTTAACCGATTACAATCAAAGTTGATATTCAGGAAGGTGTATGTAGCCAATTTTAAATGCATTCAAATATTTTTTTTTTGAAAATCTATATTTGGAGAATTTGTCGGCGATTTTCTTTTTAATTTTTTTTTTAAATGATGCACATCTATATGCTTTAGTTACCTTTCTTAAATTGTTTTAATTTTTAATAAAAGTTTTTTTAAAAAAACCGTTCCTCTGATTAAAAAAAAAATCACACTTTTTCACATTTTTTTAAATAATAAAAATGGCTTTTAAATTATTCCGTAGAAAACTTTTTTACGTTACTTTTTTTGAATAATGAAATCTTAAAATCGATTAAAATCTTTGAATTCGCTTAATAAAATATTTTAAAATTTATTCGAAGTTCTGAGCGCACATAAAGAAAATATGTGAGATCCAAAAATACTTTTTTTAATGAAATTTTTTTAGAGACATAAAATGTCGCTAATTTTTGCATTCAAAACATTATTTAGTTAAATCAAATCTTAAATTCATAAAAATCAAATAAAGAATTTTAAATACACTTAACAGATTTTTAATTTTATTCCTCGAAGAGGCTGCTGATAAAAGCGAAAAAATGTGCGATTTACGATCCACTCAAACAATTTATTAAAAAAAAGTCGGTTTACGAACAATAATTTTACGTGCTAACGCCATAATAAAACATTGATTGTAGAAACACCAACCCTCTCCTTAAATCCACACACGCACACCTCAATATCTACATCTCCTTTCTTATTTAACAAAACTCCGCCTATTTTGTATTCCTTTTTTGGATTTGTTTTTTTAATTTGAGTGGAATTATTTTGGGAATTCGTGCCTGTTCTTTTTCATGTTCGGCTAGTCCCTGGCGCTTGCCATCGCTTTTGGTTGAAAGAACCACAGTATCGCGGTTAGCATGAGTGATGAGTCTTATCAGCATGAGTCATGTTATTTCGTACGTGTAGCCTGTCATCGATTTATAAGACGTTATCACGTCAAACAAATACAATTTGATTGTTCAGCAAAGTGGTTCAGAAAAGTGACACTTTGGAAATGCACTAAAGCGGAAAAAAATGCTCTTACTGGCATACCCGTCCTTGCGTTGCTTCGCGTTTTCAGCAGTATTTGTAAACAGGATGTAATTTTTTACTGTCTGTTCCATTTTTTCGAATACGTTTGTTAAAAGATAAAATGTATTAAGAAAACCATCGTTAGAGAAATGGTAATGGTAAACTTAGCCTTTAGCGAGTTATATTGCGGTTTATATTGCTACATTCAATTAGTTTGATTATTCATAAATGTTGTTTTCAACAGTTTTTAATTCACGGGATAGTTAACCATTATAATGCGAAACATATGTGAAGACATCATCGCAGCGTATTTCTTAAAGAATGCGAAAGGAGCGGTTGTTACAGAGCAATACATTTTTGTGGCCGAAAATTCAACATATTGGTGTAGCTGACTTGTGGTTTCAACACGATGGCGCTTCATGCGATACAGCTAACGAATCAATCCCTTTATTGAGGGAAACTTTCGATACAAACATTATCTGAAGAAATGGTCCTGTCAATTGGATACCAAGATTTTGTGATTTTTGATTTTGTGTCGACTACTTTCTGTGGTAATATGTGAAGTCTTTTGCTTATTTCGATAAACCAAAAACGATTGAAGCTTTGAAAGCCAACATAACTCTTGTTTTTATAGAAAACCAGCCGATATGCTTGAAAGAGTGGTCGAAAATTGGGCTTACAAAACAGAACATCTGAGAGCTAGTCGTGGTGTCTACATTTGAAGGAAATTAACTTTAAAGTTTAAACATTAAATGCATGAACGAAACTACATAGCAACCTAAATACAGATTTTCCTCAATACATTGACTTTTATGTGTTTTATTAAAAAAACAAAATCAGAAAGTTTTTTTGGATCACCTTATATGCAATCCAATTTGTGTCTTTTTAACTTTAAGAGATAAAGGAAGACAAGAAGTGCGATTTAACGCCTCTAGAATATTTTCTTTGGGGCTATCTTAAGTTATTGGTTTATGCTAACAAGCCAACGACGTTGGAAGAGCTCAGAGCCAACATTGAACGCGAAATAGCGGCCGTTTTGGCCGAAATGTGTGGCCGAGTCATCGAAAACTGAGTCCAACGAATCGACCGCTGCAAACGTGCCCGCGGTGGTCATATTAACCAAGTCGAGTTCCATTCATAAATGTTTTGATTGTACTTCAAGCCGATAGTAAAGTTATTGAAATATCTCAAATGGTTTGCGTTTTATTAAAAAAAAAAAAACTTTTGAAGTCCTTATTCGAAAACCCTTTATTTATTCATACATATTCAAATATGCGAAACCTATTGCACTCAGAGAATACCTTCTCTAATGCCGAACTCACAATGTCCATAATAATGTCAAACAGCGTATTGATCAGAAAATAAAATCATTCCTCCATTCATTTGATACTATTATTGACCACTTAGAATTGGCAATAAACTTCTAGAAATATTTGAAAAGCAATTAGGTAAATATATAGTAATTTCTGCTAACACATCGTCAACTAAATTGCACCTATTTGAAATAATCAAAGAAAATTACTTTTCCCTTTAATCCGCAGACCAATTAAGAAAAGTAGGTTTTCCTTTTCTAACAGCAACAGAACATTCACACAGCTAAAACCTCTTCCACACAATTTTATTTCCTTTAGACCAGTTAAGTCATTGCAATTAACACGCAAGCATAATTCTTGTAATCAGCCATTTATAAGCAACCCGCCAGCCACTTATATGACTTTTAGAGATAATAAATGCAAATCCTGTCATTTCATTCAATGTATAACAAATTATTCCTGGCACGGCATTTCCCTTCCAGGGGGATCCAGGATCTAAAGTCGTCCTGACTATATCTACATACATGTGTGCGCTATGACTTATCAGCCACTGTTGATCCATTCAATTTATTTTTAACAAAAGCCACACTAATTGTCCCAACATTCACACACATATCCTTTTGACAATATTATAAACCTATGAACAAAAAACTTTAAATGTAATTAAAGTCGATGGGTAACGGTATCTCCTGCACATCTAGCCTGTAAAAAAACTGAAATTCATACCTTCTTGCCATCCAAAAACTTCACGCGTTCGAGTCCTTAAAAGGTCAGACGTACAACTAAAAACTTGAATTCGAAAGTTTGAGAGTTCCAAGAAACCAACACATATTTTGAACTCATCAGCATAAGAATGGTCCATGATGCGGTCCTTCGGATGGGATATCTTCGTTATCTCCTACCATCAGTCGTGACCTCATAGGACCTGAGCTAAGGCTGAGGGTAGTTTAAAATTTGTCCAAATAAGCAAACCCAAGAGGCCAATGGTGATCTTATCTTGGAATTTCATTGGTCCATGGCGTAACTCTTTTTTTCTTTTTTTTTTGGAAGCTGACTGCTTGTTCCTGTTTTAAGTAGACTTTCGTATGCAAAATGAAAAGACGCACGTACGGTAGCGGCCCATCACGGTCATGGAGTGTTGCAAGTTGAAGGGTTGAAAAAGTTCAAAGGATGGTCGGTCATGGTCATGGTAGAAAGAGTTTTCATCCCTTCTGCGGACTTAAATTACAAGATGGTTACATTTATAGTCATCTAGTAGGTATATGGGGTCTGCAGTGACTGTTCTTCGTTGAAGAAATTTGGGATTTTATTAGAGAGATTCTGTAGCGAAATTCATTGGCAATCCACAATAAACTTTGTGAATTAAACTAAAAAAATTACACATATTTTTTTTTAAATAAATTTAGTGAAAATTCTCACAAATCAATGGGAAAAATGCCATGATTTCTATCCATGTTCTATGTTCTATGTTTAATTGTTTAGTTAGGCCCCGTTAGTAAATATTTATGTTAAACTTAAGCGCTTATGAGAATAAATATTTAACATATATAAATAAATAATATCATATCCACAAGCGGGCCTAAGTAATTGAAAGAGTCGACACATTAAAACTGAAATGTCAAACATATGTACATAGTTATAGGAAAACCGTATATAGATTAAGACTTTAATATTCAAATGGGACTGTTTTGACTAATAATTATAAGTATGCTTGACTTGTAACTACAAGTAAATTTATTACAAGACTAATGAGACTAATAAAAAACAAGTTTCTGAGAAAATTTGGCTTATCCGCGGTTAGAATTTAGTGCTTGGACAACGGTGCTTAAAACCGTTAAAATGAAATGATCTCAAGCAGTGATGATAGTGGCTACGAAGACAAACGGACACGAGAACCGCGATTTTTTAAAGAGCGAAATAACGTTAATATTATAATCCTACTTATAAATGTGAATGTTTGTATGTTTATATTTTTGGATGTTTGGATGTTTGTTCCACAATCACACTTCAACGCCTTAACGGAATTAGATGAGATTTGGTGGGTAGATGGATAATGCGATGGATTCAAACATAGGCTACTTTGTAACCAGAAATAAGTTACATAAGTGGATCTGTCGTACTTGCTCATATGTGCGGTCCCATCGTCGAATAAAATTTAAATAAAATGCACGACTGGTCGCACGAACTTGCTCTTATGCTAGATAATTGCAGCCACTGCATATGTACATATGTATCTATTAAAATTAAATTTTTTTTCTCAAATTCTCTCATTTTTACGTGCGATTATAGGGACTATAAGGCAAGTTTAGGATTCATCAATATAAACAAAATTGAGCTAACCATCAAACATGACATTACGATCATAGAGAAGTCTAAAAAAGTGATCGACAAAAAATGTCGGTCTGTCTGTCTGTCAGTATGTATAACGAGCTGCAACCTAAACGGCTTAAGCGAATATCTTTAGACTTGGTGTGTGTAATTATTTTGGCATTCCCCAGAGCCGAAATTGAAATTTTATTTTTAAGGCCCAAAAATAACGGTACCTGCCATATGACCGTTTAGGAGAAGCTTATTTTTCTCGAAAATGGCTCCAAAGATTTTTATGAACATTTCTGAGAATTTTGTTGTTAGTATTGGCTATCATATGATTAGAATCAAATTTACGGGAAAAGTCTATTAACGGTACTTTTCATATAACGGTTTTTGTAATTTTTGGCTTTCTCGGTAACGGCTTTTGGATTTCGGCCAAATTTTATATTTAAGAAGACCTAGCTAGCTTAATTTATTCTGCATATTAAAATTTTTATTAACTTTCTTTTCTAATAAAAATTAATTTTTCTAATTTTTTTTTTTTGGAAAATCAATATTTTTAAAACTAATCAAAAAAATTAATTAAAAATTTAAAATCACATTTATATTAATACAATCTAAAAAAATGGCATATAAAAATTAAAAAAAAATTTTTTACAAGCAAGTACGTGCGACCTAGTCGTGCCCATTTTTTAATTAGGTTAAGAGTTTTCTCTATAATCTAAATATGCAATAAAATTTGAAAACTAAATGTTTATCGAGGAAAAAAATATTGAAAATCGTTTGACCAGTTTTCTTAAAAAGTCGTTTTTTTTTAAATTTTTCGAAAAAAATTTTATAATTTTTTTTTTAGAATGTCTGTAGTTTTCATCTGGGAAAATTATTTAAAAAAAAAATTCAATCAACCTGTTTTCAAAATATTTCGAAAACCATTTTTTTTTAAATTCATTGTATATCTATCTATAGTACTTTCAAGATGGGTGTTTCACCTATCGTCTTCTAGTTTCGCTATCTCGTTATTTCTCATTGTAGACTTTATGTCGGGGAGATGAATTCAACACATATGCAATGTTAGAAAGAGACAGAACGGGAAAGATGTATTTAAAGTGTTAGCAGTCACAAGAAACCAAACCATCGACACTTTTTCGTGTTATTTTTAAATCATTTACGTATCGCTGAAAACTGGTATTGAGGGATGACGAAATATTCACACAGGGAAGGAGTGCAAAATGGTTGACATTGCATTAAGCGCCTTAAGGGAAAAGATTTCGATTTTTTTTTGCCAAGGAAAATCTGAAAAATGCAAACAAAAAGATAAAATTAAATTTGTACATACCTTCTCAACATTTTGCAAATTTGTTGAAGGGAGCATTTGCAAAATAAATTTTTGAGTTTATTCATTTTACGCAATAAACGCGACATATTATGTACCATTAACTCAACTAAACAACAATATAATTAAAACCGACAAACAAGACAACACTTTATATAGTCTTTCAATATTGAATTAAAAAAAATAAGGGATCGACCAAAAACTTCTTAATAAAAAAGTCCTTATTACGGGGCCCTATTTTTTAAAAATAAAGTGCTCATGATTTTACTCTGTCATTAGACTAAAAAGAAATAATGAATGTTTTTTCTTATGCAGCTTCACTAGCAATATACATTACTTACACTGTATGTATTTATTTATTTATTCGATAAATTCAAATCTCTTACATAGACTATTTATATTCGTAAGCAGTAAAATGCCGTTTTGAATAAACATCAGCTTTTACTGTTCTTTCCTTCAATTGAAATGTTAATAGGACTACCTACGTTTAAATACAAACAAAAAATCAATTATTTATTACGTTCGAAATTGGACAATATACATTAAAACTGTATACAGTCAAATCGGTATAAGCTACAGAAATAACAAAATTTCTTGAAAAATGCAAAATCCAAAAAAATAATTGCAAAACGCACAATCTTGGTTTTTTACGAAAAATCAAAGGGAAATCCATTAATTGTTGTTTCCCTTACTCTACCAAAACCATATGGTCTAGTGTCACTTTTTGAACCTCTTTCACTCGTACTTATTATTCATTATTCCTGCAAATGCTTGTAATCGTTCTAACTCATACGTTTCTGAAAATATAACATACAACCTACTCTTTCATCATTATATTTCATTCTACTCTCCAAAACCTATACAAATGCATATCAAAAACTATTGCAGCGCTATTACGGCAGTATCTCGCTAAACTAGATGCTGCCTGATGGTAGTACTTTAGATTCCATATAGTTACAATGGAAAATTTAAAAAAATCGAAAGAAAAAGTTTTTGAAAATTTTGAAATGCAATAAATTGAAATCTAAATAACTTCCTGTGTGCAAAATTTTTTTTGGAACATTAGTTTGCGATAAAACCGCATTTGAAAAAACCGGTTCTATGAGAGGTACCGTTACAGAACAAATTTTGAAAAATTCATTCTAACTGAAAGATGACTTGTTGTAAAATAATAGCACCCTGGAGGTTTTATCAAAATCGTTAGAGCCGTTTTTGAGAAAATCAAACTTTTTGTTAAAAATTGTATGGCAGGTATTGTTATTTTTCGACCTAGAGCAAACAATGAAAAACACACCCCGAGATACTACCAAATAAATACTAAATACCAAGTTTGAAGCAAAACGACCCATCCGTTTAGGCTGTAGACGTGCGAACAGACAGACAGACAGACAGACAGACAGACAGACAGACGGATGGAATTTTCAGACCCACTTTGTTAGACTTCTCTATCATCGTAATGGCATGTCTGATTGTTGGTATTTTTTTTGCACAAATCCATAACTTGCCTTATAGTACCTATAAAAGGAAGAAAAAATGCACGGTTCCTCTTGGAAAGGCTTAAATGTGGTATGCAAAAAAGCAGGATTCCTAACTAACTTACCTAACTTACCTGCTTTTAATGAAGAAGAAACATTGGCTTATCACTCGAAGAAGAAAAAACGAGACATGCTAAGATCGCTTAACTGTGAAGTATAGCTGCAGACTTGTAGTTCTACGCAAATATGTTTTACTAGTATGTAGTTATCAGATTTGTAGACTTGTAGCAGTTAAATCGCTACATTTATAATTTAAATCTGTCGGAATTTGCGGAAAAATGTTTATGGAACACAATATTACAACTCCATACTTTATTTCACTTGTAGTTGTACAAGTTTACAATAACAACAATAATAGTTTTATGAAACGAATCCCAGGTGTTAGTCTCTTTCTTGTTTTGGTACAACTCCAAACTTGTACTCCATAACGTCCATACATTTTTAAGCAATTGTTTGTAGGTAAACAGTTTGTTATCGGTAAATAACTTAGATTGGAGTATTTCTGCACATAAGAGCAAGTACGTGCGACCAGTCGTTCAATTTATTTTTGTAAAGTGGCTCTTCGATTTGAGACGAGGATCAAGAGTTATGCCTACTTTCCTTCATTAGCAACGTGTTAATGTGGGTTCGTTTCGAACAATGCACCATGTTGTCCTTGTCCAGCTTTTTATTTTATTAGCCGTCTTCTTGTCTTTTCGGTTGCTGTTTCGATTGTGTGGCATACTGCAAGAATAGCCATATCATCAGCTTATGTTGCTCTCATGACGTCTCTTTCTTGATCTGAGACTATTAAGTATGAATTTACACGAATGTACTATAATAGTTTTCAACAGAGATTAATTTATTTTTTTTTCAGCAGCTAGAACTACGATGAGTAAAAGTCTCACGAATTTTAGATTTCAGATGATTCCTGAAAGTTTTTTTTTGAGGAGTGTGGTACAGTTGACATTGTTGCGAGCTTTTTTTTAGTAGAAGCTTTTTAATTTCTATTGAGACATTACTTTCTATAGAAAATTAATTTCCTGTTTTTTCCAGGCAGCTTCTTGAATGCTTTACATAAATTCTTCTAATTTAAAATTTATTTGGAATAAAACTTCAAGAGTGAACGGTGAACGGTGAATGCTAAATAGAAAATTCATGGACTTGGTTTACCAAAAAATCAAAAAATTGAAAACTGAAAAAAATGCTAATTAAAACTAATGTTGCATTTTATGAAATACTTTATCCCTTAATCAATTGTTTTTTGGGAGCGCAAATAGCGTATATCGTTTATAGTATATTAACTTATAAGTTTCCTAAAATCTAAACAATGCAAACATAAAAAACATCTTCATTACCATACTAAGTAGTATAATGGATAACATATACATATAAGATATAACATAATAACGAATACCAAATTTTCTCCCCAAGGACCTTGAAATTGTGTAAAACAAGGACTATTGGGACTGGTCAACATGTCATGGCGAAACACGAGATAATTTTCAAGGAAAATAATTATTTCCATTTTGACATTATTTTGTCTATAAACCTACACAAAAGCAATGCTTATACTTTATTTAAGGGAATTTCATTAATTAGGCATTAACGTCAGAATCATTTGGTTTAATTGACATTTTGGATTGGAGGCTTTATAGCAGAATAAAATGAGAATTAATTAGATGTTGTGAAGTCCTGCCAGTGGGCTTTTCGTTAATTAAGTATCTTTGAGAAATAATTTTTAGGCAAGAGAAAAAATGATTTTTTTTTTATTACCTGTTGACAATTTTAGAGATTTTATAAAAGCTGCTGCACAGAATATCACTTCCTGGTGGTTCATATTTGTTTAGTATATTTTTTTATGGATTTTATAAAAAAAAATATAAATATATGTACTTACATATAGAAATTAGTTTGTTTCTTTGAGTGTATTAAAAAAAACTCTGTCAGATTATTGCCTCCACTTTCTTAATAAATATGAGCACACAAAGTAAATTAGCAGCATGTGGCGCACTAAACTTTTATTAAATTAAACATGGGCACGACTGTGTCGCACGTACTTGCTCTTATGTGCCTAATTACATTGGAAAGCAAGATCTTTGACAGAAACAAGTAACATGTGCGTTGAAAATAACACAGTTTGCACTTATAAAAAGTATTAAGAACCACAATACTTAACGGTTTCTAGTAAAAAATTCTATAAAAATATCTTATAAAAAATTTATTTCGAAAATTGACCGGTTTTGACAAAATATATTTTTTGTTTTTTTGAATTTTTTTTTTTTTAATTTTGGTATGCAGTTTTTTAGAATATATTAATATACATGTGACTTTTGTATATACACTGCGTATAGTGCTATCATGGAGCATCATTTTTAAGTTCTGAATCAAGTCGCAATTAGGCGCGCTGAAATCGCCAATTGGTGTGAATATAGAATAAGTACAGACAACAAAAGTGTATTAAATACTGGTAAAATATCGGTAAAGGTTCGCGTCCACACTATTTAGAGTTAGTTCCCAATCAACCAGGAAGATGGCCAGACGAAAAATTACCACCATGAGAGTACTATAGAAAATGTATATACAATTATGTGACTATAACATTTTAAATAATTTGTTTTGGTAAGTTTTCAAAATATTGCTTTTCCAAAAAAAAAAAATCCAAATTTTGATACGCAGAATTAATTTAATTATCTAGATTTTCTCAAATATAAAATTGGACGGAAATCCATGGAGCCGTTACCGAAAAAGCCAAAATTAAGAAAAAAACGTTTTATGAAAGGTACCGTTAATAGACTTTTCGCGTAAATTTGGTTCTTATCAGATTATAGCAAATAAAAAAAAATCCCAAAAATGTTCGTCAAAATCGTTGGGGCCGTTTCCGAGAAAAACAAGCTTTTTCTAAACGGTCATATGACAGGTACCATTTTTTTAGGCCTAAAATAAAATTTCAATTGGGGAATGGCAAAGGAATCACACACACCAAATTTGAAGATAATCGCTTAAGCCGTTTAGGCTGCAGCTCGTTTTACATACTGACAGACAGACAGACAGAATGACATTTTTTGTCGATCACTTTTTTAGACTTCACTATGATCGTAATGTCATTCTGCATTTTTATCTCAATTTTTTTATATTCACGAATCCTAGACTTGCTTTATAGTCCTATGATCGCAAGTAAAAATGGGAACGACAGGGTCGTGTAAAATCCTGTTTTTTATTTTTAGTTTTTTTTGGAATTTTATTTTTTAGATATTAGTAAGCATTTTATTAGAGTTTATTATTTTTCAGCTGATCGTAAAATTTTAAATAATAAAAAAAAAATTAGGTAGAATTAGTTTAGGTATATTTTCAAATATAAAATTTTATAAAAATCTAATCAGCCGTTACCGATTAAGTCGAAAATTAAAAAAAAAAACATTACATGAAATGTAGCGTTAATAGACTTTTTCTGTAAATTTGATTCTTATTAAAATACACCGAAAAATTTTCATCAAAATCGCAGGGGCCGTTTTCGATAAGCTTTTCATTAACGTTTATATGGCCTTTATTTTAGGCCCTCAAGAATAAAATTTAAAAAATCCCTTATAGGAATGCCAAAATAACAACACATACCGAATTTGAAGATAATCGCTTAAGCCGTTTAGGTAACAGGTCGTTTTACATACAGACACACAGAGCGACAGAATTACAGACTGACAAACTGAGAGACTGAAAGACTGAAATACTGATAGATTGACAGACTGAGAGACTGACAGACAAAAATCATATTTAAATTTTTTAAACATACTTTTCATTTAGTCTTCAATTTTAAGATAAAGTTTTCACAAAGAAATAAAATAATAATAATAAAAGATAATAGTGACGTCATGAAATTTTGTATCCATCATACCAACATACCTGATATTTCAGTGTATCATTGTATTTCTCTATAAAATATAGTAAAAAATAACACGGTGTTAACACGCCATCTGTTTAAGAGTAGAAGTACGCAACAATAACCCAATGTATGGCGTCAATGTAAAAAAAAAAAAATACATAGATACATCATGGATCGTACGTACATACGTTCTGTCATTTTGCGTGATGTGGTAAGTAAATTTTTCTTTGGCCAATTTGCAAAGTTTTAGTTAATTTATTTTAAAACAATGTGTTCCTTATGTTTCTCGAGTAAATTACATATTGATTAAAACATTTTTTTTTCAAATTCGTTTTGTCGTTCTCGCGTGATGCGCGGTCAGGCGAAACTGTTTCAATTTTATTATGATGTGATGATAAGGAAAGGTATTAAAAATACCCTCATAATGGTTCAAGGTATTCTCGACTGAATCAACTCTTGCACTTCATCTTTTCTACTGCAGCAATGAAGTACCAATCAGAACTTCCCAAATGGTCTGTGAACATGGAAAAAAAATGTATGCGCTCCAACATACCGAAGAAAGTGACCGAATTTGGCTCAACAGCAGCACCGAGTAAGCAAACCAAGTTCAAAGAGTGATATAATAAGGGTATATAAATTCTGCTTTGGCGTTTATGTCGGTATGCCTTTTTAATCGACTTTCTCGTAAACTGGTTAACCGATTACAACCAAAATTGACATTTAGAAAGAAGTAGGTAGCTTTAGCAATTTCAATATAAAATATTTTCGAAAACATTTTTTTTGTATTTTTAATAATTTTTTTAATTTTTTATTTTTTTAAAATCGATATTTTGTTTTTAAATGAAAATTATTTTTGTGCTAAAGTTTGTATTCTCGAATTATTTTTTTTTGAATTTTAACAAAACTTGTTGAATAAAAACCGTTTTATTTTATTATATTTGTGTCGGACTGCTAATCGAAGAGCCTGGGTTCGAGTACCGCTCATAGCTATCTTCTTTTTAGGGGTACTGCCTCTTACGAGGAACTGACAAAATCTTCAAGAGTAAAAATCTGTCTCGAAAAATTGCATTTCATGTAGCCGTTCGGACTCGGCGCTAAATTGCAGGTTCCTTCCATTCTTGCAGATTAACAACACACACACAGGAATGGTTGAGAGAATAAGTCACTAGATCTTGGCTCCTCAAGGAGCTGTAGTACCAATAAATGTACTTATTTTTAAAACGGCGTTTAAATTTTTCCACTGAAAACTCTCAAAAGTCAAACAATCAAAAGTCACAAAAATCGATTAATAAATTTGAAGTGCTTATATTTATCAAATTTTATTCGACGCTGTGACCGCACATATGAGCAAGTACGTACGATCTAGTCATGCAATTTATTTTTCCAGTAAAAGTGGTTTATGACGGCGTTGTTTCATCCAGTTCGAACAAGCAGTTATCTAGTCCCAGTTTATACAATTGAGGAAGGAGAAATTCGCTTAGCATGGTACTGTAAACCACGTTGTTTTTAAGAAAAATATGCGCCTTCGAATTAGATGGAAAATTGTAGGTTCCTGCAAATTAATAACATACATCCAGGAATATAAGTCAATAGACTTTGAAGGAACTTTTGCGCCAATATTTTTTTTTTTAGATGATATTTACATATTCATTCAGATGACAAAATTGCCCCCTTCGTATTCGAGATTCAGGATAGCATGAGCGTAGGCAAAGCGATCAACAGCTAACAGTTGATGCTTCCAGTATACAAAAAAAAAACAGCATTTTCATTGCAATTTGTCAAGTGGTTCTCAAACGTACATATATATTACGAAGATGGTTTTGTTTCTTGCTTCGAAGAAAGGCACTAAATTTTCAACAACAAAAAAAAACATTTTAATCAAAATAAAAAAATTAACAAAAAACCATAAAGTTTGTTTTATCAATTTAATTTTTATTTCAAATAACAACCATTAAATAGATAATAACAGAAATGCATAATTTTCCAAGAGTGCTACCTTCTTAAAACCAATCCATAGTTTGCTCTAAAACCTTCCACACACTTACACAAAATTACATCAATATCGGTAAAGCAGTTTGAGAGTTCTTAACGTCAAACAAAATTGTATCTTATCCTTTCAATAAATATTCGAATTCAATTCATTATACCCAATTTTATCGATGAGATTGATTCAAATTTACATCAAACTTTCTTGCCTAATTTAACATTCAAAATGTTAAGAACTGCGTATCAAAGTATCAAACTTACACCAAAGTATCTCACACTTTACACTCTCAAGGTAAGACATCTTGTAACAAAACAATCTACATCTACATCCTCCCCAATTCTGAAGATTATTTATAAAGTCTGCCATGAATTTGCCATTCAAGTCGATGCAGAAAAGGAATTTAGATTGATTTTTCCACCCCTTTTTTCTACAGAGAAAAATTAAATAAAGCATATTCAGCAATTCAGCATATTCCGAGCCGAACGATTGAAGAAAAATGTAGGTTTATTCTTGAAGATTGTAATTGAGTTTACGGCATGGAAAAGTTTTAAAAGTTTTTTGCATCCTTTTTAAAGGTCCTTTCCAGAAGTGCGTATCTCTGGCTTGTTCTAATAATGTTTCCGGGAACTTAATAGCTTCTCACAAAGAAAGCAAAAAAGGTTCCTTTTTAACCGTTAGTATAGGTATAGAAATATTCGTAATCTTTTGATGGTTTTTGGGACACTTTTTGTTTCCAAAAATTCTCGCCCCTCTTCACTGGTTTTTGGCTGTTCTTTTGTTTCTGGCAATTTTAATATTCACAGCTCTCAATTATCTTCAAATTTCTTTCGTATTTTCTCACCACCACCGCCAGTACTTTGGAGATCTTTTTACGGGTATTCGAAAATCCCTTAAATCTGCGTACATAATAAACAAAAAACAAATGGTTTATCCCAGTATCGCGAAACAGTAGTCTGTCCTTGAAATGTGCTTCCTAAAAAACACTGCAATAAAGCCGTTACTATTGGGAGCCCTCTTTTCCGCTCATTTAACATGAATCGTCAACCCCAAACCTAACAGAGTGCTAATGCAATGTCCCAAATCGGCAGTAAAATCCATTTAAAAAAACACTTTAATCGGAATATTGTCTCCCCGCTTCCCAAAAAAGAAGAAAAAGCAAACCTAAGCACACAAAATTTGTCAACCCGCAAACAGAATAGACCCATGGGATTCGGAATTCAGCCCCAAGAGCTCATTGCTAATCCATTTTTGAAAAAATGGAAAAAAAAAATTCCTCTGCATGTCTACCTATATCCTTGCCACACAATAGATGTTCCTATATATAGAGCTTAATGGTAGGATTTCAATTATCCTAACACCAGCCCCATTCGCCGCGCCCCTCCGCCCCCTGCTGAAGACAGAAAGGACAAAGCAATGCATTTCACATCAATTCAAATGTGAAATAAATCAAAATAAAACATCACGTTTGTCCCTTTAGCCTGCGGTGATTCCAGGATATATAAAAGTAAATGTTTTGGGATGTGTGTTCGACTCCAGTACATGTGAGCGAAAGCCTGAGCCTGAGCGCTGAGAAATCATAGAGGAGTCAGTGAATCGTGATTTGTGTAATGCATAAGGACACTCGAGAAGTCCTGTGGAAAAAAGAGCAATCAACAAGAAGCCAGGAAATAATACACACGGAGGCGAGCGTAGCTTAAGCGATAAATAAATGGCTACCGTCCTCACATCGCAGATCACACGTTAAACCAGCCGCACACATGCAGCATCTCACAGTTAGTTGGAGCTTCAACAATCAAAGGGAATGAATGAAAAAGCACTTCACATCTCGGAGTCAGCAGGAATAGGAGCAGTTCTCTCCATGCTATCATCGCTTACAGGACTTCCAAAGGTATTTCCTTGTCTCGTGTCGGTCGGTCTTCATAGTCGTCGTCGTTGCCGTCTTCTTTGCTTTCACGCCGTCATTATAGATGATGGTGAATGGTTTCTTGCACTATGTTCTCTCACCCTAGTCCAGACACACAACAGTGCCCAGCAGCGTCTCACGAACGAGGCGTCATTCACACAGTTCACCTTGAGTTATTGCTCCATATTTTTGTTTTCATTGGATTCGCTTGGTGTCCTTTTCGTAATACTCTGCTCCGCACGAGGAGCTAAAGCCATCCAATTCCAATTCCAATCCCATTCCTGTATTCACCGAAGACCGAACGACGCTCTCTATGGGATACTTTCAGTTCAGACTTCCACATGAATTGGTGGTGCTGCTGGCGGACGAACGGCGAACAGTGGCAACCAGCCAGCCAACCTGTGTATACTCCAGATTGTCTACTCAATGTATAGGAAAAAGGACCCTTTTTTATGTACCCAAGAGCTGTCACAGGGAATAGGGATAAAGGGACATGACACGTGGGGGGAATCAATCACATAAATTGTTTTGTCGTTTTTGTGCTCGATTCGTCCATGTGC
Organism: Platycheirus rosarum; assembly: GCA_963971375.1. Taxonomy (NCBI): domain Eukaryota; kingdom Metazoa; phylum Arthropoda; class Insecta; order Diptera; family Syrphidae; genus Platycheirus; species Platycheirus rosarum. Next base: position 37,995,693 of record OZ020510.1, on the reverse strand, counting down.
GATGGGTGGGAGTGTGAGGACGACTACACTCTGGATGGATGGTAGTTCCAGGATTTTTTTGTGTACCTTTCTGGTGAATGCTGGCAAAGGAGCCGTGAAATGAAGCCTTTAAGGAGCTCCAATACCGGTCTTTTAATTTATATACTACATTCCTTTTGCAAAGGCAAGCAATTCTTGTGTGTCGGATCTGTCGTGTTGGTAATATGTGCTTTGGGTTTGTTGAAAGTCTTTAACGACAACTTTGGGATCCTTTAAAGTCGACTTTGGCTGGCATGTTCGACATTTTTGTTCTTATCTTTCGCGTGGGGATGTGATGTAGCGATTTCTGGAGAATTGATTGGGTGATTCGTCAGGCTGGCAAATTGAATAGATTCGCCCCATTTGATGAGAAAATTGCTAGGGTTTTAAAGGCGCGTCGTCGTCGTCCGTATCCTTTGGATCCTTTTGCTCCTTAAAATTGCTCTTTAATTAAAACTGTAGCATCAGATACTCCTTGTCCTCTATGGAATGGTATATAGGTAAACCTATTCCTGGTTTGTTATGGGTTTGGTGGAAATCTGTGTTCTTTTGAAATGGAGATTTCTTTGTTGTTCTTTGAGATTGTTTTATCCACGGAGTTGGCTAATTAACGTTGATGTCGCTGGGTTGATACAGCTTTGTCAGCGGGCGATTGGCGCGGACTTGTGTTTTAAGGGAATCGGACATTTCAAAGAAAGCGTATTTAATCACTTCTTGTTTTTGGTTTTCGTAAGCAGCGGCAGAAAAAAAATTGCTTAAGTCCACCGACATGAGTTATATAAAGTTGCTCGTATTTGGTATAAGGACACTCTTTCAAGAAATTTTAAAACATATTTTCAAAAGAACAGATAAATTGCCTTAATTAGGTAACCATTTCATAATTTGTCCTTCCCATTTTTACAAAATGAGCAATTTTAATGAAGCTTTAGGCCGAATCAGGTAGAAATAAAACTCATTTCTTTAAATTGTTAATAAATTAAATTATTGTTAAATTAAATCTTACAATAACATAAAACAATTCTTGTCTAAGAGCACAAATATGAGTTTATTCAATTCAGTATAATTCAATTCAATTCTATTCCATTCAATTCAATTTAATGGTCCATCCCTATTTCTACAGATTCCAAACTATAACTTGTTCTTATACAACTTATGAAAAATCACCACCATCGCATCGTGCTAGACGGCCGACGGTGTCAGATATTCGGGGTCAAAGGGTTGTTTTCTTTTTTTTTTTGGTACAAGGTCTACCCTTAATTATTCCAGGATTTGGGCTTACCTTCATCTCATTTAAAATTCAAAATGGTAAACTTTACAATGGCTCTATTTCTTGTTTCTATGGAAACAAACGGTGATGGACAACCTATAATTAAATAAGGTGGTTGAAGAGTCCTTTTTTCTAACCTTTATCAAAGCAGTGGCATCCCTGTTTTTTCATACTGGAAATCCATCGTTGTTTCACTATAAATCTCGTTAATTTCTTGCCAAAACGCCTTAACTGACTTCGTGCGTTTGGATTGAATTTGAAAGTTTTTTTTTTTTAGTTTTAATCAAATGTATTCTTTCCCTGTTGAAAAGGTAAACTCAAAAAGAAAAGAAAAGAAGGGTAATATGGATGAAGAAAAATAAACACAAACACCTCTGTTCTGTTTGCGTTCCAAATTAAGTTCGTAAAAGAAATTAGTTTTCATTGAATTTTGAAAAACACTGAACTGAATTCATAATTAATTCGTACTGACGTTTTACCATACAAAAATTATAAATGTTTAGTAGTTAAAAAGCATACAAAATACATTGGTCAAATATTTTGAAAAAAAAATACTATAAAGGATTGAGAAGGAATTTTTTTTGTAAACCTGATCTTCTGGAAGGATTACTAGGTTTATCGATGGGCCAACCTTAAGTTAATTTTCTGGATGTGATTTATTCTCTTACTTCATCTAACGACAGGTTTTCTAGTTTTTCTTTTAAATGTAAAGAAAATACTTTTTTTTAAACACCTTCTACTACCATAGATAATATAGTTAATTATACGAACTATAGTATCTACGATTTTATTGTAGGTTTTGGTCAAATAAATTTGAGACCTTCTCCAGATCCCTTTAGGGATATTAATCAATGTTGAAATTAAAGAATAAAAGTTTTCAAAAAATCTAAGTCTTTAAAATTTTACCGTCCCACATTTTTTTATATTTTTTTTTATATAAATGAGTAAAAATGTCTTTATTTTTTAGAATCCAAAATTTCCTGTTTTAATTTTTTTTTTTAAGAATTTTATGACATACTATTTTTACCGCCTAATCTTTAATTTAAATATTAAAATAAATTAATTTCTAATTATTATTTTATAGCATTTTAATTTTAATTTTTCTTTGTTTCAATTTTATTAAAAAATATGCATTATGTAGTACTGTATGTATTTAAAGAAAATCTAAAGGACAATCAAAAATAACAAAACGATGATAATATTCTTTCTCTACAACTTTTTCAAAATATTTAATTAAGAAATTTCAGGAATGATGATTTTTCATATTTATAAATTAAGAACATTTAAGAAAAAAAATTAAAAGCAAATTAATTCAACGCAAAATTACTTTTGCTACCTGAATATCAATTTTGATTATAATGTGTTGACCAGTTTTAAAAATACCAAACAAAAAAACAGCGCAATGCGAGGTACCATTCACATTTTTTTTACTAAAAATTAATTCACACCAGACTGATTTTTTTCATAAAAATAAAAATTGATATTCGATAAGGTAGATGAAGATCGACAGAGAAGATTTAGCATAAAATATTGTTATCATTTTTTGTATTATTTACTAGCAGACCCGGCCAAGCGTTACATAATATATTTTCTGGATCCCAACAACAGCGCTACTTATTGCACCCAAGTATACCTAGAAACAAACAGTTAACCATGTTAACACACACGAATTGATAACGTCATTCAAATTAAATAAAAGTACTTAGGTACAAGGAAAACTTAATTTTCCAATGTCTCCTGCCCAGTGCCATCTATGGAATTTTTTATTATTTTTATTTGAACTTTAAAAAAAAAAAAAAAACAGACCCAACGCCACCTAGGAGTAATTATAGTAGTCTTAATTACTCCTTACAACATCAGCTATCTGCCTGTAAAAGTCCCGTAAAAATCGGTGTATTAATAAGAATTTTTGGGAAACACGACCCCAGCGCCTCCTAGTGGGTATTTCAAATAATCTAAGTTACTTCTTAGAACAATAGTTATCCGTCCTTTGACTGCCGATAAAATCAGTCCATAAATACGATTTTTTTCGAAAAAAAAATCTGACACCAGCGCCATATAGTGAGTAATTAAAATAGCCTGAGTATCAGCTATCTGCCAGTGAAAATCCGTTAAAATCGGTGCACCCGAGAAACAAACTTCTAAACAATCAGAACCCTTTGCCTTATTATAAACATTTAATTTGCAAACAAGAATATTGAATGCATTAATCGAGATAAAAACAATCCCATGCATCAAGTTGGACAATCTGTGTAATAATTGCTTAAATAATAATTATTTGTGTGTTCCTAATTATTTTTTTGTTTTATATTCACACAGCATTTCCATTTCTTTTTATTTTAACAACATTATGTACATTAATTTTAAAGAATATTAAAAACTAAATTGCACGACTGATCGCACGTACTAGCTCTTACGTGCGGTCACAGCTTCGAATAAAATTTGAAAAATATAAAGGGAATTTCAAAGAATATTAAAAACTAAGTTGCACGACTGATCGCACGTACTAGCTCTTACGTGCGGTCACAGCTTCGAATAAAATTTGAAAAATATAAAGGGAATTTCAAAGTTTTCATTCGATTTTTCAGACTTTTGTTTGTTTAAAAAAAGTACGTTATATAGTTTTTTTTTGAAGCAAATCGGCCCATCCGTTTAGGCTGTCGATGTACGAACAGAGAGACAAACAAACAGACGGAATTTCCGGACCCACTTTTTCGACTTCTCTATCATCGTAATGTCATGTTTGTTTGCTGGATTTTTTTTTCTTGCACGAATCCATAACTTGCCATATAGAACCTACAATCGCAAATAAAAATTGCATTTTTGAATTATTTTTTTAATTAAGAAAAGTTGTTAAAAAAACCGGTTTTATTTAAAAACCGTTTCTACGATTTTGAAATTCACACTTTTTCATATTTTTTAAAGAAATAAAATAGCGTTTAAATTATTTCGCTCAATACAATTTTACGTACATACTTTTTTTCAAACAATCAAAAGTCACAAAAATCAAATAAATACTTTGATGTTACCTTCATATTTTTTAAATTTTATTTGACGATGTGACCGCATATATGAGCAAGTATGTGCGATCCAGTCGTGCAATTTATTTTAAAAAAATTAGAAAAACACAAAACGATTTTTATAGTGTCGAAACATTATTTTGTTAGTGGCAAAATTCTGTCTTTCTGTCTGTCCGTCTGTACGTATATATATTAAACTACAGCCTGAATTTTTCAAATTTGGAATATAAGGTTATTTGATATTCTAAGTTTTTTCAATGAAATTGTAAGCCAATATTAATATATTTAAGTAGGTAGCCCGAGTATTTTTGCATTAAATCATGTTCGATGTAAGGTTGTTTAAAATTTTAATAATTTATAAAACAAAATTTTTGTTCAAATAATTATTTTAAAAATGTCTTTAAATATAGAAAAATATTATATTTGTAAATGGTACGAGCAACAAGAAGAGGAAAGCGCTATAGGACAAGAATCGACCCCTAACCCTGAACTGACTACGACGAATTGAAACGTATCGATTCTTCAAAGACACTCAACAAATAATAATTGATTTCCTGAATATTGAAGATATTTTATTGAAAAAAACGGACAGTTAAATATTTTATTAAAACTTCATAAAACACGAAAAAGAGTTATACAATAGCACTATTTTAATACAAAAATTCCTGTTTTCATTATAAATAGATTGAAAGAAAATTGTAGAAGAATTGTAGTAGAATACATGCTAGAATCGAGTCTTATTAAACAGAGTTTTGACCAAAACAAAAGAAAATAACGGTAATGGTTTATTAGATTTCTTACCTTAATTTACCTGTGGTAGCGCAATAACGCGCGCGTGGGCCAACAATCTTCTCCAGCCAGCGAGGTCTCTAACTAGCATTTTCTCAACTTCCGCCTCAATACTCAAAAAAGCGCTACTGACATCACGCTGTGTTCTTCGGATTAGGTCAATATATTCGGCATTGGCGAGTAATTGGATTGAATATAGCAATAGCCAGCTTTGCTTCATCCAGATCGGGTTGACGGAATTGTTGTTCTAATTCGCTCAGATATAATGGTTCGGTCTGCCTGACATCGGAATTCGTTTTGTCATCGCCATTATACAGTCTGCAGAATTGGTTTTTCCATATGTTTTTCTATTGCATCGACTGAGATTCCACCACTACTATCATCTCTTGATCGTCTTTGCAAAATTCAGTTCGAGTTTCTACAGTAGCTTTTTGCTTAAACGAACAGTTCTTCTATCACCAGCTTCCTATTATCCTTTTTTCCGCAAGTAGGTATGGTACTTCTGTTCAGCCCCGCATTTGTTGCTTCCTGTTTAGCTGCATGTACTTGCCGACACTCATCCTCAAACCAGGGGTTCGTTGTTTCGAATCATTTTTACGATACGATTTATTTTTCAAAATATTACTCCATGGCTTTTGAAAAAGGTTTAATATCATGATATGAATAATTTAACTAAAAAAAAAAACATTATAATATTTTCTATCCATTTGCTACGCAATGTTTAGTCCTTTTAAGAAAGGGGATGTGGTCTTGCTACCGAAAATTACTTTTTAATCACCACCAAAACTTTTTTTGAGGGATGTCATTGGGATTTTTCGCAAGCTGTTTGACATAACTTATTGCTTATGTTGACACTCTGAACCAGCGTTATCGCTGAATATTTTTGAAAAGTTCCAAGAAAAATGGAAAAAAATGGGATATTCAAAAATAATTTATGGGTTATCAAATATTTATGAAACTTGAATTCGGAGAACCAAAAATAAAAACAAAAATCAATAAATCATTATGATTGAAGTAAAAAGTACACAATCTATACAAATATTTGATAGTTATTATAGCAACGTGGCCTCGTAAGACAGAGCGCGTTTTGACGCCGCGTTTTAACGCCGCGATTCACCGTCGCGGCGCACTCGTGTCGAATGTTGTCCTTGAGGGCTTCCAGAGTATCGGGCTTGTTCACGTAAACACGGGACTTCAAAAAACTCCACAATAAAAGTCTGAAACGGTTAAATCGGGCGATCTTGCGGGCCAGGGCAAATCGCCAAAACGAGAGATGAGGCGACCCGGGAACACCGCCTTCAGAATATATGGGTTCATGTCGGTTAATGTATCGCTCCATGGCTTGTTAACTTGTATTCTGCATCTGTCTAGTCCACAAATGTCAAAACAGATTTGACATCGGCGGCCATTTGGAAATATGAGAGCATCTTCCAATAAGGTGATTTCTTTTTGCGCACCTTGTATGTACAAATTATTTTTTTGCCGCCGCGTTAGAATGATTTTTTTTTTATTATTTTGTGTGTATTTTCCGAATTTGTTGTAGAAATTTATAAATTATTTTTTGCCTTTTTTTGTGTCATTTAATATTGTTTTTAATTTAAAAAAAACCTTCATAATTTGCATTTGGTGAAAAATTATTATGGTAAAAAATATTAAACGGATAGCTTTCTGGCTGCCGTTTTTTTAACGCCGCGTTTAGAACTTCGCACCAAAATAATCTCAACGCTGCGTAAAATAATCTCAACCCGGCGTTAAAAACGCGTTCTGTTTGGCGAAGCCTTTAGAATTTAAACGTATTTTTGTTTTTAAAGTAAAAGTAAAAAGTTGTAGCGTTCGAAATAAAGGTGGCAAAAATGTGAAGAATGACACAATAAAGTGGCAACGCTGGCTGTACTGAATTATGAAGTCAGATTCCGGGGAAAATAGGACACAGGGTTCTGTGGACAAAAAATTTTTACTTGTGAGTGAGATGTCTTAAAATTGTTCGAGTTTCATTTGTTGTACTGATTTTAAAATATTCATTGCTAGTTTACCCACCCGGCGTTGCTCGAATAAAACAATACATTTTCGAGAAAAATGACACCGGCGGCGCTGTGAGGCGCACCTAGTTATCAAAATAGCCTTAAATACTTCTTACAAAATTAGCTATCTGCTTGTGAAACGACCTCAGCGGCACCAAGGGGTGATTAAAATAGCTTTTGTTAATCCTTAAAACATCAGCTAAGTGTCTGTAAATGTCCCGTCAAATGCAGGGCATGAATAAGAATTTTCAAAAAAAACACGACTCCAGCGCCACCACATAGGGGTAATTAAAATAGCATTACTTACTTCTTATAAATTCCTGAGAATTTCCCGTCAACATCGGTCCATAATAAAAATAAAATAAAAGAAACAACCCCCGCGCCACCTAGTGAATAATTTAAATAGCCTAAATTACTCCCTAGAACATCAGGAATCTGTCAGTGAAAGTCCCGTCAAAATCAGCGCAGCCGTTCCCGAGATTAGCCGAAACAAATAGACAGAAAGACAGACAGACAGACAAAAATTTAAAAAAATGTGTTTTTGTTATAAGTACTGTATATACTTTCATATACATCTTGTAAAAAGTTGTTATTTTGATATTAAGAAAAGACACTTAATTTTTATTTATGTGTATAGATTTTTGTATAGAAAGCGGGGGCACAAGCGGGTAATGTTTATAATATCGCGTTAAGGTGGTTTTGACCATAAAGCTAATGACAGCGTAAGTAAAATTGAGATGGAAGTAAAAAAATGTAAGGAATCAACAGCAAGGTAAATCATTCCATATTCGTGTGGTGCGGTTAATGAACGATTACGATTGCTCCTTAACAATTTGTTCAAGAATGGGAATTGACTATGAATAGTGTTTTCATAATTATGGAAATGTTTTAATATAGGGGAAGAGTGCGATGGGTATACAAATTAGCGATAAATCGTTGAAATTCATGCATCATTTCGACTGGTACTTTTAAAAGGATATCATATCTCAATTTAATAATGACGTAACTATGTTTTAATGTATTCGTGGTTTTGGAATAATAATAATAATAATACTACAAATATGAAATATTATGAATCTGAAAATTTGTATTTTTGTATGTTTATTCCGTAATTACGCCTCGGCGACTAAACGGATTTTGATGAAATTTTGGAAGGCAGGCAGATGAGATGCTAGATTGAAAAATTGGTTAATTTTAACGCGGACAAAAAAAATGGTTCCTGTAGAAGAGGTTTAAATTTGAAATGATGTATGTCTGGAAGCTGTTTTTTATTGTTCCTGAACGATTTTTTCTTGAACGGGCTTTGATGAATGTTATAAAAATCGTTTAATCTAGTCCAACTAAAAGAAGAAGAAAAAGAAGCAGAAAATATTGTCTATCTTTTTTACGCTTCAAAAATAAAAATATAATAACCACAAAGCCCTCCCCACTTACTTTGGACATAACATCTTAAGATAAGTATCTGTAGCTGCATTACTTACATTACATGCCTCCCACTTCAAATTCCAAGGATCACATTAAGTAACAATCATCTAAAAATCCTAATATTCACTATCCTTAATTAAAATCATTTTTATTCACTGAATAATAAGGACATTTCAACCTTCCATCTCATTCATTTTAACAATAAACTTGGCAACATAGTGTTTAATGAGATTACAACTAACTACCTTTACTACAGACTTTTCCACATATGGGAAATGGGATACAAGGGTGCAAATAGAAACTAATAATAGCTTTCATGTTGAAAAACTAATTCTGCAAAATGGCCGCCAACAAACTCCGAAGGGTTGCACCACCAATTCCTTTTTGCAACAATCATTTGCAAAATATCTACGCACAATGGTCACCGGCATTTATCAAACCGAAAACAGAGAAGTCCTTCTTCAAGATTCTCAATGTCAGCATAAATTGTTGATTTATGCAAATCTTGATACAAAATTTCCTCGACTACAATATTTATCCTTCAGGATGCAAAAGAAAAAACAATCTAACACAAGATAAAAGGTCCTCCCACTCATCCCGCCATCAGAGTCCGTTCGCAGAATAAAAAAACGTATTTTAATATTCCGTGATATTTTCATATTTCTGTCCTTTCAACTCTGAATGATGGAAATAGATTTTTGATACAACATAAAAAATTAACAACAAAAAAACAGAAAACACAACCCTAGGGCTTTGTATCCTGATTCCTGAGCGGAGCGGAGAATAAATAAAAAAGGGAAGTCGAAGGGAAAGGGATCGTCACGGACGACCCCATACGTGTTGAAAATATTCGCTATCCTATCCTGGGGCTCTATCAGTGATGGTAGAGTGAACTGAATTAATTGAGAATATTTTGCTGTTTTCCGTCCGTCCGTTCGTCCTGTCGTCAGTTCGTCCTGTCGTTATCCTTGCTATTTCTGGAAAAAGTGGTTATGCGTAGATACGAATATATTTATTGTTGTCCTTGGCATTGTTTTATTGTTTTTTTTGTCTGCCAATCGTATTTAGTTTCATAATTATTTTTAGAACTGATGTCCTCCGGAACTCACCTGTAAGCTGTGAGTGCATTTTTGTTGTCCTTTTTTTTCTGGTGAAGTGTGATTATTATTTTTGGAAACGTGGCGTGTGTTTGCATATTTGATTTTCAACCCTCTGATATGTGCTCGTATAATATGGGGGTGGGTGGAGTAAATTTTCAGTGGGCCATTGTGAGTGGGAGCCATTTTATTTTCGAGCTTATATGGGCATTGATTTTACTGATTTTCTCTGGGTTTTGAATAAAACAGAGATTTTCGGTTCGGCAAGCCCCGAAATTAACTGGCATCTGACATTGATACTTCAAAGCAGGTGGGCACTGGATGATGTGTGGGCTTGTGATTTAGCAATAAACATATAAACATGAAACTTTCAATATTGATTTTATCCTTGGTTGTATTTAAACGTCAGAAATAGATTTACTTTGATTAACTTCCGACTGAGTTTTTGGATTCAAGGCATGTAAACTTAACTACACTTGAACATGAATAGGTAGATATATTAATTTTCTAATTGGTAGATACATGTTTTGAGGTGTTCCTGGCACGAACATTTTAAATTTAATTAACTATTGGGTATAGAACTTTGTTGCAGTTTTGTACGGGACTAGGGAAAGTTTTCTTGTATCGAGAATTCTATCCAAATGAGCAGCAAAATGTTGGGGACAAAATTATTAACTTCCTATAATAATAGTGATTAGTGTTTGACACATTTAAAATAATTTCATATAATGTGTCCTTAGCATGCAAACTGGAAAACCTTGTTTGATTCCTTAAAATTCATAAAACAGTGGAAATCATGAAAAAAACTTTCAAACTGTAATTATAAGTTCTGTTTTCTAGCTAATGTCCTATTATTGGCAAAATTATTTATTAAGCTATTAAGCTTGGCATGTTTAGTCGAATAAAGAGCCTTTTAGCGTGCCTTATCTATACAAATTGAAAAACTAATAACAAGGTTATTATGACACCCTTATCCAACCCAATTTTGTTTGGCCATCTACTCACGGTATGAGGACAGGAAAAAATATTATTTGGATACGAAGTTTTGGTTTTAAGGAATATCTAGACAATGAGCATTGAAAAGGCGATATCAAAAAATTTATAAGATTTTGTATTTGAGGCTATAAGTGCATTGCACAAATGCTATTTAAGCCGATGCTAGTGGTTAAAAACTCTGGATTTCCAGAATCAAGTGCTTGTCAATATAATTATGAGCTACCTCAGTCTAAACCATCTATGTCGCCTTTTTGTTGATTCAATGAAATTCGAAAAAAATCGATGCTTTCCAATATCTTATCCTAACAAGAAAGTAGGTAGTCCTTGACATCACAGAAGAAAAAGTAAGTGGAGTTTAAAACAGTAAAATATGGAAAGCGGTAGAGCCAAAAGAGGCGCCCTCAGAAATTTGGAAAAAGATAGGAGATATCCGATCTAGATGGCTTAAGATTCTCATTACCAGTTAGCGGTTACCAAATGCTAAGTCAGTGGAAGAATCTACAAAAAAAAGTATGGTGATACACTAATTTGCGATAGATGCGCTCAATCAAGCTGATGTCATTATGAAGACCGTTTGGTTGGGTTTCGTATGGCATTTTTTGAAAAGTAATACGGAAGAGTCTTGGGTTCTTTAATTTTTATTAAACCCTTGCCTACTGCCTTTGGCTATTTTCTGAACCAAACAGGCCTATTCCGGACATCTATTTGAATGGAGCTTAAATATATTGCGGATCCAAAACATCCAAAAGCAGGAGACCTGATATTGTTCCTCAAACCTCAGGTTAACTTGGCGAGACCAACAATAGGGCCTTCAGGCAAATAGCAATGACGTTGGAGTGTTTTGGTACCATTCTATATTATAAAAATCTTATGTTAAAAAAGAAGACAAAAAAGAGGAGTTATAGGGAAGTTGTAAGAAAAAGAAAATTATGAAACTTTGAAAAAGGCTAAACAATTATTTTTGAATTAGAAAAAAGAACGTTTGTTTTAAAAACAGGTCTTAAAAAAATTCAATTATACCAATTCAAATATGTTCCCATTTTAATAAATGCATTTAAATTTCAAAATTTAAATTAAAAAAAATCTATTGAAATTCGTAAAACGACTTTATAACAAACTTTATTCTTACGTGAGACGCTTCTTAAAAACGGAGAATAGGGTAAACTACCAGTTTAAGAAAAACTTAGGATTCGTGGATACAAACATATAGAGAAAGCTAAAAAAGTTATTGACAAAAATGTCTGTGTGTCTGTCCGGGTATATAACAATCTGCAGCCTAAACATGAAAAGCGATTGCCTTCAATAGTAGTTGTTAATTACTAAAGAGAGAATTCAATGAATTTTTTTCAGAAAATTACATACACTTAATGCACACGTAAGCGGATACGCTGGGGATTTGGGGATTTTGGCAAAAAAGATTGTTTCGTTGGAAATGTTGTCCATGTATATAATGTATGCGAGGATAATATCAATTTTGGATTTAAATTTTTGGGGATTTTGGTCTAGAACTAACGGTACCTGCCATATAACCGTTAAGGAAAAGCTTATTTTTCTCGAGAACTGCTCCAAAGATTTTGATGAAATTTCGATAAGAGTATTTTTGTAAGTATGGGCTATCAGTCTACTAACGGTACCATATTACGTTATTTTAATTTTCGACTTTCTCGGTAATGGCTCAATGTATTTCAGGAAAATTTTCTATTTGTAAAGATCTGCGTAGCCGTTTTAATTCTGCTTACTAATATTTATATATTTTTTCTTTTTATAATTATGTAATTTTTTTTATTTTTTTTATTCAAAATTCAATATTTTTATGACTAAATAATAATAAAAACATATTTAAAATTTTAAAGTCTGGTGTATATTTATAAACTCTGATTTTTTTCAAAAAACTAAAAATGTAAACAGGATTTGATCCAAATCGGTCCTACAATTTTCGAAAATAATAATAAATTCATTATTACTTAGGTAAGCACACACCTTGACGTCCTCCAATTTTGCTAAAAACCAATAAGTATTGTTGTTTTGATACTTTTTATAAGTTTAAACAGTGTTGTTTCTGTTAAGACACATAAGAGCAAGTACATGCGACCCAGTCGTGCCCATTTTTAATATAATTTTTCTTGCCCTTTGGCAAAAGCCTTGTAGCTTATGGTATCGCTTAAAAATATGTGAAGAATATTAAATAAAAATAAATAAATACATTTATTGGCGCGACAGCTCCTTAAAGAGCCAAGGCCTAGTGACTTATACTCTCAACCATTCCTGTGTGTGTGTCGTTAATCTGCAAGAATGGAAGGGACCTACATTTTACCGCCGAGTCCAAACGGCTACATGCGCGGTCACAACAACTAATAAAATTTGAAAAAAATATTAAGAGAATCAAAGTTTTATTCGATTTTTCTAGCTTTTGATGGTTTAAAAAAAAAGTACGTAAAATAGTTTTCAGTGGAAAAATTTAAGCGTCATTTTATTTCTTTGAAAAAATATAAAAAAGAGTGAATTTTTTGCTCAAAATCGTAACGGTTTTTAAATAAAATGGTTTTTATTTAACAAATTTGTTCAAAATCAAAAAAATATTTTAAGAATGCAATCTTAAGCACAAAAATAACTTACATTTGAAAGTAAAATTAAAAAAAAAAATTCACTAACGCGTTTTTAAAATATCGATTTTTCAAAAATAATTTTTTTTTTAACTATTAAAAACTCAAATGAATCTTTTTTTCGAAAACATTTTAAATTAAAATTACTAAGGCTGCCTACATCTTCCTGAGTATTAATTTTGGTTGCAATCGGTTAACCAGCTCTGGAGAAAGTCGAAGAAAAAAAACGGTCCTATGGGGGATACCGTTTCTCATCATCTTATTTTTTTTCATCAAAACATACCTAAACCACACCTACAAAAGTAAATTGATTTCTTTTCATTAAAATTCTTCGAGCTGTTTTTGAGAAAAATATATGACAGGTAGGTACCGTTAATATTTGAGCTAAAAAAAATTCAAAAATCCTCTGTAGAATGTAAAAATAACCCCATTTACTAGATTTGAAGATGATTGGCCAAGCCGTTTAGGCTGTAGTCCAAAATACATACGAACAGACAGACGGACAGAATTTTTCCAGTAACTCAAATATGTTTCTCTATTATTGTAATGTCATGTTTGATTGTCATCTCAAAATGTTTAATCTGCACGAATGCACAACTTGTGTTATATTTAGTAACCTATATAATCGCAAATAAAAAGGTGGCTATGTGCGGGACTCGAACACAGGCTTTTCGCTTAACAGTCCGACACACTAACCACTAAGCCACGAGGCACTACAGAATATTAAAATAACGTCTTTTAATTTAAAGACGCGAAAGAAGAAAACATTTACTCAGGCTACCTTAATGGTTATCGGTTAACCAATTATCGAAAAAGTCGAAGAAGTCGGTTCTATGAAAGGTACCATTTTTAGCTCAGCTAATAAAAAATTCAAAAATCCTCTGCAGTTCCTTATGTTCTAACTTGAAATACGAACAAATTTCGCCCATCCGTTTAGGCTGTAATTCAAAATACATGCGTACAGACAGTTGAACGGACAGACAGACAGAAAGAATTTTGTCACTAACTCAATATATTTCTTTAGGATCATAGTAGTAATGTCATGTTCGATTGTTTGCTTTTTAGTACCTAATACATATAAGTGCAAGTAAAAATTGTTACTACTATAGTTCTGAAAACCTTCGATTGATACACCAAAGAATACAAAATTTCTTAGAGAATGTGTACCATTACCAGCAGGGATATTTGTTGTACATTAATAAAATATTGATTTTAAATTTAGAAAATAATTGCAGAGGATTCATTGTATAGCGTTAAATGTTTTTAGAAATCACCTAACTTCACCTGCATTAGCTTTAGAAAAAATTGGGCACGACTGGGTCGCACGTACTTGCTCTTATGTGCCTAATTACATTGGAAAGCAAGATCTTTAACAGAAACATGTAACATTTACGTTGAAAATAACACAGTTTGAACTTATAAAAAGTATCAAAAACACAATACTTAATGCTTTTTAGTAAAAATGAAGTACGCCATCACACGTCTTAAATAACAAAGAATTTATGAAAAAAGTATTTCGAAAATTGTAGAGCCGGTTTTGATAAAATCCTGTTTTTTTTAGTTTTTTGAATTTTTTTTTTTTGAAATTTATGTATGCAGTTTTTTAGAGTTTATTAATATACATGTGAATATAAAATTTAAAATATTTTTTTTGATTAGTTTTAGAAATATTGATTTAAAACAAAATCAAAAATTAGTTTTAATTAGAAAAAAAAAGTTAATTAAAATGCTGATATGCAGAATTAGTAAAACTACCTAGATCTTCTCAAATATAAAATTTGATAGAAATCCAAAGAGCCGTTAACGAGAAAGCCCTAAATTTAAAAAAACTGTTATATGAAAGTTACCGTTAATACACTTTTGCCGGAAATTTGGTTCTAATCAAATGATAGCCAATAGAAACAAAAAAATTCTCACAAATTTTCATAAAAATCGTTGGAGCCGTTTTCGAGAAAAATAAGCTTTTCCTAAACCGTCATAAAGTAGGTACCGTTTTTTTAGTCCTAAAAATAAAATTTCAATTTTCCCTCTGGGGAATGCCAAAATAATCATACACACCAAATTTGAAGATAATCGGTTAAGCCGTTTAGGCTGCAGCTCGTTATACATATAGACAGACAGACAGACATTTTTTCTCGATCACTTTTTTAGACTTCTCTATGATCGTAATGTCATGTTTGATTGTTATCTCAATTTTTTTTAATATTCACGAATCCTAAACTTGCCTTATAGTCCCTATAATCGCAAGTAAAAAATATTTGACACATCAGAAATAAAATTGTTTAATAATTTCTGGAATTTAATTTCCTTACTCCTAGCCCGCTAAAACATAGGAATTGATTTACTGTTTAAAATATCATTGAATTACTTGTTTTAACTCAAAAAAAAATTAATAAAAACAAAAATTCTGTCTAGCACGCCATTTTTACTCTCAATGACGCCACGTCGCATCGCTACACATGACGTCCTTATACCACAGACCCTATGTATACTTATAGAAACTATTTTATCGAATTTCCGAGTAGGTTTCTTATTTTTCAAAAAATTAATTCTTTATTTCTTAACCATGTTGTCACCAACATCAATCCATAAAAAAAGTCTTGAGAACTGTCATAACAAAAACCGAAAAGTTTGTGATGGTGTCAAAAGATACCCAAAGAGTTTTTCATAAACTAAACCATTAGGTTCAGTTGTGTCCACTAATGACATTTTCTTAATTAAATAAATAACCACCAGTGGAAAAGTTTTTTTGAGAGTTTTGGTGAAAACTTTCCTTAAAAGTCTGGCAATCTCTAGGGATGTTTTGAAAAGAATTGTTGCATGACTTTTTGCGTGAAAAATATGTCACTTTTACCACTTTTACTTGGGTTGAACTTCTTCTTCATTAACCATATTAATAGTCCGATTTTGAACTGAAGTTAATGGCCATAATTCGGGGTTTTTGTATTACAAAACATTGAAGTGTTTTATACTCGATGAGTTTCTATTTTAAAACTTGCTAATGACAGAGGACAGAGATATCCCAATCTGGATTGATACTTTCAGGTTAATCATTACAATTAATTTATTTAACAAACAATCCTTTTTTGTTTGTTGGTTCAGTGCAATTTCTTGATTTTTGTAAACAATATTTAAATGATATAAACCTCATTATAAACCCAAATTCAATTCAAGAAATGCCTTAGGCAGTATAACACAAAAATTATTTGCATTATTAATTAATGCTAATAATTTCATTCAAATCTTGAGTGGACCGGAGGACAAGCGGAAGTCCTATGAATTAAAAATTAGGACAAACTTCTTCCATATCTATTCAAATTTTTTTGGATGAAAAGACCTATTTTGGTTTTTAGACAAATTACTTTGTTTTCAAAAAAAAAAACTGTTTTAATTAAAATTTGGGTTTTTGAAGAAAACCCTCCTAAAATGTATAATTTTGGAAAAAGATATCCCCTTCTGGAAAGGAAAAAGTTTGACCTTTAATGAGTAAACACTGGTGTCTCTTTATTTCCTGTAAATAATCACAAATAACGATTTTTTTTATTATTGTAAGAGGTCCTAATGACAAATCATCCCTGATCACTACAGATATTAAAATCCTCTTAATTCACCCCCAGTCCGTAATGAAAAGACTTTTATACTTCTTATCCGTCAAAAGCACTTTCTATCTCATAAAAAGATTTTAATAAAAATTCAATTTTCCAATTACCTACTTACAGGGAGGACTCATGGCTCAGCGCGGCGAGGCTGGAAAATACAGGAACAAAAAAAAAATCTCCCAAACCAAACATTATGGAAAGAAAATTGAAACCCTACACCCGGCTTTCAGTCGCCACCGCCATCTGCAGCCACAAAGATGACCAAGCAACACCGCCACCACTCTCCACAGCACACCTTCAACACCCATAGCAACCTTCTATGAATCAATTTTTCCGCCGCTAATGAGGTTAGAATTGCCACCCCACTCCCACCCAATTCTGGGGGCTAAACGCGGAGTGAAATGAACGCGGGCTCGCGCGCCTACGTCCACACCTTCCGCCGGTAACTACCGGAATAATAATCAGGGTAAACGTTAAGGTGAATACAGAAGCAGTACGTCCTGTCCTATGGTCTGGACCTGCCGGCCGGTGCGGCGTATGAAGCGTGGACCTGAAGTGCCGATGAGCAAGGCAAGAAAAAAAACCAACAAACGGAATAACCAACAAAAAAAAATCCACCAAAGTCGCGTTCGTGCACGGGAATCTAATAAATCAACTTTGTACTTGAACCTGGTGCTTCATTTGTATGTAGATCCAGATGCTGTGGCCAGGAGGGGGATACATTGAAGCATGAAGGAGTGTGTTCCAAAAGGGCGAGAAGAGTGCTGTATCCAGTTCAGATTGCAGTTCATTTTCATTTATTGGGTTTACTTTCTTTTTTCTTCGTTTTTTTTTTACGTTGTTGGTGGTTCCTCAATTCAGTGGCCGTTATTCAAGCAAACTTAATATCCTTTTCAAATATTTTTCTTTTGCCGGGAACACTAAGCATTTTTCTTATTCTTTGAGTTAAGTTTACTTCGGAAATTTTGCTTTGTTCGTCCTTTTTGTTGGACGTTTTTTGTGTGTCTTGTAATGCTATTGGGGCTCTTGGTTCGGAAGATGCCAGAGTCCAGAGAGTTGGAGAGAGGGTCTTGGCCCCATGGCGATTAAATATTACAAAAATTAGCGTCGTTAGTTGGAAGCTATGAATTTAATTGGAACAACTACTTAGAACGTGCTTGCCAAGGATGGCTTTTCAAGAGCATTGACGTAATAAAAAGGAGTAATTTGATATAATGTACATGTCGGAGACTAGGTTGGGGGAATTTCACCAGTTTTCATGATGGGAGGTTGGAAAAAATCAGGGATAACAAAAAATCCCATAGGTTTGTTGAAACAAGATAACATTATGAAGAGAGTCTCCAAAAGTACTGAACTGATTTTGGTGAAATAAATGTTGTTATATTTTTTAGCCTAAGAGAGTTTTATAGGTAACTAGCTGGGCCCGCGGCTTTGATTGCGTTAGCCTCGGTCCAATGGATACAAAAATCGTGTTTTATTTTTTTAAACATACATCACATTCCTTTCAATTTTAAGATAAAGTCTTAAAAGAAATAAACTTATAATAAAAGATGTTAGTGACTTCAGGATATACTAAGATGGCGATTTGTATACATCATACCAGCATACCTGGTAATTCTGTGCATTTATTTATAAAATATAGCTCGTAGTGATTCGGTGTTAATGTAGCTTTAAGAAATGAAATAAAAAAAGTACAATACCTACGCCATCTGTTTTAGAGTAGAAGTACGCAATAACACTATGTATGGCATGAATGTAAAAGAAAAAACAAATATAGGTACGTATGTTGTCACTTTGTGTCATGTGGTGGGCAATTTTTTCTTTGGCCAATTTAAAAAGTTTTAGTTTATTTATTTAAAAAAAATGTGTCCTGTTTGTTTCTCGAGTAAATATCCTATTAATTAAAAAAAGATTTGTTCAAATTCGTTTTGTCGTTCTCGCGTGATGCGCAGTCAAACTGCTTCAATTTTATTATATGTATAATGATTGTTCCTTTGTATGTATTGGCTTAACAAAGTTAAGTTTTTAAACTTTCTACTTGAGTGTTAAAAGGCAATAATTTTAACTGTAAAATTCTGAAAGTAATCAACCTTTGTCTAGGAACATACATTTTTTTTTAAATCTTGCAACTTCACCTATTTCTGTATCAGAAATTCATCTTCGTCTCCAGAAAAGCGTTTAATGAGTCAAGGGCGTTTTAGGATATTTCAGACTACTTGAAATATTTCGACAATAGATATGGAGTTGAGGACAAAGATATCAGCACAAAGCAAAGACATCTTATTGCTCTTAATGCTCCTGCAGTTTTTTGTAGGTGAACCATTTTACAAGGTGAACCCTTGTAGAATGCGTCTCTCATAGTTGGATGTTAAAATTTAAAGAGAAGCCTAGTTTTATGGCCACAGTAATATACTTTCAAGGGTTATGAAGTGTTAATTGCTAAGATTTTATGCACTGCTTGTGCTTATTTTAGATTATCAGAACGTGGAAGCAACATGAATTGTCAGAGATTCAGCTTAAGGTTTCTACACCAAGAGTTATTCGTAGCATTCTTAAAATTCATGATTGCATCTTCTCCGAAATCGACCTCCCACAAACACGGGACCTACAATTCTGCGTTAGACTTTCTTCTCGAACGCGCTTAAGAGATGAGATTGTGCCTTGTGAGTACTATAGTCTGTTCATCAGTACAGGGAAGATAGGACGTTTGCATCTCAATCTGGTTGCATTGGCTTGCATATTTCTGGTTCTCCTGGGTGACGCGACTTAAGAAAATCCAAGAAAAAAAAGTATAATGGGGTCAAATCACACGGTCTCGGTGGCCAGTTTGCATCGCTCGTGCAGAATTTAGAATGAAGGATGAGGTGTGTGGCGCCGCACGGCGCGCCGTCCTGTTGAAACCAGATGTCGTTGTTGTCCATATAATCCAATTTAGGCCAAACAAAAAATTGGTAATCATCGACCTATAGCGCTCGCTGTTGACGGTGATAATCTGGCCAAAATCGTTCTCAAAGAAATATGGACCGATGATGCCGCCAGCCCAAAATCCACACTAAACAGTGACTCTTGTTTATTGGAACCGTCCCAAATTCGACAAATAACCACTCTTCCCGATATTGGCCCCATCGCTGAAGATGACTTTACGATGAAAATTAGGGTCAGTTGCAAACTGCTCCAGAGCCCATTCAGCGAACATACGTCGTTGTGTATGGTCGTTTACGGTCAGGTTCATTTGAATTTTTTTACGGGTGCAGGCCTAAGTCAAGATTCAAAATTTGCCAAGTTGTCGTCTACGAAAGGCCGTGTCCTTGTGACCGACGCGAAATCGACTGCTTCGGATTCTCCTGCACGCTCTTATTGTCGACGAACGGTGTTGCTTGATTGTTTACTGAACCAGTGGACTCAAATTTATCTACCACACTGCGATATGTCCTCTCAGTAGAACGATTATTGCGACAATGGGCGAAGTGCACGGAACGTTGCCCGAACAGAACACCTATTTTGATAAAACAATTTTATCATTTGCAAGTGTTGTTGATCGCTATATCTGTCCACTGTGATTTGGCATAACAGACTAAATAAATGACAGCCAATTTGACAGGTGTAGCTTTAACAATATGGCCGCTATCAACTCTGAAAGTACGAAAGTACCTATTGGAAGGCCCTTATTTAAGAATGAACAAAGAAGCATCTTAGAACTGTTGTACCATGTACCACAAATCTTTAAAAAAATAACTGCGCTTCCAGGAGCGAATCGAAGGGTCGCAGTCAGAAAATAAATTTTGTTTTAGTATTTATTAGGTAGTATCTCAGGTTGTGTTTTTCATTTTTGTTCTAGGTCGAAAAATAACGGTACCTGCCATACAATTTTTAATAAAAAGTTTGATTTTCTCGAAAACGATTTTGATAAAACTTTCAAGGTTTCTTTAAACTAATTAAAAAAATGAAAGCATTTTCCAAAGAAAAAATATTTTATTATTTTAATAGACGTGTGGTTTTCAATCTGGCAATACTTTTTCGGAGTTGGTGTTTTTGACAGCTGTCACTTGATTTATACTCAGTTTGGTTTGCCATTTCATAATGAATAGATTTACTCCTGAACAAGTTTGCAAATTGTGCAAATTTATTACCAAAATATTCGGTTCGGTGGAGCAGAGTATCGAAGAAGACCCGAATGAGTATATCCGCCATCGCGCGCAACAATTGGAGATGAGCCCATCCACTTTATGGAAGATTTTTCGGAAGGATCTTGGTTTGCAGGCTTACAAAATCCAACTCGTGCACGAATTGAACCCGAACGATCATCAAGCGCGTCACACGTTCGGTGAATGGGCCCAAAACGAGATGGCCACAGATCCCGATTTTGACAAAATTGGGCCTGGGCTGGAATTTATTCGAAAAAACATAATGCAAACCCTTATCTTTATAATCAAGCTAAATTCTTGACAAACATTAAACTATATGCGTTTTATTTCTTCTTGAAAACCACACGTCTAAAAAAACACCCTTTATATACATACATATGCAGCCACTAAGCAATTATCTAACATAAGAACAAGTTCGTGCGTCTCAGTCGTGCATTTTTTTTAAATTTATTCGACGGTGTGACCGCACATATGAGCAAGTACGTGCGATCCAGTCGTGCAATTTATTTTCTTTCTTGTGCAGGGGGCGGAGGAAAAGTGGTTGTAAAAAATGTGTCTTTTGGTATCTACAGGGCATTGCAAACATTATATCAAAAATTCAGAACTACCCGACTTTTTTGTAGGGTAAAACCAATTTATTTACTGCACTATAAAGCTGCTTTATCGCTTTTAAGAACCTCTGCAATAACCACTTGCTGTGGTAAGCTACATTGTTTTGGCGAATTTTCAGAAACTGTTTATTAAAACATAGAAGTCATATATATCGTTCAAAATGAAATTAAAAAAAACATAGGTTAACCACTGCTATATATTATGCTTTACGACATGCTTTATGCTAGAAAATTTGTTGTCAAGAGTGGCAATGTAACATCTACCACAAATCCACAACGTTTGATATTAAAAACGGTCTGCAACAGGGAGCGGTGAACTCGCCGATTCTCTTTAGTATTTACACCAGCGATCTTATTGCAACGTGATTTCGATAAAATTCAACAATATTGTAGTGATTGGAAGCGAAAAATTTACTTCCAGAGATGTGAAAATATCCTGTTTAGAACCCCTGTGTCTAGGGCTTCTAGGGATACGAGAAAGAACTTGGGCAAGCTAGTGATCGCTGGGCCACATGGATATCCACTGGCGAGTAAAGATGTGGTAAAGTTCGTTTGTATCTGGCTAGATCAGTATCTGTAATTCAATCGACATGTAGAGGCTGCTCTGTCCAAGGCTAGGGGAGCTATTGCCCTAACAAGACGGTTGTTTTATAAAAGCCGCCTCGATAGCAGGGTAAAAGTGATTTGCTACTCTTTAAACCGATGATTGCTTACGGATGCCCTGTGTTATTCTATTATGGAAAAGATTCAGATATTTGAGGGACAGTGTCTTCGCACTTGTCTCGGACTTTACAGAACACCAGAGTCGGGTAGAATAGAACACTATTATTCCAACGAGGTTCTATACAACAGGGGCAATACAAACAGGATATAATAACTTTTAAAGTGAGATCATTCGCGGATACATTGCAAGGGCGATGACCTCAACTAATGGACAAATCTTCAGTCGATGTAGACGAAATAAAAACACACACAATACAAAAAAAGGTTGCTGTGGCTGTTTTAGATTTAAGGATTTTTTTAATTGTTTTTAGTTTATTTGAAGTTAGCTCTATTTAGTTTAAGATAGATTAAGAAAAATTCGATAAGATACTCAGTTTTATTTTTGTTCGGGCACTTTAACTTTAATATAAATTTAAGTTATATTTGAGCCGAAAGGCAATTAAAATTAAGATATAGTATAATTTAGATTTTTGTCTAGATTTAAGTAGTTAGCAGTTGGATTTAATAAAACCTTTAAAAACTAAAGATGTTTGCTTCTGACCCGGAAATCGTCAGTCCGGTACTCAGGTTGAGAAGAATTTTTTCTAACTCCTAACTTCTAACTCATAGTGCAAGCTAGAGCCGTCCGTGAGTTTTAAGTGTGATCTACTCCAGCAGAACATGTAGTTTTATTTCTCCCCTAACAATTCCACTGTAGGTTTTATATATCGCTCTGCTGTGCATGTCAATCAATAAACTATTTTAATCCAACTTTGCATACACTGTAAAGTATTAGGAATTTGTTCATCAGTTGCACCACACGAATGTAGAATGCCTTATTTTTCTGTTTTCCTTCAATTTTAAACTGGGAAACTTTAAAACTAATGCCCATCGGTATTTCCTCCTACTACATCCTTTGTTATGTCGCTAATGCCCCCTACTTAAATCAAGTAAGATCTTATGCCATACCCATTTCTGCCGACTTAAAGCACAAACCGCAGGCATCCCAGAAAGTGTCAGTCATTATAGAAGCTTTAGCTTCTGAGGACCTGTCCTAACTAAATTATTATAATTTATGTACATTTTAGACTTTTTTTAATGTTTTCAGCTTACTTTCTTTAATAAACCCCCTAGAGTATCTGCAAATGCCTTATTTATCTTGAATTAGTTAGTAAAACAGGGATTCGCTTCTCTGCTCTTCATCATCTTTTATCTTCATTTCTTTAGACTCCTCAACAAAAAAAAATAAAGATAAATCATTCCCAGAACCCATGCGGATCAAAAGCTTTCTTAAAAAAAAAACGAAGTAAAAGATAAATTGATAGATTAAGAAGCAATTTGAAGGATTTGCTACAAGATACATTTTTGCACCCTCACTCTGTCGTCCTGTCGTCCTGTACATTCATATCTTATCTTCTATAACACAATAAACACAATAGGCGCACACAGTTATGAAAATGATGAGGATTTTTTCCCAAAACGAATCAACGAACAATTTCTCTTTTCCCAAAAGTATCCAATAGATATGTACATGGATACAAAAGTAATCAGAAAATATACATTTACTTGGTATTTCTGTTTCAAACTTTAATTCCAGCATCAACCACGTGGTGGTGTATAGACACTTACTTATGTTGAAGGAAACACACGTTTGAATGACGTGCGTAAGCCTAAATTCTGGTATTTTGTCTGTCTGGTGGTTAAAATGATTTGTCAGACAATTGTAAACGTAATTGTCAGGTATCTGTCAAAATGAGAGAATGCTTTGAAAGTGACAGCTCTGGGATGATCTGACAGTTTGAAGAAATGAACATTTTAGTTAGTCAGTTCTTAATGTTATGTCGAAAATATAGTGGAATTCATAGATGAACTGATATTTTGAGAAATTCCAGAAAATTCTTAAGGCAAGGCCACACCTTTTAAAACATACTGATTTTTTTTTGAGATTTTTATATGCTAATGAAAAACAATTATAAAAATTTCGTTGACAGTTTTTATCAAACTTTTTAAAATGGCGCCCAAAAACAATTCCATTAATTTACCCTCGTGGCAATACTGTGTCGGACACACTTTTCAGCATCTTAATCATCGTGTTCGGATGAAAAAATATAAAAAATAAAAAAAATTACACCAAAAATAATGTTTTTAATTCAAAATTACCCTTTTACCCTTTAAGCTATCCTCTTCGTCTAAATAAATTTGCTTAATGACCTCCCGAACATTCCCCTTTAGTATACATGGCACTTTAACATTTAACCAATATTAACCCTTAAAGTTTAGCGCGAACATCGAAAACACAGAACTGTATTCTTTTCTAAGTCGACCTAACAAAACCTTAAGTCCGAAGGTGTTTTAAAGCAAAATGTCCCTTAAAGCTGGACCGGTTTTTGAAGGATGCCTCAGCACACCAAGAAGATCTTGATTTTGAGGTCAAAGATCTGATCTCTCTTGGAATGGTCCACCAGAAGCCTTTTCTTGAAAGGAGTTTTATTCTTAGATATATTCAGATACTCACCTTTAGACCAAAAAACCCAGAATAAAAGGGATAACTCGAGGACATCTCACAAGTCCGTGGTCCATTCATCGATTTTTGAACTTGAAAATGGAAGGGTTAAAAACGGAACAGAAAGATTGACAAAGGAAGACATTTAATAAAAAGGATCCTTTACCTCTGGCGTCAGCATTATCCCGACCCAACGCATTTCTATTAAGGACCAGATTTATCTGAAAAATTAAGTATCCATCCATATTTTCACTGGTATTGTCGCGCTTATGTATTTTATGTTGTATTGTTGTAGTTTATTCATCGAAACGCTTACTTATTACTTTCCCTCTCGTTGAAACACCCGCCGCGCCACACTGTTTTAGAACCGAAATTTAATTCCGAAAATTTCTTTTTCATTAAATAACAACATTTTATAGGTATAGGTACATAGTGTGTTCGAGATTCATTTTCCAAGATACCCTTTTTAAGAGGGTTGTTACTTCAAAAACGTCCCGTGCACAACCAACTATGTACACATTCTACTTTCAATTATGCTAATCCAGCATGACTCACAAAATAATTTTCGCCCTCAAAATGAATATTTTGAAATTTTCAAGAAGCCAAACCCAAAGAAAAGGGAAAACAACTCAAGGATATGGATATTCAAGCCATCATAACTTTGCAAAACTTTTCCAAATTTGAAGAGGGTTTTGAGGCCGAAATTTAGAGGGGTGTGGGGAGGAGGGGTTGTATGGTATGGAAAATACGCGTAATTTTCTTTCAGCCTAATGAGTGAGGGTTCCACTGTTTTTGATGTCGCACACGGAGAATGGAGCTCACATAATATTATACTTTTATTGGGAAATTTATGGGATATTTTATTTAATTGAAACTGGATGTGTTGTTTATCGCTGAAGTTTTGCGGAAATGTTTGTTAATTGAAGTTGCGTGGGTCGATGCGATGAATACATACTTCTTAAGATAAGCTTAAGGTGACTTTGGTGCTATCAGGGCAAAGATTAGCTGAACTAAAACTGGGAAACTATTAACACATCCCTACGGCGGACTATTCATCAGAGTTGACACATTGTTTTTGTGGAAATCAATTAGTATTACTTATTAAAATTGTAAATTGGTATTAGAACAACGGTTTTCTATGAAATCCTAAATTTTTTTTTTTTTTTTTTTATAATTAACGCGCGCACAAGGGACTATTTGTTTCCCTTTTAATGTAACACACTGCGCGGGCATTAGGAAGATAGGGAGGGGAGAGATAGGAGGTGTCGATTAACATTGGTTTTGAATGTTTGCATGTTGAAATGGCAAGGGAAAATCTCGCCGGGTAAACCATTCCAAAGTCGTGTTGTACGGCTAAAAAAAGAATCTCTATATTTCACGGTACGTCCGAAATTGGGCTCAAGGGTGAACTGATGGGCATTCCTAGCAAGACGAGTATTACGGGCGAAACTTTTAAGGGGAGGAATGCAGCTGGCTACCTCGAGTGAACATTTTTTATAAAAGAACCGATAAAATAAGGAAAGACATGAAACATTGCGTCGGTGTTCGAGAGGGGCAATTGTTTCAGCGGCAGTTCTATTTCCTATCAATCTTAACGCTCGATTTTGTATTCTATCAAGCAGGTGAAGCGATGATTGTGAAGCACCTGCCCACAGGTGGGAGTTGTACTCGAGTTTAGGGCGTATAAACGCTTTATAAATTGTAGCCAGATCAGATGGGGAAAAATACTTCTTACACCGATACAGAAAACCTAAGCACTTTGCAGCATTCTTAGCGATCTCAAATATATGGTCGTTCCAACGGAGGTCGTCGTTGACACACATACCGAGTACTGAGAGCTTTTCGGTTTCTTCGATGTAAGTGCCATTCATGGACAATGGCATTGGGGGAATGTTTAGCTTTAACGACAGAAGACAGCATTGAGTTTTCGAAGCATTAAACTCCACACGATTTCTATTACCCCATTTATAAATGCTGTATAAATCGGAGTTTAATGAGCTTGACATACGGCACCGTTGCAATTGTACGTCCGAAGGCGAAGGACGTGAATTATCGAACGAATATGAAAAGCTGAGGGTAGAGTCGTCAGCAAAACAGTTAAGTGGATTAGACGTAACAGACAGAAGATCATTTATAAAAATGAGGAAAAGAGTCGGAGACAGAACAGAGCCCTGGGGCACACCAGCATTTATTTTATGGGAATCAGACTTGAATCCGTCCAATACAACTTGTATTGAACGGTCCAGGAGATAGCTTCTAATCCAACGAACAAGAGTATTATCGATCCCAAGAGCACGCATTTTCGATAAGAGAGCTTCATGCCAAACTCTATCAAATGCCTTGGAAATATCAAGAGCAATAATCTTACTTTCACCAAAGCGATGTAAAGATTTGTTCCACTGTTCGGTGAGATATGCCATCAGATCACCAGTGGAACGGTTGCTGCGGAAGCCATACTGACGGTCATGGAGAAGCTTACGATCTTCGAGATATTCCTTAAGCTGACGGTTAATCAGTGTTTCCATGACCTTAGAAAGAAGGGATGTCAGTGCTATGGGTCGGTAGGAGGAGGGGGAGGATGGGTCACCTTTCTTAGGGACAGGCTGGACAAATGCTGTTTTCCATCTTCTAGGAAAGATTCCAGAAGAGTAGGAGCGATGGAAAAGCTTACGCAGTGGCTTTGCCAGTGTGGAAGAACACCTCTTCAGAATAATCGGGGGTATACCATCCGGGCCAGCGGATTTGTGTATATCGAGATCTTTGAGAACTCTTGCTACTGTACGAGTGCGGAAAAAAATCTGTCCCATGGAAAAATTTACATTCTCAAGTACAGGAGGGGCAACGTTGCTATGCGGCAGCGTGGAGCTGGCAGCGAAATGGGCGGCGAGCAAGTTTGCCTTCTCTGAAGAGTAAACAATTGGTGTGTTATTGTCGATGAGCGTTGGAACCGAAGATGTTGAGGAGTTTTTAATATTTTTTACAAATGACCAAAAATTTTTACTGCCTTTGGGACACTGCAGAATTTTTTGCCGTAATTTTTGGTCATGCAAAAATTTGGTTCTTTCAATAACGGAGTTGCATGAGTTTCTTGCTTGTTTGTGCTTTTTCCGATTTTCCTCTGTAGGGTTGGCTTTGTAAGAACGGAAACTTACTTCTTTGAGCCTGATAGCTTCTTTACACTCAGAATTAAACCAAGACTTTTCTTTAGGTTTGATGCTTTTTACTCTGTTGGGAATAAAAGCACGCATCCCTAGAAGAATCACATTTGTGATCATTTCAGCACTGGCATCAATGTCACTATCGAGGAAGCATAGTGACCAGTTAAAGTTTCGGAAAAAAATATTCAGGCCGTCCCAGTTGGCTTTCTCGTATTGCCAAACGGTCCTGGTGGGAAGTTTTTCTTTAACTGGATGGGTGGAGGATGAGAAATTAGCTGAAATGACACAATGGTCTGAAGTGCCAAATGGAGAAGTTACACTAATGGTATATTTATCAGGGTGAGAAGTAAGAAACAAGTCAAGAGTATGGGCGGCTTGCCCAGCAACATCCGGTATACGCGTTGGCACATCGATCAGCTGGGTAAGGTGATGTAACCCGGCAAAGAGCTCGACATACCTTCCTTCGGGTGTTGTCTGACCAGAATAGCGGAGCCAATTGGAATTGTGTACATTGAAATCGCCCGCAATAACGATTTCAGTGCGAGGACAAAGGGAAACAATTTTCGAGATAGAATCTGACAGCGCATCAAACTCGTTACAAGTCGAATTGCTGTCGAGATTTGGACTCCTGTAAATAAAACAATAATGAATGACATGCTTGCGGACAGTGAATTTGAGCCACAAGAAGTTAAAGTCCGTGTTGGAACATTGCCCATATTGGGGAAGGCTCTGGCAAGCAATATCATTTCTAACATAGACCACGAGACCATGATGGGAAAAGAGTAATGGCACCAAGCTATACCCATGTAGAGTAAATTCTGATAAATCAGTATTCACTCCAACCTGGGTTTCACTTAATGCCAAAACAGCTGGCCTGTATTGAACAGTGTAGACGTACAGGTGAAAGAAATTCTTTCTAATACCACGAACATTGGAATACACGACACAAAAATCACTTACCATTTAAAAATACTTACACACAAAACACAATTCTGAATAAGTCGAACCATGCAGTGAAAATCAAAATTAATCTCTGTAATAATCAAACTGTCTTAGGTGTTATGCCCATAAGACAGCTTGCATACAAAAAATCAATTTAAATATTCAGCACAATAGGACAAACTCAGATGCCCTTATCTATTTACCGCAAGCATACGATGCCTACAGTAGATAAGAAAGAGGCAGTTAAGCTAAGCACAAAGGGTTGGGACAGATAGGAGGATAATTTAATTTGTTAAGCAAGTGTGAATTATTTTTTTTTTTTTTCTTTCACAGCGCGAATGGGCATCTTATCGTCTTCCAACGACGCAAGTGGATATTGTTATTATCTTTACAGCACACGCGAGGGGGTTTTGCCAATTTCTCAAACGAGTGTGTAATATTATTGTTTTTAACACTCGCGATAACAATGCGCAATAATTTTTTTTTTTTTTGACTTTTGTTTAATTGTTATGCGCGCACCTCGACCCGACGTCCGGCCGCTATGAGCTTAAGATCGACACTCCTAAATGGAGGAAGAAACTCGGAGGCTAATATATTAATTGATGAATAATATAAAATCATTTATTTATTAATTGAAAGTGGTAACACACTCAGATGTTGCGTAACAAAAGGGAAGGACTTACTACTATTTCAGTCCCTTCTCAGAAAATTTTGACTTACGTTTGTATTCCTTTTATAGAAATTATTTTTTTTTCATTTAAAGGAAATGCAACTCAAAAGAACCAACCTTAAATTATTACCACTTGGAATGTCTAATTATTTGAATGTGATTTGAAATAATTTTTTTTTAAATCATCTAAGGAACATATCTAACATACACAACTCCATTTTTTTCAATTCGAAAACCATTCCATCGTTTAAATTGGGCAGAACCGAAAATCCTTCCCCTTTTGGAAACCATTTTTTTCCTGTTGGTACATTGGTCACAGGCATTCCCAGTGTCAGAAGCATTTTATCAAATACTATTTATATTTTATTTGAAGTTCTATCTGAATGGCATCTAGGTACACTATCAACCCCTAGCCAAAGGGACTTATACAATATTTAGCCTCATTCCACAAGATTGACCGTCACTGTCCATCACCCCACGCAGTGGTAACACAGTTGGAAAAACATCAAATTTAATGAAAAGTGGGTGTCCTTGCGAACCTTACATCTCCCCTTTTTGTTTGAAGTTACTCGGACCGAAACCACCCATTGGGCAATGTTTTTGAGCTGTCAATTGTAAAATGGTCAAACAAAACAAGGATTCACCAAAACAGTCTTTACAAGTCTCACAGTGGTTGTGATTTTTTTGGTGTAATTGGGAAGGAATAGATGAAGGCTTTTATACGTTGATATCAAAACTATATAACAAATCCATATTTATGATTTTATAAAATGGGTAGACTTCAGTATATTAAGATTTATCCTTAAACGGGGTTTGAAATAAAGGTACTGTGAAGCAACACATTGCTTTAACTGTTGCAGAGGTATCATTAAGGATACATCAGAAAGGGATGAATTGAACCTTACCAAAACGTTTGCGGTTCTTGAGGTAGTTTAATAGGGATCAGTTATCCAATGGCGATTATACCCACAAAAAAACTCAAGTGGAATATAAATATTTACTGACTGGTTCAAAATGGATGGGTTCTTGGTTTAAAATATTTGAATGGTTCAAATATTGTACCGCACTCGAACCTGGTCAAGTATAGTTTTGTAGAGTCATATAAAAATGTCTTAAAAAGCCAAAGAGTAGAGTAGAAGGCCAAGTAGAGAGACTCCCCTGATCTCGATTAAATCAACGTTAGCTTCTACAGTTCCTTTTAAGTTGAACTGCTTAGATAACACTATATGGGCTTGTGTCTATAAGAACCGTTTGTCCGGCTTCTCGTCCTTGAGTTGGGTCCTTAACACCAAAGACCTGGAAATTGTCTGAAGTGAGCTCAACGTCAAGTTAGGGAGAGAGGATATCTATGGTGCAGTCAGAAAACACAGTCTGGAAGACACGACCTCTAATATGCGATTAAGACTTACTATTTTTGGAAATTGATATATCCGAATAGTTAAACCAAATTATTTTTATTTTATAATGTATAGTTTTAACTATGCTACCTCACAATGAATTATTCGATCTCAGTAATATTGTTGTTGGGTTGAATTATGAGTCTTCTCTAAATGATCTTTTTATAATACATCAAAATACTAGAAGTATGAAAAAAAACTTTGATAGCTTTTGCTTATATATACACACTTCTTTTAAATTACTGCCTGATATTATAGTTTTGTCTGAAATATGGATTTTCAACCATGAACTATGCAATTTTTCGATTCCGGGCTATAATATATATGCTGAATGTAATAGCAAATATCCATCCGGTGGAATAGCAATCCTTGTAAAAAAGTTGTGGAAGTTTCTACACCTGATTTGGGGAGTGCCGATAGTGTAGTTGTAAAATTAAAACTTTGTGGTGATGTGTTAATTGACATTGTCTGTTTGTATCGGCTCCAATTTGTTCATAAAAGATATTGAAGACTTACTCTGTGGAATAAATAGTCACAATGTGTGTATAATTGGTGATATTAATATCGATATTTTAGGTTTTTCAACTGGTTGCGATGACTATCTTCTTCTTTTATCCTCACTGGGTTTTGAATCTTTAATAAACTTACCAACGAGAGTAACACCAGTTAGTAAAACATGTATTGACCATATTTTTATTCGGTCAACGGCCTTGGCTCTGATAAAGCATCGCTTCCCGTAAGATCAGCGAAATTAAGCATCGTTGCGCGTGGTTAGTGGAAAGATGGCGGACCGTCTCGAAAACCAACTGCGTGCTGTTGACATGTGTTATGTGTTTTCTGTTTTTCCGTCCTCTCTCTATCTTCTGTTCTGTCCTGTATCAATGTCGTCTTGTGTGTTGTCTTTGTAATTGTCTGAGCCGATGGCCTCAGTAGCCAGTGCTCGTAAATGTGTCTACTTCGTAGATTTATCTACCGAGGTAGATTAAAAATGTAATGTAATGTAATGTAATATTTTTATTCGAACTAAAAACCTTAATAATATTCGCCCAATCCTACTTAAATAGGATATAACAGACCATTATGCTACTGGTTTATCCCTCTTGGATATATTTAGCAATTCTGAGCGAGGATATGAGCATTATAGTACTCAAACCTATCAAGAAATTAATTACCCTTTGTTGAATGAGAGCTTATCCAGGGAAAGTTGGCATGCTGTATATAGTTGTTTTTGTCCGTCAAATGGTTATAATAATTTTATAAATATTCTATCTGCTAATGTATCTGCTAGCAAGATCGTAAAACAAAAAAGTAAACACAAACTGATTAAACCATGGATGACTAAAAATATAAAATATATGCAAAAAATACTTACTATTCTAGGAATAAAAAAGTTTACATATACCTCGTATTAAAAATGCTTGTAAAAAAATGCAAAATAATCTTATCAACAAACAAAAAGAAACTTATTTTATTCAAAAATACAATGAATATAGGATCAACCCCAAGCAGCAATGGAACATTGTAAATGATGTGTTAGGTAAAAAAACGAAGACAAACGTGTTAAAAAATATTAGATTTTCTGACAGTATTGTTTCAGAAAGTGATGTCGATATCGCAAATAATTTTAAAAACTTCTTCAAAAATGTAGTGGAAAGCCAGAGATCAAGTTTCTCTTTTGAAAATGCACATCATGAATCATTTCTTGTAAATGAAACTTTGTCGTCGTTCTTCTTTGGAGAAGTGACCGAAACCGAAATAATTCAAGTGATCTCTAACCTAAGATCTAAGAATTCTTGTGGCATAGATGGTCTTAGTAGCATTTTCGTTAAAAAAGTTATTGGCTATATAATTAAACCTTTGACACATGTAGTGAACATTAGCTTTCAAGTAGGCGTATTCCCCGAGTATTTGAAAACTGCAATAATAATCCCAATATACAAAAAAGGTAACAAATATGATCCCAACAACTACCGTCCAATTTCATTATTATCAGTATTTTCCAAAATTTTCGAAAAATTAATTACTAAAAGAATGATTAAATTTTTTGATAAATATAAAATTTTTAATAAACCTCAATTTGGATTTACAAAGGGAAAATCTACTGAAGAAGCCATATTATCTGTTTTGGAACATATACATATGGAAATAGATAAAAGTAACAAAACGGCTGCCCTGTTCCTAGATCTAACGAAGGCTTTTGACCTAGTTGATCACAAATTGTTATTAAAGATACTCTACAGATATGGCTTCAGAGACAACATCTTGAACTGGTTTTCATCCTATCTTCAGAAAAGAAAGCAACTAGTTCGTGTTAATGATACAATGAGTGATTCAATGTTCTGTTTAGATGTAGGGGTTCCTCAAGGGTCAGTTATTGGATCATTATTCTTTCTTATTTTTATAAACTCAATTTTTAAGCTTCCCTTAAATGGTAAACTAATAGCTTTTGCTGATGATCTGGTTCTAACCTATGCTGCTCCCCTTCAAGAGGACTTACAAATCTTGATGAATACTGACCTATCTACCCTAACATGCTGGTTCCAGTATCATCAATTGGTGCTTAGTAGCAAATCCAAGGTAATGTGCTTCTCGTTAAGTAACCAGTTTTTTATACAAGGGTTGGGTCTACATGACCAAAACTGTGATTGCCGCAACTTACATGATTCATGTATGCAACTCGAATCTGTTTCAGAATTTAAATACTTGGGAGTAACTATAGATAGTAAACTTAACTGGAAGTCACACATAGGAACTATTAAACAAAGTATTTATTTTGCTTTAAACAAAATATTTCACCTGCGTAAGTTAGTTCCACCAAACTTACTTACTTCAATTTACTATGCGTTAGTCAACTCTCGTTTAGAATATGGTATTACTTGCTGGGGCAATGCATACGTTACTAATCTGCAACCTCTCATTACAGCCCAGAAAAAGATAGTCAGAGTTATGCTCTTCAAACCAAGATGGGAACCATCATTTCCATTGTTTAAATCCATCAGTGTATTGCCACTCAGGCAATTGTGCGTATATAAAGTACTCAGACTGTTTTATCTGCGGGGTGGGTTTAGCAATTTAAGTAGAAACAACTTTTCATATGCATTAAGAGCGCATAATACTGTTGTAGTCCCAAGAGCTAGAACGGAAAAAAAAACAAACTACCTTGTAAATTATATTATAAACTATTGTACAAAAAAATTGAAATGAAATAAACTTAAATCTAAATCTAAAAAAAAAAAAAAAAAGTAATTGTGGTAAAGCACTTCTCCAGCAAGTTTGAAGCCGAGTTTCTGAGGAATAATTGAAATAAATTTGTTGGCCCGTCAGGTCCTTCAGGAGCCATGGCCTAGCGACTCAAACTCCTACCAATTCCTGAGTATGCGTTGTCCTGTGAAACTGCAGAAGTGGGGGACCCTATAATTATATCCCGAGCTGACGGCAAAGCCATAGCTTTTAAATTCATTGTTGTTGTTAAACTATGTTAAGAAAAGTAGAAATAAATGAATTACTTACTTACTTACTTATATCCCCGAATAAAAAGGCTACATGAGCAGCTTTGGCAAGACTACGATAACTTAGGCGCCAAGAAATAATAACGGTTTTTTGTAGAACAGTTCAATACAAGCATTTTTTCTATGGGATGGAATGTTTTAAAATGATAAAATTAACAAATATAAGAATAAGAATTTCTATCTATTGACTTTTGTCAGAGATACAAACACATTAGCCTCTCTTGCTTTAATGAAATATCAAGACATGAACTGCCCAGCGAAGAAAAAAGAAAATGGTCTGATATTTATGTCAGAGATCTGGTTATCAATACAGATATCATGTGGAGTCAGCAAACCAAACTGAGCATAAATCAAGTGACAGCTGTTAAAAACACCAACTCCGGAAAAAGTATTGCCAGATTGAAAACCACACGTCTATTAAAATAAAAAAAAAAAATTTAGAAAATTCTTTATTTTTTTTAAATTAGGTTCAGATTTTTCTTGGAAAAACTAAGTATGCAATAAAATTTTAAAACTAAATGTCTATCGAAGAAAAAAAAATTTGAAAATTTTAAAAAGTCGTTTTTTTGAAAAACTTTTCGAAAAAATATTTAAATTTTTTTTCTAGTATGTCATTATAAGGCAATCTGTAGTTTTCATCTGGGTAAATTGTTTAAAAAAAATTCAATCCACCCATTTTCAAAATTTTTCGAAAACCAATTTTTTTTTTAATTTAAAAAATGAAAAACAAAATTGTTTGAAAATTTTGAAATGCAATATTAATTAAATTATAAATGACTTCCTGTGTGCACAATTTTATTGAAATCAGGATAATAGTTTACAATAAAACCGCATTTGAAAAAACCGGTTATATGAGAGGTACCGTTATAGAACACATTTCGAAAAAATTATTTCAACTCATCTTCCAGTTGAAGTTGTAAAAAATTAGCACGGTGAAAGTTTTGTCAAAATCGTTAGAGCCGTTTTCGTTAGAGTAAAAATGAACTTTTTACAAGCTAAATTGTTAGGTGAGTGCCCAATCAATGAGGGCGAAGTAGATCAAAAAATTCGCCCTACCGAACTGGTCGAAGTAAAACTATAGTTTTCAATAATTTGTTCACCAAAGACAGAAAGATGACTAGGTTAACACTATCTTTAAACTTCCAGGTTATGACTTTATAAGGAGTATGCAACAACTCGTATATGCTAGTTCTGATTGGAGGAAAACTGGCTGATAAATGGAACCTCAGCCCCCGATTCTTAAACATTTTGAGACCCTCTAACCTGTGCTTACTATAGACAAATAAGTCTTCTTCTCTTTGCCTCCAAGATCATTTCTGCTGTATTGTGTCAACGTCTAAGGCCACAATAAGTTTGTAACAATTTTGTTATAGGGAATGAAAATAGAAAACTTTTCATACTTTTCAAGACCGCATGTGACAGTAATTATTAGAAAAATAGTTTTCGCATCTCTGCCAGATTTTTATCTTTATCTTTGATATGGCGTTGCGTTGCCACATTGTTAAAACATTGTTCGTTTGAATACTTCTCCATATTTTTTTTAATAATAATAATAATATGTTGAAAACAGTTTAAAACACTTTTAAATTGCAATATATTTTTCATTTCTATTAAGAAGAAAACCTATTTCAACCAAAAAAAAAAAAGTTTAAAAAATAAGAAAGATATGTATTTGTTTGTATAAATCCCATTATCCTTACAAGCTTGAGATTTCTGACTCTTGAAAACAGCTTAAAATATTATGGATCAAAAGCCGGGCACTTTAGCGCTAATTGGGTTGATGGACAGGATTGTCTGCAACAGCTATATCCACCTATGGAGTGGACCATGTCCTAGAAAGTGTATACACAAGTTGTGATACAAGGATACAACCAACGAACGAAGGTTATATATAACATGCTTTGATGAATGCCCTTTCTTCGCTTCACTTGTAATTGAATAAACCTTCTTATTCCTCAACTAACTTGCATCATTATTCCTTTCCATAATCTCCTTTTAATGAGGGGTTATTTATAATAACAAATAAGAATGTAGGGAGTATAATAAAACGGGACACATTAGACCGAATAAAGCATAAAGAATTTTTTTTTTGAAACATCCTTTTCATATTAAACATATATTTTTTTTAAATTATCATAATTTTACCTGCGTTTTGTGCAGATACAGGGTGGTCCAGATTAAGGTAAAAATGTTTGTGAAAGTTGTGTATCAAAATCCTCATAGCTTAAGTTGGACCGATAGATCCATTAATAAGGATGTGGCATGAGATTGAGATTTTCAGAAGTTGTCCTTTCCTCGCATAAGTAAGTTTTCTAGAAAATTAAACTAAAAGGTGGCAAGGGTAGGAATTATACCCTGACCTAAAGAAATTGCATTTCGACACATTAAGTGTAGGTATAGGTTCCCTTCATTTCTGCTGACTCAGGAGTCGTAAAAAAAAACAGAATAGAAGCGATTTTATCTATTTTTAACTTTGAAAAAAATTCCAATCTTCAGAGTCACCCTGTACATGCATGCAACATATCCGTTATCTGTAGCCCACGAACAAGTCCTTATACCTAGTCTTATATTAAACCTCAGTGAAGTGATGTACAGGTATAATTATGATCCTTTAATGGACTCATTACTCATCACACTGAACATCACTGGTCCTGCACCAAGAATTATTAACCAATTATTTTGAAGGTGAAGGATGAAATATCAGAAGGTTCTGCATGAGCTATACATACATCAATGTATATATACATCACAGCTGGAGCCTCATTTAACCCTTTAATTATATCTCAATGAGGACCTGGAATGAACGGAGGATTGTGTAAGGTATAAAAGCGATACGCGAACGTGTGATAAATAACCGTTTAATTAACACGCAGTTTACATCCTTGCAGATTCCCAATCGGATGTTTGGTAATTGGTTATATCTGACAGGATAGACGATACCTGGAGGATAACCCTCGCAGCTCCTACAAAGTTTTGAATAAAAGAACATATTTCAGTTCTTGTTTTTTTTTATAAAAAAATGATTGATTTGATTTTAAATCGAATTTCTTAGTAAAAATAAGTATTTATTGAAATCATTTTGATAATATTTAAGGAAGTAAATAAAAGACGGAAATTAAAACATTCAATTTACTTCCTTAGAAAAACCAAGACTTTTTCAAATTAACATTTTAAACACTTTTTTTAATTATTAAGAAATACAAAAACTTATGTTTTC
Source organism: Platycheirus rosarum (assembly GCA_963971375.1). NCBI lineage: Eukaryota > Metazoa > Arthropoda > Insecta > Diptera > Syrphidae > Platycheirus > Platycheirus rosarum. The sequence goes on along the minus strand of OZ020510.1, from coordinate 37,958,004 downwards.
GCACTAAGTTTAATAAAACTTAACATTTCATCTATGAAATTCGGAAGCTTGTCTGCAGAAGATTGTGTTTCTCCATTAAATATTTAAAGTAAGTTTTAAATGAAAAATGTTAGAGAATAAATATATATGTATATAATAGACCCTCGTTTCATAAATTACTTTTATGATCAACGCCCATTTTAAAATGAATTTTGAGTGGGTTTCAAATGTTTAAAATTTTGCGCCATTATCTTTAAAATTAAAAACCATTGGTTTTCCGACAACCTTCATCTATATGGTTGAGTTCATACTTGACTAACCGAAAAAAAATGTTGTTCGCTTTAGGTCATCACTCTCTCTCTTCCTTTTCTGCACAATCTGGAGTCCCACAAGGAAGCCACCTCAGCCCAATGCTATTGATTCTAACAATAAACGATGTAGCTCAGATTCTTGAATGAGGTCTTTCTATGTATGCAGACGATATAAAAATCTTTAAACATATTTCATCGACTGCAAATTATAACGTCTTACAAAAAAAACTTGATGCGTTTTCCCTCTGGTGCCAAAAAATCTCCTCGGAACCAACATCAGTAAATGCCACAATCTAACTTTTTCACGGAAACAAATACAATTTGTCGTAAGACTGGGACTTATTTCCCTACGCCTACCTATGTATACGTTGACTAAACGCAAAAACTGCGGAAAACATCGCGGCTTGAGGCAAACAGTCTCGTTTGCGTTAATATGGTATCCATTTATCTCCAGGAGTCAGTATATCATCCATACATTAGGTGCTCGTTTGTAGGACGTGGGATCTTCACTGATGATGACTTCATCGTCGGCAAAGAATAATTGATTCACATTCGCTTCCGTCAACTTACCTATAACTGAAAGTCAAGGACTGCAAAAAAAGAGCAAGGGACTCAAAACGCTTCTCTAAAGTATACAAAATAGAGCGTTAAGATTGATAGGAAATAGAACTGCCGCTGAAACAATTGCCCCTCTCGAACACCGACGCAATGTTTCATGTCTTTCCTTATTTTATCGGTTCTTTTATAAAAAATGTTCACTCGAGGTAGCCAGCTGCATTCCTCCCCTTAAAAGTTTCGCCCGTAATACTCGTCTTGCTAGGAATGCCCATCAGTTCACCCTTGAGCCCAATTTCGGACGTACCGTGAAATATAGAGATTCTTTTTTTAGCCGTACAACAAGACTTTGGAATGGTTTACCCGGCGAGATTTTCCCTTGCCATTTCAACTTGCAAACATTCAAAACCAATGTTAATCGACACCTCCTATCTCTCCCCTCCCTATCTTCCTAATGCCCGCGCAGTGTGTTACATTAAAAGGGAAACAAATAGTCCCTTGTGCGCGCGTTAATTATAAAAAAAAAAAAAAAAAAAAAAACCAACACCGACTTAAAACTCTTCGGTGACTCCTGCGGGGCATCTTACTTTAATTTTGACATGCTCTTCCGAATCCATGATATAATCGTCCGCACGTAGATTTCCGGAACTTCACGTTGCCTAAGGCAAACTATATAAGATCTCTTTGTTTTTTTCCAACTTTTTTTTTTAAACAGATTGTGGAAATCTCTTGATGTAAGCCGCCTAAATTTTCACGTGGTTTTTGTGGTCCTGACTCCTGATTTGTGCGCCTCCTGCATAAAAATATTCGGAGTATTCGGAGACAGCTCTCTATTCAAAAGCCTTGATCCAAAATTTTCAATTTGCGAAAAAACTTCTACTTCTACTTAAACATACAACAGTTGCTTTGTTTGTTTCGTAAAAAAAAGGTTAGAGCTTTGGTCAATAAATCACTTAGTACCAATTTTGAGTACTTACAACTTGTATAATAATCAGGTACTAGTTATTTTGAGAGGCTAGCTAGGACCAAGTCTTAAACTTATATTCGCTACCAAATTGACAGGATTTGAAGGAATGACTTGATACCGATTTGAGTACTAACTTTGGGACTAGGACCGGTCCTTGATGGACGGTTAGTTTTTTGTTTTTGTTTGAACGAAATTTAATAAAGTACTGAACAAATAATGAAGAGCTTTTGAAATAATGAAAATTTTTATTTTTTTTAATACAAAATAATTCATAATGAACATTTACTTCAAATAATGAACTAAATTCATTATTGTCACCGTACCCATGGGCAATGCGTTAAGTATTATTTTTTTATGTTTTTTTTTTGGTTTTATTTCTAGAGGCAATATATTTTTTTAACTATTGTCCATTGCAGTGCCCCGAGGCTTAGTGTTTAGTGTGTCGGACTGCTACGCGAATGAGCCTGTGTTCGAATCCAGCTCATAGCCATCTTCTTTTCCGGGGTACTCCCTCTTGCGAGGAAGTGACAAGACCTCCAAGAGTAAAATTTGTCTCGAAAAAGTGCATCTGATGTAGCCGTTCGGATCTTGCAGATTAACAACACACACACAGGAATGGTTGAAAGTATAAGTCACTAGGCCTTGGCTCCTTAAGGAGCTGTCGCGCCAATAAATTTATTTATTTACTGTCCATTTTTGTTTTTTGATTACCTCGTTATTTGTTCCAAAAAAAAAAGTCAAAAACTATCAAAAATAGAAAAAAAATTCATTAAAAGGGGAGCGTATCGGAATCCCGCTTTTTAAAATCCCGCTTTTCAAAAATCCCCAAAAAAAAGTTTAAAAATCCCGTCTGCTAAAATACTGTTTTTTTAAAATCCCGCCTTCTAAAATCCCGCTTGTTCAAAATCCCGATCTATTATAATCCCGCTTTTTTACAAAACATTCTTATTAAACTAAATAACAATAGATGTAGGTTATATGCGCTTTTTACTTTTTTTATAAATTTAAAAATGTTAAAAATACTCCACTAAAAAGAAAATTCGTCGAAATGTTTTTTAATCTTTACTGTGCGCACACATTTGTTTTTGCTAACATAATCTACAATATTGTATTTACTGGCGGGATGACATACGGTCCAGGGACATAATGTCCGTGTTTCAAATAGGCACATTTCCATGGACATTATGGCGAAATCAAAAATTTTTACATTATGTCTAATTAATTAATTTTTATATAGACATATGTCCACATAATGGAAATTCCAAACAAAAATCACAAATTCACAAAAAAGACGAATTACTCTTTTGGAACGTAACTGTTATATGTTGTTGTTGATATAGAACAGTGCTTTTCAAACTTTTTGAGTACGCGACCCCTTTGTAAGTAAAAAACTTTCTGGCGACCCCACATTCATAATAATACTTTATCAATCTATTAAAAAAAAATGAGATATCCTGAACCCCTTTCATATCCAGTCTCATTACACAGAGATTTCGCTTATCCGCAAAGTAACGGGAAAACTACTTTGCTACCAAAAATGTAAAAAAAAACAGCAGGGGTTGCATTAATTGTCATTTAATTTTTTTCAAGTGAGAATCGTTATTGATCGTACAATTAAGTGTTGTGTACAACCTGATCAACGCCCATTTTAAAATGAATTTTGAGTGGGTTTCAAATGTTTAAAATTTTGCGCCATTATCTTTAAAATTAAAAACCATTGGTTTTCCGACAACCTTCATCTATATGGTTGAGTTCATACTTGACTAACCGAAAAAAAATGTTGTTCGCTTTAGGTCATCACTCTCTCTCTTCCTTTTCTGCACAATCTGGAGTCCCACAAGGAAGCCACCTCAGCCCAATGCTATTGATTCTAACAATAAACGATGTAGCTCAGATTCTTGAATGAGGTCTTTCTATGTATGCAGACGATATAAAAATCTTTAAACATATTTCATCGACTGCAAATTATAACGTCTTACAAAAAAAACTTGATGCGTTTTCCCTCTGGTGCCAAAAAATCTCCTCGGAACCAACATCAGTAAATGCCACAATCTAACTTTTTCACGGAAACAAATACAATTTGTCGTAAGACTGGGACTTATTTCCCTACGCCTACCTATGTATACGTTGACTAAACGCAAAAACTGCGGAAAACATCGCGGCTTGAGGCAAACAGTCTCGTTTGCGTTAATATGGTATCCATTTATCTCCAGGAGTCAGTATATCATCCATACATTAGGTGCTCGTTTGTAGGACGTGGGATCTTCACTGATGATGACTTCATCGTCGGCAAAGAATAATTGATTCACATTCGCTTCCGTCAACTTACCTATAACTGAAAGTCAAGGACTGCAAAAAAAGAGCAAGGGACTCAAAACGCTTCTCTAAAGTATACAAAATAGAGCGTTAAGATTGATAGGAAATAGAACTGCCGCTGAAACAATTGCCCCTCTCGAACACCGACGCAATGTTTCATGTCTTTCCTTATTTTATCGGTTCTTTTATAAAAAATGTTCACTCGAGGTAGCCAGCTGCATTCCTCCCCTTAAAAGTTTCGCCCGTAATACTCGTCTTGCTAGGAATGCCCATCAGTTCACCCTTGAGCCCAATTTCGGACGTACCGTGAAATATAGAGATTCTTTTTTTAGCCGTACAACAAGACTTTGGAATGGTTTACCCGGCGAGATTTTCCCTTGCCATTTCAACTTGCAAACATTCAAAACCAATGTTAATCGACACCTCCTATCTCTCCCCTCCCTATCTTCCTAATGCCCGCGCAGTGTGTTACATTAAAAGGGAAACAAATAGTCCCTTGTGCGCGCGTTAATTATAAAAAAAAAAAAAAAAAAAAAAACCAACACCGACTTAAAACTCTTCGGTGACTCCTGCGGGGCATCTTACTTTAATTTTGACATGCTCTTCCGAATCCATGATATAATCGTCCGCACGTAGATTTCCGGAACTTCACGTTGCCTAAGGCAAACTATATAAGATCTCTTTGTTTTTTTCCAACTTTTTTTTTTAAACAGATTGTGGAAATCTCTTGATGTAAGCCGCCTAAATTTTCACGTGGTTTTTGTGGTCCTGACTCCTGATTTGTGCGCCTCCTGCATAAAAATATTCGGAGTATTCGGAGACAGCTCTCTATTCAAAAGCCTTGATCCAAAATTTTCAATTTGCGAAAAAACTTCTACTTCTACTTAAACATACAACAGTTGCTTTGTTTGTTTCGTAAAAAAAAGGTTAGAGCTTTGGTCAATAAATCACTTAGTACCAATTTTGAGTACTTACAACTTGTATAATAATCAGGTACTAGTTATTTTGAGAGGCTAGCTAGGACCAAGTCTTAAACTTATATTCGCTACCAAATTGACAGGATTTGAAGGAATGACTTGATACCGATTTGAGTACTAACTTTGGGACTAGGACCGGTCCTTGATGGACGGTTAGTTTTTTGTTTTTGTTTGAACGAAATTTAATAAAGTACTGAACAAATAATGAAGAGCTTTTGAAATAATGAAAATTTTTATTTTTTTTAATACAAAATAATTCATAATGAACATTTACTTCAAATAATGAACTAAATTCATTATTGTCACCGTACCCATGGGCAATGCGTTAAGTATTATTTTTTTATGTTTTTTTTTTGGTTTTATTTCTAGAGGCAATATATTTTTTTAACTATTGTCCATTGCAGTGCCCCGAGGCTTAGTGTTTAGTGTGTCGGACTGCTACGCGAATGAGCCTGTGTTCGAATCCAGCTCATAGCCATCTTCTTTTCCGGGGTACTCCCTCTTGCGAGGAAGTGACAAGACCTCCAAGAGTAAAATTTGTCTCGAAAAAGTGCATCTGATGTAGCCGTTCGGATCTTGCAGATTAACAACACACACACAGGAATGGTTGAAAGTATAAGTCACTAGGCCTTGGCTCCTTAAGGAGCTGTCGCGCCAATAAATTTATTTATTTACTGTCCATTTTTGTTTTTTGATTACCTCGTTATTTGTTCCAAAAAAAAAAGTCAAAAACTATCAAAAATAGAAAAAAAATTCATTAAAAGGGGAGCGTATCGGAATCCCGCTTTTTAAAATCCCGCTTTTCAAAAATCCCCAAAAAAAAGTTTAAAAATCCCGTCTGCTAAAATACTGTTTTTTTAAAATCCCGCCTTCTAAAATCCCGCTTGTTCAAAATCCCGATCTATTATAATCCCGCTTTTTTACAAAACATTCTTATTAAACTAAATAACAATAGATGTAGGTTATATGCGCTTTTTACTTTTTTTATAAATTTAAAAATGTTAAAAATACTCCACTAAAAAGAAAATTCGTCGAAATGTTTTTTAATCTTTACTGTGCGCACACATTTGTTTTTGCTAACATAATCTACAATATTGTATTTACTGGCGGGATGACATACGGTCCAGGGACATAATGTCCGTGTTTCAAATAGGCACATTTCCATGGACATTATGGCGAAATCAAAAATTTTTACATTATGTCTAATTAATTAATTTTTATATAGACATATGTCCACATAATGGAAATTCCAAACAAAAATCACAAATTCACAAAAAAGACGAATTACTCTTTTGGAACGTAACTGTTATATGTTGTTGTTGATATAGAACAGTGCTTTTCAAACTTTTTGAGTACGCGACCCCTTTGTAAGTAAAAAACTTTCTGGCGACCCCACATTCATAATAATACTTTATCAATCTATTAAAAAAAAATGAGATATCCTGAACCCCTTTCATATCCAGTCTCATTACACAGAGATTTCGCTTATCCGCAAAGTAACGGGAAAACTACTTTGCTACCAAAAATGTAAAAAAAAACAGCAGGGGTTGCATTAATTGTCATTTAATTTTTTTCAAGTGAGAATCGTTATTGATCGTACAATTAAGTGTTGTGTACAACCTGTCGGGAAATATCTGAGTATAAAATGGATAAGTTCTCAAAAGACCGTAGCAGTCTTGCACATCCGGTACAAGTGGAAGCAGCGAAAGCAAGACAAAGCCGAAAAAAATAGACTTTATTACGACAACTACCTCAAATATGGTTTTAAGGTTTTGAATAATAATAATCAAAGTGTAATTTGTAGTGAAGTATTATCTGCTGAAATGAAATCATCAAAGCTTATGCGATATCTTTCAACAAAACATCCCAAAGAAGCTGATAAGCCGTTGGAATTTTTCGAAAGAAAACTGAAATCCCTTAACCAGCATCAAAGTTCTGTGATGAAAAATAAGTTTTATTTATCTTTTTTTTCCCCTTTATTATTTTTCAATCAAAACTAATATTTATGTTTTAATTTAAACTTGATTCCGATCTACATATATATGTATGTGCTAACAAATAACCGACTTAACTTCGCGAAAAATATACGTTTGTTTCATATTTGATCTGCTTTACTACATTTATTGTTTTTTTTTTCGTAATTGTTTGTCTGATATGGATTATCTTAATTTATTTCTATTTTAATATTTATTTAGTTATCGAGTGCCAATGAGAAAGCATTGTTAGCTAGCTATCAAGTAGCATAACGAGTCGCCAAAGCTGGGAAACCTTATACAATTGCTGAGAATCTTATTTTGCCGGCGGCCCTGGATATGGTTGAAATTATGTTGGGTAAACAGGAGGCAGATAAACTTAAGAGCATACCACTTTCTGAAAATACAATTGAGCGGAGGATAAGTGACATGGCCGTTGACATTCGAGAACAGTTGATCGAAAAATTAAAGAAGAGTCCACATTTTGCATTGCAACTGGATGAATCTACTGATGTTTCAGATTGTGCGCAGTTTGTGGTATTTGTTCGTTTTGAAGCAGAAGAAAATATTGAAGAAAACATTTTATTTTGCAAAGCTCTTCCTGTAAATACTACTGGCCAGTGTTTGTACGACATGTTTTTAGAAAGCTGTCGCGACTACGAGATTGATTGGACAAAATGTTTTGCTATTTGTAGCGATGGTGCTAAAGCTTTGACAGGCAACAAAAGCGGACTCATTGCAAAATTAAAATTAATAATGCCAAACGTTTCATGGACACACTGCTTTCTTCATCGACAAGTTCTAGCAGCGAAGGTTTTACCTTCTGAATTAAATGAAGTGCTTAAAGATGTGATCAAAGTCGTGAACTCTATTAAAGACAAGGCCTTGCAAAGTCGGCTGTTTAGGATCATTTGTGATGAAATGGGTTCGCTCCATCAAAATATCCTTTATCACACAGAGGTCAGATGGTTGTCAAAAGGAAAGGTATTGACACGAGTTCTGGAATTAAAAGCTAAATTATTGATGTTCTTACAAGATTCAAAATCTGGATATTCTAATCATTTTTCTAATCCCACTTGGCTATTAAAACTATCATTTCTCGCTGATCTTTTTGACCACCTAAACATCTTGAATAAAAGCCTCCAAGGGAGAGAAGAAAATATTATAACTGCAAAAGACAAGATCAGAGGATTCCCCGCGAAACTTCGTTTTTGGTCAGAGTCTTTGCAAACAAAAATTTATGATTCTTTTCCCTGCGTTCAGAAGATTTTCGAAGAAATTTCATCTGATGAGTGGATAATAGAGACAGTAGACTCTTACATTATTCTCATGATACAAAGTTTGCATAATTTGGAGAAGAAACTATTGAGTTACTTTCCAGAACTGGATTCTGAAGGTGGAAATGGACAGAGATGGATACTAAATACTTTTTTGAATATGTCAGTCCAACCTGCCGATCTACCATCGGTAAAGATGAAAGAAAATCGTATGGATTTAGCTGCAGATGGTATGCTGAGAATTGAATTCACTTCAAAAACTCTTGATAATTTCTGGATAAAGAGAAGAGGAGAATATCCAGAACAGGCAAAAGAGGCTTTAAGATTGTTATTGCCATTCGCCACTTCATACCTATGTGAACTCACATTCTCATCAAAAAGTAAAAAGAGAAGAAAGTAAGAAGAGAAATAGGCTTCAATTGAAAAATGATTTAATTGTTAAGGTCTCAAAGATACAACCAAGATTTCAACATTTATTAAAAAATAAACAGGCACACCCGTCTCACTAAAAAATGTGTTTTAAATTTTTTTTTTGGTACAGGACTTACAACCTTTGTTTTTTAATCTTAACGGCTTGCGACAGCGACCCCCCGATTAATTCTTGGCGACACCCTAGGGGGTCGCGACCAACAGTTTGAACAACACTGATATAGACCATATAACATGGGCGCAGGGACATAAGTCCCCCGGATATAAGTCCCAGTCTTACGATTTGGGACTTATATCCCACCTTGTTAATGTAAGTATGAAGAAGGTATGGAGGGGCATGCTGCCCCCCTGCCAACCCCCTGCTTAGGCTCACTATATTTTTTTTAAAAGGTGCAAGGTTGGGTACGTGTAACGTTTCTTTTTGATTTAAAGAACTTTTGCATAAACTCAATCTCGCACCTACTCCAAATCCTATAGTGAGCCCAAGCAGGGGGGTTGCAGGGGGGCAGCATGCCCCCCATACTTATGTCATACTGATTGGGAGATATAATCTCAAGAAATTTCTTTGCACACTGATTCGGTAATAATGCCGAAATTCTGATCCACATTATTACCAACCCAACATACACACTATGATTTCTTTTAATTTGTCAGCTAAGCTCAATATGGACATAATGTCCATAAATAAAATTAGACTTGAAGTCCAAAATTTCAATTCAGACATTATGTCCACTTTTAAAAAGGCATAATGTCCATGGACCTTATGACTGTTTCCTAAGTGGTCACAATGTCCATTTACATTGTGCCTATTTGAAGCAGACATAATGTCCATGTCCATGGACATTACGTCCGTGGACCTTATGTCATCCCGTCGTATTTATTTTTACTTTTTTTGGAATTTGTTGAATCTTTTTATGTTCATAACTTAACTTTATTTTGATATTGTTTATTACTTATTTTGACACTTCCCATATAGATGTTATAATAAAATGCATTTAAAAAAATTACTCCTTGCTTAATTTATTTAAATTTTCTTATAATCCCGCTTTTGCAATCAAAACTAGTTGTTCTATTTTAAAAAATCACGCGATTTTTTGATTGCAGAAGCGGGATTATAAGAAACGGGATTATAAAAAACGGGATCATAACAGACGGGATTTTAAAAAAAGCGGGATTATAAAAGGCGGTATTATAACAAGCGGGATTTTAAGAAACGGGATTATAAATTACTGGTGAAAAGAAAATGGTACCCCCCATAGGAAAGTTTTTTCTTTTTCGACTTTCTCGAGAATTGCTTAATCGATTACAATCAAATATGATATTCAGGAAGATGTAGATAGCCAAAGCAATTCTCAATAAAAATATTTTGGAATAATTTTTTTTTTGTATTTTTTAATAATTTTTAAGAATTTTTTTTTGAAAAATCGATATTTTAAAAACGGGATGGTGAATTTTTTTCTTCATTTTGTTTTTAAATGTAAATAATTTTTGTGTTTAAGTTTGCATTCTTGATTTTTTTAAAATTTTTTTTTTAAGTTGTTAAATAAAAATCGTTTTATTAAAAAACCGTTCTTTCGATTTTGAGAAAAAGTTTCTCACTTTTTAGCAGTTTTTTAACGAAATAAAATGGTGTTCAATTTTTTCCGTTAAACACTATTTTACGTACAAACAATCAAAAATTAGATAATCCAAACAAAAACTTACTTTAAAGTTCCCTTAATATTTTTCAAATTTTGTTTCGAAGCTGTGACCGCACATAAAAGCAAGTACGTGCGATCCAGTCATGCAATTTAATTTTATTTTTTTCATACTTTTTTGCCGTCACAAAAACAAAAATATATTTTTTTTTTAAAAAACATTTTGGGGCAAAATTTTAAACAATTAAAACCTACTCTAAATCAATTTTAAAATGGGCGTCGGCTCTAAAAACAAAATATAAAACGAACGTCTGCTCTATGTTAATTTTAAACGACATAAAGTATACTTTAACCTTAAACAACTTGTCTAACCTTAAAACGAACAAACCACTTATTTATCTTTTCAAAGTATACTTTAACCAGACGACATTTTGTAATTTCGTACCAAAAAAAAAATAAGAATGTCTTATTCTGTCAATAGTAAGCCGTGTTGGGGTAGATTCTCAATCTGTGAAACTGTGAAATGGAAATTTTGTTGACGTTTTGAAGTTAAATTCGATTCTAGATATATGAAAAAAGAAAAACAAGCGTCAAAAACTTTTCAAAATGGTGAATTACTTTTCACAACCAAAACATCCCATGAAGAGCTCCGCAGTTTTGAGATCAAGCAACGATGTATGGCGAAGCCAAATGATGGAGAACCGATTTATTCTACTGCAATTTCCATTCTTTTTTTCTTTATTTACTTAATTATATTATTTTTTTATTCTTTTACGACATTTGTTAATGTTTAATTACTAAATATTGATTAATAACACTTCCAACGCATTATGATAAGTTTTTATCTTTTCACATTTTCACAGATCGGGAATTAAGCTCCTGGAAATTTATTTTTACATTACGTTACGTAACCACACACCACACTAGTTGTCAGGGTTATTTATCTTGTTTAAAATTGAGAAAATGTTAAACAAGGGCTCGTATCTAAAGAACTTCTTTAACTAGAGTCGGTTCTATTGCTAAAATGAATAATGTTTAAAATTGTGCGCCTTTAAATTTAAAGTCCGGGAAATTGATGAAAATATTTTTGAAATATCATTTTTATGAAAAGCAGGTATTGTCCGTTTAGAATATTTTTCTCTTGTAACATACTTAAAAATGCACCTGAAAATGTGTATATTTGTAAGTGTTATTCATGAGTGAAATAAAGCAAATAAAATTGCAACATATTTTTTGTATTTTTGTCTGGCATTTACTTTGTTGAATTCAAAAAACAAAATGTTTTTTTTACAAACGGTTATTTTTTCTTTTTTAATTTTTGGTTCAGTGTAGAATCCATATGATTTTTAGCTATGGAAATTCTTCTTCAAAATACAGAATCCGAGAATACGCATAATTTTGGAAAACAGAATTTTACATTTACAGCATTTTGGGTTTAGAGATATTTGACTATGCTTTATTTTGATTCACAGAATTTTGGCCGTACAGTATTTAAAAAAAAAAAAAAACTGAATTTTGGGCTTAAAGAATTTTGAAAACCGGAATAAGGCTCCCTCTTGATTTCCTACCTCTCATGAATCTTTACTGACCTCCTTTGTTACTCATAGTCTTCAATTGTATATCATGACATGAATGGTGATCTTATGAAGACTACCAACAGGCAGTGGACAGAGGCGGTCTATCTACATGAATGATGCATTAACCAAATATATTCATGCATTGTTGATGCAGGCGAAGTCTATTAAGAAGGAAAAATTATATACATAAATACGTATGGATAAAAAACAATAGAATTCTAATGAGAAAGATTGAAGGTAGTGATCCCATCCAAATAAGGTCTTTTGAAGACCTGGATAACATTTTATAATTTTTTGAAGTGAAACTTCTTAGGCGCATGAGGGTAAATTTCTTACTGATGAAACGGAAGTAGCGACTAGCGACACGGAAATGTGCAACGTTTTTGTCTAAGAATAGGTAGAGAGCGATTGAGACCGATTGAGAGAGAGTGAGAACATAGCCATGGGGCGAGAGTACGGAGCAAGCGATTGAGTAAACGCAGATCTGTTTTATTTATTTGCATTATTTTTATTTATGACAGAACACATTTGAAAAAATAAAAATAATTAAATTTTACGAAACGATCACTGAGTAAACCGGATATTGTTCAGGTGGTGTTGTGGTGTTGTTGCTTTTTAATTTGACTGACATTTGACATCGATATTTTGGCTTGGCAGGTAACTTTGCGTATTGTGGATTGTGTGTGGTCTTCTATATGTGGAATGAGTGATCATTAAAGATAAGAGTGGGTGGGATTTTTTAGGGCAGAGCAGAAGGTAATTATTATGAATAGGAAATGGGATATTTTTTTGTGGATCGTGGAAAGTATTTTGTTATGATTGATTGGGTGGGTATTTGTTTTTAACAATGGGAAGGATATTTTGTATTTATCATCATCGAAGGAAATATGTATTTGATGAGTCCCAAATAAAAAGCAAACGGTTCATTTCAACAGTTTATTTAAGACTGACTTAGAAAAAGGTATAAAGTAAAGTATCAAGACAATAATGATATATTAAAGAGAACGCATTTTTTATAAATCATGATGTTATAAGTATGAGCGTTGATAAAAGAAAGATGAAAATAGAAAAAGATACATTCACAATAATCTTTCATTTTGATTTTCTCGAAAATGGCTCCAACGATTTTGATAAAACTTTCAGGGTGCTATAATATATATATATATCTTTCAGTTAGAATGAATTTTTCGAAATTTGTTCTATAACGGTACCCCCTACAAAGCCATTATTTTTCTTCGAATTTCTCGAGAACTGCTTAACATGTTAGATACAATCAAAATTGATATTCAGGAAGATGTAGATAGCCAAATTAATTCAGCTTAAAAATATTTTCGAAAAACTTTTGAAGTGAAACTTCTTTACGCGCATGAGGGTAAATTTTTTACGGATGAAACGGAAGTAGTGACACGGATATGTGCAACGTTTTTGTCTAAGAATATGTAGTGAGCGATTGAGACCGATTGAGGGAGAGTGAGAAAGGGCGAACGTAGCATGAAGCACATAGCCATGGATCAAACGAGTGAGTAAACGCAGATCTGTTTTATTTATTTGCATTATCATTAGTTTGCATACGGTGTGTAGAGTGATATGACTTAAATTTATAAATAAATAAAAAATAAAAAAAGAAGTTTCACTTCTAACATGTGTACTTTGTACGCACGCACTTTATTTTTATTTCCTTGTCATGAATTTGAACTGTGATTTTATAAATGATGAAGTTCCCACCTTTTAATCTTTTAAATTTATATAATAATAATTGTGAACAATTTTTTTATTTCTAAAAACTACTGTTACAACAGACTTTCTTTGATTCACCAGAATATTAGAAGTTTGAGAGAGAATTTTGCTTGCCTTGTTTCCCATTTAGATTCCTTTGCATGTTTCCCAGACTTTATATTTGTTTCTAAGATTTGGATCTATAAGTTTGAGATAAGTGATTACGCTTTGCCTGGGTATACATTTTTTGCTTAAACTAATGATGATTACTCTGCTGGCGGTGTAGGATGTTTTGTTGGAAATGGGCATGAATGTGTAGCAACGGAGTTAGATTTTTTGAGCGCCGATGTTTTAAAGTTATCTTATAGAATAGATCGAGAGGACATGGTTATTCTTTGCGTTTATAGATTACATAAGTATAGTGCGTCAGTGTTTATGGAAGAATTTTTTTAACCTTTTGGTTAGGAAAAATTCAAAGAATTTCATCATTTTAGCAGATATTAACATTGGAAAATTCAGAAACAGTTTCTACGTATTTGTCGCTCCTTGCATCTCATGGTTTGGTTTCATTTATCAATGAAATAACTAGGCCTGCGTCTGGAAAGTGTTCAGATCATATTTATGGTCGTTTTTCCAATTGCTCATTAAGCACATGACAGGTATTTTAGTAAAATGCCCAAGTAAATTGAAACTCTCAAGTAATGTTATAAATATTGAAAAAAACTGAAATCGACTATTCCTATTGAAAACTAAACTTTCTCATGAATATTGGCAGTTAGTTTACTCAGAGGATAATATCTCGAAGGCCTATGATATTTTAATTGAAACATTAAAAGTTCATAAGTTAATGTAGTTATACTGTTCAAAAAAGATGTAAACAAAAAAAATTAAAACTATGGATAGACTACTATATTTTAAGGAAAATTATTGTAAAAAATTAATTAAGAAACAAATGTGCAAAACATCCACTTAAACATAATTTCAAAAGAAGATACGTTACGATGTGTTCCGAGCTTAGAAGAGAAGTTCCGCTATGTAGAGACCATTATTATACCAACCAATCTGATCTGGCTAAAGGTGATATTAAAAATGAACGGAAATTGGTCAACAATATCCTGAATAAATCCACGTCTAACAAAAAGGATATCATCATCAAAATTGATGAAAATTGGATATCTGATAAAAAAGTTATTGCTAATGCATTTATTGATTGCTTTATTAATGCAGCAAAATCCCTACAGTCTTCTTGTTTGTCTACTTGTAGTTTTTGTAGATCTAGTATAATATGTGGTGATCCTTTGACCCAAACTTCGTTTTTCTTTGAGACCTATACTTGGTCTTGAACTCCTTAAATGTATTGGCAGTCTTAAGAATTCTAACTCTTGTGGATCTGATGGTATTTCAACTAAAGTACCTAAAAAATATGCGTGTTTCATAGTAGATGTCTTAGCATTTATATTTAATAAAAGTGTGTTTTCAGGGATATTTCCTGAAGCAATAAAATGCGCTGATATTGTTCCAATTTTTAAAAAAGGATCAGAGAAAGATGTAAGCAATTACAGACCAATTTCAATTCTTTCTTCAATAAGTAAAATTTTTTTAAAAAAATTATTAAAAAAAGACATTGATTTTTTAAATAAAAGACAATTTTTGAGTCCCCTGCAATTTGGTTTTCAAAAAAGAAAATCGACGGAAGATGCTCTTCTGAAATTCTGCACCGACATCTTTAAATTCTTAGACAGCCGGGCTTTACGTCGATATCACCAAAGTGTTTGATATGGTGAACCATTTTATGAGTGATTGATTTAAACCGTACCTCAGTAATAGACCACTAAGAGTTAAAATTAGCAATGTGAGGAGTGAGTTTACATTTTCTAATATAGGGGTCCGACAAGGTTCAGTGCTAGGGCCAATTTCGTTCCTTGTATATATTAATTATTTGTTCAGATTGAAACTAAAATCTAATGTTACTGCTTTTGCGGATGACGTTGGATGTGCATTTGGTGCTGAAAGTCTTCTTGATCTAGTCAGTGATATTAACTGTGATCTACATATTCTGAGGTCATGGTTCTCGGAGCATAAGTTAGTCATAAGTGCTAAAACCAAAATTATGTTCTTTAGTCTTTCCCAACGGAGCTCCATATAACCGGATATTTTTTTTCATGACCCTGAATGCCAAAGATTTAAATTGTTAGGTTGCCATTGTATATACATTTTTTAACCTCGATTACCTACTCCAACAACTGCAATTGCACTGATAATTGTTTTAAAATTGAGAAAGTTGATGTTTTTCAATACTTAGGCCTCTGGATCGATTCTAAAATGTCTTTTAGTAATCAAATTGAAAATTTAACTAATTATTTCCGTTCAACTCTGAGGCATTTTTTCTACTTCCAAAAAGTATGCTCACCTGAACTGCTTAAAAAAATGTGTTATGGTATTTTTCAATCTAAATTACAGTATGGTATAGCATGTTGGGGTGGAATATATTCAAGCAAAATGAAGCCGATTTTGACACTACAAAAATATGTCATTAGAAAAATAAGCAGAAAACATCGGCTTCATCATAGTTTTCCATTATTCTTAGGTCTAAAAACTCTTCCAGTTCGGCACTTATACTGTTTAAAAGTTCTAAACATTTTTTTTAAGCGCTCAGGTAATCTGAATTTCAGAATCTTAGATGCACATAACTTTCGTGGTCACATGCAATATATGGTACCTGTTCCTAACTTCCACACGACTGCCTTCCGTAATTTCTATTCTGTTGCGTCTCCTCGTTTATTTAATAAACTTCCACTTATATATCCAAATCGTTTTGAGAAACTTGTTAAGTACTGGATGTTTAATTTTACTTTTGATGAAATAGAAAATATAAATAAACTGTCTTCCATATTTCCGGTATTTTCAAAGAGAGTTTTTTCTCTGTTCTTTATACTGAATTTAATTTATCTTGATTTGTTAATTTTGATTTTTGATTTCTAAAGTGTAATTTTTTCTTATATGAGGGTCACCCCACCCAAATTACTATTTTCAAAGTCTTTAAAACTTAAAGTGGCATTTAGTACTATTTTTATTCTTAAAATATAAAATGTCACTACTTTATTTCAATTTATTAATTTATTGTACGATAACTTGAATTGATGTATTTTACTTTTTCTTGAAATAAATGCATTTAAAAATCTAATCTAAAATCTAATCCTTATGACTAGTACGCGATTACTTTGGCACTTTAGTCGTGTCGCCAGGTAGATTTAGGTCGACAAAGGTGGAAACTTAATGAAACTTTGGGATAACGTTAAGGGGTGGTTGAATAACATTTTCTTAAGTTTTTGGCCTCGGGGACCCTGTGCAAAAAATGGTGGGCGGAAACTGCAACATTTTCGACCTTTCTTTAGTTTTTCGTTAACAAATTTTTTTCTTACGTCCTATGCAGAATTTTACCTCATTTCTTCTGTTATATATAAAGAATGTTGTTATTATGATTTCTCTCTTCTCCCCAACAAAATTAACAAGAGTCAAATTTCTTTTCTAATAAAAGCCTACAATTTTCACATCATTTTAGTAACTTTAACGGACATATGAAGACTTGAGTGAAAAAAAATGATTTTCTGACCCCTGAACCTTCAATCCGCTCCTGGAGACGTTATGTTATGTGTTGAAGATACACAGTAAGGTATAGGCATATGATGTGAAAAATCTATTTTCTGGCCACTCCTTGAGACACAGTTCGGGATGTCAAAAATTTGGGAAATTTTATAGGGAAATTTGAAAAATTACCCTTTATCCGAAACGCCATAAATTCTATCGGACTACGGTACTACGGAATCCTTAAATCGTGTCGCTTAAAGAGAACTACGCCTCAATGTTGCTCAGATGACTAAATTAAATAAAATATAAAAAATATTCATTTTAACCGGCGCAACGTGAACAGTCACTAGCCCTAAATAAGAGTTTAATATACCTGGTTCAGCTGTAGATCTAAGGTTGAGTACCCTTTAACAGAAATGTCTTCTATAAGAAACCCACCCTGTATTTGCACTTTGAACGTATAATTTTAATTCTAGAACGATTAAAACAAAATCACTTGAAATTTTGCATAAATCCTACTGGCCTACATATTCTCTTGTACATTAAATTCATAAATTTAAAGTGGCACAGCCCACTTGAATGCAATCAGATCCAAGGGAGAATAACCAAAACCATAACCTAAAATACCAAATATACAATAACAAAAAAAAGCACTTTTCATGTATAAAAATCGATAATTTGCTCTTCAAATGTATTTATATACTCCTGTGCCCGTGCAACTCCAGCTACCATTGTATCTATGAGTTATTACATTTTTGTTCGTACCTGGCCTAGTATCCTCGTTTTTCTTTTGCATTTTCTCTCCTTATTTACTCTTTTCCATTCATTACCTTGGCATCCAGCAGCCAGCCTGTGGCAGGAGCAGGATTAATATTCAATTTACTTGGAAATAATTTTTTTAATTATAAGCTCTCCCGCATTTTGCTTTCAACAATAGGATTTGAGGGAATTTCAGGGATAAAGTGTGGATATTCTATGAGGGTCCTTTTTGCATCCTACATTCTTGATTTTTTGTTTGCTTTTTTGCTTTTTTGTTTTCCTCTTATTTATCCAACAACAAGTTCAATTTATTAAATTCGAAAGGAAAAATTAATGGGAAAATGAAGGAGGCATGCAGCGCGTGATTATATTTAAAAGGACGTCACATAAATCAGGTTCTTATCGCTGTAATTACAATTATGTTTGTGTGGATTTGTGTTGGAAGCAACAGAGCACCCAGAGAGTGAGATAGAGAGTGTAATTGTCAATGCCCAATAATTTCAATGTAATCAGCTATCCAGTCACATCCACCCTCACTGTCTGGGTTATTTAGATGGATGGAAAATCTAATTTCGGGAAAGGATGTGCGTCCTGTGACGTATATAGGAGTTTGATGAATGTTCTTGTATCTATGTCTATGCTCAGCTCATATCCTGTCATTCTGAGGTGGAATGCATTTGAGGGCTCGTTTTTGCTGGGCTCTGCTCGTACCTATAGCTAAGGAGTGCACACTTATACTCATTATGAACTATTCATGAGTTCGTGGGCTTGTGTTGCATCACAAGAGGATAGGTGGATTTCACCAGGTAGCCGTTTAAAGTAGCAGAATTTTATCTTTTTCTTTTAATTTGCAATGTAGGTTCTTGTAGATTGGTCGAAAACGCCGAAGTACTCCCTCTTAAAAACAAAAATCACGACTTAGAGAACAAAACTCTGGTGTGAATCATTTTAACCTTGGAAATAGTATCGCGTAGTAGCGATTTGAGAATCTTGGTTTTACTGCAGATTCAATGACGAATACTTAGTAAAAGCCGCCATCGCTGAAAAGAAATGGCCAAGTTTTTTGCTCCGTTCGAAGAGGGAAATAAAAATAATCTTCAATTATTTAAAGATTAAGAAGTCAAGAGGAGTCTTTGGTGTAACAAGGCGTTATGCTTCTCCTCAAAGCTTAGGTTTCCGCGTTTTAAAACTAGTGTCAAACGAAACTATCTCTTTGTGAATTAGGTGCCCAACGCTTTTCCTTTGCGAATTTACCGTGGAACGTTATCTCGTTACGAATTAAGTGTCCGACGCTATCTTATTCCAAATTTAGTGCTTACCGCTCCAAATTACAATGTATGCATACAATGTTGACGTTCAATGTTTGCATACAATGTTGACATACAATGTTGGCATACAATGTTGGCATACAAATTTGGCATACAATGTTGGCATTTAATGTTGGCATACAGTGTTTGCATACAATGTTGGCATACCATGTTTGCATACAATGTTGGCATACAATGTTGGCATACACTGTTTGCAAACAATGTTTTTCATAAAATGTTGGCATACAATGTTGGAAAAAATGTTGGCATACAATGTTGGCATACAATGTTGCAATACAATGTTTTGATTCAATGTTTGCAATTGGTCTAAGAACTTTAAGAACTTTCTCCTGTGGAACTCCTATGGACTAAGTTTCATTGTTTATTTTTTGTGAGTATTTTTAGCAAATGTCTTGGAAATCGAAGCTATTTCTTATTGTTCAGACACCTTACACCTCACAATATCATGCATTCTGTATGCCACCGGTGAAATCCACCTTAAATCAAATTTCTTCCTGCGAACATACCACCCTCATCAAGGGTACGTGAAGTAGTCGCATAGCTATTTGCTATAATTGGATAGAACCAACGTTGGTTGCCTCTCTAAGTGGTTTGGTTGGTATGGGGTAGAGTCGCACTCTCTAGCAACGCCACCGCAGCCAGGTAGCTAGAACTCATTTATTTGTTTACAAAACTGTTGTCCTCCATCAAAACGTGACAACACAAAACCATCCTATAAAACCCATGCACCTTCCCTCCATTACAATTATATATATATGCTGGTATACACACGATACGATGACGACCGTCAAAAGTTTTCCTCCCAACCAACGCAGCCCAACGCAAAGAATACGACCTAATATCCTTAGCCTTGTCGCAACAATTAGGGGAGTCAAGCTGATTTTCCAGAGTCATTTGTGTAAACATGTGTGAGCAATGCTAGCAGCACAGTGTCTAGGAGGTTCCTCCTTCATATTTTGTTGCATCAAAAGTAGCTGACTAAGCAAACTTAAGTCCCCGCACACATGACACATGAATGAGCTGAACCTAAGCATTTATGGTTGCCAATGTCAAACAAAACAAAAAACCAATATAGTGTCCTGATAGAGGAAGAAAAGTGAAAGTCCTTTCTATCCTGAGGGCCAACAATAAAAACAACCATCATCAGCCAACTCGTTAGTCAATCTATCAAGCAATCGGTCGGTTTTTGTTGGTTATTCCGGCATTCCCAATGGAAAGACTATAATCAAATTTTAACGCTATCGTCCTTTCGGGCTTCGTAATTTGCCGATTTATCATTCCGTCATGTGGCAGCCGGAAAATTTGTCTTCTGCGGTTGTTGTGGTTTCTTCTGTTTCGAATGAAAATTAGCCAAACCGAATGGTTGTGTCTGGAGCAGAAGAAATCGAAGAACGCAATGGAACGAAAGAGCATGAATGCATCAAGCGAAATCCTTTTTGTCCTTTAAATCCATCTTTAACCTTCAAAAAAAAAGGGGGAGACTAAGCTGTTTGGGATTTTTTTTCCATCTGCCGATTCCATCTTTTTGGCAAACATTTAACATTGAAGGTGTTTGATTACGAGGGAGAGCACGTGTCCTTCATTGTCCTGGTCCTGATCTTGACTCCTGGGTAAAATGCTTTTTTGAAAATATTGTTGGTAAACTCCAAAAATGTGCAGTTCCAAGGGGGTTGAGTTGGTGCATATTGAGTGCATTTAATTTATTTGATTTTATTGCTTTTTTAAGGGAGGACGAAACATGAAAGGAGAGCTGAGAATGATGACGACGTCGAAATTATCAGATCGTTAACAAGCCTTGTCCTTGAAACGAAATCGTTGTTTTTGTTAATCCAGATTTTGTTTGCTGACAATTGAAGATTTAACACCGTCAAATGTATGTATAATGGAAGACCGGGAATACAATTCCGGGGGGTGTTATCCTTATGACGGAGAAGGAAATGGAATTCGGTAAGCAGAGATAACGAGCTTAGGGAATTGGCTATTCTGCCTTTAGATAAGATAATTTAAAGAGGGATGTGGCTTTGGAAATTCGTATATCCTTAGATGTTTCTTCTTCACATGTTGGACCCACAAGGTTTGAAAAAAGACGCGTTTGTAGGGGAACGAAGGGAATTTATTCGAATGCGGCTGGAAACGAGATTTGAATACCAGATTTTGTGATAGACTTATCATAATATGCCACAACAAATATATCTCCCAGCGAAAGTTTTCCAATTGGGCGCCACTCTGAATACAGTAGATGTATTGTAATGAGGGTTTTTAAAGCCAAAAACATAGAAATCTAATGACTGTCGTAAGCGCAATCAGTATTAAGGAGGCATTAAGAATCACATTTAATTGACAACATTTTTAAATAAATAGTATGTCGAGGGCTGACATCTTCTGTTTTTGAGGTTGCTGGCGGAATCCATTAAAAAGTAATTCGTTGAAGTTTTCATTATAAATCACCATAAGCCAAGCACCATGCAGCTTTTTTTTTTGGATTTTTCCCTTTTAAAAGTGATATTTATATTTGACTACGACTTTTTTCAGGAAGATTTCCCTTGTGAATCCTGCCATTAATATAAAGCATCAAATCGGACGTATTGAAAACCAATTGCTTTCACACTTTATGAATTCGGAGCTTCATCGATGAGAAAAAACAATTTCAGTAAGTGTTGCATCTGCGTTGTAGTAGGAAATTCTTCAATTTTGTTGCAGCTTTTAACTGATATGATGTCACCATTGCCGTGCAATGATGACAGTATATTCATATGTGCGCAATGTGCCATGGATGAATTCAGATGGTTTTGTTTTGTCTTACCTCTATCCTTAAGCTTTAAAAAAAGTCGTTATTATACTAAAGCATTATAATTAACTCTAGAGAGGAGCCTATAACCTTCCCCCATTTTACCCGCAATTTCAAGTGAAATCTATTTTTTTAAATTATCGAAATAAAAAATAAGGAATTTCTGGAACTCGTCGAAAGTTTTGTTATTCAATAATTCGAGTTTAAAACTTAATGTTATTTCAAGTGCGATATTTGAATAAACTATTTTGTGTATAGCATCAGCACTCTTGTAATCTCACTAAAAAGTGAACAAATAAAAACCAGGCATTTCTTTGATAAAGTGAATTATCAAATATTGTTTCCTCTTTTAAGTGGAAACACTAAAACACTACTTTTGTGCACCCACAGGGCAGGTACGTGCAATAGAACTGTGCATTGTTTTTCCCTATGGACTTAGTTGATCCATAACAACTGTCAAAAGAGAACATTAATCAAACATGACGTGTCCCACACTTCTACTATAAAATGAAGGAATTGTTTGGGAAATATTCGATTAAGTAATCAAACCGAATTAATTGTGAGCAAACACTCAATTAATCACTTTCATTAATTAACTTGAAAAAATTTTGGTTGCATTAATTGTAGATTCAACCAGCCATGAAGAAACCTATCTGATTTATATTGAACTGATGCATATAGGAGGAATGAAATGAAGAAGTGAATGAAGTATGTAAAACTACTTTTTTCGGGTGATTTTTGGTCCTGCATCCATAAACGGCTAGGGAACGAGCTTGTTGACTGAGGTTCACTTTGGACTGTAGAGTCACTTATAGAAGAATTTTTAACCGAAATTCCTCATAATGAAATGGAAAAATATTTCTTATGAATAACCATTTGTTTAACTATAACCGACATTTGTTGTACTTGACTGGGACCGCAACTGTTGATCTCAGGAAACGTCTGCAGATCTCCCGATTTTAGATTGTCCCATGTCTATAAAACCATATTTGATCAAGAAGTTCTGGCGTCTGCCCTCCATTCACGAAAGCGATGCAACTTGGCATGCTATTGCCTTTTGAACTGGGGTTCCACGATACCTTCTTTCTACATGGCATTCTCAGTACTACACTGCACCAACATCGGTTGTCATATTGATAATTTTGTTCATCAAAATGATGAAAAAAGTTGTTAATTTTCTACCAACGACCGCTATTATGATAATATCGACAATTATGTTCATCGTAATATTCTCTCACAAGTCTCCTACATTGTCCAACAATGTGGAC
Organism: Platycheirus rosarum; assembly: GCA_963971375.1. Taxonomy (NCBI): domain Eukaryota; kingdom Metazoa; phylum Arthropoda; class Insecta; order Diptera; family Syrphidae; genus Platycheirus; species Platycheirus rosarum. Next base: position 37,934,559 of record OZ020510.1, on the reverse strand, counting down.
CGTCTGTAAGCGCTGGACAAACAAACCGCAGTGTCTTGGCCTTTGGGACACTTTCCATTACAGAAGTGATTACTCGATGCTTCATATCATCATTACAAGAGCCTAACGCGTTTTTTTTTCCTCCAGAATATAACCAATAAAGCAATGATGATGGCTTCATATAGTCCGTAAAATTTGGTCCATTTATCTCCTTAACTTCTAGTAGAAAGTCAAGGATAATAATAATTAAAAAAACACTCAGAACGCTTCCGCGGTGCCTGCCTACTTTGTACAAGCAATTTCTAGATAGATTTCCGAGACCCCGCTTAAGGGCAAGTTATGCCAGATCTCGTGATTTCTACGAATGTTTTATTTTTTATAAATTTCAAAATCGTCAAATCTTCAGAGAAATTCTGATATTTTCCAATCTAATTCGTTACCCTATCAACAATCTACATATTGAGTGTGACATTAGCTTGAATTAAATATTATCGAAATCGTTGGAGGAGGTTTTGATATAAAAGAAAATTTTTTAATAGCATATTTGTAAGCCACTCTTGAGAGCAAACTCGTAAACATAAGTGGTCAGAGTCTTGAGAGAAGCTCGCGAAGGGTTGACTTTTTACTCTCGAAATTCCAAATTTTTAGGAGTCACTCGCCAATAGACAATAATTCACTATCGGAGATTAGATTGCACTATTCCAACAGGGTTCGTATTTTACGTGTAGCCGTCGAAAGTTTACATGGTGAAGCAGTGTACATAGGAGGAATTAAGTCAACTAATAAAACAAAACCAGTCGTTTGAAAACTTATGGAAAACAATGGATAAATCATTTCGTGATGGAAATAAAAAAAATTGCAATTTTAACGAAATTTGCGGGAAGTTGCCGTTTTCTTAAAACGAATTGAAAGGGAAGCTTCATAACCTGAAATATTATACTATAAACTCTCAACATTTTTCCAGAGAGCTCGCGACAGTGAAATAACAAAAATATTACTCAAATGGACAGCCTCACGAAATAAACTCTCGAGATTTTATTAACGAAAATACTCTCAAATGGACCCACGCAACTTGGCAGCCTTAATATATCCCCACAGAAAATAGTCAAGTGGCGTTAAATCGCACGATCTTGGAGGCCAACTCACCGGTCCGTAACGTGAAACTATGCGGTTGCCAAACGTTTCCTTCACTAAATCAATTGTGGCACGAGCTGTGTGACATGTTGCGCCGTCTTGTTGAAACCACAGCACCAGCACATCATGGTTGTTCAATTGATGAACGAAAAAGTCAGTAATCATGGCTCTTTAGCAGTCACTATTGACTGTAACGTTATGGCCAGCATCGTTTTAAAAGAAGTACGGACCAATTATTCCACCAACCCATAAAACACACCAAACAGTCAATTTTTGTGGATGTAACGGTGTCTCATCCTACACTTGAGGATCATCATCACTTCGTTTTTATTGACGTATCCTTTCAACCAAAAGTGAGCTTCATCGCTAAACAAAACTCGTTTATGAAAATTGGTATAAACGGCAATCTTGTTTTGGGCTCATTCACGGCTCCGTATTGCGGCTCTGTATGCAGTGGCGTTCCATTGTGTTCACAATATTGAATTCGTGTGTATTCAATATTTGACAGCTGTTGCAGTTGCGGCTCCGTATGCGTCTGCGGCTTCATTTCTTGTGTTCGGCCAGTAAAAGTAAATCACTTTACAGCTGACATAATGACCGCCAGTTAAAATAGTGTTGCCAACTTAAAGTTCTATAACTAAAAAAAACACCCGTTACAACACCCAATTGCTTGATAAAAACATTTTGTTGCCGATAAAAGTAGATATTGAATAAATGGTTGCCGATAAATTTTCGAATTCGAAGTTATTTCTCCTCTTTAGATCATTTCTATTATGATACAAGACTTGTATCATGCATTTCTGTGTATCTAAAAGGCTTCGTTCGTAGAGTTTATTATGTAATTATAGGTATTCAATCAATCCAGATTGACGTTTTGATGAATTTCAGATCGAGTAACTAGAGTTGCGCTGCATAGTGCATCTCCTTTATCATTAGTTAGTTTTAAGTTTAGGTTAAGTTGCTATTACAATGACTTAAACGTCAAAATAATTATGAAATAGCTCCATGAGCAAGAGCTCCTATACCTGCAAAAGAAAAAGACAATAAATGAGAAAGAAAGACTCGATAAAATGAATGAATGAATCAATCAAGATTATAGGAAGTAGGAGAAATCATGATGATGTTCATTTTAATTAAATAGCATTTCGTCTGCATGACAGTTTGATTCGTACGGGTGACTCGTTTTCTGAGTTTAGTCAGATCTGATTATTTTACATAAAAACTTATTATATGATTGCAAAGAAATATTGTCGCATTTGAATCACTTAAGTTCATTGTTGATGCATCGGCATCCTGTACTGAGGTTTAACAAAGCTCATAGCATTTTAACTTCTAAATGAAATGGTACATGTGTGTGTAAACGGTTGAAACTGGTTGAATCCTTCAAAAAAAATTATTCAAATTTCTTGATTTCGTAATTATCCCTTCGAAATTAAGAAATGTGAATGTCTTTCGATATTTTAAAATTCCTTTTGTAACGCCACCTATAAGGAATTATTTGAACGATACTATGAATATTCCTTATGGCGTGATATAGATTCATATTTCTTCCTTTCTTTTAGCAATTTATTAATTTATAATTTTCTATTGCTTTCGCTGTACGTTTATTTTACTATGCCTATAACCTTTCCATAATTGTAAGCAACAAGCTGACAAAGTTTCATTGCAATCAAACAATTGTGCAGATGAAATGTTACAATGCCGATGAACATGGTTTTCTTTACTATAATCTGCAATCTAATGACTTGTATTTCCTATAATCTTGATAGAGAGAGGGAGAGATCTCTCTATCGAACAAGTATGATTTTTCTATTTTATGTTCTTTTTTTTCAGATGTTGACAACAGATAAATGAAAAGATTTTTAAGGATGTAAAAGTTGAATATTTAAGACAGAGAAAAATAGTAAATAAAAGCATAATCGTATCTCTTTCACAACCACGAAAAAATGCACAAACAAAACAACAAAACAAAATGGAACTGAAAAAGTTAGGAATCTTATAAGAATAAATTAAATTAAATACATACACATGTACATATGTACATATGTACACTATTTTTGCAAAAAGTACAGAAGTGAAACTTTCAAGTTATTAAATTTAAAAATTGAAGCATTGTTAATTAGGTATTTGTAATTTCCAAATAAAAAATTCTGCTGATGTTCTTTTAACAATCTTGAAATTATTTAAATAAAATGAAGAGTACGTTTTAAAAAATATGTTCAATATCATTTATTATTTACTGTTGCAAGTTTGCAGCTTTGAGCATTACATAGTTGCATTATTAAAATGGATTTTTGTAACAAATCCCAACCACCAAGCACAATTGCCATTTCATCATCCATAAACGTTTATGGCAAATATCTAATTCTACGAACAAACCCCGTTGTCTTAAGTAAACGAGATGTCAGTTTTGACGTATAGGTAAAATAACAGGCGGTTGCTGATAAGTTTTTTTTCAAACTTTAGCAAAAAAACACGGTTATTATCTTACAGTTATATAAGAAACTCTGATTTTTTTTACAAAACCAATACTTGTCCTAAATATCGAGTTAAGATGTTCTATACGAAGAGGCATTCTGGTAAGCCTATTAGAAACTTTTACTAACCAATTAATGAACTATGTAGATACCACCTACCTCATTCCAAGATTATGTTAAAAGGTACGAGGCAACTATGTGACACTCTCATTACAAACAAATGTGTGAACCTTGCCTCATCAGCAACCTCACGGGAAAAGTGAAACTTCTTAGATAATATTTGCACAGTTAATTACTTTATAGTTGCGATTATAGATACTTAAAGACATTTTAGATGGTTGATAAGATAAATTTAAAATTTACTTGGCAGAAGATTCATCTCTCTTTCGTTCTTTCTCTCTGAAATTTTAAAGCGTGCGTGTTTAGATCGCACTAATTTAACTAGATTTTTGTATTAACTGTCAATGCGATACCAAATGTTTAAACCATCAGTTAATTAAATTAAAATTGGAAGACAGTTCAATTGAATGTTTGATTTAAAAAAAAATTGGCAGAATTTTTAATGAATTAAGAGTATAATGGCAAATAGTATCTTGTCTCACTCGCTCTCCATCGAATCATTTCCGTTGTTAGTTTTGTGATATCTTTCAAAATATGCTTCGTACAAGGTGTGTCCCTTAAAAAAATACTATTTAAAGTGCAAACAACACACATTTGAAAAAAAGCCATCAATCAAACTGACAAAACCTATAACAAGAAGATTTGTGTCATCGTCAAGCAGACAAATAAGAAATAAAAGCCATTTAGTTGAAATTGTTTTCGTCTGTCAAATGTTTCATATAAGATAAAGTTTTTTTTGTCTCTTTCTCTTTTGACAAATATTCATTGAAACACATGAATACAGCTAATTTTCGAACTCAAATGGCGCAATCAATTTTGTTTATGGAGCTTTGAATTTATTTTAGTTGATTGTTTGTTTTCTCTTCAGTTGGCTGGCAACGACGACGACACCATGTGGAGACACCAAAGAGATACAAAATAATTGTGGCGTAATTTTTTGTATGCATAAATGGATTCAAGCGGATGCGGATGTAGTAATTTGTACAAAATGGTTCTACTTAAATCGAAGACATTTTTCATATAAATAAGCCAAAGCTATGTTATGTGAGACTGCATAAGTTTAGCGGGCTTGAGTATTCCGCTTTAACTAAAATGCAACCGGATTTACCTTAAGATACCAACATAGTAAATGGTAAGGTTGTGCATGATTGAGGTTACAATCAAAGATGTTATAACTGACAAAAACAAAGCAAATGAAGGTAGCTCCTGGCGACGCAGCATGTCTAAAACGATTTATTTTTAACAATCTCAGATCCGTACACACATAAAAAAAATTTAAGTTTCTGTTTGTAATATCACACTAAAACCTTTTTACTAGATGCATATGAAAGTACATATACATATACGGTAATTATAAAAAAAAATATTTGTTTTTATTTTTGTCTGTCTGTTTGTTCCCACTAATCTCGCAAACGGCTGCACCGATTTTGAAAGGACTTTCACTGACAGATAGCTGATGTTGTAGGAAGTAACATAGGCTATTTGAATTACCCCCTAGGTGGCGCTAGGCTTTTTTTGACGTAATAACGTCTTATAAATCAATGACAGGCTACACGTACGAAGTAACATGACTCATGCTGATAAGACTCATGCTGATAACACTCATTCTGATAAGACTTATGACAGATGCTATCCGCGATGCTGTAAAAAAAATTATTCCCGCGACAGCTCCTTAAGGAGCCTCTTGTCCTAGTGTCTTAAACTCTTAACCCTTCCTGTGTGTGTGTTGTTAATCTGCAAGAATGGAAGGGACCTACAGTTTACCGCCGAGTCCAAACGAGACAAATTTTACTCTTGGAGGTTTTGTCAGTTCCTCTTGCGAGCAGTACCCGGAAAAGAAGGTGGCTATGAGCTGGGTACGAACCCAGTCTCATTCGCTTAGCAGTCCGACACTAACCACTAAGTCACGGGGCAATACTGTGTGTGGTTCAATTAAAATCGATCGCAAGCACCAGGCGAACATGAAAAAGAACAGGCGCAAATTCCCAAAGTAATTCCACTTTAATTCAAAAAGTACAAGAAGAGAAAAATAAATACAAAATAGGCGGAGTTTTGTTAAAGTAGCATGTAGATGTAATAATAGGGTTTGTGTGTGTGGATTTAATAAGAGGGTTTGTGGGTCATTTTTTTGGTCACTCTGAGGCTCGGTGCACACTTGCGTCACGTACGAAGTAACATGACTCATGCTGATAAGACTCATGCTGATAGCACTCATTCTGATAAGACTTATGACAGATGCTATCCGCGATGCTGTAAAAAAAATTATTCCCGCGACAGCTCCTTAAGGAGCCTAGTGTCCTAGTGTCTTAAACTCTTAACCCTTCCTGTGTGTGTGTTGTTAATCTGCAAGAATGGAAGGGACCTACAGTTTACCGCCGAGTCCAAACGAGACAAATTTTACTCTTGGAGGTTTTGTCAGTTCCTCTTGCGAGCAGTACCCGGAAAAGAAGGTGGCTATGAGCTGGGTACGAACCCAGTCTCATTCGCTTAGCAGTCCGACACTAACCACTAAGTCACGGGGCAATACTGTGTGTGGTTCAATTAAAATCGATCGCAAGCACCAGGCGAACATGAAAAAGAACAGGCGCAAATTCCCAAAGTAATTCCACTTTAGTTCAAAAAGTACAAGAAGAGAAAAATAAATACAAAATAGGCGGAGTTTTGTTAAAGTAGCATGTAGATGTAATAATAGGGTTTGTGTGTGTGGATTTAATAAGAGGGTTTGTGGGTCATTTTTTTGGTCACTCTGAGGCTCGGTGCACACTTGCGTCATTTTGACACAGCAGTGACGCTTACATTATTCATTGGTCGGCATCTGACCAATGTGTGCACAACTTATTTATTTGTTTGTGAGTGTGCGCTACCGCGTCAAAATGATGCAAGTGTGCACCCAGCCTGAATTGTGACAAAAATTGATTGCAAACCTATTCTGAGCACCAGGCGAGCATCAGATGTATCTATGTGTGTATGTATGTCGAGTATGTACTCCTAAACCGCCCAACGGATTTTAATGAAATTTACAGGGCAAATATAGTTTTTTACAGGGATCCTTTCTTTGAATGTTTTGCCCCGTCAGCATTATTTTCGCATTTCACATTTAAACATGTTTTTTCTAGGGCATAGAACGCGAGCGGGTACCGCTAGTTATATAAAACTGTTGCCGAATGGTACTAGGTAGTTGGGACAATAGTATTTTTGGTACTAGATTTGCATTACTTAGTACTAGAATTTTGTACTAGACTTAGTACTAGATTTCGTACTAAGTAGTAGATTTAGTACTAGATTTTTTTGACGTGATAAGTGGAATTGTATATGGTCTGATTTAACGGGCTGTTTGTTGGTGTTGCTGCCATCAATGTTTTCTTATGACGTTAACACGTAAAATTATCGTCCGTTAACCGACTTTACAGCCAACCAACTCTTTTTTTTGTCAAAAATTCATATTTTTTTTAATAATACTTTAATTATGTGTCTGTAAGGCACATTCCCGTTTTGGAATGCAACGACACTAGTAAGAAGAATAGAAAGATAGGAAAGAATATTTTCAGCGCATTAGATCGAGAATTAAGTGACTATTTTCTCACTTAAGACCCCACGGACGTCTCTAGTTTGCACCAGGAGTTAGAAAAATTGCTTCCCAACCTAAGCATTGAACTGACGATCTCTGTCGCCCGCCCTGATTTTGCCGAAGTTTTCACTTTACAGTTTACAGTTTATGGTTAATTTAAGTCAAACAACTAAAGTGGTTTAACCACTTTAATTGCTTTTTAAATAGATTTTAAATTTTTTACAACTCCGAACTAATTCCGTGGTTAGGTCTTAGAAAGATAAAGCTTTAATGCTTTAATCCCGAACCAATCTTTACTATTATCTTGCAATGTTTTGGCCTCAGGGTTGAAGCCATTCAAAACGGGGAGACTTGCTTGCGATTTCAAGTTTTCGCATTTATGATTCTTAAACAATAATTTAAATCTTCTGGATTTGAAGAAACCAGAAGAAGAATACAAAAATTAAATATTTTCTAACATTCCCTTTATCTGAGAACATTTCCTTTAACAGGATATTGTTCTTTAATTGGCCATTGTCCTGTAATTGGCAATTGAATCTGTAATCTGTTGGTTGTAATTTTGAAAATATCACAAATTGGGGTTCCCGTTGAAGTGAAAGATATACTCACCCTGCAGGCTTTCAAATTTAATATATTTGCCATCCCCTTTCCCGCCCCTCGCATTAAATTCTGTGGAAAACATCAAGTTTGCGTTCCACAAAATAAGCAACTTCTACGTGGATTAGTTTTAAGAAATCTTTTAAAAGGAAATTTTGTAAGAAGGCTTCCAGGACTTTGATTCTTAAGGATATAAAAAACTTAAATACTATTAAAGACAACATTTTTGATTACATTCAATATTGGAGGTTTATAAGGGTACGGTAAACTTTGAAGAGAAAATATGTTTTTTAAAACTTTTATTATTAAGTCCTTAAAAGGGTCACCGCATGAAGTTAAGGAAATGATGTTGGTTGAGACAGTAATCAAGGTCATGACTGGAAATCTGATTAGACGGTGCTTTTTAAGTTGAGCTGTCTACTTGCACAGTTTGTGGAATAAGTAGGAAACATTATGGGAAAGTAGCACCTTATTAAAAAAAAATATTAAATTAACTTTGAATCTAAGAGGTTTTTGTGACAGTTTTGATTTGTTTCGAATAAATAAACGACGGATGCATCCAGAGGATTTCGATCCAAAATTTTGGTTTTGTTTTTGCTTGCAAGGCTGTCGTCCTTGAATTTCAATGTTCGTATAAAGGTTTTCTGGTAGTTTTAAACTAGGCTGTTGTGTTTGGTCAATAATGAGATTTAAATTTCCGCGTAGAGAAGGGACTTCTTATTTTATAATTTTATGCTTTAAGAGTATCTTTTTCCTTCAGTTTTTTTTAATTAATTAAAATTTAGTAATAACAACACCTGCTGGTATAGACGTAACGGTCATTATTTAGTTTGGAGATGATGCGGAGTATTGAAGTTCTTAACTAGGGTGGCTTTAATCTCCATTGTTTTATACGCTTCTTTAGTTATATAGGACATTTTCATTACCATCATTTGTTATCGTGGGGAGCACCACAAGATGTCGGTCATCTGCACCTGGGCTACCTTTGGTAAATTGTTAGAGGGTGTGTGAAATTCGTTAAGCTTTCATAAAATATGAATTATATACACGTTGGAACTTTTAGCTTAAATTTGCTTTAGTGGAACTAATTGAAAAACATTATGACGTCCTCGATATAACTTGCACGTCATAATTTCTGTTTAAAAAGAATGCGTATCGTAATAATTCTTTTCAAACAAATTGTCATACAAGGGAAAATAGTCAAACCCAGGTGTATATTTTTGGTTATATTGATTCCTTGAAGCTAGTTAGTAAGAATTATATTGTATCTGACACAAGGGTGGCTCCAATTCGAAGTATGTGCATTGCTAATTTAAATGAAGACATCTATGTATATTTGTATATATATTAATTTACATCTGATTTTAAAATTTAAATATTTTTTTTGATAAGTTTTAAAAATATTGATTTTTTTCAAAAACCAAAATTTAAAAAATTAATTAAAAATAGAAAAAAATAGTTAAAATTTTTTGATACTTAGATCTTTTTAAATATAAAATTGAAAAAGTCGAAAATTAAAAAAACCGTTACATAAAAGGTACCGTTAATAGACTTTTCCGGTAAATTTGGTACTAATTATCTGATAGCTTCTATGTATCAACAAAAAAACTCAAAAATTTTCTTCAAAATCATTGGAGCCGTTTTCGAGAAAAATAAACTTTTCAATTATCGTTATATGGCAGGTACCGTTATTTGTAGCCCTAAAAATAAAATTTCAATTTCCCGTCTGATCAATGCCAAGAGATATACACATACCAAATTTGAACGCAATTGCTTAACCGGTTTAGGCTGCAGATCGATATACACCCGGACAGACAGACAGACAGACAGAAAGACAGACAGACGTACATTTTTTGTCAATGACTTTTTTAGGATTCTCTATGATCTAATGTCATGTTTAATTGTTATCTCAATTTTTCGATAACATATTCCAAATTCTTTTAAATATTCCAACATATAGCAGTTGGTAGTTATTATCAGAACACAAACATTTTTAATTTTTTTAACAAACCGTTTAAAAAAACAAAGATTTAAAAAAACTCAAACAAATTTTTAAATTTTTTTTAATTAGTACAACAGTTTTCACCGAAAAACTGGGTATGCAATAAAATTTGAAAACTAAATGTCTATCGAGGAAAAAAATATTGAAAATCGTTCCACCAGTTTTTTTTGAAAAACTTTTCCAAAAAATTTAAATTTTTTATATATCATTATAAGGAAATCTGTAGTTTTCATCTGAGAAAATTATTTAAAAAAATTCAATCAAACGGTTTTCAAATATTTCAAAAACCATTTTTTTTAGAAAATTAAAAAAAAATTTTTTTTGAAAATTTTAAAATGCAATATTAATTGAACTATAAATGAATTCCTGTGTGCAAAATTTCGTTAAAATTGGAATAATGGTTTACGATACGAACCGAATTTAAAAAAAAACTGGTTCTACGAGAGGTACCGTTATAAAACAAATTTTGAAAAAAAATTATTCTAACTGGAAAATGTATTGTTGTAAAAATAGCACCCTGCAAGTTTTATTAAAATCGTTAGATCCGTTTTCGAGAAAATCAAACTTTTGTTAAAGATTGTATGGCAGGTACCGTTATTTTTCGAACTAAAGCAAAAATGAAAAACACCCTTTAAGATACTACCTAATAAATATCTACTAATTACCAAGTTTGAAGCAACACTTACAATAAAATATTGTAACGGTTTTGAAAGCCAGAAATCTGTTCTTTGATTCAAATATTAAATTATGTTATTTATGTTATTAGCTTTTAAAAAATTCGCATGCAAACTAAAAATTTTGATAAAAAAAATATGAAAAAAAACTAGCCCTATTTTTTAAAAATTTTGAATTGAAGTGCTTAATTGGTTTCTTGTGGTCAACGCCAATATCAATAGTACCTAGGTAATGTAAAGTTTTTACAATGCACTAACTTACCCACCCGGTGTTGTTCGAATATATAATACTTTTTTCAAAAAAACGAACCGAGCCGTGTCCCCACCTAGTAATCAAAACAGCTTTGTAACTAAATTACGAAATAAAGATCAGCCATCTTCCTGTGAAAATCCCGTCAAAATCGGGGCATAAATAAGAATTTAAAAAAGAAACACCTTCAGCGCCACCTATGGGTAATTAAAATGCCTAATCTCAATCAATCCTTACAGCTTTCTGCCTGAATAAGATTTTTCCAAACAAAACAACACCCCAGCGCCACCTAGTGGGTAATTTAAATAGCGTAAGATAGTCTCTAAAACATCAGCAATCTGGCAGTGAAAAAGACAGACAGACAGAAGGACAGGAAGGTTGCAGGGGGCAACATGCCCCCCTTACATACCTCCTTGTTATACGTTGGAATACTGGGTGCTAGCACTGTATGCATATGTATATGTAAGCAAGCAAGAAAACAACAATCTCTTACTTTTAGTAATTTTAAATTTTTTCAAAAAATTTCAATTTAGAAAAAAATTGGTAAACATTTTTTTTTCATCAAATTTTGAGTTTACAAGCGAATTTTTCAAAAACTATTACCATACATAGCATAATTTAAAGCTAATTTCTGGCTTTCACAACCGTTATAAAAAGTACTTAATTGTAAGTGCTGCCGTTGTTTTTTTCAATTATTTTAGGTAATTTTTTTTTATAAAATTGTCCCTAAACCTGCTAAATGGGGCGTGGTAGACCCCGCTCCTCTAGTAAAAAATGCTTGCTTTCGACCCCTCTATAAAAAGCCGTTATCAATTTTTTGGCGCCTAAGTTATCGTACTCGTGCCAAAAATTATTTTGACTATCTATGATTCGAACCATAGAAAAAAGAAACAAGAACGACAACTGTCTTCGCCTACAAACTGAAAAATATCCCGTCAGCAACATATTTTATGTGTACCGGTCCCTGTATATTTCTTTTGGGACTACTAATACGTCTGCACTTTTAGGAAGTAGGAAACGTGTGGCTGATTGGCTGCTTCTCACACGTGTATTCACATACACAAAATAAAATTTGAGGGTTTGCAGGGCATGGTCGGTACGGGTCACAGTACACATATCTAAGTTAATATCATTAGAGGTTTTATTTTTGCAATCTTCTGCGCATTTGTCTTGTTTATTTGTTCTGAATAATAGATCTCGTGGCTATATTTTAAAGTATTTGTGGTAATTTATTTATAAAAAAGCTTTTTAATAAACAAGAAAATAAGAAAAATATTGTTTTGTTCATACATTTCTTTGATGTAGGTCTCTGAGAACAGCCATTTTAAATACAAAGTGACAGATCAGATTTTGACAACCTGCGCAATATATTAACTTAGTTATGTGTACTGTGGGTACGGGTAGCAGTTCTTTTTTCTATGATTCATACCATAGAAGAAATCTGAACACTGAATACTCTCTTGATCTCTTCATTATTAGATGTTTACACTTTTTAGTTTTTAAGTGTTGCCACACTACATTTCTTCTATCTATGTGATAAATTCACTTAATTCTTACATTCCATGATAGATGCAAGAATTTCACAAAGAATCTTCTGATCTGAAAGATTTTTCATAAACACAAGTATGCTCAAATTATTGTTGCGGTTTTACCCGGTTTTGAGCAAAAATTGATAAAGTGCCCAGACAGATAACATTGCATAATATCAAGGTGCCTACTGCTAAGGATATCCCTTTTATAATCGGACTTAAAAAAACATAGATTAATCCTCACAAACTTATAACTCACTCCCTTAGGGCTTCGTAGGAGCTCATAAGAATGATTATATCATTCAACTTTCAATCCATTTCTTCTCCTTCCGCCAAGACCGTTCGTCTGTGGGGCAGGTCTAGGACTAGGTAAACGAAGTTCAAATATTACCATATAACCTACTTCGTCTCCATCTCTATATGATCTCATTTGAAGAACTTGTAAACAAAATGTCGGTTCACCGACACTGTGTCGTTAGTACAAAACTTCATTCCTAACACAAAAGGATCGACGGGGGTGCAATATTTACTCTGCTGTCTTGGATTGATAACCTTCTTGCTGGCGTTTACGTCGTTTGTGTCAAACGGCACGACCCACAAACGCGTAAATGTTACTTTATCCTTGGCATTAAAAACCATTTTGGTTTTTATGACATTGTTTATGTCACATATGTAACCTTTGAGGACAAATCTCTTCTGCCGATTCTGACGTTGCCTCTCAAAGAAACCATAATCGCTTTGGCAACATAACCACCACCAACATGACTTTTGCAAATAAAATTCTTGCATTTCCAACAGAAAAGCTCCAGCAGCTCCAATAATTCTTCCATTCGCACAGAAGCATCTATAGAAATGCACAACAATAGAAGAAGCTAAGTGCGGAACGTATAGCCTTTTGTTTGCGTCGTCGAGTGTAGGTTTTAGGACCGAAAAGTTCATTCCTATACATGCCACATACTTATGCCGTATGCGTATCACATGTTATGCCGTCGGAGTTCGGGTTTCCATAACAATTTACGCTAAGACCTCAGATAACAATGTTTTCCAGCACATTATTTGTTCATGTGTACCTACGCCCGGCCCGGGTACGTGCCTGTCTGGTGTATATAAACTATTGTATCTTGAGGGGGATAATATCTATGAATGGCTTTAACGTGCTCGCTTTGAATACAACTTACTTGGGCCTCTAACCCTTGGAATAGTTATGTTCTTATATTAAATTAGATGACAATGCCTTCGGTTTGTGTATCTTTCGACATGTAGTTTAGCACGTTTATCTAATTGGACATTCCTTTCCACTTGGATTGCATTGATAATTATTAATTTTTTTTCTTCTCTGACACATGGTGGCAAGGGTGAGAGTTGCAGGAACAATCTATTGGTTTCTGAAGTGCCTGGATGACCCCATTTCATCATTCAGCCGAGGAAGTTAAAGTGATCGTAAAATTCACGGGTACTTCTCCAAAAATGTTTATTCTTGCAACTCTCGAAAACACCAATCCCAAAATGTGGTTTCGTCTTTGGCACTGGCTGGTCGTACTAGGCGCTCCTTGAACTCGTATATACTTCAAGTGGTATTTGATAAATTTTATGTTCGTTTGTTTCGGTACGGTCGGTGATGCGGTGTAAGTGTTTTCTTCTGCTTTTTTTAACGACAAAATTTATTAGTACTATGTTGTTGAAATATGACTAAAGCCATAAACGTGACCCTCCTCGTCCATAATTCACATAGAAGAGACGTCTCGGCGAGAGACGAACGACGAGCCAACGATAGCTATGGCGATGTATGCCACAGTAATTGGTTACGGATCGAATTCAATGAGATTCAATTTAGAGATACATTATTATGGTTTCCTCCCTGACTGATTGCAACTTGGAACTGGGAACGGACGATGATGATGATGACGGCAATAATGAGTGAATACAGCAAAAGTAATGGAATACAGCAGACAGCTTTGAATGATAGCAGCATGCTGCTCCAGACTCCGAGTAGGCCCACCACTTCATAAGTCTTGTTTGGAAGTGGGATTGTTGATTCTATAGCCGAGGCTGCTGCTGGTTCCATGAACGGGTGGAATAGAGAAGTACAAAAAAAAACGATTGGATACCTTAAGTGGCATAGCGTGTCAATTGGCAAGTCGTTGAACTCAAGTGTCAACGTAGAACGAGTTGGGGCTTTCAAACAAATTCGGCTCGCAAATGATTTTTTTTTGTTGTTGCCATAACTTTGCAGCAGATTATTGTAGAATTTTAAATGAGAACACACTTTCGAGAAATTTATTTGTTTTTTCTCTTTTTTTTAATAACTTTAATGTTTAATCATAAGTAAAATGTAAACATGTATATTCTGTAATTGTTTATAAGATGCGTATCTGTTTTATGATGTAAACATCCTATATTTTGCTTAAAGAAATTTTAAAATCTGATAGAAGACCGTAGAAGACGGATGCCATAACTCACAAGCTTAATGGGGGAGATAACAGAGCTGGACTTGAGTTTAAGTCAACAAACCAAAGGCATAAGGATTTTGACACCAACGTTCTCTTTTTATCGACGAGCTTGGTTTAGCTTAGTAGTACCCCGTGGATTAGTGGTGTGTCGGACTGCTAAGCGAATGAGCCTGGGTTCGAATCCCGCTCATAGCCAACTTCTTTTCCGGGGTACTACTGCCTCTTGCGAGAACCTGACAAAACCTCCAAGAGCAAAATTTGTCTCGAAAAAGTGCATCTCATGTAGCCGTTCGGACTCGGTGGTAAACTGTAGGTCCTTTCCATTCTTGCAGATTAACAACACACACACAGGAATGGTTGAGAGTATAAGGCACTAGGACCTGGCTCCTTAAGGAGCTGTCGCGCCAATACTACTTGAGATTATAGGGACTATAAGGCTATGCATTCGTAAAAAACAAAAAAAAAAATTCTAACAATAATAATTTTCTTAATTTTTTTTTCTAAAATCAATATTTTTAAAAACGGGTAGATGGATTTATTTTTAATTTTATTTTAAAATGTAGATTATTGTTTTTTTTGCCTTAGATTGCATTCTTAAATTTTTAAATTATTTTGTTTTTAATTTTTGAAAAAAAAAAGTTCTTAAAATAGAATCGTTTTATTTGAAAACCGCTCCTACGATTTTGAAAAAAAAATGCACAGTTTTTCACATTTTTTTAAAGAAATAAAGTGGTGTTTAAATTTTTCCGCTGAAAATTATTTTACGTACTTTTTTCAAATAATAAAAAGTCAGAAAAATCGAATAAAAACTTTGGAGGTCCCTTAATATTTTTCAAATGTTATTCCAAGCTGTGACCGCACATAAGAGCAAGTACGTGGGATCCAGTCGTGCAATTAATTTTTTTTCACCAAAGCATAATACTGATTTTTTTTTCATAAAAATTCTTGGAGCCGTTTCCGAGAAAAACAAGCTTATACATATGGTTATATGGCAGGTTCCGTTATTATATGTATAATCTAAAAAAAATTTAATTGCACGACTGGATGGCACGAACTTGTTCTTATGCTAGATAATGTACATATATATTAAAATAAAACAATTTATTTTTTTTTCTATATTTTTTTTTTATTTTTTTAAATAGCTTAAGAGTTTTCTCGGTAAAACTAAGTAATATTGAAAATCGTTCTACCAGTTTTTTTTAAAGTCGTTTTTTATTATCTTTTCGAAAATATATTTAAATTTTGTCTTAGTATTTCATTATAAAGAAATCTGTAGTTTGCATCTGGGAAACTTATAGCGAGTTTCATTCAAGAAAAGATTTGCTCTTTCTGTCAAAAGATTTGATCTTTTTCAATTTCGAGATTTTCATTGCAAGAAAAAGAGCAAATCTAAGTAGATCAAATCTCAACACGAAAGATTTGATCTCTGATGGGTTGGCAGATTTGATCTGAATGCACACATACATGTAAATAGTCTTTCGGTCAAACGTCAAATGGAAAATATTTTGTTATTTGTTGTGAACTTGTGCCAGCCCGTGCTTAGCCAAAAAATTAACAAATATCCATTACATATCCAAAATAACAAATAAAGCTGTTTTTGAAGTGAGAAATACAAATATGGCATTTTGAATATATCAACTGTGCATGCCTGGTATTTTTGTGTGTGATATCAAATACTGTGTATGCTCGTCAGTGAATGGCCAATACTAGGATTAAATGATGAAACAAGTTTCATTGAAAAGAGAAAATCTCGATTTTCAGATCAAATCTTTAAAATTTTAATTAAAAAAAATCAACTCGTTTTTATAATATTTCGAAAAACATTTTTTTAGAAAATTTTAAAAAAATTGAAAAAAAAAGTTTTTGAAAATTTTGAAATGCAATATTAATTGAATTATAAATGAGTTAGTTTGTGCAAATCTTATTGAAATCGGGATAATGGTTTACGATAAAACCGCATTTGAAAAAAATCGGTTCTATGAGAGGTACCGTTATAAAACAAATTTCGAGAAACAAATTCTAACTGAAAGATGTATTGTTGTAAAAAATAGCACCCGGAAGTTTTATCAAAATCGTTAGAGCCCTTTTCGAGAAAATCAAACTTTTGGTTAAAGATTGTATGGCAGATACCGTTATTTTTTTACCTAGATCAAAAATGAAAAACACCACCCGAAATACTACCAAATAAATACTAAATACTGAGTTTGAAGCAAATCGGCCCATCCGTTTAGGCTGTAGAGGTGCGAACAGACAGACAGGCAGAACGGAGCCCTGGGGCACACCAGCATTTATTTTGTGGGAATCAGACTTGAAACCGTCCAATACAACTTGTATTGAAAGGTCCAGAAGATAGCTTCTATTCCAACGAACAAGTGTATCGATAAGAGAGCTTTATGCAAAACTCATTTGACACCTTTGAAATATCAAGCGCAATAATCTTATGGCTAAAATACAATCAGCTTTAGCTTCGGTTTCGCCTGACTTTTACAAGTTCAAACATAGGAAATCAATATCTTATCGCAATGTCGCTTGTGCTTCGACGTTACGTTCGTGTACAAGATTAAGTAACGTAACTCAAACTCGAAGCTGAAGTAAAAACTGGTTGAACCTTTGCTCGCTTTGACAGAAAAAAGCAAAAACAACAGCCGAATTAGCAAAATGTCACTTAAAGCGAACACGAAGCGTGTGAAATGTAGCGTGACGTATTCAAAGCTGAAGTGTGATTGTGTTTTAGCCATTACTTTCACTAAAGCGGTGTAAAGATTTGTTACACTGTTCGGTGATATATGCCATCAGATCACCAGTGGAACGATTACTGCGAAAGCCATACTTACGTTTATGGAGAAGCTTTCGGCCTTCGAGATATTCGTTAAACTGACGGTTATTCAGTGTTTCCATAGCCTTAGAAAGAAGGGACATAAGTGCTACGGGTCAGCAGGAGGACGGGAGGAGGGGTCAACTTTCTTAGGGACATGCTGGACAAATGCTGTTTTCCATCTTCTAGGCAAGGTTTGAGAAGAGTAGGAGCGATGGAAAAGCTTACGCAATGGTTTTGCCAATGTTGAAGAACACCTCTTCAGAAGAATGGGGTGTTTACCATCCGGGCCAGCGGATTTGTGTATAACAAGATCTTTGAGAACTCTTGCTACTGTACGAGTGCGAAAAGCTGTTGCAGGATTGGAAAAGTTCTTTGTTGTAACTTCAGTTTTGATTTTATTATCTGTCACATTTCCCCCTGTTCCGCAATAAGGATCTGGTCTTATTTAGGGTGTAATCGCTTCTATTTTCGCTGAAGAGCCTGCTTTTTCATTGTCCTGTTCCCTATATGCTGACGTGACCAGGTGCCCAATGGAGCGTGACAATGTTTTTTTGCATATATTGCGCATATTGTAATATTATTACATTGCCCATGTCCATGTCGAACGAGCGATTCGTTAAACTGGTTCATATAATTTTGATTGCATTTTTTTAGTCGCTTGCTGTCGCTTCCAGTCGCTCAATTCGCTTTTCGCTTAAATCGCCGCGCAATATAGACAACTCCATATGTAACTGATCACTTGCAGCGAATCTCGTCGCGTGACGCGAATACACTAAGGCATAAACGTAGCCTAATGCTCTAGTGTAAGAGCTTAGTGCTCTGGGTGCGGCCTGGCTATCTGTCATAATGGCGAAATTTTGGTATCTATTTTATATAGTATCAAGTAAAGCACTTGGTAGCATTTTCTTTAATAAGAGTATAGTTTGCTGTTTCGTCTACCCACTCTTTTTTTCACTTACCTCCGTACGAAAGTTCTTTAGGAAGTTATACATTTTAATCATATTACTATATCTCTTGGGATGTCAAGAAGGTTTGACTCTGATTTTGAGGACCTGCGAAACGATTCTCTTTGCTTGGGACACATTTTTTTTCGTCCCAGTTTCCGTCCTTGCAAATCTCATTGACTTGCTCAGCAAATGTTACATACCAGTATCTAGGATAATTTAAATGTTATCTTGAAAAACGATAGGTTTCTTGATTTAAAAACGTTTCTTGAAATGAATTCAGTCGTTATCTTTTAACACCAATGAATCCTTAAATTCCCATCTTACATGAAGCTCCATTTATTTTAAATGTCCGTCATTCCCCCTTCTTGGATCATTCTAACGAAATTTCTTTTATTTAAAGGTTTTTTTTATGTATGCTAATCTTAATCTCTTTGTAATTTCACACGTTCTCAATAAATAAAATTACGATTCGGGTCCGGTAAATAAGAAGGACAATTCGTAACATCTATTGTGTTTCGTTGAAACCAGGGCTTTGTAAACTTGGTCGTATGGTTGGAGTCCTGCTGATGGAAACAGCATTTATTAAAGAGGATATATTTTTTGAACCATAGCAGGATAACATTCTTCAGTTTATCCACATCATAAGATTCCTTTGTTACCACGGTATTATAGAAAAAAAATAAAACGGCCGCCAATAGGGATAAACAACCCTATTCAATTATATGTGTTGCCGCCGCGGATGACACTTTGGGTGACAAAAAACCATTTTACCACCCATTCCGAATGAGTTTAATTTGATTTCGTTGTTCATTCATTCACTGTTTTTTCGTCTGAAAGGGATCATAAATATTTAATTTGGTGGATTTTCATCCAACAAATCCATTTCTGGATCTCTTCTTGAGAAACTCAGCGTGATGGAAATTCACTTCCTTCGGGAAACTTACTTTATTTGATTACTTTCCTTTTGAAAGCGCTACATAGCGTGGTGCTCACGGACTAAATATTTCCCTTTAGCCTGCTCGATTTCCAGCCTGCTATATAATTTGACCTAACTACCTCAAAAGTAAACCTATCAATTGTCACGTTCTGACCAAGTCGATGGTGGGATTAGTTTTGTGCGTCTTGGGCTAGTAAATGGTGTTTTTTTTAGAGGTATAGAACTTTAAGTTGGCAACACTATTTTAACTGGCGGAGATTTTGTCAGCTGTCAAGTGATTTATTTTTAGTTTGGTCTGGCATTTTAACACGAATACGCTTTAACAACGCTTCCAAATTGTGCAAATTTATTTTGAAAATCATGGTTCTGTTCGAAATACGTATCGCGCACTACGTCCATTTTTCCGCACAACATAATCATCCATCAGAGCAACTAATTCGTTTAACTATGGAACGTTTTCGCACCACATTTACTGTTTACTCTAAATGATATTCTTTTTAATGAATTGTTATTTTAGTTTTAAGATGAAATGAATGAATAAAACTCAATAAACTAAACTAAACTAAACTAACTCATAATACGCATCTACAGACATGTCGTACAGTGCGTTCAGAAGAAGCCATTGCTGCTGCAGAGCGTAGCGTAGAGAAGACCCGAATCAGTCACAGGAATTGGATATGTGTACATCAACTTTATGGAAGATTTTGCGGAAAGATCTTTGTTTTGCGTGCTTACAAAATCCAACTCGTGCAAGAATTTAAGCCACAGGATCACATGTCAATGCGTAGATACGGTGAATTGGCCCAAAAGTTGAATGGATACGTCAATAAACGAAATTGGCCATAACGTTACAGTCAATTTTGACCGCTATAGAGCCATGATTACTGAATTTTTCATTCATCAATGGAACAACCATGATGTGCAGGATCTGTGGTTTCAACAAAACGGCGCAATATGTCACACAGCTCGTGCCACAATTGATTTATTGAAGGAAAAGTTTGGTAACCGCATAGTTTCACGTTCCTTAAAAGCTTCTTCCGTAATACTCGTCTCGCAAGGAATGCTCATCAGTCACCCTTGAGCCCAATTTCGGACGTACCGTGAAATATAGGGATTCTTTTTTTAGCCGAACAACATGAATTTGGAATAGTTTAGCCGGCGAGATTTTCCCTTGCCATTTTGATCTGCAAACATTCAAAACCAAAGTTAATCGACACCTCCTATCTCTCCCCTCCCTATCTTCCTAATGCCCGCGCAGTGTGTTCTACATTTAAAGGGAAACAAATAGTCTCTTGTGCGCACGTTAATTATAAAAAAAATAAGCCCGAAACGATTGATCACTTGGAGGGCAATATTCGCAGCGTTATTGCCGATATACGACCATTTCAAAGTTCTATATCTCTAAAAAAGCACCCTTTATATGATCAGTCCAATTTTGGTTGTTGCTGACTTCTGCTTAGTTCTTCCTTTTACATCAATATCGTCTAGGAAACCCAAGTTAGTGTGTTAATGTATTAAAGGTAGCGGCTAATAACAGCAAACACTATCCACCGTCATCCTCAGAATATGTATCATTTTAGCAGGAATTCCTAAGCTGGACATGGCACGTCGCAGCTCATACCTGTTTATACGGTCGTATAGGCCGCTTTTAAAACCAATTTTTTTAAATTCTTGTGTCTTCTCCACGATCTGACGTAATGTGAAAATTTGGTCAGTCGCAATTATTCCAATTCTAAAACCGTCTTTGAGCTTTTAGCTTTCTTAGCAAAATCTGGACAGGATCTTATATAGGCGATTTCTGATTTCTCTACATTTCTCTACATTTGGGGCTGAGTAATAGATCTCCTTTTTTGAAGATCGGACAGGTGGTCCTGACATTCCAATTATCAGGCATACTTTGATACTTTCCCCCGACCATATTTTGCTGATGAGGTTATGTATGCACATGCACGTGGGCCAGGGATCTCTAGAATGTTAGCACCAGCAACTTGGTTTGTTTTTAGCCTGGCAATAGTTACATGATCTCATTTTGGTCGGGCGGATATAACTCTTGGTTGTCATCTAGGTTGATTGGTTCAGATCGATTATTAGCGGGATATTGGCGGTCATGGTCATAACCATAATCATCAACTAGTTGAAGAAGTATCTACTGGTGATGAACATCGACTGCGCATCTCTTACATTTCCATCTTTGCAATGACACGGCCGACTTGGTGAACCCTGATTTTGATTGTTTCATTCTTCTGTAAAAGTTTCGCATATCCTTACTAATAAAGCACTTTTGAATCTCCTGCAGCATTTATCATCCTTTCTTTTGGAGCCACGGCCACGACCTGCATGCCTCCGTTCGGCTTTGTTTTCTTGAGCATACACCCAGCATTGAATTTCCTCTGCCTCGTTATTGATCGCCTAATAAGAGGTTTTGCACCAACTAGATAGTGATCCGTGTCGATCTTAGAATTTACGGGAGTTCAGAATACTAAATCGCGTCATTATCGATTTAGTTGCGCTTGTGGATGTGAAGATTAGAGAATCTCTTGCTGCTTATTAAAATCATGTTTTTCGCGCTACAAAATGGATGATCCTGAGTCCGTTTCGAGAGGCACTTACGTATAGACTGTGAATTCCGATTGTCTGACCAAAGATGTCTTTCTCTCCAATTGTTGAGTTCAAATCAAAAATTTTTTTTTTATTAAACAAATTCATTATCATTTTCCTGTGTTACGTATGTACCACTGTACGACTTAGCAAGGATTTTAATGTCAAGTCTGGGTTCTGGGACCATGTCTGGAGCACGTACGTACGCTTGTACGTTTTGGCAATGAGCTCGTAGAAACTTTCTTTGGTAGTTTCGTCATTCTCCTATGAAGGGCGCATGAGCGCTAATATCTAAAGCTTAAATGGTGGCATTTGGCTATGAAATGGATCATCGTCTTACCCTCGCTGAATTTGTGTTGTGAGTGCTTAAAGCTCTTCCTCCGAAAACAAAATTGTGTATCTAAAGAAGTGCGCATTCCTCTGCGATTTAACGAATATTTCTAGCTTTTGTAATGTAATGACATTAGCTTTTTCGTACCAAAACCCTGGCTGTATCTCTTGAAGTTTTTGTATTAGTATGGTGATGTGTGATGATGCGTTGGAATGTTGGCCATTTATGGCATTGTTATGGAATAGTTGGTTGGTTCTGAAACCGCTTGACTATGAGCGGGATTCGAACCCATGGCTCACTTGCTTAGCAGTCCGACACACTAACCACTAAGGCAACAGGGCACCAAGCTTAGCAAATATGATTTGTAAAATAGTGAAAATGTTGCGTTGTCCAAGTTGGAAATCCATAGAAGCCTTCGGATGAAGGATACTCTGACGTGGACCAACCGATAGAAAATGATCCCGGTGCATGGTGTCTGCATCCGGGAGTGAGTGATGCATGAGTAACAACTGGGTCTGAGCTGTGGACTTAGGTCTGTAGTCGAGACTCAGTATTAAAGGGATTGACAGAATCGTTGCCGCAGGTGACGTGCCCCAGTGAGTTGGGCTTAAACTCATGGACTGGTTTGCTTATCAAACAAGTGCAGCAGAATTGGAGTCCCTATTCTCGGAGCTAGGCGGGGTAATCGTAAGGTTCTAGTGTCTTACGTCAACACTAGTATACAAGCCATTGCTTTTGGATTACAGGCTTGGATTCTACCGGCGACTTCGAAAGAAAACGATTTGAGTGAAGCTAATCAGAGGAATTACCAAAAGGTGCATAAAAGGCCTCGCTCCTAAGCAAGGGGAATATCTATGACCACAACATAGATATTGAATTGCTACTAGAGTGGTATAACATCATATTAATATGGTGTTATAAAGTTAGAGTGGACTGAAGGTACAACTATAACAAAGAGTGACTGGTGACCACTCTTAGGGATCTGGTCAATGCTGATTTTGACTCTAGGTGAGTATGCTCACCGCCAGATTAAGGCTGGTGTAAAGCTTATTTTGGCCTGTCATGGTTGCCATGGTCTCGTCCATGCATTCCATTATTTTCGTAGGTATTAAATGGCATTAATTTATTTGAAACAAAACTGAAGAATTATGAACTTCCATCAGCACCTTACAGACCTATATAGAAAAACTCAATCTAGAATAACAAACAGCTTACGATGAAATTATTCAATAAAAAGCAAATTCGTACCTATTTAAATAACACTTAATAGCTGTCACAATAAATCACCACATAAACATCAAGGCCATACTAAGAGCAACATAACCTCACCCAGAAGCATAGAAGTTCATTCAATTCCTTACTTATATTTTGCGACGTCAGCATTTTTTTTTTCATTTAAACAAAGATCATCAATTTTAGCAAATTGCTGTTTGCCTTTTGTTTCTACACACATCACCTACATTAACCAAAACCCCAGCTAGTATATCCTACGCTTCCAAATGCCAATCCACCAAACCCTAATAAATCACAAAACACATCTTCTGCAAAGCTTTTATCTTGACTTGACGTTTGAAATCATCAGGCTATCTGTTACTCTTGAAACGACGAACAGTTAATAAAAAAGTCATTTCAGCTCCCCATAGTCTGCCCCACTCCACGTCCACTCCACGCTTCAGCCGTCAAGTCACTTTAAACATTCCATTTGTCTCCGAAGATTTGCGCTCGTCTCCCCAAACGAACTTTTCACAAAGTAGCAGATCATCTAAAATAATCACAGTCATTTTCCACCGTTACCGATACCATCAAACAAATGATATATTTATAAACCGAAATTCCCTGAACTTGCCACATGCTTCCCATCAAAAAAAAAACTGAAAATCTCAAGAAATAGAAAAGAAATTCCCATACGCCACACATGGTACCCGCGCACAATCTCCCAACAACTGTCAACCCTTCAGATATGCGCTATCAGGAGGATTACATCTCTCACAATTCCAGCTTGAAAGTATCAGTCAAAAAGATACAATTTTATTCTATTTTTTATGTAAATTCCTTTTGGATTTGGATTCTCCAAATGCTGATGGGGTATTGATTTTTGTTTCGACACTTCTGCCAGTTGTTTTAGTATTCTTTAAATATTTAAATTTTTCGAGTCGAAATCGGAAGCAGAACCGGCAGAGCTTTCACTTTCCCGACCAGTTATTAAGTGGCAGTCATTAGCTATCATGTAACCCCGAGTTAGAGTGGCACCCAGCCAGTGCCGGCGATAGCAATCTGTATAACGACGACGATGTACAAAACTGGAACCTCTTCACAAAAACTCATAGCAACTTCGACTTATAATGCGCGGGTTGCAAGTTGATATAATTGACGGGCTGGGCAGGGTGATAGATGACAAAAGATAACCCTTAACCGCACAGACAACCTCTGCCACCATTAACCTAGGTATCGATGTGTGTGAAATGCTGGAGAAACAGTTATTATCTGCTGCCGCTACTGCCGGAGCAGGGAGCACACACCATCCAGAGCTAATAACTTTGGCGTGACACGCTCATTAAATCATTTAACAACTTTCCAAGCCGATAAGGTAGTTCGCCTGATGTGAGGTTTGATTTTGTGTTGTCTGGAGCACGTATTCAAAATAGGCGGATATTTTTGGCCATAAAAAGGTTTTTAGAATTTTCAGCAATGTTTAACATTTCCAGATGTTTTAATGGATAGAGGAATGTTCCTGCCTCCCCGATGATGATAATAGTACCTAAAACTTTCGATAAGCTTGTGGTTCACCAGAAACTAGGGTATGGGTATAAGGTTGGAGTTAATGTTGTGCGGAGAAAGTTAAGATTAAAATTACATTTTGTACTTTCTGAGAGTTGTATAGGGATTGTTTCACTTAATGTTGCGGTAACTATAGATAGGATGTACCAAACCTATGTAGGTTGTACGGGGGGCGAAATTAATGATAAGTTGTACGTCGAAGTTGTTAGGTATTAGAGGTAAGCATAGGAAGCCCTTGTGTTCATTTTCATGGCACAGGAAACTTTTGTTTTTTAACAATATTAATTTATATTCTTTCATCGTTTAGTGCTTATTTCACGGCAAAAGTCCTGTTGTGTGAAGACAAAACATTGAGGAACTTTGTCCGGCGGGAAAGAATGCTGCAGGTCCTGCGAGAATCCTGAATTGATTTAACAAAGTGAAATAAATTTCACAATATTTAATGATAGTCGGTTAAAGCTGTAGGCTAGATGTTGCTGGTAATTTTAATGAAATTTCTTTTTGATTTTAATAATTAATTAGCTGTGTCTCGTTACAAAAAATCGTATTTAATTTTTTTAAACATATTGGATATACCATACCTTTCATTTAATCTTCAATTTTAATGTAAAGTCTTCACTTAAGTAATTATAAAAATATAAAAGCTGATAGCGACGTCAGGAAATACTAAAATGGCGATTTGTATGCATCATACCAGCATACCTGGTATTTCTGTATATTATTGCATTTATCTATAAAATATATGTAGCTCGTAGAGATTCGGTGTTATCGTAATAAGTGAAATAAAATCTTACGAAACCTACGCCATCTGTTTTAGAGTAAGAAGAACGCAATAACATTATGTATGGCGTGGATGTAAGCAAATTTGTTCTTTGGCCAATTTACAAAGTTAATTTATTTTAATTTATTTTAAAAAAATGAGTCCTATATGTTACTCGAGTAAACATCCTATTTATTAAAAAAAGATTTGTTCATATTCGTTTTGTCGTTCTCGCGTGATCCGTAGCCAGGACGAAACTTTTTTCAATTTTATTATACATAGTGATGAATAGTGATGATATTTTTATTTCGTTTCAGACAGAAGGCTTCACTGTGATAATACACCATTATGGAATGAACAAAAAGTCGGTAACTGACAGAAGAATGCTTAGAGAGCTTACACCATTCCTGTTTTGATATCAAAAGAAACCCCGAAAAACGTCTCAGCTAGCTTGAAAGATTCGTATAAGAATCACGCAAGGAGAACCGTATATTTCTGCAACAAAGGGTCCAACTTTTCGATAGTCATTAACGTTACTCCTCTGATGGATAAAGCAAACTTGCTAACATCTCAATTCGCGCAAGCCGCATTCAGATGCATTCACTTTCGTGTAAATCCTAAGATCGTAAATTTTTTAAGGGATAGGAGATCTGCGTCGTCACTTCCTAGTCACCAAAAAAATTAAGCCTACTATCATCGGCTTAAATGCAATAAACGAAAGGTTATGCACCCTTTGCATGCGAAGCAAATTTATTAACATCAGCCTCATAAATGTGCACGCACCTACTGAGGAGTCCTGAAGGCATTCTGCAGCGATGGGAAGTGGACTTTAATCAATTGTTGAACGGTCAGCTCACGGAAGAAATGGAGACTCCAACATATCAAGAAGATGACTTCATGCCATGACAGAACTCAGCTTCCCAAATAAATTGACACGACTATGTAGGCTGACCATGTCCAACATTACAAGCCAAGTAAAAGTAGCCGGTTTGCTGTCCAGGCCAATCAACATCTTTAATGGGCTCCGACATGGGGGTGATCTGGCTTCAATTCTTTACAAATTGGCGTTGGAGAAAGCAATCCGTGCTGGCATGTCAACAAGAGGGACTATCGTCACCAAGTACAGCCAGATACTGGCTTACGCAGACGACATTGACATAATCGGTAGAAGCCAAGAAGCTGTACAAAACTCCTTTACCCAGATAGAGTAGGCGGCACAAAACCTGGTAGTTCGCATGAGCGAAGAGGAACCAACTCGGAAAGTCTTTTGCAGTTTTTTTTACAGTAGAAGACAACGTGTAAGACCTTGCTGGCGTTGGCAGGAACGACCAGGACGTCGGAAGGGGTGCGCAATTAGGATGTATGGAAGAACTTGTTGAAGGAGGCCCGGACCGGATCCCGGTTGTTGCGCTAATATGATGATGATGATGATGATGATTATAGGAATTATGTTAATTCGTACTTATACAGTCCAGAGGCCCGGACCGGATCCCGGTTGTTGCGCCAATATGATGATGATGATGATGATGATGATGATGATGATGATGATGATGATGATGATGATGATTATAGGAATTATGTTAATTCGTACTTATACAGTCCTCTAGGGTTACTTGTGATACGGATGGTTCTGAAGAGTTTTTTTTTTTGTTGCATCTTTCGTAAACCTTTCGTAATCATATGGATATAAACGAGCAAGAAAAAATAAAAGTATAATGTCTCGCTGGAGTCACTTCCCAAAGTTCATGTGAACTAGGGAAGCACCTTGATTCTTGATTCATTTGCTCTTTACTGCAGTCCTTGAATTTGGTCAAGAGGATAAGACCAAGAGCCATCATAAATGATGATCCTAAGTCCTTGCGACAACCCGAGCACTTAATGAATGGGTGGATCTTCTATAGAGAAATGGACACTACATTAGGGCAAACCAATTGTACTCTTCAGAGAAGGCAAACTTGCTCGCCGCCCATTTCGCTGCCAGCAACGTTGCCCCTCCTGTACTTGAGAATGTAAATTTTTCCATGGGACAGATTTTTTTCCGCACTCGTACAGTAGCAAGAGTTCTTAAAGATCTCGATATACACAAATCCGCTGGCCCGGATGGTATACCCCCGATTCTTCTAGAATCCTACTCTTCTGGAATCTTTCCTGGAAGATGGAAAACAGCATTTGTCCAGCCTGTCCCTAAGAAAGGTGACCTCCTCCTCCTACCGATCCATAGCCCTGACATCCCTTCTTTCTAAGGTCATGGAAACACTGATTAACCGTCAGCTTAAGGAATATCTCGAAGATCGTAAGCTTCTCCATGACCGTCAGTATGGCTTCCGCAGCAACCGTTCCACGTGATCTGATGGCATATTTCACCGAAAAGTGGAACAAATCTTTACATCGCTTTGGTGAAAGTAAGATTATTGCTCTTGATATCTCCAAGGCATTTGACAGAGTTTGGCATGAAGCTCTTTTATCGAAAATGCGTGCTTCTGGGATCGACAATACTCTTGTTCGTTGGATTAGAAGCTATCTTCTGGACCATTCAATACAAGTTGTATTGAACGGTATCAAGGTTGATTCCCACAAAATAAATGCTGGTGTGCCCCAGGGCTCTGTTCTGTCTCCGACTCTTTTCCTCATTTTTATAAATGATCTTCTGTCTATTTCTTCTAATCCACTTAACTGTTTTGCTGACGACTCTACCTTCAGCTTTTCATATTCGTTCGATAATTCACGTCCTTCGCCTTCGGACGTACAATTGCAACGGTGCCGTATGTCAAGCTCATTAAACTCCGATTTATACAGCATTGTCAAATGGGGTAATAGGAATCGTGTGGAGTTTAATGCTTCGAAAACTCAATGCTGTCTTCTGCCGTTAAAGCTTAACATACCCCCAATGCCATTGTCCATGAATGGCACTTACATCGAAGAAACCGAAAAGCTCTCAGTACTCGGTATGTTTGTCAACGACGACCTCCGTTGGAACGACCATATATTTAAAATCGCTAAGAATGCTGCTAAGTGCTTAGGTTTTCTGTATCGGTGTAAGAAGTATTTTTCTCCATCTGATCTAGCTACAATTTATAAAGCGTTTAAACGCCCTAAAATCGAGTATAACTCCCACCTCTGGGCAGGTGCTTCACAAACATCGCTTCACTTGCTTGATAGAATACAAAATAGAGCGTTAAGATTGATAGGAAATAGAACTGCCGCTGAAACAATTGCCCCTCTCGAACACCGACGCAATGTTTCATGTCTTTCCTTATTTTATCGTTTCTTTTATAAAAAATGTTCACTCGAGGTAGCCAGCTGCATTCCTCCCCTTAAAAGTTTCGCCCGTAATACTCGTCTTGCTAGGAATGCTCATCAGTTCACCCTTGAGCCCAATTTCGGACGTACCGTGAAATATAGAGATTCTTTTTTTAGCCGTACAACACGACTTTGGAATGGTTTACCCGGCGAGATTTTCCCTTGCCATTTAAATTTGCAAACATTCAAAACCAATGTTAATCGACACCTCCTATCTCTCCCCTCCCTATCTTCCTAATGCCCGCGCAGTGTGTTACATTAAAAGGGAAACAAATAGTCCCTTGTGCGCGCGTTAATTATAAAAAAAAAAAAAAAAAAAAAAAAAAAAAAAAAAAAAAAAAAAAAAAAACACACCTATTTTCTGATCCACACAGGTTTTTTTTTGACATTTATTTAATGGAACAGTTCTTCCCAAAGGCGAAAAATTTTAATTTCATGGATCTATGATATGATCAATAGTGAAGGATATTGTGATAACGTTTTAAAGAATTGCGTAAATGTAAGGCTAATGAAATGTTGGGAAAACTCCGCCATCTTCTGTACTCCAAGAATCGCCCCCAAATCTGATCTGAAGCGTGATCGAATAACGAACAACAAAATTCTAGTAAGTATATCCACCTAACACATGGTGGTGGCATTGTTGGTCAGCGTAGTAGCACTAACAGTAAACATCCAGTGTTAGATTTGAATGGCAACCTTTTAGTGACGATAGAAGATCAGCTACAAAGATGGAAGGAGCACTTTTGTGCACTTCTAAATAGTGACCAAAATGCAGAATCCACAATTGAAAAACGTGCGCAGATCTTCTAGGGGCATTGATACCAGTCCTCCAACGGGTACAGAGATTAAAAACGCGATCCATATTTTAAAGAAAAACAAGGCAGCTGGACTTGACGTTATTCCTGCGGAGTTCCTGAAAACAGACCCTGAAACAGCTTCCCATATTTTGCTAAATTTAGTGCAGGCTGTTTGGGAGAGCGAAACTTACCCACAGGACTGGAAGGATGCAGTTATTGTGAAGTTACCAAAGAAAGGGAACCTCAAAAACTGTAATACCTGGCGCGGTATCACCATATTGTCCGTTTTTCCGAAATTATTGGCAACCATTGTTCTCGAAAGGATAACATCTAGGATCGAATCTACCCTCAAGAGGCACCAGGCGGGATTTCGTAGTGGTCGGTCGACCACATCAACACCTTGCGAATCATACTCGAACAATCGTCTGAGTACGAATCACCGCTGTACCTCATGTTTATGGATTTTGAGAAGGCATTCGACAGGGTTAATCGTGAATGCATATGGAGATCGCTTATTGCGAGAGGTATCCCTGAGAAAATTGTCGCCATTATTAAAGAATCTTACAACAACGCAAAGTGTTTCGATTGCACAATGGACAGCTTTCCGATTCTTTTGATGTGCGTCAAGGAGTGAAACAAGGAGATGTCCTGTCACTGATTCTGTTTTTACTGGCAATTGACGATGTGATGACTGTCACGGTGGGTGAAACTGAGAGGCATGGTATCCAATGGAGTCTGTTTGACAAACTCAGCCACATAGACTATGCTGACGATATATGTCTCATGGCGAACAACACGGTTGGCTTAAATCAAATAAGTCATTCGCTGCAGCTAAATGGGGAGGTGGCTGGCTTAAGGATCAACGCAAATAAGACCAAAATAATGACTACGGGCCAAAGCACACAACAAGTTACTCTAAGGCAGGGACCCATCGAAGAGGTCACGCAGTTTAACTACCTGGGCAGTTTCGTAGCACTCGATGGCGGAACGGACCTGAATGTAAACAATAGAATAAACAAAGCCCGTAGAGCATTTGGAATCCTTTCTCCTGTGTGGAACTCCAGCAAAATATCGCTACGCACCAAGTTGAGACTCTTCGAATCCAACGTAAAATCTGTGCTTTTATATGATTTAGAAACATGGAAATGCTCTGCAATCATCTCGAGCATCTTCGTTAACCGTTGTCTGCGGTACATTCTGAAGATCCGGTGGCCGCAAACCATATCGAACGCTGAACTGTGGAATAGGACCGGACAGAGAAAATTGGACGCCGACATCAGACAACGGAAGTGGCGTTGGATATGCCATACACTGAGGAAACCTAACGACAACATAGCGAAGCAATCCTGCGACGCGTTGGAAGACCGAAAACAACTTGGAGGTCATCTGTTTTGGGGGAAGCTCGATCTCAAGGTTTTCAATCGTGGCCAGAGCTAAGGTCAGTCGCGGCGAATCGGGACAGATGGAAGGAGATTGTTGCTGCCCTATGCTCGAGGAGGAGTTGAAGCGCTGCATTGCAGCCGGATAACATATATATATATATATATCCACCTAAAGAATATCATCTTGGAAAAAATACCAGCAATACCATTGAGCTGACACTGCGAATTCACTGTAGGAGAAGATTTCCTGGGGAACTCAGTTCAAAAGACAAGAAACCGAAATCGCGGAAGAAAGGCAGGAGCTAAAACTTCTTAGTGAAAAAATGCAAGGAAACTGCATTTACTAGACGTTATAAAACAATCCGAAACCGGGAAGCCTGTTAAAGTTAAAGAACAAACGCTGTTTATCCATTTAAAAGATCTTGTAAACATAAAAAGTGGTCATGCCAATTATCTTTCGTCACAATCTACTGAAAATTTTCAGTACAGTGACAGTAAAGAAAGGAAGTTCACCTCTCACTCTGACAGTAGTGGATTCTCACTTAATTTAAAAATTATTGGCCTTAAAAAGCTTCGAAAAAGCACCAATTGTGAAAGCTCATTAACAAAACCCAAAGAAAAAACCACCATGATTTGCATTAGTGTAGAAGAAAATGGTGTACTTGTTTTCAAAAAAACACGAACAGGGTTGTTTTTTTATAGAATCAACAATTCCAGTGTAATTCATGGGTTAGTCAGTGGTTGGGTTTTAATTTCAGTTGATATTGTTTAAGGACCCGAAAATAATTCTTGAATCTTCATTGTGTGCATAAGAATCATTGAAATCATTCCTTGAATCCAAAAGCTACGATTTTGATAATTACGCGAGGAAGCAGCTTAAGAAATAAGCCGTATTGATACTGATTAAAACGTACTATAACTATAACGCACCAGATCAAGATATATGAAAGTGGACTTAGTTCTCACTAAGTGAGAACTAATTACGTCGGTGGAGTTAGTTGCCGGGGACTTATTTCCCTGCACCTTCTGCAGCTCCGCAAAAACAGCATCTTTAGTTCGGATATTTTTGTAAAGTTTTTGAAGCTGTTGTGCCTTCTAGTTATATATAGATACATTCAGATTCTAAAATCCCACATGATGTAACGACCGAAAAAGTGACGATAAATTCTTCCAAAAACTCCCTCGATGTTCATTAAGGTAAAGGTACTTATTTAAATTAAGACTGAAGTACATTCAGTGATGAACAGAATCTCTTAGATGTCAAATACTATCTTGATCTTCAATACCCGGAAAGGTGCCTACCTTCGCTAATTTGTTAATTTACTCTAAAATCGTTACATTACCAAAAGGATAAGTCCTGACCAGGCCATATAGAGCTTAAGTAGGTATGTCCAAAAAACTCAGTTCTGTAGCAGTTTGTCCAAGGAAGGTATTCGTCTGGCATCTATATCATAGTACCTACTGAAGTACCTACAAAATACGATTTCATCTGATAGGTAGTTGGCTTTTATTAAAATTAGAAATATAATCTTCTTTTCTCTACTTAATACCATTTATTTATGTCAGCATATAGGTATGTATAGATAGGAGGTACTTATGCCTCTTATTAAGAAAATTGTACCTATAAGTTAGCTAGTTTTCTGAACGCACATAGGTACTACATAGGTGCTTGGATATCTTATGATGAAACCTCTATACCTATACCTACGTATAGCCTCAACATACATGATTCAGTGCTCTTGCAACTTCATTTAAGCTAAATATTTGTCTTCTTTGATGTCAAATAGAATTAAATTCCCCCCAATGCGAACAAAACATTTTCTCTATAAATTGCATTCCATATCCCAAACCTAACATTTTGCCAAGCCATTAAAACTTGTCATTATTAATGTTCCTTACAAGCCCGAAGGCACTTCCATCGTAGTTCGACCATCAGTTATCTAAGACACAATAATTTCCCGTTCCAAGCTTTGACCCCGAAATGTCTTGCCAAAATATGTCCCCAAAGTGAAACTGACCCAAACTTTTCCTTGGCCTATTCCTTATAAATTGCAAACTTTTCCCTTATTGTTGTTTAATAACCTCTTATAAGGCATCCCCAAAGGACAAGCAGTACACCTACCTCCAGCTGTTCCAGCCCACTGCGTGTCCGATAAGAATGTTTGGTTCATTGCCTTAACAAATTAACCCCAAGTACACGGTCCATTAAGGCTGTCGCAAGCAAACATATTTCATGTCCATATCCAGCCTACCTACTAATATCGAAGGTATTTTATAATACCATCAGAAAAAGCTCTCAAACTCTCGACAATTACAAAATGCCGCATTCCCATTTGAAGCTGAACGCGCCCTCAGGATTTGCTCAAATGCCTTCTTCATCACTCTCTCTAAGCTGTTGCAAACACCAACAGCTAAACAGCCAAAATGCATCCCTTCCGTTCAGACAGCCATTCATCCACTCATTAAAAAATATGAAAATCAAATTATGAAATCATAAGAATTTGCATTATTTATCCTATTCCCAAGCTCCCTCTCCCTACTTTCGAGCTATTGCACAAATGAAAGCAGCGCGGGTGAAGGCTATGACTAAACCAAACGTCCTTTTTCCTTCCTTCCACCATTCTCACTCGCTCGCATTCAATGAAGCCATCTAGTTTCCAACAAATAAT
Organism: Platycheirus rosarum; assembly: GCA_963971375.1. Taxonomy (NCBI): domain Eukaryota; kingdom Metazoa; phylum Arthropoda; class Insecta; order Diptera; family Syrphidae; genus Platycheirus; species Platycheirus rosarum. The sequence continues at coordinate 37,900,462 of OZ020510.1, read as the reverse complement.
GTTGAATTACGAGGATATTCTAACCTTGTAAGGCAAAACGACGACCGACAACGATGACTACGATGACTACGATGACGACGATAGCGGTGTATACTCAAAAACGGGGAAAAAATTGAACCCTTCAGCGACCTTCTGCTTCCATCCGTTCTGGGCCTGCCAGGCTATGTGTACATGTTCGCAAATTAAACCTTCAAAAAAAACGGACCCTCTTCCAATACATTTCTCCGAAGTAACGACCAAACGACCGAGCACCAGGTTTTTATATCTTTTTGCAACCCAGATATAGATTTAAAAAAAAATTTGCCAAGGGAGCATGCAACTGTCTTTTTTTATAATCCTTTATATTTTCTGGGCTGCAACCAATCTCATTGATGATGTTCATCTCATCCACATTCATCCATCATGGCATCGTATCGTATTCAAGTGAAACTCCTCTCACATGAGTCGATAAAGAGCGTAGTTGTGAAAAGGGAACCCTGCGTGCCTCCTCATCCATAGCACCGAATCGGCACCGTTGTATTTATTTATTGAAACAGAGATCCCACTCTAAGTCTGTTCCTTTTTGTAAGCTGTGTTGATTGATGCTTTGGTCGGCATCGGCATCGTTATCGTTTACATGGAACACCAGGGGGGGTTGTCATGTACCAGCCTTTCTCTACATGCCGAAAGCTCAAAGTTCCGACTCCGAGTAACATAAAGCGAACGGAGAGCAAAACACACGACGAAACACACTCGCTTGCAGGCAAACAGTTGGTGCGTGTCTGTAAATATGTACACGGCGATGGCCCTGGCACTTATATACAAATGCTTCCATTCGCATTGAACACGAGTGCCTACATAATGCTATTTATGTAAAACACACTCTCCGTATATAATGAAGCTTGCTTTCCTGTTAGAACTGATGTTACGTGAGAGCGTCGCTATGGCCGGTGTTTACAGCAGAATTATGTCTGCAAAGCAGCGCAAAGCGAAATTGTGATGAGAAAAAAGTATTTACTGAGTAGAGTTGATATGGTCGGACGGGGACGGATAGCGAATGTTGTAGGGAATGCAAAGCCAACAGAACAGTGTACAGAGCGGCATACAATACACCGAACGAGAACGACATTAACAACGTCGTCGTCGTCATCGTCGTACGGATTATTTTGACATTGTGTGTGGTGCTTGTTCGTTTTTGCTTTTGTGAAGAATTTTTTTTTATATATATATAGAGTGCTGCTGCTGCCACTTCTGCATTCCTCTTGGTGTGTTTCTATGTTTTTCTGCTGATGCGGGATTTTCGTAAGCTGCTGTAGCTGTGCTGTGCCTTTGCCTTGTGCCATGCCACACATAGTAATTGTGCTAGAAGGAAGGGTAGAGAAGACATAAGAGCCGGCAGAATGAGTGGCTGGTTGTTTGAGCTGAGGTATTGTATGTGATGGCTGCACTTTATTTCGAGCCAGAGAACATTGAAGGTTCAGAATTTGTTCACCAAAAATGAAAAAAAAATATTCGTTGCACACAAATTCAAAAAATTTGTGGCAAAAAGTCAACTATTCTTCGTTCATTAATTTTTCTCGACAAATATGAATATGTACTACCAAATCTATTAATAATGGAGCTTTTTTTCTTGCATTTTTTTATTTATTCTTGCAAAGGGATTATTATAATGGGATATTCTTGCCTACAAATATTTATGGGTGCAACTGCAGATGAAAAGGCACTACGCCATTTATATTTTGTAATCCTCTCTTCAGTTCGAAGTCGGTTTTGAAATGTGTAATCAATTCGTGAAGTATGTAAATGGAACTAGCAATTTTTAGGAAAAGACATATAATGAATGCAAGATTATTTTTTTACAAATAATTGTAATAAAATCCTACCTACCTATATTTTTTTTCTCGAACAGGAACAAGGGCAATTAAAAAATTCTGAAATGGTTCTTAATTCTTAAGGATTCCACTTAAATTTATATACGCCCTTGTACACCCATTATTTTGAAGGATTTCAGAAGTTTCAATTTTCAATTTAAATTCAATTCATTTTTACCAATTCAAAATAAATAAATAATAGGAAATACATATAAACATATTATTAAGAAAGAAGCCAAATGTCATTCGAATGTACCTATGTATGTATGTAAATACACTGGAAATGGATACAAATGGGATAAAAAATTAATTCAGTTTCGGACGTTTTGTTCACTTTGGTGAATAATTTTTGATTAATTTATGAAGGAAAATGAGAGATTTTGCGTTAAAGCATTAGTTTAAATATTGTTTTTTGTTGGCGTTGCATTGTAAGAAAGTTAAAGGTTTCATCATAGTAAGGATTTTATATGTCTTTTTACTTCAAATATCAAAAACTTGCAAAACATGTAGTAAGCTTACACATCACATAGGAAACTACTTTAACATTACTGTGTGATAATATACATAATAGACATTCGGAAATTAATATGAATTTAAATGTTTAAGTGTTAATGTATCCATATTATATGTTTGGGTGCAAAATCCGTCACAAGATATTGCTTTCTAAGGAATGTGTCACAAGTGTCCATTCATCGAATATTGCTTACCGCTTGCCACTTTGAACCTGATCAATGATCTATGTTATTGTTCATGGTCAGAGATAACGTTTTCTAGAGACCGGTACTTATGTACATATGTATATCTCTAACGTCATTCAAATAACCTTTTATCAACCACTTATAATTGAAAAACTGTTCAGTATCATAATTTCTTAATTTAACAAAAACATAATTAAGCTCATACATATTTTTCAGTAACAAAAGAACAGTTATTTTACAACAAAATAGAACCTTTAAGGCAAGCAAGTACTTGGAAACGCTTGCTGAAAAATTGAGTGGATTACAGGAAAATATATCAATCCAGAGAAAAGAAAGGATTTCTTTACTATTTCCGAAAGTTTTAGGGCCAATTCACACGGAGCAACTAAAAAAAAACTGATCAGCGATGCGAATTGGCAACTAGTTTGTTTTGAGGTCGCACGCTGTGTAATATAATGGTACGATACATACGACGCTACTGATTTACAACTCCTTTATGAATCGCAAACGAGTTTGCAACCAGTAGAGTCATGTATATCGTCTCGTTTGATTACACAGGGTATGTCCTCAAAACAGACTAGTAGCCAATTCGCATCCCTGATCAATTTTTGTCCAGTTGTTTCATGTGCATTGGGCCTAAGTTGAATGCAGTGGATTGGTATGAAATGAACATAACTGATATTATGAAGGTAAATACTTACAGGTAAATATCAAATCTGGTAGATATCTCCCAGACAAAGCCAAATGCATAATCTGTCGCTAGGTAATTAATTTAAATAATCTGCGCATTTCTCATTTAAGTTTTACCACATTAATTTAGCTTTCAGATTCCTGTACATACATAGGTACTACGATCCACGATCTTTTTTAAATAATTTTTATTTTATTCCTTAGGTACTTAAAACTAGCTTAATGCTAGACATAAAATCTTAAAAATAGAAATATTTAAAATTGTAAAATCGGCAAGTGAACATCCTGTCTTTTTCCCCAAATAACACCACATAAACCAATTTCCTTATGGAATCAGTTTGTTCTGTTCTAGCCCAGGGGCGATATAAATATGTGAATTTTAAGCGGCTGCCATGCCAAAGTAAAGCCCCTTTTTTGAAATCACATTAGCTAGTTGCTGCTTGCTGCAAAGGCAAAATCCCAACCTCATCTCTCATCCTCGACGTCCTTTGCTACGATTCAAACCTCCTGAGTCCTGGAGTCCTCTTTCTACGAACTCATTTCATTACTTTTTTTTTGTTTGCTTCAAATTTCTTCTTCCTCCCTTGCTGTATCTGTTTTTGTTGTTCCTGCTAGTAGTCCTATCGTATCTCTGTCAAAAGAACCAAGAAAGTATCTCTGGTCTCGGGAATAAATTCCAAATTTCTGAAATTCCCATTGTTCAGTGTTCACTGTTTAGTTCAGTTTCGCTTCGCTAGACTGTTTTTGCGTACATCTTTGGTGCGTAACTGAAAAAAAAAACAAAAACCCAATCTAAGGACAATAGGAAACAACTGCGACAACAACAACACTATCGCCTCAATTCATTTACCCCTGTTTTTTGATAAATATACTATAGAGAGCTTCAAACAAACAAAAACATCAGAACTGTCTTTCCAGCTTGTGTAGGGGTTGCACAAAGCACAACGCACGAACACATACCTACGACGACACCAGGGACTCCTTTGGAACCAAAAAAAAAGGAAAACCAAAAACGAAAAATTTCGAAATGGAATTTTTTAATATAAACCACCACAAGGACAAGCCAAAGTGGGATATTTGTGACGTCGGTCGCATCGTACATAGAACTCAGTTTTTTTTTCAGAGGGTTGATTGCAAAGTAAGCCCTTTGGCTCTGATGGTTACGTTACGTACCTATATGATGATGCATGTACTCAGCAGTCTCATCCAAAAAAGTAGTACATAGGCAGCTATAATTGATTGGTATACAGGACGCGTCCTTTTGAACTTTTTTGGCAGATTCAGGATCACATGGTTTTGTATATAATATTTGCCTTCGAGATGGAAAAACTTAATTTCATCGCAAAATATATTCGTCATTCATTCTTCTTTGCCATGATCGGGGGTAGCTGAGCGTTAAGGGATTTTCTTTTCCATTCAATTCGACTTCCCTTTGCTAATGGGAAATTTCTGTTTACACGGACAATGTGTGTCCTGATAGACGAGAGACGACCCGACGCCCGACGGGCTACGGCTAAGGCTACGGATGGGCAGAAAGAAAGAAATCTAAGCTCCAGGGGTGGATTTTCAATTTCAGTCTTGCAATTCTATAGACAGACAAAAAAAAATCATACCTAATGCTGAGGATGATAGAAAAGAAAACTTCAATGAACAACTACGGACAACTGACTCCTGGAAATAAGGACGACAACAAAGACTCACTCTCACTCACCCAGTGTGTACAATTTCTGACGAATGGATGTGGATTTCGTGTGTAATTTAGGAAGCAATGTTGCAGGAGAAGACGATGATGATTTGCTTGCGACGGTAGAAATGCTTTGCTTCGTCTCTGCCGTCGGCCGACGGCAACAGATGGTGTGTCATCTTGTGTTAGTTGTCTATAAATGTGTTTACTTTGCATATTTGTTCCGGAGGGAGGATGTGTGTGCATTTTTAATTTTTTTTTTATTTTGGGGGTGGCTGATGCATACAAATAAGGACTAACTATGTTTTGTAACTTGCCTCGGCGATGGGTGGGTATTAAAATGGATTAGGACGGCCGCACTGGACGAGCCAGTATTAAATCTTCATCAAAAAGGTGGTAGGTAGGAGTTTTTTGCTTTGTTTTAGGTAAATTGGAACAGCCAAGGGATTTGGTTGGCTTAGTAAAAAAGAAATGAAAATGTGAGGATAGGTAGGACGACTTTTTTTTAAATATTTACATAGGTAGGTATCTATCCACGTGTAGATACAAAATGTACGCACATCAGATTTGATGGTTATTAGTATAGAAGGAGATATTTATGAGATTTTGGAACTTTGGTGTGTACCTAATTTGAGTTGCAAAGCTTTTGTTAAGCTTGGGATTTTTCTATTAAATTGTGATTGACAGCGAATTAAGGGTGTTTGCTTGGTGTTTTAATTTTTTTAATTAAAGGTACATACATGGGTACTTGGTGTAGGTAGGTAAATAGATATACATAGTTACATACATACATGGGTGGTAGGCTGATATAAATCTGTTGTTAGGATAAGAATGGCGCCGTTTAAAAAGAATTGAAACGTGATATTTCTAGGTATTGTCAGTAAAAAGAAAAGTTCCTAAGTTTCCAAGTGTGAGGCTTTCCAAGTTTGAGAATTAACTTTCACAATTGAAGAAATATCTAAATGATATCTAGCAGTTAGCAATAAGGCTGTTTTACTTTTTTGAAAGTAGATAGGTATGATACCTAAGGTAAGGTGAAATCTTAAAACAGAGGATTGATTTTTAACTTTCTCCATGCACGAATGTAGACACAGACACATATAATACATAAGTACGAAAACACAAGTATAGGTATCTGAGAGATATCTAACTATATTTTGTATGTAATTTTAATGATTGCAGGTTCTAGTTATAGGAGTTTTGGTATTTTGGTTTTAATTTAGGTGTAGGTCTGCACACTAGATAAATAGATGATTAGGTATTTTAATATTTTCTTATATCTATGAACGTAGGATGATATATAGACTTTTACCTACAGGTTTCGTAGAATGGTACTTTAAAACCTAGTCAATTAAAGTTTCAAAGTAACATTACATTAAAACTCTGTCCTTGTTCCTTACTTCTAGTATCTTTCTATGTGGGAGGGGGGAGGCTTATCAAAGTTAATTGAGAGAATTACTATTTGAAAAAAGACACTGCTGTCTTTACCTTAGTAGTTAAATAAGCAGAAATAAATAGTAAATTTAATTCTTTATAGTTTAACGAATAGTTTTTAAGTAAATTGGATTTTCAATTAGTTTTAACTGTTTAAATGCTATAATAATACACAAAATGGGCACGACTGGGTCCCACTGGGTGCCTAATTACATTGGAAAGCAAGATCGTTGACAATTAACATTTACATAGGTAGGTACGTCGAAGATAAAATAGTTTGAACTTATAAAAAGTATCAAAACCACAGAAAACAATTTTTAGTAAAAACGAAGTAGGTAGATATGCAATCCCACGTCTTAAATAACAAATAAATTAAGAAAAAAATAGGTATCTCGAAAAGTGTAGAACCGGTTTTAATAAAATCCTGTTTTTTATTTTTACTTTTTCGAGAAAAAAATTTGATTGTAATTTTCTTATGCATTTATTAATTTACATCCGATTTAAAGATTTTGAATATTTTTGTTTCATTAGTTTTAAAAATGTTGAATTTTAAAAAAAAAATCAAAAATTAATTAAAAATAGAAAAAAAAATTATTCATGTATATATTTTCAAATATAAAATTTTATTGAAATCTATTGAGCCGTTACCGAGAAAGTCGAAAATTTAAAAAAAAAACGTTATATTAAAGGTACCGTTAAAAGACTTTTGTTTGGTAAATTTGGTTCTAATTAGCTGATAGCTACTACCAACAAAAAAATCTCAAAAGTTTTCATCAAGATCGTTGTAGCCGTGTTCGAGAAAAACAAGCTTTTCTTTAATGGGTATTTGTCGGTACCGTTATTTTTACCCTAAAAACGAAATTTCAATTTTCCCTCTGGGGAATGCATTTCCAATATAATTAGGCACATAAGAGTAAGTACCTGCGACCCAGTCGTGCCTAATTTTTTACAAACATTTTTGTCATTTTAAAATGTATTTGTCTATAAATATTAATAGAATCAATCATATTTTTAATCAATAAGCTCAAGATTCTGGTAAAGACTGGCTTAAATATTTTATGAAAAGACATTCAGAAATATCCATGCAGAAGAAAAGCTCAGTTTCTGAACCCGGCCAGGGCACAGAAGCCTAATACATTTATTGCTGGAAATTGTATCAGAGGAGTACTTACGTCGGCTTATTAGCGGATAATAAAGACAATTTTGAGCTTCCTGGTGGGTGTTAGACAAAAAAATAATGTCTTATTTTTAAAGCTTTAAGCAACATTTATTTATTTTTATTTTGTTGATCTTTATTACCACATGCATCAAGTAGTTAGTTAGTTATAGAAACTTTATTTATTATATATCATTGTACATATATCTACAATAAATTTCATAGTTTAATATGGTTTGGCTTAAAGCCGTCTACCAGAATGACATTATAACAATATTATACATTTCTTACTAAAATAGTATAAAAATAAAATTTAAAAGTCGCCTTCGACTATTCGGGTTCTATAATTCAGTGCCATCGTTGTGTATTTATACAATTTCTCCCAACCAAGACTTCCATTCAAAATACATAAAACTTCGTTTACGGATTTACCGAAGAATCTGACTCGATATTCTCTTAGAATCGGACATCTGGCAATAAAGTGGTAAATATCTTCTCTTTCCTTGAGGTTGCAAATATCGCACAAAATAGGTAGGTCCGGACGATGTGGAATGTAGTTGAAGTTGATCATTTCCCCTCTTACTTTAAATATCGTACTTATCATTGAAAGCGGTAATCTGTTTAAGAAGTAGGAGCTTCCTTGTAAGCTGTAGTCGAGCTGGCTATAAATCATCCTATACTGAGATGATTTAGCTTCCAAGATATAACCCCTATAAGCTGAGCGCGCTACACCTTCCAGTAAATTTTGAAACATGTTTCTAAGATTAGCGGGTCCAATACTTGGATGAATCTGTAATCTTTCTCCACAATCAACCCCTATTTCTTCCCATTTTTTGACGAGGTTGCCTCTCAAAGTAATTATGGACTTGAGTCAGGTTCCAAAGATCACAGTAGCGCTCCAGACGGTTGATCATGCATCAAGAATAATTTCATTTTTTTATGTATATATGTTAAAGAATATAGGCCTCATTATCCTACCATATAATTTAATATGGCCTTTTGACAAGGTTTTTGAGAATGTTGAGTTTTGATTTTGTTTAGGTAAGGGTGAAGTAGCAATATTTTGTTATTTTTGTATAGAAATATATGTTAAACATTAATTAATAATTAAGTTTGTTCATTCTGATAAATAGTTTTTGTTTTATTTCAAATCTCCCTTATCTAAGCCTTATTACCCGGACTTACCTTACATCTGAATTCTGAAGGTATGTATCTATAGACTACACAGGTTGTACATTGTACATTCCTAGACCTACACCCCTTTAGCAAAATATTGTTTATGTTTATGTAGCGCTTACAGTAAATGGTGAACTGTAGGCCTAAATTAAAATCCGAATGCACTTTTCTTGAAATTTAAACACCAATTGTTAAGAACATTTTCTATTTGTTAGGTGGGCTACCTTGCAGTTTTGCATCTTCTTCTGCTTCTATTGTCACACCCAGCCATTCATGCTGGCGAATTTTTAGGGTTTTTGCCCTAGAATACCCTGCCGTCGAAAATCTATTTTCTAGTTCCTACCATTCTAATCACTAAAGTCGTTTTAAAAAGGATCTAAGATTCTTCTTGAATATTCAATACTTTAATGCCTTCGCATAGTTCATGATAGGTGGGTCATAACATAAGTATATAGAGCGAATGGACATGGAGACCAATTCTCTGGCTCGATTCCACCCCGGAATGATGAACGGCGCAGATGTAGAAGACACTTAAAGTGGAAAAGGATTTCTCGACAAATTTCACGTGAAAAACTGAAGGCATCAGCTAGCTAGAAACCGTGCGGGCTAGAGAAGCTTTTTAGTTGAAATCGATCTACCTATCTGTGATCTCATAAATATATACATATGTTGGCAACACTAATAATGATCTAACAAAGAAGAGAATAAAATACACAGATAAATTTGGCTAAATATAAAAAAATTGTTGGCAACATCAGCTGGTAGACGAATTGTGTCCTTTTTACTTGCGATTATAGGGACTATGAGGCAAGTTTAGGATTCGGGAATATAAAAAAATTGAGATAATAATGAAACATGGCATTACGATCATATAGAAGTCTAAAAAAGTGATCGACAAAAAATGTCTGTTTGTCTGTCTGTCTGTCTGTCAGTATGTAAAACGAGCTGCAGCCTTAACGGGTTACGCGATTATCTTCAAATTTGGTGTGTGTGATTACCTATATTGGTATTCCCCAGGGGAGAAATTGAAATTTTATTTTTAGGCCTAAAAATAGAGGTACCTGCAAAACGACCGTTTAGGAAGAGCTTATTTTTCTTAAAAATAGCTCCAACCATTTTGATGAAAAAATTTGACATTTTTTTGTTGGTATTGACAATCAGAACCAAATTTACGGGGAAAGTCAATGGTACCTTTCATATAACGGTTTTTTTAATTTTTGGATTTCTCGGTAACGGCTGTTTGGATTTCTGTCAAATTTTATATTTGAGAAGATATAGGTAGCTAAATTAATTCTGCATATCAACATTTTGAAAAACCTTTTTTTTCTAATAAAAATTAATTTTTGAAATTTTATTTTTAAAAAATTAATATTTTTTTTCATATTTAATTAATAAACTCTAAAAAACTGCATACCAAAATTTGCAAAAAAATTTTTTTTCAAAAAACTAAAACTAAAAAACAGGATTTTATCAAAAGCGGTCCTACAATTTTCGAAATAGATTTTTCATAAATTCTTCGTTATTTGAGACGCGTGATGGCTTACTTCATTTTTACTAAAAGCCGGTAAGTATTGTGGCATTGATATTTTTTATAAGTTCAAACTGTGTTATTTTCAACGTAAATGTTACTTGTTTTTGTCAAAGATCTTGTTTTCCTATAAATAGGCACATAAGAGCAAGTACGTGCCCATTTTTTTTTTATAAAAATGAGATATCTACTTGCATAATTTTCTGTTTAGGTACCTTTATGAATTTAGTTCCACTTATTGATGAGAATCAACAAGGACAAAAAATCATAGATATTTTTCGATCTTTATAGACGGCAGCGCTGGCGCTGAGCTGAATAGTTGTAGTAGTCTTTCAATGTTTGCATTTTCCAAATGATGAGAATATACAAGATTCTAAGAAACAAATCATTTTTTTTCTTTGTTGCAGGTAGGTATACCAAATGCTGAGAATCATCAAAATTTGAGGAAAATCTTAAAATTTCTCCTAAATCTATAATTTTTGATTTATTGCATCTAATTGTATTTTTTTTTTTTTGATAGGTACCTACCTACCTAAATTATAAGATTTAACAAGATTTTAGAAAGATTTAAAAATATATCTTAAGATTGAAATTTTTGGTCTGTTTAACCGGGAAGCAGTAAGCTAGGGGGCAGTAATCCAGTGGCGTATCCATTCTTGCAGATTAACAACACACACACAGGAATGGTTAAGAGTATAAGTCACTAGGCCTTGGCTCCTTAAGGAGCTGTCGCGCCAATAAATTTAATTTAATTTAATCCAGAAAATGTTTGGGGGGCACACCTGTAGTTTTTTTTAATAATTCTTTTGTTAGTAAAACAAGTGAATCCAACATTTTTTTGATCTCCAAGAAACCTTAACTTGTTTAGTCCATAAAATTAAACTTTTTTTGAACAAAATTTTATATATTTTTTATTTTAATAATAAAACGTATTTTAATAATTTTAAACGTAGTGTTTAATTGTTGTTGCTTGCGAAAATCAAGTCCATTCTCCTATTTTTTACTTGCGATTATATAGGTACTATAATTTTAATTAAAATTTTGAGATAACAATCAAACATGACATTACGATGATATAGAAATATATTTGAGTAACTGGTAAAATTCTGTCCTGTACGGATGCATTTTGGACTGCAGCCTAATCGGTTGAGCCAATGGTCTTCAAATTTTGAACTTAAGGTTCTTTTGACATTCTACAGAGGACTTTTTTCAATTTTTTTTAGCTCAAAAAATAACGGTACCGGTCATATAACCGTTATGTAAAAGCTTATTTTTCTCGAAAACGGCTCCAAGAATTTTTATAAAAAAAAATCAGTGTACTACTGTAGGTATGCATTTAATATGGTGGGCTAAAAACGGTACCTCCCATAGGTCCGGTTTTTTTTTTCTTCAACTTTTTCGAAAACTGGTGATCCGATTACAATCAAAATTGATATTCAAGAATATGTAGGCAGCCTGAGTAGTTTTGCAAAAAAAAATTTTTCGAAAACTTTTTTTTTGTATTTTTAATAATTTAAAAAAATTTTTTTTTTTGAAAAATCAATATTTTGAAAACGGGTAAGTGAATTATTTTTAAATTTTGTTTTTAAATGAACGTTATTTTTGTGCTTAAGTTTGTATTCTTGAATTATTTTTTTCATTTTTTTAAAAAAGTTGTTAAAAAAACCGTTTTATTTAAAAACGGCTCTAACGGTTTTGACATTTTTCACATTTTTTAAAGAAATAAAATGGCGTTTAAATTTTTCCGCTGAAAACTATTTAACGTACTTTTTCAAACAATAAAAAGTCAGAAAAATCGATTATAATCTTTGAAGTTCCCTTAATATTTTTCAAATTTTATTAAAAGCTGTGACCGCACATAAGAGCAAGTAAGTGCGATCTAGTCGTGCAATTTATTTTTTTTGCAAACTGTTCAACAAGTTCCTCAGGATCTATACTGATTTCTGTGTAAATATTCATGGATCCATTAAGTCGTGCTCAGGGCGGAAAATTATCTTATTTTCAATTTTGTTGAATACATACTAATGTTTTGGGTACTTTTTTAAAATATGCTATTTTTTTAATTCAAATGACGCATTGGATAAGACTTGGGCTTATTTTTAGCACACTTAATAACAATAATTGTTATTTAGAATGTATTATTAATCTAAAGAATTGCCAACTCGTATTATGTGGAATGTGACTCAAAATCGGCCGTTAAATACAAATTTTCGAAAAAAAAGTTACGGCAACCCTCAACGTCAGCCGTTTCGGAGCAGGCTTGGGGCGGCCCGGGCCGCCTGGGCCCCACCCTAAATACGCCAGTGCAGTAATCCCCCACTTAAAGTCACTATACGATTTAAAGTATAAGTTTATGTGGTTGGGTATATCTAAGCTAAGTTTCTTATGGCTTATAAGATTTAGAATAGACATATCTTGAATTTAAATTACCAATTATTGGTATCAAAATCATGAAACAAATAATAATGTTGTGGAAATTTCGTTGAATTAGTTGAATACCACAAAGTTCCAAATATATATATAGTATTATCAAACTACTGAAATCTCGTCAAGTAGTACGGCGGTATTTCGCGTTTCTGTTTTTTACTTGCGATTTATAGCGACTATGAGGCTCCTGCCCCGTGGCTTAGTGGTTAGTGTGTCGGGCTGCTAAGCGAATGAGCCTGGGTTCGAATCCCGCTCATAGCCACCTTTTTTTCTGGAGTACTGCCTCTTGCGAGGAACTGACAAAACCTCCAAGAGTAAAATTATCTCGAAAAAGAGCATCTCAAGTAGCCATTCGGGCTCGGCGGTAAACTGTAGGTCCCTTCCATTCTTGCAGATTAACAACACACACACAGGAATGGTTGAGAGTATAAGTCACTAGGCCTTGGCTCCTTAAGGAGCTGTCGAGGCAATAAATGTACGTATGTATGTATAAGGCATGTTATGCATTTTCGTAAAAAAAATTCTAACAATCAGACATGACATTACGATGATAGAGAAACATATTTGAGTTACTGACAAAAATCTGTCTGTCTGTCCGTCTGTACGAATGTATATTGAAGTACAGCCTAAACGGTTTGGCCAATGGTCTAAAGTTTGGAACATAAGGTTATTTTGACATTTACAAAAAAAAAAATTAGCTGAAATATTAACGGTAGGTACCTGTCATATAACCATTAGGTAAAAGCTTATTTTTTCTCGGCGACGTCTCCAAAAAATATAAAAAAAAATCAGTGTACTATTTTAGATGCAGCTTATATTTTGGTAAACAAAAAAGATGATGGGCTAAAAACGGTACCGTTTTTTTACTCTTTTTTTATTTTTGTTTTTAAATGAAAGTAATTTTTAAATATTTTTTTTTTTAATTTAAAAAAAAAAGTTGTTAAATAAAAACCATTTTATTTAAAAACCGTTCCTGCAATTTAAATAAAAAATCACTCTTTTTCAAATTTTGTAAGGAAATAAAATGGTGTTCAAATTTTTCCGCTAAAAACTATTTTACGTAGGTACTTTTTTTAAACAATCAAAAGTCAGAAAAATCGAATAAGTTGCTTTAATATTTTTCAAATTTTCTTCGAAGCTGTGACCGCACATAAGAGGAAGTACGTGCGATCCAGTCGTGCAGGTTATTAATATAAAATAAAATAAAATAATAATTAATAAGCCGCAAGGCGAAACAAACCTTTATATCGGCCCTACAAAATTTACTGCTTTATTTATTATTTTCTGGATTTCTTAAATTATTTTTTTCCATTTGAAGTCAATTTCTCTCCACAAAACAGAGTGGATTTTTTTTTGTAATTATCTCGCACTCAAGTGGTTATTATTACCCTTATTATGAATCAAAACAGTGCGAGCATTAATTTCAGAAGAATTAAAGAGACAGGAATGATTTTTTTTCGGCGCAGTAGATCGAGAATTAGGTGACTATTTTCTCACTTAAAACCCACGGACGGCATCTAGCTTGCACTAAGTTTGTGAAAAATTGCTATACCCATACTGAGATTCGTACTGACGATCTCTGGGTTAGCAAGCAAACACCTTATCTACTGCACCTCTGCCACCCGCATACACACCTAACCTTATATATCTGGTTAAATCCATATAATGTATATACATATATTACCAAACTATTTCCGCTGTGTTTTTTTAATTTTTTCTAATCTCTTTTCGAGTGAATTTCGAAATTAAAAATACAAAAATTCGACGCTGCCGACTATCAGTTTTCTAAACATGCTTCAAAAAACACTTTTCATTTCATTGTAGATATTACAAACAAAACATTAGTCTCTTGGGACAGAAATAAACTTGTAGTTTCGTTTGTGTAGTGTGTACGTCCAATCCCAAGAGCGGCGCCAATGCCGCACTTAATTTCTTTATAATTGTCTGTTTTTCTTCACTAAAATGTAAAAACCAAAATGAAAATGCTTATAATGGACGAAGTTTTCTTTACGGCAAACAATATATGAAGAAATAAAAACGGAAAATGCCTATCCACGCGTGCATTTCTTGGCAACAAAGACGATAACTAAAGGGTCCTCCGGTCACGTGTTCAACTTTTCAAACAAATTGTTAAGATATTGTTATTTAATTATTTTATTTATTTACTATGATACAAACAAGGGGGTTGATGTTGACGAAAAAGCCAACTCAGTTTTTCCTCTCAAAATTATTCGTATCATGTATTTTGCGACGAACAATAATAAAGTCCTTTTGTCAAGTCATGCGCATTTGTTTTTCAACTTTGGTTGAAAGTTTGTAAAGGCAATCGATTCATTCGTTTGCTGTAAATGATTTAATAGATACTAGGGTTTGGGGAAAACGGTAGGCAAAATATATGTTTAAAAGATCATTCGCCAGTCGGTTTAACTTCACGGAAATTGGATTCCCAAGGCAACTCGTATAATAAGTTTCTGGGGCACATAACTATAACAAATCGATGTTAATATATATAAAGAGATACATATAAGAACTCAATGTTTCCTTCTTCCATATTTAATCAGAACCATCAGAACCAAAAATAACGAGGATAACTGCTTCATTTCACTGATCTGCCTGTATGTTTCGCCGGGTTACGGCCTCATCCTCATTTATTAAATGTCAAGTAATGGTAGATTTTTTTTTTAAATCAAGTGTACATGTGACCACACTGGCTAAAGTAAAGCTTTACGATTTTTATAAAAAGTATTCCTTTTTACAAAAAAATTCTTTAAGAAATGTTTAAATCATCTTTGAATGGCAAGTTTATTGAAAAATGTTTATAGCTAGTAGGTCGTAGGTTCTTTAAGAAATGAAGCACGACTGGATCGCACGTAGTTGTTCATATGTGCGGTCACATCGTCGAACAAATTTTAAAAAATGCACGACTTGTTCTTATGTTAGATAATGCTTAGTGGCTGCATATGTATGTATATAAAGGGTGTATTTTTAGACGTGTGCTTTTCAAGAAGAAATAAAACGCATATAGTTTAATGTTATGGCCAAGAATTTAGTTTGATTATAAAGATAAGGGTTTGCATTATGTTTTAAAAATGATTTCGGGGAAGTGGCCGCAGCGGCTGGCTCGAATAAATTCCAGCCGAGGCCCAATTTTATGAAAATCGGGATCGGTGGCGATCTCGTTTTGGGTTCATTCACCGAACGTGTGACGCGCTTGATGGTCGTTCGGCTTTAATTCTTGCACGAGTTGGATTTTGTAAGCCTGCAAACCAAGATCCTTCCGCAAAATCTTCCATAAAGTGGATGGGCACATCTCCAATTGTTGCGCGCGATGGCGGATGGACTCATTCAGGTCTTCTTCGAAGCTCTGCTCCATCGAAAGGAACCATTATTTTGGTAATAAATTTGCACAATTTGGAAACTTGTTCGGAAGTCCATTCATTATGAAATGGCAAACCAAACTAAGCATAATTCAAGTGACAGCTGTCAAAGAGACCAACTCCGAAAGAAGTATTGCCAGATTGAAATGTATATCGAGGAAAAAAATATTAAAAATCTTTCGACCAGTTTTTTTAAAAAAAGTCGTTTTTTTTAACTTTTTGAAAAAATATTTTAAATTTTTTTCTAGTACGTCATCATAAGGAAATCTGTAGTTTTCATCTGGGAAAATTGTTTAAAAAAATTCAATTAACCCATTTTCAAAATATTTCGAAAACCAATTTTTTTTTAGAAAAATTAAAAAAAATCGAAAAAAAAGGTTTTTAGAAATCTTGAAATGCAATATTAATTGAATTATAAATGAATTCCTGAGTGCAAAATTTTGTTGAAATCGGTATATTAGTTTACGATAAAACCGCATTTGAAAAAACCGGTTTTATGAGAAGTACCGTTATAGAACAAATTTCAAAAAATTTGTTCAAACTGAAATATATTGTTGTATAAAATAGCACCTTGAAAGTTTTATCAAAATCGTTAGAGCCGTTTTTGAGAAAATCAATTTTTTTGTTAAAAATTGTATGTCAGGTACCGTAATTTTTCGACCTTGAGCATTTGTATAGTACTAAATACCAAGTTTCAAGCTAATCGGCCAATCCGTTTAGGCTGTAGAGGCGCGAACAGACAGACAGACGGACGGAATTTCCGGACCCACTTTTTTCAACTTCTCTATTATCGTAATGTCATGTTTGATTTTTTTTTTGCACGAATATAACTTGCATTTTAGTACCTAAATCGCAAGTAAAAATAGTGAGGCAAACGTTTGGTATGCAGAATTAATTTGGCTCTTTAGATATACTTCTCTAAAGCTTTCGATAGTATCGATCACTTAGTACTTCTGGAAAAGCTTAAATCTGTATTTCAATTTTCGAGTTCAGCCCTTGAACTTATTTTAATTTATTTATATAAATGATTTACCAGATGTAACTTTCAATAGTAATGTACATATCTACGCAGATGATGCTACTTGATATCTGACCGGTAAAGAGTTAATGAAGATTTATCCTTAGTTGTTTCTTGGGCTGAGTCAAACAAAATTCGGTTAAACCCAAATAAATAATTTGGTATTGTTTGTTCAAGACGAAATATATCTTTGGCGGAGTTTCCTATGCTTGAGTTAAATGGAATAACTTTGCCCTACGTTGAACAAGTTAAATACCTGGGTTTTAAAATAAATTTTAAAATGAGTTGTTGTGATGCTACATCAGAAACTATTAGAAGAGTCTATAGTTGATTGCGTACCTTATGGACCTCATCTAATTTACTGACTCCGAATTTGAAATCACATTTGGTAAAATCTTTGTTGCTGCCTTTTTACTTGCGATTTAGATACTAAAATGCAAGTTTTGGATACTCATATAGTTAACCGGTTTTTTCAAATGCGATTTTATCGTAAACTATTATCCCGATTTCAATAAAATTTTGCACACAGGAAGTCATTTATAACTCAATTAATATCGCATTTCAAAATTTCCAAAAACTTCTTTTTTTCGATTTTTTAAAAAAATTAAAAAAAAATTTGGTTTTCGAAATATTTTGAAAAATGTTGGATTGAATTTTTTTAAATATTTTTTCCAGATGAAAACTACAGATTGCCTTATAAATGACATACTAGAAAAAAATTCAAATATTTTTTTCGAAAAAAACTTGTCGAAGGATTTTCAATTTTTTTTTCTTCGAAAGACATTTAGTTTTCAATTTTTTGTGCATACTTAGTTTTTCCAAGAAAACTCTGAAACTAATTAAAAAAAAATAAAGAATTTTCTAAAAAAAAATATTTTTTTATTTTAATAGACTTCTGGTTTTCAATATGGCAATACTTTTTTCGGAGTTGGTCTTTTTGACAGCTGTCACCTGACATATGCTCAGTTTGGTTTGCGATTTCAGAATGAATAGACTTACTCCTGAACAAAGTTTGACAATTGTGCAAATTTATTACCAAAATAATGGTTCGTTTCGGCGGAGCAGAGTATCGAAGAAGACCCAAATGAGTCCACCCGCCGTCGCGCACGGAAGGATCTTGGTTTGCAGGCTTACAAAATCCAACTCGTTCAAGAATTGAAGCCGAACGCCCATCAAGCGCGTCACACGTTCGGTGAATGGGCCCAAAACGAAATGACCACCGATCCCGATTTTCACAAAATTGGGAAAATTGGGCCTCGGCTGGAATTTATTCGAGTTAGAAACGGCGGCCACTTTCCCGAACTAATGTTTAGAACATAATGCAAACCCTTATCTTTACAATAAAGCTAGATTAGTTAGTTATGGCCAAACATTAAACTATATGCGTTTTATTTCTTTTTGAAAACCACACTTTAAAAAAAAACACCCTTTATATACATACATATGCAGCCACTAAGCAATTATCTAGCATAGGAACAAGTTCATGCGACCCAGTCGTGCATTTTATTTAAATTTTATTCGACGATGTGACCGCACATATGAGCAAGTATGTGCGATCCAGTCGTGCAATTTATTTTTCCTATAATGGTTTAGTTTATCTTTGCTTAGACTATGAATGTAGGCGCAAGTTAAATGTGGCGTTCAATGACTGTTTGCGTTATATTCATGGTCTACCAAGCCATGTAAGTCTTTCACGTTTTAAAACTTTCCTTTTTGGAATGAATTTTGATGCGTTCTACGAGTACACATCGCTCCTGAAACTTCATGACATAATCTAAAATTCTTGTCCCGAGTATTTGCGCGCACATCTTCGTTTTCTACGATCTCCCAGAGGACTTAAATTAGAACAACCACGTTTTACACATAGTATTGGAGATCATTCTTATTTTATTAACGCAATTAGAATGTGGAATAGTCTTCCATATCAATTGCAAAGAATTATTTCGTCGGCGGGTTTTCGAAGGGAGCTGCTCAAGCACATATCAAGAAGAGTTTGAATTTTCTTTATTAATTTTATAATCTATAACTTCAACTAAATATGGTAAATTTGGATTTGATAAAATAACAGCAAATACCCAGTATAAAAATCTCAACAAATTGCTTCAAAATCGTTGGAGCCGTTTTCGAGAAAATTAGGCTATTCATACATTTTATAAAACTTAAATAAGTATTTCTTACTCTACGAGTATACTTAGTTGGCAGAATGTTCCAGTCATTTTGATCAGTAGTATCATCTATATGTACCTAATAGTAAATAATTTTTGTTTGCCAGTTTCACAAAAAATTGAAAATAATTATTCTGTAAAAATACATATTTTATAAAAAAGGGTACGACTAGGTCGCACGTACTTGCTCTTATATGCGCAATTACATTGGAAAGCAATCTTTGACTGTTTGACAAACAAAGAACATTTACGTTGAAAATAAAACAGTTTGAACTTAAAAAAGTTTTATATTAAAACCACAATATTAAACGGTTTTTAGTAAAAATGAAGTATGCCATTACAGGTATTAAATAACAAAGAATTAAAGAAAAAGTAATTCGAAAATTGTAGGAACGGTTTTGCTAAAATCTTTTTTTTTATTTTTTGTTTTTTTAATTTTTTTTTTAATTTTGGTATGCAGATTTTATAATTTATTGATATAGGTACACCTGATTTTAAAATTTTAAATATTTTTTTTAATAAGTTTTAAAAATATTGAATTTTCCAAACAAAAAAAAATCAAAAAATTAACTTAAGAAATATTCAAAATTTTAGTATGCGGAATTAAATTGGCTACTTAGCTTTTTTTTCAAATATAAAATTTTATTGAAATCCATTGAGCCCTTACCGAGAAAGTCTAAAATTAAAAAAACAAATATATGAAAGGTACCGTTAAAAGACTTTTCCAATAAATTTGGTTCTGATTAGATGATAGCTAGTAGCAACAGAAATATTCTCAAAAATTTTCATCAAAATCGCTGGAGCTGTTTTCGAGAAAAATAAGCTTTTCCCTAACAGTTGTATTGCCGTTTTTTTAGCCCTAAAAATAAAATTTCAATTTCCCATCTGAAGAATGCCAAGAATGCCAAACACACCAAAGGTAAGGTAATTCCTTAACCCGCTTAGGCTGCAGCTCGATATACACCTGGACAGACAGACAAACGAACATTTTTTGTCAATGACTTTTTTAGGGTTCTATATGATCGTAATGTCATGTTTGATTGTTATCTCAATTTTTTTTATATTCACGAATCCTAAACTTGCCTTTTAACAGATGTTTTTTTTAGACGTGTGGTTTTTAAGAAGAAATGAAAGGCATATTTTTTAATGTTATTATTAATTATTAATTGTAAAGATAATAGTTTGCCATTATGTTCTAAAAATGATATCGGGCAAGTAGCTTCCGCGGCTGGCTCGAATAAATTCCAGCCAAGAGGCCCAATTTTCCCAATTTTGGTAAAATTGGGATCGGTGGCAATCTCGTTTTGAGCCCACGTGCGACGCGCTTGATGGTCGTCTGGCTTCAATTCTTGTACGAATTGGATTTTGTAAGCCGGAAAACCAAGATCATTCGGCAAAAAACTTCCATAAAGTGGATGCGCACAGCTCCAATTGTTGCGCGCGTTTGGCAAATGGACTTATTCGGGTCTTCTTCCATACTCTGCTCCACCGAACCGAACCATTATTTTGGTAATAAATTTGCACGATTTGCAAACGTTGTTCAGGAGTAAGTCTATTCATTATGAAATGGCAAACCAAACTGAGCATAAATCAAGTGACAGCTGTAAAAAAGACCAACTCCGAAAAAAGTATTGCCAGATTAAAAACCACACGTCTAAAGAAAGACCCTTTAGAATAATCGCAAGTAAAACAACACTTATATATATTCACATAAATGAATTATTTTTAAAGCTCTTTAATAAAAACAAAACAAAAATTCGTATTAGAAGTTAGTAAATACATAATTAAGGTTTGAATTCCATATATAGAAAACATAATGTAAAGCAGAATCTGTTCTTTATTACGTCGTTTCCTTCTATCAGCAGCAATCTATATCTACCCCCACCCATCAACACATTTTCTCTTCCACTCAAATAAATTAAATTGTGCTTTAAAAAGTAAGCACACGTTTGCAAAGCTCTATGATAAACAACTGCGGAAAAGTCGCATCAATTTGTTTTCACTTCACTAGGCAATGGTAACTCGGAATAAAGTTGGGTATTTTTATAACAAGCTGCAGGGGTTGAACGCAGGATGGGGCAAATGTTTCGGCATTAATAGTTAAGAATATGCGCTATTCCTTGATTACTACAGCAACTGACTAATTATATGAAGGTAGTAGATTCGGTATGTAGATAAAGTAGTTTCTACAAAAAGAGAATCATAACAATCGTCGGTTAAAGAAGAAGCAGATCCCGCCAAAACTAACCTATAAGAAATTGTCGCATAGAAAATGGAGCTTGGAAGTACCTTGTCGACTAACGAAATCGTCAGCGCCTTATCAACGTACGATTATATCCAGTGGATGGACAAGCATTAGAACGATGACTAATTTTGGTTACAGACACCCTCATTTTAAATTCATCATAGGAAAAGCAAAATACATTGATAAGAGATAAGACAATATATCTATCTACCTTTCCTTGCACAGGTAAGCACCTGCATTATAGCTACCTGCACCTCGGTCGCGCGACTACCAACATTCTTTGACGCTTCAGCCTATTTTTCTTCAACTCAAACCTTCTGGGTACTGTGTATCTCGTTATACCTTTGCAGATATATTCTTTACATAGTTATGTAAGTTACCTGTTTTCTATATGCATAATTGGAATTCAAAACAAAAACGTCATCACAACCACCCTCATTTGTGTCAAAAAAAAAAAAAGAGTTGAAGGATAGACTCCTGTCAGATCAATTTTCACCTCTTTGTGATTGATCGGCTATCCTGTGGGATTGTTATTTATTTATTTTTGTTTCCATCCTATCCATAACAACGATTCATCGGCAAAAATAGAGACATCATGATTGCCTTCAACATCTGTGAGCTGTGACATGCTTGCATCCTTTTGGTCTATGTGCTATGTGCAACGTAGATATATCTTTCTATCTAGATAGGTATACATTTGAGTCAAGGTTCCCATAGGACCGCAGCCATCATCAAATGACTGCAGGTGGTCAATTTTAATCCTTTTATGTGAATCAGTTATTAGAAATCTGGAGAGCGCATTAATTGTGTCCTTTTACTGATGAATATCTATCGGCGAGAGGTGTTTGGGATCCTGGGACATGCGAACTATAAATTTTATATTAATTGCTACAGTGGGAAGGTAGAGTGAAGAAAAAATGAGAATATAAGGATGAAATGAAGGAGGAATTAGAGACAATCAAATTGAAATGTCACGACAAAATAAATAAAAATGTTTGCAAAGGTACATTGAATAAATAAATAGATAATCGAATAATCAAGATGGAACATTGGAATGAGAAGATTCTTCTTTTGTAGATTTCTCAACGTTTCATGACAGATTGTTTCAAAAGATATTTTCAATATGGTATCTACCTATTTTGACGTTTACTTTTTATAAAATGCATTGTTCTGTTATAAGGAAATATCACAAATAGTAAATTGGACAAAAACCTGCGGGGTACAGAAACAATATTTTGAAGAATCGCCCCTGACATCGACATACGACTTGTAATGTATCAGGTTTTCCATCAAAAACGACTTGATAACCTTTTATAGGTACGACCTATAGGGTGGACCATTTAAATTTAAAAATGCAATAAAACAAAAACGGTTTGAGATTTTGCCAATTTTTTCAATTGTCTATGGATGGTCGGCATAACACCTGTCTTTAACGGCGCCCAACAGAAAATAGTCTAACGGTGTCAAATCGCAGCTTCTTGGCGGCCAAATGACATCACCATTTCGGCTAATTAAACGGCCATCAAACGTTTGACGCAATTAATCCATTTAGGCATGAGATGTGTGGCAAGTTGCACCATCCTGTTGAAACCAAACACTGTCCACATCAACACCATCAAGAGCGGGCACAAAAAAATTGGTTATCATGGTGCAATAGGTGTCTCCATTGACCGTAAATGTTGCGCCGTCCTCATTTTCAACGAAATATGGGCCAATGATGCCTCCGATCCACAAGCCGCACCAAACATATATAACAGATATAAGGCAAGTTATGGATTATCACAAAAAAAAATTCTAACAATCAAACATGATATTACAATGATATAGAAGTCGATAAAAGTGGGTCCGAAAATTCCGTCCGTCTGTCTGTCTTTATATTTGTCTGTTCGCACCTCTAAAGCCTAAACGGATGGGCCGATTTGCTTCAAACTTGGTATTTAGTATTAATTTGGTAGTATCTCGGGTTTGATTTTCTCAAAAACGGCTCTAACGAGTTTGATAAAACTTTCAGGGTGGCTATTTTCTTTTTCGAAATTTGTTCTTTAACGGTACCTACCTCTCAAAGAACCGTTTTTTTTCAAATGCGGTTTTATCGTAAACCATTTTCCCAATTTTAATAAAATTTTGTACACAGGAAATCATTTATAATTCAATTAATATAGCATTTCAAAATTTTGAAAAACTTTTTTTTTCTATTTTTTTAAACTTTCTAAACAAGAGTTTGGTTATTTTGAAAACGACTTGTTTGAATTTTGTTTTAAATAATTTTCCCATATGAAAACTACAGATTTCCCTATAATGACACACTAGAAAATAATTTAAAATATTTTTTTCGAAACATTAAAAAAAACGAATTTTTAAAAATTGGTCGAACGATTTTCAATAAACTCGATAGACATTTAGTTTTAAAATTTTATTGCATACTTAGTTTTTCCTAGAAAACTATTAAACTAATTAAAAAAATTAAAGAATCTTTGAAAAAAAAATATTTTTTTTTATTTTAAAGCTACATGCATAATGCAGCCACTAAGCAATTATCTAGCATATGAACAAGCCGTGCATTTAAAAAAAAAAAATATTCGAAGATGTGACCGCACATATGAGCAGGTACATGCGATCCAGTCGTGCAATTTATTTTTAATGAAATGCAAACCTTTTGATAGATACCTACCAATGTCTCGAAAATTTTAACAAACAGTTATTGGGTTGAAGTACCTAAAATCTCATACATAAATTAATTTAATTAAATTCGATGTCGTTCGTAGGTATGCTCATCACGAGCACACTTCCCGCCGGCTATTTGTTGAACCTATCGGAACCCACATTTCGACGGAAACATAGGTCCTTCCTATGTCTTTTTTTTAATTTATTGGAACGACAGCTCCTTAAGAAGCCAGGGTCTAGTGACATACAATGAAAGGGACCTACAATTTACCGCCGAGTCCGAACGGCTAAATGAGATGAACTTTTTCGAGACAAATTTGTACT
Organism: Platycheirus rosarum; assembly: GCA_963971375.1. Taxonomy (NCBI): domain Eukaryota; kingdom Metazoa; phylum Arthropoda; class Insecta; order Diptera; family Syrphidae; genus Platycheirus; species Platycheirus rosarum. The sequence continues at coordinate 37,876,026 of OZ020510.1, read as the reverse complement.
CGTGGAGGATTTTTTAGTTCTTCGCAAAAGGCAGTACCCCGGAAAAAGGTGGCTCTGACGGGGAGTCGAACCCCGACCCTTCGCTTAGCAGTCCGACACACTAATCACAAAGCCAAGGGGCAAACATACCTATGTCATACAAAAGTTTAGGGTCATCAAATTAAATTTTCAATTAAAAGTCGATTTTAGTCCATGCTTAGGGGCTAGTTTTGTATACCATCTTATTGAAACTACATAATCTTTAATGTGTAGATACCTATTCCATCATGCAATTGACCAAAAAATAACGTTGCAACATGTTCTTTCTGAAAGCAATGGAGAATTGACGGACATTTCCTTCAAATCAACGAAAAAAACAAACACCGTCGGCGTGCCGCGGCGTTAAGGCCCACACGCCACACCCTACAATTATTTATTTTTCTGAAAGCAAGCTGCTCCGCACCATGAAATCAACAGTTTTTGTTCGTTTGCGACGGAAGCTTGAACAGCAGCAATACCTACCTATTTTCTTCTACGGCTTTTCTTCTAGTCCACTGACTTTGGGTTCTGGGCCATCCATGCTTGTCTACTTTCTATCAACTAGGACAAGAATTCCGATCAAAATTGTCCTAACGCTCTTGATTTTGCGCCTTCGAGAAGAAATGTTGGTACAAAAATTTGTGATACGCTCTTTAGTGCGATCAAAGTAAAAGTGCAAAGCTGTTAAGTCGCAAATGAAAAACCTTAATTATATTAGGCTTAACTAAGCCGTTTAGGTCTATCCCATATCTTTGCCGATATTGTTTGCTGGTAGCGTTTGACCACAGTAAGTATAAAATAATGAATAAGTATATGTACATACATATGTAGGTAGTAAAATATATTTACTTAGGTAGGTAGATACCTATATGATGTTTATATAAAAGGATATGTTCTAAGCTATACAAAAAATTCGTTTCTTTTTAACCAAAATACTATAATACCTATAGATGATATATGGTAGATCATTGTATATAATATAGGCAGTTTATATACAATGTGGTAGATAAAAATAAGATGGCTGTATAGGCACCTTGGTTCTAAGTACAATTACCAGACTTGTGGCTTCCCGACGGCAAAACAACACATTTATTTATTTTTTAGTACCTATCATTGCTTTATAATATCGGTTTAGGGTCTACCGTCTACCATTTAGCCATTTACCTCTGTCCCTCGCAAAAGTTCAGAATTATAGTTTGAAAACAATTCGAGAATTTAAAAAGATACTTATTACTTCTACAGACACGCTGCTTACCTTCAGACGCATATTTTTACAGAAGTATTGTAATTTTAAAATTAAGAATTTTTCAACAAAGGAGAACACGTTCTGTTAAGTAAACGAAACTATGCAAACTTTTTTGTATTATCATTATTTTTGATTTTGTTTCGAATTTATCAAAATCCACAACTAGCAAAAGCAATTACAACAAAAAAAACTTAAGAAAATAAAGTTTTATGGGCAAAAAATTATATTTTATAAGCAACGTTCTGTTAAGTAAATGTACAATTTCTCAAATCGGTTATATACCTATATTATAATATGCACGTGTTAAAAATATGTATGCATATGCAGATACTTTCATCTTAAAATAGTGCAACATTCTTTATTTATAAAAATGTCCGTTTTCTTCAAAAATACTTACCTGACTAGTCTTTCTGTAACTATTTATTTATTACAAATTTTTGTTACCTACCTGCATAAATATGTTTACCTAACCTACATAACGAAAGGTTTTAAAATGATCATATGCAATTTAAAACAATTTTTTTTTTAATTTTTGAAAATATTATATAGATAATTAAACAGTATCTAAGGAAATGTATGTTGAAAAACTAATAAAACAAAAGAAATACACACACTCATGTGCAATCTATTAAACATTTTTTTATATAGACATTTTTTTAAGCAAGACTATTCTTAAAAAAATATCAAGTCCCGCCTTAATATCAACCGCAACGTCTTGGCTCCTCCTTTTTTGTCGTCTTTGATTCTTTTACTTTGTATATTTTTTTACATTTTTGGTTTCTCTTTTTTTCATTCTCGGTGGTGGAAATGAAATAGATGTATACTCATACTCTTCTACTGCTTATATTCAAGGCTCAAGAAAAGTTAGTCAATTTACTTAACAGAACGTTGATTCCATGTATTAAATATGTGATTTAATGTATTTTAAAAAAAAATCTTAGCATCTAGAAACTTAGAAAAAAAGAAAAACAAGCTCTTGCTTTGAACTTTGTGGAAACATTTTGGCAAAGATAAATGGTAAATAAATATTTGTAAAAGATGGAATTATAAATAAAAACAAATTTACTTAACAGAACTTTGAAAAACTATTTACCGGCGCTTCGCTGATTGAAATTTTGAAGGTAAAATATTTTTTTTTTGCAATTTCCTTATTTGGATGACATATGTAACTTATTCGAAAACGTAAAATAATACTTTGGGATTATTTAGAAATGTATGCGTTTTTAGCCAGGGGCTAAGGCAAAGACATTTTGAAACTAGATGCTTATGATGAGGTAAGATTTTGTCCGCTTATGTATCTATGTTCCTATGTAGTCAGGTACATAGAGCCTACCCTATATAAAAGAGGAAATGCAAGAATTTATTTATTGCACACGCAAAATATTAATTTCGTTCTCGACAAGTTAATTAAAGTAACAATAAGCCATAGCCAGACTAGTAAAAAAAAATATTGAAAAAGTGTCCATCCAGGTATAAATCTATAAATCCCAACCTAAATAGTTTTGCGTGGCAATTTTGATGCACCGCAACAAACCTTTAAATGAGGGGCAGTAAATTTCAGTAAAATTCTGCTGCCAACGTCCAAAAGAAGCGTTGTTCGTTCCTTTTAGAAAGAAGTAGATTGTTCATATTTTAGTTGCAGCTGTTAGCTACCTTATTCATTTTTGTGCTTTTTAAATTTGACAGCGCTGTGCTTCGTCACCTTACATCTATTAAAAGATTTTTTTTTAAATTTAATTAGCAAAAAGGCAGTCAAATAAATGCCATAAAGATTTTGGTAGCCCTCGTCTAAAGGTACCTACTTTACCTACAATTTTATTATAGGTATATGTATCTTCTTAACTGCTTCACCTTACTCACACATACTTACATTAAATAGAATCTGGAGCTTTTGCGCATTCCTTACTTCTTGTTTTGTTTTCCACGTCTCAATAGGTATAGGTAAAATATTAAATTATCTATACTTAATACCGATTGGATTTTTAGAATATAATATTTGAAATTATCCAATTAACTGATGTTAATAATTTTGAGAGGGATGCAGCGGGGAAAAGATACAATACAACAAAAAATTATACATGTTCATTCTGATTAAGGAGATAGAGAAAATTGTCTGTACACTGTAAAGATGGGATGCCATCGTACGTTGCACACGAACAAAAAAATACACATAGGTACCTCAAATAAAAAAGAGAGCATATAAGATTGGAGAAGGGATTGTATGATTTCTTTTGATTTTCTCATTCTCTCAGTTGTGTATATGCATTAATTTTTTATTGAAGAGGATGGTATATGGTTTATGGTTTGGTAAGGTAATTGGGGCAAATGCGTCTGTATATTGAAAGATGATATTGAGTATATTGCAATTGCAGTTTGTTGATGTGTTGAAGGATGAAGAATGAAGGGTAGATAAACTGAGAAGAAAAACACTATAAAATATTACACATTTTCTCATAACATAACTCTATATTAATTATGAATTATATATACATAAGTAGTTAAGCCTAAAGATAAGGCATGTACATATATCCGTAATGTAATAAATGCAGTTTTTTCATTAGGAATCTAAAGCTATAGATATAACCTGAAGAAATTCCCAACAGTCAACATTGAATTAAAGTGTAGGGTAGGGTATGAAGGGTAGGTGGACTCAAAGTTACCGTAAATCCCTTGAGAAAAAAAAATTGATGTAGGTATTAACGCTTGAACAAACTCAAAATCCCCACTATACTTGCCCTTTCCTAGAATATTATCAAATTATTTTCTACCAACTTAAGTTTCTTATAAAAGTTATTTAAATATTTTGATTATACCTACCTTTTATCTTTTGCCTAAATAAATGCTGGTTCGCTCTTTCTCTAACCGATAGTTTTTTTTTCAAATTGAATTCAACTAAATTAAGAAGGGGTTCGACGAGAACGTAATGGAATGATACGATAAATCATAATTGCATCCCATTGGTTGGTGTAAATCCAATCATGAAAATACTAATAGAACAGTCATGCATCAACCGTTGGTGTGTAAAAAAGAAGTGTGAAGGAGAAGTGATGCAGCCTGTATGTAAAGTATATAAGATAAAATTTAACCTATTTACCCACACAAATGTGTTCTACGCACGATAGTTTCTCTCTCCCTTGTTTTCAGCAAAAAATGTTGCTTAGGTGTGCGTGGTGCGGAAATGAAAAACGCTATCTACGAAACCACATTGTTCACTCAATATTTAATTATATTTCTTTGGGAAAAATAGTTACAAAAAATATCATATTATTAATTTCATTTCTCTTTTTCGAAAACATTTTAATTTTTTTTAATATCCTTAAAAGAGTAGCCACTTCTCTGAATTTATCCAATCAAAGCAAATCAATTACTTCTTAAACTATGCACCAATTCAAACTGTTCCGCGGCCTTATTTTTAACATTGTCAATGTATGCATACAAAGAGTATTAAGAATGTTGATTCAAGGGAATCGTGTCTCTATCTGTCTCTTTTTATTGAGGAATAAAAAGCTTCTTGTTTTTTAGCACCATTAGTTTCCCTATTCATAAGGAGAGGGCGTTGTTATAAGCTAACAATTTAAATATTCAGTTTGCTCCGATTAATAAGTATTCTATATTTTAAGCAGGTATGTTGTACGTAATTTGTAGTTTAATATTTTTGACCTTAGTGCCCGAGTCCGCGAGTCATCGATTCTGTCTTTATTAATTAAATTAAAGGTAAGAACCAAATTCAAACCGTTAAAAACGATCAAAGTAGGCCGTGTTTGCCACTTGATACATGTATTTTTTAAATTGCATATAGGTACGTAGGTACTTCATGAAAACATGCCCCTCCGATGGCATTTTCAACAGGATATCTCTTATCCCGTGGCCAAGTCAATCCCCTGACCACAATCGCATTGAGAACTTGTGGAATGCACTCAAGCGAAAGTTAGGCGGGCAATATTTCACAAATGGAAACCAATCGTTCAAAGAGAATGGTATTCTATACCCAACCAGACATACCAAAAATTGGTGGAATCAATGCCACACCGACTCCAAAAAGTTCAAGCTAACAATGGAGGATACTCTGGTTATTAGAGTTAGGTAATTGAAAATTTAGGTAACCAACATTAAATGTTAATAAAATCAATATTTTTAATACTTTAGGAAGACGCGCCTATTTAATTGACCAGGCTAAAATGCGTCAATCGACAGTTTTGCCACTTATTATGAAAATGTTCTATTAATTCAAGATCCTATTAAAGTCTTTTATTTTCTTTGTTATTGAAGTTTTATTAAAAACATAAAAAATTATAATGCAACTGAAAAAATGTAAAAAAAATAAACAATAAAAAAATAAATAGTCACACCTATTTTTTGACCAGCTGTGTATGTAAGATTTTTACTTGGGATTATAGGTACTATAATGCAAGTTATGCATTCGTGCAGATTAAAAATTTTGAGATAACAATCAAACATGACATTACGATGTTAGAGGAACATATTTGAGTTACTGGTAAAATTCTGTCCGTCCGTCTGTCTGTCTGTCTGTCTGTCTGTCTGCCTGTCTTAAAATTTTGAACTTTACGTTATTTTGACATTTTACAGAGGGTATTTTTCAATTTTTTTTAGATCAAAAATTAACGGTACCTGTCATATAACAGTTATGTAAAAGCTTATTTTTCTCGAAAACGGCTCCAAAAATTTTTATTAATTTTTAAATTAAATTAAATTTTAATCAGTAGGTATGCATTATATTTTGGTGAAAAAAAGTTTAATATGGTGGGCTAAAAACGGTACCTCCAATAGGACCGTTTTTTTTTTCTTCGACTTTCTCGAAAAGTGGTAATCCGATTACAATCAAAATTGGTATTCAAGAAGATGTAAGTAGCCTATGTTATTTCGTATTAACTTTTTTTTTATTTTTTAATAATTAAAAAATTGTTTTTTGAAATTTTTTTTTTAATTTTGTTTTTAATGTATTTACGTTATTTTTGTGCTTAAGTTTGTATTCTTGAATTATTTTTTTTATTTTTTAAAAAAGTTGCTAAAAAATCGTTTTATTTAAAAACGCCTCCTAAAATTTTGAAAAAAAATCACACTTTTTTACATTTGCTAAATAAATAAAATGGCGTTTAAATTATTTCACCCAATACAATTTAGCGTACTTTATTCGAATAATCAAAAGTCACAAAAATCGAATAAATGCTTTGATGTTCACTTTAATTTTCTTTAATTTTATTCTACAATGTGACCGCACATATGAGCTGGTGCGTGCGATCCAGTCGTGCAATTTATTTTTTTCTGCTAACGAAAACGTGTTCTATGGCGAACAAGCAAAATAAGTTGTTAATTTTTGTATTTATTTTAAAAGCTAAAATTATCATACATACATAGATCAAACGGACGCTCACAGGTTCTTGTTTTCTAATATTATTATTTCTTTTGGAAAAAATATTTGCTAATGTTTTCGCGGTTTTTGTGAAGTTGTCTCTGTGACCGTGCGCTCGTACTGCCAGGGTTCGAGTCGTCCTTCTAAACAATGTGTTATTTTTTAAGATTTTTTTGTGTTTTTATGGGTTTTTGCTTAGAAAATTATCGCTAAAGGATGCATGGACTATGTTGAGCAGATGATTGATGATGAGGACAATAACTTCAATGATATTATCGGCGGTATTTTTATTGAACCACCTGATGAAGAGGGTAACATAAGTCGCGAAGATGATGCTGATGAATATGAAGCTGGTACAATCGATGATCTCAACGGAAACCAATTGAAAGCCGGCTGTGAACTTTTTCTGGACGATGGGCAGCATATCGACTCTTTCTGTGGAAGGGCAATCTGTTTTGATTCCAGAAATTAAGGATGTTCTTGCTGGTTTTTCGGAGGAGTCGGAACTTAATCAATCTTCTGATTAACCAGCCCAAGCCATTGAACAGCAGGAACTGGACGCGTCGAGTTCAATCCAGAAAGAACGATTACATGTTGTTGCACCGATCTGAACTCTACTAAAGAAAATTACTCCCGTTCCCTCAGAAGTTTTCTTACCCGCATCGAACATGGCGTGGAAGGATAACTCAAGTGCTGGGATCCCCTTGTTCCACGAGTTGAAATTTGACGACTGCAGGGATTTGCAGCCACATGAGGTCTATGAACGTTTCTTTAATGATGCATTATTGGAACATATCAGTGATTGTTTAGCAAGATATGCGATAAACAAAGATTGCAAAGCAGTTCAGAAATGTTCAATTCGAGAAATGCGAACATTCCTTGGGATTCGTATGGTGACTGGATACAACTCTATTCGAAGTTATAAAGGATACTGGAGTTATTCATATGATCTTCGTAACGAGCTAATTTTCAAGTCAATAATGTGCCGAGGAAGATTTTGAAGAAACTCTTCGTTGCCTTCATTTCGAACCCAACCTAGCAGCATCGGAAGGCAACAAGAACAAGCTTTGGAAGTTACGGTCTATTGCCTATAACAGATTATCTAAAGGTAAACATGCTAAAAAAATTCCATCCCACTCAGCACCTGTTTTATGATGAAAGTATGATCCCTACAGTGCTTTGCCAACTTCTTCAGCATCTCGCTATATTGTTCGTCCATATTCCATTACGGAATATAATAAATATATGTGCGGGGTTGATGGTTTGGATCAAAATATGAATAACCATAGAATTTCTTGTCGTGGAAAAAATTGGTGGAGCTCGATATTTACATGGTTTAAAGATGTAGCAGTAAATAATGCCTGGCAATTGCAACGAGGAACAAAGCCTTTATCACAGTTGGTTCAAAAGGTCAATAGCAGTTTACTACTATGATGAACTTCCGATCCAACCTGGTCCTAAGAGAAATCGACTTGAAGATAATATGATGCAAAATATTCGCTTTGACAGGACACAGGACCGACCATTTTGTGAGTCCACTTGCAAAAAGAAGAAGCTGCGCAGGAGATAACAACTGCAAAAGTGTAATAAGCACCTGCTGTGTAGGATATAATGTTGGCCTTTGTGTAAAATGTTACACTCAATCATAATTTTTGTATATATGTATGTATATAAAATTAAACCATAATTTTGTGTAAAAATACATAGTTTTGAATTGAAGGTTTTAATACAAACTATATACACTACGTTGTAAGAAAATAAAATTCAAAAACAACTAAGTAGAAGACTCAGCACTAATTTTGGACTTTGTTGAATTATGGCCTTTAAGTCCACCAAAAATTGGCGTTTCGTCCCGGTAACTCACTTGGACTTATACATCTACTTACCACACTTTCATGTCATTCCAAAAAAAATAAGTTTTTCAGGAAATGTTATACTATTGGTGCTAGCGTTACACTACAGAAATTGCCTTACCTGGGTTAACCTAACGGTACATGTTATAAACTAAAGTTACTTTATCTATACTAAGGAAAGCCTAATACATAATCCCTGCAAGTTTCATTGAAAAATTCGAAATAAAATAATTACACCACAGTTCGGGTTAAACCATGGCAACAGATTTTAGTGTTGCTGTCAGATACATTAGGGTGGTATATCTACCAGCATACCTACATATAAAGCCTCTGACCTTATAAATAATTTATATAAACAGGAGTGCAGTGCTGCTGTCTGCTCTAACGTCTAAACCAAAATTCAAATTGCATCAAATATGTATGTAGGCTCAGATGAGAATTCGTAATTCGTTAAATTAAATAGAAGCAAATGAAATAAAAACACCTTCCGGCGAAAAAAAGAAGGAATGATGAATACCAAGGTATTTTGGAGAGAACAAACAAAATTTGTTGGAATAGAAACCAAAATGGTTGTTCGTTGCCCTGAGCGCGACGAGCCAGACATTTAATTCGAGGTACACAAAATCAACGACGTGAAAAATGGTGTGGATGACAGGACAGCATAATACTGGTTTGTCTTTTTATCGGGTTTTCCAATAGGGACTTGACAACTTTGAATTTAATTTGTGAACGCACCCTTCACTAATCATCGAACTGTCATTGTGAATTTATTCAGTAAACTCAACATTTTCATCATGGTAAAGAGCACTAATAACGTCTGCTAATTATAAAAAAATTCTACCGAAATTCGCAGTCGGTGACTGCAACTTTAAGAGCGTTAACTTCAATTTTCGGCCGTAATTCTTGCCCTAGTAGACAGGCAAACAAAAATTTTAGTCTACATATTCGTTGTGTGATGTTGCCGTGTCAGTGAGAGAGACATCGGGTTGGTCGAAGTGTCGAAAATATCGATGCCGTTCAGTCGTCCCTAGCAAACGATTCAAATCAGTCAATTCCACGGGGTTCTCAAGAATTGGGCATCGCTCAGACCAGATTATGGCGTATTTTGCGCAAGTATCTTGGTTTACACCCAAACAAGATCAAGCTGACTCAAGAATTGAAGCAGATGGACCATTTGAAGCGACGTACGTTCTCCGATTGGGCTCTATGGAAGATGCGCCAAGATGATGAATTTCATCCCAAATCATCTTCAGTGACGAAGCTCATTTTTGGCTCAATGGGTTCGTCAATAAGCAAATTATACGTTATTCGTCGGGTGAAAATCCACATTTCCTTCATGAATCACCACTTCATCCACAAAAAATTGGCACGACTGGGTCGCACGTACTTGCTCTTGTGTGCCTAGTTACATTGGAAAGCAAGATCTTTGACAGAAACAAGTAACATTTACGTTGAAAATAACACAGTTTGAACTTATAAAACGTATCAAAACCACAATGAATGAATAAAAATGAAGTACGCCATCTCAAGTCTTAAATAACAAAGAGTTTATGAAAAAAGGTTTTGATAAAATCCTGTTTTTTATTTTTAGTTTTTTGATTTTTTTTTTTGGAAATTTTGGTATGCAGTTTTTAGAGTTTATTAATACACATGTGATTATAAATTTAAAAATAATTTTTTTGATTAGTTTTAAAAATATTGATTTTTCAAAAAAAAAAAATCAAAAATTAATTTTAATTAAAACAAAATTAATAAAAATTTTGATATGCAGAATTAATAAGGCTATCTAGATCTTCTCAAATATAAAATTTGACAGAAATCCAAATAGCCATTACCGAGATAGCCGTAAATTAAAAAAACCGTTATATGAAAGATATCGCTAACAGACTTTTCCCGGAAATTTGGTTCTAATCAATTGATAGCCAATACCAACAAAAAAATTCTCAAATTTTATCAAAATCGAGAAAAATAAGTTTTTTTCTAAACTGTCATATGGCAGGTACCGTTATTTTTAGGCCTAAAAATAAAATTTCAATTCCCCTCTGGCCTCTGGGGAATACCAAAATGATCACACAAACCAAGTTTGAAGATAATTGCTTAACCCGTTTAGGCTGCAGCTCGTTATACATACTGACAGACCGACAGACAGACAGACAGACATATTTTCTTGATCACTTTTTTAGACTTCTCTATGATCGTAATGTCATGTTTGATTGTTATCTCAATTTTTTTTTAATATTCACGAATCCTAAACTTGCCTTGTAGTCCCTATAATCGCAAGTAAAAATAACCGTTTGGTGCGGCGCCATGCACGCGGCGTTATTTGGCCATACTTTTTCGTCGACGATAACGATCGTCACGTTACTGTGAATGGCCAGCGTTATCGCGTCATAATTACCGAATATTTTTGGCCCGAATCGGAAGATATGGATTTGGACGACATGTGGTTTTAACAGGAGGTGCCACAAGCCACACAGCACACCTAAAAATAATTGATTTATTGAAGAGTAAGTTTGATCAGCGTGTTATCTGAAGAAATGGGCGAGTCGATTGGCCGCCTCGTTCGTGCGATTTAACGCCTCTAGACTATTTTCTTTGGGGCTACTTTAAGTCATTGGTTTATGCCAACAAGCCGACGACGTTGGAAGAGCTCAGAGCCAACATTGAACGAGAAATAGCGGCCGAAATGTGTGGCCGAGTCATCGAAAATTGCGTCCAGCGACCGCTGCAAACATGACCGCGGTGTCCATATTAACGAAGTCGAGTTCCATTTATAAATGTTTTGATTGTACTTCAGCCGATAATAGAGCTTTTAAAATATCTCAAAAGGTTTGCGTTTTATTTAAAAAGACGTTGTCAAGTTCTTATTGAAAAAACCCTTTATTTTTTGGGAAGGCGTTGTGGTCAAATATTTATTAAAATAAAAAAATAAATTGCACGTCTGGATCGCACGTACTTGCTCATATGTGCGGCCACATTTTTAAATAAAATTTAAGAAAATTAAAGTTAACATCAAAGCATTTATTCGAATTTTGTCACTTTTGATTTTTTGAATAAGGTATGTTAAATTGTATTGAGTGAAATAATTTAAAAGGCATTTAATTTCTTTAAGAAATTTTAAAAAGTGTGATTATTTTTTTAAATCGTAGGGACGGTTTTTAAATAAAACGTTTTTTTTACAAACTTGAGCACAAAAATACAAAAAAAAAAAATTCACCTACCCATTTACAAAATATTGATTTAAAAAAATAAAATTAAAAAAATTATTATAAATGCAAAAAAAAAGTTAAAAAAAATTAATGCGAAATTACTTAAGCTACCTATATCTTTTTGTATATTAATTTTGATAACCGGATTACCAGTTTTCGAGAAAGTCGAAGAAAAAAAACCGGTCCTATGGGAGGTATCGCTTTTAGCCCACCACATTAATTTTTTTTACCAAAATATAATGCTTACCTACAGTAGTACACTGATATTTTTTCATAAACATTCTTGGAGCCGTTTTTGAGAAAAATAAGCTTTTTTAGCTTTTTTTAAGTTAATTTTTGAGCTAAAAAAAGAATTTAAAAAATTCCTCTATAGAACGTCAAAAGAACCTCAAGTTTTAAATTTAAAGACGATTGGCCCAACCGTTTAGGTTATAGTCCAAAATACATCCGTACAGACAGACCGATAGACAGACAGAGACGAACAGAATTTCGCCAGTAACTCAAATATGTTTCTCTATCATCGTAATGTCCTATTTAATTGTTATCTAATCTATCAAAATTTTTAATCTGCACGAATGCATAACTTGCATTATAGTAACTATAATCGCCAGTAAAAATATATAGACATGTAAATGGAGCTATGACAAAGGATTTGTACAACGACATCTGCAGAATTTCATGCTTCCATCCATAGTTTCCAGATCGTTTCTATTCTTCCATAAAGCTATGGTCCAAAAAGGTGCTTATGCATCTTAAGAAATAAGAAATAAGAAACTTCCAACAAACTATAGGGTTAACATACAGATTACACAAAATATAAGTAACTGCAGGTCATCAAAGCCAAGAATCTGCTAAAGAAGTCCGGAGGCAAAATGAACGACAACTTTATGGAGGCAGCTTGGGTGTCACTGTACAAGTTAAATTTTAAGAAATCAAACCCCTTATTGAATGGAAAAACATACTTTCTGTCTTACCATTACGGGACTGATAAGTCCAGTCAGTGTATGCAAATATCTACAATCAAAAACTGATAGACGACTTCCAAACCAATAGACTTACCTAAAATTAAGCAATAAATGAACAGACTAAAGCTAGTATTAGACGGTCCTTGTAATGTGTCATTTCCGTGACACTGTGACGTCATAACAAAATTAGGTCCTACCATCGCCATTGCCGTGAAAAAGGTAAACGTGTCAAGGCTAGCTACAGTGACTTTCACACAAATGACACATTTCTGTCATTATTGTCCCAAAATACAATGAACGTCAAATTGTGTCACGGCGATCTTTGTGCCTCGGTGACATGCAAAATAATGACGATCACACGACGTGACAACTCTCAAACAGCTGATCGTTCGTGGTGAGCCTTAACTGCAATGACATTTATCATTTTTAGCAGTGACGATCACATGGCGTCAATCAATTCAATTGACGTGAGTTTCTTAAGTGTTTCAATTACCTAAAATAATTTAATTAAATTAAAGAATAAATAATACAATTCCAATTACATTGATTAAAGGCAAAAGTGAAATGCCACATTAGGTATGCCCCCACGTAATATGGTAGAGGTGGCGATTCTTGCGGCCAACATCTTGGAAAGCGGCAGTGACGATGACTCCGACAGCAACCAAAGGCCACCGCAAAGAATTCGTGGCTTGTGCTCCAAAAATTGTTTTTTGCGACGTTGGAATTAATTCTGCGCAAAATTAATTAAGAAACGCGCTCTGTTTAACGAAGCCTTTAATTATCAAAACAATTAAAAAATAATCTGCTCTAACGCGGCGTCAAAAAAATAATTTGTTATTTCAACGCCGCGTTTTGACGCCGCATTTTGATATTGCGTATTGACGCCGCGTTGAACTCGACGCGGCATTGAAAACGCTCTCTTTATGACATGGGATATGTGCTGCTGTATACTACAACGTGGAGTTGAAACGCGCTCTCTTTGTCGAGGCCTTTTAATAATAAAGTCCTTGCAGCGACAGCCTTCGTGTCACGCTGTCCCATCAACAGTGACAGGGCTATCACACGGTCACGACAATTTGTCACTGCAGTGACTTAAAAGTGACGTGTCATTGTTTTTGTCAAGGCAATGACATGCAAAAGAATGACGATCACACGACGTGACACTTTTAGGACAGACAAATACATCATAATGACGTCAGAGTGTCACGGCAATGACACATTACAAGGTCCGTCTAATACTAGCTTAACTAACTAACATCGACATGTGAACAGTCAAAGGAATCCGATTAATCGATAACATTTACGTGATGCGTACACTCGGAATGGAGGTATCTATAAATATCTGTAGTTTTTCAATTTCGAAGTAACTTAAATGATTTCCCAGCTGTACAGTTCGACACAATAAGATGCCAGCAAATAAACATAAAGATACATCGATGTGTCCCTAATGTGTCCCTTGGAAGTTATTACACCTAATTGGATGTTTTGCAGTGGAAGCCACAACGAATTTATTAAGCTTTCTGCCCTGCGGATAAGTAGGAGTTCCTGTACCAAACGTTGGCTGTGTTAGGTCTGTACGTTTTGTATCTTCCATAAGTATCTCAATTCTATTTTTCATCCAAGGTTAAAAGCTTGCAAATTCCTCAAAAGATATAATGGTTGTGCAATTCTAATGTCGATAACGAGCATTATTTAATTGAAAAAAAAAAATTATTTTTTCAATAAGGTTAAGGTATCGCCACATGCCAAAAGTTAATCAGAGTTTACTTTTTATCTTTTATTTGACTTAAAATATTTTAATATCTTTTAAATAGCATTATCAACAATAAAAATTAATTTATTTCTTTTATCTACGTATACATTCAACAGCAAGAGATAGTCAAACAAAAAGCTTGTGATTGAAATGAAAAAAAGAAACAATTTACAAAACCAAAAGACACCTGACGGATATAAATAATAATAAGTATAAAACGCACATTTATTTAAATTACCATTTACAAATAATTTTATTTATTAATTAAGTGAGGTTAAAAAGATATTTTAACCAAAATTAACATTTTACTCCTTTATCATCCCTGGTCAATGTGACGACTCTGTTTTTCTTTTCTCCTACGATCGCACCAAAACTTCATATTCATGAATACGCACTTCTTGTCCACCAAATGGAATATATAAGCAACCATGAGATGGATGGATCTTTCCCGGTGTCAGACTTCCACAATGATGACCACGACCAATGTACAATGGTTCGCCATCTGATGTGCGTCCGCAAATGACAGAGCCTGGTGGAACACTTCCACTAGATCCATGCATCCATCCGTATCCATAGCCTGTCAGAAGTTCAAAGTCATGTTTAACAATCTCTTGGCCGCCCCACGCAACATAGGCGCATCCCTTGCTGGGGATGACTTTAGCAGGCATCAGATCTCCCTCATGGTAGGCACGTCCAACATAGATGGCATCACCATCTGCATCATGACCCGCATGCACGGTTCCGGGAGCAATATAGTTTCCCGAAGACGAAATCCATGTTTCTGGTTGCACTAGCACTTCGTAGCTGTCCAATCTGTGTTCACGGCCACCGTATGGGATATAGAGACAACCATGTGAAGGGTGCACTTTGCCTGGTGTAAGACTGCCTTCCCAGTGACCACGACCGATGTAGAGTGGCTCACCATCTGTAGTTGGTCCGACTGTAATGGCGTGTGGTGGAACTGATCCGCAGCTAGATGGCATCCAAACGTAATGGCTTCCAGTCAGAATTTCAATATCGTGCTTGTTGATTTCCTCTCCGCCCCAGGCCACATAAGCCTGATGTTTCTGGGGAACTACTTTTGCTGGTAGCAGATCACCGTTGTGGTAGGCACGGCCGACGTAGATAGCATCACCATCTGAATCATGACCAGCATGAACCGCCATGGGAGGCAATTCGGAGTAAACATTTGTTGACACCCAAGTGTGACCTGGAATTGAAGAAAATAAATAAATTTTTAATTAAAGAGATTGTTTCAAGCTTTTTAAAGATTAAAAATCGAGAAAAATTAATGGTTTTAGGAATTAAAAGAGGGCACAACTTCTAAGATATTAAATGATTTACTTCACTGCTAACTATTAGACATTTTCCTACCCCAAATCTGTCTGGAAGAGGTGTTGGAGGTCCCATTTGTGCGAATTGAAATGTTAATATAACAGTCTATCTATCTTTCATCTTGTTATTAATTTTCATAAGCTTGGTCAGGCTCACCAGAGTTTGCCATTGTTGAAAGCAATAGATAGAAATTTAAGAATCTTGTTTTAGAAACTGTTAACAGTTTACGACTTAATAGATTCATGTGTATCCAAGACGAAGGAGGACCATTAGCCATGTGAGGTAAATAACTAAACTCTCATCAGTTTTTCTCCCTGCCATTGAACTTATTACCTAATAAAAATGAGTTAAGTGATGATGGAGGAAGTTTGTTGTTTTTGAAGTTACAAATTTTCAAGGCCCGATTATTCAAAAAAAAAAAATATATAAAAATAAAAAAATCTGCTCCAGGCATTTTAAAGATCTGTTCATTACTTTTAAGACGACATATATAGTTTATCAAGTTTAAGCCTCTATTTCCCGTTCTACATGTATCCCCAGAGCGGTTTTGAGCAATTTTACGAATCGAGTCACCAAAATATTGAAATAAAACTAAAACAAAATCAAATATTAAAAATATGCCTCTGGCGTTTCAAAGCCAAAATACCATTCTTGGATACACGAGGTTGGATGTTAAATTTTTGTAATACATTAATTACGGACTTCATTCTACACGTATTCATTTGTGCAATATTTCGGTTTTTTCAAAAAAAAAAGGTTGGAGGCCTTTTAAGCTGTTTTCAATAAAATGTGAAACAATTTAAGCCCATTTTCTTTTTCCAGGTCAGAACAATATTGCAATGAGTAATGAGATAGTAATGAAAAAACACTTGTGATAAAAAACAAAAACAATAAATTCAAGTGTTTTTGTATTCGAACAAAGTGCCTTCCAACTGTCCCCTGATAAAGTATTAAATGTGAAATTTCAGAATAAAAAGTTATCAAAAGAAAAACAACTCCAAACATTGTTCTCAAGATTAATTTTTTTTTTTTTATTAATTTATCAATTTTCAATGGAAAAAGCTTTGTATGCCCCGTTCCGATCGATAAATGGATTATTGTTTAATTCCGCCGAACGTGTGTTAAACATGCAATAATAATTAATAAGAGAACCTACTTTATCTGTGATCATTTTAATTATATGGCTTTACAAACTAAATTTTAGGTCATAAAATATTAAGTTGACAACTATGTGTTGGTATTGTCTAGGTTCTATATGGCCTTTTTCAATACAAACAAAATGAATAACAAAACAAAACTATTTTTTTGGCTTTTGATAAGATAAAACTTATGATTTATTCATTTATGATATTATTTTATGGGAAATAATAATCAATTTCCTGTGATAATAGAATTATTTTGAAATATCCTCGCTTCGGTACCGGAATTATATGGCTTAGACCTTGGATACACTCATCTAGCTTTATACTATACAGGGTGTTTCAAGTGAGATGAGTCAAAAAGCTTTTAAGTTAGGTTGGGTCCGTTTCAAAAAAGAAAGCAAGCTTATTAAGGATTAACCTCCAATTTCCAATTCCAATCAAAAGGGAGACAGAATGTATATTCTGTGTTTTTCTATTCGACAAATATTAATGTTAATTCTCTATCGGTTGTTGCTTTCAGGAAAATTTGGTAAATCCAGTTCTCTTAATTTTCCAATTAAATGAGTACCCAAAGTAAGATATGTCTCGGTTCAAGAGATTAACCGCTTTTGGACAGTGTATCTGCTATTTTACTCCCGCATATGTCACAATATTTAGAGATCTATCCAAAAGATTTTTTCGTTGATCGGTCGCAGATCATAGCAACAGATTTTTACCAGTTTTGACTTGGAGGTTTTAGAATATATGGAAATATCAATGTTCTCATTTTCCAGATTGTTCAATTTCGAAGAAGTAATTCTGTATACAAAAAATAAAAAACTAGATGAATGTTTTATTTTTGTTTGTATTTGTCATGGATGCGCCAAGAAGTCCCCTAATTCGGACTTTTTTTTTTAAATTTATTGGCGCGACAGCTCCTTAAGGAGCCAAGGCCTAGTGGATTATACTCTCAATCATTCCTGTGTGTCTGTTAATCTGCAAGAATGGAAGGGACCTACAGTTTACCGCCGAGTCCGAACGGCTACATGAGATGCACTTTTTTCGAGACAAATTTTTACTCTTGGAGGTTTTGTCAGTTCCTTAGCAGTCCGACTCACTAACCACTAAGCCACGGGGAACTACTTCGGACATACATAGATTAAAAAGTTGCCGGAGATCAGCTTATCACCAGAAACATTGTTCTCGAAAACTGGTCATCCGATTGCAAATCAATTTTGATTGCAATTCAGGAAGATGTTGGTAGCCTAATAAATCTTATTTTAAAATATTTTCGAAAACTTTTTTTTTGTAATTTTAATAATTTTCTTAATTTTTTTTTTTCAAAAATCAATATTTTTCAAATTTGATTCTAAGCTGTGACGGCACATACGATCAAGTACTTGCCATCAGTCGTGCAATTTATTTTAATTGTTTTTGGATTTTTGTTCTTTTAGGCACTATATTTTAATATTTAACACTGAATACTTAAAACACTTTTTTCAGACATAATAAACGAAGTTCATTCCAATTTAGGTAATCCTTGATAACAAATTTGAATATTAAATATATTAAACTATACCTTTAAAGTGCCTAGATTGTATATAGTCTCTTAACAATAATGTGGATTTGTCTTTCTCCTGAACACAATGCAAAAACGGGACTGCATTACGAAGACGGAGCACGGAGCAGCTGTCAAATTTGTCGTATGTTGTACCTTGTAAAAGTTAACCAACCATTCCGTACGCATAAGGCAGTTCCATATACCGTATGCAGTACAGTACCATTGTGTTCGCGCAATTGACTTCGCGTGTATTCAATATTTGCAGTTCCTTGTGCGTATTCCAGTTCAGCCAGTTTATTAAATATTATACCTAAATAGTCTCCTTTTCATTAAAAAAAGGGTTTTGCAACAAAATTGCTAAGAGTCATTTTTAAACACAATTATTTATACTACCTACTTATATTAATTTCTCACTACTACTTGTTCTGAAATCATGTTACTTCAATAAATGTTTATATTATTTGTAAAAACAAACGATAAGTATTCAAGGATATAATTAATAGTTAATTCAAACATTATCTATTAAATCATTTCGGGAGGGGCTTGAGGTGCTAGAGGCCTCCTGGCTACGTGCCTGGTGCTTGTATAATGTATGGCAAGTAAAAATAGGAATGTTCGATTTCTTATGTCAAAAAATCTGTCAAGAGACGGAAACATTATTTTATTTCCCGCCAATTGTATACAAACTGTTTATCCTGGTCCTGGTCTTTAAAACGTTACACAGTTTGCTCTGCTCCTAAACACCAAACATAGTTTTAATTTTCAGACAAATTATGTCAAACCTGTGAGCATGTATGCGAAATTAAATATTAACAAGGGACTCGCCGTTACTTCTTTATGCTTTTGGCTTATAATTTCAATTTGACGAACCTGTCCGGGAAACCATAGGTGTTTCAGGTAAGTTACCGGTTGCGGTTGTACCTGTTTTTTTTTCTTTTATTTATGGGGAAACACTAAGTATGTTCAGTGGAGCCTGCTCTAGATGCGCTGAACTGCCCCAGGAAGAAAAAAGCAATATTTTGTTGTTCAGTGAGGAATTTCCTGCTCAAAACTGCTATCAATATTTGGGATTTGCTGTTCAGTGAGTTTTTTTTAGAGCAAGTTAGAGTAACTTAGAGCAGAATTTCCTACACTTTCTTTCGAGGTAGAGCAAGTAGAAGTATCAGAATCAGATGTTTTTAATTTGCCTGTGATAATTTTATTCATCGAGTGCGGCGCGGGTTGAATTAAATATTAAAAAAAAAAAATAAGCTTAAATTAGCCGAAAGGAAATAAATTTTGTGTTTTTTTTAAAATAAAATTTAAAAAAGCGCCATATTAAACTTAAACTTATACAAAACATTTTTTTTCTCTAACAAAATTATTTCACATTTGTGCTCTTGCATTGACATTTGACAGCTGTTGTGCTCTGATGTACACTGCTCTGCCCTACTTTACTATTCATTGACCAAAGTGATTGATTTTGACATAAATATATTATATTATATAAATCGTCTGATCTTTTGCACTACAATGAGGAGTAAGGACTGATACTGACCAAGGAGTCTGGGCGAACAGAGAAAAGTTCTGAGCAGAGAATGCTCAGAGCTCTCTGATATTTTTATGAAATAACTTGAGCATTGAACTGTCACGAATAGAAATGTCAAATATTAGAGCTGTAAGATGTTAGATTTTATTTATCAAGGAAAGTTTGTTTGTTCAACAAAAATGGATACAGCCATGATTATAAGAGAAGCATTATTTTCTGATGATAGATGGAGAAGTTAGTGTTAATGTTAAAATAACTTCCCGGCGAATTCAAAAAAATTAAACATAATTTTATTTACGGACAGTTCACGCTTTGCTCTGAACTTAAAAAAGTACAACGGTTAATGCGAAAAACTTCGCCTGCAACAAAATTTATTTGCACTCTCAAATGTCAAAATATGTTAGGATTAAATTTTCGATGAATTTGACTTTTGTTTTTAATAATTTGGAAAAAATTAGAGAGGAATCCAGTAAAATTTTGTTTAATGACGGCTTTGATATTTCTATGATGTTGGATATTGACACAATTTCAAACTGATCATTTTTGACATCAGATGTTTCTGCTCGAAGAAATTTGTAGGACTGAAATTCTCAGGCCGGAATAGTTGTTAACTTTTTCGAATTCTGTTGAAGTTTTTAATTACGAAAACGCATTGTTTGGGAACGGACTTGGTATTTGTCGTACAAATTTTATAAACAAAGTAATCAGAACCCTTCCGGAAATCCTGAAAATTAAGTTTTGCTTAGACAAATAATGTATTTTATGATTAAAGATAACTTTCTTAGCAAAACTTCGTCGGCCATATTAACTCGACACTAACATGAACATAATATGACACTAGGATATAATGTTTAACGAATTTCAACGAATGGAAAATTTCGTTGAATAGGTTGTCTATAATTTCAAAACATCACTTTCATAAGGATCACTTCATCTTGAAAAATAGACACGAGCTATCAAAAAGCTGCTGTGATATTCAAACTGTTTCTATTTCATATTTAAAAATCATTTGAATTCAGCACTCTTCATTCGGTATTTTAATTTAAACTTCACTTATCACACATTATTTAAAAGTACTTACTCATTTTTGTTTTTGTATTTTGAAGTTTAAAAAACTCAACAAAATAATAGATATTTCAGAAAATATCCAACGATTTCAAACCGTTACTTTATGAAAGAAGGCCCAGACTAAACTAGTTGCTATAAAGGCTGTTGGTTTTATTAATTTAAACAACGATAACAATATTCTGACGGTTTTTTTAACTGTACATAGGCCATATAACCGCTCACAAACAATGCTCTTATCTGAACTCCTGATTTGTATTATAAAAAAAAGTATTATTAAATGTTTCATCGTCGTCGACGTCGTCGTCGACGTAAGTCATACGCTTATAGAGAATCATACAAAAGATGTTATCGAACCCGATATACATACATATGTACATATTAAGGGCTTTTATTATGTTTATTATTAATCAGAAACATAGATAAATACTTTTCTTGCATTACTGTTATTGAAATAATTTTGATATTTATGATTAATGTTTTCACAAAAAATCGATGAATCTTCTTCTTTATTTTAAATTAATTTGGATTCAAACTGACATTTTAATCGATATTTTTAAAATATCGATAGATAACAAATAAGTGAAAAATGTTTTTTTTTCAAGAAAAAAGTACAATGTACAGGTATATTTCGTGAAAAAAAATGGTTTGATAAGGCATTTATGCGGGCAAATAGTTATGTAAATATCTTCTTATCATTCTAAAAATTACTCTCAACTTATCTTGCTTTTTTATCGTGGGTTGTATCTGTCAAATTAAAAGTGACACAATTGCACCATTTGTAACTTTACAACCCTGAGTAAGGTTATGAATCACTTTAGCTTGTGATTGTAGATTGTGTCAGGTTGAGGTGACACATACAAACGCAATCGGTAATTATATGATGAACAATTTTGTGAAAAAAGTTGAGAGACCAATTTTGATATCAAAGTTCATTGTTCATATAAGTGTAGGTAAAGGTTGCTCTTACCTGTTTCCATAACTTAAATATTAACTTAACTAACTTATACCAAACCCTAGATCAGTCACAGCAAAGAATTTTTGGTATTTTAATTGACTTACAACTATGTAAGTCGGCCATCCTACTTATATTTTAAAAATGTGAAATTTTGTATGTTTGGATGTTTGTTCCCCTATCACGTCCCAACGGATCAGCGGATTTGGATGAATTTTTGTAGGTAGATGGATAATATGCTGGATTGAAACATAGGAAAAATGCACGGTTCCTTTGAGAGAGGCTTAAATATGAAATACTTCATTTCTGGAGATTTGTTTGATATACTTCTGGGCCTTAACGACAGCATGAATTTGTTAAGTTTGGTAGACGGAAGAGTTACAGGATTCACTATACTATTAAGAGATATAGAGATATAGGGAAAAAGAGTTGTATATGCCTATATATATAGAGATATAGAGGTATAGAGAGATAGAGATATAGAGATATAGAGATATAGAGATATAGATACATAGAGATATAGAGACATAAAAATATAGACATAGAGACAAGACACACATAGATATAGATATATTAAGGGATATGGAGAGATGTAGATATACAGGGATATAAAAATATAGAAATGAAAAAAATATAGAAATATAATAGAGACAGAGATATGGAAATATAGAAATATACAGCTATAGAGGAATATCACTAAGATTAGAAAAACGGTATTCACTCTCTTAATACAAATAAATTATAATTTGACGAAAAACCTAATTTAACCAAAATGCTTAATCTTAAATCCACGCAGACGAAGTCGCGGGTAGAAGCTGGTATGCAATAAAAGGTCTATTGCAACTTTCAGTTTTCATTCAGCCACTAGAACTGTTGGACGTGATCAAAAAGTATTTACATATCGATACACACAAATAAAATTAAAATGCATATGAAAGCGATACTGTGGGTTTTTCAACCAAAATCGATCGCAAACGTATTCTGAGCACCAGGCGAACATCAGATGTATGTATGTATGTGTGTATGTGTGTCGAATAGGTACTCCTAAACCGCCTTACAGATTTTAATGAAATTTACAGGGTAACTACAGTTTTGCCCTGAGATCGTTCTGTGAATTTTTGGTCCCGCTAGCATTATTTTCGTATTTCACATTAAAATATGTTTTTTTCTAGGGTATACTAACGCGCGCCGGGTACCGCTAGTTATATATAAAACTGTTGCCGATTGGTACTAGGTTGTTGGTACTAGATTTTTAGTATTTATTACTAACATTTAGTACTATTGTATTTTCGGGTACTAGATTTGGTACTAGATTCGGTACTAGATTTAGTAATTAGTAGTAGATTAGCCACTAGATTTTTTTACGTGATAAGTGGCATTGTTATATGGTTTGAGTTAACGGGCTGTATTTTGGTGTTGGTGTCATCAATGTTTCTTATGACGTTATCACGAAAAATTATCGTCTGTAAACCGACTTTACAGACAACCAATTTTATTTTAGCTCAAATATTAACGATACCTGTCATATAACCGTTATGTAATGTATGTATTTTTGGTAAAAAAAAAATTAAGATGGTGGGCTAAAAACGGTACCTTCCATAGGACTGTTTTTTGAATCGTCTTTCTCGAGAACTGGTTAACCGATCGCAACCAAAATTGATATTCGGGAACATTTTTTTTCTATTTTTTTTCTAATTTTTAATATTTTTTTTTAATCCATATTTTGAAAACGTGTTATTTTTTAAAATTTTGTTCTTAAATGTAGGTCAATTTTGAGCTTGAGTTTGCATTCTTTAAATATTTTTTTTAATTCTTAAAAAAGTTGTTAAATAAAAATCGTTTTATTTACAAACCGTTCATACGATTTTGAAAAAAAATCACACTTTTTCATATTTCTTATATACATAAAATGGCGTTTAAATTTGTGAGCTGTAAACTCTATTACGTACTTTTTTTGAACAATTAACAGTCACAAAAATCGAATAAAAACTGAAGTTCTTCTAATATAATTATCAAATTTTATTCAACGCTGTTACCGCACATAAGAGCAATTACGTGCGATACAGTCGTGCAATTTATTTTTAGTGTCTAGATTATATTCCATATAAAATGAACCCTGACAAGATCAAATTTATAAATTATCTTACAGAAGTTAAAGACAAGTCCTTAATCTTACCTTGTTTTGATCTTTGTATTTATAATATTTATCTTTAGAATGCCATCCTATATTTATATTTTTACCACTATATAGTTCCATGAACTTGATTACCATCACTTTACCATGAAAGCGCCATTTATATTTTTTTCAGTTCAAAATAAATAAATAAAATACAAAATACGTGTTCACTGAATGTAATTTTGTGTTCAGTCAAGTGATGACTAATGAGAACAATGAAAAATGTGCCACGTGCGTACGGTTACCAACAGTAATGACCTAGAATCGTTTTTCCTTTGATGTGCGGACGAAAAACCAAAAATTTACCATCCGAAGCCATCGCTCTATACCATAACCCATCCGACGTCATTCACCCTTCTAGACGATGGCCCATCGGAACTGAGTCATCGTGATGGCCCTGTAGAGGGGCCATAAGAGCGACATCACAGTAGTGGTTTTCATTTCATATGGAATTAGTCCCTCAATTCGATAAGAATCAACAAGAACAAAGTTCCTTACCATATTAATTTTAGTACACAAAGCTGTTCTGATTTAATTTCACTACTCTTAATGTTGGTCCCATTATTTTATGAGAATCACCGAGAAGAAAGGTAAACAAAATTCGTCGTCAAATTGAAGTACTCAAAGTCTTGTTTTCTTTCGATTACTTTTTAGTTGAAACCTTTTTTTAGTAAAATTTAAATTTGATTAAATTCGCTTCCGGAAGTAAACCACTTTCCAGTTCCGCGTTCTACGGATAAGACATTGACAGCTCATTGCATGTTTTGTGGTTCATCCGAAGAAAACTGGAAAAATAGTTCCGTGCAGTCCTTATATGATGGACAAAGTGAATATTTGAAAGATCGGAAGGTTGTAACAAAAGCTTGAGCTTCCTTCGTCCTTTTTAACTTGGCCCTTAAGTCCTGACAGAAAATTCACCAAACTTATATCTGCGAAAGACCAAATTCTTATGTAAAGTGCAAAATTTACTGGATCTGGATGTTCTTCACACTCCTGTATGGACAGGGATTATGTTTTTGTTAGATCTTGAGTTGTGTTGAGGTCTTATTTTACTCTCAACTATTCGACTCGAATTTAGCTACAAGCGCTTGGCCTTGGGTTGACCAGGAAGGGTGAACATGTAAATCGTAAAAAAAGGATTGAATAATTGAATACCTAAATAAAAAAACAAAACTAAAATGAAATATATCGAAAAAGAACTATTAGAACAAACAAGCCTTACGAAAACTTTCTGGAATCTTTTGATGCCACAGGCGATTACAATTCTGGCATTTTTCTTGCAACACACACATGACAAATCTGGTTTATTAATTTTTTAAAATATAAACTGAATTTATTTTTTAAATATTTTCTGAAATGGCAATATGAATCAGGATTTGCTATCTGTCATCATATGGCATTCCAGAGCTGAAGCACAACAGTCTTCGACATTCTTCCATAAAACAGTCAGTCAGTCGAAGGTAACAAAATTCAATGTTTTGTCGTCAATTTTCACTGTCTGTCCCTAGTTAGTGACATTTTCTTAGAATTGTTGTGATTTTTCAAAATCCACCCGTGATCAATGGCTAAATCTTCGTTAATCTGGTGTACAATGGATGTGTTTGATGTCTCTATAATCATTGGATCTCTAAGTGCCGTCATGTCCTTTCTTCAGTCCATGATATGCGTAATGGGATTGATAAGCCTGAAGCCTTGGAATGAAAAACATAAAGTTTTTGTTTCGAAAAACCTTATTTTTGAAAAAAGTATAGTTACTGGTACATATACATATATATGTGACGTAAGATACTAATTTTTAGTAAATTTTTTTAAGGATACTTTGTGTTCATAATATATTCAGCGCTAGCTGCGTTTCTTCTGGACGTAGTTTTAAGTATTTGTCTTGTTTTTGCAGTCTTAAAAGAAAGTTTTTTTTGTAACTAAATGTTGGGCTTTTTATATTTTTTTTTTTTAATTTAGAAAAAACGATCAATGATGGTACCATGGCTTGTGTACAGAGGCTTGGCTATCCTTTGTTTAATTCCGTTCGGTGGTTATGCCATGAGAATCGCTTATCTGAGCGGCAGGACGGTGGAAATATGGAATGCGATTATTTTAATCACGGCAATTGGTAAAGGTTTTTACTTTTTATTAGGAAAATATTAAAATACTTGGTTAATTGGTTTTTAATAATTACAGTTTTTGTTTGCTGGTCTTGGTTGACTATTTTTTGTATTTCTCAATTTCATTCCAACTACCAAAAGGTTCGAAGTAAGGTGATAAGGCCGTTGTCATGGGATGAACAAAGTGAATTGAAGTTTATGAATATATTACAAGGATTTATGTAGCGCAAAATATTAAAAAAAAACTAATAAAATATTTAATTTTTTTTGCTCATATAAATAAAGACTCATTTAATGGTAGCTCTTTTTTTCCATCAATCTATGTCTACATTTACTTGTAGATAATAAGTAGAGTTAATTTAAAATAAATTCTGAAGCTTTAGGTCCTTTGCTTTGTAATGGGTCATCTGTTTTTTACCTCCTTTGGATTGATAAATCAACAGTTTAGGAATAATGTAAACGATTATTGAAAACGAAGACCTGAAAATATCGTAAGACTCGCACCACGTAGTGTCCTCACTGTTCCCAAACTGAAATTGCGAATATCATCTCAACTCATGCAGGCACTCCTCGGCTAGGCTGGAGTTAATATATATCCAAGGTAGCCCCATCACAGACAATAGGTTTGTTATTATAAAAGACTGGCTATGCTCTGTTAAATTTATATTTTCAGTACAGGGAAGATAGGATATTTGCCTTTCACCCTTACTATTATGGATATTAATCAGCTATCTCAATTTCAAAGCTTTCATGTGGTTGCCGTAGTGAGCATTATAAAATATATACTCATAAGCTCTAAGAAAGCTTTAATTCTGAAATTTCCATAGCAAAAACCAAAGAAAAAGGTATTATAATTTCCATCAACGACGAATGGTAACTCTGAATCAGTGTTTTTTTTTAATAAACACAATAAGCGAATAAATGATCAGTCTCCTCAGCCCTTACAGCCTGGGTAGAGACAGGTCATGGTGGAATGTACGTGGTAACTCACGGGTTCTGTTTTTTATTCCAGCGGAAATTTCTTTAGTTAAGTGCGATTCAAACACCAAAACTTAGCATAGTGTGTTTGGAGGCTATCTTCCATAAGGCCTGTACTCAAAATATAAATTGAACAGAGTATAGATAAGTTGAATCTGATAGGTTGTCGTTTTGGGGCTGTTCTTGCTATAGATTTATCTAGTTGGTGCGTCATGGACCATACTACAGTTCTGAAAATTTTTAAGTAGATTTAAACTAAAAACATATTAGCGCTTAAGAAAAATAAATAAACGTTAAAAAGAGAACAAAAATAATTATATGAAGGCGATATGTGAGTCCTATAGTCTCTCCACTAAAAAATTGTTTGAGAGAACTTTAATTTTTTTGCAAATGTTACACGTTGATGGTTTTAGTCCCAGAAATATCCAATGAAATTAAAACCCAACCACTGACTAACCTACGAATCGTTGGTGCTATAAAAAAAAACATCCTCTTCGTGTGTTTTGAAAATAAAAGGCACGACTGGGTTGCACGTACTTGCTCCTGTGTGCTAATCCTTTTTATGTACAGGCGTGCCGTGCAACTTCTTTAGAATCGTTGTGGTTTAAAGCTCGAACAATAATTTACTTTTTGAAATCAAATTAATTAAAATAGCTTAATTATGTTTGATGGATCGATAAACGTATGGGTAGGTATTAATGGAATTTATTAAGGATATTAAGTACCTATAATAAGGTTGGAAGGAAGGTAGGTACTAAAATTAAGATAGACATTCCAACTACTGTTAAGCGAGAGGGTATAGAGACAATATTAAAAGTTAGCACAGTGGTTTTGTTTATTTATAGGCAGGTGTAGACTTTTGTTTTCTTGATTGAAATTTTTGCATTCAGTAGTAATCGAATAGTTTTTTTATTTGTTAGTTATTTTTGTGTGTTTATTATAGGCTTAGTTATTTATTCTGTGTGATTTTATGATGATGAAATGCTTTAAAATACGTAGGTATGTATGTAGGTTGTAACCTTCTTCTATTTGACTTAGCCGAGCAATATGAAATATTTTTTTTATGAAATCAAAAAAACAAAATTCATAACGTTTTTTGGCAAAAATGTTGTAAGCCATCTTATTTCTTTTGCTGTTTTCTATTTTATGAATTTTTTCATTTCAAAATCGTTCGACCAGTTTTTAAAAAAAAAAACAATTATTAAAAATTAAAAAAAAATGTTTTCTTGAAAATTTTAATAAACAATATTTTTCAAATCTTAAACACTATATAATTTGAAAATTTCATCAAAATCCGTGAATTAGTTAACGAGAAAGCCTGATTTTAAAAAAACCTGTCATATGGGAGGTACCGTTATAAAACTTTTTCTAAAAAATCCATTAAAACTAAAAGATAGATTGCATAGAAAACACCATTCAGAAAGTTTAATCAAAATCGTAAGAGCCGTTTTCGAGAAAAATAGGTTTTTCATTAAAAGTTATATGGCAGAATGCCAATTCGAAAAACTGTCGGGTAGAGTACTCTAAAAATACTATATACCAAGTTTGAATCAAATCGGCCCAACCGTATAGGCTGTAAGAATCGATACGGACAGACAGACAGACGGACGGAATTTCCGGACCCACTTGTTTTGACTTCTCTATCATCGTAATGTCATGTTTGATTGTTAGATTTTTTTTACGAATGCATAACTTGCCTTATAGTCCCTATAAATCGCAAGTAAAAATAGGATTTTATCAAAATCAGTCCTACAATTTTCGAAATACTTTTTCAGAAATTTAAGGCGTGTGATGGCGTACTCAATTTTTACTAAAAATCGTTAAGTATTGTAGTTTTGACAATTTTTATAAGTTCATTACGTGTAATTTTTCAATGTAAATGTTTCTTGTTTTGTTTTAAAGTTAAGGCTTTCAATGTTATTAAGCAAGTACGTGTGACCCAGTCGTGCTCATTTTTAGGTACTATAATGCAAGTTATGCATTCGTGTAGATTATAAGTTTGGAGATAACAATCAAACATGAAATTACCATAATAGAAAAACATATTTGTGTTACTGGTTAAATTCTGTGTGTCTGTCTGTCTGTATGCATGTATTTTGGACTACAGCCTGAACGGTTAAGCCAATCGTCTTCAAGTTTGGAACATAAGCTTGTTTTGACATTCTGAAAAGGGTTTAAAAAAATTTTTTTTAGCTCAAACATTTCTTCCCTTTCGTTATTTTATCGTTATTTTTACTAACAATGCTTTAGCGAAATAGCCAGCTGCATTCATCCCCTGAAACGATTCAACCGTAATACTCGAACTGCTAGGAATGCCCATCAGTTTACCCTTAAGCCTAACTTCGGACGTACTGTTAAGTATAGAGATTCTTTCTTTAGTCTTACCACACGAATGTGGAATGCTTTGCCAGGCTCTGTTTTTCCCTCCCATTTTGATATGCAGAACTTTAAAACTAATGTGCATCTGTATCTCCTCTTCTATCCCTCCTCATTTCCCTAATGCTCGTGCGGTGTTTAAACACACAAACCCCTTTCGTGCGTGTAAATTATAAAAAAAAAAAAAAACGGTACCTGTCATATCACCGTTATGTAAAACATACTTTTCTCAAAACGGCTCCAAGATTTTTTATGAAAAAAATTACTGCGCTTCTGTAGATACGATTTTTGTAAAAAATAAAGTGCACGACTAGGTCGCATGAACTTGCTCTAATGTGCGACAGTGGTCTTGGGGCTTGAGATTTTTGAAAAAAGGAGGTAAAAAATCATTTGAAATTTTGTTAATCACTTAAAAATCACACGTTTTTTAGAAAAAAATTAAGTAAGCCATTTAATTTCTTTTACAGTTTTGATATTTAAGGAAACATTTTTTCCAAAAAACTTTTTTTTTTTGAAAAACTTTTCGATTTTTGTTGGGTATGCCACCATCCAGCAGCTGGTAGTTATTATCAGAAAACAATTTTTTTTTTAATTCGGAATAATGGTTTACGATAAAACCGAATTTGAAAAAAAAAAACAGTTTTATGAGAGGTACCGTTATAGAACAAATTTCGAAAAAATTATTCTAACTGAAAGTTGTATTGTTGTAAAAAAATAGTACACTGAAAGTTTTATCAAAATCGTTATAGCCGTTTTCCAGAAAATCAAACTTTTTGTTAAAAATTGTATGGCAGGTACCGTTATTTTTCGACCTAGAGCAAAAATGAAAAACACTTCCGAGATACTACCTAATAAATACTAAATACCAATTTTGAAACAAATCGGCCCGTCCATTAAGGCTATAGAAGTGCGAACAGACAGACAGAATTTCTGATTTTTTTTTTTTTGAAAAATCGATATTTTGAAAACGCGTAAATGATGATAAAGTGTGCATTCTTGAATTATTTTTTTTTTAATTTTTAACAAAAGTTGTTAAATAAAAACCGTTCCTGCGATTTTGAAAAAAAAATCAAACTGTTTTATATTTTTATAGAAATTATATGGCGTTTAAATTTTTCCGGTGAAAATTCTTTTACGCACTTTTTTCGAACAATCAAAAATCACAAAAATTGAATAAAAACTTTGAAGTTCTTCTTATATTTATCAAATTTTATTCGACGATATGAACGCGCATAACAGCAAGTACATGCGGCCCAGTCGTGCAATTTATTTTCATAACTGCCACTTGGTTTACTGAACCAGTAATGGAGTCAAATTTATCCACCACACTGCGAATAGTCCCTCTGGTAGGATGATTATGGCGACCGTACAATGGTCGAAGCGCCAACAGAAAACCCATTTTGATAATTTTTTTTTATCATTTGCACCTATTGTTGAACGCTAACGCTATATCCGCCATTGGTGATTTGGCAAAACAGAATTCAGTCTGACAGATGTAGTTTCAACAAGATAGCCGCTATTAACTGTCAAAGTTCGGAAGTCCTTATTAGAATAAGAAGACCCTTTGTATTTATCATTTTCATTATTTTAAATTGTTGTAGGTATACAATGTTTATTAATATTCTTTTGTTTTCTTTCAGTTCTTAAATCGTACGCAAAGGCTTGTAATTATATTAACATTAAAAACACAATCGCTATTCAATGAATACTAAAAGTATGCAATACAAATTTACCTGAAGATATTTAAGAAATTATCACTTTTTAGGGGAAAACAAATTTGTATTTACGACAAAGACTTTCACGTTATTTGCATTCAAAGTTCTAAAAAATAATATTTCGAGCTTTATAGTAGTAAAATTAGAAAACCAGTAAGATAATAAATCTTAAACGGATAAATTACAGCATTTCGTGTAATATAATTTTAAAGCAAACTCTGTTTATAGTGATAGCTAAGTAATACCTACTACAAGATTTCCATCCCCACCGAATGGAATAAAAATGGAACGATGGATAGGATGAATTTTGGAAATATTCAAACTTCCCAGGCTTCTGTGACCTTGCCCGGTAGAGAGTAACCCGTAGACTGTGTAAGCAGTGTGGACGTGGACACGAATCATTGCTTAAGAACATTTGGTCCATCAAAGGTTTACTCCAAAAAGGACTTCAAATTCCGTGTCAATGATTTCACTGCCACTCTAACACCCAAATGTGGAAATCGGACGGGACATACTCCTGACCCGGAAACAATTTGTCGGGCAATTGTTCAACTTTGTCTTCATTGAAAGGACGGACAACATACATATTCGATGAACTATCGATATTGTTTCCTGGCAAATCTACTTCTGACTTAGCGTTGAATTAATAATAATAATACACAATTTTAATATATGATGCTGAATATGTTGTTTTGAGTTCGTTTCAAATTCAATGTTACTTAAAAGGATCCGTATTAGATTTAATTTCCTATACCTTAACCGTTGTTTTTTATAACTTGTCAAGTTAACCCGACAAAATTAGGTTACTCTAGCATAAATCCCCGAGAAAAACTAAAAAAATTGCAGAAATTAGTCAAGCAGTACCACTGTTTATACTTAAACATATATAAGGGAATAAGGGTTACACGAATACATACGACTAGCGCTAACTATTCCAAGAACTTTCTATACGTACATCGCAAATATCATTGAAATTTGTCAAGGGTTACTTGAGGTCGTAAAAACAACTTAAAATTTGGATGTACTCATGTTGAAGCCGAACTTATGTATTTCCAAAAATTCTATGAATGAATCACATTTTTCTAGTTGATAGATAAGTCAGTGATTTACATAAATACAATAAAAAACAATCAATCATTTCTAATCAAATAAACATACTTATCGTTCCGATAACGCGCACGTTCAAATTATCTTTTTATATCGAGTTCCGACAAAATTGAACTTCAGTTATAAGCTTTGGTCTCTAAAAAGCACAACACGGTATCGAACATCTAAATAAAAAAAATAAAAAAAAACTTTGTATATTTTTTCCCTAAAATTAATTTTATCAAACAAAAATAATGGGTAAGGATAAGTCTTATAAAAATGCTGTTCTTACTATAAACTTACTTTGAAAGTTTCTAAATTAACCAAAATATTTCGTCTTTTCCTTTTTGCAATTCCAGAACACAGATGGATTCACTTGGCAGCCTATTCACCAATTCCAGCATTTGCCGTTGTTGGTGGACACGATTGCGATGGTACAGCGATTTATGTTGGACGTTCCTACCATGAAGGTGACAATCTGCCAGCGAAAGTGATTCCCAGCAAGCAATGTGCTTATGTCTGCTGGGGAGGCCGTGAGATCACGAAAACCCACTATGAAATCCTTACTGGTGAGCACTATAGATGGATACCGTGTGCTGCTGGTTCGGTGCCACCAAATGCTGTGCTAGCTGGCAACACCGTTACCGGAGAGCCACTCTATGTTGGACGTGGTCATTGGGAGGGAAGTTTGACAGTTGGTAAAATCCAACCTTCCCATCATTGTCTGTATATACCGTTCGGTGGTGAAGAACGTCGTTTGGACTGCTATGAAGTCTTAGTCTATGAGATGTCTCATCATCATTATCCTCATGTTCCAGTTGCGGAAGTTGTAACTTGCCCAGGTGGATATGAAGAGACTTGGGTACCGGCTTCGTTGCATAACATTCCACCCGGTGCAGTTATCGCTGGTCAAGAAGACGGTAAGACCATCTATGTTGGACGAGCATATTATGACGGTGAGAACCTGCCTGCTAAAGTAATCCCTAGCACAGGTAGTGTGTACGTTAGCTGGGGCGGCAAAGATGTATTTAGGGAAAACTTTGAGGTTCTGGTTGGTCAGGGATACACATGGGTGCAAGGACGCCATTCTGGAGAAATTCCTGCGGGAGCTGTGTCAACTGGACGAACTAAAAACGGTCTTCCAGTCTATGTTGGTCGTGGTCATCATCGTGGCTCATTGACTCCGGGCAAGGTGCATCCATATGAGTATCGTGTTTACATCCCTTATTATGGCAAGGAAATCAAAATTCATGACTATGAAATTCTCGTGAGGAGTTATTAAAAACATTAAAATTGTAATTAAACTTAGTAACAAACAAAAATAAAACTCAGATTAATTAAGATTATCTTTTTTTACTAAAAGTTCTTTGTTGTCAATAGTTTTTCTTTATTTGTTAAGAACTAGTTGATCCTCCCGGCGGGGATTTTTACCATGTGAGTGACATTTTTGGTCATAGCTCCGGTTCTAGGCATCGGACCACAAACAGATTTCTTATATGCACTCTCCAAGTCCTAAGATCTCGCGCACAAACAAAATTTGGATTGTTCTTTATATATATCTATTAAGAATGCTTTTAAAAAAATCACCAATTTAAAGTTCAGACGAAACGGTAGACAAGAGTTTGCATATAATGATTCAAATGATAACATTTTGTTTATGTTAAAGCAAATGCGATGTATTTAAGCCACTGTTAATTGTTGTTTAAGCAAAATTATAATTAAAAACAAGAAGGTGACTTATTCTAAATCAGTTCACCCAAACTATCTGCTTGGACTAGGCTTAGTGTAGTAGTTCTTACGTTTAAGTTACTAACGATACCCCTGCATCTATATAAATATTAATACGGTGAACATGCATTTTGTCGTACACTTTTCTCCGTACGTACTTATCGGAACTTCGTGAATATTTTTCTTTCATTTTTGTTCAGTATTTTCGGTGCTATGAGTAATTAATGATTTGTACGTATTCGAAATTAATTATTTAATTTTATTATTTATTATTTTGAATTTTTATCAAAAATGAATACCTACATGATTGAAACATGAATTTCGAGTTTGGGCGTTTCTAGTTATTATTTTTTTAATACGCACAAAACCATTCTATTATATTCTGCAAACTACATACAAATGATTTCTTTTCTGTCTCTTGCGAGAAATTGACAAAACCTCCAATAGTAAAAATTGTCTCGAAAAAGTGCATCTCATGTAGCCGATCGTACTCGGCGGTAAACTGTAGGTCCCTTCCATTCTTGCAGATTAACAACACAACACACACACAGGAATGGTTGATAAGTATAAGCGCCAATAAATGTATGTATGTATGTATTGGATCCGCCGCTCGGATTCGAGTCTGTTGACGGCTGCCCCATGTGATGAAATCAATATAGCAACAGTTGCCGTTGAGCGCTAGGATTTGCCGTTGAAGAGCTTGATCTGGAAGGAGTAAGTCTTGGGAACAGAATGCCGAGCCGAGGGTAGATGAGAAACGATAAACTTTACGAAACAAATTGCACGACTGAATGGCACGTACTTGCTCTTATGTGCCGTCACAGCGACGAATAAAACTTCAACAAGTTTTTATTCGATTTTTTAACTTTTGATTGCTTAAACGCCATTTTATTTCTTTGAAAAGGAACGGTTTTTTAAAAAAGGGTTTTATTTAACAACTTTTTTCAAAAATCAAAAAAAAATATTTTAAGAATGCAAACTTAGAATGTCAAAAATAACCCTATGTACTAAATTTGCAGATGATTGGCCAAACCGTTTAGGCTGTATTCCAAAATGCATGTGAACAGACAACAGAATTTTGCCAATAACTCAATTATGTTTCTCTATCATCGTAATGGGCCCGCACACACGAGACTATCTCAACCCGGGGGAAAACCGGTTTCAAACCATACATCAAGCACACACGGCATGAACCACTCTGGGGGAAGAAAATGTATACATTTTTTTTTTTTTTTTTTTTTTTATAATTAACGCGCGCACAAGGGATTATGTGTTTCCCTTTTAATGTAGAACACACTGCGCGGGCATTACGAAGATAGGGAGGGGAGAGATAGGAGGTGCCGATTAACATTGGTTTTGAATGTTTGCAGATCAAAATGGCAAGGGAAAATCCCGCCGGGTAAACTATTCCAGATTCGTGTCGTTCGGCTAAAAAAAGAATCCCTATATTTCACCGTACGTCCGAAATTGGGCTCAAGGGTGAACTGATGAGCATTCCTTGCGAGACGAGTATTACGGGAGAAACTTTTAAGGGGAGGAATGCAACTGGCTACTTCGAGTGAACATTTTTTGTAAAAGAAACGATAAAATAAGGAAAGACATGAAACATTGCGTCGGTGTTCGAGTGGGGCAATTGTTTCAGCGGCAGTTCTATTACCTATCAATCTTAACGCTCGATTTTGTATTCTATTAAGCAGGTGAAGCGATGTTTGCGAAGCACCTGCCCAGAGGTGGGAGTTATACTCGAGTTTAGGGCGTATAAACGCTTTATAAATTGTAGCCAGATCAGATGGGGAAAAGTACTTCTTACACCGATACAGAAAACCTAAGCACTTTGCAGCATTCTTAACGATCTCAAATATATGGTCGTTCCAACGGAGGTCGTCGTTGACACACATACCGAGTACTGAGAGCTTTTCGGTTTCTTCGATGTAAGTGCCATTCATGGACAATGGCATTGGGGGAATGTTTAGCTTTAACGACAGAAGACAGCATTGAGTTTTCGAAGCATTAAACTCCACACGATTTCTATTACCCCATTTAACAATGCTGTATAAATCGGAGTTTAATGAGCTTGACATACGGCACCGTTGCAATTGTACGTTCGAAGGCGAAGGACGTGAATTATCGAACGAATATGAAAAGCTGAGGGTAGAGTCGTCAGCAAAACAGTTAAGTGGATTAGAAGTAACAGACAGAAGATCATTTATAAAAATGAGGAAAAGAGTCGGAGACAGAACAGAGCCCTGGGGCACACCAGCATTTATTTTATGGGAATCAGACTTGAATCCGTCCAATACAACTTGTATTGAACGGTCCAGAAGATAGCTTCTAATCCAACGAACAAGAGTATTATCGATCCCAAAAGCACGCATTTTCGATAAGAGAGCTTCATGCCAAACTCTATCAAATGCCTTGGAGATATCAAGAGCAATAATCTTACTTTCACCAAAGCGATGTAAAGATTTGTTCCATTGTTCGGTGAGATATGCCATCAGATCACCAGTGGAACGGTTGCTGCGGAAGCCATACTGACGGTCATGGAGAAGCTTACGATCTTCGAGATATTCCTTAAGCTGACGGTTAATCAGTGTTTCCATGACCTTAGAAAGAAGGGATGTCAGTGCTATGGGTCGGTAGGAGGAGGGGGAGGATGGGTCACCTTTCTTAGGGACAGGCTGGACAAATGCTGTTTTCCATCTTCTAGGAAAGATTCCAGAAGAGTAGGAGCGATGGAAAAGCTTACGCAGTGGCTTTGCCAGTGTGGAAGAACACCTCTTCAGAAGAATCGGGGGTATACCATCCGGGCCAGCGGATTTGTGTATATCGAGATCTTTGAGAACTCTTGCTACTGTACGAGTGCGGAAAAAAATGTGTCCCATGGAACAATTTACATTCTCAAGTACAGGAGGGGCAACGTTGCTTTGAGGCAGCGTGGAGCTGGCAGCGAAATGGGCGGCGAGCAAGTTTGCCTTCTCTGAAGAGTAAACAATTGGTTTGTTATTGTCGATGAGCGTTGGAACCGAAGATGTCGAGGAGTTTTTTATATTTTTTACAAATGACCAAAAATTTTTACTGCCTTTGGGACACTGCAGAATTTTTTGCCGTAATTTTTGGTCATGCAAAAATTTGGTTCTTTCTATAACGGAGTTGCATGAGTTCCTTGCTTGTTTGTGCTTTTTCCGATTTTCCTCTGTAGGGTTGGCTTTGTAAGATCGGAAACTTACTTCTTTGAGCCTGATAGCTTCTTTACACTCAGAATTAAACCAAGACTTTTCTTTAGGTTTGATGCTTTTTACTCTGTTAGGAATAAAAGCACGCATCCCTAGAAGAATCACATTTGTGATCATTTCAGCACTGGCATCAATGTCACTATCGAGGAAGCATAGTGACCAGTTAAAGTTTCGGAAAAAGAAATTCAGGCCGTCCCAGTTGGCTTTCTCGTATTGCCAAACGGTCCTGGTGGGAAGTTTTTCTTTAACTGGATGGGTGGGGGATGAGAAATTAGCTGAAATGATACAATGGTCTGAAGTGCCAAATGGAGAAGTTACACTAATGGTATATTTATCAGGGTGAGAAGTAAGAAACAAGTCAAGAGTATGGGCTGCTTGCCCAGCAACATCCGGTATACGCGTTGGCACATCGATCAGTTGGGTAAGGTGATGTAACCCGGCAAAGAGCTCGACATACCTTCCTTCGGGTGTTGTCTGACCAGAATAGCGGAGCCAGTTGGAATTGTGTACATTGAAATCGCCCGCAATAACGATTTCAGTGCGAGGACAAAGGGAAACAATTTTCGAGATGGAATCAGACAGTGCATCAAACTTGTTACAAGTCGAATTACTGTCAAGATTTGGACTCCTGTAAATAAAACAATAATGAATGACATGCTTGCGGACAGTGAATTTGAGCCATAAGAAGTTAAAGTCCGTGTTGGAACATTGCCCATATTGGGGAAGGCTCTGGCAAGCAATATCATTCCTAACATAGACCACGAGACCATGATGAGAAAAGAGTAATGGCACCAAGCTATACCCATGTAGAGCAAATTCTGATAAATCAGTATTTGCTCCAACCTGAGTTTCACTTAATGCCAAAACAGCTGGCCTGTGTTGAACAGTGTAGACGTACACGTGAAAGAAATTCTTTCTTAAACCACGAACATTTGAATACACGACACAAAAATCACTTACCATTTAAAAATACTTACATACAAAACACAACTCTGATTAAGTCGAACTGCGCAGTGAAAATCAAAATTAACTTCTGTACATGAACTTCTTTCCTATGTATATGTACATTTTTCAGACCCCAAACTGTAAGAAATTGTGTGTGGATTAGTTTCAGTCTTCGTTCATCCACTCAAAAGTTGGTTGAAGATTTCAGTCCAATTTATACCACGCGTTTCCCTTCCCTTGCCAAGAAAACCGGTTTCAGTCCGGATTGAATAGTCTCGTGTGTGCTGGCCCAATGTCATGTCTGATTATCATCTCAAAATGCATAGCTTGCATTATAGTACCTATAATAGCATTAGTAAGTACAGTCATTATAGTAGGTACTGCTGATGCCTTCTTAAGCCGTTGTCTTGTCACATAGATCAGAGCGACAGGTTTGATGATAAATGGAAACTAGTGGCTGAACGTAAGAAAGCTGCATACCGAGCAATGTAGCAGTCTCATAGAACGAAGGGCATGCGAAGATGAATGTACAAATCTCTAGAGAAAAGCGACAAAACTTCACAGACCAAAATTGCTGCCTGGAAAAAAACGTTATCCGTGAAATGGAATGAAATATAGAGTGCGATCCGCTTCTTCCTCGAAAATTCTACAAACCCCATCAGAAACATGTCGCAATATACACATATATGATGCACATATTGTAAAGACGTCGAACGAGGGATCAATAATCACTGATCCTGAAGAAATTCTGAAGCGATGGAAGTGTGCTTTAATAAATTGTTGAACTGTCAGCCGACGGAAGAAATGGAGACTCCTTTATTTCGAGAGGAAGACCTCATGCTGCAGTCATCATTGCATTGGGGACACAAAAGTGCGTTAAAAAGCTTACAAATAATAATGTTTCGAAATTGATCGGAAGCTGATCAAACATGGAGGGCTAAGACTACAATAAGCAATTCCTGAAATCATAGTAGGCGTATGGAAACATGAAGATACGGAAAGAATCTCCTATCTATTTTATTCTGGGCACTTAATTCATATTTCTACTACATCGATAGCTTAAAGACGCTGAAGGTCATGGGGGAGGGTAAGGGGAAATTTCTTCTTTATGCTGAGCTCCTAGGTAATAGTAAAAGGATGCTGAGGATCATAGGGAGGGGTTGAAAGAAAAAATTCATAAAGGAAAAAGAACGAATAGGACAAAATGGTATAACGTCGAGAAATGACTTTCAGGCTGCACTTCGAAAATTCCATGTTCTGGACTTTAAAGATACAAAAGTTAAGTTTAAAATGGTTGTTTTTTCTTAGTTTTTATATGTCGATTCAAATAATATTTCGAAGAAAAGATACAAAATTTTACTCTAAGAATTTTGAAATAATATTATGATCCTCTTATCACTAGTGGAGTGAATCACAATATTATTTTTATTTAATAATTTCCAATAAACCAACACTCAATCACTCCAATCCTCGCGTTATCAGCTTGTCTTTTGCACAACCAAATAGCCTATTTTTCATTTTTATATCGAGTTACGTTCAAACGACATTTAGTCATTTACCAAAGTTACTGGAGTTAGCACGAAACCCAACACCGATACTAGTAAAGTATCTGTAGCAATTGAAGGCGGATTTTTAAAACATATTCAAAGATAAAGTATCTAACGATTCGTTTTCATCAAAATTCCTAATAATCAAAATGGGTAAGACTTTCAAAAAACACTTTTATGGCTTTGGCACCTTTGTTCTGTATTTGTGTTCGTGTTTTTTAAATATTAACTAAAATATTCAATATTTTTATTGAGTATCATTACTGAAAGTTGTTATCAAACTCATTTGTTTTTGTGACTGAGTTAAGTGGCCGATAAGATAAAAACCCGGAATGCACTTGTTTGGATAGATTTGTTGCCTTTTGCAAATTGAAGCTTTTCATGTGAAATCGGATCGATGATTCACTGCTTACATGTTCAAAGGCATCGAAGCCAATTGAATTTTATCTGTGAAATTCTAAAACTTTGTTCTTGCAGGAGATGTGATTTCAGTAGAAAGACCCGGACATATATTTCAACCTCGTACGTTTTAAAGTGCTGAACATATTTTTTTTTTAATCCAATTTTAATGAAGAAAAACTAATATTTCAATGCAAAAACACTGAGATAAATTATCTTATCTATTGCTGTGAATTTAAAGCTTTTTCACCTCACTTAACTTATAATTATTAACAAAACTCACCTATTTGTACATATAGTAACTTCGCGCTTTACACAAAGAGAAAGCAATCTTGTAAAGTGCAATTCGTTTTTAATACTTAACTAGGTGAGCTGCTAAGCGTTGCTCTAGTATGGCAGAAGTTTGTTTGTATTTAAACGAATTGGACATGATCTGCTTACTATTAAGCCTCTGCGACATTTTTTCTGGCTAACATACAAGCCTTTCATAGAAGATACAAAAAGTATACGGTTATACCCAAATGCTCAGTTAAAGTGTCACAAAACTTTTTTTTTAGATTTAGAAGATTAAGTGTAGTTTTTGATTTAGCCTCCCTCTTGGTGTTTTCTTTTTTATTTCCATTCAATTAACAGAAACTAAAAAAGGCACTAGATAACAAAACAAACAAATCAAACATATTACTCACAACTGATAAAAAAAAATCAAAGAAAACAACACAAAACAACACACAAAACAGGCCAAAAACAAAACAAACCTTACATAAAATTAGACAAAACAAACCATTAAAATTAATAATTTAAACAAAACAAGCAAAATAAACAAAACTAACAGAAAAAAAATAAAAAAAAAAACAAAAAAAAACAAAACAATCAAAACAAACAAAACATACAAAACAAACAAAAAAAAACAACAAAACAAAAAAGATACAAAACAAACAAAATAAATATAAAAGATCTGAAGAAAAAGGATTTATTACCCACAGCAATATTAGTTTGCTCTTTGAGCTAAAAACCACATAAAGGTCCTTTATGAAGAAAACACACCTTTTTTTGGCCAAAAGGCATGAAAAATCTCAACATCTTCGTAGAGCTGTAGACTTTTCTGTCAATTTAAGGTTCAAATTATTTTTAATTTACCATTACAGAGCACAGATGGATACATTCAACACCCCACTCGCCAGTTCCACCATTTGCCGTTGTCGGTGGACACGATTGCGATGGTTCACCGATTTATGTTGGCCGATCCTTCCACGAAGGTGACAATCTACCAGCAAAAGTAGTTCCTAGCAAACATTGTGCATACGTTTGCTGGGGTGGCCGTGAGATTACGAAGAGTCACTATGAAATCCTTACTGGCCAGCAATACAGATGGATACCATGTGCTGCTGGTTCGGTGCCACCAAATGCTGTGCTTGCTGGCAACACCGTCACCGGAGAGCCACTCTACGTTGGACGTGGTCATTGGGAGGGAAGTTTGACAGTTGGTAAAATCCATCCTTCCCATCATTGTCTGTACATACCGTTCGGTGGTGAAGAACGTCGTTTGGATTGCTATGAAGTTCTAACTTTTGACCGATCACATTCCTGGGTACCGGCTGTTCCGCATCACATTCCTCCAGCTGCAGTGATTGCCGGACATGATACAGATGGATCGACCATTTACGTGGGACGAGCTTTAAATGAAGGTGAGAACCTTCCAGCTAAGGTAGTTCCCAACAAGGGTAGCGCATACGTTTGCTTTGGTGGGCATGAAATAGTCAAGCATCAGTTCGAGGTATTGACCGGTCATGGCTTTACATGGGTACCTGTTCATCATGGAGTTATTCCAGCGGGAGCTGTGTCAACTGGACGAACTCGTAACGGTCAGCCGGTGTATGTGGGTCGTGCGCATTATCATGGCTCATTAACTCCGGGCAAGGTTCATCCAAATGAACGTTGCATTTGGATCCCGTATGGAGGCAGAGAGCATGTCATCCATCAATATGAAATGCTTGTCCAGAGCTGGTAGGACCGTCAGTAGAACAGTTGCTTGTATGATCTCTAAAGAAGCACGAATAAAGTTAATTGTAAAGTCTTGAGATGTTTTTTTTTTTAATTTGCTATTTTATGCGCTACCGATGTTGGAGATGAAAGAATTCCTCAAAGATTGTTCGAAGACTTATAACATTTTCTCTGATTTCAGGACACACTTGGGTCTCAACATCTGTACACTCACCCATGCCACCGCTTGCTGTTGTTGGCGGCAATGACGTTGATGGCTCCACCATCTACGTGGGTCGATCATTTCATGAAGGAGACATGCTTGCAGCAAAAGTGATCCCGATTAAGAGAACGGCATACATCAGCTGGCACGGCCAAGAGATTCCTAAGACACACTTTGAAGTTCTTTGTGGAAACCATTATGTATGGCGACCATGCTATGACCATGTCATTCCGCCAAATGCCGTGGAATGTGGACGAACTCAGTCTGGACAGAGGATTATTATTGGGCGAGGCCATTTTGACGGTAGCTTATGCGTCGGTAAAGTTTTGACAGTACATCGAGCTCTGTTTATACCATTTGGAGGCATGGAGCGACGATTGGAAAGTTATGAGATATTGGTGAGAGAAGGACCACTTCCATCAGGTCCAATTTGGGTGCCAAGCAGTGGATGTAGTGTACCGCCGAATGCCGTTCATGCTGGCCATGATACCGACGCTGCTACGATCTATGTTGGACGAGCTTTTCACAACGGAGACCTTATTCCCGCAAAGGTTATACCAAACAAGACATGCGCCTACATTTGTCACGGTGGCTGTGAAATTGTAAAAGATCATTTTGAGGTTCTGACAGGGCAAGGTTATCGGTGGGTTCCCGCTGCTGAGGGATATGTTCCACCTGGAGCCGTAGAAGGAGGTCGAACAGTTCAAGGCGAACAGCTATATATCGGAAGAGCCAATTACTGTGGCAGTTTAACGCCGGGCAAAATACAGAGATCCCATGGTTGCTTGTATATTCCGTTTGCCGGACAAGAGAGACGTGTCGCTCATTATGAGGTTCTAGTCGGTAATGACGGACCACCGATGCCAGGGGCTTATCCTGTTCTACCACCACCATATGTAAAACACGAAGATATTGATCATCATCATCATCACCATCATCATCATCCTTCACCATCTCCTCCACCACCTTACAATCCGGGTTTTGGTTTTAAAACTGATTTCTAAAGTCAGACGTTTTTCTTAAAATTAAGGGTTTATTGGAATTTTATAAAAAAAATATTATTAGTGAAAAAATATTGTTTATAGCGGAAGCAAAAATTGTTTAATTTGTTGCAGTTATTTATTTATTTAAAGTCAGGGCCTTAAAAAGGGTCTTAGAAAGGGCCAGCTTGGTTGCCCGAGGCTTTAAGGTCGATGAAAACCTAAAGAGTATCGATTTGAAGTTCCGGTTTTTTCCACGATCTGCCATAATGTGAATATTTGGACGACTTTCCTGCATTGATAAGCGCTCAGACATTAAAGCTGAAAAGATCTTGTAAGCGATATGGAGGAGAATGATTTCTTTGTTGCATAGTTTAGAGGGTCTCCTTTCTTGAGGATGAGAATCGATTGAATAGGAATTCTTTCTCCTAATGATATGTACCTATGTATGAGTTGGTGCTACTTCAGAACAAGTAATCGTGATTTTTCAGTCGGTAGAAGTATGTTTTTCCATATTCTGAGCATCAACTGCAATTCTACTACGATATTTCCTAAATCGGCTTTGCAAGCTTCAGTTTGAATTAATAATAATAATAATAATATTTTAACTATGTGTCTATAAGGCACAATGCCTTTTTGAATGCAACCGAATGTTGCACGTCACTAGTTAGAAGGATTAGAGAGATCGGAAAGAACTTTTGTCGGCGCAGTAGATCGAGAATTAGGTGACTATTTTATCACCTTAAGCCCACGGATGGCTCTAGATTTCACTAGGAGTTAGAAAAATTGCTTCCCAAACTGAGAG
Organism: Platycheirus rosarum; assembly: GCA_963971375.1. Classification (NCBI taxonomy): domain Eukaryota; kingdom Metazoa; phylum Arthropoda; class Insecta; order Diptera; family Syrphidae; genus Platycheirus; species Platycheirus rosarum. The sequence continues at coordinate 37,831,773 of OZ020510.1, read as the reverse complement.
TCGAACTTAGGATCTCTCACTTAACAAGCAAACACCTTTTTTACTGCAACACTGCCGCACGCTTTGTAGCTTTGAAAGTTTCTTTATACATTTTGGTATTTATTTCCTAGCAGATGTCACATCGAAAATCAACTACAGAGCCTGAAATCTTTGCTTTGATTTGATGAAATAGGTTTTCTTCTTGGTGATTCTCATACAATAGTGTGACCCAAATTAAGAGTAGTACTATAACCAATACAGCGTTGTTTTTTAAGAAATAAAATAGTAGGAAACAAAGTTCTTGGTGATTCTCACTATAACTCGTGATTGTTGAACTTCATGCCGGCGCTTTTTGCTTAAGTGAAACTGTACTTGATATCTTTTTACTGTTTTTTTTTTTTTTTTTTTATAATTAACACGCGCACAAGGGACTATATGTTTCCCTTTTAATGTGACACACTGCGCGGGCATTAGGAAGATAGGGAGGGGAGAGATAGGAGGTGTCGATTAACATTGGTTTTGAATGTTTGCAAATTGAAATGGCAAGGAAAAATCTCGCCGGGTAAACCATTCCAAAGTCGTGTTGTACGGCTAAAAAAAGAATCCCTATATTTCACGGTACGTCCGAAATTGGGCTCAAGGGTGAACTGATGGGCATTCCTAGCAAGACGAGTATTACGGGCGAAACTTTTAAGGGGAGCAATGCAGCTAGCTACCTCGAGTGAACATTTTTTATAAAAGAAACGATAAAATAAGGAAAGACATGAAACATTGCGTCGGTGTTCGAGAGGGGCAATTGTTTCAGCGGCAGTTCTATTTCCTATCAATCTTAACGCTCGATTTTGTATTCTATCAAGCTGGTGAAGCGATGTTTGTGAAGCACCACTTGCGATTATAAGTACTAAAAGGTGTTTTGTGGTTATCAATCTGACAATACTTTTTTCGGAGTTGGTCTTTTAGACAGCTGTCACTTGATTTATGCTCAGTTTCGTTTGCCACTTCATTGTGAATATTTTATTACCAAAATAATGGTTCGGTTCGCGCGACGCATCGCGGAACGATCTTGGTTTGCGGGGTTATAAAATCCAACTCGTGCAAGAATCTAAGCCGAACGACCATCAAGCGCGTCGCACGTTCGGTGAATGTGCCCAAAATGAGATGGCCAGCGATCCTGATTTTCACAAGAAAATTTTGTTCAGCGATGAAGCTCATTTTTGGTTGGTTGGTACGTTAATAAGCAAAATTGTCGTATTTGGAGTGATCATAATCAGTGACAAAAAGTCACTGTTTGGGGTGCTCTATGGGCAGAGGGAATCATTGGTCCATATTTCTTCAAAAATGAAGCCGGCCATATTGTAACAGTCAATGGGGAACGCTATAAAGCCATGATTAATAACTTTTTCGTGCCTGAATTGCAGGATGTTGCTGTGGACGACCTTTGATTCCAACAAGATGGCGCTACATGCCATACAGCTAAAGAAACAATCAATTTATTGAAGGGAACTTTTGGTAAGTGCATTATCGCGCGTCGTGGGCCTGTGCCGTGGCCTCCTTGGAAGAGAATATTCGGCGCGTTATTGCTGACATACGGCCCCAATTGCTGCAAAAAGTGGTCGAAAATTGGGCCTCTCGGCTGGAATTTATTCAAGCCAGCCCCTGCGGCCATTTGCCCGAAATCATTTTTAAAACATAATGGCAAACACATTTAATTATAATAAAGCTAAATACTTAACCATAATATTAACTTATATGTGTTTTATTTGTTCTTGAAAACCACACGTCTAAAAAAAAAACTTTAGAACTATTTTTTTTTCTTTGAAAACTGTTTTTTTACGTACTTTTTTCGAACAAAGGTCACAGAATTCGAATAAAAACTTTGATGTTCTTCTTTTATTTATCGAATTTTATTCGACGCTGTGACCGAACATAAGAGCAAGTACGTGCGATCCAGTCGTGCAATTTATTTTTTCTGTCAACTTAAATAAAAGTATTGTTATAGTTTCTTAATCTAAACTTTCTTCTGCCAATATTTTATATTAATCGCATCGAAATGAGATCATCATCAGTTATTTCAGTAATCTCAAACAAGAGTGCTGTAATGTATCCTTAAGTCGTATATTTCGTTACAAATTGCGTAACGTAAGTCTCTGTAGAGTGCATTATATTCTTAAACAAAATAATTTTTTTTCTAATTCGGCTTGACAATGCTTTCAGTTATTTTTTTTTTTCAATTTTGTACCCTCTTTATTTCTCAGTATTCCCATATGTAGTTTGAAAAGCGAGTCATTTATTTATATTTTCGAAAGAAATAAACTTCTATACTGGGAAGTGCAGTTAAAAAAAATGCACACCTTCAAAATAGCCCTCTGTTTGGATTAGTGTTTTGAATAAGGCTATATTGCTTTGCAAAAAAAACTGTAAATCATCCCTTTGTAGCATGTAGTTTTAAGGCATTTTTTTCAATTTTATCAAGGGGATAGGTACATAATATTTTCACCCCTTTAGAACCACTTGGAATATATACCTACAATACTACATAATATATTAATATGTTCAAGGGGATGTAGATTTTCTGTGTATTTATTCGGAACCCTTATTCATGAATACACAATATTCATCTACTATGTATCTAGATATTAGCAATATTAAGTGTACTTATGTATATGTATATAAGATATAAGTCTTGTATTCAATTAACACTTAAAAGTTTCAGACTTGCATATAGGCATGGAAAAAAAGCCTATATAAAGTAGTCCTCATGGAGTGAATTTGGAAGGATGTTGTTTTAAAAACATTTATTTTTTTAATAAAGTAATACAAGAGTCTTTCCAAACATATTCTCTCGTTGATACAAAATAACCACTTTTCAACTGGCTTACTTTTGTGGCCTACTGTTGTTAATGCATACTTTGCATATTTTTAGGCTTTGTGCGCCAATTTTCCATTTCCGCTTTGTTATTTGCCAATTTATTTTAGCCTTTCGTTAGCACACAGCACAGTAGCATAAGTGGGATTCCAAATTTTTTTTTTTTAGATAAATTTCTAATTCTGTCCCTTCGGGTGAAATGTAACTAGATATGAACTCTGGAAAAAGTCATTTCATTAAGTTTTAAACTTAACAAAATTCAGTTATTATTAAAATAATCGATTCACTGATGAATGGATTGCTAGCGCTATTGTTTGATCTGTTAAAAATACAATTTCACAGAGTTTTTTTTTTAATTTTAAATAGAAGTAAGTAAAATAGTAAGTAAACAAATACTTTTTGTGTTTAGAAATAGAGAGAGATGATAGATTGATCAACTTAAGTCTTTCTATAATTGGTAGTCTTAAAATTTAGAACTTAAGCTTATTTTGACATTCTACAGAGGACTTTATTAATTTTTTTTAGCTGAAATATTAACGGTACCTGTCATATACCCATTAAGTAAAAGTTTATTTTTCTCGAAAACAGCTCGAAGAATTTTTATAAAAAATCAGTGTAATTTAAATTGGTGGTCTAAAAACGGTACAGCCCATATGACCGTTTTTTTTTACTTCGACTTTCTTGTAAATTGTTTAACCGATTAAAACCAAAATTAATATTTATGAAGAAGTGGGCAGCCTCAGTAATTTCAATTTAAAATATTTTTAAAAACTTTTTTTTTTGAATTTTTAATAATTAATTTTTTTTTTTGAAAAATCGATATTATGAAAACTCGCAAGTGATTTTTTTTTAAATTAAGTTTTTAAATGTAGGTTATTTTTGTGCTTAAGTTTTGAAATATTTGTTTTTAATTTTTGAAAAAAGTTGTTAAATAAAAAAAGGTCCTACGATAAAAAAATCACACTTTTTTACATTTATTGAAGAAATAAAATGGTGTTAAATTTTTTCCGCTGAAAACAATTTTACGTACATTTTTCAAACAATCGAAAGTCAGAAAAATCGAATAAAAATTTTAAAGTTCCCATCCTCCCCCTCCTCCTACCGACCCATAGCACAGACATCCCTTCTTTCTAAGGTCATGGAAACACTAATAAACCGTCAGCTTAAGGAATATCTCGAAGATCGAAAGCTTCTCCATGAGCGTCAGTATGGCTTCCGCAGCAACCGTTCCACTGGTGATCTGATGGCATATCTCACCGAACAGTGGAACAAATCTTTACATCGCTTTGGTGAAAGTAAGATTATATCTCTTGTTATCTCCAAGGCATTTGATAGAGTTTGGCATGAAGCTCTCTTATCGAAAATGCGTGCTTTTGGGATCGATGATAGTCTTGTTCGTTGGATTAGAAGCTATCTTCTGGATCGTTCAATACAAGTTGTATTGGACGGATTCAAGTCTAATTCCTACAAAATAAATGCTGGTGTGCCCCAGGGCTCTGTTCTGTCTCCGACTCTTTTCCTCATTTTTATAAATGATCTTCTGTCTTTTACTTCTAATCCACTTAACTGTTTTGCTGACGACTCTACCCTCAGCTTTTCATTTTCGTTCAATAATTCACGTCCTTCGCCTTGGGATGTACAATTGCAACGGTACCGTATGTCAAGATCATTAAACTCCGATTTATACAGCATTGTTAAATGGGGTAATAGGAATCGTCTGGAGTTTAATGCTTCGCAAACTCAATGCTGTCTTCTGTCGTTAAAGCAAAACATACCCCCAATGCCATTGCCCATGAATGGCACTTACATCGAAGAAACCGAAAAGCTCTCAGTACTCAGTATGCGTGTCAACAACGACCTTCGTTGGAACGAGCATATATTTGAAATCGCTAAGAATGCTGCTAGGTGCTTAGGTTTTCTGTATCGGTGTAAGAAGTATTTTTCCCCATCTGATCTGGCTACAATCTATAAAGCGTTTATACGCCCTAAACTCGAGTATAACTCCCACCTCTGGGCAGGTGCTTCGCAAACATCGCTCCACCTGCTTGATAGAATACAAAATCGAGCGTTAAGATTGATAGGAAATAGAACTGCCGCTGAAACAATTGCCCATCTCGAACATCGACGCAATGTTTCATGTCTTTCCTTATTTTATCGTTTCTTTTATAAAAAATGTTCACTCGAAGTAGCCAGCTGCATTCCTCCCCTTAAAAGTTTCTCCCGTAATACTCGTCTCGCAAGGAATGCCTATCAGTTCACCCTTGAGCCCAATTTTGGACGTACCGTGAAATATAGGGATTCTTTTTTTAGCCGAACAACACGAATTTGGAATAGTTTACCCGGCGGCATTTTCCCTTGCCATTTTGATCTGCAAACATTCAAAACCAATGTTAATCGACACCTCCTGTCTCTCCCCTCCCTATCTTCGTAATGCCCGCGCAGTGTGTTCTACATTAAAAGAGAAACAAATAGTCCTTTGTGTGCGCGTTAATTATATATATATATATAAAAAAAATATATTTTTCAAATTTTATTTTACGCTGTGACCGTACATAAGAGCAAGTACGTGCCAGTTTATTTATATTGTAATTTCCGTTTTATATGTAAAGGTCACACAATACAAGAACTAAAGCATTTACGTTGATTTCTTATTTAAAAAAACTGCTATAAGATTTTTGAATTTTCATCTTTTCATCAGGGAAAAGGAAATCATACCTGAATGTCAGTATGGTTTCCGAGCACGACACTCCACCATCCATCCTCTTCTTGGACTGCACTCCGACGTGACAAATGGACTCAACAAGAAAGAGACGACAGTCGCCTGTTTACTGCACATCGAAAAGGCCTTCGACACAGTTTGGATAAAAGGAGTAATATTCAAATTGTCAAATCTAGGACGACCTGAACACTTGGTAGGATTAATCAAACATTTTCTAACCCATAGATCCTTTTATGTACAGGTAAACAAAGAATATTCACGAAGAAAGACGATCAGCGCTGGAGTTCCACAAGGTTTCAAGTTGGGTCCCATACTATTCAACATTTACACAACTGACCAGCCTACCAACATCCCAGAACGAAAACGAAGCTATATGCCGATGACTCCTTAACATATGCATCCCTTTCAACGGAAATCGCAGCCAGGAGAGTTGAAGATCATATAAGAAACTTATTGGACTACTACCTTAAATGGGGACTAAAGATAAATAGCGATAAGAGCGAGCTCATCTGCTTCAGAACCCCAACAACAGCAACAAGAGGTGGAAGAGGTTTCGCATCACGCTGTGATAATATCAGTATCAAGCTACCCGATAACACAGTGATAAAGACAAAAACAACAGCAAAATACCTTGAAGTGAATTTCACTAACCGCTTCAAATTCAACAAGCAGTCTTCATTTATGCTTAAGACAGCCAACTTCTCCCTACATCTGGTCCACCCGCTTCTTAGGAGAAGAAGCGGACTAAGCACAAATCCTAAGCTCCTCATCTATAAACAGCTGGCGTGGTATCGGCTAAGGTGATAGTTGATTGTTGATCATCAAAAGTAATGCTTTTGCTCGACGTAAGGTGATTATCAAATTGACCGTCACCTTTTTGCTATGGTTTGCGAGTGACAGCTATTTAGTTGTCACCTTCATACATTTTGTCTATAAAATTTCTTGAAAAAATGAAAAATAGTGAAAAATGTCAAATTTTAAGCAAAAACTATAAAATGTAGTGATTTTTTTAAAAGGCTAATACAACTAGAAAGAAAAAAGACAATTATCTATAATAAAGTTCAATTGCTTAGAACTACATAACTTAAGAAACAAAATAAATATTTTTCCATTCTGCCGCAGATTTTGTGGGCCATTCACATTAAAAGATCTCACCAACACCAACTGCTCTCATTGATACTTTTGAAATGTTCGCCCAGAGCTGAGAGGGCATTGTAGGATCCGGATAGCTCGGGATGCGTTTCTATATTTATTATTTTGTGAACGTTTTTAATGAAAACAAACTTTTTCTTTAAATATAAATATTTGAAGTAAGGTTACTGATGTACATTTTTGGAGAAAAAAATGTTCACTACAAAACACAACAGCTGATCGAAATGACATTTTAATTTGTGAGTGCTGCCAAGCACTGACAGTGTTTTAGCGATCACCTTTCGCAGAGCGAAGAAAAAAAAGTTGATGATCAAAATTGACCATCAGAACAGTGACAGTCAGCTATCACCTTAGCCGATTTTGAAAGGAAGATCCTACGTATCTGTACAGGTCTACACCGAAACCCCATTACAAGGAAATATGTCCCAAACGAAAAGCTATATGAAGACACCAAACTGATCCCAATAAATCAGTTCATGACACAGACCCCCAAAAATATTTTAAAGAACTTGGAGGACCACCCCAACGTGGAAATCCAGCAACTACTCCAGCAACAACTAGAGCCCAACCATCGCTACCTCAACATTCGAGCCATCACAGACCACCGATTCGAGGATATAATGAACAATGACGGAGCCCCGTTCTACGAGAGAACCAGCAAAGGATACAACAGAGGATAAACAATACCGCATCCTAACCTCAATTTTAAAACCAAAGCAGACAGTAATTTTAATAAATAAGAATTTCAATTAAAAGATTATGCAAACAAAAATATGATATATGTAAGTAAAAATATAGCATTGTAAAGAGTCATCTGAAGTACCTCGGGTCCCTGTTGTTAAGCCGACATGATTTATTTTAGTTATAAATTGTACATACATTTTAACGAATATAATAAAATAATCTAATCTAATCTAATCTAATTTTTGAAGCGAAATCCACCTCGAAAATAATATCATAATAATGTTCTATTATAAATTTACAAACAAAACAAATGGCTTCTTTCTACAAAACTCGAAAACTAAAAATAATCGTGATAGTTCCTAAGAAGGGCCTATTTCCCTAATTTTTAATATTTCAGCGAGATAATGGAAGAATTTGCTCTGAAGGAAATCAAGTATTTATTGTGAGGGAAACAACCAATTGATACCAAACCAGAAATCGGCTTTTGAGAAAATCACTCATTTACTCAGCATTAGAGTCGGCGAAATATTAAACCCCGGATTGTTTTTGAAGAGCAATTAGAAGTCCCATCAACTCACTCCAAATGAATGCGAGAACATTCTGAATGCGGATGATTCTCTAACATACGCTTCATCAATGTTCCCACTCATAGCATGCAAGAAGATTGAAGCTTACCTGAGGAAGGTATATGAGCTCATCAAAAAATATATGTAATCAAGATCAACAGAACTCGTCTGCTTGAGAAGACAAAGTTCGGGAAGAACCAGTCAATCAGCTGCAGATGTAAGAGCATCTATCTGAGAATCTCAGATAAAATATCGAAAGCAGCGAAGTGCGAGGTACACCTTGTTCTTGTCTATCATTTCTATTAATTTCCCTAACTAAATTAAAAAAAAAAACTAATTCAGGACTGCGATGCGTACGTACATACGTTTGTACATAGAAAGTTAATTTTATTCTAAAAAGTGAAGTACGAATTTATCAATATAATGATGTGTTCTTTTTTATTTACTACTGGAAATTGGAATATACCTATTCAATCTTTAAACATATTAAAAAAATCTGAAAATTGTTATTAAATGCATTATATTATATTCTCAATAAACAAATAGTAAATACTTTCTGTATCTTCTTAATTTTTTCCTATAATTTATTCAAAAACAACCATCATATGAACAATAGATAATAATAATTAACTTGAAATAAATAATTACCTAAAACTGATTTTTTCATCGAATTTATATGTTTTCTATTTTTTTTAATACACCGTTTTCTAAGTAACACAATTATAAATTCATAAGCCTGTAAGTTATTATTTTACGGAGTTCACGACTTGTAGGTACATATATGAATTAACATAACGAGCATCCATTCCACATAAAACATATATGGAAATCAAAGATTTTTGAAGAATTTTTTTTTATGATTTTATGTACATATATATTTGTTTCCCTTTAACATTAATTTTGAATGCTTACAAATCAAAATGGCAAGGAAAAATCTCGCCGGGTAAACTATTCCAAATTCGTGTTGTTCGGCTAAAAAAAGAATCCTCATATTTCACGGTACGTCCGAAATTGGGCTCAAGGGTGAACTGGCTACTTCGAGTGAACATCTATAAATATAAAGAACAATTCAAAATATGTTTGGCCGCAAACTCCTTTTAAGGAGATTTTAGGAGATGTTTGGAGTGTGCATATAAGAAATCTGTTTGCTGTCCAATTCCTAGAACCGGAGTTATGACCAAAATTGTCACTTACATGGTCGTCAATGCTATAGTAGTAAAAATAATGTGTTTTGTTTACGCACACTTCATTTTGGTTCCTCTTTGTTGCCGCGTGTATGCACACAACTGCAGCATTGACAATCATATTTGTGTAAGCCGCGCGGGACCCACTATGTGGCGCTTTGATCGGCATTCAGAAAATCTTTGGTAAACACGAGCAACGCCGTGTAGGTCAGCTAGTTTTTTTTTTATAAAAGAAACGCTAAAATGAGGAAAGACATGAAACATTTCTATTTTCTATTAATCTAAACGCTAGTTTTACTTGCGATTTATAGGGACTATAAGTCAAGTTATGCATTCGTAAAAAAAAAAATCTAAAATTCAGACATGGCATTACGATGATAGAGAAACATATTTGAGTTACTGGCAAAATTCTGCCTGTCTGTCTGTCCGTCTGTACGGATGTATATTGAACTCAGCCTAAACGTTTTGACCAATCGTCTTCAAATTTAAAATGTAAGGTTATTTTGCCATTCTACAGAGGATATTTTTTTTTAATTTTAACGGTACCTGTCATATAACCGTTAAGTAAAAGCTTATTTTTCTGGGAAACGGCTCCAAGAATTGTTATGTGCCTAATTACATTGGAAAGCAAGATCTTTGACAAAAAACAAAAATTATCAAAACCATAAAACTTAACGGTTTTTAGTTAAAATTACCGGTTTTGATAAAATCCTGTTTTTTATTTTTAGTTTTTTGAAAAAAAATTTGTTTGTAATTTTGTTATGCAGTTTCTTAGAGTTTTTTAATTTACATCTGATTTTAAAATTATAAATATTTTTTTAGACAAGTTTTAAAAATATTGAATTTTCAAAAAAAAATTCAAAAATTAATTAAAAATAAAAAAAATAATTATTTAAAATTTTTGTATGTAGAATTAATTTGAATACTTAAATCTATTCAAATATAAACTTTTATTGAAATTCATTGAGCCGTTACCGAGAAAATCGAAAGTTAAAAAAACCGTTACATGAAAGGTACCGTTAATAGACTTTTCCTGTAAATTTGGTTCTAATAAGCTGATAGCTACTACAAACAAAAAAATCTCAAAAATGTTCATCAAAATCGTTGGATCCGTTTTCGATAAAATCAAACTTTTTGTTTCGAACTATATCAAGACTGAAAAACACCCCCCGAGATACTCCCAAATAAATACTAAATACCAAGTTTGCAGTAAATCGGCCCATCCATTTAGGCTATAAAGGTGTATAAACACAGTCATACAGACGGACGGAATTTCCGAACCATTTTTTTTCGCCTTCTCTATCATCGTTATGTCATGTTTGATTGTAGGATTTTTTTTTTGCACGAATCCATAACTTGCATTATGACGCAAGTAAAAGTTAGGAGCCATACTTTTCGATCCAACAAATATTAATAAAATCAAAATAAAAGTGCATTTAACAATAAAAAAAAACAACACCAAATCACTATTTCACTTCCAGATGTGAACCTTATTCTTAATTGTATTCCTTCAAAGAAGACATGAATCACCGTCATTTTCCACGGGTTTTCATCTCGTTAATATACTGGCAATAAGCTTGTAATAAATAATTCATTAGATATTTCTGTAAGCTAGGAAACTATGTTACACATGCCAGTACAATCATTCTTAACTGCTTTTAAGTGCTGTACACAAGTAGAGCTCTGGATCATCATAGTGATTTATAAGATAAAATATAAATAAGGTATAAGGAATTAAATGTTAACAGTAATCACGTATTTTGTTTAATTGATTTTTTCCGGAATTTCTTATATTTTCTAAGTTCCTAATAAAATAGCTTTCGATAAACAATAAAATTATAAATTCATAAGCATGTGAGTTGTAATTTTACTATACACGACTTTAGTGCGATGCAATTATTCATGGAAATTAAAAGATTTAATTTTGAAGATTAATTTTACTTGTATGGTAAAAAATAGTGTAATAGTGTTGTTTTCCTATTGGACCACAAGGTTTTAGCGTTTTGCCAACATCCAGGATCATCCATTCCCAACGAGAAATAGATTTGTTTGAATAGTACAAATCTATTAGCATTTGCTAGAAATGTTTGTTTCAAAAACAAGGAACAATTCTTTAAATAAATAAATAAATAATAATTATAAATAATTTTGTTTAGTAACAGCTTACGTTATAAATTGGATTCAAACCCTGTACGCTGGCTATAACTGAAAAGTCGATAACTGGCATCGCGTATGCGAAACATTATAACTTAAAAAAAATTAATTAAATTTTAAAATGAAATCAACTAAACACACTTGCTTAACTTTTTCGTGTATTCAAGAACCAAACTCGTGAAATGTGTGGCCTAAGCATATTTAGCTAAGACTTTCAATATATTTATAATAAAATGCGGATCAAACAATAACAACTTGAGTAAATAAAAATTCCTTGTGCACTTTGCTATTATCACAGACGTTGATACAATCGTATTCCTAGGCCTATTGATTTTAGCCTTCAGTATTCAGTATTCAATTGACGAAATCAGAGAAACTTGGAGGTAGCTCTTGAATCTTTTAAAAGGTTTTTTCGGAAAGTCTTTTTTTACTATACAGATTGAAACTAGTGTTTCAACGGTACAATTGTTATGAAGTTAATATTTATAATCAATCAACAAAACTAAAACAATTTTTAAGGTATTTCTTCGAATTTTGACTTGTGCGTATTTATTCAATTAACGAATGAACTTTCACTCCAGATGACTCTGAGAAAATATGATATTCAACTATCCGAAAAGAGAATGAAGATCAAAGCTAAGTTTGATTTTCATCGGAAATTCCAAGATGAACCCCACAAAGAGTGGTAAGATCCAGCAAACTGAAAGTCATAACCAATATTTAAATTGTTTTAATAATAGCCCAGGCTCAAAGAGACAACCCACTAACGAGGTGACTTCAAGGAGTCTTTCTTACTTCCAACTGGTGAGTTTATTTGGAACAAAACTGTTTCACATTAATAACTTTATTTTTGTCTTTTTTCAGTATCGATTCTCTACAATATTGGAGAAGTTTTTATTAGTTATTGGTTTCTTACTGGCAACAGTAGCTTCCCTTGGAATTCCATATTCTCTGGTGAATTGTGGTGAATTTCATACTTTATTGATAGAAAGACACAACCTTATTGGAAACTCATCGGATACATGGATATTACAATTGTTTGGTGGCGGTGGGAAAATATTGTAAGTTGAGTATGTTTTATAAAATTGTTTATCATATGAATTTTATTCTAGAACTAACTCTAGTAAAGATGCAAATATGGAAGCTCTAAGGAAGGATGCTCTAGCCTTTGGCATTGCGAGTCTTGTGGGTGCAATAGTGGAATGGATATGCATAGCATCTTCAATTGATATCTTCAATCGAATTTCAGTAAAACAGGTTGGTGCTTACGGTATTTTTACTTGCGATAATAGGTACTTTAAGACAAGAATAGGATTCGTGAATATACAAAAATTGAGATACCAATCAAACATGACATTAAGATCAAAGAGAAACCTAAACAAGTTAGTAATAACATTATAATTGCAGGCGGCAATAGTGAAGTAGATAAGATGTTTGCTTGCTGAGCGAGAGATCCTAAGTTCGACTCTCAGTTTGGGAAGCAATTTTTCTAACTCCTAGCGCAAGCTAAAGCCGTCCGTGGGTTTTAAGTGAGAAAATAGTCACTTGATCTACTGCGCCGAAAAAAAATTCTTTCTTATCTCTCTAATTCTTCTAACTAGTGTCGTGCAACATTTGAATGCATTCAAAAAGGCATTGTGCTTTACAGACACTAGTTAAAATATTATTATAATTATTATTATTAATAAAAATTCTCTGTCTGTGTGTATGTATGTATAACGATTTGCAGCCTAAACGGATAAAGCCATTACCTTCAAATTTAATTTGTGTCGTTTTTTTTGGCATTCCTCAGAGAGATTTTTGAAACTTAATTTTTATTAATAAAAATGATACCGTTATTTTCATTAATAAAAAAACGGCCATAAAGCCGTTAAGAAAAAGCTTAATTTTCTTGAAAACGCCTAAAACGATTTTGATGAAAATTTTTGAGATTTTTTTGTGGATATTGACTATTATCTTATGAAAACCCAGTTTACTGGAAAAGTCTATTACGGTACCTTTCATATGACGTTTTTTTTTTAATTTCCGACTTTCTCGGTAACGGCTCATTGGTTACTTCAAAAGAATCTAAGTTATCAAATTAATTTTGCATCCCAACATTTTGAATAATTATTTTTATTACTTGTCGAAATATTTTTTTTTTCATAAATTCTTTACTATATTAGGCGTGTGATAGCGTACTCCATTTTAATAAAAACCGTTAAGTATTGTTTGTTCTGACCGTGTTATTTTTCTACGTAAATGTTATTAGTTTCTTACAAATCTCTAGGTTTCCAATGTGATTAGGCACATAAGAGCAAGTACGTGCCATTAAGTCGTTACCATTTTTTATGATTTATATTGATTTCTTCGAAGAATAGTAGTAGTTCTGGCAGCACTGGTAATAGAAAGTAGAAGAGGTTCTAAGAAGTTCTATTTTGTATGTCTCGTATTGTATCGTCTTGCGTTGTATGAGCCGATGGCTTAAGTGACTAGTGTTTGTAAGTGTCTTATGTCTCTAATTCTTAGATTTATTTGGGGAGTAGATTTTGAAAAAAAAAAATAAATAGATAATTGTTTACAAGAGCATAATGAATAACTAAAAATAAAAATAGTTTTCTAACGATTTTTTTATATGGGAGGAATGCAGCTGGCTATTTCGCTAGAGCATTGATGATAATAACGGTAAAGTAACGAAAGGCACGAAACATTAAGACGACGGTAGCTCAGTTTAAGGGGTATTTTTGAATGAAGGAATACTTTTTCTTAATTGATCAAGGTGATCAAATAAAAATGATATCAAACAGATATCAACGTATAAATAGAAATGGAATAAAGGAGTGTACTTACTCAATTTGAAAAGGCGCCAGGAAACTTTTTTTTTTTAGTGAAGTTTACCAAAACCACTAACTGAAAAAAAATCTCAAAAAAAATAAAAGAGTTGATTTACGATTCCTGAAGGGGATTTTATATCTTTTATTGTCTGGAAAACCTTGAAAAACCTGGCTTAAAAACCAGAGTCTTTTTAAAAATATTATAAAACAATACTTCCTGAGACTGACGGAGTGTCAATTCCCGAAAGTTTTAGAAATTTAAAGATATACAAAAAGAAGGAAAAATTTTTGTGTCGCGAAAAAATACACAAATGAAAGTTCTCAAAAGACAAACTCCCGCAATACCGGGAAAAGAAAAATTACCGCACAAGAAAAAAAAAAAAAGAAACTAACGCCCTAACCAGGCAACTTACCTACCAAAAAAAAAAAAAAAAAAAAAAAAAAAAAAAAAAAATATATACTTAGCTTGTTTTTTGCGGCGAAAATACTTCCTGCTCTGCAAAAATGGAAATTTCCAAAACAAAAACAAAATGGTTCCAAATAGTAATTTATCCAATTTTTCCACATGTATTGTTGCACTTCTGCACACTTTCGTGGTCTTTCAAAAAGTGACATAACGATGATAGAGAAACATATTTGAGTTACTGGCAAAATTCTGTCCGTCTGTCTGTCTGTCTGTTCGGATGTATTTTGGACTGCAGCCTAAACGGTTCGTCCAATCGTCTTCAAATTTTGAAATTAAAGTTATTTTGACATTCTACAGAGGGGTTTTTAAAATTTTTTTTTAGCTCAAAAATTAACGGTGCCTGTCATATAACCGTTATGTAAAAGCTTATTTTTCTCGAAAACTGCTCCAAGAATTTTTATAAAAAAAATCAGTGTACTATTGTAGGTATGCATTATATTTTAGTGACAAAAAAAAATTATGGTGGGCTAAAATCGGTACCTCCCATAGGACCGTTTTTTTTTCTTCGACTTTCTCGAAAAAACAATCAAAATTGATATTCAAGAAGATGTAGGCAGCCTGAGTAATTTTGCGTTAATTTTTTTTTCGAAAACTTTTTTTTTGTATTTTTAATAATTAAAAAATTTTTTTTTTTTGAAAAATCAATATTTTAAAAACGGGTAAGTGAATTTTTTTTTAAAATTTGTTTTTAAATGTACGTTATTTTTGTGCTTAAGTTTGTATTTTTTAAAAAAATGTTGCCATGCTAATTTAAGGTTTGATTACCATTCACACATGGTTGGGCATGTGTAAATTCTTCATGCCATGATCCTTTATTTTATCGTAACGTGAACCACCCGTCGCACGTTTATTGTTTTATAATTCTGTGGACCGTCCGTCGCACGATTTGTTGGTGTGGACACCCAGTCGCAAACTTTTCTCGCAAGAAACTGCTGGATTTGCTTTTCTACTGCACTCTTCCAGTATTTTGGAGCAGCAACAAAATATTTAACTTATATAAGGTTTAATAAATAAGCTATTTTCAGAATGCTATAGAAAAATTTAAAGACCTTATACGCACATTACTATGATAACAAATATCAATTTTATTTGTATAAGGCCTTAATATAAAAGCCTTACAAAAGTTGTTTGTATTAACTTTTCCTGGAGAGCAGCTTTTAATTTTTTAATTTTTAAGTAAACAACTTTGGAAGGCCTTATACAGGCGATTTAAAACTTTTATCTGTAAGCCTTGTATAGAACTTTTCCAACTCACTTTTGAGGGCTTTATAGCAGCTAATTTTGTATGTCAAAGTTTGCATTTTATTTGTATACATATAGAACTAGTATAGTGTAGTACTATACTATACAATTTATTACTTGCCAATTTTAGAAATTGGGCTTATACATCAAGCTAAATTGCTAATTGAGAAAAAATAAATAACAATGATGATTTGATGATGCCATGTGGTCGTTTATTAAGATTTCTAAAAAAGTTGATAAGCGAACAATTATTTAGTCCTTATAAGACCTCAATGGGCAAACCTTAAACAAGTTGTTTGTATTAAATTGTCGTTGAATGCATTATAGCAGTTATTATTTTTTTTTCAATTTTCAGTATACAACTTAGGAAAGCCTAATTCAAGCCAGTTTGTACTTTTGTCTACAATCCTTGTATAGAACTTATTATTAACTTTCCAAGTTTGCAAAAGTTTGCCTTATAAAAGCTCTACAGCAACTATTACTTGCCAAATAAATGTTTCGATTAAGTATTCTGTTCCGGAGCTGTTACTAACTTCATTGTTGAATATGAATATAGATTCCGAATCAGTAGTGTCTTTGCTGTCAGGGACTTCTTCGTTGTAAGTTTCAGCTATCAGAAAGTATAGCCTTCAAAACCCTTCATGTAAGAGCCCCTTACAACACGTTTGTTATGGGAAAAAAAATGTGTAGTCATTCACAAGTCCCGAGAATTGATTTTCGTAAATGAATCTCCTTTGAATTCTGCTTACGCTGACAATTTTTTACACTTTTCCATGTATCTATCACCAGCTTCAGAGATATCACGCGGTCACTTGACTTCTAAATAGCCAAGAGGTTGCCAAGTAATTCCTCGCAAAAATGACAACGATTTTGAAACAGGCTCTGTTTCCAGTGTTTCCATTTTGTTTATTTGGAGAACAAGATGTCTGGTCTGTTCGTCTTCTCTTCATCCTCTTTTACTTCTTATTATAAGATTTTATTTAGACCCACCTCCTGTATTACTTAGCAGACCCCTGCAATCCGTATAGCTCTGCCCCGATGATTTCTGATCCGTCTCTATCGATTCCACGCATAGGTGTAGTACTACCTGGCGGGGTAAAAAGAAAAATAGGGTATCGAAGATTAGATCAGGTTAAGGTGGGTATCGTAAGAGCTAGTAAAGGCTCCCGTAATTCCACGTAAACTATAGAAGAATTCTAGAAAAATTTAAGTTTTCTTTTATTCGAAGATGTGAAATTGTTTCCTCCTCGTCTTCATCCATTCAACTCCTGCTCATTAAAAAAACCTAATTTTATTTCAGGTCAATCGTATAAGAAAACACTTTCTCGCGTCAATCCTTCGTCAAGACATGGCCTGGTTCGACACAGCATCCGATCACAATTTCGCCAGCAAAATGACAGAGTAAGGTGACTTAAATATTTTACCTCGACTTATCTTCCTTTAAATCATTTGCCAAATTGTCCATCTCTAGAGACCTTTCCAAACTGAAAGATGGCATTGGAGAAAAGGTTGCAATTTTTATAAATCTTGCAATGAGTTTCCTCACTACCGTATTCCTATGTTTCTTCTTCGGCTGGCAACTGGCTCTGGGCATTATGATTTGCTGTCCGATAATTATTATCGCAACTGTATTTTTGGAGAAAATTCAAAGTTCCCTAACCAAAAAGGAGTTGAAAACGTACAGTATTGCGAGTTCCGTGGCTGAGGAAGTGTTTGGTGGAATCCGAACAGTTTTTGCATTCAGTGGTGAACGTAAGGAATCTGAACGATATAATCAGCTGCTACTTCCAGCTACGAAAGCTGGTCATCGTAAAGGCTTCTATTGTGGAATATGCTCTGGAGTTATGTGGTTTATAATCTATATATGTTTTGCTATTGCCTTCTATTATTCAGCCAAGTTAGCAATTTCCAGTACTGGGACAGATGCACCAGTAGCAGTGGTGATATCTGTGTTGCTGGGTGTTATTTTGGAAGCCCAAAGTGTTGGATTCGCGTTGCCACTTTTTGAATCATTTGGAGCTGCAAAAAGTGCAGCCAAATCTATCTATGCGATCATCGATAGACAGACTACTATTGATGCTTTGAGTGACAAAGGTCTGAAGCTTGGCAACTTTAGTGGTAATATTGACTTCGAAAAAGTTCATTTTAAGTATCCATCACGGCCGAATGTTGCAATCCTCAATGGATTAAGTCTTTCAATTAAAGCTGGTCAAACAGTGGCTTTTGTTGGGCCGTCCGGTTGTGGTAAGACCACATATCTGCAGCTTCTTCAGCGGTTTTACGATCCACAAAGTGGATCAGTTCGATTCGATGAAACAGATATTAAGGAACTGAACGTAAGCTGGTTGAGATCTCAGATAGGGGTTGTTGGACAAGAGCCAGTATTGTTCTCTACCACAATTGAAGAAAACATCCGTTATGGCAACCCATCAGTTAGCCAGAAAGAGATCGAAAGAGCATGTAAAATGGCGTACTGCCATGACTTTATCAGTCAATTACCGGACGGATATAAGACAATGGTTGGTGAAATGGGATCGAAGATGTCTGGCGGTCAGAAACAGAGAATAGCCATCGCCAGGGCATTGGTAAGGAATCCCAAGATATTACTCTTAGATGAAGCTACTTCCGCGCTAGATTCAAGTAATGAAAAACTTGTTCAGAAAGCCCTCAAAGCTGCTCGTCAAGGGCGAACAACTCTCATGGTAGCCCACAGACTATCTACGGTACGCGACGCAGACACTATCATTTTTGTAAAGGATGGAACTGTAATGGAGCAGGGAAACCATCATGATTTGATTGCCAAGAAAGGATTGTACTATGGGCTACTGAAAGCTACCAAACGAGAGGATAAAAATCCAGAGCTTCGACTGCGGAAGACATCAGCTTTACCATGCAAGTCCAATGAGAAGGTAGTAGAGGATGACAACAATGATAAAAACGAGTCCCTAAAAGAATCCGGTAAATCCAGCTTCCTCAAAAAATTTGTTCAGCTAAATGCTCCAGAGTGGAAAAACCTTTTTCTTGGATGTATAGCTGCGGCCGTTCAAGGACTCACTCGGATCTATTGGCTCATCTTTTATGGGGAATTCATTGGGGTAAGTTTTTCTACCTTAATCGTAAAAGGAATGTAACATCTTTTGAGTTCTAGTGCATGTCCGATCCAGATAATATATTTGAAGAAAAATCGAGAATGATCACCATCATGACAGCAGCTATAGGGGTTATCACTGGCTTCACAAATTTCATTTATACTTATGCGCTAAATGTAGCAGGAGCCAATCTTACGTCAAGACTTCGGAAGATGGCTTTCAAGGCGATAGTCTCACAGGATATAGAATATTTCGATGATCAAAAGAATTCCGTTGGAGCTTTGTGTTCTCGTTTGGGTGGTGATTGCTCTAATGTCCAAGGGGTAAGTTGTATAAAACGGGGAAAAATAGCAGCGGTTCACTATTTTCGTTTATCCTAGGTAACTGGGTCTCGTCTGGGAATCATAATTCAGACAATTTCAACACTTATCATGGCCATTATAATGTCATGGACTTTTTCTTGGAATCTGACACTGGTGACGCTTGTTATGATACCATTAATGGTTGGATCCGTTGTGCTAGAATCTTATATCACAGAGAGCAGTTCCGAGGATGAGAGACTGGCTACGGAAAAAGCTTCACAAATTGCAGTTGAAGCTGTGGCTAATATAAGAACAATCAATAGTCTGGGTCAAGAAAAATATGTCTTGGAGAGGTATTCAGAGCAGATTGACTTGGCTGATGAGGCTTCTAGGGAAAAGATACGATACCGAGGGGTTGTCTTTGGATTTGGCGATGCTTGTCAGTGTATTGCTTTGGGGATATCATTGTACTACGGAGGTTTGCTGGTTGCAGACGATGAGATTGAGTTCAAGAATATTATCAAGTGACTAAATTGAATTGAAAATGTTCACATGAATTATTTAAAAATTTCTTTAAGGATCTCTGAAGCTTTGCAATTGGCCACATGGATGTTGGGACAAGCATTCGCATATGCACCAGATATAAGTGAGGCAAATCTATCAATTAGAAGACTTCTGAAGCTTTTCGACAGAGTTCCAACTATTAGAAGTCCTCCGGAGAAGAAAAGCAATGAACCATATGTAAGTTATTGTAACGTTGATAAAAACTAAAGAAATAACTTGACTATCCTTAGCAGATCAACGATCTGGATATAAACTACAAAGACGTTGGATTTTACTATCCTTCTCAAAAACTAAATCCAGTTCTGGAGGATTTCAATCTCAAAATATCGAAAGGTTCTACTGTTGCTCTAGTCGGCTCATCAGGATGTGGAAAATCAACATGTGTTCAACTCCTTCTGCGCTATTACGATCCCACTTCTGGATCAGTGAATTTTAATGGCCTGTCTACAAACGAATATCAGCTGGAGAAACTTCGATCAAATATCGGTCTTGTGTCCCAGGAACCAGTCCTCTTTGACCGGACAATAGCTGAAAATATCGCCTATGGTGATAACTTCCGAGATTCAATACCAATGACCGAAATCATTGAATCAGCAAAGAAGTCCAATATTCATGATTTCATTAGTAACCTACCGCAAGGCTATGGCACATCACTAAGCAGTAAAGGATCACAATTGTCTTGTGGACAAAAGCAACGAATAGCCATTGCAAGAGCTTTGGTTAGAAAACCTAAGATTCTGGTCCTTGATGAAGCGACTTCTGCATTAGATGTACATAGTGAGAAGCTGGTTCAGGAAGCCTTGGACTCAGCGAGCAGTGGTAGAACTTGTCTAATAATAGCACAGCGCTTAGCAACTATCCGGAATGCAGACATAATATGTGTTATTGAAAATGGACGGCTGAAAGAGCAAGGAACGCATGAAGAGCTTCTAAGAAGTAAAGGGGTTTATGCAGAGCTGTTAAGCTTGCAACAATGATAGGGGCGGTTGGAAAATAAAGATTGAAATTTAGAATACCAATGTAGCTTTTTTTTATTCAGAACTTGGCACAGTTATATTGGTTTTGCTCCGTGGTTCAGGTTACTTCATTGTATTCAATATTTTTTTCTTAGGAAAATTGGATAGAAGATGAATGTACCGATGCACATTGGGTTTGAACTTTTGCAAACCATAATGGAGGGGAAAAATCAAGCCGGGTAAAGCAATCCACATTCTTGTAGTGCGGCTAAAAATGAATCTCTATACTAACGGCGAGAAGTATTTCCTGCATCGTCTAAGAAAACCTAAACATTTCGCAGCATTTTTGGCGATGTCATATATGTGTTCATTGCACAGAAGGTGGTTTGTGATACACACATACCTAGAACGCAAAGCTGTTGAGTTTTCTCGATGCAAGTACCACTCATGGATAGTGGTATGGGGGATAGGTTATATGCTTTAACGACAGAAGGCAGCATTGAGTTTTTGAAGCATTAAATTCCACACAATTAATTTTCCCCATTGAACAATGCTGGCCAGATCGGAATTTAATGTACTAATCATACATTGTCGTTGCAGTTTCACATCCGAAGAACAAGGAACTGAATGTGGAAACGAGTATAAGAAGCTGAAGGTACTGTCATCAGCAAAAAAACAATTTAATGGATAAGAAATCTTAGACAAGAGATCATTGATAAAAAATAAGGAAGATTGTCGGAGACAGAACGGAGCCTTGGGGCACACCAGCATTTATTTTGTGACTATCAGACAGGAGCCATCCAAAACAATGCGAATTGACATTCCAAAAAGTAGTTTTTAATCCATCGAATAAGAGGTTAGCCGATTCCAAATGCAATAATCTTGTAAAGATTGTTTCCACTGTTCGGTGAAATACACCATCATATCACAAGTGGACCTTTTGCTACGAAAACCGTATTGCCTGTCATTAAGAAGTTCCCGTGTCAAGATATTTCTTAATCTAATAATTTATCAGCGTTTTCATGACCTTAGAAAGAAGGGGTGTAAGTGCAATTGGTCGGTGGTTAGAGGGAGATGAAGATACGCCTTTAGGTATGGGCTGGACATATGCAGTTTTCCATCCTCTGGATAGAAGCCTGTAGAATACGACAAATGAAAAAGCTTATACAGTGGTTTTGCCAGCGTGGAAGTACACCTCTTCAGAACTATAGGGGAAATACTATCCGGGCCAGCGGATTTGTGAATATCGAGATCCTTAAGAACTCTTGCAGCTGTATGAGCGCGAAAAAAGATTTGTCCCATAAAACCATTTACGTTATCAATGGACAATCGTCGGAACCGAAGACGAAGTAGAGTTATGTATGTTTTTTTACGAAGGACCAAAAATGTTTACTTCCTTTAGGACATGTTAATATTGTTTGCCTTACATTTCGTTCGTGTAAAAATTTTGTTCTTTGAATAAGAGCATTGCAGGTCTTTCTGGCTTGTTTAAACTTCTTCCGATTTTCCTTAGAAAGGTTGGCTTTAAAATATCGGAAACTTACATCGCTCAACCTCTTTACAATTTGAGTCAAACCAAGAATTTACTTTTGGTTTGATACTTTTTAGCCTATTTAGAATACATTGTCTTATACCAAGAAGAATAATAATATATGTAATCTTATCGGCACTACAATATATGTCACTACCGAGGAAGCATAGTGACTAAATAAAGTTATTAAAAAAAAATTGTTTAAACCTTCCCAATTGGGTTTCTCGTAATGCCATACGGTTCTTTTTGGGATGTTTATTCAACCTTTAAGATGGAGCACGAGAAATTTGCCGATATGATACAGTGGTCCGACGTTCTTAGAGGCGATAGTACATTGATGGTATACTAATCAGGATGAGATGTAAGAAACAAGTTCTGCTAAGATCTCGGTATACCTTCCTTCGGGTGTGGTCTGGCCAGAATAGCAAAGCCACATAGAATTATAAACATTGAAATCACCCGTAATAACGATTTCAGTGTGAGGGTATTAAGAAACAATTCTTGGGATGGATCCAGACAGCGTCAGAGGTCGAATTACTGTCCTTCGGACTTCTATATATAAAACATTTGTGTATGGTGTGCTTGTGGAGGTTGAATTTAAACCACATGAAATTGAAGTCTGTATTTAAACATTGACCATATTGTGGAAGAAGCTGATAAGCAACATCATTGCTGACGTAACCATGGTAGGGAAAGAATAATGGTACTAAGCTGTACCTATGTAGGATGAATTTCAAAGGATCAGAATTTTCTCATATTTGCGTTTTACTCAGTGGAAAAACAGCTGGCCTGTTTTTCGCAGTTAAAACGTATGTTGCACAAAAATTCTTTCTTAGCCCCCGGATGTTGCTGTAATCCACACAAAAACTACCCTCCATTGAGAAAAACAATCAAAAAACCAAATCATACGAACATTCTAAATTCAATATTGAAACAAACCCCTTATGAGCTTTTCAACCACACATTTCCATCAGTGACTAGGCCTTCATGGAAATGTGTATTGTATTCCAGGTGCCTCAATAACTTATTTCTGTTTTTAAATAAAAATAAAAAAATTATTCATCATTAACACGCTTATGTAATTTTCTGGTCAGGAATCTCGACCAGTAGTTCCAAAATGGTATGTTCCATTTTCATGCTTCGAATTACTTCCAAAGATTGAATTCTATTTTAAACTTCTTAAAATCTTGAAGAATTGAACATGAGCCTCGAAAAAGTATCTTTTATGGAATCAAATACTAATTAGCTACATACATATATGGAGCGTGTTCTTCTTTACTCTTATTTATTCTTTGATCTTGTTTGAGATAAGATATGTAATATCTCTTACCTCATCTTCGTAAGGATTTTTAATCGAGTTTTTTTTTGTTGTTGTTGAGTGATTAAAAAAAAGAAATCTGATTGCATTTTGATCTGAAAACGGATTGACGCTGGATGACGCCGATGACGTCGGAGATAAGTGTTCCAAAAAGAATCGAAGATATTTATTACTGCTTCCATTATACGATGTATACACGTGTATCGTTACATCTGTTTTCGGATTTTAATCGATATTATTTAATGTTCACATTTTTTTATTGTAAGATCTTATCACTTATGGTTGTTTTAAATAAATAAATAAATTTATTGGCTAAGGCCTAGTGACTTATGCCATAGAGTAAAAATATTGCTATATTATATATCAATATTTCAGAGCTAAGAAAACAAAACCAGTGTTGGTAAGACAAAAGCCGTCATCTGAAAATAGATTGCTCATGTAAACAAATTTTTCATTTGGAATTGAAATAAGTTACATTTCTTTCCACGTTCATATGACACCAACCTGTGCTTTGCCTATTCTCAAAGGAGCTTATGTACTCCACCAGTTTGTGGTTTTGTTTTAATTGAATTGGAGACATTTGGAATTAAATTTTAATTTTTTCTGCATTATTTCAGTGTGTCAAGACACCTTAAAACAAAATACAATTTACTTACAGTTGTTGTCAACAAGAACAAAATGAAATGTCAAAATAAACAAAACTTTTTTTTGTTTTTGTTTTACACGGACAATGAATGATATACAAAAGTGAACACAAAACACATTGAATGATATACATAAGCGACAACAAAAATTGAGGGTTATGGAAGAAAGAACGTACGAAAGATTTCCCTCTTCATAATATATTTACTCTATATGACTTATACTCTCAACCATTGCTGTTTTACCTTAAAATAAAATCAATTAATTTATTTTGTTTACATTTACAAATAAATGTTTTGTCTAGGATGATTGTAGGTAGTCCGAATTTCGTTTCGGATTCTTTAGCTCCTTATTCCATCATACGCGTTGTCATTTTCATTTCATCAGCGGTCAACTTAGGTCCAATGCACATGGAGCAACTGGATAACAACTAAACCGATTGGCAACTCGGGTTACACGCCAGTTACGGAGTAAGCGGTGATTTGACTCCACACACGAGAAAACTCATCACCAATCGAAATCTCTAGTCCGTTCAGTGTCGTCATGGATACCGGGCGTGAATGTATTCGGAGGACTCGAGCTATGATGTTGTACTATTATTTCTGGAAGAGGACAAGAATGAGGGGTTTGTGTTCCCGCAAACCTTGAAAACAAAATTTATGGGAAACTTACGTCAAATGATGCACGTGTTGGTGTAGGTGCAGAGGCAGGCTCTGCTTCCGCAGCCCCTAACCATACACAACAACTCTCGAGCAGGTGATCTCAGAGGCTATCAAGCCAACTACTTTCTAACCCCACAAGCTTATCTGCACTAGCAGTGGAAATATATGACACAGTAGATTGGAACTATTCACATCCACATTCAAGACAAAATAAAAAAACATACCCGCCAATTTTACGACATTTTCTATTTCTATCCACGCCTTCTCTTCTTAATTTTTCTTTAAATATCGGACAAGACTATAAAATAGATGTTTTTCCACCTCCCGGAACGGGTTGGTCTGTTGTACACTCATCTTCGACAAACTAGAAACTGAAATCACTAGGCAACCCGACATGAAAATCAACAGACGACTGGTTACAGACTTTGTTTGTGCAATTGCCAACGAGTTTTCAACAGTAGCGTCGTCCCATTTGATTACACAGGTTATGACTCAAAGCAAACTAGTTGCCAACTCGCATCGATAATTAGCAACACGGAGCAACTCGAAAAACTGATTACCGATGCGAGTTGGCAAATAGTTTGCTTTGAGTACTTGCTCTTATGTGGTCACAGCGTCAAATAAAATTTGAAAAACTATTAAGGGAACTTCAAAGTTTTTATTTGTTTTTTGTGATTGTTTGAAAAAAGTACATAAAATTGTATTGACGGAAAAAAATTTAAACGTAATTTTATTTCTTTAAGAAATGTGAAAAAATGTATTTTTTCAAAATTGTACGAACGATTTTTAAATAAAACGTTTTTAAAACAAAAAATAAAAAAAATAATTCAAGCACAAAAATAACCTACATTTAAAAATAAAATTAAAAAAAATCACCTACCCGTTTCATAGTATCGATTTTTCAAAAAAAAAAAGAAAAAAATTACATAATTATTAAAAATAAAAAATTAGTTTTCAAAAATATTTTAATTTGAAATTACTAAGGATATTTATGGCCTCCTGAATAACAATTTTGATTGTTATCGGAGAAAAAATCCAGTCCTATGGGAGGTACCGTTATTATCCCACCGTATTAATTTTTTGTCACCAAAATATAATGCTTACCTGCAATAGTAAACTAATTTTTTCAAAAAAATTCTTGGAGCCGTTTTTGAGAAAAATAAGCTTTAACATAAGGGTTATAAGACAGGTACCGTTAAATTCAAGAATACAAACTTAAGCACAAAAAAGCGTACATTTAAAAACAAAATTTAAAATAAATTCAACTACCCGTTTTCAAAATATTGATTTTTCAAAAAAAAAACAAAAAAAATTATTAAAAATAAAAAAAAGTTTCCGAAAAAATTAATGCAAAATTACTTAGGCTACCTATATCTTCTTGAATATCAATTTTGATTGTAATCGGATCACCAGTTTTCGAGAAAGTCTAAGAAAAAAAAACCGGTCCTATAGGAGGTACGGTTTTAGCCCACCACATAATTTGTTTTTCACAAAAATATAATGTACACCTACAGTAGTACACTGATTTTTTTTATAAAAATTCTTGGAGCCGTTTTCGAGAAAAATAAGCTTTTACATAACGGTTATATGACAGGTACCGTTAATTTTTGAGCTAAAAAAAATGAAAAAACTCCCCTGAGAATGTCGAAATAACCTTAAGGCAGACAGACAGGCGGACAGAATTTGGGCAGTAACTTAAAAATGTTTCTCTATCATGGTAATGTTATGTTTGATTGTTAGCTCAATTTTTTTTTGCACGAATGCATAACTTGTATTATAGTACCTATAATCGCAAGTAAAAATCGAGAATGTCGTAAATTTGACGGGTATGTTTTTTTATTTTGACTTGAATGTGGATGTGAACCCAAAACTTTCTTAATATTCTTGTCCTATTCATGAGATAATAGTACAACACGATGGTTTCATCATCGCTCGAATTTTCCGAAGACATTTCACTCCCGGTATCCATGACGACACTGAACGAACTAGAGATTTCGATTGGTGATAACCTTTCTCGTGTGCGGAGTTAGGTCGCCGCTGAGTCCGTAACTGGTCTGTAACCCGAATTACCAACCGGTCTGGCAGCATCATTAGTTCTTACTTTTTCAAAATTTTTAACGCTCACCGTTAATAACAAGCGCTACAGAACGATGATAAATTGATAACCAATATCTTGTGACCCAAATAGAATTATGTGGAACTAAGTGAATGTGGTTCCGTCAGGACGGATTGACATTCTGCACGAACGGTTTGAGGTTGAGGTAACCTATTGCAGAGGTGATGTTAACTGACTACCAAGACAAGGAACCTGCTAGACTTTTTCTTGTGCGGGGTTTCTTGAACTCGCAGGTCTCTGCGAATAAACCACAATCGACAAATGCCCTTAAAGTGAACATAACACAAACCATCACTCAAATTCAGCTGGATCTATTCGAAAAAGTCATTGAAAATTGCATCCGTTCCATCATAAGAAGCCGCTGCGGGCATATTGAATAATTTCATGTTAATTGCATACACAATGGCAACCATGAACGTTGCTGGGCGCTATATTTTTAGACTACAAAGACGTTTCTAGATGCGCTATTCAAGTTTTGAGTACGTAATTCAATAACTTGTTCTAATTCCAAACCTTTAGCTTTGCTCTATGACGTTGTGCTCTGACAGTCGGCGAACATTTTCCATCCATATAACGTAAACCTATATTTATTAAATCTTTTGTTGTTGCCCTTCTAAGCCAAGACAAAACCCCTTAATAAAAATTAATAAAAAACTTGTAATAATTATTAATTTAAGTAAATTTTCTTAACGTTGGCTTCCAAAATTTAATTCACCGCACTTGAACTCCAATCATCCATAAACTGTTCTCATTCAATAATTCATGTCATGCACCAGCAAAGGAATCCCCGACCCCATCATCGTCACCAATGACTGTATCTTTCATTCTGAGATCTGAGCAAAGACATTTAAGAAGTATTTAAGCCGTTAAGGCCTTGCCCACCTGAAATACACACTTCTCCAGATACTTACTTTACTTATAAGTTAAGTGCAGTTCATTGTAGCACAGCGCGGGTTTCCCACAAAACCATGACTCAAAGAGAAGAGTCGAACACGTGCTGCATAATGTTTCTTAATGCCAAGTTATGTTGTTGGGTAGACTTTGGCCACCTAGTGTTTGGAATGTTCTCCAACACAAATTTCTATTCAGCTATTCGTATTCCAAGTGTTTAGTTTATTATTAACTTACACCGGTCAAACGCTTTTGAGCTTTCAAGAAAGCTTTCAAAATGTTTGTGTTTCTTTGAATATTTATTTTACTCAGAATGATATTAATAAATCAATCAATAAAAAAAACTGTATCTTTAGCAATAAATTTGAATTATTACATGTTATTGGTTTTTTGAAATACTTTTGCGTAGTTACCAACTAATTAGATGAATTTACAACACTGGCTCGTGTAAATATCGTTATCCATGATCAAAACTTCCAGCTGCTATAATCTTTAAAATGGCCTGAAAGGGAGCTAGCCGAAGTGGACCCGGAAGCAATCAAATAAGTTAGATACTTTAATTAAAAACACCACAAATTGCATTATTGTGGCTCAGATACATTAACAAGACCACAGATGTTTTATATTTCTGCGAAATAGTGTGTATCTGGTAGATTCCCATAATTTAATTGAGAATTTGATTTGCAAAGATAATTGTATCTTTTGGAAAACAATCCGAAGTAAACCACCTACAAGCTCTCACCGTCAGATCGAATGATTATTAAAATTTTTATTAATTCAAGTCAGATAAAAAAATTACAAAATAAATTGAGCGTGACAATTTGGTCTAGAAAAGATGACTTTTCAAACTATCTGAGTTTCTTATAGATCTGCGGATTGAATTTATTGGTAGAACAAAGACGTCACCTTTAGTTTGTAGACAAAGAACGAGGATCAATTTCCTTGTGAAACAGTTTTATTGTTTTTACAATGTTTTAGTTTGTTTGTATTTTTTAGCATTTAAAAAAACTCGTTGGACCAAGAGATAGAGATGACGCATAAGAACGCATGCATAGTGCATAAGGCTGCAATAAAAGCTTTTGTTCATCCATTTATAGCAAAACTGGATTAATAAAACAATATTACTAAAATAAGTGTGACCATAGTAGTTATATAAATTTATGAAGAACATAATCAAAAAGACTTTAAAGATGTGCATTATACAGTCAAAAGAATTTATCTTTATTAATATTATTAAAAACGGTCTGCAACAGGGAGCAGTGAACTGGCCGATTCACTTTAGTATTTACACCAGCGATCTCATTGGGAGTCTACCTCATGCAATTGCGTATGCCGACGATATAATTGCGTACAGAACAGATCCAAAAATTGAAGTCATCAGAATTCTCTTACAACGTGATTTCGATAAAATTCAACAATATTGTAGTGATGGAAGCTGAAAATTAACTTTCATAATGTGAAACTATCCTGTTCAGAACCCCTGTGTCTAGGGCTCTTAGGGAACTGGCGCAAGCTAGTGATCGCTGGGCCACACGGACATCCACTGCCGAGTAAAAGGGGTGGGTTAAATTACTTTTTCTTTTTTTTTATAACAAGGACGCGCAAAAGGGATTTGTGTATTGCCCTTATAGTGTTAAAACGCACTGCGCGAGCATAACCTTGGTTTCTGGCTGGACCACTCTCTATATTTCAATCGACATGTAGAGGCTGCACTTGCCATGGCTAAGGGAGCATTTTCCCTGACAAGACGGTTGTTTTATAGCAGCTGCCTTGATAGCAGGGTGAAAGTGATTTGCTACATGGCCCTCATCAGGCCCATGATTGCCTACGGATGCCCTGTGTGGTTCAATGTTGCACCATCTCTTATGGAAAAGATTCGGGTGTTTGAGAGACAGTGTCTTCACACTTGTCTCGGTCTTTACAGAACACCAGAGTCGGAATACAAAGTACAAACACTATTAGTCCAACTAGGTTCTATACAACGGGGCCAATACAAACAAGATAGATAATTTTTTAACACATTGCAAGGGCGATGACCTCAACTAATGAACAAATCTTCGGGGCATACTACCCTCAAGATGAATATTTTGAAAGCACACGTTCGAGTGGTGCCGCAGAACAGTCGATAGGCGGCTCCTCTACGACCGAGACATAGTCGCTGGGAGCGAAGCAGAGCGCCTCCGTTTCAGTAGGGCCGTGCCCGACCGGGATCGGAAGGAAGCCCTAGATCAGGTCCACCAATTTTGGTGGCTTAGCTAAAACCCGACCATTTTCAGTCGACATAGACGAAATATCGCCTATGGCCGACTACATATATCTATAGCATCTAAGTTAGGTAGGGCAAAAAAAAAAGCTTGCTGTGGCTGTTCTAGATTTAAGTATTTAAGGTTTATTTTAAGTTATTTTAAGTTTATCTTTAGTTTATTTTAAGTTAGTTTTTAAGTAGTTTAAGATAGGTTAAGAAAGCGATAAAGATTACCTAGTTTTTTATTTTTCTGGGTAAAAAATAAAACCCGTAATAGATAAGATAATTTTAAGTTATTTTTAGGCCGAAAGGCAATTAAATTAAGTTATAGATTAATTGAGAGCGCCCGCATAGGGCCAGTAAGTTAATTAAGATGATAGTTTTAGCTAGTTTTAAGATTTTTGTCTAGCATTTAAGTAGATATAAGTAAAAGTAAAATAAAAATCATTTAAAAGTAAAAAAGTAAAAAATTTATATTTTGAAAGTACACGTTCGAGTGGTTTTATCCCACCCAAGGCTTTCCTATATCTTGATAGTCGAGGGCTCATTCAGGACAGATCGGCGATTCCATTGATCTAACGTCAGCCGCAGAACAGTCGATAGGCGGCTCCTTTACCACCGAGACATAGTCGTTGGGAGCGAAGCAGAGTGCCTCCGGTTCAGTAGGGCCGTGCCCGACTGGAATCGGAAGGAAGTTTTTGTGGCTTAATGAAAGTAGTTAATTTCAGTCGACATAATATCATCTATGGTCGGCTTACTTATATCTAGGGTATCTTTAAGTTAGGTAGAGCACTTGCGGCGGCAAAAAAAATTAAAAAAGCTTGCTGTGGCTGTCCTAGATTTAAATATTTTAGGTTTATTTTAAGTTATTTTAAGTTTATTCTAAGTTAGTTTTAAGTAAGAAGTATTAAATAGGTTAATTTAAAACAGATACCGATTAACCCAGTTTTTTTAATTTTCTGGGTAAAAAATAAAACCCACTAAAGTTAAGATTAATAATTAAGATTAATTTAAGATATTTTTTACGCCGAAAGGCAATTAATATTGAGTTAGAGATTAATTTAGAGCGCCCGCATAGGGCCAGTAAGTTAAATAAGTTGATAATTTTATCTAGTTTTAAGATTTTTGTAGATATAAATAAAATATTTATGTTGGTAATAAATCCATTAGTTATTGATAGATAATTAATAAAACACTATTTGGTGGACAAGAATTGAAGAAAATAAAATCTATACTATTTTTGCGTTGTTTTCATATTAAATTTGTTATGTTTATTTTATTTACATTAAATATACATAGAAGTTTATTTTCACCACAACAAAATAATATCTTATGTACATAATACCTGTAAAAGAAATAAAAAAAAATGAAAAATCTATTTTTGGCTTGGACACAAATCTAGCACATTTACAAGTTTTTGATAAAACGCTTGTTCTATGCAACTTACCATTAGCAAAAATACAAATTATTTCAACACTTTTTATGAAATCCTTTATTCTTTATGACAGCATAGATTCTTTTCATTCTATTTCAAGCCACAAATCAGATAATGTTTTTTTTTTTCGTCTAATGTGATGTTCAACATCGTTCCACAGGTTCTCGGTTGGATTAAGATCGGGTGATTGCGCTGGCCACTTCAAAATATTTTCTTCGGCAAATGGTATCATATCGTCCACAAGAATACCTTTATACAAATGTTTGGTCATTTTGGTATCAATTTTAACTGTGAGACCAACGCCGTGAAAAGAAAAAGCTGCCCAGACCATTAAATTCCCACCACCGTATTTGACAGTTTTAATGGTGTACTTCGGAACCTTGTTACATGTTTTTCGAATGCCATACATATTTTTTTAGCCGGTAAATAACTTTGTGTGTGGTCTTTCGCGTGCCGCGAGCTTGCTTGGCATTTTTAGTGACTCCAAAGTTTTCAAAATGTCGTATATATGTACCAACTTACTGGAGCATTCTAACAGCTTAGAAATTTTAGATATTGTCTGACCTTTATTCTTTAACTGCAAAATGAGACTTATTTTGTCATATTGGCCTTTCGCCATGACTATTTAAGATTTTTTTTTATTTACATATTTTACATTGTATAATATTTTGTTACCCCAAAATATGTTCTTTTCTTTTTAAAATTACAACAAAATTTACAAAATAACACAGAGAACAAAACATGTGCTTACTTATTTTCCAGCAAAAATTTCAATCATATGACGTTTTTCTCGAAAGGAAAACGAATTAAATATGAAAAGCAACGGTATTTTTTCGCAGGTACCGTTGTCAATGACTACATGCATATTTACTGTTGCTTGAAAAAAAAAATAGACAAAGTATTTTGAAAATTGTGTCCCGTGGCTAAGTGTTTAGTGTGTCGGACTGCCAAGCGAATAATTTTGGATTCGAATCCAGCTCATAGCCACCTTTTCTTCCTGGGTACTGCCTCTTGCGAGGAACTAAACAAATTTCCAAGAGTAAAATTTGTCTCGAAAAAGTGTATCTCATCTAGCCGTAAACTGTAAGTACCTTCCATTCTTGCAGATTAACAACAAACACACAGGAATGGTTTAGATCATAAGTCACTAGGCCTTGGCTCCTTAAGGAGCTGTCGCGTCAATAAATTTATTTTATTTATTTACTATTATTGTACTAAGTTCGTGTCCACTACTGTACATGGAAGAACACACAGGCAATGTAATTTATGCTCATTTTATTCATTTCAAAAGCTTTAGATACCCCGTTTTCAAAAACAATAAATAACAAACAAAAACTCCAAATTTCATCTCCAATTGAATCAAATATTGAGACATTTGTTTTTAAATGTCAAATTTAAATACCCAATCATCCGAAATCCCATAAAAAAATTGTCTTCTGATATTATTTGCAGTTCAACATTCCTTCTATTCCCTGGGACTTCAGTAAAAAAATGTTTAATATATTGAATAAGTTAAAATTTTCAAACATAAGTCATTTTATTATTCCCCATTCAGTTATAAGAACACACCCTTTCGCCTTTCCGTTTTGTGGAAAACACATTCAGAGCACCTGGCAAGTGTGTGTTGGGAAATATATTTGTAAATTACAGTGTCCGGACGCCATTGCAGGATTATTTATTTTTAGTTATATTCGCGAGAATATCCTTATCGGATGTGTGACAAATGTGTATAGTGAAAAGAAATAAATTGGTATACCGCAGCTGGGAATTTATTGATGTAAGAAGTTGAAATTGTTAGTGAAAAAAATTTAAAATGCCATTTTTTTATTGACGTTATGTTTTTTCCATGTCTTTTTCATATTCTTGAAGTTCTGTTGCTGGTTAATTGGTAATAGCCTGTAGTTATATGAAAGTCTTCCAGTTTAATATTAATCAATCGTATAGTTTGAATAGATTAAACGATTTCAGACACTCATACATACTGGAATTAATATGCTTTTTAATTTTTAATTTCTTTTGTTGAGATAATAATATAGACGAACAAAAAGTATATTAGTTTTCCAATAATGATTAAGGAACTTATATTATATTATAATCTTCGATAATTGGAATAGCGTTTGGTATAAACACCTTTAAAATATGATCTTCTTCTCGTTGTTTGATTCGAACTACGTAAAAAGGTCATCAGATTAAGAGATGTGAGTACTCGTTTTTATAAAAGACAAAACCACAGAGAAATATCGTAAAAAGTTTGAAGAAGCTAAACAGTTAATTGAGTTTAAAGCGCTTGATTCTGGTGTATTTTCTGAAACTTTTGAAGCACCCTGTAGCCTTATTACATAAAGTTCAAACTTCAAAATTTGGGTTTAATAGATTTTAAGGACTCAGATGAGCTTTTTGGTTTTATTTAGCAGTTCTTAAGACATTAGGACTCGGTTTGAGAAAAAAATGAGGAAGAGCTATGAAATAGATACTGATACAAAAGATGGCTCCAAATATCCACAGAAGTCACAAACCTAATTTAACTGCTCTTAATTTTTCATCAACCAATCTTTGGCGGATTTTTATCTTCTTGTTGACCAAACGGATTTTTTTTATTCAACCATTTGTTTATAGCGAAAAGATTTGACGGAAAGTTGCAATATTTACTGACATTTTTGAAATATAATGGAATCAATTGGAATTAGAATTTAATTTGGAAATATGTTACATTTAAATTGAAAAATACCCGTCGATTATTGTTTAATTTCAGTAATGAGTTATCCCCTCCCTAAATGAAAGATATCACATCCTCCCCCGATTGTTGGTAACTACTACGAATCTCCTACGAGGGGGCCTATTGCATATTAACAGCAGCTACTACCGAGTAAATTCACGTAGTTAGCTGGGCTATCTTTTTAACCCGTGGTACCCGAATCTAAGCCAGATTTAGCCTCACTCGTTTTTGAATGCGAGAAGTAAACTTGTAGATTTACCCTCATAAAATCAATGGCCAGCCAGTTTAAATAAGAACAGTTAGGCAGAACTGTGATACTGGAATGGAAACACCTCATCACTGTCCCGCACAGACAGCATGACCCAATGGCCGTACACCATTTACATAGAAACTGCATGTATCAGGCTGACTTTTCTTGATGTATTGAAGCCTAATACTTTAGATGCAAACAAACCATAGGCCTATTTTAATTCCTAATATGTAGGGAGGGTGTTTTAGAAGTTTCTTACGCCACCAATGGCCTATTATAATCCCGGACCAGTCCCGTATCCATGATTTTGGTTCGGGAGGGGCTTGTTCAATTTCGAAGAAATAATTCTGTATATAAAAAAATAGAAAACTACATGAATGATTTATTTTTGTTTTGTATTTGTCATGCGCCAAGAAAACCTCTTATTCGGACATACATATATTAAAAAGTTGGGAGAAACAGTTTCGTATATCAAGAATATACGAGTCCATATTTTTTTTTATAATACATTAAATATGTGTCTGTAAGGCACAATGCCTTTAAGAATGCAACTGGATGTTGCACAACACTAGTTAGAAGAATTAGCGAAATAGGAAAGGTTTTTTTTGGCGCAGTAGATCGGGAATTGGGTGACCATTTTCTTACTTAAAACCCACGAACGGCTCTAGCTTGCACTAAGAGTTAAATAAATTGCTTCGTAAACTGTGAGTCGAACTTAGGATCTCTCGCTTAGCAAGCAATCATCTAATCTACTGCCCACTGCCGCCCGTAGTGTTAAAGAAGTAAAAATCTGTCTGTCCATGACGATCCGAGCCTATACGAAACTCATATGAAATACGAAATTTAACTATTCATAAATGAATTCCTTGTCTGTCTTTATTAAATATAGTACCTGAATAGTCTGCTTTTGATCAAAAAAGAGTTTTGCAACCAGATTGCAAAGAGTTATTTTTAAACACAATTTGAACTTGTTTACTATTATTTATACTTACCTATTTATTAGTTCCTCACGTCTTTAATAAGTGTTTATATTATTTGTAAACATAAATGAAATGTATTCAAAGATATAATTAATAACCTAAACTTTATTCAAATATTTTCTTTTATATTATTTCGGGAAGGGCTTGAGCCCCAGATTGTAGTCGGATGGGAAATCCTTCGAAAACCAACTGGAACTGCGTGCTGTTGACATTCTCCGTTCTCCGTTCTTTTTCTTTTTTTCTGATCAATCCTGTGTCAATGTCGTCTTGTGTTGTCTGAGCCTAAAGTCTCAGTAGCCATTGCTAATAAGTGTCTCTACTTCGCTTTTAGAAAATAATTCAGATTTTTCCCATAAGTACCTTGCGTTTTTTTTAAAGATTTTATTTATTTCAGGAAACATACTCGAATTAATGGCTCGAATTCTGTTATCCCAGTATGAATTAATAGACAATCGAAAGTTTTGTGAGTTTAGTAAGTTAACATTTTTTTATCGACGACGTCAGTGTGATCATGCAAAAGTTGAAACAAGTTTGCTCTACGCTGGGTCTTGATTCCTCAATATTTTTTCCCGCCTAATGCATCATCAAAAAATTTACTTATTTTTGTAGCCACACCACATTATAAACATTCACATTTATAACAATACTGTAACGATTGGAAGCTGAAAATTAACTTCCAGAAATGTGAAACTATCCTGTTTAGAACCCCATTGTCTAGGGCTTATAGGGATACGAGAAAGAACTGGTGCAAGCTAGTGATCGCTGGGCCACATGGACATCCACTGGCGAGTAAGGATGTGCTAAAGTATCTTGGTATCTGGTTGGATCAGTATCTATATTTCAATCGACATGTAGAGGCTGCTCTGGGCAGGGAGCGTTTGACCTGACCTGACGGTTGTTTTATAGCAGGCGCCTTGATACCAGGGTGAAAGTGATTTGCTACATGGCTTTCATCAGGCCGATGATTGCCTACAGATACCCTGTGTGGTTAAACGTTTCACCATCTCTTATGGATAAGATTCGGGTGTTTGAGAGACAGTGTCTTCGAACTTGTCTCAGTCCTTACAGAACACCAGAGTCGGAGAACAAAGACTATTAGTCCAACGAGGACTATACAACGGGGCCAATACAAACAGAATAGATAACTTTTTAATTAAGCTCATTCACGGACACATTGCAAGGGCAAATGGGTTTTACTACCCCAAGATGAATATTTTGAAAGTACACGTTCAAGTGGTTTTATCCCGCCCGAGGCTTATCTATACCTTGATAGTCGAGGGCTGATTCAGGATAGATCGGCGATTCCATTGATCTATAGAATCAGTCGGCTGCAGAACTGTCGGTAGGTGGCTCCGTTACGAACGAGACATAGTCGCTGGGAGCGAAGCAGAGCACATTCGGTTCAGTAGGGCCGTTCCCGACCGGGATCGGAAGGAAGCTATTGATCAGGTCCAACACTTTTGGTGGCTTAATGAAAGTAGTGAATTTCAGTCGACATAAAATGGCCTCTGGTCGACTTACTTATATCTAGGGTATCCCTAAGTTAGGTAGAGCAGTTGCGGCAGCAGCAAAAAAATTAAAAAAAGTTTGTTGTGGCTGTTTTAGATTTAAGTATTTTAGGTTTATTTTAAGTTTTTTTTTTTAAAGTTTATTAGTTATTTGGTTTTAAATAGTATTAAATAGGTTAATTTCAAACAGATACCGATTAACCCAGATTTTTTATTTCCTGGGTAAAAAATAAAAGCCACTAAAGTTAAGATTAATAATTAAGATAAATTTATGTAATATATTTTCTAGGCCGAAAAGCAATTAATATTAGGCCGCATAGGCCCAGTAAGTTAATTAAGTTGATAGTTTTGGCTAGTTTTAATATTTTTGTATAGTATTTAAGTAGTTATAAGATAAAAATAAAATAAAAAATCAAAAAAAAACATTCACATTTATAATATTAGTTTATCAAAATTATAAAAATATTTCTATAACTTCCTAATAAACCAACACTGGTCACCCTACCCGTTGTATTCTATTTCTACTTTTTAACTGCCAATGCAAACCCATTTCCAATTCATTCAACATTATGTTGTTTGTTCGTTCTCTCTTCAGCGGATTTTGCGACAATGCTATGCGAATAAATTTATGAAAAAGTAAAATGAGAAAGCTGTTTTTCTTTGCGATTGGCTGGCCAAACATTCCCAATGAATTGTGCTGCCCGCCGATGAATTTTTTTTATAGCAAAGTTCATTTTGAGGATTTAAATTCACCTTAACGGACGATAGTGTCTTTAAACTGATCGCGACCGTTGCCGTAAGAGGTGTATAGTGTGTAGTCGTAGTGTGTGACTTCCTTCGCCATTCGAAATGGTGTGTGTTTTTATTTGTGGATCAAAAGAGACTAAATAATATTAAAAACAAGTGCAAATCTAAGTTTAATTAAATTTTGAATTTAATTAGTTAAAAAATAAAATTGTTGCAATTGGTACAGTGATACTCGTATTTTGAATATTTAATTGAATATTTTTTTTAAATTTTTATTTGATATAAGAACACTTCAGTGTAAAATTAATTATTGACAACTTAAATCATATTTTTTTTTGTAAACAAAGGTAAGTGAAACGATATTTTTTTTTTTTACTTTACACGCAAAGGTAGTCAATGTGATGAAATCACACAGAAAGCAGGTCCTTTGGTCGAATAAGTTATTTTTAGTATACAATTTCGCAATTAACGATTAACAACGATGGGTAGATTTATTCGTGTGTATCTTAGTATCTTATATACTTAGATATTTAGTAGGATTTTCTTAAGAAGATTGATAATATTGTTAATTAAAAAATGAATAAATTAAAAAAAAATAATTAATAAACAGACTTCTGATAAGGAGTTGTTCAATTATTAATTATTTTAATACCTTCGCGTTATCTGGCAATAAATTCAGGCGTATTAATGAAGCGATGATTATCGAATTGGAATGTCAAATGGACTGTGGTGACTTACTGGGGAACAAGTTTCTAAATTGAATGTTTGGAGTCATTTATCTAATGAGAGGATTGTAACATTTTGGAGAAGAAGAAAAATAGATTTCCTAACTAGACCCTGGATCGTACTAGTTGTTATTCGAGTCAGTTTAGAAGTTCTAATAAATAGTCGAAATATATCATAGAACTTATTGTATTCTTTATGTATTATGTCTAACAATTAATTAATTTCTTCTCCCATTCTTTGACATATTCAAGTAATAATGTGTGCCTATTCATTAACAGCTATTAACTCTGAATATGTTAATTTCTTGTTTTCAATAAAAAAGCTTTCTCACTCACGCTTTTCAATTGAAATTTAATTGCTTACTATTTGTATATTTGTAACAATTTTACACAGTAGGCATCTGAAAGATAAATTATTCCACCCGAGATACAAATAATTTTCAAATATCTTTGAAATAATTCATGATTAAAAATTACAATGCATGTACATTTGATGTATATTTAAAATAAACAGTTATTCTTCAATATTTACTGCTCTTGGCAATATTTTAAGTTTTTTTTCTCAATTCAGGCTTAAGGTACATTCCTATACTGCAAAAGTACTCTATAAATCTAGTTTTAAATTTATTCAAAGCAGACTTGGATTTTTGTTTGTATGAATGAATAATTTTAAATATTTGCAAATTCTGTTTTTTTTTATTGAAAAAAACAAGTTTATACTACGAATAGGTTAAAAATAACATTTACTTTCAAAATTTGTTGGGGGAGATACAGACATAGGTATAGATACTTAATTGTGGGGATATTCATCCTGACGTAGATAGACAAAATTATGACACAATATTCTATTTTTGAAGATTCACAGCAAACAATATAAAATTGAATACAGAAACTAAATTCGACAATAGCAATTTTTATTGTTTTTGAATTCGATAGATAAATTTGAAAAAAAAAAGATATTTATTTATCTTTCAGATACAAACACATTTTTCATTCATGTGACGGGTTATAGCACTTTGGTATATTTTCGAAACAGAAATTGTTGTTTTTAGTTTATGTAGCGAATGATTTTGCTGGCGGCAAGTGCCTTTACTGTCTTGAAAATGGAATACTAATCCAGATCATACTTATATATTGTACATTTTTTTTAACTCTGGTTTGGTCGTTACCTTCATAAGAGTGCAGGTGTCAGTTTTTTTTTCCAACCATTGTTATTATGTGTACCTCTGTATCATACTTTATTCCTACAGGTAAAAATCTCTGGATTTCCAATCATGTTTTTTGATTCTTTGTTCCTATTATGTTACTATGCCCTTATTAAAAACATATAGAGTAACAGCTGCATTATTCACAATTTTCGTGTATCTTTTCGGGATTCTGAGAAATTCCTATTGTTTATGTCAACGTTTGTGATGGATTTCTGCTTTTTAATTCTAGATACAAACAAAAAAAATTGCTAAAATATAACAGTAATTTAAATCGACACTAAAATTTGAAGACTGCCTCACTATTTAGAACCCGTACCTGTCACTTCACTTTTAATATTTGACCGAAACTGAATTCCTTGTTGATTTTCTTCTTTAATTTGCACTTATTTAGTGTGATTATAAAATTTAGAATAATTTTTTTGGTGAGTTTTAAAAATATTGATTTTTCAAAAAAAAATTCAAAAATTAATTGTAATTAATCAGAAACAAGAATTATTCAAAATGTTGATATGCAGAATTAAAATTGGCTACCTAGATCTTCTCAAATATAAAAAATTGAAAGAAATCCAAAGCACCGTTAACGATAAAGCCAACAATTTAAAAAAAACCGTTATATGAAAGGTACCGTTAATAGACCTTACCCGTAAATTTGGTTCTGATTAAATGATAGCCAACAAAAAAATTCTCAAAAGTTTTCATCAAAATTGTTGTAGCCGTTTTCGAGAAAAATAAGCTTTTTCTTAAGGGTTGTATGGCAGGTACTGTTATTTGTAGGCATAAAAATAAAATTTCAATTTCGCCTCGAGGAATGCCAAAAGAATCATACGTACCAAATTTGAAGGTAATCGCTTAAGCCGTTAAGGCTGCAGCTCGCTATACATACAGGCAGACAGACAGACAGACATTTTGTGTCGATCACTTTTTTAGGCTTCTCTATAATCGTAATGTCATGTTTGATTGTTAGATTTTTTTTACGAATGCATAACTTGCCCTTATGGTCCCTATAATCGTAAGTAAAAATAATAAGGGAACATCAAAGTATTTATTCGACTTTTGTGACTTGATTGTTCTAAAAAAGTGCGTACAATCGTATTGAACCAAATAATTTAAACGCCATTTTATTTCTTTAAGAATTGTTAAAATATGTGAATAAAAAAAAAATTAAATCAAAAAAAAATATTGATGAATGCAAAATTAAGCACAAATAAAAACAAAATTAAAAAAAAATCACCCACCCGTTTTCAAAATAATGATTAAAAAAAATTTTTTTTAAATAAAACAAAGTTTTCGAAAATATTTTTAAGTGAAATTTCCTAGGCTATCTACATTTTCATGAATATTAAGTTTGATTATAATCGGATAGCCAGTTTTCGAGAAAGTCAAAGAAAACAAAAATTGGGTCCTATGGGTGGTACCGTTTTTGATTTTTTTTTTCAAGATTGTATGATCCACACCGATCATTTTTTTTATAAAAATTCTTGAAAGCGTTTTCGAGAAAAATAAGCATTTACTTAACGGTTATATGGCAGGTACTGTTAATATTTGAGCTAAAAAAATAAATAAAAAAAGTTGTCCGTAGAATGTAAAAATAACCTCAAGTTCTAAATTTGAACATTCGAAAACGATTGGCCCAACCCTTTAGGCTACAGTCCAAAATATATCCGTACAGACAAACATCATCATCGTCGTAATGTCATGTTTTATTGTTATCTCAATTTTGTATTATAGTTCCTATATAATCGCAAATAAAAATTAATAAGCTTGTTTTATATTCATTTTACTTATTCAACGAATAGTACTTAATAATCTGTTACTTTTTTCATTTTTTAAGGCTGACAGCTAGACCTTGTTTACATGATCACTATTTTGGGTGGTTTTTTAATTCTTCTTTTTGAAACAATGGTTGGAGTGTAGAAAAAAAGGGACATAAAGTAAAGAAGAAGGAATCAACATTTTAAGATCTTAAAAGGTTGAACTTAGACTTTTCTCGTTTAATATAAAATGCTAGACGCTGAATAAAAATAAGAACTTTTAATCATGAAAACGATTCTCAATCATATTTTTTTGTGGTGATTTATTATTTGATTGCTACAATTTTTCAATAAAAAATCAGCACAGTATCTTTGAAAGTAAAGGAAATATTCAGGATAATCAAGATTATTGTAAGCATAAATCTACTTCTCCATCTAATAGTAGAAACAACCGATAATAAAATAAAACAACAACAAATTTGCATATCTGCTTAGTCCAGTTTTATACGCATAGAAATTTCACTAGCCCACATCACGCACACATTCACATTGACATTATTAGCTTTTTTTTTACTCTTTTATTTTAAGCGTATATGCGCGTGCCAAAAAACAACTAATTTAAGCTTGGTCTTAGTTAGTTGTTTGTTTTTCTGGTTTCTTTCATTTGAGAAGAGAAAATGAGAGGAAAAAGAAAATAATTTTTTTCTAAGCAAAAAATTTCATCTTTATCTTGCAGCTAAAGTTATCCGCTCGTTAAACACCAAAATCGGCGAAATAAGTTATCCGTTCATTGTCAAACGTCGTCTAACTTTAAAACACGTTTATAAATTGACAATTATGGGTTAAAATACCGCCTCTATTTTGTGTTCATTAATAGGGTTGTTACTGAAAAGCAGTGCTTACAGTTTCTACCTTCTTCAAAGGATCATCGATTACAAGGAAATCGATGCAGTCTAAGGAACTCGATTAAGTTTTTCGAAGTCTGCTAATAAAGGTAGCAGTTTGAGGAACTTTGTGCGCATATGTACACTTCGCTTCCCATGTTGGAAAGAAATGCATATTTTGCAAGTTTCTATTAACTGAAACCTTCGAACCCCAATATTATAACTGACGTATTATCAATACCTTTTCGTACATAGATTGAATCACCAAACAAATTATAACAAATACAATTGACCAAAATATTATCAATTATAATCTCTTCCATCAAAAATCCTTTCTGCCAGGAAAAGTAGTCAAGACTCTAGTACGAGTATCTTAATTAAAAATATAAACAAAAATAATACCCAACAACTCTTACGCATTTAACTTTGCTTCGGCGAACAACAACTCTGATAATTTATTAGGAAGTCGGAAGTTATTTGATAAAAATACTGATATCGATATCAAACGAGTTTTCTATTAATAAGACTAGGGTATTAGCATGAATTTCTAAAAGTGTTGATTTCTTTCAACGAATCTATGTATTTCTTGTACGCGAATATGTAAACGCACCTGAGCTAATAACAGAAAATGCAATCACATTTTATTTATATCTTTATTCTCTCGAAAAAAATCTCTTATGTGGTGATTCCCTGGCACCGGGGATTGGCATTTAGATCTTCGCACTTTCGCATAATAAATGCACAGCTAAATGTAAAGACATATCAGCTACAGACAGGAATTACCCATATGAGTGGATCATGAAATGTTTTAACTCCAATGGTGGCTTGGTTCTTGGAACATTGATGTGTGAAAAAAAGAGGCAAAGAATAAACAGAAAATTCACTACATTCTTACTGGTTTCCGAGGAAATTTACTTGATCAATCAATCACAAATGTCGTTAACCATAAAATTACTAAGAAGTTAACGTTTTTTGTTTATTTTTTTTAGTAAACTGTGGAAAAATTAAATTTTTTTTTATAATTTAAAAATAATTTCGAGAAAGTAGATTTCAGGGAAATTCTTTGAATGTCATGAAACTGAAACTAGTAAAAAATTGAATGGAAATGAAACATTATCTTATGTTTTTGATTATAACATGAATTTGTCAACAATTGGCATTACCGTAGGATGCAGTTGCTAGATTGCTTCTCATA
The DNA here is from genome assembly GCA_963971375.1 of Platycheirus rosarum. Classification (NCBI taxonomy): domain Eukaryota; kingdom Metazoa; phylum Arthropoda; class Insecta; order Diptera; family Syrphidae; genus Platycheirus; species Platycheirus rosarum. Next base: position 37,788,233 of record OZ020510.1, on the reverse strand, counting down.
AATTAATGGTTCACTTGTAGTGTTATAGTCCTGTAATTATTATGTACTTTTTGCTGGAAAGTATTCCGAAGTTAATTGAAATTTAATGGGTTGTTTGGGGGTACACCCTGTGCTTACTTGGTGGGTAAACACCCAAATTTTCTGATTTTTCAGTTTCTCCCTTATATATCTTAAAATAAGCACATTTTGTGGAATACATTGCATGACAAATTTAGAGAGCATACAATTTCCTACACACTTGAACCTCAATGAAAGTGAATCAGAAAGTTTAAAATAGTTATGAAATAATAGTAAGTAGTTTCAGTAATTCTTTATTTATATGTAATTGATTGCAGGCAGATTGTTTTAGGCTGCGAGAATCTTGTAGGGCTTGGGGGCTGCCGGACCCTCCTCATCTTCGTCGTCGTCATAGTCGAACATGTACTCATGCACCTTAGGAGAAAGGGGAGGTCAGTGGATTTCTTACTCTCGTCGTCAGTGTCAAATTCCTTGGTATCAGGCTGAAGGGAATTTTCGTATGCTTGCAACTTATTTTTTTTTGTGATCGGAACCACACCTGTAAACAAATTAATTAATTAATTAACGTGCATTCTATGTTGTTAAAAGCAATAAGATATCATCTGGCAGGGTTTAAAAATGAAAATATAATATTAAAGTACCCACCATATTTGCTATAAGCTTCCACACCGATGAAGAAGGCAAATTCTGATGGGTCCTTTGGATTCCCACCCACACTTGTAAATTGTAAGTAAGTCCTGAATGAGTGGTACTTGGCGGCTTTTATATATATACATATATGACATTTTGACTTTGCAACGGCTTTGGAAAAAATGCGATCCCTCCACGCAATTTAACAAAGAATTTCTCTTTAACGTCAGAGATTTAAGTTAGAGTTGCATCGGGATCTCTAAAAATCGCCAACATCTCTGAAAGGCTGGGGTTATGTACATCTGTATCGCCTTTTTTCCAATTTTCGATGTATTTCTTCTGTTTTAATCAGATTTACCTTCTTTCGTGAAAATCATTTCTGAAATATTTTTTTTGTTAATGGAATTTTATGAAAACGAAACGCAGCTACTTTTTCACTCATTAAAAAAAATAATTTTCGACAATTCCATCAGGGCAAAATGTTGTAAAAAATAGATTTAAATTTTGTACCTGATGCATTTCAATAACTGACCCCTTTATTGGTAACCTGTGAAGACATTGAAGATACAATAATTACAAAGAAAAAGTTGTTCTATTAAAAAACCCTCACCCTAAAGTAATATTTTTACTTGCGATTATAGGGACTATAATGGAATTGTTTGATGGCAAGTTTAGGATTCGTGAATATTAAAAAATTTGAGATAACAATCAAACATTACCACCATCATAGAGAAGCCTAAAAAAGTCATTGGCAAAAAATGTCCGTCTGTCTGTCTGTCTCTCCGTCCGGGTGTATATCGAGCTGCAGCCTCAACGGGTTAAGCGATTACCTTCAAATTTAGTATGTGTGTATCTTTTAGCATTCCTCAGAGGGGAAATTGAAATTTTGTTTTTAGGGCTAAAAATAACGGTACTTGCCATACGACCGTTTAGGAAAAGCTTATTTTTCTCGAAAACGGTTTCAACGATTTTGATGAAATTTTTTGAGAATTTTTTTGTTGGTATTGGCTATCATTTGATAAGACATATACGGGAAAAGTCTATCAACGGGACCTTTCATATAACGGTTTTTTTTTAATTTCTGGCTTGCTCGGTAACGGCTTCATGGATTTCTGTCAAATTTTATATTTGAGAAGATCTAGATAGCCAATTTAATTCTGCATATCAAAATTTTGAATAAGTTTTTTTTCTAATAAAAATTAATTTTTGATTGTTTTTTTTTGAAAAATCAATATTTTTAAAACTAATCAAAAATTTTTTTTTTTATTCTCATATGTATTTAATTAAACTCTAAAAAACTGCATACCAAAATTAAAAAAATTAATTTTTTTTCAAAAAACTAAAAATAAAAAACTGGATTTTATCAAAATCCGTCCTACAATTTTCGAAATACTTTTTTCATAAATTCTTTGTTATTTAAGATGTGTGAAGGCGTACTTCATTTTTACTAAAAACCGTTAAGTTTTATAGTTTTGATAGTTTTTATAAGTTCAAACTCTGTTATTTTCAACGTAAATGTTATTTGTTTTTGTCAAAGATCTTGCCGTCTAATGTAATTAGGCACATAAGAGCAAGTACGTGCGACCCAGTCGTGTCCATTTTTTCTGTTACTTTCAGTTTCAAAAAATTATCAGCTGGCAAAAATTTTAAACACGAATTCGCACTTTTCTGTTCTATATTTCCTGACAGTTATCACTTATTTACAGAACTCTGGGGGTCAATTCTGTATCTGTGAAGACGCGAAGTGTTAAAAAAAATATAATTTAAATTTTCACAACAGCTTTTCATATTATCACTTCACTCACGGACTCATTGTGACAAATAAGTGTTAAATTTGTGCTAAAAAGTACTAAACAGTACACAATAGCGTATTATTCTGCATGACACGCCTGTTGAAGAGGTCAAATGGTTTAATTACCTCGGAAGTATTGTATCAGCAAACGGTGATATGGATCTGGACGTGAAAAGTAGAATAAGTAAAGCCCGCGTTGCCTTTGGTTCTATATCTCAAATTTGGAAAAACAGTAAAATCTCTCTACGCACTAAGTTGAGATTCGAATCTAATGTTAAATCCGTGCTATTATATGCTTGCGAAACCTGGAAAGTCTCGGCTACACTCTCGAGAAAATCACAGGTTTTGTGAATCGCTGTCTACGTTACATCCTGAAGAATCGCTGGCCACAAGCTGTTTCTAACCAGGAATCGTGGACAAGTCAGAAGCGTTTTGACGTCGACATAAGAAAGCGCAAATGGCAATGGATTGGTCACATACTAAGGCTTTTGAATGGAATCCTCAGGGTTCACGGCGGATTGGAAGACCAAGAACAACATGGAAATCTACAGTCGTAGCAGAAGCTAATTCCCAGAGAAAGACGTGCCCACAGTTAAGATATCTAGCTGCCGACCGTGAAAGATGGAAACGTTTTGTTGGCGCCCTATGCCCAGAGCGGGGTTACAGGACCTGAAGAAAAATTGAAGTAGCCTTGTTCATTATAGTTATTCGTCATTTTGTTTAGTTTTGACAGGTCATTCTTATTAGTGTTGGTTTTTTTAATAGAACGCACAAGATATGAATTTCTTTTTCTTACTCAGTTTCCGTCTACCATTCCGTCCCGCCGTTACTTCCTTTAAATTTTAAATTTTTTATTTCAAATGAGGTAAGAATATTTTTGTCATTACTCATTCAAAGATTCTTGTTTTGTTGAACTTGATTTGCAATCATCAAAAAAAAAAAAAACAAAAATAATTATTTTAAAACAAAAAAATTGCTTATTTGTAAATTTATTAGTTTTATTCGTTTTTCAATGCAAATTCATGGAAATATCGGCTTTTGACTAAACTTCCAGACTTTTTTTTAATGCATTGACGTTACTTAGATGATCGATGACTAATAGTTAGCCAAATGATTAAATGTCAACAATTATTTGAATGTCAATGACATTGCGCCAATACCATACAAATGATGCCAAATGGATTATATTCAAGATATATTTTGCCCTAAAGAATTCGTTTCAACTGAATTCTTTTCCGCATAATTTAGAATGCAACCGGGTTTATTGTTTTTATAGATGAAACTGAAAATTTCATTCTCCTTCCTGAATAAAATATAAAAGAAAAACATTTTACTCATGCGATAATTTTTTATAGAAATGATGCCAAATTAATTCTTATCTTCGATGCGGACAAACCCCTTATCAAACGTCTTCAATCTTTAAGAACTTCTAGTGGCAATTCGATTTTTATGGATGCGGGTTTTTTAATTGCTGATTTGATTAAGATACTAATTTATGTTTCTCGATTAGAGAAAAATAATACCAAAAGTCTTAGCTGCAATTAATCAGGCTAAATTGGGGGGAATTCCAAATTGCTTGGCAAATTATTTTATTTCATCTTTCAGGCGATAGATCTGTCAGGAATGAAAGAACAAAAATTGAAAAATTCTAAAATAATTGAGAAGATATAGTGTGTATAAATATTTTGCCTCTTAATTGATTTCGTGCCAGAATTTTATAAACGAATGCCGAAAACAAGTCAAATGTAAACAAAACAATCGTACGTCATTAAAGAATGAGTCAATTTGAAAGATAAAAGTAACTAAATCAGAAATAAGGGTTTCGCGGTCAAAATAATACTATTTTCATTCATTTATTTATTTATGAATGTATTTTTTGATAAAAGTTGTAATTTATATTTGATAAAAATATATTGACAGCTTGATGGGTCAATTTCATCATTAACATTAGAAGTTTGTAACCGACTTTATTTAGTACTTAGTTCTCTTTGAATAATGTACTGTACATCTTATTTGAACTAAATACATTTGTAGATTAAGATTAAGATTTTTCAGATTTTTAATATTGCTGAGTTTTCTAAGAAAAAAACTAATAATCTGGGTTTATTGAGCTACAAGCAACTATTTGATTGCCATCATAAATTTCTAGAAATTACTCAGTACTTTGTATAAGTTAAAATTCCCGCTTCACTTATAAATCAAGAAACTCTATAATCTTTGAATCGTCATTGTTATATTTTACAATGTCAAGGTACCCATAAAATATAAAGAGATTTCTTATCATTTTCGCTTAGTAATTCTTGACCGCGAGGTTGAAATTGTTTTAATTGCCAATTTAATTTTGTACATAATGATAAGCATTGTACTATAAACTCAGTGTTATCAGTATGTTTTTTTTAAAGGATTGCAAATTTAATAGAGGCTCATTATTTAAAGTGTTTTTTAATAGATGGTAGGAAAAATTATGATAGATGTCTTGAGATTTTGGTCAAGTGGTTTAATTAATGTTGAGATGTGTCAGTTGTACGTCCATTCAAAACAATATTGATTTGTTTCCATTTGGGAACAGCACGCGACATTATTTGTTTGAAAGGGCTGTTTGTTTACTTGATAAGTGAAGTGGCGTCTTTGTTTCAAGTTGTGTTTTGATATTCATTTTTGGCATGATAACGTCTTATAAACCGATGACAGGCTCCACGTACGAAATAACATGACTCATGCTGATACGACTCATGATTCAGGCTAACCGCGATACTGTGGTTCTTTCAACCAAAATCAATCGCAAGCACCAGACGAACATGAACAAGAACAAGCGCAAATTCCCAAAATAATTCCACTAAAATTCAAAAAGAACAAGAAGAGAAAAAGAAATTAAAATAGGCGGAGTTTGGTTTAAGTAGAAAATAGATGTAATAATGGGGTGTGTGTGTGTGGATTTAACGAGAGGGTTTTTTGGTTAACCTATAACCTTTATGAGAATTCCAGGAACCTATATATGTGCGGATAACCATAATCATGTTGGCAGAAGCAGTCATAAAAATAAAATGTAGGTATGTCTGGGATCACCGACAAAAATTATATGTATTTAGCCCACTTCTACTTATTAAGGGCTTTGACTAATTGCTCGATGGTAAGGTGAAGACCAAAATATTTCTCTGTAATTCTTCGCTGGCAGTGTAGTTGCCGCAATTTAAGATTTTTTTGTAAGAAGTTGGTATGATGTTCCCAGGGCAGATTGCATTGCGAAAAAGTAATGCATTTGCCGCTTAGATAAAAATCAAAACGGCTGCTCTGCGAAGGCAACAGAAGGCACGTGCTAGAACTCGCCCTCCAAGAACTAGATGAGGGAAGAATACAAAATATACTCCATCATTTCAAGGGGAAGATCATGGAGGGCAATAGTATATCTATAGCGCCAAGTTTAAGTAGCCGGATTGCTGTCTAGAGTCTAGACCAATCAACATCTTTAATGGACTCCGTCAATGGGATTCATTTACATCCTCTACAACCTTGCGTTGGAGAAAGCAAACATGTCAACAAGAGAGGTTATTGTCAGCAATATCAGCCAGATACTACTGGCTTACACAGACAACTTCGACACTATCGGTGGAAGTCAAAAAAGATGTCAAGACCTAGCACACAACTTGAAGTTGCAACCAAGTATATGGGTGCTGCGTCTGCGAGAAGTGTTGGCCCAGCATTCCGGATAGTTCAGCATGAATTTTAAGTAATGCAATCCTATTACTATCTTGGGTCAAAAGTAGTAACTGATAGTATAATGGAGAAATAACACAGGGGTAGCAACTAACTGGACTTACTAAAGTTGTCAAGTCTTTTTAAATTTGGAGCTCTGGATCAGTTGGCAACTGACCCTTATTTTCATCGAAAAATCATCTTCAGAGATCAGGCTCATTTTTGAATGAATGGGTACGTGAACAAACAAAATTGTCGATCTTGGGACAATACCAATCCACATGAGATCCAAGAGCGTCCAATGCATCCCAATAAAGTCACTGTTTGATGTATGTAGATTTTGGGCCATATTTCTTTGAGAACGATGTTGGCCAGGTCATCACCGTCAACGGCGAGCGCTATAGGTCTTTTGACCTGAATTGGATGATATGGACACCAACGACATCTGGTTTCAACAGGACGGTGCCACGTACCGCACAGCTCATGCCACATTAGACATTCTACACGAGCGATTTGAGGGAAAGGTCATCTCACGTGGAGGTGATGTGAAGTGGCCACTGAGATTGTGTGATTTTATTCCGTTAGACTTTTTATTGTGGGGTTTTCTTAACCAACATAACCAATGCCATCGGTCAAATTCATCTTGATTTATGCGCTTAGAGTCATGTAAAATTGTAAATTTTGGATGCGCACCACCAAGAGAAACCGCGGCGGATGTTATGTTCCACACATAATGGCATAGAGAGGCATTTGAAACGAATACAAAAATTCGATGATATCTACCACACACTTTGTTTTATTTAAATTAAAAGTTAAGAAGCGCTTGATGAAAGACCCTTTATGTACAAAGGTCTCTTTACTTTTTATGTCAATGTTTGTTTTTGTGAATTTGATAATAATTTGATCACCGATGATCCCACGTCCTGAGAGTATTTTCGAAAACAAAATTAAAAATATTGAGAAGAAATTTTCTAAAACTGATGCAAGCAATAAAGTTGATTTATTCAAACGTCAAAAGTATTTTCAAACATTATCAAAAAGTTCATCAATTTTTTTAATGACATTCATTCCTCATCACCAGCCTCAATCCTCAGCCTCACTTTCGGGAGAAAATCAATAGCAAATTCCGATCATAAAATCTATTTTTTGTTTCATACTGACTGAGTCAAAAATAGAATTTTTAAATCCCACAAGGAGTATTATTAAGTGATGAACTGATTCAAAAAATAAAACATTAGTTAGTTTCACTTCGGATGCCGCCACGTGTGAACTTATAAGTTTTGCTACTTAAATCAGTTTTGCATTAGGGATAAGACTAGACTGATATAATCGCTTCGGGTGTAAGATACAAATTAGTCAGAAACATCCAATTTAGAAAATGTATTCATAAATTACTCCAACAAGTTCGAAACCGGTCAAAATCTACATTAGCAATTTTTGAATTTTTTGTTGCCACTTAACCAACAGCCCAATATAATAAATATCTGTACAATCGAATTGTATCTTTTGGGTTTTTTTCCCTGCAATAAATTTTTACAATAAACAGTAATGTTTTTTTGTGGCAGATGCTAATTTTCGATAAATTATTTTATGATGTCTGAGCATATTTTGGCAACGTAACGCGATCATTTCTACGATAAAGTTGGGGAATGTATCTACAATTTAAAAGCACCTAATTAAACCATAATCTTTGAAAGTTGACACTTTAAACCTAAATTAGGAAGCGATTTCCTTATTACTCATAAGAACTTATCAACATTTTTTCACTGAAAAAATTCCATCTTCATACTTTGGGTGGAATGTTTTTTTTAAAATTCGCCAAATCAGTCGATATTCAATTAAAATTCGGAAGAATTCTACAATTCATGCTGGTTTGTGCTATCATGGCTGGATATTGAATTTCCGTAAATTTGTATCTAAAGATGAAGTTTGACTTTGTTTTTTTTTATTAAAACAAAAAGATAAACACATTTGTTTTTGATTTGACGTTTGAATACTATTTTTGCGTATTATTTGTTGCTAATGCTGTCAATGATTTAAATTGAATTGCTTTATTCCGCAATCGTTGCCTGGAAAGATGTTTTTTTTTTAAACAAAAAGATAAGAACGGAATAAAACTTTGTTTATTAATTTGTTGTTATTTTCGCAAATAAATGTATTCACTTGTTGTGTGCCACGCTAGTGCCATGTGGTCAAATATTAAGAAGTCACTGGCAGATGACCAACCTTGTCTTGGTTTAGATGTTTATCGAACGTTCTAATCGATTTCCTGCTAAGAAGTTAATTATTGCGGATAACAATTCAGCTTTTTTAACTTTTATCGATTGTATCGATAAGCAATAGATTTTTTTGAGTTTTTATTAGTAAATTAATTCGGCAATCTTAAAATATAAAATAGAATACAAAATTAGGTTCTAGTTCAATAGTGTTGAAGGAGTTGGAATAAACAATGAGTTTGCCATAGTGTGTTTAGTTTGTTAGACTTCTTCTGTTTTATGTTCAGTTTGCTCTTTTGATGACTCAGCTGGAGTATTTTTTCTCATATCAATAGGAAGAGGTTGAAGTTTTTTTTTTTTAATTTCATGATTCATGCATTTGACTTAAATTCATTTAGATGAAAGCAATATTTTGTGTTGTTTTTATTTTACGCTTGAGTAGATAATTTCGCTATAGGTTTTGGCATAGATCGATTGGATACAAATATTGAATTTCAATAGATAGATATGCAGATGTATTCTCTGAAGTGATCTGAATAGAAGTTATCTTATTATACAACTTATTGACAACTTTGGTAGTATATATATCAAATGAATGTCGGATGTAAGCTGGCAACTGTTGTTGTTCCATCTCTATTATTATTTATTAATTTACCATTTCTTCAATTTCCTTATACCATTGCCATACGACTTTGTTGACAGAACGTTCACACATACACTACATTGATAGAATCCAACAATTTTCTAGTACCTATCAATTTTAATATCTTGTTTTTGGATTAAATCCAAAAAAAAACTCAATTGCGTTATAGAAGCACCTGTCCAAATATTGGAATTTTACTCAAGTTTTGTAGATTCTAGGTACATAAATCAAACGTTCGAAGAAAACCTAAACATCTTGGAGAATTTTTGGCTATTACGTCCAATATATAGGCATTTCAATTTTCAATTTTCTCGATGAATTTGCACTCATAGATGGAATAAGAGTGTTGGGGAAGGAACGAAACCATCTTTTAGCTTGTTTCAGACTACTATACTACTTGAATAGAGCGATACAAAAGGTAATTACTAATCCAACGAAGAAGAGTTTCATCGAGGCCAAAATTTAAATGCACGCATTCTTAATTAAAAAAAACACTGAAATTAGTAAAGCCTTTCACAAAATTTCATACGCGCAAAATTATAGACAATCAATTTTTAATACATTAACTTTAAATTACTTAAAATGTTTAGTTCTGTACTAAGTTTTTCTCAATTATATACAAAAAAAACCCTGCACTAGTTAAACTCAAATTTGAAACTTTGAGAACCTATGGGAATTTTGTTGTTATTGGTTTGTGTGTATTTTTATTTTCAAAATGGCGTTTTGTGAGAGCGAGCCGTCATTAAAATCTAGTTTCACACTAAGAGAAAGTAAATTTTTGAATCGTCTATAATTGAAGAACTTTAAATGTTAGTGCCAAATTTTATTTCTTTTAGTTTGGTATTAAAGCGTCTATAATTTTGTGCCAATAACATTAAATTAATTATAAAGTATTTTAACATTTCTTTGTATCCTGAAGATGCTAGGATATGTCAGATGATTTCAACCTTATTCAATTAGACTCTGATAGCTTTTCAATGTGGCGTCGCAACAATTTCTTCGAGTTGAGCGTCTACACATGCCAATCAATAGCCTTAACACACAAGCGCATAATATTGCTTCCCCGACACTTTTTTCTCACCAATCAATTATCAATCCATTCCAATCGTTGATTCAATTCGAGATCTTGGTCATTTGTGTGATCGTGAGTTTATTTTCCTTAGACATATCAACGAAATAATTCAGAAGGTCAAATCAGCATGCGGCTTTGTAAAACAATTATCCAAAGAACTCTGCAAACCATTTGTGAATTGTCCTCTATATTAATATTCGTTAAACCTCTCCTTAAACATGCTTCTCAAGTTTGGTCCCCATACCACCACGTTCATATTTGCAGCATCAAAAAACGACTTCTTCGTTTCGTTCTTCTTGACCTTCCATGCCAAGATCCTTCTTTCCTACCTCCCTATCAGAACTGCCTCTAAATCATTTATCTGAAAATTCTAGATAAACGAAGGATAGTAGTATATTGACTTACTTTTCACTTTCCAACTTTTTTTCCGGTTCCTTTGACTGTCCTACGCTTTATAATTCCATTTGCTTCGATATTTACTCCCGTAATATCAGAAATCCTAGCAGTTTCTATCGGCACGAAGGGTCGTAACTTCCCCGGACATAAGTCATAGTTTTGCGTTTTTGGACTTCTGTCCGACATAGGTGAGTTATAAATCCCAAAACATAATTCGGGACTTTTATTCCACTAATATGGGACAAAAGTCCCACAAAAAACAGTTTGAGACATTTCTCCCAAAAAACACTTGAAAGTTGGTACTTACTGAAATATGACGATATTATTATGATGCCAAACTCTTATTTGGGGCTTAAAACCCACTTTTGTGGGACAGAAGTCCCACCAAAAATTATGTGGAACTTACGTATGTCCCACTAAAGACTTTTGAAAGTGTAATGTGCCCTACAGAGGTATTAAAGGTTACACCGTTTAAGCAGTGATACGTATGGGGGGGCATGCATGCTGGCCCACGAAACCCCCTGCTTGGGACCGTTATAGAATTTAGAGTAGGAGCGAAGTTTTGATATATGTAAAATGATTTGTATTTGAGGAATCTTTCGGATATATATAAGCTTTAGATTACCCAACCTCACACCTAATCTAAATCTTATAGCGACCCCAATAATAATTTTTGAGCCTCATTTTACTCATGTTTTTATACTTCGGGAATTTTTCATTGATGGTGAAGAATCAGCGGAAAAAGAGGAAAGTAAAATTTGGAGGCTTATTTATTTTTTTTTGTTTGGGACCTTATTTCTTGTGGCCTTACTTCACAGAGCACACATTTAAGTGATAGATTTAGTTCCTTATTAAATACTAGGACTAGCCGTGTTTTTTTTTGGAAAAGCTATGGGCATCTTTTCAAAAAAAAAAACGCATAGGCAGCCACGCATAGGCAGCCGCCTGTTGTCTTATGTCCCAGTGCCAACTTGCAACCTTCTCAAACAATGCAACATAAAACGATCATTCACAAAAGACCGTCGGGCGTCGGCCAGTGAGTCTAAAAAATATTTACACACAAGATACAACCAAAAAGAGGATCGAGCACGAACAATGGTTGCATTGGCATTCGAATCTTAACAGACCCAAGTGTTACATTGCAACCTTTTTAAACAATGTAGCATGCAAGATCTATGGAAATATAGTATCTGTAGCATGATATAAGTCTTATATCATGTCTATTGTGAATTAAATCTTCTTGGGTCGAACACGTTAAGATTGATAGGAAATAGAACTGCCGCTGAAACAATTGACCCTCTCGAACACCGACGCAATATTTCATGTCTTTCCTTATTTTATCGTTTCTTTTATAAAAAATGTTCACTTGAGGTAGCCAGCTGCATTCCTCCCCTTAAAAGTTTCGCCCGTAATACTCGTCTTGCTAGGAATGCCCATCAGTTCACCCTTGAGCCCAATTTCGGACGTACCGTGAAATATAGAGATTCTTTTTTAGCCGTACAACACGACTTTGGAATGGTTTACCCGGCGAGATTTTCCCTTGCCATTTCAATATGCAAACATTCAAAACCAATGTTAATCGACACCTCCTATCTCTCCCCTCCCTATCTTCCTAATGCCTGCGCAGTGTGTTACATTAAAAGGGAAACAAATAGTCCCTTGTGCGCGCGTTAATTATAAAAAAAAAAATGTAATCCGCAGCCAAATTCAACATCTACTTTTTTCGGCAGCTGGTTGTTGTTTTTGTAGTGTGTGAAAAATCTTGCTTCGCTGCGGATAAATTTCCCCAAAAAACACGGCTACTATCTCTTATCAAATTTGGGACTTTTGTAACATCTTCGCCAAACAAAAATTGGGACTGGCACCAAAGTGATTTTGGGACTTAAGTCCCACCAATGTGGGGCATAAGTCTGAAATGTAAAGTTGGGACATATGTCTCTGCGCCTTTTCTATCTGCTCTATAAATAAATATAACAATAAAGAAATAAATATCTAAATGACTAATTTTTTTAAATATCTAAATAGAAGGGTTTTAGTAATTTTTTTAAATATTTTTTGGATCGTTCGTTAAAGAGAAAAAAACAAGAAATTATACTTCTTCACTTTATAACAGGGCTGATGTAAGATATCGTTTGTTTTGTTACAATATTGTCTTAATCTTACGATCTTATTTAATATCATATCTTTTAAGTACACAGAAACAACTTTTACAAGTTGAAGTTGTAAAAAAGGGGTTTTATCGAGATACCGATTAATGAAAACAATCATTGTTTACTTACATTTCTCCTTGTCATGCCTTAATTCAAAAACCTACAATTTGTACAACTTATAGATAGGCTGTGTAAATTTAAATTGCATTTAAGCAAAATCTCATCTCATGAATTAAAACTTATTACTCTAGTTAAACAGATAAACGATTATTTAGATGCATTTTAATTCATCAGTTTACTATGTTTATTATATGCATTTATCTAAATAAAATTTTCCTATTAAATGTTTACTTTTTTGTCATTTCAGCACCTGATATTGCTCCACACATTAAATTTACTAAGGCTAGGGTTTTAACCTAGTTAAACAAAGTAAAAACACAACAACTCTCATATATATAAATTATAAACAAACCTGACTGAACTTGGTGACAAGTAATTTATTATAAGAGTTATAGTAAGTAAAATAACAAATTAGATATAGAATGACTCGAAGAAGTATAGAAATTCAGCAAAATCCTTCGGGGAAGGTGAATGTCCTGCCAGATCAAAATGATTTCTATAGAAAACGCGAAGATGGCGCACCGGAAGAGATGTGAGTTTCTTAGATTTTTTTGAATTGGTCTCAATCTGTTCTTTTCGATTCTTTTCAGTATTTCTTATAATGAATCCAAAGTGGAAAAAGAGGAGACTATTTCGTACTTTCAACTGGTAATTTAATACAAAATTTCTCCTTTGATAAGTTTCGATACTCATGAATATTGATTTCCATCATTACAGTTCCGTTACTCAACAATCGGTGAAAGACTGCTGGTGTTACTTTCATTAATACTAGCATCACTTGGATCAATTGGAGTTCCATATTCGGTGGTGATTTATGGAGAGTTTACATCGCTGTTAATTGACCGGACTACAGGTCATGGGACATCAACACCGACATTTATATTGAAACTATTCGGTGGAGGCCAAGTTTTGTAAGTTTTAAATGAAAAAAAAAAAATGGTGAACGGAAGTACTGATATATGGTTTGATTTCTTCTATTTCTAGAACCAATGCTAGCAGAGAGGAAAATGTCCAAGCAATAAAAGATGACTCTTTGGCATTTGGCATTGGAAGTGCTGTTGGAGGATTCGCCGAATGGATTTTAATTGCCATTTCTGTGGATATAATGAATTCTGTGGCACTTAAGCAGGTGAGTGATTTTGATAAAGTTTTGAAGGAAATTTAAAAAACAGCAAATAAGACCCGACGTCATTGACAAGCATAATAAAAGCCAAGGCTCTTATTCTACTTCTTCTCGCACTTCTTTGCTTTAACTTATAACGCCACCTGTGAATTCTATTTACTACAAAGGTCCACATACCTATGAAGTCCCTTTTAGGGTACAGAGCTTCAACTAGGCCTTCGCGCCATATTGTGTGCGATTTCCGGAAATGTGTTTTAGCTCCCTCCAAATCTTGTCTAGTTGCGCTGATTCCTCCTCGACTGTTCTACGCCATCTACATGTACGTACATACTTCTTGGCCACCGAACTCTTCTTTTTTCTTATTCTGAATGGATTCCACTGCATTGTTTGAGTTTGCAATAGAGTCGTCTTTTCGAACAATATGTATAATAGAGCCAGAAAATCATCAGGATGTTTCGTAGACATTTATTAAAGAACGTTTACAGCTCGCTCATGTCAGCTGATGTAACTTCCCAAGTGCTGCATCAATACAGCAGTACGGATTCTAGTCTACATTGGAGCGAAATAGTCGTAGCTTGGTCCTTAAGCTGACAGCGTTATTCTTTATACGTTTTTAACATACCGAAAGCCGCCTTTGCTTACCCGATATGGCTGCTATGTCTTGTTAGGTTTCTCCTTCGGTAGAGATGTATGTGTCCCAAAAGCTGATCATTTTTGTTTTGCCAGCATTGATTTTCAAGCCGCGATTTGAGCTTTTATCTCAACCCTTGTTGTCATTTGAAAGAGATCCCTCCAATCCCTCCGTTTCCTCTCAAAGCTGGGCTCAGAACATCGCTTATCACCAACAAAAACAGTTTCGGCGACAATATACATCCCTGTCTGACTCCACTTTAGACTTCAACCTTGTCCGACAATCTGTCTTCGTGTAGAATCTGATTTTTGGATCCTTCACGTGTTGCTTTAAGAATAGCAATTAATTTGTAGAAGGGATGCATCCACTCCACAGCATTAAGCAAGCCAAATAAATTCTCTGATGATGCTGTCGAAAGGCTCTATATGCTCTCTATTATGATCATTAAGGCGTTCATATAATCAATGAATGAAGATCCAGCGCGGAAACCGACTTGTTCGGCATCAAGTGTGGCTTCTAGGTATTCTCTTATGAGTTCCAGAACAATCTTTTTGCTACTATTTCCCTCCTTTAATGCCTCTTCAGTTTTCACCCTGACGACCATCAGTTCTTTTTTCCACTCATCGCATCATTGCGTAAGCCTTCGGAGACCCAGGCCGTCTATGAGTGGATGTAGGAGTTTGCTGGATATTTGTGGCGTCGTTTGTAAAAGCTCTGTAGGAATGCCATCGCATCAAGTCTCATCTCTGCTGGGGATGCGGTGCAAATTCTGGAGTTAGTTGATTCTGGCAGATCAGCAGGTATCGGTTTCGGTTGCTTACTTACTTACTTAGGTGGCGCTACAGTTCGGGACGAACCTGGGCCTCAACCAACATGCCTCTCCAGCCAACTCGGTCTTTGGCTAGCTGCCTCCAGTTTTGCACTCCAAGTTGGTTGAGGTCGTCCTCCACTTGAGCGCGCCACCTAAGGCGAGGTCTTCCTTGACTGCGTCTACCCTCTGGGATGGAATCGAAGATCCTGCGAGCCGGAGCATTGTTGTCCATTCGCTCTACATGACCTAGCCACCTTAAACGTGATATGCGTATTTTTTTGACCAGGTCAATGTCGCTGTACAGCTCGTATAGTTCTTGGTTGAACCTTCTCCTCCAAAGCCCGTTAACGCAGATAGGGCCAAAAATCTTCCGAAGAATCTTACGCTCGAAACGACTAAGGATATCTTCATCCGCTTTAGATAGAGTCCATGCCTCGGCGCCATAGAGCAGGACTGGGATGATTAGGGTCTTATAAAGAGTCTCCTTTGTCTTTCGAGAGAGGGCTTTGCTACTCAATTGCCTTCCTAGCCCATAGAAACAGCGATTGGCAAGAGTAATTCTTCGCTTTATTTCTGACGAGATGTTGTTGTCAGATGTTATAGCGGATCCGAGGTACACAAAGTCCCTAACTACCTCAAAGTTGTACCTGTCTATTGTGATGTTTTGTCCAATCCGCCGGTGTTGTGTGTCCCTTTTTGTGGACAGCAGGTACTTCGTTTTGGCCTCATTGACTGCTAGTCCCATCTTAGCCGCTTCAGCTTCAATGCTAGCAAACGTTCCAGTGACAGCTCGCCGAGTTCTGCCAATGATGTCTATGTCGTCAGCGTATGCTAGCAATTGCACAGACTTGAAAAAAATTGTCCCACTACAATTGACTTGCGAGTTTCTTATAATTTTTTCAAGTATTAAGTTGAAGAAATCGCACGATAGCGCATCACCTTGTCGGAATCCTTTTTTGACGTCAAAAGCTTCTGTGAGGTCGGAACCAACCTTGACGGAGCAGCGAGAGTTCTCCATCGTCATCCTGCACAGTCGGACGAGTTTTGTGGGAATGCCAAAACCTGACATGGCTCTGTATAGCTCGTCTCTATAAATGCTATCGTACGCGGCCTTAAAATCGATAAAGAGGTGGTGGGTATCGATTTGGAATTCTTGGGTGGTTTCCAGGATCTGCCGTAGCGTGAACATTTGATCGATTGTGGACTTTCCTGGTCTGAAACCACACTGATAGGGGCCAATCAGGTTGCTGACGAAAGGTTTCAGGCGTTCACATAGTACGGTAGAGAGGATCTTGTAGGCGATATTCAGGAGACTTATTCCTCTATAGTTGGCGCAGTTTAGAGGGTCTCCTTTCTTGTGAATCGGGCAAACGATGCTGAGGTTCCATTCATCAGGCATACTTTCTTCTGACCAAACTTTAGAGATGAGTTGGTGTATGCACTCCACCAGGTCATCTCCGGCCGCTTTAAAAAGTTCGGCGGGTAATCCGTCGGGTCCAGCAGCTTTGTTGTTTTTTAGTTTAGATATTGCTATCCTTACTTCATTTTGGTCAGGTGGACGGAAGTTTTGTCTGTCATCATCCATGTTGAATGGTTCATTCTGCCTGACAGCGGGATTTTGGCCTTCATCGCCGTTTAACAGTCTGCAGAAATGGTCCTTCCATGTACTCAGCACCGACTGTGACTCTACTACGAGGTTTCCATTCCTATCTCTACAGGCTTCTGTGCGGGATTTTTTTCCTTGGCATGTTCTTTTTACCTGTTGGTAAAACTTCCGCACGTTGTTCCTGGAGTAGCATCTCTCAATATCTTCGATCGCGCGCTTCTCATGCTCTCTTTTTTTCTTTTGGAGAAGCCGGTGTTCTTCCCGTCTTTTCTGCTCGTAAAGCTCGCGAGCAGCTCTCGTCTTTCTTTGCAGGGTCGCTTTATATGCCTCTTGTTTGGCTGCATGGGCCTGCCTGCATTCGTCATCAAACCAGAGGTTTCGTGGTGGTGGTCTGGTGAAACCTAGCACATCAGTTGCGGCATCTCTGATGGCTTGTTGGCAGTGTTGCCACTGATCTTCGGCACTTGATGCTGGCGGTACTGGATTTCTTGAGAGGTTACGGGATATTCGATCGGCATAGGTTCTGGCGATTTCTTGCGATTGCAGCTTTCCGACGTCATACTTCCTCACAGTATTACTCCGTTGTTGTGGAGTTCGGGTTATTCGCATTCTTACCTTTGCTGCAACAAGGTAGTGATCCGAGTCGATGTTAGCTGCTCGGAAGGTGCGAACATCCAAGATACTGGAGGCGTGTCTTGCATCGATCGCAACGTGATCAATCTGATTGACGGTTCTTTGATCTGGGTGTCGCCAAGTCCCTTTGTGTATATCGAGATGAGGAAACCGTGTGCTTGCAATGGTGACGTTATGTGCCGCTGCGAAGTCAATTAGCCTAAGTCCGTTTTCAGACGTTGTGTCGTGTAGGCTATGTTTTCCGACAGTCCTACCAAAGATTTCCTCTTTACCTATTTTGGCATTAAAATCGCCTAGTACGATCTTAACGTCGTATTTAGGGCATTGCTCATAGGTTTTTTCGAGGAGCTCATAGAAGTCATCCTTGGTGGCGTCATCTTTGTCCTCTGTGGGCGCATGAGCGCATATTAGGCTAATGTTGGCGAATTTAGCCTTGATACGGATTGTCACAAGTCGCTCACTTACGTGTCGAAAGCCCAAGACTTCTTGCCTAAGTCTACCGCTTATGACGAATCCGCACCCAAATAAACGCTGTGGTCTTCTTGCGCAATCACCGTAGTACACGTCACAGTTTTTCATCCTCCTTTTGCCCGGCCCATTCCATCGCACTTCCTGGATGGCAGTAATTCCTGCTCTGTAGCAGTCTAGGGCCTCCGCTAGTTGTTTGGATGCACGTGGTCTGTTAAGAGTTCTAACATTCCACGTACAGATCCGAAGGTCGTTGTCCTTGATTCGTTTTTCCGGGTCGTCAACAGTAAATCCGTCCTTTTCCGAGGCTATTGGTCGCTTCGCAACTTTTTCTTTTTTCCGTGGCAGGGTTGTTAACCCCACGCACAACCCCCAACCTGGAGGGCCAGGTCCTTTGTTGGATTCCTTGGACAAAAGGAACCGGAGAATCCGGAGTCAGTAACCCACTTCGGGGATATGAGCGCTGCCGTTGGCCCATTAAGGGTTCATCCGCCACCATCTCTATTTCAATGCCCTGACTTGCATTGAATTGTCCTAATGACCTTATCTCCAAATACGTCGAAGTAGCTCATTAGGGCGTCTGCTTCGTTGACTGTTGACGCCACCATTGGTCCAATTGGTTGGGCTCATCCGCCGTACGTCCTCTTTCTGAGGGGCTCGTGCAAGACTTCTGCGAATCGATCAGAACAGTCATTAAAGCAGAGCATTATAGTGTTGCTATTTTTTCTGTGTTCAACACTCGCGCTTATAAGTTTAGCAGGAATGTCCGGATGGACAGACCAGTACCCGGTGGTTACCGCGGGGAGGTAAAATAAGCACAATTGATGTGTACGATATAGTTGCAGCGACTGTGCATAACCAGTTTGATGCCTTTCAGTGCCTACCCTATTCATACAGCACCCAACCACCAACGGTTTCGGTTGCATATTTCTTATTTAGTCAATAGAATTAAGATCGTAGCAAAGTGCCTCATCGACCTTGTAAACTGGTCTCTGAGCTGAGAGCCTTCTATGTCTTTAAGCAGGGTTGTTTTATTGTGCATCTGCTAGGCGAGCCATTAGTTCTTTATGTTCATTGGTCCGTAACCAAGTTTCCTCAGAAAGCCAGGAGTTATTGCTTCCCTGAACTCGACCGACTATTCAGCGCCTGATACGAAAACATTTTTCACAGCACTCCAGTGGTTTTCGATGGGGTCGGGTTCTGTGCTGATTGTTCTTATTCCGTGAGAAAGGTAGTTCCCGAATTGTGTTGCGGGATCCTTTGGTCTAAACTTAGGAATTCGGATGATTCCATGCGATTTCCCAGCTGCAGCTGTGCTAATTCTTACGGTAGCTACCGTAGATGGTGGTGGTCTCGGGTAAGCCCCATGTCAGCGCCTCATCTGTTTTTAACATCTAGCAGACTGTTTCTTAAACGGTATCTGTTAAGTTCGCAGTTAATTTATTTTATAAATTTCAAAAAACTCCTTGCCGCTAGGTTTTAAATGGCGCCCGAGCAGAGAAACAATCTGAAATTCTATTGTCTACACACATCAACCAATGCAGAGAATCATATTCAAGTTGGACAACACAAAATTCTCTTTAACCAACATGTTAGAGACTGCTCTAGGGTTAAAAGGTAAAAGGCTATCCCAAACTCTTTAAACTCTGTTATTTAAAAAAAATATAAAAAAATTAAGAGTACAGGTCAAAAGACACTGCCCTGCGGTATACATATTTTGAATCGAAAATCCTTCGTCATTTTGACTGTCTATCGAATATTTGATTCGCATTTCTATTGACCTAGTCTTGTCGAAGTTCTTGAATGTTGAATAAGCTTGTTTTGCAGCAGTACCCGAAAAGGATATTCCAAAACGTTTCTATCCCAAAACAGTTTGTGGAATCTTCCTATTGTCCTAAAATCTGTCTTAATTATTTTCCATTTACATTTGTCCATATTTGTATTAATTTTTTGCCAAAACCTTTCAGATTCGACGCATCAGAACACTTTTCTTGGACTCTATCCTCCGACAAGATATGTCCTGGTATGACACGACTTCCGGAAATAATTTCGCCAGCAAAATGACAGAGTAAGTTCATATATTCACCCAAAGACTAATACTAGAACTCTTTGACTATATGCATTTTACTCTTACAGAGATCTGGGAAAGCTGAAAGAAGGAATCGCTGAAAAAGTCGCCATCTTTGCATTTCTCATTATGACGTTTATTACTTCGATAGTAGCATCGTTTTTGTACGGCTGGGAGCTGACCTTAATCGTCATCACCTGCTGTCCATTCATTATAATTGCCACAGCTCTAGTGGCGAAAATTCAAAGTAGTCTCACCCAAAAGGAGCTCAAGGCATATTCCATTGCCGGGGCAGTAGCTGAAGAAGTCTTTAGTGGAATTCGTACAGTCTTAGCCTTCAGTGGAGAACGAAAGGAATCCGCACGTTATAATAAACTCTTGACACCAGCAGAAAATACCGGCCGAAGGAAGGGTCTGTACTCAGGTATCGGAGGTGGAGTGATGTGGTTCATTATCTATTGCAGCTATGCCATTGCTATCTGGTATGGTGTTCAGCTGATTATTGAGGATCGTGATAAAGAGGTTCGTGTTTATACACCTGCGGTCCTGACCATAGTGCTTTTTGGTGTGATCTTGGGAGCTCAGAATCTCGGATTCTCGTCACCACATTTGGAAGCTTTTGCCGTTGCCAAAGGTGCAGCTAAATCAATATTCTCTGTCATCGATCGCCAGACTGCCATTGACCCCATGGGCGAAGAAGGATTGAAGCCAGAAACTGTCAGTGGTGACATTGAATTTCATAATCTCCACTTTACCTATCCATCACGGACGGATGTAAAGGTTTTGAATGGCTTAAGTGTCTCAATAAAAACTGGTCAGACGGTGGCTTTTGTTGGTCCATCGGGATGTGGCAAGTCCACTTGTCTGCAGCTTTTGCAAAGAATGTACGATCCAGCGAGCGGAGTGGTTCGTGTCGATGGACGGAATATCAAGGATCTGAATGTTGCTTGGTTGAGATCACAAATTGGAGTTGTAGGACAGGAGCCAGTGCTGTTTGCGACCACAATTGAGGAAAATATTCGATATGGAAATCCTTCGATAACACAGGAGGAAATCGAACAGGCCTGCCGTATGGCCAACTGCCACAATTTTATAAGTCAACTGCCAGAAGGATATAACACCATGGTGGGAGAAAAGGGTGCTCAGATGTCTGGAGGACAAAAACAGAGAATTGCCATTGCTAGAGCATTGGTTAGAAATCCAAAGATCCTACTACTTGATGAAGCCACTTCCGCATTGGATCCTACTTCTGAAAGACGAGTACAAGACGCTCTCGAGGTTGCTAGCAAGGGAAGAACAACTCTTGTAGTATCGCATCGCTTGTCGACAATAACAAATGCAGATAAGATTGTTTTTGTAAGAGATGGAACTGTTATGGAAGAAGGTACTCATGAGGAACTGATGGCTAAGAAGGGCTTCTACTATGACCTGGTAAATGCAACAAAACGACATGAAGAAGTCGCATTAGATCAGGGACCAAAATTGCGAAAGATGGCCTCGTTTAAGAACAAATCTGACGGAAGTGTCATTGGTGAAGACAGTGATAGTGAAGACGAAGACACACCTGAAAAGAAGGAAAAGAAAGAGAAATATAAGGTGTCGTTTTTGAAAATCATGAAACTCAATGCTCCCGAAAAGAAGTACATCATTGCTGGCTGCATTGCTGCGGCATTACATGGATCCACATTCACACTTTGGGCGATATATCTTGGTGACTTTTTCGGGGTAAGGCTTTCTGTCAAATATTATTAAGAGCTGAACTTACTTTATTCCTCTTTCCAGATCATGTCAAATCCGGATAATGATTATGTCCAGCAACAAGCGAATCGGTTTGCGATATTTTTCCTTATTATCGGGGTAATTGCTGGCCTGGGAACTCTGGTTCAGACTTACATGTTTAATATAGCTGGGGTTAAGTTAACGAGTAGATTAAGACAGAGGGCTTTCAAAACTATTGTGTCACAAGAAGTTGGATACTTCGATGACCAAAGGAATTCAGTCGGCGCCTTGTGCTCTCGTTTAGCTGGAGACTGTTCGAACGTCCAAGGGGTAGATTTAAATAAGGAGTAATCCTAGTTATATAAGATTCTAATAAGATTTTTTTTTTAGGCTACTGGCTCTAGAATTGGTATTATGGTCCAGTCGGTGTCGACACTTCTGCTCGGAATAATTATGTCATTTATATTCTCCTGGAACTTGACCCTTGTGACTCTGATTACTGTTCCGTTTGTAATGGGATCGATCATGCTGGAAGGCCGCTTCATGGAAGCAAGCACACACGTTGAACGACAAGCTATTGAGAATGCATCACAGGTTGCTGTAGAAGCTATAGCTAACATTCGAACCATCAACAGCCTTGGACAAGAAAAGTATGTCTTGGAACGCTATGTTGTCCAGACCGATCATGCTGACAAAGCTTCAAAGACGAAGGTCAGATTCCGTGGTTTAGTCTATGGCCTGGGTCAGGCTTCTCCGTTTCTTGCCTATGGAGTATCGTTGTACTATGGCGGAATGCTAGTGGCTTCTGAAAGTATGACCTACGAAAACATCATAAAGTAAGTCGATTTTTTTTTCTTTCTCAATACAAAAAGCTCATGAAATCCCATTTAAGAGTCTCTGAAGCTTTGCTCTTTGGATCCTGGATGTTGGGACAAGCGTTGGCTTATGCTCCTAATGTTGGTGCAGCTATGACATCTGCCGGTAGATTATTGAAGCTTTTCGATAGAGTTCCAGCAATACATAATCCTGTTGAACAGCCGTTTAACACAGTTGAAGTAAGTTTGAAAAGCTTTAAGTGTTTGTAGAACATTTGTAAACGCTTTTTTGATTTTTCTTCCAGAAAACTGATGGTAACATAAGTTATAATAATGTCGAGTTCCACTATCCAACACGGCAGGAAATTCCAGTTCTGCAAGGTCTTAATCTGACAATTAAAAAGGGTACCACTGTGGCGTTAGTTGGTCCTTCGGGTTGCGGAAAATCAACGTGCATTCAACTCCTTCTCCGTTACTATGATCCAATATCTGGCAGCGTCAACCTTAGTGGAACTCCATCTACAGAATTTCCTCTGGACAATCTCCGCTCACAGTTGGGTCTAGTATCCCAAGAACCAGTCCTGTTCGACAGGACGATAGCAGAAAATATCGCTTACGGAGATAATTTCCGCGAAAACATCCCAATGAATGAAATCATTGAATCTGCCAAAAAGTCCAACATTCACGACTTCATCGTGGGTCTTCCTCATGGTTATGAGACATCATTGGGCAATAAAGGTGCCCAGCTGTCCGGTGGACAGAAACAACGAATAGCTATCGCCAGAGCTTTAGTTAGGAATCCAAAGATTTTAGTTTTAGACGAGGCAACGTCTGCCTTAGACATGCACAGTGAAAAGGTAGTTCAGGCGGCGCTAGATGCTGCTCGAAGCGGGCGAACGTGTATCACGATAGCCCATAGATTAACGACGATACGTGATGCAGATATGATATGTGTCCTGCAGAAGGGAGTCGTTGTGGAGAAAGGTACACATGATGAACTTATGCGGTTGAATGGTATATATGCGGAGCTCTACAGTATGCAATTAGTTTCTTAAGTTTTTATTTTTTAAGTTAAAATAAAATAGTTTTGTAAAAATGATCATGTTTTATTAAAAAAAAATAATTAAATTACACAAATACTATGGAATACTATTTTAGGTGCTTGAGGTCCTGCCATATTAAAGTTATTAAAGTCGGCTGTCTTGAATTGGTCCTGGGTTGGCTAGGGCATTGCGACGTTCTTGAATGGCGAAGGTAAGTTTCCTGAACGGTCCCAGAGGCAGTCCAAGGGACTTTAAGTCTGCCTCAGTCAGAAGCATGAGAGTATCCAAGTCGATTTGTTGTTTATGGAACCTGAAAGTATGCAAGAATAAAAAGCAAGTTGTCGAACATTCCCTTAAAGCTTGCAATTCACTTACACAGCTAAATACTCATCCAAGCCCCAAACAGCGAGGAATCTCTGAATGGGACTGCCTGAGTCCTCTTGTTCCTCATCATCACTAAAACAAGCACCTTCCGAATCACTGTCTGATATATTCAGGAACGATCGAGATTTGACTGACCTTGATTTGCCGAGCGATCCAACCTTGCGAGAGGTGTTCGCTGAGTTTGATGAACCAATAGACGAAGCCTCAGGATGCAATTGACTCAAAGCTGCAGTTACAGAACGCCTGAAAGCTATACTTCCCAACATAGGTCTATCAAACAGGCCAGTAGGTCTGTGGAGCAGAATGTCATTACAGGCTTCATCATCATGCTGTGCAGCCAAAAAATCTGGTTGAGAAAATGATCTCGACAGAGTTCCATAACCAATTCGAGGAGTATCCCTCTCGTTGTCACTGTTCGTTTCCATGTCGAAAACATCGGTGAGTTTGCCCCTCTTGCCAGAATCTTCGTTAGAACTAAATGTTCCAACATAAAGAACTTCCGAGTCTCTTTGCAGTCCAGTCAAGGAGGTTACGGTCCTCTTGCCGTCAGATTCCATTTCGCCAATCTTAAAGCCAGTATCATTTTCTCTTTCTCGGTCACGACTCTGGTTTTTCATCTTCGAGACCAAAACTTTCTTCTGAACCGCTCCGACTCTACTCGATACTGATCCACCGACCAAATCACTAAACTTAGCACCGTTTCCTGGTTCTTTGGGAGACTTGTTCAGATTTCCCTGGCTAGACCAGATTTTGTGTTTAATTGCCGCCAACATGTTCGAGGGCTTCGGCTTAATATTTTCGTATTCCTGTTCTGATTTCAACTGACGTTTCATATATTCCTTGATACGTTTCTCGCAATTTCTTTCTGCAACTTCCTTCATTGCTTTAGCTTTTTTCCTAAGAAAAATAGAATTACAAATGATTTGGTGATAGGAAAACAGAAATACCTATCAGCAGCCTCCAAGTTGGCCGAAGCTGCATCGAGAAACCTTAAGATGTCATCTCTGTTATTGATGGCTGCTAGATCCTTTGCACTATGTTTGTCAATATCCAGGGCGTAGATATTCACACCGAATTTAAGAAGAAAATCAACACAATGCAGATGGCCTTTGGCTGAAGCCAGATGAAGAGCAGTGTTTCCAAACTGATCGCATTTATCTGGATCTCCACTGTGAAGTTAGAAATTTAGTTTGATAGAATTCTTAGTTAGAATGCTATTGACATACCCTCTTCCAGCCAAAAGGCGAAGGGCATCTAAGCGGCCTTCAAAGGCTGCCCAAAGCACCGGAGTCATTCCGTCGTCATCCTTGGTATTGGCATCCTTGCGGGTTGCTTCTTTAAGTAAGTCAATAAGACCGTCTTTTGCTGCTCTGAAAGGATAAGAGAAGTGTTTGTAAAATATTTGAGTTAAGGATTAAAAGCAAAAGAAGTTTTATACGGGCTTGTTCATTGGTAATCTAAAAATAACTTATCTGAAATATCAATATTCAAGGACTAAGAGTCACCGCGGTTTTTATTAAAAATCCGAATACATTTGGTATCTACGATGACTGCGTTAGAAACTTCATTTTCAATACAAGTTTTATTGGACGGTAAGTGGACAAGCCTCCTCGCATATCGGATCTTTATGGTAAAACGCACTCTGACCCATAATTTTCCACTTCAATAATGATCTTAGACAATCTCGGAATCTTGATATGCAGTTTTTTTTAGAGCTTACCAGTATACAGATGCATTGTTTAAACTGTTTTCACTAAGATCAAAAGTGTATTCCAAATCCCTTTAGCGTTTGTTGATTATTAAAAAAAATGGTTTGGAATTGCAAGAAAATCGCATTATATTTCGTCTTAATTCTGCTGACTAAATAATTTAACGTATAAAAAAGGCAGGAGTGTTCAACAGGGTTGGCAATATATTTTTTTTTCTTTTTTTTTTTGGGAAAGTACTTAAGAGTACTTTAGTATTTCTTGCGGAAGAATAAGAAAAGAACTAGTTTATAATATAATTTTTTTTTTCGAAAACAACAATTTTTTTTGTCAATTTTCCTTTTTTCCTTCCTTGCTAATTGCCATACATTTTTGAATTACATAATACGATTCCGATCATCAATAACAAAACAACTAAGTCGATATAAAATACAAAAAAATCTAAAAAAAAATCAATTTCAAATGTCCAAACAAAAATATTCATACTGAAAAAAGCATGATTAGAAGTTAAACAAAACCGGAAAGTAAAATACAAATTATAAGAAAAAGTTCGCTGCTCAACTCCTTTGTTTAAAAAAAAGCCGCCCGAGACTGCTAGCATCACTTTATTCGCGATGTTTTTTAGTTTAAAATATAGAACACAATTAAAAGTAATGGTTGTGAGCAA
Organism: Platycheirus rosarum; assembly: GCA_963971375.1. Lineage (NCBI taxonomy): Eukaryota > Metazoa > Arthropoda > Insecta > Diptera > Syrphidae > Platycheirus > Platycheirus rosarum. The sequence goes on along the minus strand of OZ020510.1, from coordinate 37,761,829 downwards.
AATAATTATTTTGTATTCATTTAAACACAAGATTTCGCCGTTTTTCCTAAACATTCGTCCCACTGTGCGCTGCCAAAGTCTGGGATTACTGGTACAAATGTCAAAATTGAAGCTACATTTTTTTCGCTAGTTGCAGTGAAGGGGGTTAGTGTCGCCAAAAAATTATACATAGACTAAAATGGAACCAATTTAAAGTAAGCAACTATAGTCGAGTCCATAGGGATGAGAATGCTGAGTTTAGAAAATGAAACAGATCGCCGAAAAAAACGAACTAAATGTAGCAGATAATGAGTAAGAAATTGTAACAGAAGACAAATTTATTTTCACTTTATTTAATACTAGCTGACCCATCCGGGGTTGCTCGGGTATACCATACATTTTCTGGATCGCAACAACAGTAATATCGCATAGTATTGTGATGTGGCAACAAAATGCAAAGATTTTCGAAGGATACATTTTCTTTCGAATGTAACGATTTCCGGAGGATACATTGTGTACAATAACCATTTTCAAAATAAAAATGGCTCCTAAATTTATGCTACATATATGTCTCGACTGAGTTCGAATTCGAACACAAAAGCACAGACAACCGAAAGCTTAGATTGTGCCAGAACCATACAATGGAAAATTACCAGTGCAGAGTTTGCCAGACGGAAGTTTTCAGAAGTTTGTAAATTTGTATACACTAATATACACTAATAGATGGCTTTAAGAAGTCAGTTTATTTTCAAAAGTTGAATTGTAAAAAAACGGAAGCGATAGTAAAAGTTGATTGAATTGATAAAGATTAATTTGGATTGTGAATAAGTGCAATAAGTTAAATTGTTTTTATTTAAACTAAAAGACTTTGTTTCGTAAAATGAAGAGATTTGTTGTATTATTTTGAAAGTGTCATTGAGCTTTATTTTTCGAACTCCGGACCAAAATACCACGGTATATATACAAAACTACCAAGCTAAACATTTTAATACATACCTACACGTTATTTTTTTTAAACGGTCAAGTCTTGTAAATTTAATATTGTTGATAAGAAAATTATAAAAGGCCAGGAAAAACTTACTATATTTTTGTAGATAAATCTATATCGGGTAAAAATTTTGCCAAATCGGTAAAAAAATAAAATTTTCGTACAGGACCCCAACAGAGAGAGAAGAAAAATTTAAAAAGGTTTTTTTTTAAAGTACCGTAAATTGAAATATGTTTTTGGTAAAAAGTTTTGTTTTGAGATAACGAAGCAGATACATACTTCGATTTTATTTATGTGTATAGATTATAAATATAGTATGATTATCAGTCAAATCGGTCCACTAATAACAATATCCGTTAAAAAATTACCAGAGCGGTGTAATTATAATAGATACCCAGCTCCTTAGCGAATTGAGTAATTTAAATAGCCTAAATTATTTTCAGTTATCTGAGTGCATTCAGATCGAACAAGTTACTTCTTGGATTTGCAAAAATGAAACTATACTAGTGAAAACGCTGAAGCAATGGCAATAGCAATATTACCTGGTAGATGGAAGGCAATTATTGCTTTGTCTATCTCTCAAATGTCTCTTTTTCAAAATGGCTGACGTTATATTATTTGAAAATAAGCGCGTACAATTGAAATTGCCGGCAATGAAAAGCCCACCTAAATTGAAAATTTCCCTCCTCATTGATATTGCCATTGCCTCAAATATTTTGTTGTTGATGTTTTTCGTTGATTTTTGTTTGTTGTTGTTTGATTGTTGATTGTTGTTGTTGATTGACGTTGTTAATTGATGAAGAAGTTATATGGTTTTGTTTTTTGATGTTGATTGTTGTTGTTGAATGTTGTTGTTGTTGATTGTTGTTGTGTCGTTGTTGCAAATTATGTTGTTGTAGCCCATGTTGTTGTTAATGATACAGAATTTGTTATAGAGTAGCTTCTGTCACTGATTTCATTGTCGATTTGTAGTATTGATATTTTTCTGCTCAAGATCTTGTTGTTGCTGGTGGCCATAGAAAAAAGAAAAAAGAACTGGAACTTGTACCGACCATGCTCTGCAAACCCTAAAATTCTATTTTGTGTATGTGAATACGTGTGACATTCGTGTGAAAAGCAGCCAATCAGCCATACCTTTCGTGCCCAAATAAATGCAAACGTACTAGTAGTCCCATAAGAAATGTACAGCGACTGGTACACATATGTCGCTGATCGGATATTTTTCAGTTTGTAGACGAATAGAGAATTATCCTCCCAATTGTCGTTCTTGTTTCTTTTTTATATGCTGGTGGCTTTGTTTTTTTTTATGTTTTGACTATTGTATTCTCTAATAAGTTCGGAGCGACATTTTATAGCCAGTTTTAAATATTTTACCAGGGGAACCCATTGTTGTTCACCATACTTTCATTGCTGAGTGCTCTAGATCCCAGGTATTGCAGACGCATTTCTTTAAAAACAGGACAGGACAGAAGTGAACAAATGTTTCATCTTCTGATCAAGAAAAAGAGTCCCCCGTAGCCTTGAAAATCCAATTTAATTTAGATGTGTTTCTTCTTTGAGATATTTGTTTTCTTCGTGATAGTTGAGGAAGTTGTACAAGCCATGCGATGTTGTTGCTTGACGCTTGAGCCTTTAGCAATGCCATATCCTATTCTTTAGTCGCGATCTGTGTATATACAAGTTCTGTTGCATTCTTAAGGGATCTACTATTACCAAAAATATCATGTAACGCTGTTCTTTCTAACCCAGTATAATCCATCCAATGTCTATACCAGTATATCTTTTTAGCAACTATTTTGTTGGCTAATATATGTGGCAGTCGGTTCAGTTCGTATGACATTAACACTTTTTTTATATAACACATGTGACATTTCATGTTATGAATAAAAAGTGGTTTTAGTTTACATTCAAATGTCTGCAAGCAATTCGGAGATATTGGAATTCTTAGATTTTTTTTAAGAAATAGCTCTAAACCTTCTCTATTTCGTCATACTGCTGATGCCCCCACACTTGTTCTCCGTACCCGAAAATCGATCTTGCCACTGCGTTGAAAAGTTCAATTTTTGAAGCAACGTCGATATCTTCTTTGGAAACAAAGCTGTGCTAAGTCAAGTTTAGACTCATTTTTGATTGCTGAGCTCTGTGCTTAAAGTGTTCAGCCATGCATAATCCAGGCGTAACCCAATTACCCAGGTATTTACATTTCTTGAGTACCTCAATTTCTTCCACTCCTAGTATCCATATTTGTACATTGCTTCCTACTTTTTCGAAATATCATTATTTTGGACTTTTCGTGGTTAATAAACAGATTCCATAAACGACAATATTCCAAATCCAAATGATCTATCATACACTGTAGTTCCTTCGATGTCATCCGCGTAGAGCAGCAATCTGATATTGACTTCATCAATGAGTATGCCGCCACCAATAAAATCATGAAGGCCGTTGATAAAAAGTGCGAACAGCAGTGGGCTTAAAAGACACCCCTGTTTGACGCCCATTTCAGTACCTTAAACAATCTGAAAGCTTTTCATATCAACAATATTAATTTTTTAATATAAAAAAACATATTTAATTGATTAATCCCAATGAGTTTCCATTCATTTTAATCATTATGAAACGCACTATCTGTAGTTACTTTAATAGTTGTAAGTTTTACACTTTTTGAGAAAATCCAATTAGAGTTCCAAGGAAGCCCGGTGGCCCGGTTTATTTGCTGTCCAGTTTAGTTTATAAAACCAGAAACATAATTTTTCTGGAACTACCTAACTTGAGAAATCTCATGTTGATGCACATTTTTAAATGTTTTGATATTGTAAGACCACCCACAATACCGTAATGTCATTTTTCCTCTCTTTCTTCGTTTCTAATTGGCAAACAATTTTCAATCAATACGATATAGATCATATGTAAATCAAAAACAAAATAAAATACAAAATGCTACCTTCGACAGCCCTGGTTAATGAAACTATCAACGATAGACATATCCAATTCACTGCAGTTGCAGTTGTTGAGGAACTTATTTTTTATCGTTGCAACGCTCTGCAGTTGCATTTTGTCATCAGTTCTAAGCGCATTCAATCGTAGTCTATACTTACTGTGAGTTCAATAATTTATAAGAGTCAGGAGTGAATTAAAAAAAAAGCTAGACTTTGGCTAACATGAAGCTCACTGTAGAGAGATGCTGTTGCATGAGCCTCCGTACTGGTGGTCTTGTTATCGGCTGGTTGAGCATTGCAATGCATTCTGCAGCAATTTTGAACCAAATTTACAATCTTTTTAGCCCCCAAACATCAGGAAACACTAATGGCCCACAAACAAGTAAGTGAGAGTTTTTCTAATATTTGGGGGATTTCGCTTTTCCAAAAGGCGGAGTAGTGAATCCGGGCTGACCAGGGGAAAACCCTAAGTTTCCAATGAAAAACATTTTTTTTTTAATTATTAAGACTGATCTAATAACAAACACAAAACAATAAATTGTACTTTAATGCGATTTTTTTTTGTTTTAAATAGATTAGTGTAGGATAGCATGAGCTACAATACGTTGTAATTATAACTTTTTTTTCAAAAGAACCTACAGTTTTCGAGTAATTTCGAAAAAAACTAAATTTTACCCTCATTTACCCCCCCCCCCCTTTCAATTTTTTTCACTCCGCTTCAAATTTAGGGTACTTCCTAGAAAATGTTTAGGACATAAAAAATAAGCTATCCACCTAAATTCAGCTTTGTTGGAAATTTTTCGAAATTTTTATTCCTGGATAACATTTTTTGTTCTTGTTTTATTTCACAGGTCCCACCAGTGGTTTGGGAATAATAATAGTGGATTTGGTATTTTCAGCTATGCTCATTTATGGAATACAGAAGGTGAATGTTAATGTTATGGATGAATAACAAAATACAAATTTATTTGGCCTAATCCTTAAAATATTATTTTTTTTAATTGAATATTTCAAACTGCAACTTAAAACTTATTTTCAGAATAAACATAAATGGTTATTACCTAGTCTGGTGCTAAGAGGTTTTGGAATTGTAGTAGGAGTTCCTTTAGCTATACTGGCCTTTATCATCTTTTGCTCTGTCAGTGAAGGAATCAACATCGGCCTTGTGATCTTCGTTGTTTTCCTTGTGGCTCTAATAATCGGTATGGTTTTTAACTTTTCAAAATAGTGTTTTAAAAAAATTACGAAACATTGTGTTTTTTGTTTAGTTTTGAATGTCTGGATATGGATGGTTATTTATTCGCTTTACCTGGAAATTCGCATGTCCGGATTGATGCAATTAAGAGGCCCATCACAACAAATTTGAAATATAAATGTTATATTTTTATGTTTTGATATACGTCTATAATTATGGAATTTTTAAATAAAAAAAAATTACAAAACACGAATATGAAACCGTAAACAAAAGTGCTTTTGAAGAGGTAGGTAATTAAAAAAAAAAAAAATGATTTTGAAAATCGGCAGCCAGTAAAGAGCTTCAATTTGCATTTTTATTCGGCTTTTAATTGCAAAAACTAAAAATTCCTTAATAGGAAGCAGTCGCATGAATTCGCTTGTGAGTGAAAAATATTTGAAACAAATGACAATGTCAAGAAGGAAGAATATCAAAAATCGCAAATTACAACAACAAAACTCAAAATATCCAATAAAATGTGACACGATGTAAAAAATAACCACATCTTTAGTGTAATAAATTTTTTATTAATAAATTGAATATTCAACATTAAAGAACAGCTTATTTGTCATAGTGCTATAGGAAAACTTATTGCATAACTGGAAATCCCTTACTTAGTATAACGTGATCTTTGCCTTAAATAAAATAATTGAATAATTTTCATTTGAAATTATGGTAGTTAACAGGGCTACCAAATAAAATGTCTACGAAAGGCATTATAAAGTAATTTTTGGTTGGTGAATACAAAATACTTAGGACTAAAAATAAACATTTCTTTTTTATTTGAAATAAGAAGATACTAGATAGATTTAGTACTAAATGAAATTATCTTAAAATCCGACGGCAGTTGAACAGTTTACAAAAAAATGGATTTGATAAAAAAATAAATTGCTCATATGTGCGGTCACATCGTCGAATGAAATTTAAAAAAAGTAACATTAACGTAGAAAAATAACACGTTCTGAACTTAAAAATAGTGTCAAAACCACAAAATATATATATATATATATATATATATATATATATAAGATTTTGGTACGCAGTTTGTTAGAGTTTATTAATATACAGCTGATAATGAAATTTAAAATAATTTTTACTTGCGATTATAGGTTTTATAATGCAAGTTATGCATTCGTGCAGAAAATAATATTAAGATAACAATCAAACATGATATTACTATGATAGAGAAACATATTTGAGTTACTGGAAAAATTCAATCCGTCTGTCTGTCTTTTGGAATGTAGGCTCAACAGTTGGGCCAATCGTCTATAAATTTAGATCTTAAAGTTATTCTACAAAGAATTTTTTTTAGTTTTTTTTTTAACTAAAAAGTTAACAGTACCGGTCATATAACCGTTATATAAAAGCTTATTTTTCTCCAAAACGGCTACAAGAATTTTTATGAAAAAATATCAGTGTGAGTTAATGTACATAGGTAAGCATTATATTTTGGTGAAAAAAAAAATAATATGTTGGGATAAAATCGGTACCTCCCATAGGACCGGTTTTTATTTCTTTGACTTTCTCGAAAACTGGTGATCCGATTATTATCAAAATTGATATTCAAGAAGAATAGGTAGTAATTTCGCATTAAATTTTTCTCGAAAACTTTTTTTTGTATTTTTAATAGTTTGAAATTTTGTTTGCTTTTTTAAAAAATCAATATGTATTTTGAAAACCGGTAGGTGAATTTTTTAATTTTGTTCTTAAATGTATGTCATTTTTGTGCTTAAGTTTGTGTTCTTGAATTATTGATTTGATTGATTTGAAAAAAAAGTTGTTAAAAAACTGTTTTAAAACCGTTCCTACAATTTTGAAAAAAAAATTACACTTTTTATATTTTTGAATGAAATAAATGGCCTTCAAATTATTTTACCCAATACAATTTAACGTACTTTATTCGAACAATCAAAAGTCCAAGGAACCCAACAAAGGACCTGGCCCTCCAGGTTGGGGGTTGTGCGTGGGGTTAACAACCCTGCCACGGAAAAAAGAAAAAGTTGCGAAGCGACCAATAGCCTCGGAAAAGGACGGATTTACTGTTGACGACCCGGAAAAACGAATCAAGGACAACGACCTTCGGATCTGCACGTGGAATGTTAGAACTCTTAACAGATCACGTGCATCCAAACAACTAGCGGAGGCCCTAGACTGCTACAGAGCAGGAATTACTGCCATCCAGGAAGTGCGATGGAATGGGCAGGGCAAAAGGAGGATGAAAAACTGTGACGTGTACAACGGTGATTGTGCAAGAAGACCACAGCGTTTATTTGGGTGCGGATTCGTCATAAGCGGTAGACTTAGGCAAGAAGTCTTGGGCTTTCGACACGTAAGTGAGCGACTTGTGACAATCCGTATCAAGGCTAAATTCACCAACATTAGCCTAATATGCGCTAATGCCCCCACAGAGGACAAAGATGACGCCACCAAAAATGACTTCTATGAGCTCCTCGACAAAACATATGAGCAATGCCCTTAATACGACGTTAAGATCGTACTAGGCGATTTTATTGCCAAAATAGGTAAAGAGGAAATCTTTGGTAGGACTGTCGGAAAACATAGCCTACACGACACAACGTCTGAAAACGGACTTAGGCTAATTGACTTCGCAGCGGCACATAACGTCACCATTGCAAGCACACGGTTTCCTCATCTCGATATACACAAAGGGACTTGGCGACACCCAGATCAAAGAACCGTCAATCAGATTGATCACGTTGCGATCGATGCAAGACACGCCTCCAGTATCTTGGATGTTCGCACCTTCCGAACAGCTAACATCGACTCGGATCACTACCTTGTTGCAGCAAAGGTAAGAATGCGAATAACCCGAACTCCACAACAACAAAGTAATACTGTGAGGAAGTATGACGTCGGAAAGCTGCAATCGCAAGAAACCGCCAGAACCTATGCCGATCAAATATCCCGTAACCTCTCAAGAAATCCAGTACCGCCAGCATCAAGTGCCGAAGATCAGTGGCAACACTGCCAACAAGCCATCAGAGATGCCGCAACTGATGTGCTAGGTTTCACCAGACCACCACCACGAAACCTCTGGTTTGAAGACGAATGCAGGCAGGCCCATGCAGCCAAACAAGAGGCATATAAAGCGGCGCTGCAAAGACAGACGAGAGCTGCTCGCGAGCTCTACGAGCAGAAAAGACGGGAAGAACACCGGCTTCTCCAAAAGAAAAAAAGAGAGAGCATGAGAAGCGCGAAGAAGAAGAAGATGCTACTCCAGGAACAACGTGCGGAAGTTTTACCAACAGGTAAAAAGAACGTGCCAAGGAAAAAAAACTGCACAGAAGCCTGTAGAGATAGGAATGGAAACCTCGTAGTAGAGTCACAGTCGGTGCTGAGTACATAGAAGGACCATTTCTGCAGACTGTTAAACGGCGATGAAGACCAAAATCCCGCTGTCAGGCAGAATGAACCATTCAACATGGATGATGACCAAAATGAAGTAAGGATAGCAATATCTAAACTAAAAAACAACAAAGCTGCTGGACCCGACGGACTACCCGCCGAACTTTTTAAAGCGGCCGGAGATGACCTGGTGGAGTGCATACACTAACTCATCTCTACAGTTTGGTCAGAAGAAAGTATGCCTGATGAATGGAACCTCAGCATCGTTTGCCCGATCCACAAGAAAGGAGACCCTCTAAACTGCGCCTACTATAGAGGAATTAGTCTCCTGAATATCGCCTACAAGATCCTCTCTGCCGTACTATGTGAACGCCTGAAACCTTTCGTCAGCAACCTGATTGGCCCCTATCAGTGTGGTTTCAGACCAGGAAAGTCCACAATCGATCAAATGTTCACGCTACGGCAGATCCTGGAAACTACCCAAGAATTCCTAATCGATACCCACCACCTCTTTATCGATTTTAAGGCCGCGTACGATAGCATTTATAGAGACGAGCTATAGAGAGCCATGTCAGGTTTTGGCATCCCCATAAAACTCGTCCGACTGTGCAGGATGACGATGGAGAACTCTCGCTGCTCCGTCAAGGTTGGTACTGACCTCACAGAAGCTTTTGACGTCAAAAAAGGATTCCGACAAGGTGATGCGCTATCGTGCGATTTCTTCAACTTAATACTTGAACAAATTATAAGAAACTCGCAAGTCAATTGTAGTGGGACAATTTTTTTTCAAGTCTGTGCAATTGCTAGCATACGCTGACGACATAGGCATCATCGGCAGAACTCGGCGAGCTGTCACTAGCAGTCAATGAGGCCAAAACGAAGTACCTGGTGTCCACAAAAAGGGACACACAACACCGGCAGATTGGACAAAACATCACAATAGACAGGTACAACTTTGAGGTAGTTAGGGACTTTGTGTACCTCGGATCCGCTATAACATCTGACAACAACATCTCGTCAGAAAAAAAACGAAGAATTACTCTTGCCAATCGCTGTTTCTATGGGCTAGGAAGGCAATTGAGTAGCAAAGCCCTCTCTCGAAAGATAAAGGAGACTCTGTATAAGACCCTAATCATCCCAGTCCTGCTCTATGGTGCCGAGGCATGGACTCTATCTAAAGCGGATGAAGATATCCTTAGTCGTTTCGAGCGTAAGATTCTTCGGAGGATTTTTGGCCCTATCTGCGTTAACGGGCTTTGGAGGAGAAGGTTCAAACAAGAACTATACAAGCTGTACAGCGACATTGACCTGGTCAAAAAAATACGCATATCACGTTTAAGATGGCTAGGTCATGTAGAGCGAATGGACAACAATGCTCCGGCTCGCAGGATCTTCGATTCCATCCCAGAGGGTAGACTCAGTCAAGGAAGACCTCGCCTTAGGTGGCGCGCTCAAGTGGAGGACGACCTCAACCAACTTGGAGTGCAAAACTGGAGGCAGCTATGCCAAAGACCGAGCTGGCTGGAGAGGCATGTTGGTTGAGGTCCAAGTTCGTCCCGAACTGTAGCGCCACTCAAGTAAGTAAGTAAAAGTCACAAAAATCGAATAAATGCTTTGGTGTGTTCACTTTAATTTTCTTAAATCTAATTCAACAATGTAACCCCACATATGAGCAAGTATGTGCGACCCAGTCATGCAATTTCTTATTATTATTTATTAAAACTATTAAATATTGAATTTTCAAAAAAAAAAATATTTCAAAAATTAATTTTAAACACAAGAATTAAATTATTCAAAATATTGGTATGCAGAATTAATTTTGCTTTATAGTTCTTTTTAAATATAAAATTTTATTAAAATTCGATAAAACGTTATCTATAGCGCCAAAAATTAAAAAGGTACCGTTAAAAGACTTTTCCCGTAAATTTGGTTTTAATAAAATGATAGCTAACACTTACAAACAAAATATGTTTGTTCATCAACATCGTTCGTTGGAGCCGTTTTCGAAAGAAATAAGCTTTTCCTTAACGGTTATATGGCAGGTGCCGTCCCCTCTGAGAAATGTCAAAAGAACCACACACACCAAATTTGATGGTAATAACTTTAGCCGTTTAGGCTGTAGATCAATATACATACAGAAGAACAGACTGACAGACAGATATTTTTGTAACTAACTTTTTTAAGCTTCTTTATGATCGTAATGTCATTTTTGATTGTTATCTGACATTTTTTTATATTCACGAATCCTAAACTTGCCTTAGTCCCTATAATGTAAAAATTATGGTCCATCTAGGATTGTAGCGCCACCTAAGTTAAGATAGGATAAAATAGTGTTCTGACTCCGTCCATTATTGAAAAAAAGTCAATCCTCCTACTGCTCAAACTACCAACCGATTGCTCTTGAGTTCCTTCTTTCCAAGGTGAAGGAAATGCTAATAATCAGCTCAAGATCCAGTCCTTTGCATCGTTGCGGAGAAAGTAAGATCGTTGTAGGTACTTGGTACTGGTGTACCCCAGGGCTCTGTTTTGTGCCGATTCTCTTTCACATTTTTATAAAATAATGATATCATGTCTGGAACATCTTAATCACTAAATTGCTTTGCTGACAACAATACACTTGATTTTTCTTATTCCTTTTTGGAGTCACAACCGGCCGGTTCTTTAAAGGTGGGTCTTCTACAATGTATGTTAAGCTCGATAAATTCTGATCTTGAGAGAATTATCAAATGGGGAATTGTAGAGTTTTATGCATCGAAAACGCAATGCTGTCTTCTGTCATTAATGCAGAATGTTTCGCTTTACCGCATATTCAAAAGTTGCATTTGCATCACGGAAGCTAATCATCTCGAAATTCTCAGCATGTGCATCACTAACTTACGATCGCAGCAATATTACCCAAAATACCGAAAGTTAATTATATTGTTTAGCCCTGTTATTTGATTTTACAAAAGCCTTCCTTACAGTACCTTAACAAATTCTTATTCCTAAACTGAAAAAACTATATCATATTTTTAAACAAATTTCCAAGATGTACGAATCCCTTCGGGCTTTGTATCAAATTGGAAAGTATTTTCCTTTTAGGACTAAGGCAATGTTGGTTAATTCACTTTAGTTGCCAATTATTTTGCCTACCAATTTACCCTTCAGTCTAGGTAGTACTTTAAGGTACAGAAATTCGTTCTTCAGCCGTACAACTCAATTCTGTACTCAACTCTATTTTCCCAAACCATTATGAAGTTCAGAAGTTTAAAACCAATGTACATAAGCATCTCCCCTCTTATTATCCTAAACTCGCATTGTTTTCACTAATATCTAAAAAGTAAAGAGTATTCTAAATCTAAATCCCTTAATTTTGCTGATTAAATTGAAATTTTACGTATGAAAAAAAGGCGGCAGTCATAGTTCAACAGGGTTGGCAATATTTTTTTTTTTTTTTTGGAAAGTACTAAAAAGTAGCTGGAAAATTTTAGTAGTTCTTGCGGAAAAAGAAAATAGAACTGGTTTATAACTATTTTTTCGAAAACAAATCTGCAATATATTTTTAAAATTTATTGAAATTCAAAAACTTAATTTTTTTTTATTTTGACATTTCAAACAAGAATCGTCATTTTCAAACTGTTCGGTCTACTCTGAGAAAGGAACTGCGTCGCTTGAAATATATTATATTTGTTTGTTATTTTCCCTCTCTTTCTTGCTTGCCCTGCCATTCACTTTTAAAATTGATACGATCATCAATAACAAAAAACCTATATAAGTCTAAATTAAATCCAAAATGTTACCTTCGACAGCCCTGGTTAATCAAACTATCAACATTTGACAAATCCAATTCGTTGTTAGTGGTGAGGAACTTATTTTTTATCGTTTAAACGCTCTGCAGTTGCATTTTGTCATCAGTTCCAAGCACTTGAATTATTTGTTAGAGTTAAGAGTGAATTAAAAAAAAAACTAGACTTTGGCTAACATGAAGCTCACTGTAGAGAGATGCTGTTGCATGAGCCTCCGTACTGGTGGTCTTGTTATCGGCTGGTTGAGCATTGCATTATATTCTGCAGCAATTTTGAACAAAATTTACCGTCTTGTTAGCCCCGAAGCATCGGAAATTACTATTGGCTCACACACAAGTAAGTGACAAGTTGTCTAATATTTGTGGGATTTAGCTTTTCCATAAGTCGAAGTAGTGATGAAAATGTTGGCTGCTCAGGGGAAAACCCTGAGTTTCCAAAGAAAAACATAATTTTTTTTATTTAATGACTAATGTGATATCAACAAAATTGAGACAACACAAAATGTACGTTAATGTGATTTCTCGATTCAAATCTGGGCTTTTTGTTTAATAAAACTGATAAACAACTAAAGCGTTTTTTAAAAAAATTCCTCTTTTTTAAATGATAATTGTTATTAAAAATAAATTAAAAATACAGAAATTCTAAAAAAAATCATATTCAGATATCCAAACAAAAAAATAACCACTACTCTCTACCCTTTGCAGAAAAAATCTTTTACTGGATAAACTCCAACTCAATAGAATAGATCCAACTGCTTTGTGTTGCAGTTGTGAATTTCTTTGAATATTATATATAGAATATTTTAATATATATATATTTTATTAATTTTATTGTATTAGTTTGTGTTATAAAATATCTTAATTTTATTATATATTTATTTTATTTTAGAGTGTATGTATTCCATTGATGGAGAGTGTGGCGTCAGGAAGTTCCCTATTTTCTTATCTTAGTGGTCAGCATTTTTATTTTATTTTTTTATTTTTACAGTTCATGGTCCCAGCAATGGTGTGGGAATAATTGTAGTGGATTTGGTATTTTCAGCTATGCTCATTTATGGAATAAAGAAAGTAAGTGTTTCTGTTATGAATTACAAAATACAAACTTTGTAGGTTTAATTGTTCAAATGCTTGTCTTTTCATTATAGCTATTCAAATTTTAACTTAAAAAAAATTATTTTCAGAACAAACATGATTGGTTATTGCCTAGTCTGGTGTTAAAAGCTTTTGGAATTTTAATAGCAGGACCTGTAGCCTTAGTGGCACTTATCGCCCTTTGCTTTATCAGTGATGCAACGAACACTGGCTTTTTGATCTTTGTTGTTGTATTTGTGGCTCTGATAATTGGTAATAGTGATTTCTCAGAATAGTGTTTTGAAAAATTAAAAAAAATTCTGATTATTTTTTTGTAGCCTTACACATCTGGGAGTGGGTTGTTATTTATTCGCTTTACCTGGAAATTCGTATGTCCGGATTGATGCCATTAAATGAAAGAGGCCCACCATAATTTGTTTAATTCATTCAAAATTAAAAGTGTTATTATTTTATTTTTTGCCTTAAAATAATTGTTAAATAAAAAATGTTTACAAAACACGAACATAAAACCATAAACAGAAGTGTTATTGAAGAGGTAATTAAAGAATGTGATTTTGAAAATCGACAGCCAGGAAAAAGGTTCAATTTGCTTTTTTCATTGGCTTTTAATTGCAAGAACTAATGACTTCATAGCAAGAAGCAGTCGCATGAATTGGCTTTTGAGTGAAGAATAACAAAAATTACAAATTATCGATAAAACCGCCAACATCCGTTAAAATCTTAGATGATTAAAAAATTAACCAGGTCTTAAATTTAAAACATTTTTTAAATAACAAATTCATTATTTAAACATTAAAAACAACTTAATTATCATAGTGTTATGGGAACACTTAATACCTGGAAGTCCCTTAATCAACAAAACGTGAACCGTAGCGTCATTAAATTTGTCTCAAAGAAATTAATTGGAGAATTTTCATTTGAATTGATGTCAGTTAACAGGGTTACCAATTTAATTGTCTAAGGAAAGTATTAAGAAGACTTTTTTGGTTAATTAGTGAAAATATGTATTTACTATAATAATAAAAAAAAATTGAAAACAATGACAAGAAATGACCGTTTGTGTCTGTCTGTCTGGGTGTATAACGAACCCTGAACAGTTTAAGCGATTAGCTTCAAATTTGGTATGTTCGATTCTTTTGGCATTCCTTAGAGGGGAAATTGAAATTTTATTTTTAGGGCAAAAAATAACGGTACCTGCCATGTAATCGTTAAAAAAAACGAAAACGGCTCCATAGATTTTGATGAACATTTTTGAGATTTCTGTTTTAGTTTTCGATTTTCTCGGCAACGGCTCCTTGGATTTCTATCAAATTTTAAATATAATTAGCCAAATTATTTCTGCATACCAACATTTTGAAGAATTATCTTTTTATTTATATATAATTTTTGATTTTTTTTTTAAATTTAATTATTAACTTATCAAAAATTATTATTTAAAAAAAATATGATCTACTCCATATATTAATAAACTCTACAATCTCGGGAACGGCTGCACCGATTTCGACTGGACTTTCACTGGCAGGTAGCTGATATCCTTAGGAGTAACTTAGGCTTTTTTTTAATTACTGACTAGGTGGCGCCTGCTTACGTTTTTTTCGAAAATTCTTATTTATGGACCGATTTAGACGGGACTTTCACAGGTAGGGAGCTCATTTTGAAAGAAATAAGCTATTTGAATTACCCGTAGGTGGCGCTGGAGTTGCTTATTTTTCGAAAATTATTATTATAGAACGATATGACTCAAAACCAAAACTTTTCGAATTGAGTAAACAGTTTTTGATAAATTTCAGGCCGACAAAGTCGCGGGTAACAGCTAGTAGGTACTATAATGCAAGTTATGCATTCGTGCAGATTAAAAAATTTGAGATAACAATCAAACATGGCATGGAGAGAAACACATTTGAGTTACTGGCAAAATTTTGTCCGTCTGTCTGTCTGTCTGTCTGTCTGTACGGATGTATTTTGGACTGTAGCCTAAACGGTTGAACCAATCGTCTTCAAATTAAGAACTTAGGGTTATCTTGACATTCTGCAGAGGAGTTTTTTCAAATTTTTTTTAGCTCAAAAATTAACGGTACCTGTCAAATAACCGTTATGTAAAAGCTTATTTTTCTCCCAAACGGCTCCAATACTTTTTATGAAGAAAATCAGTGTACTACTGTAGGTAAGCATTATATTTTGGTGAAAAAGAAATTTAATATGTTGGGCTATAAACGGTACCTCTTATAGGACCGGTTTTTTTCTTGGACTTTCTCAAAAACTGCTGATCCAAATACTATCAAAATTGATACTCAAAAAGATGTATGTAGCCTTTTTTTTCGAAAACTCTTTTTTTGTATTTTTAATAATTTTTTTAAAAATAAATTTTTTGAAAAACAAAAAATTTTTAAAAATGGGAAGATGATTTTTTTTTAATTTTTTTTTTAAATGTATGTTAATTTTGTGCTTAAGTCTGTATTCCTAAATTATTATTTTTTTATTTTTTAAAAAAAGTTGTTAAAAATAAACCGTTATATTTAAAAACCGTTACCTACGATTTTGAAAAAAAAAGATTAACACTTCTTAACATTCCTTAAAGAAATAAAATGGCGTATAAATTATTTCACTCAATACAATTTAACGTCTTTTATTCGAACAATCAAAAGTCACAAAAATCGAATAAATGCTTTAAATGTAAACTTTAATTTTCTTATTTTTTTTTTCTACAATGTGACCGCACATGCAATTTATTTAATATTGTTTTTCAAACTAAGCTGTTTTAGGAAATAGTTTTCAAAGAAATAATTTTCAAAATCAAAACTAAAAACAAAAATAAAATAAAAAAAAATTCAAAATAATTTTCTTCAGTATTTTATGTAATAACGTACTTATTTTGTTTTCACAAACTTAATCCTCTTATTAGTTTTTAGTCAAGTACAACTTTGAGGTAGTTAGGGACTTTGTTTACGTCGGATCCGCTATAACATCTGACAACAACATCTCATCCCAAATAAAGCGAAAAATTACTTTTGCCAATCGCTGTTTCTATGGGCTAGGAAGGCAATTGAGTAGCAAAGCTATCTCTCGAAAGAAAAAGGAGACTCTGTATAAGACCTTAATCATCCCAGTCCTGCTCCATGGCGCCGTGGCATGGACTCTATCTAAAGCGGATGAAGACATCCTTAGTCGTTTCGAGCCTAAGATTCTTCGGAAGATATTTGGCCCTACCTGCGTTAACGGGCTTTGGAGGAGAAGGTTCAACCAAGAACTAAACGAGCTGTACAGCGACATTGACCTGGTCAAAAAAATACGCACATCGCGTTAAGATGGCTAGGTCATGTAGAGCGAATGGACAACAATGCTCCGGCTCACAGGATCTTCGATTCCATCCCAGAGAGTAGACGCAGTCAAGGAAGACCTTAAGTGGAGGACGACCACAACCAACTTGGAGTGCGAAACTGGAAGCAGCTAGCCAAAGACCGAGCTGGCTGGAGAAGCATGTTGGTTGAGGTCCAGGTTCGTCCCGAACTGTAGTGCCCCTAAGTAAGTAAGTAAGTAAGTAATAGTTTTTAGTCAAAAACAGAAAACTGGATATTCAAATATTTTGTACTTTCTTGAGAAATTTAAAAGAAATTTTACTGTTTTCTTAAATATTGGGAGTCTTATGAGCATTCAATAAACTGCTGTCCTTTCTCTACATAAATGACATCACATATTCCATCTACATTCATCGTTATGTTATGATGCTACTGCCGCATATTTTTCATTATTATATCGCTAGAAAGTATTTAGATTATTGTACATTGTTTTCAGCCACACCACACACGAATGTAGAATATTTAAGCAGGTGATAATATTGCACAAAATATATTTTATTTACAATATTGCACCTTACAAATATACCTACCGGCAAAAACATTATACCTATTTAACCAGTTTTTATCCAAGATATAATTTTAATTTTCCAGCGAAGTTCATACAATACACTCAACGAGCGAATTATTCAAACTATGTGCTCCTAAGGGAAACCAATCTGATCAGATTTACATAAACAAATTTACTATCGCTGATTAATCATAATGCAATTTTCTCGGAACTGAACCCTTTTCCTCTTCATCCTCTTTCCTTCAAAGTAAGCTAAGGCAATAGAATTCTTGAGTAGATTCGAACCTCACAATGCCCCACTGCCCCATCTGCCAGCGGGGGTTCTTCTATTAATTCTATGAATCACTATATTTTTTTAGAGGCAAATGCATCACAGTAATGAGAAGGAGAAGCACCCCCTTTTGCCTCTAGGACTTCGTTAAATTTTATTTAGCTTGATGAAAGCAAAATTAAGCTCTGCTACAAATCTCAATTTTGAGTTTTTTTGTGTGATGTTATGTAGGTAAACTTTTATCTTTATATGACGACGTACCAACAAAATAAAACTGATAAAAAATTTAATTACATAGGAATTCATTTTAGAAAACCCTTGCGTCATAAATAAATCGTGTTCTAGGTATTCAATTTTTTTTAACAGGGGATTTCTAGGGAAGTTTCAACTTAAAATAACAGGGCTACCTAGTGTAGAAAAAGTACACCAAAAAAGTACTAAATAGTAGTGACATTGTAATTAAGAAGTCGACATTTTTCATTGATTTTATTTGAATCGAAATTAACAATTAATTAAAAAAAAAAACAAAAAATTAAAAATAACATTCTTCACGAATAATTAAAGCCAACACCAGAGGCACGATCTTTCAAAAAAGCTGTCCAATAACTCGCATACGCCAACGATATTGACATAATCGGAATTGATGCTGGAAGCGGAAGATGGGTTTAGCAGTCAATGAAACCAAGTATATGCTGGGATCCAGAAGAGTCACCCAACATGACGTCTTGGACAAAACACCATAGACAGCTATAACTTTTAGGTAGTTAAGGACTTTGTCTACCTGGGCTCCGCTATCAACTCAGACAACACCAGCGCTGAAATTAAACCAAGAATAACTCTTGCCAATCGCTGCTTCTTCGGGTTTGGAAGGCAATTGAGTAGCAAAGCCCTCTCTCGGACAACTAAATAGTCTCTTTATAAGACCCTCATCATCCCATGTCCTGCTGTATGGTGCAGGCGCATGGACGTTGCCAAAAGCGGATGAGGACGCTTTAGGCTGCTTCGAGAGAAAGATTCTCCATGGAAAAAAGTGGAAAGAAGATACAACGAAAACTCAATGCTGTCTTCTGTCGTTAAAACTAAATATACTCCCAATGCCATTGTCCATGAATGGTACTTACGTCGAAGAAACCGAAAAGCTATTAGTACTCGGTATGTGTGTCAACGATGACCTCCGTTGGAACGACCATATATTTGAGATCGCTAAAAATGCTGCTAAGTGCTTAGGTTTTCTGTATCGGTGTAAGAAGTACTTTTCCCCATCTAATCTGGCTTAAATTTATAAAGCGTTTATACGGCCTAAACTCGAGTATAACTCCCACCTCTGGGCAGGTGCTTCACAAACATCGCTTCACCTGCTTAATAGAATACAAAATCGAGCGTAAAGATTGATAGGAAATAGAACTGCCGCTGAAACAATCGCCCCTCTCGAACCCCGACGCAATTTTTCATGTCTTTCCTTATTTTATCATTTTTTGTATAAAAAATGTTCACTCGAGGTAGCCAGCTGCATTCCTCCCCTTAAAAGTTTCGACCGTAATACTCGGCTTGCTAGGAATGCCCATCAGTTCACCCTTGAGCCCAATTTCGGACGTACCGTGAAATATAGAGATTCTTTTTTTAGCCGTACAACACGACTTTGGAATGGTTTACGCGGCGAGATTTTCCCTTGCCATTTCAATTTGCAAGCATTCAAAACCAATGTTAATCGACACCTCCTATCTCTCCCCTCCCTACCTTCCTAATGCCACGCAGTCCCTTGTGAACGCGTTATTTATAAAAAAATGAGCGAAAAAGGACCTCAAACAACTTCACGTGCGAAACTGGAGGGACCGAGCTGGCTGGAGAAGCTTGTTGGTTGAGGCCCAGGTCCACCCCGGACTGTAGCGCCACCTAAGATAAGGTAAAGTAAATCACTCCACATTCGTGTGGTGCGGCTGAAAAAAAATCTATGCCAAACAGTACTCTTTTTCATTATAACACTAAGTATGAAAATATTAAAAACAAAATTAAAGATATGGAACGTAATTGCAACTTTTTTAAGTAATGTACAAAATTCTGTCGTTTCCCTATCTTCCATCAAAACATTATACCTATTTAACCAGTTTTTATCCAAGATATAATTTTAATTTTCCAGCGAAGTTCATACAATACACTCAACGAGCGAATTATTCAAACTATGTGCTCCTAAGGGAAACCAATCTGATCAGATTTACATAAACAAATTTACTATCGCTGATTAATCATAATGCAATTTTCTCGGAACTGAACCCTTTTCCTCTTCATCCTCTTTCCTTCAAAGTAAGCTAAGGCAATAGAATTCTTGAGTAGATTCGAACCTCACAATGCCCCACTGCCCCATCTGCCAGCGGGGGTTCTTCTATTAATTCTATGAATCACTATATTTTTTTAGAGGCAAATGCATCACAGTAATGAGAAGGAGAAGCACCCCCTTTTGCCTCTAGGACTTCGTTAAATTTTATTTAGCTTGATGAAAGCAAAATTAAGCTCTGCTACAAATCTCAATTTTGAGTTTTTTTGTGTGATGTTATGTAGGTAAACTTTTATCTTTATATGACGACGTACCAACAAAATAAAACTGATAAAAAATTTAATTACATAGGAATTCATTTTAGAAAACCCTTGCGTCATAAATAAATCGTGTTCTAGGTATTCAATTTTTTTTAACAGGGGATTTCTAGGGAAGTTTCAACTTAAAATAACAGGGCTACCTAGTGTAGAAAAAGTACACCAAAAAAGTACTAAATAGTAGTGACATTGTAATTAAGAAGTCGACATTTTTCATTGATTTTATTTGAATCGAAATTAACAATTAATTAAAAAAAAAAACAAAAAATTAAAAATAACATTCTTCACGAATAATTAAAGCCAACACCAGAGGCACGATCTTTCAAAAAAGCTGTCCAATAACTCGCATACGCCAACGATATTGACATAATCGGAATTGATGCTGGAAGCGGAAGATGGGTTTAGCAGTCAATGAAACCAAGTATATGCTGGGATCCAGAAGAGTCACCCAACATGACGTCTTGGACAAAACACCATAGACAGCTATAACTTTTAGGTAGTTAAGGACTTTGTCTACCTGGGCTCCGCTATCAACTCAGACAACACCAGCGCTGAAATTAAACCAAGAATAACTCTTGCCAATCGCTGCTTCTTCGGGTTTGGAAGGCAATTGAGTAGCAAAGCCCTCTCTCGGACAACTAAATAGTCTCTTTATAAGACCCTCATCATCCCATGTCCTGCTGTATGGTGCAGGCGCATGGACGTTGCCAAAAGCGGATGAGGACGCTTTAGGCTGCTTCGAGAGAAAGATTCTCCATGGAAAAAAGTGGAAAGAAGATACAACGAAAACTCAATGCTGTCTTCTGTCGTTAAAACTAAATATACTCCCAATGCCATTGTCCATGAATGGTACTTACGTCGAAGAAACCGAAAAGCTATTAGTACTCGGTATGTGTGTCAACGATGACCTCCGTTGGAACGACCATATATTTGAGATCGCTAAAAATGCTGCTAAGTGCTTAGGTTTTCTGTATCGGTGTAAGAAGTACTTTTCCCCATCTAATCTGGCTTAAATTTATAAAGCGTTTATACGGCCTAAACTCGAGTATAACTCCCACCTCTGGGCAGGTGCTTCACAAACATCGCTTCACCTGCTTAATAGAATACAAAATCGAGCGTAAAGATTGATAGGAAATAGAACTGCCGCTGAAACAATCGCCCCTCTCGAACCCCGACGCAATTTTTCATGTCTTTCCTTATTTTATCATTTTTTGTATAAAAAATGTTCACTCGAGGTAGCCAGCTGCATTCCTCCCCTTAAAAGTTTCGACCGTAATACTCGGCTTGCTAGGAATGCCCATCAGTTCACCCTTGAGCCCAATTTCGGACGTACCGTGAAATATAGAGATTCTTTTTTTAGCCGTACAACACGACTTTGGAATGGTTTACGCGGCGAGATTTTCCCTTGCCATTTCAATTTGCAAGCATTCAAAACCAATGTTAATCGACACCTCCTATCTCTCCCCTCCCTACCTTCCTAATGCCACGCAGTCCCTTGTGAACGCGTTATTTATAAAAAAAATGAGCGAAAAAGGACCTCAAACAACTTCACGTGCGAAACTGGAGGGACCGAGCTGGCTGGAGAAGCTTGTTGGTTGAGGCCCAGGTCCACCCCGGACTGTAGCGCCACCTAAGATAAGGTAAAGTAAATCACTCCACATTCGTGTGGTGCGGCTGAAAAAAAATCTATGCCAAACAGTACTCTTTTTCATTATAACACTAAGTATGAAAATATTAAAAACAAAATTAAAGATATGGAACGTAATTGCAACTTTTTTAAGTAATGTACAAAATTCTGTCGTTTCCCTATCTTCCATCACTTTTTATCGAGTTTTGTTCCACATTTGTAGCTTAAATTTTATATCGAATGCAAAACAGATTTAAATAAACAAAAATATTCAACTCCCGTACGAATACGACAGCTCTGGTTTAAAATCTAGCTGATAGTATTTTTTCAAGAATACACCTTCGATTGCAAATACTAAAGAACTGTGTTAATGTTAAGGCCAAGCTCAACAAGCATCAATCTCACTCGTCACTCGACAATTGACCGGTGCGCAGTTTGGTTTACAGTTGCAGAAAGATTATATTATATTCGCTTCAACTTCGTTTTCAATACAATTTTCTTATGTAAAAAATATCGACACAATGTTTACAGTTAAAAGATGCTGTTGCATGAGTCTTCGAAATGGTGGGTTGGTTCTTGGTTGGCTGGGTGTTGTAGCATCTACAATTACGGTTTGTAACTCAATAAACCAACTTGTTAATTACAATAATTACGAAATACTTGATGAAAACGACGAAATATTTGTTAAACACGACGGACCAAGTAAGCATTAAATAAATCACATTTTTTTCTCTTTAAATGACGTTTAATATTTTTTTTTTATTTTAGAACCTAGGGATTTGATCGTTTTTATTCTGGCAGCTTCATTGTTCAATTTGCTGGTATCTGGTGTGCTGATCAATGGAATAACTGCGGTAAGTACAGTTTAAATAAAAAATAGTACAATTGGAGTTTTATATATGTATATACATACATACATATGTACTTATGTACATTCATAGGTTTGCTATGACTAAAAGTTGTTAAAATCAAAAAACTGTATATTACACAAAACATATGTCCGCCCACACACGTTCGGATTTAGCTGACTGCTTAAGTTGGCAATTTGATTTTGGTGCTTAGCCCAAACCCGATATTTTAGAATTTATATTTTACATATTATTATTTATGTATGTTAAAATGAAAAAAAAATTAGAAGTTGACAGTGTTGTACTTCTTGATTTTTACAGATCAACTTTTTTTGATTTAATCGACCCATTCATTAAGTTTATCACATAAATCCCTTTTCAGTTGAATTCTTCATTGTTTAATATTTTATTAAAATAAAAAGAAGTACCTACTAAAGATATTAGTGTGACCAATCTCAAACAAAGTCGTAAAAAGCTTTACTGCCCGTTATTTTCACCTAATCCAGTACAAAGTCATAGGAAAAAGCATTAAAGCATTTGTTACAGGTATTTCAATTTCGTTTAAATTATTGCAAACAGTTTTTTTTGCTTAGTGAAGCGGGCTGGAGTTCAGCTAGTATTCTTTGAGAACATTTTTAATCATTATTGTATTAAATTTTTTGCAAGAAAATAATAATATTATGTACAGCAGAACATAAAATTCAAAAAAAAAGTATTAATGTTAATATTAGATATTATCAGTAGTGCCTTGCCGGCGTTGCTGACGACAAGGTCCAAAGTTCTCAAGACAAAAATCCATAATGGACTCATAACCCTTTTGGGTGGGTTAAAAGTTCACAAAATAATGTAAGCTCTATCCATCCAGGTGAGCCACAAAATGTATGCATTTCGGTGAATTGTGAACTCTTAACCCAACCAAGTCGATCTCATAAGTCTATTATAGACTTTCGGTCAGACTGTACTATACTATATACTAAGAACTTTCGTTAAGGTGTGATCTAGGCTAATATGTACCCTGTTCCTATTATAGAAATTCATTTAATTTGACAATTTGTAATTCTCTTTCAAATACATTTGAGAGAACGACAAGCATGCCATCTATTGTGAGAAGCAATAATGTGACAAAATTTAAAAAGCAATCTATATATATAAAGACCAATCCCAATTATGTTTGTGTGCGAACTACTTTTTTTTTGGAACAATCGATTTGATCGAAATTTTTAGGAGATCTTAGGACATGTTTGGAGAGTGCATATAAGACATCTGTTTGCTGTGCGGTGCCTAGAACCGGAGTTATGACCAAAAATGTCACTCACATGGTAAAAATAGAAAATTGATAGTGTAACCGGGTAACGCGGGGAGGATCAGCTAGTCGCACTATAAAATGTGTACTTCTGTTCACCGATCGCCATACAATTTTTCAGCTTATTGTCTTTACTAACTGGAACGTTAACAGCATTGTAAAATAAACTTGCGACAGGTGGCGCGCGTGTCGCACCTGCAAGTGTATTTGAAAGAAAAATAAGAAAGTATAAAATGTCAAGATTAATTACAATAAAAAAGGGGAAATATAAAACAATTTCACACTGTGAGCAAGCTTCTTCAAATAATTCGAATAATTTTCAATAGGTGGCGCTATAAACGCAAAATTAAAACATAGACAAATAAATTACATAAATTAGATAAGGAGAGTAAGATGTTTGAATATTGGTTGGTATATAATTTTCTTTCTAGAGTAAACATTGCATGTTATTGCCGTGGCTGATTATCAAAGGTTTGGGACTAATAATAATCATTCCTATGGGATTCGTATTATTGCATACAGCATCGATGTCCTCCGAACCAGGGCCTATAATAGCATCAATCTTTGTTTTAATGTTGATTGGTAAGTTTTCCATTTAAAAAAAAATTGTTTTTATAAATTAAGTGATTTTTCTATTCAAATTTTCTTAAAGGTTTCTTCTGTTTTTGTTGGATTGTTGTTTATTCGCTTTATGAAGAAATTCGCACGACCGCAAAAAAGCCTTTGACATTTTATGAAAGTGGCGTAGTGGCACCTTATCAGCAGTTTGGAAAAGTTTAAGGAGTTTCATTTACATTAAGATTATCTGTAAAAAGGTAAAAGGTGGTACCTTCAAAACATGGAAATTTAAGCTGTTTATTTTCGAAAAATAAAATAAAAATGTTAAATAAAATGTAACAATTTAAACATACATATCTGATGCAGGCTTAAGAGTTCTTGGTTTATTTAGTTAATTAAGAAGATTTCAATATAAAAATTCTCTAATTGCAAAGATTCACAAATGCGATTCAAAATGGGAAAAAAAATTGTGACTCACCATTAAACAGGATTGGCAATTAGTTTAAATAAATTGCACGACTGGATCGCACGTACTTGCCCATATGTTCGGTCACATTGTAGAATAAAATTAAAGAACATTAAAGTGAACATCAAAGCATTTATTCGATTTTTGTGACTTTTGATTGTTCGAATAAAGTACGTTAAATTCTATTGGGTGAAATAATTTAAACGCCATTTTATTTCTTTAGGAAATGTAAAAAAAGTTTAATTTTTTTTTCAAAATCGTAGTAGCCGTTTTTAAATAAAACGGTTTTTTAACAACTTTTTTTTAAAAAAAATAAAAAAAAATAATTCCAGAATACAAATTTAACCACAAAAATAACATACAAAATTTAAAAAAAAATTTCAACATATTGATTTTTCAAAAATTAAAAATATTAAAAATACAAAATAAAAGTTTTCGAAAAAAATTAATGCAAAATTACTTAGGCTACCTACATCTTCTTGAATATCAATTTTGATTGAAATCAGATCACCAGTTTTCGAGAAAGTCGAAGAAAAAAACCGGTCCTATGGGAGGTACCGTTTTTAGCCCACCATATTTAATTTTTTGTTCAGTAAAATATATTGCATACCTGCAGTAGTATACTGATTTTTTTTATAAAAATTCTTGGAGCCATTTTTGAGAAAAATAAACTTCTAAATAACGGTTATATGACAGGTGCCGTTAATTTTTGAGCTTAAACAAAATTGAAAAAAACTCCTCTGTAGAATGTCAAAATAACCTGAAGTTCAAAATTTGAAGACGATTGGCCAAACCGTTTAGGCTACAGTCCAAAATACATCCGTACAGACAGACAGACAGACAGACGGACAGAATTTTGCCAGTAACTCAAATATGTTTCTCCATCATCGTAATGTCATGTTTGATTGGTATCTCAAAATTTGTAATCTGCACGAATGCATAACTTGCATTATAGTACCTATAATCGTAAGTAAAAAAGTGTCAAAACCACAACACTTAACTGTTTTTAGTAAAAATGAACTACGTCATCGCATGTCTTGTATAATAACGAATTTATAAAAAAAGTATTTCGAAAATTGTAGGACGGATTTCGATAAAATCTTGTATTTTAAATTTAGTTATTTGAAATGCATTTTTTTAGAGTTTATTAATATATAAATGTGATTATAAAATTTAAAATATTTTTTTTTGATTAGTTTAAAAAATATTGATTTTTCAAAAAAACAAAAAATTCCAAAAATTATTTTAATTATAAAAATAAAAGTTATTCAATATTTTTAAATGTATAATTAATTTGACTACCTATATCTTCTCAAATGTGAGATTGAACAGAAATCCAAAAAGTCGTTACAGAGAAAGCCAAAAATTAAAAAAAAAATTGTCGATCACTGTTTTAGACTTCTCTATGATCGTAATGTCATGTTTGATTGTTATCTCAATTTTTTTTTATATTCCGAATCCTAAACTTGCCTTATAGTCCCTATATAAAAAAAAAGAGTTGGTTATCAGTAAAGTCGGTTTACGGACGATAATTTTACGTGATAACGTCATAAGAAATCATTGATGGCAGCAACACCAATATACAGCCCGTTAACTGACACCCACAAACCCTCTCGTTAAATCCACATACACACACCCCAATGTCTACATCTACTTTCTACTTTAACGAAACTCCGCCTATTTTGTATTACTTTTTCTCTTCTTGTTCTTTTTGAATTTGAGTGGAATAATTTTGCGCCTGTTCATGTTCGCTTCGCCTGGTGCTTGCGATCGATTTTGGTTGAAAGAACCAAAGTATCGCGGTTGGCATGAGTCATGACTCTTATCAGCATGAATCTTATCAGCATGAGTCTTATCGTATGTGTAGCCTGTCATCCATTTATAAGACGTCAAAAATAAATGTTCTTTTTTTATTTTTTTATTATAATGGACAGCCCTGGTTATTGAAACCAGTTTGTCTAGTCTAGACCGATCGAATTTATCGCAACGATTTCAGTTTCAGTTTGTCATTACTTGTAAACGCATTCAATTAAAATCTACTTGGTGTGTATTTAATTATAAACAATTAATTATACATTTAAATATAATATAACCATAATTTTGTATCAAAGTCTTTGGCTAACATGAAGCTCACAGTAAAAAAATGCTGTTGCATGAATCTCCGTACTGCTGGTCTGGCAATCGGCTGGTTAGGCATGGCATTGTTTTCTGCAGTAATTTTGAATAATATATTCAATCTTGTAAGCTTGAACTTATGGCTTACAATTCCCGAAACAGAATCAGGTAAGTGACCAGGTATTGTGACGTATGTGAATTAATTTTTTGTATGTTAACTGTTTTATGGGAATAACACCTAGGAAAGTTTGTTAATAAGAAAAGTTAAATTATGTCTACACTGCACAATTCGGCTTAGCCAGAATTGTATTTTGAGTGTTTAGTTTGTAAATTCAACTTTCGGGGGGCAAAATTAAACTCGACCGTTCTTTTGGGAATGACTCAGGCTAAGAGCGATATAAATACATATAAATTATAAGAACAATAAGATAGAGTAAGAACACAATAAACAAGTATCCATGTGTGGAGTGCCGCAGTTCCGGATATGATTTATATTTTAGGGTGGGGTGGTTGTTGTGAGGTTTGAACTACATGTATATAAATATGACACAGTGGTGTCGTAAGATTTAATATAACTACTACAACCAAACTTATATTATAAATATGAATATTTGGATGTTTGGATGTTTGTTCCCCAATAACGTCTTAACGGCTTAACGGATTTGGATGAAATTTGGTATGTAGATGGATAATGTACTAGATTCAGACATAGGCTATTATCCCGAAAAAATTTAGATTCCTTATGTGTGAAATGATGTATGACTGACGGTTTGTCTGTTATAATTTCGTGTCCCAAAGAAAGCATGAATTTGTGAAGTTGGGAAGATGGAAGGCTGCAGGATTCACTTAATTTGGACAATGTCTCCTGCAGGAGAGATCGAAATATTTTCTTTAACGAGTTTTGATTTAAATAATACAATTTTTTTAAATATATAGCGGCCAATTGAACTTTAACAGAAAAATAACATTATATTACATTTGCAATTGAAGTAGAGCACTGGCAACTGAGGCCATCAGCTCTTACCTCTTACAGCACAAGACGATAAGACAGAAAGACAAATAAGACGGAAGAAAGAAAGAACACTAAGTACACGTCAGCTGCATGAGGTTGTTTTTCGGAAGGTACCTAAAAGAAACATTTTCGCTTCTTTTTCACCGTATATTTGGAAGAGCTTCATTATGATTTACTTGTTGTTGTTGTTTTTTTTCGTTTGCATAGCAGTAGGTTTTTTTTGTTTATTATTTTTGTTTTATTATTTTTTTGTTTTCGTTACGGTTTTTTTCCATTGCTGCGGGTTTTTGCTATTTTAGTCGGAGATTATTGCTTGCGCTTTACAATTCGGAATCATTGTTTTAGTGAAGTTTTATCATTTTCTTTATTATATTATAAATGTCAATGTTTGTATGTTTGGATGTTTGGATGTTCCTCAATCGCGCCTAAACGGCTCAACGGATTTGGATGAAATTTGATAGGTAGATGGATAATGTGCTTGATTGAAACATAAGGTTCTTTTTATTTTATATAAGGTTCCTGTGGGAGAGGCTTTAATGTGAAATACTGCATTTGTGGAGATTTTTTGATATACTTCTGTGCCCTAATGGTAGCATGAATTTGTGAAGTTTGGTAGACGGAAGAGTTACAGGATTCACTATATTATTAATAGATTTAGAAATATAGGGAAATAGAGTTGTAAAGATATAGAGATATAGAGACAGAGATACAGATACATAGAGATATAGAAACATAAAGATATAGACATAGAGATATATGCATTTAATTTTGGTGGGGGCAGCACCCCCATTTGTTTGGCTTATATCAAGCTACAAAACTAAAACTAACTTAAGACTAATTAAATCTAAATGGGAAGGTTGGGACAGTTGTTGAGGCGTAACTTTAGATTCGGTGTACTAATATTTAGGTCAAAATATTCAGCTACCGAATTTACACTTCGCAGCATACGTGTAAGAAGTTCATTGGAGCCATAAGAGGTACGGTGGGAGGGTATATAGAAAAGTCTAGGATTTCTGAGATTGCGGGGGTTAGTGTTAAAGAAAGTGGAATTATATATTGAAGGGCGGTCAACGGAACCAGAAAAAAGTCGGTGAATGCAAAGAATATCGGCAACCAATCTTCGTTCATCTAGAGTTCTCAGATTAATAAGTTGGAGACGGGCATGATATGGAGGTAGAATAAAAGGATCTTGCCATTGAAGGCCGCGAAGAGCAAAAAAGAAGATATCGTTTTTGAATGCTTTCTATTCTCGAAATATGGCCGTGGTGGTATGGGCGCCAAACTTGAGAAGCATATTCAAGGAGAGGTCTAACGAGTGTTACAGTTGCAAAATTCTTTAGACCATCGTTTTACGAAACCTAGAGTTGAATTACACACATATAGAGATACATATTTATGGACATGGAGACATTGAGATTTAGATATAGAGATATACAAATATAGAAATAAAAAAATAAAGAAATATAATAAAGACATAGAGATATAGAAATATAGAAATATACAGTCATAGAGGGATATCACTTCGATTAGAAAAAACAGTATTCACTATCTTAATTATTTGTATTATAGTAAATACCGTGTTTTAACTAAAATGCTTAATCTTAATGTATATAAATATGACACAGTGGTGTCGTTAGATTTAATATAACTAATACAATATGTATATGAAACACAGGACCGTTCCATCACTTGTCAGTGCGGTATCGTTTCTCTCGGTTTCCTCGGTATACATTCGGTACCTATATTTTACTGAATACACGTGTACTTTTCAATGAACACCTACCTACTGATTTGTGTGGTATGTGCGGAATAGGTTCGGTAAGAAAGCGGTATACCGAGTGTCGGCACAGAGAATCAGTATGTATATGATATTTACCGCAAGAAATTTGTGTTTGACGTCTAAGCTGAAATGATCACAAATGTGACTTTTCTAAACATATTACTAACAGAGTAAAAAGTAAACCCAAAGAAAAATTTAGATTTAACTCTGATTGTAAGGTAGCTTTGAGGCTCAAATAAATAATAAAGCCAACACTACATATTAAAATAGAAAAAAGCACAAACAAGTAAGGAACTCATGAGTTGGTGACATTTTCACATAAGACATAATCCCCATATGAAATGCAATAATAATATTTAACTAAGTGTAAGGCAAATTGCCATTTAGAATGCAACATGACGTTGCACGACACTAGTTAGAATAATTAGAAAGATAGGAAAGAATTAGAAAAGTAGGTGACTCTTTTGTTACTTTAAACTCACGGGCGGCTCTAGCTTACACTAGGAGTTAGACAAATTTCTTCCCAACCGGAGTATCGAACTGACGACCTCCAGGTCAGAAGCAAACATCTTATCTACTGCACCAATGCCGTCCGCAATTTGAACTGTTTTGAGAACTAAGGCAATCACTTAAATGTGAACAAACGTCATATGGTGTATTAAGGTTTATGGCGAATAAGCAGTGAAATAAGTAAGGATTTGGTATTGTATTTGGATTATCTAGGTGCGAGGTCGGGTATATGCAACTACAACGAATCCAAAGATGACAAGCAGGAGGCCAACATGCCCCCAAAACCTATTTCAACTCATTATCACTTATAAGTATAGCAAAAACAGAATTTCATGACTTTTTTTCTGAGAACTACATGTGCTTATAATGCAGATATACAAAAAAGATTGTTTCGTTGGAGATTTTGTCCATGTATATTATGTCTTCGGGGAAAGTGTCCATTTGGATTAAATTTTTTGGGGATATTGTCCAATGGGGACTTTTTTTGGGGGATTTCCTACGACACACGGAACTCATGCTTGATAGAATTAAATGTTTGAATGACCCTATGGAATTTTCGTTTACCGCACTCTTACAGTAGAAAGGGTTCCTAAAATCTCGACACATACAAATCAGCTGGCCCACATGGTACACCGCCTATTCTTTTGAAGAGGTGTTCTTCCACACTGGCAAAACCACTGCGTAATCTTTTCCATCGTTCCTACTATTCTGGAATCTTTCGTAGAAGATGGAAAACAATATTTGTCCCCCCTGTCCCTCCCCTCCTCTAACCGACCCATAGGACTTACGTCCCGTCTTTCTAAGGTCATGGAAACGGTGATTAACTTTCGCCTTAAAGAATATCTCTAAGACCGAATGCTTCTCCATGACCGTCAGTATAGCTTTTAGAGTAATCGTTCCACTTGTGATCTGATGGCATATCTCATCCAACAGTGGAACAATTTTGATGTCTTTGGCGCTTGATATTTACCAGGATTTGATAGTTGGACATGAAGCTTTCCTATCACAAATGCGTGCTTTTGTGATCCATGATACTCTTTTCCGTTGGATTAGAAACTATCGTTTGGACCGTTCAATACAAGTTGTATTACGCGGATTCGACTTTAATTCACACAAAATAAGTGCAGGTGTGCCCCAGGGTTTCGTGCTGTCCCCGACTCTTTTTTACTTGCTAGGGACTATACGGCAGGTTTAGGATTCGTGAATATAAAAAAAAATTGAGATGACAATCAAACATGCACGATCATAGAGAAGCCTAAAAAAGTCATTGGCAACAAATGTCCGTCTGTCTGTCTGCCCGGGTGTATATCGAGCTGCAGCCTAAACGGGTTAAGCGATTGCTTTCAAATTTAGTTTGTGTGTATCTTTTGGCATTCCTCGGAGGGGAAATTTAAAATTTTTTTAGGGCTAAAAATAACGGTACTTTGCAATACGACAGTTTAGGAAAAGCTTATTTTTCTCGAAAACGGCTGTAACGATTTTAATGAAAATTTTTGAGAATTTTTTTGTTCGTATTGGCTATCATCATATACGGGGAAAAATTTATTAACGGTACTTTTCATATAACGGTTTTTTTAATTCTTGGCTTCCTCGGTAACGGCTCCATGGATATTTATCAAAATGTATATTTAAAAAGATCTAGATAGCCAAATTAATTTTGCATATCAACATTTTGAATAACTTTTTTTCAAACTAAAATTAATTTTTGAATTTTTTTTTTGAAAAATAAATATTTTTAAAATGAATCAAAAAAATTATTTTAAATTTTATAATCACATGTATATTAACAAACTCTAAAAAACTGCATTCCAAATTTTAAAAGAAAAAAAAATTTCATAAAACTTAAAATAAAAAACAGGATTTTATCAAAACCGGTTCTACAAGTTTCGAAATAAATTTTTTATAAGTTCTTTGTTATATAAGATGTGTGATGGCGTACCTCATTTTTACTAAAAACCGTTAAGTATTGTAGTTTTGATACTTTTTATAAGTTCAAACAACTGTGTTATTTTCAACTTAAATGTTATTTGTTTCTGTCAAAGATCTTGCTTCCCAATGTAACTAGGCACATAAGAGCAAGTACGTGCCACCTAGTCGTGCCCATTTTTTAGTTTGTATTAATGATTTTTGTCTGATATTTCTAAATAGTAAATTGTTTTTTTTTTTCAAGTAAATGTGCTTAGTTATGTATTAGAAATTGAGTTTGAGTGTAAAATTTTAATAATTTTTTAATATTATTTTTTATTTAGGACTTGTATTTGTACTCACTACTACCGGCACAATAACATCTGGTCTTCTCGTTTATGGAACAATAAAGGTAGAAGCTACAAAAATTAAATGAAATTCGTAGTCCTTATTTTAGATGTATATGAGAAATAGAAAATAAAATAACCACAAAATATTAAACCTTTTTTAATAATTTCATTAACCATTTTGTAGATTTTCAAAATGTAATGTCGAATTCAATACATTAATTTAATTTTGATTTCCAAACCATAAAAATGTTATACTTATTTCTTTTATCTATTTCTTTAAAAATGTCGATTTACAGAAAAAATATGTAAATGGTTTAAAAAATAACGAATTTAATTTTTGTTTCTTATTTCAAATTATTTGGAAGATTTTTCATAGCTTCAGTCAAATCAATCATTGCTTTTAAAAAAATTAAATATTTAATATATTTATTTTATATATGTTTATTTATTTACAAATTTTTGTTTTAACTCCCATTCTAAGAATAAACATCGTATGATATTGCCATGTCTGGTGTTCAGAGCTATTGTAATCGCATTAGGAGTTCTCTTTGGTTTAGTGGGTCTTATTGTCATTTGCACCTCAACACAACCTTTACCTGCTATTGTTCTGGTTTGTTTAAATCCTGTGATGATAGGTATTGTTATTGTTTTCCAAAATTAATTACTTTAGCAAATAAGACATCTAATGTTTTCTTATTAAATTTTATAGCTTTGAACTGCTGGATATGGATTGTTTTGTATTCCCTTTACCAGAAAATTCGCATGTCCGGATTGCAGCAATTCAACCAGGGGGGCATAATACAACGTTTTTGATAAATTTATTTATTTGAATACATTTTTGTGCTTCTAATAAATGTTTTTTAAAATATTAAGAAAAAAAACCGAGTGTTAAAAAAATCTTAAATAAATTTTTTAATTATTTATTCATTATTCAATCTCTTCTTCATTTGACAGATGTGTCAAATGAAGAAGAGATTTCATTTACCAAACAACAACAATTTTCGTGTTAATTATATATACAAAAAGAAATGACTCTATTGGAAGATGCTCTCATTTTTACAAATGGCCGCCAATGTCAAATCTGTTTTGACATTTGTGGACTAGATATATGCAGAATACAAGTGAAAAAGCCATGGAGCGACATGAACCGATATTCTGAAGGCGGCGTTTCGGGGTCGCCTCATCTCTCGTTTTGGCGATTTGCACTGGCCCCCAAGATCGCCCGATTTAACCATCTCAGACTTTTTTTGTGGAGTTTTCTTAAGTCCCGTGTTTACGTGAACTTGCCCGAGACTCTGGAAGCCCTCAAGGACAACATTCGACACGAGAATCTGTCGCCCGAAGTTCTCGCTGAAGTGATGAAAAATGCCATTAAACGAGCCCTTATGGCCCGATATCATCTTCTCGACTTGACCAATACAATTCTTTCTAAAGGTTAAAATAAACATAATCAAAAAACAGAATCGAAGTTTTTCATTTAGAAAAAGAGAACAAAACAGCATCGGATGGATGACATCTTTTGGCCCACCCTGTATATATATAATATGTATGTGGGATGAGGCAAATCCATAGGGCGGTCTTCAACACTCATACTGACAACGACGGATGAATAGTTTCACCAAGCCATATACGCACGATGAACAGAATAGACATTTTAATATCAATTCTTTCATTCCACTTTCTTATTTCATTTTCATGTAAGAGTTACTTCAGTTTTGACCGTCGCTTTAGGAAGAATAATTTTGCCGCAACGCCACCGACACTTATTTAGATTTCATTTTACCGTATAGACAAATAGTTACCATGAATAAATTGTTTCTCTATAAATAAAATTTGTTTAGCTATCAAAAAGAAGTTGAAGTGTTTTTGTATTTTTTTGAGCCATAAGAAGTAAATTCCTGCAAATTGAGAACTATTGTGGGATAAAATCCTACATGTATTAATGAAACAGTCATTATTATATCTATTACAGTAATTGAATTGAAAAACTCAAATTGGGTTTTAGTTGCACATTAAATTTAGTTTATTGTCCGATTTGGTTTTTTAATTTAGTTTTTTATGATGGTGAGTAATTTCAGAGTTGACTATGCTAATATTCGTGGGCTTAGAAAGAATTTGTGTTCTGATTACGTTAACACTGCAGTAAAAAGGCCAGCGGTTTTGGCACTGAGTGAAACCCAACTAGGTGAAAATACCGACCATTAGGAATTCAACTTGCATCGATATGACTTAGTGCCATTATTCATTGCCAAACACGGCCTCTTCGTTTATGTTATTAATGATATTGCATACCAACTTCAACCGAAATACGGTCTGCGTTCTAACTCAGATTTCAACTTCATGTGGTTTAAATTCACGGTTAATAAGCACATCATCCACACTTGTTTCATTTATAGGAGCCCAAACTTAGACCGTGTGTCAACTTCTAATGAATTTGATGCTATAATGTCAGACTATTCAGAGAAATGTTGCTCATTATCCTGACACTGAAATCGTTATTACGGGGAGATTTTAATGTACACAATTCTAGGTGGCTTCGTTATTCTAGTCAGACAACATCCGAAGGAAGGTATGTTGAGATTTTTGCTGAACTCAATCAACTAACTTAGCTCATTGATGAGCCCACCCCAATTCCTGACATTGCAGGTCTAACTCCAAACACCCTAGACTTGTTTCTTACCTGTGATCCAGATAAATACACTGTTCGTGTTTTTTCGCCTCTAGGTATACTTATCAATTCATTGTGTCATTTTTGCAAATTTTTTCGTGTCAACAAAACATAGTTAATAGAAAAGAAACCCTAAAACCCCTTTCGTAGGCATGAATGTCGCAAGTATCAACCTGGAAGCCACCAAAACTGGTGCACCTGATCAATTCCCTCCGGTCCCGATCGAACACACCCCGACATGGTAGATCAACAGGATCGCCGGGTTCAAAAAAAATATTTTTTTTTTTAGAAAATTCTTTTATTTTTTAATTAGTTTAAGAGTTTTTTTCGGAAAAAGTTAGTATGCAGTAAAATTTTAAAACTAAATGTCTATCGAGGAAAAAAATATTGAAAACCGTTCTTTTTAAAAAGTCGTTTTTTTGAAATTTTTTTCGAAAAAATATTTAATTTTTTTTAGTGTCATTATAATAAAATCTGTAGTTTTCATCTGGGAAATAATTTTAAAAAAATTTAACCAGGCCGTTTTCAAAATATTTCGAAAACCAATTTTTTTAGATAATCTTAAAAAATCGAAAATAAAAGTTTTTGAAAATTTTTAAATGCAAATTGAATTATAAATGACTTCCTGTGCAGAATTTTCTGGAAATCGGGATAATGGTTTACGATAAAACCGCATTTGAAAAAAAAACGGTTCTATGAGAGGTACTGTTATAGAAAAAAAATCGAAAAATTCATTCCAACTGAAAGATGTACTGTTGTAAAAATATTGTACCCTAAGACTTTTATCAAAATCAACAAAGCCGTTTTGGAGAAAATCAAACTTTTGTTACAGATTGTGTGGCAGGTACCGTTATTTTTCGACCTAGAACAAAAATGAAAAACACCCCCGAGATTCTACCAAATAAATACTAAATACCAATTTTGAAGCAAACTGGCCCATCAGAGTAAATATTTTTTTTTTGATTACTTTTAAAAATCTACTTTTCAAAAGAAAAAGTTCAAAACAACATTTTGATATGCAAATTTAATTTGGCCACCTTGATCTTTCCAAATATAAAATTTGAAAGAAACCCAAACAGCCGTTAACGAGAGAGCTAAAAAAAAAACGGTATATGAAAGGTACCGTAAATGGACTTCTCCCGTAAATTTGGTTCTGATTAAATAATAGCACATACCAAATTCGAAGGTTTTGGTTTTATATTCATTAAATGATATTAGATTCCAAATCTAAGGGAATAATAAAGTTATTTAAACTTAAGAAATATTTTTTAAGGCTTTTAGTTTTATTTCACTTAAATTTTAATTCAAATTATAACTTTAAATTAAATAATATAAAAATCTAAAAATAAATAAAACAAATGTTGAAAAAGAGAAAAGAATTAAGTATATATTTTATATACATTATTTGATTTTTTTTTTATTTTTTTTTGTAAATTTCAATTATTTTCATAATAATCTATACACATAAATAAAAATGAAGTGTCTGTTTTTAATATCAAAATAACAGCTTTTTACAAGATGCATATGAAAGTATATACAGTATTTATAAAAAAGACACAATTTTTTTTTTATTTTTGTCTGTCTGTCTGTTTTTCGGGTAATCTCAGGAACGGCTGCACCGATTTTCCCATTCGAAAATTTGTATTTATGGATCGATTTGGACGGGACTTTCACAGACAGATAGCTGTTATTGTAAGGAGTGAGTAAAACTATTTTAATTACCCCTAGGTGGCGCTGCAGCGTAGGAGCGTTGAAGCGCACTGGAGTTGTTTATTTGAAAAAATTCTTATTTACATATGTTCCGATTTTGACGGGACTTTTACGGACAGATAGCTGACGTTGTATAGAGTAACTAAGGCAATTTAAGAACAAGTTGCCGCCACGCACCGGGGTCTTTTTTCGAAAATGTGTGTAATACCCGAGCAACGCCGGATAGGTGTTAATGTTAATAAAGTTATAATAATTATTATATCTAGTTATTATAAATAATTGATTTTTAAAAGTTAACAATTTAATTGCTATCCATTTGGTATACATCCAAAAAAATGGAGCAAGACCTGCTAATGATAAGAAATTGAAAAAATAACGAAATTATAAAGTTTTATTAAATAAAAATATTAAAAGTAATTCATTAATACCAAATAACGTATATATATTAAATAAACAAATTATATTAAAAGAAGTTAAGCCGTTTAGGCTGCAGCTCGTTATACAGACAGACAGACTGACACAGACAGACATTTTTTTGTTTCACTTTTTTAGGTTTCCTTATAATCTTAATGTCATGTTTGATTGTTAGACATTTTTTTTAAGAATGCATAACTTGCCTTATAGTCCTTATAATCACAAGTAAAAAAAGCAAATTACATACAAACACAATACAATAATTCGATACCGTTGCACCTACATAGATATAAAAGCCGTTCTCGGTAGTTTCCATACTATACTCGTTCTTTGGTTAATTGATGCAATTTTCTCGGAACAGATCTTATTTCCTCTTCACCTTCATCTTCTTTTCAATGAATAAAGAAGTGACGTATAAAAATATCGAGTTCTTGACTCAGATCGAAATTCACAATTTCCCCACTTTTTTGCTTTAAAGAACACACAAGTGATCTGACTGCGGGCGGCAAGCCAGTCGAGGCGAACTCAAAGCAGACATTTCGACAAAACTAAAATGGTGTAATATGTCGCACGCACTTGCACTTAAAGATAAAAATGTTTGTATGAAAAAAGGCGACCAATTTTTTTAATACAGAAACCGAATGAACCAAAACACCAAGAATAATGACATTGCTCATTATAATAGTAATATTAAATATAAGAAAATAACAAACATCACATTATCTTTAATTGTAAATAAATATTCCTTATGTACATATATCGAATTGATAAATATATATTGAAGGAATTTTTTTTGACGGAATCTATATCAAAATGATCTTTAATCTGGAAGTGTTTAAATATTTTTTTTGCGAACGCATAACTTACCTTAATTCTTTATAATGGGAGCCAACTACCAACAACAGATTGAGGTACACAGAAATTCAAATTAACTTCGGAAAACCCCCGGCCCAGCGTCATAAAACGTGTTCTGTTCAAAGTAAAATTAACTGGAGATTGGAGAATGGGGATTTCTTTATACTGAGCACTGATCGGATAAGATCTTTTTAACAGGGCTACCTTCTTATATATAAGGCAAAAAAGTATTAAAAAGTAGTGTGGGGCACATTCTTTACTTCCAAAGCTTAAATAAGTTAGTATGTATTAAATTTAACGCAGAACTGCATGGCAATATATAAAAATAATATTATTTATATCTAGGTACTAATTTATAATAAGGTATTTTGTATTTGTATTTATTTTATTATTATCATAAGTATATTAAAACATAGTCTTTTTTATATAGGGTTCTTGTATTCCAATGAAATTTTCTGTCATTTTATTTGTGATCATTTCGAAGTTAGTTAATATTGACAGTTTGATTTATAAAGGGGATTATCTAATGGGAAAACAAATACATTTATTATTTGCATTAGAATATGTCTGAATACATACATATTTTGACAGTTTTTTTTATTCGAGGAAAAAAATTATTGATAATTTTTTAAGAACTCGATCGTATTTTTGGCAAATATGCATACTTCTCCCTTCACAGTTAAAGTTTGAAAATATGTTTTTGTTTGCTTCTTTTATGATAAAAAGTTTACTTTTCAGGGTTCGGACTCCATGTGTAAATGCGAAATAATTTTAGAAAAAATTCTAGATAATAATAAGTTAAAAGGAGTGTGATTACTTTTTTAACAAGAACAAAACTCTAAGTGCGTTTATTCAAAAGGCGAGACAACAACCTATGCGGTTAATGATTTTCGCAAGCTTCTTAACGCAAAACAAAAAAAAAACTTTTTGAAAACGTTCCAGTCTTGCTATAAGACACTCGTTACTTGAATTTCTATTTTTTGTTTTATTTATTTATGAAAGAAAAACGTTCACGCTATGGCAGATCCTGGAATATACCCAAGAATTCCGAACCGATACCCACCACCTCTTTATCGATTTTAATACCGCGTACGATAGCATTTATAGAGACGAGCTATACAGAGCCATGTCAGGTTTTGGCATTCCCACAAAACTCGTCCGACTGTGCAGGATGACGATGGAGAACTCTCGCTGCTCCGTCAAGGTTGGTTCCGACCTCACAGAAGCTTTTGACGTCAAAAAAGGATTCCGACAAGGTGATGCGCTATCGTGCGATTTCTTCAACTTAATACTTGAAAAAATTATAAGAAACTCGCAAGTCAATTGTAGTGGGACAATTTTTTTTCAAGTCTGTGCAATTGTTAGCATACGCTGACGACATAGACATCATTGGCAGAACTCGGCGAGCTGTTACTGGAACGTTTGCCAGCATTGAAGCTGAAGCGGCTAAGATGGGACTAGCAGTCAATGAGGCCAAAACGAAGTTCCTGCTGCCCACAAAAAGGGACACACAACACCGGCGGATTGGCGCCGAGGCATGGACTCTATCTAAAGCGGATGAAGATATCCTTAGTTGTTTCAAGCGTAAAATTCTTCGGGGGATTTTTGGCCCTCTCTGCGTTAAAGGGCTTTGGAGGAGAAGGTTCAACCAAGAACTATACGAGCTGTACAGCGAC
The DNA here is from genome assembly GCA_963971375.1 of Platycheirus rosarum. NCBI lineage: Eukaryota > Metazoa > Arthropoda > Insecta > Diptera > Syrphidae > Platycheirus > Platycheirus rosarum. The sequence goes on along the minus strand of OZ020510.1, from coordinate 37,721,926 downwards.
ATTGACCTGGTCAAAAAAATACGCATATCACGTTTAAGATGGCTAGGTCATGTAGAGCGAATGGACAACAATGCTCCGACTCGCAGGATCTTCGATTCCATCCTAGAGGGTAGACGCAGAAAAGGAAGACCTCGCCTTAAGTGACGCGCTCAAGTGGAGGACGACCAAGTTGGTTGACTTGGAGTGCGAAACTTGAGGCAGCTAGCCAAAGACCGAGCTGGCTGGAGGGGCATGTTGGTTGAGGCCCAGGTTCGTCCAGAACTGTAGCGCCCCCTAAGTAAGTAAGTAAGTATTCATGAAACATTGCTATAATATAACATAAAAGATAGATAATTTAAATAGAAACACAATTAGTTTTAATACAAATTTACAAATAAGATAAAAACCTTCGGTTTCTTAGCATTATACATGATCCTTCAAAAGCTTTGTACAAGTTCACAAATTTGCATCCTCCTAATTTCGACCATTACTGAATTCCACAAACTAGAGGCAAAGACGAAAAATATTCGCTTAAAAACAAAGTTATGAAAGTACTGAAACTGTAAGTAATATAAAATTTTTTATGATCAAGATAATAATTGAAAAAAAAATCATTTGAGTAGCATACATTTATGAAAAATTATGAAAAAATTAAAATATGTTACATATGAAGGTGGCAACGCTAATTGAGAATTTTAATTTTAATTTATAAATTAGAAAGATGTTTTGAAGATTTCTATAAGATTCGTAGAAACATGTCTTAATTGATGCATCGAAAATGATAGCATTAAACGGTTGATGAATTGGTTTTTCTTTTATAAAATGAATCCCTGAAATTGTGAGATAAAAGCGGTTAACTAAAAACATCGTGCGGTACTCTCACAAGCTTCCCTTGGAGTTACAAATTTTTCCGTAAATCTTACAAGTTATGCGTACTTGCTTACCAAAACGAAAGAAGTGAAAAGTTTCCTTAACAGAGTCCTTATCGCGTCGGAGTTAATGGATATGCCGTAAGATAGGCGAGGACGTGGAGTTTGGACTTGGAGCCTTTCAAATATACTCATCAAAACGAAATAATGGCCGTTACTGACATTAATAATTGTGTTCCTTTTTACAAGGAATACCATGTTCAATATAGTAAAACCATGAAAATCTCAATTACATAACATTACATTACGTTTTAATCTAATCCGTAGATAAATCTTCGAAATAGACACACTTACGAGCACTGGCTACTGAGGCCATCGGCTCAGACAATTACAAGACAACACACAAGACGACATTGTTAAAGGACAGAAGAGAAGACACAAAAAAAAACAGAAAACACATAACACATGTAAACAGCACGCAGTTGGTTTTCGGATGGTCCCCCATATTTCTACTACCCACGCGCAACGATGCTTGATTTCGCTGATCTCACGGGAAGCGATGCTTTATCGGAGCCAAGGCCGTTGACAAATCTCAATTAATTTTACGAATTTGCATACAATAAAACAATCAACTCTTTATTACTGACTGTTTTTTGTTCCTCTTTACTACTTTTTAAGGCTTGTATATTTGTTAAATTATATATAAACTGCCCCGTGGCTTAGTGGTTAGTGTGTCGGACTGCTAAGCGAAAGAACCTGGGTTCAAATCCAGCTCATAGCCACCTTTTTTTCTGGGGCACTGCCTCTTGCGAGGAACTGACAAAACCTCCAAGAGTAAAATTTGTCTCGAAAAAGTGCATCTCATGTAGCCGTTCGGACTCGGCGGTAAACTGTAGGTCCCTTCCATTCTTGCAGAGTAACAACACACACACAGGAATGGTTGAGAGTATAAGTCACTAGGCCTTGGCTCCTTAAGGAGCTGTCGCGCCAGTAAATTTATAATTTATTCTTTTTTTTAACACATTCTTGGAGTCTCGGTGGCATGCTCCCATCAAGATGGTGAATGTCTTTTATGGGAACTCCTCACAGCAAAATTTCAACAATTGAATTAGCTGTTGCTGAATGTGCACATCTTCTGCCCAGACTCGACGTTTAAATTGGTCCCAAAGGTTTTTAATTGGATTCATATCGCCCAATATCGTCGTTCAATATCCTCATAATGATGAAATCACCCAACTCTTTTTACTTGCGATTATAGGGACTATAATGCAAGTTATGGATTCTTGCAAAAAACATTTTTTGTTCTAACAATCAAACATGACATTACAATAATAGAGAAGTCGAAAAAAGTGGGTCCGGAAATTCCGTCCGCCTGTCTGTCTGTCTGTCTGTTCGCACCGCTACAGCCTAAACAGATGAGCCGATTTGCTTCAAACTTGGTATTTAGTGTTTTTCATTTTTAATCTAGGTCGAAAAATAACGGTACCTGCCATACAATTTTTAACAAAAAGTTTGATTTGGGTGCTATTTTTTTACAACAATACATCTTTCAGTGAGAATTTGTTTTTCGAAATTTGTTTTATAACGGTACCTCTCATAGAACCGGTTTTTTTCAAATGCGGTTTTATCGTAAACCATTATCTTGATTTCAATAAGATTTGCACAAACTAACTCATTTATAATTCAATTAATATTGCATTTGAAAATTTTCAAAAACTTTTTTTTCATTTTTTTAAATTTTCTAAAAAAATTGGTTTTTGAAAAAATTTGAAAACGGGTTGATTGAATTTTTTAAAATATTTTTTCCAGATGAAACCTACAGATTTTCTTTAAAAAAAAAAAAAACGACTTTGAAAAAATACGATTTTCAATATTTTTATTTCGTCGATAGACATATAGTTTTCAAATTTGATTGCTTACTTAGTTTTTCCGATAAAACTCTTAAACTAATTTAAAAAAATTAAAGAATTTTCGAAAAAAAATATATTTGTTTATTTTAATATAAATTTGTTCATTTTAGTATATGTATTTTAATATATTTGTATTATATATATAATGCAGCCGCTAACCAATTATCTAGCATAAGAACAAGTTCTTGCGACCCAATCGTGCATTTTATTTAAGTTTTATTCGACTGACCGCAGCAAGTACGTGCGATTCAGTCGTGCAATTTATTTTTAAATAGAATAATGAATGGCCTGATAATTCTTAAAATAAAACTTTGAGATATAACAGTGCCCTCAGTAAGAAAAAAAGGTCATTTTACCTTGTAAGCAGAAAAGCACCTTATGCCATTCCTCCACATTTCATTCAGGATGGAAGCAAATTTTTTCACCCAAATTGATGAAAAACTCTTTCAATTGGAGCAAGGCACGAACCCTGAAACTGACGCAGATAAAATAAAAGAAAAGAAAAGATACTAAAAATACTAATATGACAGCCCTGGTTTCGAAACTGGCAGTCAGTTGTTGCTTGTTTTTTCTCCCATCAAATGAATACTTTCACCCCACAGACATAGAGCTCCATTTAGTAATTTAGTTGTAAAGTAACAAGCGCATTCGGCTGATCGTATATGCGCATTTAGTTTATAGTTTTAAATTGCTGAAAGATTATAATCTTAAATAATATTTATTTATATTATTAATTCGTTTTGCAAAGTATTTTGTTGGTAAAAAAAGATCTGAAAACCATGTTTAAGGTCAATGGATTCTGTTGCATGAGTCTTCGAACCAGTGGATTGGTTTTCGGTTGGCTGGGTATTGTAGCATCGACTTTTTCGATCTGCAATTCAGTGGATCAACTTGTAAACAATTACGAAATCGATGATATATTTCTTAAAAAACACGAACAAAGTATTTAATTTTTTTTGTTTTCTTTTGCAATTGTTTTCGTCTGAGCTCTGTCGACGTTTTATTTTTTCTTTAGTTCCCAGAGAGGTCGTTGTTTTTGTTCTGGTGGCATCACTATTCAATATGCTTGCATCTGGGTTGCTCATAAATGGAATAACTGCGGTAAGTGTTTACTTTTCTGACCATTTTTTATAACAATGGAATAATTGTAATAAAACTCGCGTAAGCACGAATTCGATTAACAAAGAAAGCTAAGCAGAACTTATAAGGTCTGGTCTGATATGGTGATATCTGAAAGTCGAGTGCAGGAATGAGGAATTTGTTGAAACAATTTTTTAGTTTTTCCAAAGAAATTTCGAATTATTTACATACCTACACAAAAAAAAAACAACACGATAATGACAAACCAGACCAGTGTTAAGGAAGTTCCAACTCTTGTCTTGTTTTACTTCTTTCTTAACCTGAAATTATTAAAACCGCGATATTTTTTTATATTTATCACGACTAAAAGTTGTTGAAATGATAAATTGGCATGACTGAATTTGGTATCAATTTCGTCAGAGCAGCAAATTACACGTATTTATGTAAGGCTGGTCACACACGTTCAGTTTTCACTGCCAGTAGACGTGTTAAATTAAAAACTTTAACGTGCGCATCAAAAAGTCTGGTAAAAGCTGTTTTCTTGTGAAATTTGTCTCCGGGAAACAGTAAAACGTTATTTGCTTGCCAAATCGTGAAAAGGTTAATTTTATTAATTGACTTCGGATTATTTTAAGACAAGTCTCATTATTGTTGGGTTGTTTTAAGAAGTTTAACGTGTAAATTAATTATCACTATCACTATATATATAATAAAATTAAAGCAGTTTCGGCCTGACCGCGCTTCACGAGAGAACTACAAAACGAATTTGAACAAATCTTTGTTTAGTTGATAGGATATTTACTCGAATAACATATAGGGCTTACTTTTTTTAAATAAATTAACTAAAACTTTGTAAATCGACCCAATAAAAAAATATCTTACCACATCACGCAAAATGAAAGAACAAACGTACTTTTTTTTTTTGACGTGATAACGTCTTATACATCGATAACAGACTACACGGACGAAATAACCTGATTTATGTTAATAAGACTCATGCTGATAAGACTCATGACTGATATTAACCGCGTTACTGTGGTTCTTTCAAGCACCAGGCGAACATGAAAAAGAACGGGCGCATATTCCCAAAATAATTCCACTCCAATTCAAAAGCACAAGAAGAGAAAAAGAAATATAAAATAGGCGGAGTTTTGTTAAAGTAGAAAGTAGTTGTAAACATTGGGGTATGTATGTGCGGATTTATTGAGAGGGTTTATGGGTGTGAGTTGGTGTTGCTTTCATCAATGTTTTCTTATGACGTTATCACGTAAAATTATCGTCCGTATACCGACTTTACAGACAAGCAACTCTATTTTTTTCTTAACATAGTGTTAGTTTTTATTTCACTTCATAAAGCTTTGCTAGGCTCTGTTTTTCCCTCCCATTTTGATATGCAGAACTTTAAAACTAATGTGCATCGGTATCTCCTCTTTTATCCCTCCTCATTTCCCTAATGCTCGTGCGGTGTTTAAACATTTTAAGGGTACACACAAACCCCTTTCGCGCGTGTAAATTATAAAAAAAAAACGATAACCGAATCACTACGAGCTACATATATTTCATAGAGAAATGCACTGATACACAGAAATACCAGGTATGATGCATTAAAATCGCCATCTTAGTATTTCCTGACGTCACTATTATCTCTTATTTTTATTTTATTTCTTGAAGACTATCTTAAAATTGAAGATCAAAAGAAATGTATGTCACTTATATTTAAAATATTTAAATACGATTTTTGTATTCATGAACCGAGGCTAAACAAGCAATTGTCCTTTTGGATAAAAATTATGAAAGCAATCCATCAGTCTCAGTGTCGTCAATTCTTCTTTGATGCAACAACTAGGATTTCTCCAATAAATCGAATAGGAAAAATTGTAATATTCGAGCTTGTATTCCATTATTTTACTTTGCCGTTTTTATAATTCTTTCGGACATTAGATCGTTGCTTGTTTCCACACCCCTATAGTCTTTTTTTTTTTAAATAGCATTTTCATTATTATGAAATTTATGATATTATCTCACATCGAATATTACTATGTTCAACCTTAAATGTTACTCATACGCCACAGTGTCCTTTTTTAATAAGAAATGTTTGTTTCCATTAGACTTGATATCTTTAACAAAATAGACTAGAAACTCAATGGAAAAGATGGAAATCGTATTTGGAATATTTAATTTTAATATTTAATAAACGTCAAAGCCCGATTTACAAAAAGCAAAAACAAAAATTCCATTTTTGTAAAAAAAAATACACAAATCGTCTGAATCAAAAATTTATATTATAAATGTTTTTATGTTTGGATTTTTGGGTGTTTGTTGAACGATCGCGTCTCAACTGCTTAACGGATTTGGATGAAATTTGATGGGTAGATGGATGAGGCGCTGGATTGAAAAATAGGCTTCCTTTTATCCCTAAAAAAAATCATGGTTCTTGTGGGAGAGGCTTAAATGTGAAGTTATGATGTATGTTTATGAGATGGATGATTTTAGATTTCGGCAAAGATATTTCAATAGTGCAAAATGGTGTTCATATCAGCAAAAAGTCAAAATTTGCATTGAGTGTAAAAGACAGAATATTTTAAGATATAAACTTAGTATGACATCTTTTCATTTTCAAAATAAAGCAGAATAACAATTTTAAATATTTATTTTGTATATTGTTTATTTCCAGAGTAAGCACTGCATGCTTTTACCTTGGCTAATTATCAAAGGTGTCGCTCTCTTGATTATCATTCCTGTGGGTTTCTTATTATTTTACTACGCATCGTTGACTGTTGCACCTATCCCAATAGCAGCAACATTATTTCTTTTAACGGTTATTGGTAAGCTTTTTATTTTATAAAAAAAATATTGTTCATAAAAATAAGCGCATTTTTCTTATCTTTTTCCTAAAGGTTTCTTCTGTTGGTGTTGGATTGTTGTTTATTCACTTCACGAAGAAATTCGCACAACCGCAAGGAAGCCAATAGTGTTTTATGAAAGTGGCGCAGTTACACCATATCAGCTTTTTGAGAAATATTAAGAGCATTGACTAGTGTTAAATCTTATGTAATATAAACCTCTTTTTGTTTATATTGCTCGAAATAATATTATTATCAATAAAATTGTCGAATTGTAGGTATTCAGTTAAAATACAATAAGTTGTAATGTTATGTCATTTGAATTTTATGGATGTTTTTCAGGAGTAAGCTTCTCAGATTGTCCGCACGAATCGCAGTTAATGTAATAACATTTTGCTAACAGAATTGATTGAAATAGTATTTTCCTAGGGATACAAGATACCTTATTACATTTTCTATACGTCTGACAATGTGTGTACAAAATTTCATGACGATCGGTCGAGAAATTAAGGCGTGAAAGTGTAACTTTAAAGAAACTTACTTTCACATTTTTTTACAGGATTAAAACCTTCGCTCCAATAGATATGGAGCTTTCTCCCTTCATCTTCATGTAAATTTGGCATTATTTATTTCACTTTTTACTTATTCACACTTTTCGGCTTGATATTTATAAATTTAAGTTTTTAAGAATAAAAAGTGTCCTATCTTATATATATGTATAGATAATGATAAAGTGAACAGTAAACACGAACAGTAACCGACGAAAACCGAAAGTAATTATCGGGAGGACTCTTCTCTTCTGCTATATTTAACTAAGTTAACTACATTAACTAGAACTAGCTCATTTATGTGGCAGTCGCACAGAGGAGCATTTAGCCTTAAAAACCGGACAAAAGTAAAAAAAAAAAAATCCTAGAATGTTAGGCAACACATTGGGTCTTGTGAATAAAAAAAAAAAGTAAAAGCTATAGATTAAGCTAAAGCTAAGAAGTCATAACTTTTGCTAGTAGCTTAAGCTAGACTGCTCTAGCTTTAGCTTTTTTTTATGTGAATAAACAAAAGATTTAAGTAAATAACTTAAGCTGTTAAATTCTAGCTTAAGCTTCGCATTTTCAGCTTTAGTTTGTTTATTTACATGTCTTGGATTAAGTAGCTTTTTGATGTTTGTTTCCCAATCACACCTCAACGGCTTAAAGCATTTGGATGAAATTTAGTAGATATATACATAGATTATATGCTGAATTGAAACATAAGCTACTTTTTTATTCTTTCATACATTAAATACTATTCGAAGTTGGTAGATGGAAGAGTTACAGGATTCATTATTCTACACAGGCTTCTTATTCTGAAAAATGCATCTTTCCTGCGGGAGAAATCTGAATATTTTTTTTTGTAGCGAGTTTTGATTTAAATAATACCAATAACTAAATCTGAAGTCCACGCAGACGAACTCGCTGGTAGAAGCAAAAATTTTATAAATCGGAGAACCAAGGGAAGATGTAAGCTCTTGTAAACTCTTCAGCTGCATTGCATTGCATGTTGCTTCTACATTAGGGCTGTGGAAGCCTTTCCGATTAACACATATACGTATTTACTCATGTTCGCATTATTACTAAATAGAGTTCTAAAACTAAATACTAGTCAAAGGTTTCTAGACAGGGGTGTAGGAATCTTGATATTTTTGTAGCTTTTGCTTAAATATTTTAGCTTAAGCTATTTTTATTCACACAATTGTTCTATCAGAAACCGGTTTAATAAGTCATACCCACGCCACCTCGCCCTACAGGTAGTCGAAAGATAGACTTCTTTCTGTTCATGACTAAATTTTCAAGTTTTAGTGTTTGCAAGATATATATAAAAATTAAGTGCAAAAAAAAGTGATGGATCTTGAAAGACTGTGTTATTTGTTACATTATATTGACATTTTTTTTTCCTTTTCTGGTGCAACATTTACATAAAAAAAAATAGAAAACGAAAACGCAGCAAAAGCCAGCCATTTTGAGTGAAACAACAGAACTTTTTGAAACAGATGAATTGGGCTTAGTAAAAAATGTATACATTTAAATATATATGTAAATCTTATTTTTATTAAGTTTACATTTTAAGTTAACAATTAATTTATTAATTATTATTAATTATTTTAATAATTAATTTATAAAATATAATTAATTTTTACATTCAATCATGTGTTTTAAGCTATTTCCAAACAAAAAATTGTTTCAAATAATTTTGTCCTTCTCTTCTGTGAGCCGTAACAAAAGAAGTAAATCAATAAAATCGCAATTGTGACATTAAACGTATAACTCATTACAAATACATTTCTGTCTGCCAGCATGTAGAGACAAGGAATTCGTTCCACAGCCACAACTAGCTACGACTTCCAAGTTTGAAGCCACTGTTACAGACGTTTGTATGCATTATGCACAACATAAATCTTTTTCTGTCTGTAGTATGTGTACTTCGCAGAGAGAGATATTTTCGTGAAGAAGATTGTGCATTGGTTTGTTGTTGTTTATGGGATTTAGTGTTGTTTTTATTTTTACTTGCGATTATAGGTACTATAAGGCAAGTTTAGTATTCGTGAATATTACAGCTATAAAGATAACAATCAAACGATCATAGAGAAGCGTAAAAAGTTAGGGATTTCTCACTGTCTGATGATGTCTGTCTGTCTGTTGGTCTGGATGTATAACGAACTAAGTGGTTTAAGCGTTTGCCTTCAAATTTGGTTTGTGTGATTCTTTGGGAATTCATCGAAAATAAATTTTATTTTTAGAACAAAAAATAACGATATCTGCCATATAACCGTTAAGGAAAATCTTATTTTTCTCGAAAACGGTTCCAACGATTTTGATGAACATTTTTGAGAGTATTTCTGTAGCTACGAGCTATCACCTTATTAAAACAAAATTTACAGGAAAAGTCTATTAACGGTTCCTTTCATATAACGGCTTTTTAATTTTTGACTTTCTCCGTAACGGCTTATTGGATTTCTGTCTAATGTTTCGTTTGGAAACATCTAAGAAGCTTAATTTTTTGCTGAACACCAGAATTTTGAATATTTTTTTTTCTGTACCTATAATTAATTTTTGACTTTTCTTTTTTGTGGAGATTCAATATTTTTAAAAGTAATCAAAAATTTATTTTAGTTAGTTAATCAATTGATTATAAACAATTGATTGATTAATTAAAATAATAACTAGGATATAATCAAAATCCGTCGTACAACTTTCGAAATACTTTTTTCATAAATTCATTGTAACTTAGGAAACATTAACATTTTTATTAAAAAAAAAAAAAACGGAAACAGTTGTGGTTTTGACACATTTTATAAATCAGATCGTGTTATTTTTTACGTAAAGGCCACTTGTTTCTGTCAAAGATCTTGCCGTCCAATGTAATTAGACATATAAAAGCAAGTACGTGCGACCCAGTCGTGCTCATTATTTGTTATTAGCTCAGTGATTTGTAATATTATAGATGATGCATTTGGGGAGGGCGAGGTGGAGACACTGAAATTGCCAAGAGAGAGACGATAAAGTGTAACGGATGATTGTAAGTTTGATTGGGAGTTTTTGTTTAACGACTCACAGTCGACATTTCTACGTTTGGTGGCCACATCTGAGATGACCGTTACGGTAATCGATCAACCAACATTTGGATGTCGAAAGAATGCAAAATTGTCCGAGAACATCGGCGCGGCCCGTGAAAGTGTACATCAGATTCCGAGGTCCCTCGCGGTACATCTGCGTCTGGAGTTGGGCCTGCACCCGTGCAAAATCCAACTGACCCATGACCTCAAAGTTCATTTTGGAGCGTTTTGAAAAGAACCTTTTGCATTTGTGGATGAATGGATGTGTTAACAAACAAAATCAACTCATAAGAGATTCATTTGGTGACCATGCATCCTCCGAAAGTTACCGTTCTTACTTGCGATTATAGGTACTATAAAGCAAGTTATGGAATCGTGAAAAAAAAAACTCACAATCAAACATGACATTACGATGATAGAAAAGTCGAAATGAGTGTGTCCGGAAATTCAGTCCGGCTGTTCGCACCTCTTCAGCCTAAAATTGCTTCAAACTTGATATTTAGCATTTATTTGGCAGTATCTCGGGGGATGTTTTTCATTGTTGCTCTATGTCGAAAAATAACGGCTCTAACGATTTTGATAAAACTTTCAGGGTGCTATTTTCTTACAACAATACATCTTTCAATTAGAATGAATTTTTTCGAAATTTGTTCTATAACGGTATATAACACCCATAACACCGTTTTTTTTTCTTAGACTTTTTTTGAGAACTACCGATTACAATCAAATTAAATGTTCAGGAAGATATAGATAGCCAAACTAATTTGGCATAAAAATATTTTCGAATGACTTTTTTTCTATTTTTAATTATTTTTTTTTAATATTTTTTTTTTTGAAAAATTGAATTTTTTCTTAGTTTTGGTTTTAAAAGTAAGTATTTTTTGTGTTTAAGTTTGCATTCTTAAATTATTTTTTTTAATTTTTAAAAAAAAGTTGTCAAATAAAAACCGTTTTATTGCAAAACCGTTCCTACGATTTAAAATTTTCTAAAGAAATAAAATGGCGTTTAATTATTTCCGCTGAAATACTATTTTACGTACTTTTTTCAAACAATCAAAAGTCAGAAAAATCCAATAAAAACTTTGAAATTCATAAGAGCAAGTACGTGCGATCCAGTCGTGCAATTTATTTTTTTTTCGAAAACGACACGACGAAGCCGACGGTGGTAAAGCGGTAACAAGTTTTTTTTATCACAATCGTCCTGCAATTTTTGAAACTTTTTTTCAGAAATTTATTGTCATTTCAGACAACTAATACCTTAACCTGGCTATAAACTTTTTGCGGGACGATGTTTTTAACCTATATTACTTCATAAAGGTCCTTTTGGCTTTTTAAATAAGAGAAATTTGTTGAAACGTATTTAAACATTTCGCCAATGAAAAAACTTTAAACAGAAATAATTTCCTTGCAACCGATGCAACACCCTTTAAAAGAGTGAACACTGCATTTTTTTGTCTTTAAGTTTTTCTCTTTTACATAATGTATCTCTGCTGTGCCGATTTTTCTGCAAACAATTCAGTTTTCCTTTTCAGTTTCAGACAGTTGGTCTTAGCTTTTCTTTGGAGCCGGTTAAGTTTAGTGTCCGTCGGTTGTTGGTTTAACTTAAGTTGATTTGCATACATACATGTGCATAAATAGATGTCAATACCTCGTCGTTTTTATTTTAAAATAAGTAATTAAACTTGTTTACAGCTTACTTTATGCTGCTAGAAATTAGTTTCGTATTTTCTTATCTTTTTGGGAATTTAAAAACGAAATACTAAGTTTTTCTTTTTTAACTCAGTATTTCCTGTAATTCAAACCCGTGTGATGTTTTCAGTTTGATGTGTTTCGTTAGTATTTAAATATTTGTGTACATAGCATATACTAAAGTATATACAATATACATATACACACATTATATTATAGCTTATAGGCCATTGCATGGCTTCCTTAGGGGGCATTGAATTCGCATATGGACTATGGACTATGCGATTTCAACAAATGCTTTCTCTTTTGATTTTGATTCATCTTTGAGTCAACCATTCGAAGATAAACATAAAAAAAATAACTTTATCAATGAACACCGTATTCAATTCAGCGCTGCAATTTTACGGTTTTCAGACTTCAGACCTTCAAACTTTGATTTCGAAACTCAGTAAAAAAAAGAAAGTTCTGAATTCAAAATATTTGTTTGTTCATGGAGCCAGTGTTTACTTTGTATGGAATGTGCGTAACGTATCCATATGTTTTGTTGCACTTTTTTTGTACTAATTTGCAATGATCTGCAAGAGTGAACGAGAAGGGAATATAAGTGAATGTAGACCTGGTATCTTCATGATCATGACCTGTGTTGCAAAGTAAATAAATAAAATGCATGTTTTCTGCCTCAGCATGTATGTATGTGTAACTTGGATGACGAAATTTGTCAATGCGATTACACTGAACAATATCACTATAAGTTTGCTTCGCACAATAATGCAGCTGCAGCTACATATCTCCTCATCTATCGCTCTCTTTGCCTTAAAGCTTGAGTTTTGAGAGCGACTGAAAACTACATTTGGTGTGTCAAATGGACTTTTGCAATGCCATTTACGAATTGTTTTCTTTGTCTGTATTTATGTTATATGCTTACTTTGCGAATATTTATTCAAAAATGTACGTAAGGTTTTCGAAAATTACTTTGTAAGGTGACAAAAACAAGTTTTTAAGGTTCACAATACCACAGATGCAGATAAAATACATTTCTTCGGATAAACGGAAGAATTGAATCTATGGAAATTAAAAAGATTATAAAAAAAAGGTGACATTTTAACTGAAAGTGACAAAGGATTTGATGCATCTTCTTCTTATTAATTGAAGAATCGCCATCGTCGCCGCGCCGCACAGTGGGGCCAAGGCGGAAAAAAGTCGATTTTCCGAAGGTGCTGATGTCGATTAACTGATTCATGTTTCTCACAGTAAATTATCCAGAGAATTTGGATACACTAATAATTTAGGCCAAAACTTTAGTCTTAACACCTAAATAGATGCCCAAAGTCAAAATATTTGAATATGTGAGGGATTTTGATCTAACTTACGCAGGGTGTTGCGTCAATTGGGGGTGAACTAAAAATGTGATTGTTGTTTTTTTGCTTATTTGGGAAGCTTAATAATACTATATAGCGGTAGAATTTAGCAACAAAAAAATTTAGTGTATTACGGTAGCACAATATAAGACTCAGGCCGCATTAATGGAAAGTTTTAGTCATTTAAACAAAGTACACGTTCCTACGGTCTGAGATAAATATTTTCTCAATAAAGACCCGTCAAAGATAATATTAAAACAAAATTTTGCTGCAAACACTTGCAAATCTGCACAGTAAGCTAATTTAATGTTACGAAAGGTCACTTTTCACTTGTGTTTCCAAAAACGGAATATTTGTGTTGTATTGTATTCTTTATTCAATAAATAAATAATAAATTTATATAATATATTGATAACAATAATGAATAAATTAGTGGCAGTATTTATTTAAAAAAAGGGTTAAATAAATTAAGTGTTAAGTGGGTGAACTTAAACACATTTTTTAATGATTTATTAGTAATATTAACATATATTTAATTTATTTTTTATTTGTTTGTATTATTGTGTATGACACTTTTGAGTAACTCACTCGTTCTTTCAAAAATCTTTTTCTAAAAATTGAGAAAAATATCTAACATTTTGTTCGTTGTTTCTACTTTATTTGAAATTTGTACATTTGATGGAAGTTTGAGTAGTGAACATTTAACATAAAAATTGTTCCTGGTTTGATGCATATATAAATGCGTTTGTAAATTTACACTTGTCAGCTTCGAATCAAATACTTTATTGTTCATATAAAAAAGCCATTAATTTCAATATTTCATTTTGAACTAGCTCTTCATACAAAAGGTTACATAGGTATGATGATGTTAGCAAAACGTGAAAAAACATGATCATATTATATGATTTATTTACCGTTACCCAATTATCACATAAACAACACACAATTATAGTGATTTGAATCGGCTTTATTTTGAGGTTAGTCGCATATAACATTCCGTAAGAATGAGTTAAATTAATCTTCATAATCTTCATTTAGGTTTAAAGCAAATTGATTTTCCATTTACGATGGTCATTAACAAAAAGATTCATAGAAAATATAATTCTTTGATATAATTTATGTATATGATATATATTTTGAACAACCGATTCAAATTTGAAAACTAGATTAACTTTCGTGGGGGCGTGTCAGTGGGTAGAAACATTTTGTTGTCATTTCTGAAACTATCATTTATCATTATTTAAAAAAATTATTTAAATCAGTTGGGTGGTTCCGATTTTATTGCACCAATAAAAACTGCATACATAGAAAATAAGTACCTACTAAAAACAATTAAAAAAATTGTAAAAAATGCCAAAAAAGTGGAAGTGTACAATTTTAATGGCCAGCTTCCTTCAATAAAAGCACCATCTCTCACCTTTACTCGAAAAAAAACCCTGTATTTTTATCAATTTTGAAGACTTGTTTTAAGTGGGCATGTCTTTGGGTGGAAATTGGTGCTTTCTTTCCAAAATAACTTCTTAAAATTTCGTACAAATCGGTTAAGTGGTTCGGTTTTTATGGGCTTTTTTTCTGCTCTCCCACCGTGCACCCCGCCTCGATTTTGGAAATAAAAGCATTTCAGGGGAACATTTTCTTACAGAAAATATAGCCTAATAAAATAGCTTAATAACTATCGTTTAGTGGATATCGAACAGATGATAGATTAGATATTCTTTTTCGTTCAGTCGATGTCGTTAGGACGACAAAGGATTTGTAAGCCCAATGCACACGGTGCAACTGGAAACTCACTTATCAGCGTTACAAATTCGAAATTAGTTTGCTTTGAGTCATACATACCCTTAGTAATTGCGGTATTACACTTAGACGTTTTTGCAAAGACGCAAATAAGTGCGAAAGAGAGAGTAAGTGAAATAGAAATATTTTAAATCATCCCAACTCGGCGAGTTGTGGCTAGGATTTGCATCGCTTGTTTTTGACATTCCTTTTGCTCGTCTTCTTTATTCCTCGGCATCGGCATTGTTTATAAACTACAATTTATATACAATGGACATCGGCGGAATTCACAATTTAATTTGATTTGCATTTCGGATACCAAAAATTGATTTTTTTTTATGAGCTTACCAAATTAATTACCTTAAATTTGAAGCAGTATAGCAAAGTATAGTTAGCTGTTCATCACATGTTCCTTCAAAAGAGAAAATTATCCAACAAATTTTAAGATACTTTGGATTTTCCCTCTGTTTCCATTTGTTCTCCAATCAGCTGTGTATGAGCTGTTTTTAATCATGCTTATTACAACAACAAAGGACACAAAATGCGAACACAGCCATTGGTTTTATGAACAGAAAAAAACAATGAAAGAGAGCTGTCAAAAACACGCGATACAAAAATGAAAAAAAAAATCTAAGTGTATTACCCCGCGATGGGCGGGACAACGGTTCAAAGGAAAATAAACGAAACACGTGGACTACAGAACGTAGTAGTAGTACTAGTAAATTTTATTGAGGTTTTTCTTTTCTTAATTTACATTTCACATTAATTTGTCGATTAAAATTATCTTAAACAAAATTTTGAATTGCCGACTTGGAATTGGTCAGGCTATATGATTATTATAAATTAATTTTGCTTTGCATTTCATGGCAAACTGATTTTAAAGTAATTTTCGTTTCACAAATAATATTATGCGTCCACTCAACAAGACGACATCTTAAAAGACTACAGAACGTCTTAGTGTAATACCACACTAATCAAATGGGATACGACGCTACTGATTGAAAACTACAGAAATGAAATAACAAATTAAGAGACGTACGAAATACTCTTTTCTCTCTTTCATAATATCTGTCCTAAGGTATAAAGGAAGACGTGGGAATCTTCTGGTTCCTTCTGGTTCTGATGTTGTTTTGCTGACATTATTTTAACAAATGAGGTATTAAGATCTCAAATATTTTCACTCACAACCGAGATTTAATTTTGTTGGAACATTATGTAGTTTGTTACCCTCAATATAAATAATATAATAAATATTTCCGAGAGTGTGTTCATCCACTAATCACTTCTATATAATAATGTAAATGTAAAAGTTTGTTTGACAATCCCACTGGAACGAGTTAAGGGATTTCGTATAAATTTGGTAGAACGATGGATGAGAAGCTGGATTGAAAAATAGGCTACTTTGGGATTAGGGTTTTTTCTTTATTTCGGTAAAACAAGTGTTTTTCTTGGAGCAGGTTAAATGTGAAAAAATTATGGTTTTTTAAATTTGTTCGGCTATCACACTTCAATGTCGCCTTGGTTTGGTAAAATTTTTCAGGTAGATGAATGAATGAGGGACTAGATAGATTTACTTGAAAGGCATAGCATCTACGACAGTGATTTAAATCATCATTTTCCTTAGCGAATTTTATTTTAAATAACATTAATCATTTAAAAATATCTGCCGGAAAAATAAAGAACAATTGACACTTAAATTCAATAGGAGAAATGCCTACAATATTTGTAGCTACAAGTGTGTGCAAAAAAGCAATAGTTTAAACAATGTTTTTTTAATTTTTTGCAGAAGAACTTTTAAAATTATGGTTTTAATTAAGAAACGCTCAAACCTACAGCGGACCGCAGTGTTTGTGGGTTGTTTACACATTTTGGGGAGTTTGTGGAATATCTTTGGTTCAGTAAATGCCTTGATTAAATACGAACACGGAGACGTATTTGTTGGTAAGTAAAATGACAACAAAACGAGAAACAGATAAAAGCAGCAACTACAACAACAATAGCAAAAAGAATAGCAGCAACAGCATTTTTGAATAAGTTGTCATTCATGTATCAAGTAATCAAGGCGTTCAATGCGTCGAATAAAAGTTAGTCGACGGGCCTTAGATTGGTCAATTTACCTTAAAAGTTAATAGATTTGTTGGGTAACTTTCAAAATCTTCCCTTTGTTATGTTTTTTGACAGTTAGTCTTTTAATGGTTTCAGTTTGACTAAAAGTTAGTGAACTAAAAGTCAGTGCACGCATTGGCCGCTTTGCTTTGCATATGTCATGTTGACGTTGATGATAATGGTAAAAGCCGATATTGCTGTTGACGTTGTCATTGTTGCTCTAAATTGTTTCTCGCTAAGTTAAGGTTTTAAAAATTGATTTTATGTATTGTTTTTTTTTCTTAGATTTCTATGACAATATCCAATCAATAACAGTTTCATTGATAATTGCATTGACCGGATTTCTTCTTATTATTGGAGCCATTAAGGTTTGTGTTAAATATCCAAAACATATCTATTGTTTTAATTTTTTTCTGTTTAAGAAATTGCATATTTTAATTCTTCCGTGGCTAATTGCCGAAGGCTTTGGATTATTGTGGTACTTTGTCCGAAATACAATTGCTTTAGTTACTTTTATTAGGGAGAAAGGGCTGGATGTGGAATTAGGTGATATTGCCATGGTTATGATTTTATACTCAATAATTGGTAAGAGATTTTGTAAAATTTGAGATTTAATATTGTTTTAATTTTTTTTCTTTTTTTGATATTTAGCTCTGTGTCTTTTTGTATGGACTGCAATTCTATCATTGTATTTAACCATTCGAGATGAAAAACAAAATCGAACTTCCATTCCAAATGACGAGGAAAAACTTTATGCTAAGCCAGGGGAAGATCAAAAACCATATGCACCTTATCTTATTCCTGTTTTATATTCATATTATAAGCAAACTCCATTGCAAACAAAATATTAAAAAAAAAAATATTTTATATTAAACAAAATTAATAAAACAATTAATTTAAGCTTTGCAGCTTACTTTATTGGTGTTTTTTGTTTTTTAATTTTACTATAGTGGAACGATGTATTACACTGTCACCTGATGATGTTCATAGACATGAACGAAACACCGTGACAAAAATTACAGATTTGTTTCATTCGACCTAAGGCACATTTTTTTCTAAAAAAAATAAATACAAAAAAAAAATTTTACTAGATGACATTTCGGATCCCTGGGGCACACCAATATTTATTTTGTGGGAATCAGACTTGAAACCGTCCATAATAACTTGTACTGAATTGTCCAAATGATAG
Organism: Platycheirus rosarum; assembly: GCA_963971375.1. Classification (NCBI taxonomy): domain Eukaryota; kingdom Metazoa; phylum Arthropoda; class Insecta; order Diptera; family Syrphidae; genus Platycheirus; species Platycheirus rosarum. Next base: position 37,703,535 of record OZ020510.1, on the reverse strand, counting down.
CTTCTAATCAAATGAACTAGAGTACCATCGATCCCAAAACCACGCATATTCGATAAAAGAGCTTCTTGTCAAACTCTTTAAAATGCTTTGAAAAGCGCTGTTAAGATTTGTCCCACTGCTCGGTGAGATATGCCATCAAATCAACAGTGGAACTATTGCTGCAAAAGTCATACTGTTGGTCGTGGAGAAACTTTTAGTCTTCGAGATATTTCTTAAGCTGGCGGTTAATCACCGTTTCCATAACCTTAGAAAGAAAGGAACTAAGTAGTTGGAGGAGGGGGGAGGGGTCACCCTTCCTTAGGACAGGTTGGACAAATGCTGTTTTCGATCTTTGAGAAAAGAACCCAGAAGAGTAGGAGCGAAGCTCACGCAGTGGCTTAGTCAGTGCTGAGTGGTCAGAACACCTGTTTAGAAGAATGAGGGGTATACCATCCGGGCCTGCGGATATGTGCTCACCGAGATATTTGAGAACTCTAGCTACTGAACGAGTACGGAAAAAACATGTCCTAATGAAATTTACATTATCAAGTATAGGTAACGTATTTCTCTAGTCAAATTGCGGCCGAACCTAGAACTAATTGCAATACAATTTCTGTCAATGAGGTCTTATTGGAAGTTTTCCGTAGAATACGATGGTGAAAAGTTTACTACTGTACAATGGTGCGTTCATCCAATATGGCGGATTTTTCGAATTGGCTGCCCATTATTTGACATGTGGTGTATCATTTATGTTTTTTTAGGGCGGGAAATTCAAAAAATACCACAAGCAATAAGTATTTCCTGCACTGTCAGATAGATATTAGTAAGTCCAGCTATCTAATCCATGCACCAAAACTCTGCCTCCAGGAGCAGATTGAAGGGTCGCGTGTCAGAAAAGAATGTTTTTTCACTCAAACCTTCACATGACTATATCTCATTATTTAGTTATTTAGAGGTCCTAGCTTAGTATTTTTTCACTGTAAGATAGGTATCGAGTCCAGCTCCCGATTTCGCAAATAAGTTTAACCAAAAAACAAATATATTTAACATAAACGCAAATATATTTCCACTAAACGCAAATGAATTTAACCTTTTAACACATATATTTAAACCAATAGTAAATTTTCATCGAAAAATTCTTATAAAATACTCGTTACTTCTTTTCAAAGTTCAAAATAAAAAAATAGTGGAATATGTAATTTATATGTTACCGGAAAAACTGTTTTTTAGGCAAAACTAGTTTAACCTATGGGCGTTCGGTAGATTTAGTATTGCCTAGGCATTTATTTTAATATACTAAGGCTAGACTAGTTACGCCATACTCGCACCTACTCCAAATCCTTTAAGAAATAGTGTAAAAGATTTGGAGTAGGCGCAATGTTGTATAGAATATTGTATAGAATGAAATTTTGCCTAGGCAAAACTAGTTCTAGTTAGCTCGTACGCTAAACTAGTTTTGCCTAATAAACTGTTTTGCCGGTAACATATATATTACATCTACCACTATTTCGTATTGTGGAATTTGAAAAGAAGTAACGAGTATTTTAAAAGAACAGACACTTCATTTGTATTTATGTGTATAGATCTTGAAGTCCCGTGTTTACGTGAACAAGCCCGAGACTCTGGAATCCCTCAAGGACAACATTCGTCACGAGTGCGAGAATCTCTCGTCCAAAGTTCTCGCTGGAGTGATGAAAAATGTCATTTTATGAGCCCGTATGGCAATCAATTGTGACGGCGCCCATTTGGTCGATATCATTTTCTCGATTTGACCAATACAATTCTAAAGGTTCAAACACAGAAAAAAAGAGAGCCAAACAACATGGGATGGATGACTTCCTTTGGCCCACCCTGTATATGTGATATTTGATTTATTTTTTCTTAGTTTTGTTAAAAATGAATTAGTTTTCAATAAGATGAAAAAAAGATATGTCGTATGTCCTTTAATTTGTCAAAATATCTTCAAAAAGTAGGTGGGGTGTGGTACGAGCAATTTTGCCTTCTCTGAAGAATAGACAATTGGTTTGTCATTGCGTACGTTCACGTACGTATCTTTTTGATAGGTTACCCTCCATGTGTTTTTTACTTGCGATTTAGGTACTAAAATGCAAGTTATGGATTCGTGCAAAAAAAACTAACAATCAAACATGACATTACGATAATAGAGAAGTTGAAAAAAGTGAGTCCGGAAATTTCGTCCGTCTGTCTGTTCGCGCCTCTACAGCCTAAACTGATAGACCGATTTGCTTCAAACTTGGTATTTAGTATTTATTAGGTAGTATCTCGAGGGGTGTTTTTTCATTTTTGCTCTAGGTCGAAAAATAACGGTACCTGCCATACAACTTTTAACAAAAAGTTTGATTTTCTCGAAAAGGGCTCTAACGATTTTGATAAAACTTTCATGGTGCTATTTTTTACAACAATACATCTTTCAGTTAGAATAAATTTTTCTAAATTTGTTCTATAAAGTTTGATTTTCTCGAAAATGGCTCTAACGATTTTGATAAAACTTTCATGTTGCTATTTTTTACAACAATACATCTTTCAGTTAGAATAAATTTTTCTAAATTTGTTCTATAACGGTACCTCTCATAGAAGCAGTTTTTTTTCAAATGCGGTTTTATAATAAACTTTTATCCCGATTTCAATAAAATTTTGCACACAGAAAGTCATTTATAATTCAATTAATATTGCATTTCAGAATTTTCAAAAACTTTTTTTTTTTGATTTTTTAAAAATTTCTAAAAAAAAAATTGGTTTTCGAAATATTTTGAAAATGTGTTGATTGTTTTTTTTTTAATAATTTTCCTAGATGAAAACTACAGATTTCTATTATAATGACATAGTAGAAAAAAATTTAAAATAATTTTTCGAAAAGCGACTTTTAAAAAAAAACTGGTCGAACGATTTTCAATATTTTTTTCCACGATAGACATTTAGTTTTCAAATTTTATTGCATACTTGGTTTTTCCGAGAAAACTCTTAAACTAATTGAAAAAATGAAAGAATTTTCGGAAAAAAAAATATTTTTTTATTTTAATAGACGTGTGGTTTTCAATCTGGCAATACATTTTTCGGAGTTGGTCTTTTTGACAGCTGTCACTTGATTTATGTTCAGTTTAGTTTGCCATTTCATAATGAATAGACTTACTTCTGAACAAGTTTGCAAATTGTGCAAATTTATTACCAAAATAATGGTTCGTTTCGGTGGAGCAGAGTATCGAAGAAGACCCGAATGAGTCCATCCGCCATCGCGCGCAACAATTGGAGATGTGTCCATTCACTTAATGGAAGATTTTGGAAAGGATCTTGGTTTGCAGGTTTAAAAAATCCAATTTGAACAACCATCAAGCGCGTCACACGTTCGCTGAATGGACCCAAAACGAGATGGCCACAGCCGCGGCTGTTCCCCGAAGTCATTTTTAAAACATAATGCAAACCCTTATCTTTATAATAAAGCTAAATTCTTGGCCATAACATTAAACTATATGCGTTTTATTTCTTCTTTTCTTGAAAACCACACTTCTAAGAAAAACACCCTTTATATACAGCCACTAAGCAATTATCTAACATAAGAACAAGTTCGTGCATTTTTTTAAATTTATTCGACGATGTGAACCGCCAATATGTGCAAGTACGTGCGATCCAGTCGTGCAATTTATTTTTTATGAAGGAACAAATCCAACCAGATAGGTTACCTCTCAAAATTCGTAGCAAAAGAGGAACACAGTCAGCTGTGCATCAGCTGTTCACGTGTTGAGAAAAGTATTCAACAAATTTTAGGATACCTTTGCATTTTCTCTCTGTTTCCATATGTTCTTCAATCAGCTGGAAAACAGCTCTTTTTAACCATGCCAAATACAACAAAAGCAAGGTAACCTATCCGAAAGTTACGTTCGTGGACCTGGACGTAAGCATTGGCGATGAGCGTTGCGCAGCTTGCCCAGGAACATCCGGTATTTGAGTTGGCACATCGATCAGCTGGGTAAGGTTGTGTAATCCAGCAAATACCTTCCATCAATGTACATTCAAACCGACCGCAATAACCAGAAATGTATGTACATATTTCAGAATTTTGTCATTGTAAAAAAAATCTTTAAACACAAATAATTTTTTTTCTTGCAACTAATACAATACCCTTTAAAATAGATAGCCCTCTATTTTTTTTATCTTTTAAAGGTTTGAGTTTGTTTACTCTACAAGCTTTTCTACAGACAATTCAGACTCAGTCTCAGTTGGTTTTAGCTTTTAAGCCGGTTAAGGTCAAGCGTAAGCGTCCGTCTGTTGCTGGTTTAACTTAATTTGATGTGCATACGTCTTAGATGTCAATACGTCGTCGTTTATACTTCAAAATAAATAATTAAACTTGCTTACAGCTGACTTTGTATTCCAAGAAATTAGGTTCGTATTTTTATTTTCATTTTGGGAATTCAAAAAAAACAAAATATTTAGATTTTTTTTAACTCACCATTTCCTGGAATTCACCGAAAACCCGTGTGATCTTTCAATTTGATGTGTTTCGAATATTTAATAATATGTTTACTAATTGTATAGCTAGTTTGTATTCAAATAGTATTGCGTGTTGCATGTACATAGAATATTATACTATAGTCACGTTGCCATTGCAAGCTTCCGTAAGGGGAATCCATATGCGCTTTCAATAAATACTTTCTCTTTAGATTCATCTCTGAGTCACCCATTCAAAGACTGTGATGTAGATTGGATGTATGTGGGAAGTTAAGCTCTGTGTCTAATTTTTGGCAAACCGATTGTTATGTAACAGTAACAGAATGATTAGATAAACTGGCATTACATTATAAGAAGTCGGTTATTTTGAGGTTTTCAAAAAGACCATAATATACATAAGTTTTGAATTAATCAGTTTTTTTATCATTAATCAAAAATTAGCAAAAAAATGATTTTTTCTTTTTTTTTTTTTGAAAATTCAACAGAATTGAGTTTATCAATCAAAACCCGATTAAATTGACTGTTAAACTTTGATTTCAAGGTGGGATTTTAAAACAAAAAAAAAAACATAATTCAGAAAAAAAAATAAACAATAAAGAAAGTTGTTGCGAAATTAACAAATATATTTTGTTTGTGCTTCTGGAATTATTGTTAACTATGTACGTAACGTATTCATAAGATAGATATCTTTGTGTTGCACATTTTTCTTTCTACTGTTTTGCAATGATCTGCAAAAATTAATGAGAAGGGAATATAACTGACACTGTAAATTAAGTATCTTCAAACAATGAAGGCCATATAGTCTCTTAGATAAAATATATCTAGTTTTTTTTTTATTTTTAGCTTTTGAAAAAAGAATCATTTTTTTAAATTATGGTAACTGATAACCTAATGTATGTAGGTACGTTATTTAGAAATATTTATGAAAATTCTTTAGAAAAATTAATTATTTAATTAATCTATCAAGGGCACCATATTTATTCAAGAATTGATATAAGCAGAATGACGTAACGCGCTTAAGTGGCGCCAATTGCGCCGATCTTTGACAAAAGTAATAATTAAAAGTGAATTGTAATAGATTCGATGTGAACGTGATTATTACATATATTTACAATTATTCGTGTTACGAAGTTTTGTAATAATGAGCGTGATTTACAAGTGTGTGCAAGAAATGGTGAAAGTGTTAATGATTTTCATAGTTTAAAATTAACCGACTGCAGCGCCTCCTTCAGAGAACATTTTTTTAATAACTTTAATTGGTCACTATGCTTCCTCGGTAGTGACGTATATTGTAGTGCCGATATGATTACAAATATTATTCTTCTTGGTATGAGAAAATTTATTCAAATAGGCTAAAAGGATTCAAACCAAAAGTAAATTCTTGGTTTAACTCAAACTGTAAAGAGGCTATCAGGGTGAGAGAAGTAAGTTTCCGATATTTTAAAGACAACCCTTCTGAGGAAAATTGGAAGAAGTTTAATTAAGCCAGAAAAACCTGCAATGCTCTTATTTAAAGAACAAAATTTTTACACGAACAAAATTTAAGGCAAAAAATATTAACATGTCCTAAAGGAAGTAAAAATGTTTGGTCCTTCGTAAAAAAAACATACATAAGTCCACTTCGTCTTCGGTTCCGACGCTTGTCCATAGTGACAATTCTGTGGTCAACTCCCAAGCGAAAGCTGATTTATTTGCAGCTAATTCAACGTTGCCTCGGTGTGATAAAGCTCCTCCTATACTTGATAACGTAAATTGTTTTATGGGACAAATCTTTTTTCGCGCTCGTACAGTTGCAAGAGTTCTTAAGGATCTCGATATTCACAAATCCGCTGACCCGGATAGTATTTCCCCTATAGTTCTGAAGAGGTGTGCTTACACGCTGGCCAAACCACTGTGTAATCTTTTCCATCTGTCGTATTCTACAGGCTTCTATTCAGAGGATGGAAACTGCATTTGTCCAGCCCATATCTAAAAATCGCGTATCTTCATCGTCCTCTTACTACCGACCAATTGCACTTACATCCCTTCTTTGCAAGGTCATGGAAACGCTGATAAACTATCAGATTAAGAAATATCTTGAGAAACGGAAACTTCTAAATAACCGGCAATACGGTTTTCGTAGCAATAGGTCCACTGGTGATATGATGGTATATTTCACCGAACAATGGAATAAATCTTTACATCGTTTTGGAGATAGTAAGTTTATTGCATTTGGAATCGGCCTTTCGGAACGTTCAATTCGCATTGTTTTGGGTGGCTTCCTGTCTGATAGTCACAAAATAAATGCTGAGGTGCCCAAAGGCTCCGTTCTGTCTCCGATACTCTTCCTTATTTTTTATCAATGATCTCTTGTCTAAGACTTCTAATCCATTAAATTGTTTGGCTGATGACAGTGCCCTCAGCTTCTCATACTCATTTCCACATTTAGTTCCCTGTTCTTCGGATGTGGAACTGCAACGGCAACGTATGATTAGTTCATTAAATTCTGATCTGGCCAGAATTGTTCAATGGGGAAATATTAATGGTGTGGAATTTAATGCTTCAAAAACTCAATGCTGCCTGCTGTCGTTAAAACATAACCTACCCCCCATGCCACTAACCATGAGTGGTACTGAACAGCTTTGCGTTTTAGGTCTGTATGTGTATCACAAACCACCTTCTGTTCTGTGGAATTAACACAGAACACATATATGACATCGCCAAAAATGTTTAGGTTTAATTAGACGATGCAAGAAATACTTCTCCCCGATAGATCTGGCTACTGTTTATAAGGCGTACATTCGCCCGAAGCTTGAGTACAATTCTAATATTTGGGCAGGTGCCCCTGTTACTCACTTGCGTTTCCTGGATAGAATCCAGAAAAATGCATTGCAAATGATAGGGAATAAGGATATAACAGAAAAAATTGATTCACTAGAACATCGTCGAAATATTTCCTGTCTCTTTTTATTCTTTAGCTTTTTTTATAAACAATGCTCCAGCGAAATAGCCAGTTGCATTCTTCGCCTTAAAAGTTTTCCCCGTAATACTCGTAATGCTAGGAATGCTCATAAATTTACCCTTGAGCCTAATTTCGGACGCACGGTTAAGTATAGGGATTATTCCTTAGCCGCACTACACGAATGTGGAATGCTTTACCCGGCTCGATTATTCTCTTCCATTACGATTTACAAACGTTCAAAACCAATCTGCATCGGTACCTCCTTTCATTTTCTTTCCTTTTTTCCTAAACGCTGGCACTGTGATAATTCATGATAAGGGTACTAACAACCCCTTGAGTGCGCTCAGATTATATAAAAAAATGGCAATAAATGACAACTGGGAGATTAATACAATTCGATTTTGATGAAGATACACAGAAATACTAAGTTGATACACACAAACCGCCATCTTGGTATATAATGACGTCACAATTACATTTTATTATTGTTTTATTTTTTTCTTTGCCTTAGAATTGTAGATTTAAGCGATTCCTTTCATGATTTAAAGAATTATAAATATAAAAATACAATGAAAACAAGTAAATTAATGAATTTGTTTATTGTCCATAGGCGCCCGCAGGAAATTTAATAGGGAGGGGCAGATTTTTTGTACCTTTTCTTGTTTGCCTAATCACATTGGAAGACAAGATCTTTGGGAGAAACAAGTAACAGTTACGTAGGAAAATAGCATTGTCCTGAACTAATAGAGTGTCAAAACTACAACACTTAACGGTTTTTAGTAAATAAAGAGTACTTTATCATACGTTTCAAATAATAAGGAATTTATAAAAAAGAATTTCGAAAATTGCAGGACCGATTTTGACAAAATCTTGTTTTTTAATTTAATTTTTGTTTTATTTAAAAAATATTGAACAATAAAATCATAATATAATTATAAATTGAAAAAAAAAATATTTAAAATGCTAGTATTCAGAATTACTTATTTCATTTCAAATATCAAATTTGATATAAATCCAATGACCCATTATCGGAATTCGAAAATTAAAAAAAAGCTATAATGTTAGAGATTTTTCTTGAAAATGTTAATTTTCTTTAAACTAGGAAAATGTTCAAAAATATAACCTCACGAGGTCACGTGTTATAATTGAATAAACTCTTATTAGATAAAAGATTTGACAGTTTCTTACAATTTTGTTTTCTAAAGGTTGGTAGTCAAAATTATTGCGTACAACATAACAAAGTAAAATTGAAAATCATAAACAATGATGATGTACAATGAATTTTAAACGAAAAGGTAATTTTGAGATTACAATCAAACATGACAATACGATGATAGAGAAACATATTTGAGTTACTGGAAAAATTTTGTCCGTCTGTCTGTCTGTCTGTCTGTCTATCTATACGGATGTATTTTGGACTGTAGCCTAAACGGTTGGGCCAATCGTCTTCAAATTTAGAACTTAAGGCTATTTTGACATTCTACAGAGGAGTTTTTTTTCAATTTTTTTTATCTAAAAAATTAACGGTACCTGTCATATAACCGTTAAGTAAAAGCTTATTTTTCTCGAACACCGCTCCAAGAATTTTTATGAAAAAAGATCAGTGTTCTATTGTAGGTAAGCATTATATATTGCTAAAAAAAATTATATAATGGGCAAAAAACGGTACCTCCCATAGGACCGTTTTTTTTTCTTCGACTTTCACGAAAACTGGTGATCCGATTACCATAAAAATTGATATTCAAGAAGATGTAGGTAGCCTTAGTAATTTTGCATTAATTTTTTTTCAAAAAACTTTTTTTGTATTTTTAATAATTACAATTTTTTTTTTTGAAAAATCAATATTTTGAAAACGGGTAAGTACATTTTTTTAATGTATGTTATTTTTGTGCTTAAGTTTGTATTGTTGTTTTTTTTTTATTTTTTAACAAAAGTTTAAAAAAAGCGTTTTATTTAAAAACCGCTCCTACGATTTTGGCGTTATACTTTATTCGAACAACCAAAAGTCACAAAAATCGAATTGATGTTCACTTTAATTTTCTTAAATTTTATTCTGCAATGTGACCGCATATATGAGCAAGTACGTGCGATCCAGTCGTGCATTTTATTGATTTAGGTATGTCTTGTATGTACTCATTTATAGCTGGCTGTCTTTTCATTTTGGATTTTGAAAAGTATCCTATCGAGTTGGGCATGTTCGTTCACAAAAAAACGGACTTTGAGTATCCGAAATTGCAAATCCGATAAAAATGTGAATGCATCTATTGGTAATGTAAGTACCTGGCCGTTAGCCGCGGGGGGCAACTGCCCCCTCCTTGCCCTACCCTGCGGGCGTCTATGTTATTGTCTCTAAGAACAAATAATCAGATAGTGGCGTTACACGCCGTCAGTATATCTTGTTTTCGAGTCAGAATTATGGGATGACCTACGTCAGATTTCAAATGTCAAATGAAACCTCTGTAATTCAGGTGGAAACACCACTAGGTTATTTTTAATCTTACTGGAATGAACACTAGATTATCGTCAGGTGGAAACGTAAACGTAGTATAGCAAGAAGATTTCACATGTCAAAATTCCATTGAGTTGATTTAAAAGAGAAACAATCCGGAAAGATTTGTGAAATAATTTTACCGTCTTTGTTACGGCTCCAATGTTTTGTATTCAGCGATGAAAAATTTGATTGCAGAATATTTTGAATAAGATTTGTTCGATTTAACAAATTTAGTTTTTCAATAAGATTTTAAGATGATTTTGGACAGATTTTGATTCGAAATATCAGATTTTGGCTGAAATCGGAGTTTTTGCTTCAGTGGGAACATTGTTTTTACTATCCCAGATTGTTATCTCTTTCGTACAAGATTTTATACAAGTCAAATCATTTTGTTAATGTGAATAGAACAACATTTTGAATGTCGAAATTTCTTTACCGACATCCAAGATTTCATTTAATAATATTTTTAACTAAGTGTCTGTAAGGCGCATTGCTTTTTAGAATGCAACATGACGTTGCATAACACTAGTTAGAAGAATTTGAAAGATAGGTGGAAACATAGTTTAAAAAGAAAAACTTTACTGCTAAAATCAGAGATTTCATTTTGGTGGGAACATTGCATAAGAAAGTTTGAAATAGTGTTTTATTTGCTTCTAAGTTGGTAACTTCATACATTATTCGGACAGTTCAGTGAGAAAATTACCGCGAATATTTCCAATACTTTCACATAAATTTATTCGAAAGAAATTTGCTATCCATTATTATCTCCTAACCTGAGAAAATGTTAATTAAATTTCCCTGAACAACATCCCAAAGTTTCATTAAGTTCCGACTTTTACCGTCTAAAACTACCTGTCGAGTGTCGACTGAACTATTTTTAAAGGTAGATAGAAAATGGAAAACGAAGAAACATTTCAGAAATGTTTCCGGAAGTATCCACACCAAAAAAAAAAATATTTCAGAAACATTTCTGAAAGATTAGTTAATGTTTTTGAAATGTTTTTTTAAACATTTTAGAAAAGTTTCTTAAGCAATGTTTCTTTGGTGTGGACACAGATTAAGCAATCAAAATTATCCAATTTTTTTCCAGAAGAGTCAAGAGGTTCCAAACCATGGTTTCACTTATGAAACACTTGGCCCGCTCAAACCTACGACGGACCGCAGTGTATGTGGGTTGTTTACATATATTGGGAAGTTTGTGGAATTGCATTGGTTCAGTGAACGGCTTAGTAGAAGACGGCGACAATATTGTTGGTAAGTAAAATGACAAAACGAGAAACAGATGAAAGCAACAACACCAACATAAACGTCAATAGCAAAAACACATAACGCATAACCAGCTGTCATTTATCGACAGAAACCGCCTTTTTTTTTGTTTTAAATGTTGGTGCATAGCGGGTAAGTTGTCACCTGTCAACTACGCATCAGTAATCAATTCGTCTAATGCGTTGATCAAGAATCAGCCAACGGCCAGTTAGCAGCTTTTCTTAAGAGTTTTTTAGTAAACATTTAGTCAAATAGTTAGTCAAGATTTTTTGACTAACTTTCAACTAAATGTGTTTCCTTTGCAATGTATTGGTGACAGCTTGTCGTTTAATGGTTTCAGTTTGATTAAAAGTTAGTTGACTATAAAAATCAGTGTACGCATTGAACGCTTAGGGTTGAATACGTCATTTTGACGTGTGTGCTGACGGTGTCATTGTTGTTTTTGAAATGTTTTTCGATTTTGAAAAAAAAGTTTAGGCTTTAAGGACATATTTTATAATATTGGTTTGTTCTTAGCTTTCTATGGGAACCTCCAGGTAATAGCTGTTTCATTTATATTTGCATTGGCGGGCTTACTACTCATTATTGGAGCCATTAAGGTTTGTGTTTAATATCCAAAACATATCCATCGTTTTCATAATATTTTTTTTTGAAGAAATTTCATCTTTTGATACTTCCGTGGCTGATAACCGAAAACTTTGGATTATTGTGGTACTCTGTCAGGAATACGATGGTTTTAGTTTCTATCATTCGTGAGCAGGATGTGGAATTAGGTGAAATTGGCATAGTTATGATTACATACTCACTAATTGGTAAGATTTATAAAACCTGCGACATTTAAAATTGTTTTATTAAATTTTCATGTTATTTAGCTCTGTGTATTTATGTATGGTTTGCAATTTTGTCATTGTATTTCACCATTCGAGACGAAGAACAAAATCCAACTTCCGTTCCAGATGACGAGAAAAAACTTTGTGCTGAGCCTTTTATCCAAGGGGAAGATCAAATACCAAATGCTCCTTACATTATTCCTATTGAGTATTCATATTATAAGCAAACTCCATTGCAGACAAAATATTAAAAAAAATATGTTAAATTCAAAAAGTAATTAATAAAAAAAATTATTAAAACCGATGAACGGAAAAAAATTTTAGTTTTCATTTTTACCTGCTATCAGGAAAGAGTTTAAAAAGGTTAGGGATTCAAGAGTTTTTATCAAAATAAGTTCTAGAATTCTCAAAACTGTTATTTTAAAAATTAACTATCTTTCTAAAAACTTTGATAGCGTTGAATAGATTAATATTTAGTTGTTTTAGATAGATAGAATGCGCGAAACCAAACGCAAGATAATTGCCGCATTCATAATTTGATCTTATAAAGGGTTTTTCAATAAGAGCGCTACAAAAATAAAACAAAAACGGTTTTGGATATCAATGAAATTCTTTACTCCTGTGAAAGTACGTTCGATGCCATTATGTACTGGACGCTTGCAGAAGTCCAGATGCTGAACCCAATTTTCGACGGTTTTCAAGCATAAATCGGCCGATACTGCTGCAATTTCACGTTCGATATTCGTACGAAGTTCATCGATAGTCGCTGGCTTGTTGGCATAGACCATAGACTTGACGTGTGATGGCGTACTTCATTTTTACTAAAAACCGTTAAGTATTGTGGTTTTGATACTTTTTATAGTTCAAACTGTGTTATTTTCAACGTAAATGTTACTTGTTTCTGTCAAAGATCTTGCTTTCCAATTTGATTAGGCACATAAGAGCAAGTACGTGCGACCCAGTCGTTCGTCCAATCCAATAGTTTTCAAATTTATAACTTAAGGTCATGTTGACTTTTTTGAATTTTTGTTCGCTCAAATATTAACGGTATCTGTCATATAACCGTTACCTAAGTAAAAGCTTATTTTTCTCGAAAACGGCTGGAAGAATTTTCATTTAAAAAAAATCAGTGTACTTGATGTCCAATATGTTTTGGTGGAAAAAATTTAAGTTGGTTGAAAAAAGTTATAGCACATTATTTTAAGTGTTGGGGTTGTTTTTAAATATAATTTTTTTTAGAAAATGGCCCCTCTTTCCTAAGAGGGTGTCGATTGACCTCCTCCCCTCCCAGTTTATATTCATACAATGAACAAAACAAGATACTGAATTTTTTTATGTTCGCCGTCTTTTTTTTCCTGTCTCACATTGCAAATGCGCAGCAAACTAGGCACAAAGCATAGCACTTAAAACCATGCTCTTATTCTCTTTCTCACAAATATCCCTACACTAGCACTCCAAGCGGCTAGTGTGTTTAAGATTTTTTCGCGTCCCATGATAGTACTATAGGCAGTTTATATACAATGAGTATACGGTGATACTAGATGGTTCATACGAAACAGCGAAAGAAGAATTAAAAAAAAAATTCTATCAAATTTTCTATACATGATCTCTAATCAGCCTTTAGTAGTTGTTAATGAGTTTAAAGATTTAGGTGTGATTTTTAATTGAAAATTGACATTTAATTCTCATATTAACTGAATCGTATCGAAAGCGAATTCTTTAATTCGCCCAACACTCGAATACTGTTGTATTCTATGTAATCCTTCAACTACTAAAAACGTCAAACGATTGAAAAATTCAAAAAAAAAAAATTTCCGTTTCGCTCTTCGTCACTTTTTTGAAAATTATCATAATGTTCAAAACTCATATGCATCAAAATGCTTATTGATTGATTTTCGATCTTTAGAACTGGGACGCAAGATTTACAGTGTCATGTTTGTCCGCGATATTCTTTGTTCTACCATTGACTGTGGGAATCTTGTTAAAACTAAATATTTATGCAACTCAATGATAATTGAGGCCAAGACCTTTTTTGTTTGATCCACCTCATGAAACTTCCAATTTCTAGTTGTTGTAAATTGTTTAACTGATATATATGATGAAGAAAAGTTTTCAAAAAAAATTAATGCGAAATTACTTACATCTTCTTGAATATCAATTTTGATGTAATCGGATCACCAGTTTTCGAGAAAGTCGAAGAAAAAAATCCGGTCCTATGGGAGTATCGTTTTTAGCCCACGATATCATTTTTTTGTCACCAAAATATAACACTTACCTTCAGTAGTACACCGAATTTTTTTCATAAAAATTCTTGGAGCCGTTTTGGAGAAAAATAAGCTTTTACATAACGGTTATATGACAGGTACCATCAATTTTTGAGCTAAAAAAAAATTGAAAAATCCCCTCTTTAGAATGTCAAAATAACTTTAATTTCTTAATTTGAAGACGATTGGCCCATCCGTATAGGATACAGTCCAAAACACTTCCGTACAGACAGAGAGACAGACAAAAAGACGGACAGAATTTTGCCAGTAGCTTAAATATGTTTCTCTATCATAGTAATGTCATGTTTGATTGTTTTCTCATTTTTTTTGCACGGATGCATAACTTGCATTATAGTACCTATAATCGCAAGTGAAAAACATTTAATGAAAATCTGTCCTGTAAAATCCGAATTTTTTTTTAATGGACCAACAAATTGTTATGTAAGACTGCATTACTAAGATTGCATTACTTAATCTGTACTAGAAATGGTAGTTGTGGAACGTTTAATAGTAAATAAAGAAACGTGCTTTATTTACTATAGCTTTGTTCAATGGCCGTTTTTAAGATGCGAACAATACAGAACAGAACAGAACAGCAGAAAAGTACCAAGAAACGTTAGAACAGTTTAGAACAGGCGTCCAAAACACAATGCTGTCTTCTGTTTCTAAAGCGTAATACACCTCCCTTGCCATTATCCATAAATGGTATTTACATTATGGAAACTAATCGTCTTGAAATTCTCGGTATGAGCATCACCAGTCACCTCTTGTGGCAACATCATATTTATGATGTTGCCAAAAATGCCGCAAGATGTTTGGGCTTCCTCCGAAGATTTAAGAATTTTTTTTTTATCTATCTGATCTGGCTACTATCTACAAATCATACATTCGTCCAAGACTAGAATATTACTCTAGTGGGCGGGTGCTCCATCAACTCACTTGAGTCTTTTGTATTCAAAGAAAGGCTTTCAAGTTGATTGGGGATGATATCATCATTACAACATTCAAGTCACTTGAACATCGACGGAATGTTTCATGTCTCTCTCTTTTCTACCGTTATTTCTACGGTCAATGTTCTAAAGAAATAGCCAGTTGCATTCCTCCACTTAAACAGTTTCACCGTAATACTCGCGCTTCCAGGAATGTTCACCAATTTACCCTTGAGCCCAATTTCGGTCGTACAGTCAAGTACAGAGATTCGTTCTTCAGCCGTACAACTCGAATGTGGAATCTCTTGCCTAACTCTGTTTTCCCCTCCTATTATGATGTTCAGAGGTTTAAAACCAATGTGCATCGGCCACCCCTATTAAACCCTCACCTACTTTCCTAAGCCCGCGCTGTGTCCACCGACATCAAAAGGGTAGCCCAAAACCCTTTAGCGTGTGCAAATTATAAAAAAAAATATGTATGTCAGTCAGTGTTGTTTACAAAAAGAGAAAAGTTAGACATTTGAAAACATGTGCGAGAGAAAATAATTTTTTTTAATAATTTATTAATTTATATCAATAAATTAAAATTTAAATAAGGCAATAATTACAATTTTCTTCACAAATTAAAGTGACAGTTCTTTGAAAAAAAAATATAAAATGCATTAGCTGACTTTGACAAATTTCACTAATTTGCTCTTCCTCAATAGGAGGTGTAGAAAATGCTGTTCTAAACTGTTCAAGACAGCCTCATTAAACCCAAAAAAACCTTAGGAAAAACAGAAAATTCGGCATTGAACATCAAAAAAGCTGATCTTTTCTGCCTGGAACAGTTCAGAACATGCTCATTGAACAAAGCTTATTTACTTGATTCTGTAAAAGATTTCTTACGAATTTTCTTCTTATTGGCGTAGTTTGTACTTTGGACAGTTTTTTTTTGATAAAACTTTGCTTAATAGGTTCTACTTCAAAAATCAACAGATTTGAGATAGAACAGACAAATTTTGAAAGTATTTTTGAAGCTCTTTGGAAAAAAATGTAAATCCAGTACAACAGAAATACTTTCAGATAGAAAACATATGTACAAAATTATGATTTTTACGTGGGATTTACTTATTGTTTCAAAAAAAATATTGTTTTGGCCTAAAATGTATTTGTATTGTTAAACCAATTTTATTTTCTAGATTAAGGAACTGAGTATCTACAGCAATATGGGGTTAACTGCTAATAGCCTGTGCTGCATTAGTCTCCCACAGGCTGGCGTAACTGTCGGCTTTCTCACAATAATCGGAAGTCTTTGGAATATCATGTATCTGATAAGTGCCTTGATCGCATTCGATGATCCACCTCATGGCATTCAAATAAGTAAAAAAAA
Organism: Platycheirus rosarum; assembly: GCA_963971375.1. Lineage (NCBI taxonomy): Eukaryota > Metazoa > Arthropoda > Insecta > Diptera > Syrphidae > Platycheirus > Platycheirus rosarum. Next base: position 37,686,996 of record OZ020510.1, on the reverse strand, counting down.
AAAACTGACAACAACAATATTAATTTGACATTCAATAATTTTATAATTTTTTTTAAAGATTTTTATGGCAGCACCGAAATTATTTTGTTGCAAATTGCAGTTTACATTCTGATTGGATTGACGGGTTATCTTCTCATTATAGGAACAAACAAGGTTTAGAGGAGCTAATGACGTTTATTTTAACACCTCAATTTATATATATTTGTTTTTTATCTTGAAGAATTTGTATCGATTGCTATTGCCATGGTTGATTATAGCAGCCATTGTTCTGATATATGGAACCGGATGGACTTTATTGTTTTTAGTTTTTGGCTTTGGAAGCTGGAAAAGTGACTTAGGTCTTGTCCTAGTATCGTACGGATTGGCTTGGATATTCTTTACTGGTAAGACTGGTTTTGAAAAAAAAAACAAATGAATAATGAAACTGATATGTACATATATTTGATTCGTGATTCAAGGTCTTGGGATTTATATATGGATTGTCATATTCTCATTATATCGCACCATTCAAGAGGAGAAACAAACTCAAGAAAGACAATTGGACGCAGAAAAACTCAATGAGCATCCTTTTTCGTATCCATTTGTTGACAATAACTGATGCTCTCATAAAATAACTTAAACTGTATGATATTAGAAATTAAGAATTTTTACTTGTATTTACACTAAAAAACGAATATGTACTTATTTTTTTTTACATAAAACAAAACAACAACAAAACTAAATTATTGTTTTTTTTATTTTAAAAACAAATGATTTCCTTAAGAATAATTTATCCTGAACTTTTTTTTCTTGATATATAATTAACTTAATATGAAGAAGAACAAGCTGTGTTGGCAACCATTAACACCAGTGACAGGGAGTACATGGACAGTGAAATTCACCCGCTAATTTACAGATAGAAGAGTTAACAAAAAATCAAATCAATGTTCCAGGCTTATCCTGGGTGGTTAAATCTGTTGAGCGTTGAGCCTTATTTTCAGGCTGGATATCCAGATTTATAGAACGGAATAATAGAAAAAATGGCATTGCGCTCTTAAGGTAGCCAAAGCCATCAGATATCAGATTTGTGATGTGAAGTTTGGCGGGCCATACTTTTGGGGTTCATTCAACATACAAAGATGATATTAAATCTGCATTAGCTGAACTGCTTCATGAAACCTCTTAACGTTTACCAGGTGACTTCTTTGGCCAGCCAGAAATCTTATCCAGCGAAACAAAGTTTTTCAAAAGTTTGACGACGTTCAAGAGCAAAAATATATTAAAGTACAGCCTCTTCATACTGCAATGCAAAAGTTGTCATACAACCAAGTCGTTCGTAATGACTCCGTAAAAACAACACAGCTGCAGCCCTATGATGATCCCTTCTAATTCTATGAAAAAGGTTACAAATTCTTTTAAGATAATTTTCAGAAGCACACTGCAATACAATGATTGATCTCGCTTTAAGACAGAATTCCTACAATATGATGACAAAAACAAACTAACTAGCTCAGACAATTCACCAACCAGATCAGACACCAGACTAGACTAAACAAACCAATGAAGACTCACACTTAACTTAACACATTCCAAAACTAGAGTCTTCATTTGTAAAAGAAGTTATCAAACACATTCAGCAATTAATTCAGGAAGGAGTTTACGAATTCCGAGATATCCTTAAAAGATTGATTGGATGCGGAATGCATTCGATCTAAACGTCAAACGTTAAAAAGTCAAATTCTAGTGACAACTCCCATACCAACAAACAATTTAACTCTCGTATAAGCTTCTAAACGAGCTATTTTCAGATTGCTATAGAAACAGCCTTACAACTAATTTTGGCGCCATTATACAAGCTATTTAACGGCTATAAGACTTTTGTTGACAGGTGTTATAGCCATAGCCATATATAGCTTTCCATGAAATGTAATAAACGCATGGCTCTGCAAGACATTTTATGAGCTAAATGCTAATAGCTTGTTTTGGATGTTATAAAAAGGCCTTTCGCAAGTCTTTAAATGACAGCCAACATCTTTTCAAAAATATTTATATTAAAACATTTTTCAACCTTTATCTACAAGTTTTGTATAGTACTTGCCAAATTTGCTTTTAAAGGTCTTATAGTCACCATTTTTTCTTCAATTTTCCAAGTTTGAATTGCGTGGCTTGCGAAAGTTTGTCTTATACAAGCTCTTTATCTGCTATTTTTCAAATGCTTAAATGCTAATTGATTTTTTTTATGGTTTTGTTGACAACTTAAGGTGTGTCTTCAACAAAGAAACATTTTATTTAAACATTTCAGAAACATTTAAGAAGAAATGTTTCTTTCTTTCATTTCTAAAATGTTTATGAAATGTCTCTCTCTTTCCCCTTCCAAACAGAAATCTTTCTTTATTTTTCAAGCATTTTAGTCTACTTGACAGGTTTTTTGTTTTTACTAGCGATTATAGGTACTATAATGCAATCAAACATGACATTACGATTATAGAGAAACATTTTTGTGTTACTTGCAAAATTCGGTCAGTCTATTGAACTACAGGCTAAATGGTTGAACCAATCGTCTTCAAATTTAGAATTTAAGGTTATTTTGACATTCTACATAGGACTTTTTTTTTAAGTTATAACCGTTAAGTTAAAGTTTATTTTTATGGAAAACTGCTCCAAGAATTTCTATGAACAAAAATCAGTGCACTCTTGTATGTGTGAAAAAAATGTAAGTTGGTGGCCTAAAAATGGTACCCCCCAGAGGACTGCTTTATTTTTCTTCGACTTTTTCGAGAATCGCTTAACGGATTACAATCAAATTTAATATTCAGGAAGACGAAAATAGCCATTACACTTTTTAACATTTTATAACGAAATAAAATGGCTTTTAAATAATTCCGCTGAAAACTATTTTACGTAATTTTTTCGAACTATCAAATGTCAGAAAATCGAAAAAAAACTTTCAAGTTCCCTTAATATTTTTAAAATTTTATTCGATGCGATCCAGTCGTGCAATTTATTTGTTACACTTTCACCTTAATGGTTCAATAAATATTTACTAATAATAAAACAGATCAAATGACATCGCACTGACAGCATTTTTACTTGAAAAAAAAATTCTGGCAAAAAATCTGTCTGTCTGTTTTTTTTGTTAAATGATTTTTTATTACAATAAATCTTATAACTAATTAAGTCTAGACAAAAATCTTAAAAACTAGTTAACACTATCAACTTAATTAACTTACTGGCCCAATGCGGGCGCTCTAAATTAATCTATATCTTAATTTTAATTGCCTTTCGGCTTTACACTAACTTATATAAATTAAAACTAGCGGGTTTTATTTTTCACCCAGAAAAATAAAAAAAAAACTGGGTAAACTTTATCGGTTTTTTGTTTTAACCTAACTTTAAGTACTTAAAATTAGCTAGAATAACTTAAAATAACTTAAAAAAAACCTAAAATACTTAAATCTAGAACAGCCACAGAAGCCTTTTTTTTTTTTTATTTTTTGGTGCCGCCACAACTGCCCTATTCTATCTTATAGATACCTAAAACATATGCAAGCCAGCCATAGGCGATAGTCGACTAAAACTATCTGGTTTAATTAAGCCACCAAAACTGGTGGACCTGATTAATGACTTCCTTCCGATCCAAATCCGGCACTGCCCTGCTGAATCGGAGGCGCTCTGTTTCGCTTTTAGCGATTATGTCTCGGTCGTAAAGAAGCCGCCTATCGACTGTTCTGCGGCCGACGTGGTAGATCAACGGGATCGCCGATCTATCCTGAATCAGCCCTGGACTGTCTAAGTATAGGAAAGCCTCGGGCGGGATAAAACGTGTACTTTCAAAATATTCATCTTGTCTGTATGTCCGTCTGTACGGATGTATATTGAACTACAGCCTAAACGCTTTGGCCAATCGTCTTCAAATTTGGAACATACGGTTATTTTGACATTCTACAGAGGTACTTGTCATATAACCGTTAAGTAAAAGCTTATTTTTCTCTGAAACGGCTCCAAAGAATGTTTTATGAAAAAAAGTTATGTTTTTGTGAAAAAAAATTCAAGATGGTGGGACAAAAACGGTATCTCCCATAGAACTGTTTTGTTTTTCTTCGACTTTCTTGAAAACTAGTCATCCGATTTCAATCAAAATTGATATCCAAGAAGATGGTGGTAGCCTTAGTAATTTTATTTTAAAATATTTCCCAAAACTTTTATTTTTGTATTTTTAATAATTTTCTTAATTTTTTTTTAAAATCAATATTTGGAAAATGGCTTGATGGATTTTTTTTTTAATTTTATTTTTAAATGTAAGTAATTTTTGTGTTTAAGCTTGCATTCTTGAATATTTTTTTTTATTTAAAAAAAAAAGTTAAAAAAAAAAACGTTTTATTTAAAAACCATTCCCACGATAAAAAAAGACACACTTTTCCACATTTTTTAACAAAATAAAATAGCGTTTAAATATTCCGCTGAAAAGTCTTTTACATTTTTTTTTTTCAAACAATCGAATAAAAACTTTGAAGTTCCCTGAATATGTTTCAAATTTTATTCGAAGCTGTGACCGCACATAAGAGCAAGTATGCGTGATCCAGTCGTGCAATTTATTTGTATTTGTTTGTATTTTGTCCATGATGACAAAACGCGACGCTATTTTTGCTCCATTTTTACAATCCATCGTAAAATACAAAAATTGATACATATCTACATAAAATGGGAAACAAATAAGTATTGGGTAGGTGTACCAGTACCCGGCCAGTCACTAGTATCCGGCCACTTTCTATTAAATGCTTAATAATAAGAAAATTAAACATTATTTGCATGAGCAAATACACTGTGACTATAATTGCAGGCCCATTTAATGTTGGGGTAAAGTTTGACACACCTGTTCATCACAGATCCCTGTCAGCAAAAATATTTTGTCGATGAAGGTCGTTGCGAGACTAGGAGTTGTGTTAGGAAAAACAATAGGGAAAAAAAGTAAGTTTCAGTGTTCTTTGTGAGCTTTTTTCTTGTTTTTTTTGTATCAATTATAAATTAATGACCATAAAATAAAAAATAAATAAATTTAATGTTTCTAACTAGTAAAAATATGGTGGCCGGTCTGGGACACAATTTTCATAACTTGTTCTATATTACTTGCGATTATAGGGACTATAAGGCAAGTTATGCATTCGTAAAAAAAAAAAAAAAATCTAACAATCAAACATGATATTACGATGATAGAGAAGTCAAATAAAAGGCACGACTGGGTCGCACGTACTTGCTCTTATGTGCTAATCCTTTTTAAGTGCAGGCGTCTTTTTGACAAAGATTTTATTTTAATATTCTTTGTATGACGTGCAACTTCCTTAGAATCGTTTTGGGGTGAAGCTCGAACGAACACGACAAAGGGATAAACACATAAATATATAGGATTGTTAGCTTTTGCAGTTTTTTAGTGTAGTATTATCTTTCCACTTGCTGCTTACTGTTTATAATATAATTTGCTAATAGAAAGATACAAAGGACTTTTTTCAGTTAAATTTTCACTTTGGTATGGAAAAATTTGAACAACTGGCATAAAGATTCGTCGGAATCAGCAGTATGGCAATAATGCTAGGTAAAGGGACCTTTATACGTCCCAATATGGGACCAATGGAATTTATAAAGGATTTAGGTACTTATAATAAGGTTGGAAGGAAGGTAGGTACTAAAATTAAGATACGTGTTCCAACTACTGTTAAGCCAGTAGGTATAGAGACAATATTAAAAGTTAACACAGTGGTTTTGTTTATTTATAGGAAGGTGTAAACTTTTGTTTTCTCGATTGAAATTTTTGCATTCAGTAGTAATCGAATAGTTTTTTTTATTTGTTAGTTGTTTTTGTGTGTTTATCAAAGGCTTCCTTATTGATTCTGTACTTTTATGATGATGAAAAATACTTTAAAATACGTAAGTATGTATGTAATGTAGGTTGTCACTTTCTTTTATTTGACTAATGGCTTGGCTAGGGCTTAGCCGAAAATGTATGAATTCAAAAAAACACTACTCATAACGTTTTTTGGAAAAAATGTTGTAAGCCATCTTATTTCTTTTGCTGTTTTCTATTTTATGAATTTTTCATTTCAAAATCGTTCGACCAGTTTTTTCAAAAAAATGTTTTTTTTGAAAAAATTTTCGAAAACATATTTTAAATTTTTTTTTAGTATGTCAATTTTAAGAAATCTATAGTTTATACTAGGAGAAAAATTTAAAAAAAAATCTATAGATCCGTTTTCAAAATATTCAAAAAACAAAATATTTTTTTAAAAAAATTATTAAAATTTAAAAAAAAATGTTTTTGAAAATTTTGATAAGCAATATTATTTAAATCATAAAACACTACATATTTCGAAAATTTCATCAAAATCCGTCAATTAGTTAACGAGAAAGTCTGATTTTAAAAAACCGGTCATATGGGAGGTACCGTTATAAAACTTTTTCTGAAAAATCCATTAAAATTAAAAGATAGATTTTGCACAGAAAACATCATTCTGAAAGTTTAATCAAAATCGTAGGAGCCGTTTTCGAGAAAAATAAGTTTTTTAATAAAAGTTATATGGCAGGTACCGTTAGTTTTGGAGCTAGAATGCCAATTCCAAAAACTGTCGGGTAGAGCACTCTAAAAATACTATATACCTACTTTTTTTGACTTCTCTATCATCGTAATATCATGTTTGATTGTTAGAATTTTTTTTTTTTTTTACGAATGCATAAATTGCCTTATAGTCCCTATGATCGCAAGTAAAAAAGTGGGTCCGGAAATTCCGTCCGTCTGTCTGTCTGTCTGTCGGTCTGTCTGTCTGTCTGTCCGTATCGATATCTACAGCCTAAACGGTTGGGCCGATTTGATTCAAACTTGGTATATAGTATTTTTAGAGTGCTCTACCCGACAGTTTTTGGAATTGGCATTCTAGCTCCAAAACTAACGGTACCTGCCATATAACTTTTATTAAAAAACTTATTTTTCTCGAAAACGGCTCCTACGATTTTGATTAAACTTTCAGAATGATGTTTTCTGTGCAAAATCTATCTTTTAATTTTAATGGATTTTTCAGAAAAAGTTTTATAACGGTACCTCCCATATGACCGGTTTTTTAAAATCAGACTTTCTCGTTAACTAATTGACGGATTTTGATGAAATTTTCGAAATATGTAGTGTTTTATGATTTAAATAATATTGCTTATCAAAATTTTCAAAAACATTTTTTTTTAAATTTTAATAATTTTTTTAAAAAAATATTTTGTTTTTTGAATATTTTGAAAACGGATCTATAGATTTTTTTTTAAATTTTTCTCCTAGTATAAACTATAGATTTCTTAAAATTGACATACTAAAAAAAAATTTAAAATATGTTTTCGAAAATTTTTTCAAAAAAAACATTTTTTTGAAAAAACTGGTCGAACGATTTTGAAATGAAAAATTCATAAAATAGAAAACAGCAAAAGAAATAAGATGGCTTACAACATTTTTTCCAAAAAACGTTATGAGTAGTGTTTTTTTGAATTCATACATTTTTTTCCCCAACATTTTATTTCATATTGCTCGGCTAAGCCCTAGCCAAGCCATTAGTCAAATAAAAGAAAGTGACAACCTACATTACATACATACTTACGTATTTTAAAGTATTTTTCATCATCATAAAAGCACAGAATAAATAAGGAAGCCTTTGATAAACACACAAAAACAACTAACAAATAAAAAAAACTATTCGATTACTACTGAATGCAAAAATTTCAATCGAGAAAACAAAAGTTTACACCTTCCTATAAATAAACAAAACCACTGTGTTAACTTTTAATATTGTCTCTATACCTACTGGCTTAACAGTAGTTGGAACACGTATCTTAATTTTAGTACCTACCTTCCTTCCAACCTTATTATAGGTACCTAAATCCTTTATAAATTCCATTGGTCCCATATTGGGACGTATAAAGGTCCCTTTACCTAGCATTATTGCCATACTGCTGATTCCGACGAATCTTTATGCCAGTTGTTCAAATTTTTCCATACCAAAATGAAAATTTTACTGAAAAAAGTCCTTTGTATCTTTCTATTAGCAAATTATATTATAAACAGTAAGCAGCAAGTGGAAAGATAATACTACAGTAAAAAACTGCAAAAGCTAACAATCCTATATATTTATGTGTTTATCCCTTTGTCGTGACGCATGTTCGTTCGAGCTTCACCCCAAAACGATTCAAAGGAAGTTGCACGTCATACAAAAAATATTAAAATAAAATCTTTGTCAAAAAGACGCCTGCACTTAAAAAGGATTAGCACATAAGAGCAAGTACGTGCGACCCAGTCGTGCCTTTTTTTTTTTACTGAAATCGAATTTTGTATCTCTTTTCCGCTAAAATGAAGTAAAATATATCTGTCTAAACCTAAAATCAACTGAAATGTATTTAATATGTCAAGATTCAGTATACGGCCACTGTTTTTGGTCAAACGATTTCTATGGCCGGTTTAGAAGAAGGAGCATCAGTATACGGCCACATAACTAATTGTATGAAACTTGATACTTTTTTTTTATAGAAAATTACTCAAGACACTGTAATATTATACCTAGATGCCATACTAAGCCATAGAAAAGCGGCTTCCAAATATAATGTAGCAAGGAGTACCTTGCAAGATAGGTCCATATGGCAAAGTTGATGATGATGACCAACCAAAGTGACTCTATATTAAATTTTGAAGAGTAGAAACAAATTACCAACAATAATGTAGCAAAGTGTGAGTTCCCATTAAAGAAAAAACAATGACCTTTTTGACACATTTCAAAAAAAAATAATGAATGATCATCTCTCCGTTCAGAGATGATCAACCAGGCAGAACTTGGCTTAGACTGTTGTTCACACGTAACCCGTATTTGAGTCTTTCTAAAAGTGGACAGACATTTTTTCTTTAGGAAAGGTTTAGTACTTTGCTCTGTCTTTTCCAATCCTTTTTAGGAGGTTTGAACACGCTTACATCAGCTGGTTTCAAAATATGAGTCGTTTTTGGAGGCAAGGGATACACAATTATTCGTTTTTTTTTGGCACAGCTGCCTAAGTTACACGTGCGATTTGTGACCTTCTATAATTAGAAAAACAGTTGGTTGTCTGTAAAGTTGGTTTACGGACGATAATTTTACGTGATAACGTCATAAGAAAACATTGATGGCAGCAACACCAACATACAGTCCGTTAACTCACACCCAAAAACCCTCTCGTTAAATCCACACTCACACCCCAATATCTACATTTACTTTCTATTTTAACAAAACTCCGCCTATTTTGTATTTCATTTTCTCTTCTTGTTCTTTTCGAATTTGAGTGGAATTATTTTGAAAATTTGCGCCTGTTCTTTTTCATGTTCGCCTGGTGCTTGCGATCGATTTTGCTTGAAAGAACCCTAGTATTGCGGTTAGGATGAGTCATGAGTCTTATCAGCATGAGTCATGTTATTTCGAACGTGTAGCCTGTCATCGATTTATAAGACGTTATCACTTCAAAAACATTTCTGAAATGTCTTCCATTTGTTTGGAAAATATTTCAGAAATGTTTTTTAAACAAAAGTTTCCTTGGTCTGTACACACCTTTATAAATTACAGTTTATTATTTCATTTAATCATTTATCTTCTCCATTCCTATACGCGGAACACCCCACTTATATCCAGACTAGGCTTGAACTTTTTTTTTCAAAACGTTGGATTACCTCCTTGCGAAAAAAAGTCATTTCTTCTATTTTTATACACCCAATACTTGGCCTTTAAAAAAAACACCGCTTTCAGTTTTTGTTTCTTATTTCAATACAAAAAAAAGAACTTCAAAGTTTTGTTTTTTGGCTCTTTGAACTTCTTTGTAGATACTTTTTCTTCAGTGCTTCAGTCTTCAGTCTGATTTGGGCTTTTCGTTCGGCTTGCTAAGCTACATCTTCGTCGCGTCGCAGTGTATTCGAATTGTTCTTCAATACTACGTTCATCATTGGTTGTCTGGTTTTCATCTTCCCCAGCCATACTAATTAGTATTGTATCTTCTCCATTTCGTTGTCAATCTAGAATTAGGTGAACTTGTTTACATTGGATTAAGGTTCTCAGAAATAAGGTATTTTTCAGTTGTCATATGTAATGTTAAATTGTTTATACTTTGACAACAACTACTTGTTGTCTTCTTTTGTTTATAGTGCTGAGTGGAATTTCCAATTGTAAGAAAGTAATTTGTGGAAAAGAAAAACTTGAATTTATGAGTTTCTTTATTGAATTTATTATGTCAATGCTTATTGCAACTTGTGTCTTATTTTCGATGTAAATATCAACTTAGCAGAAAACATTACAACATTACAAGGTGTTACGTTTAAAGAGAGTGTTGATTGCATTCCGATGTTTATTAGGTTTTCTTAATTTCAAACAAAATACTTTGAATGTTTATATCTAATATTTGGGGTTTAATCATTTTTAACAACGTGGAATATTGACCGTAATAAACCGGTTTGGAAGTTTCGGGGCCTAAAAAGCCTTAATATTAAGAAACGAAAAATGCTACCTACGCACAAAATATCGAAAAAAAGTGATTTTAGCTGCCTTAAAAGTTTAGGCACATCTTTGATCCATATTTTTATTATTTGTATCTTCAAAACTGTGCGCGATTCAATAAAATACATAATTGATTTCTTTCCTTTTTATGGTTATTAATTGGTGACGTTTATACTTTTGGAATTATTTTATGTTTAATTTAAGCATTTTAAAACCAAACCAATATATTACTGGAGTAAAATTTGTGACAACGAAGGTAAATTATTGTAGAAAAGTACATTTTTAAAAATGTTGACTTTAATTATTGGAAGATGCTTTTCTGTTGAAGAATTTTTCCAAACTCTGAAGTCACCTTTTGTTTTTTAAAATTAAGAACCAAAAAATTCTTTTTCAAATCATTAAATAATTTTTTTTAGCTAACAAACACCTACTTTTAATTGTATTTCTGGCGATGAAAAAGTTTAAGTCATTTTATTAACAATAAAGAGTCGTTATCAGCAAAATGGCTTCCATGATCCCTCCAGCACGCCAATTCTTTGTTGATGATGATAAACTGATTTGCATGACATCACGTTTATATTCAATTAAATTGTCCATGATAAGAAATTGCGTGGAATTTTACTTGCGATAAGGGGAACTCCCAATACCCAGCATCTAAAAAAATCGGTTTGAACCAGAGAAACACATCTGGGTGGATGTGTTTTAATCCATCCAGAAAACTCCTCGTTCTTCCAAAAGGTTAGTTATTCTATGCCGATCGCTGGTCAAGGCCAGCACTCTTTAAGGGCTTTCCCGGATCTACGCTATTTTTCCATCTATTCCCTCGTAAGACTTTTTTTTACGCGCGGAAAATGGATTCATGTTGCCCTTATAATGTTAACACACTGCGCGAGCATAGGAAGTTAGGGAAGAAGGGACAGAAGGTGTCGATTAACATTGGTTTTGAATGCATTCAAATTGTAATAGCAAGGAAAAACCTATGTGAGTAAACCATTCCAAATTCGTGTTGTTCGGCTAAAAAAGAAACTATACTTCACGGAATGTCCGAATTGGACTCAAGGGTGAACTGATGAGCATTTATTGCGAGTCGTGTATTACGGGAGATACTTTTAAGGGGAGGAATGCAGCTGGCTACTTCGAGTAAACATTTTTTTATAAAAGAAACGATAAAATAAGGAAAGACTTGAAACATTGCGTCGGTGTTCGAGAGGAGCAATTGATTCCGAGACAGTTCTATTTCCTATCAATCTTAGCGTTCTAATTTGTATTCTATCGAGCATGAGTAGGGATGCTTGAGAAGCAGCTGCCCAAAAGGTGGCAGTTATACTCGAGTTTTGGGCGTATAAACGCTTTGTAAATTGTAGTCAAATCAGAAGGGGAAAAAGCTTCTTGCATTGATACAGAAAACCTAAGTACTTAGCAGCATTTTTGGCTGTCTCAAATATATGGTCATTCCAACGGAGATCGTCATATATAGACACATACCGAGTGTTTTGGTTTCTTCGATGCAAGTGCCATTCATAGATAATTGCATAGGGGGAATGTTTAACTTCTTAACCCAATCTTAACCCATTTCAATCAGGCTTAAGATCTGAGCATAGCTACATAACAGCCCTTTTAAAAGTGTCAGATGATATTCGAACAGCGATTGATGATGACAAGATTACTCTATTAACTCTACTGGACTTCTCTAAAGCATTTGACTCTATTGACCCTATTCTTTTTTGTACAAAACTATATAATAACTTTAACTTTAGTAACTCTACAAATAAACTCATCTTCTCGTATCTTTGTAATCGTGTTCAGGCAGTGTCATGTAAAAATAAGTTATCCTCGTTTCTTCCCATTCGCCGGGGTGTCCCTCAAGGTTCAATACTTGGTCCACTCTTGTTCTCTATGTTCATCAATGACCTACCGTCTTATTTGTCCTACTGTCAGTTTCACTTATATGCGGATGATGGTCAACTTTACCTTCCTTTTCCCAGTAGCCTTATTGACGACGCTGTTGAAAAGGTTAATCAAGATATATCCGCCTTATCCAGATGGTCTAAACTCAACCAAATACAGATTAATCCAGCAAGTCAAAGGCGATTACAATATATAAAGGGGAACTCTCATATCAACTAAATTGTTTCGAAGATTTACGGGTCGCTACGGGCCCTATCCTTAAGCAGAAACTATTTACCAACCGAAGTTAGGCTTAGGCTAGTTAAGGCCCTTATCCTGCCTGTAATCATGTACGGCTGTGAAATTTTTGCCAATTCTGAAACTCTTCGAAAGCTAAATATTGCCTTCAATTTAGCAACCCGTTACATATATAACCTACGAAGATTTGATCATGTATCCGAACACTCCAAGAAAATTTTGGGATGCAGTTTTAAGACATTGTTAAATTACAGAACGCTCGTCCTTCTCCTTAAAATTATACGAACTAGGAAACCAGAGTATTTATATGACAAACTTTCCTTTTCACAATCGACACGGAATGCAACTATATAAGGGCTCCGATATATACATGCTTAACGTCCCGCAGACAATTTTTCGTTCATGCTGTCAATCTATGGAATCTAGCCTTTAAGACGTAAGATTGAACAAAAAGATTTTAATTCCATATTATTTATGCATATGCAACGCGAAAACTGAAAATTGAAATATCTCGTTCACTCTCAACTCTTTCATTGTATTCTCTTCTCTGTTTTACGTTACATTATTAATTTTGTATACTTATTTTTAAGCTATAAATAATTTGAATGTTAACCTGTACTTCCTTGAGATATTAATCTCACTGTACAGTAGATAAATAAATAAATAAATAAATTAAATTCCAGACTTTTTCCATCATCTGTCGATCTGATTAATTATTGTTGATTTTCCTGGTATGGAACCAAATTGATAGTTATCGATTATGGTTTTTGGCGTATTGGGCGATCCGTTCTTGTAGGACAAAGGAGTATATCTTAGGAGATGTACTCAACAAAGTAATCGCTGCACATTGTGATTTTGTGATATCTCCTTTCTTATGTTTGGGACTTATAACGCAAGTCTTCTGGTATTTCTTCATGTTCCCATAAGTGTACTATAATTTCGAAAATTGCTTGAAATAGTTTACCCCATATTTGATCAACCACAACCAATTTCGTAGATGCTGACTTTGACTTTTCTATGACTCGAAGTCTATTGTCATTGGTGTTGTCATACTATGGAAGCCAATATAGGCCCCTAGATCTAATTTGGCGTTGAAATCGGAAACGATAATTTTAACGTCATAACTTGGGAAGCCTTTGAATGCCTTTTTTACAAGTTCGTGGTCGGAATATTGCTTTAAGGCCGATGATGGTAGGCTTAATGTTTTTGGTAAACAACTATAGGAAGCATAATCCAAGCACATGGTGTCTTAGATGGTCCCTGTAGTATAAGTCCTATTAATTTTTTATGTAAAACACTATTCGCTGGGCAGGACATCGGCTATTTGCTGTGCTAGGTCGAGCTCTATAGAGCATCCTTAAGTTCCATGAAAAAATTCGTAAATCGTTAGACGTTGTCGTTGCTTGTTTCCCCCATAGATTAATCAGGTTATTTCCGAGAATTGTTATCTGGTTTTGAGTTTTTTTTTCCAGCGGCCACCACCAGGAGGAGCCACTTCCCCCGATAGGTCTAGTTAAAGCACGCGCATTCTTCCGTATACCTCATGTAAATCTCCCTATTTCGCATTGAAAAGGGTGATTGAAGCTCCAATGCCTAATTTCCCAGAGGGATTTTAAAAAGTCTATTTTTTGGTTTAAACTTCACTTCAACTACTTATTCGATTTCAAAGTTTCGTCGAAATCAGGGTTTCTGGTGATTTCGAAAACATCTAAACAAATTTTAGAAAGTCAGAAATCTGATCACAAAAAAATCATTACAGCCTTTTCGACAAAGAAAGTCATCAACAATGGGCGTCGTTATTAAGCGGGTTTTCTGCTTGGATCTACCCACCGCTGGTCTGGTAATAGGATTTTTGGGAGTGTTCGGAGGAGTATGGGAAATCATTGAGAAACTTGTGGCTCTTGTTTATTTCGATGATCATTATGGCAGCCTCGATGATGACATTAAATCAAGTAAGAACATTGAAAATAAAAAAAATAAAAATAAAATGTAACTTGATTAATTTTCTTCCTTCAAAGCTGCCTATATTATGCTTGTGTCGGTAATTGTTGCATGCATTGTAGAATTGTTAACATCGATTTTATTATTATTGGGAACTCACAAGGTTTGTAAAATAAATTGGACACAATTGTGTATGAACATTTATAATTTTTCATTCTACAGAAATCTCACAATATGCTATTGCCTTGGTTAATCTTAAAAGGTATATGTTTGGCCGTTCTGATTCCTATTGCCTCGATCTCTGTCATATGCGAAGCCTATTTTGTCTTCCATGGTCATGGAGCAATTCTTTTGGCTAAGTCATTTGGTTTTTTGCTTGCAACTGGTAAGCCATATTTCTTTCGAAAATATTTTCAAAAACCACAACTAATAATTTATTTTTTTTCCATTATCATAGCCCTGTACAGTTACATATTTATGATAATCTACTCACTTTATCATTATATTCGAGATGAAATACAAAAACCAAATTTAATTGACGCAGAAAAACTATATAACAATTCTAATATACAATATAATACATCTTAAATAGTATTAATTGCGAAAACGTAAAAATTTGTATTTTGACAAAAATATTTAACAAATATTTTATTCGAATAAATACATATATATAAATATTTATTATATTCATGTCCATTGTAAGCCTTGTTCATCAGCTAATGAAATAAAATAAAGCTTAAAGTTATTAAGTGTTGCCAACGAAAGTTTTTTGTCGATAAATAAAATCACCAAAAGAGAGTACTTCTACTTGTATTTTTTTTTTAATAAATGTGAATTAAATAAATGTTACATTTTAATATGCATTTTTAAATTTCTAGCTAATAAGGGACAAGTAATTTATTATCTTTAAACTTGTATATTAACAGAAAACGTTACTGCAGCAAAACTGACTGTATCTATGCAATAAAACAAGTTGTTGACATTTTTTTGTTTATTTCATTCAGTGATACCAACTTAGAAATAATAAAACTTTTAAGGAATTGTTTTTAACTGTTGGGGCTTTATTTTTCAAGATGGTAAGATCAACATTTTAAACTTACTAATCGTTGTTGCAAAAACGTGGGCATCATTTTTATGGATAAGTCTACTGTGAAAGATATTAGTATTGCCAGCTTAAATTTTAATTAAATGTTCAAATATTTTTTCTTTAAATTGATACTCAAATTTAATACAAGATACAAAATCCCCAAAAATAGCATACAAATATCACAAAACCAACAATGAGCTCTAAGAACACTGAACTAGACATGGAATATTATAGGGCTGCAATTAACTAGCGCTTTTCCAACGGGCAACAAGCCGGTGCAAAAGAAGTGCTCTTGTTGCCTGCCAATTTTGTTAGTCTGTGAGATGCCATTTTTAAACGAATGTCTGGATAAGATGCACATTACGTTGTTAAAAACTTCATAGGTCTCAAATTAGCCCAGTAGAAATCGACATTAAAATCGCAAAGGATGATGTAGTTCTGAATTGTTGGTATGTTATATGGACCAATTAGCGTAGTGTCAGTCCAAATTTGCAAGTTCGAAAAACTTGTGCTCGCTGCGCAGCACGCCAAAAACTGCAACGCTTTGCGTTTTTCGACAGGCAAAATCTAGTACCTTTTTTAAGTCCATTAAATTTGCAACAATTACCGCAGCTCTATTAAACCTATAAAGACCAAGCTATGGCCATTTTTATCGAAAATTAACAATTTTTAGTTTTGGTGCCGTCCAGATCAAAATATGTATTGGCAAAATCGCTTTACGATTTTAGCCTTTTTTGGTGTCGATTTCTACTGGGCTATAACAATATACCACCAATTCAATCAGCGATACCGCTGACTTTTGCCACCACTTTTAAGAAAACAATTCATTATAAATTTTATGGTTGGTTGGTTATGTTATGTTTTTCTTTCACTTACAAGAATACGATACTAAAATAAATTTTATTTTTGCCGTTTCGTTCAAGATAACATACACATTCACAATACACAACTTGTTGACAGTTTTTGTTGTACACAAGTCGGAGAGTAGATATTAAGAACCCTAACCTGGGGCTTAATTAAAATAAAGTAATACACAAGCCTAACCTAACCTATTTACTGGAAACTGAAATCATTGCATAAAATATTAAAAAATATTAACTTTTAAGGCTTAACTAAAATAATTTCTGTCAGATTTGTTGAAATTTTTATTATGTACCTATCTAAATTCAATATTCATATAAATTTGATTTTATTTACATTATTTTTAAGTGAAATTTTTTTCTTGAGTTTAATTTTTTTGCAAATTTTCAAAAAATGTCCAGTGATAACGCTGTATTTTAACATTAACACAGCAATACAAATGCCAAAGGGTTTGGCTGAATTCCTAAATACAGTGCTGCCTGCTTTATGCATCTGCAGCAACCATTCCTTAATGCAAACGCAAGCATCGTTACATTGCGTCCCGTTCCGTAATGCATTGTGAATGGTTTTAACTGCGCAAACAAAAGGCAACAGCGCATGGTGAACAAGTGCGATGCAGATGCGATATTTACAATTTTATTTTGAATGGTAGTGGTTTGTTTGCCTGGTTGCTGGTGAAGTATTAAAAAATAAAAAAAAAAAATATGAGTGATTCGTCGCCGATGTATGTAAGTAATTTTGTAATAAATTCATTGTAATGTTATTAATTTAACAAATCTGCAGGAAGAAATGGTTAAATATCCAAATAAGATTGCTTATAACAACCAGTTTGAAGTTTAAAGCCGACTTTTGTGCCCAAAACGTGTTCATGGAAATGCAGAATGTTAACCGGTTATTTTAAATTTTTTGATTATCATAATAATAAAAAAAAACGTCGGGAGAAAAAATGTTGTTAAATAAAAGGGTTGTCACAAATTTCCTTGACAAAATTTTTCCAATTATTAAACCAAAAAAAAATGATCAGATGGATTCGCGCCGTTTCCAACAGGCCTACTCCACATGATATCTGTTTCTGTATCGCTAACGAGATCTCTGATATAAATATCAGACCATTTTCTTTTCTATTCGCTGGGCAGTTCATGTCTTGAGATTTCATTAAAGCGAGAGAGGCTAACGTGTATGTATGTATGTATCTCTGACAAAAGTCATTCCATCATCTTCATTATATATGTTAACTTTATCATTTTTAAACATTTATTTGATATTTGATATTTTGATATTTATTCGGAAAAATTAACAAACATTTACAAAGATTACAATAATGCACCTATAGTAACGTAAATGTGATCTTGATCAATTTAGTAGTTATAAATTAAAGTGAAAATTTTAAATAATAAATTAAAATCAAATGAACAAAGTATAATGAAAAATAATGAAATTAAGTTTTGAATAAAACTAAACAAAATTAATTAAATTTAAGAAAATAAATAACATATAAAGATTAAAAGATACATATGTTTAAAAGCCCTAACGCATATCGTTGCCAGTCAAGTAAGAAAAAAGAGAGACACTAAAACGATCAGAAAAACAGTCTTTTTATGCCAAGAGGAAGAGAGTTCCATAAGCGAGTAGCATGAAGAAAAAATTGACACTCAGACGTAATGCATCTAGCACGCGGCGTTATTATTGTCAAAGAACGAGATGAATTCGAAAAAGTGAGTTTATTATATAAATATTCTGGTTTCCTAGATGTAATGATCTTGTAAAGGTATTTTAACTCACAGCAATCTAAGAATTAATCAAAACATAAACCCAGGTTCTTCGTTTTGTACTCAGCAATATGATCCTGACGCTTCAAACCATACACATAACGAGTAACATTATTAAATGCGACATTAAGTTTACTTCTAGATTCTGCGTTACAGTACATATAAACTTCAGAACCAAATGTTTAAATGGGAACAATAAGTGATTTAACCAACATTAGTCTAGTACTAACAGGAAAATAAGACTGTGACATGAATAGGTTACGAAGACATCCATACATTTTTCCTACAGTAATACGAACATGAAGATCCCATAGTAGATGATTATCAAACCAAATACCTAGGTTTTTAGCTTTATCAACAAATTCTATTTGTTCATTTCCAAGGTTAATAATCGGTAAATCATTACCATCAAAACCCTTTTTAGATATAAGTAAACATTTAGATTTCTTAGGATTCAGACAGAGATAATTTTTTTTTTGGACCACTCAAAAATACTCTCAAGGTCGAAGTTGAACTTAGAAGCTGCATCCTCATACATATCCTTTTTGAACTGAAACTGAAATACATCTGAACATCGTCAGCGTACAAATGAACAGAGGAAAACGAAATACTATTGGGAAGGTCATTGATGAATATTGACAATAAGAGAGGGCCCAAAATTGATCCTTGTGGGACACCGATGTATGTATTATTGAAATTAGAGAGTGTATTACCTACTTTTACTGCTTGAATTCTATCAGAAAGGTAAGAGTTTATTAATAAGGCTGCCGACGAAGACAGGTGAAATTGAGCCAGAAGTTTTGACACAAGCTTTGAATGGTTTACTGTATCAAAAGCTTTCGAAAAATCTAATAGGGCTAAAAATGAGACTTTATCTTCATCCATTATTCCACTAAAAAAATGTAGGTGTTGTCTCGTTTACTCCTTTTAATACACATAAACTAATAAAAATACTGAATTCAGGGGTGGAATCGGTTGAGATGATATACATATGATAAGTGATTGTTCGTCACAATCAAAAAATTCAGGGGTGGACATCGGATAAGGTGATATGTGTCAGTCTGCGTAAAGTGATGACCAGGAAAATTACAAATTCTGGCATCATCTTTCGCAGACTGAATTTTTTGATTGTGACAATCACTTATCATATATCACCTTAGCCGATTCCACCCCAGGCTTTTTATTGCAAACAAAATTGTTGGAGGTCTTTGGTCTAACGAAGCTGTTGACGTTGCTGTTGCTGGTCTATGCGTCTATTATAACTTGAGCAATTGAAATACATTGGCGCAAAATTATAGACAAATAATATAATAAATTAACTTCACACTACATAAAATGTTAAGTTCTGCACTAAGTTTTTCTCAATTATAAACAAAAACCTTGCACTAATTAAAATCAAATTTGAAAGTTTGAGAACCTTAGGGATTTTGGTTGTTATTGGATTTAGGCAGTGTTTGCGTGTATTTTTGTTTTCAAAATGGCTTCTTGCGAGAAAGAGGCGTCATTGGTCATTCTCTCTGGAAGTTTTTAGTTTCACACTAAAAAAAGATAATGCAGGGGATTTTTGTTATTAAAAATCTAGTTTCACACTTGCGCTTTAGGGCCCTATTATGACTTGCGAGTCGAACGTTGGACTCATGTCGAACTTTAGCGAATTGCTCCTGTCGTGGTTTGCTTGTCATAACAAAGCTACCAACGTTAGTTTTTGAAATTTTTTTTTAATCAAAATTTTTTTTTAAATCTAATAGATTATTTTTTATACATATAAGTGGAAGATGCGAGGAGACTCGTATTCTTTTTGTCCTTAATTATTTTTGTAAGTTGATATATCAACATCTTTTTTTCGATTTTTTTTTCAATTTTTGGTGTTGACTTATGTATTTTTGTATTTTATTTGTTTATTTTGTCCAATAAAGGCCTGATGATGAGCATATACATGCTCGAAACGTCGCACTTAAAATAATTACATCTGTGTTTTGATCTAAAGCCCACTAATATTTTTTAAATTAAAGCTACCAACATTAAAAACCGAATGTGCTAAGTCAAGTTGTTGTTCCATTTGTGTTGAAAAGTGTGTACGGTTTTGTTTATTAAAAAAAGATTTTTGAATACGTATATACAAAATAAAATAAAAAGTAAAATAGATTAGTTCACCCACTTTAACTACATGACACTTTGTAAGGAACAAATTACTTATGGCTAAAACACAATCACGCTTTAGCTTTGGTTTCGCCTGACGTTTACAAGTTCAACCATAGGAAATCAATACATCTTAACACAATGTCGCTTTGGCTTTGACGTTACGTTTGGTTCGTGTACAAGATAAGGTAACGTGACTCAAACACAAAGCTGAAGTAGAAACTGGTTGAACTTTTGCTCGCTTTGACAGAAAAAAGCAAAAACAACAACCGAAATTTGGAAAATGTCACTTAAAGCGAACACAAAGCGTGCGAGATGTAACGACGAAGCCAAAGCTGAAGCGTGATTGTGTTTTAGCCATTATTCCCTTTGTTCAACTACATAATTGTCTTTTACATTATTCATTTATTTTATATATTTGGATTTAAAAAATGCGCTTGAGTTAGTTTTAAATATAATGAGTTCATAATTTCTAACAACTCAAAGATAAAGATAGATATGACCAATTCGGAGTAGTAACAAGGAAGAAATGATTTTTTTTAAAGAAATCTGTACTGCCTGAAATTGTTGGATGTGGTTTGAACCCACATTGAAATCATCGCGTCGACTGAGTTTCAGCATCATTATTTAAACAGAAAAGAAAAAAAGATTTTTGTTCTTAAAA
Source organism: Platycheirus rosarum (assembly GCA_963971375.1). Lineage (NCBI taxonomy): Eukaryota > Metazoa > Arthropoda > Insecta > Diptera > Syrphidae > Platycheirus > Platycheirus rosarum. Next base: position 37,665,885 of record OZ020510.1, on the reverse strand, counting down.
AACAAACGCTTTTCAAAATAAACTGCTTTATTGTTTAGTTACCAGCATTTACTGTTTGACCGATTCTGACAGATAGAGACGAATGTTCGCAAATGGTTATAGAACGAGTTTTCAATTCGCCACATTTTTTGACATATGAGGCGAAAGTAATTAGGCGATTCGGAAACAGTAATACCAAATATTCGCATTCGCCAAATATTTTTGCGAGTCATAATAGTGCCTTTAATAAACTTTTAAAAATGGTCCATGATAGATTAAGAAATGCTGATACTAATATTCGGATTTCTATAACACCTGCTGAAAGATTGGCTGTAACCATAAGGTATATGTATCTACAATATATGTATATGATTGTTTTTTATGTATAAATAATTTATTTTACCTGCACTGTAGGTAAAAATAAATAAAACAAAATAAGTTTAATAGTATTTTTGTTTTATTAAAAAAAAGTAATTACAAGATATAAAGCAACGTAAACATTTATTTCAATAACTTATAATAACCTACATATGTATATAATGTAAATATTTATATAGGAGCTTATTTAGCCAAATCATAATCTATGTCGACAGTACTAAGACTTTTCAGTTTTTATCGAATCAGGAAAATCATCGGTATTTGAAGTTTTTCTCCCAGCATTTAATGTTTCATGTTCATTTAAAATAAAATTTATGGATGGACTTGATGCTAAAATACGATATTCTTCATATAAATTTTTATTAATATTCCGAACATTCTGTGGTGTATACGTTGCCATAGTTGAAGCTTGATAACAATTCCGTGTATGATGTACATTATGAGGCGTCAAAGTTCTTTGGCTTATGTTTCTCATTGCTTTAATAACCTCATACTGAAATTCTACAGTATCTGCATCGCTAAATTTTTCAATAGTTGGTGCGATCCCTCTAAAAAACGACATTATTCTGCTATTATCATTTTTTTCAACTGAATCTTCCAGGTTTGCAATTTTTTTGCTCAATTCTTCATTTTCAATAACATCTTTCTTCTTCCTCTTTTTCGAAACCTTGCTATCAAGTCTTGCTACCGTTGGACTTTCTTCCAAATCTTCGCCAGATGGCATATTTGTTGACGTAGGGCGGTGACTTGCAACTTTGTTTAAAAATTGCATTTGATCATAAAATTTATATTTTTGAACTGGTTTTGTTGCTGAGCCTGACTTGTACTCTTTAAGTTTCTTTTCACATCTGATCCAATTATCTCGTGCATTATTCCATTTTTTGATTACAAGTTTTCCTGAAAATTAAAAGACAAAAAACGTTCACAAAATTAAATATTTTGCAGGTATTTGGCATCCGGCAATACATTCAGTGATCTTCAATAAACATTTAGAATTGGAATAAACGCTAAAAGCTACATAGTCCGAGAAGTGTGTACAAAGTACAACAATATCGTCAAAAATCTGAATTATGTGATATAGTTACATTTTTTTTTTAATAATCAACGCCCGTACAAGGGACTATTTGTTTCCCTTTTAATGTAGAACACACTGCGCGGGGATTAGGAAGATAGAGAGGGGAGAGATAGGAGGTGTCGATTAACATTGGTTTTGAATGTTTGCAGATCAAAATGGCAAGGGAAAATCCCGCCGGGTAAACTATTCCACATTCGTGTTGTTCGGCTAAAAAAAGAATATCTATATTTCACGGTACGTCCGAAATTGGGCTCAATGGTGAACTGCTGAGCACGCCTTGCGAGACGAGTATTACGGGAGAAACTTTTAAGGGGAGGAATGCAGCTGGCTACTTCGAGTGAACATTTTTTTTATAAAAGAAACGATAAAATAAGGAAAGACATGAAAGATTGCGTCGTTGTTTGACAGGGGCAATTGTTTCAGCGGCAGTTCTATTCCCTATGAATCTAAACGCTCGATTTTGTATTCTATCAAGCAGGTGAAGCAATGTTTGTGAAGCACCTGCCCAGAGGTGGTTAATGATTGCTAAAGGTTTTGAGAGTTATGCCAAAATTCGTGTTTGATTAGGAGCCGTAGACGGCAAACATATAGGAGCTATAAAACCCAAAGAAAGCGGATCCCTGTTCCTAAACTATAAACACTACTTTCCAGTCGTTTTGATGGACATATTATTAATTAAAAATACCACCACCTTTGAAGTAAATTGCACGACTGGATCGCACGTACTTGCTCTTATGTGCGGTCACAGTTTCGAATAAAATTTGAAAAATATTAAAGGAATTTCAAAGTTTTAATTCGAATTTTTTGACTTTTGATTGTTTGAAAAAAGTGCGTAAAATAGTTTTCAGCCATTTTATTTCCCTAGAAAATTTTGAAAAATTGTGATTTTTTTAAATCGTAGGAACGGTTTTTAAACAAAACGGTTTTTATTTAACAACTTTTTTTTTCAAAAATTAGAAATAACGAACAACGATCCTTTGGGAGGTACGGTGTTTAGCCTACCATATTGATTTTTTTTCAACAATCTTTTTTTTACATCTACAATAGTACACAGATTTTTTTTCATAAAAATCTTAATCTTTTACTTAACGGTTATATGACAGGTACCGTTAATATTTGAGCCAAACCTCCAAAGGCAATGAGTTCAGACCTATATCTATTCTTCCTTTTTGTCAAAAGCACTGGAAAAGGTTTTACAAAAACAAATTAATGGACACGTATTCAGGCATTGTCTTCTATCTTCCAGACATCTGGTTTTCGCTAAAAGCATAGTTGTACTACTACAATCATAAGTGTCTGAAGATATAAGAAATGCCATGGATAACGATTAAGTATCTTTTTTGACCCTACTCGACTTTTCTAAGGCTTTTGATATGGTCGACCATTCGATTTTATGCCATAAACTCACTTCAATGTACAATTTTTTGTCTTGCGCAACTAATCTTATATCGTCTAACCTTGTAGACAGAAAGCAAGCTCTTTCCGTGGTTTATCAGATTTCTTTCCTAATACTAGAGCTGTTCCCCAAGGGTCTATACTTGGACTCCTTTTTTTCGATATAGATACATTATGAACTTCAAAACGTTTTAAACCATTGCTCACATGTACTCGGATGATGTACAACTGGTCATGAGTTGTCCTTTGGAGCTGATGGAGCACAACACTTGTCAGTTTAGCCCGATGGTCTAATTATAATGATCTTATTTTAAATCCTATAAAATTCAATTGTTTAGTCATATCGAAAAAACCTGTAGATCTGTCTTATTTTTTCCGTCTTATTAAATATATTGAAATATGTGGAAAAGGCAAAAAACCTAGGAGTGATCTTTAACAGACTCTGACCGGGGTAAATCATATCAACATTGCTGTAGGGAAGACTTATGGGATTTTTCGATAGCTTTGGACTCCTCCTTTCACCCCATTTAAAATACGTTGTCTTTTAGCTAAATTATGCAAGTGAAATATTTTATAGTTGCAGCTATGATTCCAAATATAAACTTAATGTTGCTTTTAACAGTATCGCGTGTTATGTGTTTGGATTAAGACATTTTGTACATATATAAAAACTATTCCAATTATATATACATACACTATGTCTTTCGACAATCTTCTCAAATTTCGCATTTTGACTCTTTTGTCAACCGTTTTTTCGTCTCATCAACCAGCATATCTACACGAAAAACTAAGGTTTCTTCCATCCTACAGATCTGCTCAGTTAATTCATCCGCGTTGCACATGTTTAACTTCCGAGCGTCAATTCTTTATATCTGCTACAATATTGTGGAATTCCTTGCCACTTGATATATATCTAATAACTGCATAATTCATAATTTAATTTTTTTTTCTAATATTTAATTTTTAAATTTTTATTAATTTATTTCATTTTGTTTTTTTTTTCTCTCCATAATTTAAAGTAACTTTGTAGCTTTTATTTGTACACTTAATCATACTTTTTATGCTTATCACTACTTAATAAGATAATGTATTTTATTGCGTTAAGCAAATCAGTGAAATAAAATAAATTAAATTAAATAATTTTTTTTTTTAAATCCTCTATGTAGAATGTCAAAATAACTTTATGTTCTGTTTAGGCTGTAGTTCAATATATATACATCCGTACAGATGGACAGACCGACAGAAAGACAGAATTTCAATGGTAACTCAAATACATATGTTTCTCTGTCATCGTAATGTCATGTCTGATTGTTAATTTTTTTTTTTTTTGACGAATGCATAACTTTCTTATACTGCCCATAATCTCGTAAATGCCCTATCTACAAAATTTTCGATTACAAGTTTTTTTTTGCAAATTTGGAGTTAGGGCATTGTGTCTTTTTTATTGGTATAATTTCAAGAACCTAAATCTTCAAATAAGCTAGAAAATGGCAATTCCAAAAGGCCCTAAGTACAATCCATACGGACCAACATTTTTAAAAAGCCCTAACTACCACATAGGGCCTTCATAAACTACTGCATGGAAAAAACAGACCCACGATGTTTTTTAAAAAGCCCTATGTGGTAGTTAGGGCTTTTTATTTAGTAACAACAAAAATATTTTCAGAAAAAAATTATGGCAGTTATTTTGTTTTTAAATTTTCAAAGTAGGCCGGTTTTTTAAATTTAATTTTTCCTATTGAAGAGTGCGTAGTTTGCTTCAGTATTTAATGCATTGAGGTTGTGACTTTTGCTTACTATAATTTGTGGCTGTTAAATAAGTAACCTGGTTTCACATTTTTTGTTTATCGGTTGTGAGTTGTGACTAATTTGTGATACATAAGCTTATAAAAGAAACAGGGCAAGAAAGCTTCTTAACTTAGCGTTGAATATAAATCAACGAAAAAAAATCGAATTAATGAAAAAACAGTTAAAAGATAAAAAAACAAATAAAAGTACAGCAGTTAAAGTGGATCGTGACTATGTTTCGGAAAATAACAGTGATTCAGAAAGTGACAATTGCTTAGAGCCTGCAGCTGGTGGATTGTTGGAAGAAAATAATGAAGATTTATTAGAACAGAGTAACATTTCTACAACAGGTAAGATTTTGAGCAGCTAGCAAATAGAAAGATGGATCCTCAAGAGATCTTGTCAAATTTTAAAGGAAAAAAGCACACATACGTTCTTAATCATAATAGGTAAACGGAGAAAAACCAATAGTCACATAAACTGACAAGGTCTTTAATTAGTCCATTTTTCTTCGATTTTTTAATATGTGTAATCTGAAATGAACATTTTAGAGCAAGCTTCAGTATCAAACAACCCAGGACAGGCGGCAGAAATCATAGATGACGTAGGGTTGAAGAGGAAGAGGAAAGGACTATCACGGGACGGGAAAAATATTAAAAGAAAAGAAAAGGAAACCCAGAAACATCCAGTTCGACCACCATGTGGAGAAAATTGCATTCGAAAATGCATTTCAAAAATTTGTGAAGGTAGGAGACTTGCCATTAACTCTCAGTTTTGGTCTTTGGATTGGCAAGGTAGGCAACAATTTATATTGAGCTCAACACGAAAAAAAGATGCTGCTCGTGATACTAAAAAAGACGGCTCGATTTCAAGAAGAAAATTTAGTTTTTTCTATTTTCTGGCAAATGAAAAGGGTGACAATTGTGGAGTTTGCAAGACATTCTATCTAACAACTTTAGGATTTTCGAAGGAGAATAACAGCGTCATTTATGACGTTATAACGAAAACACCTGAGGGTTCATTAGCACCCCGAGCCGATAAGCGTGGACGGTGCGGTCGATCTGCTGCACGATTGAATATTGAAAAGATAAAGGAATTTATTGAATCTTTTAATCCAACAATATCGCACTATCGACGAGAACATGCACCTTTACGTCGTTACCTTCCAAGCGATCTGACAAAGAAGAACATGCACAATGAGCTCAAAAACAGAGTAAGCTGGATTCCAACGAAATTGCGCTATATACTCTCGTTGTATCTGTAGATTTGGAGAAAGTTATTGGCACGAAGGTATTTCCGGACGAAAGAAAGAAGACAAGTACATTTCATGCTTTTTTTTGCACAATCGGGATAAGGCGCACATAATTTTATGGGTAGATAATTGCGCTGCCCAAAATAAAAACTGGACGCTATTTTCCTACCTTGCAAAGATCATAAATACTAATGAAATATCTGCCCAATCCATTTTGCTCAACTTTTTTGAACCTGGTCATTCATTCATGTCTGCAGACAGTTTCCATCATCAAGTAGAACTCTCCATGAAAAGGAAGGGAAAACTTTACGACTTTCAGGATTTTTTCGATTGTGTTCAAACCGCAAACTCTAGTAAAGTTTTTGTAAAGGAAATGTCTGCATCCGATTTTTACGACTGGCCTGATTGCTCCTCTACTTACAAAATCAATAGAACCACACCAAGGCCATATTTGCACGATATTAGGTGCTTGAAAGTTGAGAGAGGAAGCAACAACTTATTTTACAAGAAATCGTATGATACTGAGTTCATCCCACTTAACTTTTTAAAAACACAATATATAAAGTCAAGTTCTTTCAAACCATCATCATTTGTTCGTTTCCAGCCAAGAGGAATATCAAAAATATATTGAAAAAGACCTCTTTCAACTGTTTCCAGAAAATAGAAAACAATTCTGGACCAATCTTCCAGTGACAGAGCTTGAAGCGAATTTAGATTAGATAAATATTAGATTTAGTTGTTTTAACTTGTTTGTTTGATAAATGAATAAATATTTTTTAATTAAATTTACATTTTCTTTCATTTGCACAGTTTGTTTAGGTAAAATAAATAATTTTAGTGAACAAAAATTTGCAAATTGGTGTACATAGGGCTTTTTAAATATATTTATTAAACACAAAAAAGCCCTATCTACGCTATTTTATAAGAAAACTAACAAATTTTTAATTTGAAGTTATAAGACAAAATAAAGCGCACCTTAAATTTTAAAACAAATATTTTTTCAATTTTTTACGTTTAATATTTTGGTTGCGGTTAGCGATTTAGTGTTTTCTTCTATAACTTGAAACTATAAAAACTGCAGTTAGGGCCTTTACGAGATTATGGGCAGTATAGTCTCTATAAATCGCAAGTAAAAATTAAGAATTGGATGTGAACTCCTTTATGTATTTGTTGATGTTGAAGCACTTGCATTACACGTTTAAGACTACCGCCCAAGAGCGAGATGGTATGTTGAATGTGTGTTTGGGATAATGGCGAATAAATAAATGGAGAATTTTACATCGTTAAACGTTTCTACTGACCTAGCGGTTAATATAGTAAAAACTTGTTGTTTATTGCAAAATTTCATGCACAAAAAGGAAGAAATAATTAATAACATAAGTGACTTCCTTCCGGATGGCTCTAGTTCTCATCTACAAGAAATACCTCCTTCGGATACAGTAAGGGGCAGTTTAGGAGCTAATATGATAAAAAAACAAGTTTGCGAATTATTTTATGAATTATGACCCCCAGAAGGATCACCGTGGCAGAATCAATATGTTTAAGAAATATTCATAAAATAAATCATAAAAACTTACCAAAGTCGTTTTTTTCTTTATCTGGTAATGTTTCGAAATCATCTTTTAAAATTAAACATATCTCTTTCCACGCAGAAAAATTTGATTGTTTATTTTTATAATTTTCTCTTGTCTTATCCCAAAGCACTGGTCTTTTTTCAATTAATGTTATCAATAAATCAATATCAATAGAGAACTCCATTTTTTATTCTTAATTTCACAAAACAAAAAATAAATCAGAAAAAAAAACGCTTACATGTCCGGCGTCGTCAACAAACTCACACTGATTAACAATTAACATTGTTCACTGCAACGGGCCGTCGTCAACCGTCCCGTAGTACCGAGGGACAACGTACATGAACAAGTGGCCTGAACGGCCAACTGATGATTGTCCGGTGCATTAAAAAACATGCACAATGCACATGAATCTTCACAACACTAGACGACGACGCCGACGCGACGGCCCGTTGCATCAAACGGAGGCCTAAGAGGTAGGTACTGTTCTTTCATCAAACCTAATCGACCTGTTCTTCGAGCACAGCAAGGATAAATGTATGTGTAATGTGTGTTCGATTAATCTTTCATTTTACACACTTCTGATAATTTATGATGTAGTATAATTTTACAATTTTCAAAAAAAAATAATTTAAATAATTATTACATAAACACGAAATAATTATTTACAAATGCAATATTTAGGAAATAAAAAAATAAAAAAAAATGTATAATTTGTGGCAACATTTCCAACTAAAAAGAAAAAGAGTAATGTGAAAAAGACAAAAGAAAATAAATTGCACGACTGGATCGTATTTGCTCATATGTGTGGTTAAATTGTAGAATAACATTTAAGAAAATTAAAGTGGACATCAAGCATTTATTCGATTTTTGTGACTTTTGATTGTTATTCGACCGAAAGTACGTTATATTGTATTGGGTGAAATAATTTAAAAGCCATTTTATTTCTTTAAGAAATGTAAGAAAAGTGTGATTGTTTTCGGAAGCTTTTTTTAAATAAAACGGGTATTTTTAACAACTTTTTTAAAAAAAATTAAAAAAAATAATTCAAGAATACAAATTTAAGCACAAAAATAAAATATTAATATAATATAATTTTTTATTCTTAAAAATTCTTGGAGCCGTTTTCGAGAAAAATGATCTTTAAAATAACGGTTATACGGCAGGTACCGTTAATTTTTGAGCTAACAAAAAAAGTTGAAAAAACTACTCTGTAGAATGTCAAAATAACCTTAAGTTTTAAATTTGAAGACGATTGGCCCTACCGTTTAGGATATTGTCCAAAATACATCCATACAGACAGACAGACAGTAACTCAAATATGTTCCTCTATCATCGTAATGCCATGTTTAATTGTTATCTCAATTTTTTTTCTGCACGAATGCATAACTTGCATTATAGTACCTATATACGCAAGTAAAAATGGGTACTACTGGGTCGCTCGTACTTGTTCATATGTCTTTTAATCATATTGGAAGGCAAGATCTTTGATCGAAACAAATAACACGTTCTGAACTTATTAATAATGTCAAAACCTTGACTATTTTTAGTAAAAATGGAGTATGCCATCACACGTCTTGTATAATAACGAATTTATAAAAAAAATGATTTCGAAAATTGTAGGACAGATTTTGATAAAATCCTGTTTTTTATATTTAGTTTTTTGAAAAATACATGTGATTTTCCCGTAAATTTGGTTCTAATCAAATATTAGCCAATCGAACTAAAAAAATAATTAAAAAATGTTCATAAAAATCGTTGAAGCCGGTTTGAGAAAAATAAGCTTTTCATATAAACGCTCATATGACAGTTACCGTTATTTGTAGGTCTTGAAATAAAATTTCCATTTTCCCTCTGGGCAATGCCAAAAGAATCACACGCATACCAAATTTGAAGATAATCATTTAAGCCGTTTAGGCTCCAGCTCGTTATACATACTGACAGCAATTTTTCCTCATTTTACTTGAAATTATAGGGACTATAAGGCAAGTATAGGATTCCTGAATATTAAAAAAAATTGAGATAACAATCAATCATGACGTTATGATCATAGAGAAGCCTAAAAAAGTCATCGACAAAAAATGTCCGTCTGTCTATCTGTCTGTTTGTCTGCAGCCTAAACGGGTTAAGCGATTGCGTTCAAATGTGGTATGTATGTATCTCATGGCATTACTCAGAGAGGAAATTGAAATTTTATTATTATTGCTAAAAATAACGGCATATAACGATTAAGGAAAACTTGTATTTCTCGAAAATGGCTCCAACGATTTTGATGAAAATATTTGAGATTTTTTTGTTGGTAGTAGCTATCAGCTAATTCGAGCCAAATTTACCGGAAATGTCTAGTGACGGTACCTTCCATATAACGGTTTTTTTAGTTTTCGACTTTCTCGGTAACGGCTCAATGGATTTGAATAAAATGTTATGTTTGAAAAGATCTAATTATCCAAACTAACTCTACATACAAATTTTTTTAATAATTATTTTTTTCAATTTTTAATTAATTCTTTGTATATACACTGCAAATTTATATACAATGATTAATTTTTGATTTATTTTTTAAATTCATTATTTATAAAACTTATCAAAAAAAATTATTAAAAATTCTAAAATCACATGTAAATAAATTCTAAAAAACTTCATAACAAAATTACAAAGAAAAATTTGTTTCAAAAATATATATAGTATATATAGTTTTTAGAGCTTATAATTAAATATCTGATCATAAAATTAAAAAATAATCATTTTTTGAACAGTTTTAAAATTATTGAATTAAAAAAAATTCTAAATTAATTTTAAATATGTAAAAAAAAAATTAATTATTCAAAATAATGGTATGCAGAATTAATGTTGCCTCTTAGATCTTTTCAAATGTAAAATTTTATTGAAATCCAATGAGCCATTACCGAGAAAGCCGAAAATAAAAAAAAAAACCGTTATAAGAAACGGAAAATAACAGTTGTATGAAAGCGGTGTTCGAAGGGTAGATATGTGTGTGAGTGCACACCCACAAATAACCCCTGTCTATCAACTCCTTATCTCTACTCCACGTGGTGAACATCGGGTGTCTAGTACCTCAACTGGAGATTGGGTTCCAACCCCTTTGGAATGCTGTTGGTGGCAGCAAACGAGAGAGGGGGGAGAAGTGTTACCACTAAGGCACTACTCCTTGCATTCAGGCAGCAGCAAATCTTAAAATTGTATTGTTTTTTCTTCAAGGAATTCTTATTTTTTAATTCCAATACATTCATCCTTAAATCTAAAGTAAGGTCATCACAATAATTAAATAGTTAATTTATTTTTGTTTATTTATATTTCGAACGAAATATGTATACATTCTATATCCATGCTCCATGGGATTGAATATAGAATTTTGGTTTTTTGTCGAATTGAAAGAAAAAAAATAATGCGTGGGCTTGACTGGACAGTGGAACAACAACAGTTAAAGTGATTAGATGTCTTAGTTTTATATTAAGTTTTCGTACTCGTACAACAAATAAAGGAAAAACAATTGCGTTTTTTTTAATAACAAAGTAATACATATACAATACACAGTAGATAGTTTCTCTTTAAATGTAATTAATATCAAACAAATTAAAGAGATCTTGGAAATTATTTTTGTAAGTTACAAACTGACTTCTTTTTTTCAAATATTATTATTAATTCAAAATAGTGCATCTGTAAGATAAACCCTTAGTTCACTGAACTTCAATATTATTTTTAATTTATAGATAGTTATGTATGTACATATATCTATCTACATACACCTATTTGTGTTGGTGTCGCTATAAAAATAAAATAACGTTTTTTTTCGTTAAATTTCTTTGTTTTATCCATTGGATTTATGCTCTCCACAGATAAATTAAGACTGTGATACAAAAAAAATAATTTTGCAACAATTATTCTAAAATTGTTTACAAACATTTCTACTTAATTCCCAAAATAAAAGCTTTAAGAGACATTTAAACCACCAGTTTCATTTCATTTTCTTTACTGATGGAAAACATGATGTCATACCAAGATACCATTATATGCGCACCAAATTTCTCATTTTTATTTTCGAAAAAAAAAACAAAAATGGAAACGTCACGATTATAAAATGATTCACCAAAGCCCAAACAACATGAAACATTCTTTGAACCAGAAAGTCGACGTTGTGTGGTGATAAATGTATGTTAGTTGAAGCTCTACAATCTACATTTAACTGAAATATATAAGTATATTTGAGGCTACATATGTATGTCGCACGTAGCTGCTTTACGAATGATAGGATGGATGTAGGTATTAAGGTCGGATAGATGGCAATGTTGCGTCAATGTAATTGTCGAAGTACAAAAGTCTGATTTTATAAGGGGGGTTACAATAGGAGCGGGTAGATGTTGAAGTAGAATAAATAAATTGCACGACTGGATAGCACGTACTTGCTTTTATGTGCGGTAATATTGTGGAATAAAATTTAAGAAAATTAAAGTAACCAGAATAGAGTACGTTAAATTGTATTAAGTGAAATAATTTAAACGTCATTTTATTTCTTTATGAAATGTAAAAAAGTTTGATTTTTTTTTTCAAAATCGTAGGAACGGTTTTTTAATAAAACGGTTTTTTTATCAACTTTAAAAAAAAATTAAAAAATAATAATTCAAGAATGCAAACTTAAGCACAAAAATAGCACATTTAAAAACAAAATTAAAATGAAATTCACCTTCCCGTTTTCAAAATATTGATTTTTCAGAAAAAAAAAAAAATATATTAAAAATACAAAGAGCTACCTACATCTACCATACCTACATCTTCTTGAATATCAATTTTTATAGTAATCGATCACCAGTTTTCGAGAAAGTTAAAGAAAAAAAACCGGTCCAATGGGAGGTACCGTTTTTAGCCCACCATATTAATTTTTGTTACTAAAATATAATGCTTACATATAGTGGTACACTGATTTTTTTCATAAAAAATCTTGGAGCCATTTTCGAGCAAAATAAGCTTTTACATAAGGGGTACCGTTAATTTTTGAGCTAAAAAATATTAAAAAAGTCCTCTGTAGAAAGTCAAAATAACCTTAAGTTCTAAATTTGAAGACGATTGTCCCAACAGTTTAGGCTGCAGTCCAAAATACATCCGTACAGACAGACAGACAGACAGACGGACAGGATTTTGCCAGTAACTCAAATATGTTTCTCTATCATAGTAAAGTCATGTTTGATTGTTATCTCAAAATTTTTAATCTGCACGAATGCATAACTTGTATTATAGTACCTATAATCGCAAGTAAAAATTGAATACGCCATCACATCATCTTGTATAATAAAGAATTTATGAAAAAAAAATATTTCGAAAATTGTAGGACGGATTTTGATAAAATCCTATTTTTTATTTATAGTTTTTTGAAAAAAAAAAATATTTTAGAAATGTTGGTTGAATTTTTTTAAGTGATTATAGAATTTAAAATATTTTTTTCGATTAATTTAAAAAAAAAATGTTGAGTAGATAAAATATAGAAATAAAGTTATTCAAAATTTTGATATGCATAATTAATTTGACAGAAATGCAAAGAGCCGTTACCGAGAAAAACAAAAATTCAAAAACCGTTAGATGAAAGGTACCATTAATAGACTTTTCCCGTGAATTTGGTTCTGATCAAATGATAGCCAATACCAACAAAAAAATTCTCAAAAAATTTCATCAAAATCGTTGGAGCCGTTTTCGAGAAAAATAAGCATTTCCTAAACGGTCATATGGCAGGTAGCGTTATTTTAAGGCCATTGCATTGTATATAGACTGCTATAGTACTATCATGACGACCGGTGGACGGTGGCGTTCCAAGCGGCTCTAGGGAAAATTAACTTGGTAAATTGAAAGAGGCGAACGAGTCGAACAAAGAGAATTCTAAGAGAAACTCTGTGAACATGTACTTTACTCTTTGCAGTTTGCAGTTTACATATATACAATGATGCGAGTATAGTTTTTTTTTGCACAACTGGATTGCTTCACACAAGCAGGTCGACGAGATGGCTAGTTAAAAGGATTGACAAAAAAGAAGAAAAACGACTTTTGTAAATGAATGATGTCTGGGGGGTGGGTATATGTTTAAGCTGGTTGATAAGTTTATTTTGAGTTTTATATTTTTTTCATATAAAACATTCGAGGGTAGGTAGATATTTAGGTATGTACCTACATACATCCCTACGTAACGTGTGTATTTACGTAGGTATACTTGTTATATTATCTTTGATAAAATGTTCAGCTAAATTCAGGTCGATCGGTCGGTTGTCGGTGTGGTAGATGGTGTGAGCGAGGGTGAGGGAGATACTAAAAAGGAAAACTTAATAAGCACATGTGTATGTGTATTGTGTATATCCTGTTCTCGGTGACGGTGAACAACGAAGAGGATCGACAATGATTTTATTTTTTTAATTTTCATTTCATTGGCTTCGTTATCGTTGATGTTGAAATTTATGCACAAGTAGCTTTGTCATTATAGGGACTATGAGTCAAGTTTAGGATTCGTGAACATAAAAAAATTGTGATAATAATCAAACATTACATTACGATGATAGAGAAACATATTTGAGTTGCTGGCAAAATTCTGTCCGTCTGTCTGTAGGTCTGTCTGTACGGATGTATTTTGGACTATAGCCTAAACCGATGAGCCAATCGACTTCAAATTTAAAACTTAAGGTTATTTTGACATTTTACACAGTTTTTTCAAATTTTACTTGCGATTATAGGGACTATAAGGTAAAGTTTAGATTTTGTGAATATAAAAAAAAAATTAGATAACAATGAAACATGACATTACGATCATAGAGAAGTCTAAAAAAGTGATCGACAAAAAATGACTGTCTGTCTGTCAGTAAGTATGTATAACGAGCTGCAGCCTAAATGGCTTAAGCGATTATCTTTAAACTTGGTGTGTGTGATTATTTTGGCATTCCCCAGAGGGGACATTGAAATTTAAATTGTAGGCCTAAAAGTAAAGGAAGTGCCATATGACCGTTGAGTTGAGTTGTTTTCTTGATTGAAATTTTTGCATTCAGTAGGTAATCGAGTATTTTTTTTATTTGTTAGTTGTTTTTGCATGTTTATGTGTTTATCATAGGCGTCCTTATTATTTATTCTGTATGCTGTATGCTGTTACGATCAGCTTTAAAATAAATAACGATAAATAAATAATAATATAAATAACGAAATTTGCTTTCATTAGACTAGTGGCTAGGGCTCAACCGAGCAATATAAAACAAAATTTGGGGGAAAATATTATTTGTTTAATGAAATCAAAAAAAAACTATTCATAACGTTTTTTGGAAAAAATGTTGTAAGCATTCTTATTTCTCTTGCTGTTTTCTATTTTATAAATTTTTCATTTCAAAATCGTTCGACCAGTTTTCTCAAAAAAATGTTTTTTTTTTTGAAAAACTTTTCGAAAACATATTTAAAATTTTTTTTGGGTATGTTAATTTAAAGAAATCTATAGTTTATACTAGGTGAAAAATTAAAAAAAAAATGTACAGATCCGTTTTCAAAATATTTAAAAAACAAAATAATAAAAAAAAAATATTAAAAATTAAAAAAAAATATTTTTAAAAATTTTAATAAGCGATATTATTTATATCAAAAACACTACAAATTTTGAAAGTTTCATCAAAATCCGTTAATTAGTTAACGAGAAAGTCAGATTTAAAAAAAAAACCGGTCATATGGGAGGTACCGTTATAAAACTTTTTCTGAAAAATACATTAAAACTAAAAGATAGATTTTGCATTGAAAACATCATTCTGAGAGTTTTATAAAAAATCGTAGGAGCCGTTTTCGAGAAAAATAAGTTTTTCATTAAAAGTTATATGGCAGGTACCGTTAGTTTTGGAACTAGAATGCCAATTCCAAAAACTGTCGAGTAGAGCACTCTAAAAATACTATGTACCAAGTTTGAATCAAATCGGCCTAACTGTTTAGGCTGTAGATATAGATACGAACAGACAGACAGACAAACAGACAGACGGACGGAATTTCCGTACCCACTTTTTTGACTTCTCTATCATCGTAATGTCATGATTGATTGTTAGATTTTTTTTTACGAATGCATAACTTGCCTTATAGTCCCTATAAATCGCAAGTAAAAAACTATTCGATTACTACTGAATGAAAAAATTTCAATCGAGAAAACAAAAGCTTACACCTGCCTTTAAATAAACATATTAGCACACACGAGCAAGTACGTGCAACCCAGTCGTGCCTTTTATATATTTATTTTTTTCTGAAATTCTTTATTTAAAAAATAATATGATTGAACTGACTTTTTGCTTTAAAAAAGGTATAGAACATTATTTTAAATGTTGCCGTTATTTTTAAATATACATATATAAATATATTTTAGTGTAAGATTACTTAGGCTACTTACATTTTCCTTAATATCAATTTTGGTTGTAATCGGTTACCTAACCAGTTCTCAGAAAAGTCGATGCCAAAAAAAAACTCCTATGGGTGGTGCCAGTTTTAGCCCACCGTCATATTTTTTTTAACCATAATTAAATGCACATTGATTTTTTACATACAAAATTCTTGGAGCTGTTTTTGACAAAAATAAGCTTTTACTTGACGGTTATATCGCAAGTATCAGCTAAAAAAGAAATTAAAAAAATCCTATGTCGAATGTCAAAATAAACTTATATTCCAAATTTAAAGACAACTGGCCAAACCGTTTGATAGACGGACAGAATTTTGCCAAATATGTGTCTCTATCATCGTAATGTTATAGGTATTTGATTGTTATCTCAAATTTTTTTTTTCTGCATGAATGCATAACTTGTACTTAGTACCTACCTATAATAATTGCAAGTAAAAATTAAACAATTAGGTGTTACAAATGTAAAAAACCCGTGGTATTTTTAGCAATTCTATAGATGTATAAGTATAAGTATATGTATAAGTTGGTACCTATCTGAATGGAAAGTAAAATTCAAAACAAAAATCCATCCATTGCAAGGGCCTTTGTATCTTTGTATAAATACAGCAAGAAGTAAGTTTGTGTTTAAATTTCAAAAATGAATGTGTACACTATTTGAAGACGACAACCTTCATAATAGAATAGTAAAAAAAATTGAAAATCCTAAAGAATTCGAATCAAAAGTCTGGTCAATGATGTATATATGTACAAATATGACAAATATGTATGTAGGTAGTGCTCATACAAAACTTGAAAATCCTAAAAAACTCAAATCAAAAGTCTCGTCAATGACGTACGCATGTATAAATACTTATGTAAGAACCAGTTCTCATATTACATATTCCATATAAAAAAACGTAAACAATGAAAATGTTGGATCTTGTATAAATCCTTACAAAAAACTAAGCTTCAGCTAAGCGAAACCATTATATATTAACTTCAAAACTGCCAGCAGTTTATACACATATATAAAATGAAAAAAACAAGATACTGAATTATTTCATGTTCTCCTTCGGTTTTTTCTTGCCTCACATTGTCACATTGCACATGCGCAGGAAACTAAGCACAAAGCATTACACTAAAAACCATGCTCTTAATTCTCTCTCACTCAAATAAAATGTCCTACACTAGCACTCCAAGCGGCTCTAGGGAAAAAGATTTTTTCTCGTCTCATGATAGTACTATAGGCAATGTATATACAATGGTCTCATGATAGTACTATAGGCAATGTATATACAATGTTTAAGGCCTAAAAATTAAATTTCAATTTCCCCTTTGGGGAATGCCAAGAGAATCACACACACCAAATTTGAAGATAATCATTTCAGCCGTTTAGACGCTGCAGAGCGCTTTGTATACAGACGGACTGACAGAATTTTTCCGGCCATCGTAATGTCATTTTAGATTGTTATCTCGATTTTTATATACACGAATCCTAAGCGTGCCCATATAGTACATATATGATCCAAAATTCTAGAATGCAGTTTCTTAAAAGACGCTCTAAGTACAAGTTTAAATAAAAATCGTGATAGCTGTTTTGGAGAAAAGATTTTGTAATAGGTTTTGGATAGATTATAAATCCTTAGTCTTTTACAAACAATTTTCTGTTATTATAAACAAAATCGGGACACGATGCTTCAATTAATTTTCAATAAGAGGCTGTAATTTGTTCATCCATGATCCTATCATCTCTGTCCCGCGTTTCTGTCAAGCCCATTAAAAATATATTAAGAAACAACAAAATGTTCTGGCTAGACATATCTAATCATCTTTCGATCTCTGATGTATATATTACTAAAGTATAAAGCTACATATATGTATATAGAGTACCTATAATGCATTGAATTTTAACGATGTCCATAAATTCGTCAAGAAAAAAATATTTGAATTGATCTGAAGTGATATAATGTCCCCCTTCCCCTTCAATTCAATGTTTATCTTATGCCTTATTGGAAGCAATCCAATCGTAACACTAACTCTAAAATAAGCGAAGAGTCCTATAACCCAGCATATGCGATCTGTTAATGATAAAAGAATTTAGAGGCCCCAAAGTTCAAGAACATCAACAATTGACATTATTGTTATTAAAATTTCTAATCTAAGAACTATTTGATACTATTTTGTATGGAGAGGCCATTAATGTGAAAAAACGACTTGCCTGACAAGGGTTTTGTAAGCTAGTATTAGACTGTGCTTGTAATTTGTCACTGCAGTGACATTCTGACGTCACTATGACGTAGTTTTCTGTCCTAAAAGTGTCACGTCGTGTGATCGTCATTTTGCATGTCCTTGCAGTGACACTGAGACAGGGATAACAGTGACACACTTTGACGTTCTAATTGTGTTCTAATTTTATATCAAAAGAAATTTAGCAATTAGAACCAAAATCCTCTCATAAAACAATCCTGGTTTTTTGTCTTTCATTAAACACGACTTAACAATTCGTTTAACTTTGACAGTAGGCCATGCTTAGTCGTGCCTGTTATTACAGTTGGCCTTAAGCAATGTAAGGCCCAACTGTGCATAAAACAGATGTGCATACTTTTTGGCATTTATGCATTAATGTCAAAATGCAGCGTTGCCACTGGATATTTTTGAAAAGTTGCAAAAAAGTGACAATCAAGAAAAAATATCACTTATAAAAATGTAAATAAAATAAAATTTTTATGAATATTAACTTTAAAGAACAAAAATTTTAACAAATCCGATAGAAATTATTTTAATTGAAGACTTAACACTTAAAAGTATTTTTTTTTTAATATTTTACGCAATATGATTTCATTTTTCAGTGGATAAGTTATAATTATTTACCTGTGTATTACTTTATTTTTATTAACATAAGGTTAGGGTTGTTAATATCTACTTTCCGACTTGTGAACAACAAAAACTGTCAACTGTGAATGGTAATGGTGTATGATATCTTGAACGAAATGTCAAAAATTAGATTTTTTTAGTATCGTATTCATCAGAATATAAATGAATGAAGAACATAACATATCCATAAGAACTATGATAAATTGTTTTCTAAAAAGTGATGCCAAAAGTATCATAGCGGTAACGCTGATTGACAAGTGTGGTATATATCAATATATGAGTAATGCTAGGTACTTATTTTTTTTTCGTTTTTTGTTGTGGCAGCAATGAAAGTAGGCATATAATTTAGGTAAAGACATGGTGCAGAGCGCTCTGCATACAGACCCTGGAATGTGGTTCTACTCATAAGAACCTCAACCTGTGTAATTTCTTGTGGCTGCATGGAAAAAAATGCACATCTGTCTAGGGCATAAATAACTCCTTAAAGAATCAAGCGCAAATTTACTGGTAAAACTAACAACTAAGTTTTCAGTCTCGAAAATATTAAAATTCTTGAACTTGCCAATTACAGTTTATATTTACTTCAGCCGAAGACAGATGTCCAGTTGTTCTCACGCATAACTGCGTACAGAACCGCATCTAAAACAGATGTGCATATATTTTGACATTTGTGTATTGCTGTATTAATGCCAAAATGCAGCGTTACCACTGGACATTATTAAAAAGTTCCAAAAAATTGTTATACTGAAGTAAAATTTACTTAAAAATAATGTAAATAAAATCAAATTTGTGTTAATATTGAATTTAGAGAATACAAATTTCAACAAATCCGACAAAATTAGATTTTTTTAAGTTTCGTATTAATGTAAGCGAACGAAAAATATAATATAACCATACAAACTATGATGAAGTATTTTTTTAAAAGTGGTGGCAATATTGTCACAGTGGTAACGCTGATTAACAAGTGTGGTATATATCAGTAATGCCAGATAGCATTTATTTACATTTTTTTCGTTTGTTGTTGTGGCAGCAATGAAACTAATCATGAAATTTAGAAATAGACATCGTGCAGATTCTGCAACCCTGCAGAATTTTGGGTTTACATCCCCATAAGAGCCTGTGTAATTTTTTTCCTGTATGAAATTATCTTCACATATGTTTTGACCATAAAGACATCGTGCATAGCGTATTGCATGCAGACCCTGGGATGTGGGTGTCCTCATAAAAACCTCAACCTGTGTAATTTCTTGTGGCTGCATAAATAACTCCTAAAAGAAACAAGCGGAAATTTACAGGTAAAACTTGGGTGTCTTCAGGCATGAAAAATATTAAAATTCTTGAACTTCCAAATGCTTATTATTTATTTATGTATATGGATCTTGTCGATTAGCTGTAATAAAAATGCCTTCTTCTTCACTACCGACGATTGTTAAGGTGCTTTACCAATTGAGAGTAAAATTTTGACTAACCAAGCGCAGGGCTGCCAATTTACTTCATATGTAGTAGATCTACTCCTTTTATTTATTTTTATGCATCTGCTATGTAGCAACTTATTTCTACTTTGTTTAACTTGTTTTTAGAAAAGGATACAATTTGCACTTAAAATATGTTTTTACTTGCGATATAGGTTAAATGCAAGTTATGCATTCGTGCAAAACAAAATTTTTGAGATAGCAATCAAACATGACATTACGATGATAGAGAAACATATTTGAGTTACTGCCAAAATTCTGTCCGTCTGTCTGTCTGTCTGTCTGTCTGTACGGATGTATATTGGACTGCAACCTAAACGGTTGCGCTAATCGTCATTAAATTTTGAACTTAAGGTTATTTTGACATTCTACAGAGGAGTTTTTTTTAATTTTTTTTTTGTTTTAGCTCAAAAATTAACGGTACCTGTCATATAACCGTAATGTAAAAGCTTATTTTTCTCGGAAACGGCTCCCAGAATTTTTAGGAAAAAAAATCAGTATACTACTGTAGGTAAGCATTATGTTTTGGTGAAAAAAAATTAATACGGTGGGCTAAAAACGGTACATCCCATAGGACCGGTTTCTTTTTCTTCGACTTTCTCGAAAACTAGTGATTTGATTACTATCAATATTGATATCCAAGAAGATGTAGGTAGCTTAAATAATTAGTATTTTTAATAATTTAAAAAAAAAATTTTTTTTTTTTTTGAAAAATCAATTTTTTGAAAACAGGTAAATGATTTTTTTTTAATTTTTTTTTAATGTATGTTGTTTTTGTGCTTAAGTGCTTAAGTTTGTATTCTTAAATAATTTTTTTTAATTTTTTAAAAAAAGTTTTATTTAAAAACCGTTCCTACGATTTTGAAAAAAAATTCACACTTTTTCTTAAAGAAACAAAATGGCGTTTAAATTATTCCACTCAATACAATTTAACGTACTTTATTCGAAGAATCAAAAGTCACAAAAATCGAATGAATGCTTTGATGTTAACTTTAATTTTCTTAAATTTTATTCTACAATGTGACCACACATACGTGCGATCCAGTCTTGCAATTTATTTTTGTCTCCGGTTGTTTGTTCCAGCTAATGGCTAGACCTATTTACTAGAAAGTTGACGTTGTAAGGAGTAACTTAGGCTAATGTAATTACCCCTTAGGTGGCGCTGAGGTTTTTTATGAAACTTGCGCTACATAGAGATATATCTACGAAAATGTAGTTTTCTTTTAATTTCGATTTCTACAGTAAATATTATATTTGATTGGCTTGGCCGATTAAAAAATTCAAGATATTCTTGAATGTGAGAGGAGGCACTGTGTTTTATTGTGGGATCCAAAAAACGATAGTTCACCTGAGCAACGCCAGGTGGGTCCGCTAGTATTAAATAATATGAAAATAAATAACTTTTTTGTTTTAATTTTTTTTTCATTATCTACTACATATTTCGCAAATCTACTTTGCTTTTTTGAGCGATCTGCTTCATATTCTGGACTCAGCATTCTCATCCCTGCCAAGCAGCTCTCAGGCCACTCTCGAGAGCAATTTCGCAAGTGCACATGGTTACGAGAGTAACTCACAGTGGGCTGGTTTACTACTTTCAGATTTCGAACTGCTGAGCTCACAAGTGGACAGATGTTGTTGGAAAAGTATTCATAAAACATTTGATTAAGTGCATAAAACAGCTAAATAGATTCAATATTTAAAATGATATTGAACTGTATGTTTCGCCATGGTTCCCTCAGAAAATGTGGCACGCGTCCCAGTTTTGGATTGTTCCATGTCTGAGGCCAACTAAATGCACTAATCGTTGCATTTATTTGATCCAAAACTTATTGCACATATCACATATGCACGCGATAGTGTGGAAACGTAAACCAGTTTTGAACAAAGTTCTTAGGGCATCTTTCTATATGGCGGACTAAATCGATATTCTTAATTTGCAGGCTTCCTTAGAATGTGCTGCTTATTATGCCATTACGCTTTGTCACTATTGCTGTGATTTTATTTCACCTGCCGTAAATTTACTCTTATACGACTTGTACATTGTTCAACATTATGAACAGTGTGCAAACCCTGGCCGAACAACTATTTTCCCGCCACTTCATCCACCCTCGTTTCCCATCACAAGATCTTTCTATAATGGTGACAAATCCAAGATATTTAAACTTTTCGGATTTCATGCCGGGAATAGTCATATATGGATCAGAAAATGGGTAGGCTAGTTATTCATTCTTTTCTGCTAATGCGGTATCCATTCCCTTCCAAAACATCTATCCATTCATAAAGTTCTCGTTGCAATTATATAAGATATTTACCCATGATGGTTTAATCGTCAGAAAAAAGCAATTGATTCATTCCCGGTTCCGTCACCTTACCCTCTAGCAGAAAGTCAGAACTACAAAAAAGAGCAAAGGAGTTAAGACGCTTCCCTGGTGGACACCAACGCCAACTTTGATTGGGAATTCTGGGGAAAATCCTGCCTGATTTCGAACCTTTGTTTTGACTTGCTCATGCTCGTTTATGTCCATGATCGTCTGCACGTAGATTTCCGAAATTCCACCTTGCCTAAGGCCAAGATTGTATATCGAATACTTTTTCAAAATCAAAAAACACAATTTTTGCAAATCTCCTGATCTAACCATCCAAGATCCACTCAATATCAGCTTCTTTGCAGGACATCACTTCTCCTTTTTTGGAGTTTTTCATTGCAGCTCTAACTTTTTCAATTGTGATTTGTGGTGTCTGGGGCTTCCTCGTCATTATATACAGCTATTATAAAGTATAGTCTAGATTTTAGGTTGTAGGAGAACGTTCATATAAAAGTCCCTCCCAATATTTTCACCATCTGTGAAGAATTTTGTAGTCATCCGCAAGAAGTTGGCTCTGAGTCTTTTCATTGAATTTTGGGTGAAGAATCTCCTGAAAAAATTTCTCTCTTTGAGCGGCTATTTTGAAAATTGTTGTGCCCCTGGTCGTAGTTCCTGAATAGCGTGCTTTTCATTAGCAGGCAGTGCAGATATTTCTTCTAGCTCCTCATAAATGTTGTCCATACTACCTGCTTAAAATTGGTTACACTTCTTCTTTGCTTCTTTCTTGCAACGTCTGTAAACCACTCCGAAAACTGTAAGAAAAATTAAGTTTAATGTTTCATTTTGAGAAATTTTAAAATCACTTATAATAATGTATTTTAACCAAATATAAAAATTCTTTTTTTTTTTATAAAAATAAGAATTTTTAGAATTTACGGACGTTTTCTTGGGTTTCTGCCAAAATGGTTTTTAAAATTGAACGTTTCTTCGGCACGGATCTTCCAACTGGAGCCATTTTTTATGGCTGGTTTGGCGTTTGTTGGGGATTTCTTGAAGGAATCAAAAACATTGTGGATTTTAATACCGACAAATTAATAACACATGATGCTGGAAGCGATGAATCTGGTAAGCAACTCTTTCAAACGTAAATTTCTATATTCTTTTGACCAAGTTTATGTACTTCATTTTCATTCAGGTGGAATGAAAAGATTAGTTTTCTTATTAATGTTGGCACTGCTAGATATAGCAGTTTCCTTTTCACTAATAGCAGCAACGAAAATGGTTTGTTAATTTTCATTTTTTACAAAATAATTCAATTAACTTTTTTTAAATTTGTTTAGAGATCACATACAATGCTCTTACTATGGTTGTCTGTCAAAGCCTTGGTTATTATCATCATGATTCCTGCTTCCGTGATTATTATGTTGGAGAATTTTACAGCACCATCTGATAAATATGAAACTACCTCAATAGTATATAATATATTTATGTTTATTATGACACGTAAGATTAAATGAAATTAATTTAAAAAAACTTATTTATTAAAATAAAATTTCTTTATTTTCTTTTAATAGTTGTGCTTTGTTATGCATGGATTGGAGTTTTTTCACTTTACCATATATTTAAAAATGAAAAACAACATTCAGCAAGTGGTTATGGAGGACAAATTTAAAATAAAATGTAAATGTAAATAAAAAAAAATTTAATTTTATACAAATTTTTGACAAATGTATGATGTCTTTTAATGGAAAAGCAGGTGAAAATTTGGTCAATTTATTCAACAGTCTACAGTCAAAGTTTCATCAAAATCGAAAAAAGTGTTTCGAATCCTATTTCTGAACCACCTTGACACAAGAAAAAACGGTGTTACAGTCTTTCATGTTAATAAAGCAGGCTTTGGCATCTCTCATCTCCATAGGCACTAATACCTGACCTTGACGATTTCAGGGTAATCTCCAATCACTAAATGTATAGTTTATTTAATTAAGAGACGCCCTGTATTTAAGCCATTTCATTTCGAAAACCTTAATGGAAGTAAACTTCCCTTGTGCACGCAAAATTTAAGAACCTCATTTATGACGCCGTTTATAAGAAAAGCAAACATTAGATGCACATTGAAGGTTACAGGCTGCATGCATGTGTCACATTTTCAAGGAAATCGATGAAAAAAAGGTGCCACAGCGCCGCGTCTAGTGCATTTAATGGTTTCTTTTTAAAACTGCGCATATAAAGGTCCAAAGGGTGTAAACACCAGGATATGATGTTAAAGGTTATTGCGTGCTTTGCTAATATTGCAACTGCATTCAAATTCTTTTATTTCCGGTCTCAATAAACTTATATCTCATGCATTCTATTTGTTCCGC
The DNA here is from genome assembly GCA_963971375.1 of Platycheirus rosarum. Taxonomy (NCBI): domain Eukaryota; kingdom Metazoa; phylum Arthropoda; class Insecta; order Diptera; family Syrphidae; genus Platycheirus; species Platycheirus rosarum. The sequence continues at coordinate 37,641,049 of OZ020510.1, read as the reverse complement.
CCAAGATCATCAATAATCTCAACCATCATCTGGAAGTTCTAGAAATCTACCGGGAACACTGGGGACTTGATGCTATACCCAATGATATAGAACGCTTCCATCTCAATGTTTGTCATTGTAATGTAATGTAACAAAAAAAACACTATTAATGTAGCCCCCAAGTCTGTCTCTTGTCTTTGCCTATATTCATCGTTTATTTTGTGATACCTGTTGACATTGAGCCAGTTAAAATAAAACCCAAGTTTGTAGACAAAATCATCTTACTTTGCCTGAAAACAACTTTAATATTAAAGTCCTTTAAAATTACCCATACAAAATATCTTTACACAGGTAAGAGATGAAGAACTAAAATGTTGATTTGAATTTTCCTGCATTTGACGTGAAATCATTTAATTTAAATACACTCAACGAAAAAAAGATGTAAGAACCGGAAACCGGCATTTTTTTAAAACGCTCTAAAGACCCAACCATATTCGAAGAATTAGTATGTAGATAAATGTACGTTACCTTACGAAACAGTCCAATCACATGCGATTTGTATACCCAAACCTAAATGACTGTCATAAGTTTCGTCCAGTTTTCGTTCACTTTTGCTTAAGTGCCCAAAGAGTACGTTCGACAATCAATTTTAATCATAGGGCCCAATGCCCACGGAGCAACTGGAAAAAAAAACTAAACCGGTTGGTTACTCGGGTTACAGACCAGTTATGAACTAGCTAAAAATTTAGATGCCTAGCTAAAATTTAGCCAAGGATTTTAGTCGAGTTGTACGCAACTTTCTTATTTTTGTTTCCCAGTGTACTGTCAAAATTTAGCCGTCGGGTTTCATTTCCCACCAAAAAAATTGTATAAAGGGATTATATGTTATTTTGGTTTGACCCAAATATATGAAATATTATATAAAGTATTGTATTGTTTTTACAAGAATAGTCCTAAATGTCTATGGCCTTATAACCCTCTTTAATTTTATGTATTTTATTTTTAAATAAGAGAACAGCTGTTTTTTTTCTCCACAACGATCGTCCTCACCTGTTTTGAAAGCCATATATATGTTCTTTAATCCAAAATAAAAATAAATTATGTTTTTTATATTAATATTTTTTAAGAAATTCGCAGGTAAAATACAAAATTTGATAAAAAAAAAAAAATTTTAAAAATTTCAAAATTTTTAATCGAAGTGCTTGGCTTCTTGTAGTCACCGCCAATATCAATCGAACACAGAAAACAGATTGGTTTTATGTTTTCTACTTTTTGAGAAAATTGAAAATTACTAAGTAGGTACATATGCATACCTTGAACATTACGATTGCATTATAATTTATGAGGTACGTAAGACACAAAATTATTAAGAAATTATATTATAACATAAATTTGCTGCAGTCGTACAGTAGTACCTAGGTAATGTAAAGTTTTTATAATGCACTAGCTTAACCAGCCGTCGTTGATCGGGTTGATTTGAAAAAACGAACCCGGCGTGGCGCCTAGTAAACAAAACGGCCTTAGTTACTTCTTACGAACTAAACATCAGCTATCTGGCTGTGAAAGTTCCGTCAAAATCAGGGCATAAATAAGAATTTTCAAAAAAAAACGCCTTCAGCGCTACCTAGGGGTAATTAAAATACCTAGCCTTAATCAATCCTTACAATATCAGCTTTCTGCCTGTGAAAATCCCCTCAAAATCGGTTCATAAATAAGAATTTTCCAAACAAAATAACACCCAGCGCCACCTAGTGGATAATTTGAATAGTCTAAGTTACGCTCTAGAACATCAGCAATCTGTCAGTGAAAGTCCCGTCAAAATCGGTGAAGCCGTTCCCGAGATAGAACGGATTACAGACAGAAAGACAAACATTTAAAAAAATCTGCTTTCATTATAAGTATTTTTATTATTTAAAAAAAGCTAATATTTTGATATTAAAAACGGACACTTATTTTAACGTATTTTCATGTCTGAACATATTTATAGGTACATATTTAGAAAACAACTGTTGACATTGGATATATAAATTGAATAAATAAATTTATTGGAGCGACAGCTCCTTAAGGAGCCAAGGCCTAGTGACTTATACTCTCAACCATTCCTGTGTGTGTGTTGTGTATCTCCAAGAATGGAAGGGACCTACAATTTACCGCCGAGTCCGAACGGCTAGATGAGATGCACTTTTTCAAATTCTACTCTTGGAGGTTTTGTCAGTTCCTCGCAAGAGGCAGTACTCCAGAAAAAAAATGGCTATGAGCTGGATTTGAACCCAGGCTTATTCGCTTAGCAGTCCGACACACTAACTACTAAGCCACGGGGCACTACTCCTACTACTACTGACATTGGATATATAATGTAGGATACATTCAAAGTTTCTTTAAATCCAGATTTTTTAAATGCAAAAAGAAACTTTCCATACGCCCAACCTCGCACTTACCTCAAATCCTACCAAGTACATACCTCATTGTTTATACGCCGGAATGCTGGGTGCTAGCTGTATCGTGTAAGCAAGCAAAAAACAACAATCTCATAAAAAGTAGTTTTAGTATTTTTTCAATTTTTTCAAAAACTAGAAGTCATAAAACCATTCCGTTTTTTGTGTTCGATTCAGAATTAATATAAACGTTGAACACAGAAAGGCAATTCAGCACTTTGTTTCACAATTTTGAAAAAAAATTGGTCAAAACTTTTTTTTATTTTTTTATCAAAATTTTGAGTTTGCAAGCGAATTTTTCAAAAACTATTACCATAAATAACATATATAACCTAAATTTTGAATTAAAAAACAAATTTCTAGCTTTCAAACCCGCTATAGTACTTAATTGTAAGTGTTGCCGATGTTCTTTTTATAATTTTGTTTCCATTTTATGTATTTTTTTTTTTATAAAATTGCCCCTACCTCCTAAATGGGGTGCGGTAGACTCCTCCTCCCACAGTAAAAAATGCTTGCTCTCAAACCCTCTACAAAATACCGTTATCATTTTTTGCGTCTAAGTTATCGAACCTCAAATTGAGTCCAAGGAGTTCACAAAAACTGCATGTCTCAGTGTTTTTCTCTAAGTGTAGGACTAAAAACAAATAACTGGCCCTCTCGTCAACCATGGTGACATCATACTTACTCTCATTACATATTTTTTTAAAGCTTTCGCGGCTCGTTAAAAATAAACATTAAACATTGAAAGCAACAGATGATAACATGTTGTGCAGTTTTCAAAACAAAAAAAAAAGTAATAACAATCTTGAAAATGAAATTTGGCTTCTGCGCAGGTTAACGAGAAAACTCAAAAACACGTGTTTCAAAAGCACCTACATAAACGAAAACAAGAACTTCATTGTGATAAAGCTTCAAAATCAAAACAAGAAAAAACAAAAACTAATTTTTGAATACTAAAAACTAAAACATAACATTTAGGTCGCATGCAGTTACTCGTTTTCTTTGTATATTGACTGAACTTTTTTTAAATGCAATTTTCTGTGTTCTCTTGGCAGAAAATTGGAAGTCTCTTATCGTCGACTTATTAAACTTCCAATGAAAAAAAATATTTTTTTTGTGTTCTAGAAAATTTCACAAAAATGATTATGTTTGTCTGTCTGTCTGTCTGTCTGTCTGTCTGTCTGTCAGTATGTATAACGAGCTGCAGCCTAAACGGCTTAAGCGATCATCTTCAAATTTGGTGTGTGTGATTTTCTTGGCATTCCCCTCTGGAGGGGAAGTTAAAATTTTATAGTAGGCCTACAAATAACGGTACCTGCCATATGACCGTTAAGGAATAGCTTATTTTTATGGAAAACGGCTCCAACGATGTTGATTTAAATTTTTGAGAATTTGTTTGTTGGTATTGGCTATCATTTGATTGGAGCCAAATTAACGGGATAAGTCTATTAACGGTAGCTTTCATATAACGGTTTTTTTTAATTATTGGCTTCTTTAGATTTCTGTTAAATTTTATATTTAAGAAGATCTAGGTAGCCAAATTAATTCAGAATATCAAAATTTTAAATAACTTTTTTTCTAAGAAAATTAATTTTTGATATTTTTTTTTTGAAAAATCAATATTTTTAAAACTAATCAAAATTTTATAATCACATGTATATTAATTAACTCTTAGAAACTGTATACCAAAATTAAAAAAAAAAAAAATATTTTAAAAAAACTAAAATTAATAAACAGGATTTTATCAAAACCGGTCCTACAATTTTCATCAATTCTTTGTTATTTAATTCTTATGTAATGTGGCTTTGATACTTTTTATAAGTTCAAACTGTGTTATTTCCAATCCAGGAAAAAAATATTTAAAATTTTTTAGTATGTCATTATAAGAAAATCTGTAGTTTTCATCTGGGAAAACTATTTAAACAAATTCAATTAATACGTTTTCAACATATGTATGTTTTCGAAAACCAATTTTTTCTTAGAAAATTTTAAAACATCGAAAAAAGAGTTTTTTAAAAGACTGTGTGCAAAATTTTATTCAAATCGGGATAAAGGTTAACGATAAAACCGCATTTGAAAAAACCGGTTCTATGATAGGTACCGTTATAGAACAAATTTTGAAAAAATCATTCTGATTGAAATATGTACTGTTGTAAGAAAAATAATACGCTGAAAGTCTTATCAAAATCGTTAGAGCCGTTTTCTAACGTTACTACCAAATAAATACTAACTAAACACCAAGTTTGAAGCAAATCGGCTGTAGAGGTTTAGGATGTAGAGGTGCGAACAGACAGACAGACGGGCGGAATTTCCGGACCCATTTTTTTCGACTTCTCTATCATCGTAATGTCACGTTTGATTGTTAGAATTTTGTTGCACGAATCCATCACTTGCCTTATAGTACCTAATAATCGCAAGTAAAAAGTACCAATGACGCCGCCGCCCTGCCCAAAATGACAGTGACATTTTCGGGATGCATTTAATACTCTTTGATCTCATGTGGATTGGTATAGCAACAAATTCCACAATTTTGTTTGCCTGTCAAACTGTCGAAGTTCAAACAAACGCAAAGCAATTTTTGTCCCTTCTTTCGGAACAAGGAAAAGCCTGGAATTGAAACAATTCTTTTGTTCAAACATTAGCATTGAGTCATCGCATATAAATTTTCTATAGTACTCTCATTGTGATAATTTTTCGTCTGGCCATCTTCCTGGTTGATTCAAAACTAACTCTAAATAGTGAAGACGAGAACCTTTACCGAAATTTGACTAGTATTTCACAAGCTTTTGTTATTTGTTTTTATTCTATATTCACACCAATTGGCGATTTCAGCGCGCCTCATTGCGACTTGATTCAGAACTAAAAAGAAACTAAAAGGGATTTTGGCTACCTCTATAATGTTAAACACAGCGGGGGCAATAGGAAAATAGGGAGGGGTAGATAAGGAGATATCGATGCACAATTGTTTTAAAGTTCGGCAAGTCATAATGGGAGGGAAAAACAACAGTCTGGCAAGGCATTCCACATTCGCGTGGTACGGCTAAAGAAAGAATCTCTGTTATTTGACTGTACGTCCGAAGTTGGGCTCAAGGGTAAACTTATGGGCATTCCTAGCAGCGCGAGTATTACGGTTGAATTGTTTCAGGGGAGGAATTCAGCTGGCTATTTCGCTAGAGTATTGATTGTAAAAATAACAGTAAGATAACGAAAGACACGAAACATTACGACGGTGCTCAAGAGATGAAAATGTTTCTATTACCTATTGTCGCCTAGCAAAGAAGCTAGTGACCAGTTAAAGGTCCTGAAGAAATTATTGAGACCGTCCCAGTGGGCTTTCTCGTATTGCCAGACGGTTCTCCTATTGATTTTTCCATTAACTGTGTTTTCCTGACACGAGAAATTTGCAGAAATGACACAATGATGAGATGTGCCTAGAGGCGAAAAAACACGAACAGTGTATTTATCCGGATCGGAGGTAAGAAACAAGTATAGGGTGTTGGGGGTTTGACCTGCAATGTCAGGAACTCGGGTTGGCTCGTCAATAAGCTGAGTTAGTTGGTTGAGCTCAGCAAAAATCTCAACATACCTTCCTTCGGGTGTTGTCTGGCCAGAATAGCGGAGCCAACTAGAATTGTGTGTGAGGATAATGGGCAACAATTCTCTAGATGGAGTCAGACAGAGCATCAAATTCATTTGAGTTGAAGTGTGGATGATGCACTTGTTAATCGTGAATTTGAACCACATGAAGTTGAAATCTGAGTTAGAACACAGACCGTATTTTGGTTGAAGTTGGTATGCAATATCATTCCCAACATAAACGACGAGGCCCTGTTGGGCAAAGAATAATGGAACTAAATTCCGTGTGGTCGGTATTTTCACCTACCTGGGTTTCACTTATTGCAAAAACACCTGGCCTGTTTAAGGGAGTGTAGACGTATACAGAACAAAAATTCTTCCTTAACCCACGAATATTAGCGTAGTGAACTCTGAATGTACCCACCATTATAAAAAAAAAAAAACAAAACTTGAAAAACAAAATCGGATAATAAACTATAATTAATGCAAACTATTAAGGCTGAACTTGAGTTTTTAAATTCTATTATTATTAGTGTTATGCCTTAATAACAATTAAATTGAGCCACCCCTCTTAGTGCACATCAATTAATCTATCCGATAACGATCTAGTGAAGCCATTGCGATTAACACCAATAGCCAAAACAATCGTCTGCGAGGAATGGACTAGGAATCAAGAGAAGGGATTACCCTCCGCATATGCAACTTAGTTTTTCATTTCGCAACAAAAAAAAACTTGTTTTTGCACTGTAAATAACCCCAGAAGACACACAGACAAAATTTTTCTCACAATGCACTGAACTGTATTAAATTTGTTTTAGCGCACACGTGACTTTTTTTTTCTTGCCTAAAACAAACAAACATTTGCTTTTCTGCTAGTACGTGCGACCTTAATGTGCGCCTAATATTATAAGTATATACATATATATCTACTATATATACACTTCTAACAACGAATATATTAGTATCTTCGAAAAAGCTGTGCGAAAAAATTTGCAAAACGAGGTCTTCCTCGCCCAAAAATATTTTGGCAAATGGTAGTTTATAAATTTATTTTGGTTGGTTTCCGCGTCATTCTTTGTTGTTAGGAAAATTTAAATTATTTGATACGTTAAATCGAACGTGAAGTCTGTTTTAAAGTCTATAAAGTGCCAAGTTTATTACACCGTTAATTATACCCTGTTTATGGGATTAAAATTAAAGAAAAACTCAGTTTTGCAATAGAATAGCTATTTTGTAAATTAAAAAAAAATAATAATCTCCTAAAAATCTGCTTCAATCATGGGTCTTCCGTATTTAAAAATGGAAAAGTGCTGCTTTCTTAAGCTTCCTACTCTTGGTATCGTCATCGGCGTTTTGGGAACTATTATTTCTGGATTAAAAGCTTTTGAATGTGTTTGGCGTTTGCTTAGTGTAAGAGAATTCGACGAATCTCAAGATGATGAAAGCTATGAGCGCTTCCATTATAGATTAGTGACTGGTAAGAGTTTTTCAAAAAAAAAATATATATTTTAATGTTTGCTTTGAATTTTTATTTAGCCGTTATTTATTACGACCTGATACCTTCTCTCGCTTACATGTTGTCATGCATTTTGGTCATCATTGGAATAAAAAAGGTAAGTTTATTAATTAGAGGTCTTCAAATAGTCTCTGAATTGCAAACGGTTTCAAGCATGGTTCATGATCTTTGATGACAGAGAAGAAATTGTGACACTTGAATTTTGAATATAAAAATGCCGCATGACAAACAAAAATATTGAAGGATTTTAAGTCATTGGCCTATGGATGTGTGTACATAATAGGATTCCTTTTTGTGGGTTTGGCAGTCAGGTCAGGTATGTTTGTTTATATTATGCTTAGGGTTCTTGATTGTCACAGGAACTATTTCCCATTCTTAGTTTCGACTTGTGTATTTAGCCATATATGTATCTTAAATTTAAAATTTTAAAATAAATAGTAACTTTAGTGATAATACAACAACACACATACACATACACGAAAGAGCTACGTACTCGTCGTAATAAAAGAAATAAAGCATGGAAGGTTTACCTTAAAACTCTTTCTCCAACGGATTACACTTATTCACTGGTCTGCAACTAAAATCGCCTTTGAACCAAACAATACTTTTCTAGAGGTTTTTGGGATGCTAATTCCGAATCCGAAGCTAAAATTGCTCTAAAACGTCACGTCTTTGAGGTATTGCAATATAAACAAGTCAACAACACGTTTTTTTAGTACATTTGACGTCAAATTTCTCAACCGGTAAACATTTTTTTTTTGCAAAACTGCAAATGAGGTTTAAAAGAACGGCATTTTGTCTTTCTAAATCGTTTAAACTCGTTCTAATTTCAAAGATATTTTAAATAAAGGAGGGAATATTTGTAGGACCCCAAATACGAGAACTTTTTAAGGACCCCATTTTTAAAGTTAAGCTTACTGAGACCGAAAAAAGGGCAAGGAACGCTTTTGTAGAGATGTGTAACAATATTCTTGGAAATAAGAGAAGTGAAAACTATAGAGAAATCATCGAAGAACTGCTTGCGCTTGGCTCTTATAAGGCTCTTAAATGCAACATGTCCCTTAAAATCCATTTTTTGGACTCCCATTTAGATTTTTTCCCGGTTAACCTTGGTGCGGTATCAGATGAACATGGTGAAAGGTTTCATCAAGATATGATACATATAGAAAAAAGATATAACGGAAAATGGTCGGAAGCAATGCTGGCAGATTTTTGCTGGTCAATTTATCGTGAAACGCCAATGGAAAAATGGGCACGACTGGGTCGCACGTACTTGCTCTAATGTGCATAATTACATTGGAAGGCAAGATCTTTCATAAAAACAAACAACATTTACGTTAAATATAACACAGTTTGAACTCATAAAAAGTATCAAAACCACAATACTTAACGGTTTTTTAGTAAAAATGAAGAATTTATGAAAAATGTATTTCGAAAATTGTAGGACGAATTTTGATAAAATCCTGTTTTTTATTTTTAGTTTTTTGAAAAAAATTGTTTTTTTAAATTTTGGTGTGCAGTTTCTTAGAGTTTATTAATGTACATGTGATTATAAAATTTAAAATAATTTTTTTTGATTAGTTTTAAAAATCTTGATTTAAAAAAAAAATTAAAAAATTAATTTTAATCAGAAAAATAAAATTATTTAAAATTTTGATATGGAAAATTAATTTGGCTATCTAGATTTTTTCAAATATTAAATTTGGCTGAAATCCATAGAGCCGTTACCGAGAAAGCCAAAAATTAAAAACACCGTTATATGAAAGGTCCCGTTAATAGAATTTTCCCGTATATGTGGTTCTAATTAAATGATAGCCAATACCAGTAAAAAAATTCTCAAAAATTTTCATACAAATCGTTGGTGCCGTTTTCGAGAAAATAACCTTTTCCTAAATGGTCGTATGGCAAGTACCGTTATTTTAAGCCCCAAAAATTAAATTTCAATTTCCCCTCTGAGGAATGCCAAAAGAATCACACAATGAATGGTGTTACTTCATACATACAATCAAGTGAGACATTCTTATATTCGCTGATGACATGAAGATATTTAAGACAATAAAGTCTAGCGATGCAGGCAGATATTGATAGCTTTATTATTTGGTGCAGAAAAAGTGGTATATCCCTTAACCCTTTAAAATCCCAAACGATCCATATGTTACTCTTTCCTTGTATTTACAATTGCTACATACGCCCCCACCTTGAGTATGCTTCACAGGTATTACTTAATTCATAAGAACCGTATTGAAGCAATCCAACACAATATCATTCGTTTTGCCCTTACAGATCTACCCTTGGAACGATCCATTCAATCTGCAACCATATGAACAGCGAATCCAGCTTCTGCAGATGCAAACCCTTCACCAAAGGCGTGTTAATAACGATTGAATATTTTTTCATGAACTTATTAAGGGCGAAATTGATGCTCCTTATTTATTAGCCTGTATTGGGTTAAATTACCGTGGAGGATCTTATCACCTGCGTGGATCAGAACTTCTGCATGTTGACCTTTATAGAACAAACTATGGCATACATGAAGCTCTAAACCGTACAACCAGACTTTTTAATCTAAACGTTTCTTCTATAGACTTTAACTTAAGTAAAGTGGGATTAAAACCTTTATTTCGAACCAGTGCTCCATAGTCGTGATTATTTATTTTAATGTTTTCTTGTACATATATATAACTGGCATGATTACATTTTAGTTAGTTTTTGTATTTTGTGCATGTGTTAGGCTATCATTATTTTATTTTATTTTAATTTTACTAACAACTAACACATGCACTTTTGATGAGCCTCTGATTGTAGTAAAAAGCTTGCTCTAAGCTTACTACATCAAAGAATCTGAAGTGTAAAAAAAACAATTGCTATTAACAATTGCCTTTTTTGTAGTCCAGTTCAATAATTTGGTTCTCAAGCAATGGCAAACAAGGAACGTAAAATATTTCCAATATCTTTGTTCACTTTTTACCCAATGGGTCATATTCATAAGAATTTACTAAAGTCTTTACTTCTTAGTCCAAATTGTTGGTTTAGTTAGTAGTGAAGTCGCAATTTTTTTTTGCTGAATTTAATTAAAATGATATTTCACATCACAAATGTCAAAAAGACATATCCAATTTATTAAGTCAGAGTACATCAAAATCTTGCTCAATATCGATATTAATTAACTTTTAACCAAATAATCAGCCAAGCTTAACTTAAACTTTGATCTAAATATTTGCAAAGACTTAATTATTATTTAAGAGTAGAAATTAAAATATGTACATACATATATTTAACTTGAAAAATCGATTTATAAAACGTTATCACGTCAAAAAAATTTAATAATTTTAACTTTCCATCCTACCTTCTCAATATATATAATTGCGAAGTGTCTAACAACTGTCAAAAAGTTTGAAGGTGTGACGTATGAACATCTTGATTGAAATGTCATTTTACTTTTATGTATTATAATCATTTTAAATTCTTAAAGAACAGAAAATGATGACCCGATTTTAGAAATCACGGAGGATCGTATTAAAAGCGATGCTTCTACTTAGGCCAACTTCTCTAAAGTTATACTTTATTCTCACGAAATGAAATCTAGGATTACGGCTAAAAGATTTCTAGATGGTTTTAACGAAATCTCGTAGTTGAAATCCCAAAAATTTATGTAAAAATGCGGGGTTTTCGCTTGGAATCTCAGATTTCGTTTGAGTGGGAACATGGCATTATTCTTATATTCATGGATCATTCCATCATTATTTTCAAATTTCTTTCATTGCAATTTTAAACTTTTCTTGCATATGTAGGCACATACACACATATATCAAAAATATTCACAATCTTAACTCAAAATGGCGGTATGACAACGATTCGGTTTTGGGGATGTGAAAACACAAATGTTAAATGTTTTCAAAAACATGACGAAACAGTTGGTTTAGTTTGACAATAATCAATGCTTGGTTATGTCTATTTCTTCATCAGACAAACGCCATAAAAAGTCAGCTGTCGAATGCTCGTCAGCAAAATGCCAACGAGAGTATATTTTTGTACATACATAGCAGAACTCATCGAAAATTTTACTAAACAGAGCAATAAGAACATGGTACGATTTTGTATCCTTCGTCCAGGAACGAACGGCTGTCTTCACAACGTTTGGTCCATTTATTTTATCAACAGAAGTTTTTTTTTTCTTAATCCAGAGCAAGCAAAGCTTATCTTTTGTTAGTTCCTGTAAACAAATTTTGGAAAAATTCTTATCTGACCTTTAAACATCATTTGGCAAGCTTTTGATAAGTGAATTCATTATAACTTATAATTATCATCATCACGATCTTTACGAACTGTTCTAACACAAATTTTTTGTCATCTTTTTACTTGGGACTATAAGGCAAGTTTAGGATTCGTGAATATAAAAAAAAATTGAGATAACAATGAAACATGACATTACGATCATAGAGAAGTCTAAAAAGTGATCGACAAAAAATGTCTGTCTGTCTGTCAGTATGTATAACGAGCTGCAGCCTAAACGGCTTTAGCGATTATCTTCAAACTTGGTGTGTGTGATTATCTTGGCATTCCCCAGAGGGGAAATTGAAATTTTATTTTAGGCCTAAAAATAACGGTTCCTGCCATGTGACCGTTTAGAAAAACCTTATTTTTCTCGAAAACGGCTATAACGATTTGGATGAAAATTTTTGAAAATAGTTTTGTTTGTTGGTATTTACTATCATTTGATCGGAACCAAATTTACGGGAAAATCTATTAACGATACCTTTCATATAAAGGTTTTTTAAATTTTGGCCTTTCTCGGTAACGGCTTTTTGGATTTCTATCAAATTTTATATTTGAGAAGATCTAAGAAGCTTAATTAATTCTGCATATTAAAATGTCTAGTAAATTTTTTTCTAATTAAAATTAATTTTTGAAATTTCAAAACTCTTAAAAACTGTATACCAAAATTTCCAAAAAAAATTTTTTTCAAAAAAACTAAAAATAGAAACAAGGATTTTATTAAAATCGGTCCTACAATTTTCGAAATAATTTTTTCGTAAATTCTTTGTTATTTAAGACGTGTGATGGCATACCTATTTCATTTTTACTAAAAACCGTTAAGTATTGTGGTTTTGATACTTTTTATAAGTTCAAACTGTGTTATTGTCAATGTAAATGTTACTTGTTTCTGTCAACGGTCTTGCTTTCCAATGTAAGGCACATAAGAGCAAATACGTGTGACCAAGTCGTGCCATTGTTTTTAAATAAAACGCAAATCATTTGAGATATTTCAAAAACTTTATTATCGGCTTGAAGTAATAAAAACATTAATGAATGGAACTCGAATTTGTTTATATGGACACCGCGGGCATGTTTGCAGATGTCGATTCATTGGACGCCCATTTCTGGAGATAACACGCTCATCAAACTTTAATAAATAAATAAATTTATTGGCCCGACAGCTCCCTTAGGAGCCAAGGCCTAGTGACTTATACTCTCAACCATTCCTGGGTGTGTGTTGTTAATCTGCAAACATTCAAAACCAATGTTAATCCACACCTCCTATCTTTCCCCTCCCTATCTTCCTAATGCCCGCGCAATGTGTTACATTAAAAGGGAAACAAATAGTAACTTGTGCGCGCGTTAATTATTAAAAAAAAAAACATTAGATGCACTTTTCAAGACAAATTTTACACTTGGAGGTTTTGTCCGCAAGCGGCAGTACCCCGGAAAAGAAGGTGGCTATGAGCGGGATTCGAACTCAGGCTCATTCGCTTAGCAGTCCGACACACTTACTACTAAGCCACGGGGCACCACTCATCAAACTTACTCTTCAATAAATCGATTGTAAGGTGTTCTGTGTGGCTTGTGGCACCATCATGTTGAAACCACATGTCGTCCAAGTCTTCCAAATCGGGCCAAAAATAATCGGTAATCATGGCGCGATAACGCTGGTCATTCACAATACCTTGACGATCGTTATCGTCGACGAAAAAATATGGGTGCGTTCACAAATTAAATTCAAAGTTGTTGTTGTTGGAGAACTCGATATTTATGTAACATTCTCTATAGCACCTACTCTCATGTTGTCTTTTTCCTCTGGCCATCTTCCTGGTTGTTCCGTAACTAACTCTTAATAGTGGAGACGAGAACATACCAATACCGATTCTTTTGAAATCCCATTTCGTTTCAGTGGGAACATAGCATTATCACTTTCTATCAATCCTCAACGGTCAACGTCCAAACTGACAAATGTAAATGAGACTTATCACAATTACACATGTCATCTAAACAACTGTCAGATTGTTGTGATTAAAATTTAAGTGTAATTTATGTAGGGGAATTGTTTTTAAAAATAAGTAATATTCTTAAGAAAATATTATATTCTAACAAATGTTTGTATTTTATTTCGCAGAACTACCATCTCATATTAATACCTTGGCTGATAATTAACCTTATTTTCGTGGTATGCTTAATTCCGCCTTTTTTAATTTTCTTCTCGTTTGCTGGATTCAGAGGGTCTGTATTAGAAAATCTCACAATAATTGCAGTTATGTGTCTGTTTATAAGTAAGTTTTAAATTTGTAAAAATATAAATATTTTTTATTGATAATACTAATGAAAACTATTTAATTTATTTCAGCTGCTTTCTCTTGGATGTGGATAATAATTTTCTCACTCTTCGAAGATATGCGTGTTAAGAGGAATCTCCCAATAGCCGCGAATCAGAAAAACGTCCCGACCTCATCTCCTCATTATCAAGCTGTTCAATACAATGCTTGAAACTTATTAAGTGCTTTATAACACATTTTTTTAAGTAGGTAATACGTTTCGATTAAACAATTTTTGATATCAAAAAACTAAGCATTTACATACATATATACAAACGACATCTGGGCGAATAATAATATTAAAACTGTGTGCTATTTTAAACTGCTTTATATGAAAATAATAATATAATTTATTATTTGAAATTGATTTTATATTGAAAACAAGATTTTTTAACTGTTGAAAGCCTATTTCATGGAACACTCGCGCTTCTACAAACTAAAGCTCTCACCACTGACCACTCCATCACATTGTACGACACTTGTTAGAAGGTTTAGAAAAAAGGAATTTTTTTAGCTCCAATAAATAGAGAGTTAGGTGACTATTTTCTCACTTAAAACCCAAAACTAACTTAAAATAAACCTAAAATACTTAAATCTAAAACAGCCACAGCAAGGTTTTTTTATGTTTTATATTTTTTTTTGTATTTTAACTTATAAGTTAATTAAATATATGTGCTGAAATTATGTATTTGGACTTGCCACCAAAATTGGTGATACTGATCTAAAACTTCTTTCCGATCCCTGTCGGGCACGGCTTTACTGAACCGGAGGCGCTCTCGGTCGTAAAGGAGACGAATTTCGACTATTCTGCGGCCGACATGGAAGATCAACAGAATCACCGATCTATCCCGAATCAGCCCTCGACTATCAAGGTATAGGAAAGCCTTGGGCGGGATAAGACCACTCGAACGTGTAGCTTTGTTAAAAAGTTATCTATCCTGTTTGTTTAGGGCCCGTGGTATAGGACCTCGTTGGAATAATAGTGTTTGTACTCCGACTCTGGTATTCTGTAAAGTCCGAGAGAAATGCGAAGACACTGTCTCTTAAATATCCGAATCTTTTCCAAAAGAGATGGTGCAACGTTGAACTACACGGGGTATCCGTAGGCAATCATCGGCCTTAGAGGGCGATGTAGCTAATCACATTTACCCTGCTCTCAAGCGGCTGCTTGCCCAAAAACCTTCAAATGCCACTTAGTTTTGTGGCTTTTTGTTGATTAAATAACCAAATTAATGTTGGCTCCTTTTTAATAAAGAACTAAATAGAAATTGATTGCCTTTTGGCAAAAACTATTAATTAAATTGTAAACTGGTTAATCTACCACTTGAAAATACACTATTATAGACAGCGAAAGACGTCAGAGGTGTTATTGCCTCCACTGTAGCTGTACGACTGAGGACCAGTGATGTTACATGCAAACAAAATAATTCCCTACAACAAACACAAAAAATCCCTTCTTTATTAATTTTATCCCTACACCTTTAAAATCCACAAAGTAAATACAATACAAATGAAATTTTGATTTGATTTTTGTTAATTGATGGATTTGTGCATGGTGATCATATAAATTTTGTGCAGACATTTTTTCAATGTGTTTGTCTTTTGTTAAAAATGTTGCACAATTTAAATGTTCATCCTGTAGTGATGAACGTATTATGCAAATTGAATAAAATCTTAATTCAATTGACTTAATTTGTTCCGTTTTTTTGTTCGAACAACCGTAACGATTGAGAAAATTCGTTCTGCTTCAGCATTCACGTGGGGAAGAGCCAAACATATAAAGCAAGATTCGACAAAATCGGAAACATAGCTTTATCATTAAAATTTTTGATTTTTTTCGTTTTATTCTAAAATTGCACAACACATAATAATAATAATCATTAAGGGTGGGTGTTATGATTTTTACAAAAGTCGTTTTTCTTTTTTTAGTTTACACTTTAACAGCAATATTTTGATGTGATGACTGATGAGGTTAAAAATAAAACAAACATTTTTTTATATTAAGTTTTGAAAAATCCCTACGTTTTCATACAAAATTCTCATACTTCAAAAATCTGTACTTCCCTACGGGGTGTTTTTCAAGACCAAAATCCCTACGTGTAGTAATTTTTCCCTAGATTTAACATCACTGCTGAGGACTGAGCAAACATTTTACCTACTGCACCTGCACTGCTAGCCAGTTTATAGTCTAAGCTGAACACTGAGCAGAGTCTGAACGAACAGAGTAAAGTTCTGAACAGAAAATGATGCTAGCTCAACTCTTTGATTTAATTATGAAACAACTTGAGCACTGAACTACCATAAATAGAAATGTCAAATATAATAATAATGATAATATTATTAACAGAGCGCACTCTGAACTTGTTCAAATTCAAAAAAGAAACACTAAAGAAATTCAAGTTTGTTTTTTTCACAGTTCGGATTCTCCTCTGAACAAAGAAAGCTTTGTTTCGTTAAAGTGCCTCTTAACCGATCATCTTGAAATATTATAGATACATTGTCAGCGCAACAGAAAATCCAATTATCTTAATCTTTTATCCCGAAAAAATACTATTTCCGAGGGATAGAAAAGCAGTAGCACACACAATATGCGCCAAAATGCCAATATAGATTAACACTCCTGAAAGTATGCAAGACGTATAACTTCTAATATTTTTCATTAGGTAGCTGTTTTATTTTCCGTGGCGGTTAAAATCTAGTTTAAAATAATTAATAATTTTTAAAGTGAACTTGAGGCGAAAGGGTTCAAACAAACTTTCTACTGTATGTCTCAGTGTTTTTTTCTAAGTGTAGGACTACAAACAAATGTTATACAAACGCAGAATGATTCAATTTAGAAGTTTTACTGGCGCCATCCTTTCAAGGCCTCCAAGCCCCAACCATGATGACATTGTACTTGCTCTTTCACACATTTTTTTTTGTTTTCCAAAAAGCTTTCGGCTTGTAAAAAATAAATAAACATAGAAAGCAACAGATGATGTCATAGTTTTCAAAAAAAAAAAAAAAAAAACCATTCATAAAAGTGAAATTTGGCTTCGGCGCAGATTAAAGCGAAATCACCAAAACACGTGTTTCAAAATAACGGAATAAAAACAAAAGCTTTATAGTTCAAAGCTTCAAAATCCACAAAAAAAAACAGGAAAAAATGCCAAACAAAAACAATGTTTTGAATATCCAAACAAATGTCTAGGTCGCATGCACTCACTTGTTTTCTTTGTCAAATGACAACCTTTTTAAAATGCAGTTTTCTATGTTTTGGTGACCGAATTTTATTTTATTTTTTAAAGTTTAATTTAAATGGTAGGCGGAGACGGGGAACATTGATACATGGGGCACATAGATACAGTCAACATTATTTCAAAATTGAACGAACCAGGCCCCTTAACTACGCCTTATACGCAACATGTCTTTGAACGCAAACGCATATCTTTCTGACATTCCGGTTCGTTCAGTCATCAGATTGCCCTCGAAAGGAACAAACCTGTTTCGCGAGTCCTTAAGTAAATTCTTGTTGTGTGTTTTAAGTGATTTTTTTCGAACCGTATTTGTGTAAACAATTACGTACACATTTATAAGGTAAGTAAATATTGTTAAAAATGTGATATTTACTAAAAAAAAAGTCGCTGAGAAACGTTATTTCAATTTTATTTCATATTTATTTTATGTGAACTTAGTTGGGGCACATTGATACACAAGACCTCGGGGTGGTTTGATACATATCAATGTGCCCTACAGTGACCTTCAAGAAGGGGATTATGCTATTATACTGATAATTAACTTGGAAAAGCAGCAATCCTATAAACATTTTATTGGGCAAATTTTATCAAAGTACGAAGATGTTCGAGGAAACGATTTTCACGTATCTATTTTGAAACGCAAACCAATTGGAACCTTTGTATTTTCTGATGTTAAAGATGAGGCTTCTGTGAATATTTCTGACATTATTCATTCTGAAACTACCAAATCAAAAAAGGCACAAACACGACAGCTTCTCTCTTTAATTTGAATATAATTTTTTCTCCCTATAACATTAGTATGTAAATGTCTTAAAAATTGCATAATAACTTTATGAATTTTATTCTTAAATTAGTTTCTGGTAGCACTCAAAATGAATTATGAATTATGTGAATTATGGGATTGATGTAAATGGCTGATGAAAATATTTATTTTATTATTTATTATTATTTATTTTTATTTAAACTTATTTAAACCTACTTTTACATGAATTACCAGATAATTTAACGCTGGTTGTATTAATAAATGTTATAAAAAAGTCAAAACTTGTGTTTTTTACAATGGGTTTTCAATAAAAACTTATTATTTACCTTTGAATGAAAGTGTCCCTGACATGTATCAATGTACCCCGTGGGTGGGGAAGTTTGATACATATTTCATGTCTTAATAAAGAGACCATAATTATTTGTTTGAGTGAATGTAAGATTAAATCCAACTAACATAAGTTAGATAAAAAGACAAATTTCATTTCATTTCATTTATTTACTTTAAATCTTTTACATAAGATCATTAAATCCTTAAAATTGCAAAAGTTTACATATGGAAATTTATTAAACAATGAAGCTAGATTTTTTTAAGTTAAGATTTACGCTAAGGTAGGCAACTGTTTTAATAATTACAAATATTTAAAATTAAGTTAATAATGTATATACTATTTTATTCAGTTTTCAAATAGATTGGCAAAACATCATAAAAATTATGTGTACAATACTTTCTTCTTATTCTAAGGTGCAAAGAATTCCATACTCGGAATGTACCCATCAAATGTGTTACTTTGTTGTTACTGTCAATATGTTGCAATTTTTTTGAGTTTAAATGAAAATTGTATCAAGGTGCCCCTACTCCCCCTAGATTATTTAAATACTTCTCATAGAGTATAGACAATTGAGGAAGAAAGAAATATATATACTACAGTGTTTCAAGACTCTTCATCAAATATAGGAATCTTACAATAAAAACTAAGCTGCTTCCGTTTAATACTATGGTCTTTCCAGATTCCCCATTGAACTTACTGAACGACCTTCTGATGTGATCAAGAGGAATATCTGAACTCATGCTGATAAGACTCATGACTCATGCTAACCGCGATACTGTTGTTCTTTCAACCAAAATCGATCGCTAGCACCAGGCGAACATGAAAAAGAACAGGTGCAAATTCCCAAAATAATTCCACTCAAATTCAAAAAGAACAAGAAGAGAAAAAAGAAATACAAAATAGGCGGAGTTTTGTTAACGTAGAAAAAAGATGTAGATATTGAGGTGTGTGTGTGTGGATTTAACGAGAAAGTTTGTGGGTGCGAGTTAACGGGCTGTATGTTGGTGTTGTTGCCATCTATGTTTTATTATGACGTTGTCACGTAAAATTATCGTCCGTAAATCGACTTTACAGACAACCAATATTTTTTTGGAACAAGGCAGCGTGGCAATCTTGATTGCGTTGGAAACGTTTGAGGTGCGAAACTGGATGGCAAAAGCCAGCGATCGGGATGTAACGAAGTTGTATGTTGTTGTTGTATGATGCTCGGACCGGAAGTTCGGATGTTCTTTCACCGATCAATGTAGAAAACACAACAAAAAACTAAAATATTATTTTTTCATCATTTTGCTTCGGTTGAAATAAGACTTTTTTTGTCTTACGAAAAAAAAACATTTGTTTTTTCAAGTGAGCAAGCCTTTTCGAGTTTTTTTTTTGTGGAACGTAAACTGAATTCTTCTTCTATCTGTAAACGACATAAGCGATTTTAATCAAAACACCCAAAAAATCAGAATAAAAAACATTTTTATATTTGTTGTAAGCAAATTTTACTCTTGCGTAAAACAAACATAAAACAAAGTACGTGCGGCGTAGATGTCGCCCTAACATTATAAGTCTCTATGTACTACCACACTTCTAAGAACAAATAGTATCTTCGAAAAAGCTGTAGGTATAAAAAGCTTTGCAAACGAGATCTTCTCGTCACAAGATATTTTGGCAGATGGTAGTTTATAATATAAATTTATTTTGGTTAGTTCAAGTATTTAGCATCTGTGTCATGTTGTGTTTTTAGGAAATTTAAAATTATTTGTTACAATTAATCGAATGTGAATTCCGTGTTTTAAATCTATAAGTGCCAAGTTTACTTACATCAGTAATTTAACGCTGTGATATAAAAATTTAAACAAAAATTTCCAATAGAATAGAATAGAATTCCTAAAAATCTTCCTCAGCCATGGGTTTACCGTACTTAACTATAAATAAGTGCTGCTGCCTCAAGCTTCCGACTGTCGGAATCGTCATCGGTGTTTTGGGAATCATTTTTTCTTTATTAAAAACTTTAGAATGTTGGGCGAATTTGAATAAATTGAAGAAGTTCGGCGATTCTGAAACTGATGCACACTATCAATACCATTACGAAAGAGTTGTATCTGGTAAATGTTTTCCAAACAAATAAAAATAATTTTATAGTTATTTGTATTTGCTTTTGAATTTGATGCAGATGTTGTTTATTATGAACTGATACCTTCTATTGCTTATACGTTGTCATCCATTTTGGTCATTATTGGAATAAAAAAGGTAATTGTTTATGTTTTATTTAGAGGTTGTTTATGTTTAATATTAAGATTTAGTTAGGTAAGTTTATCAATTAGAAATCTTGTATTGATTTATACGAGCTTATCATTTGATGAAAGTTTCATGATCATGATCCTTGATGACAGAGAAGAAATTGTGACATTTAAATATGAAAATGCCGCCAAAAAAAACAATAATACTAAAGGATTTTAAGTCCCATGTGTGTGTGTATTTAAAAAGTAAAAGAATGTTAACAAAGTATGTGTAACTGTCAAACATGAGTAAGGGTATGACGCATGAATATTTTGATTGAAATGTCATTTTGCTTTTAATTATGTTTCATGAACATTTATAATAAACAATATAATATGTAATCAACTAAAAATTTTATAGAATTAGAAATGTTGTGTTATTTAGAAGGCGCATATTTCTGCGGCGCAATAAGCGAAGGCTAAAGAATTATTCACATTAGGGTGACCAACGACCGACAAGTGAACAAATATTCGTGCATTTTGACATTCTTTCACATGGAATTTTTCGTACGTAACGAACAACCACCAAGAAAAAAGGAACCTGGCCCGTATTATGAGTTACGAAGCGCAAGGCAAAAAAAAACGATACCCAATAAAACGATAGCTACGACATAGTCCGAATATGATTTACGATATTGTACCCATGAAAATGTTGCCATATTAGTCCGGTCAAATTAGACCAGAAAATAGCGGTGAGGTTACATAAATTCATATTCAAATTGGTAGGATTGTCAACAACACCATCATAAATATAATCTTAAAAGTCCTCATCGATCCGACACCTGCAAAAAAATTACGCGGGTCAAAGGTCACAAAAACAGGTTTTTCGGGATTTTGAGAAAAACGGTAAGTTTTATCATAAAATATGCCGAGACAAAATTGTACATCAGATAAATATCTATAAAAAAGGTTATCATACTTTTTTCTAAGACTCACTTTTTCGAGATATAACGATTCAAAAAGTTGAAAGAGTTGTAATTGTCATAATATGCACTGCGCATGCATATTCACACGTTAGTGTACTTAGCGCGTTTTTTTTCTGTTCTAAATTTTGTTTAATTTGAAACTTTTGAATAGTTAAAGATATTGGCAAGGGTTGAAAATGATTGAACTGATACTAAAAGCGTTGTAAATTAAAAAAAATAGGGAAATTTATCCATCTGATTCGTAATTCTCTTCTGCTTCCTCTTCTTCTTGTTCTTCTTATACTCCGTCTTCTTCTTGCTTATTCTGGGTGCAAGTAAATTGCCCAATAATGACACATCGCATGTCTCCTCATTAAAATCAATTGAATTGAATTGATAATACAAAAATCAAATCGAATATCAAATCAAACTCAAATAAGGCAAAAGCAAACGCGACAACAACATTAACGTTTCAAAACGATAGCTAGGTATACGACCGCGAAAAGCAGTCGTAAATAAAAACGAGTATCGTTTTAAAAAAACGAATAACGTAAAACGTAATCGCAAAGTAACGATAACGAGGTATTTTTAACGATTATCGTAATTCGTAATACGGGCCCAGGCCCAGGGCTACTATTTATGTATTACGAAAAGATCTTAAATTTAACGATATTAATGTTTACGAAAGTCGGGCAGAGCGATGAAGTAAAAAAGCGTAATAAAGATGTTGCCACACAAAACCGAAAGAAAGAAAGCACAACCAACTTAATACATAATTGGAACTGTCAGAAATGTGTTTTTATTCTAGTGCCGCTGAAATCCAACTTGTTTGCAATTTGCATGCATTTTGCCTTTTTAATTAAATTTATAGTCTTTCAAACCTATACAAAAAAATAATAAATGAATATACATAATATATCTTATTCCTATCTATACACATACATAAATCTGAAGTGTCTGTTTTTTTGAAATCAAAATAACAGCTTTTTACTTGATGTATACGAGAGGATATACAGTACTTATAACAAAAACACCATTTAAAAAAATGTTGTCTGTATGTCTGTCTTGCTGTCTGTTTTTACCGGGTTATCTCGGGAACGCCTGCACCGATTTTGACGGGACTTAGACTGACAGGTAGCGATTATCTTAAGGAGTAACTAAGGCTATGCTTATTACTCACTAGGTGGCGCTGGTGTCGTTTTTTTTTTCGAAAATTCTTATTTAAACCGATTTTGACGGAACTTTTACAGACAGGGAGCTCACTTTGAAAGGAATAACTAAAACTATTTAAATTACCCGTAGGTGGCTCTGGGTTTACTTTTTTTCATTGGCTGTCCGGTAAATAATTGTTTGCCATCCCAGGCTTGTTTTTTTTGTATTAGTGGCCTATCGTACTTATGTACATTGTCAGAGCTCCAGAAATGTTACTTCCAAGAACCACTATGTTATGAATGACAGATTAACGAAAACGAAAATTAGCGTTGTTCGTTGCACTTTACCCAGAGTCATTCCTTCTTGACATATCACAAGAAGGGGAATGACTATTCGCACGCTACTGCTCAGCCAGTTTCGCCTGTGCCAAATTGTAAATTGAAATGATTATTAAAATTAATAAACGCACACTTTCATACTTTAGTACATAATAAGAAACTAGGTGGAATGAATAGTTTCATCTTAAATGAAATAACAATCAGCTGATATATGTAAAATGAATTTTATGAGAATTGACAGCTTACCTGCAGCAAATGAACACAAATCACAGATTGACAGCTAATGTCAGTATACAACAGCTGATCTTTACCTCAACTCGCCCTAGCAAAATACCAAGATAAGATCGACTTCAGGGTGACTTCATGGCGACCCTTTTTAAAAAAACAGAGAATTTTCTCTTGAGGGCGAGTTGAGTTAAGGTATTTCAAAAAACGAGTTGTGGCGACCCCAAGGTGACTTCAGGGCTCATCAAACAGAGCTATTAAAACGACAGCCAAATGTCAGCCCGACCCATAGAATCCGTTCGTCCGTTGAGTTGCCGCATACAAATGACAGTTCTATTTAATCATCTTCTTATGGGAGCTGACCGATATGAATTAGGAATCGCATGTGCCGGACGCACCGTATCAAGTAGACCAACTTTTAACTTTTCTCTCCGGCAAATCCGAGACATCGAATGTCAATAGCAATTTGAAGTTTCATGTTTATTATAGTGATGGGTTGTTACCTAGCGCAATTTTTGCTGCTACTTGAATAACAATTACAAGGAAAAGAAGGGGGTATAAAATATTAAAATCATACTTGCTCAATAGAGAAAAGAGACCAAAATGCTGAGATTTTCTTAGAATTGTTTTAAATTTTTCTTGCAAAAACGAATTTCATATGCTTTGAGGGTAAATAATTGATATATAAATCGAGCTAAATGTTCAAAGAAATTAAAGATAGGAAAATCAGACAATTTTTTCTAAGTAACACTTAATTAAATTTTGTTGGAGGTGTAGTGGTTAATGTGTTGGACTGCTAAGCGAATAAGCCTGGGTTCGAATCGAGCTCATAGCCATCTTCTTTTCCGGGGTAGGTACTGCTTCTTGTGAGGAACTGACAAAACCTCCAAGAGTAAAATTTGTCTCGAAAAAGTGCATCTCATATAGCCGTTCGAACTCGACGGTAAACTATAGGTCCCTTCCATTCTTGCAGATTAACAACACACACACAGGAATGATTGAGAGTATAAGTCACTAGGCCTTGGCTACTTAAGGAGCTGTCGCGCCAATAAATTTATTTATTTTTATCTCCGGGGGGTGTTTTTTATTTTTGCTCTAAGTCGAAAAATAACGGTACCTGCCATACAATCTCTAACAAAAAGTTTGATTTTCTCGAAAACGATTCTAACGATTTTGATAAAACTTTCAGGGTGCTATTTTTTTACAACAATACACCTTTCAGTTGGAATTCATTTTCAAAATTTGTTTTATAATGGTACCTTTCATAGAACCGGCTTTTTTAAATGCGGTTTATGGTAAACAATTATCCCGATTCCAATAAAAATTATAATTCAATTAATATTGCAATTCAAAATTTTTTTTTTAATTAAAAAAAAATTATTTTTCCAAATATTTTGAATTTGATTGAATTTTTTAAAAATAATTTTCCCAGATGAAAACTGCAGATTGTGTAAAAAAAATTTCCAAAAAAAAATTAAAAAAAAAACAACTAAAAAACTGGTTGAACGATTTTCAATATTTTTTTTCCTCGATAAACATTTAGTTTTCAACTTTTATGGCATACTTAGTTTTTCCGAGAAAACTCTTAAGCTAATTAAAAAAAATGAGACATTTTTTTGAGATTTTTTAACGGTTTGCTAAAAAAATTAAAAAAAAATTGTTTTGTGATAATAACTACTAGCTGCTAGATTTTGGCATACTCAACAAACAAATCGAATATGTTTTCCAAAAGTTAAAAAAAAACGGTTTTTTTAAAACTGGACAAAACGATTTGAAAAAAAAATGTTTCCTTAAAATTCAAAACTGTAAAAGAAATTAAATAGCTTACTTCAATTTTTTCAATAAAACGTTTTAACTTTTGATTTTTAAGTGATTAACAAAATTTCAAATGATTTTTTACCTGTTTTTTTCAAAAGCCTCAAGCCCCAAGACCACTGTCGCACATAAGAGCAAGTTCATGCGACCCAGTCATGCACTTTATTTTATATTATTTGCTTGTTTTAATGTCTGGTTTGTAAGAACTTTTTCCACGAATATGATTATGAACAAGACGTATCGAGTTACAAACATATCAGTTTAAACTATGACCGCAAAATATTCATTAGAGACGTTTTTTTACTATTTATCCCGTTTACTTTTTCTTCGAATATCAATTTCGTTCCCTCAAAGTCAAGTCTTTCTTTGGTATCAAGTTAATGTGATAAAATGGTCAAATTCAGTTTTTGATCACAGAGATAAATTTTGAGTAAATAGAAAGAGAAGAGTAGAGCGCTTTTCGTTTCCAAACAATTAACTTTTTGAAACCAACATTTTAAAATTCTATTGTGATACATTCCAGTAATGAATAGTCTTTTTAACTATTTTGCTGGCGAATAGAAATCAGTCATCAATTTCGATGAATCCTCAAAAGTGAAAATGTAAATGAGCCTTATGACTGACAACCACATATTTCAACTAAATAACTGTGATATTATTGTGATTAACTGATGTGTTTATATATGTATGTATGTATTAGAAAATGTATGATATTCTAACTTATATTTGTATTTTATTCCGCAGAACTCACATCTGATGCTAATACCTTGGCTACTAGTTAACGTTGTTGTACTGATATTTTGTCTACCGCCTGTGATAGTTTTCTTCTTTTTTGCTGGTTTTAGAGGCTCTTCAATAGAGACACTCACAGTAATTGCAGTTCTTTTTCTGTTTATAAGTAAGTTTTAAATTTGTACGAATAAATATTTGTTCTTAATTCTAATGAAAATATTTAATTTATTTCAGCTGCTTTCTTTTGGATGTGGATAATAATTTTCTCACTTTTCGAAAGTATGCGTATCAAAAGGAATCTATCATTAGCCACGAATCAGAAAACCCTCACTTCACCCCCTCGTTATGAAGCTGTTCATTACAATAATGTATAAAATTATTAAAATTATATTTGTTTAAAGAATACGTTTGGATACAATAATTTTGGTATCGAACTAAGCATTTATATACAAACAACAGCTGTGCAAATAAATATTAAAACCTTGTATTATTTTTAAAAAAAACTTTATATTACAATATCGAAAAAACTCAAACTCATGCGTATTTATTTTTTTAATTGGTTTTATTTTAAACACTAAAGACTCAACTCAATAAACCGGTTAACGTTAACGGATTATTATACTTTTCTTGTCGTAGCTCATCGTTGTTTTACATTCAGTTTTTCATGACGTGTTCTCACATTTTGTATTTAATTTTTTTATATTTTGGTATAGGTTATTAATTCTCCGTCTTTTACAAACAATTTTCTGTTAAAAAAACTGTGACTCAATGCTACAGTTAATTTTTTACCAGAAAATAGTGTGTTTATCTCTGGTCCTTTCATCTTTGCCCCACAGTACTGTCAAACCCATTCAAAATTAATTAAGAACCAACGAAACGGTTTAGCTAGAGAACTTTAATAATTTGTTGGTCCCTGAAGCACATTAATTTGTACTTAAGTATAACGCTAGAGTATAATGTATTACATTTCAAAGATGCCCATAAATGTATCTAGAAAAAAAAATATTTGAATTGATCTGAAGTGATACAAACGCCTGGATGGAAACCAAAGAGGTCCCCCTCAATAAATTCAATGTTTATCTTATGCCTCATTGGAAGCAATCGAATCGTAGCACTAACTTACCCCAAAAAAGCGAGGGGGGCGATAGCTAAGCATTTATGCGATCTGTAGATGATGCAAGAATTAAGAAGCCCGGCATAATTTCAGACCCTCAAAAGTGACATAATTTTTATATAAATTGAGAGTCTAAGAACAATTTGACATTTGTTTGTGTGGAGGGGGTTCAATATGATTTATGGCAATTTATTGTCTTACAGGGGTTTGATCAACAGCGGAAGAATAGTTGCAACGATTTCCAACGCATGGGAGACTCAACCCCCTTAACTTTTTATTTGCGATTTATAGGGATAAGGCAAGTTATGTATGCATTCGTAAAAAAAATTAAAAAATGGTAACAATCAAACATGACATTACGATGATAGAGAAATAAAAAAAAGTGGGTCCGGAAATTCCATCCGTCTGTCTGTCTGTCTGTCTGTCTTTCTGTCCGTATCGATTCCTACAGCCTAAACGGTCGGGCCGATTTGATTCTAACTTAGTATATAGTATTTTTAGAGTACTCTACCCGACTGTTTTTCGAATTGGCATTCTAGCTCCGAAACTAACGGTACCTGCCTTATAACTTTTAATTAAAAACTTATTTTTCTCGAAAATGGCTCCTACGACTTTGTGAATGGTGTTTTCTTTGCAAAATCTATCTTTAAGTTTAAATGGATTTTTCAGAAAAAGTTTTATATATATATAAAATCAGACTTTCTCGTTAACTAATTGACGTATTTTGATGAAATTTTGTAATTATGTAGTGTTTTATGATGTAAAAAATATTGTTTATTAAAATTTTCAAAAACATTATTTTTTAATTTTTAATAATTTTTTAAAAAAAATTATTTTGTTTTTTGAATATTTTGAAAACGGATTCATAGATTTTCGTTATGAATAGTGTTTTTTTGATTTCATAAACATTTTATTTGTTTAATTTTTTCCCCAAAATTTTATTTCATATTGTAGGTGACAACCTACATACATACCTACGTATCTTAAAGCATTTCATCATCATAAAAGCACACAGAAAAATAAGGAAGCCTATTATAAACCCACAAACACAACTAACAAATAAAAACTATTCGATTACTTGTTGTTCAAATTTTTCCATACCAAAATGAAAATTAAACTGAAAAGTCTTTTATAACTTTCTATTAGCAAATTATATTATAAACAGTAATCAACAAGTGGGAAGATAATACACTAAAAAACTGCAAAAGCTAACAATCCTATATATTTATGTTTTTATCCCTTTATCGTGACGCATGTTCGTTCGACCTTCAAACTACAACGATTCTAAAGAAGTTACACGTCAAAAAAAAAAACATTAAAATTAAATCTTTGTCAAAAAGACGCCTGCACTTAAAAAGGATTAGCACATAGGAGCAAGTACGTGCGACCCAGTCGTGCCTTTAATTTACTTGCGAATAATAGGTACTATAATGCAAGTTATGCATTCGTGCAGATTTAAATTTTTGAAATGACAATCAAACATGACATTACGCTGATAGAGAAACATATTCGAATTACTGGCAAAATTCTGTCTTTACGGATGTCTATTGAACTACAGGCTAAACGGTTGAACCAATCGTCTTCAAATTTAGAACTTAAGGTTATTTTGACTTTCTATAGATGACTTTTTTTTTATTAACGGTACCTGTCATATAACCGTTAAGTAAAAGCTTATTTTTCTCGAAAACGACTCCAAAAATTTTTATAAGAAAAGTCAGTGCACTTTTGTAGGTGTGGTATATGTATGTATGTCCTTGTGAAAAAAAATAAATTGGTGCGCTAAGAACGATACCCCCCATAGGACCGTTTTTTTTTTCTTCGACTCTTTCAAGAAATATTTAACCGATTACAATCAAATTTGATATTCAGGAAGATGTAAATAGCCCAAGCAATTCGACATAAAAATATTTTCGCATAACTGTTTTATATATATGTATATTTTTTTTAAATCGATATTTTCAAAACGGTAGGTAGATTTTTGTATTTTGTTTTTTAATGTAAGAAATTTTTGTGGTTAAGTTTGCATTCTTGAATTATTTTTTTTAAATTTAAAAAAGGTGTTAAATAAAAACGTTTTTATATAAAAACCGTCCCTACGATTAAAAAAAAAACACACTTTTTCACATTGTTTAAAGAAATAAAATGGCGTTTAAATTTTTCCGCTGAAAACAATTTTACGTACTTTTTCAAACAATCAAAAGTCAGGAAAGTCGGAAAAATCAATAAAAAGTTTGAAGTTTCCTTAAAATGTTTCATATTTTATTCGAAGCTGTGACCGCACAAAGGGCAAATACGTGCGATTCAGTCGTGCAATTTATTTTAATTTTTACTTGCGATTATACATACATAGGGGAGCTATAAGGCAAGTTTAGGATTCGCGAATATAAAAAAAATTTAAATATCAATCAAATTTGACATTACGATCATAAGGAAGCCTAAAAATGTTAGTTACAAAAAATGCCTGTCTGTCAGTCTGTATGTATGTATGTATATTGATCTAGAGCCGAAACGGCTAAATGGATTACTATTATTTGGTACGTGTGGTTTTTTTGACATTCCTCAGAGTGGAAATTGAAATTTTATTCTTAGGCCTAAAAATAACGATACATGCCATATAACCGGTAAGGAAAAGTTTATTTTTCTCAAAAACGGCTCCAACGATCTTGATGAAAATTTTTAAGATTTATTTCTAAGCAAACCAAATTTACGGGAAACGTCTATTAACTGTAATTAATTTTCGGCGTTCTCGGTAACGGCTCATTGGATTTCAATACAATTTTATATTTGAAAAGATCCAAGTAGCCAAATTAATTCTGCATACCAATATTTTATGCGTCTATCTCTTGGCATTCCTCAGAGGGGAAATTGAAATTTTATTTTTAGGGCTAAAATAACGGTACCTGCCATATAACCGTTAAGGAAAAGTTTTTATTTCTCGAAAAGGGCTCCAACGATTTTAATGAAGATTTTTGAGAATATCTTTTTTGGTATGAAGAATTAATTTCGCTGCTTAGATCTTTACAAATAAAAAAATGTATAGAAATCCAATGAGCTGTTACCGATAAATTCGAAAATTTAAAAAACCGTTATATAAAAGGTATCGTTAATAGACTTTTTCGGTAAATTTGGTTTTTATAAAATAATAGCCAATACCTACAAAAATAATTTTAAAAAAAATTCATCAAAATGGTTGGAGCTTTTTTCGAGAAAATTAAACTTTTTCTTCACGGTTATATGGCAGGTACCGTTATTTTAGCCATAAACAAATTTCAATTTCCCTTCTCAGAAATGCCAAAAGGATCACACATACCAAATTTGAAGGTAATCGCTTAAGCCGTTTAGGCTGCACCTCGTTATACATACAGACGAGCAGACTGACAGACAGACAGACAAAAAGAAATTTTTGGTCATTAACTTTCTTAGCCTTCTCTATTATCGTAATGTCATGTTTGATTGTTATCTCAATTTTTTTTACATCCACGAATCCTAAACTTGCCTTATACAAGAACTCCACGTATAGAAAATAAATAAATAAATTTACTGGGCGCGGTAGCTACTTAAGGAGCCAAGGCCTAGTGACTTATACTTTGAACCATTCCTGTGTGTGTGTTGTTAATCTACAAGAATGGAAGGGACCTACAGTTTACCGCCGAGTCCAAACGGCTAGATGAGATGCACTTTTTCGAGACAAATTTTACTCTTGGAGGTTATGTCAGTTCTTCGCAAGAGGCAGTACCCCAGAAAAAAAGGTGGCTATGAGCTGGATTTGAACCCAGTCTCATTCGCTTAGCAGTCCAACACACTAACCATTTAGCCACGGGGCATTACACGTGTAGAAAATGCATTACTAAAAAAAAAACAGTAAACAGGCGAAAAATGGCCAAACAAAAACAATGTTTTCAATATCCAAGTAAAACTTAGATGCCGCATGCAATCGCATGTTTTCTTCGTAAATTCTAAATTAATAGAAATTTTTAAAATACCATTTTCTTGTCAAAAAACTGGTAAATCTCCTTAACTATTTTGCAATAAAATAAAAATATTATTAAAATGATTATTTGCTTAAAATTCAGATCAGTCAAAAAACGAACAGTAGACACACAAAATGACGTTACAGTCGGCAATGGACCTGATTGGTGGACCAGACGAAGCAAAAAACATGTTCTATGTTCTTCTGGAATGACGGCGAATAAAACAAATAAGTTTCGAATCAGTTATGTTGTCGATTACAGCATATCATATCTCAAAATAAAGAAAACAAAGGCGAAACGGAAAAAAATACACTTAGTTGTCGATAACTTGATATTTATTTGTCTTTTTATAAACAAGAAACAAAACAACCCTGCTTTTTGTATTTAGTTTCAATTTTTATTCTTCCCAGTTACTAAATCTATCAGAATAAGTGTTTTTTACTTTCTTTTAGGATTCGTGAATATAATAAAAATTGAGATAGAATCAAACATGACATTACCATCATAGAGAATTTTAGTGGCAAAAAATGTCTGTCTGTCAGTCAGTATGTATAACGAGCTGCAACCTAAACGGCTTTAGCGATTATCTTCAAACTTGGTGTGTGTGATTACTTTGGCATTCCCCAGAGGGGAAATTGAAATTTTATTTTTAACCCTAAAAATAACGGTACCTGCCATATGACCGTTTAGGAAAATCTTATTTTTCTCGAAAACGGCTTCAACGATTTTAAAGAAAATTTTTGAGAATGTTTTGTTGGTATTGGCTATCATTTGATTAGAACCACATATACGGGAAAAGTCTATTAACGGGACCTTGCATATAAGGTTTTTTTTAAATTTGTCCTACAATTTTCGAAATACATTTTCATAAATTTCTTGTTTTTTAAGTTTTTAAGACGTGTGATGGTATACTTCATTTTTACTAAAAACCGTTAAGTATTGTGCTTTTTAATACTTTTTATAAGTTCAAACTGTGTTATTTTCAACGCCAAAGATCTTGCTTTCCAATGTAATTAGGCACATAAGAGCAAGTAGGTGCGACCCAGTCGTGCCCATTTTTTTAATTGTGTTTTATCATCTGAACCGGATACAATTGGAACAGAAATGATTGAAAAACAAATTCACTTTTGATTTTTTCTCAACACACACCAAACGAAACAAAATAATTAAATTATTTTTTTGTTTGTTATTTTTCGCCTTGATTGAAATAAAACACGTTTTCTTGTTTTATTAAATTAAAAAAATTAAATTAAAAATTAAATTGCAGTTTATATACAATGGTTTTATGTTTCAATAATGTTTTGGGTTATTTGACGAGATTTTAGGTTTCTGGCGCAACACACATTTATGAAAAAAAAGATTTCATTGCATTCATCTGTTTTAAAATATTGAAATATTTCTTTTTAACAAAGCTGAAAGATTTCAGTTTATAAAAAAAATTGTTAGAAAAATAACATCATAAACGAAATTGTCATTACGAGTACCTATACCAAACTCCATAAACCAACATTTTGTTGTACCTCGACTCGTTAACGACACAACCGATTTTTACAAAAATCGATCACCGATTGCCCACAAATCAGTAGTAAAATAACATTTTTCTCTAATTTGTTGTGAGTTATAACTCAGCACGGGCGTGTAACAAATTTTGTAAAATTAAAGCAAATAGTTGTTTTTTCTTTTCCGAAAAACAAAAAAATTCTTTCTCCTTTCACAAATATAGTACGTGCAACCTAGATGTGGGCCTAACATAATAAAAATCTATATCTAAATCTACTGCACTACAAACACATTCTAGGAACAAATAAGTTCGAAAAAGCTGAACGAAAAGCTTTGCAAAAAACGAGCTTTCTAGTCACAAAAAATTTGGCAGTTTGTAGTTTATATATTTTCTTTCATTGGTTTAAGTATTTGGCCTCCGCTTAATGCTGTGTTGTTAGTAAACTTTTGAATTATTTGATACGATTATTCGGGCGTGAACTTTATTTTAAGGTCTTAGAGTGCCAAGTTTACTTATACGTTAATTACACTCTGTGTTTGGGATACAAATTAAAGAAAACTTGCGTTTGCATTAAAATAGCTATTTTGTATTTTGAAAAAAAAAAATCCTAAAAATCCTCCTCAATCATGGGTCTGCCTTATTTAAATATGGATAAGATGTGCTGCCTAAAGCTTCCTACTGTGGGTATCGTCATCGGTGTTTTGGGAATTATTTGTCCTATATTTAAAACTTTAGAGTGTTTTTCGCGTTTTGCTAGAATAAGGAATTACGATAAATCTGAAACTGATGAAACCTATGACCACTACTATG
The DNA here is from genome assembly GCA_963971375.1 of Platycheirus rosarum. NCBI lineage: Eukaryota > Metazoa > Arthropoda > Insecta > Diptera > Syrphidae > Platycheirus > Platycheirus rosarum. The sequence goes on along the minus strand of OZ020510.1, from coordinate 37,607,796 downwards.
ATAGATTAGTGACTGGTAAAAGTTTTTCAAAAATATAAAAAAAAATATTTTATTGTAATTCGTTTGCTCTGAAATTGTATTTAGATGTTATTTATTATGAACTGATACCCGCTGTGGCTTATACGTTGTCATCTATTTTGGTCATTGTTGGAATAAAAAAGGTAAGTTTATCAATTTGAGGTCTTAAAATGGTCTCTAATGTCGAAAACGTTTCAAGCATGGTTCATGATCTTTGATGACAGAGAAGAAATTGTGATAGTTGAATATGAAAATACCGCCAAAAAAACAAGAGATATTGAAGGATTTTAGGTCATTGACCTATGGATATGTGTACATAATAGGATTCCTTTTTTTGTGGGTTTGGCAGGCAGGTTCGTTTGTTGGTATATACATAGGGTTCCTGATGATTGTCCAGGAAATATTTACCATTCTTGTTTTTGACTTTTGAATTATAGAATTGGCTAGGCATTATCTAAAATTTTAAATTTTAAAATAGTAACTTTAGTAATAAAACAATCGAGCTACAATAAAAAATAAAATAAAAGTGTTTTTATTTTAATCCAGCCCAATATTTTGGTTCTCAAGCGATGGCAAACAAGAAACGTAAAAGATTTCTTTTATCTATTTCTATGTACTGTCCTCAGCCAATGGGCTATATTCATAAAGATTTCCTAGTTTTTAATTCTGAGACAACATTTGAATTTAGTTGGACTGGAAGCTATAAAATACAATCTACTACAATTATACTTCAAATGGTGATATTTTCCATAAAAAAATGTCAATATTATCGCCAGTGACCCATATGGCTGACCTAGTGATAATAAAACGTTTCTTTTGGCATAGTTGGCAGCCATGATTTATTTTGAAATGTCTGTGTTTGTGTCTGTGATGCTTGGCCTCATAAGGCCTCTTTAGACGATCAGTTATCAATTCAGTTAAAAATGTAATGTAAATGCATTCATATTTCAAGTTCGCAATTTCGCATTCAGTCAAGTTCTTATTTTACTCAGGAGTAGGCAGAGTCCGATAAAAATTAAATAAATTGCACGACTGCATCGCGGTCACATCGTCACATCGGTCACATCGTCGAATAAAATTTAAGAAATGTTAAGGAAACATCTAAGTATTTATTCGATTTTTGTGACTTTTGATTGTTTAAAAAAAGTTTGTAAAATTGTATTGATCGAAATAATTTAAACGCCATTTTATTTCTTTAAGAAATGTAAAAATATGTGAATTTTTGTTCAAAATCTTAAAAGCGGTCTTTAAATAAAACGTTTTTTTTAACACCTTTTTTTAAAAAAAATAAAACAAATTATTCAAGAATGCAATTATAATCTTTTCCAAAAGTTTCGAAACTGGCTTAAACACAAAAATAACTTTAATTTAAACACAAAATTTATAAAAAAATTCACCTACCCGTTTTGAAAATATTTGTTTTTCAAAAAAAAAAAAATGTTTTTTTTAATTATTAAAAATACAAATAAGTTTTCGAAAATATTTTAAAGTAAAATTTCTGAGGCAATTTTGATTTTAATCGGGTAACCAGTTTTCGAGAAAGTCGAAGAAAAAAAGTCGGTTCTATAGGCGATTATAGGAACAAGGCAAGTTTAGGATTCGTGAATATAGAAAAATTCAGATAACGATGAAACATGACATTACGATCATAGAAAAGTCTAAAACAGTTAGTGGCAAAAAATGTCTGACTGTCTGTCTGTATGCCTGTCTGTCAATCAGTATGTATAACGAGCTGCAGCCTAAACGGCTTAAGCGATTATCTTCAAATTTGGTATGTGTAATTCTTTTGACATTCCCCAGAAGGAATTTTATTTTTAGGATTAAAAATAAAGGACAGGTACCTTTATTTTTAATCCTAAAAATAAAAATATACCATATAAATAAAATATGACCGTTAAGGAAAAGCTTACTTTTCTCGAAAACGGCTCCAACGATTCTGATGAACATTTTTGACAATTTTTTTGTTGGTATTTGCTATCATTTGATTAGAACCAAATTTACGGGAAAAGTCTATTAACGGTACCTTTCATATAACAGTTTTTTTTTATTTTTGGGTTTCTCGGTAACGGCTATTTGGATTTCTGTTAAATTTTATATTTGAGAAGATCTAAGTAGACAAATAAAAAAATTATTAAAAGAAATAATTATTAAAATTATTTTTTTTTTTTGAAAAATCAATATTTTTTTTAAATTAATCATGAAAATTTGTTTTAAATTGTATAATCACATTTATATTAATAAACTCTAAAAAACTGTATACCAAAATTTAAAAAAAAAAGATTTTTTTCAAAAAAAATAAAAATAACGCCAGGATTTTATCAAAATCCTTTCTACAATTTTCGAAATATTTTTTTCATAAATTCTTTATTATACAAGACTTGTGATGGTGTACCATTTTACTAAGAACCGTTTAGTGTTGTGGTTTTGACACTTTTTTAAGTTCAGATAGTGTTATTCTAAGTGTGCAAGTATAAGCGATTCAGTCATGCAATTTATTTTTCTTACGAAATAATGATCCACGCTAACAATTGTCAATGATACACTGATTTTTTTCAGAAAAATTCTTGTAGCTGTTTCTGAGAATAATAAGCTTTTACTAAAAGGTTATATGGCGATACCGTTAATATTTGAGTTACAATTTTTTGTTTTTTAAATTCTTCTGTAGAATGTCAAAATTACCTTATGTACCATAATTTTGCCCGTAACTCAAATATGTTTCTCTATCATCCTAATGTCATGTTTGATTGTTATCTCAATTGTTTTTTCTGCATGAATGCATAACTTGCATTTTAGTATACCTATAATCGCAAGTAAAAACAGAGAATACTAATATGAGAGAGCTATATCATCTCACGAGAGACTTAGTGCAGTACTAACATTAGCATCCTACTTCCTTCTGATATTATTATTTGTATGTTTTGATGTTTTGATGTTTGTTCATCAATCACGCCTGAACTGATCAACATTTTTGGATGAAATTTGATAGATAGATGAATGATGTGCTGAATTCAATTATAGGTAACTTTTTACCCCGAAAAAATGCACCGTTTCTCTAGCGGAGGCCTATATGTGAATTTATGTATGGCTGGAGGTTTGGTTGTTATGCTTCCATTCCTCAATGACTGAGCTGCATGAATTTCTGAAGTTTGGTAGATCGAAGATTTATAGAATTCAGTATACTGCTACTACACAGGCTACTTTTATTCCAAAAAAAAAATCATCGTTCCTGCTAGAGAAATATGAATATTTTCTTTAATGGGTTTTGAATAAAAAAACAACCAAAATTATTTAATTTGAAGTCCACGCAGACGAAATTGAGGGTAGAAGCTAGTTTACAAAAAATCCTACCAATATTATAAATTTGAATGTTTGTGTGTTTGGATGTTTGTTCCGAAACTTTTTAGGTAGATGGATGAGGTGATGGATTGACAAATGGGCTGCTTTTTATCCCGAAAAAATGCACGAACTATTATTATTATACCACTCCACTACTAATTATTTTATTCCAAAAGAACGGACGGCTCCTGCGGGAGAAATCTGAATATTTTCTTTTACGGGTTTTTATTTAAATAATAAAAATCATTTAATCTAAATTCCACGCAGACAAAGTCGTGTGTAGAAGAGAAGATTGTCTTCTTCTTCTTATATATGTATAAAAATTAATTTGTGTTGTTCCCTGCCATATGGACTCCTAAACGGCGTGACCGATTTTGTTGAAATTAAATTACACGGCTCTGCAGGTGATCCTGTAGGTTTGTAGGTGATTTTGGACTCGATAGATGGAGCTGTTTTTCCAGAATAAGTATTGTTAGCTCGAGTAAATCAGAAGCAGTCATATCGTAATCTTATATACATATACAAATTAGTATATGTTTGTTTGTTAGCATTTTATTCGCTGCCAAACCGTTAATCAGAATGCAATACAACTTTGTACTTATTATTATTTCCGTCACTTACGGTAGGCGGAGGGTTATAGGAGTAGTAAATTAAACTTGTAACGGGTGATTTTTTTGAGGTTAGGATTTTCATGCATTAGTATTTGACAGATCACGCGGGATTTCAGACATGGTGTCAAAGAGAAAGATGCTCAGTATGCTTTGACATTTCATCATGAATAGACTTACTAACGAGCAACGCTTGCAAATCATTGAATTTTATTACCAAAATCAGTGTTGGGTTCGAAATGAAATGAAAAAATGAAAAATGAAAATGAAAAAAATGAAAAGATGAGGCTCATTTCTGGTTGAATGGCTACGTAAATAAGCAAAATTCGGGATGCATGGGCAGTTCTTGAACGGCTTCTGGTTGCTCTTCACTCCAAATGCGGCAATTTTGCTTATTTACGTAGCCATTCAACCAGAAATGAGCCTCATCTTTTCATTTTTTTCATTTTCATTTTTCATTTTTTCATTTCATTTCGAACCGAACACTGATTTTGGTAATAAAATTCAATGATTTGCAAGCGTTGCTCGTTAGTAAGTCTAATCATGATGAAATGTCAAAGCATACTGAGCATCTTTCTTCTTGACACCATGTCTGAAATCCCGCGTGATCTGTCAAATACTAATGCATGAAAATCCTAACCTCAAAAAAATCACCCGTTAGAATGTGGGATGTGTGTGGCGCTGGCAAGTTTCAAAGCTCCCAATATGGTAGCCGTTGTGAGAATTATAAAATATATGCTCACAAGCTCTAAGAAAGCTTCACTTCTGAAAGCTCTATAGGAAAAAAAGGTATTATAATTGCCATCGACGACGCGACGGTTGGTAACTCTGAATCATTTTTTTTTTCTTTTTTTTTTTTAAATAAACACAAGGGGAATAAACACAACTGGCGATCAGTCGTCTTTTTCTCACAGTCGGGGAGCAGACCCGTCATTGGGAATGTACGTGGGTTTACGAAATATTACAAAAACTCAATGTAACTCAGGGGTTCTGTTTTTTATTTCAGTGGCAATTTCTTAAGTTGAGTGCGATGCAAACACTTTTGTGTTTGAAAGCTCTCTTCCATAAGGCCTGTACTGAAGATATAAATTGAACAGAGTATAGCGTAGTTCGAGCAACGCCCGACAGTTGGAGCTACAAAAGAAAATATGTTATAAACTGACAATTGAATACGCTGTCAAACATTTAAGCAATGTTGAAATGTTTTTTTTTTTTGTCTTAGTATGATAGGACTTATATATGGTACAATAAACTTGCTGCAGGTGACGCTTATGTCGTACCAGAAAACATATGAGAATGGCCATTGAAATAGTCATTAGTTTTCGTACTCTGCCCCATTGGTTAGGAAAGGTTTATGGTGTTCTGCGTATGTTATGGGCTTCATAACATTTTACTCACCTAAAGATAAGTTTAATGCTTGCTAAAACACAATAGTCCGGGAGCCAGGTTAAAATTTGGTCAATCATTTCCTCTTAAGCGATAATTGGTGAATAGCATCAGGAAATAGTATTATAACACCTCGTGAACGTCAGCTGCGATTCCGTGGGTGGGATGAGCAGCCCAGAGCGTTATAACATTCAAAGTATCGGCTGACGGTATTTCCACCGAGATACAGCCAGCTGATATTTGAATTTATTTATAAATAAATAAATAAATAAATTTATTGGCGCGACAGCACCTTAAGCCAAGGCCTAGTGACTTATACTCTCAACCATTCCTGTGTGTGTGTTGTTAATCTGCACGAATGGAAGGTACCTACAGTTTACCGCCGATTCCGAACGGCTACATGAGATGCACTTTTTCGAGACAAATTTTACTCTTGGAGGTTTTGTCAGTTCCTCGCAAGAGGCAGCACCCCGGAAAAGAAGATGGCTATGAGCTGGATTCGAACCCAGGCTCATTCGCTTAGCAGTCCGACATTACTAAAAAAAATATTATATTCTTCGTGCGTGGGAGACTACCACGAACCATCCCACCAACGGAACTGCAGCTGACGTTCACGAGGTTTTATAATACTATTCCCTGATGCTGTCACTGGCTCCCGGACTACTAATCTTACCTACATAATATTTTAACCTTTGCTGCGAAATTTACTGCGATTGCGACTCTGTCAGTAGGAGAAAGCTTAACGTTGCTTACATTAGCGCACTGCCCGTTACGTACATTTATGGAATAAGAAGATTTGACAGCATCTGTCATTTTTCAAGGAGTATCTCAAACATTTCCCTTGACCATCTATTACGCTATAGAACACTGATATTACGTTTCAATGTAGTTCAGACACAGGAACCTCGGTATTTATTCAATAGATTAAGATTAGTCCCTCAAACTGGTCTCAAATGATAATTCCTCCGCGATATATTATTTAACTTCAAGGAGGCAGTTTTTCGCTCTGCCACGACATGTTAAGAACTTTAGGGACGAATGACGAAGCTATGTTTAGGAGAGAGCTACTTATTTACTTTCGATCTGACTAGAAACTTCACATTTTTTTTCTGTTTCTTATTTTTCTTTTAATAAATACCGATTTTAAGTTTTTCATTTTACTTTTTAATTATTGTAAATTTGAAAAACTAAAATGCATTCAAATTTATTTTCAAAAGGGCCCGTTTGGTAAGTTCATTAATTATTTTTACTTGCGATTATAGGGACTATAAGGCAAGTTATGCATTCGTAAAAAAAAAAAAATTCTAACAATCAAACATGATATTACGATGATAGAGAAGTCAAAAAAAGTGGGTCCGGAAATTCCGTCCGTCTGTCCGTCTGTCTGTCTGTCTGTCTGTCTGTCTGTCTGTCTGTCTGTCTGTCTGTCTGTCCGTATCGATATCTACAGCCTAAACGGTTGGGCCGATTTGATTCAAACTTGGTATATAGTATTTTTAGAGTGCTCTACCCGACAGTTTTTGGAATTGGCATTCTAGCTCCAAAACTAACGGTACCTCCCATATAACTTTTATTAAAAAACTTATTTTTCTGGAAAACGGCTCCTACGATTTTGATTAAACTTTCAGAATGATTTTTTCTGTGCAAAATCTATCTTTTAATTTTAATGGATTTTTCAGAAAAAGTTTTATAACGGTACCTCCCATATGACCGGTTTTTTTTAAAATCAGACTTTCTCGTTAACTAATAGACGGATTTTGATGAAATTTTCAAAATATGTAGTGTTTTATGATTTAAATAATATTGCTTATCAAAATTTTCAAAAACATTTTTTTTTAATTTTAATAATTTTTTTAAAAAAATATTTTGTTTTTTGAATATTTTGAAAACGGATCTATACATTTTTTTTTAAATTTTTCTCCTAGTATAAATTATAGATTTCTTAAAATTGACATACTAAAAAAAATTTTAAAATATGTTTTCGAAAAGTTTTTCAAAAAAAACATTTTTTTGAAAAAACTGGTCGAACGATTTTGAAATGAAAAATTCATAAAATAGAAAACAGCAAAAGAAATAAGATGGCTTACAACATTTTTTCCAAAAAACGTTATGAGTAGTGTTTTTTTGAATTCATAAATTTTTTTCCCCAACATTTTATTTCATATTGCTCGGCTAAGCCCTAGCCAAGCCATTAGTCAAATAAAAGAAAGTGACAACCTACATTACATACATACTTACGTATTTTAAAGTATTTTTCATCATCATAAAAGCACAGAATAAATAAGGAAGCCTTTGATTAACACACAAAAACAACTAACAAATAAAAAAAACTATTCGATTACTACTGAATGCAAAAATTTCAATCGAGAAAACAAAAGTTTACACCTTCCTATAAATAAACAAAACCACTGTGTTAACTTTTAATATTGTCTCTATACCTACTGGCTTAACAGTAGTTGGAACACGTATCTTAATTTTAGTACCTACCTTCCTTCCAACCTTATTATAGGTACCTAAATCCTTTATAAATTCCATTGGTCTCATATTGGGACGTATAAAGGTCCCTTTACCTAGCATTATTGCCATACTGCTGATTCCGACGAATCTTTATGCCAGTTGTTCAAATTTTTCCATACCAAAATGAAAATTTAACTGAAAAAAGTCCTTTGTATCTTTCTATTAGCAAATTATATTATAAACAGTAAGCAGCAAGTGGAAAGATAATACTACACTAAAAAACTGCAAAAGCTAACAATCCTATATATTTATGTGTTTATCCCTTTGTCGTGACGCATGTTCGTTCGAGCTTCACCCCAAAACGATTCTAAGGAAGTTGCACGTCATACAAAAAATATTAAAATAAAATCTTTGTCAAAAAGACGCCTGCACTTAAAAAGGATTAGCACATAAGAGCAAGTACGTGCGACCCAGTCGTGCCTTTTATTTACTTGCGATTTATAAGGACTATAAGGCAAGTAATGCATTCGTAAAAAAAATATAACAATCAGTTACATTTTGAGTTACTGGCAAAATTCTGTCTGGCTGTACGGATGTACGGATGTATATTGAACTACAACCTAATTTGGCCAATCTTTTTCAAATTTGGAACATAAGATTATTTTTTAAGCTCAAATATTAAACCTACCTGTCATATAACCGATAAGTAAAAGCTGTTTTTTTCTCGGAAACGGGTCCAAGAATTTGTATGAAAAAACAAAGAGTCTTGTAGGTGTAGTTCATGTTTTGGTGAAAAAAAAAAATCAAGATGGTGAGCTAAGGACGGTACCTTCTAAAGATCTGTTTTTTTCTTAGACTTTCTCGAAAACTGGTCATCGGATTTCAATCAAAATTGATATTCAGGAAGATGTTGGTAGCCTAAATAATTTCGAAACCTTTTTTTTGTATTTTTAATAGTTTTCTTCATTTTTTTTTTCAAAAATCAATATTCTGAAAACGGGTAGATGGATTTTATTTTTAATTTTGTTTTTGCATTCTTAAATTATTTTTGTTTAATTTTTGAAAAAAGTTATTAAAATAAAATCGTTTCATTTCAAAACCTCTCCTACGATTTTGGAAAAAAAATCAGCCTTTTTCACATATTTTAAAGCCACAAAATGGTGTTTAAATTTTTCCGCTGAAAACTATTTTACGTACTTTTTTCAAAAATCTAATGTCAGAAAATCGAAAAAAAACTTTGAGTTTCCCTTAATATTTTCCAAATTTTTTTCGAAGCTGTTACCGAACATAAGAGCAAGTACGTGCGATCCAGTCTTGCAATTTATTTTTTTTTAGTTTTTACTTCTGATATTTTGAATTTTTAAAGTTATGCATGACATATTATTTTTATTAATAATTGTATTAGGTATTAAGATAATAATCATTTTTTTACTAATTCTTCATTTTACAAATCTAATACGTGGCTGTAAACTATTTTACTGTTTATACGCAAAATTAAAAAAAATGGAAACGACTGTGTCGCACATACTTGCTCTTATGTGCCTAATTACATTGGAAAGCAAAATCTTTGATAGAAACAAGTAACATTTACGTTGAAAATAACACAATTTAAACTTATAAAAAAGTATTAAAAACCACCATACTTAACAGTTATTAGTAAAAATCAAGTACGCCATCACAAGTCCTAAATAACAAAGAATTTATGAAAAATTTACTTCGAAAATTTTAGGACCTGTTTTGATAAAATCCTGTTTTTTATTTTTAGTTTTTAAAAAAAAATTTGGAAATTTTGGTTTGCAGTTTTTAGAATTTCTTAATATATTTTCGAGAAAAATAAGCTTTTCCTAAACGGTCATGTGGTTGGTACCGTTATTTGTAGGCCTAAAAATAAAATTTTAATTTCCCCTCTTAGGAATGCCAAAAGAATCACACACACCAAATTTGAAGATAATCGTTTTAGCCTGGCTGAACACAATGCAAAAACGGAACTGCATTACGGAGACGGAGTACGGAACAGCTGTCAAATCGTACGTACGTAGCAATTTCAATCGGAACACAATGCACGTACAGTAACTTTGACATTTAAATTCAAAAATGGATGGAATACCAAAAACAAATGATAAAAAGAGAAGAAACTCTTATACAACGAATTGAAATATCATTAAGAAGAATGGAATCATCTGGTGTTATTTCAGGTATACTAAATAAAAGGGTTTGGGAGAGACAGACGTACGAAAGATTGTTCTCTCTTTCATAATTTCTCTCTGCATCAGATAAAATGTTAAATTTGCTGTACGTAAAAGTTAAAAGTTAACCAACCTTTCCGTATGCGTATTGCAGTTCCGTATGCAGTAACGTACCATTGTGTTCGCAAAATACAGTTCGCGTGTATTCAACGTTTGCAGTTCCGTATGCGTATTCCAGTTCCGTCGTCATTGTGTTCAGCCAGTTAGGCTGCAGCTCGTTATACATACATGACAGACAGACAAAAAGACAGACATTTTTGTCCATCGCTTTTTTAGACTTCTCTATGATCTCAATGTCATGTTTGATTGTTATCTGATTTTTTTTTATATTCACGAATCCTAAACTTGCCTTATAGACCCTATAATCGCAAGTAAAAATACATATATCTATATATTAGGAAGTTCTTTTGAAAACTATTAATATTCTTCAATAAATGATATTCTAACTAATATTTGTATTTTATTTTGCAGAACTTGCATCTCATGTTAATACCTTGGCTAATAATCAACGTTATTGTGCTGATATTACTTGTTCCGCATGCGTTATTTTTCCTCGTTTTTGCTGGTTTCAAAGGATCTATAAAACAGAGGGTTATAGTAATTGCAGTTCTTTGTCTTATAATAAGTAAGTTTTGAATTCGTTCAAAATATATGTTTTTAACTCTAATAAATAATAATTAATTTATTTCAGCTGTTTACTTTTGGATGTGGATAGTGATTTTCTCACTCTTTGAAGGTATGCGTGTTAAGAAGAATCACAATCAACCATTAGCCGCGAATCAGAAAAACCTCGTCACTACAGCCCCTCGTTATGAAGTTGTTCAATATAATAATGCTTAAAAATATTAAATGCCTTAAAATACATTTGTTTAAAGAATACGTTTTTATACAATAATTTTGATATTAAAAAACTTAGCATTTATATACAAACGGCAGTTGTACGAAAAAATATTAAAACTTTATTTTAAAATTAATGTTTAAAAACTTTATATAAAACTAACGAATAAAAACTCATGTGCGTCTTTATTTTTTTAAATGTTTTTTTTTTTTAAACAAAGATTTTTAACTTTTGAAAAACTTATTTTCGGAACACTCGCTCTTAAGTGCTCACCAGAAGATTTTTCATCTTAAATGTTTACAAGGACATCATTGGAAAAGCTTTAAACTTACAAAAAAAAAAGCTTTCATCAGTGTCAAACCCAAAAAAGAAACTTCATTATTTGCAAAATGGCAGATAGTATTTTATATTTTGGTGTTTGGCTCCTTTGTTTGCAAAATATTCGCCAAAATTAAACGGATGTGAGCCTTTTATTGCGTTCGTAGTGCCAGATCCTTTCTCTGCCGTCTGCCCAAGTGAAAATAGAAAAAATCCTATTGTAACTTCTCAGAAATAAGCATTTTTTACTTAAGAAACAAAATCTCCAAAATCTTCCTCCAACATGGCCTTCTTAACTATAAATCAGTGTTGCTGCATCAGCCTCCCCACTGCCGGTATCGTCGTTGGGGTTTTGGGAGCTGTATTTTCTATGTTAAAGTCCATCGAATGTTTTGCGCATCTGTATCATTTGAAGGAAATGGAAGAAGTCGATGGTTATTATGATAAATTGAGGATTGGTAAAGAATTAGCAGTTGATCCTTGTTTTGGTGGAATTTATTTTTTTTTTTTTGATTTAGATATTTACTATGTGATGGTTCCTAACATTGTTTATGTGATAACATCTGTGCTGCTAATAATTGGAATAAGAAAGGTAAGTTTTTTGTTGTTGTTTTTATTATGCACCATAATTATTTAAATTAGAATTGACGTGGGTGTCATTTTGACATATGCATACAACAAAATTTAAATTTTAGAAGTGAGATGTGAGGTGCGGTTCATTAAAAAATATCAGGATTGCGGGATTATAATGTTTTTTTTGTAAGCCTTAGTCTAAATTTGAAGAAGAGAACAATCTCAGATGATATGTGACGGTTTTAATGTCTTTGTTACATATCAGTTTTATTGTTTTCAGTGACAAAAAAATAAAAAAAAAAAATTAATTTTTCGATTCGCTAAACGTCGGGACAAAAGACATGCATTAGTTGTTTTTGATTAATTCTTCATTCTTACAGATCATAAAGCCCAAATCTTCCATCAAAAACTAGAGATAGTTCAAGGAAATTTCGTTGAAATCCCGCATTCAAAAATCTTAAAACCTTAAGGGGAAATGCGGGGCTTACGTTTGAAATCGCGGACTTCAGACAAATTCCGAGATTTCGTTTCAGTGTAAACAAAGAATTCGGCGAAATATCGCAATTAGAAATACCGAAAACATTATCATAAAACTGGGAGATTTTATGTGAATTCTCAGATTTCAGCTAAAATCTGGGAAATTTCATGTCAATTTTTTTATTTTGATTTATTTCATTTCAAAGTTATAATTTCTCTAAAAATGAATGCTCCGAACAAAAATTGTAAATTCAGAAAAAGTGTCCTAAGATTAAGACATACCAACAATTGGAATAATGGTCATTTTGGTCATAAAATCATAGAAAATTACATAAACATCGAAACTTAAACCGACTATATACTGTACAGCACTTAGATTTTAACACGGTGTAGTACCTTCTAATAGACTTTCCTACAAGATAATGCTTTAAGGAAAACCGGGTCATAAACGAAAATCATATCTCGTTTTATAAAGACGGTTCAAAAACGGAAGCAAGGGTAGGGTATAGTATCTTCTCTTCTCGATAAACCCACCAATAAATAGATTTATAAAGCTTCTAAACTTTAGTTGCGTTTTTGAGACAGAAGTGCTCGTAGTAGGCAAAGCTGCAAAGCACCTTTCATCTTTTAATCTGGAGAATAAAAATATTGATGTTTTCATAGACGCCTCCAAGCCCAAACTGATTGACCGCTGTCGCAATGATCTGGGTCCCCGGACACTGTGACATTCACGGAAATGAAAGTTCTAATGAACTGGCCAAAAATGGTTTATCCAGGGAACCAAGCCAAACTGTACTCTGGGTACTTCAGCCACTGGAAAATAAGAAAAAAAGAATTCACGAGAATTTCCTCAAAGTTGCGAACCCGACGACAATGTCGGGTATCAAAAAGTCTTTGGCCAAAACATCTAAAAAAAAATACAGAATACATTCTGTAGGAAGGGCGGGGGCTGCAAAATGTACGACCTTTCTTAGGTTTTCCATCAATAACTTTTTTTTTTAAGTTTTACGCAAAGTGTTGCCGATGACACTTTCCTAATTTCCCCAAAGTTCGATGTTAAATTACCTGAATTGGGGAAGAACCAAGATTCAGTTCCCCACACCATTATCTATTAAATAAATTGCACGACTGGATCGCACGTACTTGCTCATATATGCGGTCACATTGTAGAATACAATTTAAGAAAATTAAAGTGAACATCATAGCATTTATTCGATTTTTGTGACTTTTAAATGTTCGAATAGAGTACGCTAAATTGTATTGGGTAAAATAATTTAAACGCCATTTAATTTCTTTAGAAAATGTAAAAAAAGTGTGATTTATTTTTTTCAAAATCTTACGAGCGGTTTTTAAATAAAACGGTTTTTTTAACAACTTTTTAAAAAAAAAATAAAAAAAAATAATTCAAGAATACAGTTTTAAGCACAAAAATAACATACGTTTAAAAACAGAATTAAAAAAATTAACTTAACCGTTTTCAAAATATTGATTAAAAAAAAAAAAAATACTAAAAATACAAAAAAAAAAGTTTTCGAAAAAAAATTAATGCGAAATTACTTAGGTTATCTACATCTTCTGGAATATCAATTTTGATAGTAATCGGATCGCCAGTTTTTGAGAAAGTCGAAGAAAAAAACATGTCCTATGGGAGGTGCCGTTTTTAGCCCACCATATTATTATTTTTTTTTAATATAATGCTTAACTACAGTAGTACATTTTTTCAAAAAAAAACTCTTGGAGCCGTTTTCGAGAAAAATAAGCTTTTACATAACTGTTATATGAAAGATACCGTTAATTTTCGAGCTAAAAAAAATTGAAAAATATTAAAACCTATTTTTTTTACTTGCGATTATAGGGACTATAAAGTTACGATTCGTGAATATAACAAAAATGGAGATGACAATCAAATATGACATTACCATAGAGAAGTCTTTAAAAAGTTAGTGACAAAAAAATGTTTGTATATCTGTCTGTCTGTCTGTCAGTCTGTATGTATAACCAGCTGCAGCCTAAAGGGTTTAAGCAATTACCTTCCAATTTGGTATATGTGTATCTTTTGGCATACCTCAGAGGAATTTTTGAAATTTTACTTTTAGGGCTAAAAATAACGGTACGTGCCATATAACCGTTAAGGGAAATCTTATTTTTCTCGAAAACGGCTCCAACGATTTTGATGAAATTTTTTGAGAATTTTTTTGTTGGTACTAGCTATCATTTAAGCGAAACAAAATGTATGGGAAAAGTCTATTAACGATACCTACGGTTTTCTTTTAATTTTCGACTTTCTTGGTTTTTTACGGCTTATTAGATTTCTCTTTAAAACATCTAAGTAGCCAAATTATTTGTGCATACCAAAATTTTGAATATTTATTTTTTTTGTATTTAAAATTAATTTTTGAAACTTTTTTTAAAGCACTATTTTAAAAACTAAACATAAACAAATATTTTAAATTTTATGTTTACGTGTGATTTTTGTACTACTACTCTTGCTTTCCAATATGATTAGGCACATAAGAGGAAGTAAGTGCAACCCAGCCGTGCCCATTTTTTTCGATAAGAAACATGTTTCAAAATATAGAAAGCAGAGTTTTCCAGTTTATTCTTGTATTTCAATATTTCCAAGACTAAAGCAGCGTTCACACGCAGACAAGACAATGGGACAATACTCAAATGTCTTGTCCGAGCTTCTTGAACGGGGTTGGATGTACATAGTCGATATTGTCCTCTGAGCTAGCCTATCTAGCTATCTCTGACAATATAATGACAATTGTCTTGTCCTGAAAACAATTGTTCACATGGAACAATGATTGTCTTGTCTCATTGTCTTGGGCTCTACATTGTCCCATGTGAACCCCACTTAAAAAAAAGTCGCCTTCCGTAAAAATTCCGAACTGTTATTTTTCGACATAATATTGATAGCATACAGAAGTTAGAAATCAATGTCAATGTACGCTTTCAAGCGTACATTTCGTACGGAATCTGAAAAACGCTTGTATCAACTGATGGTATTTGACAGATATATTTGACAGAACGGAAAGACGTTTTTCGTTCGGTTTTGACACTAGCATCCTATTTCTTTCGCGTATTATGGTTGGGCCGTAAAATTTGTGAAAAATAACAACATTTGTCTTAAAGTTTAGATTGCTTATCCAAGTTTCTTTGAAAGTACAAAAAGATGTTAAAAAAATCAATTAATAATTATTTCTTTTATCTTTAGAATTCCCACCTGATGTTGCTGCCTTGGCTAACCATCAACGTGATTGCGTTACTTCTATCAGTTCCAATCGTTTTGTTTTACTTTTACTTTGCTGGAGTTAGAGGTGGAACTGCAAAAGATCTTCTAATAATTATTGCAGTAATTTGTTTTGTTCTTGGTAAGTTATAAACTGTGTATGAAGACATTGTTTAACTCCTGATTTACGTACAATTTTATTTTATTTTTGTTTTTTGCCGCCATTTTGAAGAATTAGTTTTTCATTCTCTCTTTTTAACTTTTGACGGAAAAACAAATTCAGTGTAAACTTTATTTAATTTTGTCGCCATTATTATAAGGTAAAACTACAATAAGCGCTACTGAACATATTCTTTGTATGAATATGAACAACACGAAGCGGAGAACGACTGTGCATCAAAGCGATATTTAAACTTTTTTGTTGTTTTTCTTTTTTTTATCTCTAAACTGTAATGTAGCTAAGGTGATATGTGATAAGTGATTGTCACAATCAAAAAATTCAGTCTGCGTAAGATGATGCCAAAATTTGTAATTTTCCTGGTGATCACTTTACGTAGACTGAAAATGTAAGGTGATCACATGTGACTATCAGAAATGTGACTGTCACATATCATCTTAACCGATTCCACTCCTGAATTTTTTGATTATCATACATTATATTATCATACATTATATCATCTTAGCGGTTTCCATTTCCACCCCTGGTGTTTAAAAACTGCAAATTGCGATCCTTTCGCATATTGTCTTGCAAAAGTTTAAAGGACCAACGGCATGACCAAGCATGGCTAACTGTCAAGACGGCATGTGTTAATGACACAAAATACGCTGTCATATGACATCGACTATATTGGATACATTCGCCGTTAGATTAGGTCCGTTCGTCTACTTTTTGGGTTGTTTTTTTAGGAAAACTGTCATACTTTGAAAAGTGGGGATGAAAACTCAGAAAATAATAAATTCGCTCAAAAGTAAAAGAACGCTTTGTGGATCAAAATAGGGAAACTTTTTAAACGTCAACAAATTAAAATTTAACTAAACAAAATGGATCAATTAAGTGCAGGTGAAATAAAAATTGTGATGGAAACCATTTTATTAGGCCATTGTAAGGTCATTTTATTATTTACTTTGGATTAAACTTTACAATTTTTTTTTAATTTAAAATTCTTCAAATACGAAGACCTTACAAAACGTCAAATTTCAAGTGTACTTTTGAGTTTGACAGATCTCACATATCTCCCTCAAGAATTTTTTTGGTTTAAAATAGGGAATTAAGGGGAAATGTTTTTCTCTCTCGCAACATCTCTCTTCTCACGAAAACTCTCGAAAATGTAAATAAACAAACAACATTTTTTGTGTAAAATTGTTCAAAATAGTCTGTTTTAGGGAGTGGATGGACAAAGCTTTTATTTTCGTAAAGTATGAGATATTTCATTATGAATCGCTCTGACCTGACACATGCAAATTTTATAGCTATGGCATTTCACAGTAGACAAAAAAATTGTATTGAATTGACTTTTTTTTTAATTTTGTGAGGCTAACGCCCCATGCAACGCTGGCGCTTAATGCAAACTTAACATAAACTTAACACAACTTAACACAACTTAACTAAACTTAAAAAGGTTCATTGAGACCATAGGAAGTGCGATAGGGAGGAAGGTAAAAAAGACGCGATGATCTTAAGTTGCGTGGATTAGTGTTAAACAAGATGATATCGAAAAGAGAGGAACAGTCAGTGGCACCTGTAAGAAGCCGATGAATGAAAATGATGTCAAACACATTCCTACGTACTTCAAGGGGGTGTAGATTTATAATTTTGAGTCGGTCAAGCTAGGGAGGCAGAGATGAGAAGTTATTAGGATCATAAAGTATTCGGAGAGCAAAGAGCAGAAAACGACGTTGAACGCTTTCAATTCTAGAGATATGAACCGCGTGGTAGGGGGCCCATATTTGGGATGCATATTCATGGAGTGGACGAACATAGGAAATAAAGGAATTTGGTTACAAATAGGTTCCGAAACTCTTTGGACCACCTTTTGATAAAACCAAGGGCGGAGTATGCTCTTGATATAGCATTGTCGATACTTAATTCGCAATCACAGAGGATGCCTAAATCGCGGATAACCTTTACGCGGTTCATAGGAAGGCTCTGAAGATAATAAGATCTGAGGGGAGGCCTTTTAAGTTCGAGAAAATTCTTACTGCACCAGTTGACAAATGAATTGAGGTCATTTTGAAGCAAGAGAAAATCACGACCACAGGAGATCACCTTGAAAATTTTAGCATCATCAGCATGAATGGAGATAGAAGATGATTGAATTATCTTTTCAACACCATTAATTGCAAGGATAAAAAAGTGAGGTCCAAGATGGCTACCTTGTGGTACCCCAGAACTGAGGTACTGAAAGAGCAGAACGAAAACGGACTCTGTATTGGCGGTTGTCAATATACGAGGATATCCATTTAAGAAGGTTAGGACTAAAACCGAGAAAGGAAAGCTCGAAAAGAATTAAACTGTGAGAGATTTTGTCGAAAGCCTTGCTGAAATCTTTAGAGACGACGTCAGCTTCGTAACCTTTTTCCATGGCAGAGAATGAAAATGTAACGAACTCAGCAAGATTTGTTGTGGTAAATCTTCCTTACAAAAACCGTGCTGATTTGAGGATATCAGATATTTTCATTGGAAAGGTAGTGAATTATACAGAATGCTTTCGAAGAGTTTGGGGATATGAGAAAGTTTGGAGATGGGCCGATTGGAACCTTTTTTATGGATTGGTGTGATAGTGGATATTTTCCATAAATCGGGAAAAGATCCGGTGGAAAGGGACAGGTGGAACAAGTTAGTAATTGGAAGGACCAAATTCGAGCAAAATTGTAAGTAAAATGGCAGGTATACCATCGGGACCAGGAGTATACTCGTGTTTAAGTTCAAGGATGCCATTTAGGACTAGTGAAGTATCCATATAATTCGAATTTGAAGGGCCAGTATTAAAATGAGGAAGGTGGGAAAAATAAGATTTATCAGGATCAAAGGTTTTTGATGCAAATGACTGTTTGAAGTAACTAGCGAAGAAATTGGCGATGTTAGGTGGATCATTGGATGATTGGTTGTTGTAGAGAAGAGAGGCAGGGAAACCATTGTTTTTCTTTTTATAGTTAATAAACTTATAAAATGATTTAGGATCCGTTATTAAATTTGCTTGGGTGTTAGAAGCAAAGTCATTGAGAATGAGAGGGGGGTAAAATTGATCAACTACAGATAATGGGATGGTGCTTTCTAAAACAGATGAGTTAATCGGGTCAGAGGTGAAGATAAGGTCGAGTTGCCGGCCTATGTAATTCTGAATTCAACTCACATGGTAAAGGGCGGAATGAGAAAGACCGTCAACAAAAACACATTTCTTGGACGAAACGGGATTGGCAGCGAAGGATAGTATTTCATCAGAAATGTTCCACTAAAATTGGGAAAAATTGAAGTCTCCAAAAATTTGAACTTCGTCTGGTACTTCTTCAATGGCATCAACAGCAAGCTTGTAAAATTTAAAGGATTGGCCAGGAAGAATGTAGAAACACACGAGGTAGAGGGACTGACTTGGGAGAGATAGTTTAATGGATATGTAGTTTAGCATATTTGAGGAGGAAGAAGAAACCAGGGTCGAATCGAACTTGTTATGGACGGCAATAAGGATGCCTCCGCACGGAGATTTAAGAAGAGACTGTTTGTCGTCGCGAAAAACATTAAAGAACGAATTAAACAGCTCTTGACTATTAATGTCTTTAGAAAGATTTGTTTCAGTAAGCGCAAAAACGTCATAGGGTAGAGCTTGTGACTGTGAATAAACAGTTATAATGGTAATAAAGGGAAAGAGGGTGGTGGTTGGAGAGTGGTTGCGCAGAGATAGTGTTAGGAGCGATAAAATTTATCAGAGTCTGATCGTACTCTTTGAAGGTAGGAAATTCTTTTAGAAGGAAAAAACAAAGAAAAGGCGGAGATATCTTTGGAGATTCGGTTTGAAGCTCGTGATATTTGTCGTACATCTGCCTTAATGGTACCGGATCACTAGGCAGACCTTCCTTTTTAATAGACGCTGACACATAACTTTTCGTTTTACCGTCTATGCACAAATCGTCAGGTTTATCGTGGAGATAGGCTAGGAACAGACGAATGTTGTCTAACAGTTTGTTATCTCTGAATTTGGAAAGGGCATAACGGGACTCAGTGGGATCATCAAGCCATGTTCATTATAGTTATACATTATGTTTTTAGAAACATGACGAAATAGTTTATTTAATTTTGACAGTATTGTATGCTTGGTCATGCCTACTATAGTTGGTCCTTTAAGCTTCAGCACGCGACAGTATTCGAACAATTTGCAGTTTTTTAAATGCAGTTCTGGTGCAATTTAAAAAAAATTTTTGGTCTTACCTTAATTTTTGTCAAATAAGTTTCTTTCTTATTTTATGTTTACTTCATTTTCGTTTGCAGGTATCAGTTGTTGGATATGGATATCAGTTTACTCTCTCTTTAAAAGTATTCGTAATTTAAAAAATGAACCAAAAGAAGAAAATGAGAAAAATTTAATTAATTTATCTCCTCGTTATGATATCGTTCAATTAAATGTTTAAATAAATGCATATTTCTACATATTATACAAATTTAAAAAAAAGTATAACCCCTTTGACATAGAATTTAAACAAAAGACTTTTTAGAATTTTTTTTAGATATTAGTTATTTTTTCATCTTAAATCCACTTTATAAAGACTCTCAAATCTACGATATTGTACAATTATATTATAAAACAAATCTAAACTTAACAACAATATGTATGTACCTTACTACAACTTGTTACTACTTTTTCCAGAGAAAATATTTAATGTATATATCTATACCTATGCAATATAAAAGTCTATAAAAAATTTCTTGTTGAATCAATTAAATAAATGTTAAAAATGAAAAGTAAATTTATAAAATATTGTTAGTTGTATTTTAGTTAAACTAATATCAGTAGTTTAGGAATACAAATAAAAGAAAGAAATTAGCTGAAAAAAGAACAATTTTTGAAAAAAAGTAGAGCTTCAACGGTTGTTATTTTTATATTCCAATTGTTGAATATTTTATTAAATATTGATGTAGTAATATAATGTTTGAGTGCAATGAGCAAAATTAAAAAAAATATATTTATACTAAGACTGGTTGGTAAAGCGCTTCTAGCAATGGCCAAGAGGGTTACACATAATGTAAAATTGTTGTGAACAATACTTTTTCTAATTACATATTTAATTTAAAAAATATATCTTTAAAAAATTATAAAATATATAAATTAATGTAAAGTAAATAGTGTCAATTTTTTAAGCGTTTATTTTCATTAGATTTTCCAGTCAGAATGATGTTTCTATTCATAGATAAAAGTGCAAAAAACCAGGCACCGAATTTCAGTACTCGTTGGAAAAGTACTCTGAAAACATTTAATTTGGTGTAAAATACAGCTCAGAGGGTGCAGTATTCAAAAAGATATTTCGACAAAAACGTGTTTAAAAATCACCTCTCTAGGACGCGCAATTTTCGAGATATAAACAAAAAACCAAGCACATGAAATTAATTTTTATTTCTATTCATAGATGAAAATTAACAATATGCCAGGTTCATATTCGTGTGGTATGGCTAAAGAAAGATTCCCTGTATCTGACTGTATGTTCAAAGTTGGGCTCGGGGGTAAACTAATGGGCATTATTGCAGTGCGAATATAGCGGTTGAATTATTTCAGGAAAGAAATGCAACTGGCTCCAAACCTCGCCATTGCAAAATGCAAAGCTGTCCTTAAAAATCAAGAAAATCCAACAAAATACTAACAATAAAAATTTGTAGTGTTTTTTTAACGTTGTTTTCAGAAGTTTTCTACTATCTATGTATATTGAATCTTAAACACTGCTATTTTCCTGTTATCCTAGAAATACATATTTTTGGTTTTTCTTTTTTTTTCAAATGTGCTAAAACTAGCAGATCCGTACTCGCGTTGCTTCGCAAATTTTAAAGACAAATTTGTGTTTACTATAAATATCATTACCTATATATATGAAAACATTGTTCAATGGGGATTATCCTAGTTTCTGCCATAAAATCAACCAAGTTTATATATGCTACAGAGAAAAAGAAAACGCAAAAAAGTTGTGATGATAATGAAATGAAACAAAGTAGCTTCCTCGCGATTGCAACGAAATTTAATTTGTGGGTAAAATAAATTTAAAAAGCTGATACTTTTAAAACATGTTTTTGTTTATTTATCAGGTTTTGTGCTCTCGTATTGATTTTATTAAACAATTTTCAACTTTGTAAAATATTAAATAGGTAAAAAGACATAAGTGATTATGTAAGACAACCTATACAAAAATGGGCAATTATTTAAAAAGAAATATTTAATTTCATATTTTAAAAACAAATAATTTAAAAAAACAGTAGCCGTAAACAAACTTATAAGAATAAAGAATATTACAAAATTTGTTTCAAATAAGTCAGTGGAGTACTTTCTGAGATCCTGCGTGACAGACAACTTATGTATGTAATTGTTACGTCTTTATAAAGGGTGTTTTTTTAGACGAGTGGTTTTTAATCTGGCAATACTTTTATCGGAGTTGGTCTTATTGACAGTTGTCACTTGATTTATGCTCAGTTTGGTTTGCCATTTTCAACATAAATAGACTGACAACATTCACCGGGTTACTGCCGATAAACGGTCACAAATGGTGGAAAAAGTCATCGAAAATTGGACCTTTTTTAGTGTTCTTTTACAGATAAAGAACTTTAAGTTGGCAACACTATTTTATCTAGAGGTCTTTTTGACAGCTGTCACTTGGTATATGATCAATTTGGTTTGGCATTTCAACATAAATAGACTAACACCATTCGCCGCGTTATTGCTGACATACGGCCATAATTGCTGCAAAAAGCAAGTAAGCCCTTATCTTTATTATAGCTAAATTCTTGTATTAAATTATATGCGTTTTGTTTCTTCTTGAAAACCACACGTCAAAAAAACACCCTTTATAATAGTATAGATAATTGATTACATATTTTATTTATTGTTTTCCACAATTATGATGACCACCAAAAAAAATAGATTTTTTTACTTGATCTTGATTTGATATAGCAAATCAGATAAAAGTATGACTGCGCCTATTTTGAACGTTTTGCAGGCTGACATTTGACACTAAAGCCAAGTAGGCAGTTCGCGTTAAAATTATAGCTAAAAACATACACGCTTTAGAACCGACTTCGTCCCGTTACGTACATAAAGCTTAAGAGCGATGTTCTGTCATCATAAATGTGAAAATATTGAGAAAATACTGTAAAAATTAAAAAAACAATCTAATTTGAACGTATTCATTGAGTAAAATGTCACAAAGCGAGCAAAAGTTCGGTCAATTCGAACTTTTTGTATATCATTCGTGCGTCAAATAAAGCGTTTGTAGAAAAAGCGGTATTGTGATAAACTTTAAACGTTTCTGTATATTTGAACTTTTTCAGATTGTCAAAGCCGGTTCTAAAGCGTGTTTGTTTCTACTTTTAAGCTCCCATTAAAAATCTTGTAATTATGTCTTTTAGCTTACAACTCGAGAGGAGTGATGACCTTGACTTATGTATATCGTTTTTGGGGTTATTCTGAACGCGTCTATGTAATTTTTAAAGCGCCTTCATTTTTTTCCGCACCTACTCCAAATCCTATAGTGACCCCAAGATGGGGTTGCATGGGCAGCATGCCCCCCTCCCTTCCCATCCATATCTTACTGTTTAACGGCAAGAAATTTTAATTTCGCAGAAATTTTGGAAATTATATCTTTTAATGAGAATAATTTGTAAACCTGACAAGTAAAAATCGTCAATTTTCAACGAAAAGAGAAACAATAAAGGAGTTGCAAGCGCAAAATTCATATAAATATTCAGAATGACCCCAAAAATGACATATGTCAAGGTCAAACCGCCTCTCGAGTTGTACATATAGAAATAAAAATTGTAGAGATACAATTTAGTTTGCCTGAAACCGACAAAAACAAACTAACCTACTTTGCTTACAGTAATTATTGTTACTCGATCTCGAATACCTAAATATAAATACCTTTCTACGTTCAATTAAACAGCTAAATACGTAAAAGAGAAGACATGATCGCCAAAATGTAAAATAAAGAATACACTCAGAGAAAAGAATAAATAGGATAACAATTTTGACAATTATCACGTTAGTCCCTGAATTGCACAGAAAAAACATTTCGAATCACAAAAATATCGATCACATCGATGCAGACCAACTTTCAGTTATTAAATATGTAAATATGGATATATATATGTATATAAAAACGCTGTCATGGACTTTGACATTTTTACGGAATACAGTTAATGATTTATTGTTGTGTTCCTATTTACGTTTCTAAATAAACATTTGTGTCGTATTTAAATTTAGTAAGGCAATAATGCGCAAACAAACAAAGTTTTGCGCAAATCATTTTAGCAATTTCAATTTTATTTCAAGAATAACAACAAATATGTTCTTCTTTTGGCTAATGTAAGCTATTTAATGTTATTTTTCGCAGACAGAACTCGATGAAAAAACGTATCACAGATAGATTGAAAACGTATGATTTTGACACTTCAACTACAACTTGGTCTCCGAACAATTGAGAGCAGAACATTTTTTTTTATTTATTTATTTATTTATCTACGAGTAACAAGCTCAACAGATTACTTTGAAAAATAAATTAAATTGAATTATCTTAAATTATCTTAAAAATAAACAACAGTAGAATTAACTACATAGAAGTAAATAAAATAAGTCATTCTTGAATTTATTTCTAGTAAAAGTTAAATCAATATGACCAATTAGTTCATTAAACTCCTTAACTGACCTTGAAATCGGTTCATTCATACCGTAATTAGTTCTATGTCTAGGTTGAAAAAGTGGTCTCGTTGGAGCATAAATACAAATTAAGGAAAGCAAAGTAGGACACTTAATATGGTAGTACAAAATATCACGCACAAAAACTATATCATGAATCGTTCTTCGAGTTTTGAGTGGCTGTAGACCGAGAAGAATTTGTCTTGATAGAGAATTTGGACAGAAATTCCAATGCATTTTATAAAAGACATACCTTGTAAAACGATTCTGGACGTTTTGAATTCTATCACAGAATTTTAGTTGGTGCGGGTTCCAGATAACATCTGCGTATTCAAGGTTAGATCTAACTAAGGTGGTATACAAGGCCACAAGAGTGTAAGGGTCAGAGAAATCATTAGAATTTCTTTTTATAAAACCTAACATTGAATTAGCTTTGGCGACAATAGCATCTACATGAGGTTCAAAAGAAAACTTGTAGTCGAATGTAACCCCTAGATCTTTTACGTTTACCTTTCTCTGACTGAAGAGCAAAATCTTGCTGCCTAGAGCAATTTGTAGCAAACCGCTTCCTCTTACAAATTAAATATGGACAACAAAAATTCAAGCATTGTATTTTGACAGCAAATTTGGTATTTCTTAGGAAACGTCAACAAGCTAAATGGAATTTTAACACATTTTTCTCCGTGTAAGCACTTACTTGTGGTATCTGTCGGATGACATTGTGTCTGGCATCTGTTGAGTTAGTGGTTTAAAAAATCACAGGCAAATGAAACGCTTCTGAATGGAAGGTCATAAATGCTGTATGTGATATATGTATACGAAGACTTATCCTCTGTTTACTTTGAACTTTCTTTTCTTTCACTGACAATGACAGCTGCTGCTGCAATTGGCACAACCAAAACACAAAATTTCACTTCACTTGTCCTCAAACAGGATTTCACTAGACCACCGTATGAGCGCGCCGGTTATATAGACTTGTTAACACGTTTTTGTTTTTGTTTTTCTTTGTTTATAGGCCCGAACTTTCGGTGCAAAATCGGACACATTCACATGAATTTTAATGACGGTTTTGTGTAAACATAAATGCACACAAATCAACTTTTTAATTCACGACAGACGACACCAACTTAACAATTTCCGGAGACAAAAGATGCAAACAAAATAAAATAAACAAAAAACATATAAATTACATCGAGATAGAGGAGAACGATGTGAAAAAGAGCACACTCTAGCTCTAAAAAACAAAACAGAAACCAAGGTAACGATCAACGAATGAGTCAGACAACAAATGCAGGTACGAGTTACGACGTTACGAGTTCAATCAACCTGAGTCTTTGTTAAGCCAGGAACGCGAGTTAGAAATTTTCGTTTAACCGTCTGCTGTTGTTAACTTCTCTTTACAGAGTGATGGAGCAAACTGTTTTACAATACAACTTCGCCAAGTGTGATGCCAGAGCCAGGCCTCCACGTCCACGGTGATCCACAAGTCTACCTTTCCTTTAAAAAAAATCGGTGGAACTACAGCCGGTGCTAAGCTGAGGCAGGAAAAAGAGGAAAAATAAGCCTAGTTTTCGTGTCAAGTCGTTGATTTACTTGAAACTTCAGTTTTACTTCGAAAAATTAAATTAGAGTAAAAAGCATACAGAAAGGCTACAAAGAATGAATTGAAATAGGGTGTAAATGGCTTTTTGAATAGATGAATAAGAAATAAGTAAGGGTTTGTGAAAATTCTGGACGCAGCGAAGCAATGAAGGGAAAAATGAACAAAAACACTCAAATTATTTTAACTATTAAATATTTTTCGCTTTATTATATTTGAAAATATGAATTTGAAAAGAAACTTCTTAAGAAAATAGAAAAAAAAAACTAGTCAGCATTTATAGACGCAATAAAATAGAATTAAAAGTTAACAAGTGTATCTATATCACCTTCAGCTGTCGCAAAAGACGAAGACAACAATAAATAAATTGCACGACTGGATCGCACGTACTTGCTCATATTTGTCGTCGAATAAAAATTAAAAAATAATAAGTGTTTATTCGATTTTTGTGACTTTTGGTTGTTCGAAAAAAGTGCGTAAAATTTTATTGAGCGAAATAATTTAAACGCCATTTTATTTTTTTAAGAAATGTAAAAATATGTGAATTTTTTGTTCAAAATCGTAGGAGCGGTTTTTATTAACAATTTTTTTTAAACTAAAAAAATATTCAATGCAAACTTAAGCACAAACATAACCCTCATTAAAAAAAAATTTTTAATCACCGAACAGTTTTTAAAATATTGATTTTTCAAAAAAAATATAAAAAAATTATTAAAAATAAAAAAAAAAGTTTTTGAAAATATTTTAAAAGGGAATTTCTTGCAATTTTTATTATAATCGGATAACAAGTTATCGAGAGAGCCGATGAAAAAAAAACCGCTCTTATGGGAGGTAGCGTTTTTAGCCAACCGTTATATATTTGTGTTCACCAAAATATAATGCATACCTGCAGTAGTACACTGATTTTTTTTTATAAAAAAGCTTGTAGCCGTTACCGAGAAAATAAGCTTTACTTAACGGTTATATGGCAGGTACCATTATTATTTGAGCTAAGAATAAAATTAAAAGTCCTCTGTAGAAGTTCTTAATTTGAAGACGATTGACCCAACCGTTTAGGCTACAGTCCAAAATACATCCGTACAGACCGACAGATAGACAGACGGACAGAATTTTGTCAGTAACTCAAATATGTTTCTCTATCATCGTAATGTCATTTTTGATTGTTATCTCAATGTACATATAATCGCAAGTAAAAAAAACATTCCTCAGTTTTACGAGGTTAATTTTTACTTGCTATATCTATACATCTATACACAAAAATAAAAATGAAGTGTCTGTTTTTAAAATCAAAATTAGAGATTTTTACTTAATGTATACACAAAAGTACTTATAACAAAAACACCTTTTAAATTTTTTTTCGTCTGCCTGTCTGTGTTTCTGTCTGTTTGTTCCGGGTAATCTCGAAAACGGCTGCGCCGATTTTGACGGGACTTTCACTGGCAGGTAGCTGATATCTTAAGAAGTAACTTAGGCTATGTTGATTACTTACAAGAAAATTCTTATTTATGGACCGATTTTGACGGGACTTTCACAGACAGGAAGCTCATTTTGAAAGGAATAACTAAAGCTATTTGAATTACTCGTAGGTGGCGCTTTTGATAAATTTCGGGCCGACGAAGTCGCGGGTAACAGCTAGTATCTATAATTAAATTAACATACGTAGGTATTTCTCTATGGTGAAATGCAGAATTATTAACTTTTTGTAAACTTTGCGAATTGAGTACAGTTTTTGATAAATTTCAGGCGGACGAAGTCACGGGTAACAGTTAGTAGGTAATATAATGGAAGTTATGTATTCGTGCAGATTAAAAACATTGAGATAACAATCAAACATGAT
Source organism: Platycheirus rosarum (assembly GCA_963971375.1). Classification (NCBI taxonomy): domain Eukaryota; kingdom Metazoa; phylum Arthropoda; class Insecta; order Diptera; family Syrphidae; genus Platycheirus; species Platycheirus rosarum. The sequence continues at coordinate 37,579,988 of OZ020510.1, read as the reverse complement.
ATTACGATAAGAAAGAAACATATTTGAGTTATTGGCAAAATTGTGTCTGTCTGCAGCCTGAACGGTTAGGTCAATCGTCTTCAAATTTGGAACATAAGGTTGTCTTGACATTCTACAGAGGAGGTTTTTCTATTTTTTTTTTACCTCAAAAATTAACGGTACCTGTCCTATAAACCTTATGTAAAAGCTTATTTTTCTCGTAAACGGCTCCAAGAATTTTTATGAAAAAAAAATCAATTTACTACTTACTGTAGGTAAGCATTATATTTTGGTGAAAAAAGTAATATGTCCCATAGGACCGGTTTTTTTTCTTCGACTTTCTCGAAAACTGGTGATTTGATTACTATCAAAATTGATATTCAAGAAGATTTAGGTAGCCTAAGTAATTTCAAACTAATTTTTTTCGAAAACTTTTTGTTTGTGTATTTTTTAATAATTTTTTTTTAAATCGATATTTTGAAAACGCGGGTGTTTTTTTTTATTTTTTTTTTAATAAAGGTTATTTTTGTGCTAAAGTTTGCATTCTTTCATCGCTTCAGCTGCTTGATAGAATACAAAATCGAGCGTTAAGATTGATAGGAAATAGAACTACCGCTGAAACAATTGCCGCTCTTGAACAACGACGCAATGTTTCATGTCTTTCCTTGTTTTATCGTTTCTTTTATAAAAAATGTTCACTCGAAGTAGCCAGCTGCATTCTTCCCCTTAAAAGTTTCTCCCGTAATACTCGTCTCGCAAGGAATGCCCATCAGTTCACCCTTGAGCCCAATTTCGGACGTACGGTGAAATATAGGGATTCTTTTTTTAGCCGAACAACAGGAATTTGCAATAGTTTACCCGGCGGGATTTTCCCTTGCCATTTTGATCCGCAAACATTCAAAACCAATGTTAATCGACACCTGCTATCTCTCCCCTCCCTATCTTTCCAATGCCCGCGCAGTGTGTTACATTAAAAGGGAAACAAATAGTCCCTTGTGCGCGCGTTAATTATAAAAAAAAATCTTTAATTATTTTTTTTAATTTTTAACAAAATTTGTTTAATAAAAACCGTTTTATTTAAAAATAAATGAAATAAACATAATATAGGTATAAATTCACGAGGTTTTTGAGGGTTTTACGCTATTGCATGAATACTTCTATTAACAGAAAATACTATCAACATTCATTGTGTGAACTCTTTATTTAGTGACCATCACACAGGTCACGCTGACACTAGCCTGTCAATATTCTTCCAAAATGCGTTGAAGCGATTTTTGTCATTCGGTGTCAACGCGTTGACATGCAAAACATTAACCATCACTCGAATTGACCATTTTTAAACTGTTGATTGTCGTCGCTGAGCTGAAACCCCATTGACGCAATCACCCTTTAGCTTGGATTTCGCCTGACTTTTACGAGTTCAAAGACAGGGGCCGAATTACGGCTCCTCACTTTGGCGAGTGAGTGAGTGCCATCAGTGATCGAATGCACGAGTTACCAATTTGGGATGATGGCATTCGTAGTCTGACGTATCGTTTAACTATTATAAATTGTACTAGCTTTATTCAACTTAAAGGTGTATTTATTAATTTCTCTATTGCTGTGGCGACTCTGGTCGCACAATGGTACGCCAAGTGTCGAATAGAGGAAACTCCAGGCCAAAGACAAGCTGGTCAATTAAGCGGCTGGATGAGATCATTCGGCGGTTGAGAAGACATTTTTACCCGCACGTTCTCGACTTACTTCATTTTTAATTATCAATGGTTCATTGTATTACATTCTACTTTACCAATAAATAATTAGTGTGTTAATTTCTGAACCCTCGTCTTGTGTGTTCTGTCATATTAGGAACCCACAGTTTTAAATAAAAGAATGTCATTGTTGCGATTAAATAGACAACATTTTGTAATTATTTTAACATGTAAAATGATTCATATTCACCAAACGAATGTAAAACATTTGAAATTTTAAGCAGAAATGTCTAACAAACAACGACAACATAATAAAATTTCATATATTTTCGTTATATTAACAATCAGTGAGCACTTTATCTATCGAATGAAAATCTGCTCGATGACTGAAGTGGAAATTACAAAAAATGGTAATTGAGTGCTCGACAACGTGAGCGGTAATGCCAAACACATACAATTCAGTCACTTATTGCTCGATAACTGATGTGGTAATTTGACCCTAGGAAGTCAATACATCTTAAAACAAATTTCGCTTTGGCGTTGACGTTACGTTTGGTTCGTGTACAAGATAAGGTAACGTGATTCAAACTCGAAGCTGAAAGTAGAAGCTATTAAACTTTTGCTCGCTTTGACAGAAAACAAACAAAAACAGAAATTTGGAAAATGTCACTTAAAGCGAACACAACGCGTGTGAAATATAAACGTGAGAACTGAAATGATAAATTTTGTATCACTTACAGTTTTCACAGCTCCTCTGATTGAGTATGTTCGTTTACAGAGAAAAAACAGATTTTTGTATCATTTGAATGCACCAAATATGGAAGCTATTTATCACCCAACTTTGCATTCTCAAAATTGGCTATCAGTAATTTTCTTCTAATGTCAAAGGCCATAGCTGTCAAACTTACATGTGTCAAAGCGATTCAGAATGAATCATGTACCTCATGCTTAAAGAAACTCATCGAACGGGGCATTTGTCTATTATAGCCAATCTCATATAACTGTGTGTTTTGGTTTTAACTTAACACATGTAGTTTTGACAAGAGGAAAGGCATGGTCATGGTCATACCTATTATATGAAGGTGGGACTTAAGACAGGTATACTTAACCAATACCGCCGCCTAGCGATGTATGCTGAAACCTTTTAAGTCACGGTAACGGTACGTACATACGCGGTATTATTTAACCAATGAAAACTTGGATTGAATATGGATTCTTTTTCAGTAAGTGTCCAAGCGGAAATGTTTCTTTAAAAAAAACCTATTTGATATTGTTGTTGTTGTTGTTTAGCCTTCAATTGGAAAACCCAACCTATAAACTTTTATTCTGTAATTTTCAAATACTTTCAACTGGACACTGGAGACGTTTGGTTATGCTTAAGTTTGCCATTTTTAACGTCTTCAAACATTAACAGTAAAATAGCTAAAATGTCACGTCAGCGCGATAAAATTAATAATTTGACATACATATGTACATACACAAACTTGACCATCGTCCAGCTCTGTGGCTATTTATAAAAAAAAAATACATATACCATTTAAAACCAACCATCTTATCGTATCTTATATCCTCATTGCGACAATGCTTATCGCCTCTTCAGCTACAGAGCCTGAATTTTTGTTTATCGAATTCAACTTAAATTAAACAACTGTATTCTAAGCATCTCAGCTTACATGTTAGGGTTGCCAATAAGTCAAAAACGAAAACTAAAAATGTGACAAGATTATCGCAAACATTTCTTGCGATGAAAAATGTTATACATAAATATTGTACATGCACAATCATAAAGTAGTGGAAAAACTCGAGAAAGTTTTGACATTGTTAGAACTGTCAAAATGCTTTTGATGCAAATGCTGATGGTAAATTTGAAAAAACTAAGACTAAGACAGAAAATTAAAGAATATCGACACCATTATTTTCATATGGTAAAAAATTACGATTTTGGAGGGAAGTATGGATATCGCTTATATTATTTAATCGAAACTCAAATGGATAAACGCAACTAAGCAAACAGATGGCAACCCCGGCACTTAGGAAGTTACTTGCGGAGAAGGCTTGAAAACATTTTTGATTCTTTTCACTTTTCAGATCAAAGTTGTCCTGCAATTGCAATAGACACTCAAGTCAGAAAGTTTCTGGACCCTTCTGGTTTCCCTCGCGTACTGTAGTGTTCCATTAAAAAAAAGATTTTATTAATAAATTTCGGTTTAAAAAAAAAAATTAAAAATGATTTGCTGTTTTACTGTGAAACGTTTCATGAACATGAGCCTTCCTACTGCCGGCATGGTCATCGGATGGTTTTGCGTTGTTATTAACATTTTCCAAATAGGGCTCCTCTCTAAAGTTGGAGATTTTAAAATGTTCCTACGTGAACATGACACTGTTATACCAGAACAAATAGAATATGGTAAAAATAAAATTGATTTTTGTTTAAAAAAAAAACTAGTGTTGTTTTCAAGGAACTTCCGTTGGATGCCCCATTCTCATCACAATTTATACTTTGGATTTATTTGCTTCAATATTTTTGATCGTGGGAATCAATAAGGTTTGCTTATTTATTTTTTTAATTTTGAAACATTTCCTGATTTTTATTTTGCTTTTTTTTTAAGAAAAACCATCTGATGCTGCTTCCGTGGTTAATCAACAATGCCATATTTTTAGTGGGCAAAATGTTTTTAGGAATCATGGCAGTGGCGATTATAGCGAATATCAAAGAACACAAACCCGATTTTCCCAATCGTTTTCTTATCATACTAGTTTTGGCATTATTAGGTATTTTGTTTTTTGTTTTGTTTTTCTTATAAATTTAATTACATATATCATTTTTCATTTAAGTGTTCTTCGGAATGGTTTGGAATGCTGTTTATTCCCTCTACAAGAGCATTCGAAAATCTAATAAAAACTCAGTATTGGATACTGAAAGTCTAGTTGACAACTCTAACGGGAGGATTTATGAGCTTTTTAGAAGTCCATAATTATCAAGTAAATTATGATTTTCTATCATATTTAAAGTTTTTTCCATACATCTCAAGAATGTTATTGAAAACACTTTTTTTCATTGGTTTAATTTTGTAATATGTACATAATCTTTTACTTTTTCGAATAAAGAAACAAGACTATCTTTTTTGGTACATACTACATATGTATATTCTTTGTTTTTACTTTTTAGTATAGAGAATTCCCACCTAATTACCGATCTACCTACAGGGTGGGCCAAAAGAAATCATCCATCCGATGTTGTTTGGCTCTCTTTTTTTTACTTGCGATTATAGGGACTATAAGGCAAGTTTAGGATTCGAGAATATAAAAAAAATTGAGATAACAATGAAACATGACATTACGATCATAGACAAGTCTAAAAAAGTGATCGAGAAAAAATGTCTGTGTGTCTGTCAGTATGTATAACGAGCTGCAGCCTAAACGGCTTAAGCGATTATCTGCAAACTTTGTGTGTGTGATTATTTTGGCATTCCCCAGAGGGGAAATTGAAATTTTATTTTTAGCCCTAAAAATAACGGTACCTGCCATATGACCGTTTAGGAAAATCTTGTTTTCTCAAAAACGGCTCCAACGATTTTAATGAAATTTTTTGAGAATTTTTTTGTTGGTATTGACTATCATCTGATTAGAACCACATATACGGGAAAAAGTCTATTAATGGGACCTTTCATATAACGGTTTTTTTAATTTTGGCTTTCTCGGTTATGGCTGTTTGGATTTCTACCACATTTTATATTTAAGAAGATCTAAGTAGCCAAATTAAATTTTGAATAACTTTTTTTTCGAATTAAAATAATTTTTTGAATTTTTTTTTTTTGAAAAATCAATATTTTGAAAACTAATCAAAAAAAATTATTTTAAATTTTATAATCACATGTATTTTTAAAAATTCTAAAAACTGCATATCAACATTTAAAAAAATTATTTTTTTTTCAAAAAAAACTAAAAAATAAAAAAACAGGATTTTATCAAAACCGGTTCTACAATTTTTAAAATACATTTTTCATAAATTCCTTGTTATTTAAGACGTGTGATGGCTTACTTCATTTTTACTAAAAACAGTTAAGTATTGTGGTTTTTAATACTTGTTAAAAGTTCAAACTGTGTTATTTTCAACGCAAATGTTACTTGTTTCTTTCAAAGATCTTGCTTTCTAATGTAATTATGCACATAAGAGCAAGTACGTGCGACCCAGTCAGCCCATTTTTTTCACCAAAATATAATGCTTACCTACAGTGTAGTACACTGATTATTTTTTCATAAAAATTCTTGGAGCCATTTTCGAGAAAAATAAACTTTTACATAACGGTTATATGACAGGTACCGTTAATTTTTAAGCTTAAAAAAAAATTTAAAAATTCCTCTGTAAAATGTCAAAATAACTTTAAGTTATAAATTTGAAGACGATTGGCCCAACCGTTTAGGCTACTGTCAAAAATACATCCGACAGACAGACAGACTCAAATATGTTTCTTTATCATCGTAATGTCATGTTTGATTGTTATCTAAAAAAATTTAATTTGCACGAATGCATAATTTGCATTATATAGGTAGTACCTATAATCGCAAGTAAAAATCATACATGTGCGATAGAGATGGGAGACCGAAATGCAGAAGAAGATTATAGGATGTTTGAATCTGAAAATTGCAGATTAAAGTTAAGGTCAACATGTTTATCTTTATTATAGCATTTCATCTGCAACATGGTTTTATTTGTTCGAGAGACTTTGTTTGTTTGTACTTTTCAATCAATGTTGGAATATCTATTTGAAAAAAATACTTGAACAACATAAATTATCATTTTCGTTTGATTTAATTTTTTTTAGTTTTTATAGTGATCTGTTTATTTTATTTACTTATTTGTTTTAAATTTAATTCGAAATATTTTTTGATTAATTTGCATTTTAAAATACCTGTGCATCTGAAATTTTTCTATGTGGGCTGACAATTTGTCCGAATCGTATTACGTGATTTGAATATGACACTCGAATCTAAACAAATTATATGTGTGCGGCCGTCACATGCATTTTATTGAGTATACATAATTCTTTGTGCGAAAAAGGGACACACATAGCGCAAATTCATTGCATCAGAATGTGAATTTACATTTATATCTTCATTTTTTCTAGCAAATGGCAAAGTATATTTGTTTTTCTTATGTTGGCTATTTTATAAACATTTTGATATTAATTGGTAGCTTTTGGTTTTTGCCTGATGTTCTTCAGGTAGGTGTTGAATTGGAGTACTCGAATGTGACCAAAAACAATGTCAAAAAGTTATAGTAAATTATAGGAAGCCTTTAACCTTTAGAAAGTTAAGTTTTTAGATTAGATTAGATTAGATTAGATTTATTCATTATATATACACTTTCTTATTTTATCATTTAAATTCATGACTAGGTTAGGACATGACAAAATTATGTCGTCTGCCTGAATGGCATTAAATTCTACTTTGCTTATTTGTTAGTTTTTTTTTAATCATGATAGAGAAAAGATTTTGTTATAAAAAAAATAAAAAACCAAAAACAAATTTACAATATTAAAAAAAGCGAAGTAAACTTTTAGTTTAGTTAAAACAAAAACAAAGTTTAATTAACTTTTAGTTTTTTAACTTTTAAGTTTAGTAAAAAACAAAAACAAACACATATTTTTAGAAGTTTTCGCTAATTATTCTGCTTCTATATGATATCGCTTCTTTACAGTACGCCACAAGCTGCATCCAGTTTTCACCGTTAAGAATTCTTAAAACTTCATTTTCTGGCAAGGTATTTTTACCAAATACACCTCTTCTTATTTCCCTCAAAACTGGACACACACCCAGGAAATTCCCCGTATCTTCCTAACTACAAATTATTTCCAGATCACTGCAATGTGGAACAAAGTTCAGTCACAGCATCTCTTCTCTGACCTTGAAAATAGTGCTGATGCTTTTCGCTGAGAAATTGGGGGTGAAGTAGTTCAGCTCATTTAGGTAAGAGAGTTTTGAGTAAAATGACCTTTCTGTTGATGCACGCGCTCTTTTCTTAAAACAAAACCTTTCATTATCATCAGTTAGTTTTAAAACTTCGTAAATCCTTATTGACTTATTCCAACGTTGTTGAAGGGGATACCACAGTCCGCAGCCAGTTTTTTCCAATCTTAGCATAGTTCCAAACTAACTTTGGAAGCCTTGTGTTAACTTAAGTTTTCTTTAAGAATTATGATTGGACTTTAGTCTATTATGGCGTTTAAAATTTTGCTGAATAAGACTGTTCATATAATAATATGCAACCTGATGCTGCACGACATTAGTTCAAGTGTTTACTTGAAGAAGCCCGAGACCCTCAAGAGCCCTCAAAGAAAACATTCGACACGAATGCGAGAATCTGTCGCCCGAAGTGACATCATCTTCTCGACTTGACCAATACAATTCTAAAGGTTCAAATAAACATTATCAAAAAACAAAATCGAAGTTTTTTCATTTAGAAAAATGGGCACGACTAGGTCGCACGTACTTGCTCTTATGTGAATAATTACATTGGAAGGCAATATCTTTGACAGCAACAAGTAACATTTACGTTGAAAATAACACAGTTTGAACTTATAAAAAGAATAAAAACCACAATACTTAACGGTTCTTAGTTAAAATGAAGTACCATCACACTTCTTAAATAATAAAGAATTTATCGAAAATTGTAGGACCGGTTTTGATAAAATCCTGTTTTTTATTTATTATTTTCTCTTGAAATTTATGTATGTAGTTTTTTAGAGTTTATTAATATACATGTGTTTATACAATTTTAAATAATATCTTTTGAGAAGTTTTGAAAATATTAATTTTTCAAAAAAAAAAATTAAAAATTAATTTTAATTAGAAAAAAAAATTATTAAAAATTTTGATATACGAATTAATAAAGTTACAGATCTTCTCAAATATAAAATTTGATAGAAATCCAAAAAGTCGTTACCGAGAAAGCCCAAAATTAAAAACAACCATTACATGAAAGATACCGTTAATAGACTTTTCTCGTAAATTTGGTTCTAATCAAATGATGATAAAGCGGCGCTGCAAAGAAAGACAAGAGCTGCTCGCGAGCTCTATTGGCAGAAAAGACGGGAAGAACACCGGCTTCTCCAAAAGAAAAAGAGAGAGCATGAGAAGCGCGCGATCGAAGATATTGAGAGATGCTACTCCGGGAACAACGTGCGGGAGTTTTACCAACAGGTAAAAAGAACGTGCCAAGGAAAAAAAACCCGCACAGAAGCCTGTAGGGATAGGAATAGAAACCTCGTAGTAGAGTCACAGTCGGTGCTGCGTACATGGAAGGACCATTTCTGCAGACTGTTAAACGGCGATGAAGACCAAAATCCCGCTGTCAGGCAGAATGAACCAATCAACATGGACGATGACAGTCACTGGAACGTTTGCTAGCATTGAAGCTGAAGCGGTTAAGATCAATGAGGCCAAAACGAAGTACCTGCTGTCCACAAAAAGGGACATACAACACCGGCGGATTGGACAACACATCACAATAGACAGGTACAACTTTGAGGTAGTTGGGGACTTTGTGTACCTCGGATCTGATATAACATCTGACAACAACATCTCGTCAGAATTAAAGCGAAGAATTACTCTTGCCAATCGCTGTTTCTTTGGGCTAGGAAGGCAACTGAGTAGCAAAGCCCTCTCTCGAAAGACAAAGGAGACTCTGTATAAGACCCTAATCATCCCAGTCCTGCTCTATGGCGCCGCGAATGAAGATATCCTTAGTCGTTTCGAGCTTAAGATTCTTCGGAGGATTTTTGGCCCTATCTGCGTTAACGGGCTTTGGAGGAGAAGGTTGAACCAAGAACTATACGAGCTGTACAGCGACATTGACCTGGTCAAAAAAAATACGCATATTACGTTTAAGATGGCTAGGTCATGTTGAGCGAATGGACAACAATGCTCCGGCTAGCAGGATCTTCGATTCCATCCCAGGTGGTAGACGCAGTTAAGGAAGACCTCGCCTTAGGTGGCGCGCTCAAGTGCAAGACGACCTCAACCAACTTGGAGTGCGAAACTGGAAGCAGCTAGCCCAAGACTGAGCTGGCTGGAGAGGCCTGTTGGTTGAGGCCCAGGTTCATCCTGAACTGTAGCGTCCCCTAACTAAGTAAGTAAGTTATGCGGCGGAAAAGTGTATCTGGGTATATCTTCGTCGTGAATCTTGATTTTAGAGTTGAAAGGTTTAAGAGGAACCACTCTGTATTTTTTCGTTGAAACTTGACATTACTGAAGTCGTTGCCTAATTTCGTCTTTCAAAATGACTGAATTTGAGCGGTTTTTGGGCTGCCAAAAGTTATGCACTCCACCTCGGATTGGGCAAAATCGGATTACAGACATTTAGGACCAAATGAAGGTATTAAAACGATTTCCAGCTTGCTGGGAATTAATTCTCCGAAAAATTCTAATTTGCTTGGATTATATTGAAAAATCGTTTCTTTGAAGTACATATGTATGTACATATGTATTTAATTTTAGTATTTAATACATAACCCGATTTAAAAAAAGCAAATCGTCTGAACCACAAATATGAATGGCTTGCACAAATCACATTTGTTTATGAATTTGTGTGCCATCCACAAATGAAATTTGTAAATATATTTACACAAATCGTCTTATCTACTAAAGCATAGTACGCAGCTTGAGCTAAAATTTAAAACTTAGCTTACATTTTTCTCTAGAAACTTTGCACTCATCGAGTTAAAGGATGAATTTGGTATCAAATGAAAGGTAATTACATATGCTTTTAAGATTCAGAGGTCTTCCAGGTGAAAGCTTGGCAGTTTCGTCACTAGGCCTGATTTTATGAAGGCAGGCAAAACTGCGTGGTTTTCGCTTAAAACATATTTATTCTGTTGCTAATTGGGTTAATTAATAAAATTTATACAAATCAATGCTAAAACTATGTCATTTTATTATATATAAGAAACTAAGGTAGCAAATTGAATAAAAAATGTCTGAACTTGACAATTTTTCCAGCCGATGATTTGGTGCTGATATCCCCAAACTTAGTCATCAAACATAACACCCAAAAAGCAACCATAATAAAAGTTTATCACATCAGAAATTGTTTTATAAAACAGTTTTACAAAACATTATGGCTATTAAACAATAAAAAGTAATTTTAACTAGTGATTTTTTTTTATTTCTTCTATTGATTTATTGTTGATTTTAAAAAACTGATTCTTTTGAAGAATCGAAGCTGATTCCTGCATAAGTTTCTTCGAAAATTTTGCTTTGTTCTGTTGATTATTCAGTTTCAGATCGTAAGACAGCCTCTACTCGTAAGGGCGTTGGATATCCTTCAAACCAATTTGGTTCCAACGCATTTGTGCTAGTGATTATGATCCATCCACAGTCTTCGGGGTTGTTTTTCTGGCAATTGGGTTACGTAGCAGAGAACCACATTAAGCTTATGAAAATAGCCCTTAGAATTTGTTGCTTTAAAGAGTTCCAATGTTGGTGGAATCTTGCCAGAGTCAAAACCAGAGTCCAGCCGTTTATTGTCATCCATATTTTTTGGTAAATATATCCACTCTTGCCTTATTCACATCTTCACCACTTCTGCTGTACAGTTGATTTGTATATGTTTGGATCACTTTCATTTTGGTCATATCGTTTATTGTAAGCTCTGCTTTTGGACTTCAAAATTGTTAACGGTTTAATTTGTCCATTTTCTTTGAATGAAGCATTATAGTCAAAGCCAGTAAATGCCTGCAGAAATGGAAGAGCCTTGCAGAGTTGTGCGCCTAATTTATCAAAGAGTTCGGTGCAGTTCAGTGCTTCAGATGGATTTGAAGATGTTAGCAAAATTTCTTTAGGGAGAAGTATATGCATGTTGCCCAATAAAATGATAAGGACGTCCGTATCAGATGACTAAATTAGTGCTCTACGCTGCAAACACATTTTTGAGAGGTGGAAGAAAATACGCGCATCAGCTTCCTCATGGTGACATTCAAGTTCGGGAAGACGGGAACGTTTTGAAATATTTTTTCCTAGCACTTCGTACGAATAACATGACTCTCCAACAGTCAAATAGACTTTTTTATCCAATATGACTTTCCTAGAGAAACGAAATATTTTATAATATAAACAAATACTTAAGATTTTTATTTAAAATGAACTCATTTCTTTCATAAATCACTGCTATAGCTGAATCTTATATTTCTTCAGTTTGAAAAAAGCATAAAAGTTTTTAACCTTATTTTCTTACATATAATAAAATGACATAGTTTGAGCATTGATTTGATATTAATTTTATTCATCAATGAGTAACAGGAAAAATATGTTTTAAGCGAAAACCACGCAGTTTTGCCTACCCTCATAAAATCAGGTCGAGTGAATGAATAACACACAAAATCACAAAAAATTAACCACTATAATGACCCCTCCCTACACTTCCACCAGGATTTCAAGAGGAAGACCTGTGTTTATTTGTTATACTTATTGAGACTTAGACCACCATGGCAAAATGGTTCTTTAACTCGATGAGTACACACTCACCCAAAAAACGTGCCCTATTTTGCCCTCCTACGGCAATCGCACCAGGACTAGGACTGGAAGACCTGACGTTTTTGCACCAACTCCAACTCATCTCTTACTAGAAAACTAAAATTTTCTCGATGAGTTAAGTGTTTTTGCAGTCGCCGCCCGGCTATTTTTTAATTGAACGTAGCCACATAAAATTAAAGAGATTGATGAAGCCATTGTCGTTTAGGACTATTCTTGTAAAAAAACCAACGATTAAAAATATTTATTTTATATGATTAGTACATATTATATTATATTTCATACATTTGTGTCTAATCAAAATAAGGGGATTAAACCCCGATGACTCCCCTTTTTAGCTACGGTCTGTTAGAATTTAGCCCGAATAAATGTGCCGATCAAAATTTATCTGTCCGCTAAATTTTCAAAGTACACCTGGAACCAAAATATGCAAGCTCCGTGTACAACTCGGCTAAAATCCTAGGCTAAATTTAAGCTCTGTTAAATTTTTGACAGAATTTAGTATGTTAGCTAAATTTTACCGCGCGAGCTAAATGAAGTGGCCTCCAAAGAATCAGTACCAAAAATATAATAGTTTTTCTTTATTAAAAAAAGGCTAAAGCTTGTATTAAAAAATTAAAACAATGGTTAAGAAATAAAACCAATGGTAAAGAAAAAAAAATGTAAATAACATTCTTGAGATGTAAAGAAAAAAATCTTTGAATATGACAGAAAATCATAATTGCCTTGATAAGAATTATGGATTTATAAAAAGATCATAAGCCCTCCCATTAGACTTTTACAACTAGAGTTTCAGTATCTAACACTGAGTTCTGATTATTATTAGATTGCTGAATGCTCTTGTAGAGTGAATAAATAGCATTCCAAACCATTGCGAAGAACACTTTAAAGAGAGAAAAAAAATTATTTAAATTAATAACATAAAAACAAAAACCAAAAAAAATACCTAATATGATCAAAACTACTATGTTAAGAAAACGATTAGGAAAATTTGGATTTAGTTGCTTGAAATTCTATAATCACAATTGCAATGATTCCTAATTGTATTTTGGCTAGTAAAAATATGGCGTTGTTGATTAACCACGGAAGCAGCATCAGATGGCTTTTCTTATAAACAAAAACAAAAGAAAACTCAGGAAATGTTTCAAAATTAAAAACATATATAAGCAAACCTTAATGACTCCAACGATCAATAATACTGAAGCAAATAAATCCAAGTAGAGAATGGGGCTTCCAACGGAAATTCCTTAACAATAAACAATTATTTTTTGTTTATATAAAAATAAATTTAAATTTTACCATATTCTATGAATGTTGGTATGAAAGCACCATGTTCATAAACGAATATTTTAAAATCATCAATTTTATTGAATTGGCTAACTTGGAAGATGTCAATAACAACGCAAACCCATCCAATGACCATGCCGGCGGTAGGCAGGCTCATGCCCATGAAACGATTCATAGTAAAACAGCAAATCATGGTTAAAAATTTGATTTGTTTTTTCTGAGCAAGGGAATTCAGAAGGGTGCAACAACTTTCTGACTTGCATCTATTGCATTTCAAGGACAACTTTGTTTTGGAAAAGTGAAAACGTGAAAAGGATCAAAAGTGTTTTCAAGCTTTCTCTCTCTGCAAGTAACTTAATTTCCCAAGTCCCAGGGTTTCCATCTGTTTGTTTAGAGCCCTTTTTACACATATGCATCGTCATATGACGTCTGTGACGGAGTATTTTGGAGAGGGATGTGGAAGTGAAGTGGGCAACAAAATCATGTCAATACCGAAAATTTGTTGTTTATTTTCATTGGCTTGTTTTATTATTTGCTTCGTATATTTGTGGTCAAATGTATGTTTTGGCATATGTAAGAGCGAGAGCGATGAATAAACAAACATTAAGACATCTTCTCTCTTTTCGCAAATCACCACGTGACAATGTCCTATTTTGATCAAAGATCTTCAAATGATGGGGTAATGATCTGTGATATGTTTGCAGAAATGTTTAAAGGCATCTACAAATGTAATAATGGGTTGACTGGGCTGCACCAAATTACCTCTAACATAAGCATTACAAATGACTTGTCATTTATTCAATTAAACGATGTGACAAGTGCAATAAAGAAGCTAACATATTCATTTTCTACTGGACCTGATAATGTTCCTTCCTGTGTTTTAATAAACTGCTGTCATTCCGTTTTCCCGCAAGCTTGGAAGTCTTCATTTATAATTCCACTTTTTAAATCAGGAAGCCGATGCAACATGCGTGACTACCGAGGTATTGCAAAACTCAGCGTTATTCCCAAGATGATGGAATCTATAATAGTCCATGAGTTTATACATGGTGTAAAATCGCATCTATCGAACAGACAGCATGGATTCGTCAAGGGCAAATCTACCATTACAAATCTGTTTGAAATTACACCATGCATAACAAAAGGGTTTATGAATGCTCATCAAACGTTTGTGATATACACTGACTTCTCCAAAGCCTTCGATCAACTTAATCGCCATCTGATTGTTAGAAAACTTTCACTTTTCGGTTGGCCCCCGAAACTTGTGCAGTGGATTGCAAGTTATTTATCATCTCGTACTCAATATGTTAAATTCAAGTCTCATTTATCCAACCCAATAGATGTCAAGTCAGGTGTTCCTCCTCAAGGAAGCCACCTGGGACCACTGTTATTCGATAAATGATTTACCCTCTGTGATAAAATACTGTGATGTACATCTCTATGCTGACGATGCGAAAATTTCATATTCATATAAAAATAATGCTGAGTACCTTCAACTGCAATCTGATATTGATCATTTGCAGGAATGGTGTAATAACAGTGATCTCACACTGAACTCTAAGAAATGCAAAGTAATGACCTACGCTAGAGTTAAAAATGATTTCTTTAATAAATACTCTATAAATAATTCCAAACTTGAAAGAGTTAATTATTTTATGGACTAGGGAGTAATATTTGATTCAAAATTAGACTTCAGCTTCTGTTCGTCTAGGAATGATTAAACGATGGTC
Source organism: Platycheirus rosarum (assembly GCA_963971375.1). Classification (NCBI taxonomy): domain Eukaryota; kingdom Metazoa; phylum Arthropoda; class Insecta; order Diptera; family Syrphidae; genus Platycheirus; species Platycheirus rosarum. The sequence goes on along the minus strand of OZ020510.1, from coordinate 37,564,771 downwards.
AAAAGAATTCAAAGACCTTTTTGTGACAAAGAGCATATTTGTTGGACTGGTTCGTTCGATCTTGGAATATGGTTGCAAAGCTTGTTGCCCATATTACTCCTGTCACATTGCCCGAATTTAATCCATTCAAAACAAGTTTCTATTATTTGGTCTTCTTCATCTTAACTGGGATAATCATCACCATCTTCCACCATATCGTTCGCGACTTTTACTGATTGGTCTTAATACGCTCGAGGACAGGAGTTCAACTTTTGAATAGTGATATAAATTCTCCTTATTTGCTTTCCTTAACAAAAATAAATGTGCCATTCCGTTCAAGTCGATATTATAAAATTTTGCGAACTTAAACTACTTAAATAACGAACCGTTCTCTCTCTTTTATAAACAGTTCAATAATTATATTCAAAATTCAAGATAAAATTCACTTTTAAAATTAATTCAATTAACACATTACAGCTTAACTTCCTTTTCCGATAAAAACAGGAAACCATGTTCGCATTTAGGTATCTTGTTACTTCTTGGCTTACGTTTTGCACTTATTGGCAACCCCAACATGTAAGCTGAGATGAGAATACAGTTGTTCCATATAAGTTGAATTCGATAAACGTTAATTTAAGCTCTGCTGCTGGAGAGACGAGGCAAAATGCAATGGTGGGGTGAGTCAATGTAGCATTGAGATTGAGAATATATTAGATACGATTAGATGATTGTGTTGGTATACATATGTACATATGTATGTATTTCCTTTTTTTTCTATAAATAGCCACAGAGCTGGACGATTGCTAAGCTTGCTTATGTAAAATTTTGAATTTTATCGCGCTGACGCCACGTGACATTTAAGTTTTAACAGGCCTGAACCCTATGTTTTGAAAAAAAGCTAGAAATTATTGCACAAATGGATTAATGTAGTTTGTAAATAAATAAATAAATAAAATCAATATTTCGGTGACTAGTTTCGTAAAATTACGCTCTGAAGATACGTGTTGAACAGAAGCAAACTCATAGCTCATGTAAATGCATTTGAAAGTGAAAGAACATTACCCTTTTTCCCAAAAGTCAGTAATTTTTGTAAAAAAGGAAATTATTTTATTTTTCCTTGTGTTTTATTTTCCTCTCAAAGTCAGGGTCCAGGCAGGGTTTTTTTTAAGTTCAGAGCAGGGCACTCAACTGATAGGCGCTGCGAAATAAGGCCCCAGACAAAAACGTCCCAAAAACAAAAATGAAATAAGACCCCAAAAGTATATTAAGAATACAACAATAACAAAAAATTCTTTATTTTGGGGTGAAATTTCACTTTTTGGGGCCTAATTTCATTTTAAGAATTGGGGTTATATTTCATTATAAAAAAGCCCCTAATATCAAAGAATGAATTAAGACCCAACAAAAATATGTCGAATACAAAAATTGGCAATAAAAGGAACTTAGGCCAGTATAAGCCCCAAACAAACAAACAACAAATTTGAAGATATGTCCCACTTGCATGCTGCCCTCCTGCAACCCTCTGCTTGGGCGCACTATAGGATTTGGAGAAGGTGCAAGGTTGTGTGTGTGCAACGTTTCTTTTTGATTTAAAGAACTTTTGCACAAACCCAATATCGCACATACTCCAAATCCTATAGTGAGCCCAAGCAGGGGGGTTGCCATACCTACCTCATACTGATTGGGAGATAAAATCTCAAAAAATTTCTTTGCACACTGATTCGGTAATAACGCGGAAATTCTGATGCACATTATTACCATTTTTGTTGAAAATAGAGTCGACTTGAAATAAAACTAGAGTTCGCCTTTATTTAGCTTTTTTTTGGAAATAAGATTAAATCGACCTTATTACCATTTACTTTATTTCATGTCCATGTTCATCCTAGTTTTGCCTAGGCACTATCATCTGATTTTTGTTCTTGGGGAAAATAAAATGGTTTATTAATTTGCCGTTGTTTTATTGTTTTTGCATGTTTCTAATAATCATACAAAATAAATTGCACGACTGGATCGCACGTACTTGCTCATATGTGCTGTTACATCGTCGAATAAAATTTTAAAAATAAGTAACATTAATGTGGAAAAATAACACTATCTGAACTTAAAAAAATAGGCACGACTGGGTCGCACGTAGTTACTCTTATGTGCATAATTATATTGGAAAGCAAGATCTTTGACAGAAACAAGTAACATTTACGTTGAAAATAACACAGTTTGAACTTATAAAAATTATTTTGAAAACCACAATACTTAACGGTTTCTAGTAAAAACGAAGTATGCCATCACACGTCTTAAATAACAAGGAATTTACGAAAAATGTATTTCGAGAATTGTAGGACCGGTTTTGATAAAATCCTGTTTTTTATTTTTAGTTTTTTGAAAAAAAAAATATTTTTTAGATTTTGGTATGCAGTTTTTAGAATTTACTAAAACACATGTGATTATAAAATTTAAAATAATTTGTTTTGATTAGTTTTCAAAAAAAAAAATTCAAAAATTAATTTTAATTAGAAAAAAAGTTATTCAAAATTTTGATATGCAGAATTAATTTGGCTACCTAGATCTTCTTAAATATAAAATTTGAAAGAAATCGATAGATCCGTTACCGAGAGAGCCAAAAATTAAAAAAAAACCGTTATATGAAAGGTCCCGTTAATAGACTTTTCCCGTATATGTGGTTCTAATCAAATGATAGCCAATACCAACAAAAAAATTCTCAAAAATGTTCATTAAAATCGTTGGAGCCGTTTTTGAGCAAAATAAGATTTTCCTAAACGGTCATATGGCAGGTACCGTTATTTTTAGGGCTAAAAATAAAATTTCAATTTTTCCTCTGGTGAATGCCAAAATAATCACACACACCAAGTTTGAAGATAATCGCTTAAGCCGTTTAGGCTGCAGTTCGTTATACATACTGACTGACAGACAGAAAGGCAGACAGACAGGCATACAGACATTTTTGCTCGATCACTTTTTTAGACTTCTCTATGATCGTAATGTCATGTTTGATTGTTATCTCAATTTTTTTAATATTCACGAATCCTAAACTTGCCTTATAGTCCCTATAATTGCAAGTAAAAAGTGTCAAAACCACAACACTTGACGGTTTTTACTGAAATAAAATATGCCATCACACGTCTTGTATAATAACGAATTTATGAAAAATGTATTTCGAAATCTGTAGGACGGACTTTGATAAAATCCTGATTCTTATTTTTAGTTTTATAATTTGTTTTTTTTTTTTTATTTTGGTATGCAGAATTAATTTAGCTACCTAGATCTTATCAAATACAAAATTTCACAGAAATCCAAAAATCTGTTACCGAGAAAGCCAAAAATAAATAAAAATGTTATATGAAAGGTACGAGTGAATTTGGTTCTAATCAAATGATAGTTAATATCAACAAAAAAAATCTCAAACATTTTCATCAATATCGTTTGGAGCCGTTTTCGAGAAAAATAAGCTTTGCCATTACGGTTATATGGTAAGTACCGTTAATTTTTGCCCTAAAAATAAAACTTTAATTTCCCCTCTGACGAATACCAAAAAAATCGCAAACTAAATCTGAAAGTAATCGCTCAAGCCGTTTAGGCTGCAGCTCGTTATACATACAGGCAGACAGACTGACAGACACACAGACATTTTTTGTTACTAACTTTTTTAGGATTCTCTATGATCGTAATGTCATGTTTGATTGCTAGAATTTTTTTGCGAACGCATAACTTGCCTCTATAACCGCAAGTAAAAATCATAAAATTAAATCTTCAATTCTATAATTCAATAGCAGTAAGAAGCTGCACTAGAACATACAAAATAAATTGCACGACTGGATCGCACGTACTTGCTCATATGTGTGGTCACATTGTTGAATAAAATTTAAGAAAATTAAAGTTATTAACAAAGCATTTATTCGATTTTTGTGACTTGATTCTTCGAATAAAGTACGTTAAATTATATTGAGTGAAACGCCATTTGGTTTCTTTAAAAAAATGTTAACAAGTGTGATTTTTTTATTCGAAATCGTAGAAGCGTTTTTTAAATAAAACGGTTATTTTTTAACAACTTTTTTAAAAAAATAAAAAAAAAATAATTTAAGTACAAAAATAACATTTATTTAAAAACAAAATTTTAAAAAAAATTCACTTACCCGTTTTCAAAATAAATAAATAATAATAAAAAAAAATTTAAATTATTAAGAATACAAAAAAAAGTTTTCGAAAAAAATTTAATGAAAAATTACTTAGGCTACCTACCATCTTCTTGAATATCAATTTTGATAGTAGTAGGATCACCAGTTTTCGTGAAATTCGAAGGGAAAAAAACCGGTTCTATGGGAGGTACCGTTTTTAGCCCACCATATTAATTTTTTTCCATATATAATACGTCCAAGATGACTGCTAGCTAGTTGCCTATCTCAAGTTAGTTCTATTTTAGCCTAAGACATTAGCCCTCCTGAGTACACTAGCGGGAAAAAAATTAAACCTCAATTTTGACATTTCATCCAATAATCCCAGACTTTGGCAGCAGGTTTTCCCACGTTGGCATGTTAAAATTTCCTTTTTTTCTCCCCCTGTTCTTTAGAATTTCCCACAATCAATCTACCAAGTAAAAAATACAAAAAAACACTCATAGATTTATTGAAATTATTTTTTTATAGCTTGGTAAATTACAAGTTCGTAAAATCTTTAGAATTTAAACTTTGTTGTGATTTTGGACTGTCATACTGTTAGCTAAAAAAAAAGCCTTAAGGTGTGTCCACACCTTTCAGAAATGTTTTTTTCTTTCTGAAATGTTTTTTAAATGTTTCTGAAAGGTTTATTTAAATTTGAACGGAATCTTTCTTTATTTTCATGCAATTTAGTCTAGTTGACAACAAAACCGTTTTTATTTGTTTGTGTTTTGTTCATGATGACAAAACGCAAAGGTATAATAGCTCCTTTTTTACATCATGAAGTACAGAACTGGATGCAAGCAATGGGAAACAAATAAACATTTAAGAAATGTTTCAGAAATTTCTGAAATGTTTCTGAAATGATATTTAAGCAAATGTTTTTTTGATCACCTTTATAGTCGTCACGAGGAATAGGTATCAACCTCTATCCATTTTGTCAGGATTTATAATAACTTTGTCTTTTATCATTATTAATGAACAAATAGTTAGAATAAAAAAATAAAAAGGAACGTTGGTCTTAAAAGACACATTGCCTTTTAGAATCCAACTGGAATTTGGACATATGTAGTTTGAAGTATAAGAATGATAGGAACAAATTTCAAAACACCTTATCTACTAGGTTTTAAAAAATCCTTTTTTTCCTTCTAATGTTTTTAGCTTGTCTAAGGTGCAAACCAATAAAAAAAGGAAGTTGTCCACGATTAAAAAAAAACAAAAGGCAAAATACCAAAGATGTCGCACACTTCTGAAGTGGGTTCAGCAGAGCTAGCATCGCGTTCTCAATTTAGGCGATTTTTTTTGACAATTGTTGTAAGAATCTGACATTAGACTACCCGTCTATATATAATACGTTCAAGATTTTTAGTAAGAGGGAAAGAGGTGGGTTGGAAATAAAAATCAACACGAATCTCATAAATTTTTATGAAACTCTGAGCACTGTTCAAAGTTTCTTTCTTTTATCGGTTCATTTTTGACAGATGATCACATTTCTATTTTGTCGTCAAAGAAGCAGGTTCAATTTTTGTTTGTTTTCTCCATTTCGTCACAATTTTTTTTCACACATTTTTTAAAATGATTACTAAGAGACGAAAACTAATTGAAAATCAACTTATTCGAAAGAAATTATATTTGTTTACTTTCCAACTGTTCCTCTGCTGTCAATTTTCTTGCATCAGCAAGTAAGTTTGCGACTTTCCGTCAATGTGTCCAGGCATTTTACGAATAACAGCTTATTATTTTAATACCGTAAAAACCTCGTGAATTTATATTCTCGTAAATGAACAGTCAAAATTTGTATAGAAATTCATCTATGCGAACCTTATAAACTTAAACTTATCTCATGATTTTGCCGTGTAAATAGAAAAAAATGAACCTCGTAAAACTGAGGAATGTCTTTTTTTTTTTTCTTTGTCTTTTGTGAAAGCTGAAGTGATAACAATACACTACTTGTTAACATCATTCTTGTGCACGTATACTTTTGTAATTCTTTTTTATTGCATCTATAGATGCTGGTTAGTTTTTTTTATTTTTTGCAATCTCCGCTCAGAAAAAAACTTTAGGATGAGATAGCGAAACTAGGTGGCGCTAGGTGAAACACCCATCTTGATAGTACTATAGATTTCATATACAATGCATTTACGCAATTTGTTTCTCAGGGGCGTTCATGCAAATGCTTGCAGAAGGATAGGTTTTTCTACGGTGTATGAATTTTTCTCGTTGAATGCTTATCCTTAGTATTTTCTACAGCGCGTATATTTTTCTTTTTGCATGAATGTCTGTTATTATTTTATTACAAAATTATTGAAATTCTTAAAATAGTTCTTTCTAATTTTTGTCCTTTATTTTGGTTACTTTGGCTTCACCGAACAACCACTTCATGAATTTTCACCATTACTGTACCACTTACAGAACAACTTAAAAAAAACAAAATTTCTTTAACGTCAAATAAGTAGTTGGCTAACCTGCTGCACTTGCAATTTTCTTGTGTTTTCATTTTTTCCACTATGTAATTTTATTACAAAAAAATCTGTCCCCTCGCCGTATGGTAGTGTTGTTTTTTTATTCGATAAATCACCCAGACAATGGACAAAAAGTTAAACAAAAAGTATTCATTTAAATCACATCAAATATCGATGGAAAGCATCAGCTAACAAACATATAAACAGTTAACTAGTGCGTCCGCGGATCCGAGCCAGATTGTATGTTGATCTAGCCGAAGTCCCCCGCGAAACAAGACGTGAGTTCAAAGCAACAGAATTACAGAACTCCTTCCAACGATGAAGGCACCCCACAGAGTTCTCTTGGAAACATGAAAATATATTGATTATAACAATGTAAGAATTTTGTGTAAAAAATTTGTTGGAACTGTAATCTGATTGCCAAAAAAAAGTATGAACAAGTTATTCGATTTTGTCTTTAATGTGGAAATCTTGGTGGTTTAGTTGCATGCTTTCGGTTTTCTTTTTTAATTAAATTATCCTTAAAGCTTTGTTATAGACCGTCTAGTTTGAGGCCAATCAAGTGAGCCTGCGTTCGGTGCGAGTTTTGTGGTCCATTTTATGAATTCTTGTCTCGCACTTCGTCTCTTGTTGGATGTCTGTTTTCTTTTTTATGGCTTTATCGTCTCCAATTAGACCCATTGTCAGTTTGAGTCGTGAAAAGCATTTATTCAAGTACCGACTTGTGTGTGGATGGCAGTAGGTGAGTGACCTTGTTTTTTTGGAGGAAGATAATGACTCGTAAGATCATTACAAACACTTTCTTTTATTTAAAATTTTAGGCTGCGTTGTGCTCATTGATGGGAATAAATAAGTAGGTTTCATTTAAACTCAAAATGTGGATGAGCAGTTAGATGTAGCTTAAGGTAAAATTTTGCTGTCCAAGAGCTACACTGCATGTCCTTCGTTTGATATTCCTTTTTTAAAGTTCAAAGTTAGTTCGTTTCACTCATTCGAAGTTGGATTTTAATGTTTCTGTACTCAAAAGAGAATGAAATGGTTATATATAAATCCGCTGATGCAAAACAGTGGCTTTATTCCTACAAACCCAAGCTTACTCAAAGTTAGATTGCGCCAGTGTTCGGTGGAAACCTAGACCACAACTAACATGCCCCTTGAACTAAGTTTATACTTTGCTAGTTGGGCTCCGCAAGTTGGCTGAGTTCATCTTACTGAAGACGCCACCTAAAGCGAGGTCTTCCTGAACTGGATCAGCAATCTTAAAAGATTTGGGGAGCACCACGAGGATCTTGTAGGCGATATTTAGGTGACTTATTCCTCTATAGTTGTGGATCGGGCAAACGATGCTGAGATTCCATTCATAAGGCATACTTTCTTCTGAATAAACTTTAGAGATGATTTGGTGTATGCACTCCACCAGGTCATCTCCGACCGCTTTAAAAAGTTCGGCGGGTAGTCCATCGGGTCCAGCAGAATTTTTTTTGTTTTTTAGTTTAGATATTGCTATCCTCACTTCATTTTGGTCGGAAGTTTTGTCTGCCATCGTCCATGTTGATTGGTTCATTCTGTCTGACAGCGGGATTTTGATCTTCATTACCGTTGTCTGCAGAAATGGTCCTTCCATGTACTCAGCACCGACTGTGACTCTACTACAGGGTTTCCATTCCTCTCTCTACAAGCTTCTGTGCGGGTTTTTTTTTCCTTGACACGTTCTTTTAACCTGTTGGTAAAACTTCCGCACGTTGTTCCTGGAGTAGCATCTCTTAATATCTTCGATCACGCGCTTCTCATGCTCTCTCTTTTTCTTTTGGAATAGCCGGTGTTCTTCCCGTCTTTTCTGCTCGTAGAGCTCGCGAGCAGCTCTCGTATTTCTATCCAGCGCCGCTTTATATGCCTCTTGTTTGGCTGCCTGCATTGGTCATCGAACCAGAGGTTTCTCTGTGGTCTGTGAAACTTAGGACATCAGTTGCGGCATCTCTGATGGCTTGTTGACAGTGTTGCCACTGGTCTTCGGCACTGGCGATAATGGATTTCTTGAGAGGTTACGGGGTATTCGATCGGCATAGGTTCTGGCGGTTTCTTGCGATTGCAGCTTTCCGACGTCATACTTCCTCACAGTATTACTCTGTTGTTGTGGTGTTCAGGGTGTTCGCATTCTTAGCTTGGTTGCAACAAGTGATCCGAATCGATGTTAGCTGCTCGGAAGTTACGAACATCCAAGATACTGGAGGCGTGTCTTGATATGATATGATATGAGCCCTGCCGTTGGCCCTTTAAGGGCTCATCTGTCACCATCATTTCAATGCCCTCACCTGCATTGAATTGTCTCAAAATGAACTTATCTTCAAATACGTCGAAGTAGCTCATTAGGGCATCTGCTTCGTTGATTGTTGACGCCACCGTTGGTCCAATTGATTGCGCTCATCCGCCTTACGTCCTCTTTCTGAGGGGCTCGTGCAAGACTTCTGCGAATCGATCAGAACAGTCATTAAAGCAGAGCATTATAGAGCATTTTTTCTGTGTTCAACACTCGCGCTCATAAGTTAAGCAGGAATGTCCGGATGGACAGAACAGTACCCGGTGGTTACCGCGGGTAGGTCAAATAAGCACAATTGATGCGTACGAGATAGTTACAATACTGCATCGCCTGGTTGCCTACCCTATTCATACAACACCCAACCACCTAACGAGTCCGAACGGCTACATAAGATCAACTTTTTCGAGAAAAAATTATTTTGTAGGTTTTGTCAGTTCCTCACAAGAAGCAGTACCCTGGAAAAAAACCGTGGCTCTGATGGGAGTCAAACCCCGACCCTTCGCTTAGCTTATCGATGATGACCATTTTGTCGTAAGCAGGTATTCGGAGAACGATGATGCCGGTAAATAGTGTAGGAGACTCCGAAAGATTTTAAGTAAATGAATAAAATGTTCGTATTTTGGTGTTTCGATCTACAAACTGACATTGAATGATTAATTACAAGTGGGAAATGTACGGACCTTGATATACGAACGCTGGAATTTAGGTGTGACACAAGTTGGTGCCTGTTGAAAGGCAAGTAGGGCTGTTAGCTCAGATTGAAATCCAAGGAATTGGTGGAATTGGGATCACCTTTTTAGTAAAAAGCCCCCTATGGGTTCGTGGTTAGTAATGACCCATGGCATGGGTGGGTCTGATGTAAAAGGCATCAAGACCGCCAAGCACAGGCAGCCTAGTACATGCAGTATTAAATCTTGATGTAAGAGGTGTTGGTAGGTCTCACTCCTTAGCGCACATTAACAACTAAACAGACTTGAAAAAATTGTACCACTTAAGTTTGCCCTCGAATTTCTTACATTTTTTTTAAGTATTTTCTTGAATGCAGCCTCTAAGCCTTTTTTGGCATCAAAACATTCTGTGAAATGTGAAGCAATTTGGACCACTAGAAAATATGATGTTACTTTTATGATGATAACTTACTTTATGATACTTACATAATTTTTACTTTCGATGCCGCTACAAGGCGTGGTGCTCCTGGTCCTAACCTAATATGCCCTCTAGCTGGCTCGATCTCGATCTCGATCTAGTCTGCCGTGTCTAAACTCTACACTGCACTCTAAGCAATGGGAGGTTTCCTTCAACGTGGTCATTTAATCGAAGATTAGGTCTACCTTAGCTTCTGACTCCTGGTATGGTATGGCATTGATATTCATGAGCTCTATATGGCCCAGTCATCTTAACTGCTGGATACGGATTTTTTACTAAACGTATCTCGCTGAAGAGCACGTAGAACTTCTTGCATCTTCTTCGACATTCATTGTTTTCTGATTCGCAAACAGGATCATAAATCGTTCGTGTTATTTTCTCCCGAATAAACCAAAGGAGCTTCCATCCGACTGGGTCCATGCTTTTGCACAATAAAGCATGACCAAAGAAACGGCGGTTGGCAAGAGTTAATATGAGTTTGATTTCTGCACTGCTGTTGTTGTCTGTATTCACAGCAGTGCCGAGGTAGACAAATTCATTGTCACTATTGACATTTCACGATACAGTTCATCCCTGTTTAGATTGTCGTAGGCTGCTTTAAAATCGATGAACAGGTGCTGGGTTTCGATGTTAAATTTGTGTGTTTGTTCCAGGATATATTGTTGTGAAGATTTGATCGATCGTAGATTTTCCAGCTCTAAAACCGCAGCTTAGTAAGTCTCTATCAGCTCGTCTACAAACGGTTTAAGACGTTCACATAAAACGCTGGACAGGATCTTAAAGGCGATGTTTAAAAGTTAAATTCGTGTAGTGCGGCTAAAGAAGGAGTCTCTATACTTAACAACGCGTCCGGAATTATGCTCAAGGGTAAATCCATGAGCATTTCTAGCGGTACGAGTATTACGGGGAAAACTTAAGGGGAGAAATGCAACTGGCTATTTCGCTGGATCATTGTTTAAATAAAAAGCGATAGAACAAGGAGGGACAGGAAATATTTAGACGATGTTCTAGCGAATCAAATGTTTCTGTTATGTTCTTATCACCTATAATTTTTACTGTGTTCTTCTGGATTCTATCCAATTCAGTAACATGGGCACCTGCCCAGATACCTTATAAATTGTAGCCAGATCTCGCGGGGAGAAATATTTCTTGCATCGTCCTAGAAAACCTAAACATTTCGCAGCATTTTTGGCGATATCATATATGTGTTCATTCCACAGAAGGTGGTTTGTGAAACACATACCTAGAACGCAAAGCTGTTCGGTCTCCTCAATGCAAGTACCACTCATAGCTAGTGGCATGGGGGTAGGTTATGCTTTAACGACAGCACGCAGCATTGAGTTTTTAAAGCATTAAATTTCACACACGATTTATAATTTCCCATTGAAAATGCTGGCGAGATCGGAATTAAATCATAAGCTGCCGAAGTGAATGTGGAAACTAATATGAGAAGTTGAGGGTACTTTCATCAGCAAAACAATTTAATGGATTAGAAGTCTTAGACTAGAGATCATTGATAAAAATGAGGAAGAGTGTCGGCACACCAGCATTTATTTTGTAACTATCAGAAGCCATTCAAAACAACACGAATGGAACGGTCCGAAAGGTAATTTCAAATTTTGTTGTATTGTTTGCGCGTGCGAAAGTGAACACCGTACGAGCTATAGGGAAATAAGGACGAATGAAAGTCGAGATACCGATGTACATTAGTTTTGAAGCTCTGCATATCGAAATTGGAGTGGGGTGAAACAGAGCATGGTAAAGTGTTTCACATTCGTGTGGTGCGAATAAAGAAAGAAAATTCTTAACTTAACAGTACTAGTAGGGCTCAAAAGTAAACTGATGGATATTCATAGCAGTACGAGTATTACGGTGCAATTCTTTCAGGGAAGCAATGCAAATGACCATTTCACTGAAGCACTCTCGCTGACTTTGAGAAAACTTAAAATCCTTTGCTCAGTTTTTTTTCTGACAGTGAAACCGTATTTCAACAAGCGTACATTCCCATCAAGGTGTCATTTCCCATAAAAAAATAAATCGTAGTTTTTAGTTCTTCTTAAGGCCGTTCCATTCCATCAAATCTTCTAGAGAGCTGTTATATTGGCCTTGATTTTGCACACTAAAAATGTTTTGATCCAAACATCTATTTAAACCTTATCTTTTAATTGAGCATTCTCTTAACAACTTTAACTATCTTAATTACTTAGAGTAAAGTATTTTTTTTTAATTTTAGATTCAACAGGTTCGATTGTGAGCTGTTCATGAAATCAGTGCCAACGCTACATAATGCTTGTAGTTACTTAATTTTAAGCACAATTTGCACCCTCAGACTTCAATACATTTATTGGGTTTGAAAAGACAATAACAAACCAAAAAATTATAATAAAACAAAAAAAAACAAACCAATGAACCTCATCACACACGTCGTCTCACACAAGGAAATAAATTGATCTCGTTCCAACTTAAAGAATAAATAAACCATTTACTATTAAGTACTTTACTTCCTTCTAATCGAACGAAGGCAGCTCATGGAATTCAAGTCACCATCACTCGCCGTTATGTGGATGAAGCTCAAACTCATTCGATGCATAAGACTACAAACTAAGATCTTTGTTTGCTCCTATTTGATGGAGTACAGCGTTGAGTATTTTCTGCGTTAAATAAAAAACAAACAAAATCGGGAGCAAATCAAATCCTCCAGCAGCTAAAAGAAATACCCACAACACCAAAACAGTTAGAAGAAGAAGATATTTTCCACTGTTTTCATTTCTGGACAAAGATCTACCATTGGCTGTATATTATGGGTAACTGCCTTCAATGTTTCCAATCATCGGATCATACGGGATCGGCGATAATAACGCAGTCTTCACATTGCCAAACAACAAATATTGACAGTTGTTCTAGTCGGGCCGCGGGAAGTGCAATCGATCGCAGTATTTACAGTGATCGACCTCGAGGTGATTGTTGTTGAATTACTAAATTAGTTTATTGAATTAATTTTTTTTTTACATTTTCCATGTAGAAACAGATGAATTGCTGTCTCACAGTCCTTTGACAGCCAACAACAGTGATAATAAGCGAAGTAGTTTTAAGAAATCGATAGTTTTATTAAACGGAAATGCCAACAACATGGGTGATATTATAACAACTGGTAAGTTTATTGTGTTCTGGTCATTTCCATTCAAATTGAAATCATAATCTTAATTCAATTATAGTTCTTCCCCTTGCAGTAAAAGAATCGCACGAAGTCTCAGACAACACACTTAATCTATTATTCGAAGAGTACAAAGATCCTTACGAAGATGCCATACTATCCGATGGCATTGAACGTCTCTGTAAGGACCTATGCTATCAGCCAGATGAATTTCCAATACTAGTGTTGGCTTGGTGTTTGGATGCATCGCAAATGTGTCGTTTTACAAAAATGGAATTTATCGAGGGATTGCATAAAATGTCCGCCGATACAATCGACACAATTCGCCTAAGACTGGAACAAACTATTGAATTGATGAAAACCGATTCAGAGATGTTTAAACAACTTTACCGTTTTACTTTTAGGTGAGAACAGACTTATCATCAAACAAATTTAATGAAAACTATTCATCCTTTTAGATTTGGTTTAGAACCTGATCATCGTATCCTCTCCCTTGACATGGCAATCATATTATGGCGTCTAGTTTTCACCCTGCACAGGCCTGAGCTGCTCGATCGATGGTTGTATTTTTTGGAACAACATCCAAATATCCGCGGTATCCCTAAAGATACATGGAATATGTTCCTTAATTTCTCCGAACAATGTGATATTAACAACTACGACGACACCGAAGCATGGCCCAGTCTGTTCGACGATTTCGTAGACTATGAAAAGTCCCGACTGGGTGCGGCTACTGACACAAGTAACAAGCCCAAGGACGACGAAAATGCCAACAACAATAACGACTGCAGCCATCGCAAAACATCCATCGATGTTTCATAGTATTTTGAGGCGAAATTATCTCAGTGGCGCCATTTCTAACATAAGTTACATTTTATTTTTCTAACACATTAGTATATTTACACCACTTCACTCCTGCTAATCAATCAAAGTCGTGTTTTCTCGTATTTGTTCGGTGTAGGCTTTTTTGATCGTAAATTCTGAGTGTTTTTTTTAAACTTATTTCTTATGATTCTAGACTGCTTACTAAATTATTAACATTCCCATGAATTTTTGTCCATCATTTGGCATTTTAATAATTTTTTTGTTGACCTTTCCCCAAAACGTTGGAATTACAAAAAAAAAACACACAAAAATGCCTTAAAAATTAAATTAAACTAAAATTTAGGACAGAAAACGAAAAATATTCTACAGCATTATATATATTTCGAAAAAATGAGAAAAAAACGTTTCAAATGAAAATAAATTGTTAAAAAAAAATCACAGACGATACGTTAACATGACATTAATTCTTGCGCAAACAAAACATATATATTGATTTTTATTTTTAATAATTGTTGTGATACTGATAAAAAAAACTCTTAACATTTTTTTAAAACATAAGTCTATAATCCTATCTCGAAGAAAATATAAAAAAAAGAAATGAAGAGCTACACAGAAATCAGAGGAGAGCATGAGATAACTCAGCCACACTCATGCTAGGCTCTTCAAAATCCTCATTATTTAAAAGATATTTATATTTGTATTTATTATAAACAAAAATAATATAATAACAAAAGCATGTGTTTAAAAGAATTTCGGTAAAAAATAAATTAAAATATATAAATGGCTTAGTGAATTTTTTGTTTGGTGTCTAAACTTAAATTTAATGTTTTTGTTGTTGTAATATCCGAATTAAATAAACTAGTGTGAAAAAAAACAAAAATCATTAAATATAACTACACAAGACTTGTATAAAAAAAATAATGTTTAAAGGATTTTTTTTTTAAAACAAAAGTAAATTTAAACAAATAACGTAAAAACAATTAGGTATTGTAATCTACAGTTATTTTGTTTCCTTTTTTAGGTGCAGACAAAATAAATTAAATTTTAATTAAGCAAAACAAAAAATGAAACTAGCAATGAACTTTTATTAGAATAAAAGAATTATGATTATGTAATGTAAATATATTTAATGAAAATATATTTAATTGTAAATATACAAGAAAATATATATACAGAAATAATGTGAACGGAAAAATTGCAGAAAAAAAACATACAAAAAAAAACTCGTAAATACATTTTTCAACTAAAATTTATTGTTTCTTAATAGAAAGGCTATAATCGAATGAAACTTAGAACGGACCCGTTCCAGGCAACTGCAAGCTTAGGAGGCACCTATGTATTCTTGAACAAGAAAACAGTGCGACCTATCAGCCACTACAGGAACTCTATTACAAATGCAAGGAAAAACTAAACCGAGGAAATGATAGTCACGGGTCACGGCGTTGAGTTAATATAAGAAACGAGAATCCTAACATTGAAATGTAGCCAGATAGAATTACAAAATTATTTTTGTTTTGTGATCTTAGGTTCTTTTCGCTGAGTCTTCGGCTTTCCAATAGACTTCGGCTCTTTTAAGCCTACCCGAGCTGAAACAAGAACAATTTTTTAAGAAAATAACGAATCCAAAACGACAACTTAAAGCACTAGTTTATAAAATACAAGATATCGTATATCGAAGGTTTTTGTATGTTTGCCATACTTGCAACTTGCTCTGCTATTTGTTGAAGGTTTTTGAATGAAAGAACAACAACTTTTATGTACTACCAATTAAGTTCATAGAATTGGAGTTATAACTATTTCAAGGGGGCCAACCCAATCATCAGACTCCTTTTAGTTGTGCTTTATCGCTTTAATTTCAAAATTTTGGAAAGCCCGTTTTGGTCCCTAGCTGGTTTTGGACAAGCGATCCGGCGATTGCGAAGCCGATGTCCTACGCACGATAAGCCAAACCTCAAAGCAGGTTTTGTTGGCTTATCAAATTGAATTGAACCGATTAGCATTTCGTATCGATCGTATTTCGTTATCGAAATTTGTAAAATAATATAAGGGCCCAGTCTCTTTTCAGTAGAGTTAGAAATAGAAAACCTTAGTTCCATCACAGTTATTCTCACCAGTAAGAGTTTTCTAGTTAGTAGCACCAAATCCACCACGAAACTTCTACAAGGAAACCAACTTCTTTTATCAGGCACCTTCTACTTAGTAAACCGGAGTAATTAGCTGGGCTTCCTGTTAACCCGTGGTGCCAACTATAGCATGGGGAGTGCTTTTCACTTTTTACCGAAGAAATATCAATTTTGTTAATGACCCATAAAATTAAAAATCCGAAAATTTATTAAAATTCTGCATAAAAAAGCATAGCGATAGGTACTGGTATTCCTTCCCATTGTCAACAAAGATTGCATAATTCAATATCCATACACCGTGGATCAAATGTACAAATGTATAGTTAGCTCCACTTGGTGCATCAGGAATCTTTAACTGCAAATACACCAAGCCTGGTCTATCCTCAACTCAATGATGGCACGTCCATTATTATTTTACGAATGGACGTTACCCTCATTTTTCTTTTACAGATTTCCTTGATCTAATCAAAGATTTTCTATACGCTTTTGAACAAATATGTTTCTATTACTCTACCAATAACATTCATAAAAAAAAAAAACTAATTTGGAGGATGAACTGTAAATCGAGTATCTAATCCAGCTCTAGTTTGGGCTCAATAGATGTCGTTTTTGCATTTTTTTTCGAAATTTAAAAAAATTCCTTTTTCAGAAGTGCGATTACATTCGATTGCATCTCGACATATAAACATTTTTGAATAATCTAAATTGTTGGACATGTAATGATCTACAAAAAATACCTGGATGGTTTTGCCGTAAGACGTAAGGGAAAAAAGTTGAAAGTTACTCTTAAACTAGAAACAGACCAGAAGTCTTAGACATTACAAAGGCGGCGCCTAGATAGCTTACTGAAAATCTATTAAAAAAGAAGAATCACTCAACTAAGTGAATTTTCGGGGAGATGAACTATAAAATAGTTGATCGGAAAGTATCTTATATCTTATTCCCTCTTTTATGAAACATAGTTAGGTTTATAGACTTCTAACTAACCTATGAGCTGAGGGATTCAGTGAGTGCATATGCTGATAACGTCGTTATCGCTGTATCAGGGAAGCATTGCTTGACCATTATAGAAATCATGCAAAACGCTCTTAACAAGCTACCCGTATGGAATCTGTGAACTGAGGCTAGTCCCCATAAGACTGAGCTTGTCCTTTCCGAAAGGAAAAACTAAATTTCGCAACTGCAACCTGCAATCATTTATGGCCCTACAATCAATTTTTTAAGCAAATCTAAATATCTGAGGCTTAAGTTCACGTTTAAATCGAAGGAAAGGGTCAACTAATCCACTTTGGCTCATTTCTCTTGCGAAAAAATGGGCACGACTGGGTCTCACGTACTTGCTCTTGTCGATATGTCGAAAAAAGTGATGCTAGGTGGAAAATATGTCGAAGTCAATGGAACGTTGGTGGGTTGTTTGGGGATGCATAAGGAATATTATCCTAGTTTGACCCACACATTTCGGCCTTTTTTCAGTTTTTTGCTTATATCTTTTAAACTAAGCACATTTTGTGAAATACATTGGATGGTTTTGCCGTAAGACGTAAAGGAAACAAGTTTTTTATGAAAAGATAAAAAAGGTAACAAAAAATCAGTTTCGCCCACACCTCCTCTTTTTGCACAGGGTCCTCGGGTCCAAAACTTGAGAAACTATTAATTGACCATCTCTAAAGAGCATTCCAAAATTGTATTAAGTTCCGACCTTTTTCCATCTAAGACTTCCTGTCGACTCTAATGGCACTTATTGAAAATACATTTTTGTATAGATTTTTTTAATTAACCCTAATTCAGTTGTACCAGTCACAAATTATAAGGTTGAGTATAAAAATATAGGTTACTAATTTCCAACAAGATTAATTACGAGGACTTTTGAGCTCAATCCAAGGGTTACAAAGTTATCGCGCTTTAGAAGTATAAGAAACTCAAAATTTAAAAAAGTACCCAAATTTGGGCAATTTTGGCTGTTTCATAGCTCCGTTGCTATTGTCTGCAACAAACTTATAGGCAATTTAATATACTACAAGGTGGTACATAGTACAGTCATTTTGCAATAAAATGCACCAGTAGATTTATAAGCTAAAAAAAAAGTCAAGATATTCAGTCTTTTTTACCTGATTGTGAAGGGGCGTGAAAATTTGTTTTTCTGGACATTCCAAACACCATATTAACAATTCAGAACTACCCGACCTTTTGTGGGGTAAAACCCCTTCATTTACTGGACTACATGATTATATTGCTCTAATTTTTGCACCTTTGAGCGCTTGTAAGCGGTATTTTGTATCGCTGTCTGGTTGTAAGCGGTATTTTTTTGACATTATCTAATTTTAATTAAGTACCCTACCAAAGATCAACGACGAACAAATAAGTTTTTTTTTTGCTTTTTTTGCATGTTTCAAGCGCCCTTTACATCGAAAGGTCTCGAGATGCGCTGTAAGCGTTCCATTTTTATGACACATAAACCTAAATTTAACGCTTCATTATGGTTTTTACTAACTTTTTACTGTCGCGGGCTCCCGAACTATTCTTAAAAGGTTAAAAAACTTTCCAATGGACGGTATTTGTCTGGAGAAATGGAACGTAAATTTAGCAGTGATGCTGCAGTTTTACATTTATAAACTCGACTTATACCTCAACTCTATTTATTCTCTCTGTTTACAGAAAACTCAACGCTGCCGAGAGGTGTAATCAATCCTCCTGTATTCGACAGCGTAAAAGATTTTATAGGACCACTTTTATTTCGAACTCGATCTCAGTTGAAAGAGTTTTAAAAGATCTTAATATACACAACTCGCTGGCCCGTATATTATCCCGGCTAATGTTCTGAAGAGGTATTATTCAACGCTGGGGAGACCACTGCGTAAGCTCTTTTTATTTTTTTGAGTGATTCTTCTTCAGCTGCAAATTATCGATCTATTACACTTACTTCCCTTCTTCCCAAGGTCATGGAAACTGATTAACTTTCAGCTTAAAAAATGTCTTAAAGATCGAAAACTTCTTATTGAACGTCAGTACGGCTTTCCCGGCAATGGCTTTATTGGTAATCTGATGGTATATCTCAGGAAAAGTGAAATATGGTTTTGGCCAAGTATGATACATCAATTGATATTTCAAAGGCATTTTAAAGAGTTTGACATCGAGCCCTTTTATGGAAAATCTGTACAATTGAATCCCATGAAACTCTTCTTCGCTTAGTAAAAATTATCTTTTAAACCACTAATATAAGTTGTGCTGGACGGATTCTCCTATTCATGCTGGTGTGCCCCAGCCTCAGGGCTCTGTTTTGTATCCGGCTCTTACTTCAATTAGCTTACGACAGCACTCTCAGCTTTTCATATTCGTTTCCAGACTCGCATCATTGTTCTTGGGAAATGGAACTGCAAAGGCAGCGTATGATGAGTTCATCAAATTCTGAGCTTGACTCTTGACAGCATTGTCTAATGGGAAGAAGAAATCGCATCGAATTAAAATGCTTCAAAATCTCAAACTCAGTCTTATTTTGTCATTCTACATTTTGACCCCATAATAAACCGACTTGAGTTTCTTTTTTCAATTAAAAATAAGAGGGCAACCGTCCAATAACAGAAAATTCACATCTCTAGCACCTTCTTAATGTTTCATGCCTGTCGTTATTTTATCGCTATTTCTATAAACAACTCCAGCGAAATAGCCAGCTGCAATTTTTTCCTTGAAAGATTCAATCGTAATACTCGCACTGCCCATAAATATACCCTTGAGCCCAACTTCTGACGTACATTCAAATACAAGGATTCTCTATTAATCCGTATAATGCGAATTTGGAATGCCTTAACAGACTCTGTTTTTCCCTCCCATTTTGAAATACAGAAATTTAAAACAAATGTGCTTTTACATCCCTCCTTATTTGCTTTACGCCGGCCGTCTTTAATCAACGTTATTAGGGTAACCTAAACCCTTCACTGCAGGCTAATTATAAAAAATAAGCGATTAAATATTGAGAACGAAAAATAGAGCCAGGCAAAGCGTTCCACATTCGTGTGGTGCGACTCTCGGCAGTTTGTTTCAAGAGAAACCATCAATTGTCTTTTGGCTGTGCATGTTTTTCTATATGAAATTCAGCAACTGGAGTTTCATAGGAGAAGCGTTGGAACATTGGAGGAGGAAGATTTCATCAGGTTGCTGTATTTTTTGTCTAATTTGTTGTTCATATAAGAAAGATTCAATGACTGAACATTACATTTCTTTCTAGGTTGCTAATTTTTCACTTCTCCCAAAAGTTCGAATGCAACATTGAGTTTTTAAACAATGTTCGGGACGAAATTTATCAGTCTTAAAAGATTTATGTGTGGCTTTATGTCTTCGCTAGAGTCTTCACCACAATCAAGAAAGTAAAGTGACCAATTGGAAACCCTGAAGAATAGTTCCCTTAGGGTTTTTCTGTTTATGAAAATCTTGTCGGTACGAGATGTGAATTAAGGCGATACAACTCGAGTGTTAAGTATACTAGGTAAGGAAGTAAGAAACAAGTTTTCGGATGCCCTCAAAACGGGTGTCCTAAAAAAGACTCAAACAATTTAGTTACCAATTTCAGCAATATTCCGAAAAAACTCACTTCGAGAAAACTGAAGGATTTTCGCAGAGTTGGTACTCTCTGCATACATACATACATACCAATAGTTCCCCTTTCGAGAAAATCACTTAATCAATCAAAGCAATCAAAGCTTGAACCATTTTCGAACAGCATCTTTACGTCTGGTTGACCCACAGCCCACACCCATTTAATGGGAGAACATTCTTTACACGAACGACTCTCTATGACATACGTTTCATTAATTTCCCCACTCAGAACATGGAAGATGGTTTACGCTTACCTCAGGATACTGAGGAAGCTATTTGAGTTCTGCAAAACATGGGGCATCAAGGTCAACATGGAAAGGCAAGAATTCCGTTGTTTCAGGAGACCAAGTTCGGGAAAATTAGAAACAGGTAGACCTACAATTCTATTACTATGACTCCCAGGCGCGGAAAATCGATAGCAGCCAAATCCAAGCGAAGTGCAAAGTATCTGAGATGAATTTTAAAGAGCTGCTGAAATTTGACTCGCAAGCATGTGCTGTCTTAAAAAAAGCTTATTTCGTTTTTCAGTAAAATTAATTGGCTAAGAAACTGGACTAAGCTATTAGTTCACAAGGAGCTGCAAGGACATCATCATTGGCTACAGCTTCCCAGTGTGATACAGCATTGGCTACAGCTTCCCAGTGTGGTACAGCATAAAAGTACTAGAAGAGGATGTCATATCAACAATCGACTAAAAGTGATTAAAAAAGCTCAATTTACAAAAAAAATTTTGTTTATTTTAATTTTAAATAAATATGTAGCCTACAAGCTCTTGAAAATCTTCAGAAATTTATCAGCTCTATTATCATCTTCATCGGTGTATATTTCATAGAAAGCATTCTGTACCACCTGCCAGCCATACGATTGTTTTCTCGAATAATTCAAATGGATCACCCGATAGCATTTGAAACAAAAATCAACCGCCTTTAGAACATTTTCCATGCAAAACAAACTATCGCCAACAAGAACGTAGAAATGCATTTCATCTGCATTTTTTCCCGTTGCAAGCACAACCGGTGTCGATAGTTTTTTTGTTCGACAATAAACTGGGAAGAATTCTTCAGGCTTTCCATCGATACATTCTATATGAACAACCAGATTTGCTGGGTCATCTTTCTGAAAAGGTTTCACGTCGCTCTCGTAGTTCGCAAGGAAGTAGCTGAGGATCATGAAACCAGAGAGTTGAGGCATATTGCCATACAAATCCATAATAAGTGGCACATCATTTCGACAAAAGACTAGTGCTTCAGTGAATATCCTTTCGCTCAACAGATCCCAATTATCGAAAAGTTTGTTGCTCTTTTCTGGATGTAGTCTATCGAAGTCGTATTCAACTAAATCCATGCTTTTGTCCTGAACCCGTGAGATGAGTTGCTTGAAGTACGGCAGAGGATTGAATATATTACGTACGTATGACATACGCAATTCAAAAGTGTGTCGCCAAGCTTTGAAATATGGCCACCAGTGGCCACTGATTTCCTGCAAGTCATCCAGCTCTGGAAAATCTGCTTCGATAGTGTGCTGCGATGTGTCATAGTAGCGATCAAAGCTTTCTGTTTCCATGAAATAAACTTTCATTGTGTGAAATTGTTCGTAGAGCTTCCCACCAGCGATGTGTTTCAAAGTTTTCGAGTGGGCAACATAGTAGAAGGAAGGGTCTTCACACGGAAATCTTCGGCAAATAGCTGAGGACAAGTCTACCAACCGTTGGCTATCAATGGTCAGTGGAACATTAGTATTGAGAATGTTTTCGAACTCGAATGTGATCATCAACTGTATGAGCTTAAGTCGGTGTTCCTCGCTCAGACGATTGTTAATTTCGTGGTGTTCACATATTGCCTGGCCCTCAGCAGAAGCTTTGAGAATTTCCTCCAGATGATAATCAATGGAATCTGCCATTGTCTTTGATTTCTTTGTCATAGTTGCAGAACCATCACTACAATCTCTTTTGTAAGCGATTTGTCTTGGTTGTTTGCCTTCGTCTTCGCTGTCATCAGCCTCTTTCGAAGAGCTTGAGGCACATTCAGAAATTTCTATTACGAAATTAGTCAAATCGTGACGTTGTTCTAAATATCGAATAAGAAGATCTTCTGGTATTTGGAAGCCAATTTTTGGATTAAAAAAATAGCAATTCTTTAGGCTAAGGCCATTAAAGTTGGAATGGATTGCAGTTTTTACATCGTCAATGGTTAATTTATCGGAATTGTTTTGTGAGTAAATGGAAATCAGTTTTTTCGTTACTTTAAATTTAATTGGGATGATAGTGCCGCTTTTTAAAGACATCTTTTTTGGTGATTTCGATCAACAAACAAAAAACTATTTTAAAAAGCGGGTAAACAAAAATATTTATCTTTTGAAATTTTATAAGAAGTGAAGTTGGAAGCAGTTGTTGTTCACACGTTTGAAAGTGTTGCCACATGCATAGAAAAAAGAAAAAGAACTGCGACCTGTAACAATCATGCCTATCAAAACCTGAAATTGTATTTTGTGTATGGTCTGCTATTAGACGATGAAACTGGATTTCATAGTCTAATAGCAGACATGTGAATACGTGTGAGATTCGTGTGAGAAACAGCCACTCAGCCAAACTTGAATCAAAATGTAAAAGAGAAGGAATGATTTTTAATAAGAAGGAAAAAGATGGCTAAAGAATCAAAAATCTGCACGAATCTCATAATTTATTTTAAAACTCTGCGCAGTGAAGTTTCCTTCTCATATCGTTTCATTTTTGACAGATACATTCATTTGCATTTTATCGCCGTGATGGAAGGTTCATACAATTCAGAGAATTATCCTCTCAGTTGTCGTTCTTGTTTTTTTTTCTATGGCCACAAGACAATTGTTTAATAAAGAAAAAAAATGATCACAAACTCAAAATATACAGACATAGATAAAAAATGTGATCAGAACTGCGATCAAGTGGAAAACACAGCCCAGCACAGTTTGAAGTTTTGTCTCATAGGACAACTTAAAGAATTATTCGAAAACCTAACTTCCTGAACCATGCCAAATCTGTCGAAAATACTGAACTAATTAAGCAGGGTTCACATGGAACAATGCAGAGGCCAAGACAATGGGACAAGACAGTTGTCATTATATTGTCCTCCAAGCTAGCCTGCTGAGCTATCTCTGAGGACATTATCGACATCATTAAACCACGTTCAAGAAGCTCGGACAAGACAGTTGATTATTGTCCCATTGTCTTATCTGTGTGTGAGCGCTGCTTTAATGTAATATCAACGAAGTTATCAGTGCTATGCATAATCAGTAATAATTATGAAGATATCAGTTAAAAATGAGATTAATATTGCGCCTAAGTGGTACAATCATTAAAATGCATCCAACTTTAAATAGATCTTCTTCATTTACAGCTGAAAATACTATAGCTGCTGTTCCAGTACCTTCTTCGTTAGCAAACACTGATCTTCTCAATTCTCTTCTGCACAAAAAAAAAACTGAATCAAATGTAACGTAAATGACGACGGATTTGGATATTACGAACACAATGGAACGCAACTGCATACGCAACAATAATACGAAACCGCAAAGGTTGGTTAACTTTTAACTTTGTCGTGAGTGATTATTATTTTTAGTTGTCAAAACAAAAAAAAAAACGCGAAGGACGAAATGGAAAAAGTATGGAGGCCATGCGCGCAATAGATTTAAGTAATAAAAAATATATAAACATAAAGCTGCAGAAAATCTCTTAATTTTTGTTGTCCATTTTAACTTTTATTGACTTAAAAATAATAATTTGCAATTTTAAAACGAACAGAGACTTCAAATTTACTCAAATGAAATTAATAAAATCTCAAACGTCAAAAAAAGCTTACATTGCATTGTGGGTAGTTTAAAAAAAAGCCGTACGACACATTACGACAGTTCTCTGCCGCTGCGGCTACGTATTGCGGCTGCGGCTCTCATTGTGCTCAACCAGTAACGGAGTCAAAATTGTTTTTTTGCAAATTAAATGAAACACAGCAACGCGTGCCGGGTCTGCTAGTATTGAATAAAAGTGATACCCAACGTTTGTAACATCGTGGCAGCGCTGATGCCAATTACATCAATTTCGAAAAATCAAACAGAACAATTCCTTATCTTCTTTTTGCTTGTCATCTTATTTTATTTCTCCATTGTCCACGAATTCTTTTCCGTCTTTTTCGTCTTCCTTCAATTATCAATTCAGTCTTTTTTTTGTGTCCAACAAGTCTAGTCTGTCTGGATCAATTTACCAAATTGTGCACTACTTAGGTAATTTTATTGAATTTTTCTTTGTCTTTCAAACCCGAATAAAAAAGGTTAACCTTTATACAATTATTTGTAGTTGTCATTTACAAATATTAATTCGTTGATTTTTTCTAGAAAATCTTTGTGAAGAAATGTTTACTGTGGAGCGTCTCTTTTGCCTTCGACTCAATACAGCCGGTGTAGTTGTTGGCTGGGTCTGTGGCATCTTATCCTCGTTAAATGTCGTCCTTCTTGCATTGGGCTTGTCGCATATAGATGAAATAGTCAAAATCATCTCCGAGGAAGCGGGTTCAGCTTCTGAAAAACTTGACCCAGACACCGTTAGAAGTGGTAAGCAAAAGCAATGCAGTTTTGCAATTTTTCTCTGTTTTTCTAATTACGCATTAAACATTGATATTGAATTACAGTTCTGATCGTTCTTTTTGCGATTACTTTGACTATTTGTGTGGTGAATCTAATATCATCGGTTCTACTGGTTGCCGGTACCATCCAGGTACGTCTTATATTTCTTTTTTTTTTATAAATAAGTTAAGAAAGGGGAAACACCTTATCTGGATGCATACAAACAACAGATAAGCTAGTTGTTCCTTCAATTTTTATACTGAAATGCATCATTGGAGATTCACTTGATAGATGTGCTTAATAAATCATTTCCGCCCACAGGAACGTCATATGATGCTAGTTCCATGGTTGATCAATAATGGATTTGCGCTCTCTTTAAGTGTTCTGAATTTGGTCTACTTCGTTGCCAGCAGCATCCAATTTGGAAAGAGCTTCAGTTTCATCTTTTTAATGTCTTTGAGTGTACTCATACCTCTTGGTAAGACTTGTGGGTAGATAAAATTCGATTTCCATTACTAAACCCATCTATTTCCAGGAATACAATATTACATTTGGACTGCAATTTATTCATTATTCCGGGTTATTCGCTCATGTAGGGAGCGTCAACAATTGATTCCACCAACAACTGGTGCAGCTGGAACAGCCTATCCATCCTACACAAAGATCTGATTATAATTTTTTGTTGTTTCTTTGACTTGTAGCACTTGCTACCCGTTGCTATATATGCCTAGCCTTAATATATCATAAAATGTACTTATCACTGTACAAATAAATATTCATTTTCGATAAGTTGTGCGCTTTTTTCTCTTCTGAAGCTCATTCTAGTTATCTATATTTGCAGCAAGTAAATAGATGAATCATCGCATTGATCCAGATTTTTTTTTTGCTTCAAAACAGCTAAGGGAATTCACATTTATTTATATCAGTCAATTGGAAATTGGAATGGCATTTTAAATTTCCCTGTTGGTGGGGGAGATTTTTAAAATGTAGCACTTGATTCGATTGAGTAATTTTGAAAACAGAGCGAGAAAGTGAAATAAAAAAAATGTTTTGGGCTTGTGATAGGGAAAGGTTATCACCCATTACTCGGATGACCTCTAAAAAGATGTTTATTTGAGACTTGGGGTTAGTAGCTATGGCGGAGAATATCAGAATGCCGTCAGAAGCTCTTCATCTGCACCTAATTCCATTTCATGAAATGACAAAACCATAACAACCAATCAAAAAACGAATACCAACATTTATTTGTTTTGATGATCACCGTGTAGTGTGCAACTTAAGAGAAGGGAAATTATAAAAACATAGTCTAAATGAATAATTAGTAAAAACAAAAAATTATAATCGAAAGTAATGGTTTAGACATTTGGCTCTTGGGAGATAATAGAAAGTGGTGAGTAATTCTGTGTAAGTACTACTTAGAACGATTTGATCAACGTTCTTATCGATTTGAATTAAGCCCCTTAAAACAAGATTCTACTAAAAGTAGAATCGACATACAGGTACGTATTAAAGATTCTTTATGAGTCAGGTCTTATAGAAATCTGTAACTAAACTATAAAGTCTAAGATCCCACCATACAACGATCTGCACCAAGCTGTTTAATGGTTGAAAATTATTTTATATCAAATATACCTATAATAGGTTAATTAATATTTTGCAGATAGGTTGCCTGACATATTCCTGTCAAGGATAAAAATGCATATTTTTCACAATGCACTTTTTTTTTTGTTTAGACAAATTACATACCAATTGAAAATAAGAAGCCCATAAAATATGAAATAGGTTTGACTATTTTTACCCGTCATAACTATTAAGACTATAAGAAAATAATGATAAAAATAATAAATAAAATAAAAAAAATTGAAATAATAGTCAAACTAGCGTTTTCATATTTTATAGGCTTCTTACTTTTCCGATGTAAGATACGTAGGGAAATGAATTTGATATTAAATGAAAAGTAAAAAAAATACCTTTAATTTGATATCGAATTCATTTCCCTACGTATCTTACATCAGCAGTTTTGCCGGAAAGAAAAGTGAAATTCTGCTTCCGAATTAGTCAACTTGCTCAAATATCTTAAAAACCCCACGAACGATTTTGAAAACATTTGACCCACATTATGTCCTTAATATCACCTTTCATTTGATACTAGAATCATTAGTGAACGCATTGGGCCCAAAAATGGGCCATCTCCTTTGAATAAGTGTAACATTTTTTTTATCAAAATCTTATGCATGCAAAATACAAAATCAAGCACATCAATGACCTTTTTTTAAAAAAAAAATGGTTTAAGTGTTTAAAATATTTTTGATAAAAATCGGCTAAACAGTTCATGTGAGAGAAAGGCGGAGAAAAATATGCGTTATATGGCAGGCACCGTTAATATTTAAACTACAAATAAAAATTGAAAACAGTCTCTGTCAAAATAACCGTATGTTCTTAATTTGAAGAAGATTGGCCCAACCGTTCAGGCTGTAGTTCAAAACACATCCTTACAGACAGACAGACGACCAGAAAGACAGAATTTTGCCTTTTACTCAAATATATTTCCCTATCATCGTAATGTCATGTTTGATCTGAATTTTTTAATCTGCACGAATGCATACCATTATAGTACCTATAATCTTAAGTAAAAATAATAACTATAAGCTTAACTGGCTGAACACAATGACGACGGAAATGGAATACGCATACGGAACTGCAAACATTGAATACACGCGAACTGTATTTTGTGAACACAATGGTACGTTACTGCATACGGAACTGCAATACGCATACGGCAAGGTTGGTTAACTTTTAACTTTTACGTACAGTAAATTTGACATTTTATCTGATGCAGAGAGAAATTATGAAACAATCTTTCGTACGTCTGTCCCTCCCAAACCCTTTTATTTAGTATACCTGAAATAACACCAGATGATTCCATTCTTCTTAATGTATTTCAAGTCGTTGCATAAGAGTTTCTTCTCTTTTTTATCATTTGTTTGGTATACCACCCATTTTTGAATTTAAATGTCAAAGTTACTGTATGTGCATTGTGTTCCGATTGAAATTGGTACGTACGACAAATTTGACAGCTGTTCCGTACTCCGTCTCCGTCATTGTATATACATTTTCTATAGTACTCTCATGGTGGTAATTTTTCGTCTGGCCATCTTCCTGGTTGATTCAGAACTAACTCTAAATAGTGGAGACGAGAACCTTTACCGATATTTTACCAGTATTTAATAAACTTTTTTGTCTGTACTTATTCTATATTCACACCAATTAGCAATTTCAGCACGCCTCATTGCGACTTGATTCAGAACTAAAAAATGATGCTCCATGATAGTACTATATGCAGTGTATATACAAAGTCTCCGTAATGCAGTTCCGTTTTTGCATTGTGTTCAGCCAGTAAGCCACTTATTGAAAACTCAAACTCAATAGTAAGAAACTCGGAACATTTCGTGTCCATGATCAAACACCTTCACATTAAACATGATGAAATTATGGTTAGTTTTGATGTTACCTCCTTATTCACCAATGTTCCAATTGAAGAAACCCTCAATGTTATAAAATCGAAATTGTCTAATTCTCAAAACAACTCTAAGTTATTAGAGTTAATTGATATATGCCTTACATCAGGATATTTCTTATACAAATTGATGGTGTTGCAATGGGTTCAACTGTTGCACCAATAATTGCAGTCATATGGATGCAACATTTTGAGGAATTGGCATTAGGAACATCCTTAACGAAACCAACAATTTGGGTAAGGTACGTGGATGACACCTTCTGCGTACTCAAAGAGAATCAGGTAGAAAGTTTTCTGATTCATCTTAATTCCATCCACGAAAAAGTTAAATTTACAATGGAAAGAGAATAAGAAAACTCTGGCTTTTCTAGACGTTAAAGTCATAAGAAAGCAAGATGGTTCGATCGGCCACACGGTGTTCCGGAAAGACACTCATACGGACAGATATTTACATGCTACATCACATCATCACCCAGCCAACTTGACATCGGTTGTATCGGCTCTTGTGAACCTGCTCACAAAATTTGTGACCCCGAACACCTCAAGCAAGAGTTGAAGGATATAGACATTGCACTTAAAAAGAATGGCTACAACTCCAAACAGAAAACCTGGAAACCCAAACCCAGCTCACAGAAACATTCGCTACCTCCAGCATTGGAAAAAAGGGCTTTTTTACCCAATATCAAAGGCATAACGGATGGAATTGGGCGAATCTTACAAAAATATGATGTTAAAACCATCTTTAAACCGCCAACTAAGGTTCGTCAATTTTTAAGATCGCCTAAGGACAAAATTCCACTCCAAAATCCTGGTGTTTACTCTGTTCCCTGTAGCTATCCAAAACAACGCTGTCACAAAATCGGCAATATGTGAACATCTGGCCTACAACGAAGATCACTTTATACGTTTTGATCAAGCTAGATCAATCGCAAATGAAAGATTTTATGTACCAAGAATCGTCAGAGAAGCAATTGAAATTAAGAAACATAAAAATTTCAATAGAGATTCTAGCTTTAAATTATCGCCAACGTGGGATCCTCTCATAAGCAAAACCATAGTCAAGCAAATCAAAAAACCTATAGCCGATGTCGTGAGCTTTGCATGTGTCCAAAAATACATCGACTCAACGCAACAACAACCTAGAACGAGTACACCACCACCACCCACAAGCAATCCAAGTGCATCAACATCTACGCACCGGTACTACTTGAGAGCTAAAAAACAATAACTTATAGCGAGTTTCATTCAAGAAGAGATTTGCTCTTTCTGTCAAAAGATTTGATATTTTTCAATTTCGAGAGTTTCATTGCAAGAAAAAGAGCTAATCTAGATCAAATCTCAACACGAAAGATTTGATCTCTGATGGGTTGGCAGATTTGATCTGAATGCACACATACATGTAAATAGTCTTTCGGTCAAACGTCAAATTAAAAATATTTTGTTATTTTTGTTGTTTGTGGTGAACTTGTGCCATCCCGTGCTTAGTCAAAAAATTAACAAATATCCATTAAATATACAAAATAACAAATAAAGGTGTTTTTGAAGTGAGAAAATACAAATATGGCATTTTAAATATATATACTGACATGCCTGGTATTTTTGTGTGTGACATCAAATACTGTGTATGCTCGTCAGTGAATGACCAATACTAGGATTAAATGATGAAACAAGTTTCATTGAAAAGAGCAAATCTTGATTTTCAGATCAAATCTTTGAAATTTGAATGAAACTCGCTATTAGACAACATCAATCAAACGTCAGTCTCATCCCGTAAAAACGAAGTATGAAACTTCTTCGAAACGTCGGGTAGAAAGAAATAAGAAAATATTTCTTATAACGCGGTAAGTTCCGAAAATACAAAACTTTATCTAATATGAATATCGTCCGCGAAAATAAAAACCTAAAATCTCATAATAACTATCAAGTTTAAAAGGCCACTGCAAAAGGAACCATTCGACAGACCCTTGACAAGACAAACCTTGTAAGCCGATTTTGGAGAACGAAACAGTTCGACGTACATATATCTGTTCTATATTGAGACTTTATTTACTAACTACCAAACGAGCGGCATAAAAACTATACCCGAGGAAACGATAGTCAAGGCGTAGAGCGATTATAAGAATTGAGAATGCTATCAAAGAAATGTTGCCAGATGCGATTGAAAAAATAATATATTTTGTGAGAGCTTCGGGTGTATTCGGCTTACTCGAAACGAGATCCAATTCCGAACAAAATAACGAATCCAAAACACTTGTTATTAAATTACGGGTATCGTATTTTCTCGATCGCAATTTGTAGACGACGGCTCTATTATTTAAAACAATTAACGTTTTACCTAACAAGGCCCCTTATACGGGCCTATAGTGTATATTTTTCACATTTCGGCACAAAAATGTATGTTGGAAATTTTTAAAATGTCAACGGATGTAAAATGTAAAAACGGGTTACAAAAGAATGAATTCTATTAGAATACATAAAATACAGCACCGCCATGACTGTTTGATCGCGCCACTGGGGTACCCTTAACACGTACTGGAGCAATTTGTTGCACTGTGTTCAATTACAACTTGGGGCATGCACTGATTGCATTCCCATTTCTGGTTAGTATAAAATACTTTGTTAAGTTAGTCATGCCTCATGCTGAGGTCCAGGTCCACCACTATATGAAAGGTAATATGATTTTTTTGTTCAAAAACCAGATCAAACGATAAATCTTTGAATACTTTTCTAACACAGGAATTGTTTATAAGCCCACCCTAAAGGCGATTTGGTTACTCTTATTATGTTGACAGTGGGGCATTAGGACAAAAAAGGATATAAAAGGAAGCGCCGACATTTGTTTCAAAGTTCTGCATTTTAATATGGAAGAGAAACAGAGTCCGACAAGGCATTCTCCATTTGCGTTGTACGACTAAAGAAATAATCCCTTTATTTCTCTCTACGTGCAATGTCCGGCTCCCTGTAGTGCGAGTGTTATTGTTAAATCGGTTTAAAATCGGTTTTTAAAAGCATTCAAATAACTGTCCAAAGAGTGCAACAATTTACAACTGACCAACACGTTTAAAAAAGTACATCTATTTTATTTATTTTAATTTTTATTTAGTTTTATAATTTATATAATATACTGAAGAATTATTATTTTTTTTTCTTTTAAAACTACACAAACGGCTTTCCTTTTATCTATTGGAGGCGAACGAAATAACTCTCTATTCAATAATATTATAGTCCAAATATTTTATTTTCTTAAATCATCTTGTTTGTGTCTGTTTTCTGTATTTTGTTTTATACTTCCTGTTACAAATTGTTTTGCAGTATGCATTAATTATATATATATATAAATTCTGCAAATTTAATTGCACACTAGCTCTTATTGTTTAGGTAATTAGCCAGCTATTTTGTTTTGTTTTTTCTGTAATTTACATAATGAACAACAAAAAAAAAATATAAAAAAAAGAAAACAAGGAATATCCTTGACAAAGTATTTACAAAAAAAAGCTTGCACACACTCGCGAATTGACAAGAGACAAATACAAAAAAAAAAACAATTGATTTAAATTTCAGCGTTTCATTAACATTAATAGCGCCATGAGAGCAGCAAAGAACGCAAAGAGGAAGCAGCAAAGTACACCGATCTGATATCACAATATTATATAGAAAAAAATTATCCTTAAAATAATTACAGCTTGTTTAAAGACTTCGCTTCGATTAAACGTAGAACGGGAAATTTGAATTTGTAGATTTGTTGGTATTAACATCAACGTTTAGTTTATGAATTGTGTAGCTATTGGCTGCTACGAGAGGTGGTGGCTTTCACCTTGGCGTCGTGCTGGTGGGCATTCTCTCAAGGAAGTCTTTTGCTAGGACATCTTCGATTTCAGCTAAGCAGCTTGATACCTCCTTGCCAGTGTCGGCAAAGTTCCTTGGTGTGGGACATGTTACACTGAGAGTTGAGAAAAATCCATACAAGTCCTGCAGCGATACAATCTGCTGGCAAGTTAATACGAGATGTGTTCCACGCTTACAATCGGCTTTCTAAAATTAAAGTAAGAAGGAAACATCGTTTTTTATTTTAAGTTTAAATCATAAGTTGATGATACTTACAGGCGAATGAACTGAATACTTCTGGTCCATTAGGCGGGCAATTCGACGTATGTGCGGCACATACTGCGAACTATTTGGAAGCAAATCATCGAAATCGCCATTCGACAAAGAGCTCTGCGACGGATTAAATTCCGTCCCGACGAACGCCCACCGGTACATTTGGAAATGTGGTAAGTTGGTCGCTGGCAGAACACATCCTAGTTCAAGGAGTTTTGCTGTTTCCAATTGTACTGCTCGCCAGTGGTAAAGATGATTTTGCGAAGCTATTCCATTCGAACTCGCTGACCAGGACATTTGGGTGCTGTGGAATTGAGATTCATATTAAATGAGGTTTGTAATTACATATTTTGTGTGTGTGAAGCCAGGTCATGATTTTTTTTATTATCATCTACTAAAATTTAATACTTGAAGCGAGTGGTAATAGCTGGTAGGGGTTAATATTTCAGGAAAAAAAAACTAATACAAGGACCAAAAATTAATAAGGATCAGGTGCCAGTTTTTTTTGTAGGCGTGTAATCTCTTGGCTATGTTACAATTAAACGTCACTCACTTCTCAGTCGAGAAAACTGATTAAAAAACAATTGAATCTACAGCATTATCAATAATCGCCAAAGGAAAACAATTGCTTTGAAAATCCCATAAAAAGACCCTTCCACAGTGTCCATTAAAAAAAAAATATAATTAATCAATTGACTCAGAATAGCTATCTGACTCATTAGTTGCTCATAACTTAGGAACAAAACACAAATTAAAACGTAAATATGAACTTGACACGCAACTTTCAAAAGTGATCTGGTTTTTAAATAAAAATAAAATGAAAGTATGTTTTAATTTAAATTTTAGTGAAGGCAAAAACTCCCATTTATATTGCGAAATGTAAGTTAAAAAAAAATATTTGCCTTAACTCAACAAAACTAAAAAACTAATAGCCAATATTGGAGTAAATGGAAAGGGTAATTCAAAAGACTTAATTTAACGTTATGGTAACCAGATTTGAATCAAATGTTGGAAGGAACCGAGGAATGAAGAGAACGTGGGACATATCTCTGCTTTTTTCTGCTTATTTTGCCAATATTAATGGATTATCGAGAAGAATGTATGATTGTTTAAAGACAAATTAAAAGGAAAACCGAACGTTAGAGTGAATATTTTAGCAAGGTGACTGGAGTTGCATTAATAAAGTAACGGTCATGTGCGGTTAAATCAATACTTAGCATTTACAAAAGAATTTCCAATTGACAATACTGAAAAAGTAAGGAAGAAGATAGGTGGAACAATGTCGATGGATGATAGGAAAAGAGAAAAAAGTTACTGAAGAACTAATGGAAAATAAACTAGCTTCCTGCTTAATCGAGTCATTTGAGATGCAATTCACATGGATTTGTTAGGCGATCGGAACAGGGATTGGGCACGATCAATGCATACACTGACTTTAAGTGAACTAACTTTTAGTCAAGTGAATTCATTGAACGACCACTAAATGCATGGAATCTGTTGCCAAAATTACAGTGGGACGGCCGAAAAAAGGCTGAGTACCAAAGTAAGCTAAACGATAACTTACAAAACCTCAAGCATCAGAAGGATCTAACTGAGCTAAAAGACCTGTGTGATATCATAAAGAATTCAGCAAAAGATCAGAACAATAGTTTAAAGCGTGTTAAAGCTAAGCAAAAAATGGTACAGTTATGACTGCGAAGCAGCCAGGAAAAAAGTTATAGATTGCATAACGCCTTCCGAAAAAACTGGAAACCAGCAGGCGCAAGGAAACTATACCAGAGCTCAACAGGAATACAAAGAAATTTGCCAACGGAATAAAATTGAGTACTATCTTCAACTGGACATCAAAATAAGATCAACAAATGTGTCCTAAAATCTACGCTCACGAATTCAGAGCATATTATGATTAACTGCTTAATCCAAATCAAAGTGAAAATCAGATTCTGCATGCACCTTTTTTTCAGAGGATCTTGATTTGGATAACCATATTACGGTCGGAGAATTAAAGAGCATTCTGGAACAAGTTAAGTTAAACAATGCAGCTGGGGAAGACGGGATTACCTATGATTTTTTCATAAATGCAACGAGTGACTTCCTGCAGCAACAGGCTGCTACCTATAGTAGGATGTTAGGTGAATGCATTATTGGGGATGCTTTCATTAAAACGATAATCTTTCCCATATTTATAAAAGGTGATATAAATCAACCCAGTAACTACAGTGGCATTTCTTTTATGATCTGTGTTGCGAAGATTATGATAGGAATCCTCAACGAGAGACGAATCCTCAATCCGCAGTCTGGACAGGAAAAGAACTCTCCGAATATTTTGAGACACTCTGGAGTTGAGCATGGATGTTTGCTCTCATCATTACTTTTTGCATTATATGAGAATGATCTGCATGAAAATCTGGGAGGACTGTTTATCGACTCGCTCAATATAAGATTTCTGCTATATTCTGTCGATATGGTTATTTTGGTGGATGATGTCAGAGTGTTATAGCAGATGATAACATGACTAGAAGCTTACTGTGAGAAATGGGCACTGGAAGTTAACCTATCAAAGTCAGAGATAATGGTGTTTAGAAATTGTCGGTTTCAAATCATGTGGAGAAAAGAAACAGTGCTGCAAAGAACTGCATAACTGCATGTGGCAAAGCATTCTAGCAAAAAGAAACATAAGTGCAAAATAGAAACTGTTTCAATCTGTTTGTAGAGCTGTCCAGAGTTACGGTGCTCAGGTTTGGAGTTTCTGAATGTTTGAAGAAGTGGACAAATTCAGCGCAATTTTCTTAAACGAATCTTAAAAACAACCTTCATCTACTCCAAATTATGCAATATCACTAGAAACACGAGTAGAAGACGGTCATTACTATACCCTTGACCTTCACCTCAGATATGTAGCCAAGACGATGTTAAAATACAGCGAAAGAAGACTTCCAAATCAATTAACCAAATTCTGTTAAAAAAAGTTGTTCTGTGTAAAAGAAGTAAACAATCTTAGCCTTTCTTGGGATGAGAGAGATATTGATAACAGTGCGTGGATACGAAAAAGCTCAGATCTACTACTACAGCTGAAATCAGAGAGCATAATGGATAACCAACGGAGGGCATCTGAAAGCAGATGCTGAAATTGATATACTCAATGGAGAAAGAAGTACAGATTTTGATAGGCTCACCCTCTTATCACTCTAGTATTACCATATCGTATTGACCTTATTAGAGAATTTAATTAATAATAATTTTCTTTATTATAATTAAATATAAATACAATACAATCTTTATTTAAGCAGTTATTTATAATAAAATTAAACTACCCGACAGACGACATCATTGTTGTAAGTTTTTTGTATTTTTAACTTAAATTGAAATTTATATAAATAAACAAAAAATTGTTAAATATCTCATATTAAGTTTGAAATAAAAACATTTTACTACTACAACTACTACTCATTGAACGACCAATCCATTGTTAAAGGGAAACTGTCTGATGAAAGCTAATCAAAAAATCTTGACTAACTTTTTTTTACTAAATGTCAACTAAAAGTCAATTGACTTAGCGCCAATTGACCAATCAGAGGCACATCGGTTGACTTTTAGTCGACGCATTGAACGCCAGCATTGATTTTGAAATGAACTCGATATGAGACAACACAGGTTAATTTCAGGGAAAAGAAAGTTAGCATTCGAAAAGTATTAGTAATAGGGGCGGGTATTTTTGTTGGAAGGAAATCTAAGGTGTAAGCTGTGCTGTGTTTTTGAACCGGAGGCTCAGAACCATTATGTATTTGTTAATCTGGCACGTCTGGTTAGTAAAATTCTTATTCGCGTAGCTTACAGACCTAATAACTCGATTAGTTTCTCGCCCTTGTTAAGTATTTTGGTAGAAGTTTCACTTACATGTTCAAATATTCTTATTTGAGGTGATTTTATTAGCAATCTGCTGTTAGAAAATAGTCTCAACTATACCTTGAACACATATGACTTCCGACCAGCCAATACTCTATTACCAACTCATTACTTAAGAAATAGTTTAACATTGTTCGACCATTTTTGGATAAATGATTTTCGAAAAGCAAACGAACAATTCTTCGCACCAGCTTTTTCGAGACATGATCTGATTTACTTAGTCTTTGACTTCGATTTTTTTCTCAGAAGCTTTGTGTTATTTTTAGTATAGGTTAAGTTAGTTTGGATGGGGTGATGATTTGGCAAGCCGAATCATCTCACTCGGATCTCAAGGATCCATTGCGGTTCCCAGGAGTTGGGAGGAACGAGGTGTGGTGAAAGGTAAGTATATTTTTAAGTGGCTTTTTTGAAACGTCGTCCAGTAGTATTCTCCAAGGGCTGTTTTTCTGGTCCAGGCTAGGCTAGGGTATTCATAAAGGTAGTGATATTAACTCTCTTCTGCATCAACGTCTTGACACCCTCTGCATAAGCATAATGTGGTAATATATACATAATATGTATATGGTCATTCCAACGGAGATCGTCGTTGACACACATAAAGAAAGCTTTTCAGTTTCTTCGATGCAAGTGCCAAGTGTTCATGGACATTGGCATTGGGGGTATGTTTACCCTTAACGATAGAATTATAGAATTGAGTTTTCGAAGCATTACCCCATTTGACAATGCTGTATAAATCGGAGTTTAATGAGCTTGACATACGGTACCGTTGCAATTGTACGTCCGAAGGCGAAGGACGTGAAATATCGAACGAATATGAAAAGCTGAGGGTAGAGTCGTCAGCAAAACAGTTAAGTGGATTAGAAGTAACAGACAGAAGATCATTTATAAAAAAATGAGCACGACTGGGTCGCACGTACTTGCTCTTATGTGCCTGATTACATTGGAAAGCAAGATCTTTGGCAGAAACAAGTAACATTAACGCTAAAAATAACACAGTTTGAACTTATAAAAAGTATCAAAACCACAATACTTAACGGTTTTTAGTATGCCAGTATGACACGTATTAAATAACAAAGAATTTATGAAAAAAATTATTTCGAAAATTGTAGGACCGGTATCGTGTTTTTTTATTTTTAGTTTTTTGAAAAAAAAAATTTGTTTAACTTTTGGTATTTTGTTTTTTAGAGTTTATAAATATACATGTTATTATAAAATAAAAAAAAATTTTTGATTAGTTTTAAAAATATTCATTTTTCAAAAAAAAAAAAAACTATTTTTTATTAGAAAAAAAAGTTATTAAAAAAATTGATATGCAGAATTAATTGGGCTACTAAGGTCTTCTCAAATATAAAATTTGACAGAAATCCAAAGAGCCTTTACCGATAAACCCCAAAATTAAAACAACCGTTTTATGAAAGGTATCGTTAATAGACTTTTCCCGTAAATTTAGTTCTAATCAAATGATGTCATATGGCAGGTACCGTTATTTTTAGGCCTAAAAATAACATCTCAATTTCCCCTCTGGGGAATGCCAAAATAATCACACACACCAAGTTTGAAAATAATCGCTTTAACCGTTTAGGCTGAGGCTTTTCTCGATCACTTTTTTAGACTTCTCTATGATCGTAATGTCATGTTTCATTGTTATCTCAATTTTTTTATATTCACGAATACTAAACTTGCGTTATAGTCCCTATAATCACAAGTAAAAATGAGGAAAAGAGTCGGAGACAGAACGGAACCCTGGGCACACCAGAATTTATTTTGTGGAAATTAGACTTGAATCCGTCCAATACAACTCGTATTGAAGGGTCCAGAAGATAGCTTCTAATCCAACTTGGCCTGTATCCATGGATGAAACCCTTTCATTCCGGTAAATGTCACAGTGTCAGCAGTATTGTGATAAATTTTAAACATTTCCGTATATTTGAACTTTATCAAATTGTCAAAGTCAGTTGTAAAGGGTGAAAGCAGAAACACAAACACGCTTTACGACCGACTTTGACAGCTGGGAATAGTTCAAATATACGAAATGTGTATAAATTACAATACTGCTTTTCTTTACGTACGTCAAACAAAGCGTTCGTAGAAAAAGCAGTAACGTAAAAAAGCGAGTGATATACAAAAAGTTCGAATTGAGTGAACTTTCTGTCTGACTGACTCGCTTTCTGACATTTTACTCAATTTTCCAAATTTCGGTTTCTGTTTTTACTTTTTTCTGTCAAAGCGAGCAATAGTTCAACCAGTTTCTACTTCAGCTTTGCGTTTGAGTCACGTTATCTTATCTTGTACACGAACCAAACGAGTTGTCAAAAAAACCTATGTTTTCTGAATCTTAAAAAAACACAAAAGGACTGTCAAATAAGTTACTGATATATCACAAGAAGGGGAATGACTACTCGTTGTGTAATAAACTTACACTTGCATACTTTAGTACATACATAGTAAGAAATTTGGTGGAATGAATTGTTTCATTTTGAGTGAAATAACAATCAGCAGATATATATATATATGTAAAAAAAAAATTTCGTCAGTAAAAAATGACAGCTAATGCCAGAATACAACAGCTGATCGTTACCTCAACTCGCCCAAAATACCAAGATCGACTTCAGGGTGTCTTCATCGCGACCCCAGGTTTAAAAAACGGAGAATTTTATCTTGAGGACAAGAAAAAAACAGTTGTGGCGAGCCATGGGTGACTTCAGGGCTCATCAAACAAAGCTTGTGTTTTAGCCATTAGAGCGCTGTTCTGTCATCGTGAATGTTTAAATATCAAGAACCCACTGTAAAAATAAACAAAAATACAATTTCAACGTATTCATTAAGTAAAATGTCAGAAAGCGAGTAAAAGTTAAGTCGATTCGAACTTTTTTGTATATCACTCACTTTGTTACGTTATCCTAACGTGCGTCAAACAAAGCGTTTGTAGAAAAAGCAGTATTATGATAAACATTAAACATTTCCGTATATTTGAACTTTTTCAAATTGTCAAAGTCGGTTGTGTTTCTACTTTAAATCACTTGACAGCCGACAAAATGGCCGCCAGTTAAAATAAAAAAAAACGTAAAGTTACATACCTCAAAAAAACACCCTTTATAAGGTGTATTCCAGCAGGCTAAACTCTTCCTTAAGCGATCGTCAATTATGGAAAAATGTATGTGAAATCGGTATCGCTAAGACACGCTGCCATGTGTTTAAATCGGTGTACACTCTAGTAATACTAAATACGTGTCTGCGTGATCTTCTGCTGCTTTGGTTGATGTAGAAAACCAGCATTCAACCGACACTTTAAATTTAATTTTTCGCCTGGTGCTGTTAAATTAATTAAATCGTACCTTCTTGTAAGAAACAAACACCTTATCTAACCCCAACTCTCCCACGATTTTTTTGTCAGGAGGAAAACTACGCACTTAATGGAAACCCAAAAACTGAAATGCACCTTATATCCTGACATCGTGAAACCCAAGAAAGTATACGTAGTAGTAGCACAAGTAGAAAAACCATTCAAAAAAGGCAGATAAATAGAATTCAATAGTTGGAAAAGGTGAAGATTATGTTTAGCGCTATTGTGACTTGAACTCAAAAGCTACCTATCTAGACCCAAAAATATACATCTCTTGCAAGTGACATCAAATTAAACTTATGCCATACAAAATGTAAGGACCTCATGATTCTTGAATACCTTTGATAATTGTAATACAAATTTTGTCAGCGATGTTAAACTTTGCAATAATTACAGTATTGAAAGTTTAAATGAAGAAAAAAATGTTTGAAATGAATTTCAGAAACAGTTAACATAACATGAATAACTTCACACAAATAATGTCAATATACATTTATAAACAAACCTGTTGCTGTTGTTGGAATTATTAATATTAGCATTATGTCTACATGAGCACAAGGAAAGGAAGGGAAAGATATTAAGCATTTTAATACAAACATCAAGCAAAAACGTATCTTACCTCAAGTCATCTGTAGTGGATTTAAGTTCCTGCTCGATCGCTAGAAACACTTGAACCATTTCCGCAATGATTGTAGGCCACAAAGAGGTCACATGGTCGGGTGACATTCTCAATAGCAAAACACGAAAACATAGGAACACCGCCGACTGTACAGCTGGAATAACGGGCAACAGCCGCAAACTATTCGCCAGTTGTTCTAAAGCCAAAAAAATCTATGAAATCCCCCGTTATTATTGTGAAAAAGAATCCTTACCTTGAATCTCGGGCATATACTTATGATACTGATCAAGTTCACTGCAAAATATTACAAATGCCAAGCGTTTCAAGAACATTGCTCGCTGCTCGTATTCTTGTTCCCGAGATGCAAATATATACAAACTACCGCCTTGTGCCGGTGAGACTCGACCCATCAATTCGCGGAAAGTGGTGCTGTCGTAAGTCATCAGACTGTCCATGATTTGTTTCCAAAAGGGCAGACACGAGATGTCCATTTGGAAAAAGGAATTATCCAAAAGCAGATCCAACATGTCTTTGCGCCAAGCTTTGCGAGTATACTGATATCCACTGAGGCTGGCGAGCAGGCTAGACGAGGCATAAAATGATGGTATGTTGCGCGCTGTATGATTCTTCAGGTACGGCATAATGGTGTACATCAAGTTGGTTACTATCGTGACCACTTTATCTTTCTCTTGAGAGCCGTACGCTACGTCTAAGAGATTTGCCAGCGTTGCCGCTAGAACAGAATGTGCTTGAATGCAATACTGTTGAGTTCCGGTGAGATCTTTTAGAGTTCCGTCAGGAGTGACCGGAGATGTGTCTTCTTTCACGGCCAGGTTTCTTCGCAGCCATGTTGTAGGCTCAAGACAGGCACTTGCAACGGTTGTAAGAGCTTCTATCAGACGCGAAGTAATGTCATGAACATCACGGATGTCCTTTTTGTCTTGAAATGGCATCTGCGGACAGCGCTGCACAAATTCACTTAGCAGCATTAGTAGTGTAAATTGTGCCGGCGGGCTAAGATTTAGACCATCACGTAGTAAGACAAGAAGAGAGCTCCAAGAATCACCCAATTGTGGTGCTGGAGCTGATCTCATATAGAAATAGAACAGCTCTAACGCAGAAACTTCAATGGTTAACCCAGCTGGAGGGCGATGAATTGGTGGTGGCGATTTGACGACCTGATGAAGAGTTTGTACAAATGAATCCATTGGCATCACCCGGATGCTGGATACCAATTTAACTAGACTCAGCTGTTCAGGACACGCCTGAGGGGTTGAATTCCGTTGGAATTGTTCGACGATCGAAAGTTTTACTTCACTTCGTTCCGCAGCCATTCGCTTTCGATGGGCCTCACCTCGTTCTTGCCAAGTTACGGCAACTGCAGCCAGGAAGTTAGCTCCATGATGCAACGACACAGGGCTGAGGAACTCCATCAACTGTTGCTTAACCTGTCTTACTTGACCTAATTCACTATCCCATACAGCCGCAACACTTGTCACAATGCGGGAAAGGTGGCTGAGAACTGCGTTTCTTGCGGCCATATGTTGAGCACTGCGACTCTGTGCCTCTGTTGAGTTCTGAGAAGATAAAAATGAATGTACAATGTTGTTTAACAGTTGACCAGTGTTAGAACTCTGAACAGTGGCACTAGTTTGAGGATAGGCTTGATTAAAGAGATGCGACAGAGTCGTTTGCTGGGTATTGTCCAACAAGCAGTAATGGCAAAGAATCGTTATCGCTTCCAATTGCGAGACCACATAGTCGGGAGGAA
Organism: Platycheirus rosarum; assembly: GCA_963971375.1. Classification (NCBI taxonomy): domain Eukaryota; kingdom Metazoa; phylum Arthropoda; class Insecta; order Diptera; family Syrphidae; genus Platycheirus; species Platycheirus rosarum. The sequence continues at coordinate 37,522,162 of OZ020510.1, read as the reverse complement.
AATTACACTGTTGCTTAAGGGTAAACTTCGCAATCTTATCCAGATTATTACACAGCTGATGAACTACACTGATGACGATGTTGGTCAGTGAACCAAAGGTAAAACAATTCAATGACGACGTAACCAGATCCGTCCAGTTGCGATGGACATGCCGTAAGTGATCTGCCTGCAAAGCACTTAACACGGCTGAGAGGAACATATGCTGCTGACTGATTAAGCAGTTCGGCAGATATTTGACATTAGTCACTGGACCCTCAGCCGAAAGACGTGTTGGCGAATTGGAACTAACCGTGTCACCTTTTGCCACATCCACAGAAACGGTCTCATTTTGAAGCAGAGTCACTTCGTACTCGAGTTTTATCACAGCCATCAGCAGGCGCAACAATTGAATTTGGAATGATTCAGCATGGAGTTGCTCATCACCGGAATTGTTAAAGTTCAAGATCTCTTCCGACAGAGTATGATCGCGGATTTGATTGAACGATACCACAGACGAGTTTATGCAGTGCAAAATTATCTTTTGTAGTTTACAGCGCGCCATCAAATCAGCTATGTAGCAAGCCAATCCCTTGCCCATTCCTTTCACAATGTCTATAAGTTCACTGCAAATCAGTGTTAGTAGTTCAACGCTCTGTAACTGCACTTGATAGTTGCCCACGATGTCATCTTTTCTTGGGATATCATTGCCTTCTGTAGACTCTTTGTGGAAGAAACCTCGTGCAAAGTACAAACAAATAGTGACTAGAACTTCCAAGTGCATACAACCACGATAGCTCTGACTGAATTCCGTGTTGGTTATGCTGCCGGCGAAACCTTTTCCCAAGATGCTCTTACGGTGTCTGATGAGAAGCTGTTTCATCGATCCACTCGAAAACGATGTGGTGATGGATAGGCACAGGAATGTTCGCGTATCGCAAGCAATGATGTTGCGAAGCGTTTGAAATGCATATAGGGTTTGCTTGGTGTCGTAGACGCCAAAGTATAACAACATATGCGTATGAAACGGATGGATCTAGAAAATAAAAACAAATCAGAACTTCGTTAAAGAATTCTTAAAAAAAAACTGTTACCTTGTCAAAATTGCGTTTGAAGTCCTTTGAATTCTTCTTTTTGTGTCCGTGCTTTTTGCCTGTTTCTAATGCCGAATTCTGCCTTAATATCTCAAGGTTCTGCTTACTCTTTTCTAGCGTTTCCTTGGCCAGATCCCACTCGATTTTGTGCCCCGAGCCTCCGGTTTCAAGACTCAGACTTCTTCGTTTCTCCTCCACATTAATCGTGGCATTGGAGGCCGTTGATTGTTTTTCACTATTTAATGACTGTTCCTCTTCAATGAAGACATCCTCATCACTGCCACCTTCTGAATCGGTTACTGTGCCCTTTTCTTCATTGGAGCTGCGTCCACCTAATAAACTGTTATTACTGTCTGTAGACGTCTTGGATATACAACTCATTCGTTTTTTATCTTTTCCAGAACCCCCACTCATTGATTTCTTAATGGATTTTTGATCACGCATAGCATCCACTCTCTTCACTTTCTTTCTCGGCGAGGAATTCGACTTTGGTTGATCACAGCTCTTGCTTACTTCATCCATCAAATCGCCCACAAATGTTTCAACCAAATCTGCTGGCGAGCCAAAATACTCGTCCGCAACGTGCGCAGAATCTCCACCTTCGACGGCATGCCCATCAACCACAACCGATGACATAGCATTCTCCAATTTTTCAATTACTTCACTGCCAGCACGAGTCAGTTTATAGGTCTTGCGATTTTTTGTGCGATCGTGTTCAGTAAGCTTTTCACTGACTCTCTCACAGTCACCAGCAAATCGTTTTATGTTGTCCAAAGAACCAGTTCCTCCACCTATTGATGTGTCCTTTTCTACGCTGGTTTCTCTGTTTTCAGATTCTGTTTCAAATGTGCTGCATTCTGAATCGTCTGTCGATGAGGATTCAAACATTGCCGGTCCTTCTTCATCTTCGTCCTCCACATAAACTATTTTCTCCTCCTTATCGCTGTTTCCACTACTTTTTCTCGAAGATTCCATTTTATTTGGAGCACTGCTACTTAATGAAGGAATCTCCTCCGAGCCAACAGAATCAAGCTCGTTCTCTAGTGGATTAATGGTCAAACCGATATTTGTGTCACTTTCGGTTATACTATTGGTGGTTTTGTCGCTGACAAATATTGACGTCTTATTTTTGCTGCCCAGAGTCACGCCGAAGAGCTTTTTCTTGAAATACATGGGACTGCGTTTTTTACTCAACGATGAATCAATATGATACTTGACATTTCCGTCTTCGGAGCTTATAGCAAAAACCCCTCTATCAGTGACACTGTCACAATTGTCTTCAGTTTCTTTAGCATCGCCAGACGTTGCTTCTTCTCCGTCTTTCTTCATCAAATGAAAGTGAACAATACCAATGCGTCGGGTGTTCGACGACAAAAGTATTTTGTGCAATGGCTTCATGATACGTGACAGATCACCACGCAACAGAGACTCTTGTTGCCATTTTGTTACAAATGTTCTTATTGGCATGTAGTTGGGAAGGCCCAGTGTGTCCAGCACACGCAAAAGAGTTTTCTCAAACCCTTTTGCTGATTGTTTGTCGCGTCCCAAGTGCCAGAGTAGTTCGAACTTTTTGAAAGTCTGCGACTCGCTTTCCTTCAAATAATCAGTGTTTTCAATCGGTTGGACTGGTGACACACACATCATTTTGATCTCAGCTGCTCTATCGGTTTTGTAGTTGGACAGAGCCTTCATATCACCCGCGCGGAGTTTTAGAAGCTGAGCATCGTAATGGCTTAACATTCTGTTGCCTATTACTGTTTCGACTAAGCCACTTTCAAGGCAATTATGAAGTTGGTAGAGCAGGGATGTGATCTGCATTGGATCGATAGTTGGTTCTCCGAGATAATTCCACAGCACTGATGTGATTAGTTGGAAAATTCTAGTTTTGTTCTCGATGTAGCTAACATGACCGAATTTGAGCAGAGGTAGCATCACAACGAATGTCACACCTGGGCTTGTTGTGTGTTCGATTTGGGACTTAAGGAGGCTGAGGGAAGCAAATGAAAAATAATCACTGAAACTTTCTTTCAATTTTGCATACTAACCTTATTAAATCAAAAAGCGTGGTAATTGTGGCTAACTGTAACTCTTTATCGCTCTGAGTATATGACGCTACCAGGGTAAGAACCTTCAACCAACTTGGCAGCTCATTCTCTGAAAAAATAAAAATAAATTTGGTTTATCTCTGGAGGATATATACAAACTAACCTGTTTTGTCCAATACAAGGTTTTTATTGCAATTGGGAAACGTGGACATCTCCACCAATAAATTCGCCGCAAGTCTTATAGCATTTCTGAGCGAATCGGAAACCCTTAACTCCATTAGTCTGTTGATGTTTCTTTCAGTTTTTTCGTCAAACATTTGCAATCTATCCAAATGCTCCCCACTCGATAGACAATCTTTGAATTCGACATCACTCATGTCACTTGCTGAATCTAAAGTGCTCACCAATGATCGACTTAACAACTGATGTAGCTGCTTGGAGCGACACATCATATTTACTTGAAGCGTTTCAAAGTAGCGATCGATCTCTAGCAGTCGCTCAATACACGTATCCTCGAACACTTCTTCGTTCTTGAATATGTTTTCCACGTTTGGTGGTGCAGTGGTTTCTGGATCTGTTTCCACCTTTACTGTGACTGTGCAGGCTGTTCGTTGCACATTTATTTGAAGAATTTTCCTAGCTAGATACACCTCAAAGAAAACCTCGTACTGTCGAATGCATTTCTCCAATATGGAAAATTCATCCGAACTGCACTCAGGATTATCACACATTATTTGCGTCTGCTTTGTGGTTTGTTGTATGGGTTTGGTATCTTCAACTTTGTTCTCTTTGCTATCGAGCGCCGACAGCAGAACTGAATCTGAACTATCTCTATCGGAAATTTGTCGTTCCTGTGGTCGCGTCTTTTTTAATTTGAGCCGCAGTTGAGGTGAAATCTTTTTGCCTTTCAACTTCTTTATGCTAAGTGGTGTGTCTTGGTCGGATGAGGTTTGAGGGGTTATTAACTGACCGGTATCTGGACAAATCTAAATTAAATTTAATTAAATATAAAACATTCAATGAATATACAAACATAACACAATCACAACATAAACTACAACAAATAATCTAGCGTGTCCAGAATACCTCTTTGTCCAGTTCGGAAAGCTTCGAAAAGGATTTTGCTTTTTTGGTCTTTTTTGGACTTGCATTATGCCTTCGGTCGATATTTTGATTTGAATTCGAACGACGTATCGGCTCGTCGGTACTACTCAAACTTTCCTTGTTCTGTTCAACATCGAAAGCGGCTGCCGATTGATTAAGCTTTGAATCGGATTTACTTTTTTCTAGCGTGCTACCAGACAACGCAGTGCTACTACCACTTACTGCATTTGCGCTATGAATGCTTTCTCCTCCCATCGATAGGTCATCTTGTGCAGTTGATTGCGGTTTTGCATACAGTTTTACGGGGCTTCTATAAGAAAAGTCAAATTTTCTTAATCTTTGGAAGGGTAATGTAAACTTACGTTATCATTGGTTGAACTCGAGAGACTATTTTCATGCATAACTTGAGGGAGGCAATGATGTCATCGTTACTCAAGTATTCAGAATGTATTGTGAGCATTTGAGTGATCGCTAAGAACACTTTGGGCAAGTATATACGTGTTGTCTCGTTGTACATCTCTAGTGAGATGGTTTCCAAGAGGAATTCGGTCAAGTAGCAGATTTCCACTAACGACGGTTCACCTGATCCTACTTGACACTGGAACTTTTCACCTTTTGATGACGATAATGATTGTCGGAGGTTTCGCGTCAGACGTGAAGACTCATTGCGCTACATACAATTAGGTCAATTTCTTCGGTCGAAAAGATACAAGCTTGAAGGAGTAACTTACCTTTTTGCATGACTTTTCGTACATGATTGTCATAAAACTCCAGATGTAGGCCGGGTCAAATGTGGCAAATAGTAAATTTGCTGATTTGCCAACCTCCACATTGCCGCTGGACAGCGACATTGTCCGAATAATATCACAGAGTACATAATCAAGAACTGCACTACCTATCTCGGCCTTGTCCAGCAGGGAAACCATAATGCGATAGGGCTTGAGATCAACGGGTGTGCTCTCTAAGCTGAACTTCAATGTACATATTATTGATTGAATGAGAATATGCTTGGAATGTTTATCAAAGTAAGATTCTGCACTTTCATCTGTGTCGTCTAGCGATTGGTCGTGTTTGGCAGTTTTACTATTTTCTGTAACCAGAAGCCACGAATAAAGACGTCGATTTAGGGACATATCTCTTCGCAGGATAGTATTCAAGCCATTGGTGACTAATTTAATTAGATCAGCTTCGCTTAGGTAATGCGTGTGCATTGGGAAACCGAGAAGAAGGAACTCCAGGGTGTTCCTTTGAACTAGTATTACAGAATCATTGAGGCAAGCACACAAGCCGGACATCATTACATCACGATTGTGTCCCATAATAAAGACTTGTTGTTGCATTCCTAGTTTTTTGTTAAAATGGTCAAGCAAATAGGAGATAGCTGGCAATCGAATGGAGGCATTCGTTGCTATACACTCCCACAAGACTGTATAGAAATATTTGGGATTAACTGCGACACACACTTGTGTCAGCAGCGAATTGGTTCTTTCGTAGTGGTCGAGGCCATTTTCATAGCCAGGTAGGACACCGCTAAGGAATCCACTTAGCGCTGGTCTTAGCTTGTCTCCTAAAGGCACAAAGTATTTTTCATATATACCCAAAAGAGCTGGGCGCACGTTCATTGCAGCATATCCAAGAAGAGGAAAGAGACCCGCACTGCAACAAAAACACATTTTTAAGATAAAGAATCCATGATTAAGCGAAAGAAGCTTACCTGTAAATGAAGAGCTCGGTGGCTAACCGTTCTGGTCCTGTTTTGCTGAATATCACATCGTACGTCTCTAACGCCTTGAGATGCACACCTGATGGTAGGGCGGGATGCATACATTGCGCCAAACGCTTTGAAATCTTTATCCGCCTGGGGATTATTTGATACTGTGTGTTGCTGGATATCGCCTATAGATAGACGTAACGGATTACATAAATTTAGTTATTTTTTGAAGGATTTGAAAACACTCATTAAAAAGTCTTTTTTGGGTAATAGGACATAGTTGGCACGATAATCCCATGGGGGTTCAAGTCCTAGACTATACATAGACTATTATATCCTTTTTCAACATAATTTGAAGCAAGACTATCCTCAAAATAATCCTTACCGTGACAGAAATATTCTCCTAATGGTCCGTAGTGAGTCGACCTCCAATGGGAGTATGCTAGAATTTCGTCAGTGTTTTTATAGAAAACCTTGTTTTACCTTTAAATGACAAAAGTGGAAGCCACTTCTGACATTTAAATAAAAAAAAGGTTATAAAGAAGTATATAAAGCTGTCCTTAGAGACATTTCCTAAATTTTTTGATTTTTATGCTGAAGGCTTTGGTTCTGCCAAGTTTCTTATTGAAAGCCACATACAATGTTGAGCACTAAATTAGTTTTTTTTCCTTTTTAATTAAATTCAGCCTGGTTATCTATGGACACGATAGCGTTTAAGAATCAATTTAAGAGTAAAATTCCTAATTTCTTATCGGAGAGGTTCAAATAATTAATTTTGTTTATAATTGTCAATGGAAGCAATGGAAGCAAATTTAAAAATGAGAAAATATGCTTATTTTTTTTAATTATATGGTAATTGTTTTAAGTTCAAGAGAAAACATTTGACAGATGCTATCACCGTTAATCATAATAAAATTGAAAACAGAAATTACTTTAATTTTGAACTTGACTACGCTTTCTTCATTAAACATTACAAAATAGCTTCCTTGTGCCTTTATCCCATCTCGTGAAGAGGAATATTTTATGCACTTTGATGGCCCTGCGGAAAGAAATGCAATTTCCTGCCCAACGACGACGACGCACAATCAACTTTCCTATGTTCAAGCAGTTGCACAGGATGTACAAACTACCATGTATTGTATTTAACATTGACCTATATTCTGTCTCCCTCAAAGATGCATTATGGACTACACTACCTACAACTTAATTACAGTGCAAAACAAAAATGTATGTGTGAGATTGTGACCACCTGTGGGTGGTAGATACCAGATACTTTTAAGTTTTTTTTTTTAATTTGTTTCCTCTCACTTTCGTGTCACTGTTGGGGGTTTCTTATGTGTATACCGAATAGAATTTATCATATTTTTTCCTCAGCGAGCAAGCGGTGATGAAAAGACTAATTAAAAATGCCATTAGAACGTACAGATCACGGTACGATACTAAGTAGTCTGATTGATTTTCTGAAAGCCATTTGGTTTGAGTGCGGAGTAACGGAGAACTTTTTCTGATTTCACATGTTATGGCGAACGCTGTGAGGGGACTGCATTGGGTTTGCTAAAAGCTAACAAATAAATCTTCAACTAGGGTTAGAAAACTTAAATGAGGAATGGCCAAGGTCATCATTGGCAGTTACACCTTGTAATGTAATTTTTTTTGTAAATAGATGACAGGCTACACATACAAAATAACATGACTCATGCTGATAATGCTGATAAGAAAAGTGACACAAGCTGCGATACAGTGGTTGTTTCAACCAAAATCGATCACAAGCACAGGCGAACATGAAAAAGAACAGGCGCAAATTCCCAAAATAGTTTAAAAAGAACAAGAAGAGAAAAAGAAATACAAAATAGGCGGAGTTTTGTTAAAGTAGAAAGTAGATGTAGATATTGGTGTGTGTGTGTGTGGATTTAACGAGAGGGTTTGTGGGTGTGAGTAAACGGGCTGTATGTTGATGTTGCTGCCATCAATGTTTTTTATGACGTTATCATGTAAAATTATCGCCCGTAAACCGACTTTACAGACAACCAACTGTTTTTTATAATTTTCAAGCGCGGAAGGGATTGTTTTTTCCTACCCATAAAATGTTGGAACAGCGTTGTGACATAGTTGGACACAGGAATGTCGATGCAATTTAGTTTTTACGTTTTGCATATTAAACGGGATCGAAACACAGAGACAGGCAAAGCATTCCACATTCATGTGGTGCGACTAAAGAAAGAATATATTTATTTATATTGGCATTTCTAGCAGTAACTAGCTAGTTTACTGGAACACAGTTTGTGTGAAAATTAAAGGCACGAAGATTTTGATTAAGTAAAAAATTTGATTCTACGGATTTAAGCATTGCATGTCATTCTAGCTCGCTTAAACTTATTCCGGTTTTCCTCATCGGCATTGGCTTTATGAATATTGAAGTAAGATATACTTGCCTGCACTTAAAACATAAACAGCTCGTTTGCTTTAGTATCAACCGAGCATGTTTTAATTATTACAAAACGAAAAGCTGAACTTAGAGGAAAATAAATTTATAAATTCCTTATTTAAATAACTTTCGTTCTTATATATATAGTCTGAACAGGTTATGGTATGGCCCAGTTCAGTGTGAACTGCAAAAAAAAAAAGAATTGAAAGTTAGCCAAAATAAGCGGTCTTAAAAAAACTAAGGAAAGAAGAAATCGAAGAAAAGAAAATGTCTTCAAATGATTTCAAGGTCTCTGTGGACAAGCTTGAAGGCCCTAGCGATTGGGCAAAATGGAAGTGGCAGATGAGTATGATAATCCGTGCTTATGACCTTAAGAAATTTGTATCTGGGGAAAAGGTATGCCCTTCTATGAATGAACAGGAAGATATCAGCGCGCATTTTGCAAAGCTACAAAAGCTTTTTGTCGATTTTAATGATGAACTCACGAAGAATAAGAAAAATACTCTCTCTTTCCTGATCCCGAAACCGATCCAGAGCTACATGAGTTTGTTATTACGAATATTATTCATGGACTGTGTGGCGCATAGAAAATTATCGAAGCTGCTGAAGAACTTCATGAAGACTGAAAGATCTTCACGGAAATTTATCGATCTGACAACTGGTTGGTCGGGTATCTGGTCCGACATGAATATTGAGCAGGTCCTCATCCGGGCTATAACTTAGTGTAAGGAATTCTGTTTTTGCTAGAGGGATACTTGGCATCGTGTGCCTTCAAAGCATCGGTGAACAAATAGAATTCCTTGCTGATGTTCGCTTAGAGACATTACAACAGTATGTAGACATGAGACCTGTAGTGTCCATGTTACATTGTGAAACTTCGCTCATAGTCCAGTGACTACCCCCATTCCTTAACATCCAGGCGATAGATTTTCTGGCACAGGAATCTTTGGTCTTAGCGAGGTGTTAGCACGAGAGGTAGATAAGATCGTTGGTGTTAGGTGGTACGACTTTCGCCGGGTCATCTAGTTTTATCATAAGGATGAAAACAAAAAGTGAATGCTATATGGATTTATAAAAAGGGGACATGATATTAGAACCTCAGTAGTTCCTGAGAAAATGAAAACCAATCTTTTGGCTGTATAATAGCGATGTCAGGAAGAATGAATCATTCAGTCTGGGCGAAATAGGCTAATATTTCTGAAGAATTGAGTAGGTCCACCTGACCAGGATGAAATGAAGATATATTCAAATGTTCATTCTACTAAAAGATCTGGATTCTTCCGTTTTTTTAAGATTACATTAGCAGCACTGAGATCAAACGAAAAATAATTCTTGGAATCAAATCAAAGCCAACTCACGTGTAACTTGTGAGCCCTTTTAAGACCCCCATCATTCTAGTCCTGCTTAATGAAATGGACATGTGCATGCAGCTCAGGTTGTTTCGAGAGGAAAATTCGTTGGGTTATTTTTGGTCACGTACCCATTAACGGCGAATGGAGAAAGAGATATAATAAAGATTTGTATGGGCTATTCAGCAACACCTGGCTCGGTCTTCCTCTATTGCACCGTCCCTCTGGGATGGAATTAAATCTTTTCACATTTCGTTAGCTAATGTCAGAACCTTTTGTTTTAGATAATTGTTTCAATATTTCTCACAAAGGGAGAAATAAACTCAGGAAAAAAATGTTTTTGTGTGTTTGGCACAGTAAGTGAACGAAATTAGAACAATTCGGATGGTTTCGATAAATAAACTTGAATTACAAAATTCTAACGAAATCAGTTCAGGGAGTGATATGTTAAATACAATGCGGCGCTGCAAAGAAGGACCAGAACTGCCCGTGCGCTCTACGAACAGAAGAGGAATGAGAAACACCGGCTTCTCAGAACGAAAAAAAGAAATCATGAGAAGCGTGCGATCGAGGAAATTGAGAGGTGTTATTGCAGGAATGAAGTTCGAAAGTTTTACGAAAAGATAAAAAGAAACTGTTAAAGTTACAGAGCTCGAACTGAATCTTGCAAAGACGATCAAGGAAACATCGTAGTGGAATTGCAGTCGATGCTGAGAATATGGAAAAACTATTTCAGCAGACTGTATAACGGCGATGACGAAATGAATTCCGTTGTAAGGCAGAATGGTCCATTTTACTTGGGCGAAGTAGACCAACAATCCCGACCCCCACATCTGGCTAGCTATATCTTATCTAAAGAGCAACAAAGCCGCTAGACCATCGGCTCCGAGCTGTTCAAAGCTGCACCAACTCATAAGCAAGAAATTGTTAGAAGAGAGCATGCAAGATGAATGGTATCTCAGCATAATTTGCCCGATACTTACAAAAAAAGGAGACCCTGTGAACTGCATCAACTACAGGGGTATCAGTCTACTCAACATCGCCTACAAGATCTTTTCTGCTGTATTGTGCGAACGTGAACGCCTAAAGCCATTCGTCAACAACCTGATAGTTCTTATCAGTGAGGTTTTAGGCCAGGAAAGTCCACTATCGACCAAATATTCATATTACGGCAGATCTTGGAAAAAACCCAAGAACTTCAAATCAATTCCCACCCCATATATAGAGACGAGTTGTTTTGTATAGAGCAATGTGCAGTTTTAACATCCCTGCCAAACTCGTCCGCCTGTGTAAAATGAAGATTTAAAACGCACGCTGTTCCGCCAAGGTCGGTAAAGACCTGACCGACACCTTTGAAGTCAAAAAAGGATGCGCTGTCATGCGACTTTTTTAACATCATACTGGAAAAAATACTGCAGAACTCTCACCAGAGACACTATCTTTCAAAAATCCGTCCAATTACTCGCATATGCCGACGATATTGACAAAATCGGAAGAACACAGCGTGATGTCAGTAGCGCTTTTGAGTATTGAGAAGGAAGCGGCGAAGATGAGTTTAGCAGTCAATGAATGCAAAACCAAGTATATGCTGTCACCAAGAAGACACCCAACATCGACGTCTTGAACAAAACATCACGATAGACAGCTATAACTTTCAGTTTAGGGACTTTGTCTACCTGGGCTCTGCTATTAACTCAGACAACAACACCAGCGCTGAAATCAAACGGAGAATAACTTTTGCCAATCGCTGCTTCTTCGGACTTAGAAGGCAATTGAGTAGCAAAGCCCTTTCTCGGGCAACTATATTGTCCCTTTATAAGACCCTCATCATCCCAGTCCTGCTTTATGGTGCAGACACATGAACGTTGTCAAAAGCGGATGAGGACGCTTTAGGCTGCTTCTAGGGAAAGATTTTCCGGGTTATTTTTTGGTCCCGTAATTATTAACGGAAAAGGAAGAAGATAGAATGAAGAACTCTGTACCGGCTGCACAGCGACACAGACCTACTCAAATAGGATAGACATCAATGCTTCGGCCTGGAAAATCTTCGATTCCATCCCAGAGGGACGGCGCAGTAGAGGAAGACCGAGAACCAACGGCGCACACAAGTGGAAGAGGACCTCAACCGACTCCACGTGCGGAATTGGAGGCAACTAGGTGGGGACCAAGCTGGCTGAAGAAGCTTATTGGTTGAGACCCAGGTCCACCCGGACTGCAGCGCCACCTAAGGTAAGGTAGGATATGTTAAATTATCATCGATCGATTTTTTTAAATATACCAAAAAACTTCAACATTTTACTTAAATCGGTCCAATTTTTCCCTAATGTACCGCAAGCATTACTTTTTCCACACCATTTGCTTGCACTTCATCTCAGTTCATCCTTTCACTACTTAAAAGGTCAAACGTTTACAATTTTCCGTTGCGGGCGGCACTATAGTCTCCTAATTATTTAAATCAATTTTATGCAACTCAAGCTTTTATCTCATATGCATGTCATAAAAGCCGTATTTCAATTGAATCTATAAATAGCTGATGCAGAATTATTTTCTCTCCGAGTTGCTGCTGCGACGATAGAATCATTTTACATAGAAGCACCAACGACGACACTTGTTTTTTTCCCTGCCGTACTCAAAGACCCAGAGACTCAGACAAGGGACGCCCTATCTCTTCTTTTTATTAAACAAAAGCTGTCATAACTGACCTTTAGCTATTGCATTAGGCTTCTGCAACTAGACTAGTGCATAGAGCAATCGAGTAAACCTTTCATATTCAATTTACCGAAATACACTACAGAATACATAATTATTGTAGAAAAAAAACCATAATTCAATATTTTTATTATATTTACCTTATTAAGTTTTCCGAGTGCAGATATTAAATCCGCCCATTCACTGGAATACTCAAAGTTGCGCAATGCTTTGTCAATGTTTGACATATAGTTTCGATATTTAGCTTCATTTAGAAGCTTTTTCTCCTCATCCAAGGCATCGGCCAACTCCATGACGGCTCAGATTGCTGCGGTTGTTGCTGTTTTTTTTGTCTTCTGTTTTTCTATCTCTATGTAGAATAGTATTTCAATTCGTAGGAATTTTATTGTGTGTTCGGGTACAGCTGGAAATAAAAAGGGGAGAATAAATATGTTTAAAGATAAACGGCAAGAATAATTGTGTTTTTGTTTGGGTTTTGTAGTAATTTTAGTTTAAGATATTTTTTGCATATTGAAATTGAGAAAACAAAAATGGGAGTTATGCTGTTATCAGTCACAGGAAGGAAGAAGATAGCGAAGTTTAGGGACAAACAACTGTATAGCTATGCTGATTATTTATTGAGAGAATTTTTAAATAAACACATTTTGCATTCGCATAGAAACTGGCAGGGTTGTTGTATTTTTTAATTTTTTTTTATTTGCGTCATTGTTTTTAAGAATCAATATTGGTTGTGAACGCGATTGGAAAGGCTATGTGACCGGCAAATGTATACGTGGCCTTCGAACAAGTTCAGATTCCATATAAGTAGTTGCTAGAGAGGTGCATTGGTAGAATTATGCTTTAAAAATAGAAGTTCATATGTAGGTAACTGTGGATGATTATAGATTTTAAGTATATAATGAAATGATTTTTATAAGATTTGACCTTAAAAAGTCAGAAGTTGGGTAAAAAATTACCTTTAACATCATCATCGATCAAAAAAATTAACAAAGACTTGCCCTACTAGAGCAAGTAACAAGTGTCAGAGGTGGAACTCTCCTTTCAGGCTTTTTATTATATTGCAGGTCATCGTTTTTTTTTTTAATTCAATTAGCTTGACTGACTATCATATGATAGTTGTGGAGACATCTTAATGGTTTTCCAGTCATAATTGGATTTGATTGAAGAGAAAACTTTATTTTTATTAGACTAATGTGGAGGTGGAGCTTCTTGTTGTTTCTTTTTTTTTAATTTATTTCAACAAACAATCAAGTGGCGATTTGAAATCAACTTCAGAATTTTGTATACGGAATGTTTTGAATCATATTCGATAACAAAATTAAATTTGATGTTTCAACAACACCAACACTAGAATTTTAGTACCTTCTTAGTTATTATTGTTCTGTTGATAAGGAAAAAGTTGAAGCGTTTTCCCATTATTCTATACTATCGCAGGAAAAAGACACGTGTAAACACTATTGGATCAAATAAATAAAACGACATATGTATTTAGTTGGCGTAAGATATTTCAGAATCTAATGCCGCAGTTTTCTGAGGTCAACCGGGCAAACCCTAGAGATCTTTAAGGCGAATTTGTAAAGTGGGAGAGTTTTGGTTTCAGTCAAGATCATAACAAACTTCAATTAAAGAAAGAAGAGAATAAAAAAACGTTTATTACAGTAATACTCCTTTTTACCTGCGATTATAGGGACTAAAGGGCAAGTTTAGGATTCGTGAATATAAAATATAAAAAATTGAGATAACAATGAAACATGACATTACGATCATATAGCAGTCTAAAAAGTGATCGACAAAAAATGAGCTGCAGCCTAAACGGCTTAAGTCATTATCTTCAAATTTGGTGTGTGGGATTCTTTTCGCATTCGCCAGAGGGGAAATTGAAATTTTATTTTTAGGCCTAAAAATAACGGTACCTGCCATATGAACGTTTAGGAAAAGCTTATTTTTCTCGAAAACGGCTCCAACGATTTTGATTTTTTTTTTAACGCGCGCACAAGGGATTATGTGTTTCCCTTTTAATGTAGAACACACTGCGCGGGCATTACAAAGATAGGGAGGGGAGAGATAGGTGCCGATTAACATTGGTTTTGAATGTTTGTAGATCAAAATGGCAAGGGAAAATCCCGCCGGGTAAACTATTCCAAATTCGTGTCGTTCGACTAAAAAAAGAATCCCTATATTTCACGGTACGTCCGAAATTAGGCTCAAGGGTGAACTGATGAGCATTCCTTGCGAGACGAGTATTACGTGAGAAACTTTTAAGGGGAGGAATGCAACTGGCTACTTCGAGTGAAATTTTTTTGTAAAAGAAACGATAAAATAAGGAAAGACCTGAAACATTGCGTCGGTGTTCGAGTGGGGCAATTGTTTCAGCGGCAGTTCTATTTCCTATCAATCAATCGATTTTGATGACAATTTTTGAGAATTTTTTTGTTGGTATTGGCTATCATCTGATTAGAACCAAATTTATGGGAAAAAGTCTATTAACGGTACCTTTTATATAACGGTTTTTTTTTTAATTTTGGGCTTTCATTTTAAATTTTATAATCACATGTATATTAATAAATTCTAAAAAACTGCATACCAAAATTTCGAAACCAAATTTTTTTCAAAAAACTAAAAATAAAAAACAGGATTTTATCAAAACCGGTCCATCAATTTTCGAAATATATTTTTCATAAATTCTTTGCTATTTAAGACGTATGATGGCGTACTTCATTGTGACTAAAAACCGTTAAGTATTGTGGTTTTGATACTTTTTATAAGTCCAAACTGTGTTATTTTCAACGTAAATGTTGTTTATTTCTGTCAAAGATCTTGCTTTCCAATGTAATTAAGCACACAAGATAAAGTACGGGCGGTCCAGTGGTCCCCATTTTTTTAAAGAAGCTGTCGATAATATTATGGAGGAAGAAATATGTGGGCGGCTCGAGGCTCTCCAAATCCAGAAATCTTACCATTAAAAATTAAACTGCTGCTTTACAAGACTAAAGTCTTACCTGTACTCTCAAACGGATCCGAAACTTGGGTGCTTACTAAAAGTTACTTTGATTTTTGCGTTCGAGAACAAAGTCTAGCTAGACTCCGGTATGCTTGCTTGTATGAGCTAAGAGGAACCAGCTCAAAAAGACATTTTATGGTAGAAGGGAATGTTACAGACCTTACTTACGTTGGCCGCATGGCGTAGACCAGGACACAAGAAGCCTTGGGGTGCGTAACTTGGTGGCGTCGTCAAGCAATAGGGATGGATGGAAAAACTTGCTTCTGATTTGCTAATGCACGAAAATGGGCATGAAATCCTTGAAACTGCTCGCAAAAGGAAATAAATAGGAGACAATTCCAATCCTCTGGAATTGGAGCTACCAAAATAAGTGCCATAAATTCCGTTTATTGCTTTTGACCCACATTAATAAGTATTTGAATGTTATTTTGTTTTAGAATAATCAATTAATTGGAAAAAAAACATACATTTTGTTCAGAAGAAAACACTTACGACATTAGCTTCCTAAGTCATAACGCGTCGATCAGAAAATCGCGATCAACATCAAACGATTGTTCATTGTTGATTGTTAAATCGATAACAATCAACATTCACAAGTATAGAGTAATCGACGATCGATAATCGAAAAAAGTTCATCATTGATTAGGAAATCGACAACCGCAATCGGGCATCGGGACTCTTACCCTTAATTAAAAATCTTTGCAGATGTTTTTCAGAAAAAACAAGCTTCTCGTTAATGGCAAATTTTAAGCCCTAAAATCAAAGTTATGACATTAGCAGTTTTGGGCACAGAGCATAAAACATAGACAAACATACAGAATTGTCCACTATCTTTTCTCTATGATTGTTATGTCATATTTGATTGTTGTCTCCAATTTTTTAATACATACATTTTTGCTCATACAGTTTATCGCAAATACAGATAGTGCTGATGGTATTAACAATATTATTGGCTGTCTAGCTAGGATAGGCGTTTAAAAAAAATCCTTTGAAAAGAGAAACAGAGAGTTACAAATTCCTCCTGGAATTGTGTACTTCATTTCGGCTGTTCCAAAAAAAAAACAAAAAAAAACATTAAATGAAAAGATAATGGAATTTAGAAAATTTCAATGAACAACTATGCGTGTTTAATAGCAAATAGCTGCACACAAAAGACCAATAAATATCATAAGAGCAGAGGGTTGCGTGTAGAAAGTCGCTTATCTAATAATAAAAAAAAAACATTAAAACAATAATCTGATACTTTGACTTTTCACGCACTTGCCCTTCATCAATACTAGGTGCAACAAAATAATGTACTTAATTGACCTGGAAAACTTCATGGTTCATACAATAGAAAGTGATAGAAGAAGATAGAACATTTTAGGGCGAAGTCTTTCCCGTGGAACACAAAAATTCTAAAATTTAATAATATTTTTCGCCGTAAAAGCGAATTAGCATATAATAATGCAGTGTAATAAGATGTAGATATTTATAGATCTGCTACTTATTTATTCTCGTCATAATATTATTTTAAGCACAAAACAAACGACTGGGTCGCACGTATTTTGATAATATAAACACATTAAAGTGTATTTAGTATGTTGACTACTTGAGCTTTTTTAAATGCAAAACCATTAAAATGCAAGAATAAAAATTACGTTCGGTTTGTGTGGAAAGTAGCCTATTTTCGTTCCTTCGCCATAGATTGAAGTATACATAATGTTAAAGTAGTCATTAGATCATTACTCGTAGAAGTAAAATCATATAATAATAAATCTAGATTTATTGGTTTCAAACAATTTTGGAGAAAACTTGATTCCAAACTGGATTCTCCAATACTGATCATCCACGTTGTATACGTATAAGCCAATTGAATGAAAACAGTATTGCATACAAGATGCAAATCTATTTCTGTTTTGTAGATTTGACATTCGACACAATTGGGCACTCAGCTATATAGAGATACTTCATTCAAGTGGAATTCGACTAGCGGATCTGACATTGAAATTGTTGTTGTAATATTTAATTTAAAACACGTACATTCCACCAAAACCTGTCTGCTCCCCGGATGCAATTTACCTCTCGCTTATTGTGTTTATTTTAAAAAAAAGCACTCCTGCAGAGTTACCATTCGCCCTTAATGGAAATTATAATACCTTATTCTTTGGTTTTTGTTATTCAAGTTCCAGAATTGAAGCTTTCTTAGTAGAGCGAATGAGAGCATATTTTAAGTTTAAAGAAGAAGGTGTTGTCGCTATATTTTTTTTTTGCTTACATCTTTTCGTTTTTATTTTTATTTTTTTACTTGCGATTACAGTTACTTTAATGCAAGTTATGCATTCGTACAAAAAATAAATTGAGATAATAATCAAACATGACATTACGATTGAGAAACGTATTTGAGTTACTGAAAAACTATGTTTGTCTGTCTGTACGGATGTATTTTGGACTACAGCTTGAACGGATTGGTCGATCGTCTTCAAATTTATAACATAAGATTATTTTGACATTCTACAGAGGCATTATTTAAATTTTTGTTTAGCTCAAATATTAACGGTACCTGTCATATAACCGTTAAGTTAAAACTTATTTTTCTCGAAAACAGTTCCAAGGATTTGTACGAAAAATAATCTGTGTACTTTTGGAGATGTGGTTTATATTTTGGTGAACAAAATATAAGTTGGTGGGCTAAAAACGGTACCTCGGAAACTGGCCATCAAAATTGTTATTCAAGAAGATGTAGGTAGTCTAAATAATTTTACTTCAAAATAAAAACTATGTTGCGTACTTTTTTCGACCAATCAAAATTCAAAATAAAAACTTTGATATTTCCTTAATATTTAAAAAAAAAATTCTAGGTGGTGTGGAAAAAGATAGATTTGATTTAATAAATTTTTTTTTTAGATTTGGTTTACGTCTACATGTTTCTGTTTTCATAAAATTTTAATAAACAGTTGGTAACCATACCTACATTTGTGTGAGAATTATACCAATTTATAATGCCCATTATGACAACCATTTGAGAACTTAAAAATGGAGATAGCTTATTGAAATCCATAACAGTAAGAGTGAAAGGCAAATATCCTATCTTCCCTGTACTGAAAATATAAATTGAACAGAATATACAAACCTAATGGAGAGCGACTTCAAATAAAAAGAGAGAAAAAGTAAAAACGGCGACAAATGGGATAATATTCTACCTTATTATACTCTTGCGACAAAGAACAACAACGGCTGAAATCAGTTCTATTAATTAAGAAATATGCTTGCAACGAGCCAACAACATAATGTTTGAAATATATAATGGATGCAGCAATTCTTCCAGCACTAGCTTATAGAGCTTAATCATGGTGCAATGACATAACATCAATTGATAAGTTCTCAGTATGTCAATGAGCTATGGAGAGATCAATCCCAACGTCAAGTATCTCCTTTATAATAAAATAAGGAGTAGACCAATGATCCACGTCATCCACATGAAAGTGCGACTGGGCTGGTTATATTGATGGAAAATGCTTTCGTTCGGGGTTCGAGATTGAAGCCTTTTCAGATTTATTGCTGCATTTGTGAAAACATAACAGTTTCTGTCAAAACTTACCATCTTCGCCCACCCAGTTGATTTCGTTATGAGCTTTCCTCAAAATTTACTCTACGATGCCAAAGTATACCAGAAATTTTGCTCTAACTTGGTTTGGGTTTCCACATCATAAGTTTTGCTCATCATCTGGTCGTCAGCTGTTTGGTGTTATTTGACCGTTACTATTGAATCAGAAAGTAATGGCAACTCGAAGTCCCCAATCTCTGGACCTCACTGGTTGGATTTCATTGAAAAGAAAGAGAATAGGAGGACGACAAGGAAAAAGATTAACTGGTAACAGCCTGGATTAGAAGACTAGACCAATAGTAAGTCTATTGGAGTTTAAAACAAGAACATAACCAGTTAACTTTCTTAGCTGGGATAATATTTAAAGTCGTCATAAAATATTTTCCTGAGCACTACAAAGGCATCAACACTATTTACATCGCCTGTAAGGACTTTTCATCTGAATTATGTGAGCTCAGTCGTTGGACCTCCGCACACGAGACTAGTTCTTCCTGGGGCTACCTGGTTTGGAGTGGAAGAACGAAGAAGAAAACTAATACACACACAACTTTTCATTTTGCGACCAAATGTTATTTGTGACAGAAATACAAATACATTGCAATATGGTTCATGTATACAAAATTTTCTTCCAGCATAATTCATCCCGTTTGCAGTCGAACAGTGAAGTGAAACTGGGTTTCATCCCGGCAGAACTAGTCTCGTGTCCGGAGGCCCATTGCGAATAGCTTAAAAAGTTCATATCAGTGAAACTTTTCGCCAGGAAAGTGGAATACCGACCAATTTTTCACACTAGCATCGGAATGCCCTGGGATTACAAGCCGATACTTATTACCTTTGCCTTGATTTCGGACGAGAAGTACATATAAATCATAGAGTAACAATATTCTAAATGTCCACCTTTCATACATGAAAGAATACTGCATAACTCTCTTACCAGCACTAGCTTTACGATCTTTCAAAATCCTGTCCAATAATTTGCATACGCCGACGATATTGACAAATCAGAAGAACACAGTCTGTCAGTAGTGGTTTTGTAGGTATTGAAACGGAATACACAAAAGTCTATAGCCGTGTTTTTTTTTTTTGGCAAGGTTATCCGCACCGCAGCTTAGTATTACACGCATTACAAAAACAACAATCTGCCGATAAAAAATACTTAGCTGCCCATAAAAGTAGATGTTGAATTTGGCTGGGGATAGAATATTTGACATAAGCCGTGTTTCATTGATAAGTGTATATCCAGCGCAGTAACATTTTATACGGCAAACAACAACAAACAATAAGTGTCGAAAATTGGGTTAGTGAAATTATTGAATATAATTAGTTGAGATAAATCTTGGAAAGAAATGTCAACCAACTGGAATGTAGAAAAAAAAGACATGTTCGTTGAGTATCATGATACAAGATTACAAGACAGCGCCTTCCTGTATTTTGACGTCATCAGTGACCCAAATTGACAAAATTAAATTAAATTTTTGGAAAAGATCCAAAGTGTTAGTTGACTTAAAATGTATATTGAATCAATCAAATAAGACATTATACAAAGCCTGCATCAATTGAAACTTAAATTACTGCAGTTTTTTTTTCATTTCTGTCATGACATAAGACCTTGTATCATGCATTTATATGTATCTGAAAGGCTTCGTTCATAAATTAGATTATATGCTTATAGGTACACAATCAAACAAGATTATGGGAAGTAGAAGAAATCACTTATGGTCAAAACAGATGTGCAGATAATTTCGTGCAGGAAAAAAAATTACACAGGCTCTTATGGGGATGTAAACCCAAAATTCTGCAGGGTTGCAGAATCTACAGGTGAAAACAGATGTGCAGTTGTTTCCGTGCAGTCAAAATAATTTACACAGGCTCTTATGGGACCGACCAACCCAGTTCCTGCAGGGGTTGCAGTGACTGCACGTTGTCTCTCTACATTGGCTGCCTAGTTTCATTGCAGCCACAACAACAAACGAAAAAAATTGTAAATAAAAGGTATCTGGCATTACTGATATATACCACATTTGTTAATCAGCGTTACCGCTGTGACACTTTTGCCACCATTTTAAGAAAACACTTCGTCATAGTTTTTATGGTAAGATTATGTATTTCGTTCACTTACATTAATGCGATACTTAAAAAATCGAATTTTTGTCGGATTTGTTGGAATATTTATTCTCTAAATTCAATATTCACACAAATTTGATTTTATAAACATTATTATTAAGTGACATTTTTTCTTCAGTATAACAATTTTTTGCAACTTTTTAATAATGTCCAGTGGTAACGCTGCATTTTGGCATTAATACACCAATACATAAATGTCAAAAAATATGCATATCTGTTTAGGGCATGTCTCTATTTCTAAATTTCATGCCTAGTTTATTGCTGCCACAACAACAAACGAAAAAATATGTAAATAAAAGGTATCTGGCATTACTGATATAAGCCGCACTTGTTAATCAGCGTTACTGCTGTTGCACTTTTGCCATCACTTTTAAGAAAATACTTCATCATAGTTTTTATGGTAATACTTATAATGTTTTTCGTTCACGATACTTAAAAAAAAATAAATTTTTGCCAGATTTGCTGGAATTTTTATTCTCTAAATTCGATGTTTACACAAATTTGATTTTATTTACATTATTTTTAAGTTACTTTTTTTCTTCAGTATCACATTTTCTTGCAACTTTTTAATCATGTCCATTTGGCATTAATACAGCAATACATAAATGTCAAAAAATATGCACCACTGTTTGAGGTGCGGTTCTGCGCGTAGTTATGCGTGCCTATGCCTAAAATCTTCCCATAAGCTGACAAAGTTTCATTACAATTCGGTGAACAGTATGGCAGCGCATCACATACGAAACGCATCACATATCAAACAGATAAAACAACAAAGAAACAAACAAACAAATTTTAATTTGTATATATTAGATGTTCAATATTGATTGAAAAAAAACTGAAAACCGAGTCAAGACTGAATGAAACAATTGTGCAGATGAAATGAATTAGGTATTTGTAATTTCCAAATCAAAAATTCTGCTGAGAACGTCAATCTTGAAATTATTTAATTAAAATGAGGAGTACGTTTTAAAAAAAGTATTTAAAATAATATTTACTAGTTATTGTTGCAATTTTGCAGCTTTGAATGTACGTATTTGCATTGTTAACATGGATTTTTGTAACAAATTCCAACCACCAAGCACAATTGTCATTTCATCATCCATAAACTTTTATGGTAAATACCTGATTCTACGAACAAACCCCGTTGCCTTAAGTAGTCGAGATGTCAATTTTTCCGTTTTTCGTTCTCTTCAAAAAAGACACCCAAATTGGACATCTTGTACAAAACATCACCTTAGACCGAATTAAATTTGAGGTAGGTTAGGTAGGTTCGATAGTCGAATCATCTCACTCCGATCTCAAGGATCCATTGCGGTCCCCAGGTGGGGAATTTGGAGGAGAATTAGTTTTGTGGTGCCTTCTTAAACTATCCTGAGATTTTGATGAATTTCAGGATGTTTTTAAGTGCCGGCTGTTTTGAAACGTTGTCCAGATCGTCGAAGAAGTATACTCCGACGACTGTTTTCCTGGTCTGATCTAGGCTAAGGCATTCAGAAAGGAAGTGATATGAGCCCTCTTCTGCATCCACGTCTTGACACCCCCTGCATAAGTCTAAAGTGCTAATGCCCATTCTATTCATGTGGGCCCCCATTGAGTAGTGACACGTAAGAACACCAAACAGAAGAGATAAATTTGAGGTAGTAAAGACTTTCTTTATCCCAGTTTTGCTTGCAACATTGATAACAACAACCGAAGGTGAGATTAAACGTTTTCTCTAAGGATTAGAAGACAGCTGAGTAGCTATGCCCTCTTTAGGCTAGCTTAGGTGTTCCTTTATAGGACATTCTCCATGCCAGTTCTCTTGTATAGTGCAGAGGCTTGGACTAGGACGCTTTAGGTTGCCTTGTTACCAATGTTCCAACCCGAAAAACTTCGAAACCACCCACAATAGACAACGCAGTAGAGAAGATGAGACCACAACCAAATTTTAAAATTAGAAGCTTGTCGATTTAGCCCTAGGTCCACTTCGGACTGCAGTGTCCTATAAATGTCTTCTTCTGACGATTGTTATGATCTATGCTTCCCCAAAGTCTTCACCTAATTGACATTAGAAAATGTCGACAGGCCTCCTTGCTTTCGAACCAAACGATTGCAGCTTTGGAGAGAAAACCGTAATTTTGATTTATGATTTTATTTTTTTGTTGATGAACAGAACAAAGTCTGTCGATAAAAGACAACGAAAGTTATACGTGTTGAACAACAACATTAAGGTGACTAAGCCATGTATACCAACGTTCAAGTCGTAAAGTTTTCGCCCAAACACCAGAAAGAATGAGAAACCAAAGCAGGTATTGGCTGTTATCTAAACTACCATTTAGAAATGACTTTTTGTTTACTTATTATTATTTAAAAAAATGAAAGTCAAGCCTAAATTAACCAATAAAATTGTTTCAAAAATGCATAAAATCATTAAACAGTAAACAATATAAAAAAATTAATCATATCTAAACTATACTTGTTTAATAATTATAAACAATATAGCGAAGTGAATTAAACCACTGGCTGAGTGGTGAGTGGGAAAAGGCAGTCATTTCAATTACCATTCAAACAAACAAAATTATACGTTATCATTTTCAGAGAGTACTTTTTATTTCTTATCAAAACACGCCTAATCTTTTGGTTTATGACACTCTACGGAGTTATATCGACAGGGGGTTTACCAATTAGTCATCAAATAAACACGTAACAAACATTTCTAAAACACCTTAACCACCTTAAGCTAACAATACTGGCATTTAAAGACTTTAAACATTGAAACAGTAAACAAAGACTTTTTTTGGTTACAAAATGATTTCTTTCATAAAACCGAAATGTTCCAACTTTTTGTGTATTCATAAATAAAACAACAATTAGTTACATTCACACATATTTTATGCGTTTTGTCATCATTCTCGCAGCAATTTTCTGCGTATGCCACTTTTGCTGAATTTCAACTTTTTTGTTTCTTTCTGTTGTCGATCACAGTGGATTATTTGTTGTGAAAAACTGGTCAAAAATAGTTTTAGGATTGAAATGAAAAGTATTCAGCTTAAATGTGCGTTTAAAATAAGGAACGGATTTTATGGACTTACATACAAACACCGGGGCCAAGAATTCAGTTCCGTACCCGAACTGGAACCGTAGGCACACTTGTGCGCCCTTAACTTGCTCTGAAGTGTTGAATGTTAAACTCCCCACTTATGATTTGCACGCTCTGAATGTACTCTTCCAAACCTCAGGTTTTTGCTTGTGATAAGAAGGCAGAACTGACAAAATTAAAAAAAATAATAATAAATAATTAAACATCAATAGCTTTGTTTGATGAGCCCTGAAGTCTGGGCTCGCCACAACTCGTTTTTTGATATACCTCAACTCGCCCTCAAGAGAAAATTCTCTGTTTTTAAGCCTGGGGTCGCCATGAAGTCACCCTGAAGTCGATCTTGGTATTTTGCTAGGGCGAGTTGAGGAACAATCAGCTGTTGTATACTGACATTAGATTAGCTGTCAAATTGTGATTTGTGTTGATTTGCTGCAGATTTTATTTATTATCGCAAATGTGAATTTAATGCATTGTTTTAAATTTAATTGAAAACAAAATTAATTATTATAGTTAAAAAGTGACGAAAATGGAGTCTTTTGAAGTTATGGATTGTGCGACAGGACAGTCTGTGCAAATCACTTGCACAGACTTGCAAATCATATTAGTTCAAGTACTTTCCAAAAAAAGCAATCTGGCAAAATGAAACACCTTAAACCTTGGATGAATAATCATCTTCTTAAAATAATAATATAATAACAAAATAACAAAATAAGAATAAAATGAGTTTAAAATTTAAAAAACATCAAA
This sequence comes from Platycheirus rosarum, assembly GCA_963971375.1. Taxonomy (NCBI): domain Eukaryota; kingdom Metazoa; phylum Arthropoda; class Insecta; order Diptera; family Syrphidae; genus Platycheirus; species Platycheirus rosarum. The sequence continues at coordinate 37,497,212 of OZ020510.1, read as the reverse complement.
ACAATAATAAACTTAAAAAACACTATGAAAATCTATGCAAAACAATTAATAAAGAAATTGAAGAAACTCGTACAAATTATTATGCTAATAAGTTTTTAAATGCTAAAGGGAATATTCGGGAAGAGTGGAAAGTTGTAGATAACATTTTATGTAAAAATAAAGAATCAAATAAGATTGATTTTATTGAAATTGAAGGAGTTATTGAATCTGATTCTCGAAATTTTATTGAAATTTCAAACAAATTAAAACCTAATTTAAATACTTGTTTTAGTTGTAATTGTTCCATTTCTTCAGAAATTTGAGTATACGATATGCAATCAAATAGTTTCGTTTATCATACGATAACGTCAAGAGAAGTTTTCAACATTATTATGTCTTTAAAAAATAAAACATTCGTGTACTAGTGATGGTGTATCTAGCCATTTGTTGAAACATGTTGCTTGGTATGTTATGGACGTTCTAGCGTTTGTATTTAATAAATGTGTTGAAACTGGTTGTTTTTCAGATCATCTTAAATGTGCTGAAGTCATACCGCTCTTTAAAAAAGGAAAGAGAAAAATTATATCTAATTATAGACCCATTTCACTACTTTTAACTTTTTAAAAAAAATTGAGAAACTAATCAAAGTGCGAATTTTGTCCTTCTTGGAAAAGTTTAAATTTTTCTGTAATAATCAATTTGGTTTCAGAGCTGGTTTGTCAACAGAAGATGCAACAGAAGATGCTATTCTAAGTTTGAAGTCAACAAGACAAGAAGAAAACTATGGGCCTGTTTATTGATATAACTAAAGCTTTCGATCTAGTCAACCATGAACTTTTACTAAGCAAACTTTGTAATGCAAGTTTTCACGGTAGTTTTTTCAATTTGCTAAACTCTTATTTAAAAAATAGAAAACAAAGAGTCAACACCAATGGAATGTTTAGTGAACCAAGACTGCTTAAAAATGGTGTTCCTCAGGGATCAGTGCTTGGCCCTTTGTTTTTCTTAATTTATATAAACTCCATTTTCAAACTAAAATTAAAAGGTATTTCAACTGCTTTTGCTGACGATATCGTATTCACATATTCATCAAACACTGTCTTTGAAAGCATTTCCAACATTGAAAATTATTTTGAAATCTTAAGGCAGTGGTTTACTTATCACAAATTAGTTATAAGTGAAAAAACTAAGTTGATGTGTTTTGAGGTGTCTGGGAATAGTCTTTATGACTTCAATTTACGGTTCCATGTACACGATTCTAAACAGTATTCATTACCTATTCATAAGTGTGGAATAAGTAATTTTGAAGCCAATTATCAATGTTCAAAAATTTGCTTTAAAGTGGAAGTAGTTTATCAGTTCAAGTACTTTAGGAGTTATAATTGATTTCAACCTGAATTGGAAAGATCATATTTAAATGGTAAAAAATTATTTGCTATCGGTCATACGAAAAACTTATTTAATAAAACCCTTTTGCTCCGAAAAAATTTTAAAAATGATCTATTTTGCTCTCGCAAACTCGAAGTTACAATACGGTATTATACTCTGTTCAATTTATATTTTCAGTACAGGGAAGATAGGATATTTGCCTTTCACTCTTACTGTTATGGATTTCAATAAGCTATCTCTATTTTAAAGCTCTCAAATGGTTGCCATACTGGACTTTATAAATTGTTATAATTCTCACACAAATGTAGGTATGGTTACCAACTGTATTCGAATTTTATGAAAACAGAAACATGTAGACCGTAAACTTAATCTAAAATTCAAGAAGCAGGATTTTTTTTTCAAAATCGTAAAAAAATATTTTGAAGTTAAATTACTTAGGCTACCTACATCTTCCTGAATAACAATTTTGATCGGATAGCAAGTTTCCGAGATACCGTTTTTAGCCCACCAACTTATATTTTTTTTACCAAAATATAAACCACACCTCCAATGTACACAATTTTTTTTTCATACAAATTCTTGGAGCGGTTATATGACAGGAACCGTTAATATTTGAGCTAAACAAAAATTTAAATAAGGACTCTGTAGAATGTCAAAATAATCTTATGTTATAAATTTGAAGACGATCGACCAAGCCGTTCAGGCTGTAGTCTAAAATACATCCGCACATACAAACATAATTTTCCAGTAACTCAAATACGTTTCTCAATCGTAATGTCATGTTTGATTATTATCTCAATTTATTGTTGTGTACGAATACATAACTTGCATTAAAGTACCTATAATCGCAAGTAAAAAAAAAATTCACAACAAATATTGCATTTATGTATCTTTACTTTAACCGTTTTTTCGATGTAAGCAAAAAAAACATAGTGACAACACCTTCTTCTTTAAATTTAAAATTCGCTCTAAGAAAGCTTCAATTCTGGTACTTTCATAACAAAAACCAAAGAAAAAGGTATTATAATTTCCGTTAATGGCGAATGGTAACTCTGCAATAGTGTTTTTTTTTTTTAAATAAGCACAATAAGCGAGAGGCATATTGATAATCAGTCTCCTCCTCCTCGCAGCCGGGGAGCAGACAGGTTCTGGTGGTATGTACGTGGGTTAAATGAAATATTACAACAACAATTTCAATGTATTTCAGGGTTCTCTTTTATATTTAAGTGGCAATTTCTTAATTGGAGTGCGTCAGTGCGATGCAAACACTTGCAGGTACCAGTGTGTTTAAAAGCTCTCTTCCATAAGGCCTGTACTGAAAATATAAATTGAACAAAGTATAGTAGTTGGGGTGGATCTTATGCAAATACTTTTACACCTCTATTAACAGCTCAGAAACCTTTAGTTAGAATTATTTTAAATAAAAATAGGATGGCCGAAAGTTTTGTCTTATTTAAAAGATTGCAAATTCTGCAAATGAGACATTTATATGTTTTCAAAGTATTAAGAGATTTTTTTTTAACAAAGCGGAAATATTCCTAGTAGAAGTTATCAAATGTACAACTTACGTGTAAACAATATGAATTTATTCAATGTACCTTTTGCTTACAGAACACATTTCAACCATTTTTTCACACACTCAGCTCCAAATATTTTGAATAAATTGCTCTTATCAATAAGAGAAAGTCTTCGATTTTCAACCTTTATCAAAAATATTAAAGACTGGTTATTCACATTAAATTTTGATGACATTGAATCATTAATTTAGTTTTAAAATAATGTAATCAAAAAACAATAAAATTGTTTGTAAATATTGTTTTGTAATGTTCAAAAATAATTAGTTCCTGCTACATTTTTCTATAAAGTTGCTAGCTAGTTGCTTTTCTATAATGTTTTTATTTATTATTCTTGTTACTTAAATTACTGATTGGCACCCCACATCAGTTATTAATGAATTTTTAAACTAGATGTGTCATTCATCGCTAATTATGTACACTATTATTCTTATTTTATTAATGAAATATATATTTCTATAAATTTTAGATTGAATGAATAAAATTAAATACAAAATACTGCAGACATAGCTGCCAGAACAGAATTGGGTAAGTTTTAATTTTTCATTCATCTTGAAATGCTTGTACTAAGTTTCAGCAATTCGTTCCAGATGAAAATTACTTAATGCAACTGCTAAACCAGGAAATAGAAAATCTCCCTACAAACTTCGCATACATAACATAAGCGACGAAGAATCAACTTCGCAAGTTAAATAATTTTTTTTTAGGTTGTGGCTCAAATATTGTATGTTTTTAAGGAAAAAAGTGGGATGAATCAGCCACACTGCTTCTTATTTTCCTCCTTAAAGAAACTAAAGGGAAAGTAGGACAAACGTTCAAGTTCAAAACGAGGAAGAAGCACTCTTTTTCAGCTTCTCAAGTGGATAGTAAGTCCAAGGGTCTCCGGAATGTCACCAACCACAACAACAAAACGGGGAACAACAGGATGACTTGTCCATTCTATAATTATGTTGTATTTAAATTAAAGTTCTTAATCTTTCTAAAGATTTATTTTCATTTCCAGCGAACTTTATGATCTGTTTAAGGACAGGGCAAGAATGTTCCCTGAATTTGTTTTGGGTGGTTCCGGAAGCGGTACCCACCATGTTGTGAGATCTCCAACATCAACATCAAGGCAAGTTCCTCCTATAGGACCCAGACCTCAATTGCTGCCGATGCAACCACAAAATTTTGGATGAAAGCTATGATGAGGATTGTCCTCATCATAGGTAAGTTAAAAGACAACAAACTATTTGTTTATAATGATTTTTGTCTTTGTAAGATTTTCATTGCGAGAGTTTCGCACTCCAAGTTGGCTGAGGTCGTCCTCCACTTGAGCGCGCCACCTAAGGCGAGGTCTTCCTTGACTGCGTCTACCCTCTGGGATGGAATCGAAGATCCTGCTAGCCGGAGCATTGTTGTCCATTCGCTCTACATGACCTAGCCATCTTAAATGTGATATGCGTATTTTTTTGACCAGGTCAATGTCGCTGTACAGCTCGTATAGTTCTTGGTTGAACCCTTTCCTCCAAAGCCCGTTAACGCAGATAGGGCCAACAATCTTTCGAAGAATCTTACGCTCGAAACGACTAAGGATATCTTCATCCGCTTTAGATATGATTAGGGTCTTATACAGTCTCCTTTGTCTTTCAAGAGAGGGCTTTGCTAATCAATTCCTAGCCCATAGAAACAGCGATTGGCAAGAGTAATTCTTCGCTTTATTTCTGACGAGATGTTGTTGCCAGATGTTATAGCGGATCCGAGGTGCACAAAGTCCCTAACTACCTCAAAGTTGTACCTGTCTATTGTGATGTTTGGATTTTATGCGTTCACTAATTTCGGAGACAATACCAAATTATCGAACGTAAGCAATATTCGATGCAAAGAAAAAGCGTTGAAATCGAGAACCAAAATTATATAGCATTCAGTAAAATGCCGTCAGTTGAAACAGCTGAAAGCTGGAATTTTGTACATAAGTGCGTTTATAGCAATCACTCAATCAATAAAGTCATGTTCCTAATCAAAAGCCACCTTTTATCTGTTTAATGATTCATATTTGATGTTTCGGAGAAAGCGAAATAGAAGCACACTGCACTGGAAAAAACACCTGATGTTAGATGGATATTCTGAATCTGAAGGAAAAGGAGTATAGATTAGTAGTAGAGTAGATGTGCTTATATGTTGGATGTGCAGAGTATAGACTGCCCAAAGAAATATTGTGGCAAGAAGTTGCAAATGCTCTTCAAGAGTGCAAAGGCCAATGAACTAAACTCCGCACCACATCAACAAGAGTAGAACGAAAAAGTTGGGGTGCTAACGAATCAGTCTCGACTTTTTCCAAGTATTTTAAGCAAATGATGTTTTTAGAGACTAACAAAGTTTTATAATCACCTATGTCTACTTCATCTTTGGATATCTCCATCTATGTTTTTTTCTGAACTCTGCTTTGGCCGATCATATTTGTTTGCAAACATTTGGCGAGCGTGATATACAGTCAGAGTCAAGGGCTGGGTAACCATCCCCATCTTCGCAAGGTACCAGTCAAAGTTAGAGTATGAAACAAATAGAGGCAGGCACTGAAAACCATTTGTTAACAGGAAAAAAATGCATTCACTGCTTTAGGTGACTACATGGTAAGCGAGCAGCAGAATTTAATTGCGGAACAAGTTCAAATTGCCGATCGCAATTAAGAAGTGCCTTAAATGAAATAATGTACCAATTTACTATGATTGTGATTATCTTCATTTTTAATATTCCATCCATTTTCATTAAGTTTTCGGTATTATAGTCTTCGTTTCAGGAGAAGTTCTCACAGCAACAGCTATTACAACTAAGCTACGACTTCAATGAACTACTCTTTATTCCGATGCAGCAGGAAAGAACCACTAGTAATCTACTTCGAAGCTGACTGGAAGTGTCAGTCAGTCATAAGTGGAACACATACCCAAACTGAGTATCGAACTTGCAATGCCAGGCTTAGCAAAACTTTTTCAATTACACCACTGCCATCCCGCCCGCAAATATTGGACAATTTACAAAACTATGAAAGAAAACTAAAGCAGTTGAGGTGAAGATAGAAACAAAACCAGAAACAGCTGTATTTAGTTAGAATTGGGATGAGGGTGCTATAGGGATTGTTGTCTCCAACTTTGTATCTTAATTTGTAAAAGATATCCTTCAACATAATCCCAACATCTGAGGTGAGGCGAAACTGTTAGTTGTTCCTTATGTCTTGGCCACCTATTAGCATCCATGATCTTTTTCTCTACGTGGCGTTGAACACGTGAATCTTCCTACATTTCTAATCAATTAAGCCTGGAAAGCGCTGCAAAGATGGACCAAAACTCTACGAGCAGAAGAGGAACAAGGAACACCGGTTTCTTAGAAAGAAAAAAGGTGTCATTTTACCAAAAGGTAAAAAGAAACTGTTAGAGACTTTGTCTACCTGGGTTCCGCTATTAACTCAGACAACAACACCAGCGCCAAAATCAATTGAAGAATAGCTCTTGCCAATCGCTGCTTCTTCGAGTAGCAAAGCCCTCTCTCGGGCAACTAAATTGTCCCCTTATAAGAGCCTCATCATCCCAGTTCTGCTCTATGGTGCAGACGCATGAACGGATGAGGACGTATTAGGCTGCTTCGAGAGAAAGATTATCCGGGTTATTTTTGGTCCCGTATGAATTAACGGTAAAGGGAGAAGAAGATACAATGAAGAACTCTGTACCGGCTGTCCAGAGACACAGACCTAGCCAAAAGAGTAAAAATTCAACGTCTCAGATGGCTGGGTCATATAGAGCGGATGAACATTAAAAGGAAGACCGAGACTCAGGCACACAAGTGGAAGAGCACCTCAATCGACTCCACGTGCGAAACTGGAGGCAGCTAGCTAGGGACCGAGATGGCTGGAGAAGCTTGTTGGTTGAGGCCCGAGGTAAGGTAGGCAGGTCCGCCACCCTGCTTTTTCCAATAAACTTGAAATTAAAATACTTTCCAATTTAGTTCCACTTCAGTTATACAAGCTAGGTGCATAGTCCTATAGAATATCCAAAACCTTGCATTTTTTTAACACGGGGCTAACAATTTTCCTCTCGATCAGAATGTGAGGACTCAAGTCTCGGATCCATATATAAGACCATAGTCTTTTACAGCAGCAGGTTATGATAATGTTTCTGGATTTAAAAAACCTTGACAGAATAAAGTAGAATATGTTTTATTGAAAAAACCGCCCGTGTATTTCGGACCTCGGTCAATAAGTTCTTCGATACATCCCGATTGATGTCCGACGACATCTAATTTTGGGCTTCTACGCAATCTAACGTAAGAAAGGTTTCCACGTTGTTTTCTACTACTAAGAACTGCAATACTTTCCGAGCTGGTTCCTCTTCGCTTATGCGAGCCAGGTCCTCAGCCCACATTTATTTTTTTACATCATCTGCTTTGAGGTAGATTTAATGATTGTATCTTCTCCGGAATCGGAAGGTGTCGATTAACATTGATTTTGAATGATTGTAAACGAAATATCAAAGGAAAATCTCGCCGGGTAAACCATTCTAAATTCATGTTGTTCGGCTAAAAAAAGATTCCCTATATTTCAAGGTACGTCCGAAATTGGGCTCAAAGGTTTGATGAGCATTCCTAGCCACACGAGTATTACGGCGTCTAGCTTGCCCTAGAAGTTGGAAAAATTGCAACCCAACTGAGATTCGAACTCACAATCTCTGGGTTCACAAGCAGAGATCTTACCTACTGCACCAATGCCACCCGCCGACAATGCTGTGTAAATTGGAGTTTAATGAGCTTAACATACAGTACTGTAACTTCCATTGAACGGTCCAGAAGATAGCTTCTAATCCAACGAACAAGAGTATTATCGATCCAAGAGCACGCATTTTCGATAGGAGAGCTTCATGCCAAACTCTATCAAATGCCTGGGAAATATCAAGAGCAATAATCTTATTTTCACCAAAGCCAAAGTTCCACTATTCGGTGAGATATGCCATCAAATCACCAGTGCAACGATAAAGGCGAAAGCCATACTGATGGTCCTGGAGAAGCTTTCGTTCTTGAAAATATTCCTTAAGATGGCGGTTGGACTTAAGCAGACGCCCCGTATTTCTTCCTCCATATTATTATCGGCTGCTACTTTTGATCCAAGGTCAAATTCATGCTCCAGTGCCCTGATTTTTCGACCAACAATTCTCGCAAACGTAGAAGAAATGTTCTCGCAGAAGCAGCCACCTTTAACTTGCTTGTCGTTTTATTAATGCAGCTTTGTTCTGCCTGATTTATCTAGAGGTTTATAAAAATGTTTAAACAATTACAAAAAATGAAAGAAAATCAGATATAATACAAAATTCAGTCACAAGCTTAATTTATACAAAAAATAAATACAGTTATTGTTTACTCAATTGTTTTCAAAATCTAAAATTAAAATTGTCATCCATGTGTTTCAACAGATGGTTATGTGTACGTTTACTGGTGGGATAACCCTGAAATCTGTTTTCCACTGATTGGCTCATTAGAGAGATTGTGATCTCAAGAGTACTCGTGTACTTTCTTCAAAGTACATGGAGGTGCAGATCCATGTGGATATTTTGTACGGGTTTATAAACATCAGGATTCAAATAAATCTGCCAAATTTAGTTTTATCCAGATTTAAATTGCAAATACTCTACTGTACATCGTGTGGTCTGGCCTAGTTAATGTGTGGTGACCGTTATCACTGCCTGAAATGAATTTTGATTTGTTTGCCAAGAAGTTTCACTCAAAAGTCTGCGACAAAAAATTTCTCAAAATAAAAATTCAAAACAACGACAACAGAATCACAGTCAGAGTCAGAGGCCTTGAAAAAGTGCATCAACTGAAGCGAGATAATAAAAGCTGGAATGACGACGACGGCAGCGGTGTAGCACGTAGATCATATCACCACCTGATATAAATGTTCTATATAGCTGACAAGCGTAACCAATTCTCATTCCACATAAATCATCAAACTGTGCCTCAAGAAAGGGCAAACTTCCATTAAACTAAAGTTCTTAGAAAAATAGAAAACAACCTTTGTTAGACTCCAGATTTTGATGTAATGGCATAGCCATATTCACTAGGGGTTTCCCCAGCTGCTTTTCAAAAGTTTCACAATAGCAAGAGGTTGGGCCAAGTTCTCCTACACCAATTTACAAAATCAGGGCAGTTATGAACGCAAAATATAATAATTATAGCAAAAATTACAAACTTACTTGGCGTGTATGCATACAAAATTGATTTTTTTTACATTCTTAATGTGACGATGAGAACTTATAATCGATAATTAGCAACGATAGCACGAATACATGACAAAGTTGATTTTTCGTTTTCGTTGGCTACGTCTAGGTGCCTCTGCTCCGTCGCCGTCGATCTCTTGTGTGAGAAAAAACACTTGCGAAACACTTTTTCCACTGCAAGGCGACACTAGATTTTAATTATTTATTAATTTCCGTTGGGTATGAACCTATAAACTACGCTTTACTAAAAAAAAAACATTAATTGATTGTTTTTTTAGAAATATTTTCAATGAATTTCTTGCAAAATTTCCATCACTAGCAGATTTTCTTTTTTTTTCTTTTTCACAAATAGCCACACGCACAATTTTTCTTCGATTCTGGTTGAAGTTTTTTCACAAAGAACCTTCGTTTGGTAGATTCGAATGGAAGTTTTAGGAATATAAATACACTTACGAATGATATTGTAGGGGAAATTAAATAAATTGTTTATGCGAAATAAATGTTTAATAACAATTAGGGGAATTTTCGCGACGACACGTAATTTTTTCTGGTTTGATTTTTTGTGTGTATTTTTCGAAGGAATGACAGAAAGAAAAAAATGTACGTGCTCTTCTTTTGGTTTTTTCAGTTCTTGTGTTCTGTTTCGGTTTTGTTTCGTAAGAAGTTGTTTTTTGTTGTGCGAAATTTTGAATTTAATGGAAAAGAAACAACTTGGAAGACAAACAGCAAAGAGGATTTGCCGATTAAATGACAGTTGGCTACTGCAACAAAACAACTACTAGCGTTCGGAAAGGCATCCCTTATGGCTCAAAGGCTTTGGCATGGACGTATTATATATAAACTGCTAGCATTGTATATAAACACTATAGTACTACCATCTTTGTATATGAAAACTATAGTACTACCATGAGGCAGCTTCTAGTTAAGCGAGGTAGAGCCGCAACGTCGCTGTAAAAACTTTTTCTGTCATCACGATATACATTTGTATGGGTTTTGGAGAGTAGAAAGGAATATAATGTAGGTTATATGGTTATATGGTTTGTTTGAAAAAAGGCTTTTGTTAGAACGAGTACAAGAATAGGCAGAAATAATGAATAATAAGTATGGCAGAGTAAAGGAAACAAAAATTAGTGGATTTCCCTTTGATTTTTCGTAAACAAACCAATATTGTGCGTCTTCAATTATTTTTTTGATTTTGCATTTTTCAAGAAATTTTATTATTTCTATATTTTCTGTATTTCTTATACCAAAATCAACAACCAATATTGCCATATTCGGATTCGACTGTTTAAAGTTTTAATATAAATATTGTTCAATCTCGAACGTTAGTTAAATATAAAACTGGTGCCAGTTGATACTATTTTGTTGGTACAATAGTATTTTGGTACTAGATTTTTAGTACTTAGTACTAGAATTTTGTACTATCGTAGTTTTGGTACTATATTTAGTACTAAGTAGTAGATTAAGTACTATATTTAGTAGTTGGTAGTAGATTAAGTACTTTATTTAGTATTTAGTAGTAGATTAAGTACTATATTTAGTAGTTAGTAGTAGATTAAGTACTATATTTAATAGTTAGTAGTAGATTAAGTACTATATTTAATAGTTAGTAGTAGATTTAGTATTAGATATTTGACGTGATAAGTGAAGATACTCTAAAGCAATAACATAGGTACAAATATCTGCAAACAATGTGTTTTATTTGTAAAATAAGTAACTAGGTAGGTATATTTAGTACTTAGTAGTAAATTTGATATTTAGTAGTTAGTAGTAGATTTAGTACTAGATATTTGACGTGATAAGTGAAGATACTCTAACATAGGTACAAATATCTGCAACAATGTGTTTTATTTGTAAAATAAGTAACTAGATAGGTACTTCAACTAATTAAATTTTTTGCAGACTTAAAAAAATTGATATGATAATCAAACATGGTAACCATTCAAAATTGTACACAAAAAAAACCAAACCAAATATCAAATTTCAACAAAAATCGTTAAAAAGGTAAATTTCATCCTGTTGCCGTATCTATAAAAAAAACCCTTCCAAAAACGGTGTATTTCAAGGCATAAATGAAAACTCCTCACATACCTGTCTAAATTTCTATCTTCCATTCTCTCATTATCAGAAAATAACAAAGAAATAACACAAAAAAGACTTTATAATTTGATTCCCTCTAACTGCTAACACTTTATATACATCTTTTCCGTTCTGTCTGATAGCGAAACTGATGGCACTAGGTGAAATACCCATCTTGATAGTACTATAAATTCTATATACAATGCTGCTAGTCTAATGTCAGCTTCATACAACAATTGTCAAAAACATGTCGCCAAAATTGAGAATGCGATGCTAGCTCTCCTGAACCCACTTCAGGAAAAAAAATAACTACTTAAAATGTTGACATAGAAGCTCGCGACATCTGTGTTTTAAAATTCAAAAAGTCGCATTTACCGGTAAAACATAACTGACAGTTTTGAATTCCATCCATAGAAGTGTGCGACATCTTTGGTATTTTGCCTCTTGTTTTTTTAGATCAGGGATAACTTTCTTTTTTATTAGTTTGTGCCTAAGACAAGCTTAAAGCACTAGAAGGAAAAAAGGGATTTTTTATTAATTAATTGTGGGATATTCTAAATTACACGGGGAGAAAAAAGGAAATTGTAACATGCCAACGTGGGAAAACTTGCTGCCAAAGTCTGGGATTACTGGATGAAATGTCAAAATTGAGGTTTAATTTTTTTCCCCGCTAGTGTACTCAGAAGGGGTAGTGTCGCCCAAAATAACTGAAACTAAAATGGAACCAACTTGAGGTAGGCAAATAGCAGTCCATATATATCTTATACGTCCATGTATAGATATATGAGCATTTTAATACTTTTTCAGAGAAAATGTTACATATGGGTCTCGGCAAACCTTTTGAACAATAAAGTTTGCTTTTCCGAACGCAAATAGTGAGTGGGCTTTGACAACAGATATTGAAGTAATAAATAATTAAAGCTACGTCGATACTATCCGTCAGCGGAACGATGCGAAACCTTCCGTCAAAATAAAACTACGAATTTCTATGAATTTCAACTATTTTAAGTCAATTCCTGTTCGTTTACACACAAATTGAGTAGTTCTAGGCAGAAGAGAGAGCTCACGAATGAATAAAACATTTCCTCTTCCTGCCGATTTTAGCCCAAGAAATTTTTTCAGGCAGAAAGGTGAGTTCTTTCAAAAGTCAAATTTGATAAAAAAAAAAACAATTGACTTCCAATTTCAGAAAAAGATATCAGAGGGGCCTATACCACAAAACTACAATTTAACAATTTTTAACAAGTAATTATCATTTCTGTACCACAAAAAAAGGAGTTACAATTGTTAAATTTGCAAATTTCCCTTTTTTGTACAATTTAGTTGTACAAGTAAGCTCGCCACGGCTAGACGATGAGGAGACAGGTAAAAAAGTATAATGGTCAAAATTCGGGAAAAAAGATGTTTTAATTGGTGGGTTTTCGGTATCAGTAACCAAGGAAGGACAAATTGAGGCTTGGACCAATATATTAAGCATAGCTCTAACTCTAAATATTGTGTCTAGCACAAAGTATTGGCAATATGTGATGTGATGTGTTATTTTTTTAAAAAGTTACACACGTGGATCTGACGAGACCTAAGCAGAACAATGACATAGGTAAATTTAAAAACAAAATTTAAAAAAAAAATCCACTGACCGTTTTTTTAAATATCAATTTTTCAAAAAAATTTAAAAAAAATTATTAAATACAAAAAAAGTTATTTCACAATATTTTTATGTTAAATAACTTTTGCTACCTACATCTTCGTAAATATCAAATTTTATTGTAATCGGTTCGTCGAAGAAAAAAACGGTCATATGTGGATTACCGTTTTTAAACCACCCATATAATTTCTTTTTCACTAAAACTACCACTCCTACAAAAATGCACAGTTTTTTTCATAAACATTTTCGGAGCCGTTTTCGAGAAAACTAAGCTTTTACTTAACGGTTATATGACAGGTACCGTTAATATTTGAGCTAAAAAAATTGGAAAATCCTCTGTAGAATGTCAAAATAACCCTCTGTATTGAATTTAACGACAATTGGCCAAACGGTTTAGGCTGTAGTCCAAAATACATACGAACAGACAGGCAGACATAATTTTGTGTGTAACTGAAATATGTTTCTCTGTCATCGTAATGTCATGTTTGATATCAACATTTTTAATCTGCACCAATGCATAACTTGCATTATATATTATAGTAACTATATTTTTCGGGCCGGAGTATTGATGTCCATCCGCTCAATATGATCCAGCCATCTGAGACGTTGGCTATGTCTGTGTCGCTGTACAGCCGGTAAAGTTCTTCATTTTATCTTCTTTTCAACTCTCCGTTTATGCATATATAAAAAAAATCACCCGGATAATCTTCCTCTCGAAGCAGCCTAAAGCGTCCTCATCATCAAACAATGACCTATTAACCCTGAAATGAGTTAAAAGCTCTTTTTCTGCATTTGAAGAAACTGTGCATTCATCACATGCAATGTACGTTTTCGAAGTAGCCCTTTATTCAGTTTTATTTTTTCCTAAGGCCAAATGCACACGGAACAACTTAAAAAAAACCTGATTACCGATGCGAGTTGGCAACTAGTTTGATTTGATACATAACCTGTGTAATAAAATGAGACGTCTGTTGATTTTCATGTCGGGTTGACTAGTGATTCAAGTTTCTAGTTTGTCGAAAATGAGCAAACAACAAAACGACCTGTTGCTGGTGCGGGAGATGGAAAAACATCTATTTTATATAATTATTGCCTTCCCGGCTATTCAAATAAAAATGAAATAGAGAAAAAATAAATAAATAAATTTATTGGCGCGACAGCTCCTGAAGAAGCAAAGGCCTAGTGACTTATACTCTCAACCATTCCTATGTGTGTGTTGATAATCTGCAAGAATGGAAGGGACCTACAGCTTACCGCCGAGTCCGAACGGCTACATGAGAGGCAGTACTCCGGAAAAGAAGGTGGCTATGAGCTGGATTCGAACCCAGGCTCATTCGCTGAGCAGTCCGACACACTAACCAGTTAACCACCAAGCCACGGGGCACACTGAAATCATAGAGTAAATATATTATATAGAGGAAAAACTTTCGTACGTTCCACGCCTCAAAACCCTCAATTTTCGTTGTTGCTTTGGTATATCATTCATTGTGTTTCGTGTTCTCTTTTGTATATCATTCATTGTCGGCGTTAAAAAACAAAGAAAAAACGATGTGGTGAGTTTTGTTAATTTTGACATTTCATTTTGTTCTTGTTGACAACAACTGTCAGTGAATTGTTGACAAAAATTATTGCAAAAATTTTTTTTAAATAAAATTTATTATTAGTATTTTCGAATGCTGACGCTGAGGGAAGAAGGTCCTCAAAAATGGATTTTTGACGAATGTTGTGACATCAATCAAATTCACTTTAGATTCAAGGACAAGGATTTGCCAGAGAACTTGGTGACCAGTGTGGTTGCTTCTATGCAGGTTTGCAGTTATACCCAGACACCACTATCGTTCTTTTTCATTTTAATCTTTTCAGATGTATCCGCTAGAAAAAGTTCTAACGGCGCCGTACTAAATAAATGAATGGGAACCAAAGCTAATACCTATCCTTCTGAATAAACTTGTTCCAGAAAAATGTCGCAGAAGAAGACTTCATGTATCAATAGAATTAATAATCTCCTTGTAAAGCTGTGGCTTATTTTTTTAATAAACATTTATATTGAACTTATACAACTTCACCGGACTCTTCAGGATCAAGCTTGTTTCCCCCAAACAAATTCTTATAAAAGCAACACAAAACAAAGTCTTCACAAACGGTATTAAGAAATATTTTTTTATTTTTTAAAAACTTACAAACCCTAGACTATCTAAAAAAAATCATACTATCGTACTTCATTTTCTTCTGTTTGAGTAGATGATTCCTTAGAGCCTTCTGTTTGTCCTTAAAACTCTTCTTGACCTTGCCACGTGCCTTGTGCCTCATCATAATAAAGTTCTTGCCCTTGCGTTTCTCTCTATTTGTCGTTGAACAGTTTTCATTCTTCCTGCCGTCTTTGTAGCCAAACTTATTATTCTGAAAAAAAGTCCTCAAATTCTTGTCCGGACAACGGAGCAATTTAAAAAACAGCTGCAACAAGTCCAATGCAGGAATAAGATTCTTATTTCGAAGCAGAATCAGTGCCTTAACAAAACAGTTGCGCCTAGTAGGATCCAGAGTTGTGGCATGATTTTTCAGCAAATCGACTAAATGCTGTGGAAATTGGATGCAAACATCAGGATAGCATTGAGCGACCTACAAAACAAACATCATATTTATAAAGCATCATTAAATGCAACACTTGCTTTTTTTTTTTTATTACCTGCGCAATAAACATAATCAATTCATCGAGACTTTTATTTTCATTGCTGGGATTTAATTCGAAAACTTCCAAGCTGCTCAAGAAATGGCGATATTGCTGGGAGAATTCTTCCTTGTATGATTCCGGATCACGTTTTATAAGATTTTGCACTTGTGGAAGATTGTCTGGTAGCTGACCACTAATAATTAATTAATAAAACGGATAAGCAGTTTAATTTTGTAAATAGGACACAATAACTCACAAAATACCATCAACGACGACGACGTGCCTGATGAGAATACTTGATACAAGATACAATTCTCATCAGGCACGTCGTCGTCGTCTTTCGATGGTGGTATTTTATGAAATTCTCACAAATTGTTCGAAGTAAAGGAACTCCGTGAATTATTGTGTCTTTTTAACAAAATTAAACTGCTTATTCGTTTTATTGATGATAATAAGATCAGTTCTTATTATCAGAACACTACACAACACAATACAATATTCACTAAATAATTTGATGTTGACGTTTTAGACACTCACCTCCACCATACTCCTACATATCGAGAAGGATGTGTTCGGAATGTATACCTTAAGGGTTAAGGTGATTTTCTTAGGTCTTAGAGCTTGTTTACATGATTCCTTTTTTCGGATGTTTCTTCATTCGTTCTTTTTGCAATTAGGTAAGGGGTGTAAAAAAGTAGGGGGAATGAACTAACGAATGGACGAATGAAAATTTTAAGGATTTTTGTGTTTGAGCTTTGAAGTTTCTCGTTTGAGAAAGAAAATGCTATGCACGGACTAAAAATAAGAACTTTTGAAATTGAAAACAATTCCCAATTATGTTTTTTTTAGTGGTAATGGATGGTTTTAATTGTTTTTTTTTAATTTTGCAAATTTCTTTAGAATAAAATAGTATAGTTTGTAGGAAAACATTGGTTATATTCGGGGTAATCCAAATCAGTGTACACACCAACGTACGTGCCTGTCCAAAAGAAGAATGAAGAAACAACCGAAAAGAGAAATCATGTACACAAGGTCTAATTAGTACGGATAAATATAATGTCTACAATTTTCTAATATAAACCAATATAATGCAGTGTTTTTCTTTTTAAGTTTGTAGGATTAATAATTTGTTGAGATTATTTTACCTTGTGTTGAGATTATTTTAACACGGCATTCTAAACACGGCGTTAGAGAACGTCAGACAGAGAGCTATCCGCAGCGCGTTTAATATTTGAATCTTGAATTTCATTTTCTCACTAAATGCCAATTAGGTTATTTTTTTCCATTTAAACAATACACTATTAAATGACACAAAATAATTTAATAAAATAAATTTCTACAATAAATTCAAAATGACTTAATTACTAAACACAAAATATGAAAACAAAATTTTTTTTTGGAACGCCGCGTCAAAGTTATCTCAACGCAGCGTAAAATAATCTCTACGCCGCATTAAAAATGCGTTCTGTTTAACGAAGACTTAAAAAAAAACAATTTGTAAATTATCACAATGCGACGTTTTGACGCCGTGTGGAACTTGACGCGGCGTTCAAAACGCGCTCTATGTGACTTGGGATATGTTTGTTTTACTGTATATTACAACGCGGCGTCAGAACGCGCTATGTTTGACTAGGTTTCTACTCCTGTGTAAACGAATACAATAGGTGTAAAGAAAGATAATTTAACTTTAAAAAAGTACACCTTTATCGCTACTTTGTATAATACGATCTTGCAAATATACATAGTACGTAATCTTCTGACCGAATGCTTGTTTAAATTCATTCTTAGAACAATCAATACACTATCATCAGTATCAGGTAAAATGTTTAAAACTCTTGGATATTGTTTGACCAGTTTTAAACGTTTCTATAGAGTTTTCAACAACACAAGGCAGGGAAAAAATAATAAAGTATAACAACTTGCATTCGAGCTCCTCATGGTACAAGAAAACAAGATAGCGACTTTCGTATTTTACGTCATTAGTGACCCTTGTTGAATAAATTTATTTCCGTTTTAGAAAAAAAACGGAAAAGTAAGTTTTAATTGATGCAGGTTTGGTCCAATGATTGATTAAATATACATTGATTGATTTAATATACATTTTAAGTCCACTAACACTTCGGATTCTTTCCAAAAATGGTAATTTAATTTAGTCAGTTTGAGTCACTGATGACGTCAAATTTCGGGATGGCGCTTTTTTTTAGCAGTATCTTCTAACACGCCCAATTTCGTGGTGGGAAACAAAAGGGAACTGAAAAGAAGAGGTCAATTATTTGACTACTACACTCTCAATCGGTGGCTATTTTTTGACAGTTCAGCACTACTACACTCTCAATCGGTGGTTATTTTTTGACAGTTCAGCACTACTACACTCTCAATCGGTGGCTATTTTTTGACAGTTCTACACCAATACTTATTTGACCAGCTTGTAGGTCTTGTCAAATGAAGGCAGTAGATTTCCCTCTTTATAGTATAGTTACTCTATGACTGAAATAGAGAAGGCATAGATAAAATCGAGAATGTCGTAAAATTGACGGTAAGGTTTTTTTTTTGTGGATGTTAATAGTTCCAGTCTACTGTGTCATATATTTCCACTGCTAGTGCAGAGATGTTATTATGAGGTTGGATTAATAGCCTCTTCCTGAGATAATAGAACAACATAATGGTTTCAACCGGTTTAGTTTGTATCCAGTTGCTCCGTGTGTTTAAGACTTTTCTCCACTAATGCCAACAAAAATAATCTTACGTCACAACCACAAACACAAAAACAATACAAATTTAATTTTTTTCAATATATTCCATATATTTTATTCATTTTAAAATTGAAGCCTAGTATACTCAGATCGCACTAAAATGTATCTTCCATACAAATTTCTACCCAAGATAAATTTTAACTCGGGGTTTTAGCTGAGCATTACTCAGTTCAAGTTTAGTTCCAAATGTCAAGATAACGGCTCAGAACGGCTCCAAGAAGTTTAGCGAGTGAAAGAACGTTAAATAAATTCTTTCACAAGATAAATTCTGACAATGTTGTCATTTTGGATGCAAATAATTGAAAAAAAATGGAATTTCTTGATGAATATTTGTATTTGGAAAATTCAATTTAAAAAAAACCTAAAACAAAAACTCAAAAAAAAAAACAATTATCCAATCCGGAAAAAACACCTTTGTGTTCTTGTTAATAAGAATTGTTAATAAGTATATTATTTATAAAGTATATTTCAAAGATTTGTAAAACAACTGTTTTTTGTCCAACTTCAAATTTTAGCGCGCTTTCTAAGCAAGGGTGTGAAGAGATAAAAATTGTAGAGATAAAATTAAGTTTAGCTCGATCTGAGTACTAGGCTTAACTAACAAGTTTTTGGTCGATCCATTAATTTTTATAATTTAATATTGAAATACTATATAAGTGTTGCCTTGTTTGTCGGTTTTAACTATATCGTTTTTTTTATAATTTGCGAGCGCACTAGGGAGTATTTGTTTCCCTTTTAATATAGAGCACACTGCGGGGGCATTAGAAAGATAGGGAAGGAAGTACAGGAGGTGTCCATTAACACATTAACATTGGTTTTGACTGCTGCTTGCAATTCAAAATGGCAAAGGAAAATCTCACCGGCTAAACTATTCCAAATTCGTGTTGTTCAGCAAAAAAAAGATTCCCTATATTTCACGGTACGACCAAAATTGGACTCAAGAGTGAACTGATGAGCGTTCCTTGCGAGACGGGTATTGCGGGAGAAACTTTTGAGGGGAGAATGCAACTGGCTACTTAGAGTGAACAATTGAACGATAAAATAAGGAAAGACATGAAACATTGCATCGATGTTCGATAGGGGCAATTGTCTCAGTGGCAGTTCTATTTCCTATTAATTTTAACGTTTTTATTTGTATTCTATCGAGCAAGTAAAGGGATGCTTGAGAAGCGCATGCCCCGTTTCCTATTACCTCATTTGATAATGCTGTATAAATCGGAGTTTAATGAGCTTGACATAAGGTACCGTTGCAATTTCACGTTAAGTTGAGTTAATGGTACATTGTGTCGAGTTTATTGCGTAAAATGAACAAACTCAAGAAATTTATTTTGCAAATGCCGCCTTCTACAAATTTGCCAAATTTGCTAAATGTTGAGAAGGTATGTATATAAGAATTTTATCCGATATTTTTGTTTGCATTTTTAAAATTTTCTTTTGGCAAAACAAATCAAAATCTTTTCCCTTTAGGCGCTTATTACAATGTCAACCATTTTGCACTCCTTCCTTGTGTGAATATTTTATCATCCCGGATGACTATCAGTTTTCAGCAATATGAAAATTATTTAAAATAATACAAAAAATGTCGATATGGTTGTTTTTCTTCTGACTGCCAACACTTTACGTACATCTTTCCCGTTCTGCCATTTTCAAACATTGCATATGTACTGAAGACTAAAAGTTTACATTGTGATCTCCACTTATGTCGAATTCGTTTTTAATTTTCGGATTTAATCTTAGATTTGAGATTTTTTCATGTAAAAAAAGAACATGAAACGAGATTGATTTTTTTTTGTATTTGTGTGAGTGCTTTTTGACAACTTTCTGTCTTGCCTTTTGACAGTCTAAACGGAATTGTATACAAACAAAAAACAAGTTATAGGTACAAAAAATTGTTTTCCATAGAAATTTTTTTTTTTAATATTACAATAAAGCAAATTCTTTAATGAATATTGTGTAGTGGCAATGAGATCGATGTGATCTTCATTATTAATAAAACAGACAAGCAGTTTAATTTTTGTAAAAAGGACACAACATCTCAATGAAATAATTCACGGAGTTTCTTTGCTTCCACCAATTTGCTTGAGAAACAAACAAAATATCACAATCGGGAAACCACGACGACGTAGATACCGTGCCTGATGAGCATACTGAAAAATTATTTAATATTTTGTAAATTCTTGATCCTTTTTTCACTTTAATCAACACAAAACTTTCAAATCAATAACAAATGAAATGCACACATCAGTGACATTTGCGAATTGTCATATAAAGTAGTGTGTGTGCAAAAACTAAAAAAAATACAGATTTCAAAAAAGTGACCTAGATCAAAAAAAAGATTGATCTTTCAAAAAGAGCCTTATGTTTTTTGTGATTTTCTTGTTTTCTATCCTTGTCGCAAAGGTAATTTTAAACGTAGCGATATTTTTGCGATTTTTTTTCAGTGTAATTTTTGAAATTCCCTTTCGTTTTAAGTTTGCAGGGTTAGTATTCACTTTGAATAACATTTTTCCTTTTTTCTGTCAAATCGAGCCAAAGTTCAACCAGTTTCTACTTTCAGCTTCGAGTTTGAGTCACGTTACCTTATTTTGTCCACGAACCAAACGTAACGTTGAAGCCAAAGCGACATTGTGATAAGATGTATTGATTTCCTATCTTTGAACTTGTCAGGCGAAACCGAAGCTAAAGCGTGATTGTGTCTAAGCCATTACTCATTCACGATGAACACAGCAATGAAGGGGATTGCCATAAGTAAATGTTTTGCCGAATAAGCAAAAAGAAGAAAGACCATGGTATACGCGCGACTCGAGTAAAAACATTTTTGTGTTGATGTCAACTTTTCTCTTTAAGAATGAGAGTGCAACCTATAATAAAATGTAATATAAGAACAACTGCAATAACTTTTTTCCTCTGAAAAATTTACGAGAGTTTTTAAAAGAAAACGCCATAGTCCTCTTTTATACACATAATCATATGACGCCGATTCTTCATCAATTCCCTTTTGGACACGCCTGTAGCCTTCACACGTTGAATCAGCGTCAAGCGACAGTGTGTAACAAACGTTACTATGTTTTTACGTTTGTTTATTTCAACGCTTTCGTTCTTACTTACAGCAAAACATACATCTGACCACAAATTGAGGAAGATAATGAAAATAACAAACGAGAATCTCTCATTCAATCGCAACAAATTCTCGGTCCCTGCGTGATTGTGATCCCCACTACACTTCTCAACTCCTTCGCCTAAATACTAAGTCACGCTGCGGCATATGCCTATGTGTATAAAAGGGGGCATACAGCTCCTGCGTTTTCTTAGTTCAAAAACGTTCTTAGCATATTAAGCACACATGAACAAGCAGTGCTGGCAGTGCTGATGCAATTATTCTATATTCTGCTTTGTATTGCCTTCCTCAACAAAATAAAAAAATTGTTTACGACGGAGATATTAAAACAGATCAAGCAATTAATAACAAACGTCACCACAAAAAACGTCAAGACTTTGACATTTCCACACACTCGCACGTGGATAGTATTTTGTAAAAAATATTTAATACAAATCTGCTGCAGATTAATATTTTCTCAAATAAAATTAATGAATATACCAAACCAACATGAGTGAAAAACAAAAAACCAAAGAAACCAATACTTTTCGGGTAAGATCTTTTCAAGAATTCCATAATTGCTTATTGTAGCCTTTTATTTTATAGTTTAAATCATTCGCCGATCGAGTGACCGAAATCGACATTCGTCGTTCGGCTCTTTACTACATCGGTCATGCTAATGAAGAACTCCCAGAAGACGATGAAACTTATTTCCATCAAACAATTAAGAAATGGAGTGTACTTAACTTAACAGACGAATACAATCAATTTAGCAAAAAGTGCAATGGCATTGTTACTCTACCACAATTGCTGCACAAGAAGGATTTCGTTGTTGATCATCTTCTGGAGAAACTCTCCACAGCAACTAATCTATCTCTTCAACCACTTCTTGAGATATTGGTAGTCCTTGGCCGGGATTTACGTGAGGAATTCTATCCATACTTTCAGAGAGTTCTGGATAGACTCATTTGCCTTTTGAATACCAAAGATCCTGACCAGCTTGAATGGACCCTAATATGTCTGGCATATCTATTCAAAACAATGAAACCCTTCCTAAAGCGAAACATCGCTGTTGTCTTCCATGCTATTTTACCACTTCTCGATGAGAATCGCTACTCTGAAGATGTCACCAACTTCGCCGTTGAATGCTTTTCATTTATCGCCAGAGATCTCAAAGATTACGCAAAACTCCTGGAAATAATCTTGGCAACTGTGGAAAAGGAGCAGATTCAAAGTATCCAGGGATGCGGCCGATTGTTCTTTGAAATCGTTCGGGGTGTCAAAGGTCTTTTCCATAGTATCGCAGATAATTTCCTCGAATTTCTGTTCCAAAGTCTTCTCAAGATAGACAAGAAACGCCAGGACCTCCTCTTCGAAGTGATTTCGGCAACAGTTAGTGAAATACTAAAATTCATCCATCCTCATAACATTGGTCTTCTTTGGCTTACTCTTTGCCGTGTGATTGCACAAGGACTACCCGAGAAAAACATCACTTCTCTAAACTCTTTGATCCTCTTGATGTCCCGAACAGCACAGTGGAAAGACGGTCGATTTCTAGCCGAAATGGACACCATCGTACCGACTATTCTCAAAATAGTCGATACTGCCTCTGACGATGACACCTTCCTCCTGGACAATATCAGCTGTTTGGTAAGTGACATCCTTCTATCAAACAACGCCAAGGTCTCCCAACTCGACACCAGTCGAATGATTAAGAAACTCATGCAAGTTAGCCAGCGCGAGATTTTCGAATCCTTCATAGTCAGGATCTCTTCTCATACACAGTTTGAAATATTAGTCCTTCCCGACTTCTTAAAGTTCTTTGAACTTAATTTCGATCAACAAAGTCTTGAACTCTTGGCTCAGGTTGTGGTGCAAAAGTCTCCACTCATAAGAAATGGTCAGAGCTTGGATGAATGGAAACACTATCCTCTTCAGATGAGGAAACCAGAAACCTTAAAAAAGTTCGACAACATATTCAAGGATTTTTCTGGAGAATTTGAAAAGAGTGAAGAATTCTTCTTGGGTGTCGTGGTGGCTCCTCACATTGTTGGCCTGAATACAAAGATTATTGAGAAAAAAATCAAAGAATTATTCCAAAAGATTCTTAAAAACCTGGAAGAAGACGAAATTCCAAAAGAGAAGGGTTTGTTCGAATTATCTTTATTACTAGAAACTGGAATTCACCTAAAATCCACCTGGAAAGATGACATTCTAGCCCAAATTGTTAATGCTGTACTTCCCCATTGTTGTGGAAACAAAACAGCTCTGGAAATCCTCGATCAAATTTGTGCCGTAAGGCCAAATGTTGTGAAATGCCATGACCAAGTCCACGGGTTCTTGGCCAATTTGCTTTGCTCTCGATCGATTGACATTCGTCTACTTAGTTCACATTGCCTTCATTCTATATTCAAATCGAATCCAAGTAGTCCGTATAAAATTTTTTACGACACTGAAAAAATTGAACCCACTGTTCATACCTATAGACAACAGATATTGTTCCTTCAAAAGCTCGAGACAAGTGGTGAGTTCTTCAAGGCCATTAAAGAAGATCAATTTAAAGTTGATACACTGAGATTCCTTATGGGAATGCTCTACCACAATTTCAAGTTACTTTGGGAACCGATACTTAAACTCATCCAGGACTATTCCAAAGAGATTTCGGTTGCACAGTTTTGGGAAGTCTATAAGCAAAAACTTGAGGAAACAGCCATAGAAATTGCTAATCTTGACAAAGTGTCATCGGCAAAACAAGATAACTTTTTTTGGACCAGCTCAGCCCTCAGTTCCTTACATGCGACTGGAAATGAAAAATCCTCCAAGCAGGACTTGATCAACTATCGGAATTTGATTTGGAGCAAGATCTCCTCTTATGGCCAGATCAGAGAGATCAAGAATCGTGAGCTGATTACAATGTTTCTGCAGTTTGTCAACGATGAATACAAAGCCAATCAACAGAAAAAACTTTACACCTGGGATATTTCCCTGGATGATGAGAAACAGATGCCAGACGGTGAAGACGATGAAGATGATGGGACAGAAGTTGAAAAGCCAAAGAAAAAGGTTTCGACATCAACGAAATTGATTGTATCTACTTTGACCAGTAAAATGGGAATCTTTGTCAATCAACCAAATCCCAAAGCTCTGCATAAAGAGCCTGAGCTTTATGCCTTCTATATGGAACTTCTGTCCGGAAATGATCCTGCCTTGCAAAAGATAGCCTTAGATTGTGTTATGTCCTACAAAAATAAATCTCTTTTGCCCTACAAGGACCACCTATACGCCTTGATTGATGAAAAGAAATACAAAGACGAACTGATAAGTTTTAAGATTGATCGTGCAGCTGGAACAATCCAAGAAAACCATCGAGAGGATTTGATGAAAATTCTTCTGAGAATTCTCTATGGAAAGATGACCACCAAGACAACGCAGAAGAACGTTAGCAGTCAAGTGAAAAAAGGTATAATTTTGAGATTCTTAAGTGGATGTTCAACCGAGGAGATCCTGTGGTTCCTTAAGATGGCTTTTGGCATCTATGAACCCATCATTCAAGGTAATCTTGAAGAAATTCCAAGCAAAGTGAAAGAACATTTTAATGTGAATGCCGTATGGTCACCAAAGAAGCTTCAAAGCACCATAAATCTTCTTGAATTGATAAGGAAGCAGTTTGGAGGTCTCATGGAAAATGATTTTCTAATTTACATGCTGAAATTGATCACATTTGTTGGAGCTGTGTGTAAAGAAGTCTTAACAAAGGCATCTATTGAGGATGAAAAGATCCATCCCAAAATGACGACAATATTCAAAAACGTCCGAAGCATAACACTCCTCAGTTTGGTGAACTTTTTCGAGCATTTCCAGAGTTTTGAATGGACAAAGAGTCAGATGGCAACTCTGACTGATATTTTTGTGTGGGGAACTGTAGAAAAACTTCCACAGGATAGTATTCATTCGCCAACACCAGTTCTTAAGCTTTTGCTCCAATGGGGTGAAATTCCGAAGTTATATGGCTACCTCTCGGCAAATAAGAATGGAGAGACCCCATTTCAGTATGTCGTGGAGTTGCTTTTGAATGACAAATCGAAACCTCCTGTCCGGAAGCCAATAATGATAATGATCGAGAAATTGCTGACAGTCCAGGTTGAGGATCAGGAGGTAGACGGTATAGAAGTCATCAAGCCACACATTTTGCAAATCCTCAAGCGTTTAAAAATGAACTTCAGTTCTGGTGGTAAGAGCTCGCAACGACGAACCAATCTGGACAAGAGAGATCTTAATATATTGTCTCTGCTGACTCAGCATGTAAATGATGCAGAGACATGTGACAGCCTGCTGCAACTCCTTCTGCCGATTTTGATATCGAAATCTCAGAGTAACTCATCGGAGGAGGTAGTCTGTCAGGTGATTACCACTCTGGCGAATCTTATAAAAAAATTGGACGAGCCAGAAACGTATTTAAGAAAGATTGCTCCGTTGTTTGAACAGGTCCAAGAGGTGTCAGCCAGGAAAATGCTCTGTCAGCTGTTGATTGACTTGGGAAAGAAGAAGGAAACGGTGAGAGAGACAGCTCGTATCATTTGTGCTTTAAACGCTTGGGATAAACGATGGGTGGAACAGCCGGACTACGATAAGCGACTGGATGCCCTGAAGTTGGTTACTATGAAACTAGAAGGAGAATCAATTGGCGTTGATTTGGATCTTGGAGTTCTGGTGATCTACAACTGTTTCCATTTTATCAAATATGACAAGGACATGGGATTAAGGGACAATGCCTGCGAACATCTTCGGGTTCTGATTCCGAAATTGATAAAGAAGCACGAGGGAAACAGAAAGGACATCGATTACCTGGTCGGAGATATTCTATTGAATTTAATTCGACGAGCCATTAGGGATAGCAATGAAAATGTCCGCAATGAGGGTATCCGACTGTTAGGAGAAATGGTAAGACAGTGCTGGAGTGTACATCAAGTTCTGGGTGATATGAAGGATTTGGCAGATGTTCAGGATCCCGAAGTGGATTTCTTCGAAAACGTGACCCATCTTCAAAGCCATCGACATGGAAGGGCACTGTTGAAATTCTGTACTTTAGCCAAGACCTTGACTGTGGCTCCAAATCAAAGGACACTAACTCAGTTTATTATGCCGCTGGCTTCGAGATACCTACTGACTGAGAAGCATGCTGCGAAGCACACGCTAATAGACGCTGCTATTGAGGCTTTAGGAACTGTTTGCCAACTGCTTTCATGGCAGCATTATCAAGCCGTTTTGAAGTATTATCTAATGAAGATGAGAACTAGCCACGACCATCAAAAGCAATGTGTGAGAATCGTTGTTCGGATTTTGGATGCATTCCACTTTGATCTTACACAATCAGCTGGAGATAAAAGTTCCATAGAAGCTTTGAAAACGAAACTCGAAGAGAAGCCCAAAGAAGAGCTGAAAGAAGAACCACAAGATGAGGACGCATCCGATGAAGATTTGGATTCTGATTTGGACGAAGAAGAAAATGATGATGAAGATGAAGATGAAGAGGAAGAAAAATTACCAAAGACAGCAATTCTCGATAGTTTGACTGTCTTGCAGAAAAACGCAGCCAAACGCGTTATGCACACTATTGCCACAATATTAATACCGACTTTGAACCGTTCCATAACAGAAAAAAGCTCCTACGACGGCAAGCACAAAGTAAACCGTAAGCGTTTCAGTTACGAACGCGAAGAAGAAGAAATCCAACGAGTTCCTATTGGATTGGCTTTGGTAAAACTTTTGCAGAAGCTTCCAAGGGAAGTCCTCGATACAAGTCTGTCCGGAGTCTTCATGAAAGTCTGTACTTTCCTAAAATCACCACTGAAATCGGTTCGTATGCTCACTAGAGATATTCTGAAAAAGATCATGCTGACGTTAGGTGCGAGCTATTTAGCTATGCTCTTGGATCATCTCACCAGCTTACTGACTCGTGGTTTCCAAGTTCATGTCTTATCAGTTACAGTCCACGGGGTCTTGGACGCTCTCAGAGATGTCATTCAGCCTGGTGATATAGAAGCATGTTTGAAAAACATTCTGGAAGTCGCCCTCAATGATATATACGGTGAGCTGGCAGCAGAGAAAGAAGTTGAAAAAATAGCCGCCCATACCCCAGAAGCAAAGCCAAGTTCAAAGAGCTTCCTCGTGCTTCATATAGTGGCGAGAAATATACAGGAATCCTGTTTGTTAGACATTCTAGTGCCGTTCAAAGATTACCTAGCAAAAAGTCAATCGAAGAAGATGGCATTAAAAATTCAGGAGTGCTTCCAAAAGATCGTCACTGGTTTGGTAGAAAATCCTCATATATCACGGGAATCTCTACTTATCTTTGTTTACGGAACAATGTCAGAGAGTATTCCAGATTTGTTGCCAGGCACTGAATTAAAACAACTAAGTGAAGTTGAAAAGGAGAAAATGCGTCGAGCAAGACCAGATTGCTATATCATCCAACCAGAGCCGAAATATCGCGCTGGAGCACTTCGAAAAAATGTCAAAAGTAATACACAAGCAAATGCACATATCCTCATTGAATTCGGTTTAGAGATGCTTCACATTATTTTGAAAAGAAAGAAGCTCACTGAAATCGCCTATGAACCATTTTTGAATCCCCTGCTTCCACTTATTCGGGACTCATTGAAGAGCACTCACATTCGAGTGACCACATTTTCTCTGAAATGTGTTTCTTCCATTTGGAATGAAGCATACGAACTGCCTGAATTCAAGAACTACATTGATGATATTGTAACGAGGTTATTCGAAATCTTGCAAAACTTTTCAACGTTTGGAGCTACAAAACAAGAAGAGAACTTCCAGTTGATGAAAAACGCTTTTAAATGTGTGGTAGCTTTGCTGAGAAAATGTACGGAATACAAGCTGAACGACACTCAGATTGATCAGCTGGTCTACTATATCGAGCATGATTTGCATGAGGGAGGTAATCAGACAATGGCGTTCTCGCTTCTAAAGGCGATGGTCAATAGAAAAGTAGACACGAAAGAAATGCATGACATTATGATGAAACTTCGTGAGATCACGATTGTCTCGCAATCAGATTTCGCGCGGGAGGAAGCACGGGCTATTCTGGTGACGTACATGATGGAGTATACACTCCATGCTAAAGTTGAGTCTTATCTGAAATTCTTCAGCCGGCAATTAAATTACTCTGTTCCAAGTGGTCGAATGTCAGCAATACAGTTTTTGAATACAATAATCAGGAAATATCCCCTCAATGTACTTGCAAAGAAGGCCGAATTCCTTTATATCTCGCTAGGAACACGTCTAGTTAACGACGATATGTCTGAATGTAGAAAAGCTGTGGCTGAATGTATAGAACTGATGTTAAGCCGTTTGGAGAGTGAAACTCGTCAAAAGCTCTTCGATATCACTCTGCTCTTCTTCCAGGCTGACAAGCCTTCAGTTCGAGAAATGGCTGCAATGTTATGTTCGCGATTCCTTGAAACAGAAAAAGAATTGTTTGAGTCTCGAGTTAAAGTTCTTTTGTCAACATTAGCCAGCCGTCTGATGTTAAGTAATCCAAATGCACCAGGTCGTTTCGTAAGAGCACCAGGTGCTGGAGGAATTGCTGATCTAGAAGAGCATCACCAATATAAACACAAAGGACGGAAAGGTAAAAAAATAAAAAAGATATTACAACCACCCCAAATGACTGAAGAGGAAATGGAATTATATGAAGCGAAAAACCAACGAGAAATCGATCATGAGCTAATTCAAATGCAACATTGTATTCTTAAAATCCTGGAATATTGCCCAGATATCCTGAACAAAGAAGAATACAGCCTGTCAGTGGATGAAGTGGCTTATGAATCACAAAAGTTACTTGGCTACGAACACGAATGGGTTCGGGTTAATTCAGCAAAAATTTTGGCCATAATCCTATCTACATATGACTTTGATTTGGTTCGTCAAATTATAACGAAGGCAGTGAAGAAGAAAAACTATCCGAAGGATTACATTTACTTGAAGCCAGAAGATGATATCAAAAGTTTAGTTTTGGATTTGTGCGCTCAAGTGGTGCCTGGCGAGACGAATCCGCAAATGATGAACGAAATTGTAAAAATATTCCTGTTTATTGCAAACATGCTGCGGGACGTTCCATTCGATGGAGTGAAAGTGAAAAAGAAGGAAGACGAACCGGAAGCTGAAGTTGAAAACGATCTTAGTAAAATAAATCTTGCTTGGTTGGCTAAAAATATGAGATTTGTGGCTAACAAGGAGTTGGCTGTTGCATCACATAGTTGTGTTGCGGTAAGTTAAGAACATTGTTTTGTTAAATGGTTTTAATATTTTTTTTTTATTTTTTAGAGATCAGCAATCTTTACACTAATCGAAGGTCTGATAACTCTTTTGGACACCGAGGCGGTTACCAAACTTGCCCACGGGCTGCTTTCGATGCTGGTTCGTGAGATGTCCGAAGAAGATCAGAATGTCGACCCCGAACTAAGACAGCATGCAATAAGAGTTGGAAGCAAATTACGTAAACGCATTGGATCCGATGTTTATGACAAGCTGAGAGCTAGTGTACAAATGAAATTAATGATGCGAAGGGCAGAGAGGAAAAAGCTTATAGCTCAGGAGAAAGTGCATGATCCGATGAGAGCTGCAAAAAGAAAACAAGGCATCCAAGAGAGGAAAAAAGCCTCAAAGAAACGAAGAGTTGATATTATCCGTGGCAAAGCCGAGGGTAAAAAGAAGAGGAAACGAAAAGCCGAAGAGGATATTTTTTAGTTTTTATTATACGATTTGGTTATTTTATTAAATTCAAAAAACTGTTTTAAAATTTAATAATTTTTGTGCCCAAGTTTTTCATATCATTCCGAAGGGACTACGTAGCCAAGAAAGATCCAAGTTTGATCTGAAACTGAAGCAATCTTGCTTACTTGGACCGGACTTAATGGAGGGCATGTTGTTTAAGGGCGTAATCCGTCGTGGACATTAGGTACCACTGATGTTAAGTGAAGTTAAGGTTTCATTCAATGGGCCTGAACACACAAGATGAATTCATCAGGGGAAAAACCGGTTTTCTTGGCAAGGGAAGGCAAACATGCGGTGTACATTGGACTAAAATCTTCAACCAACTTTTGAATGGATGAACGAAGAGGAAAACTAATACACACACACAATTTTGGACCGTTTTGAGTCTACAAAAGCGGGAAGAAATACTAACCCATGGAAAGAAGTTCATGTATATATTTTTTCCTCCAGAGTAATTCATCCGTGTGTGCTTGAAGCAAGGTTTGAAACTGGTTTTCCCCCAGGTTGAAATCATCTTGTGTGTGCAGGCCCAATGAGTCATGAGTAGGAAACACGTTTTCCATTCGAAATCGTCTTTTCGTCTCGCATCCACTTGTTTTATTAGTCCACTACCAAGCACTCTGTAAGTGTTGGTAAAGTGACTAACTAACAAAAAAAAAGAAATAAATCGAAATAAAAAAAGCAAACATTGGGGTGGGGTTGAGACAATGCGCAAATTGTCTCCACCCCATTGCATTTTACTGCGCGCGATGCAAAGCCCTCCATCACCCAATCACCTTGCGATCAATCATAGAGTGTTTATAGTTTATAGAAGAGTGACATCTGATTTTTTGTCTTATTGTGTTGTTTGTTTGAATTAGTATGCCAACAGTCTTTTGGGCATAACACCTGCGCATGGCCCCGTCGTTTATGTAAGGAATGATGTTCCAGAGCCTTCACGATTATGGACAATGTTCCAACACGGATTTTAAACTTGTGACTGAAATCAACTGCCTGCAAGCATAAAAATTGCATTATTGTTTTATTTATAGGAGCCAAGATCTCGACAGTAAATCGATTTTTAACGAGTTTCATGTGCTGTCAAACTCGATTTTGATATTTGTTTCCGCCTTCGCATTGAAAAATTGTTATTGCAGGCTCCGGTGGTTACACCGCTTTATCCAGTTGATTGATGAGCCAACTGGTATGCTGGATGTTCCT
The DNA here is from genome assembly GCA_963971375.1 of Platycheirus rosarum. Taxonomy (NCBI): domain Eukaryota; kingdom Metazoa; phylum Arthropoda; class Insecta; order Diptera; family Syrphidae; genus Platycheirus; species Platycheirus rosarum. The sequence continues at coordinate 37,465,790 of OZ020510.1, read as the reverse complement.
GGACAAGCCCATTTTCTTGAATTATTTCTCACTTTTCAACCTGATAAGTATGCCATTAGTAAAACTTCTCATTTGGCACTTGGCCAATTGTCATTTCAGGAAATTTGTCGGCAAAAGAATATGCAAAGCCATTGCGTAAGCTTTTCCATCTCTCTTCTCTTCTGCAAACTTTCACAGAAGATGGAAAAACAGCATTTGTTCAGCCTTTCCCTATATTCCTGTATTTGAGCGCTTCAAGTCTAATTTCCGCCATATAAATTCTGGTGTTCCCAGACTGGGAAATAGATAGGAATCGTGTAGAGTTTAATGTTTCGAAAACTCAATACTCTCTTGTTTCGTTAAAGCATTCTCTGAATGGCACTACTTGCATCGAAGAAACCGAAAAAGTTTCGGTAGTCGGTATGTGCGTCAACGATGTATGAAACGACCATATATGTATGTACTTGCAATCGCCAAAAATGCTGCTAAAGGCAGGGGCCCTATTCCTGAATACGAGTCGAGTAAGTTTTCATGTGAGATCAACAAATTGGTATTCTCGAACACGACTCACTAATTATCGGTGTTCCCCAACTCGAATGTCGAATGACACTCAAATGATACATACCTATTCCTGAACTCGAAAGTGACGCTTTTTTCTGTGAGAAATCAATCGTTTAAAAAGTGTTCGAGAGCAGCAGTGATGGATGCAAAAATATAGGTACAAATAAAAAAAGACTAATTTTCTAATTGTTATGAATAATGAAGTGTTTGAAACAAAATTTAAATATTTTTTGGTGGTAGGTATTTGGCATAAACGACGATCTGGCGTTTGTTTAAATTTGTGCTCCATTACTTGCAGCAAATATACAAAAATTGTTTTATAAAACATCTCTGTACTTATCATATTAATTTTTTTTGCGCTCTTTTTTAAAAGCCAATTTTCGATCACCGAGCAAACAAATAAAGAACTCAACCTGGTTTTCGTTCAGTTTTATTTATTGATTCTTTTTTAAATATTTTTTTTTATAAGTATTTATTTTTTAGTTAAGAAACTTACTGGTGAAAACATAATTACGGTATAATTTATATACAAAGATTTTTTGAACAGTTTCCTTAATATTTTTTCTTATTATTTTCTTCTTTGTGTTTAAACTTCTACTATAATATAGTATATATTTTATAAATTCCATTTTCTTTTGTGTTAATAAATCTGAATAAAATTACAAAAAAATAAAAAAAAATTAAATAGAAGGCAAAAAACATCATAATTAGGAGGGGAATCTCTGCCCATCACACAAATCACAGAAATATTTTTTTAAAAACAAATTTTCTGACATTTTTTCTCTGAAATTATCTAATAAAAAGTCGTTTACACATTATACATTGAGTATCTAGTAGAAAAGGGTTTTGTTTGTTTTTAATTGTTTTTTTTTTGGCGGCAAGTCCCATTTTAAGATTAAGATGCTTAAAGTTTTTTTTTTATATCTCATGTCATCACTGTTGGTCACTGTTTTACAGTTGTGATGTTTTATGGATTTTTATTTTATTTAGAAATATTTTTTTTCTGAATTCTGAATTCCTGATTCGAATTCGAAGGTGTTGCTTCGTCGTCCTGTGGATTCAAAGTGCAATCCAATTAGAATGAAATTAAAACAATAGACATTAGACAAATGGACATAAAAAGGAGAGTAAGAAGAAAAAGCCAAGGAAAAGGAAGAGAGAAAAAAATTCCTGTATTTTCCTTTTTTCATGTTCAAAGTTTTTACATATTCACCCTGCCTTACTCTTAATAACATTTCCTTGCCTGGAGCTATAAAAAGTACATTGAATATATATAAAAACGAAGTGGTGGGTCTAAAGTAGGGGACAAAGGTGGTGGTTTTCTAGGAAGGATCACGGCAACACCATAATACGCACAAGTCCATTCTGCTTCTGCTTCTTTTGTGCACTTTAAAAGACAAATCGGTTAACGTTGATATTCAAAGCATTGTCACCACAACCACTTGTGGGAGGAGGTTGTTCATCCTCGTCATCGGGACCATCACCTCGCCTGTGGATTCTATTGCTGAACATCGCAGATGCCTGGCTTTGGGCCATTTTAGTGCGTCGGTTCTTAAGTTCCTTACCAAACATGCAATTATCGTGATCCACATAATCACGCAGCTCGGGAGAAAGTTCCTCTAATTTGAGCGATGGCGGAGCGTCAATTTTGACCATGGTACTTGGAGCGGTGGGTGACTCATGACCACCCATTTGATAAAATAGAATGTACGGCGTATTTGGTGGTGTAAGATTGTTTAGCTCTGCGATTTTACATTGATTAACAACATCGTCATTGAACTTGTACCATTTGTTGTTGCCATCTGATGCATAAGTATAATAATGACCCGAATCCATGCTGCATCCGGAATGAACAACACCAGCGTAGAGATCATAGTGCACAGAGGCAATTTCGGCCAGATTTTCGGCTGAGCATACCTTCACTGAGACATTCTCATTGTGGAAGACCTTGTGCATTAGTTTGGCTCGCATATGATTACTCTGATCATATTTAAAGTGCTTCAGCGTAAGAATCAGATTTTTTGGTGCACTTATGATATTTATGAAGCGTTCGGCATCGGAGAGTTTCTTGCAGCGTTCGCAAAAGTACTGATTGTCACCGTGCAATTTTTCCGACGAACAATAATAATCAATCAGATCTTGCACAGTGTAATTGGATGCACAATCATTTTTAACCTCAGGAAATGACAGCTGCAGGTCACGGAAACTATCAATGTTTGTGCTTTGCCAGGTGCAGGTTAGACATTTATATGTTGTGGCCAATTTGCCCATAAATGTCTTCTCGATTGTGGTTGAGGTTCGTGATATTTGCTGCTGTTTTGGAGATGACGAAGCTGCATTGCCAGCTTCTTCTTGATCTGTTATGTCAGCATCTAATTTTGTCATTGTTGATGATCTATGTGCGATTTCTTGTTCATGCAGGGTATCTAGCAAATAGCCAAGGAACTCTGAGCTATCTTGCTGCAGACCTGGGGTGAATCCTGGTGGACGTGTTGCATCTAAAACCCGCGATGGGGTTAACTCGAATCGAGAGGAGTGCAGCATCAATGCAATGAGCTCTTGAATCTTAATCAGCAGTGGTGATTTACTGCCCGACAGCAATATTCCACGACTAAATCTAAGGAAAAAACTATTATTCACTGCATGTTCGTATGTTTCATTTATTTAACTTACTCTTTGGTCATAGCTAGTGCTTGGAGGACACTGTTCATATAGCATGTGTTACCAAGATTAACCAAACCGACTTTTGCATTGGAACTGATCATAGAGCGTTGGCTTTCAAAGAGGCGGATATTTGCTCTATGTGCACTTAGATAGTCGAAAGAAGGGCTAAACTCGGACATAGCTTCAACCTAGAAAATTTGCAGTCACATCTTATAAATATGTACAGGATATTGGAGTCATCAATTCTTAGCCTGGAATTGATTCATTCATTTTCTCTAACCACACACACATTTGATATTCTGAAATATACGTAACAATTTTCTCTCCGTAGATTCTTATAAGGATCTTATCTACAACATATGAAGATCGGTCCTATCGCCAAGATAAGAGTCTCTCCAGCGGGAATATTTTGCTTTCAAATCCAAACTCTAGTTGCCATTTATTCTTATTAGGAAAATCTTGAAACTATAACATGCTACGCATTTCATACGATTTAAACTAATTCAGGAAAAGAATTGTGGAAGGAAAACTGGGTCAATAATCGAATATCATATCTCGGTCTACACAGACGGTTCTAAGACGCAAGCAGGGGCAGGGTATGATATCTTCTCGGTAAAACCACCAAGAAGAAGTAAATCAATAAAACTTCTAAGCTTCCATGGTGTTTCCTTTCATCATGTAATATGGCGAATAAGAATATTTATATTTTCATAGACAGCCAGCCGGCCGTTAATGTCATATCATATAATTGTCTCCTGGTTGATCGGTGTCGCAACGATCTGCGACTAATCAGTGAAACAAACGTAGAAACCCTTCGATGGGTCCCCGGGCACTATAACATATACATTATATATATATATAATGGCAGATAAATAAGCCAAATACGGTTCATGTCTGGAACTAGACAAAGAGAAGAACAGAATTCACCAAAGATTTCTCAGAGCCGCGAACGATAGATCGACAACATCTTTGGCAAAATATCTGAATCCGTCCGTATTCGAGGATTGTGACTGCTTCGCAACTAATTGTTTTTTCAATGGCCGGAAGATTACGGCACAACGCCGAACCTATAGGACTAGGTACCTGCTATGACTCCAAGGACGAAGAGCCGGATAAAGCGCTCCTTATAGGCCTGAGCTCCGAAAACTTCGTAGTAACCCTTATAAGGTGTTTACTAAATAGTTCAGCCTGACTGGAATTGTAGTCAAAAACGGATTTAGACAAGGCGATGCGCGCTGTCACCGACGTTTTCAACATCATACTTGAAACAATAGTGCAGAACTCCTACGCCAACACCAGAAATTACCAAAATTGAATGATTAGACTTTTTCTTTTAAGGCTACTTTAAGTCATTGAAAATTAGAATTCTGGTGCGCGCCACCCAGCCTAATGCTTAAGACCCTCTTCTACTTATTAACTCCATATTAGGCTAAATAGATAGGGAGGGGAAGGACAGGTGTCGATTAACATTGGTTTTGGATGCTTCCAATTCAAAATGGCAAGGGAAAATTTCACCGGGTAAACTATTCCAAATTCGTGTTGTTCGGCTAAAAACAGAATCCCTATATTTCACGGTACGTCCGAAATTAGGCTCAAAGGTGAACTGATGAGCATTCCTTGCTGGAGGAGAATTGTGGGAGAAACTTTTAAGGGGAGGAATGCAACTGGCTATTTCCAGTGAACATTTTTTATAAAAAAAAAACGATAAAATAAGGAAAGACATGAAACATTGCGTCGGTGTTCAAGAGGGACAATTGCTTCAGCGGCAGTTCTAATTCCTATCAATCTTAACGCTCTTTTTTGCATTCTATTGGGCAAGTGGAGCAATGTTGGCGAAGCACTTGCCCAGAGGTCTGAATTATACGCGCATTTTGGGCGTATAAACGCTTTATAAATTGTAGCCAGATCAGAAGGGGAAAAAAACTTCTTGATCGATACAGAAAACCTAAGCACTTAGTAGTAGGAGGTCGTCGTTGACACACATACCGAGTACTGAGAGCTTTTCGGTTTCTTCGATGCAGTGCCATTCATGGGCAATGGCATGGAGGAAATGTTTAGCTTTAACGACAGAAGACAGCATTAAGTTTTCGAAGCATTAAACTCCACACGATTCCTATTACTCCATTTGACATTGCTGTATAAAACAGAGTTTAATGAGCGTGACATACGGTACCGCTGCAATTGTACGTCGGAAGGCGAAGGACGTGAATTATTCAACGAATATGAAAAAACTGAGATTAAAGTGGTCAGCAAAACAGTTAAGTAGATTAGACAGAAGATCATTTATAAAAATGAGGAAGAGTCGGAGACAGAACGGAGCCCTGGGCCATATCAGCATTATTTTGTGGGAATCAGACTTAAATCCGTCCAATACAACTTGTATTGAATGGTCCAGAAGATAGCTTCTAACCCAACGCACAAGAGTATTATCGATCCCAAAAGCACGCATTTTCGATAAGAGAGCTTCATGCCAAACCCTACCTTCTTACTTTCACCAAAACGATGTATGGATTTGTTCCAATGCCATCAGATCACCATTGGAACGGTTGCTGCGGAAGCATACTGACGGTCATGGAGAAGCTTTCGATCTTCGAGATATTCCTTAAAATGACGGTTAATCAGTGTTTCCATGACCTTAGAAAGAAGGGACGTAAGTGCTCTGGGACGGTAGGAGGAGGGGGAGGATGGGTCACCTTTATTAGGGACAGGCTGGACAAATGATGTTTTCCATCTTCTAAGGAAGACTCCAGAAGAGTAGGAACGATGGAAAAGCTAACGCAGTAGCCAAACGGTCCTGTTGAGAAGTTTTTCTTTAACTGCATGGGTGGAGGACGAGAAATTTGCTGAGCCAATTAGAGCGTACATTGCAATTGCCCGAAATAACGATTTCAGTGCGAGGTCAAAGGGAAACAGACAGCGCATCAAGCTCGTTAAAAGTAGAATTACTGCCAAGATTTATACTCCTATAAATAAAACAATAATGAATGTTACGCCTGCGGACAGTGAATTTGAGCCACAAGAAGTTAAAATCCGTTTTGGAACATTGCCCATATCGGGGAAGGTTCTGGCCAGCAATATCATTTCTAACATAAACGACGAGACCATGATGGGAGAAAAGATCGAATGGTGTTTAGCAGCACCTCATCTTGCATCCATCAAGGCACATGGCGGTCACTAGATGGTCGAACCTGCAACTAAATCGATCATGTCGTGATTGACGGAAGCATTCTGAAAGTCGTCCGTACGTTCCTAGGAGCAAACATCGACTCGGATCACCATCTAGTTGGTGGCAAATTTCATGAATCTATATCCATAGAAGCTATTAGGCGAACAGCAACTAGGCAGTGGAAATTCAATCGAGCGACTCCCACAGTCTATGCGGATCGCTTATCCCTTGAGCTAAGCTATAGAAAAATGCCGACTGGCAATATCAACCCGAAGACCAATGGCAACTGTCAACAAGCCATAAGAAACGAAGCGTCAGAGGTGTTGGACATCTCACAACCAGTTGGTGAATGACTGTGTACAACGTTGAAGGTTTAGAAGCTGTCGTAGTGACGTCAACCTAATTTTGCCGTAAGCAATGATCAACATCGACACAACTTATTATTTTAAAATGTTTCTATTGTACAGCCTTTCTTTTTTCATTCTTTTATATTTTTTATTTGCTTTATTTAATATTCCTTATTTTACTATCCTATTTTATTTCATTTTACTATTTTATAATATTCTCTTTAATGTAACAATATTTTGCCAAATATTATTTTCAAATATTCTTTCTTTTTTGATTTGTTCCGTCGCTTCAAGTAACTTCTCATACTTCTGCCATATAAACAACTACAATGCATGCGAGTGCAAGCGCAGTTAACGACACCAGGGAGTTCACTGGCAGTAGCATGAATACGAATTTGTACAATATGATCCGAATTTTACAGGCTCAAAATAATGAATTAAAGATATGTCATTTAAACGCGCAAAGTTTGACCAATAAATTAGGGGAGTTAGGATACCTGTTCGTGGAGTCCAAAATAGATATCGTTTCTGTGTCTAAAACCTGGTTTCAGCCAGACATATGTGACGATTTCTATAGTTTGGAAGGTTTCAAGCTCTTACGAGCCGATAGAAAGTTTACTTCTGGTGGTAGCGCCGCCCTGTATGTGCGTGAGGGGATTAGTTGTAGGTTGAAATTTGTCTCGAAAAAGTGCATCTCATGTAGTTGTTCGGACTCGGCGGTAAACTGTAGGTCCCTTCCATTCTTGCAGAGTAACAACACACACACAGGAATGGTTGAGAGTATGTCACTAGGCCTTGGCTCCTTAAGGAGCTGTCGCGCCAATAAATTTATTTATTTATTTGATATGTAAATCCGTTGACGACTGTCCTTTGGAATATGTTTATGCGAGTATCATATGTAACACGGAGAATATTTTGGTTGGATCAGTCTACTACATCAGTACATTGCCTTTGGTTACGACTTTGGAGTCGATATCTTGTTGTTCTTCATATGCTTTACTGTGTGGTGATTTTAACTCCAATCTCTTGGATAAACGCTTAGCTGAAATTTTCTAGTTCTATTTAAGGCACTCAATCTTAGTCCTGTTAACCACTCCAGCCCTACCCACTTTACTAAAGAGTCTAGCTCTCTATTAGATCTTTATCTTGCTAGCGATGTCGAAAGGGTAATGCTTTACACACAGCTTTTGACACCTGGTTTCTCCAAGCATGATTTGATTTTTGTAACTTTGGACATAGCTTGTCTGGTTGATCAACAAAGTTTTCAATATCGAGACTATGCCAATTTAAACACATCCGAATTATTACGCGACCTTAGATGCATAGACTGGAACTCAATATATCTCATGCAAAATGTAAATGAACAAATTTGTTTTTTACGGCATAACGTCAATCAACTTTTTTATATTCATGTTCCTTTAAAAACTCGTCTTATTAAGCGTACGTCTCCACCTTGGCTGAATGGCGACATCTCTGCTCTAATGTTGAAACAAGATGCCGCTTACAGTCAATGGAGGCGGTTCAAATTGGAGTACTTCCATAAATCTTATTGCAGACTTCGCAATCAAGTTGTCGTAATGATCAGGACAGTAAAGGCTTTATTATGAACACAAAGTAGGTCCACAAATTTCTGGAAGTTCCGGCCCATCGCTATTCTCCTGTTTCTCTCAAAGGTGTTTGAAAAAACCATTATGAAGCAGATACAAAAATATCTGTCGATCAACAACCTGTTAACTTCCTGTAAGTTGATTTTTTCGTACCTTAGCGGAAGGCAACAACGGGTGGTGGCTAATGGTCAATCATCAACCTTTCTCAATGTTTTAACTGGAGTACCACAGGGATCCATCCTTGGCCCAATTCTTTTCTCGCTTTACATAAATGAGCTTCCAAAAGTTGTTAAACACTGTCTGATTCATCTTTACGCTGATGATGTGCAGCTCCTGATAAGTCGACCTTTAGGGGAGAAGAATGATGCCGTTTTATTAATGAATGAGGACCTTCTTTTCATTTCACGTTGTTCTAAAAAAAAACATCTTTGCCTAAACCCTGTTAAATCAACAGCCCTTCCCATCTATCGCAAAATCTTTGATGTATCAGTCTTAAGTCCACTGAATCTTGAAAACGAAGCAATCGAATATGTTAGCAGTGCTAGAAACCTTGGTTTTCAATCGTTCCCTCACGTTTAACGACCATCTAATTAAAGCAATTGGTGTTCCCCAAGTCACTCGAAGTTTCGTCCCTTCAAAAACCAAACTTCTTCTTGCCAAAACGCTTTTGTGAATTCAGCCACTAGCCGCAAATTAAATGTCGCATATAACAACATTGCCCGTTATGTCTATAATCTACGTTGCTATGATCAGTTTCCTATTTTGCTGTTCGCATTTCTGGCTGTAGCCTCGACAATTTATTAAATTTTCGCTCACTTAGCTATCTACATAAAATCATTCAAACAAAACTGCCGGATTACTTACCGTGTAAAGCTCAATTTCCCTCATTACAATTTTCTCATTACTGAGCGTCAATTCTTCGTCCATGTTCGCCTTTGGAACTCCCTGCCCATAAGTATGAGAAGTGTAGGAAGCACAAGAAGATTTAAATGTTTACTTTTCAACTACTTGGTAAATCATTTATAACATCTATTTATTTATTTTTATTATTTCTTTTTCTCTCTTTTTTAATTTTTTTTGCTTTTTTTGCTTTTTTTTTCTTTTTAATAAATTAATATGTAAATAGATTTACCAACTATATAAATTCAAAGTTCTGTAATTGATTTAAAGGCTTTCAACAATTTATAAGACTCTTGTCCTACTTTGTAAGCGAATTTGAAATAAATAAATAAATGACGATGACGTCCAATATCCCGCCAATCACCAGTCAAACTAGATGACAACTAAGAATTACATTCGCCCGACCAAAATGAGATGAAAGTAGCCATAGACAGACTAAAAACAAACAAAGCAGCTGGTGCCGATGGGCTGCAAGTGGAACTTTTTAGACAAGCTAGAGATGACCTGGTAAGGTGCACACGCCAACTCATCTGCAAAATATGGTCGGTAAATGTCAGAACCATCTGCCAGATCTACAAAAAAGGAGATCGACTACTCTGCAAAAACTATTAAACATCGCCTAAAAGATTTTGCCCGGCGTTGTACGTGAACGTCCAAGACCTGGAAAGTCTGCGATCGACCAAATCTACACATTACGACAGATCCTGGAGAAGACCTAAGAATTTTACATGAAGACCCATGTCGTGTTCCTGTTCATCGACCACAGCCTACGACAGTGTAAACAGGGATGAACTGTACTGGGCCATGTCTAGCTTTGGAATCCCTGCTAAACTGGTACGTCTTATCAAGATGACGTTGGAAAATGCTCGCTGCTCCGTCAGAATTGGTAGGGATACTCTTGAGACCTTTGACACTACCAGAGTGTTGCAACAAGGTGACGCAATGTAGTGCAGCTGTTTCAACATTGTGCTTAACACCCACGCCAACACTTCCATGAAATCAGCAGGAAGCAAAAGAGGACAAGGCGAAGTATATGCTTCTATCAACAAAAGTTCAATCCCACCACCGCCGACTTGGTCGGGGAGTGACATCGACGACCCAGCGCGCAAGGTCTTTACGCCATACCCGGCAGTCAGAAGTCAAGGACGGAGACCTCCTCTGAAGAAGACAGGCTAGAGATGGAGTCGACCCACGTTGGGCGCATTCATGGAAAAGCAGGTTTAGCGGAACTTGTTTGAGATAGTCGAAGGGAGGCTGCATGAAATATGCAAATATTAAACTATTTTCAGATAAATAATGGTTTGTGGCTGTCCAAAATCCACATCCGCTTGACTACACACGCACGCATGCAACTCAATAACATTTTTACTTACCACCGGCTTATAGAGCTCATCGTATCCCGGGAAGGTGGCCATCAGTGCTGTTGTTAGATCGACAAGCATTTGCAGACACTTCCTTGTGTCATCAGAATATTTCTCTTGAGCTGCTTGCTTCTTCAATTGATTGACAACTGTGGGAATCCATGGAACAACCTACAATATAATTAAAAAAAAAAACCTTAAATCTGATCCAATAGTTTTCCTTCTCAAGCAAAAAACTCCAACCTTATGGAAAACATCTGGTTTGTTCTTAGTTGGTTCCAGAATAGGAAACACAATGTGCATCATCTTTGGTCGCAAAACTGGCACAATAAGCGTCCGGAAGAGTTTCTCGATATTCTCCAGAGCAATGTCGTTCAGCAGGTCAAACTTTCCCTGATCCTTAAGGCCACCCCAAATGGCCAAAATCCAGAGATTCAAATTCTGACAGAAATTCAATATTTTCCATTCGCACAACAGCTTAACAGTTTTCCGGATCGTGCTGTCGGGCAGGTTGTTGGATAGCAGAGTCTGCACGGCCTCGTGCACCATGTCTTCGGTAAAAAGTTGAAAAACAATGGCAATCGCACACGATGGTGGTTCGTCCGCCGTAATCAATTTGTAGACAATGTGCAAGTAATGATGTGTCCTCGCCTGATGCTCCTCGTTGACTTTGGCAAAGAAGTCACCAATTTTCACAATGTCTTCCTTGAATCGCTGGAAATCTTCTTTGGGATTGGGTACCCGGGCGAGAGCTCGAATGAGCTCTCCATTGATGCGAGAAATGTCGTAATTGCAGTTGCCTCTGGCTTGCTCCACAGTAATGATGTTTATGATCTCGAGGATGCTAGAGAGATCGGGGGTGTCATTGGAAATTTTTCCAGAGCCAGAATTGCCAGAGTTAGAGACGCTACTGCAGCCAGTAGATGAGTTGTTGCCACTGCTGCTGGGATTCATGTTTTTTTGTGTTGCTGTAGAAGACGGGGATTGGGGAGTCGATTTGCCTGTTCCTGATGCTCCTGGGGTTCCATTACCTTCAGTGTTGTTTTGCTTAACAGCCATAGCTTGCACGGATGTCCCGCTCAATGAGGAGGTTGCAATAACTTCTTCCGCTGGAGCACAGGCACTTGAGCGACGAACTTTAGATCGCTTGCGAGCACTGGCGTCGTCGGCAGAAGTACTTGGTTTTCTTTTACGTGGAAACTGTCCAATGATTAAAACACGACGGACAGAAGAATTATTCAAAAAAATATTCTCCAAGAAGCAACAAAGAAAATTTCGATGCGAATTTTATTGTTTAGGGCACCGCGAACACCTTTGTCTTGTTTTTCCGATTGAAAATGCGTTGCAACGAGCTAATTGGGAGAGATTTCCATGAGAAATTTCAATTATTTGGCGTTTTTCTCAATTTTTTCTCGAATCTCGAGGCAGACACAAGAGACACACACTCCAATGAGGAAGAAGAGCTTGTCTGCTGGTTGATTGGATTGGATTTTTTTTTTTTTTTGGTTATTCTCGATTGATATTGATGATGTGTTGTGGGAGATAATGCGATTTGCAGCCTTAATAACGATGTTTTTTCGGGAGGATAATTTGTTGGTTTTTTTCGTGTGAAAAATAAATTTCGAAAAAAGATTTTTAGGTGTTTTGCAATGCACACAGAAAAATTTTGGGAAAGCTGGATGTTTTTCGTGCTGCTTCTTTGAATTTTTTTTTGATGAATAATTTTTGACAGATGGTATGCACACTGGTTAAGGTTGGAAAGAGACGAGTAGGTGGTTAAGAGACGGCCATGTTTTTATTTAAATGGCCTTGAGGAGGGTGTTCGTAAGCTAGAGGCGTAGTCATTTTTACGATGTGGAATATTTTGGATATGAAATGAAACTATGAAGTGATACAAAAATTATCATTTAAATTTTCACGGAGATTTTTCATTTTAATGCTTCATGAACCAGCTTTATGCCATTTTCGAACTATGCTAAATAAGTGTCACAGTGTCTATTAAAACCTAGTAAATGACAAGTGCTGTAGCTTTTTCAGAATTATTTCTTGTTTATAATACATAAAAAGTTTTATTATTCAGTATTTATTAATTAAACTTTCAAAAAGGTCGTCAAAGTATAAAAAAGTGGCTCAACTTTCCTTTAAAAGATCACGAATTTTAATACGCGGATACTTTTATTCGATATATTAGCACTTTTTAATAACAAATTTAGAGGGAGGAAACACTTCTAACTATTTTTAATTCATTTTTGAAATTCTTAAATTCCCATATAAAATGCATACGAAAATGGCTTCTCTTTATTTAAGTGTTACCAGTAGTATGTGCGAGATTGGGTCTATGCAAAAGTTCTTTAAATCAAAAAAGAAACGTTGCACATACCCAACCTTGCACCTTCTCCAAATCCTAAAGTGAGCCCCCCCATACCTTCTTCATACTTTGTAAAAATAAATTAGGTTAAAACCGAAAAAGAAAACATTTATAATGCGATCTTAAACATTCCACGTTCGTATTGTACGGCTTCTAATAGAAACCCCTTACTGTTTTCTAAGAGACATATTATTCCCAAAAAAAAGTTTATGTTTTAAGATATCGCTGGCATTGAACGTTACAAATACGTACGTACAAAATTCGACCATAACTTAAGCTGCGCCGCCATTTTACCGCCAAAGGGACAAGAAAAAGCCTATCCGACCAGCGGTTTTGTAAATTTTATTTCTAATTCTATCAAATTTAAAAAAGATCAATGTAACCAAATTAATTCTGCATACCAACATTTTATATAATTTTTGCTTCTATTTATAATTAATTACTTAAAATTCTGTTTTGTAATTTTCAATATTTCATAAACTAATCAATAATTTTCTTTTTAATTTATATTTATAAACTCTAAAAACCACTACCACGGACCATTACCTCGTTGTACCTAAGGTACGACTGAGGATATCCTGGCCAACGTCAAGAATAGGTAATACTGTGAGAAAGATTAATGTCGGTCCTTTTCCGATCGAGTCTCTAATAACCCCCAAAGTATTTAGAACCATGGCAACATTGCCAAAATGCCATTAGGGAAGCTGCCTCAGAAGTGCTAGCTTTTGCATGGCTACCACAACGAAACTCCTGGTTTGATGATGAGTGTCGGCAAGCACACGCAGCTTAACAAGAAGCATACAAGACGGCGCTGCAAAGAAAAACCATAACTGCTCTGGCGCTCTACGAGCAGAAGAGGAAAGAGGAATACCTCTTGCTCTTATGTGTCTAATTACATTAGAAAGCAAGATCTTTGATAGAAACAATCAAAATTTACGTTGAAAATAACACAGTTCGAACTTATAAAAAAGTATGAAAACCACAATACTTAACAATTTTTAGTAAAAATTAAGTATGCCATCACAGTTCTTACATAACAAAAAATTTATGAAAAATATATTTCGAAAATTTTAGTTCCGGTTCTAATAAAATCCTGTTTTTTATTTAAACATTTTTTTTTGTAATTTTGGTGTGTAGTTTTTTAGAATTTATTAATTTACACCTGATTTTTAAATTAAAAATATTTTTTTAATAAGTTTTAAAAATATTAAATTTTCAAAAAAAAAAATCAAAAATTAATTAAAATAGAAAAAAAATAATTAATTAAAATTTTTGTATGCAGAATTAATTTGGTTACTTAGATCTTTTTAAATATACAATTTTATTGAAATCCATTGAGCCGTTAACGAGAAATTCGAAAATTAAAAAAAAACGTTATATTAAAGGTACAGTTGATAGCCTTTTCGGGTAAATTTGGTTTTGATTAGATGATAGATACTACATCGTTGGAGCCGTTTTCGAGAAAAAATAGCTTTTCCTTAATCGTTATAAGGCAGGTACCGTTATTTTTAGCCCTAAAAATAAAATTTCAATTTCCACTCTAAGGAATGATAAGAGACAAACATACCAAATTTGAAGGCAATCGCTTAACCAGTTTAGACAACAGATCGATATACACCCGGACAGACAGACGGACATTTTTTGCCAATGACTTTTGTAGGCTTTAAAAGGAGACCCTCTGAACTACACCAACTATAGGGGAGTCAGTCTCCTCAACATCGCCTACAAGATTTTTTCTGCTGTATTGTGTGAACGCCTAAAGCCACCTGTATAAAATGACGATGTAAAACGCACGCTGTTCCGTCAAGGTCGGTAAAGACCTCACCCGACACCTTTGAAGTCAAAAAAGGATTTAGACAAGGCGATGCGCTGTCGAGCGAGTTTTTAACATCATACTTGAAAGAATAGTGCAGAACTCTCATGCCAACACCAGAGGCTTCTTTGGGCTTAGAAGGCAAGTGAGTAGCAAAGCCTTCTCTCCCGCAACTAAATTGTCCCTCTCAACATCTCAGTTCTGCTATTTGGTGCAGACGCATGGTCGTTTTCAAAAGTGGGCGAGGGCGCTTGACGTTGCTTCGAAAGAAAGATTTTTCGGGTGATTTTCGGTCCCATATGCATTAACGGAGTGGGGAGAAGAAGATCCAACGAAGAACTGTACCAGCTATACAACGACACAGACCAGCCAAAAAAGTAGAAGAAAGAGAGAGCTGGAGATGCTTGTTGGTTGAGGCCCAAGTCCACCCCAGACTAAGGTAAGGTAAACTGTAAAAAACTGCATACCAAAATCTCACAAACAATTTATTAAAAAAAACTAAAAATAAAAAAAAATGTTTTTTTTTTATCAAAATCGGTGCTTAAATTTTCGAAATACTTTTTTCGTTAATTAGTTTTTTTAATAGTGCATAAATGGTTATTACATTAATGTTACATGTGCTCTTAAGAGCAAGTCCATGCGACCCAGTCATGCCCATTGTTTTTAGTCGTTTCGTGGGAAACCTTAACTTTTGATTTCTATATGTGTTTTTATTTTTTATTTATTTTATAATTTAATTTCGGTGAAAAAAATTGGGAAGGGAAAATAGATTTAGGGAAAATATTTTACATTCGAGTTGTACGGTTGAAGAACTAATCTCTGTACTGTACATGTACCTTAGCATTTGCGTAAGTTTACGATTAAGTAAATTAACTGTCGTAGTGTGCTGTGGTAATGGGAACCGCTAAGCCGAAGGATCAAGCTCGATTCTCCGCCGGGGTCACCTTGTTTTTTCCGGGTTTTGCAAGGAAATGAACATCTTTGAGTGAGGAAATAACTTTGAAATGTGAGAATGGGAACAAATACCCTTCACCATACGATTTGATTTTTGAATATCGCTTAAGAATGAAAACATCTTCTTCATATGACTAAAGTGTATCCTTTTTTCTGGCAATATATCCTCATCACAATAAAGGAAAAAAAGAATATGTACCTCTTTTTTCAAGACTCCTTACTTTACACTTTTTACAAAATCTTAGACCCTGAGTGCCAGCCATAAAATCAAATCGAACTAGGGATATGAACCTTATTGCATATAATGATTACAAGAACACTTGAGTTATCCTTTATTAACAAAAAAAAAAACTCTCATCCTCACCACCCTTAAGAAATAAAACAGAACACTTTCCCCATTCACAAAAGCATGAACGTGCTAAGAATAATGTTACATCCTTACATCGATTTACGTAGGCTTTTCGCATCCATCCACAAACAAAATAAGCTTCCCAGTTATGCATTGAACAAAGGACAAAACTTATTTTATGTATCCTGGAATCCTCCCACTCACAAAATAACCGGGTTTCTTCGTTAACAGATCGAACACCGCATATTGTCTGCTATAAAAGAATATGGCCCTTTTGCTTTTGCACTTGAAGAGCTTTGACCTTTTCTTAATCACTAATATTAGGGTTGCCAAATAACACAAAAAAGGCACAACCCAGGCCCTAACCTACACAATTTGGCGGCAGTGGTTTGGTGTCCATAAGAAACTCTCATTACTGCCGCCCACGCAAGCCATTCATTAGTTTTGCTGGAGGATTTCATTCACAGTTTTTCGGGTGTCTCTTTTTCGGTGACGACAAGCGAAGGCGTTGGGCGCAGGGGAATATGAAAGAAAAGGCTCAGTTTGTGAGGGAAGTTTGCCAAAAAGTTAATGGCGGTGTATGTAGCACCAAAGTTTTTTGCTGTTCCTCTAATGCGCAGGCTTCGGTATCATTCTGAGTAAAAGTGGAAATTCATCAATGAAGTTATCCTAACCTAAGGGGGATGCTTAAATGCTTATGGATGTGATAGAATTTCACTTGTGAATTTAGCATGGAAAGGAATTTCAAAATTTTAATACTTAAATCGTTATTTTATATTTAAAAAAAAATATTTAAACGATTCGAACTTCATGTTTTTAGACAGCAATTTCGATTTCGAAACAAGTGAGAGCCATAGTACTGTTCCATTTTAACTATTGCATATTTTACAATCTCTGTAATTTCTGTTGAAATGAAGACGGGTTAACATCGCAAAAAATATTGTTTTAATGAAAATAAATGAAAATTGCTTTCAATTTTAATAAGAAGCTTATACATACATATGTGGTACATAAATATTCTTTTTAATAAATTTAGCTTCTCCCATGGCATACAACCGTTTCAGTTCATAAAAATTCTTGAGCCCTGAACTCACGAAACAAAAAACTTAAGGCCAACTACAAAATAGATAAACATGGCCTACTGTCGAAACCGCATTTATTTATGACCCAAAACAATAAGTCATACGGCATTTCGGCTATACTGGACACATGTGTCGTTCGATAAGTTTCGTTTAACCAGAAGTAAATCATTCTTAATCTGACACATGTGAATTTGATAGCTATGGCAATTCAAAGTAGACAAAAATGACAGATGGCCATGTTTATTATAGCTGTTTTTAGAAACATGACAAACCATTCGTTTAATTTTGACAGTAGGCCATACTTGTGCAGTTAATGGTTAAAGGGCTAACTATAATGTTCGAAAGCAAGCGGAAGCTAGTGTCAAAACCGACGGAAACATTTCAATCCGGTTGTCAAATGAGCACGTCTACCCATAATGGACGGAATGCCGCGGAAGTATATGTCAAATTTTCTTCATTACAAACACCATCAGAATCAAGCTGTCAAGTTTAGGTCCGTAAAATGCGCTCGCTACCGGAGTTTACGTCCGTTAGTAAAACTCATCGAAACTTAACGAAACGGAGCAATCCGCCATTTAGGGCACAAGATACGAATTACTTGTTCTCGCTCATTTACGGACGGGCCCGTCCGCGCCATTCCAACCATTATAGTTCAGCCTTAAGGCTTAAGGTTTGTTCCACATAAACTTGGAATGAAATAAGCAGCTTGTAAAATTTTAAGCAAATGAGATGAAAATCTAAATCGTAAGAGTTGCCTATGATTGGTTGGTGAGACCAACCAACGCAAAACGCAGAAACACAAACGTCAGCGAGTTTTTTTCGAAAAAGTTTACTGAAAAGATTTTTTCGATTTGATAATCGATTAAATCTCCTTTTTCGAAGTCCCAAAAACGTATAAGGAAATGCGGGGTATTCTTTCGAAAAAAAATTTCAGATGAGGGAATATTTTACACTCTCGAGTAAATTACGAATTGTGTTTGTGTGTGTGTTGTGGAGTATGGTTTTTGGCTAAACATCATTGAATTGATAAAATTCGTAGTTTCGGGAAATGTGGAACAGACCCTATAACTTCCCAAGATACCAAGTTCCATTGTTTACTTATCAAAACAATTAGTTCGACATTCATCCGCAAACTGACGTATGAGTTATTAAGACGCGAACATATTTCTCCGAAAAGCTCAAGAGCGGTTTCTATCCACCATAATTTGCGTTTATCTTTAAAAACTCAAACCGAAAATGTGAAATTCAAGTTGCATGCAACTTTCTTTTCCGAAATGGAAGTCAGTTGTTAGTTTTTGATATTTCGACATCATTAAAAATAGAATAGAAAATAATGCTTCGGCTGGCAGAATCCTTAATTCCATCTTAGCTGGCCGACAACCTAGTTCCTTAGATTGTCGAAACAAGTAGAAGGAATCCGTGGGCCATGAACGGGGTGATTATAGTTCTTCGTTTTGTCGCACTCGGTGTGGTTTGTTTGTACTTATTGAGTGATAGAATAAGGTCCACATCTGGTTGCATTGAAGAGATTTATCGAGCATTCTGAGCTGTGATTAGAGAACATCAGTTCTACTTCAACGGATGATGGAGATTGATCTTGAAGGACTGAAAGCCATGAATGGATCATATGTTGCCGTAACCTCTGCTTACATTTTATTCGATTTCGGACTTTTATTTTAGCCTTTTCTTTGTTCTTTAATCAATTAACTACAGCAAACAAATAAATGTCAAAAATTCGGACATGCGCTGCAGCCCACCACCTATAGATAAGCTTCATTCTTCCTTTGGCCAAAAACCTAAAGTACAAAGCTCACTTTTCATCCAACACGATTGAAACGGATTTTGCGTCACCAAAACTTGATACAGTTTCAACTTGGACTTCGCGAGCGATGCAGTGAATAAGAATAATCAGGCCATAAGTTCAGTGAATAAGCAAACGACCCTTTAATAAGCTTTCAATATATGTTTTTAAAAATACAAAAGACAAAAACATTGTTCGTAAACTATTACCAAAAACTCACCCATTTGAAAATTTGGTTTCAAAACCGTTAACATCAACAAAATCGGATATTTCCAACAATCCTTCCGTTACATATCTGGTCTTAGAGAAGAGAAAAAAAAGGAAACCATTGAAAAACTAGGTTTTGCTTACGTCTGCAGCAATAAAATCGATTTTCCGAAGAAAAGACGACGGACGATAGAGAAAAAAAAGTGAGACGGGGAACTTATTCATAAACGATATGGCCGGCCATATGGTTTATCATTATTGTGATAAAAACTAAATTTGCTCAACGACCAAAAGGACACTTCTCTGCAGTTTATAACGCAATCTTTAGAGACAAGATGGCTCTGTGTGGATTATCAGCCATACCCATTTTTGGGCTAGGCCTCCAGCTGCTACTGCTCGCCAACCACCTGGCGTATTGCGAAATGTCGGTGTACCCAGGTGAGTGATCCCGGTGTGTTCTTAAAATAGATGTCCCATCCCAACCCTCTCCTATTGAATATATTATAGTTAGTGTTAAGTTTTTGACGTCAAAGTGGGGTTTTTCCATTTCGAAATTCGATTCGTGTTGCAATGACGTTTGGTGGGGAGGTAGTGATAGTTCTTTTTTTTCTCACAAAAATTAATTGCTTAGCTATTTTTAAGAGTCGTTTGGTATTTTTAAAGGTTTTGCTGTGGGAAATCGATAAGAATTTGCTTTACTAATTCAAATAGACCTAAAATGGTTACCACTTCGAAAGGAAGTTGGATATACTGTTTTTCGTCCAACAGATGGGTAGGTTCTTGTGTAGCCTTCAGATTACACATACAATGTTGTGCTACTTTTAGAAATGCTATCAGCAATATTTGAATTGGTAATTCGAAGATATTTTTATCGAGTGGTGCTTGGCCACAATCACCCATTGGGAATTATTTAATGTGATAAATTTCATGGAAAAAGAGTGGAAAATATGTTCAAAAAAATCTCGACAGTTTAGTTTTGGTATATAGCTTAAGAGTTGACGTGGGAGTTAAGGGGATTCGTTTAATTTTCGATCCAGTTTTAAGGAGTGGATTTGGAATACATATAGTGTTTTATAGAATCAAAAATATCTTAAGAATACTATTTTGAAAAAATCTGCATTAACTTAGAGGAAGAAGGTAAAACAATTATTTTTCAGTTCTAGGTGTTGTGTTAGTTTGAAATGTGGATAGTGCGCAGTAACGTCATCAATTGGAAAATGGAGAGTCTTTTTACTAAACAGGACAGTGTTCAGCATCTAATTGCATTTTCGGGTGGATTTTTTGGGGACAGTGCTGGGGCTTAAGTGCGTCAGAATGTCATAGCAGAGGTGTGTTATGTACATATGTTAAACGTCCTTATGGTTGCTGAATTCCATTGAGATCTTTTCTTAATTCCATTTGTGAAAATATAATAAGGTCAATTGTTGACCATATGTACAAATGATATCCATAAGGTTTGATGAAAAAGACTTTGAAATCTTTCAAATGCAATAAATGGTTTCTATTATTGACATTTCGAATTCGAAGTTCACAATTCGAACCGCAAATTCTAACACATGGAATCTATTCTATTAAAACATATGTAGACTTTTATTTGACATCTTTCCTTATATTAGAAATGACAAGTTATATCGATATGCAGATAACAGGTGTTGAATTTCATACTGCAGGTTACATTACCACAGTTATTTGCACACAAGTTATTTCTTCTATATCTTAGTACCTACTATGTTTTCATCAAAGCGTAATCTTGGATTTTAACAAAACAAT
This sequence comes from Platycheirus rosarum, assembly GCA_963971375.1. Taxonomy (NCBI): domain Eukaryota; kingdom Metazoa; phylum Arthropoda; class Insecta; order Diptera; family Syrphidae; genus Platycheirus; species Platycheirus rosarum. The sequence continues at coordinate 37,444,861 of OZ020510.1, read as the reverse complement.
TTCGAAATATCGAAACTGTGTTCTTAAGGCCTTCATAAGTATGTCAAAAATTGTAAAAAAAAATTACAACAATTTTGTATATCTAAAGATTTCTTATTCCTTCTTTACACTTTTGGTTTAGTTTTGGCACCACCGTTGTATAGTATAAAGTAAACAAATAATTGACAATTATATGTAGATGATAATTGATTTTGATTTAAAAGAATTAACTTGTGATTTACTTCAGAATTTGGCAAAATCTAAATTTTAAAAATGCAGATTTTTGCATGTACACTAGGGCGTATGAGAACTTTTTCATTTAAATTCACAATGAACATATGTTATTCAAATCACAGTGTTGCCGTTACCGAAAAAGTGGACAGTTGTTTTTACTTGTGCATGTATTTTTAATATTTGTTATAAAAAATGTATCTGCCTACTTATTTTCCTGATGGTCATTTTACACAAAATAAAGTATGGACAAAATTTCTGATAAACTTCGCAGCCAGAAAAAAGAGATGTTGTTAGTGATGTATTTTCACTGATTGCTATAGACGCTTATCAGGAACAAAGCGGTTCGAATTGACTGAACTTTTGCTCCCTCTCTGACATTTTACTCAACCGATATGTTCAAATTGAAAAAAAAAACAATATTTTTACTGTAAATTCGTAATATTTACACATTCACGATGACAGAAGAGCGTGTTTTAGCTTATATTCGTAACGGGAAAAATTCGGTTGCAAAGCGTGTATGTGTTTTAGCTTTAACGCTTTGTTTGACCTACGTAAGGATAACGTAATAAAGCGATTGATATAACTTTTGCTTGCTTTCTGACAAATTTGGATTTTTTTTATTTTTACAGTAGGATCTCTATATTTTCACATTCATGATGACAGAACAGCGCTCTTAAGCTTTGTATATGTATGTATGTGTTTTAGCGATTAGACATTTCTCCGTTGGAACGACCATATACTTGAGATATCCAAAAATGCGGCTTCGTAATGTTCTTAGGTTTTTGTATCAATGCAATAATTTTTTTCCCCTTCTGATCTGGCTAGAATATTTATAAAGCTTTCATACAACCAAAGCTCCAGATTTTTTTCTTATTTATAATAGAAGACTCTGTTTCGTCAAGTTTTCGGTTAGTTTTATAACGGGCGAAAATAGCTCCCGCGTCCGAATTTCATGGATTAGCATTTGACAACTGACTTCCGTGCCCCTCTGTCCACAGTGAATAACGTATTCATTTGACAGATAGGGCGGAAATGTTTCGTTCGGTTCTGACACTAGCTTCAATTTGCTGCCATCCATTATAGAAAGGACTTAAGGCAGTAAATGTGGATAGTTATGATGGTAATCTTATCAACAAAAGAAATCTAAATTGCCTGAAACATATTCATATGTATAAGTTAAGTAGTTTGTCAGTTCTAGTACAAAACATTAATTTAGTAATTTTTTTTGATTACAGCTTGTCATTCTATAATTTAGATTTTAATTTTCCTTACCCTTTCAATCTTTGAAAAACCTAACAATTTAAATAAATATATTTAATTAGATCAATGTTAATTGTAAAGTAGTAAAATTGCTAAAATAAAATGTAAATCTTAGCCTTCCGTATATTCTCAGGACTTCGGCGGAAGCCCTCAGCCCAGGCACTGCAGCAACAATTCGATATTTCACCAGATTTCCTAGCTCAATTGATGGAAGATAACGCTCGCCGAAGGCTTCAGCAACAATTCGAACAACAATTAGAACTAATCAATATGCAGATGAATCACCATCGCCAACAACAATACGGAGGACCAAATCCCATACCATATGACAATCAGGATGAAGGTGTAGAATTTACATATAAATTTGCACCCAACGATGCAACCCGACTTGATGAAAGGATCCCGTTTGCTGTTGATCCTTCAGATCCGAGATATTATGAGGAAAGCCCTAGGGTCTCTGATGGTGATATGTTCTATGAAGAAGAAGAAGAGCAACCAGAACAAACAGAAGAAATGGAGCAACCAGAACAACCTGAACAGCCAGAACAAGAAGAGGAACTGGAACAACCAGAACAAACAGATCAAACAGAACAACAGCAACGGCAACAACAACAACAACAGCAGCAGCAGCAGCAGCAACAACAACAACAACAACCACAGCAGAAACAGCAAAAACAAAAACAAGCTCCAGCTGTGAAGCCAGCTACTCAAGCAGAACCAAAGCCGAACAACGATATTAACTTCCATCGAGTTAAGCCACCAATCGATTTAACACCTATGAAGCCGGTTCAGAATTCAGCCATAAGTGGACGAAATCGAGATGATATAAATGCTCTGATCGAGAAATTGCAGAAAGAGGGCAACGCTGGCACAATTGTGAATACACAAATCAAGGGACATGATGAGCATGTAGTTGTGCGGCAACATATGGGCATTGAAGGCGATATGGGAATGTATGTAGTTGCCTTGATAGCTGGAGTAAGCGCGGCTGTGACTGTTGGTCTGATTGCTCTTGGCATTGCATGGTACACGTAAGTTTAAAAACAAAAATGCATTACTATGTGTTCAACTTTGTTTTTTCTTATTAAAGTTTGCAAAAGAAAACAAAAGCTGCAGCTGATGTGGAATACCCTGCATATGGTGTTACCGGTCCCAACAAGGATGTGTCGCCATCTGGTGACAGAAGGCTTGCTCAGAGCGCTCAAATGTATCACTATCAACATCAAAAACAACAAATTATAGCGATGGAAAATCGACAAGCAGCTGAGGGCAATGGCAGTATTTCTGATGTTGAGAGTGACGATGACAACGAAGAGGGCGATTACACTGTTTACGAGTGTCCTGGACTAGCTCCGGTAAGTCAAGTTAATTTTTGTATTGTATTTTTGGTTTTGTAATTCTATTACGTCAACACACACTTTTACAATTAATAAATGTTTCTTGACACATTGGCGCAAAATTATGGACAACCTATTTTTTATTTTTGTAACTTCAGACCAATTAAAACGTTTGGTGCAGGCCTAAGTTTTCCTCAATAATAAACATGTACTAGTTAAAATCAGATTTAACAGTTCGAGAACTTTAGGGAATTTTGTGATTATTGGATTTAGTTAGTGTTTGTATGTTGTTTTATATTCAAAATGGCGTTTTGTGAGAGAGAGCTGTAATTCTGTCAGACAGTTTTAAGTTTCACACTACAAAGATAATGCGGGGGTTTCCTGTTGTTTAAAAAGTTAGTTTCACACTTAGGGAAAATCAATGTTCGAGTCATTTTTTTCATTTATATTTGAAGAACTACATTTTTAATGTTAGTGCCAAATTTTATTATTATTTTGCGCCATTTTTTTTTAAATCAGAGATTGTCATCTTCAACTTTCTTTCCTTCGGACATTTTTAATACCATGTTTCCTGTAAAAGGAAGTCAGATATCAGTTGAAATGTCATGTTTCCAAAAACCCCGCATTTTCCCATGACCGGTATTACACGGCGCATGCCTTGCATGTACGAAGTGCAAAAGAGAAAGGTAATGAAATAGAATGAAACAGAAAAAGAGCTACAGAGAGTAGGAATTTCTTGCAACTTTTTGCCGTCTCTCTTTTCTTTTGTTTATTATTTTAGAAAGATAATTGCTTCATTTCGTGTTCGTTGCTTGTACGACACGTATACCTGTTTGTATTTTCTTTTAACGCAAAGCCTACCAGAGCACTCAGAATTTCGTATCGAAATAAAAAATGTATTGCCAGCACGCATATCCACAGGTTTTTGGATGCTTTTGTTTCTTCTAAATTCATCATTTTTCTTAATTTCAATTTTTAAAACTGAACATTAAAATAAATTAAATATATACACAAAGTAAAATAAAAGATAGGTGTCAAAATAATGCGCAACTCGAACATGCCTTGTGTAATAGTGCTCGCATGTCCGAATAGAACTACAAAAGAAAATAACCAAGAGTTGCGCATTAAACTCATGCGCCGTATAATACCGGTCCATATCGATACGTTTTTAGGATTGAGGGATTTTTTCGAAATCTTAAAATCACATTGCATCTCCTAATTTATCAAATCGAATAAATCGTACTTTTATTGCCGAATGCAACAAAATCGAAATGTGAAGATAAATAAAATCACCTCATATTGTTCTCTCTTTCATTGCTCATTGCAAATTTTGACGTCTGACATTTTCTTGTTGGGGTCAACACCATTTTGAAATATTTGACCTCACTTCAGTGAGAATATAGTAAATTATAACTGATATCATGTTCTCACCAAAACGAAATCCCGGATCGCGGTAAAGTGATTTCAAGATTTCAAAATGGTGATCACACCACAAAGAAGATTTCAGATTTCAATATTTGTAGTAAGTATGAAAGAGAAAACAACCTGAGATGATATCAAATGATTTAATTGTCCTTCTCGTTTATTTTGGGTTATTCAGTGATACAAACATTTATTGCTGAATACTAAAATAATTTATTCGATTTGGCAAAGTAGGATTTCCAATGAGTTTTCAAAGAGATTTCGATAAATCTCGTGGGGGGTTTTCGTTTGAATTCTCCGATTTCGTCTAAAACCTCAGATTGGGTTTCTGTGGGAACATAGATAAGCATCTTTTTTGGTCATCTTTCTCTCCAGTTCCTAAATTAAAACATGCTTTTGTAAATATAGAAGTACATATATCTATTAATTTATAAAAGTAAAATTATAAAAAAACTAAAATACATTTTCCTCATTTGAAATTATTTTATTACATTTACAGACTGGCGAAATGGAAGTGAAAAATCCACTCTTCTTAGATGATACCCCTGTTACACCGGTGATTGCCGGTAATCAAACACCAAATCAACAACAGCAAACCCAATCGCCCCAAAAACAAACTTCACGTAAATCATCAAAAACATCAAGCCATCCAACAAACGATGCCCCAACATCAAAATCATCCGAAAAATCAGTCACTTCATCGGGTGACAAGAAAAATGACAGAAAGTAATTTGTTGCAAAATCGGAAAAAAATTATTTTTTTTTGTGGTTTAGCTAGAAAATTACAATTTTATTTATTTTCACTTTAGTTAAGTATAAAATCTTGAAAAGATTAAAAAAAAAAATTATCAAATCAGATCTTCCTGCTGTAAAAGTGTCAAACTCTAGACGTTATTTTAAATTATTATTTTTTATTTAATTTGTTATTCCTTATGTGCTTAAAATTAATTTTTGTATAATGTGGATTGTCAGATTAAGCTTATGTATTTTAAAGTAGCTTTACACATACAGAAATAATTCAAGTCAATTTATAATTTTACAAATTAAAATTCAGACTTTTAAGAGAACATTCTAATGAAACATCTTTCATTCTTGGTGTTTTAAAGAAAACACCAAGCTCACTGTTCGTTGATGTCAAAATGGCAGTATGAAACAACACGAACCACTGAACTGTCACACTTTTTTACTATCTGTGGTGAGTTATTATGAAGTGAGGTGAGTTCCTATATCACACTGGAACACACTTCCAATTAACTTGCGCAACTATATCCGAGCCTAGAGATATCTTTTTATGAAACTATAAGTTTAAATTTTGTTTTTTGTTTTAAAGCTAATTGTTAAAACAATACAGAAAATATTTTAATTTAAAACGAACTGCTGGTTAACAAAAGAGAAAAAAACTTGTTTAAATAACATGACATGGAAAAACTACGACTTGTCGTTGGCTTAAGCATATACATTGCATATATACATATATATATTTTATTTGAAAAAATCTATATTTAAAGTTGAAACTAAAAAAAATTATATAAATTATTAATAAAAAAAATATTAACTAAAAAAAAAAAAACCTAACACATATTATATATTTTCTTAATCGTATATTTATGTAACTATCAATTGTATAAAATCAGAAAAATTATAACAGCATCTTATATACTAAAATTTATTATCTTAATGAGACAAAATTTACTAATCTTTTTTAAAACTTCTACCGACAGAAAAAAAAATCAAACAAAAAAAAAATCTTTTATCGGTGGGAATAAATTTTTGTTCTTAGCTTTGTGGTTATTTAATAAAATTAAACCAGAAACTTTGTAAAATATTTGCTAAATTTATTTGTATATTATAAATATCTATCATAAATTATTAACAAAAAAAAGTATCTATACTCACAAAACTTACCTGGTTCGGTGTTTTTGTTTGAGTCTATAAAGCAACGGACATGAGTATTTCATGGAAATGATACCAATTTATGAATTAGATTCAAAAGTAATTGATAAAAAACAAAAAAAAACTGAATTTATGAACACAATTTGACTGAAAATATTTTACATTAAAATTAATAAAAAAAAGTAAAACCTACTGTTTCAATTAACATTTTTTAAACACAAAATGCAAGCATATTCCATCAATCAATTATTTTCGAGGAAAAAAATCAATTTTAAATTAAATCTTTTTCGCGAAAATGCATTAAAAAATGTTATCTACAACCAATCACAGTATAATAAAATAAATAGAAATTAAATTTAATTAACAGAAAAAAAAACAAAATTTACAAAACATTTAATATAACTTTAGAAAAAACTAACATCACACATTAAAATTGTTGCTCCTGATGGTGAATATGATGATTAATTTACATCTCATTGAAAATCAAAAAAATGAGAATTATAAGAAATCCACATTCACTCAACTATGTAAAATAGAAATTTATAAATACCTTACACAAATAAATACATCTTATATAAATAAAAAAAAAAAACTTCAGTAATATATAACCTCGTGACATTTTGACAGAGGTTTTTTTTTTTGTTTGGAAATATTTTTAATTATTTTTTTCACATTCAAAAGTGAAGCCCTTTAGCAGCATACGAACTAAACAATGAACAATGTAATGCGCATTATTGCGCATTTGTATAATACAAAGATGAAAAATATATTATGTATAAAATAAATTTAAAATAAATATATATATATATAACAAATATGTGAAAACTGTATAAAAAACTAAAAAACTAAACTAGCGTTTTATTGCTTTCTCTTTCATCTAAAAGTCAGTCAATGCGTTTGTGATTTGTCAAATTAAGGCTCATTTGACATTTAGTCAAAAAGTTAGTTTCAACTGAGACTTCCTCTCCCCTTTAAAATGCATAGGTGACAGCTTGTCGTTCAATGGACTAATTTTGACATGACAATTAGCGACTTCCAAAGATTTTCTCTCGCTCTTTTCAATGAAACTTGTTTTATCATTTAATCGTTGTATTGGTGAATGACTGACGAGTGAATTGTGTCTTAGGTCCGAGCATTTAGCTTTAAAAAAAAAAAACTTAATCGTTTTTTTCTTTTTTTATTTATTTTATTTTATTTTATTGGTTCCATTTAATTAACAATTTTTATTTTAAATGCAAAGTGAAAGGCCGCTGTGTATACAAAATGGCTGCACCTTTCAAGTTGCTTGTTGAATTAAAACTGACTTAAAAATATTCTTATAATTCTGATAGAAACTATGTTATGAATCTTTCCCACGATTTTCATTATTACCACGCGTTTAGTGCATGCTCAAAGGAAAAGGGTATGTATCAGTTGAGGATCATTTATGCAACGTATGCAAACTGGTGTGAACATTAATTATGAGTTTCAGGTGGAGTCTGGAATGTGACTTATCATTTTGCAATGTATGCAGAATGGCGTGAGAAACCGTTATGGATTTTGGATAGAGAAGGGAAGTGTGGTGAAGAATGGTTTCTTGGTTTCAGGTGAAGGCTCGGACGTAACAAGTGCAGGCAGTATTTTAACATAACAAACAGAAATACCAGGTATGTACAATGAAAAATAAAAAAAAAAACATTTTTTGACGTTTTCACAAACATCTTTTAGTGCTATTTTGTTTCTTCATTGAATATTTGTTTATTTGTTTTTATATAGCACACTTTGGCACAAGTTTGCAACAAACAACAAATAGCTAACAATTTTCCATTTGACACTTGACGTTTGACAGAAAAGACTATTTTCATGTGTGTATGCATTCAAATCAAATCTTCCACTACATCATCAAAATAAATCTTTCGTGTTGAGAGATTCAATCTCAATTTGATCTTTTTCTGTCAATGAAACTTGCAAAATTGGAAAAGATCAAATCTTTTTGAAAAAGAAAATCTTTCTTTTAAAGTAGAAACAAACACGTTTTACAACCAACTTTGAGAATTTGAAAAATTTCAAATATACTGAAATGTTTAGAGTATTACAATACCGTTTTTTTTATTTTTTAGCGTACGTAAGGATGATGTAACAAAGCGCTTTCTGACATTTTACGTTTGAATTGGAAAAAAATTAATATTTGTATTAGGCGTTTTATTTATTCATTTAGAAAAGGGATCTGAAGAGAGTGTGAGCATTCTGAGCATACTTTAATAATTCTCTGAACCGAACGTGGTCTGAGCGCTCAGATATAATTTTGAATTAAGTTCTAGCATTATGCTGTCACAAGTTGACACTTCTCATATGTATTTTTCACAGGCATCGCTTTAGCATCTATTTAATTTATCGAAGAGTGGTGTATGTAACGTGCATGGGATAGAGTGAAATAGCCTAAACTCCAAAGTGACGTTAATTGCGCATTTTCTCAGAATGCTCAGCTAATTTATTCTGAGCACATATGTACAGCGTTCTCAGTGCACGCTCTGATCATTCTCTGAACGAAAAAAGAAACACAATTTGAAAGATGTGAACCATGGACGCATTATATATGGACTGCTAGTCTAATGTCAGCTTCATACAACAATTGTCAAGAAACTGTCGCCAAAATTGAAAATGCGATGCTAGCTCTCCACTTCAGAAAAAAAACTACTTAAAATGTTGAAATAGAACCTCGTGATATCTGTTTTTAAGAATTCAAAAAGTCGCATTTACCGGTAAAACATAACTGACACTTTTGCATTACATCCATAGAAGTTTGCGACATCTTTGGTATTTTTCCTCTTGTTTTTTTTTAGATCGTGGACAACTTCCTTTTTATTGGTTTGTGCCTAAGACAAGCTAAAAGCACTGGAAGAAAAAAAGGGATTTTTTTAAATCTCGTAGAAAAAACGGGTTTTAGTTCAAATCTCTTCAAATATTGCTGATTTTATTAAGATTTTAAAAGAAACTAATGAAATATGATCAAATAAAACACTACTACGGTAGTAGATAAGGTGTTTTGACATTTGTTCTCTATTATTCTTATTCTTCAAACTACATACGTCCAAATTCCAGTTGCGTTATAAAAGGCAATGTGTCTATTAAGACCAACGTTCCTTTTTAATTCTTTCTTTTAAATATTTGTTCATTAATAATGATAAAAAACAAAGTTAATAAAAATCCTGACAAAATGGCCAGAGGTTGAGACCAATTCTTTGTGACTATAAAGGTGTGTCCACACCAAAAAAAAAACATTTGTGTAAATGATTCCCCTTTGCTCAAATATCATTTCAGAAACATTTCAGAAATTTCTGAAACATCTCTTAAATGTTTATGTTTCCCATTTTATGTATCCAGTTCTGTACTTCATGATGTAAAAATGGAGCAATCATAGTGTCGCGTTTTGTCATCATGAAGAAATCACAAACATATAAACACAACAAAACCTGTCAACTAAAATGCATGAAAATAAAGAAAGATTTCCGTTCGGAAGGGAAAACAGGTAGACATTTCAGAAATGTTTCGTGAAGCGTACAGACTTAAATAAACATTTCAGAAACATTATTTCAGAAAGAAAAAAAAACATTTCTGAAAGGTTTTTTAAATGTTTCTGAGATATTTAAAAAAAAATCTTTCTTCACCTTCAGGTTTTGCAGTATGACAGTCCAAAATCGCAACAAAGTTTAGGTTCTAAAGATTTTACGAACTTGTAATTTACCAACCTATAAAAAAATTATTTCCATGAGTGTTTTTTCTATTTATTACTTGATGGATTAATTGTGGGATATTCTATACACGGGGAGAAAAAAGGAAAAAAAGGAAAAAAGGGAAAACCTTCTGCCAAAGTTTGGGATTACTTTTTATTTTTTAATTTTTTAATTCTTTCTTACATCAAGCTTTTCTGAAAAAAAACATGATAATATATTTCGCATCATTTTTTCATTGACTACGAATTTTTCAACATATAATCTAGATTATCTTTCAAAATATTAAAAAATTAATGAAACTCTCAAAAATATAAACGCAAAATTGAATTACAACGAATTTTCTGCAAAAAATCAACTCCCGACACTGAACTCATCCATTTCGAAACAACTAAAATTGAAACAAATATCTCCCAATTTATTCCACCTATCAAATGCTTGCATTCCATCCGTTCCAGAACAGTCATCAGTTTAGCAGTTTGCGAGCGTGAAAATTGGAAAACTCCACCGGAGAACAGAAGTAAAATTCTAGCATCTAGCGGAGGCGGTTATCTATCTCTGGTTGGGTCTTGCAGAGCCCATTACATAGTTTAGTTTTTCTTCGGGAATATTATTTTTTTTAAATTATTATTTTGTATTTGTTTTAATTAATCTAATGTCACAACTTATCGCCATACTTCAGCTGAGTCAATTGTATAACTAAAAAAACAAACAAACCCCGCCTCAGAGTGAATTGAAAATTATTCCAAAATTAGTTTTTGGTTTTCGTCAAAAAGAATTCTAAATCTTCCGTTGTTCGTTGTGAAAATTATTCAAATTAACAAATAAAAAGTGTTATTTAAAATAAATTCAAGTGAAAGAGGATTTACTTAAAAAACCATCCGGAAAGACCCAACAACAGGAGGGGCCAGAAAAAAAGTCATACAGGTAAGTCATTTAAGGAATCATCACTGATGTGATGGGGAAGAAAACTTGAAAGTGGGAAAAAGGTGCAGTATTCTGCTCTTCACAGATTGTGTATACCTATTTATAGAACTTTCATTGTCCAAACATAATTCGAGAGGAGTGAAGCACAATGTCCATATTCTGCCTGAAAACAATTCATCATTGACATTGTCTTTATGGAATTATCCCTAAAAGTCTTTCCACTTCCTCTCCCATTTAATTAAGCACCGTGCAGCTGCTGCACTGCGAAAACCGGACCTTCCTCAGGACAAAACATATAGCTATAGGGAGATGGTGTTTGCAGGAGTTGTAGTCTGTTTACGGTGGCGTTGTAGTCAAAATTAACATTCGATTTCCATTTCCGCCGCACTTATCGATTTTCAGAGGGATTGGTGGTAGATTCAGCAGATTGGCGGGTGAGCCAGAGCCTGCTGAACCCATCGTACGAGTCTTCATAGCGCGCACCCATATTCGCGGTTGATGATTCACTATTGTTGTTTTTTTTTGTGTTTTGTTAGTTCTCTCCCTTTTGTTTATGGACATAGGATGCCTGGTTTTGGTGGTTGATTGGAATCAACACAACTACTGCAGTGAACTGCAACTTGGCCATAGGAAGCGCCTTTAGCATTGTTATGGGTGTAGCGTAGGTACCCATTGTCTGGTGTTGTATATGCTTGGATAAGTGCGGAGAACGAGTTGCCATTTCAGTAGAAAAACCAGGACACACCTGGTGCCTTGTAGAGCTGGTAATTTCTTGTGACTATATTTAGGTTGTTTTTTTTTTATAAAAGGAACCGGATGGATGACAGGTGTTTGAGTTTGATCCTTTTGTAGAATCAAGAAACATGAAGCCAAATATTTGCAGAAAAAAGCACCTGGAAAACAATCAGATGATTCCGATTGTGATGTCATTGAAAAAGCATCTTTCTGTACACAAATTTTGGAAGAATTAGATCATTATCTAGAACTGGAATAACAGAATATTTACTCACAGCTTTTTTTGTGGGTGAATTAATAATTGCCCAGGTAGACGGAATACAACAAACGGAAACTAAGTGGGAGAAAAAAATCCATCAGGATAAGGAACAGCTCTTCATTGTTATTCTGAGAATAAATGTTTATTCTTGATTCCTACTTGGACGGAAGCAATTTTATTTGACCATTACATTTCGACTTCAATGTTTCCCCTTTGAAAACAACACAAATTAGTTTTAATTGTATTGAATGCAATGCAGTAAAACCCGAGCTTCCAAAAAACTCGATTTAGCCACCATCCGATTTGACTTGTGTTCATAAAAAATGTTAACTTTAAAGGTTTAAAGGTTATATGAAGGACAAAAAATTAAAAAAAAGTTAGTGGTTAACAGAAGGTTCTACATTTGTTTTTCATACTATTTTTACTGGCGTTAGGTACTATAAGGCAAGTTATGGATTCGTGTAAATAAAAAATAATCTACCAATCAAACATGACATTACGATGATAGATAAGTCGAAAAAAGTAGCTCCGGAAATTCAGTCCGTCTGTCTGTCTGTCTGTCTGTTCGCACCTCTATTTCCTAAACGTATGGGCAGATTTGCTTCAAACTTGGTACCTATTTAGTATTTTTTGGTAGTACAGGATGCGGCAAAACACCGATCTATTTTCTGCGGCGCGCCATTCAGCGACAGGACGTCGAGGGTGGTGGGGGTAGACTCGTTGGAACGCCTACACGACGCCATTGTCAGTAGTCATGGAGCAGTGGTCGCCTGAGCAACGCGCGTTTGTTATCGAGGCGTATTTTAAAAGTGGTGATTCAATCATTGCTACTCAGCGGCAGTTCCGTGCATTCTTTCAATTAGGTCGACATGGAGAAGTTCCGTCGCTTAGCACAATTATGCGGTGGGTTACTAACTTTAGAACAACAGGTTCTGCGTTGAAAAAGAAGCCGACAGGCCGTCCAAGGTCAGCTCGGACGCCAGAGAACATCAATAGAGTTCGTGCTGCTGTGGAAAACAGTCCTCGTAGGCCCGCCCGTAAACAAGCCGCTGCTTTGAACATGTCGGACCGCTCGGTTCGACGAATTTTGCGCTTCGATCTAAATTTTCACCCATACAAGTTGGCTATTGTTCAACAACTAAAGCCCACTGACCACGCAAAGCGACAGAGATTTAGTGAACAAATGATTGATTTAAATGCCGATGAAGAAATTTTAATGTTTAGTGACGAGGCGCATTTCCATCTGGACGGATTCGTTAACAAACAGAACTTTTGCTATTGGTCGTCCACAAATCCCGAACAGTTACATGTTAATGGCAATCAATAACAGTCTGTAATATCTAATAAAACATATTGTAACACTGTTATTCTTTTAGTTATTCGTAATTTAAATTAGATCGTTTTTTTTGCCTCACCCTGTATCTCGGGGGTGTTTTTTTATTTTTGCTCTAGGCTTTGTATATACACTGCATGAAAATGTATATACAATGCTCTAGGTCAAAAAATAACATTACCTGCCATACAATTTTTAACAACAAAAATAGATTTTCTCGAAAACGGCTCTAACGATTTTGATAAAACTTTCAGTGTGCTAATTTTTTCTTTCAGTTAGAATACATTTTTCAAAATTTGTTCTATAACGGTACCTCTCATATAACCGCTTTTTTCAAATGCCGTTTTATAGTTAACTATTATTCCGATTTCAATAAAATTTTGCACACAGAAATTCATTTATAATTCAATTAATATCGAATTTCAAAATTTTCAAAAACTTTTTTTTTTGATTAAATTTTCTAATTTTTAATTTTTCCTACTTGCTCTTGTGTGCCTAATTACACTGGAAAGCAAGATCTTTGACAGAAACAAAATAGCACAGTTTGAACATATAAAAAGTATTAAAAACCACAATACTTAACGATTTTTATTAAAAATGAAGTATGCCATTACACGCCTTAAATAACAAGGAATTTATGAAAAATGTATTTCGAAAATTGTAGGACCGGTTTTGATAAAATCATGTTTTTTATTTTTAGTTTTTTGAAAAATGTTTTTATTTAAAAATTTGGTATGCAGTTTTTGAAACTTTATTAATATAACGGGTGATTTTATGAAGGTTAGGATTTTCATGCATTAGTATTTGACAGATCACGCGGGATTTCAGACATGGTGTCAAAGAGAAAGATGCTCAGTATGCTTTGACATTTCATCATGAATAGACTTACTAACGAGCAACGCTTGCAAATCATTGAATTTTATTACCAAAATCAGTGTTCGGTTCGAAATGTGTTTCGCGCTTTACGTCCGATTTATGGTCTACATAATCGACCAAGTGAGCAAACAATTAATGCGATTGTGACCAAGTTTCGCACTCAGTTTACTTTATTGGACATTAAACCAACCACACAAATGCGTACAGTGCGTACAGAAGAGAATATTGCGTCTGTTTCTGAGAGTGTTGCTGAAGACCGTGAAATGTCGATTCGTCGCCGTTCGCAGCAATTGGGTTTGTGTTATTCTACCACATGGAAGATTTTACGCAAAGATCTTGGTGTAAAACCGTATAAAATACAGCTCGTGCAAGAACTGAAGCCGAACGATCTGCCACAACGTCGAATTTTCAGTGAATGGGCCCTAGAAAAGTTGGCAGAAAATCCGCTTTTTTATCGACAAATTTTGTTCAGCGATGAGGCTCATTTCTGGTTGAATGGCTACGTAAATAAGCAAAATTGCCGCATTTGGAGTGAAGAGCAACCAGAAGCCGTTCAAGAACTGCCCATGCATATCGAAAAATGCACTGTTTGGTGTGGTTTGTACGCTGGTGGAATCATTGGACCGTATTTTTTCAAAGATGCTGTTGGACGCAACGTTACGGTGAATGGCGATCGCTATCGTTCGATGCTAACAAACTTTTTGTTGCCAAAAATGGAAGAACTGAACTTGGTTGACATGTGGTTTCAACAAGATGGCGCTACATGCCACACAGCTCGCGATTCTATGGCCATTTTGAGGGAAAACTTCGGAGAACAATTCATCTCAAGAAATGGACCGGTAAGTTGGCCACCAAGATCATGCGATTTGACGCCTTTAGATTATTTTTTGTGGGGCTACGTCAAGTCTAAAGTCTACAGAAATAAGCCAGCAACTATTCCAGCTTTGGAAGACAACATTTCCGAAGAAATTCGGGCTATTCCGGCCGAAATGCTCGAAAAAGTTGCCCAAAATTGGACTTTCCGAATGGACTACCTAAGACGCAGCCGCGGTCAACATTTAAATGAAATTATCTTCAAAAAGTAAATGTCATGGACCAATCTAACGTTTCAAATAAAGAACCGATGAGATTTTATATGCGTTTTTTTTTTAAAAAAAGTTCTCAAGCTCTTAAAAAATCACCCGTTATATGTGATTATAAAATTTAAAATAATTTTTTTGATTAGTTTTAAAAATATTGATTTTATAAAAAAAATTTAAAAATTAATATATAAATGGTACCGTTAAAAGACTTTTCCGGTAAATTTGGTTATAATCAAATGATAGCCAATACCAACAAAAAATTCCCAAACATTTTCATCAAAATCGTTTTAGCCGTTTTCAAGGAAAATAAACTTTTCGTAAACGGTCATATGGCAGGTACCTACCGTTAATTTTAGGCCTAAAAAAATTTCAATTTCCCCTCTGGGGAATGCCCAAATAATCACACACACCAAGTTTGAAGATAATCGCTTAAGCCGTTTACGCTGCAGCTTGTTATACATACTAACAGACAGACAGGCAGCTGACAGACATTTTTTCTCGATCACTTTTTTAGACTTCTCTATGATCGTAATGCCATGTTTCATGGTTATCTCAAATTTTGTATATTCACGAATCCTAAACTTGCCTTATAGTCCCTATAATCGCAAATAAAGAATTTTCTGAAAAAAAAAATATTTTTTTTATTTTTAATAGACTTAACTTTTCGCGTGTTTTCTTAATTGCTCGTATAATTCTCGGTTCCGTGAATAAACCCAACTCCGCATTAATCGTCGTGCATACCCACATATCCGCTCCTTGACTAAATTCGTCTCTATTTATTTTACTTTCTGTTTCAGTGATCAGTATTAAAAGAAAAAAAAAAAATGAAATAAATTAATAAAAGCTTAATGAATGAATGAATAAATGAAAAATAAATGAAAAGAAACTAGTTTCATACACCATTCAATTTCTGCGGCCATCATACATACGTTGTTATCTTCTTGTAATGTGTTGTTTGAGCAACATCAAAACAAGTATTAAGCAAAATAAGAAGAACAAAGAATTCAGACAAAGAGAAACGTCAAAAAAGTTGCAGGGACAGTTCTATCCGTGCATGTTCGGGTAACTCTATTTCTATTTCATTATCTTTCCCTATGGCATTCCAAGCATGCAAGGCAAACACGCGCCGTGTAAGCCTCGACAAAGAGGAAAATCTACTGCCTTCTTTTGACAATGCCTACAAGCTGGTCAAATATCTGGCAATACTTTTTTCGGAGTTGGTGTTTTTGACAGCTGTCAATTGATTTATGCTCAGTTTAGTTTGCCATTTCATAATGAATAGACTTACTCCTGACCAGCGTTTGCAAATTGTGCAAATTTATTAGCAAAATTATGGTTCGTTTCAGTGGAGCAGAGTATCGAAGAAGACCCGAATGAGTCCATCCGCCATCGCGCACAACAATTAGAGATGTGCCCATCCCATTTATGGAAGATTTGCGGAAGGATCTTGGTTTGCAGGCTTACGAAATCCAACTCGTGCAAAAATTGAAGCCGAACGACGGAATGGGCCCAAAACGAGATGGCCACCGATCCCGTTTTTCACAAAATTAGGCCTCGGCTGGAATTTATTCAAGCCAGCCGCGGTGGCCACTTCCCCGAAATCATTTTTAAAACATAATGCAAACGCTTATCTTTATAATCAAGCTAAATTATATATAGCTAAACTATATGCGTCTAAAAAAACACACTATATACATACATAAGCATATACATACATAAGTTGGTGCGACCCAATCGTGCATTTTTTTAAAATTTATTCGACGATGTGACCGCACTGCGATCCAGTCGTGAAATTTATTTAATTTACTTTTATTAATAATATATCGTGCTGATCTGTTTTATTTATATTAATATTGAATTAACACAGGTTGTCACCCCACAACCTCAACATATGTCAATAAAATGTAAAAATGTTGATGTGTCATTTACCACTTACTTCTAAACTAAAAGAATACATACATACATTTATTAGCGCGACAGTTCCTTAAGGAGCCAAGGCCTAGTGACTTATACTCTCAACCATTCCTGTGTGTGTGTTGTTAATCTGCAAGAATGGAATGGAAGGGAATAAAAAGAATAAACACTATTATTATTATTCTTTTTAAAAATTGTTAAATAGCTTATATAACTTAAATGAATACAAAAATAAATATCTTTCTATCTTTTTGACCCTTTTAAAAGTTAAACGCATTATTACCCGTACGCAAAACTTTTCCAACTAAGTTTTACAGGTTACCTCATTTCAAATACGTGTTTTTTTTTTCTAAATATAATATACTCTGGTCACCCTTAAGAGCTTATTATAAAACAATTCCTTTTGTTCGCTTTCTTATCTCAAAATAATTCACTTAAAAGATTCTGAAGAAAACGTCAGGAGACAATCTATTTTTAAACCGTTAAGGGTGCAGATTTTTTCTTTCAATTCGTTGGACTGAATAACGCAAGTGTCTGCACAACCCTTTCAATGCTTTTGGGCATAAAATGTCCCGAATGACAGCTAGTGATTTATTCAACATGTTTTTCCCATTTATTTGCTTAAGAAACTTCAAGTAAACAGGGGACAAAGAATTTTTCTGTAGAAGATGACTTGACAACATTGAGTCGGATTTCTTTCTTGCATCCTATAGGGTGGGTGGGATGTATCTTTAAAAAAATCCCATCCATTCTAAAAATACACTGAATTTTATTCCGCTCGAGCAAATCAGTTATGGTGACAAGTTTCCCCCATGAAAATTTACTTTTCTTTAATTTGAAAATGTCATTTTAAAAATTCCCCCAGCAAAGCTATCTTTTTTTTTGATTTGTTTAACATAACCGACGTACAAACATGTCATTCATCAACTTGACTTGCGTTATCAGTTGCAGATTTCAGATGAAATCCCAGACTAGAAGTTTTGTATTTCACAACTGAAATCATTTTAATTTCAATCAAAAAATTCAGAAAACCCACAGATACGCAATTAGAAGGAAAGTTGATAACTCTATGTAATTAAAATAAAAATGTTGATCCAAAAAAATTAAGTGTTCATGCACTGTTCTGAAAATGCTTTTTTGCATCTGCTCGTACACTGTGTGCCCCACAATTGCATTCTAGATGCACCAGTATTCTGGCCTAGTTTCCCACTTTTTGTGGGTCACAATCAAATCCAAAACAAAAACACTCATTTGTCAGTATGAAACGATGAGATGTTGCATGAGATTGCATCTTAAATGTTCATTATGTTTGTAACCTTCCAGAAACTCCTGAAAAAAATACGTAAAACCCAAATCAAAAGAGTTCAAGTTCCTTAAGTGGGTGTTTAGGTGCAAGTGGATGTGTAAGTTTTTTTTGTATCCAAAAGCTACACTTCTTGAATAATCACTTTCTATATGCATTGAACTCTCAATTGTCTAATTGATTTACGAGCAATTAGGTGAGAACATGCTCTATTCAATTGGAAAATATTCATTTTCCTACAACGCAGGCCAAGAACATAAATTAGAACAAATCGTTGGCGCGCCATCATGTTCATAAAAAAAAGTATCTTTCGGATACAACGTAAAACGTGCATCCACACAAGTACGATGCTGCATATGAACTTTTGTAACCCTCTATTTCGAGTGGAAAACTAGAGGAAAATTAAATTTTTATGATTTTGTTGCTCCGTAATTTGGAATTGTCTGTTTAGCCTTGAGATGGTACATTCAACATTTTTGGGATGATATGACATGGCAGGAATGGCGGCGCGTTCTCGAAACTTTGTTGCTACTTGAATGATGGAAAAAGTGAAATCCGGGCAGTAGGTAGTAGCGAGGGCATACTAAATTGAATAGTGACTGACCATCCCAGCCCAGAGGGTGGATAGATATATTAGACAACTATGTAAGGCATAATGGTTTTTGGCAGATGACGTTTATTAACCTGACATTATTGTCAGGTTGTCAAGGTTTTTTTTTTTTTTTAATCTATTTTAGAAACATGCAAGCTAGATATGTGTTCTAACTTTTTTTCATTCGTGAGTCAGCGAAAATGAAGTTTTATGAAAATGGAGTGGGTTGAAGGATAAAAAGTGAGGTTCCGGCAATTTTAACAATTTTCTTTCCAACAGAATGATATTAAAAGTTTAGTATTAGTGTCGAAACTCGTTATACAATTATTAAGTAAAGTGTTTTTTATATACATTTTTTTTATAATAAGCACCCGCACAAGTGATTATGTTTTGTTAAAACACACTGTGCGAACATTAAGACATTAGAGAGATTGTGACAGAAGGTGTCGATTAACATCAATTTTGAATGGTTTCAAATTGAAATGACAACAAAGGAAAAACTGGCCGGATAAACTATTCCAAATTCGTGTTGTTCGGCTACAAAAACAAATCTCTATGTTTCACGGTATGTTCGAAATTGGGCTCAAGCTTGAACTGATGAGCATTCCGAGCGAGACGACTAATACGGGTTTAATTTTTAAGGGGTTATATTTCCTATTAATTGTAACGCTCTGTTTGTATAGCGATGCTTAAGAAGCACCTGCCTAGAGGTGAGAAATATACTCGTTATAGCGTATTAGCCTTGTCAAGTTAAGCCGAGACAAAAATGCAGGTCATGCAATTCTATAAAAAGTACCCTTACACTTTTTTTACGTGCGTTTATAGGTACTATAAGGCAAGTTATGGATTCGTGCAAAAAAAATCAAACATGACATTACGATAATAGAGAAGTTGAAAAAAGTAGGTCCGGAAATTCCGTCCGTCTGTCTGTCTGTCTGTCTGCTCGCGCTTCTACAGCCTAAACGGATGGGCCGATTTCCTTCGAACTTGGTATTTAGTATCTATTATTAGGTAGTATCTAGGCGGAGGGTGTTTTTCATTGTTGCTCTTGGTCAGAAAATAACGGTACCTGCCATACAATTTTAAACAAAAAGTTTGATTTTCTCCAAAACGGCTCTAATGATTTTGATAAAACTTTCAGGGTGCTATTTTTCATCTTTTACATCTTTCAGTTTGAATATTTTTTTCGAAATTTGTTCTATAACGGTACCTCTCATAGAACCGTTTTTTTCAAATGTGGTTTTATCGTAAACCAGTGTACCGATTTCATTAAAAAATTGCACATAGGAAGTCATTTATAATTCAATTAATATTACATTTAAAAATTTTCAAATTTTTTTTTAATTTTTTTAAATTTTCTTAAAAAATTGGTTTTCAAAAAATTTTGAAAACGGGTTGATTGAATTTTTTTTAAATAATTTTCCCAGATGAAAACTACAGATTTTCTTATAATGATAAAGAAAAATTTAAAATATTTTCTCGAAAAGTTAAAAAAAAACGGTTTAAAAAAAAACTGGTCAAACGATTTTCAATTTTTTTTTCGATAGACATTTAGTTTTCAAATTTGATTGCATATTTTTCCGAGAAAATTATTAAACTAATTAATAAAAAAAAAGAATTTTCGAAAAAAATTTAATGTTCTTATTTTGATATATATGTACATACATATGCAGCCACTAAGCAATTGTCTAGCATAAGAACAAGTTCGTGCGACCCAGTCGTGCATTTTATTTAAATGTTACTTATTCAAAACCACAATACCATCACACTTCTTAAATAACAAGGAATTTATGAAAAATGTATTTCGAAAGTTGGTTTTGATAAAATCCTGTTTTTTATTTTTAGTTTTTTGGAAAACATCGTTTTTTTGAAAAAAAGCCAATACAAAAAAAAAAAATCTCAAAAAATTTCATCAACATCGTTGGAGCCGTTTTCGAGAAAAATAAGCTTTTCCTAAACATTCATATGACAGGTACCGTTATTTTTATATTTTTAGGCCTAAAATTAAAATTTCAATTTTCTCTCCTTCGATCGCAAACGTATTCTGGGCACCAGGTTAACATGAAAAAGAAGGCGCAATTTCCGTAAATAATTCCACTCAAATTTAAAAAGAACAAGAAGAGAAAAAGAAATACAAAATAGGCGGAGTTTTGTTAAAGTAGAAAGTTCATGTAGACATTGGGGTGTGTGTGTGTTGATTTAACGAGAGGGTTTGTGGGTGTGAGTTAAAGGGCTGTATTTTGGTATTGCTGCCATCAATGTTTTTTTATAACGTTATTACGTAAAATTATCGTCCGTAAACCAAATTTACAGATAGCCAACTCTTTTTTTCAATCTTAATATTGAACATCTAATATTTAAAAATTATTTTTTTTGTATGTTTGTTGTTTTTTTTGTCTGTTTGTTCGTATGTGATGCGCTGCCATACTGCTCACACGGTTGAAATGAAACTTTGCAAGCTTTTCCTACACTTATGAGAAGGTTATAGGCATAGTAGATGGCGCGCATTGTGGATTTGAAAGAGCAATAGAAAATTAGAAATTAATGAATTACTAAAAAAGAGGGGAAAATTTGAATCTATCTCACGCCATAAGGAATATTCATAGTATGGTTTAAATAATTCTCTACAGATGGCGTTGCAAAAGAAATTTTAAAATGTCGAAAGACATGTATTTCCTTACGAAATTAAGAAATGTGAGTCATTTTTTTAGAAGGATTCAACCATTTATCTTGCCGTTTACAGTTAAAATGCTATGAGCTTTGTTAAACCTCAGCACTGGACTTAATTGATTTAAATGCGATAATAGTTCTTTATGATCATATAATAAGTTTAGTCTGTTATTTATAAAATAATCAGAATTGACTAAACTCAATAAACGAGTCACCCGATCGAATCAAACTATCATATGCTGAAGAAATGCTTTTTCATCAAAATGAACATTGTCATGATTTCTTCTATTTCCTATAATCTTGATTGATTATGTGATTAATCTACTCTATGACCGAAGCCTTTCAGATACACAGAAAAGCATGATACAAGTCTTATTTCATAACAGAAATGATCAATTGTGAATGAAATCTTTTTATGTCAAACATATAAAGAGGAGAAACAACTTCGAACTCGAAAGGCTTTCAGCAACCAAATTCAACATCTACTTTTATCGGCAACTGGGTGTTTTTATCGGCAAATGGTTGTTGTATCGGGTTTTTCAATAATAACAATTTTCGACGGTTTTCAAGCATAAATCGGCCGATACTGCTGCAGTTTCACGTTCGATATTCGTACGAAGTTCATCAATCGTCGCTGGCTTGTTGGCATAGACCATAGACTTGACGTAGCCCCACAGGAAATAGTCTAACGCCGACAAATCGCTCGACCGAGGCGGCCAAGCGACTGGACCATTTCGTCCACGCTATATGTAATCTGTGTAAAATCCAACTGCGTTACGGATAACTTTGCCAAAAAAAACACGGCTAATTGTATACTCCAAACTTCAATACACCAACACAATGTTTAACCAGACATGAAACTTCACCAGGAACATGAATTTAGGAAGAGGCTTGAAACCGGCAAAACCGCACTGGCAATAAACTGCAACAACCCTAGCTGAGAAAGCAAAAGTATTCGTCAAACATTTCGAGAAAAACCTTCAACCCGCCCTCCTTTCATCTTCCTAAATTCATCGACGAAATGAAGGAGTTGCAGCTTCCATCACCACCTTTACTAAGGGGAATCCTGCAACAGATTCGTAAACTAGAACTTGAACTTCTTTCAAGGGAAGAAATCTGTAGAAAATTATGAGATTTCTAACTTTGTACAAAAAAAAAAACTACCAAATATTGTCATCCTCCTTATGACAATCGTCTCCACCAATAACTGCCTGAAATACAGCTTCTTCAAAAATGATAGGCGTGTCGAAAGGCGAGCATCGTCGAGTGATAAAGGTCAATTTCTTTGCTCAGCTGAATCGCGAAAGATTTTCGAGGTGCGAGCTTCATGAGGAAGTTTCACAAATTCGTTAGGGAAAGGAAAATTATACCTGCATCTCAGTATGCTTTCACTCCACCATCCATCCGCTGATTGGACTGTACTCTGACGTGACTCACGGACTGAATAAGAGGGAGACGACAGTAGCGTATTTACTGGGCACGAAGAGGCTTTCTGCAAAGTTTGGATAAAGGACATGTCAAGTCTAGGACTAACTGAACTTTTAGTAAGAATAATTCAAAAACAATCTAACCCAGAGATTTTTTTCGTACAGATTAGCAAGGAATGTTTTGCAAGAAAGAGCATCAGTCCTGGAGTTCTACAAGGTTCCAACTTAAGCCCCATACTTTTCAACATATATCTTTCACCGAGAAAATACGGTTCACCAACAGTGACAGAGAAGTACCAAAGCTTGATAGAATTATCGGGAAGATCCTATGAAACATCTTCGTCAGTAAACCCTACCTACAATGTTCCTTGTGCGATTAAAGGAGAGGCAGGCCTAACAATCACAGGTACCAACAAATAAATGTCAAAATTTAATTATACCCTCAGGCAGGGAATAATTTAAAACTGGGAGACTTTCAGAAGTTTTCTGTGTTCAACAAGTCGCACCCCAAATCAACGATTTTTGAAGGAAAGTCAAGTTGTGCGTGATGTGGAACCTATTGTTCTTATTCGACTTGCGACTATTCATTCAACCTTTACTTAGAACAAAACAACCTCAGTTTAAGACCTTTTTCCTCAAGCATAATCGCCTAAAGTAACCTAATCAAGGAGTACACACAAAAAATTACTCTTTGTCACGCAATTGAGCGCGTTCCCCCTCACAAGTACGTCAAAAATCAACGTACAGAACGCATCAGTAATCATCATACAAAACGATACTCCACGCTGGTATAACTAATATAGTATAGCAGCGGGCAATTAAGCACGACTCCGTGCACTCTAAAGCTATGTAAACGTTACCATTCTTTGCAATTCGATATGAATATGCATGCTACCAGCCACCAGTGCAATGTGATGTTATGTTGGTTGTGTTACTGCGCGGTAACTGTGCACTCATGCGCGCTAATGTTTTCAGTTGCAAGTGAAACAAAAAACCCAATAGGATAGCTTTTTGGACGCATTTATGAGTTTTTTTCTACACAATCGTCCACCTGTTTGATTGGAGGATTGGATTGGAGGCTTCAGTGGTCGTGTAGCACATGATATGCTTGAAAAGAAACCATATGTAGGGGAGTATCTGGGAGTGCTGTATAGTGGCATAAAGTGCGTCGTATACCTACTTGAAAGAATGAGGTTATGTTTTTACTACGGAAATGCACGTTTAAGCGTCAACAGTCAAGCCGGTTGGAAGTTTGTGATTTCTTGAAGCATAAAGAATAGGCAAATTGGGTTTTTTGAAGTATGTAAAGCTGAAACACGATTTACAAATAAAAAAAAGAAACATAAGGGTTCCTTAACGCGGTCTACACCATGATATTCCTATTTTGGCAATGTTTCTACATTCGACGCTTGGTCTTGGGTTTCGTTTTTGACGCCCCACAGATGTGAGTTCTTTGAAGAAAATAGTAATTTAAAGTTCTTTAAACGAATAAACGTGATTTGTTCCTTCTTAATTTTTGTCCCTTGTATATTTTAGGGTAAGCAGGACATGGCCGGTACGGGCCGCAATCCTTTTTTCTTTTTTCTATGTTGTGAAGGAACCTTTAAATATCGGGGTTTCCAATAGGAACTTGACAACTTTGAATTTAATTTGTGAACACACCCTTTCACTAATCATCGAACTGTCATTGTCAATTTATTCAGTAAACTCAACATTTTAATCATGGTTAAGTACACGAGCTAGCAACGTCTGCAAATTATAAAAAAATTCTACCGAAATTCGGAGTCGGTGACCGCAACTTAAAGAGCGTTGAATTGATGAATTTCATCGCAAAATCATCTTCAGTGACGAATCTCATTTTTGGCTCAATGGGTTCGTCAATAAGCAAAATATGCGTTATTGATCGGATGAAAATCCACATTTGCTTCATGAAACATCACCTCATCCACAAAAATTAACTGTTTGGTGCGGTTTGCATGCCGGTGCGTGGGGACGTTATTTGGCCATATATTTTCGTCGACGATAACATTTGTCACGTTACTGTGAATGGCCAGCGTTATCGCGCCATGATTACGGATCATTTTTGACCCGAATTGGCAGATATGGAATGTTTTGATTGTACTTCAAACCGATAATCAAGTTTTTGAAATATCTCAAATAGTTTGCGTTTTATTTAAAAAAAAGTTGTCAAGTCCACACAATGAAACTGGATGCATGCACCTTGTTCAAATTCTTCTTTCCTATTTCATTCTCTGACGCAAGCGCCATTACACGATGAATTTAGTTTCTTGATTTTGACAGTTCTCTTTAATTTTCGTTTTCAATAGTCTGCTATTAGACAATGAAACTGGATGCGCTTCTACACTGTCGACTTTTTCGCTTGACTGGCTTGACTCAAATTTGGCTTTCCTGCTTGCTCTTTTTCTGCTTGAAAAGGGTATTTTTTTTATTTTTGACATGAAGCAATATGTATAATAATAATATATAATAATAAAATAGTAATCTTTTACGTTCGAAGAGCTCAGTTATGTCGTATTCTCTGTTCAACAAATATTTTTTCCAAGGAACTATGTAAGAAAAAGCGTAAACAAAAATGAGAGAAATCGCTCACAGCGAAAACGACACTACAAGCACCGAAAATATGAAGCAACACAATGATAAAAAAGAAGAAGCGAAAAGAAAAACTTCAAAAACAATCAATGAACAAGTTACAAGTTGGTTTTTTCTTCTCAACTTTCGAATTTGCTATCTCTTTTGCACTCATATTCTTCATGATTGATCAGTCAACTTGTAAAAACACACATAGCAGACTTCACACTCACAGTTCTCTTTCAATGCGTCCGTTCACGAACATAACTTTTGGGTTGGTTACCTTGCTTGTGTTTGGGTTTTTTTGTGAACGAACAAATCAGATAAGTTACCTCTCAAAAGCAAAAGAGAAACACAGTCAGCTGTTCACGTGTTGAGAAAAGTATTCAGCAAATCTTAAGATACCTTTGGATTTTCTCTCTGTTTCCATATGTAGTAGTAGAATGTGATTTTATTTGATAATTTACAAAAGTTTAGATATATTTACAAATTCACAAGTATAGCATTGGCTTTTGCCGTCAGCCAGAAAAAAATTCAAATATTATGTATAATAAAGATCAAAGTAAAATTAAAATTGAAAAGATTAGACTCCTTTAAGATGATCACAACAAAAAATAAAAATACATATTTTGTTTTTCTTATTAAAAAGCTTGATTAAAAATTTGATTTCTGTAGTTAACGGCTGTTTTAACGTCGCTTGATAACATTATCCAATCTTGACCATTCAAGACATTTGCAGCTTCATCAACAGTTAAATAGTTTTTCCCCAAGTGCTGTCTCCGTATTGCCTGCAGGATCGGACATGTTCCTATAAAATGGAGAACATTTTCTGTCCCACGAAGATTGCATAAACTGCATTCCGTACTTCCATCAGGTGCGTATGGTATATAGTTCAGTCGTAGTAATTCTCCTCTGGTTTGGAAAATTAAAGAGATTGTTTCTATTGCGTATCGGTCGTTGAAGTAATTGTTAGGTCCAAGGTCGTATTTCAGGAGCTTATACATGTTTCGGGTACAACTCCGTTGGGCTGACTCCTTAAATTTAACAAAGAAAGAATCTTCAATCCTTCCCAACAATTCTGGAAAGATGTCTTTCCAATCACCAGTATTTCTTTCTACCAACTGGATGTCGTGCTGAACTCCAAGTCGTGACCATTCCTCGAAGAACTGTGATTTTTGTGATAGCAGATATTTTGCGATAATATTTGGCAGACGGTGATTTGGAAGAGCCATAACCTTTGCAAAGTAGAACAAATGCAACTTGAGCGAAAAGACGTAGAGCGGAGACACCTCGGTCTCCAAATGTAGCATATATGTAGGTGTGTTTTCGGGGAGCCAAAAGATTTTTTTCAAAAAATAACTCAGTAATTTTTCCTCGTATTGAAGTAACCCCCATACTTGACCAGCATAGCACATCACTGACCTCATAACTGCTTCGAAAAGTTTATATTAACACTCGGGGTTATCTGTTTTTTCCAAGGACCCCCCTCCAGTTGCAGTTGATGGCTTTTTTTTGTTTCTATAAGCTTTTCCTGCAGATGCTTTTTGAACGACATCTGAGGCGTAATGATGACTCCAAGATATTTATATTCCCTCACCAACTCAAACTCTACATTTTCCCACATCCATTTCTCCTCCCTTGCATATCGCCCTGTGCCATTTCGAAATATCATTACTTTGGATTTGTTAGTGTTAACTGTAAGACCCCAATTACGGTAGTACAATTGCAATTTATTAATCATTATTTGCATCATATTTGGAGTCTCCGCAAAAATGACAATGTCGTCCGCATACATCAAAGTTTTTATTACTGTACCAGCAAAACTAATACCTCCAGGCAAAAACGATGTAAGGTCATCCAAGAAAAGCGAAAACAGAAGTGGGCAGCCCTGTTTGACCCCGGAAGAAGTATGAAACCAGGAAGATCCTTCATTTCCATCCCATACTGCTGTGAGGTTTTGCTCATATAGCCCTCGTAATGTTTTAAGTATTTTCGACGATAAGCCTAAACAACAAAGATTGTAGAACAGGGCATTTCTGTCGATTGAGTCGAAGGCAGCCTTGAAATCAACGAAGAAAGCATATAACTTTTTCCCCTTGTCTAGGTATGATATAGCAATGCAAGTTAGTGAAAATATGTTATCGACTGTTGAATATTCTTTCCTGAAGTCGGCTTGAAACTCGCTTAGAAGATTATGTTGTTGTATCCAGTTTAACAGTCTGTCTTGAATGACACCAGTAAAAAATTTCATAACAGAGTTCATAAAGGATATGCCTCTATAATTGTTAGGGTCGTTTACATCGCCTTTTTTAAACAGTGGGACGATAATATTCCTCCTAAAGCTTTCTGGAATTTCACCAGAATTGAAAATATAATTATAACTTTCAGTAAGCTTAATCAAAAAAGTTTCTGTAGCGTATTTGTAAAATTCGTACGGAACAAGGTCATCCCCTGGAGCCTTGTTAAGATTGCATCTGTGTAGGACTCTCATTACTTCTTGAACTGAGAATGCACGGTCGAGATCTTCATTTTCTTCTAAAGAACTAGCATATAATATTTGACTTGGTCTTGGTGGTGCACCTAGAAGCTGTTCGAAATGGTGAGCAAGTATACTCGTACTTATTATTGTTTTCCTTGCAAAAGGTATACCGTTGAGTGTACGTGCCAGCTTCCAAAAGGATCGACTGTCTCTTATTTCCGACAATCTTTGCCTGAGGTATCGGGAGTATTGCTTTTGTTTTTCTTTGCAAAGATATTTGAAAGCTTTATTCGCCTCTTGATACATCCTTTTTGTGAAATTCGATTTTGTTGCCCTGACAAGTCTCCAAAAACCAAACGACTTTTTTCTTGCTCTCTCACAATCTGCATCGAACCATGGATCTTTCCAGCTTTGCAAACGGACTGTTTGTTTCCATATGTTCTTCAATCAGCTGGAAAACAGCTGTTTTTACCCATCCGAAAGTTACGTTCGTGAACGTACCCAATTTAAAAATGACCGCAAAATTACAAAAAAAAGGCCGCCTGAGAGGGAAAAAGACCAAAAATGTGATTTTTGATTTACCGATTCAATAACAGCAAAGCGAGATACCAATGCACTATGGATGTGACTACTCTTCGCAGTAATGCCAAATCCAATTCGAATGTGATTTTGTGTTAAGGGCGGAAAAGATTAAACCAGCAAAAGCACCAGCACCGTCAACAGCGAACAGCACGCTGACCAGCAAAAAAATCAAACACATTGCCATCAGCACCATTAAGTATACAATAGTATCTAAAATAAGAATCAGTGGTAAACCACATCATTTTTCGCATGCTTAATATCTACATGTCAACATAATTCTTCATTTTCTCTTGATTACTTTTTCTGCTAAAAAAAACTTAAATTGATTTTGTTTATTTACAATTTAATTTCCAAACTAATTTAAAATAGATTTAATATTTAATTGCGTGACGTCAGTCATTTCTATATTCTGATTGAATTCTTGAAATATCTTTATAAAAAAAATGATTCTTGCCCACAACCTTATCCACGTTTCTACAGCGGATTCCAGATCAGTGTTTTAACAAATTATTGCCAATTTACGTCAGCACCAATCATCATATTCATCCGTTTCCCCCTACCAATTGAGGCTGAGAAATGCCAAAATAATTCAACGATGATTGTTTAAAAAAGTAAAAAAAGAATCTATACCTACCTACTCTACTGGTCCACTATACATCAGATATACATTAATTTACGCCTCAAACAAGCATGGCGCGTTTTTGACCTTCAATTTTGGCGTACGCACACAAACCTCCCCGACTAACCATTAACCATACCATCTACAAGGGTGGAATGGGTTTAGCTCCAAAATATCAAAATGACGCGTCATCGGCGGTGGCCGGCAACAAAAATGTGCGGAGCGGATAGTCAATGAAATTCTATTTTCGTATCCTTTGGGAATGACGTCATTCAATTTGAGTCTGCCGATTCCCATCATTGCCTGCAAATGTAACTGCGAACAATTCTTTAACAGAGGTTATGTACGTAAATTGTTACGTTACGTACGTAACCTCCAAAGGAGTTTCAGGGAATTGCAAAATATATATGTTCCTCTATATACCTACACAATACATTTATATATTCACTCAGTTGCTGTATGAATATATCGTCGGCATTCATGCGAAAATTTTCTTCTCCCCGGGGAATAGAGGTAGAGTAGGAGTAAAATAACGAAAATGTGGCCAAGCAGGCTGCTAAAGTTCATTTTTATTGGAATTTAATTCAGATTTTTCCTAGAAATTTCTTGTTCCTGCCGTAAACAAAGACGGATGTTGTTTGTGTTTCTCTCTTAAATTTATTGGATTGGATCGTCAAGAGTGTGACCAGTAGCGAGTAGTTCCAAGTTTTTTATATTGCTACAGTGTTTTTGTTTATCCTTTCGGTTCGTAGAACAGCACTTTTAATTATATTTATATTAAATAAAATTGCATTTTTAAACTGATTTATAGGTTAAGGCTTATTTTAGGGAGAAAAATGTGTTTAACTAGTTATTGTTTGTTTTCAAATAATTCTATAAACACGATGACTCTGAATGAAATAAATTTCTCATTAAATTTTTAAACTTAAAATATATGTGCTTTGGCATCACCAAAAGATAATGCCAATATGATCTTCAGCGAGGAGATAGAAGAGACTGGTATCATCTGATGTACAGCATAGAAAAAAGAAACAAGAACGACAAATGAGAGGATAATTCTCTTTTCGCCTAAAAACTGAAAAATCTCCCGTCAGCGACCTTCATATGTGTAGCAGTCACAGTATATTTCTTATGGGACTACTAATACGTCTGCAGTTCTGAATTTTTCGAATACTTGAAATGTCATCTGAACATTCTGTATGTAAGCATATTAAACAGCTATGAGATTCCTTAGTAAAAAAAATTAAAAAAATCAAACGGTGTCCTTAGTTTTTCTGTGCGTAATTTTTGGCCCTGATAATTTGACAAAGTAAAACTGAAATATATTGTTATTTACTAATTTACGCAGATGTTGTATTCGACTACAAGTGTGAAGTGAAAAGTGAAATACATTTTTCTAAATTGTGTCATCGCGGTAGGTTGTAAGAACGAGCATGAATGAAAGAATACAAGATTTTCGCCTACGTCACCCGTGAAATGAGACAAATGTGGCAATATAGAACTTGATATTGTTTCCGGTGTTTGTTATTATTGTGCGGAAATTATTTTCGATGTTCAAAGGGTAGATATGTGTGTGGTCACAAGCATCCAAGCGACAGCGGAAGAATTCTCTAGATGGAATCAAGGGTGGCGTCTACAGTTCCAGTCAGGCTGAACTACTTAGTGAACACCTTTTAAGAGCTACTACGACGTTTTCGGAACTCAGGCTTATAAGGAGCGGCTTATCCGGCTCTTCGGCCTTGGAGTCACAATAAGAACCTGATCCTCCCGGTTGGGGATTGTGCCGTCGGGGTAACTTCCCTGCGGAGCAACCACAAGCCTCGGATGCAGACGGATTCACTGATCACGAACCCTGCAAACGAAATAAGGATAGCTAATTTCGGATATGTACGTGGAATTTTAGGTCCCTTACTAGACCACGTGCAGCCGAACAGCTAGCAGAGATCCTTGAATGCTGTAAGGCAGATATAATCGCCATCCAAGAAATGGGATGGGTCGGCAAAACAGAAATGAAAAACTGTGATATTTACTACGGCAACTACTATGCACAACAAAAACAGCGCTCATTTGGATGTGAATTTGTTTTGAGCTACAAATGTGTCAACGAACGCCTCATGACAATCCGCATCACGGCTAAATTTGCCAATATAAGCCTTATATGCGGGCATGCCCCCACTGAACAAAACATATGAGCAGTGCCCTAGCTATGACATTAAAATTGTCCTAGGTGACTTGAACGCCAAGCTAGGGAGAGAAGATGTCTTTGGTGGTACAATCGGAAAACAACATTCACAAAGGGACATGAAGATCCCCTGATCAAACACACGCAGCTAAACAAGAAGCACACAAGGCGGCCCTGCAGAGAAGGATCATAAAGGCCCGTGCGCTCTTCGAGCAGTAGAAGAAAGAAGAACACTGGCCTCAGAAAGAAAAAATGGATCATGAGAAACGCGCGATCGAGGAAATGGCGAGCTGTTATTGCAGGAATGAAGTTCAGAAGTTTTACCAAAAGGTACAAAGAAACTGCCAAAGCTACAGAGCTCGAACTGAAGCTTGCAAATACGATCAAGGGAACATCGTAGTGGAATCGCAGTCGATCTGAGAATATGGAAAAACCATTTCTGCAGAATGTATAACGGCGATGACGAAACGAATTCCGCTGTCAGGCAGAATTGTCCATTTATCTGGACCAACAATTACGCCCACCACATCTGGATGAAGTAAAGCTAGCTACATATCTAAGCTTAAGAGCAACAAAATTCCGAGTCGGTCCAGTGTACAAATTTAAGTTTTTATAAACTAGTGAAAAACTTTTGATTTTATTTTGCATAACGGCGTACACTCAAGGGGTTGTTAATACCGTTATCATGAATTAACACAGTTCGAGCGAGCGTTTCGGAAACTTTTAAATGATATAAATCGTAATGGAAGAGAAAGACCGAGTCGGGTAAAGCGTTCCTCATTCGTGTTGTGCGGCTAAAGAATAAGTTTCTTTACTTAACAGTACGTTCGAAATAGGGCTCAAAGTAAATTGGTAGGCATACCTGGAAGCACGAGTATTATATTATTCTTTGGTTCCGATACTTTTGACTCCATTTGGGACAAAAGTTCTCGTTCCCGAAGAATGAAGTTTGTGACCATACCTGCGCTGGAGCCTACGTCACTATCGAGGAAGCCTAGTGACTAGTTAAAGATCTTGAATAAATTATTAAGAACGTCGCAGTTGGCTTTCTCATTCTGCGAAACGGTTCTTTTATGAGTTCTGTTTCTACCTGAAATAGTTTGGCATGAGTGGAATTGGTTCGCAACAATTTTCCTAATGTCAACAGCCAAACCGTGATTGGAAAAGGATAATAGCACTCAGTTCTCAGTCTACCCTACCTTAGTGTACAAACAGAGAGGAGCGGAGAGCAAAGCTGTGGAATTCACCAGAGAAAAGATCTCGAGAGGGGAGCAAGGATGAAGCCTAGCCAGATTGAGGAGCAAGGAGCAAGAGCAAAGTAGAAGTAAATAAACAAGAGTTCATTCTTTTCTATTTAAATATTTTTCTTTTGCGAATACGAAACGTACACTTTTAGTCAAAAATCGCAGAGATGAGAGCGAAGAAATCAAACATGTTTGAAATTGCCGTTTGCTCTCTTCTTGACTCTTTGCTCCATCTTCGAACGACGCTGCACTCTGTGTCAGGAATGGGAATGGTGAGTTCAGAAAATGAAGCAGATCGCCAAAAAAAAACGAAGTAGATTTGCAAAATATGTGTGTAGCAGATAATGATAACGAAAATAAAAAAAAGTAATTTATTTTCATCTTATTTAATATTAGCTGACATACCCCTCGTTGCTCAGGTTTTCCATCGTTTTCTGGATCCCATTAACAGTGCTTCCTATCACATTCAAGTACATATATCTTAAATCTACCAAGCTAAACATGTTATTACAACAAACAATTTTTTTAAATCTGCCAAGCCATTTAAATACCTATAATATTTTTGGAATGGAAATTATAAAGATATACAGGGAAGACTACATTTTCGTAGATGTGTCTCCACCATAGCGGACCTTCGGGTAAATTTTTTTCCAAATCGTTCTAAAAAGGAGTTTCGTAAAAAAAAACCCAGTGCTACCTAAGGGGTAATTAAACTATCCTAAGTTACTCCTTACAACGCCAGCTATCTGCTAAATAGGTATAGTGATTTCTGAGATTTGCTGAAACAAACATCCATACAAAAAGCGACTTTTTCGATTTGTAAAAATAAATCAATACAACACGTTTTAAAAAAACAAGTTAAACGAAGTAGAAACAGTTGCTACGTAGTAGATACATAAAAATAAATAAATGAAGTAGATCTACTACATGTGAAGTAGATTGACAGCCCTGTTCCGCTTTGCTCTTTGCTCTTGCTTTGGCTTAATACAAGCTATTTCTTAATCTAACTTAAAAACTAAGAAACTTAATAGCTAAGACTTAAATTAACTAGTTGGGGGTTAAGGAGACGAAGCTTTAGGTAAGGAGTACTGATATAAAAGTCAAAACAAGAAGAGTTAGAATTGACACCCTTCAGCATTCGTCAGATGGGTTCATTGGAGCCATATAAGAGGTTCGACGGGTGGGAAGAGAGGCGGCGATTACGAGTGTTACGAGGGTTAGTATTTAGAAAGATGGATTCGGTGAATGAAGAGAATTTCAAATATTTCTCTTCGATCTTTCAGCGTATTCTGGTTGAGAAGTTTGATTCGGTCTTGATAAGGAGGTAATATTAAAGGATTTGCAATTGCAATTAAGACCTCGAAGGCGTTGTATGCTCTCAATTCTGGCAATGTGCACTTGTTGGTAAGGCGACCAGACTTGACAACCGTATTCAAAAAGCGGACGAACAAATGATATGTAAAGGGATCGGGTAACGTAGGGGTGTGCAAATTCTTTGTACCATCGTTTCACGAAGCCAAGTGCTGAATTTGCCTTAAAAATTATATCGTCGATATGTTTGAGAAAATTCAGGTCATGGTCGCAAATAATCCCAAGGTCACAGATCACCTAAACGGGAGAAATGGTTTGACTGTGTAGAAGATAGAGACGAATAGTAGATTTGGATGCATTTACGTGAGAAGGTTATTGATTGGAACTTGGAAATATTAAGCTCCAAGCAGTTGTTGGAGCATCATATTGAAAAATTGTCGAGATCCTGTTGGAAGTGGGAAGAGTCTTCAGATGAAGAAATGACCTTGAAAAACTTAGTATCGTCTGCGTAAAGTGAGATGGAGGAATGTTTGACGATCATTTCAATGTCGTTAAGTATTAACGAAGAATGAAGAGGAGAGGGCCTAAATGGCTGCCTTGGAGAACACCGGTTGTAGCTAAAAAACGGCTTGACAAGACGGATCTGAACGGAACGCTGTAAAAACGGTTTTCTAAATAAGAAGAAATACATCTCAACAGAATGGGTTCAAAGCCGAGGGTGGAAAGTTAAAAAAGAATAAGTTTGCGGGAGATTTTATCGAAAGCTTTACTAAAATCTGTTAAAATAACATCGACCTCCTTTCCAATCTCCAAGGCTAAGAGGGAAAATGAAACAAAGTCAACGAGATTTGTTGTTGTTGACCTGCCTTTGAGGGTGTCTAGGGGAAATGAGAGATTTGCAATGAAAACTTAAGTTTTCGAAAATTTTGGGTATTTGCGATAGTTTAGCGATGGGACGATAGTTGTTCACGTCGCACTTAGAGCCTTTTTTGTGTATAGGGGTTATAAACGCCGTTTTCCATAATTGAGGGAAATCTCCGCGATGTTGGGAAATGTATCGAAGGAAAAAAGTGATGACAAGGAAAATTTATATTTATTAACAAAAGGTAACGAGTAGGAGCTGGGCAAAAACACGTCCGATTGGTTTGAAGGTTGGAATCTCCTCTAGGGAATTACAGATAAATCTTAAGTCCAAAGTTTGAAGAAAATCTCTTCAGCGCTTAGGCTCCAGCTTAAAATACAGATAGAGAGACAGGCAGTTACTTTCTAATGATATATTCAGATATTTATTAAATTGAAATTTTTTACACTGGGCAACTACTAGATTCTTTCTCTTACTAACTTTTTTTCTAAGTTCATTATGACTGTTTATCTAATTTAGGTGTTAAACTTTTCTAAAGATTGATACCTAAACTTGGCTTTTTAAAATCGTTCAAGAATACACAATGGTGTAAGTATTTCAAAAAACCTTCGAAAGGTTGTCTTTCAATTGAAGTATCTATTCATTTATTAATGTCCTCGTGAAATTTAACGCGACACTTGTATTTTTCCAGAAAACCAAAAAAGAATGAACGCGATTGCATGCGTCATTCCTTTTTGCAAACCGACATTTCAAACGCAATTTAATTTCATTTCGGAACTTCTAAGGAACGAATACCTAGATAGAAACAACATTGTAATACTTCTTTCATTTGAATGACTGAAAAGTTTATACAAGCAGATAAAAAAGATGTTATATATTTAACGAAATGTTAAACATACTCCTTTAAAATATAAACAAACATTGAAATTATTTTTTTTATCTGTAAAGTCATATCATATCAGAAAATTCTTTCGATAAGAAATCCAATCGCCCTTGACCAAAAAATGTCAATGACAAACAAACTTAACTCACCCTATAATTGTATCTCAATGCCAACCTGGCTATCTTGATACCTATAATCTTATCGTTGCCAAGACAAGCGTATCGGAATTAATTAGCCAACAAAAGGCAAACGAACATTTTTAATATTTCCTTTGAAATAAGTAGATATCTGATCCAATATTTCCATTTTATCGATCTGGGAGGACAATTCCTTTTATCTCCATACCCAGCTCAATTAATTAAGATCAATAAAAACGAATTTGAATTCATTTGCTTCATTCATAAGGGCGTCTTTTGTACGCATTTCGAATTATTGACGAAGCAACGCCCCGCCACATGAGCGGCATCACAGAATTGGATATCGCCCAAGGGGCTTCCTAGTGCCTGGCACTGAAAATTCGGACTTGGGACTTGGCAAATGCTGCCGCGCTGCTGGTCGAGCTTCTTTATTGAGACGCCTCTCTTATCAGAGCATACATTTATGGAAACCGAATTTAATTTGTTTGTATAGATACTTATGCGACTTTTGCTGGGGAAATCTCAATAGGAAGTTGTGACCAGCGTTATCGTGGTCTTCAAGCTTATCTCAAGCATGGTAAAGAAACTTTTTAAATAATTTTTAATCGAATTGGAAAAAAATAAGATCATCGACCGTTGATATAGTGTATACCGATAGACGCATTCTGCAACTAAACCCTGGCTACCGTAACTACTTGTATCTTAAGGCTTCATAAATCGATAGTTGTCAAGGTGTCATTGGCATTCTGGCATTCTATTGGAATTTTTTTCATTTTACCTCGAAGTGGAACTGTTCGATTTCGTAATGTTTTAAACAAACAACATATTGAAATAGACTTGAGGAGACTTTAGTTGCGAATTTTTTGAGACATTTTTTATTTTTTTTCGAAAAAATGAATAATTCAAAGGTCAAATTTATCAGACTGCCAAAGTTGGTGAATTGCGCAAATGAGTGTGTAGTTAGTGTGCCGGAA
Source organism: Platycheirus rosarum (assembly GCA_963971375.1). Taxonomy (NCBI): domain Eukaryota; kingdom Metazoa; phylum Arthropoda; class Insecta; order Diptera; family Syrphidae; genus Platycheirus; species Platycheirus rosarum. The sequence continues at coordinate 37,408,046 of OZ020510.1, read as the reverse complement.
CGAAGATGGCAAAATAGGATGGCGACAACGTCGCCTAATTAACCTCAAGCAATTAGTTTAAATTTCAAAAAAGATATATAATGTAGTTAACTTAGTGTAGACACAAGATGGTGGTTTGAGAGAAGTGTTTTGTTTTGTGGTTGTTGGCTTAGTGCTTAGCGGATAAGAATGTTCATTTTGCTTCTTTAGATTTGGCGGCTTTTTTTAGATATAAATTAGATGGTGTCATCTGTTTGTTGGGAACCAATTGAAAGTCTGGCATTGGTTAACCTTGACAGACAAAATTAGTATGCAGGGACAGTTTTGTTAATTAGAGCTAATCTTGACACTTTAGGTTAACTTTAGCGCTACAGTCCAGGGTGGAACTGAGTTTAAGATTAAGATACCTTCACCCAAAATGTCGAATTCAAATTCGAAGATCAGCAATTTCGAAACAATATCAAAAAAATTTGGTCATCATCAAAGTTCGAAAGAAATGTCTACAGAGCGGGGAATAACACAGTCTCCTCTTATTTACTTTGTTGTTTCTTCCTTCGTTTAAATTAAATTAAATTATTCAATAAAATTATATAAAAAATAAAAAATCACTTCAAAGATCTGTTCATTACCTTTAAAATGACATATATAGTTTATTCAGTTTAAGCTTCTATTTAACGTTCTACACGCAAACCCAGAGCGGGTTTGAGGTGATTGATACATGTGTTTTTGGCGCAGTTCAGAGGTTCTCCTTTCTTAAGAACTAGGAAACAATGCGGAGATTCAATTCATCAGTCATGCTTTCTGTGACCATATCTTGCTTATTAGTTGGTAATTACTTCTAACTAAGCCATCGCCTAAAGAGTTCGTAAGCAAGGCCACCTGCTTCGGGGGATTTTATTCCTGCATTCATCATTATGTCAATGTTGCATATGCTTCTCAATGCTTAATGCTGCTGGCGATAAAGGACTTCTATAGATATTATTAGAGACTCAATCGGAAAAGGACCTGGCGATTGCTTGCGATTGTAGCCAAACTTCTTCCTTCTTCTTGCCGTTGTTCGTCATATTCACAGGCATTCCTTGGCTACATAGAGGAATGTTTCATCTTCGGAAAGTTTTGATATCCATTATACTAGAGCAGTGCATGCGTGAACCGCAATGTGGTAAGCCTGGTAGACAGGACATATCCATGACCATTTGTAAATGTTGAGGTGTGTGGGAACTGCGTACTAGCTATACAAATATTATACCCCGCAGCAAAACCAATTATTCTGAATTGAAAGTGTCATTCAGCCCCGGTTTTTCGAATGTTCCTTGATGCGAATTGTCGTAAGGAAACTCCAAACCTTTGGCCTAAGTCAAAAATTCAAATTCCAATAGGCACTCTTTTCTTCTGATAAAATATTGCCCCCAAAGTAATGGAAGGGCAGTACACACGAACTATAAAAATATGCGAAAATTGAATGATCGTTTCTTGAAATCCATCAGGGTTTTCACCTGACCAATAACAAATATTCTGTTTGTTGACGAAGCCTTAAATGCGTTCCATAACTGATGATGATTTTGCGATGAAATTGGTCATCTTCGTCCAACATTACTAAAGCCCTCTTCGGAAGCGTAGAGCGCTTTATTGATGTGTTGGAATAGCTTTAGTTTTTCATCTTAAGAGTACTGTCTAAGATTCTTCGAAAAATCCGCCAAAGTGGTCTAACGAGGCCCAATCTACACTACAAATAAACAGAAAATGAAGTGTCTGTCTTTAATATCAAAATAACAGCTTTTTACAAGATGCATTATGGAAGTACATATAGCAAAAACATGATTTTTAAAATTTTAGTTTATCTGTCTTTCTGTCTGTTTGTTCCGGCTAATCTCGGGACTGGCTGCACCGACTTTGACGGGACTCTCACTGGCAGATTGCTGATGTTCTAGCGAACAATTAAGGTTTTTTAATTACCCCTAGGTGGAGTTTGAGTAGTTTTTTTTTTTTTTTGCAAAATTCCTATTTATGCTCCAAAATTTAAAAATAAAATTCACGTACCCATTTTCAAAATATTGATTTTTCAAAAAAAAAAATTAAAAAAAAAATTATTTAAAATACAATAAAAAAGTTTTCGAAAAAAAAATTAATGCCAAATTACTTAGGCTACTTACATCTTCTTGAATAGTAATCGGATCACCAGTTTTCGAGAAAGTCGAAGAAAAAAAACTGGTCCTATGAGAGGTACCGTTTTTAACCCACCATATTCATTTTTTTTCACCAAAATATAATGCTTACCTACAATAGTACACTGATTTTTTTCATAACAATTCTTGGAGCGGTTTTCGAGAAAAATAAGGTTTTACATAACGGTTCTATGACAGGTACCGTTAATTTTTGAGCTAAAAAAAAATTGAAAAAACTCCTCTGTAGAATGTCAAAATACCCTTAAGTTCTAAATTTGAATACCATTGGCCTAACCCTTTAGGCGAAAGTCCAAAATACATCCGTACAGACAGACAGACAGACAAATAACTCAAATATATTTCTCTAACATCTTAATGTCATGTTTGATTGTTATCTCAAAATTTGTAATCTGCACGAATGCATAACTTGCATTATAGTACCTATAATCGCAAGTAAAAACTACAACAAATTATCTGGTATTGGAAAAAGATTTATTGCCACTTTAAGACTTCCTCAAGCAATTTCATTGAATATAAGAAATAATATGTTGGGTTCAAATCTACCCAAACCCCAGAAACTGGTTAGTGGAATCATTTCCTATGAAGTGCACTTCTTTACTGAGAAATAAAGCTAATATCATGTTGTACTGAATTAATTGACCACTCATCACATTCATACATACATAAATGCCCTTAAATGCTCTGCAAAATGTATAATTTCACAAATTATTTATGCAACAAGAAAACAAAGCATTTCAATAAGCGCAATTAAATCGTTTCCGCTGAGTTAAACAGAAGTTTCACTAACGTCGTTTGCGAACAGTCACATTACTAGGTGCTTCACAAAGCCTGTTTATTTTAAGAAACAGAAACCAACTTTCAAGACTGATAAGAGCAACACCCGACTGTATGTTCTGACCTTAAAAAAAAAAACGCAAACATAAAAAAAAAAAGAAAACGTTCATTAAATTTGAATGAAGACTGTCTAATAGAGTAGCAGAACGTTTATGGAAGTTTTGAATAATTATTTTCATTCTTAATGAATTTTCCATAAAATTAAGTTAAAAAAAATTGCTGGAACCTAAAATTAAAAAAAGAAGACATTTAAAATACTTTTTCTAGTGATTCACCTTAATTCAGACGATTTGCGTATGAGTTTCCAAGAGTAACGCGCCCCACGACAAAACTCTAAAAATAGGGGACAAGGAGACCATTTTTTTTTTGTTTTTAAATTGAAAAAACTTATTTTTAAAACATTGCTTGTGTATGTACACAAAATTATCATTTACACTCTGAACACACCCGAACAAACATAAGAACTACTGCAGTATTTAGTTGTCTATCTGTTGGATGGAAATGAGGACGATGCGTGGTCGTGACGTTAGCAACTTGTGTCACTTCGTTCACGGCAGCACTGATAACAGGCGACCAAAGAACAACCCTTTTAAGCGTACGTAGCAGCAGCTAGCTTGTTGTTCTATTTAATTATTCAAATCACAAAACACTCAATGTGTGTTCATTGTGTGTGGTAAAAAAAGTGTGCAGTCATATTCACACTCAGCCACAAGCCCCCTTATGGAACACTATGAAGACCGAAGCTTGAGCGGGTACATCAGGCATAACAAATGCCCAAGGAGATAAGCAAGGCGTACACGGATTATGTTCTAATTTGCATCGAGGTCCATTGGGCTATGCCAATTATGGTACAAACTTAATTTGCCTTTGAATGAAATATAAACGGCGTGAGTAGGTCGCACGTTGTTGATTATATTGTTAAGAAAAGTGTTGGCTATTTTCATGGGTATCGATATTACTGAAAATACAATAGAAACAAATATAAACCAAATATGTAACAAAAGAAACAAAATTAACGAAATAAACGATAATAGCAAAACAAATAAAACAAACAGAGCAAGAAACCAAATAAAACAAACCTAAAGATGGTTTGATTCAAGTTTTAAAGAACAATACCACCGATTAAAACCGGAAAAAGTGTTAGCCTTTTAGCAACCTGGAAATGTTTGTTATGTTCAAACAACAATGCAACAAATACTGCAAATGTCCCTAAAGGAATACAATTTTTTGGCCATTTTTGTTGTCAGCGTTTCATGTGCTCGTCTTCAACTGCTGTCACCTCACAAAACCAAGCCGATTTATGGCCAACGATGCCATAAGTTGCTATAACTTCTCCTGAAGTCAAGAACAACTAGCCTCGTTCATCAAAGCTGGCAAAACCATTGCGTAAGCTTTTCAATCTGTCCGATTCCTTTTGTTTCTTTCGAAAACAACATTTGTCCAACCTGTCTCCAAAAAGTCGAATCTTCACCCTCAAACTATCGACCAATTGCACTAAAGTCCTTCTTTTTAAGCTCATGGTAATGCTATTTAATTTCCAGCTTAGGAAATATCTTGATATTAAGAGCTTTTTAACGTCCACTAATGATCTGAAATGGTTGATGACATATCTCGAAGATAAGTGAAACCAAACCTCTTCATTTGGTGAGAGTAAGATTATTGCACTTGATATATCAAGGGCATTTGATAGCGCTTGTCACCTAGCCCTTTTATCGATGAAACGCTTCTTTGTCTGATTAGTGATCACCTCTCGAACCGCTTTATACAAGTTGCGATGGATGGATTCAAGTCTGATATTCAAAAAAGAAATGGTGGTGTGCCTTAGGGCTCCAGTTTGTCTCCGCCTCTTTTTTATTATTATCGAAATAGCCAGCTGTATTCCTGCCCTGAAACGATATATCCGCAAAACTTGCACTGTAGGAATGCTCATTTTTTACCTTTGAGCCCCAAATCAGACGTAAAGTTTAATTCAGCGATTCTTTTCTTAGGCGTACCTCACGAATGTGAAATCCCTTACTAGACTCTGTTTTTCCGTCCCATTTTGAAATGCTGGACTCTTAACCAAATGTACATGTGTAGCTCCTTGTACATCCTTCCCTTTTTTCCCTAGGATAGTTATAAGGGTACCCAAAATTTTTTGTTGCGGGCTAGTTAAAAAAAAAAAAAACAAACAAAGCAAACAAAACGAACAAAATCAAAAAAAATTAAACAAAACAAACAAACAAAGTAAACAAAACAAACCAAATATACAAAACTAAGGCTGAAAACACACCTGATCAGTCAAAACGTTTTTATTTCTTAAGTCAAGAAAACACGTTTTGTTTGGTGGGTGTTGAGAAAAAACAACACAGAAATTATAATTTTTATATCTAATTTTTATCCTTGTATTTAATAATAATTCTTCAATGAATCAAACAGAAAATCTTTTTGGCGTTAAGCTCCATTCTCAACTAAAACTTTCAACATTCAATTAATAAAACATCATTGAGTTCCGGAAAACAACAACCAAACAAAATTTTTTTTTGTCTGGAAAAACAAAAACAAAGTTGCCACCATTGAGAACGTTTTTCTGTTTCATTGTTTTGCCACATTCGGCGTCTTTGCACCATAAACGAGTGTGCAATTTCAAACAACGACGATGTTTTGAAAAACAAACAAATAAAAAACAAACAAAAACACAACAACAAAGCAAACAAACAAAAACAAATAAAACAAAAGAAAACAAAACAAAAAACAACTAAATGTTTCTATATTTTTAGTAGTAGTCAGTAACGTATAGAATTCACTGTAGGTTTCAATATAACAATTTTAAGTTCTGTTTAAATGAATCTTTTATTCCTAATAATATTATAAATGTTATTGTGTGTATGTCTTTTCCGCAATCACGCCACGAAGACTACGGATTTTGGTACAATTATATCTGGATAAATGGCTGGATTGAAAAATAATTTACCGAGTTCACCTGAAAGATGCTTAAATGTGAAATGTTGTATTACTTAAAGTATGTTTGTTCTGCTTTCAAGCTTCAACGACAAAATAGGTGTGAATGAAATTTGGCATATATATGGACCAGGCAGTGACATAAAACATTGGGTAAATTTTGTTCTAAAAAAAACACACGTTTCTTGTGGGACAGGCTCAAATGTGAAAAATTATATGTTCGGAAATTTATTGGGCTTTTCAATTTTAATGGCTGAACGGGTTTGAATGAAATTTGGTAAGTAGGTGGATGAGATAATGGATTGACACATCAGGTATTTCTTATCACCTAAAACCAAACATGTTCTTATGTGGAGGAGATTTGAATATATTTAAATGATTTTGATTTTTTTAATAAAAACCGGGGTGCTGCCTCTTGCGAGGAACTGACAAAAAGTGCATCTTTGTAGCCATTCGGACTCCGTGGTAAATTGTAGGTCCCTTCCATTCTTGCAGATTCACAACACATACACAGGAATGGTTGAGATTTTAAGTAATTAGGCATTGGCTTCTTAAGGAACTGTCGCGCCAATAAATAAATTTTTTTCTATTTTATATACTATTTTCTTATTCAAATTTCTTTAACTTCCTCTTTCTTTACCTCTTTTACTTTATCTTTACCTCTGTCCCCAAAATTCTTAAAGTAGTCCCGTCAATCGATCACCATGAAAGATGGCAGAAACATGTATTTTTACTTGTGATTATGAGGTACTATAATGCAAGTTACGCATTTGAGATAACAATCAAACATGACATTACGATGAAAGAGAAACATATTTGAGTTATTGGCAAAATTCTGTCCGTCTGTGTCTGTCTGTCTTTGCGGATGTATTTTGGACTGCAGCCTAAACGGTTGGGCCAATCGTCTTCAAATTTCGAACTTAATGTTATTTTTTAACATTCTACAGAGAAGTTTTTTGATTTTTTTTAAGCTCAAAAACTAACGGTACCTACCTGTCATATAACCGTTATGTAAAAACTTGTTTTAATCAAAAACGGCTCCAAGAATTTTTATGAAAACAAAATCAGTGTACTACTTACTGTAGGTAAGCATTATATTTTGGTGAAAAAAAAATTAATATGGTGGGCTAAAAACGGTACCTCCCATAGGACCTGTTATTTTTCTTCGACTTTCTCGAAAACTGGTGATCTGATTACAATCAATATTGATATTCAAGAAGCTGTAGTTAGCATACCTAAGTAATTTTGCATTAATTTTTTTTTTAACTTTTTTTTTGTATTTTTAATAATTACAAATTTTTTTTTTTTGAAAAATCAATATTTTGAAAACAGGTACGTGAACTTTTTTTAAAATTTTGTTTTTAAATGTACGTTATTTCTGTGCTTAAGTTTGTATTCTTGAATTATTTTTTTTAATTTTTTAAAAATAGTTGTTAAAAAAAACCGTTTTATTTAAAAATGGCTCTTACGATTTTGAAAAAAATCACACTTTTTTACATTTCCTAAAGAAATAAAATGGCGTTTAATTTATTTCACTCAATTTAATTTAACGTACTTTATTCAAACAATCAAAAGTCACAAAAATCGAATAAATGCTTTTTTTACTTGCGATTTATAGGGACTATAAGGCAAGTTATGCATTCGTAAAAAAAAATTCTAACAATCACACATGACCTTACGATGATAGAGAAGTCAAAAAAAGTGGGTCCGGATATTCCGTCCGTCTGTCTGTCTGTCTGTCTGTCTGTCTGTCTGTATCCGTATCGATATCTACAGCCTAAACGGTTGGGCCGATTTGATTCAAACTTGGTATATAGTATTTTTAGAGTGCTCTACCCGAAAGTTTTTGGAATTGGCTTTCCAGCTCCAAAACTAACGGTACCTGCCATATAACTTTTAATGAAAAACTTATTTTTCTCGAAAACGGCTCTTACGATTTTGATAAAACTTTCAGAATGATGTTTTCTATGCAAAATCTATGTTTAAGTTTTAATGGATTTTTCAGAAAAAGTTTTATAACGGTACCTCCCATATGACCGGTTTTTTAAAATCAGACTTTCTCGTTAACTAATTGACGGATATTGATGAAATTTTCAAAATATGTAGTGTTTTATGATTTGAATAATATTGCTTATTAAAATTTTCAAAAACATTTTTTTTTTAATTTTTAATAATTTTTAAAAAAAAATATTTTGAAAACGGATCTATAGATTTTTTTTAAATTGTTCTCCTTGTATAAACTATAGATTTCTTAAAATTGACATACTCAAAAAAATTTTAAAATATGTTTTCGAAAAGTTTATCAAAAAAACATTTTTTTGAAAAAAACTGGTCGAACGATTTTGAAATGAAAAAATCATTAAATAGAAAACAGCAAAAGAAATAAGATGGCTTACAACATTTTTTTCCAAAAAACGTTATGAATAGTGTTTTTTTTGATTTCATAAAAAAATTTCCCCAAAATTTTATTTCATATTGCTCGGCTAAGCCCTAGCCATTAGTCAAATAAAAGAAGGTGACAACCTACATACATACTTACGTTATTTTAAAGCATTTCATCATCATAAAAGCACACAGAATAAATAAGGAGCCTATGATAAACACACAAAAACAACTAACAAATAAAAAAAAACTATTCGATTACTACTGAATGCTTTTGCATTTTTTCAAAAAACCACTGTGTTAACTTTTAATATTGTCTCTACACCCACTCGCTTAACAGTAGTTGGAGTGTGTATCTTAATTTTAGTACCTACCTTCCTTCCAACCTTATTATAGGTACCTAATATCCTTAATAAACTCTATTAATACCCACACCATACGTTTATCGATCCACCAAACATAATTAAGCTATTTTAATTAATTTGATTTCAAAAAGTAAATTATTGTTATTGAGACCTATATAGGTCCTTATACCTAGCATTATTGCGCTACTGCTGATTCCCACGAATTTTTATGCCAGTTGTTCAAATTTGTCTATACCAAAATGAAAATTGAACTGAAAAAAGTCCTTTATATCTTACTAATAGCAAATTATATTATAATCAGTAAACAACAAGTGGAAAGATAATACACTAAGAAAATCAAGAGCTAACAATCCTACATATTTATGTGTTTATCCCTTTGTCGTGACGCATGTTCGTTCGAGCTTCAAACCACAACGATTCTAAAGAAGTTGCACGTCAAAAAAACATTAAAATTAAATCTTTGTCAAAAAGACGCCTGTACCTAAAAAGGATTAGCACACGGGAGCAAGTACGTGCGACCTAGTCGTGCCTTTTATTTTATTTTATTCTTCAATGTGACCGCACATATGAGCAAGTACGTGTGATCCAGTCGTGCAATTTATTATTTCAAGTAAAACACATTAAAATCAATGTTTTGATGAAAATCTTCATTTGAGATGTTAGTTTAAGTTCATGCTATTTAGTGTTTAAAGATAATTTCCTTCAAATGTTGCCCAAGACGAATTCTCAAATGATTCGTTCTATGGGTCCAATTTTCGAACATTCTTTCAAAATTTCGGCCGGTATTCCATAAATAACACAAGTTATGTTAGCTTCCAAAGCTTCAATCCCTTCGTGTTTATCCTCATAGAAGGTAGACAATTGACAATTGTCAATTACTATATTGACAAATAATGTTTGTGAAACCAATAAAGGACCTTAAAACCGCATTTTCAACATAGTAAAACATAACCTGAGTTGCCTCCTTCTATGAATAGAAAAGACTTTTTTTCTGTGTAGTAGTGTGGTTAACCGGCAGTTAAATCATTTGCAACAAAACATCCAGACTTTTGGCGGCTCTGTCAAGTGTGCTAATCTAAAACATCGATGCAGACGATTTTCAGACTTTGATGTTTTCGTTTTTCATTTCATTTTCATTTTCCCTTTTTGTTGGTGTGTAGTCTAAAAAAAATAATTCACGGTTGATTTATATAATTTTCAATCGAAAAATAAAGAGATTTTCCTTGATTCGTCGATGAATGTAATCACTTCACAGATCACAACGTTTGGGCGATAGGAGGCAGTCCTCTGATTGAATTGGTTCGCCGCAGCTATAAATGCTATTTGAATGAAATCAAGTTGAAGCGTTCATCCCATATCGCCTCTTAGCATCTCTTACGACGATGATGCCTGATGAATGCAGTGCATGGATGTTAGGAGCACTCAAGCGGATCAATTACAATCCGTTTTGTGCGGCACCGATTTGGAGTGTGAGTCGAATGGTGGAATGCCTGATGTTTAGATTTATTTGTGCGTCTATAAATGCAACATGGAACCAGGAAGAGATGCATCCATTTATGGCGTTTGAATGATTTGTTTGCATGGAAAATTCTGCTAAAGATCTGGTGGATTCTGTTATGTTTCTGTGTGTGTATAAGGAAACTATATGACGTGCTGAGGTTTTTTTTGCTTCTGACATGGAAAGACAAGTTGTCGATGCTTATTTGGAAAATAAATGTTGACCGTAAACATGTGATATGTGAGTGAGTAACTACCGGGAAATCTCGTTCGCAAGTATTGGCCATATATCGGAAGCTGTTGTTTGTTGAACAAAGGCTTCTGAAAACAAACTTGCGATTTAACTTGAATTTGTTGCTAGTAGTAAGTTGCTTGTATGAGTTTAATTAATTTGTATCAATTCTATCCAAAGTCCTTTTGGAGAGTTTTGAAAATGGCATTCCCGACCTTCTCCGACTTGGACACCAGTGCAACACTAAACTTCAAGAGTTTTTTTGGAAGATTTCGATGGCAAAAAGTAAAAGAAAAAAAACGGAATCCATGATTTTAAAGTTTTTGGTTGTTTTGAAGTTTGGCAATTCATTATAAACAGAGCAGCGATATTTTCCCAAAATCGTTAGTGCGATTAAACACTAGGAAGCTATTTCGACGCGTTATTTTCGAAATACAGGCTTATTTACTGCAAAAAGTGTGTGAAAATTGGAGCTCCAGATTACGTCTGGGAGCGCTGTCGGCCGTTTCTGATTTCAACCCGGAGATTTTGTGAGTTTTGATTGTTCGAAAAAAGTACGTAAAACAGTTTTAAGTGGAAACATTTAAACGTCATTTAATTTCTCTAAGGAAATTTGAAAAAGAAAATCAAATAAAAAAAAATATAAGAATTCAAAGATAAGCACATAAACGACTATAAAAGATTACCCGTTTTCAAAATATTGATTTTTATTTAATTATTAAAAATACTAACAAAAAACTTAATTCGAAAATATTTTAATTTGAAATTACTTTGGTTATTTAAATTTTTTTTGAATATCAATTTTAATTGTAATCGGTTAACCAGTTCTCGAGAAAATCGAAGAAAAAAAATGGTCTCAACTAAAAATCAATTATTATATGAACAATCCGTCATAATTTTTTTACCTCACCCAATTGAAATCACGATTTTTTTTATCCTAATCTACGCAAAAAACGAAGAAATAAGCAGAAAAAATTAAAATTTTGATTTTTTCAGCCTAAAATAAAATTAGTGCTAACATCAAAAATAAGTATTAATGACATCTGTTTTTAATTTTCATATTTTTTTTAAAATATAAATCCGCCGTCAACTGAACATTTAAAAAAAATCATGAAAATCGTTGCAGTTTTGAATTTTTTACAGCCAAAAAACCAGGTGATCGCGAAAGTGTATACCTAATTACCCAAATGCGAAAAAAACTTTGTATCTCTTTCCTACTAACAGCGTTCTTATCGACAACTAAAATCGAGCAAGTGAATCCAGAAAAATATTACAAACAATTTTTTGACATCAAAGTTGATTTTTTTTCTGAGAAATTGTGTTCACGTTTCTAATAAAACGGAGATCTCTAAGCGCTTAGAAACTTGAACTGGCTAATTTTTTTTTTAATTTTTGAAAAGTTTTTTTTCCGATTTAAAAAAAAAACATTCTTTTTTATCCACATTTCTCATAGCCAGTTCCTTAGTGAGAGTTTAAACCAACGTTTTACTAAACTAGTACGGCTACGCAAAATTTGCCAAAATAAAGTCTGTGAAAGGCCGAGTTCTTTTGAACGCATGGCTAGGAATCGGTTGCTTCGGGTTCTGATGCACACTTTCAAGGACCGCAGCAACTCTTATTTGTTTATTGTTTACACTTCATTATGGGAAGCATGGAAGGTTATAATGTATCTTCAAAACGGTGCTTCATTAATTTTTTGGCTAAAAGATGCTTTTTGTTGCTTTGCAACCAGCATGTTATTGCATAACACATTATACACAAATACAAAATGTATGTTAATCTTTAACTATTTGTATATCTCCACATTTATTTCTATTGCTGGAAGCATCTCTATTCATTCCAAAATCTGTCAGGAAATCCCAACGTGGAACATTAATTATTTATGATTACACTTTTAATTCCTCAGCTTTTCTTATCAAACGTAATAATATTTCTCTCTAAATAGAAACTATTGAGAAAAATCCTTCTCAACTTGTGCTATTTTCGAAAGTTGAGAAAACAGCAAGTTGGAGTCAACCAGCAGGTTGATATCGAAAGTTTATCATTCAACTTTGACTGAAGAAAAACGATTCGGCAAGTTAAGAAAAAAATCCCCAAGTTGAAACTCAACTTGAAGTGAAGAAAATGGGCCTTAGAGGCTCTGTTCCAGATGATTTTTTGTTGTACATAAATATTTTTCTTTGCATTTTTTTAACCCTCACTGGTTTGGCCATCGCCGCCACATCTAGGTGCAAAAATATGTGTACTTATAATCTAAAAATGGCTATATCTCTGCGTTCCTTAGACGTTAAACGAAATGGTGGAGTGAATTCGTTTAAATTAAACGAAAAGTTAAACTCCATTTTCGGTTTAAACAAGCACTTTGAAACCCAAAAAAATTGTTAAACGGAAGTTTAAACCGAAACCAGAACTGTGAAACTGGTAACTATTTTATATAACTATTTTACGCACTTTTTTCTAACAATTAAAACTCACAAGAATAGAATAAAAACTTTAAAACTCTTAATTTATTTCAAATTTTATTCGACGATGTGACCGTGCATAAGAGCAGGTACGTACGATCCAGTAGTGCATTTCTTTTTCATAAGCAATCGCATCTTATATGCATAACACTCTCCTTTTATTCCTCTACTTTATATGTTTACGCAAACAATTAACGTCTCGGACTCCCGCTATGTGTTTGCGTTTCGGTCTTATTTCTTGGTTCTCGATCTGAAAGCATGCAACTACATACTTAGATAGGCAAGTACATATGGTCAGCTGAAACTTTTAACTTACCAAACATTGATTGAAGAGAAACTGATCATCATTTTATGAAAAATACAGATTTGAAAATAAAATAAAATAAAATAAATTTACGCTTTTGGTTCCATCCGTACCCGAAGACTGAAACTTTAACTGGTCACTATGCTTCCCCGATAGTGACATTGATGCCAGTGCTTAAATGACCACACATGTCATTCTTCTAGGGATGCGTGCTTTTATTCCTATCAGAGTAAAAAGCATCAAGCCTAAAGAAAAGTCCCGGTTTTAACTCTGAGTGCAAGGAAGCTATCAGGCTCGAAAATTGTTGGTCATTTGTAAAAAATATTAAAAACTCAACATCTTCGGTTCCAACGCTCATCGACAATAACAAACCAATTGTTTACTCTTCAGAGAAGGCAAACTTGCTCGCCGCCCATGGGACAGATTTTTTCCGCTCGTTCAGTAGCAAGAGTTCTCAAAGATCTCTATATATACAAATCCGCTGGCCCGGATGGTATACCCCATTCTTCTGAAGAGGTGTTCTTCCACACTGACAAAGCTGCTGCATAAGCTTTTCCATCGCTCCTACACTTCTGGAATCTTTCATAGAAGATGGAAAACAGCATTTGTCCAGCCTGCCTAAGAAAGGTGACCCAGCCTCCCCTCTTCCTACCGACCCTTAGCACTAACAGCCCTTCTTTTTAAGATCAGGGGAACGCTGATTAACCGTCAGCTTAAGGAATATCTCGAAGATCGAAAGCTTCACAATGACCGTCAGTATGGCTTGCGTAGTGATCTGATGGCATATCTCACCGAACAGTGAACAAATCTTTACATCGCTTTGGTGAAAGTAAGATTGTTGCTCTTGATATCTCCAAGGCATTTGATAGAGTTTGGCATGAAGCCCTCTTATCTAAAATGCGTGCTTTTGGGATCGATAATACTCTTGTTCGTTGGATTAGAAGCTATCTTCTGGACCGTTCAATACAAGTTGTATTGGACGGATTCAAGTCTGATTCCCACAAAATAAATGCTGGTGTGCCCCAGGGCTCTGTTCTGTCTCCGACTCTTTTCCTCATGTTTATAAATGATCTTCTGTTTGTTACTTCTAATGCACTTAACTGTTTTGCTGACGACTCTTCCCTCAACTTTTCACATTCGTTCGATGATTCACGTCCTTCGCCTTCGGACTCATTAAACTCCGATTTATACAGCATTGTCAAATGGGGTAATAGGAATCGTGTGGAGTTTAATGCTTCGAAAACTCAATGCTGTCTTCTGTCGTTAAAGCTTAACATACCCCCAATGCCATTGTCCATTTCTAAAGACGACCTTCGTTGGAACCACCATATATTTAAGATCGCTAAAAATGCTGCTAAGTGCTTAGGTTTTCTGTACCGGTTTAAGAAGTATTTTTTCCTTCTGATCTGGCGTTTATACCCCCTAAGCTCGAGTATAACTCCCACCTCTGGGCAAATGCTTGACAAACATCGCTTCATCTGCTTGATAGAATTCAAAATCGAGCTTTAAGATTGATAGGTAATAGAACTGCTGCTGAAACAATTGCCCCTCTCGAACACCGACGCAATGTTTCATGTCTTTCCTTATTTTATCGGTTCTTTTATAAAAAAATGTTCACTCGAAGTATCCAGCTGCGTTCCTCTCATTAAAAGTTTCTTCCGTCTCGCAAGGAATGCTCATCAGTTCACATTTGAACCCTATTTCGTACGTACCGTGAAATATATAGATTCTTTTTTTGCCGAACAACACGAATTTGGAATAGTTTACCCGGCGATTTTTTCCTTGCCATTTTCATCTGCAAACATTCAAAACCAATGCTAATGTTAATTGGTTCCTACTGATGAGCTAAACCAGTATACTTTAGCGAAACGTTTATAATTGTACAATGTTTGAAAAATTCAACTTTTAAATTTTATTATTTAAAGTTATTTTCATATATGTGTACAATATAAGCAGTGAAGTGGGGAGTTGTGGTCGCAGTAGAGACCGTAACAATCAAAAGCGGCCAATATTGACTTTTTTAGAGAAAATACGTGAAGAAGTACCCTACAAAAATGTCATTTTTGATATTATCAAAATCCTTCTAACCGTTCCCAAGATTTAATTTTAAAGCAAAGTAAGTTGCTTAAGAAGTGACAATTTTGTTATTTTTTTTCAACAGTGCGAGCTTTTTTGCTGAATAAGAAATTAAACTGAGCTCATCGGACCGTTAGAGAAGCAGAGCTCTATAAAAAAAAGACTGCATTAAGTATTTCTAAAGACCAGAAGAACCAACGACGCAATATGGTAGAATAGAATTCTGTTGGGTTTCTCTATTATCGTCGTGGTATGTTTGATAAAAATGTTTTGGACTTTTTTTTCCTGAAACCTCCACTTTAACCGAAACCACAATTAGAGATAAAAATATCAAATGCATAAATTATTTTCAGCTCGGAATTCATTGTGGTTTCCATTCGAAAAATAAGGTCTGCCACAGCAGTTTCCCCGAAGATATACGATCCACATATGGAATTATGGTTGAAGCTTACGGAATTTTTCAAGTCCAAACAAAACAAAAATCAAAACTATTTCTATTTTTATCGAGGCGATGATGCCTCGTACGCCTACGCAATCACAAACGCGCATTTTTTAATGATATTGGTGTCATCGGTCTAACGCCAGGCGGGAGGGGTACCATCTCCAGTGCAGCAGTAATAATTACAAAATTCCGACTACAATTATTTTTTAAATTTCCCTCATTTGATGAGAGTTTTCTCGCAAAATGAATAATTTTGCACTAACATCGGGTACTATAGGTCAAAATGAGCAACTAATTGCAGATTAAATTTATTTTTTTAATTTTTTATTTCGTTGGAATGATAGCTCCGAGGAGGGGGCTGGATGTGGATGGGTTGACGACAGAAGTGTGGAACATGTGAGTGAACACTTGTGGTGGAAAAATTGATCTCAAAACGAGGCAAGACCGAGGGTATGCTGCCGGCAACCACGTCCAAGTCGATTCATAAATAATTTAAATCCAATTAGAAAAAGAATCTTAAAAATGTTCGTTAGGGATTCAGTATGGGAGTGTGATGTTTATAAATGAAGAAAAGTGCTGGACGATGAATTGGACGACACGTTATTGTTTGGCAACGAATTTGCTATTCTTTGGAATAATTGCTTTCGTTTGCATGTTTCTTCTTCGCATTTACAATTCTATAGCAAAACAGACAATTTAAATTCATTCATTAAGAAACGGGGCTAAGGAAATTCAAGCAAACAGAACTTTTTTTTTTTTGAAGATTTTTTGTGAATAATGGAGGTTTGAAGAAACTGATATGTGGGGGTATTTTATTTAATGAAGAGACTATCAAGCGTAATTAAGAAATTTTCTGGGAAATTATAGATTAAATGTGCTGTGCAAAAATAAATGGTGTTAAAGTCTCAAGTTTAATTTATTCCTAGATTAAGCTAGATTAAAAATGCAGAATATTTGTCATGATTAGGTCTTTACAACTTTGAACTTATTAAAACTAAAATTCACTGTCGAATACCCTAAGACTTTTAACTTGCGATTATAGGGACTATAAGGCAAGTTATGCATTCGTAAAAAAAAAAAAATTCTAACAATCAAACATGATATTACGATGATAGAGAAGTCAAAAAAAGTGGGTCCGGAAATTCCGTCCGTCTGTCTGTCTGTCTGTCTGTCTATCTGTCTATCCGTATCGATATCTACAGCCTAAACGGTTGGGCCGATTTGATTCAAACTTGGTATATAGTATTTTTAGAGTGCTTTACCCGACAGTTTTTGGAATTGGCATACTAGCTCCAAAACTAACGGTACCTGCCATATAACTTTTATTAAAAAACTTATTTTTCTCGAAAACGGCTCCTACGATTTTGATTAAACTTTCAGAATGATGTTTTCTGTGCAAAATCTATGTTTAAGTTTTAATGGATTTTTCAGAAAAAGTTTTATAACGGCACCTCCCATATGACCGGTTTTTTAAAATCAGACTTTCTCGTTAACTAATTGACGGATTTTGATGAAATTTTCAAAATATGTAGTGTTTTATGATTTAAATAATATTGCTTATCAAAATTTTCAAAAACATTTTTTTTTAAATTTTAATAATTTTTTTAAAAAAATATTTTGTTTTTTGAATATTTTGAAAACGGATCTATAGATTTTTTTTTAAATTTTTCTCCTAGTATAAACTATAGATTTCTTAAAATTGACATACTAAAAAAAATTTAAAATATGTTTTCGAAAAGTTTTTCAAAAAAAAAACATTTTTTTGAAAAAACTGGTCGAACGATTTTGAAATGAAAAATTCATAAAATAGAAAACAGCAAAAGAAATAAGATGGCTTACAACATTTTTTCCAAAAAACGTTATGAGTAGTGTTTTTTTGAATTCATAAATTTTTTTCCCCAATTTTATTTCATATTGCTCGGCTAAGCCCTAGCCAAGCCATTAGTCAAATAAAAGAAAGTGACAACCTACATTACATACATACTTACGTATTTTAAAGTATTTTTCATCATCATAAAAGCACAGAATAAATAAGGAAGCCTTTGATAAACACACAAAAATAACTAACAAATAAAAAAAAATTATTCGATTACTACTGAATGCAAAAATTTCAATCGAGAAAACAAAAGTTTACACCTTCATATAAATAAACAAAACCACTGTGTTAACTTTTAATATTGTCTCTATACCTATTGGCTTAACAGTAGTTGGAACACGTATCTTAATTTTAGTACCTACCTTCCTTCCAACCTTATTATAGGTACCTAAATCCTTTATAAATTCCATTGGTCCCATATTGGGACGTATAAAGGTCCCTTTACCTAGCATTATTGCCATACTGCTGATTCCGACGAATCTTTATGCCAGTTGTTCAAATTTTTCCATACCAAAATGAAAATTTAACTGAAAAAAGTCCTTTGTATCTTTCTATTAGCAAATTATATTATAAACAGTAAGCAGCAAGTGGAAAGATAATACTACACTAAAAAACTGCAAAAGCTAACAATCCTATATATTTATGTGTTTATCCCTTTGTCGTGACGCATGTTCGTTCGAGCTTCACCCCAAAACGATTCTAAGGAAGTTGCACGTCATACAAAAAATATTAAAATAAAATCTTTGTCAAAAAGACGCCTGCACTTAAAAAGGATTAGCACATAAGAGCAAGTACGTGTGACCCAGTCGTGCCTTTTATTTTTTTAGCTTAGAGCAAATATCGGAACAGAGATACGGGCCCCTTCCATCAAAATGTGTAGCCTATACTAGAGAAGATTCTTTAAAATCGATCGCTAATTTATTCATTTTACTTGCGATTATAGGTACTATAATGCAATATATGCATTCGTGTAGAAAAATAAATTGCACGACTGGATTGCACGTACTTGCTCATATGTGCGGTTACATTTTAGAATAAAATTTAAGAAAATAAAAGTGCACATCACAGCATTTATTAGATTTTTGTGAATTTTGATTGTTCGAATAAGTATTGAGTGAAATAATTTAAACGCCATTTTATTTCCTTAAGAAATGTAAAAAAGTTTAAATTTGTGTAGGAATGGTTTTTAAATAATACGGTTTTTTAACAACTTTTTTAAAAACTAACTAACTAAGAATACAAACTTAAGCACAAAAATAACAAACATTTAAAAACAACATTTAAAAATAAATTCATTTGCCCGTTTTCAAAATATTGATTTAAAAAAAAAATAATTAAAGAATACAAACTTAAGCACAAAAATAACAAACATTTAAAAACAACATTTAAAAATAAATTCATTTGCCCGTTTTCAAAATATTGATTTAAAAAAAAAATTTTTTTTTTTAAATTAATAAAAATACAAAATAAGTTTTCGAAGAAAAAATTAACGCGAATTTCTTAGGCTACCTACATCTTCTTGAATATCAATTTTGATAATAATCGGATCACCAGTTTTCGAGAAACTCGAAGAAAAAAAACGAGTCCTATAGGAGGTACCGTTTTTAGCCTTCCATATTAATTATTATATATATATATATAATATTAATAATGCTTACCTACAGTAAGTAAGTACTATTGTAGGTGTAGGTATGTTTTGGTGAAAAAACAGTACCTCCCATAGAACAGGTTTTTTTCCTCGACTTTCAAAATTGATATTTAGGAAGATCTTGGTAGCCTGAGTAATTTTATTTTTAAATATTTTCGAAAACTTTTTTTTTGTATTTTTAAAAAATGTTCTTAATTTTTTTTTCAAAAATCAATATTTTGAAAACGGGTAGACGGATTTGTTTTAATTTTGTTCTTATATGTAGATTTTTGTTTGCTTAAGTTTGCATTCTTAAATTATTTTTAAGTTTTGAAAAAAGTTATTAAAACAAAATCGTTTTAGGTATTAAAACCCACTCCTACGATTTTGATAAAAAAAACTTCACACTTTTTCACATTTTTTAAATTTTAATTTTTTTAAAATTTTTCCGCTGAAAACTATTTTACTTACATTTTTCGAACAATCAAAAGTAAAAATCGAATTAAAACTTTGAAGTTCCCTTTATAAACATATTTCAAATTTTGTTCGAGTCTGTGATCCCACATAAGAGCAAGTACGTGCGATCCAGTCGTGCAATTTGTTTATTAGGCATTCATTGACTTATAACTTACTAAATGTTAGACAACAAATCTTAAGACCTAGCTTAAATGTCAACTTAACTAACTTACCGGCACAATTCTACTGAACCGCCAATTCACAGTTAAACGGGCGACGTGGTAGAACAACGAGATTGCCGATCTATCCTGTACCAGCCCTCGACTGTTTAAATAAAGAAAAGCCTCGGGCGGGATGATAACTTTTGAACGTGTACATTCCAAGTAATCAACTTGGGGGTAGTAAGCTCCGATGATTTGAGCAATAGTCTAGCTCATCGCTCTTCAACTAATTAAAAAGTTATCTTTTCTGTTTATATGGGCCCCGTTGTACAGTATCTCGTTTGGATAAAACTGTTAGAAGTGGTGATGGTGACTGGTGAGCATTCGAGGCGGATTAAGGGCAAAACAATTTAATGGGAGGAATACAACCAGCCCCAACTTGTGAGCTCAATGACGGCTTTTACCACTAGATTGCCATTGCAATTTCTTCAAAAGCTCAAACGGAAGAGCGGGAAAAAAGACGACTGAAACTGACTATTACAATTTTTTCTCTTTCAGCTCATTCAACAGAATACGTATACTTACAAGTACATTGATGAGAAGTTGTAAGCAAACTGTATGGCACAGTAGTGTAAGAGTAGTAAGCAGAAACTACTCTTTAATTAGCCGCCCCAACGACGTGCTGTTGAACGGTGCAATTACATCTAATTTTAACACATTTCCACTTGTCATTTTTATAATTTGCGTCTTTTCATGTCGTTTTTCGCTTGCAAACTGACGAGTGCGAAACCTAGTATAATGGCAATTGACCAAGCAGACGATTATTGAAAATGTATTATGAGTTGACCCAATAAATGTACTGATTTACTTCAAAGTTCAAACATGACAGCTGTCAAAGAAATACGTTTTCATTGTGCTTAAACGTCGGGTAAGACAAATTGAAAAAAAAAATATATGGCACATTCGGTACCGTTTCGCTTACCATTTCCCAGTTCGACAGCAAGAGTTTAGTTTAACAAAGTTCAATGAAAAGTACAAAAAGTTTCAATGCAAAAAAGCGACCAAATAATGTTATTTAACTTGAAGTACAAGCTGAACTCAGTTCAAGGTTTAAGCGAAACTATCAAACCGAATACATTGAATTAAAGTTTATAACTTCAATAGGCTTACTAAGCCATGGTAACAATAAGTTATCCAGAGCGTATACTAACGTGAAAATTGTAATTGGTACGTTCTCTTAAAAGGCTACGCCATGGCAAGTAAAAATAGAAGTATTTCAGAATTAGATGGTAAAAAGGGTACGAATTCTTAGTCCTTAATTCATAGTCACTAGTCATTCGTACTGTTTAGCTCTTTTAGAAGCTCCATTTCTGATTCCATATTAGCTACCTCTTGAGCCGCTTCTTTTCGTCCTTGCCATAAATTACGTTGACTATGTTATTCCTCACTGCGACCTGTTGATCTACGCTGACTATTGATTCTTCCTTTTCCCAAAATGACTTAGATTCCATCATCGTCTGGTGCACACACAAAAATCTTGAGGTCAATTTAAGTGCCAATTCATGACTTTCACCCGTAAACGCCTGCCTCTTATTTTTTCTCCGATGAACCTATTCCAGTTGTGTATATTATTCCTGAACTTGGTGTATTTTGTGACAAGGAGCTTAATTTTCGTTCTCATTTTGATCACATTATTTCCAAAACGATGGTCGAAAGACCATCACCACCTTCGTTAGACCCATACTTGAATATTCTAGTCCCGTTCGGTCTCCCTTTTACTCTATCTGTGCAACAACATAGATTTCTCCGCTTTTCTTTTCGTAATCTACCATGATACTACCCTTTAATTTTAACTTCCTATGAAGACAGCTTGCAGCTCATAAAACTGCATACACTTGCCAAACGCCGTGAAATTGCAGATATAATTTTCCCTTTCTTCTACATTCCTGCTCACCTCACGATTATGCATATTTAAATCCTGTTAGTAGATTTGTGCGACTTGCTAACAACGTACAACGTCTTCGATTTCAATACCAGTTCTTCTTCTCTTCGAAAAGACACTACTTCTGAATCCCCAACCTGACTTCATCCTACTTAGTTCTTTAAGTAAGATAGTACAAAAGTAGTTTGTTGAAGTATTATTAGATGCTTGTTCTTAGCCAAATAAAATTAAAATTAATTAAAAATTATCGGATGTCGCCTCATCAGTCCGTAAAGCCATTGAATTAGATTTTGCTTTACTGCCAATACTTTCGTATGTACATAAAACTCTAACTGTGCTAAATTTGTAAATAAACCTATAAAACCCTCAACTTATCCAATTAAAAGCTCGTGTGCATGGCTTTCGATTTCTCACAATAAAAACAAGACATTGCTGTAACGTTAATCTGCTTTACGATTTGTAAGAGTTTAACATGTTATCCATTGACATTCAGCTAAGACCTCTAGACTTCTGTATCATTTATCATCATTACAGGTGATTCCTAACAACAACACACCATTAAACAAAATAAAAAAGCCAACCAAAACAAATGAAAACCTGAACTAACACCGACATAAATATTTACCTTTTCTAAAGAAAAACTCCACATTAACGTTGGAACAAGACTGCATCCATTCGCTGATCATCATAAGAAACGAGTTATCTTTGTTGATGAGGTGAAAACACCGAAAAGTCATCAGAGCGGGAAAACTTGTTTTAAAACAAAACAAAAACAGAAGGCAAACCAAATAGATGCCAAACAACCTCTCGAACAAAATCTTCTTTATATCTCGCCGCCAACGACCGAGTACCAACCAACGTTTTGGCGTACTTTCTATGTTTTTCTTTATTTTTATTTCGTTTTCCTGACCCACACACTTAAACCGGAAAGTTCGAGTTTATGTTATGTTTCGTTGCATCTCTGGAGTACTTCATGTCTATCTGAACAATCTCCAGGAACAACAAACTTCATTTTTATCTTACGGTAATTGCTCTACACTCTCCAACAGCACACATTGGATGTACAAGTACAATAAAAATCCAAATGAATTTATCAACCCACTCAATTCATTAGAGGCGTCCCTTCCTGGTAGGAAGCTAAGAGAAAAGTACCCTGAGGATTGATAGCGATGCCAACACCACTATCTTTAGTTTGAAAACGTTTCATGGGAGCGATGCTCATAGGCCAAGGTTGGGCTTTAATCACATTTGCAGGCACTTAATTAACTCCATTAATGTGATGTGGGTCGATATTAATCTCAGATGGGGCATTGTCTTCGAGGAATATTTTATGTCATTGTGAAGTTTTTTTTTCTCTTGCCTAATGTAGGTTGGGATTTGCTTTGAATTACCTTAAGTCATGTTAAATAATCCAGATTATCCTTTTGATTGATTAATTTCTAAATACTGTCCTCTTTTGTATTTTGCAGATTAAACTCATCATTCACCACCAACCTGGTATAAATCCCGCAGCAAACTGTTGTCCCTATACTCAAATCTTCACCTAAATTCTGGAAATGCATTAAATGCCATGATGCGCTACTCGGAAATCTCCCGAGATCTATCCTCGGATAGTCTGAAGTTTGTCGAGGTAAGCTACAAATTACAGTCCAAGTAAACTAATTCATTCAAAATCGAATCACATCATTCCAGCAGCCACATGGAGAAGAATACATTTACAAGAATTTACGTGACGAATCACCACCGAGCGACATCTCAACACACAGTGGTCCATTGTTGAGTAAATCATGTCACCACCAGAACCAAATTGGTGGCAGTTATATTCCGAACAATCGCTTGTCTTATGGATCATCAACAACTCCTCGACAGAAAAAGGACAAAAGCCTCCCTTGCAGCGCCAAAGAAAGAGATTTCGAACGAATTTCTTCAAAGACATTGAGTGCAAAGGGTACAAGGAGGAAAAGCTCAATTGGATCGGCATGTTTGAATGCAATGTCAACTTCTCCCAGTTCAGGGTGCTATTACTGTTATGGGTAAGATTGAATGATCATCCTTGTAGATCTTCATTTAAATGGTTTATTTGTTCTCTTCTATGCAGATCAACGCCACCGGGTAAGACACAAAGTCTTCCATTGAATTCATCCATCAAAAATTACGATTCGGTTATACTGAGTGCTCTTAGAGTCTCTGCCGAAGAATTGGCCAATCAGATAACACTATTGGACTTCCCGGTATTTGCTGGCATCCAGCCAGATGAATTAACCAGTTGTGCATGGACAAAGAAAGACAAACACGTTGTCACACCTAATATAGTTGCATTTACGAAACGATTCAATCACACCAGTTTCTGGACGGTACAGGAGATCCTAAGCGGTGATCTGCCCAAACAGAGAGCTGAGATTTTAACACATTTTATAAAGGTGAGTGGGAGAATTCTCATCCAAATTATGCCCTAGACTGATATTTCTATTCCTTTCATTCCTAAGGTTGCCAAAAAGCTTTACGAATTGAACAACTTGCACTCTCTGTTCGCCATCATATCGGCGATGCAAAGTGCCAGTATATACCGCCTAAAAAAGACATGGTCATGTCTCTCGAAGAAAGACAAACAAACCTTCGACCGACTGGCAGATGTTTTCAGCGATCAAAATAATTGGGAGAATTTGCGAGAGTATCTAGAGAGTCTTCGCTTGCCGTGTATTCCATACTTGGGACTCTTCCTTACCGACTTGATTTACATCGACCTGGCCCATCCCCATTTGGGTGGTCTGGAGCCAGAACAACGACGCAATAAGATGAATAACATCTTAAGAGTGATATCAAACTACCAACAATCGGATTATACAAATCTTGTGCCAATCGTGTCATCACGAAAATACCTGCAGTCGATCAGGTATATTGAAGAGCTGCAAAACATCTTTGAGGAAGATCAATATAAGTGAGTTGTGTATTTTAATTACAAAAAAATAAGCCTTATCTGACTTAATTTCTTCTTAGAAAATCTCTCAACTTGGAACCCTCCTCTTCGGGACCAAGTTCATCATCGTGCAGCTCGAAGGAATCATTCAATGTAGATGCAGCTGCACCAGCTCTTGCCTGTCTCAATCTCTCACCCGCCAAAACAATGGGATCCGTTCGCTTAGCAAACGGAGCTAAATTCATTCCAGGCCATAGGAAATGCCGAAGCTTAGGCTCAAAGTAAGTCATTCACATGGAATTATTTGCCCACTAACACAAAAGCTCAACAAAAAATTATCAAAATTCTCTATTTATTTTCATTCAAACCTCAAAAAACACTCGCCTCTTTGTCTGTCTCTCTTGCCTGACATCATAATAATGCAACGGTTCACCTAAAAACACATTTAATATATTTTAATTTGGTTTTATGTTATATTGTTTTTGTTTGCCCTCAACCATTCACAACGCTCGATTGTTTATTTCGTCTTTTATGTTCACACTTTTTAACTCACTTGCCCCTTCTTTTCACACGCCCATCACCAACATAACATCCACATCACAATTTGGTTATTTTTTTCATATATTTTGGTTTTTTTTTACTTAATTTTCGTTTTGTTTGTTATTCCAAAAAACAACAACAACAACAACAATAAAATTATTAAAAAATCAAACAAACAAATCGAATATCAAAACAAAACAAAAAAAAAAGATTTCGCAGCACAAGCTTGCCGCGAAATTTTTACCAAAAATGCAACTGCCCCATTATGATGATTGCGCCCGGAATTGGTACGATCTCAAATAAGCGATGCAAATGCCGGTGAGTGTGTATTAAGAATGTTAAAAAACAGAAACAGTTTTTCCCTATTTTCTTACTTTTTTTTAAATTTATTATGATTATATCGTTAAAATTATAGATGGACACGGTTTTGTTTATGTCCTTTTTCCCATCTACCAATTTCCCCTTACTGGATGTTTAGATAAATGTTTAGACTCACTTTAGAGTAAAAAATAAAAAAAAATAAATTAGATGTTTAAGGACCTTTTTTTAACTTACATTCTTACCCAACTAATTTGTAAAGCGAGCACTTCCATTCGTTGTGGTTCTCCAGATCCAAATCCCACACCACTGCGCTAGCTCCACCCACTCAGCATACCAACAGCTTTTCCGATCAATAACTAAAAGGGCCGCTTTCCTTGGTAGGATGTTTCTACTAGGTAAAACCTTAATAATATAATCTATATGAAGTTTAAGAGTGCGTACAAACATTGGAGACAATCCTGAGAGACAACATAACTATGTAGTTAGGGGTGTTAGAATGATGTATAGAGCATGATTGCCTAAGAAACTGCTTCAAACACACGGAATTGACTACTGTAGGCAATGTAGAGGGTGGGCCAAAAGAAGTCATCCATCCGATGTTGTTTGGCTCACTTTTTTTCTAAATGAAAAACTTCGATTCTGTTATTTTGATTATATTTATTTGAACCTTTATAATTGTATTGGTCAAGTCGAGAAGATGATATCGGCCAAATGGGCGCCGTCACAATTGATTGCCATACGAGCTCGTTTTATGGCATTTTTCATCACTTCAGCGAGAACTTAGGGCGACAGATTCTCGCACTCGTGTCGAATGTTGTCCTTGAGGGCTTCCAGAGTCTCGGGCTTGTTCACGTAAACACAGGACTTCATAAAACCCCACAAAAAAAGTCTAAAACAGTTAAATCAGGTGATCTTGCGGGCCAGTGATAATACCCCAAGGGGCATTCCCCTTGGAACATCGGTTCCTACGCTCCTCTTCAACAATAATCCTGTTGTCAGTTTTCAACAAAAAAAAAAAATAGTTCTGCATGCAGCTCAATTTGCGGGAAACTCAATGCTGCTGGCAAGTTTCATCACTCATAGGACTAATCTTCTTCCGCACTCGTTCAGTTCAGAGAGTTTTATAAGATCTTAATGTAGACAAATCCGCTGTCCGGATAGTATGCCTGCGAAATTATCCATCTGTCTTATTCTTCTAGTCTCTTTCTGTCCCTAATAACGGCGAACTCTTTACCTCAAACTATTGATTAAACTTATTGGAAGAAGGTTCCAATGGTCACGTAAATGCTGTTTAATTCAAGTCTGACATTCACAAAGTAAATGATGCAGTGCCCCAGAGCCATGACTCTTCCTTATATTTATTTTTTCCTTCTAGTTATTTGCTGGCGACGTCACTTTCAACTTGTCATATTCGTTTCCAGACTCTCAACCAAGTTCTTGATATGTGTAGCTGCACCGCCAGCGCATGCTAAGCTCATAACATTCTGGTCTTGATAGCATTGTCGGAATTTAAAAAAAATCGCGTTGGTTTTAATGTTTGAAAAATTTAAATATGTCTTTTGTAGTTAAACGTAACTTCCATGGTACTTATTTCCATGAGTTTCACTTGCATCGAAGAAACCCAAGATCTTTCACTTCTCGGAATGTCTCAAAAAGGAAAGTCTAAACAAACACTGAACAATAACAGAGCATCGCCGTAATTTTCGCCTTTCGTTATTTCATCGCTTGTTTTATTTATTTATTTCCTGAAACACTTCAATTTCAACAGTAATACTCGTATTGCTAGGAATGCCCATAAGTTTACTCTTGAACTAAACTTCGGACTGAGTGTAGGATTATTTCTTTAGCCGTTCACGTGGATGTAGAATGTCTTGCCGGGCACAGTTTTTCCCGCACATTTTTAAATGCGCAACTTTAAAACAAATGTGTAATTCCCCCATGTGCTAAATAGTCATTGTAAAGTTAGTAAGCATTTGTCATTCAGAATCATAAAAAAAATTATATAATTTCGTCCTTACTATACACTTTTTGGGTTGCTTTTGGTTATGTTACACAACCTTCACCCATGAACATCTCTGCATTTTAATCTTTCCTCTCAAGCCAATGTGATTTTTACATTTTGTACATTTCTTAAAAACGTGCATTCAAAGCCACCTTTTGAATTTCTTTTGACGGAATCTAAGGTCTTCCATACTCTGATAGATCCGTCTTAATTTCAATTTTTATTGACGTTAGCAAAATACTATTCCAGGAGAGAAAAGCCCTAGAAACGTGTGCCATGTAACGATGTAAAATGCAAAAAAATGCATGTAATCTCCTGAAAGTATGCAACACACTCTAAACTCCATGCGAACACCTATAATAATACCTCGTATTTTAAACATTAGCCTCTGGTGCACTTTCGTGTGACCTGTTCTCAATATAACCGATGATTGGACGCTAATAAATTAAGCAGATTGTTGGCAATATTTGTTGCATTCTTTCTCAAAGTGAGCGAATTGCGCTGATTGACATTGTTTTATCAAATACCATCTCGTGCAGTTAACCAGTGACTAAAAGTAATTTGACTCCTTAATAATAGCTTTGATCGTTGAACTTTACCCAGGGTCGCACCAAGGTTTCTTGACAACTCCAAGAGTGACTTTCGCACGCTATTGCTCAACCAGTTTCGACTGGGCCAAATTAAGAATGTAAATTTGAAATGATTATTAAAACAATAAACTCAACAATACTTTAGTACATAGCAAGAAACTAGGTGGAATCAATTGTTTCATTTTGAGTGAAATAACAATCAGCTGATACATACATATAGTATGTAAAATGAGTTTTCGTCAGTAAAATGTAATTATTAGTTTATTTATGAATTAAATTCACATTTTCGATAATTTTGTATTTGCAAATACGAATTACCAACTTACCTGCAACAAATCAATACAAACCACAAATCGACAGCTAACGTCAGTATACAACAGCTTATCGTTACCTCAACTAGCCCTAGCAAAATACCAAGATAGACTTAAGAGTCAAAGCCAATAATATATGTATTTATTAATCTACGCATAATTTCTCTTGCAAATTTTGTTGCTCAAGACTATTTTCGTCCTGTGCGTGCCTCTAAGATGAGATTTCCCTTGACTACGTCGTCTCAATGATCTAGGTGTACAAATTTGGAGGTATTATGAAAGATAATCGTTTTGGTTCTCATGTAAGGATTTGCCATCCCCTACTTTACTCCCGTGTTCAAAGTTCTATAAAGTAGGAGTTTTCAAATAGATCCATTTGATCAATAGGCTTGAATAGATAATTGCCTGTTCTGTTTGTCTAGAACGTACTTAGTAAGTTTGTCTGAAACCATTGCATTCCAACTAAATAGATTATACTGAATGAGTTCTAACATTTAAGATTGCCTAGATTCCAATCCACAATTGATCCATGTCCAAAGTTTAATTTTCCAAATCTTATTTTAACAAATATCATGAACAAACTCCAACAAAGCTTTCCGCCAGGTAATACAATAATTACGCTGCTTAGCAAAAGATTATAATTTCAGTAGTATCACTTCTTTCATTTCATTTTCATATATTTACATGTAAAACCTATATCATGATCCCGTAAACTATTGTTTCTAAACGTTTTTCCTTCTTTTTACAGTATTTTCGGCAAAATCTCAAATGGTCACACAGATGGTGTTCCAAATCACCTTCTACCTGATCCGAATGCAGATCATAGTGTGCTAAGTCAACCGCGTCATCTATTGGACGATTCAGTGCTGGAAGATGGCAGCCATGCTGTCGCCTCTGGTGCCGAAACAACTTCCACAGAAAGTTCCGAAGGAGTTTGTCATCGGGATCCAGCCGATGTCAACGAATTGTGTGCCGAATCACTTTGCTTCCAAGGTTGTGTACGCAGAAAAACAGTTCTCAAAGAGGGCCGCAAGCCAGCCGTGGCGTCTTGGCAACGTTATTGGCTACAAATTTGGGCCAGTTCACTTGTGTACTTCCCACCAAAGTCTTTTAAAGGATGTGAAAGATCGGATTTTAAGAGGGAGCCATGTAAAGTTTGTCCGTTGGATGGATGGTGCGCACAGGTGCTGGACAACCCAAAACATAAGAACTCATTTGAGCTTTTCAATCCAGCACTTGGAACTGTCTACAGATTCCGCACAGATAGTCCACAAGCTACACATCAGTGGACAAATTCAATATGTAAAGCATCGCAACGCAATGCTGATAAACCTCTTACAATTAATCTCATGTCATTTGAATAAAAACAAAAACGTCAGATGGCGCAGCTGTCGCAATTACTAAAAAAGCTCTCTATCACTTTCTTTTCCACATGATCATTGGACAAAAAAAAAGATAATTCGTAAAATGAAGACTGACAAAATCAAACTCATTCACTCACATACATAAAAAAACACTCAACAACCATTATAAGCACAACTTTTAAACTCATTGCCGCTCGTTATTGTCTTTTTTGCTAGAAGGAAACAAACTTCAGAAAATAATGAAAAGAATATGAAAAAAAAACAAAACAAAACCTCGACAGTTTCCTACTCTTCCCAAGGGAAACCCTAAACCTAGTTTGTAGAGAAATAAAAATACATATTTGACATATATATATATATGATATATTTAGCCTCCAGTATATATAGAAAAATCATATTAAAGTTCATGGAACTAAATTCGCTTTTATTTTATAAATTTCTATTTTTTTTTTTCAATTTTCTACTCGCTTTAAAATAAATTTATCAAAAAACAATGTGTCCAGTTGCAATAATGATTTTAATTTTTTTTACGAGTATATATTGAAGATTCACTTTCATTCTAAAAGATAAAAAAAACATATATATGAATGTATTAGATATAGAGCTTTTATATTAGTCTAAGTATGATATTTATCATTCTATGATTCCTTAGCGTGTCTTGGCTTAATTAGGTTCCACAAAAAAAAAAAAAATAAGAAAGATTTTATATAAAACTTTATATTAAATGTTGTTGCCATTGTCTATGCCTTGACTTCTTAGAAATAAAAATAACTGACGAAAGGATATTGAGAACAAAAGGAATCCTTTTGATTCATAATCATACTCTAGTAAAAAAGAAAGAAATTTTATCAGAGTTATGTATATGTAAAGAGTAAAAATCTATGAATGAAAAATTCAGTTGAAAAAAAAAAATATTATCTATTCATGTTGCTTTTAAAAGGTTCATTTCCGCTGCTTTTTTTCTATAATAATTTCTATTTGATTGTAAGAAAAAGAACCATAACGAAAATCAATTGTAGAAAACAATATAATTATGTGGGGGAAAAAACAACAAATATATATATATAAAGTAATATGGAGTGATGAAAAGTTAACCAATATGTTTTATTTAAAATTATGTAATTAAAGGTTTTTTTTTTAGAGATATACAACTTTAAGTTGGCAACACTACTTTAACTGGCGGCCATTTTGTCAGCTGTCAAGTGATTTATTTTTAGTTTGGTTTGGTATATCAACATGAATAGACTGACACCTGAACAACGCTTCGAAATTGTGCAAATATATTTTGAAAATCATGGTTCTGTTCAAAATACGTATCCTACAGAAGAAGTCATTATTGCTTGCTGAAGAGCGTAGCGTAGAGGAAGACCCGAATCAGTAGATTCGGTGAATGGAAAAATCCTGACACATATCTGCGTAGGAGTGCACAATTATTGTGCAGCCTAAAGAGAGGAATTCGCACAACAAACAGCTGACAGCGACAGAGTACCTAACTAAACTGACATTCAATAGAATCGGTACACCGGTTGCTGCAAGTGATTTGTTACTTCATTGTTTGTTTGGGGGTGGAAAAAAACATACGTTCATTTTCAAGAAAGCAAAAAACTTTCACAAACAGCATTTTGAAAGCGAAATACGTTTTCAGAAAATGATTTACTTTATTGAAAAAGCTTTCATGAACTAGTTACACACTGAAAGTATTTTTTTTTTAAATTGTTTTGCGGAAAGTTTCAGAAAACAGGAGTTTTAGTTTTGGCTACTTCCTTTGCCTTTGCTTATTCACCAGAAATCATCTTCTTGAACTCTAAGCCACCAAAAACATCGTCTGAACCACAAACTTTAATGAATATAAATGGCATACACAAACGATTTGTGTATTGTGGAAATTGATGCATACACAAATAAATAAAAAAGTTCTTAGGAGCGCATAATATGACGACGGCAGGAGCGGTTGGGTTAATTCCTTTTAATTTTTGTTAAGTCAATAGTTCGAAAAGAAAAGAAAATATAGGAATAGTTGCCCGAAAGAAACTGAAATCATTTTTTCTACGCAATTTGTGAATTAACCCAAGAAATTAAAAAAAAAACATTCCAACAATGAAACGTTATGGTTGAAGCCCGACCCTTAGTCAAACTTAGAATTGACTATTACCAAGGCCATCTGTTAAGATACGATCAAACGTACATAAAATATTGTTATGTCCAATCTTAAAAGGAATAAAATGTGCATTTTAAGGAGACGTCTAACGAGATGACATGTTTTTAACAGTGTGAAAATATTAAAAAAAAAATGTTAAACATACGGATTTTTAAAAGAAATCCGTTCGGAGAAAAATTTCAACCCGTCACCATGATCAGTTTATGTAACCTTGCCGAAACGTCGGGAGATTAAAATCAAATATTGATTATGAAACTAAAAAAATAATCGCGGTAATTTCTATTTAAAATGTATCAATTGCGTGATAGAAATAAGCCAGTATTAGATGTTCCTCATAATGTGTCATTGCAGTAACCCTCTGACGTCACAACTCACAATAAAATAGGTCCTACCACCTTCACTGCACTGGCATAGGTCATCATGTCATGGCTAGCTAGAGTGACTATCACACGAATGACTCAAGCCTTGTTGTCCCAAAATGCAACGACGCTCAAAGTGTGTCAGCGTGATTTTTGTGCTTCGGTGTCAGCGCAATGCCATGCAAAACAATGACTATCTCACGACGTGACCACTCTCAAACAGCTGATCGTTGACGGTGAGTTATAACTGCTATGAAACTAGTAAATTTTAGCAATGAAGATCACACGGCGTCAATTAATTGAGTCACTATGACTTAGTTTCCTTACATTTTTAATACTTCAGCTTTTTTTTAATATTCTGTTTTGATTTTCATTGTCATCGCCAATGTAGCTTGCTTATGTTCGGGGTTGAAAACTGTTTTGCTTTAATAGCTCAAAATTGGTATTGGATAGGTATTTTCTGCTTGATTTTGTGATAATTTTGAAAATTTGTTTGTAATAAAAGAGCGCAGTTTCTATGAAAGGAATGGACATGTTCAGGAAAATTAAGATCAGTGTACATCAAAGTACCTGTCTGTCCAAAAGAAGAAACAGACTAGAAGAAGAATCATTTAAACTAGGTTTAAATATATCAGATATTCTGTTTTGGGTTTAGAAAACAAATCTTCTGTTCGTCATTTCTAGTGCGTTCTTTTATTAATGATCTTTGATCAAAAGTTACTATTTTTTGGTGGTGTTTTAAAACTTCAAATGGGATTTGTACGTTTTACAAACGAATAAAGAGAATTTACAGGTCATACCCCTTTCTGATTTAATAGCAGAAAAGTATGTGTATTCCTAAACCTGTTTTTTAGTGGTAATGGATATTTTGTTCTGATGTTTTGTTCATCATCCTGCCGTCAACTCGTATTTGCTATTAAATAAAAGGGTGTTCAACTCCGAACGCCCAACAATGACAGCAATGACATGGCAGAAACTCCTGCCGTGTCAGCGTTGGGATACAGTCATTGCAGAGACAGGCTACGTCTTAGCGTGTCTCATCAACAATGACAGTACTATCACACGGTCAAAGCAATGACATTGCAAGAGAATGACTAACACACGCCGTGACACGTCTAGGACTGACAAGTATGCCGTAGTGACGTCAGAGGGTCAGTGCAATGACACATGCATTCTTTTGGAAAACATTTTTTACAAATTTGAAATTTTCATTTTTAAACTTATAGTTCTCAAGATATGGAAAAAAAACTCTTTCTTACAACTTCGATGCGATATCAGCGAGATTGCCTATGGTTAGTTAGTTAGTTAGTTAGTTATAGAAACTTTATTTATTATATTTCATTGTACATATATCTACAATAAATTTCATAGTTTAATATGGTTTGGCTTAAAGCCGTCTACCAGAATGACATTATAACAATATTATACATTTCTTACTAAAATAGTAAAAAATAAAATTTAAAAGTCGCCTTCGACTATTCGGGTTCTATAATTCAGTGCCATCGTTGTGTATTTATACCGTTTCTCCCAACCAAGACTTCCTTTCAAAATACATAAAACTTCGTTCATGTTCATTACGGATTTACCAAAGAATCTGACTCGATATTCTCTTAGAATCGGCCATCTGGCAATAAAGTGGTAAATATCTTCTCTTTCCTTGAGGTTGCAAATATCGCACAAAATAGGTAGGTCCGGACGATGTGGAATGTAGTTGAGGTTGATCATTTCCCCTCTTACTTTAAATATCGTACTTATCATTGAAAGCGGTAATCTGTTTAAGAAGTAGGAGCTTCCTTGTAAGTTGTAGTCGAGCTGGCTATAAATCATCCTATACTGAGATGATTTAGCTTCCAAGATATAACCACTATTAGCTGAGCGCGCTACACCTTCCAGTAAATTTTGAAACATGTTTCTAAGATTAGCGGGTCCAATACCGGTCCAATACGTCCCCAGATTGAAGAAATAGCTCTCTTTGCCTCTGCTAATTTAGCCTCGAAATGTTTTTTGAAGTTAAGGTTAGCACAGATTAATACACCGAGATACTTTTACTCTCGAACAATTTCTAAATTCTGACCCTTGTAGGTCTACCTTTCGTTTCTCGAGTATCTACCACCCCCATCCCTGAAGATCATCATTTTAGACTTTCCAAGGTTAACAGTCAGGTTCCAAAAACCACAGTAGCGCTCCAGACGGTTGATCATGCGCTGCATTCCGTCAACTGATTCCGCCAGAAAAACTATTATCGGCGGAAATGAGACACGGTATTCGTCGTAAACCTCCGAACTCAATACCCCCTCCGACTTCCTCGACAAAATCATTTATAAACATAATGAAGAGCAAAGTACTCAACACACATCCTTGCCTTACTCCCATTTCCGTTTCAAAGTCATCTGATGTAAATTTTCCGTGCCAAACATAAGACACGTTGTTTTCATACATTGCTTTCAGCAGATTCACAACTTTGCTTGAGATACCCAAAGTATAAAGCTTATAGAATAACGATGCACGGGCAATGGAGTCAAAAGCAGCTCTGATATCTACGAAGAAAGCATATAGCTTCTTCTTTTTGCTTTTAAAGTAATCGGCAATGTGAAATAAGGTGAAAATCTGATCTACCGTCGAGTGGTTTTTCATAAAACCAGTTTGGAACATGTTGAGCATGTTTTTGTCGTGTGTTGCTGAATAACTTCACTGAAGAATTCAAAAAGAAATGCCTCTGTAGTTCTCGGGATTATCGTACGCACCTTTCTTATGCAGCGGATAAATAATTGCTTTTTTGAAGCAGGCTGGAACTTCTGCGGTTTCGAAAATTCTATTAAATTCCTTGGTGAGTCAGAACAGGTACTCGGACGTACAGTTTATATAGAATTCCGAAGGAATCCTGTCATCTCCTAGGGCTTTACCAGATCTGGTTTTTTCTAAAGCAGTCCGAAGTTCCAGAACTGTAAACGGCGAATCAAGGATATCGTCTAAGAAAACCGGAGCGGCATATTGAGGTAGGGGTGAAAACTGCACAGTGTTAAGTAAATTTTTAAAGTACCCCTGAAGCTCGGTTGCGTGCAGTGAAGATCCAATCCTACTAAGCCGTCCGTTAATTGCTTTGGCAGCTTTCCAGAATTCCGCCGAAGACATTGCTGAGTTTAAGCGTTGTATGGTTTGTTCATCGTTTTGCTTACGCTTGGCAAGGCAGATGTGTTTATTCTCTTTGTTCGCAGACGCATACATAGTCTTAAAGACATGAAGGTTATATTTTCTCAGAAGTCTTAGTAAAGTAAATGATTTTTTCCTTGCTTTAGAGCATTCCAAGTCAAACCATTTTTGTTTAAAATCAGTCTTCTGTTTCCAGTTATTGGTTACTGGGACTGCAGCTTTCATTATGTCAGTAAGTCTGGTCATGTTTAAATTATCGCACTCTGCGCTGTTTTTTCAGTTCTTCATTTAAATTAGTTTGGTAAGCCCGTAAAAATTTGAACTATTACTCCAATGTAGCTTTGGAAGGAGCTCAAGTGACTTTGAATAAGATAATTCATCTGCCGGTCTTGATTTGCATGTGATTTCTAAAGGCATATGCTCCGAATAAAGTTTGCTGCCCCACGCTAAAGCTTCTCAAAAGGTCGTTCCACCTTCCAGAAACTATCCCATAATCGATGACTGAACACGCCGTTCCTCGGATAAATGTGTATTCACCCTTAACATCTCCTGCACAACTTCCATTCAAAACTCTAGCATCTAAAGAGTCAGCTAAATCCAATATTTTAGCTCCTTTACCATACGCATACGCATACTTTATCTTTTGACTGACGAATTGAATTAAAAATAACTCCAGCTGATCCGCTTAAAAAGCTATTCTGTGAGCAGCCAATCCTGGCGTTAAAGTCACCGACAAGTAATAAATCCCCGGAGTTTAAGGATGCAATTCCGTCGCATAGTTTGTCAAAATCTCTCTGCCAGTGGTTACAATTCAGATAGATGGGAATGATATACACTTTCAAACCGTTATACGTGACCTCCAATATATTAATTCCTTCCCTTTGCACAAAGTTTACGGATATTCCACAAAGTCCTTTTCGGTATCCAAGAAACTGCCCTCCACTTCCTCTTCCATACGTATTTGTTTTCACCGCTGGCACCCATTTTAGCTTAAAGTTATTAAAAATACCTTCACATTTCTCTATCTCATTATATAACACATGCGTTTCCACAAGTAAAAATATATCAAAGCTTTTAATATAACTAAAGAAATTCATAACAAAAAATTTATTTTTTAGCCCTAATATTGTGAAATCTAAAGTATTAATTTGATTCTGGTAGACTTGATCGCATCATTCTCTCGTACTCATGCTTGTGCTTTGACCCAAACGCCTTACAGCGGCTGCTTTCCCATTTTGCTGTGATGAAACGTTGCTAATTCGTGTACATTCCCATTTGACGTTTTGGGACTGACATAAACGTTGACATTTCTTACACCTTTGTTTACTTTGTGCACTTCATTCATAAAAGTTTCTAAATTATTAAAAATCATACAATTACTGCCGAATATTGTCTTCATTGCCACCAAACCTGTGGATTGGGACCAAATGGCTTCGTTTGCATCGCATTTTGTATGGGAGATCTTTATG
Organism: Platycheirus rosarum; assembly: GCA_963971375.1. Taxonomy (NCBI): domain Eukaryota; kingdom Metazoa; phylum Arthropoda; class Insecta; order Diptera; family Syrphidae; genus Platycheirus; species Platycheirus rosarum. The sequence goes on along the minus strand of OZ020510.1, from coordinate 37,371,104 downwards.
AATGTATATTTGAGATCCCTTTAAATCCTTCGCATTCTTAAGAACTATCCATGCTGTATTGCGGTTTTTCATTTTAACAACTATTATTGCCGATCGGGAATCTTTTGCTGATATAGGACGCGCGTAATCAATATCGGAAACATCTGTAGATGAAAGCAAGCCAGCACTGATTAATTTAGCTTTTTCAGTCATTTCAGCATCTCCAACCACCGGCATATGTACCACGACATTAGACTCAGTGCCTTTTTGCAGTAGTTTTTCAAATTAGTCTTCGAGCAAATTGTTTTTTCTCTCCAACTCAAGAACTCTAGCTGAGATGCGCTCGTTCTCCTGCTTCAACCCTTAAATTTCGGCGTAGAGCTCTTGAAAGTCGGCCTTCGAAGGCAGCTGTTGGCAAAGCTCCTTGTTGTTGTCACGCAGAATCTGTACAAGATTCTCTGCAGTACATGCGGCGGGGACGGTCATTGTAGGTTTGGAAGATGCTGTTGGTGTAAGGTTTACGCGCTTTTCTTCTCGTTGTTGTTCGGGGGATATTTCAAGCAGACCTCTTTTGCTCATTTAGTGGGGTTAACTTTACATGAAAACTAGGCAGTTCTATTTTTAGCTTAACGGCTTAAACTTACTTAGTTTTTTTGATTTTTTGTGGAAGCACAGTAGTAATTTATCAATTTAAAAATATGCTTGAAGCTCTTTAATGAAATTTTATTACTTTAAAACGACTTTTTTCAGGAGCTTTCTTAACATAGACACTTTATTTTTGACAGATCAAATGTCAAATCTATTGCCTATGGTAGCAATAGATCTCTTCTGAAGTAATACAGCACATTAAAAATCATCATTAGTATTAAGAGAGGTATGTGCTTTAACATAATGGTACGCCAAATCAAGCCCTTTCTCAAATCCTTAAAAGTGATGTCAGTATCAGGGACCAATTGAAAAAGGATTTTGCTCTTAAAAATATTTATAAACTAGTTTTTACCCGCGCAATTTCGTCTGGGTGGACTTAAGATTAAGCATTTTGGTTAAATTAGGTTTGTTGTCAAATTATAATTTATTTTTGTTAAGATAGTGAATACCGTTTTTCTAATCGAAGTGATCTCTAAGTCTCTATTATATTTCTATATTTTTATATTTTATTTATTTCACATAGCTAAAGACTAGCTTTAAATATAAGTAAAAAAATCTAAAATAAGAGTACAATAATTATATAATTGAATAAAAATCGATTAAAATTTAGATGAAAAATTTAATGATTGGTCAAATAAGTTATTACACCTATTATTAAGAATATTAAACAATTTAAACATTTTGTTTAAAGAAGAAAATCGTTCATAATTAGTACAAAAATTTGAGATATTTATGCAGCTAGGCAGATACCTTAAGTTTCTTTGAGGAATATTAAAATTATATAATAATAATTATAAAATTATAATAAGAGTCTATACTACCATTTATTAATTTAACAACAAAAACGAAACTTAAATAAAATAGTCCATTAACAAGGAATGGCAAATCAATAAGTTTAAGTCTTTTGATGTATGCGGGGAGGTCGCGTAAGGCTTTCCCAACCTAAAGCCCCGGAAGGCAAATCGCAGGAATCTTTTTTGAACACTATTTTGAATTTCTATATATCTACATCTCTATATCTCATATCCTTAAATGTCTCTATATCTATATGTCTCATTGTTTCTATGTCTCTATGTCTATATCTTGATGTCTCTATATCTCTATGTATCTATATCTCTATATCTCTATATCACTATATCTTTACAACTCTATTTCCCTATATCTCTATATCTCTTCATGTGAATCCTGTAACTCTTTCGTCTACCAAATTTCACCACTTCATTTAGGCAAATTCGTTAAGGCACAGAAGTATATCAAACAAGAACAACAGAAATGCAGTATTTCACATTTAAGCCTCTTCCACTGGAACTGTGCATTTTTCCAGCATAAGAAGTAGCCTATGTTTCAATCCAGCACAATATCCATCTACCTACCAAATTTCATCTAAATCCGTTGAGTCGTTGAGGCATGATTGGGGAACAAACATCCAAACATACAAACATTCACTAAATCAATGATTCCGAATTGTAAAGCCCAAGCAATAATCTACCACTAAAAACCCGTTGCAATGGAGAAAAAACCGTAACGAAAACAAAACATAAGTACAAAAACAAACCTGCTGCTATGAAAAAAAAAACAATAGTACATCATAATGATGCTCTTCAAAAATAAAATGAAAAAGAAGCGAACATATTTCTTATAGGTACCCGTGCAATAATACTGCATTTTTCATTTTTATTTCTTAATTGGCTTTGATAAGAAATGGATCGCTTCCCGATAGATCAGCGAAATCAAGCATCATTGCGCTGGGTTATCTATGTGTCGAATGGGGACCGTACGAAAAACAACCGCATGCTGTTGACGTGTGCGTAATGTTCTTTCTTTTTCCGTCTTATTTGTCTCTCTGCCTTATCGTCTTGTGCTGTAAGAAGTAAGAACAGATGGCCTCATTTGCCAGTGCTCTACTTCAATTGCAAATGTAATGTAGTGCTATTTTTCTGTTACACTTCAATTGGCCGCCATATATTTAAAAAAAATTATTCATTTAAATCAAAACTCGTTAAAGAAAATCTTTCGATTTCTCCCGCAGGAGATTTGTCCAAATAAAGTTAATCCTGCAACCTTCCATCTTCCATCTAATCAACTTCACAAATTCATGCATTCGTTGGGGCACGAAAGTATAACAAACAAACCTTCAGTTATACATCATTTCACATATAAGCCTCTCCCACAGGAACCGAACATTTTTTTCGGGATAAAAAGTAGCCTATGTCTCAATCCAGCACATTATCCATCTACACACGAAATTTCATCCAAATCCGTTAAGTCCTTGAGGCTTTGTTAGGGAACAAACATCCAAACATACAAACATTCACATTTATAATGAAAGTAGGATTATTTCCCAAATTATTGCAATTGAATTGAAATACCCCAGAACGGTCATCTAGCCGTATGATTAATTTTTTTTTTTCAAAAAAAACACCTCGATTAAAATAGTTAAACAGGGGTGGAATCGGCTAGGTGATAGTTGATTGTTGATAACCAAAAATAATACTTTTGCTCCACGTAAGGTTATTATCAAATTGACCATCACCTTTTTGCTATGGTTTGGAGGTGACAGCTATTTAGTTGTTCATGGATCTCACATTTTGCTCCCATTGATACTTTTAAGATACAAATACACATACTTAGACAGTGTTTTAGCCATCACCTTACGCAGAGCTAAGAAAAGTTGATAATCAAAATTGACCCAAATTGATAAAAAAAAATTGACAGTCAACTATCACCTTAGCCGATTCCACCCCAGGTGACTTGTATTTTATTTGCTTTCTTCAGTTATTTTGAAGTCCATTTTCCTTTTTTGAATATAAAAATTTAAACTATGACTAGCAAAATTAAGTAAAATATCTTTAAGATAATACATGATTGGAATGCATCTCTGCAACCTAATCTTAATGCCTCGATACTACTTTAGATAAGGCAATATCTATGCCATGCATGCTAATGTTACGTGCCTCCATTACCTGTTACATAAACCAATAGTAGTTAGTTTGTTCGAACAAAAAGTTTCAAATCCCATCAAATCTGATCACTTTCTTCGATATCAAAAAAAAAAAAAAACAGAAAAATTGTACCTACACTTGCAAATGTATTTACTTTTTTTTTCTAAAAACACAATCAAAGTTCCCATAAAGGCCTTAAAAACCACTAAAGTACATTTTATAAAAAAAAATCGCGCATATGTCCCAAACACTCCATTCGATTGACAAAATTTGCACGAACTTTGTGACGTGATTACAAGTGGCACGTTTTTTCGGGTGCAGCCATCGAACATTCGGTCTGGGCTTTCAATCCAAACTTTACACTCAAGATGGACAAAGCCTGCAGAATAGTTAAATACCTTTTTGAGTTGAGAAGCCAGAGAGGGTTTAATAAGTACTTGAGCTTATATACGCTTCCGACTTGGCAAGCCTTGTACAAAATCATATCAAAATACGCGTGCACACGGACAAACCAATTACTTGAATTCCGTTACTCAATCAACAAACATCTCTCACCAAATTAACAGGAAGGAAGTGACATTTTTTTTTATCGAAAAAAGGCAAAATTCCATATTTGAAATGAATCTGAGTGTAAGCCTTCTGTGAAATGGGTTTTTCTGTGTTTTGTAACTTTTCGGATTGATGTTAATTTGTTTTTTTTTTCGTTATTTGTGTAGATTGTGACGTTAGTTGTAATTGCTGCAACGGTGCTGTGTGGGCAGCCATCACAGGTGAAAGGACATCCGGGAAAAGTCACAACAACGTAAGTAGAGTGTTTGTAGATGGATTAAGGTGAACGGTGTTGAAAAAGGTTAAAGTGTTTGAATTAAAAAAAAATACATAATTGGTGCTATGAATAACCATTCATAATTTCCCCATAAAGGTTTATGTGTATTTCAGTCCTAATGATATTTTTCCGAGATTAAAGAACTTTAGTTTTGTAAGGCCTGTTTGCTGATACGATACTTAAATATTTATGTGTAACTTAAGCGCTTATGTGACAGTTTATGCAGAGGAAAAAGTAGAACATAAGAGCTTAATTTGAACATAAATATTTAAGTATCGTATCAGCAAACGGCTCAAAAAAATGCACACACAATTGTTTAAAAAAAAAAACTACTGATAGTTTTTTTAAAACTTCAAACTATTTATCTTTTAAATGTTAAGGTTGTCCCACATTAAATTTCTATATTTTAAATCTCACAGAAAAATAAACTGCGAAAATATTTGAGAACTGGACGATACATTTTTAAATGTCATTTTTTAAATAATCAGCAGGCACTCGAAGGGGTTATTAAAATCCTCATCTATACACATAAATAAAAAATTAAGTGTCTAATTTTAATATCAAAATAACAGTTTCTTACAAGACGTAATAGTACTTATATTAAAAGCCCATTTTTTTTTTAATTTTTTGTGTGTCTGTCTATTTGTCTGTCTTTCTGTATGTTTGTTCTGGTGAATCTTGGGAACGGATTATGACGGGATTTTCACTGGCAGAGTGCTGATGCTCTAGGAAGTAACATAGGCTATTTAAATTACCCACTAGGTGGCGCTGGGTCGTATTTTTCGAAAGTTTTTATTTATGGACCAATTTTGACGGGACTTTCACAGGCAGATAGCTGATGTCGTAAGGAGTAAGTAAGGCTATTTTAATCACCTCTTGGTGCCGCTGCGCTCGTTTTACAAGAAGATATCTAATTTTGTAAGTTACGCCTGGGTCGTTTTTACGAAAATGTATGGTATTCCTGAGCAACGCTGGGTGGGTAAGCTAGTCATGAATGAACACAGTAAGAGTGTTAAGTTAGTAGAATTAGAAAGAAACGGTAGAATTGTTTCAAATATTTTACTCCCTCTTGAGCGCTCTCTTATGCGAAAAACTAAAAATGTTGTATCTTGTGGAACTGCATTTGGTTAGAATTAGTAAAATTAGGCTAAATTTTGTAGTTCTGATGAGGATTTGGAAGGGACCTGTCGTTAATAAAAAAAGCTTTGTTCAGAAAACAGTGCGCTTATTATGTAAAATGATTATTATTTGTAATACAGCGTATTCTACATCGCGATAGCAAATACCAAACTCGTACGTGAACACCTACCTCATGGAGTCAATGGAAAATTTAGCCATTAATATATGACAAATTACATAAAATGTACAAAACCGCTGGTCTGAAAGTCTTTTTTTTTTGTCCCTGTAGAATTACCCTGTCTGTCATTCGTTTTTTCAAACCAGAAATGTATTAGTTTAAACATACTTAAAGCATATGTACTATAGGTTGTTCATAAAAAGATTGTCCGTAACAGGCTTGTGGGAGAAATTTTTAAGAACCCTTAATTGAATTCAAAGAAACATGCCGTAAAAAATGTTTACCCACGAATTAAATTCCAATAAAAATAATATAAAAAATTGGCATAACTGGGTTGCACGTACTTGCTCTTTTGTACCTTATCACATTGGAAGTCAAGATCTTTTATAGAAACAAGTAAGTAATATTTATATATTCATATATATATATACGCCATTACACTTTAAACATCTAAAATAACAAAGAATTTATGAAAAAAATATTTCAAAAATTGTAAGACGGATTTTGATAAAATCTAGTTATGTAATTGTTTTTATTTTTTTTTTAGATTTCGGTATGCAGTTTTTTAAAGTTTATTAATATGCAACTGATCATAAAATTAAAAAAAAAATGTTTGGTTAGTTTTAAAAATATTAATTTTCCCAAAAAAAATCAAGAATTTATTATAAGTAGACATAAGCATATATTCAAAATGTTGGTATGCAAAATTAATTTGGCTACCTAGATTTTTTCGATTATTAAATTTAAAAAAAATCCAATAAACTGTTACGGAAAAAGTCGAAAATTAAAAAATACGTTATATGAAAGGTACCCTTAATAGACTTTTCCGGTTTTTATAAAATGATACCTTCCAAAAAAAAATCCGGAAAATTTTTATCAAAATCTTTGTGGCTGTTTTCGAGAAAATCAAGCTTTTTTATAACGGTATGGGAGGTACCGATATTTTTGGCCATACAAAATTAAATTTCAATTTACACTCTGAGAGTCAAACATTGAAACATACAAAATTTAAAGGTAATCGCTTAAGTCGTTTAGGTTGTAGGTCGTTATACAGGCAGACAAATAGACAGATATACAGACATATTTTCTCACTAACATTTTTAGGCTTTTCTATCGTTATAATGTCATGTTTGATTGTTATCTCAATTTATATTATGTTCGAGAACCCTAAACTTGCCTTAATTAGAAGTAAAAACGATGTAAATTGATCCGCCACCAAAATTTGCAGGCTACGCACCGACTGGCTCCGCTGCTTCCATCCCCATCAATCAAATATTCACAAGGATAAAACGGTAACCCTAGATGCTACTCTTTCAGGCTTTTGTTAATTAAACATTCATACTACGACAACCCCGATAAAGCTTTTATTAGAATAATTGTAATTGTATCTTGTGAAAGCTAAACGAGCGCGAATGAGAGTAGCCCAGTCGGAATGTAAAAAAAAATAAGCTGAAATGTAAAAAATTAGATAGGTTTTTTTTTTAAATCGTAAGAGGAGTATAAATTTCCATTTTCGAATTCCTAGGGTTTTAACGTTGGCCGGCATCTTGAATTTAAGGTATATTGATTTTTGGTTAATTACTCGCTTATTTTAAACATTTGATGAAAAATTTACAGAACAGAAGTTGTTAAGAATTTAATTTTCTACAACTTTGGTTTTAATAAATTTTTGTCTACGATTGATATTTTACGAGTTAATCCAAAAAATATGATTGTAGTTACTACCGCATATTTGCCTAGTGGAATATACAAAAAAATCTGCTTTAGAAATAAAAATTTATACTTTAAAGGTAAACTTACTGACAAAAAAAAAAAAACGAAAAAAAAGGAAAAGGAATAAATTTAACTCTCTTTACCCCCGTCTAACATTTGAGGTTTCATATTTTAAACATCATTTTGTAGAATTCACTTCTTAAATGAGATTTGAGTAATAAGCACTCATACTTAGTCCATTGATTTGTCCACTGACTTTTGTCACTTTGTGACAAAATTGAGTATTTTTTTGTGTGAAAGCAGGCATATGTATGTACATAAATATGTTCATGTAAAACGCCCTATTTTATACATTATATGAATAATATAAATGAACATATGTTTTGTTGTTGTTCTTCTTCTTTAACCGACTCGAATATTGTTATGATATCGACTAGGACCCCTACTCTACTATTTCTCTGCTTCGCCCTTAGGCTCCAGCTCTGTGATTCGTTGTTTTGACCTCATGGAAAGGCCTCCCGGTTTTGGCTTGTTACATGTCAGAAGCCGTGAGGCCAACTAAATGCAACTGTCATACAATTGTGTGATCTAGAAGTTTTGGTGCTTGCCTTTCTTCTGCGATAAAATTCCGCAGGTTAATTTTTTCGGCACATTATCTTTTTGTTCTTATATTTATCCTTTGTATATACACTGCATATAATACTATCATGGAACATCATTTTTTAGTTCTGAATCAAGTCGCAATGACGGGCGCTGAAATCGCCAATTGGTGTGAATATAGAATAAGTACAGACAACAAAAATGTATTAAATACTGGTAAAATATCGGTATATGTTCTCGTCTCCACTATTTAGAGTTAGTTTTGAATCAACCAGGAAGATGGCCAGACGAAAAATGACCACCATGAGAGTACTATAGAAAATGTATATGTATGTAAAAGAATATTTACTGAAGAAACATATAGGACACAATATTTACAATAAACTAACTAAGACTTTGTAAATTTGTCAAAGAAATAATTTGTCTACCACGTCACGCAAAATGACAGAACACTTGTTTTCTTTTTTTCACATACGTACATTGTGCTGTTGTGTATTTCTACTCTAAAACAGATGGCGTAGGTAACTTTTTATTTTCTTCTTATTTTAAGCTACGTTAACACCTTATCATTACGAGCTATATTTTATAGAATATAGAGAAATGCAATGATATACAGAAATACGAGGTATGCTGGTATGATGCATAAAAATCGCCATCTTGGAATTTTCTTACGTTACAATCATCTTTGTATTTTCATATCATGTCTGTAACTTTTTAAAACCACTGTTCAGCACAAAAAATAAATCTTGTTTTCAATGAATTCATAATATTCTAATGTTTTCTTTTAAAGTGTCCAACACACAGAAGCTGAGAATCCAGATGAAAACGGTTTTTGGCAAGAAAACATTTCTTGGAAACCGCGTTGGGTTAAATACTGGCGCCAGAAAGCGGTCTACATACCCATGTGGAAAAAAGTTTGGGGTCCTGTTGTCAAAAAAGAATGGGTGCCCATACCGAAACCACCACCAGACTGGGAGGTCGATGGAGAAGAGCATCAAGAAAAATGGTAGACTTACCTCGTTCTGCTGTGTTACTTTATAGCAATTACTTACGTTATTTAGTTTATTTATTAATTATAGTAGTACAAATAAAACATAAAACTCTTTCTTGTTTTCATTTTTGTGATTTTTATTTTCTTTGACTAAAAGAAAAAAGGATCGTTTATTCTTGGGGCCCGGGGAAGCCCTATAGAAAATGTGTTTTGTGAATTACTTTCCTACATTATCAATACTTAGACTAAAACATTTATTCCGCAATTAACAAATAACTAGATCAACAAATAATATATAAAGTTATCCTTAAGGTACCTAGCTTACTACTGAATTATTTACAAGGATGAATAAGCGATGTACATAGTATCAGTCTATATACTCGCATTCGATTTTGTGTTGGATTTTCTTTTTTTTTTTTTTTTTAAATAATGACAGTTATAGAACAGACGGAAGGAAATGGTTATTTCCAAAATGGCGCATAAATAGTCTTTACATTCAAATCTCGAATGGGGAATTGAATTAATTTAGGAAGTCCTATTCTAAACTATACTAAGACTTAGGGGACCATTTTTAAGTCGACTGATCACTGCTGATGCCCAACTGGCAGTGGTTTTGTTGCTGGTTCAACTGCCACTGTAGCTGGAGCACTTCCAGTTGCCACAGTGGGGCTACTACTGTGAGTTTCTTCGAGTGGTGGACTGGCGGCTGCTTCGCCACTTCGCTTCCACACTACTTTGGGATCGCTGTCTTTTCGATCCCAACCTCCGCCACCGCCGCCGTGATGAAGATCGTGATGATCGGGTGTTGGGAACCATTCAGAGATGACAACTGGTTTCCAGATTTTCTTCCATGCTGGAACCCAAATTTCCTTCCAGCCAGGCACCCAGATTTGTTTCCACGCTTCCTTCCATTCGAGTTTCTTGTCTTCGACCCAGATTTGCTTCTGTGCCGGCTTCCAGATTTGTTTCCAATCTTCCTTCCATTCTAGCTTTTTGCTCGGTACCCATATTTGTTTTTTCGCTGGCTTCCATATTTGTTTCCAGGCTTCTTTCCATGCGAGTTTCTTGTCATCGACCCAAATTTGTTTTTTGGCTGGCTTCCATATCTGTTTCCATTCTTCTTTCCATTCAAGTTTTTTACTTGGCACCCAGATTTGCTTCTTCGCTGGCTTTAAGATTTTTTTCCAGTGAGATTTCCAAATTAACTTTTTCTTCCACAAATCATGACTAGTGTATTCCCAGCCTTCGTGATCTTTGCCCAAGAATTTCTCACCAGGAATACCAACTTTAATCCATTCAGGTGTCCAGTATTGTTTCCATTCGGCAACTTGAATTTCCTTCCAGGCGGGAACTTGTATTTCCTTCCATACTGGCACCCAGATTCTTTTCCAGTCTGGCACTTGAATATCTTTCCATGCAGGAACTTTTGTTGGCACCCAAACCGGTTTCCATATCTTCTTCCAGTCTGGAACTTGAATTTCTTTCCATGCTGGCACTTGAATTTCCTTCCATACTGGTCTCCAGATTTGTTTCCATGCTGGCACTTGAATATCTTTTAAGGCAGGAACTTTCACTGGCACCCATACTGGTTTCCAAATTTGCTTCCATGATGGTTTCCAGATTTGTTTTTTCGCTGGTTTCCATATTTTCTTCCAACCCTCCTTCCAGATTACTTTCTTTTTCCAGTAGCCAGGATCATGGTGATGTTCGTGATGGTGATGATCATGAAGATGAACATCTTCCTCATCGCCATAGCCAATTCGTTGTTGTGCTACACTAGTGCTGACTGCCTGAGAAGCTTCAGCCTGTTGGTCGATTAATGCTTTAGCGGATGTAAGTGTGATAATGTAGGATACGCACAATGTGGCGATCTGGGAATGAGAGAAAAAAAAATTAATTTAAAGCAGTTTTAAAAAAACACTTGAAAATGTTTTAAAAAAAAAGGTTGTTATTTTTTCTTTTTTTATAATAAGTAGCATTTATCTAGTTCTTCTTTAGTAGAAGTTCATCTCCCTCTATCTCTTATTAAAACATTTTTATTTTCTATTTAAAATACCTATTTTCGGGATACAAAATATACTTTTTTTTTAGCTGTTGGTTAGAGAGAAAAAACAGCGTGTGTGAAAAACTCCGTAGATAGTTTTACTCAAAGCAACGTAACTGTGGGTCAGCTAGTACAATAAGTAGGAAGAAACATGGTTCACCTACAATCGTTTTTTTCCATGATTCAGACAGTTATTTTTATTTTTATATCAAAACAAACCTGTTGCTGTTGTAATCAAACCCGTTACTGCGGAAAAGTGTTTTCCAAACAAACGCTAATCAAACTCCTTGCCAAAACGTGTTCACCTACCCACCCCAAGGAACTGAAACGTGCCTCAAAAACATGAACAGCAAACAAACATGACCAAAAAATTAACATTCAGGAAATCAAACAGTCCACTTTCACTTTCGTTTAGCGCGCCAACGACAATCTTTAACAGAAGCTCAACTAGGTTTCAGACGTCAAACGCTATCGAACGTCAAACCAAAAGCTCTCTCTCTCTCTCTCTTACTCAATTTTTATCCACATGTTTTCTTCTTCTTTGTTTAATTTTTTTCTTTTGTTTTGTTTTCTTCGTTTTGCTCTGGTTACACTCGCCTTGACTTTGGATCTTTCGCTTTCGTTCCATTGAAATCGAAAGTGTTGTGTTCGAAAGTTTCAGTTGGCAGGGTCGGTGGTCGGCGTTCGGCCCAACGGCATTGTCTGGAAATTTCTTCGGTACACAGACTTTGGTGATCTCAATTTTCCCCGATTCGTGTTGCACGATACTTGATCTTCAATTGATGTCTTCAGTAAGTAAGAAACGTTGTTTGGTAAATTGTTGCCTGTGGTGAAGGTTCGGCTTGGGATTACATAACACCAAGCACAACACCTGCTTCCATGCACTGTGAGCACAAAGATTTGTTGCCAAAATGTCGTTGAAGAGATGCTATTGTTTTTTATTGGGATATCGGTTTAGTGGTTTTTTAAATGACATGCGGTGATGTACCGCAGGCAAGTTGTTTTTATGTAATAGCACTCATTTTTTTATATTTTTGGTTTGGTACAAGAGGATCTTGGGAATTACAATTGCATAAGCTTCTACACATTCTCCTCAGCCTTTGGCCATTAATCAAGACAAGAGGTCTTAAGCGTATACAGGCCAATCATCGAAAAGGATGTTACAAAATCTCAAATATTATGACTCGAGGTGGGTGTACTTCTTGTCAGACAAACCCAACCAAAACAACAAAATTTACGATAAAGATCACGGATTTGTGTGCAAATTCGAAAGTGCGATTCCCTAGGAGGTTGAATAATTATTTCTTCAAGAAATGCGTCATCACTATGTCTGAGCCGAAAAGTAAATCACGAGTTCATTAGACGGATTATGTATATTTTGTTGATACATAGATACAAATTTATTCAATTTTATTCGCCTTACATGCAATTAAATGGGCCATTTATAACTGTCTGGTTAGACGAATTTAGGGAAACCCTTCGGCCATATCGGATGTCTAACGATGATGGTTTAAATGGGTGAATAAAGTGTTGTTGGTGATGGTTATGTGATGGTAATTAAATGAAGATAATTATTGTGACAAGCTTCTGTGGGTAAGTTACGATTTTGTTGAGAAATCAGACAAATATTTGCGTAAAAACATCGGCAGTTTATGGTAAAGCCACTTCCTATTCTGGAAAGTGGACTTGAAATCCATGAGATTATCAGCAACCTTAAGAGAATTTTAGCACAAAGTACGTGGGAAATGTGGGTCAGTATGTTAGAAATATTTATGTTGCAAATTTTTTTTTTTTTTTTTTTTTATAATTAACGCGCGCACAAGGGATTATGTGTTTCCCTTTTAATGTAGAACACACTGCGCGGGCATTACGAAGATAGGGAGGGGAGAGATAGGAGGTGCCGATTAACATTGGTTTTGAATGTTTGCAGATCAAAATGGCAAGGGAAAATCCCGCCGGGTAAACTATTCCAGATTCGTGTCGTTCGGCTAAAAAAAGAATCCCTATATTTCACGGTACGTCCGAAATTAGGCTCAAGGGTGAACTGATGAGCATTCCTTGCGAGACGAGTATTACGGGAGAAACTTTTAAGGGGAGGAATGCAGCTGGCTACTAAATTTGAGGGTACAAAGCGATTTTTGACGTAATGCAAAGCTAAATACGGTGATTATTTATGAAAGAATCCCATAATTTCATTTGAACCTCTAGGAACCTCAAATTCAGAATTGTAAATTGGTCTGCCAAATTCGACGACGACATGGTAAATTTGCGTGTAATTTTTGTGATAATTTTGGGAATTTTTGGCTTGATGGCTATAAGGTGAGAAACTTTGCAAACATTAATTGGATAAGTAAATTCTTCGAAGAAAAAACAATTTTACCAAATATTAGTAATGATTATCCGTATAAACAGTCTACAGTTGGGGCACAACGTTTTGGAAAAAATTGAATAAGAAGAGCGCTCCTAAAAATAAATAGCTGGGATGACGGCAGCTTTATAAAGAGCCAAGATGATGATGCAACAAAGATATAACCATACAGTTCACTTTATTTACTGTCCATAGTTTTCGAGAAAACATATGATTGTTTTTGGAAGACACTGTTTTACGCTGAATTGGGCTTAAAAAGATTTGTTTTGTGATAATATTTTTACTCCCATTTAAATGTATTATAAGACAAGTCAAACATGACATTATGATGATAGCTAAACTAAACTTAGTGTCAAAATTCTGTCTCTCTGTTTGTCTGCCTGCGGCCTGAACAGTTGAGCGATTTTTTTTCAAGCTAAGAACATAATGTTATGTCTATTGTATTGTAATGTATAATGATAGAATGTAATGATATAATTTGTGTCGACACTCTACACTCTAGAGAACAGATGTCTAATTTATTTTTTTTAACCTGTGATTCAATCGTGAAGTAAAAGGTTATTTATAAGGCAATGACTCAATCGGGCTGTTGTAGGAGTAAGTTATGTTTTAGTGGAAAAAATGTAAATTGTTGGGCTAAAAACGTTTCCTTTCTTTGACTTTCTCGGGAACTTCTTAATCAATTACGACTAAAATAAATTGATGTGGGGTGAATGGACAACAAAAATTGTAGATACCCAAATAGTTTCGAATAATGTTTTTTTTTTTAGATATATTTTTTAATAATATAAATTATTTTTTAATCAATATTTTGAAAATAGATCGTTGTTGGTCGTTGATGTTTTAAGTTTGCGTTCTTGGAAGTTTTTTGTTATATGTTTGAAAAATATGATTGTCAATGGGGAAGATCTCTTTCCACCTCCTCGTGGTTATACCCGGTCTCGGAATTCTTTTGAAAGAGATTGAGTATCAAAGTTACTCACAGTTGTGATTATGCGGGCAAAAAGAATTGACGCCATGAACCATTGTCATGCTATCTCTGCGGCCAATGGCTGGGAATTTAATTAACTGTAGGTACCGCTTTGTAGTTTTTCCCGGAGATGGTTGTCTTTTAAGAACCTTGATGATATAATAATAATTAATAATCTTTATATATAAAGAACAATCCAAATTATGTTTGGCCACGAACTCCTTTTTTTTCGGCTCGATCGATTTGAATGAAATTAGGAGATCTTAGGACATGTTTCGAGAGTGCATGTAAGAAATCTGTTTGCTGTCCGATGTCTAGAACCGGAGTTATGCCCAAAAATATCACTGACATGGTCGTCAATGTTTCAGTAGTATAAATAATGTGTTTTGGTATACACACACTTCATTTTGGTTTCTCTTTGTTGCCGTGTGTATGCACATAACTACAGCATTGACGAACATATGCGTGTAAGCGCCTAGGGACCCAATATGTGGCTCTTTAATCGGTATTTAGAAAATCTTTGGTAAAAACGAGCAACGCAGCGTGAGTCAGCTAGTAGTATTTAATAAAAAAAAATAATTTGCTGACGGGCTACGAGAAAGGACTCAAACTCCGGACTCTCTATTCCGTATTTGGTCAATGTAGACCCATTATGTGATGCGCATTTGAGGGTTTACAAATTCCTCATTTTATCATACTCATAGTCTATTTTACGTTTCATCCTGGGGCGTCCAACCATTCGCTTTATCTTGCTGATTTGCAAAGATTTGTTTTTGTCCACTCTGATAGTTCTTCGATATTTTCAAAGAAGTATTTCCCAAGAGTTTTATTTCTTAGATGGCAGATACTAGGGCAGTGGCAGAGGAAGTGGGTTATGTCCTCGTGTTCTTCCTCATCACAATATCTTCTGCACAAGTCGTTTTCAGTTAGACGTAGTTTTTTAGCCACCTTAGTTCTGCAGATTTGTTTAATATATTTCTGTGTCTTAACGACAGCATGAATTTGTAAAGTTTGGTAGACGGAAAAATTACAGTATTCACTATATTATTAAGAGATATAGAGATATAGGGAAATAGAGTTGTAAAGTAATAAAGATATAGAGATATAGAGATACAGAGATACAGAGATATAGAGATATAAAGATATAGTGATATAGAGACAAAGAGATATAGAGATATAGAGATATAGAAATATAGAGATATAGAGATACAGAGGTATAGAGCTATAGAGATATAGAGATATTGAGATACAGAGATGTAGATATAAAGAGATAAGGAGATACAGATAAATAGAGATATAGAAACATAAAGATAAACATAGAAGCAAAGAGACATATAGCCAAAGAGATATTTAAGGATATGCAGATATAGGGATATAAATATAGGTATAGACATATAAAAATATAGAAATAAAAAATAAAGAAATATAATAGAGACATAGAGATATAGAAATATACAGTTATAGATTAATCGAAGTGATGATTAGAAAAACGGTATTAACTATTTTAATAAAAATAAATTATAATTTGACGAAAAATCTAATTTAACGAAAATGCTTAATCTTAAGTCAACGCAGTCGCGGGTAGAAGATAGTTTTTTTTATAAATCACAATTATAATGTATTTTTTCATTTATTATAAATCAATCAACAACCAACAATTTGGTTGTAAGCCATTTGTATATATATTTTTAGATGTTTGATAAAACTTAATTCAAATTCAAAATTCCCTATTCTATTAAAAGCGTATTTTTTTATAGTCGTTTGCTATTAAAAAAAACAACAAAACATATTTTTTACGAAATCAGTTCAGTTGTTCAAGCAACAAAAATCAGAACGCATAGTTTCTGTGTGCATCTAAATATAATATACATAAATATAATATACATACATAAATAACATAAATAACATAAATAACTATGTTTCTCCCAGCTAGATCAGATCATTCTATAGGAAAAGCGAATCTCAAAAGGTTCTATAATAACTAAAAAAACTGAGATATAAATGGAGGCGGCAACAGAAACAAGTTTCCGAAGTGCAAGCAGGAGTAAAAAAGCCTTCTGACCCGAATCTTGAATTAGCCGCAATATATATGAACCAAAGAACAGTTTATGGTCTAAACTAGAAAACGAATTAGATGAAAAGATTTTTGGAAAAGGAAGAAAGCGAAAAGGTAACCTTTAACTGAATTTTGACGTGAGTGCCATCAATTGCTCAAATTACATTTGACAGAAATGCTATGTCAAAAAACCACTTTTGAGATTTGAAGTATCGGTATCTGCTTATGATCAGTATATAATCATTTCCAAGTTTTTCTTTTGTTTCCACGCCATCTTCGAATAAGTCCAACAGTTCAAAATCCATTTTAATTATTTATTAATAGGTATGTGACATATTAGTAGTATCTTCACAATTCTTGTTAAATAGGTCAAAAACGCGAGTAAACAAAAATTAATGTTCAACATAAATCTTAGGTGGCATGTTTGCTTCCACATAAATTATGTTCAACATAACGATTTTTATTCTTGTCTTTACGTTTGTTTCAAAGAATTAAGTATCGCGAACAAGGTTATTCTATGTTTTTCCGGATGAAACTTTAACCGTATTGTATCCACAATTAGGGAATGTGGCTAACCCTTGCAATGCAAGATACCAGACCGCCGGAACATAAGTATTTATGTTCCCTATCAGCAAACGGAGATAAATCTTGAAAGTCTATTTAATTTGAGCTATTCCAATTCAAAAGAATTGGTTTCGTGTTTTTCATTTCTATTAAAATTAAATGCCACTCGAATCCCTCGAGTTCAGCCTCCAACTTAACTTAACCATTTACAATGACCATTCAAAATTACCTAAATAATAATACACTTGCGCAAAATTACGAGAGCTGATCTTGCAACAAATCTTTTGTTAAAACTCCACTAAGTGGAGTGCTAATTACACGAGCACGGACATCATATTCAATTATGAGCATAAATCTACATATGAGAGTGAAAGTATATAAGGAAAACAAAATGTTTCCATAAGTTATTTGTTTTGTGGATATTAAATTAAATTCATTTATTTTGTTTAATAATTGTTTAAAATGCATGGGTAACCATATGATAAGTCGTGATATCTGCGTTTTGTTAGGTTATGAACACGCATTTGTGAATTGATGGTGGAAATCAATTAATCATGCGTCGGCATCATTATTTTTATGTATTTTTTTCCGAAACCACCAAGACCTCACGACGGAAAACTATTCTTCAGTGGATTAATCACTTACCCGGTAAGATATGTTTATTGTAAAGTTTGGTTGGATTGTATTTTTTTTTAATTTTGAAATTTGATACTTTTTCGATTTCCTTTATTTGAAATTATATATGTTATGTGCAGACTTTTAAAATAAATTAAAATATAATTTAATTAACATATAGATCCAAATTTTAATGTATTAATAGTCACGTGCAAATAAATTACTTAAGAATATTAAATAACTGAGCAACTTAAAACAAGCTAAAATATAATGAAAATGAATGAATGTTTTTGAATTGTAAAAAAAAATCAACATAACATTTAAACAATGTAAAAAATTATAAAACTTGCTTTCTTTCCACCCGTCTATATGTCTGCACTCTGTAGTCCAAAGAGGTTGAAGGAATTCTTTCAAGATTAATGTGGCATTCCATATGTAAGAGCTTAAAAGAACGGTACCTACAAACCGCTGGTAAAAAACATATTTCTTTTTCTTCACGGCCATGGCGAAATGAATTTTATTTTTAAAGGGAATATCACAAGAACCATAGGTTTCTTATTTGTTTTAAGGAATTCATAAACTGGGTAACTTTTCAAAACATAATAAATGCTGCATTAGACGATCCTAAATAAATTGTACGATTAGATCACACGTACTTGCTCTTATGTGCGGTCACAGCGTCGAATAAATTCTGAAAAACATTAAGGGAACTTCAAAGTTTTTATTCGATTTTTCTGACATTTGATTGTTCGAAAGAAGTACGTCAAATAGTTTTTAGCGATATAGTTTAAACGGCATTTTTTTTGTAAAATTTTCAAAAGCGTGATTTTTTTTTATATAACAACTTTTTTAACTAAAACAAAATAACCTACATAAAAAAACAAAATTGAAAAAAATCCACCTACCCATTTTTTAAAATATTTTTATGAAAAAAAATGTTTAATTATTAAAAATACAAAAAATAAAATAAAATGCACGACTGGGTCGCACGAACTTGTGCTTACGATATATAATAGCTTAGTGGCTGCATATTAAAATAAAAAAATATTTTTTTTTCGAAAATTCTTTAATTGTTTTTAATTAGTTTAAGAGTTTTCTCGGGAAAACCAAGTATGCAATAAAATTTGAATACTAAATGTTTATCCAAAAAAATATTGAAAATCGTTCGACCAGTTTTTCTAAAAAGTCGTTTTTTTTAAACTTTTCGAAAAAATATTTTAAATTTTTTTAGTATGTCATTATAAGAAAATCTGTAGTTTTCATTTGGGAAAATAAAAAAAAAATAAAAAAAATTTAAATCGAAAACTTTTTTTTTAATTTTTAAATGCAATATTAATTGAATTAGTAATGACTTCATGTGTGCAAAATTTTATTGAAATGGGTTCTAACTGAAAGATGGTTTGTTGTAAAAAAAATAGCAAATGTTTTATCAAAATCGTTAGAGCCATTTTCGAGAAAATCAAACTTTTTGTTAAAAATTGTATGGCAGGTACCGACCTAGAGCAAAAAATGAAAAACACCCCCCGAGATACTACCAAATAAATACTAAATACAAAGGTTGAAGAAAATCGCCCCACCCGTTTAGACTTTAGAGGTGCGAACAGACAGACAGACAGATGGACGGAATTTCCACTTTTTTCGACTTCTCTATCATCGTAATGTCATGTTTGATTATTAGAATTTTTTTTGCATGAATCCATAACTTGCCTTATAGTACCTATGAACGCAAGTAAAAAATTATTTGTATTTAAAATTAGATCTATAATTAATTTAATATAAAATATTTTTTTTTATTTTATAAAAAAAAAATTAAATTATTAAACTTTAAGAATTTTTTTATTTTATATTTTTTTTTGTAAAGAATAAGAATCGTGTTTTTATATTCGTTATATAATTTTTGCAAAACTGTTTCAAGGAATCAATTGTTTATTAGAAATTCGATGAAACTATTTGTTCTTAATATTAAAAACCTTCGGATAGGTTAAGAAGAGTGGCGATTAGCGTTGGAAGTATAAAAATTGTCGAAGCCCAATAAAAACAGGTGCCAAAACTCCTGGGTCAAACAAATGCCACGAAATCTGTATTTAGACAGATATAGAACAATACAAAATTGGAAGCCCTGACGTCGTTTATACTTTATTCATTTTACGGTTGCCATAATCGTTTTACCGAGAGGACTATTCGCAATGTGGTGGATTAATTTGAGTCTACTGCTTCAGCAAACAATCAATCAACGCCCGTACGTTGACGAAACGTACGATCTGCCAAAAATATCGCCGTTGTACGTGAGAGTGTTTAGAAGAATCCGAGGCAGTCGATTTCTTGTCGCTCACAAAAAGTAAACGTTTCGCAGACCACAAATTGGTGAATTTTGCGTTGTGACTTGGGCATGCACCCGTAAAAAAATTAACTCGCCCAGTAGGTGAAAGTAACTAGAAAACGACATGTGTTTGCTGAATGGGCTCTTCAAAAAAATATCTTCAGCTATGAAGGCCGTTTCTGAATGAAAGAGTATGTCAACAAACAAAACTGCCGAATTTGGGACGATACCAATCCACATGAAGAGATACCAATGCTTCTCGAAAAATTCACTATTTGGTTTGGATTTTAGGCTGGCGGTATCATCGGTTCATATTTCTTTGAGAACAACGTTCGTCAGGCCATCACCGTCAACGGCGAGTACTATATGTCGTTGATTACCAACTTCTTTTGGCATGAATTGGAGAATATGGGCAACAACGGCATGTGGTTTCATCAGGACGGCATTACGTTCCACACAGCTCAGGATATTCTGCATGAGCAAGTCGTGAGCATATGGCTATCTCACGTGGAGGTGATGCGAACTGGCCAGCGAGTTTGGGGGATTTGATCCCGTTAGCCTTTTTCTTGTGGGGTTTTCTAAGCTCGCAGGTCAATAAGCTACAAACCTCAAAGGTAACATAACCTATGTCATCGGTCAAATTCAGACTGCCGGGCCAAAGTAATGGAAACTCCTATATTTCAGATGCGCTCAGCCCAGAAGCCGCCCCGAACATTTGAACGATGTTATATTCCATACAAAAACAATAGGCCAAAATGTCGATATCGCACACACACTTTGTTCATTTAAATTTAAAGATAAGAAGCCCTCGAAAGACCCTATACATATGTAGTTCTTGTTTTGTCAAAAATGTTGGCCTTCAAAGTGACATGGCAATCATGAGTAAGTACCTGCGACTCAGTCTCGACAAGTTTTTTGAAATGCAACTGTTCGAAATGATTATGAACATCCTGTGTACAATAGTTTTTAAATTTCTTAAAAAAAATAAAAATTGTATTGCATTATGGAAAAAAGCAATTATATTTTTTTTGTTTATTTTAAATTTTCAAATAATTTTGATTTATTTTTAATTAAAAAAAAATATTTTGTAAACTGTTTTAAGTGAACATAATATATTTGTTTAATTAAAATAAAAAAAAATCAAATTGTGTAGTTTATATTTCTTTCTGCAATTTTTAATATTTTTTTTCAAAAAATAAAAAAATAATTTTCTATTAGTATTTAATTCTATAAATTTAGTTAAATTAATTTTTCAACAAATATCTGTTTTATTTAAAAAAAAAAATTTTTATTCTAACATAAGTAGAAAGTAAATAATGTATAATTTAATAGTTTTAAATAAAATTACTTGAAACAATTTTTTTAAACATTAATCAAATTTTATGAAGAAATATAAATATATTTTCCAAAAGCAAGCAAATTGAGGAAGTCAATGTTAATTTTATTTTTTTTAAGTGATGTGCTTTTTCGGAGACATTATTATGGGGATTAAAGAAAATTAAAATAAGAAAATTAAATTAAAGTTCGTTGAACCATTAAACTAATGCAAATTAAAAATATATCGTGTTAACTTGGCTTTTTTTTATATTAGTGCAAAACTTATATCTCTTGGAACTTGATGACTTCATTTAATAGAAACAAGTAAGTCACGACTTAAAACATTCAAATATTAAATAATCAACAATGTTATGGCAATTCTTTGAAAAAAAATTTGCCTTGTGGTTAGTTCTTTGAAAAAAAAACCCTAAAGTTCATTACAATCACATTCACATTCTTAAATATCCTTCGCTTAATCACAAACTATACACTCTTAAAAAACAAATTTAATTCATACCACATAACTCCAACGGGTTTTCATGGTTCCCGGGGAACAGGATTAAATCTTTTTAAAATTCACCAAAACGATTCACTTTATTTTGTCCAATCCAGCAAAGTAATCCAAATATAAACACCCTTTTTAATTAGCGCCTTTGTGCTATTGTAAAGAAACGCACCACCGTATCTTAACACCCAATCCAATCCTCTTTGAGGTAAAAACTGTTTCAACAAATCTTTGATACTCGAGTTAAATACTGCTCAAATGCAATCCCCCTGTTCAACTGTTAAATATCAGACACATAACTTCAACCTTAACATCTCTACGTGCAACCGTTGCTTGGTGGTAGTCTTAAAGAAAAAGCTTTCTTTTTCCAAAAACAAAAACAACAACCTTGATTCAGTTTCGTCACGACATTGATATTGGGGTAGGGTTGATGCAATTGCCTTGAAGCCGATGTGCAGAAATTGTGCAGACGGAACACAAAAAGCTCTAAAAATCCAGAAAAGAGGCTTAAGTGAAGCTTAAACTTAAGCTTATTGCTCCACAAAGCTACTTCTGTTTACCTTTGAATTGAGTGTCTCGCGCAAAGTGGGAACTGCACGTTTTTTTATTTTTTGTTTATTTTCCACTTCTTCACTGGAGTATCGGATTGTTTTTGTTTTTTTTTTCATGATCGAACAGCATGATATCATATTATACCGAAAATGTAACTGTTATGCTGTGTTATTTTATTAAGTAATGTCATTAATCAAAGTCGATGCGAAAACTGTGCGTAGGAAAGACGCGCACGCTATATGTTTTATTATGCGGTAGACGCGACGCCTGGTGATGTTGTCACAGCAAGGTCGATGTTCGGGATGGACTTAATTGAATTTGCAATGTCATGTGGTTATGTCAAAAAGAGTCTTGTCAATTGAAAAAGTATTTATTAAATATTAATTTTAATCCGTTAAATGCATAGAGCTGACGATCTATCAGCAAAACCATAACAGCTATGAGAAACAAAAGAGCTGATGCGCGAACTGGAATTTGTGTTTTCTTCGATTTTCATTAAATGATTGCGAATTACTGTCAAATTAAAAAGAAACAAATAAGCAGCTTTGAAAAAAGATCAATAAAAAACCTTAATTAAACATTTTAATCTGCAGAGAAATAAAATAAAAAAAATGCCATTAAGCCTATATGAATGACGGAAGCATATTTCCTCGAAACCAAAATCCTTACATATTTCAATCTTAATTTCTTCATATACTTCCCATTTCTATAAATACTACTGCACTCATCTTGCTTGCAACATAAACTTAAATATTAGCAAAAAAAATTATATCAGCAGTGCTACGGAAATTTACAGCAGAAAAAGATGTAACAAAATAATAAATGGTTTGTAAATCCATTAGTGTTGGCGTCGACCGCACTGACACGATCCATTTCCACTTGTTTTGCATAACATCAGTAACAGTTGATTTAGTCATTTGAGGAAAGAAATATATGAAAAAAAAAAATAGAAATGGATACAGGGTGACTGCAAATAGTTAATTTCTGTAATTTAACACCGCGGTTATGTTTTAAGCTTCAACTGTAGGTAAAGAATTGACATGTTCGTGTTAAGTGTTTAGCATTTATTGGCAAGGTGTGCCATTAAAATTAAATGCACAACTGGATGGCATACTCTTGATTTAATGGTGCAGATGATAGTTAGAGGACGATTTTTTTGGTCAATGTTGTGGTGTTCCCAGAGGTTCATCCACTTTGGAGACTTTATCATCGTAATGGTGGTTCTCAGTGAAAAGGTTGGGAGGGCAATACACTATGTAAGAATGTACTAGGTGATAATTGCATAACTACAATAGAGAGCAGGTTATTTATGTAACACAATCGGATTAGTCATTGGAGGCACTCTATTTGACCATAAGATCTCGCAAAAGTTAAGGAGTATCAATATAGCACTTAATTGATCACTTTGCGATTAGCCTTTTCGACATCGAAATAAATGCGTTGTTGGTGTAGGGTTATATTATGTTCATACCATCTTGTGCTAGGCGATCTAGGCGATCCTATAGTGCGCAATGAATAAAATAAACCCCTCGTTACAAAAGAAGAAGCAATCAGCAGTGCAAACCCAGAATATAAAGACCTGAATAGCTATGAAAACTCAGTAGACTCTTCGTTAGAGTGTACTGGTGAAGTACATGAAAAGTGACGGCCTTCGTTAAAAGAAAGCTGCACGATAGATGGGTTCAATATGAATTCTTAACCTTAGACCATCTTCAACCAAGAACTCCTCCGGAGAATTGGCAAGTTTTTAATAACATCATCTCGGATTGGTATCATCCTTTTTTCGGTATACGACAGCTATCTTCCAATTCACTGGATAATATGCATTATTCATTATTAATATTATGTATATCATCGATTCTTTCTGACTTCTATTTCTTTAGTGATTCGAAGATGATTTGGAGAGGAGGAGGGAGCTTGTCCCGTTTTGCTCAGCGATGATGGCGTTTGTCAAGTTTTCTTCATTCAATCAAGTAAAATCAAGATTCGCATATCCCCATTGCGTTATGCTATTCCTAAGGTAAAAATGCTTCACCAAAGCTCTATTTTTTTTAACTTAAAACTAGCTAAATCTATCATCTTAATTAACTTACTGGCCCTATGCGGGCGCTCTAAATTAATCTCTAACTTAATTTTAATGGTCTTTCGGCCTAAAGAATAACTTAAATTTATTTTATCTTATTTTCGGTTTTATTTTATTTAATTTTTCACCTAACTTAAAGATACCTAAGATAAATGTAGGTCGGCCATAGGCGATATTTCGTCTATGTCAACTGAAAATAGGATTTTAACTGAGCCACCAGAATTGGTGGACCTAATTAAGGGCTTCTTTCCGATCCCGGTCGGGTACGGCTCTACTGAAACGGAGGCGCTCTTCTTCGCTCCCAGCGACTTTGTCTCGGTCGTAGAGGAGCCGCCTATCGACTGTTCTGCGGTCGACGTGGTAGATCAACGGAATCGCCGATCTATTCTGAATCAGTCCTCGATTATCAATCGAACGTGTATCATTCGAACGTGTACTTTAAAAAAATTCATCTCGAAGATTTGTCCAGTAGTTGAGGTCATCGCCTTTGCAATGTTTCCGTGAATGAGCTTAATTAAAAAGTTATCTATTCTGTTTGTATAGAACCTCGTTGGAATAATAGTGTTTGTACTCCGACTCTTGTGTTCTATAAAGTCCGAGACAAGTGCGAAGACAGAATTTTTTCCATTAGAGAGGGTGCAACTTTGAACCACACAGGGCATCCGTAGGCAATCATCGGCCTGATTAGGGCCATGTAGCAAATCACTTTCACCCTGCTATCAAGGCGGCTGCTGCTATAAAACAACCGTCTTGTCTGGGCAAAAGCTCCCCTGGCCAGAGCAGCCTTTACATGTCGATTGAAATATAGAAACTGATCCAGCGAGATAGCAAGGTAGAAGATGTCCATGTGGCCCAGCGATCACTAGCTTGCGCCAGTTCTTTCTCGTATCCCTAGAAGCCCACACAGGGGTTCTAAACAGGATAATTTCACATTTCTGGAAGTTAATTTTCAGCTTCCAATCACTACAGTATTGTTGAATTTAATCGAAATCACGTTGCAAGAGAATTCTGATGACTTCAACTTTTGGACCTGTTCTGTACGCAACTAAATCGTCGGCATACGCAATTGCATGAGGTAGACTCCCAATGACATCGCTGGTGTAAATACTAAAGAGAATCGGTGAGTTCACCGCTCCCTGTCCGTTTTTAATACCAAATATTGTGGTAGATGTTACATTGCCACTCTTGATAACAAACTTTCTACCATTAAGCGTGTCGTAATGCATAAATAATAGTGGCTAACTCGCTAGTTCGATAGTTCATCGCTATCTTTGATATGGTGTATCATACAGGAAAACTGTTTATGATGATTGCCATGATTGGCGATATCGAGGAGGCGTATGTTAGTGAGTCATTAGCGAAAAGAAGAAGAGTACTCAAAAGAAATCAACAACAAAAGTACTTCGATATGACGAAAAATTTTTGTTAATCTTTCTTCTCGGTGATTCTCATACAATAGTGCGACCAAAATTAGAAATAGTGAAACAAGCAATACAGCGCTGTGATCTAAAATTAAAATAGAAGGAAACTTAGTTCTTGTTTATTCTTATTAAATTGATTGATTAATTTCATATGAAACTGAACAAATAATCTTATTTAATACTAGCTGACCAAATCGGCGTTGCTCAGGATTCCAATAACAGTGCTTCCTATCACATCCAAGTATATCTTAAATCTACCAAGCTAAACATGTTAATACATCACACTTTCTTAATCGACCAAGCCATTAAATATAATATTGTTGAAATGGAAATTATATAGGTATACAGGCAAGACTATATTTTCATTGATCTGCTAATTTTCGAATTTTACCAAATCGTTCTAAAAATAAGAAGATTCGTAAAAGACCCCAGCTCCCCTGAAGGGGTAATTACATTAGCCTTAGTTACTCAGAAGAAAGTATGCCTGATGAATGGAACCTCAGCATCGTTTGCCCGATCCACAAGGAAGGAGCCCCTTTAAATTGCGCCAACTATAAAGGAATAAGTCTCCTGAATATCGCCTACAAGATCCTCTCTACCGTACTATGTGAACGCCTGAAACCTTTCGTCATTAACCTGATTGGCCCCTATCAGTGTGGTTTCAGACCAGGAAAGTTCACAATCGATCAAATGTTCACGCTAAGGCAGATCCTGGAAACTACCCAACAATTCCAAATCGATACCCACCACTATACCGCGTCTATTGAACTGAGCTATACAGAGCTATGTCAGGTTTTGGCATCCCCACAAAACTCGTCCAACTGTGCAGGATGACGATGGAGAACTCTCGCTGCTCCGTCAATAAAGGATTCCGACAAGGTGATACGCTACCGTGCGATTTCTTCAACTTAATACTTGAAAAAATTATAAGAAACTCGCAAGTCAATTGTAGTGGGAATTTTTTTTTTCAAGTCTGTGCAATTGTTAGCATACGCTGACGACATAGACATCATTGGCAGAACTCGGCGAGCTGTCACTGGAATGTTTGCTAGCATTGAAGCTGAAGCGGCTAAGATGGGACTAGCAGTCAATGAGGCCAAAACGAAGTACCTGCTGTCCACAAAAAGGGACACACAACACCGGCGGATTGGACAAAACATCTTAATAGACAGGTACAACTTTGAGGGAGTTAGGGACTTTGTGTACCTCGGATTCGCTATAACATCTGACAACAACATCTCTTCAGAAATAAAGCGAAGAATTACTCTTGCCAATCGCTGTTTCTATGGACTAGGAAGGC
This sequence comes from Platycheirus rosarum, assembly GCA_963971375.1. Lineage (NCBI taxonomy): Eukaryota > Metazoa > Arthropoda > Insecta > Diptera > Syrphidae > Platycheirus > Platycheirus rosarum. Next base: position 37,343,993 of record OZ020510.1, on the reverse strand, counting down.
AATTGAGTAGCAAAGCCCTCTCTCGAAAGACAAAGGAGACTCTGTATAAGACCCTAGTCATTCCAGTCCTGGTCTATGGCGCCGAGGCATGGACTCTATCTAAAGCGGTTTAAGATATCCTTAGTTGTTTCGAGCATAAGATTCTTCGGAGGATTTTTGGCCCTATCTGCGTTAACGGGCTTTGGAGGAGAAGGTTCAATCAAGAACTATACGAACTTTACAGCGACATTGACCTGATCAAAAAAATACGCATATCACGTTCAAGATGGCTAGGTCATGTAGAGCGAATGGACAACAATGCTCCGGCTCGCAGGATCTTCGATTCCATCCCAGAGGGTATACGCAGTCAAGGAACACCTCGCCTTAGGTGGCGCGCTCAAGTGGAGGACGACCTGAACCAACTTGGAGTGCAAAACTGGAAGCAGCTAGCCAAAGACCGAGCTGGCTGGAGAGACATGTTGGTTGAGGCCCAGGTTCGTCCCCAACTGTAGCACTCCCTAAGTAAATAAGTTAGTAAGTAAGTAGTTACTTTATGCAACATCAACTATATTCTAAATATGTAGGTCAAGCCATCTCTGATATTAGCTGGAACAAACATCTAGGGACAAAAAGTGACTTTTAGATTTGTAAAAATAAATCAATATAACACATTTTAAATGAAATTTTTATAATTTAATAAAAACAATTAAAACGAAGTAGAAATAAGTTGATAATAATAATTAATTAATAAATAATTATTTTCTACAATTTGCTATTTTTTTCTATCATAAGACAATACAGTGACCTTAAATCAATGTTTGCAATTAAAAGTAATTACTAACATGAATTTATGTCTTTTTGCAATGGAAGAATCTTTTGGAAAACTCCAAGCAAGAGAAACGATTGAAACACATCCCTATCGACATAAAACAATAGCAAATTATGGTCTCCCTTTTTTACACCATCCAACAGACATTGTATTGTATCCAAAATAACCATTTTATTGACAGTAGGTAATGCAAATTATTTCCCATCACACTTCTCACTACAGAATGATGCACATGCGTCTATGAAGACAGTTGAATAATCCCCCAAACAACCTTCACAACATTTGATTTTATAATCCTTAACCAATACCACATCGAGCTGATGATTTCACTTTTTATTGATACCACAATCAATGTTGCATGTTGCACATACACATTATCATCGAACAAGGTTAGACAACACAAAACATTCCGCTCAGTGTCTTAATCCCAGGCTATCAGTTCGGTAGTCTGTTAAAGACTTGGAACCATACGCGAGACAGGAAGTAATGCTGTACAGCCAACGCTAGAGACGAATCAAACCTGCCCCAGCCTCTGGTAAACAAGTCAAATGATCGATTTCACTGATCACCAAAAGATGTGCGGCATGCTTCGCATTTCAGCCGAAGGCCTTGTTTCCTTCCTAAGTAAAGCTGTAAAGCATTTTTCCTAAAAGAACAGGAAAGTCAACTTATTTTTTTATTTTGTTGCAATTTATCTATGTGAAACATCCACGTCGTGGTCTTCGTCTTCGTCGTCTTCGCCATCGGAAGTAAAAGGTGTTAAATTGTAGTGAATGCGCCATAGCAAAGACACACAGATGAGCACAAAGCCTTGGAAGCTGGTGTTCGAAAAGTGCATTCATTAACTTTGGTAAAATGTCCAAAGTTAAGTTCCATGATGTGGCATAAAAATAAGTTCCAAATATGGACAATTTGTTATCCGAAAGGAAAGTAAAAGTGGTCCAACAAGTCTCGACCTAAAATGTTATTCAGTTCCATTTTAGAGCTTGTCTGGGATCGTTAAGCTCTTTGGTTAGTTAGTGTTGGCCAAGACGAGGGGAAGAGGGCGACTACTATTGAACAATGTCTTGTTTTATTATGAGTTCCTTCCTTATATGCGACTTTAGCGAATGATGGCCGCACACCAAGACCAATATTAGCATTCACATGGCTGGGATATTGGTTCAGGACGCACAGGTACAGGCTGTGGTAAGTGCAATTAACTTGTCTGTATATGCAACACGAATGTGCGCAGACGTTAACATTGATGCCGTCATTTGTTTCGACTTATGTAATGGGGATTTGAATTCCTGTTGAACGCATTCGCTGGATCGGTTGAGATTGAGATACTTTAAAGGATTTCGTTTCGAGAAACTCTGTTGCATTTGTAATAAAAAATATTATAATAAAAATAATTCAATTAATAGCTTTGACATTTACAGTAATAACCAATTAGAAAATCATTAATTCCATTTACGTTTTATGGTAATTTTCAAAAGCGCCATGAGAGACAGTTAAAGTACGCCAATAAAAAGCCTGTAATAATGGACCTTTCAATCTCAGATCTGGAAAAATTGGATTGATGATTGGGAAATGGCCATAAAAATGCTAAAAAAAATTTTTAAAAGTAAAACAAATTTCTTTAAATGTAGCAGTAAGCAATGAGAAAAAATAATATTATTTCGTGATAAGTAGAGTGTAGAAAGAAGTTAATAAATGGCACAACAGCTCAACGGGGAATCCTAATGACTTATAATTTAACCATTCTTGTTTACGCTGTGAGTCAGTGGGAATGATGGTAGTCTAAGACTTCAACCGGCAGACATGAACAGCATTTTTCTTACACAGGGGTTTTGAATTGCAAATTTGTCTCCCGAATCCATACATCTTTTCCAGATTTCCAGTGGTTTTTACTGACTGTCTGCCTGTGAAATGGAAAAATATACCAATCTCCAAACCATGCGCTCCGTCTTAACCATGTGCATCAGAAGCACATGCTGGAACGATGGAGACGAAAATCTGATTACTGATCCTGAAGGCATTCTGAATGGGAATGTACATATTTTAAGGAATTGTTAAATGGACAGCTCACGAAAGAAATTTAGACTCCATTTCGGAGTATATGTATCTAATAATTAAATGATTAGATATACTCAGCTCCATTATTACAAGTGGAAGAATAAATTGTGCAGCCACATGGAACTGGGGAGACAAAAAGACACGACTCAAAGATAATAAGGCCGGCTAGGATAACATAGCCAGGGTAGAACCTTAAAAGGCCATTATAGAATCTGCTGACCACGAACAACATAACAAACATGTTTAAGTAGCTCTACAGACATATCAACATCTTTAATGGACTCCGACAGAGGGAGGTGTGTACTGCAATCTCTTCAGCATGCCGTTTGAAAAAGCAATCCATGACTCTAGCACGTCAACAATAGAGTTAAGATATTAAAAAGTCCCCTGGTACGTAGATAAGCATAATATTTCACTTATTCTGAACTACAATTTCGTAATTTAACGGTTTAAACTATATCGGAAAAATAGGTAATTTAACCTCTGAAGATACCCCATAGGATGCTATGGGAAGTAGTTAACCTATTACATATCCTGGGTTCCTGATACATATGGAAAAAAATGGGTTTTTAACTGCTGAAGATCTGGGCTCCTGATACCATTTTGAAAAATAAATGGGTTATTTAACTGCTCAAGGTCCGGTGGTGAGGGAAATATTCTGGGCTCCTGAAGTCCCGATACATATTTCCAAAAAAAATGTGATTTAACTGCTGAAGATTCTCTGGACTCCTGATACATGTTTCGAAAAAATAGGAATTTTTAAATGCTGAAAATCGGGTGGTAGGAAAATAGTCAACCTACTAATTATTCTGGTCTCCTGATACATATTTAGAAAAAATAGGTAATTTAACTGCTGAAGAGGGGGGGAGGGGGTAGGGTGTTAAGGGAGATAGTCAACCTACTGACAATTCTGGGCTCCTGATACATATTTCCAAAAAGTAGGTACAGTTAACTGAAGATCGGGTTTGTAGGGTGGTAAAGGAAGTAGTCAACCTACTGATTTTTCTGGGCTCCTGATACAAATAAAAAAAAAATAGGTAATTTAACTGCTGAAGATCGGTTCGTAAGGGAAATAGTCAACTCACTGATTATTCTGATACAAATTTTAAAATAATAGGTAATTTAATTGCTAAAGATCGGTTCGTAAGGGAAGTACAAATGAAAAAAAAATAGTTAATTTAACTTCTGCAGATCGGGTGGAAGGGAAATAATCAACCTACTGATTATTCTGGGCTCCTGATACATATTTAGAAAAACATAGGTAATTTAACTGCTGAAGAGGGGGGGGGGGGTAGGGTGTTAAGGGAAATAGTCAACCTACTAATTATTCTGTGCTCCTAATACTTATTTTTGAAAAGTAGGTACTGCTGATGATATATATATATGGGCGTAAAGGGAATTGATAACCTAATTCTAGCTCCTAATACGTGTTGAAAAAAATGGTAATTTAGGGATTCTGAGGATTATAAGTTTATTGGTGGTAAGGGGATGATTCTATTGCCTAATATTCTGGCTCTTATACACCTTTTCTTTAAGAAAATTACTTTCGGACCGTTCTATTGGCGTTGGTTTTGACAGTTTTCAGTTTGGTTTAAAAAATCAATGCTTTTGTCATCCACTCTTCCTCATTATCTTCAATGATCTTTCTTATTTAAGACTTCCAATCCACAAAAATTGTTTTACTGGTGATAGTACCCTTAATAGCTTCTCATATTCGTATCCAGATTCACAAGCTTGTTCTTCAGATGTATCATGGCAACTTATGACAAGCTCATTAATTCTGATTTTGTAAGCATTTTCCAATGGGGAATTGTTAAACATGTGGAATTTAATGCTTCAAAAATTGAATGTTGTCGGATGTCGAGAAAGCATACTTATACTTTACCCCCATAGCACTATCCAAGAGCGGTACTTCCATGGAAGATACCGGAAATCTTTGCGCTCTACGCTTATGTAACAAAAACCACCTTTTCGATGAAATGAATTAATATACTGACGTAGCCAAAAAATCATCATAATATGATGCAAGAAATATTTTTCAATATTGGATCAGTCTATAAATCATGAGGCGTACAGTCACCCAAAGCTATGAATGACCATCAATTTCCCAAGCAAAACTTCCGACGTTTTTTTTAATTTAGAAACTCATTCTTTAGTGCCACTTTACGAATGCGGACGCTTTACCTGGCTCAATTACATTATTGCTTACAGATATTCAAAACCAATGTGTATCGGTATATTCTCTTATCTTACATCCAACTTTCCTAGATTAGATTAGTAGATTGTAACTTGCTTTAAGCTTCCTATAACATTTCCTATTTTTTACCAATTTAATCACAATAATTCATCACATTCATTATTTTATTGGACCAATCTCAATCTCAATGATTTCGAATCACAATTTGTATCAACATATGTACAATCCAATCAATTCCTCATTAACCATCAGTTAGTCATCTTAAATGCTGCTAAAAGGATAATTATACTTTATCATTCTGTCACAGCGTAAGGAAGCAGCAATAAATTTGTCAAAAAGTCCACAATTTCCGAAAGCCTGAAAGCCTTGAGGGTAAGGCCAATGAAAACGGAAATTAAAAAACATATTTCGTCTCCACACTCGCATGTCAATTGATTTCCGGAAAACACCGCTGAGTGCGTAATTAAAACAAACTAACATTTGGGACACATAATCTACCACTCCCCCGCCTAATCCGGATCTGGCCAAAAAGACATTTCGATTAAGTCATACGGTGTATCTGATAAAAGAAGTCAACAGTTAGAGCTCTACAATCATTGCATTTGTGGCCAAGAGCAATGCCACCGCTGCTTGTACGTGGGTCTTATGGCTTACACTCCATAAACCTGTCGCTCTATCCTTCCGAGCCGATGAGATAACAATGCAGAGATACTTTAAAAAGCCGATTACGTGTGCACTTGGACAGCTTTAAAGGTTCCCAAAATACCAACTATAAAACGAATGCAATGCTCTCCCGTGGTGGTCTGGACCTGCGAGTAGACAAAAGGAGAATTGATGCCTCCTATGGTTGGGTTTTGATCATTTAGTTGATGGGATAACGGAATGCAATCCCGCAGATACTTTTATTATATCTTTAGAAAGGATTGGCTTTGTTTAGCTTTCGCAGAACGGAAAACGGATTATGATTGTCATACGCGTCGACAGGTTAGCTGTTCCGTCATGTTGTTAGGAATCCTACGCGCGTTTGTTATATACCAGTTTAAGGCAATGGCTGAGGACTAATGTCCACCAAGACGGCGCAAGTGGTACTTTCATATTGCTGCAACACTCCTTTCCACATTTCTTTCCAAAGTCTTACAACAGACCTTTGTGTGGTTTTTTCTCCAATTTTTTTGTACTTTTGATTTCTTTGAAGTGCGGTTCACATTTATGGTTTTAATTACGAGAGCAGTTGTGCAGCTGCAACAGGTTGCTGGGAAAGAAAAAAGACGTTAAAAAGCTGATTGCATCAGATGTAGTTATGAGCGAGAATACTGTTTTTGGGTGGTTCATTATACGAGTATTGATATTCAATACGACGCGCATGCGTGTGGCTGGAGTGGTTAATTTTTTCAAAAATTCAGTAGCAAAACAGTTGGGCATTTGGGGCATACTATAAATCTCTGATGGAAAGCAAAGAGATGCGACTTATGATGATAATGCTCAAAACAAACTGTCGGTGAGGAATTAAGAAATGCTGAAAATTTATTGGCATGATGCGTGATTATAAACAATCAGATTCACTTTATATGGGTTATGATTGCGGGTAACGTTGTGCGGAAGACTGTGTTAAGTAATAAATTACATGAATACTACGCCATATATATAATATAATAAATTGCACGACTGGATCGCACGTACTTGCTCATATGTGCGGTCACATCGTCGAATAAAATTTAAATATAATGCACGACTAGTGGCTGCATATGTATGTATATAAAGGGTGTTTTTTTAGACGTGTGGTTTTCAAGAAATAAAACGCATATAGTTTAATGTTATGGCCAAGAATTTAGCTTTATTATAAAGAAAAGGGTGATTTCGGGGAAGTGGTCACCGTGGCTGGCTCGAATAAATTCCAGCCGAAGCCCAATTTTCCCAATTTTGTGAAAATCGGGATCGGTGGCCATCTTGTTTTGAGCCCATTCACCGAACGTGCGACGCGCTTGATGATCGTTCGGCTTAAATTCTTGCACGAGTTGGATTTTGTAAGCCTGCAAACCAAGATCCTTCCATAAAGTGGATGGGCGCATCTCCAATTGTTACGCGCGATGGCGGATGGACTCACTCATTCGGGTCTTCTTCGATACTCTGCTGCACCGAAACGAACCATTATTTTGGTAATAAATTTGCACAATTTGCAAACTTATTCAGGAGTAAGTCTATTCATTATGAAATCGCGAACCAAACTGAGCATAAATCAAGTGACAGCTGTCTAAAAGACCAACTCCGAAAAAAAGTATTGCCAGATTGAAAACCATACGTCAATTAAAAATGAAAATTCTTTCATTTTTTTTTTATTAGTTTAAGAGTTTACTCGGAAAAACTAAGTATGCAATAAACTTTGAAAACTAAATGTCTATCGAGGAAAAAAATATATTGAAAATCGTTCGACCAGTTTTTTTAAAAAGTCGTTTTTTTTTGGAAAAACTTTTCGAAAAAATATTTTTAATTTTTTTCTAGTATGTCATTATAAGGAAATCTGTAGTTTTCATCTGGGAAAATTATTTAAAAAAACTCAATCAACCCATTAAAAATATTTTGAAAACCAAATTTTTTTTTTTAGAAAATTTAAAAAAATCGAAAATACAATATTAATTGAATTATAAATGACTTCCTGTGTGCAAAATTTTATTGAAATCGGGATAATATTTTTCGATAAAACCGCATTTGAAAAAACTGGTTATAGGAGAGGTACCGTTATAAAACAAATTTAAAAAAAATTCGTTCTAACTGAAATATGTATTATTGTAAAAAAATAGCACCCTGAAAGTTTTATCAAAATCGTTAAAGCTGTTTTCGAGAAAATCAAACTTTTTTGTTAAAAATTGTATGGCAGGTACCGTTATTTTTCGCCCTAGAGCAAAAATGAAAAACACCCCCGAGATACTACCTAATAAATACTAAATACCAAGTTTGGAGCAAATCGGCTTATCCGTTTAGGCTGTAGATGCGCGAACAGACAGACCGACAGACAGACAGACGGACGGAATTTCCGAATTTCCGGACCCACTTTTTTCAACTTCTCTATTATCGTAATGTCATGTTTGATTGTTCGATTATTTTTTTGCACGAATCCATAGCTTGCATTTTAGTACCTAAATCGCAAGTAAAAAATTCTACCAAGTATTTAATATTGTTGGATCTTTTTATTTATGTATAAAATATAGTTGCAGGGAAATAAGTCCTCAGGAACTAACTCTACCGAGGTGCTTAGCTTAGTTCCCTTTAGTTTCATGTTAGTATAGATGAATTATTTCCCATGTAGATTGGGAATTTATTCCTAAAAAAAGTTGTAAGGTTTTAAGTCCCTTTAGATGTAAAATAAATTCCACGAAGAAGAAGTAAAGCCATCACTTAAATGCCAAATAGCGTCAATAGTGTATTAAATATTACGGGGCATAAAAAGAGAAATTAATTAAAAGGCACCCGCCCTTTTTTTTTTTTTTTTTTTTTTTTTTTTTTTTTGAAAAAAAAGCGAGGAATTGCATAAATGTTTACGCGTAGAATGAAGTCCGTAATAAATTTATTAAAACAACTTAAATTGTGTATCCAAGAATGGTATTTTGGCTTTGAAAGGCCTGAGGCCTTATTTTAATTTTTGATTTTATTTGTTGTAAAATTGGTCAAAACCGCTCTAGGTAAACGTGTAGAACGTGAAATATATGTTTAAACTAGATTAACTATATGTGTCTTTTTAAAGGCAATGCATTTTTGAATTGCTATGAGCAGATTTTTTATTTTTTATGTAATTTTTGTGGCTTTGAAAATATTTTTTTTTCAATGAATTGATTAAACGAAAAAAAGTCACATATTTTTTAAATATAGTACATTTTACAAACCTCTATTATTTTCTTCAAAATAACGTCTTTCGAATATCATACACAAAGATGAATTAATTTCGAATAACCAAAAAAAAAAAAATACAATAGATACCCTTCTCAATTGAAGAAAAATGTAAGGGGAATATGAAGGCAGCATTGGTAAGTGGTAGACTAAAGAAAGGTATGCCGCTTGTATGAGGGAAACCAGAGTTTAACCAATTTCGAATTAATGTTTTCCAATTTCTGATCTTAGGAGAAAACAAAACGAATTGGTATTTTTTACATGACCAGAGAAGGCATTTCTTTCGAACTTTGATGACGACGAAATTTTTTTTTGTTTGGTTTCGAAATTGCTGATCTTTGTATTTGACTTGGACATCGGAGGCCTCTTAAGGATAGAGTTTCAAAGCTTCAACTATGTTAATATGGTGTTTTTTTTTTTTTTTTTTTATATAATTAACGCGCGCACAAGGGACTACTTGTTTACCTTTTAATGTAACACACTGCGCGGGCATTAGGTAGATAGGGAGGGCAGAGATAGGAGGTGTCGATTAACATTAGTTTTGAATGTTTGCAGATCAAAATGGCAAGGGAAAATCTCGCCGGTCAATAATAAAAGGTTTTTTTGTCCTTAACTCCAAAATTTGCGTTTCGCCCAAGCATGAACGGTGGGCACATCAGTTAGACCGTTCATGCTCTTCTAAGACACACAAAATAGGTGCATTTTTAGGTGCACATTTAGGTGCATAACTTTAACCAAAGTTCCCTAAATAAATATAATTCACTATTGCTTTCTGCAAGAGGTTTTATGAAGAGTCGATAATCATCGACCTATTTTGTGCGTCTTAGAAGAGCATGAACGGTCTAACTCAGTGTTTCCCAACGTGTGGCCCACGCCCCACAGGGGGGCAAATTGTTTTTATAGGAGGGGCAATTTAAAATTATTTTTTATTTATGGAAACAACGCTTGACCAACGAATCAATGAAACCAGGTCGTCTTGAAGCACATTTAAAGACAAAGCATAGTCCATATCGATTCAGACTTGAATTATTTTCAAAATTTAAAGAAACATTTTGAAAAAAAGAACAGTGAATTGTATATCCACAGCTCAACATAAAAAACAGTGAAGTCTATATCCACTGCTCAACATAAAAATATAAATCGTACCCTTGAGGCTAGTTACCAAATTTTGTTACTCTCGCTTAATCTGGGAAAAGTAATTCCATTGGGGAGAATTTGATCAAGGCGTCAATATCGACATTTCTTAAGACCCTTCTGGAAAAAGATGACAAAGACGTTCAATCAATGCTACATAGTAACAATACTGTCAGCATAAGAAAAAACGAAATGAGTGAGAATATTGAAATGCAACTCGTAGAAAAACTGATAACGAGAAATTTCTCGGTGCAAATGGATGAATCCACTTTAAGACAGAGTGAGGCCGTACTTTTAACTTACGTAAGATATATTGACAAAGGTGATATGAAGAAATGCAGTTCTGTAAGTCATTAGAAAGCACCACAACTGCCAACGATATATTTAGTAAGTTTAAGGATTACTTAGTAGTCAATAATACCTATACCAATGAAAATATAACATCATGATGGGGAAGAAAAATGTTCCCTTTTCAAATTTCACCAGTTCTTAATGAGGTTTTAAATTCAGTTATAAAGTGTGTCAATTCTTTTTAGGCTAGTGCCAAATATGAGCGTATTTTCAAGCTTTTTTGTGAAGAGCAAAATGAGGATTATGTGGGCCTTAAACTTCACACTAAAGTAAGATAGCTCTCCAAAAGGAACTGCTTGAAAAGATTTATGGAACTTTTTGATACTCTTACTGATTTTTTAAGCGACAAACCGGAAATGAAAAATCTTTTAACTATGGATGGTAAGGCATTTCTTAGTTATTTAGGTAAGAAAAACTTAATACATTAAATAAGCAACTTTAAGGAAAAAATAAAACTTGTTAAAGCCAAAACGAAGATATTTGGTTTCGTCACTTTCATTGAATTTTGTAAGAAAAATGATTTAAACAAAAATTTTGAAACTTTTTATTGACTAAGTGTAAAGTGACTCGTGACTGATAATGCCAAAAGTGTAATTGTCGACAATTTTTTGATTTGAAAAAAAAAAGAATTTCCCAACTTGGATGATGCAACCAATGTTAGTGAATTTTTCAGAAATTTCAAATGTACAGTATCAAGAAGAACTCGTGGAAATGCAAAATGATGAGTCAATCAAAACTTTATTCGGCATTAAAGGAGCGATGGCGTGGACTTGTGAGGAAACTGAAATAAAATTTCTTAATACAAACAAATATGCAAGAAAGCTGTTATTACCTTTTCCGTCGTCATATTTAACGGAATGCGGATTTAGTGCCATACATTACTTGCTGCTAAAAAAAAAGAGAAATCGTCTGGATATAACAAAAGGAGGATACTTGGGACTGAAAGTTTCAAAAGTTGAACTTGAAATAAAATCTATTTGCAGGAGGTACCAAGCACAAGGATCTCACTAAAATTAAATATTTAATATTACACAAGATTTGATTTAATTGATTTTTACTTAAACTTCAGTATATGTATTGAAACCAAACTCATTGCGTTTATTTATTTTCTATGTAAATTTTCTTAATGACCGCCATTCGTATTTTTTTGAACATTTCAGATATCTGCTGTAATTTTTTTTTATCTTATTTATCTACATATAATGTTTGGGGGACATGTGGATTTTTGAAAATTTCCGGTGGGACATTTGACAAAAAAGGTTGGGAAACACAACTGATGAGCCCATCGTTCATGCTTGGGCGAAACGCACATGTTGGAGTTAAGGACAAAAAACCTTTTATTGAATTTAATTCTACAAAAACTCCACAAAAAAAACAAAAATAAACAACTAGCAATAGTTGTTGTTGTTGCAATATATTTTTATTGACTTTGCTGGTCAACGAGCAAAACAACCACATTTAGGTGCATAACTTTAACCTTACTTACTTACTTACTTATGTTGGCTCAACTAGAGCGTGGTGCTCCTAGGCCTTGCTCAATACGCCCCTCCAGCTGGCTCGATCCCTTGCCTGCTGTCTCCAATTTCGCACTCCAAGTTGGCGGAGGTCTCCTTCTACCTGGTCGCTCCATCGAAGATGAGGTCTACCTTGGCTTCTGACTCCCTCTGGTTTGGCTTTGAACACTTTACTCGCTGGAGCGTTGGTGTCCATTCGCTCTACATGGCCCAGCCATCTTAGTCGTTGGACTCTAATTTTTCTGGCTAAGCTTATGTCGCTGTACAGCTCGTATAGTTCGTCGTTGTATCTTCGTCGCCAAATGTTGTCTTCTCGGTTTACGCAAATAGGACCATAGATCGTACGCAGAACTTTTCTCTCGAAGACTCCAAGTGACTTTTCATCCGATTGGGAGAGGGTCCATGCTTCTGCACCATATAGCAGGACCGGGATGATGAGTGTTTTATATAGTGTCTCCTTGGTTCTTCTCGATAGGGCTTTATTCCTCAATTGCTTATTCAGCGCAAAGAAACAGCGATTAGCAGGAGTTAGTCTGCGTTTGATTTCAGCGCTGATGTTGTTGACCGAGTTTACAGCAGTACCCAGGTAGACAAACTGACTGACTACCTCGAAGTTATACATATCAATGGTCACATTTTGACCAAGCCGATGGTGGGATTGGGCTTTTGTTGATGAAAGCATATACTTCGTCTTGTCCTCGTTTATTTTCAGCCCCATTCTGCTTGCTGCTGACTCCATAGTAGTGAAAGCGACGGTTACTGCTCGCTTTGTTCTGCCTATCACGTCTATGTCATCTGCAAACCCAAGTAATAGTGTCGATTTATTGAAAATGGTGCCCGATGTACTGGCATGGGTGCTCCGTATTACATTTTCAAGCACAATGTTAAAACAGCTGCATGACAGCGCGTCGCCTTGTCTAAGCCTTCTGGTGGTTTCGAAGGTTTCAGTAGAGTCTCTACAAACTTTGACGGAACAGCGAGCATTCTCCAACGTCATCCTGATAAGGCGTATCAGTCTAGCAGGGACTCCAAAGTTAGACATAGCACGATACAGTTCAGCTCTATTAACACTGTCGTAGGCTGCTTTAAAATCGACGAACAGGTGGTGGGTGTCGATATTATATTCTTGGGTTTTCTCTAGGATCTGGCGTAATGTGAATATCTGGTCGGTGGTAGATTTTCCAGGTCTGAAGCCACATTAATAAGGACCTATTAGATCATCAGGAAACGGCTTTAGACGCTCACATAAAACGCTGGAAAGGATCTTATAGGCGATGTTCAAAAGGCTTATGCCTCTATAGTTGGCGCAGGTTAGGCGGTCTCCTTTTTTGTGGATCGGGCAGATGGTACTGAGGTTCCACTCATCGGGCATACTTTCCTCCGACCATATTTTGCAGATGAGTTGGTGTATGCTCCTTACCAGGTCATCTCCAGCGTGCTTAAAAAGTTCCGCTTGTAGACCATCATATCCAGCTGCTTTGTTCATCTTTAGCCTGGTGATGGCTACTTTGATCTCATTTTGGTCGGGCGGGTGCAGTTCGTGGTCGTCATCTAGATTTCTAGATTAACTGGTACAAGTTGATCTTGGGCGGGATCTTGGCTGTCATCGCCATTTAACAACTGGTTAAAGTAGTCTCTCCAGATGGCTAACATCGCCTGCGTTTCCACAATGGTGTTTCCATCCTGATCTTTGCAGGGCCCAGGGCGACTTGTGAAACCTGATGTAGACTGTTTCACTCTTCTCTAGAAGTTTCGCACCTCTTTTCTGCAAAAATATCTCTGCATCTCCTTGACTTCGCGTTGCTGGTGTTCTTTTTTCTTTCTCCTGAGTATGCGTTTCTCATCCTTCCTTCGCTCAACATAGGGATTTCTGGTGGCTCTCGTATCTCTCTGGAGCCACGACTTGTATGCCTCCGTTTTAGCTTTGTTTGCCTGAGCACATTCGGAGTCGAACCAAGGGTTTCTAAGGGGAGGCTGTGAGAAACCTAATACCTCTGACGCAGCATTTCTTATGGCTTGTTGACATAGCTGCCATTAGTCTTCCGGGTTCATATCATCAGTCGAACGATTTCTCGCAAGCTCAAGGGATACGCGGTCTGCATAGGCAGCGGCGGTCTCTTCCGATTGAAGTTTTCCAACATTGAATTTCCTCGGCGTAGTTGGTGTTCGCCTGAGAGCTTCCATTGAGATCCGCACTCTAAGCTTTGCACCGACTAGGTAGTGGTCCGAATCGATGTTTGCTCTTCGGAATGTACGGTTATTCAAAATGCTGGAGAAGTGCCTTCCGTCAATCGCAACATGGTCAATTTGGTTGCAGGTTCGACCATCTGGGGATCGCCATGTGGATGTCGGGACGTGGGAATCGCGTGCTACTCAGCACCATGTTTTTTCCCGCTGCAAAATCGATGAGCCTGAGTCCGTTATCGGAAGTGGTGTCGTGCAGGCTGTGTTTTCCGATCGTTATACCAAAGATGTCCTCCCTCCCAATTTTGGCATTAAAGTCTCCTAAGAGGATTTTAATGTCATTTTTGGGGCATTGCTCATAAGTTTTGGCGAGGAGCTCGATGAAACTTTCTTTGGTAGCGTCGTCTTTCTCTTCTGTAGGGGCATGGGCGCTTATGAGGCTGAGGTGGTGGAATTTGGCCTTAATGCGGATCGTTGTCACTCTCTCGCTGACTTCGCGAAAGCTCAAGACTTTTTGCCTTAGTTTTCCTCTGACAGCGAATCCGCATCCAAACAAGCGCGATCTCCCATCAAGATAGGATTTCCCATAGTAGAAGTTACAGTCTTCTGTTTTTCTCAGGCCAGGTCCATCCCATTGCATCTCCTGGAGGGCTGTTACATCAGCTGGGAACCTTGCGAGGGTCTCGGCTAGCTGCTCGGCCTTGCGCGGCCTGTTCAACGTACGCACTTTTTAAGTGCATATACGTAAATCGTTGTCCGTTTTTCGTTTGCGAGGGGGGGGGGGGTCGTCAACATTGTTGGTTTGGTTATGCGAGGCATTTTTCATCAGAATAAATTTTCCCTTTCATGACCGGCTTGTGAGGCTTGTGCACGACGCGACGTGTAGATCGTGTTGGTGGTTGGATGTTCAGAGCGTATCTTTCGTCCTGCTCCTAGTTCCTGAGAAGAGAACTCAGGTATCTACAACCAATGGATCCGATGAATCCAACGCTCGTCGTTAGTTCACCTTTCGGCTATCCAGCGGGCACCGCAGGGAGGTGACGATGCGATTTTGCCCACCGCATAACTTTAACCAATGTTCCCTAAATAAATATAATTCACTATTGCTTTTTGCAATAGGTTTTATGAAGAGTCGATAAACATCGACCTATTTTGTGCGTCTAAGAAGAGCATGAACGATCTAACTGATGAGCCCACCGTTCATGCTTGGGCGAAACGCACATTTTGGAGTTAAGGACAAAAAAAACCTTTTATTGAACTTAATTCTACAAAAAACTCCACAAAAAAAACAACAATATATTTTTGCAATATATTTTTGTTGTTTGAAATAGCAATCCTAATTTCTTCTCAAAGGTCTTTACTTATAATATTAATCGTTTTTCTTGGGTAAGAAGTTTTAATAAGACCCAGGAACTGATTTTAAAATGTTGGATAGGCTAGGCTAGATATAAGAATAAGTTACTGAATAATTAAGCCTGCCCTATGATCAGTAAGTTAATTTAATTTGTAAGTCAGTTTCAGTGTTCACAATCTTGGACTGGTTTTCATCTTTCGTAAAAAGTTGACCAAGAAAACATTAATAAATCGCATTTTAGGTCAGGTGAAACCCTTATATGTGTTTCAAGGAACACCACTTCTTTAAAATATAAAATGAGCACTTATAAGCCATTTTCGTGAAAGTAGAACATTCAGAGAAGTTATCTGTCACCTAAATAAAAGTCTCAAATCTTTTTAACAAGATTATTTTAGAGAAATAAAATATTTTATCAAAATCTAACTTAAGGAACACTGTTATTGGATTCTTTTTTAAACAATAACAAGAAAACAATAAAAAATATTAAAATAAGTGAAAACTGTTTTATGAACTTTTTTTTATACAAGCTATATAAAATGATGAGAAAATTCATAAAATATATTAGAATTTAATTTAACAACGAAATCAATCTTTCAAAAAAAAAAAAAAAAAAAACACTGGCTTACAAAAAAAAAAAATTGAAAAGGTCTTACAAAAAATGTTACGGCGGTTTCGATGAAATTAAGATTTTCAGGAACATATTTGAAGACTTCCACCTTAGCGTTATGTCCCTTAAACCACAAAAACAAAAGATTTTTAAAATGAAAATCTTAATCAGAAAACGACAATTAAGTAATTTACGCATTAGGAGCCCTTAAACAAATTCTGTCAAAATAATGAAAGTTTGTCATTTTATTCTGTTGAACCTAAAAAAAGTAGAAAGAAAAAAAAATGAATAGAATCATTATCGATAAACAACCCATTGACACAATCTTGAGCAGAGCCACTACTGCTGCATTTACTTAAGTTATAATTTTGACATTATTGGGGCAGGTTTTTCCACACAAGTTATCGTAATTATATCATATCCATCCACAAACAGTTATAACGGATGATTTTTTTGAGGTTAGGATTTTCATGCATTAGTATTTGACAGATCACGCGGGATTTCAGACATAGTGTCAAAGAGAAAGATACTCAGTATGCTTTGACATTTCATCGTGAATAGACTTACTAACGAGCAACGCTTGCAAATTATTGAATTTTATTACCAAAATCAAAAAAATACAAAAAATTTTTTAAAACCAAAAAAAAAAAAAAAAAAATTTTGCTCAGCGATGAGGCTCATTTCTGGTTGAATGGCTACGTAAATAAGCAAAATTGCCACATTTGGAGTGAAGAGCAACCAGAAGCCGTTCAAGAACTGCCCATGCATCCCGAAAAATGCACTGTTTGGTGTGGTTTGTACGCTGGTGGAATCATTGGACCGTATTTTTTCAAAGATGCTGTTGGACGCAACGTTACGGTGAATGGCGATCGCTATCGTTCGATGCTAACAAACTTTTTGTTGCCAAAAATGGAAAAACTGAACTTGGTTGACATGTGGTTTCAACAAGATGGCGCTACATGCCACACAGCTCGCGATTCTATGGCCATTTTGAGGGAAAACTTCGGAGAACAATTCATCTCAAGAAATGGACCGGTAAGTTGGCCACCAAGATCATGCGATTTGACGCCTTTAGATTATTTTTTGTGGGGCTACGTCAAGTCTAAAGTCTACAGAAATAAGCCAGCAACTATTCCAGCTTTGGAAGATTACATTTCCGAAGAAATTCGGGCTATTCCGGCCGAAATGCTCGAAAAAGTTGCCCAAAATTGGACTTTCCGAATGGACCACCTAAGACGCAGCCGCGGTCAACATTTAAATGAAATTATCTTCAAAAAGTAAATGTCATGAACCAATCTAACGTTTCAAATAAAGAACCGATGAGATTTTGCAAATTTTTTAAAAAAAAAAGTTCTCAAGCTCTTAAAAAATTACCCGTTACAAGAATAAAAAAAATTGCACGACCGGAGCGCACGTACTTGTTCTTATGTGCGGTCACAGTGTCGAATAAAATTTGATAAATATAAAACAGAACTTAAAAGTTTTTATTCGATTTTTGGGACATTTGATTGTTCGAAAAAAGTACGTAAAAAAAATTTAAACGCAATTTTATTTCTTTAAGAAATATGAAACAGTACGATTTTTTTTTTCAAAATCGTAGGAATGGTTTTTAAATAAAACGGTGTTTATTTAACAACTTTTGTTAAAAATTATAAAAAAAATAATTAAAGAATGTAACCTTTAGCATAAAACCAAAATTTGAAAAAAAATCACCAATCCGTTTTCAAAATATCGATTTTCAAAATAAAAAAAAAAAAAAATAAAAAAAGTATTAAGAATACAAAATTAAAAGTTTTCGAAAGTTTTTTAAATCGAAATTACTTAAGCTACCTACATATATCTTCCTGAATATCAATTTTGGTTGTAATCGGTTAACCAGTTCACGAAAAAGTCGAATAAAAAAAAAACCGTTATATGAAAGGTACCATTTTTAGCCCAACATTTTATTTTTTTTTCACCAAAATATAACGCTTAGCTACAAAAGCAAACTGATTTTTTTCATAAAAAATCTTGGAGCCGTTTTCGAGAAAAATAAACTTTTACATAACGGTTATATGACAGGTACCGTTAATTTTTGAGCTAAAAAAAAAACTCAAAAAACTCCTCTGTAGAATGTCAAAACAACTTTATGTTCTAAATTTGAAGACGATTGTTTAGGCTGTAGTCCAAAATAAATCAGTACAGACAGACAGACGGACAGAATTTTGCCAGTAACTCAAATATGTTTCTCTATCATCGTAATTTCATGTTTGATTGTTATTTCAAAATTTTTAATCTGCACGAATGCATAATTTGCAATTTAGTACCCATAATCGCAAGTAAAAAGACAACAAGAAAATAATGACAAATTATTATTAACCTAACCGCGACATAGTAATTATTTTGGGAAATTGTTGTATTTGTAATAGTAGATAGAACTGCTATCCAAGGAATGTGTTCAATTATACTGATGCCGCGGGAAAAGCGTTGATTTCATAATTGACAATGAATGGTATTTTTAGGTGTACTTCCGTCCCTTTTGGAGATTGTGCTGCATATAAAAAATATAATTATTTGATTTAAATTATCTAGCTATCAAACTACCTTTTTGAGTCATTATTATTTTTTTTTTGAGTTCTTATGCAAGTGAAGACAATACTCACTGCAGTGCTTGGTTAGATAAACCAATTTTGTGCGGCTGTCAGAATTTCTTTCAATTTTGTCAAATGGAAATTACACTTATATTAAGAAGCTTATTTTTTGAAAACAATAAATTGTAAGATATCATGGATAAATTAAAAGAGTTACTTTATAACTGTTTAGTGGGTTCAGAGACAAGTACAGTTGCTCAAAAAAGAAAGCGAACAGATTTAATTGTTCTTTTTAAACCAAACATTATAATTCAAAAGACGATCAATGTTATAGGCTCTTAGTACAAAACAATAAAAAATTATTTCCATCAGAACTGTTCCTTGAAATTTAAGTTTAAAGAAAACCCCATATTTTGTATATCAAAAAAGAAATCGGACATGTGTGATGATTTTTCAAATTGAATAAACTTGAGTTTCAACAACTGGCACCACAAAAAAGTAACGATATACTGAATACCAACAACATTTTCATTTGGTCCCGTTAAAATAATTAAACAAACAGAACTGTCAATTTTCTGATTTATTTATTGAGGTCAAAATCGAGGCATTTGCAATCAAAAAATTAGAAATAGAGAAGAGTATCAATATGAATACTTTTAAATTGAATTTTTATCAATTTTTTTTAACGAATAGATAACATTAACACTCCGATTTCTTTTTTGAGCAACTGTAATTTTTCCCTCTTGGTGAATATATGATATGGTTGGAAACCGCACGCTATTTGATTACTACAATATTAAAAATTGTATTTATTGTATTGTATTGTATTGTATTGTATTGTATTGTATTGTATTTATTACTCTTATTAATCTTGTTAACAATTTAAAGATTTACTAATTCACTAAAATGAATTATTGATTTTTATACAAGAGAATAGTGTGTACCATTTATATTCAAATAAAATTAACTAGAGATAATTCTACGTTTTATAAAATCAAATTTACTTTATACAAAATTAACACATTTTCAAAATTCTTTTTTTTTCAAAAAAAAAAACATTTTTTAAAATTATTTTAAATACAAACAAAAAAATTTGAAAATTGTTTGATCCTGAATATTGATTTTAATTGTACTCGACTAACCAGTTATTGGAATCGAAGAAAAAAACAGGTCCTATGAGTGGTAACGTTTTTGCCCACCAACTTAAATTTTTGTTTTTCACCAAAATATAACCCATAACCTGCGTTTCGCCCAAGCATGAACGGTGAGCTCACCAGTTTAATTCAACAAAACTCCGCAAAAACAAAAAAAAAACAACAAACAACTAGCAATAGTTTTTGTTTTTTAAATATATTTTTATTGACTTGCTAGTCCATCGGCAAAACACCCAAATTTAGGTGCATAACTTTAAACAAAGTTCCCTAAAAGTATAATTCACCTTTGCTTTGTGCAATGGGTTTTATAAGAAGTTGGTAATCATCGACCTACATGAACCAACTAACTGATGAGCCCACCGTTCATGCTAGGGCGAAACGCATATTTGGGATAAAGGACATTTCAACCTTTAACTTGAATTTAATTCAACAAAACTCCACAAAAAAAAATAGCAATGGTTGTTGTTTAAATATATTTTCATAACTCAAAATATACCAACATAAAAATCTTGCCAAGAGATTCATGAAAGGGAATCGTGTTGTCGTCTTTGTGGGAACATTTTAAAGACGATCTTAAAAGTCATTTTCCACCGCAGAAGGACAATATGTGGTTGCGACATCCTGATATGTGTGCCATCGTCACATCCCAGGACAGCAGGAATTCCAAGTGGTCCAAGGAATGTCTTTTTGACCTGCTTCGTAGGCCTCTTACATTAAAAGTTTAATCCATCTTGGGCAAATCTTCCTCTCCAAAACTTTGAGGACCCGTGACAATTAAAACTATGCTGCGGTCCATGGACACATTAGCATCTTTTCCAACAGAACGTTAAAGTTCCCTTCTGGAAAAAAACGCAAAACAGCAGCCAGGTGCAATGTGCAAGAAATCACCAAAGCGATAATAGCAGCACTCATATTTATTTTTTTTATCAAAAAAGCAAAGAAATATGCAAATTAAAGAAAACTATTACTATCAACGAAATTGAGGGTTGTCTTACATGACAGGCGTTAGCTGTTTTCAATATCACTTGGAGTGATTTCGAAACGTTTTCGAACTCATGAAATCGATCGAAATTTGCAATTTGGGTTTCATTTTCTGGAACCTAGTTGTATGTTCCAAATTTGAAAACGATTGGCTCAACCGTTAAGGCTGTAGTTCAGCCTTGCAGTTCCGTGCAGACAGACGGAAAGACTTACTTACTTACTTAGGGGGCGCTACAGTTCGGGACGAATCTGGGCCTTAACTAACATGCCTCTCCAGCCAGCTCGGTCTTTGGCTAGCTCCTTCCAGTTTCGCACTCCAAGTTGGTTGAGGTCATCCTCCACCTGAGCGCGCCACCTAAGGCGAGGTCTTTCTTGACTGCGTCTACCCTCTGAGATGGAATCTAAGATCATGCGAACCGGAGCATTGTTGTCCATTCGCTCACATGACCTAGCCATCTTAAACGTGATATGCGTATTTTTTTGACCAGGTCAATGTCGCTATACAGCTCGTATAGTTTTTGGTTGAACCTTCTCCTTCAAAGCCCGCAGATAGGGCCAAAAATCCTCCGAAGAATCTTACACTCGAAACGATTAAGGATATCTTTATCCGCTTTAGATAGAGTCCATGCCTCGGCGCCATAGAGCAGGACTGGGATGGGTCTTATACAGAGTCTCTTTTGGGGGAAGGGTTTTGCTACTTAATTGCCTTCCTAGCCCATAGAAACAGCGATTGGCAAGAGTAATTCTTTAATTTATTTCTGACGAGATGTTCTTGACAGGTGTTATAGCGGATCCGAGGTAAACAAAGTCCCTGACTACCTCAAAGTTGTACCTGTCTATTGTGATGTTTTGTCCAATCCGATAGCGGGAATTTTTGTCTTCATCGCCGTTTAAACGTCTGCAGAAATGGTCCTTCCATGTACTTAGCACCGAATGTGACTCTACTACGAGGTTTCCTTTCCTATCTCTTCACGCTTCTGTGCGGGTTTTTTTTTCCTTGGCACGTTCTTATTACCTGTTGGTAAAACTTCCGCACGTTTTTCCTGGAATGGCATCTCCCAATATCTTCGATCACGTGCTTCTCATGTTCTCTCTTTTTCTTTTGGAGAAGCCGGTGTTCTTCCCGTCTTTTCTTCTCGTAGATCTCGCGAGCAGTTCTTGTCTTTCTTTGCAGCGCCGCTTTATATGACTCTTGTTTGGCTGCATGGACTTGCCTGAATTCGTCATCGAACCAGACGTTTCATGGTGGTAGTCTGGTGAAACATATCACATCAGTTGCGGCATCTCTGATGGCTTGTTGGCAGTGTTGCCACTGGTCTTCGGCACTTGATGCTGGCGGTACTGAATTTCTTGAGAGGTTACGGTATATTCGATCGGCATAAGTTCTAGCGGTTTCTTTCGTTTTCAGCTTTCAGACGTCATACTTCCTCACAGTTTTACTCCGTTGTTGTGGTGTTCGGGTTATTTGCATTCTTACCTTTGCTGCAACAAGGTAGTGATCCGAATCGATGTTAGCTGCTCGGAAGGTGCGAACATGCAAGATACTCGAGGCGTGTCTTGCATCGATCGCAACGTGATCAAACTGATTGAGGGTTCTTTGATCTGGGTGTTGCCAAGTCCTTTGTGTATATCGAGATGAGGAAACCTTGTGCTTGCAATGGTGACTTTATGTGCCGCTGTGAAGTCAATTAGCCTAAGTCCGTTTTTAGTCGTTTTGTCGTGTAGGCTATGTTTTCCGACAGTCCTAACAAAGATTTCCTCTTTACCTATTTTGGCGTTAAAATCGCCTAGTACGATCTTAACGTCGTATTTAGGGCATTGCTCTGCATCCTTGGTGGCAACATCTTTGTCCTCTGTGGGGGCATGAGCGCATATTAGGCTAATGTTGGCGAATTTAGCTTGATACGGATTGTCACAAGTCGCTCACTTACGTGTCGAAAGCCCAAGACTTCTTGCCTAATTAGCAGTAGTACACGTCACAGTTTTTCATCCTCTTTTTGTCCAGCCCATCCCATCGCACTTCCTGAATGGCAGTAATTCCTGCTCTGTAGAAGTCTAGGGTCTCCGCTACATGTTTGGCTGCACGTGATCTGTTAAGAGTTCTAACATTCCACGTGCAGATTCGAAGGCCGTTGTCCTTAATTCGTTTTTCCGGGTCGTCAACAGTTAATCCGTCCCTTTCCGAGGCTATTGATCGCTTCGTACCTTTTTTTCCATGGCAAGGTTGTTAACCCCACGCACAACCCCCAACCTAGAGGGCCAGGTCCTTTGTTGGATTCCTTGGACAAAAGGAACCGGAAAATCCGGAGTCAGTAACTCACTTCGGGGATATGAGCGCTGCCGTTAGCCCATTAAGAGTTCATCTGCCACTATCTCTATACCAATGCCCTGACTTGCATTGCATTGTCCCAATGACTTTATCTCCAAATACGTCGAAGTAGCTCATTAGGGCATCTGCTTCGTTGACTGTTGACGCCACCGTTGGTCCAAATGGTTGGGCTCATCCGCCGTACGTCCTCTTTCTGAGGGGCTCGTGCAAGACTTCTGCGAATCGATCAGAACAGCCATTAAAGCAGAGCATTATAGTGTTGCTATTTTTTCTGTGTTCAACACTCGCGCTTATAAGTTTCGCAGGAATGACCAGATGGACAGACTAGTACCCAGTACCAGTGGTTACCGCGGGGAGGTAAATTAAGCACAATTGATGCGTACAATATAGTTGCAGCAACTGTGCATCACCTGCACATTCAGTGCCTACCCTATTCATACAGCACCCAACCAACTGACAGACTGTCAGAATTTTTCCACTAACACAAATATGTTTCTGTATCATCGTTTTATTGTATTCTTAATTTCTTAATATGCCCGAATGTAAAACTTGCATTATAGTCTCTATAATCGCAAGTAAAAATTGAAAGATTTAATTAGACTCAAACAACGTAGTTTAGCAAAGTCTCGATTTCAAAAATGTCACATTGAAGGAGCCAAGATTTAGTTAATTTTCAAATGAAATGAAGAAAATTAACCAGCCAGAGGCCAAAATACTAAAGAAACTTTCCAGTTTACAAAGAGGAGTTCTTAACAGAAGTGGTGATTAACAAAAGTCTAGAATTTGACATAACGATAGAACTCGGCATCCCAAATAAAATTACACGACTACATAGTAGTACTAGGCCAGCCAAGTAAAGTTAAAGAAGCCGGATCAGTGTCGTAACCAATCAACAAACATTAGCCCCTTGCTAAAGTGGTGACAAGAAAATAATCTGGCATTCTCTTCAATCTGATTGAGTTCGAAATATCAATTCGTGAGTCATCAACAAGTCCAGGTACTGACTTTTGCAAACGACATCGACATTCCCGGTAGAAGTCAACAAATCACACAAGAGTCCTTCATCCAGATCCAGCGGCATAAGACCTGAGGCCGAACATTCATTAATTAAAGAAAAACCAAATAAGTTTTTACTGAGTATGTAAGAAGTGTTGGTCCAAGAATCAGGGCAGTGGAGCATGAATTTATAGTAGAGAAATTCTTTCCCCTTTACCACCCCTGAAAAGGTACTTTTTAGAAAATTTTTAGGACGTAAGAATGAAGATCTCCACCAAAATTCAGCTTAGTCGGAATTTTTTAGAAGTAGGTAGGTAATATAATTTTGTTATCTAATTTTCCTGGAAAATATATATACAATGGAGGAAGAAATACAAGAGCAGCTGTCTAAATCTTAAATTTTAAGACAGGCATGGTTAAGAATATAAGCCTTGGCTCTCTAAGGAGCTGTCGCGCCAGTAACAAATGTCTTATTTAGATGTGATGAATGATGCTATTCATTTGGAACACTTCTAAATGAATTCTAACGACTTAAAGGCTTACCTTAATGTAAGACCCTTGTACTTATGTAATCCAAATTAGGGAGTTCAACAAGCCATCTGAAGTTAGTCACAAAAATGTATGTATTTAAACGTAATCTCACTGCAGCTCCTTCTGCTCTTTCTTTAAGGGTTGATTTGATAACAAAATATATAATGATGCAACAAGTCAACGATAATAAGATTTACACATACATCACAAACAATTACCTTAAAATGAAAAAGACCCTGCCCCCATCATCAACGTGATTAACAAAAAGCCCGTTTAACATTGTGTCCCTTGTCATCGATTTAAGGCTGATGATGCCACAAAGGTAGTACATCGTACTGTAGCAGAAACAACTTACATTCAATTAGACTGCGAAAGCGAAAAATGTGCCAAAACCATTTACCACAACCACACCAAACGCTACACCCACCTGCGGAGAGGCAAAAACAGATTTACAAGTTTCCATTGTCCATGGAATGATTGATTTTTTTCCGGTTGTAAGGTTGGAATAATGAAAAAAAAAAAAAAAAAAAACGTTTATCCAATCCATTAAGAATTGTATCGGACTGCGTGCGTTGTAGCAGGTTGCAACTGCATATAAAGGTAGGCTTTTTCTCTGTTGATATGCGGGAGCCTCAATTTAGCATTCAAAGAAAATGACCTTCCAGTCATAGTTAGGTTAAAATTTGTAATTCCCATTTGCGGTTTGAAAAATTTTTCTATGCGAATGACCTTAGCATGGGTGTGTTCCATAAACGGATGGACGCCGCGTCGGACGGGAAAAAAAGAATACGCATTTAGAGTGAAACGTTTTATAAACTTATAATGAGGATGATGCATATCTATGTTATCTTGTAAGTCTATTCACTTACTTAAATGGTCAGTGAGCCGAATTGATTTTACGCATTTCATCAGCCGAATTGGCACAACACTGCTGCCCACCAAAACGTGATGACTACTCGTATATGTTCGAATTGTGTGGGGGGGAATTTTATTGTGAAATTTATATTTATCTTTTGGCTTGGATTGTGTCATTTTTATTGTCACTTCAGACGGATGGGGATCAGAAAACTTTATGAAGACGAGTTCAATGCCGGTTAACCATTTGTGGGTGCATTGCAAGCGCCAATATGAAGCGCGTTGCAATAGAGCATTCCAATGGTTCGAGTGAATAATAATTGTTATCAATTGCATTGAATGGGAATTGTATGTTATTTGAGTGAGGGAAGGGGTATTCATTGATTAATGTGATTTGATAAAAAAGTTGGAGGGAGAAAATTAATTTGTTTGCCTTTAAGAAAAAAAAGTTCGAACCTCAACTCTTTTGTTTTGTTACACAAGCAAGTAAGTAATGCAATTGCTAACATCTAATATTATTTCAATTAAACTTTTTGGGACAAAGTTTTAATTAGTTAATTGTTATTATGTCAGAAATTTGATATAAAGAAATGTAAGTTTGTATTAGGGAGTGTGTAATGTTAATAGCTGTATAGTAAATCGTAGTTTTCGTTTGCTAAATCAAGGCATTGATTGAGGCGGAAAAGCGGCGCCACAACGAAAAGTGGATTTACATATAACTGACCCAGAAATTAAGAGCGATGAAGAAAGACAACGCCAACAATTTAACAACTGAGTTTTGAGGCGTTTGAAAGAGAACTATGACTATGTCTATGACTTTGACTATGTTCAAAAGAAAATTGCTATATGGACAAAAATGTTAATCCAAATGATGTTCTTCAGGTGGTAATGCTTGAAAAAAAATTAGGCCGATGTGGACCTGCGACTTCCAAAACAGAACAGAGCTGTGTGATTCAATATTAACGCCAGAATTGACACTAACAATGAAGGATTTGAGCGATGGGTCTTTTGTCGCGGAGTTAATAAATTTGACCACGTAGATTACGGTGTTTTACACTTCTGACTTGTTCTTGTTAGATTTTCTAAAGTCACAGTTCTAAGCCAGTAAATCGCAGGAGGTTTTAAATCGAACCTAACCCAGGGTCAACCGGATCTTTGAGGATTGATTTTATATTTTATATAATGACCTACATGGCTCTTCGATACAAGAAACAAGAATTTTATCAGAACCTACTCCGCAAACTTGGTTTATTCTTTTTCCAAATCATCCTTGTTGTTTAAACTTTAAGAAATTATATTTCATGAATTGCTATCCAGGAGTGCTACTAAAAGAGGTGTACATATACATATATGTATTAAGAAAAGTTAATAAATGAAATTATTGCTTAAACAAGGTGTTATAAATTAAAAACTGCTGTTCCTCATTGTATCACGGATAAAAATCTTAATTTCACTCCACTTACTCCTCTGTATTTGGCAGCGAATGAAATGTTTATTTTTTACACACGGTTCAATCTAAAAGCGCCGAGTGAAAAGATTAAAAATAACAAATGTTTATTCGGACTGCATGTTTCCTAATATTGTGATCCTCTCACGATAGCCAAGCCTTTGGCTAAATAATCATACAATGAGGCGGGTGATTTGGCCCACAAATAAATAAGGTTAACAACAAAATGAGTCTTCATTTGATATAATTCAACAACAACGCCGCGCCGCCAAGTAGTACATGCCTCACTACCTGTACACGATTGCTTGGTCGGCAGTAAAGCATCTGTATGAAGCCAAGTTAAATGATGCAATTTTGTACTTCAGATTAATTTAAACAATTTTCAAGTAGCAGCCACCAGCAGCAGCAACAGCGCAGCGGATGGAGGCAGTGAAACGAGCGCGCAATGATTACGAATTACGATGCTATTAGTGCTAAACGATTGTCTTCGCATTAATGTTATGTCTGCACGATCGTGGAGCTTTTCTTAATTGATATACATTTTTTTCTTTTATTTTTTTTTACCGTGACAATGTGAAAGCTTTTCAAGTAACTGTAAAGGTGCCAAAAGGTGGCTTTGAAATTTATAAAAACAAAAACCGTGAAGATGACAGCTGTTATGAGGAAAGTGAGAATTGTTGCATACTTTTGGGTGGGGAAAGTTTAACAGTTTTTCTGAGAGAAATACTTTCTCCTTGTTGATTGACATATAGATGCCGCTTTTTTGAAAGCAATTTTGAATATAAATATACATGATGTAAAATTATTATCGACAAACGTTTTTTGAATCAAACAAAAATTAGTAAAAACTGTGAAATGCGACTTTGGCTGTATAACTGTAACAAACATAATTTCAAATGGACTGGATGTAAGTTAAACTTAATGGTACAGTCATTATAGTCATTTAAATATGAAACTTAAATAAACAAGAAGCGTGTTTTTTTAGTTATAAATGAATTCTTGCATTAATTTTTCTTAGTGTGAAACTAGATTTTTAGTAACAGGAAACTAAAAATTCTCTGAGAAAGTTATAACTCACTCTCACAAAACACCATTTTAGAAAAAAAAAATCTAAACTAATTTTGACTTTTGCAATGCTTTTTTGTTTATAATTAACCAACACTTAGTAAAGACATAATGATTTTAAACAGTGTAAAATTAATGGATTAAAAAAAGGTTGTCTTTCTTCAGATAATTTGGGTTTTTAGTAGAAAACTCGAAACTAACTTTATTTAATTAAAAAAAAAACTTTAAGCAACATTGCTTACTAATGTGTGTAAGTAACGTAACGTAAGAACATTTAATTCAAACTTATCCCAATTTAATATGAAGAGTTCAAACGTCAAATCAAATAATTTAAATTAAGAACCTACATATGTTATATGTATATTTTGAATGAAGAAATAGTTCTACGACGAGTTCTGACCCTGTATTGCATAGCGTTATTGATTAACATGAAGGCAAATTGACTATTTTTAGTAGCCAAATCCCAATTGATTTATTTTTCTATCCGTAGTCCTATCGGTGCGCTGTGCGTACCAGAGGAGAAAACTATTTTTACACGGAATTAAATATTCCGATTTCAAAAATAATATGTACATATGTACATTACATAAGTGTTCTTGATATGAAACAGAATTTATTTCAAAATATGCTAAGAATCATCAACAACAACGAAGTCATAAAGGCCAGTGATACATATACAATAGTTAAACCAGGCATACTTGACGTTCTTAATAAAACTTATTTAATAACTCCTTTTTTTGTGTATTTTTGACATTTCTATACCTACTTACATTTAATAATAATAATTTACATAAGTGTCTGTAATGCAACATGATGTTGCACGACACTAGTTGTTTTTGGGCGTAGTAGATTGATAATTAAGTGACTATTTTCTCACTTAAAACTCACGGATGCCTCTAGTTGCACTAGGAGTTGGGACAAATTTCTTCTCAACCTGACAACCTACGGGTCAGAAGCAAACATCTTATCTACTGCACCAATTCCCCAAAATTTCCAAGTTCTTGTCCCTAGTAAAGGGAATTTTTTTATATAACTTTAAGTTGGCAACACTATTTTAACCAGCGGTCATTTTGTCAGCTGTCAAATGATTTATTTTTAGTTTGGTTTGGCATTTTAACATGAATAGACTGACGCCGGAACAACGTTTCCAAATTGTGCAAATTTATTTTGAAAATCATGGTTCTGTTCGAAATACGTATCGCGCACTACGTTTAATGTTCGATTAACTATGGAACGTGTTAGCAACACGTTTACTCTAAATGATAATACGCATTCACAGAGACGTCGTACAGTGTGTACAGAAGAAGTCATTGCTGCTGTAGAGTGTAGCGTAGAGGAAAACCCGAATCAGTCTATCCGCCATTGTGCATAGGAATTGGATATGTGTCCATCTACTTTATGGAAGATTTTGCGGAAAGATCTTGGTTTGCGTGCTTACAAAATTCAACTCGTGCAAGAACTGGAGCCACATGATCACCTAGCAAGGCGCAGATTCGGTGAATGGGCCCAAAACAAGATTGCCGTTGATCCCAATTTTCATAAGCGAATTTTGTTTAGCGATGAAGCTCACTTTTGATTAAATGGATACGTCAATAAACAAAATTGTGTATGTTGAGACATTACATCCACAAAAACTGTTTGGTGTTCTTTATGGGTTAGTGGAATGATTGGTCCGTACTTCCTTAAAACCGATACTGGCCAGAGCGTTACAGTCAATGGTGACCGCTATATAGCCATGATTACTGACTGTTTTCGTTTATCAATTGAACAAGAGCTCATGCCACAATTGATTTATTGAAGGAAACGTTTGGTAACCGCATAGTTTCACGTTATGAATCCTTGAATTGGCCTTCAAGATCGTGCGCTTTAACGCCGCTTTAATTTTATCTGTGGGTACATGTGAAGTCGCTAGTCTACGCCGAAGCCGATAAACCCGAAATGACTGAGCACTTGGAGGATAACATTTGCCGCATTATTTCCGATATACGGCCATAAATGTTGAAAAAAGTCATCGAACATTGGACTTTCAGATTAGACTACGTTCGAGCCAGCCGTGGCGGTCATATACCAGAAATCATATTTAAGTTATAATGCCAGAAGATTATCTTTTGAATAAAGTAAATTTCATGTCTATTTAAAAAGTCGTCTTTGTTTTACTCTATTTCAAATTTCTATACCTCTAAGAAAAACACTTTTTGTGTACCTTGATTTAAAATGCCAAATAGGAACAAGATAAAGCATACATTAAAAAGATAATGTCGACTTTTCCTGCTTTCAAAGTAAGACGAATTAAGTATTTATGAAGTAAACATTATGTCGATTTGCTTTTTTTAAATAAATAATGCGCAAACCGTTTGATATATAAAAAGTTGTTATCATTGTTTCCCGGAACAGTTAAAGATACACCAATTCTCAAAAAGGGTCACCAGAAATAACTCGCTCTAAGATAATTTTATAAGAATCAATAGAAACCATATAAACTTTTCGTTTTGTTTCACACATTGTTTTTAAGAATTACTGCACCAATAATTGTTTTTAAATACTTTTTTTATTAATATTTACTACGATAGATTTGTAAAGGCTCTTTAGAAGGTTCACAATTTTCTATATCATTTTTTGTAAAAACCGCTATAGCGAGAAGAGCATTGAATGTTTCCATGCACAGTATATACAATATTAGTAAATTATTTTTAAAATCTTATATATTTGAAAATATTCTTTCCGAAAATATGTATCTATAATATTTTACTATATCATTATTTAACTTATTTTTTTTTGATAACAAAGTTTTTGAAACAAGGCCAAGTAAATTTTTTTTCAAACTCCAGTGCAAATGTTATTTTTCTAACGAAGAAAAAATCTCCCCAAATAGGCCATAAAGTACCAATCTTAAGGAAAACTCATGGTTTAACTCGAGCTGTGAGGAGATTATCAGGTCAAAAGAATTCAATTGCAGTTATTAATAAAGCCAACACCATCAAAGAAAATCGGGAAAATGTTTTTACACTTCTAGAAATTTTTTACATGCGACCATTTTTATCATTTGCAAAACAACCTACTACATTTTTCGTGTTCATCATTGTTTCTTACCCTCATCTATTACGAAACTCTTGCTGTATTAGTTTTAAGTAAATTAATAATATAAATTTGTTTACAAACTAAAAACTTTTATGTTTTTGCCTTTTTTCTAATCTTGGAAAAAAATTATGCCTTTTTCTAAATAACTTTTTTTATTGGCGCGACAGTTCCTTAAGGAGCCAAGGCCTAGTGATTTATACTCTCAACCATTCATGTGTGTTGGTTGTTAATCTGCCAGAATGAAAGGGACCTACAATTTACCGCAGAGTCCGATCGACTAGATGAGCTGCACCTTTTCCTCGCAAGAGGCAGTACCCCGGAAAAGAAGGTATACGTATATATATATGATAAGCAACTTGGATTAAATTATACCAATGAGAACAGACCCCACCATGGAAACTTTAACAAAAAAGGTCCTTGAGAGCGTTTTTGGATCACTCTGGTGTACTCAAGGGAAGCCGTCTTGGCACTTTACTATTAATTTTGATTATAAATGATGCTTCTGCATACACTCAAGTATAAAATTCTTAGTTTTCTTGATGACACGAAGATTTTCAAGACAATTAAGTCTAGCAATAATTACATTATTTTTCAGGTAACTCTGGATTCATAAAACTCTGGATATAGAAATTTAATGATCCATATGTAACTCTTGGTTTAAATTTTATTGCTACGTCCGTCCCCCTGGGGTATTGTCTCCCTTAAGTTTCTTCCTTAGACTTATCCTTGTAACCTGTCAGCATACTAAAAACCGTGGAGTGTCTTACCACCTGCGTGGACCTACGTTTCTAAGTGTTGATATTATTGAAACTGTGGCATATATTCAAACCTCTAAACCTCTATAGGAAACATCTTGCAGCCCCGCCCAACTAACAATTTAGCTTGTATAAGGCCCAAAGTTTTGAACTTGGCAAGCAATAGCTTGTATAGAGCTTGTATAAGGCAAACTTTTGCAAGGCACAGATTTCAAACTTTGACAATTAAAAAAATAGCTATTATAAGGCTTTAAATTGAGTTTGGCGAGCTCTATACAAGGCTTTTAGATAAAGATTAAAAATGGCCTGTATAAGGCCTTCCAAAGATGTTTACTAGAAATTAATATATAAACAGTTTGTGTAAGGCTTGCCTTTATAGGCCTTATACAAACTTAATTATATTTGTTTTATCAACGTTTGATGCTAATTTTGTGGTAGAGTACTGGAGTGAAAGGAGAAGGACTCGAGTTTAAAACTTAGATAAATACAATTTTTTTCACTTTTATAATTAAAAAAAAATAAAATAGTTACATAGTGGCATATATTCAAACCTCTAAACCTCTATAGGAAACATCTTGCAGCCCCACCCAACTAACAATTTAGCTTGTATAAGGCTCAAAGTTTTGAACTTGGCAAGCAATAGCTTGTATAGAGCTTGTATAAGGCAAACTTTTGCAAGCCACAGATTTCAAACTTTGACAATTAAAAAAATAGCTATTATAAGGCTTTAAATTCAGTTTGGCGAGCTCTATACAAGGCTTTTAGATAAAGATTAAAAATGGCCTGTATAAGGCCTTCCAAAGATGTTTACTGGAAATTAAAATATAAACAGTTTGTGTAAGGCTTGCCTTTATAGGCCTTATACAAACTTAATTAATATTTGTGTTATGGACGTTTGATGCTAATTTTGTGGTAGATTACTGGAGTGAAAGGAGAAGGACTCGAGTTTAAAACTTAGATAAATACAATTTTTTTCACTTTTATAATAAAAAGAAAATTACAATAGTTACAGTATGCAGTAGAAAAGTTTTCGATATTAACAAAAGCGGTCTAAAATGGCTTGGGTAAGGCCTTTTTATAACATCCAGAGCAGGCTTTTAGCTATAGCTGTCATTAAAAAGTTTGTATAACGCCTTTTTATAACATCCAGCTCCTGATACCGATACACAAAGCATAGAAAGGATTGGTGGAGAATTTAATCCCTTAAAGTTTTGTCTCCTTAAAGAACTGTCGTGCCCAAATATATTGATTTATTTTTATTAATCCTGCGAAAATTCAGACACAAATCTATTCATTACAGGGGCTAGAATTAACATAAAAATCAGGCCTTAAAGTCACAAAAAAAAACTGTTTTCAAGCTCCAAATAAAATACTCACACATAATTATGGTATTTTGCAATATTTTCTAAAACACTTGATATTAATATATTTAAAAATGTTTGCCATTTATACTGTAAGTTACGAAACCATGGGATTTATTTTGCTTGCTTTTTATTTTTTATGCGAAGATAACCTCATCCACATCCAAGAAGCCAAAAAAAACCTAAAAGCTAACACCGGGCATAAACAGCTAATATCATTAACGTGATATTAAAAAAAAATCAGAAAATGGAAAATGGAAGGCACCAACTATTAATAAACATTTAAAATGTTTTTTAACACAAACTATCATGTTAACTTCAGTGAATATATTTTAAAAGGAAACTTACAAAAAATTAATTTTTTTCATAATTGTTTTGTGTTTTTGTTTTAAAAATAAATTGATTGTACAAATTTCTGCACGCATATTTTTTAACATTAAAATTGATTATATATATATAATACTTGCGCCACCCTGTAGATTTTTATAAATAAAGATTCGGTACACATCTTGTAGAATGTAGATGAAAGATCATCGTTTTTAGCTGTGATGGTTTACTTGATTTTTTTGAAAGCAGAACTTCTTCATGCTCAGCACGTAATTTGTATTCCCTTTACAATTTCAAACTGTGTATGATATTTGCTTACACCTGAACTTTGAAGCAAACAAGACATTATAAACAATACACTTTTGTACGTGTTACCTTGCCAAAAGGCCATACTATGTAGAGCAATATTATTTTTTAAGTTTGCGAAATTTTGAAATTCTCAACTATTATGCGAAACGTTACCAAATACGTTATTTCCATTTGGAAGATGTCGTTTTGGTCTTGTTTTTTCCATGAAAGCACACATCTTGTTGTAAAAAAAATTATTTATTAAACAAATTTATCTTAAAAATCTAAATTCCTTTTTTAAAAAAAGTTTTTTCTAAGCGCAAAAGTGCAACGGTTTTCTTTTGTATTGCAACTAATTCAAAACTTAACCATAAATAGTCCTTAAGTGGGATTTTAAAACTACAACTACCTATACAAAATAACATTTTTAACTTTTTCACATCCTGTAATCTTTACTCACAAGCAATATCCACCACAAAGTTTTAAGGAGACTCATGTCGGACATAGGTTTCTATTCCTTGCAACGACCCACGTATTTCGACTGAAACATTTTCGATTTTAACGCACGGACGATTAAACAAGCACTAAAAACATTTCATAATCGATACATTCTTAAATCGAAAGTGAACCAAAAACCATCCAATAGATATTATCCAAAGAGTTAACCTTCACTACTTGATAAAAATTCCATAAGGGCAAGCAAAATGTCCACTAAAGTTCACCAAAAATAATATTTTTTTTTGTTCAAACATCATAAAAAAATAATTACAGAGCACTCAAGAACTCATGTGTTATAATGTTCACGTCTAAGTATGGCATCTTTCTGCCACACTGCACGCCATAATTAAGCCATCAATGCTAAAGTGTGTTTTATTTTTTCAGTACTTCAACATCACACTGTGTAAGCCTTTTTCTAGGCCACAAATCACTCTGATGTGCAAGCCTTTTTCTAGGCCAAAAGAAGTTGATATAGACATTACACATGATGCACTATAACAATTTTTTTTACTAAATACTCCACACACGAGTTTTATTTTAGCAAAACAAAACCGAGTTCGTTGCTCAACTCTTTTGTTTTGTTTTAACTATCTTTGGGGTTTTCTTGAGTTTTTGGTGTTGTTATTTTTTTTTTTGGAATTTTTCTTTGTCAACCCGGCGAAAGGTAATAAAATAACAATGAAATATCATCAAAAAACAGAAAGGTAATCATAATAAAAGAAGTTTATTGTGACCTTGGAAGCTTATTATGCGTTTAAAGTCGACTAAGAATGGTCTGATTTTGAAGTGTCTGGTTTTGTTTGGTATAATGACGAAACGAAATGTAGTTCGTTGTAATAACAATTATTCATCACCCTCTTTACGTTATATCATGGTAGGAAGGCTGAGGCCTTACACTTAAGACGGATAATTAAAAAAAAATAAATGAAATTAAAAATACAAATGAAAAGTGAAAAAAGACATTAAATCCGTTACATCAAGGTGAGTGCGCAATGTCCACTAAATCCTCATAAATGTATCTAACAAAATAACTGAATTTTCAGATACATATCTGGACATTTCGTCGGTTAAATAATAAATGTATGCTTTCTCACTTGTCGCATTTGGGGAAATAAAAAAAAAAAACATTTCGGTACTTTTTCCATTTGAAATTATCGAACCATGCATTATGCAATGCTTTTCATTGAATTCTGTAATTGAAAAAAAACTGATACCGCACAAAGTTGTAGATGCCCCATAATTAATTTCCAGCAATGCATCAAAATCATACCCACCGTTTCTTCCGGCCTTCATTGTACGTATATCTCTGCTTTGAACTTTCCATTTCTGTCCAAACCAGCATCGTTGTTATAATGGCTCTGACACTATTTCACAGAATAGTTATTGTACTCAATGGTATCATTAAAATGGATGAAAGTGAATCTTCACTCATGAACAAGTTTGATGGCAGGCAGTAGTGGCGACGTAAATTTTCCACCACAAAGTGGCCTTGTGGCTAAACAATAACGATGCAACTAAACAGAGGTTATAATTTCCTTTTCAGCAGGTTCACATTGCTGGCTGGTGCTGGTACTGGAGAATCATTGAATTAAGTATCTCTCCTTGAGACATTGCGCGGTTATATGGTGTTTTTGATCGTGAGTACAATTTTCTCATTGTAAATGGTAAGCAGGCGCAGACCAGTGCGACTTCCGTGAGATTGTACAAAAAAAGATGGGGGTGCCTAAAAAGGATGATAGTAAACATCGTTTGATTACGTAATAAGGGGAAAGGAGGAATGTTAATGGTAGCACTTGATATTGAAAGCTGGCTTGTGAACTTACACAAAATTTTGCGTTTTTTTAAAAGACTTGGTGCACGTTTTTTCTGTAACTGTAAAGTTTTGCTTTAAATATACTGACCCCAGCACGTATTGCTTAAATATCCTCCTCACAGATATAATTTTTTTAAAGTGTCGATCCCATTTCTGACACCAATGTAACATTTTGTTATTTTGAAAAAAAAGACCACTCGAATTAAATTCGTAAAAGTTCCGTTTATTTACAAAAACAAAAGTTCTTACTATCGTTCGATACACTTAAAATCTAAACAACAAATTTAAACATTCTAACAGCGTTTACTCGTTTTTTCTTAGAAATTAAGAAAGATTCTCATTTGCACCACCCACTCGAATGGCTCTGACTATATACACAAAAATCATGGTACACTTGAATATAATAAAAAAAAGGATACAGATAGAGATAGTGATAGCTGAGGAGTATTTACAGCATGAAAACAGTCGTGGTACATGAAATGCACTTAACTAAAAATAAGAAAAGGAAGGTCAAGCTTAATCCCATCCATGGTGGTGTTCATGGTGTTCGTGGTGAATTGGCACCCACACTTTTTCCCATACAGGCTTCCAGACTTTCTTCCATGCTGGCACCTTAACTTCCTTCCACACTGGCACTTGAATGGATTTCCATTCATCTTTCCATGCTTCCTTCTTTTCAGTGGCCCAGGCTTGTTTCTTCTCTGTTCGCCATATTTGTACTTTCTCCTCCACCCATGTTTCACGTTTCTCTTTGATCCAGATTTGTTTCTTAACCGGTTTCCACACTTGTATCCATTCTTCCTTCCATTCGAGTTTCTTCTCAGGCACCCATTCTTGCTTTTTCTCTGTACGCCAAACCTTCTTCCATACTGGTTTCCAGATTAATTTCTTACGCCACAAATCATGACTTGTATATTCCCAGCCTTCGTGATCTTTACCCAGGAATTTCTCACCAGGAATGCCCATTTTAACCCATTCGGGGACGAACATTTGTTTCCATTCAGGAACTTGAATTTCTTTCCAAACTGGCACTTTGATCTCTTTCCAGATGGGTTTGTTGATTTTCTTCCATTCGGGAACTTTTTCTTCTTTCCAGGCGGGGACTTCACGTTCTTCGATGTGAGGTTTTTTCACAATTTTCCAATCGGGTACTTGGACTTCTTTCCAGATGGGAACTTGGACTTCTTTCCATATTGGCACTTGGATTTTCTTCCATTTTGTTTCCCAGGCTTCTTTTTTCACAGTTTTCCAGATTTGTACCCAGTCTTCTTTCCAGACGAGTTTTTTCTTCCAGACTCCTTCGGGCGGGTGGGCAAATGCTGTCGAGATGAGCAGACTACAGCTGACTCCGAGCAACTGTAAGGAAGATAGATTGAAATAATATTATTGTATTGTATTTATTTCGTTTAAATTTTTTAACAAGCTCCACAACCGCACATTTTACATTCAGAGATTTGAAATATAATTTATTACTACTGAAACATTATTTAATGGAATATAATATAAATAAAAAATTGGGAAAAAAAAACATTTAATTGAAGGAAAACAACGAAAGTAAAAACCTTCATGCAAAAAAAAAAAAATAAATAAATAAATAAAGGACCTACATATGTGTAAACATGCATTATATACTTTAATATAAGGTGTACATTAGAAAATGAATAAACTTAAGGTGACAAGGAATGCGTATTTACAAATGTATTAAATATTTTACATACAACTTAAGTTTAAAAAATGCAAAAATGAAAAATGTATATAAACAAATCAAACAAAAATTTAGGAATTCAGAAAAAAAACACACATTTATGATTAAATAAAGAACAGTTGAGTATAAATAAACAAAAAAAATAAATAATTATATAAGTAAATAATAAAATTGATAAATAAATAAAT
Source organism: Platycheirus rosarum (assembly GCA_963971375.1). Taxonomy (NCBI): domain Eukaryota; kingdom Metazoa; phylum Arthropoda; class Insecta; order Diptera; family Syrphidae; genus Platycheirus; species Platycheirus rosarum. The sequence goes on along the minus strand of OZ020510.1, from coordinate 37,305,963 downwards.
TAATTAATAAATAAATAAATACATAATTAATAAATAAATAAATTAACAAAATAAATAAAAAATAATAAATAAATATTAAAAAATAACTAAATAAACAAATACAAAAATACATAAACAAGGAAAAATAACAATATTAACATACAAATTAATAAATAAATAAATACAAAAAAATGCATGAAATAATACTATAACAAATGTTAGTTATAAATAATGATTAATTAAGGACATAATAATAAAAATAAATACATTTATAGATAAATAAATAATGAAAAGGCAAACGAAAAAAATTTCAATTGTTTGTTATCACAGATGAATTAAAAAGTTCCCGTATAAGTGGATTTTCGGAAATATCACAGCTATTATTGAAATTTAGCGAAAGCTTACGAATCCTATCGGAAATCAATTCAACATTTGCTCTTCGGTGCAAATCAAGAGTGGAATGATGCCAGGAGAGATTAAGCATCATTTTTAAAGCTTTATTTTGCGAAATTTGTAACTTTTTTATGTAACATTTTGCAACGTCCCCCCAAGCTGCACATCCATACAGTAATATTGATTGAAAGATCAATTTATGTATTAAAATTTTGTTTCCGTTAGTGAGCGGTGATTTTCGGTTGATAAACGGATACAACATTTTAATCGCAACACTCATTTTTTTTAATGTGTTATTTATATGCTCCCTAAAAGTCAGTTTGGTATCGAGATGAAGAAATAATATTATTAGGTGGGAGTTGTAATAGGTTTTTGGGAATTATTCTTAGATCAAGAAGGAGTGGGTATAAAAATGGCTCAGCTTGAAACTGACCCCATCGAAAGTTTAAACAATTATTTCGGTGTCCTTGTTTTAAAGAAAACCTTTTTTCTTTTAATAACTCTCTTATACCTTCCATGTTATTATGGATATTTTACCAAAAAAAAAGTCTATAGTTGGACCTTCCTCACTTCATGGCATCGTGGCTCATGAGGTTACATAAACGAAGATAGATGCACCTGATAAATATTAACTGCTGATTAAGAATGATTGCTTTATGAGTTATCGCATGCTACTGCATAATTTTAGTTAATTTATTCATGTAATAATAATAAATTATATGTATGTTAACACAGCTGCAGCTATGGTTCATAAAATTCCCTTTCACAGTGTAAAGTGGTAAAGTGACTAATAAGGGCATTTAAGGCAAATTAATGGAGCGATTCTTGACCATTTTTATTTAATTTTTTGGTTAGCTTTTTGGTTTTGATTTATAATGTTTCTTTTCTTCTTAAAGAATTCCTAGGTGAGTAATCACCTATTCAAATATTTTTTTTTGCATTTATTAGCATATTATATTCAAACTCAAAACCGAACATTTATCTTGGAAATTTAAACTGTTGGTAAGTTGTCAAAACTCAAAAGCTAATTAATTTATTTGAAGGAAATGTAACGATAATATTGAAGTAATAATTGATAAACTGTGAGGTCTGACATGGAATATTAATTTGGCATAACTCAGGGAATTATTATGGACATGAATAAGTCAAAAACACAGTTATTTAACTATGGTGACAGCCGGAAAAGAAATGTTAACGTGGGTGCCATTAACAGCAATAAATTTGTCATCAAGTTTGTCAGTAGTTTGGTGTATTTGTGTCATGGGCTTTGGAATATCGGAAAGTCTTTTGCGGTTCTTTTTATGGGAGAAGTCAAAAAGGCAGACTTTGCTTACGTTGGAAAGATGGCGTAGATGTGAAACAGGATGATGTCGGCCAACAATCGGGAAAACGACTCTGACAGGGAATCTTACCAAGAACCATATGTATTTTCTGAAGCTTAAAAAAAATAAAAAAAATTTGAGCTGCGCAATATTGAGACCATAAAGATGATCAGCACTTGGTAACATGGACACGAGCAAGTCAAAACAAAGGAAATATCAATATGAAGCCTTGAGATTAAAAACACCATGTTGGAAAAAATTTGAGCATGGCCAACTTTACAGTTCAAGAGGCAAAACCATGCCCCGTTTTGACACTATCGCGGAAAAAAGGCAGACCCTGCATCACCTGGATCAACTAAATTTAGTTTGTCTAAACCATCGTCGATTAAAGAACAACAAGTTGTACAAGAGTCCTTCATTCAGATCGAGCAAACGGCACATATCTGGGGCTGCTTATTAATGAAGGGAGAAACATGATGGCTGCGTCTGTGAGAGATTAGTCCAACAATCTGGGTAATGGAACATGAATTTGAAGTAGTGCAATCTTTTATCTACCTTGGGTCAAAAGTTTCAGCGGAGGAAGAAATACGACCTTCATACCTACTAGTCTGTCGAGGCTCTTCAAATCCAGAAAACTTAAAATAAAAAATGAGCTGCTGCTGTTCAAGACTATGGTCATACCAGAGCCGAGACTTGGGTGATTACTTAAAAACACTCTGATCTTTTAACAGCGTTTGAGAGGAAAGTCTTTCGGAGAATAGTTGACCACGTGTGCCAGGAAAGATGTTATTTTCCTCGATGCAGATTTTGTGGAACAAATAAAGCTTGTTAGACTCGAGTGGTATGGTCACCTAGATTATATAAGCGAAGAGGAACCACCTCGGAAAATCGTTGTGGTTCTTTTTTATGGTAGAAGGCAGCATGGCAAACCTTGCTTACGTTGGAAGGATGGCATAGACAAGAACCCCCGACGCATCGGCCAGCGATCGAGAAGTATTGAAGAACTTGTTGAATGAGGTCCCAACATCGACTATAACCCGCCACCCGTGCCCCGTGGCTTAGTGGTTAGTGTGTTGGACTGCTAAGCGAAGGGTTGGGGTTCAACTCCCTATTAAAGCCACCTTTTTTCCAGGGTACTGCCTCTTGCGAAGAACTGACAAAACCTGAACAATTCCACCCGGGATGGACGGCGCAGTAGATGAAGACCGAAACTTAGGTGGCGCATGCAGGTCGAGGACCGAATACACGTGCAAATCTGAACGCAGCTAGCTAGGGGCCGAACTGCCTGGACAATCTTATTGGTTCAGGTCCACCCTGGACCAAAGTGCCACCTAAGGTAAAGGTAAGGTTTAAAAATGTTGCTTCTTCCAAATAAATATTTTTGTCTTGAATCAGCAAAATTGAATGAATGAGTCGTACACCCTCGATCTAATGAATCTTAACAGTCACAATAAGAATTAAAAATTATTCAAAGTTTTAAACTTTATGAAAATTAAGAGTTTAAAACTTTTTAAATTGTATTAACATGTTCGATTCTTGTAAATTATAATTGGTTAAAACAATTATTTTTAAGTTTAATATAAATGTCGAACATGCACGGCATTTTAATTAATTAAAAATAATAGATAAATACTAAAAAAAATTGTTTTAAAAATATCTTTTAACGAATCTTTTTAAAAATTAACCAACTAATTGTAGACAGAATTTTTGAAGAACACAAGCTATTTTTTTTTAGCTTTAAATAAAAAAAAATAAAAATCCGATGCAACATCAATTCAAAATGTTCTAATTAGTTACAATCAAGTGAATAAATGTGCATGCATCTGGTGCAGAGTTTGTCTTACACAGAAAGAACCAATGCTTGAACCCATTAGTCTTGGATTTATTGTTTTTCTTAAATTAATAAAAAAAAATCAAAATACTTTCTTTTATGTTTTCATTTTTTTACAGATTTTGAAGTCCAAATTCATTCGAAATCACAAGTGGTGTAAGATCTTCTCAAATAATGTGTGTTTTGAGCGTTTCTATGGAATTTTTTTTTTTGACAAAATTCTGTCAGTTTTATTAAAACAATGAAAACTCTTCTCTTCCTCTTTTCAATGTTTCACTACAAAAAAATACTATTTCACCATTTTCAAATAAAAAAAACGGTGACTTAAATAAAAATCCAATGAAAAGAAAATGTATTCAAATTATATCCCGCCTTGCAAGGCAATCATTTGTTAACAATGTTTTTTTAAGTAATAAAACTTTGCAAAATAGTATTCAATCTTGGTCATAAAAATGTGCGGTGTTGTCTTAAAAATAATAAAAAAAAAAAGATTTCCAAAACCAAACTATTCGGAAAACCCACACAAATTATATTCATTTTTATGTCAGCAACTTTGCAAGCATTGATTTCCTTGTTGGCTTTTCTGTCACTCTTCACTCAATCAAAAAATAAAAAGTCATTATGAAATTACCTCTGCAAGTTCACTGCCATTCAATGCCAACTATTGTGTATGGTAGTTTTTTGTTTTTTTATTTGGCAAAGTCATTCTGCAAAAACTCAAAGACTAGGTAAATATTAAAGAGTTTTTTGTTCAACAAGTCAATCCTTTACAAATGCTTGAATAGTAGTCATGATAAATTGAAAGCCATTAAAGCCAATCAACTTGATGATGTTAAGGAAAAGCAAAAACTCTTTGAATTATGGAATTTGAACTTAAGTCAACTGAAGTAATAAAAAAATTAATATTGTTAATTTTTAATTTTGTTGTTAAAACGTGTGAATTAATGCGATGCATACTTTGTAATATAATTCATTTGGAAGATGTTAAAGTTCTGATAAAAAATGGTCAAACATAGCTTGCTGAGTACGTTGAATTTAATTAAAAATAGATAAAGGCAATTTAAATAAATTATTTTGAAATAAAACTCTTTACTTTTCTATAAAATTCAAAGAATTTGTACCAACAACGAACATGTCTGAATACCTTTAATTACAAGCTTTTTGTTCTTGGTGATTCTCACAAGTAGGAATACCTAATGAAAATATATAAATAATTTTCTTTTCTTTTGTATAATTCGTGGTGGATTGGAAAAGAACTGTAAGTATTATGTAATTATACAGTAAATATTGTAAATTAAATGAAAAAAACATGTTTTTCGGATATTTATAAATATATAATGATGTATAATCAACCTCTCAAGGCCAACAAGAATAACTCCCAAGAAAATGAAAATGAAAACGAATTTCTTATTGTACATTCGAAATTAAAACAAAAAGAACGTTATCCTATTTTTACGAATTTATATTTACTAATATCGCAGTTCAAATTCTTTAAACATTACGATCATAAAGAAGTCTTAAAAAGACAGTGGCAAAAAATGGCTACCTATCTGTCTGCTAGTATGTATAACGAGCTGCAGCTTAAACGGCTTAAACGATTATCTTCAAACTTGGTGTGTGTGATTATTTTAACATTCCCCAGACAGAAGATCGAAATTTTATTTTAAGGCTTAAATGCCATATGACCATTTAGGAAAAGCTTATTTTTCTCGAAAACGGTTCCAACGATTTTGATGAACATTTTTGAAATTTTTTTTTGTTGGTACTGGCTATCATTTGATCAGAACCAAATTTTCGGGAAATATCTATTAACGGTATCTTTCATATAACGGTTTTTCTAATTTTCGGATTTGTATCTAATTTTATATTTGAGAAGATCTATGTAGCCAAATTAATTCTGCATATAAAAATTTTGAATAACCTTTTTTCTAATTAAAATTAATTTTTGATTTTTTAATCAATATTTTTAAAACATATGAAAAAAATATTTTAAATATTAATAATCACATGTATATTAATAAATTCGTAAAAACTGCATACCAAAATTTCAGATAAACGTTTTTTCAAAAAAACTAAAAATAAAAAACAGGATTTTGTGAAAATCCGCCCTACTATTTTCGAAACACTTTTTTTTATAAATTCGTTAGTATACAAGACGTACTACATTTTTACTAAAAACCGTTTAAATGATGTGGTTTTGATACTTTTTTATAGTTCAGATAGTGTTATTTTTCTACGTTAATTTTACTTATTTTTTAAATTTAATTCAACGATGTGACCGCACATATGAGCAAGTACGTGCGATCCAGTCGTGCAATATATTTAATACTGAAATTGTTGAATTGAATTATTTGGATTTATCTCAGGAAGAATAAACATTAAAATGATTTAATTTGAATTTAAACATATTCATTAAAAAAAAAAAATCAGAGATGAAAAAATCTGAATGCTTTCAATTAAAAGCAATTTATTCTTTGTGATTCTCACAAGTAAGGGTATTTAAAAAAAATATTTGTATAGTTTTTTCATGTTTTTCTTTGTAATATGCGAAATGGAAAAAGAACTTCGACTGTTATGTAATGATACATTTAATATTTTACTACACAATAAAATATGTATTTTTTTATATATATTTAAGCAAAAAGCAAAAGCAACTTCCTAAGACTAAACAGAATAACTCCAAAAGCTCTGTACGCCTGGGAACTTAGAAATCGAATTCCTTGTTTTATATTTAAAATTAGTAGAAAAGAATTTTTTTCTATTTTTCGGATTTCTTGTTGATAACGTTGGAGTTTAATTTCTATAAATTTTATTTATAAATTAAAAAAAACACACGTTTATTTAAAAAAACTTTTGATTTAAGGTGTTATGATTCTTTAACGCTTAAATTGTTCTTAACTTGTATTTTGCAATAACACTTAGGATATGAAGTTTTGAAATTTTAAATTTGGAAAATTTAAGGTTGGTTTCGAATTCTTAAAATAACCCAGATTTTAATGAGTTTTGAAAGAAAAGAACAGATTTTTGTTCAAAAATTTGTTAGTAACATTATAAAATTCCTTTCTTTTTAATTTTTGATTCTTTGAGATATTTTTAATCCTTTCTAATTTGTATTTCACGATGCGAAACACTATTTTATCTGAACAGTCTTTCTGCCAACAAATGTTTCTTTTATAAAAACACTTTTTCACATCACAAATTGAGAGTATTTAATTTTTGTGTAAAAAAATTTATATTTTTTTTTAACAACACCCACCAATAACGTAAGGGATCTCATCCTGGGTAAATCCCTTCGCGGTTAGTTAAAGTTTAAATAAGAAAACACTTATGAATGTTACTCCTCTTCTGATGAGGTCTTCTAATCACACTATCGTTCAGATACTCGTGAACATCTATTTATATTTTGAAAAAGACATATAAGATACATCAAGCCAAACCAAATGCATGTACGTACAGCAACAACAACAAAATGTGCACACACAGGGTTGGTTGTATGCAATTCGAAAAAAAATCACAAAAAAAGAAGAAAATGCAAAACAAGAAAAAATCAACAAAAAAACACAACAATAATTCGGATCCCCACATTACCACGACCATGCAAAGCCTCAAAGACATAGTTCCATCTTACTTCAACATTTCCCCCAAAAAATTACACTTTATCCCTTCTTTAAGTGGTAAAGTGCCGACAAAAATAAAAAAAAATAAGAATTGAAGCTAAACCCTGAGTGGGTTCAAGTTTTCAAGTTGAGATTCGCATCTTCTCTCATTGAGCTCGAATGGGTGAAGTGAATTTTGGACGTGAGTATGTGTGGTGGTAAAATAAGCTGAGCTCTACTGCAAGAGCGCGGAACCTTCACGTGAATCGGGACTGTCTCGAACCCATCACATGGCAGTGGATTGAAATGAAGTTATTCAATACGAGTTCTCATGTTGTGCGAAGCTTGCATACGCATTCGTAAAGCGATTCGTGCGGCAGCAATTACTCTCCCTTTCAATGGATTTATCTGCGTGCAACAGCAATAGATACGACTAGCGCCGTCCATTGAATTTATTTCCATTTAATTGGCAAAAAACTCGTGCAAAGCGCACTTTAACTTGTGAGAAGAAAATTGTACGATGGTGCTCAACTTGAAGGCACAATTTAAGTTAATGTGAAGAAATGAATCCTATTTGAGGATAAATAATTTCAACCTTAAAAGTTTAATAGTTTCTGTTTGCTTAGTATGATTTTCTCAAGTTAAACTTCGAGTGTGTGCATTTGAAGAGAAAAGAAAAAAAGAAGTGGACCGACGACATCAAGAAATGAATATAAAGCTTCTAATAAAAGTTTCTCAAACATATACTCTCATACAACTAAACAGTTATTAAATCATTAACGAAGCAAATTTGATCCTTTCGATATTTTTAGGCCAGACATTTTAAGTCCTTTCTTTTTTCAAAACATTAAAAATATAATTTAAAGTTTTGATGATCTTAAACCTACAAATGCACTATATATACTATGTAGCTTTTTCAAGGAGTAAAAACTTTAAATTCCCTCCTAACATGCATATTCGGTTCTTAATATAACAAAAATATCTATATTCAATCATAAATTATTATTTATATAAGATATGCGCATCTTAAAACACCATAAACAATAAAATTTTATTTTCAAGTTCGAAAATCAGCTCTTTTATATTCATTTTTTTTAATTGCGTCGTTTTGTGTTTCCCTGCATTTTGGAGCTGATTTACAATTTTGTTGACATTTTGTTGGTTAAAATAGATACAAAAGACTTTTTTCCAGAATGTGCAATTACATGCAACATGTCTTTCTGCCGAAAAAAGTAAACATTCAGAAGTAAATGTTCCATTTCTTCTTCCTTTGTACACACGTTTTTCTCTTTTAGTTATTTCACTTGTATTACAAATGCTTCCCTCTTTCATGACCGTGTTCTGCTGTGGTAACTTTCAATTTCAAAACATGCCCCTCATCACAACACAGTAGACAGTAATGTGCTACAAGAAATGGGTTACTCAGCGCAAATACATTCATTGTATGAACATCCAAACTTCCAATCGAATTTCTGCATTTTTCTTATTGTTTTTGGAAGACCATCTGTTGTATACCTTCGAGGTATCCTGTGGTTGATTGTACAAACCACTACGATGGTAATACCCATCCTCATTAAGCGGTCATTTATTTTCCTAAAAAAACAATCTTTTAACATCTTTCGATATGAAGAAGATGTATGTGCAGGACAATAAAAAACAGACAAAACGTAATGGCATTGCAAGGTGGGTAATAAAAATTCCGCAAAAAGTTAAAAATGCCATTAAAATTTCTTCAAAATAATTCGCCTTGGTTTACAAGTAGTGCCGCGGTGGAGGCGGGTGGCGGTATGAACTAGCGATGGACAGCAATCACAAACGGATCCAAGAATTGCATAAGAAAGAAGACCAGATTTAAACGAACTGATCGGATTGTGTCCAGTTTTCGGTGTAATGGAGCGTCTTTTCATCGTCAGCGGCAGCGATAAGCTGACAAATGTCTTTTTTTTTGTTCGGTTACCTAATGTAATAGTTGAATGACAGGTACGTGTAAACCCCTTTTCCTTAAGTGAAAAATAATTCTGCATCATATGTCTGCGTTGTTGTCATTGTCACTTGTTTTCAATGGGGTGGACAAACAAGGTTGTTAACTTTTTGGCGGGAAAAAGACATTTTCCAATGAAAGTAGACTAATAATCATAATAATTTCAGGTGATTTACTTTTATTATTATTTCCCAATATTTGGCTTGGCAGATTGTACTGTATGCAGTGAAAATTACATATAATGTATTACTTTGACTCCTTGTGGGAGACCGGTATTTTGGTAATAAGACTCAAGCCCTTATTTGCTTATGCAACATCAGCAGACATTTTAATTTATGTGATTGACTCTGATGGCAAGCTTTCACTTGAGCGGTAATTTTCGTATTGTCCTTAGGTGTTGCGTTATCACTATTTGGGCGGAGATACATTGAAATTTGTGGGTTTATGATGAATTGTTATTATTATTTTACCAATAAAGTGGTCTGTTAGTAAGGCTTTGAATCTTCTGTTTTTTAGATATTAAGATATTATCGCAGATGATGGATTATTAAATTGTGCAAAAGAGAAGCTCGGATGGATGGGCGGTTTAGATTATTATTTTTGTTGATGACGAGTGTTAAAAGGCTGCTTTATAGACACTACCTGCTTGGCATTTCGATGACCTTGAGTAAAAATTGTTTGTGAGGTTAGCAAATTTTGCTTTATGATTATAATCGTTTAATGAAAGCGTGCCATGTGTTAAAATGTTAAAAATAAAAAAATGACTAATTGCAAATTTTAAGAAAATTATTATATTAGTAATAAAAAATAAAAAATACGGATGAGAAGCTAATGATAGCTTAAAATCTTTCATTTAAGAGAGCATTCGGATTTGATATTCTTGAAATGTTTCGAAAACTATTTAGAAGCAGGAAAAGAAAAAATAAATAAATGTCTCAGATAGCAGAAGTAAACGCCTTGTGAGAGACGTGATTGCTGCGCAAATTTTTTGAAAGTTAATATAAAATTTGCTTTCACACCAAAACCCATGGAAACAACATCGACACTGAATCCATTTTTGTGAGGATCATACAATATCAAGATACTCTAAACGCCCAAACTCTACAAGATTACAGAAACTCTACACCTTAGTCCAAATATGTCTTGGCCATTTCGCTAACCTAAGGTATCTTGCCTAAGACCTTGTTTAGTTAGGGCGTGTAGAGTTAGAAGCTTGGCTATACATGAGCTCTGATAACTTTTTGACAGTGCGAGTCATATAGTTTCGTTTTGGCACCATTTTACATGAAAATGTTTTTGGTGGGATTACATATTCAGCATATGCTTCTACATATGATGTTCTCATACACATACACAGGGTGATTCGCATGAGTTGCGACGAAAAAATTGAGCATATAGGTTGGGTCGAGAAAATAAAAAAAATTGTATTGGAAGGGGAGTATTTCCCATTAAAGTGAGAGGGGCAAAATGGAAAAACAACGGTAATACTTACAATGTCTTTTGTAAAGCTAGAAACCCATTGTTTTCGTCAAAACAAAATTAAGATAGTGGGCTAAAAACGATGCCTCCCTTAGGACTGGGCTTTTTTCTTCCAATCTCTCCAAAACTTGTTACCCTATTATAATCAAAATTAATATTCAGGAAGATGTAGGTATTCTAAGTAATTTCATATTAAAATATTTTTCAAGACTTTTTTTTTGTATTTTTAATAATTCAAAACAAGTTTTTAGTTAAAAATATTAAAATATTTAGAAAACGGATAGGTGATTTTTTTTTAACTTTGTTTTTAAATGTTCTTTATTTTTGGGCTTAAGTTTGTATTCTTGAATTATTTTTTTTTAGTTTTAAAAAAAGTTGTTAAAAAAAACATTTTATTTTTTTATGAACAAAGTTGTTTGAATGTTAGTTCTTAAAAAATATTTTCAAACTCAAAACTTTGAAAAAAAGTCAAATTTTTGTACGTGATGAAGTAAATGTAATGCTTTTTTTTTACTTGCGATTATAGGTACTATAATACAAGTTATGCATTCGTGCATAAAAAAAAAACTGAGATAACAATAAAACATGACATTACGATGATAGAGAAACATATTTGAGTTACTGGCAAAATTCTGTCTGTCCGTCTGTCTGTCTGTCTATCTGTACGGATGCATTTTGGACTGTAGCCTAAACGGTTGGGCCAATCGTCTTCAAATTTAAAACTTAAGGTTATTTTGACATTCTTCAGAGGATTTTTTAAATTTTTTTTAGCTCACAAATTAACGGTACCTGTCATATAACCGTTATGTAAAAGGTTATTTTTCTCGAAAACGGCTCCAAGAATTTTTATGAAAAAAAAATCAGCGTACTAGTGTAAGCATTATATTTTGGTGAAAAAAAAAATTTAATATGATGGGCTAAAAACCGTTCCTCCCATAGGACCGGTTTTTTTCTTCGACTTTTTTGAAAACTGGTGATCCGATTTCTAACAAAATTGATACTCTAGAAGATGTAGGTTGTCTTAGCAATTTCGCATTAATTTTTTTTCGAAAACTTATGTTTTTGTATTTTTAATAATTTTCAAATTTTTTTTCTGAAAAATCAATATTTTGAAAACGGTTAAGTTAATTTTTTTTTATTTTGGTTTTAAATCTATGTTATTTTTGGGCTTAAGTTTGTATTCTTGAATTATTTTTTTAATTAAAAAAAAAAGTTGTTAAAAAAACCGTTTTATTTAAGAACTGCTGCTACAATTAAAAAAAAAATTCACAATTTTTTACATTTCTTAAAGAAATAAAATGGAGTTTAAATTATTTCACTCAATACAATTTAACGTACTTTATTCGAACAATCAAAAGTTACAAACATCGAATAAATGCTTTTATGTTAAATTTAATTTTCTTAAATATTATTCTACAATGTGACTGCACATATGAGCTAGATCAATCGCAAATGAAAGATTTTATGTACCAAGAATCGTCAGAGAAGCAATTGAAATTAAGAAACATACAAATTTCAATAGAGATTCTAGCTTTAAATTATCGCCAACGTGGGATCCTCTCATAAGCAAAACCATAGTAAAGCAAATCAAAAAACCTATAGCCGATGTCGTGAGCTTTGCATGTGTCCAAAAATATATCGACTCAACGCAACAACAACCTAGAACGAGTACACCACCACCACCCACAAGCAATCCAAGTGCATCAACATCTACGCACCGGTACTACTTGAGAGCGAGAGCTAAAAACCAATAACTTAAACAACAGCAATCAAACGTCAGTCTCATCCCGTGACCACGAAGTATGAAACTTCTTCGAAACGTCGGGTAGAAATAAATAAGAAAAATATTTCGTATAACGCGGTAAGTTCCGAAAATAAAAAACTTTATCTAATATGAATATTGTCCGCGAAAATAAAAACCTAAAATTTCATAAACTACTTTTATAATTTGTAAACTTGTGTTTTTTTCAAGTCTATGCTTTAGTGATATTGTACTTTGTATTCATCAAATTCTATTTTATTTTAGGAACATTAATGCTTTCTCAATAAAGGTAAACCAATTATATCACAATATAAAATACATATATAAATAATAAATCCAAAAAAAAAAATGAAATTCAATACATATCAAATAAAATTACATGTTACAAACGTCCACGCCAAAAATGTTACAAACGTCCACCCCTTGTTTTTTTTTTATAAGAAAAAATTAATTTTAAAAATACTGTGTTTTATCGACGCATTCAGTTCATAATTGCGGAGAATTCTGCATCAAAAAATTAACGCATACAGGAATAGTTTTTCGGAAAAGTTGAATGTTACAACCGACCCACTGTTACTTTTGTACCCACTCTCCCCTACACTTTCTTTTATAATTTTTCATCGAAAAGCAGAAAGATTATCAGTTAAACTAGCATATTTAGATGGAAGAATTTTGAATTTGTTCCAACGAAATCCCACCCTTACTAGGAAAGATATTATATTTCAAGTTACCTAGTTCTCTAAGACCAATTTTTGAGGACTCGGCTACACATTTTGACGGAAGTGCCAGAACTCGTTGTTTAGTATTGCTATTGATCGATTAACTTTAGTTCTTGAGTTGGCTTAATCTTAGAAGAATGCAAATCAAGATCTTTGAGAAAAACTCACAATATAATGTTCTAATAAGCGTGTCCCTATTCTTGAAAACTCCATGGAATCGACTGTGTTGGTTCTTTTGCGAAGTACGCAATATTCTGCCACTTCAACTACCTCGTTGTCTAATACTTTTTGTACTTGCGATTAGGTACTAAAAGGCAAGTTTAGGATTCGTGAGTATAAAAAAAAATTGAGATAACAAGCAAACATGACATTACGATCATAGAGAAATCAAAAAAAGTGAGTGACAACAAATGTCTGTCTGTCAGGCTGCCAGGCTCTCAGCTCAAATTGAGAAAAACTTCAGTGTTAAAATATCACCACAAACCGTAAGAAGACGATTAAAGGAAAACATGAACGCATCGCGTTTCGAAAACCAAACGTGTCGAAAAAAAAATATCAAACGAAGACTTCGTTTCGCGAGAGAACATCTTCATAAGAGCCTGCGTTTTTGGAATTTGATCATTTGGAGTGATGAATCCAAGTTCAACGTGTTTGGAAATGATGGAAGGCCGTATGTAAGGCGTCCCCTATTAAAAGAATTGGACCCTAAATACACGAAAAAGACGGTAAAGCACGATAAAAAGAGCTGTTGTGGCCCGAAAACCAATGAATAAGGCCTCTCTTTGGGAAATAATCCAACAGGAGTGGATTAAATTTACACGTACTGAATGTGCAGTGCTCGACGGTACAATGTCGCAGAGGTGTGCAGAAGTTATAAGGCAAAAAGGATTTCCAAATAAATAATAACTGTACAAAAGGTAAAAATTGATCTAAAACCCAATAAATACGAAATCATATGTCTTAATTGAAGATGGCTTAATTATTTGTCCACTTGAGTTGGTGAAATCTTAACACTAAAACTGCGTCGAAATATAAGATTATATTTAAAAAAATATAAATCATGAATTTAAAATAATTAAATATAAATACGTACATATAAGTTTAATTAGTTAAGCCAATAAACACTTCATTTTGAACTGAGTCCTAATTTTAACTTCAGTGGCTTAATTGTATGAGCACAAGTGTATAACGAACTGCAGTCTAAACGGCTTAAGCGAATATTTTTCTTAGAACGGAAATTAAAATTTCATTTTCAGGGCTAAAAATAACGGTACCTGCCATATAACCGTTACGGAAAACTTAATTTTCTCGTAAGCGGCTCCAACAATTTTGATGACAAGTTTTGAGATTTTTGGTTAAAACCAAATTTACTGGAAACGTCTATTAACGATACCTTTCATATAAAGGTTTTTTTAATTTTCGACTTTCTCGGTAACTGCTCATTACGTTTCTATAAAATTTAATATTCGGAAAGATCTAAGTAGGCAAATTAGTTCCGCATACTAACATTTTGAATATTTTTTCTTCTTATATAATTACTTTTTTTCAAAATTCAATATTTTTTGAAATTAATCAAAAAAAATATTTTAATTTTGTATATATTAAGTTGTATATTAATAAACTCCAAAAAACTAAAGGGTATTTCTTTTAGACGTGTGGTTTTCAAGAAGAAATAAAACGCATATAATTTAATGTTATGGCCAAGAATGTAGCTTTATTATAAAGATAAGGGTTTGCCATTATGTTTTAAAAATGATTTCGGGCAAGTGGCTGCCGCGGCTGCCTCGAATAAATTCCAGCCGAGAGGCCCAATTTTCCCAATTTTGTGAAATTCGGAATTGGTGGCCATCTCGTTTTCGGCCCATTCACCGAATGTGCGACGCCCTTGATGGTCATTCGGCTTCAATTCTTGCAGGAATTGGATTTTGTAAGCCCAAACCAAGATCCTTCCGCAAAATCTTCCATAAAGTGGATGGGCACAGCTCCAATTGTTGCGCGCGATGGCGGATGGAATCATTCAGGTCTTCTTCGATACTCTGCTCCACCGAACCGAACCATTATTTTGGTAATACATTTGCACGATTTGCAAATGTTGTTCAGGAATAAGTCTATTCATTATAAAATGGCAAGCCGAACTGAGCATAAATCAAGTGACAGCTGTCAAAAAGACCAACTCCGAAAAAGGTATTGCCAGATTGAAAGCCACACGTACAAAAAAACGCCAAAATCTAAAAATTTTTTTTTCAAAAAACCTAAAAATAAAAAAAACATGATTTTATCAATCCGTGCTACAATTTTCGAAATACTTTTTTCATAAAAAAAACCAGCGTCGATTAAAAAAACTTATACATATGGCTGTTAAGCGTGCATAATAGGTATCAAATTTGTAACTATTCAGCACGTCACGATCACGACATTAACAAATCACAACATTGTAACCACCATAGAGCTTTCTGTGATCAAAAAGAGATAGGTGGTCTAAGAAAGAAAGAGACGGATGTATTCGTTATATAAATACAATGCATAACCTTTAAGCAACATATGTTTAATTGCTATCGACTCTGGGTTTTTGACCCATACATTTTTGGGCATTCTCCTTTGTGAATATGATTACACTTTTTGGTTCAGTGTATTTATTGCACCAACTGGCCATAAACTGCAGAGATATCCTTTGTAAAGATCGTTGGAATTGAATAACTAAACCTTTTTTCTATATTTTTGTTAGCTGAATGAGGCCGTTACACGAATTTCTAGATTGTATGAACACCTTGCGGTTTTTCTCATTGGTTGGCCTTATAAAAAGAGAATTTTACTTCTCCAATCCGGATAGCTTCTCTACGGCCAAATTTAACAGTTTAGCAATTTTTTATTCATATATTTCGAATGTCTCACATATGTACAAAAGTAATATTTTGGAAATTAAAACAGACAAAGTCCGTCAGCTACTATCCAATCTTAATTTTGATAAGGCTTAAATGAACTTTTGTTTGCCTATAAACAACTGTTTATCTTTGTATGCAACTAATGTAAATAATGACAGATATCATTGAAACCGTCGTATCGCTTAGATATCACAAGAAATTCCATTGTCCATAATACCAAACGTCGTTGCTTCCATTTCTAATGCCTGATGTGATATAACTATCAACCGGTTAAAAGCCGCACAACAAAAAGCGTACAATATCCACTAGTGCGTCTCGTTTAATTGGTGTGAGAAAAACGGCTTCCTGCCACAATATGCCGCATGGGTCATTAATTTGCCCACAAAGTGTTGTCGTTTGCTTTGGCCACAAAACATTCAACCATAGATACGACAAGGCAACGTTGAAAAATTCCCTTACATAATGGCACTACCGGCATTCGAAATGGAAATAAAAGTATCTTTATACAAAAAAATCGCACCATCATTGTCAAATGTAAACCAAATTCAGTTTCAATTGCCACTCGTGTCAATGTGAGCCCCTCGATTGAGAAGAGCACTCCTTATGCACACTTGCAACATCAGACATTAGAGCTGGAATTTGATTTCGTGTGCATGAAAACTCAATCAAAAGATAATTAACTGCGCCACGTCCAGGTTGACTTGATTAGAGCTACCGACTTATGATTTGAAGCAATCTTAGTTCCGTTCCATAATCCAGGGCCCTGACTTTGAGTGACTCTTGTGCAACGCCATCACCATCACTCCAGTTCATGGGCTTGTTTCACATATTTCCGTTTGACTTCAATGAATAGGCGAAATCCCTTAATGCCATTGAGGAAATGCGGCAGATTGAAATTAATGATGAAAGTTGCACGATAATCCATCACAGCGGGAATGTCAATAGGGCATTTGGAAGAAAAGTTACTTCCCAGTTTCCCGATCCAAAAGAGTCTCGTGAAAGACGCAGAGTCTATGGTGTGGCCAAAAATATTTGCAAACAAGCTCCAATAAGGAAATGAAAAAGGAGAACCTGAATCACAAGATTGCGGTTGAACGAAGAAGATGATACCAAAGTTTGTGTGGAGCGGCCTCCCCCACTCACTTCTGGCCATTAGATACGTTCATTTGTGCCAAGCAAGTGATGCATGTTACGCAAGCACCAAGTCACCTCATCTCTTCCTCTAATTTAACTGGAAAAACAAACTTGTGTTTCGGTGGTGATGTCTTTTTGAGGAAGGATAACGGACGTGGACCATGGACCAGAAATTCAGCGACCACTAAACCACTCAAATGGTTTTAATTGCTCATTTGTAATTGTAGATTACATGTAAATTGGGTACTCTTTGATGATAGCATGCTCGAAGTGCTTAAGACACGATTGTAATCTAGGTTAGGAAAAATAATTAATTTGAAGACACGCAATATTGATCTTGATGCTTGAAGATTGATCCAAGCTTCGAGGACAACATTTCAACACCTCACCTCAAAATTGAGCTTAAATATTCTCCATAATTGCAAACTAAACACTCGTTAAGTATATAACGTAAGTGTTCCGTAAATTAATCGCCCATAAGATGTAACACTGATTTGGTATCTTAATAGACGTAAGTAATAATGTCCTCGCCCGAAGATACTTCATTCAGATTGAAGACCCAAGGTCCGCTTTGATCCAGTTTTTTTGCATTTATAATTAAGTGGATGTGTTGGAGCATACCAAACATTATTTAATATTGGCGAATGCAAAAAGAAGAGAGTTTGGACGAATGTACGAAATTCAATTACTTTGTTGCAGAAGCGCACTTAAAGATACATAGATTGTGAATGTTGGGTGAGCCAATTTGATTTTTTTTTTAACGGAATGTTAAATTTGCAAATGTTTTTTAAACATATTTTGCATATTAAATGGTTGCAAGGTTTGGACACGGAATTTTGTCGTGAGAAAAATTGGGGCGAATTCGTTTTATTATCATGACTTTCGAATTTGTCACGTAATAGATACTATTTCAACTGCAGTTAAGTGCTTGGGAGTTACCAGTATGTGCAAACTTTGTCTATGGTATTTTATGTTTTGATGTTAAGTACTTTGTCGTGGCAGCTTTTAACAAAGTCCCTGCGTCTTCAGCGTAAAGCTGAACTAGAAATGCCCCTTCAGCCCAGATAACCACCAATTGCCAAAAGTAATTTTTAGTTTGATCTTAGCGCTAGTGTCATTCTCTGAGAAAGTAGAGCCCAGAAACTCAAATTTCTTGAATATTTCCAATTTATGACTATCTATCGTGATGTTCTAATAGTGGGATACTGTAGGAGATGGTCCTTCGAGCTGTACCTTTTCGTACACATCAAGTGCTTCTTACTTTATCTCCACGTAAAGGAACCCCCGGATACTGGTCCTGGCTTTATAAAATGACTGATGAATGGAAACGAATTTTGGATTAAGTCAGACGGAATTCATCAAATAACTGCAGCACGAATAGAACAATGGTTCGTGTGCTAAGGGTATGGGTAGTTATTTATACCCGATTAACTTCTACGGTATTGGTCGTGTCACTTTACCCAAGTGCAAGAGTTATCATCAAATAGATAGTAAGTTACTTAGAACAGAAATTTGGGCTCTAGCACACTTTCGTCAAGAAACTGACTAGATTATCATTTAATTGACCGGATCAGAATGGAGGTCCCGTTTAATGTACACAAAAGAGCAGATTTCGAAAATTTAATAAATTTACTATTACAACAAATACATAATAATAAAAGAGATAAATACTCAAAAATTGACGTTAAGTTCTATTCTTACTAAAAGCACCTGTGTTTTTTTGTTTCTCTATAACATTTTTAAAACTGGGGTCTAAGATATAACTAAAAATTAATAAGAACACTTAATTGTTTTTTTTTACTTGCGATTATAGGAACTACAATGCAAGTTATGCATTCGTGCATTGAGATAACAATCAAACATGACATTACGATGATAGAGAAACATATTTGATTTACTGGTTAAATTCTGTCTGTCTGCCTGGACTACAGACTAAGCGGTTGGATCGTCTTTGAGAAGATCTAGAAAGCCAAATTAATTTCACATATCAAAATTTTGATTAACTTTTTTTTCTAAATTAAATTAATTTTTGAATTTTTCTTTTAAATTAATTTGTTTTAAAACTAATCAAAATTTTTTTTTTTAAATTTTTATAATCTAATTAATAAATTCTAAAATACTAGATACATAGCAAAATTTCATTTTTGCGATTATAGTCCCTATAATAAGGCAAGTTTAGGATTCGTGAATATAAATAAATTGAGATAACAATGAAACATGACATTACGATCATAGAGAAGTCTAAAAAAGTGATCGACAAAAAATTTCTGTTTGTCAGTATGTAAAACGAGCTGCAACCTAAACGGCTTAAGCGATTATCTTCAAATTTGGTGTGTGTGATTCTTTTGGCATTACTCAGAGGGGAAAATTTAAATTTTATTTTTAGGAATAAAAATAACAGTACCTGCCATATGACCGTTTAGGAAAAGCTTATTTTGCTCGAAAACGGCTCGAACGAATGAAATTTTTTCGTTGGTATTGGCTATCACCTGATTAGAACCAAACGGGAAAAGTCTTTTAACGGTACCTTCCATATAAGGGTTTTTCTAATTTTGGGCTTTCTCGGTAACGGCTATCTGGATTTCTTTAAAATTTTATATTTGAGGAAATCTAAGTATCCAAATAAATTCTGCATACCAAAATTTTTAATAACTTTTTTTTTCTAATAACATTAAAATAAATTTTGGATTTTTTTTTCAAAAATCAATATTTTTAAAACTGATCAAAAAAAAAAATATTTAAAATATTATAATCACATGTATATTAATAAACTCTAAAAAACTGCATACCGTAAATAAAAAAAATTCAAAAAACTAAAAATAAAAAAAAACCGATTTTATCAAAACCGGTCCTACAATTTTCGAAATGCATTTGCCATATATTCTTCGTTATTTAAGACGTGTGATGGCGTATTTCATTTTTACTAAAAACCTTTAAGTATTGTGGTTTTGATACTTTTTATAAGTTCAAACTGTGTTATTTTCAACTCAAGTGTTACTACTTGTTTCTGTCAAAGATCTTGCTTTCCAATGTAACTAGACACATAAGACGTAAGTACGTGCGACCCAGTCGTGCCATTTTTTCTTGCTTGATCCAACCTACTTGCTCAAGTATTTTTTTTTAATTACTGCATATCATCATCATTTACAACTTATAGGTATGAATATAAATCTTTTTAGAATGCAACTGCATGTTAAGCGACAATATTTGAAGATATTTTGCACGACTGGATCGCACGTACTTGCTCTTATGTGCAATCACAGCTTCGAATAAAATTTGAAATATATTAAAGGAGTTTCAAATTTTTTATTCGATTTTTCTGACATTTAATTGTTTGAAAAAAGTACGTAAAATAGTTTTCAGTGGAGAAATTTAAAAGCCATTTTATTTCTTTGGAAAATGTGAAAAATTGTGTAATTTTTTTTTTAAATCGTAGGAACGATTTTTAAATAAAACGGCCCTTATTTAACAACTTTTTTTTAAATTAAAAAAAAAATAATTCAAGAATGCAAATTTAAATACAAAACTGCTTACATTTAAAAACAAAACTCAGAAGAATATTCAAACACCCTTTCAAAATGCCGATTTTTCAAAAAAAAAAAAAATATTTAAAAAAAATATTAAAAATAAAAAATAAAATTATTCGAAAATATTTTTATTCCGAATTGGTTTGGCTATCTACATCTTTCTGAATATCAAATTTTATTATAATCGGTTAAGCAGTTCTCGAGAAATTCGAAGAAAAAAACGGTCCTATGGGTAGTACCGTTATAGAACAAAATTCGAAAAATTCATTCTAACTGAAAGATGTATTGTTGTAAAAACTAGCAGCCTGTGAGTTTAATCAAAATCGTTAAAGCCGTTTTCGAGAAAATCAATCTTTTTGTTAAAGAATGTATGGCAGGTACCTATAATCGCAAGTAAAAATCTACTGATGAACTAATTTATTAAAATGAAATCAAGTTTATCAATTGATCACTTTAACCAATAAAAAACACAATGTAAAGTTAAGTGTCATTTTCAATAAACTTCAAATAAAAATCTAGCTATCTTAACTTTAAATCTCTCAAAAGCTTGAATATTAATAAAGAACAAGCCTTCTGATACTTTTATTGATTAAATAAATTTAAATCTCTTAAAACTTTTTGTTGTAAGTTTGAAATTTTCTGTTGCATTCAAATATTTTTCCCACAGTGTGCTCCAAAATGTATAAATATTTATGGAAGCTCATATATTACATTAAATCAAAATCATTTTTCTTTGTAATTATTCAAACTAATCTAATTTTTACGAATGTCTCTACTAAAAGTTAATGAACTCTTTATTGTATTTGGAATTTTAAATCATTTTCGATTGAATTAAGTCAAAACAGAATTTGAAATTCAAATTTTATATTTTACGATTATTAGTTAACGTTTGACTCCAAATCTATTCTGCAGCAAGTGCCTATTATATCGGTAGCAACTGCATTAACTTTGCTTATTGCTTGATTACCGAAGAAGAGATATAAACATCATCAATACCTTGAAAAGCGAGCTATTAGATAACTTAAGTTTTGGGCAAAGATACAAGGTATAGAAAAAGTATTAAAACTTACCTCAAAACCATTATCATTTATCTTGTACAACAGAGATATTTAAATAAGGTCTAACTTTAGATACAAAGATAAATATCAAGCCTATAAAGCTTAGTGAGCCATTTGCAATTTGTTTTGCATGTAATTCGATCCACCATCAAAGTCATCTCTGCGAATTTAAAGCGTTATCATCCTTGGCCAAGGTCAAGACCAATATGTTAGCAAAAGTCTTAAATTTAAGATTAAACAATAAATTTGCATTAATGGCATTGGAAGAAAAAAAAAACATGACGAAGCGTTTATTCGATGACACTCGAAGTGTGTTCATTGGTTTTAATGTGTTTTTGATTTATGCCCAATAGACTCAGATGTGTGTCTGGTAAAGCTTGTGAAACCTAATTAATCACTGACAGATAGTATTTTATTTTTGGGAACTTTTGACAGTCCGACAGACTGGTATTGTTTGTGGAATCCGAGGAATTATGTTAATAACGACATAGTGGAGACTTTCCTCTGGGCTGACCATAGTGTGTCATTTATTTTAATGATCACCAAATGGATTTACCATAAGATTACTCTGATTAAAGAGGTAAGTGGGCGAGGTGTTTAAGTTGTTTGTGTTTCATTGTCTGCCCTAATTACTGCAGCCTTGTCACTCCAAAGTGGGTTTTATAGAGCTAATGATCTTTGAAGCACTTTTTCTTGAGTATCTCTCAATTGTTTTCTTGTTCACTTGTAATCGGAAGTTGGACATTTGGAGGATGGAAAAGTATTTAAGTAATGAAGGTTAATCATTAAAAGCTACCAACAAGCATTGGTAGCTGCCTTCAGTTTTGCACGTGAGATTGGTCGAAGTCCTCATTTAATTGCGTGCGTTCGGTTTTCCTCTACTGTCCTTTGAATCAAATTTTACGCCGAATCGTTTACCTCAATCCATCATTTCATGGGTGAAATTATGCCTTGAAATAATCGCTATACTATTATGAGAAATTTATCTCTATTCACTTATGCACTAACTAGGCCCATTACATTTTAATTTGTCTACATATGTATAAAGTTGGCAATGTAACTTCTACCACAAAGTTTGAAACAAGGAATCGTCTTCAACAGGGAGCGATGAACTAGTCAATTCTTTGCAGTATACACAAGCAATCTGAGAGTTAGTTTTACTGAGATAATTGTATATGACGACAATCTAATTGCGGCCCTAGCAGTTGAAGTCTTCAGAATTCTTTTGAAGCGTGACTTCAACTAAATTCAGCGATACTGCGATGACTGGAAGTTAAAAGTTAACTTTATGAAATCAAATAGTAATATTCTATTTCGGTCCACTTTGAATGTGGTTCTGACGAAGAACGAAGGACACTCGGAAGAATTGGCGTAAGATTGTCATCTTTGGGGCTCACGGACTGCGACTAACTAGCAAGAGTCTTAGTGAAGTACCAACTGGTCTTATGCCTATTGGATTTTAGCCAGAAGTCAAAGAAGTGCAAAGTGGCCAGGGCCAGAGGATCCTTCGCTCTGACCAAACAGTTGTTCCATAGCAGTAGAGTTGAAACTACTTCAAAGGTTTTTTCCTCATGGAGCCTGCGTGGTTCAACGTAAGACAAAGTCTACCGCACTGTCTTGGCTTGCACCTCAAATGCGCAATCCCAGCACACTTATCATTTTTTCTAACAAAGTCTTATACGACTAATCCCGGAAACAGACTCAGTCTTCTGTTTTGCAGTGGGAAAAAACATGATGCTAAGCAGCATTTGATTCATTCATCTTGATATCCACAAGGGCACATGGAGGTTACCAGATGTTCGAACCTGCAACCAAATCGATAATGTCGCGATTGGTGGAAGACATTCATCTGGTGTTCTAAATTTAATACGTTACGAGAAGAAAACATCGACTTGGATCACTCTCTAGTTGGTGCCAAACTTCGGTATGGATTTCAATGGAAGCTGTTAGGCGATCAAACCGGAAGCAGCCGCTACAGCTAATGATTATCGCGTATCCCTTAAGGTAGCGAGAAATCCTCCGACTGACAATATGCTTCGGGGTTAATATTGTCAGTCGGGAGATTTCTCGCCAAAAGCAACAAGCCATAAGAAACGCAGCGTCAGATGTGTTAGGTTTCTAAAAAACCACTTCCGAGAAACCTCTGCTTCGACTCCGAATGTGTCCAAGCAAACAAAGCCAAAACGGAAGCATACAGGTCGTGGCTCCGGAAAAGATCTAGATCATCTTATAATTTCCAGTTGATCTAAAGAAGGATGAGAAACGCTTACTCATTAGAAAGAGAAAAGATCACCAGCAACATGAAGTTGAGTAGATGCCTAGATGTCGTAACAGAAAAAAAGTGTGAAGCTTCTACAAAAGAGTCAACATTAGGTCCTTGCCTTCCTGGGCCCTTGAAAGATGGGGATGGAAACACCATAGTAGATACGCAATCGCCATTAACCATCTGAAGAGACTACTTCAATGTAGATGAAGAATGCTCCCTAGTCAGTCAAAATTGGCAGGGATACTACTGAGACCTTCGACACCACAAGATGGTTACAAGGTGACCCACTGTCGTGCAGCTGTTCCAACTTGAAAAAGATTGTACGGAACACCCAGGCTAGCACAACAGGAAATAACATCAGCGCAAAAGTCAAACGTAATCGGTGTTTCATTGGGCTAAGTAAGCAATCTATACATATACATAAAAATTAAGTCTTGTTTTTAATTCAAAATAACAGCTTTTTATAAGATTCATTCAAGACACTTATAACAAAAACACAATTTTTAAGTTTTTTTTTGCCTGTCTGTATGTCTTTCTGTCTGTTTGTTCAGGGTAATCTCGTGAACTGCTGAACCGATTTTGAAGGGACTTTCACTGGAAGATTGCTGATGTTCTAGATAGTAACTTAGGCTATATATAGGTGGCGCTGAGGTGTTTTTTTGCTGGGACAAATCTTATTTATAAACCGATTTTGACGGGATTTTCACAGGCAGAAAGCTGATATTGTAAGTGGTAAGTAAGGCTATTTTAATTGCCCCTAGGTGGCGCTGGAGGCCAATTCCTATTTATACCTCGATTTTGACGGGACTTTTACAGGCAGATAGCTGATGTGAGGTGTAACTAAAGCTATTTTAATCACCCGTTGGTGCCGCTGGGTTCGTTTTACAAGCAGATAGCTTATTTTATTTTGTAAGAATTAAATAAGGCTATTTCCAAAATGTATGCTATACCCGAGCAACGCTGGATGCATAAGCTAGTTGAAGAATAAAGCCCTATCAAAAAGAGCCAAGAAGATGCTCCACAAAACACTTATGGTGCAGAACATAGGTCCTTTCCTAGTCAAACCAACCCTATAAGAATAATACAAACAAATCATCGAAATCACTTAATGCTTCTAAACGGATTTCTCCTGAGTTCTGCTTAGCAAACCGCAATGTCATCTTTGAAGTTGGAAATGTTTTAAGAAGCCGCTTGATTTTAATTCAATGGGCACAATGGTCGATAGAAAAAATGCCTTCTTCAATATATTTTTATTATGCCACGGACAAAGCCGTCTAAACCCATGCCCTCCGGCATAAATACGCCGTTTGCTTGCAAGTCAGATACGTACCCTCAACGCCGCAGCCTTCGTTCGTAATTAATGAAACAGAAAAAACACCTTTTTTAAGCACACTTCACTTGTCATTTCTTCATAAAAATGTGTTAATGTCTTCAAAAACCTTTCTAAGCCGGACAGTTCCGAAAAAAATGCATTTTTCCAGTCACGCTCATAATTCGATCATAAAACACACACTTTAATTGCTTCAAATTGATTTGAATGGCTTTCGATAGACTAAAACCATCTTGACCCTATTTTCGGGACGGTGGCGGTGGCGGTAGCTCATGTGACCAACGTGATGTGGATCTAAGTCCAAGTCAATGCCATACAAGGTCTTTAATCGCCCTTGCGTGAGTGGGCGTCTCTTTGTCAAAAAATTATACCAAAACGTGCGTTTTGTTGCTTAGATAGATTAATTTGTGACGTTTGTTACGCAGACATTACATCACAGATCACAATGTAGATCTTTTACAGACAAAAGTCTGATCAATCAATAAACCGAAGCTGAAGGAATAATTGCTGTGACACAAGCTGTCCATGGAGTAAGCCCTAATGAGCTTACAACTCGTATGTCAGTTGGTGGCGCAGTCATTCTATTGTTGGGCATTGTAAGTCTCAGACATTCTGTAAATGGTGTGATGCCTCGGGTTAAAAGGTCTGACTTTTACAACTCAACGGATGCAACAACATGTGCTCGAGGCATCGGCAACTGTTTATCCAAAAGTCATTATTACACAAGCTCCACACCAAAGAATGGGAAAGTGCCTGTCAAGATTACAGACTATGCTTTGAACTTCAGTTCGTTAAGGTTCACTATCTCTCCAAGATTGGATTGGTGCTGGAACTGTACAAGATGCGGTAACCATCCAGTTGGATGGATTTTCAGAAAAGAAAAAAAAACTGACAACCTTGAACCTACCAGCAGCGGTGCAGAGGAAAGTGAATGCATCTCTCACTAGGAGTTTGCAACTCTCATGTATTTGTGTCAACAAAAAGTGAAAAAAAAATTTTGCGTTATCGATGACTGATGATCTGATGGTGCCTTCTTCCATGAAGGTGCGTTTTGGTAATTTGACAGTGAAGAGGCAATTATTGCACTGCGGTTGCGTGTTGTTACAAATGTTAAAGTCTTCCTTGGTTTGGGTTGAATCTGTCACACTCTTTGGTACCGAGTTGCGCAATGCCAGCCAAGTGAAATGCAATAAAAGGGGAAGTGAGTGTGAGTGGTTTCAGCAATTTAATTACCAACACTCATTATTGAAATTCCTGAAATTTGGGTTACCGGCGTATGATAGCAATTAGGTAGATACAATTTGAGCAACACGATTACTTGGATTTTTTTTATTAACTTGACAAATCGTTCCAATGAAAGCTCTCAGGGAGAGGTAAAAGTGTAGTGATAAAGTACATGTGGAAAGATGTAAACGGTGCAAAGTTGCTTAACCTCAGGTTGCAAGATTCTCCGCGCTGATTGAATTGAAGGTCAAAATATTGGTTACGGTGGAGCCCTTTTATTTTCTTGGTTTCAGCGTTCGATTAAGGAATTTTCGTTCGTTTTATTTCATTTGAAATATTAAGATTGCAAGATCTACTGCGCCGCGTCATCCCTCGTGAGATGGAATTGAAGATTTTTGGGGCCTTCGATGTCTAGGTTTCCAATACGCTTAAAATAGGAAGCTATGTATTCTGTCGTTTGCGTTCATGGATCAAAAAGAAAAATGCTCTTAGTAAACAGACCAAATGTAAAATAAAGTTTTTTTAAATTATAAAACAAGTATTTCGAAAATTATAGAATTGATATCGATAAAATCGGGTTTTACTTAAAATGTGTTTATAATAAGAACATTGCTTAAGACTAAAACGATTTTCTTTGCATTGTAATATATAGTCCAGAAAATTGTTCATTTAAAAGGCCTTCGCCCGCCATACATACAGTTGGCCTTGAACTCTGTTAATACATTTTGGTGCCCGGAATATCCTATTCCTTCCTTGAACGGCAATTTAAAAAAAAATCAACTTTTAAAATAGTTGTGGCCTTGTTAATATTGCAATGTCGCAGCTCCTTAATACTAATAGCTTAATAGCTGCCAATGCAGATTGGTAAAGGAGTCAAGTGTGATGAATGAAGTAAAGGGAACCTGCAGACAATCAAAAGGATATTATTTGTAATGTTCTCTGGAAATTGTACATTTGTCGTGACCTCAGTGATTGATTATGCACTCTTAGGAGAGAAGGCAAGGAGCCCTTAGTGACCGATATCAGGTCAAAGAAATACCATATTCATATCATCTTCCAATAGTGTGTACAATCATCGGATGAAATAACTAACATGCGACTAATTTACAACTCAAATGGAACATTTCAAATACCCCGGGATACAGATATAGCTTCGATTCGAATCATTAACCACACGACATTGACTTCATCAGGTTAGAAAATATTATAAAGAAATCTTATCCTTAACAACAGAGCAGCATGAAATGCTCAGAATTTTCCGCAGTTCTACCCATGGTTTGTTCATATCTAACTACAATGAAGCCAATCAAAAATAAAAGGAGACCTCTATAATCGAATAAATTGCACGACTTGATCGCACGTACTTGCTCTTATGTGCGGTCACTGCTTTGAATAACATTTGAAAGATATTAATGGGGCTTCAAAGTCTTTTTTTCGATTTTCTGTCTTTTGATTGTTTGAAAAAAGTACGTCAAATAGTTTTCAGTGGAAAAATTTAAACCCACCATTTTATTTCGTAAAAAAATTTTAAAAAGTGTAGTTTTTTAAATCGTAGAAACGGGTTTTAAATAAAACTGTTTTTATTTAACAACTTTTTTTTTAATTAAAAAAAAAATAATTCAAGAATGCAAACTTAAACACAAAAATTTTTTACATTTAAAAACAAAATTAAGAAAAAAATTCACCTACCCGTTTTCAAAATATCGATTTTCCAAAAAAAAAATTGTTTAATTATTAAAAAAAACAAAAAAAGTCATTTAAAATATTGTATGTCGAATCGTTTGCCTATCTACATTTTCCTGAATATCAAATTTGATTGTAATCGGTTAAGCAAATCTCGAGAATGTCGAAAAAACGGTCCTATGGGGGGGGGGGGGTACCATTTTTAGTCCACCGTTTAGCCTGTAGTTCAATAGACATCCGTACAGACAGAATTTTGTTTCTCTATGTTTCTCTATCATCGTAATGTCATGTTTGATTGTTATCTCAAATTTTTTAATCTGCACGAATGCACAACTTGCATTATAGTACCTATAATCGCAAGAAGTAAAAAGGGAAATATGTGGAACTTCAAGCATTTAGACTTTACACCTGCAGGAATGCCAAGAGTTTTGGAAATTGACATGAGAATTGAATGGAAAAATTAAATAATGTGCAAGTATGTTATCCATTTATTTCAAGGATCTGCTGAATCATTTAACAACTCCAACCAAGTGGTCTGATATCATCAACGTGAATTCAAATTGCCCGATCTTGAATTAGCGCCAGTAAACCTTAAATATGATGAAGCTGCTATAGTGCGAATGGTATTCCCGTATAGTTTTATAAGTTCGCCGCTGTCACGTTCAAAAAAGGTCAGGACTTTTTAAAAAAGTGATTGAAGGTAATCTTTCCGTAGATGAATTCCGTGTTGGGAGAAAATGGTATGTATTCTTCTTCAACTTCAAAGCAACTTTCAACTCACTTGACTGATGTGCTTTATTCTACAAATTAAATGGCTTCAAATCATCATGTATGTTCCGAAGTGGACAATGGAGTGGAGCTTCCAGATTGGTTTGCAACCACATCGATAGTGCGACAGGTATCCACATTAAGTCCCACCTTGTTTGCTCTTTTCTTAGATGATCTCATTGGTTGCCTTCCAGGTGGAAATAAAACTGAAAATTGTTATACTCAAAAATCAACCACTTGCTTGTGGTTAGCTGAACATATAATGGTCCTAAGTTCCAAAAAAAACTGTATATTCTATTCAAATTATGTGTATGAAATTTTTAACGCTATTAAAAAAAGTCTTATTTTGGTAAAACCAACAGTGACAAGGTCGTTTAAACTTTGTGTTACTCCCATATGTCAATCGCTTCTGAATCCAATTTGCATAGAACCTAAATTAATTAAATAGCTTTAGCAAATAATTTCAATTTATAAGCTGTACAAAAATCCCACGCATGTGTTAACTACACAAATATTTCTCACTGTTCAACCTTTCAATCAAAAGGCCTATCTTACTTTGTCGATTTGTTTGTCCCAACAATTAGGTTCAATGCAACTACTTTGACCGACTGCACATGGTTTTCGTATATTACTATTGGAAATTTACATTTGTCTTGCAAAATGCATCAAGTGGTTACCACAAATATTTACACATGCAGTTTATGCTATAAAATTGATGGCAACGAGTAAATATTGAATTAATGTTGCGGATGCTAATAGTCATAATTAGGTTTGTAAATAACGTGCAAATGACAAGAAGAGTTACTCACAAAAAAATAATTCCTCCCAAAACAACCGAAAGAAGATAAATATTAAGTGAGTCGTATAACAAGAGGGAATGAAATGGTGAGAAAACATAATTTAAATTGTATTTTATGGCAACTCTCAAACCATAAAATATTCTTTTATGTGTGCCTAGATGGGGTTTTAAATTTATGTATTAGTTTAAAAAATTCTCATAAAGTCGACTAAAAGTATGCTTTGAATATTGTTCATCTAAAAGTTGCCACAAAATATGCTATGAATTTGAAATTTATAAGAAAAAAGGTTAAGTGCTTAGAGATAATTCACAATAGTTCAATGGCAAAACTTAAACGGAACTGTCAGTAAAAATTTAAAATTTAAAAGCTCAGTTTACATTTTTACTTATGTTATGGTATTAAAACAATTTTTTTTTGGGTTTATAACAGTTATAAAACTTGAGGAGTGCATTGTGAATAAGCAAAAAGCAAAAAAAAAATTTAATTCCAATTTCGGCATTATTTTCCTTAACCAGACGATGTCACTAATATTTCAGAATTATTTGGATTAGAAACCACGATAAGTAATTTCAAAATACTAAAATAAAAAATTCTTACTACAATTATTTTTTAAATACTTTTTCTTAAATTATTTGATCTTTACGGCGTGCGATATCATATTTTTTTTTACTGGAAATCGTCTGGTATGTAGGTTTTGATACTTCTATCAATTTCAGATCGCGTTTTTTCTTCTACATATTACATACATACATAGATACTCGATTCTATCAGAGATCTTTGCTTCCTGTAAGGAAAGGCCCATATTTGTAGGTACTTGTGACCCAGTTGTGTTCATTTTTTAAGCATGCCTTTAGTCTGGTTTCAATTTTTTTTGCTCGTTTCTCGGTACATCAACAAAAAACTATTTAACAAACAAAAGAGCTGACACCTGAACTTTATTTTGAGGTTTTCAGTAAATTCTAAGGCTTTTTGGAAAACGGTTTCGTGATTTTTTTAATTTTTTAAAAGAAGATCATTAATGTGTTACGTACGTTAAATACTAAAAAAGTTAAAGAAAATTTTTTTATCGGGAACGGTGCTGGCGGTCAATATCAAATGACATTACTTCTTTTGTTATTGAATGGACATAATTATTTCTTTCTTATATTAATGGGCCTTAAGTTCCTGGTCAACATAGGGCTCAAATTACCCACTAAGCATGAATATTTGAAAAAATGTAATTTGACTGAGTAAGATCATGGGTGGGTGGGTGGTTTGGGGAATAGTTTACCTATTATTATGGGCTCCTGATACATATTTCGAAAAAACAGGTAATTGTACTGTGGAAGATCATGGTGGGTGGGTGGTTAGGGGAACAGTTCACCTATTATTATGGGCTCCTGATACATATTTCGAAAAAAACAGGTAATTTTACTGAGGAAGATCATGGGTGGGTGGGTGGTTTGGGGAATAGTTCACCTTTTACTATGGGCATGTTTCGAAAAAAGTAAGTAATTTAACTGCTGCACTGGGAATAGCTTACCTCTTCTTATGGGCTCCTGATACATATTTCGAAAAAAAAACAGGTAATTTTACTGAGGAAGATCATGGGTGGGTGGGTGGTTTGGGGAATAGTTCACCTATTACTATGGGCTCCTGATACATTGCATGTTTCGAAAAAAGTAAGTAATTTAACTGCTGCACTGGGAATAGCTTACCTCTTCTTATGGGCTCCTGATACATATTTCGAAAAAACAGGTAATTATACTGAGGAAGATCATGCTGGGTAGGTGGTTAGGGAACAGTTCACCTATTATTATGAGCTCCTGATACATATTTTAAGAAAAAAGTTAATTTAAAGTCGAAAGATCAAGGGGTGGCTGGTTAGGGGAATAGTTTACCTATTATTATGGGCTCCTGATACATATTTCGAAAAAACAGGTAATTTACTGTGGAAGATCATGGTGGGTGGGTGGTTAGGGGAACAGTTCACCTATTATTATGGGCTCCTGATACATATTTCGAGAAAACAGGTAATTTTACTGAGGAAGATCATGGGTTGGCCGTTGACAAACACCTATTACTATGGGCTCCTGATACATTACATATTTCTGCACTGGGAATAGCCTATCAATTATTATTTGATCCTGATACATATTTCGCAAAAAAACAGGTAATTATACTGAGGTGGGTGGGTAGTTAGTGGAAAAGTGCACCTATTATTATGGGCTCCTGATAAACATTTTAAGAAAAAAGTTAATTTATTAAAAACAGGTAATTTCTTGGGTGGGTGGTTGGTTTGGGGAATAGTTCACCTATTACTATGGGCTCCTGATACATATTTAAAAAAAACAGTTAATTTAAAGTTGAAAGATCAAGGGGTGGGTGGTTCAGTTATTAATATGGGCTCCTGATACATATTTTAAGAAAATAATTAATTTAAAGTTGAAAGATCAAGGGGTGGCTGGTTAGGGGAATAGGTTACCTATTATTATGGGCTCCTGATACATATTTCGAAAAAAAGTAAGTAAAAAACTGGTAATTTTACTGAGGAAGATCATGGGTAGTGTTTGGGTGGTTAGGGGAACAGTTCACCTATTATTATGGGCTCCTGATACATATTTCGAAAAAACAGGTAATTATACTGAGGAAGATCATGGTGGGTGGGTGGTTAGGGGAACAATTCACCTATTATTATGGGCTCCTGATACATATTTCGAAAAAAACAGGTAATTTTACTGAGGAAGATCATGGGTGGGTGGGTGGTTTGGGGAATAGTTCACCTTTTACTATGGGCATGTTTCGAAAAAAGTAGGTAATTTAACTGCTGCACTGGGAATAGCTTACCTCTTCTTATGGGCTCCTGATACATATTTCGAAAAAAAACAGGTAATTTTACTGAGGAAGATCATGGGTGGGTGGGTGGTTTGGGGAATAGTTCACCTTTTACTAT
This sequence comes from Platycheirus rosarum, assembly GCA_963971375.1. NCBI lineage: Eukaryota > Metazoa > Arthropoda > Insecta > Diptera > Syrphidae > Platycheirus > Platycheirus rosarum. The sequence continues at coordinate 37,273,297 of OZ020510.1, read as the reverse complement.
GGGCATGTTTCGAAAAAAGTAGGTAATTTAACTGCTGCACTGGGAATAGCTTACCTCTTCTTATGGGCTCCTGATACATATTTCGAAAAAACAGGTAATTATACTGAGGAAGATCATGCTGGGTAGGTGGTTAGGGAACAGTTCACCTATTATTATGAGCTCCTGATACATATTGTAAGAAAAAAGTTAATTTAAAGTTGAAAGATCAAGGGGTGGCTGGTTAGGGGAATAGTTTACATATTATTATGGGCTCCTGATACATATTTCGAAAAAACAGGTAATTATACTGAGGAAGATCATTGGTGGGTGGGTGGTTAGGGGAACAGTTCACCTATTATAATGGGCTCCTGATACATATTTCGAAAAAACAGGTAATTTTACTGAGGAAGATCATGGGTGGGTGGGTGGTTTGGGGAATAGTTCACCCATTACTATGGCCTCCTGATACATAACATATTTCGAAAAAAGTAAGTAATTTAACTGCTATTATTTATTTAAACTATTATTATGGGCTCCTGATACATATTTCGAAAAAAGGTAATTTTACTGAGGAAATCGTGCGTGGGTGGCTGGTTAGGGGAATAGTTTACTTATTATTATGGGCTCCTGATACATATTTTGAAAAAAAAACATGTAATTTAACTGAGGAAGATCATGGGTGGGTGGGTGGTTGGTTTGGGGGAATAGTTCACCTATTACTATGGGCTCCCGATACATTGCATGTTTCGAAAAAAGTAAGTAATTTAACTGCTGCACTGCAAAAAGCCTACTTATTATTATGGGCTCCTGATAAATATTTTAAGAAAATAGTTAATTTAAAGTTGAAAGATCAAGGGGTGGCTGGTAAGGGGAATAGTTTACCTATTATTATGGGCTCCTGATACATATTTCGAAAAAACAGGTAATTGTACTGTGGAAGATCATGGTGGGTGGGTGGTTAGGGGAACAGTTCACCTATTATTATGGGCTCCTGATACATATTTCGAAAAAAACAGGTAATTTTACTGAGGAAGATCATGGTGGGTGGGTGGTTTGGGGAATAGTTCACCTTTTACTATGGGCATGTTTCGAAAAAAGTAAGTAATTTAACTGCTGCACTGGGAATAGCTTACCTCTTCTTATGGGCTCCTGATACATATTTCGAAAAAAAAACAGGTAATTTTACTGAGGAAGATCATGGGTGGGTGGGTGGTTTGGGGAATAGTTCACCTATTACTATGGGCTCCTGATACATTGCATGTTTCGAAAAAAGTAAGTAATTTAACTGCTGCACTGGGAATAGCTTACCTCTTCTTATGGGCTCCTGATACATATTTCGAAAAAACAGGTAATTATACTGAGGAAGATCATGCTGGGTAGGTGGTTAGGGAACAGTTCACCTATTATTATGAGCTCCTGATACATATTTTAAGAAAAAAGTTAATTTAAAGTCGAAAGATCAAGGGGTGGCTGGTTAGGGGAATAGTTTACATATTATTATGGGCTCCTGATACATATTTCGAAAAAACAGGTAATTATACTGGGGAAGATCATTGGTGGGTGGGTGGTTAGGGGAACAGTTCACCTATTATAATGGGCTCCTGATTTTACTGAGGATACATTGCATGTTTCGAAAAAAGTAAGTAATTTAACTGCTGCACTGGGAATAGCCTACCTATTATTATGGGCTCCTGATACATATTTTAAGAAAATAGTTAATTTAAAGTTGAAAGATCCAGGGATGGCTGGTTAGGGGAACTGTTCACCTATTATTATGGGCTTCTGTTACATATTTCGAAAAAAGTAAGTAATTTAACTGCTATTATTTATTTAACCTATTATTATGGGCTCCGGATACATATTTCGAAAAAAACAGGTAATTATACTGAGGAAGATCATGGGTGGGTGGGTGGTTTGGGGAATAGTTCACCTTTTACTATGGGCTCCTGATACATTGCATGTTTCGAAAAAAGTAAGTAATTTAACTGCTGCACTCGGAATAGCCTACCTATTATTATGGGCTCCTGATACATATTTTAAGAAAATAGTTAATTTAAAGTTGAAAGATCCAGGGATGGCTGGTTAGGGGAATAGTTTACCTATTATAATGGGCTCCTGATACATATTTCGAAAAAAACAGGTAATTATACTGAGGAAGATCATGGTGGGTGGGTGGTTAGGGGAACAGTTCACCTATTATTATGGGCTCCTGATACATATTTCGAAAAAAACAGGTAATTTTACTGCGGAAGATCATGGGTGGGTGGGTGGTTTGGGGAATAGTTCACCTTTTACTATGGGCTCCTGATACATTGCATGTTTTGAAAAATGTAAGTAATTTAACTGCTGCACTCGGAATAGCCTACCTATTATTATGGGCTCCTGATACATATTGTAAGAAAACAGTTAATTTAAAGTTGAAAGATCAAGGGGTGGGTGGTTCAGTTATTAATATGGGCTCCTGATACATATTTTAAGAAAATAATTAATTTAAAGTTGAAAGATCAAGGGGTGGCTGGTTAGGGGAATAGGTTACCTATTATTATGGGCTCCTGATACATATTTCGAAAAAAAGTAAGTAAAAAACTGGTAATTTTACTGAGGAAGATCATGGGTAGTGTTTGGGTGGTTAGGGGAACAGTTTACCTATTATTATGGGCTCCTGATAAACGTTTCGAAGAAAATCGTTAATTTAATGATATTAAAGTACCTAGTATGACAGCATAGCCAGGGCAGAAATTTATTAGGCCATGAGAGAATTCAGCATCCCAAAAAAAAATAGACACGACTATGTATGCGAAAGTAAATTGTCAGGATTTTGGAATTTGTACTGACAATATATTAATGGGACAGAAAAAAATGTACAATTTTGTCAGTATGTAATTGACAATTGTGAACGGCGTTCGAGTTTAGGTCAAGCATTGAAAGTGAAGTGACAGGCACGGTATAAAATATGCGCGTTCGTTTACATTTTCAAGTAACTTCAAGTAAACTATCAAATTTGGAAGAGTGGGTATGAATTCTCCTACATTAAGTAAAAAATACGAAAAAGTAAAGGAACGCTTTTGTAGTAAGTTGTAGAAACCCAACTATGTACCTACACATGACAAAAACTTCAAATGTAAAACCGAAATAAATCGAGATCGAGATTGTATTAAAATGATTCTAAACCCTAATTTTAAATACATATTTAATTGCTTACATTCGTTGGAAAGTTTTTGGTGGTTAATGTACCTTTGAGTTGGTCCATTTGCTTAAATATTTTTATTTGTAAATTTCAGTAGAAAGAATTGAAAACACTTTCAATTTGCATTTCAAAATGCAGACTTATAGTACCTACCGATATGTATAATCGCAAGTAAAAATAAAAATAGATTATAGAGCTTATGTTGTCTACATTACGACAAATTTGTCAAAAATATGACTATGACAAGTTTTTATTGTAATCTCAGAAAGAAAAATTTGTCGTTGTATTTTACTGACAATTTTGCCATCTGTGAATATTTTTTTGAAATGGAAACTTGTCAGACAAGTGCGACAAATTTGTAGAATTGTCACCGTTCACTGTTTATGAAATAAGGCCCTGGTGTGGGAAAAAAATCCAACAAAATCTACTATAGTCTGTCGTTTCAAAAATGGATGGTTCCGGTCAGAAATCGGGATGTATGGAAGAACTTGTTGGATGAAACCCTGACCGGATCTCGGTTGCTGCGCTGATGATGATAATGACGATGTTCAACGTTCTACACACAAAAAAACTTTAAATAAATTTAAAATTGTATTTTAATAAAAAAAAATGTCCACAGGAAATGATTTTTTTTTCAATGAGAAATCGCAGATAACAGATACAAAACTCTTACACAACTAAATATTTACATTCAATTATAAACAATTCAAAATATATGAAACAAATTATAAACATTCAACTAACTAAGCTTATAAAGCTTTTTAAATAAAAAAAAAATAAAAAAAAAATCTTTTGTACAATTTGTGTTCTCTTTTTCATTTCTTTTTCTAAATTCGTTATTTTTTCCATTTAATACCATCCAGACGAAGATGGTGACCAAGATTCCTTATGGTGTTCTTCCACATGCACCGGGACATGGACTTCCTTGTAAACCGGAACATGCACCTCCTTGTAAATTGGAACGTGCTTAATCACTGGCACCTCTTTTATGATCTCTTTGATAACGGGAATCTTCTGCACGTGGTGATGATGTATGGTATGAACCTTGTATGGCACATGAACGATATGGTGTTCACTAAAAGACAAAACAAAAAAGAAGAAGACACATCAGACAAGAATTGAATTTAAAATTAGAAATAATTTATTTGTTTTCTGTTAAATTCAACCAAATGAAAGTGAAATTGCATTTTATACTTGGAAAATAAAATAAAACAAAAAAAAAATAAAATAAAATATATAATTCGGAGATGTGTATGGCTTCGGTAATTAGCTTTGCAATCGCCGTCGCATCACATACCACATGGTGGCACTTTTTTTGCTCCGTCAATTGGTATGCTGGGTTGGATGGTGAGGATTGTGTTTCTTGCTTGTGATGCGTTCAAGAAACCGAAACGGAGGAGACGTGTCACGCAGTTTTGGCGCTGCATCAACAAATTGTATGATTACACAAATTGGTGGATACGCATAGTTGGACATTCATAGAGCGTGGTGGATATTTGGCGGCAACAAATTCCTTTGGATTTGAGACAATTTTTTTTCTTTGATTTTCATTTTCAGTGTTTTTTCAAGTTTTATTTTTGATAAATTAGTAATAAAAGAGGAGACAACTTGTTAAAATTAATTTTAAGTTGAAAATGTTGCGGAACAATAAAGATTATAGCATCAGTGCAAATCGGCAGTAGGATTCGCGAATGTTAACTTTCTGAACTTTTTTCATTAACCCTTAATTATTTGAGTTCTGCTGTATGACTATATGGGGCAAAAATATAGAAGACCGATTTATAGTCGTAGATTCTATGCCAGATATTAAACTTAATGTTTTCAGAAGGGAGCCTTAAATAATTAAATTTTTGGTAATTTTTGTAGCATTCAAAGGAGCAAACACAGAAATTGGTATTGTAACTTCGCGGATGGTATTTTTAAGCTTAGATTCCTACCATACCCAGTTCAACCATGTATTTTCTTTACAGAGGTGCAAGAAATGTATGAAACTCAAAAATCCACTGAAGAGTATCGTGGCAAAATGGTTAATGTGTCGGACTGTTATGCCCAAAAGTCGGAGTTCGATTATCTGTTAGAGCCACCACTTTTCTAGACACTTCCCCACTGAAGATATAGCAAATTCTTCAAGAGTAAGCTTTGACGTTCAGTTTTGGCGGTAAAATGTTAGTCTCCTCCGGCTATCACTATTTTTATATAAATTGCTGTCAAGGTATCAAAGGATCTTCAAGTTATGTAGGTAAGTTTTTTTTTCTCATGAAAAGTTTTAAGTAGTATTGGATGCGTATTTCTTCATGACGACCAATGGAAGTAAATCAATCTCCAATGCAATCCAAGGTATAGGAATTAGAACTAATTCTGACTTTATCGAGAACTAATTCTGGTTCCTATAGCTTAAGGATATCATGAGAGATTTGAACATTTTGTTGGTTGATTTAAAAAAAAAACATCTAATTTCGGTCGCCTTAAGGCAGCCTGTAGTATTATATTATATTTATTACAATCTTTGAAACTCTGCTCGAGGGTAAGCTGACAGACGCGTAGAAGAATCAATTATACTTTCCTGAAGAAAAAAATTGAAAATCTTACATCTTTGCAACGAGCACTTAATTGACTTAATGTTTGAATTGATAGAAAAGAATTACGTATTAACGCGAAAAAGAATTAATACTTATGATTCCCACTTCTGATCAACTATGATTGAGTTCAAGAAATTTTGTTCTTCCTGGTGCGAACTTTTAGGATATCTTGAACCTATGACCAATAAACAAGGATCTTTTGATGACGACATCAAGCATCGCGTAAATGGGGGAGTTTTGGTCCTAGTCCATTAAAGAATAATTAAAAGTTTTCTCATCAAATCATATATAAATGGGGGAATATCTCTCCCGACTTCATCGAGGTTTGACCGGTTGAAAGGTAAACCAACATTGTGACTGTAAAGAACTGCTGCGAAGGGTACCTAGTAAGGGTTCAAACCTAGTCTTTCTTTAACACTTATAGGTGATCCAGGGTGGAATATTTAAGAAGTTTCCGAAAAAAAGAAAAAAGAAATCGTTCGTGAAGAAAGAACAGAAAAATACTTTTGCAAGATAAGTTGCGGCTTGTATTAAAATAAATTATGATCCGGATAGTACGATGCAATTGGGATGAATATGAGAACTTTAAGATCTTTGAATTCATTTGATGATATCTTTTTAGGTTCAGCAGAATTTTGGCTAAAAGTGAAAGATATCAGATTTGAATTCCGTTAAAGCATATGTGGAACTGGATGTTTATTTCTGAATGACTTATCGTAGAATCTTTGTTCAAAGGACCCCGAGGTCAAATCCGACGTCCCTGATCAAACAGTTTGTTATAGGGATAATGTATGTAGGGCCAATTCGGATAATGAGAATCAAGAGGAACTGAGGGTAGTGTTTGCTGACATAAAGAATTGACGGACTCATCACACTTATCAGTGAACGTACCCCAACTTGAGTTGGGATAGAATAGATGTAAGGTTAAGGTGCTCCAGCAATTAAAAGCTGATAAAGCACCGGAGAGGCCTGATATTTTAGTGCACGGTACTTGCGTCATGCTATGTATCCTTGCAATGCTGAATTTTAAGGCTGATGTGCCTTGAATACATGGACCATCCATAGATTCTATACTTCGGTAAAAAGCAAAAAGCACTGTCTGTACTCAATTGGGAACCACGTATTAGTAGGAAGCTTAGCTAATTATTCGATTTTTATTCGGTATTAGCAGCCCCCTTGTAGGAGTTTCATTATGTCTATGGTACTACTAACTAGGAAAGTATTATTGGTGAGTAATAATTCTTGACATTAAAGTTTTCAAATAGTGGCTTTCCTCATAAAAGACTTGATTATCAGACAGATTAGTTTTAGCAGCTTCAAATTTTATGGAAAGTAATTCAACTCATGGTAATAATATCCCTGACAGATCTAGGGATCCGATGTGAGCAGGCTCACCTCATGTTAGGATCTTAATGGTCTCATGCTTGACTGAAATTGCTTTCAGAATAGACATCTTTTTCTACCAGTACATCTCCAAGACCCTCGTCAAATAAATATGTAGGTACAGAGACAAAACTTCATTGGTTCATTTAATCAGAAATTAAAACCATCTAGGAGAGTACTTAGTTAAAATACTTTATCAGGTCTCATTGCTTTTCAAAAATCAATAAAATCACATTTTTGAAGGAAACAGTTCTCCAAACTAATCTCAATCTTCTAAAAAACGAAATTTCTCCGATGTTTTCCATATTTATTATTAAATATTGACTACAGCCTAATCTGCACTTTTACCCTGAAAGCTTATACCAGAAACCTAGAAACCGTTCGAAGCTTATTTTTTAAATTTAACTCTAAATAATTTTTTTAAAGGCGACTATAGGCGAGTCAAAAGTTGAAAAAATCATGCTAAAATTGAATTTAATTAAATCAAGAATATTGACAAATATATATGAACCGATAAAAAGAGTCAAAACATTTTGACATATTGGTTTTGATTAAACTGAATTTTTGATTATTCCCTTTACGGAATAATTTTGTTTTTAAATTTTGAAAAGCCTATCCCTACAGGTAAATTATGCAAGTTATTAGGAAAAAATATATATACCTAAAGATTTTGTTTAAAAATTATTAAAATAACTAATAAAAAGTTACAAATTTAGTATTAATAGAAAATAAAATATTTTTAATACTTTGAAATAGAGTATAAAATATTTTTTTTCGAAAATTCTTTCATTTTTTTAATTAGTTTAAGAGTTTTCTCGAAAAAATTAAGTATGCAATAAAATTTGAAAACTAGATATCTATCGAGGAAAATTATATTAAAAATCGTTCGACCAGGTTTTTTAAAAAGTCGTTTTTTGAAAAAAATTCTCCGAAAAAAATATTTAATTTTTTTTATTATTTAGCATTATAAGAAAATCTGTCTGAAAATTTTGAAATGTAATATTAATTAAATTATAAATGAATTCTTCTGGGCAAAATTTTATTGAAATCGGGATAGTAGTTTACGATAAAACCGCATTTGAAAAAAAACGGTTATATGAGAGGTACCGTTATAGTACAAATTTCGAAAAATGTATTCTAATTAAAAGATGTATTGATGTAAAAATATAGAACCCTGAATGTTTTATCAAAATCGTTAGAGCCGTTTTCGAGAGAATCAAACTTTGTGTTAAAATTGTATGGCAGGTACCGTTCTTTTTCGACCTAGAGCAAAAATGAAAAACATCCCCCGAGATACTGTCAATTAAATACAAAATACCATGTTGGAGGCAAATCGGACCATTCGTTTAGGCTGTAGAGGTGCGAACAGACAGACGTGCCGAATCCACTTCTTTCGACTTCTTTATCATCGTAATGTCATGTTTGATTGTTAGATTTTTTTTTGCACGAATCTATAACTTGCATTATAGTACGAATCGCAAGTAAAATTAAACATTGCATTCTTTTTAAGGCACTTTAAGTAATGTAAATACAAAAATTCATCATATTAACTTGATTAAATGAGCCGTTTTGTCATCAAACTTTTAAAATCACAAAAATTTAAATGCTTTTAAATCTAACAAAAAAATGTTTGAGCAACAATTTTCTACACGTACATACTTATTTAAATTTATAATAGACTTCGATAAATTGTTCAAAACCTCTCGCTATAGTTAAGTTGTCATTGCGAAAAAACGGTACTCGTTCCTTTTTTATAAATTAGTTCTTCCAAAGTTGTGTTGTATTCGTTGTTTTGTTTGGAATTTGTTCTTGTTTCGGGTAAGCCGAAGAGAACTGAAGTTTATCGGTTAGCCGAAGAACTCCGAAGCTCTTTGTTATATTTTGCTACAATTTCTTGATAGTATTCCCTTTCTTTATAATCGCTCTACACCGTGACTATCATTTCCTAGGATTTAGCCATTTTTGAAATTCTTAAAATTTTATAAAATGGTTCAAATTCGCTGAGCCAATAACGAAAAATATGAAAAAAAAAACAAAACCCGTTCTACGAGAGGAGAATTGAATGTCGGTATTTGGTGAAAAATATTTTTTTTATCAGAATGTAGTCTATATGATTAATAAAACATTAAAAAAGGGGACGACTGCGTCGCACGCACTTGCTCTTATGTGCCCAATTACAAAGGGAAGCAGGATCTTTGACAGACAAGTAACATTAACGTTGAAAATAACACAGATTGAACTTATAAAAAAGTATCAAAACTACAATACTTAACGGTTTTTAGTCAAAAGGAAGTTTGCTATCACACGTCTTAAATAACAAAGAATTTACGAAAAAAAGTATGTCAAAAATTGTAAGACCGGTTTTGACAAAAACCTGTTTTTTATTTTTAGTTTTAAGAATTTTTTTTGGAAATTTTAGTATGCAGTTTTTTAGAGTTTATTAATGTACGACTGATTTTAAAATTTTAAATATTTTTTTTGATAGTTTTAAAAAATATTAAATAAAAAAAAAATTCAAAAATGTATTATAAATAGAAAAATATAACTATTCAAAATGTTGGTATGCAGAATTAATTTGGCTACTTAGGTCTTTAAAATATAAAATTCTGTTGAAATCCATTGTTCCGTTACCGAGAAAGTCGAAAATTAAAAAAAAAAACCTTATATGAAATGTACCGTTACTTTACTTTTCCGGTAAAGTTGGTTCTGATTAGATGATAGCTAGTACCAACAAAAAAATTCACAAACATTTTCATCAAAATCGTTGAAGCCGTTTTCGAGAAAAATGAGCTTTACCCTAACGGTTATATGGCAGGTACCGTTATTTTTAGCTCTAAAAATAAAATTTCAATATCCCCTCTGAGGAATGCTAAGAGATACACAAATGCCAAATTTGAAGGCAATCGCTTCACCCGTTTAGGCTGCAGCTCGTTACCCCGGACAGACAGACAGACAAACGGACATTTTTTGTCAATGACTTTTTTAGGCATGTCTATGATCGTAATGTCATGTTTGATTGTTATTTTTTTTTTATATCCAGGAATCCTAAACTTGCCTCATAGTATCTATAATCGCAGTAAAAATCATCGAAATCGTAAGAGACGTTTTCGAGAAAAAATGTTGCTGAAGCAGTTGATTATAACAGCTAATTGTTTTGAAAGGTTTTTTTTATTACTTTAAAAAGGACTCTGAATGATAAAATAATTTAAAAATTATTTACTAATTTTTAAACTTTTTAAACTGTTTTAAATTAATTTGCAACTCTCAAAAAAAAAATATATTAATAGGAAAAGTTAGGTCCTATAAAGCTTAATTATAAGAAGATTCCATGTTTAGAATGCGTGGTTGAATAATTCAAACATTTTATAATACATATAATGAAAATGGAACAAGAAAAATAATTTTATTTATTCAGTAGACAGTGTTTTAAAAAAAATATAAGTAACACAAATTTAGGAGCATGCACAAGTTTTCTAAAACAATTTTTTTTATAAAATGTATTTTATTTTTTTATTTTTAATTTTTTCAAAACACCAATTTTTCTGTTTTTCCATACACATCTATATATGTATGTAGTAATTTTAATCAAACCCGATTATGAAAACTAAAATCACTGTAATGTACTCACTGTTTTCCCGAAAATCCTGGATGGGGTGCACACTGGGCCATAACAAAAATGGTAGCAAGGAGAACCTACGAAGTACACAAAAATAAGTATTTTTTTTTTAATAAAAACGGTAAGTTTAATATCCACTTTAAATCACAGAATTAAGATTGTTCTTATTTTTTTTGTGTAGTTAATCCTTTTTAGAATGCCCTTTTCACTTTAACACATTTTCACTTTTCACAAATTTTAAGTTGAAAGAATCCACTTACGAAGATCTTAAGGGCGGCCATTATAACACACAGGGGTTTCTTAAATAACGTTGAACGTTGAGACAAAATCCACCGAAAAGTTTAGCAAAACCGTTACAATTCACAACCAAATGTTGACTGATAACCAAACAAACTAGGTGATCTGTATTTATATACAAAAAACACAAATGACACACAACCATAAACTTAGTAGGAACGATGACGACAACGTCGACGCGTGCCTTCGCGCGTCAGTGGCACTCAGCAGCCAGCTGCTGCTGCTGCCTTTTGCCGGTGTTGCACAGTCTACAGGTACACCAACAAAAAAATAAATTCATTGAAAGTAATCACACTATAAACAGCTGGCTAACTATAAGTTTAGCAATAAAAGCATAAAATTTTATCTTTTATCTATTACTATGGAAGTTTATTGGTTAAAGATACTTCTGGCGACCAAAGTGCAAGCAAGCATGCAAAAATTGTACGGAATTCCCTCATTTGGGGATTACCAAAGATTCGGTGACAACTGTTGCATACAGGATAGGTATATAGCCCTGAAAATAAAATAACTGTGGGTGTCATATTAACCCTCAGAGTTTGGTTTTATCTGTTTGAAGATCTGACCTTCTGTCGCAAAATGGGCCAGATTTTGTGATCCATACCATGTTAGAATGCACAATCAAATGGTTTGGCCATTCTTTTCAAATTGCAATCTTTGGCGAACGAAGCGGGCCAAAGACATACATCCACCCACCAAATGGGCCAAAGAAGTTACGCAATAAAGGCTTCTGTTTGCCGCTTTATTGCGTGAATTATAAAAGCTCGCTGACGCGTCGTGATTGTAAAATTTTCAATTATATCACCGTCTGGGAATATAATCATTATTCAAAAAAAAAATCGTTTTAAAGGAAATCATTTGCGTGACTATCGAAAATTATTTCGATCACACTCGCTTCATCCATCCAAGCCATCCATACCACCATTTTTACTTCACACCTGGTGTGCCTTTACGAATCTGTAACACTTTCCGATTCCCTCAACTCTGGGATGGCCAAAGGGAATATAAATAATATTCATGACGGAAGGTAAGTTGCAAAGGCAAGCCTATTTAAGTGAAAAATATGGTTGAAAACTGAGCATCGGGAGGATTAAGAAGCCTTTAACATCATGTTTGCCTACAAATTGTTGCAAACATTGAGCCTCAGTAGACTGGGATTTAGGTGGAAAAAATGTGTTGTGGAAAAGTGATTGTTTTTCCATTTTGTGGGAAAACTGATGCAGAAAAAAAACCTGTGTTAATAAGATTGTTGGAACTCTTGTCTTTGTGGTGTAAAACATGAAGCTACTGGGTTTTTCTCAGATGGTTTCAATGATGATTGTTTGTGGTTTTATTAAGTTAATAAGTGTTAAAAGCTCTTGTGACCTATTGTTATTAAAGAAATAAAGAAACGACGAAGAAGAGTTTTGAGAGTCGCATCGGATACGAAGCCAGTTTTATTCGAAAAGTCAAGGACCCTACGTTTTTGCAAAGAAAAATTAGTTCTTATCAATTTTGTAACAAACATTTGAGGTTTAACTCTTGATTGAAATATTTGAAGGACATGTTATAGAGTCATGGATGCATCAAATCAATGAAAATCGAACATGTCAATATAATGGCAAAAGGGAAATAACATCCAGCGTACCTTTCCCTTACTTAAGTGGGTACTAGTTTGTCTAAAACGCTGAACCAATTGCATTCAATTTCGGTGAATAAGATTTATTTGGCATTTGCTCTATAGGTTTTTAAATTTTAATTTTAGGCTTGGAAATAACTGTAACTGATATAAGAACGTCATAGAAAGCCTACATTTTTAAAAATGGCACCAACAGTGTTGATGAATTTTGTTGCGAGTATTTCAATTAAAAAATGAGCCAAAACAAAAGAGTTGAGTTGCAAACCTTAATTTATGTTTTTATTTAATTAATTTATTTGAGTTTGAAATTAAACTTTTATTTTTTTTTTAAATTAAAGTATTGACATGTTTTCAAAGCAGCAGTTTTAAAATATACAATTTTAAGCTTGCTTAGTACCATTTGACATACAATTAGAGCAGATATTTGTAGATGAGTGGTAAATGTTAGACGCTTTAAAGAAAATGAATTTTATTACATAATTTTAAAAAAAATATGCCAGCAAATGAATTCAATTCATCTCAAATCGTTCAAAAATCTGAAGTACCGTTTAAGAGAAATTACGAAAGAACCAAAACCAAGATAGGAGGTGTCGATTAACATTGGTTTTTAATGCTTGCAGATCAAAATGGCAAGGGAAAATCTCGCTGGGTAACCTATTTAAAATTCGTGTTGTTCGGCTAAAAAAAGAATCCCTATATTTCACGGTACGTCCGAAATGGGGCTCAAGGGTGAACTGATGAGCATTCCTTGCGAAACGAGCATTACGGGAGAAACTTTTAAGGAGATGAATTCAGCTGGCTACTTCGAGTGAATATTTTTTATAAAAGAACCGATAAAATAAGGAAAGATATGAAACATTGCGTCGGTGTTCGAGAGGGGCAATTGTTTCAGCGGTAGTTCTATTTCCTATCAATATTAACGCTCGATTTTGTATTCTATCAAGCAGGTGAAGCGATATTTGCGAAGGACCTGCCCAGAGGTGGGAGTTATACTCGAGTTTAGGGCGTTATAAACGCTTTATAAATTGTAGACAGCTCAGATGGGTAAAAATACTTTTACACCGATACAGAAAATCTAAGCACTTAGCAGCATTTTTAGCGATCTCAAATATATGGTCGTTCTAACGGAAGTCGTCGTTGACACACACATACCGAGTACTGAGAGCTATAACGACAGAAGACAGCATTGAGTTTTGAAGCATTAAACTCCACACGATTCCTATTACCCCATTTGACAATGCAGTATAAATCGGAGTTTAATGAGCTTGACAGACGGTACCGTTACAATTGTAGGTCCAAAGTCGAAGGACGTGAATTATCGAACGCATATGAAAATCTGAGGGTAGAGTCAGCAAAACAGTTAAGTGGATTAGAAGTAATAGACAGAAGATCTTTTATAAAAATAAGGAAAAGAGTCGGAGACAGAACAGAGCCCTGGGGCACACCAGCATTCATTTTGTGGGAATCAGACTTCAATCCGTCCAATACAACTTGTATTGAACGGTCCAGAAGATAGCTTCTAATCCAACAAACAAGAGTATCATCGATCCCAAAAGCAAGCATTTTCGATAAGAGAGCTAGCTTCATGCCAAACTCTTTTAAATGCCTTGGAGATATCAAGAGCAATAATCTTACTTTCAGCAAAGCGGTGTAAAGATTTGTTCCACTGTTCGGTGAGATATGAACTAACGGTCATGGAGAAGCTTTCGATCTTCGAGATATTCCTTAAGCTGGCGGTAAGCCAGCGTTTCCATTACCTTAGAAAGAAGGGATGTTAGTGCTATGGGTCGGTAATAGGAGGGGTAGGATAAGTCACCTTTTTTAGGGACAGGCTGGACAAATGCATCCATCTTCTAGGAAAGATTCCAGAAGAATATGAGCGATGGAAATGCTTACGCAGTGGTTTTCCAGTGTGGAAGAACACCTTTCAGGGGTTTACTATCGGGGCCAGCGGATTGGTGTAAATCGAGATCTTTGAGAACTCTTGCTACTGTACGAGTGCGGAAAAAAATCTGTATGGAAAAATTTACATTCTGAAGTACAGGAGGGGCAACGTTGCTGTGAGGCAGCATGGAGATGGCAGCGAAATGGGCGGCGAGCCAGTTTACCTTCTCTAAAAAATAAACAATCGGTTTGTTGTTGTCGATAAGCATTGGAACCGAAGATTTTGAGGAGTTATTAATATTTTTTAAAAATGACCAAACAATTTAATTGCCTTTGGGACACTGCAGAATTTTTTGCCGTAATAATGCCATTTATTTATGGCAAAATTTTCCATCGACTCGATGGGGTAAATTCATCGGGAAACTCGATCAAACTACCTTGCCTCTTTCCCAAAATAATATTTATTAATGAAAACTCCTGGACAATTTTTCACGATAATTTCCGCGACCCAAATAAAACCATGTTAAAATCACTTACAGGAAACAGTCTGCCCGTCTGTATCATCTCGATGCAACTATCGTATGCAAGCTAAACAAAGTGTATATGAATGACTCCTGATGCTGGAGCTTAAATAGAAGACCCACATTTTAAAGAAACGAGACGAACTCGGTAATAAATTACGAAAAGTAAGTACCAACTTATAACAAATTACTTATTTTTATAAGCAAGTGCATTGGGGTTGTACCAAGCCAAGCTATACCAAAAATTGCAATCATTACAAAATAAAGATACATACGAAACAGTGATTTCCACTCCAGAGATATGTGTATAGAACGTCAAATAAGAAAATTGCTTTCAAGGTTGAACTATATTTACAAGGCCATTTTTTTTAATTTACTTGGTTGCTGCTTTTTAGTAATTCCATGTTCCAAGCAAACATGTAAAAAGATGCATACAATATGCAGTATCTATGAACAAAGGTTATAACTAAGCAATGCAGGTTTAACACCTAATGACCTTGTATCTTGTATTCCCATTAGCTCATGGTTTCTTTGATTTGCTTTAATTTTACACAGAGAAACCTGAAATGCATTTTTATCTGAATTTAGAGAAATATATCTATTTGTTCAATTCAATGAAAATCACAATAATTTGTAATGAAACTAATACTAACCCTATAAAGGGAATAATGAAGAAATTTTACTTCGTCATATGCTGCTGCATCATTCATCAACCAAACAACAAATCATTTCGGTAATAGTGTTTCGCTTACTCAAAAGTAAGATTATCCGATAGATTGTTCGTTCAGGCGATAAAACTGCAACACTCTACGTGATTATTGTAATTAATTACTAAACCGTCTGTCGGATGGTGAATTTAGCTTTCCAATCATCCGAAGAAATAAACCTTGCCTGACCTTACTTCGTTTTGTAGTCAATTGTTTCTATTAGCTTCTGTTGGTATAAACAATTAAATAGGTTGTATGTTTAATGATTAACCACCTCACGTCATTTGTGAAACAAGACTCACTTCAGTTGGTCAATATTTTGCTAACTGCGATACTGATAATGATCTCAAACAATACTTAGAGATTTTTTTTTTTTTTTTTGGTAATTTATACAAGTTACTGAAGAATCGCGTGCCCAACATCAGTGAGTTTGCTGCTAACAATTCAAACAGAACCACCTTTTTCGAGTGTAATTCTTTGTTGTAAGTAAATGATGATCTGCTTATATGATCATCCGTACCAACCAATTTCAATTAATAACTAATTGCTTCTTACGTTCGATTCCGACGGAAATATATCGAATTTTTCGAAAGGCATTGTTCCGCAATGAAAAAAATTAAGCAATCTTGACTTTTTATAACATAATCAACTGCTACATTAAAATAATTGCAACAGTTCAACTGGCACTGCTTTTGTACAATTTAGATGCACACGTTAATGGCTAAAATTAAAACTGGCGCTAGAAAGGTGCACCAAATGCCAAGACATACTGTCTCGGAAAAATGAGGAAACCCTTTTTTTCCAGGGAAATTTCAAAGAAACAGGCACAGAGAGGACAATTCATTGGATTTTATTGTCGGTATCTAGAAATAAGTGTGCCACATTCAAGCTACGTTACAGTTCCCGACGACAAACATGAGGAACTCTTTGGTTTTGGTGTTGAAATGACAGAAGGTAAGTTAGCAAGTCAGTAAGTAATTATTTGCAATTAAACTGATGGATGAAAAATAAAAGAAGGCACTGTGCGTGGCTTCAACTTTTTTATCACTCTTTTCCGGTGATTCAATTTGCATTATAAGCTTCTTCAACCGAGTGACAGATGAGGAATTAAACCCATAAACCGTGACATAGTGTGATTTAAACTGTAACAGCTATTGAATTTAGGCTTTGTGAATCAGGTAAAAGTAATTGCAACAATAATTCGATGAATCAGTTTTTTTTATACTATCTGCTGCTTCAGAAGATATTTCACAGGTGGTCTAATCGATTGTGCCGCATGCCATTGTCATTTCTGGTGGCAAAGATGTGCTTGTGACGTGCGTGGCTGCTATTTTGAGTTGTTTCTCCACTAGTTCGTATATCTACTGAAATATTATCACAAAATGAGTATTTTTTTAATTGCCAGTTATTACGTCACATATAAATTGTTTGGCTCTATATATGGAGAGCTGAAAGAGGTGTGGAAGATAGTATAATATTTGGATTTTTAATTGACTACAACGTTCAACATTGTTGCAGGCATCAGGTGAGAAGATACATTAGAAAGTATTCGAAACTAGTAAGTAAAAGTTAAGGTGATTTATAAGTTTGGAAATTTCTTTATTTGGAAGAACTTGCAACAATCTCGTAAAATGGAGTATTTATGGGAACAGATTATTGAAGTGGACACATTTGCGATGGAACACACTTTTGTCTTACCATGAAATATTTTACGTCATAAGAATTTCAATGACGAAATAACACATATTTTATGAATGATTTTAATCTTGAGAGCATTAGTTGATGATGCAAGCCAGGCTATTTGAGAACAGCGATATGCTGAACCAGGCTGCACACTATTGTGTTCATCCGAAAAATGAGAAATGTTCATGAAAGTCTTTCACCGAAATTTATTAACAATGTTTAAGGATAACATCTTGTGGATTACTAATAAAACTTTTCACAGATGGGGGCAATATTATGAAGGACTTTTAAATTAAGATAACTTACACGTAGCAAAGAAGATATTTTCGAATTCCGATATCACTGTTGAATAAGTACGTGCGGATGATCATGGACATATACGGACTGGTCAATGAGGAATATCAAATGATCTTGATATCAAGATCAAGTATTACATACGTTTAAAATTGATAAAGTGACGGGAAAACTCCGTCATTATATTGACAAAATGCCTATTGACAAAAATAAAAATAAATCTTAAATATTAAAGTGAATGTGTGTACATATGTGGTTATGTATGTTCCTCTAAAACTGCGTTACGGATTTTGTTGACATTTTCAGACATTCTTCAGCTCCGCGGGTGATCCGTGAAGTTTGGACCCGATATGTGGTGCTGGGGTGAAGATCATCGTTGTTTGTTTCGATTCTTTAAACTTAAAACCATTTGTTGTTAGATACTTGCGTCTTCGGGTTTATGCATAATTGCAACGCGAAAGATTAGAAAAATAAAAGTCAGAAAACTCACAACAGTTTATCATTAAAATAAAAATAATAAAATGAAAGCCTTTGTCAAAATATTGACGCGATAGGTGGCGCAATAGTGAAAACATAAACGAAAATGTAGTTTTCCCTGTACATATTTTTTTATATAAACAATATTATTATATTATGTATTGGCATAATTTCGTTGGTGGTGTTTAGTTACTGTTGAACCGATATATGGCGTTGTTGTCTGGATCCAGAAAATGTATGCTATAACCGAGCAACGCCAGATGGGTCAACTTTTTTTTATTTTTAAACGCGCGCACAAGGGACTATTTGTTTCTCTTTTAATGTAGAACACACTGCGCGGGCATTAGGAAGATAGGGAGGGGAGAGATAGGAGGTGTCGATTAACATTGGTTTTGAATGTTTGCAGATCAAAATGGCAAGGGAAAATCCCTCCGGTTAAACTATTCCAAATTCTTGATGTTCGGCTAAAAAAAGAATCTCTATACTTCACGGTTAGTCCGAAATTGGGTTCAAGGGTGAAATGATTAGCATTCTTTGCGGGACGACTATTACGGGAGAAACTTCTAAAGAGAGGAACGCAGCGGGCTACTTCGAGTGAACATTTTTTACTGGCGATTATAGGCAAGTTTAGGATTCGTGAATATTAAAAAAATCGAGATAAACAATCAAACATCACATTACGATCATAGAGAAGTCTAAAAAAGTGATAGTCAAAAAATGTATGTTTGTCTGTCAGTATGTATAATGAGCTGCAGCCTAAACGGCTTAAGCGATTATCTTCAAACTTGGTTTGTGTGATTATTTTGGCATTCCTCAGAGGGGAAATTGAAATTTTATTTTAAGCCGAAAAAATAACTGTACCTGCCATATGACCGTTTATTAAAATCTTATTTTTATCGAAAACGGCTCTAACGATTTTAATGAAAATTTTTGAAAATTTTTTTGTTGGTATTGGCTATCATTTGAATCGAACCACATATACGGAAAAATCTATTAACAGAACCTTTCATATAACGGTTTTTTTAATGTTTGGCTTTCTCGGTTACGGCTTTTTGGATTTCTTCCAAATTTTATATTTGAGAAGATCTAAGTAGCCAAATTAATTGTGCAAACCAAAATTTTTAATAACTTTTTTTCTAATAAATAAAATAAATTTTTGATTTTTTCAAAAATAAATATTTTGAAAACTAATCAAAAAAAATTATTTTAAATTTTATAACCACGTGTATTTTAATAAATTCTAAAGAACTGCATACCAAAATTTAAAAAAATATTTTTTTTTTCAAAAAACTAAAAATAAAAAACAGGATCTTATCAAAACCGGTCCTACAATTTTCGAAATACATTTTTCATAAATTCATTCTTGTTTAAGACATGTGATGGCATACTTCATGTTTACTAAAAAAACTGTTAAGTAATGTGGTTTTGAAGACTTTTTATAAGTTCAAACTGTGTTATTTTCAACGCAAATGTTACTTGTTTCTGCCAAAGATCTTGCATTCCAATGTAATTCGGCACATATGAACAAGTACATGCGACCCAGTCGTTTCTATTTTTTATAAAATAAACGATAAAATAAGGAAAGACATGAAACATTGCGTCGTTGTTCGAGAGGGGCAATTGTTTCAGCGGCAGTTCTATTTCCTATCAATCTTGGTGCCATCAATGTTTTTTTATGACGTTATCACCTAAAATTATCGTCCGTAAATCGACTTTACAGACAACAATTTTTTTTGTAATTTTAGTTTATCTTGGAAAAGAAAAAAACTTATGGATTTATGTCCCACTTTCCAAGGGAAAATTATGAACTTATGTCCCGTTACGGTGGGACACAGGTCCATAGTCAAATTATGGACTTATGTCCCACGCAAGTTGGAGTAATGTCTCTGCGCCGTTAATTATTTCTTTGTCAAATCGCGTAACTTTAAAATTTATTATATTTTATTTCAGAAAAAAGTTATGGAATTTGCCGGACCTTTAGCCTAATTTTGCTGTCTATTCGGAATAATTCAAACGCTTCATCTTAAAAATACTTCCTTTTTGATATGAAACAATGGACTTGTTGAGAAATAATTTTGGTGAGCACTTAATTCCAGGTTTTGCTACGGTAAAATGGCCGCCTAAATCGTGCGATATCACACGTTTGGACTATTTTCTCAGGTCTTCAGGAATAAGGGAGCTACGATAGACGCTTTGGAAGCCAACATTACTCGTGTTATTTACGAGATACCAGTCGCTATGCTCGAACGCGTCAATACAAATTTTAAGTTAATTTTCAAATTTATGTGTTTTATTTTACATTATAAATCAAACCTCACAAT
This sequence comes from Platycheirus rosarum, assembly GCA_963971375.1. Taxonomy (NCBI): domain Eukaryota; kingdom Metazoa; phylum Arthropoda; class Insecta; order Diptera; family Syrphidae; genus Platycheirus; species Platycheirus rosarum. The sequence goes on along the minus strand of OZ020510.1, from coordinate 37,252,751 downwards.
GAATCACCCATTATTAAGAGTGACGCATAGAAGTTAGATAAATTTGCTTAAGCTACAACTCCGTAAAAGCCAAAAGGCCTACTGACTTATATTCTCAACAATTCCTTCAGGAGAAGAGGTGACCTTGAATTTACCGCCTACAACGCAGTAACAGTCTTACCAGTTACCATTATGCCGTTGGACATGAGGTATACTTAGTAGTTAAAATAAACCTAATAAACAACCATTTTAAAAAATACAATGGAAAAAAAAGTTTTCAAAATAATATTATATCATTTTATTCAATAAACTCCAAATGACGGCATTTCGGCTAATTTAATTTCCACAATTTGTAAAGGTGAGTTACCTTAATACTAAGTTTATTACATTACATCTCAGATCTCAATTAACTATTATCTCATCTATCTCAATTAACAGCAAAACGAAATTTACTTTCAACTGAACTTGATACTGGCAACCCATGCCGCAATACCAAGCAAAAACTTATCAACAGTACATCATATAGTAGTTAAAACAAAAAACGAATGAAGAAACATCTCAGAGGTTGTCCAGTACATTTGCCTCGCATTATGAAAATCGCCCCGCACGTACGTAGAATGTTGACCCGCGTGTTGGAATTAATTTTGCCCCAGTTATTTTATGATGCAACATCAAAACAGCCAGAGATCGGTATACAGGAATGAGTTCCAAGGTCTTGGTTGTAAGAATGCAATTTGTTTCGCATATACTTTCCCTCTTCCGTTGATTGGCATTTTTATCATCAAATACGAAACAATTGCATCCATCCGTGACAACAACCAACCAGCTGAACGACTGATGAAGACGACATGAATCTCATCAGATGAAAGTCACAATGATTGGAAACGCGTATAGCGCAGTAGTATTGCAATGTCTTCCCGACGTTGACATCCTCGTTAGATGATTTTCTCAAAACCTAATAGTTTAACAAGACTATGAAGCTGTTGAGTATTCCATGTCAAAATGTAACTATAATCGCACAGATGTCCAATTTGCAACTGACAGTCTGGTTGTATGCGGAGAGGCTTGTTGGTTGGATCTGTTTAACATTTGCCTACTCGTTGGCTTGCTCAATGATCATGCTCGTGTAAAAAGATACAAAAGTATCTGGAATTAATAAATTGTTTGGAAAACGGATGAACACGATGGTGTGCAGAGGTTGTTAAGGTTGAGTGTGGCTACTCGTTGAGGTAGCTGAACTTTTGGTTTTAGTTTAAATTAGTCCAACGAGAGTGGACCAATGAGATTGACGGATTCATTTGAAGGCTGCTTATATGACTGACCTACTGTTTCTTGAGTTAAGTGTTATTACAGGAGTATAATAACCTTTCACTGCATCTTATTTTTATCTTAATTGCGGATATAAGTGATAATCTTTAGCTTGATTTTTGGGTGGATAGTTAATATTTAGACAGTTTTTTTGCCTTGATCAAATTTTCGATGTCATTCGAACCAATGCAAGACTTTTGGGAAAGATTAGGTTTTACATCTTCATTGAATGGACTCCTACCAAAAGAAATTAAAAACCCGATATTTTTAATTGGCCTTGGAAAAGCAGGTTAGGCGAGGACTGCGGCACTAACTTGAATGCTGCGCTGAAGCAATCAAAACAAGTCAGTAAAATATCAATGAAAATTGCTTATTCCGATTTTCATTTATACAACATTCGTCGTGACGAAATTCACCTTTAAATTTTGGTTATCATAATTTAAATTCATGGCATTCCTGTTTGAAGTGTTAAATCGGACAAAGTTGCAATCCAGTCTCTCCACTGAGACGAATTCCATTGTGCAATTCTAGCAACAAACTCGTATAAGTGCCGCACCGCAATTGCCACCGCGAGCGCCGCCATGTTACCATAGTTACACAATATTGAAAAGTATAAGAGGATAGTCTGCACAAGCACTTCCTGCATGCAATGATCCTTTCTTTGCTGTGCTAACCCAAAAAGAGTATTGGCCGCAAGTTGTTCGAGTGAAATTAATCGGAACAGTAGACTAGTGGAGCAGGTATTAGCCTAGAGTAGGTATCGTCGACAACGCGACGTTTTGTTCAGACAAAATGCGGAAATGCGTCTTCTGAAATGCAAATCTCTGATTCGATGTTGCATAACAGTGGGTTTTATTTTTTATGGAAAAACAATTTCCTTTCGATTGATAAGTGTTTTAAGTGGATGGCGATCGATGTCCAATGGAATTAACCAAAGAAGTCAGCTTGGAGTTAGGACCACCAGTGATTTTAGAAAGTATGATAGCTGTAGTGAATACGTATGTTAACGAGCGACGGTGCCGGGCCCAAGACATCTAAAATAGTATTTTTTTTTTACACAAGTGATAAGAAAGTTTGTTTTCATTTTCAAGAGTACTTTTGTTGCAATAGTATCCTTTCTTCAAAGTTGCGTATTATTTCTTATTGAAACGGGAGTTCCACATGAGTGGACAACAAAAGATATATGTATATTGTATATACATGTGAAGTTTTGTTTTACTAACCTTTATTTTGGTAGCACTATTACGTGAGAATCACGGAGAAGAAAATTATAACAACAAAATAGTCAAATCAAAGCATTTAATTTTTTTTTTTAAACAAAACTTCTGTTAAATAAATGCAAAGGATAAAATAAGGTTGGAAATTGAGAAGTTAGACTCTCACCTGAAATTATATTTTGAAAATGATTTTGGAGCTAACAGGACTCATGGCTGACATTTCCAAAGCTGTACACTTCTATCAGTAATGCAGTAATGAATTTTTGTTCATATAGTGGACTGGATGAACGTAGACAGTGAGACAGACACTCCCAGCCATCTTTGGAAATAGGGTATTTTAATAACACTTGTCAAACTAATTTCTTCATCAATATAGGCTTCCACAAGCAGTGGGTAACCCTTTTTTTTGCGATTATAGGGACTATAAGGCAAGTTTAGGATTCGTTAATATAAATAAAATTGAGATAATGAAACATGACATTACGATCATAGAGAAGTCTAAAAAAGTGATCGAGAAAAATATCTGTCTGTCTGTCTTTCTGTCAGTGTGTATAACGAGTTGCAGCCTAAACGGCTTAAGCGATTGTCTTCAAACTTAGTGTGTGTGATTATTTAGGAATTCCCCAGAGGGGAAATTGAAATTTTATTTTTAGGCCTAAAAATAACAGTATGACCGTTTAGGAAAAGCTTATTTTTCTCGAAAACGGCTCCAACGATTTGGATGAAAATTTTTGAGAATTTTTTTTTGGTATTTGCTATCATTTGATTAGAACCAAATTTACAGGAAAAGTCTATTAACGGTTCCTTTCATGTAAAGGTTTTTTTAATTTTGGGCTTTCTCGGTAACGGCTTTTTGCATTTCTGTAAAATTATATATTTGAGAAGATCTAAGTAGCTTAATTAATTCTGCATATCAACATTTTTAATAACTTTTTTCTAATTAAAATTAATTTTTGAAAAATTAATATTTTTTAAAACTAATCAAAAAAAATATTTTAAATTTTATAATCACATGTATAATAATAAACTCTAAAAAACTGCATACATACATTTCAAAAGAAAATTTTTTTCAACAAACTAAAAATAAAAAACAGGATTTTATCAAAACCCGTCCAACAATTTTCGAAATACTTTTTTCATAAATGTTTTGTTATTTATTTAAGAAGTATGATGACGTACTTCATTTGTACTAAAAAAAACTGTTAAGTATTGTGGTTTTTATACTTTTTATAAGTTCAAACAGTGTTATTTTCAACGTAAATGTTACTTTTTTCTGTCAAAGATCTTGCTTTCCAATGTAATTAGGCACGTAAGAGCAATTACGTGCGACCCAGTCGTGCCCATTTTTTTTCTTTATGGAAATGATCTTATTATGATAACTTTAATATTTATATACAATAATATAATTGCAAATGACGCGACACAGAACAATAGCGTAATGAAGATATTAAATAAATATAAACAAAATTAAGTCAATACAACATAAAAGGTAAAGGATGATTATGCCGCGATGCGATGCAGCGAATTAGAAAAAAAGTGTCACAACTAACAGGTGGCAAAAGAGTGCTGCCACTACGACTAAGCTCAGCAAAGGGTGGGTTCGCAAATTGATTGATTGTGAACAATACATTTTATTATGGAATTAATTAAAAAAAGTATTTGCGTTACAGAGTGTACTTGTTTATGGTAAGCTAAATGGGCGCTAGCAATTTTTTTCCTGAAAGAAAATAGGAAATTGCAAAACCTTTTGAGCGAAGTGACGATGAAAAAAAACTTTAACCCAATGATGAAGAATTAAAAGAGTTTTTGAATTTATTTTAATGCTTAGCCTGGAAAACCTTACGAAAAGGAGAAAAACACACAATCTTTTCAGTTTAAATACATGACAACAAAACGGACACGACTGGGTCGCACGTACTTGCTCTTATGTGTCTAATTGCATTGTCCATTCTTCTGTCATAGTCGGTAATATTTTCTTTACGATACTGAGAGAAAGAAAACAGATAGCTGGTAAACTATGGCTATCTTACTCTCTTTCAGTATGGTAAAAGAAAAACCTAAATAAAACAAAATTAAGGTGAGAGTTTGGATCTGGAATTGAAAAAGGTAGTTCTTGTTGCGGTAAATTTTTACCATAACAAGTAATAATACATCTTGCAATCATCATAAACAAAGGCATAAATAACTCCTATTTGGCTCAAAAGTGCATAACAGGCAAAATGTTCATGATACCAAGGAAAGACCCTAGAAATTTATTTTCTTAACACAGTCCGGCATACCTTTTTAATAAAATCAGCAAGATTCTGAAAAAAATCATCCTGAAACGGTTCAAGAAATACTGCAATGAACACAACCAGATCCGACAGGTTTTGGCTTTCGTGAAAGTCACTCCACAGTCCACGCTGCGCCATTTAATAAGGTTCCACTCTGAAGTCTGCATAGCTCTCCACAGCCGTTGTGGATGTTGAAAAGGCATTCGACAGCGTATCGATAGAAGCTCTTATCTATAAGCTTAGATCATTTGGGCTACTTAGGTACATCATTAACAAAAAAATTCTTTTTTTCTTCCAGGAACTTTTTTCAACTCTAAAACATCATTAATCATTTAAATACATCAAGGCTGGAGTCGCCCAAGGTTCAAAACTTGGACCATTTCTCTTTAACTTGATTTCATGCGATCATATGCCAACCTACTCTTTGCGAATGGCTTCTCGATATCACAAATAATTGCAGCCCGAAAAGTCGGAAATTACATTTCCTGACTTTTCAAATACTACAAGAAATAGGAAATCCGAATCCACACAGCTAAATTGGAACTAGTGTGCTTCAGCAGCTTCAACATAAAGTAATCATTAAAACCACCAACCTACTTATGACCAGGACGACCACTCAGGAATGACATTTCGTACATAGGTATTTTAGTGTCATGTAGATCTAAGAGAGAATCAAAGACAACGAAGAAACAGTTTCCTTTTAAGCTGACATGGGGTCAGCTATCCACCGGGACTAACCGCCAACTCAACCCTAAATGGACAACTGGGTCGGAACAACCCGAGTAAAATTAAGACAACTTTTAATTTAAGTTATAATAGCCATTAATATTACAATTTTTTATTGTTTGAAAGGTAATTGTTTTTCTTGAAGAGTCTCACCTATCAAAGATTGGTCAAAGATTGGGTTTGTGCCAAGTTTCTTTTTGATACAAATCTAATTAACTAATATTTATTTTTCGGAATTCAATCCCACTCACCTAACATTTCCGCTCTTGCAAATTCATTATCTTAATAAGATCATTATTTCAAATCTCAATCAATAAATTTCTAAATATTATATATGAAAACTCCTCAAATTGGCGATGGAGTCTCCAAATACATCATCAAAAGGCTTCCACAGACGGTTATCATATTCCTGGCAATTATTATGAACAACTGCATCAATAATAGTTACTTCCCGCAGAAGTGGAAAATTGCAAAAATTGTGGCGATCCCCAAAAAACGCACCTTTAGTCTCATCTCCAACTACAGGCCGATATCACTCCTCAGCAACTTCAGCAAGATACTGGAAGAACTGTTACTTAGGAAACTAATAAAACCAGACATGCAATTCGGATTTCGGGAAAAACACTCGACGATGCACCCACTTCTTAAACTCCAACACTACATCTCATTGGATTTAAACAGTCCACGAGTTACCATCGGATGCTTTTTAGACGTCGAGAAAGCTCTCATCCATAAGCTCCAACTATTAGGATTCCCATTTGCACTAACGAAAATTATTTTTTCTTTTATTTCTTCCAGAAACTTCTTTGTACAACTGGAGAACTACAAATCCACAGTGAAGAGCATAAGAACTGGAGTCGCTCAAGGATCAAAACTTGGACCATTCCTCTAGTCTAGAGCATCATGAAATCAGATCAACCTGTTCCCACTGGATGCGAGAACCTTCTCTTTGCCCACGAAACCGATGGACCGGAACCTGCAGAAGCCTGCTACTAAAACTACATAACGGAACAATTATATCAGCAAAATGTAGTGTTAAATACCTAGGAGTACTCTTCAGCGAGCTGCTTAAGTTTAACCCCCATGCACATGCCGGCCTCAGGAAAGTCAACTTTGCTTTCCATCGACTACAGCCCCTAGTGCAGAAGCGTACTGGATTAAGCCAACCACCCAAGCTGTTCATATACAAGCAACTCATTCGACCTATCATCAGTCAGGGACATCAGGATGAAACCATGTTTCACTCACACAAATAACATCAACATTTACTCCATTGAAAATCACCCTAACATTGTCAAACTTACTATCATTTAAACTTCTGGAATTAAAATGACATACTTTAAAACCACGGCTTGCTTTAGTTAGATAATTCATCACAAAATGAGCAGATTTGCAAAAAGCATTCCCAGGTATAGCATTATGGAACAGAGCCATTTAATTTTAAATTAGTAGCAGCTAATTTAAGTTAGTAGCAGTGAGTTAGTTCAGTGCGATGATAAAGTAAAAATTACTCTAGATGTTGGAACTACAGAGGAAGACCACTGCCGCAAGCAATACTGGAAGAGGTTATCAACCAACTTTGTACAAAACTCGCCACAACTAGCTAGGAGGGTTGTTGGTTGAGCCAAATTAGACCGTGTAAGGTAAGATAAGGTAATCCCATTTTAAATCACTTCAACCAATATTTTTTTTAAAGTATTTTTCTTTTATTCTCGATTACTCTTAAATGATCCTACATTACTCTAATTTATTCATATAATGCCGCAAAAAATGTTTAATGTTGCTTGGTTACTTATTAAATTTATCATCAAAGATAAAAAAGTATTCTTAGTCGAACATGCGAGGGTTTCGGCCCCATTCCAAGTTAATATCACAACAGAAAAAAAGAAGACGCCTTTTTCAATTAGCCCAGTTAATAAATGACAAGACAGTAACGTGCTGTTTAAGTCTAACAGCTCACTTGACATTAATTATAAACTAATCCAACACAATTGACAATCCATAAAGCAAAGTGTGAAGTCTAAATTATGACATAATGCAAGTGTCAAAAAAACATTTTCCCCATTAGTCTTGTACCCACTCCATATTAATGGCTTAACTTCGTTTTCAATTAACAAGCTTGAAAATCCCTCACACTGACAACAATTGTTGGGTGCGCAAATTGGCAGCATCAAAGGTCACGTACGACTTATAAGTCACTGGGTGTTATTTGATTCCGACATTTTTGTTCAATTTCCAATGTTTGTCTTCCAGATTGGCATGACGACACATGCTCGAGGAGTTGTGGAGGAAATTTTAGTATTCCGATCTGAAAAGCATGCTAAAAACATGCAAAAACTGATATGGCACCTTAAAAAGCCTTCATGAGGCTTCTCTTGAACTCGCACTCTCATCGGCTACTGAATTATTGTTTTATTGGAAATTTTTCATTAAAATTCAGGTGCCACTGATAGGATCATAAATTCGAAATAACCCAGACAGAGATGAGTTTTTTTATGATCCGTCAGCAGTAAGTTGAAGAAGTGCAAGAAACATGACACCAAGAAAAGGCTTTAGTTCTTAGAGTTTACTTTTAAAAATGAGATTTTTAATAACTTTTTCATAAAATCATTGAAATGATTTGATTTTTTGAGAAGTAAGATAAGTTTTGACGGAAATTTTCAAGATTTGTTGAATGTTAAAAAAAATCACTCCACTTGCCATTGGAAAACGAATTTTCCAGAATTGATTAGTTCATAATGCACAAAGAAAAACCATCAAGAATCATACGGAAAGAATGGGTAGTATATTGTACCCACCTTTCCCAAGAAAGCATACTTCAGCTTAACCGTTTTCTTGGTCATTTAGAATTCAAAAAATGAAAAAGTCATTTTGCGAAATTACAAGTTATGGTCATTGCAAAAAACATAAAAATTGCATATAGCATAATAATTTCAAAAATTTCGCACAAAAAATAAATTAACATCGAATCAAAATCAAAACCCATCCTCGATCCATTTATGTGCTCAAAATTCGATCAAACCTCTTGCCCAGGACAGAGTTCAGTTGGTAGAACGTGACAAACGGACCAAAACGTGATTCCAAATCTTCTTAAAAAAAAACTAAAAACTTTAAACAAAAGTTTTAGCCAACATTTCGGTTATGGTTTATGCAAATACTTTTCTGGATTCCATGTTCAATTTTTTTTTTTGTTTTACTCCCAAAAGGGAAAACGCTTATTTGAACATACCTTGCATGCTAAACAGTCTTGAAAATACAATATAAGTAATTTTTGCTGTCTGAGTTTATTTTTTGTGGCTTCAATGATTTGATCAAAGTGTAATTGTCATGTTATTCTGCATTCATGAATAACAAATTAGGTTTAGATGTTTGATGAAAAACATGGCAGCTTCTTCTTTGAAATAATTTTAGAAAAGTATGTTTCAGATATCAAAATCCTGGAACTGCAGTTTGTAAATTCACCCATTGTGTTTTTGATATTTCTGCATCAAAATTACTCCAGCAGTTTGAGAGTTTAAAGCCGAAAACAGATGTGCAGAGAAGCTGCATGCATCTATGCACGCAGCACTGTCCTCTATGGTCAAAACAGGTGTGCAGATAATTTCGTGCAGGAAAAAATTACAATGTTAACCTAAAATTCTGCAGGGTTGCAGAATCTGCACGATGTCTCTATTTATAAATTTCATGCCTAATTTCATTGCTACCACAACAACAAATGTAAATAAAAGGTATCTGGCATTTCTGATATATACCACACTTGTTAATCAGGTAACGCTGTGACACTTTTGCCACCACTTGTAAGAAAATACTTCATCATAGTTTTTTAAGGTAAAATTATGTTTTTCGTTTACTTACATTGATACGATACTTACAAAAATCAAATTTGTGCCGGATTGGTTGGAATTTTTAGTCACTAAATTCAATATTCACACAAATTTGAATTTATTTACATTATTTTTAAGTGAAATTTTTTTCTTCAGTGTAACAATTTTTGCAACTTTTTAATAATGTCCAGTGGTAAACGCTGCAATTTGGCATTAATATAACAATACATAAATTTCAAAAAACATGCACATCTGTTTTAGGTGCGGTTCTGCGCGCAGTTATACGTGAGAATAACTGCACATCTGTTTTCGGCTTTAAACAGATGTGCATATTTTTGGCTTTAAGTATTTCTTTATTAATGTTAAAATGTAGCATTACCACTGGACATTTTTGAAAAGTTGCAAAAAAAGTGATATTCAAGAAAAAAAATTCCCTTAAAAATAATAATTAAGTAAATAAATAATAATAATAATAATAAATATTGAATTTGGAGAATAAAAATTCCAAAGAATCCGCCAAAAATTATTTTAATATTTTAATAACGGGTTTTCCAATAAGAGGTGTTATTTTGAATAACCCGCTATTTCGGTAGTTGTCACTTTTGAAGCTGTAATTTTTTGACATTTGACAAGCCGACACTACGCCATTAAAAAAAATGGAACGTACACGCTTCAACAACGCATTGAAAGTATTAACATTCACTATAAAAATAGAAAAAAATTGGCAGAGACGGTTCGTAAAACTAAAACATTTTTTTGGTCATGGTGAAGCACCTTGTCGGACCGCAATTCAGAAATTGGTGGAAAAATTTGAGCTCTTGGGACAAGTTAGCGTTTTGAAGAATAAAACCTGTGAACGTAGCTCAAAAACAACTCAAAATATTACTGCTGTAGCCCAAAGTGTTGAAAAAAACCCAGGTTTGTCCATTCCTCGTCGTTTTTTGGAATTGGGCATTCTACAAACGTTATTAAACGGTATTTTGCATACAAATTTGGCTTATTAAGTTCAGTTAGCACAAGAACTAAAGCTGGAGCAACAGCTACGGTGAGGTGATCACAATTGGCCACCGAGATCTTGTGATTTAACACCTCGCGGCTTCTTCCTTTGGGGCCACGTGAAAGATAAGGTCTAAACCAACAGCCCAGCGTCGATTCAAGACCTCAAAGATGGAATTCGTGAGTCTATTGAGGGCATGCAGCAGCCACTTTGCAATTTGGTGATGGAAAATTTCATGAAAAGGATATTGTATATTATTAATGGTATACTTTCCTCTTTACATTGAAATAAACATCCGATCATTTATCTCAAAAAATACCATTTTCTTTAAATATCAAAGACACAATCCCCAAACTCAAAATCCCCAAATCAAAATCCACACCAGCCAAATCCACAGGGAGATAATCCACATGTAAAAAATCCCCAAGTTAATATACCCAAAACAAATGTGTTCAAATATTGTTTTGGAGATAATTGGTTTTATTATATTGCATGAAATATATGTAATCCAAAGACTAAATGTATATAAAATGCCTGATAATGTTTGTAATTCTGTATTAAAATAAAAGTATTTTTGCAAAATTAGTATGTTACAATAATATGACCATAATTAGAACAAAAAAGTTTCTCTTAATGTTTTAAACAAAACGAAAAGGACTAATTAAAAAAAAATTCTCTTAATTTTCAATGCCTTATATGAAATTAACATAAAAAAGTAAAAAATGCAGTTTTGATACATTTGTGATTAAGCACTTGGCACAACAAACAGCACTGTGAATACACGAATGAAACTGTAAAGTGCGTGAATTCATAGTAATTTGTTGTTCAAAACCTATTATATACTGACACTGGGGATTTGGAGGTATCGTTGGGATTTTGGCAAAAAAGGTTGTTTCCTTGGAGATTTCGTGCATGTATATTATGTCTGCGGGAATAATATATGGATTTAAATTTTGAGGGATTTTGTCCAATGGGGATTTTCTTTTTGGGGATTTAGTAACACACCCCAAAATAATACCTCTTTTATTTTAAGCAATGATTTCAGTTTTACGTAGAAAGGTTACATTTATTTACCTGTGTATTTATTTGATTTTTATTAAGATCCTGTTTAGAATGGTTAATATTATCCGACTTGTGTACGACAAAAACTGTCAACAATTTTTATATTGTAAATGTGTATATGTTATCTTGAACGACGCGGCAAACATTTGATTTTTTTTGTTTCATATTCAAGTAAATAAACGAAAAACATAAAATAACCATAAGAAACTATAATGAATTGTTTTCGGTCATGGAATTTAAAAAAAAAGTAGCACAGAAAGAAAAGTGGTAGCAAAAGTGTCACAGCGGTAACGCTGATTGCCAGTATTTTATTTACATTTTTTTCGTTTGTTTTTGTGGGTGCAATGAAACTAGACATCTATTTTAGGAATAGAGACATCGTGCAGAGAGAGCTGCATGCAGACCTTGGAATGGGTGTTCTATCATAAGAACCTGTGTAATTTATTTTGGCTGCATGGGAAAAGGCTACACATCTCTTTTAACTATAATCGTGTGATTTATAAAGGGTTTTCAATTAGAACGGCAAAACCCTTATATGTAGATACATGCGGACAGACCCAGACATTTTTGTCAATAGCTTTATTTAAGTTTCTCTGTCATTGTAATGCTGTAATGTTTAATTATTATCTCGACTAATTTCATATTCACGAAACAATAATTCTTTCATAAACCTATTATGTTCCCACCTGAACAAAATCTCAGATTTCGGCTAGAACTTTTTAAGATCTCAAAATGGTATTTACATGAACAAAATGTACAGTAAGTATGAACGATAGAACAATCTAATTTGATTTTACTGCAGTTGTTATTTTATTTTGTTGTCTTCAGCGATGAGAAAGAGATTTCAACGAGATTTCCGCGAAATTTCATGTTTTGAAATCCTAAAAAAATGTATGTAGAAATGCCATGATTTCGTTTTAAATCTCAGATTTCGTCTTTTTTGGTGGGAACATACAGAGCATTAAAGCACTCATATAATCGCAACTACATTAAACCGTTTCCATGGCTTGAATATAATCTTTTATTTAAATAATAAACTAGGCGTTACTTTTTTTAATTTTTTAAAATAAATGAAAGCAAATTGTAATAGATTATCGATCAGTCCATTGCTGTAATAAGGCCTATTTTGAGGAGCGTTATAAATTACTTTCTTCTGATCGATAATTCACTGCCTATTTTTAGGAAATAAATTAAATGTAATTGTAAGCTCTTTTGCATATGAGTTTTCTCTTATTTATCACTTCAGATGAGGAAGAAGAAAAGATTTCCGCAGATATTTTTATCCTGGATAAATGAGCATCATCAATCTTCAATTCATTACAAGAAACAAGATATACGAGATTCCGAAAAGCTTGGGATTATCAAAATATTTCAAATGTAATAGATACACCTGTAGCCAGGAAAAGGTAATAAGCAAATTGTTGCTTTCGTGGAACTTCGGAAAATGTCATAAAACATTACTTACGATAGATGAATTTGTGTCATCATTATCTTGTTCGGATTGAAAACAATTTCGTTTCAATTGCGTTCCTCGCGTGCATGCTGCGCAATGAACTGTTTTATTTTTTTCGATTGAAACTATTAAAGCAGAAAGATAAATATAAACAAGAAAGTTGTGATGATTGTGTAATTTTGAGAAAAAAAAGGAAAACTTGCTGCCCACGGGTTTGGTTGGTTGTCTGCATTTTTTTTTAAGTTTCCGGAAGGACGGATTTGAAGAAAATATTTTTGTTTGTCTCTTGGGCTATCACAAGAGCATTAAAGCTCACACACAGTGAAAAAGGAGGAATTTATAAAAATAGACAGTTTATTAAAAGAGTGGACAAGAAGGTATGTATGTGGGAATACCAAAGCTTGTTTGTAAAACTAACAATTACGAGCAGGGAGTTGCCATGGTAAAGATTCAGTTTTTCATAGGTATTGTAAGAAACTAAGAAGTTGAGGAAGATCATCTCCAGGTAAAAAAAGCAGTGGAGGTAAAATTTAATTTGGAGCGTATAGAACAAACTGGTTGTTAGCCACTTAATGGTAGAAACTTAATAATCTACAGTGGGTACATAAAACCAAGAATGTAACTAACGAACAAACTGATCCTGGTAGTTCTCCAAGAAATATTTATTTCTCGTCTCCAAGTAAAGTTCTTCGCTAAATCTAATCGATGTTAACACACTTTTAAGATTTGACAACATAATTTCCAAAAAATCATTTTTTTTACTTTTCTCCATGTTGAATCGTTTGTTAACTTTTGTGACACAAAAGATTTTTTTTTGTGCCAACTTAGTTAATGAATATATTAATTTTTTAATAGGAACTCGGTAATTATACACTTTCACGGTCACCCGGTTTGTTGGCTGTAACAAATTCCAAACAGGACCGATTTTCAAGATTTTTTTATTTAAATGCTCATTTTGAGGGCGGATTTATTAAAAAAACGAAAATTTAATGAAAAAAAATATCATTAATAACTTATTTTCGATGATTTTTCAAGATCAAGATCAAGATTTTTTGTATTGAACATGAATAATATATACAATTTGACTTATAAATATACATAAATATTGATTATAATGATTTTTGTTTATTGGCACATAGGGGGCCTAACGCTATACAATGAATTATACAAAATAAATATTATATATTTAATTATTGGCTAAGGTACATATAAATTATATTTAAGGTCAGCTGACTTCGATATACTCGGGTTGTTTCGACTCGGTTGTCCAGTGAGTGTTTTTCTGTGGGTTGAGGGTTGAGTTGCCGTTTAGCCGCGTTGGAAAGCTGACCCCTTGTTAGCGTAGAAGTAGTGTTTTTGTTGTTGGTGATTGAAGATAAGTCCGGTGCACATCCTTAGTATCTTCCTTTCGAATAGTTGGAGTTGGTTCATCGCTGGCTTGGATATGGTGAAACACACAGGAAAATGTAGCTTATAATTGCTTATAAATTAGCATCTTCGTTGACTGCTTTAAACCACTTCTTTTCCTCGGTAATGGGGGTAGACGATGGAACGCATAGTTGGCTTATTTCTGTGTTAGCACTGATTTTATTGCTGGCAAAGTTGAAAAATCAACGTTCGATAAGGCAGCATTTTTAAAAAGAAACTTAGTCGATAGGAAATTGTTTGTGAATTCCGAATATGCCAACGAAAAAGTTTGTAAATACAGTGGAAGCTCGTTAACTTGAATACGTACGAAACCAGGAGTGTTCAAGTTATTTTGTTGTTCAAGTTACTGGATCAAGATAAAAAAATTATGTTTTTTTTAATAATAATTCATTTTTATTATTCAAAAACGTAAAAACTAGTATTATAAATAAATAATTTGAAATGAGTCGTTTTTAAGACGACTTGAAAAAAAAATTCGTTATTTTGCACTGCATAGCTCAATCGATGGCTTTATCGAAAATTTCAATTTCATCCCTGTCAGTTACAATACTTTGTACGAATACAACATCACCAGAATCGGATTCACTTTCAGCTTCAATGTCTTCTACTGAATCCAGAACCTTTTCATCATGTAACCACTCATTGATATCATCTTCTGTGTACTCCTGTGAAAAAAATTAAAAATTAAATGTTACCGATTCTTGTTCAAAAACAAATATTAGGGAAAGTTACCTGGCTATCTACTCTTGCCAGCAAACATTGTAAAGATTCAATTTGGTCACTTTCCAGGTTATTTCTTCAGCGTTCTCTGAGAATGGACAAAGGCACATCATCTTCTTCATTTATGAATCCATCATCGTCATCATTTAAGATTTGGTTCTAAACACTTTTCAAGAATCTGAGGTGACACCTTATCCCAGGATTTTGAGATCAAAATGACGGCTTGACGTAAATTAAAATGTTTCAGTGAAAAAAAAATTTTCTCATTTTTCATGGCAATAATTGATGATAGCAAGCTTGATTTATAATGTAGCTTTGTTATTCTTATTCCATTCTGATCCATTGGTTGTATCAAAGCTGTAACGTTTGGTGGCAAAAAAAATGTGCATATGTTCCCATTTTCAGCCATTAATTCTCCTTCGGCTGGATGACAAGGAGCATTATCGATAATTAACAGTGCCTTAGGTGGAAGATTTTGTTCTTTGCAATTTTTACTAACTTGGGGAACAAAACTGTTAAAGAACCACTCTTTAAAAATATATTTTGTCACCCAGGCATTCGCAGAGCCTTTGTACTCTACTTGCATTTCAAATTTTTTTAAAACAACGCGGATTTTTTGACTTTCCAATGATTAACGGGACGATTTTATGTAAACCTGTGGCATTGCATCCCAACAATAACGTAACCCTTTGTTTTGGAATTTTTCCACCAGGAGCATTTTTTTCAGCAAAAAAATCGTAAAATCGTTTTTTGGTAACATGTTCCAAAACAATGCAGTTTCATCTACGTTATAAATCTGCTGCGTTGTGAGTTGAAGCAATGAAATTTCAGCTTGTAACCTCTTTTTAAATGGTTCCACTGCTCCCGGAAACGCCGCTAGTTTTTCTCCACTTATGGTCAGCAAACGTATACCAAATCTTCTTTTCCATTTTTGAAACCATCCTGAACTAGCATTAAAGGAACCTCCTTGTATACCCTCAAATTGTTTGTACAATTGCTTAGCCTTTTTTTATAAGGTTTCCGTTAATGGGCAAATTTTTTTTACGTTGGTTAAGAAACCACTTGTAAAGGGCTTTTTCGGTTTTTGGATTTTCAGCTTTTTTCATTGTGCACATCTTATCTGGTCCAGAAAAAGTTTTTGCAATCCTTTTGAAACACCAAATTCTTTTGCACAAGACCTGACACTGACTCCGTTTTTATTTTTTTCAATTATTGCAGCTTTTTGTTTTATTGTTAACATTCTCAATTTTTGGCCTTTTTTTAAACCCATTTTTCACTTTCCAAAATTTCGTTTCCTTTAATACGCCGCACTAAATTAAAATTATTAATTAAAAGAATAAAGCCTTATAAAAAATACTAAAGAAATTTCGCATTTTGTACCAACATCCGAGATACCTTGCAAAAATTCAAACAATAAACTTTGTTGTTTTTTGTTCAAGTTACAGAGTTTACAAAAATTTTATTTGTTCAACTTATTGGAATGTTCAAGTTATCATATGTTCAAGTTAACGAGAGCCCACTGTAATTAGGTAATTAGTAAATAGCTTTTTTTAATAATAAGGAACTCACGACTAGCCACAACAAATTTATTAGTCATTACAAAATTAGACGTAAAATAGACTTCTGTGTACTTAATCGATATGTATATTCGGAATTCACGAACAACACGAATTTAAAATAGTTTACCCGGTGAGATTTTCCATTGCCATTTTGAACTGCAAGCATTCAAAACCAACGTTAATCGACACCTCCTATCTTTTCCCTGCATTTTTTCTTAATGCCCGCGCAGTGTGCTCTACATCAAAAGGGAAACAAATAGTCCCTTGTGCGCGCCTTAATTATATAAAAAAAAAAACAATTTCCTATCGACTAAGTTCCCGGAATCGATTAAGTACCCGATAGTCTATTTTATGATTATTTAAAACAAAAATTACGATTAGCCGTTAACTTCATGTGTTTTTATGTGTTTGCCACATTAGCAACTAGGTTGCTGTCACTACTAGGTTGCAGTCTACATTGTTACACAGTAGAAGCTTTTCGAATGAAGAACAACAACTTATGTGTACTACCAGCTAACACCTTGTTTATAGGCTGGAGTTATAGCTATTTCATGGTGATCATCAGACTCCTTTAGTGGTGCTTAATAGCTTCTATGTTCAATTTATTCGAAAAACTTTTTTGGTCAAGAGCTGGGTTTGAACCTTGAACAAGCGATTCAGTGTTTGCGAAAGCCGACGTACTACAGATCGCACCATCGCAGCCACATGATAAGCATGTTCTCGGAATAGGTTTTGCTGCTATATCAAATTACATTGATTAGTTCACACAAGTTTTGTTGTTGTTTATTCGATTTTCTTTCTTTTTTCGCCGCTCTATTTATAAGCCAACAATTCGTATGGATTCATATTTATAACGAGGGAGAAGAGGTGAAAGAAGTTGACATGAGTCAAGTATATTTTTCTTAGAAAACTGTGACGCATCCTCCCCCTCCTCCTACCGACCCATAGCACTAACATCCCTTCTTTCTAAGGTCATGGAAACGCTGATTAACCGTCAGCTTAAGGAATATCTCGAAGATCGAAAACTTCTCCATGACCGTCAGTATAGCTTCCACAGCATCCGTTCCACAGGTGATCTGATGGCATATCTCACGGAACAGTGACACAAATCTATACATCGCTTTGGTGAAAGTAAGATTATTGCTCTTGGTATCTCCAAGGCATTTGATAGAGTTTGGCCTGAACCTCTCTTATCGAAAATGTGTGCTTTGAGATCGATGTTACTCTTGTTCGTTGGATTAGAAGCTATCTTCTGGACCGTTCAATACAAGTTCGATAATTCACGTCCATCGCCTTCGGACGTACAATTGCAACGGTACCGTATGTCAAGCTCATTAAACTCTGATTTATACAGCATTGTCAAATGGGGTTATAGGAATCGTGTGGATTTAAATGTTTCGAAAACTCAATGCTGTCTTCTCGAAGAACCGAAGAAGAAACCGAAAAGCTCTCAGTACTCGGTATGTGTGTCAACGACGACCTCCGTTGGAACGACCATATATTTGATATCGCTAAAAATGCTGTTAAGTGCTTAGGTTTTCTGTATCGGTGTAAGAAGTATTTTTCCCCTTCTGATCTGGCTACAATTTATAAAGCGTTAATACTCGAGTATAACTCCCACCTCTGGTCAGGCGCTTCGCAATCATCGCTTCACCTGCTTGATAGAATACAAAATTAAGCGTTAAGATTAATATGAAATAGAAATGCCGTTGAAACAATTGCCCCTCTCGAACACCGACGCAATGTTCAGGTCTTTCCTTATTTTATCGTTTTTTTTTTTATAGAAAAATGTTCACTCGAAGTAGCCAGCTGCGTTCCTTCTCTTAAAAATTTCTCCCGTAATACTCGTCTCGCAAGGAATGCTCATCAATTCACCCTTGAGCCCAATTTCGTACGTACCGTGAAATACAGGGAATCTTTTTTTAGCCGAACAACACGAATTTGGAATAATTTACCCGGCGAGATTTTCCCTTGCCATTTTGATCTTCAAGCATTCAAAACCAATGTTAATCGATACCTCCTATCTTTCCCCTCCCTATCTTCCTAATGCCAACGCAGTGTACTCTACATTAAAGGGAAACAAATAGTCCCTTGTGCGAGCGTTAATTATAAAAAAAGGTTGCTGTCTACTGTGTAACAGTGTAGACTGCAACCTAGTTGCGATAGCAACCTAGTTGCTAATGTGGCAAGCACATAAAAACCTACGATCTCCAATTGGCAGTAACGTGATTAATTTCATCAACAAAACACAACAGCAACAGGATAAAATACACCGATGAGATGAAAACGGCACCATGCAGTTATTTTCGATGGATGAAGTGGTTTTCTAGAAGGACAAGAGGATTTTACTTACCAATATTCAATTTGTTGACGCAGCTCGTTATCTAAAAATGTGGTTCATCACTTAGATGATTTTACTTTGGAGTTTTTCTCCTTGGCTGGTTATTCCAATATTTTAGGAGTTCAATCTGATAACGTTAATCTTTTTATCTGATCCAGTGATTTAAGATATTCATCTGTGCAAGCAAAGATCCTTTCGCAAAATTTGTCATAGGTCTTTGCGATGCCCAATTCTCGACAAAACTGTTGAATCGACTTTATTGATTTGTTTGCAAAGCGCGGTTGAGGAGCAGTCGTAATCTCTGCACTTCTACCAAACCGTTGTCTCACAACATCCGGCAGCGAAAATCTAAATACAAATTTGTTCAATAAACTATGAATTGCTTGTCTACTAGGACGAGATCTACGACAAAAAATTGGCTTTAATCCAGGCAAAGTTACAAAATGGACACGACTAGATCGCACGTACTTGGTTTATTGTGCCTAATTGCATTGAAAGTTAAGATCTTTGAGAGAAATGGTGACTAGAAGCAAAATAATAATTTAACTATTTCTAATTAATGTTTTTAAAAATATGCTGGTCTAAGGCAAAATTATACAGAACATACCTCGTTTTGGATTAAAATGCTTTAAAGATATTAAACAAAATACAACGTTTCGCCCATTTTCCAACTACATTTAATTTGAATTAAGTTGAATCATACAATTTAATTTAATGTTGTTTTTTTTTTTTAATCCACTTTTATTTCAACCTGGCAACTCTACCTACATACCATACACTAATTAAAACTTACATACAAAAAACAAGTGCACGCATTACAGCTCACACAAGTGCCATTAACATCGTCTGGTAGTTCATCTAATGTCATCTTTTAACGTCTCAATTAGCTAGGTTGTTCGGCCTTTTTTCCTAAAGCAATAAAAATGGAATGCATGCATCACCTTGGCATCCATTGTAACAACAAATGGTCCCAAAGTACTGCCCCTTTAATCTTTAAATTTCCATTCAAACTGTCATTTACAAGTGAAGTTTATGATCAAGGTAGATCAACAAGTACTAAAAAGAAATTGGTAGGAAAACCAATCCACACACACACACATAAACCAAAACTTGTCCACAGGTAAATCAACTACCGTTATACATCAGTTGTGGCTCGAACGCTTGAATAGTTTCCTTCTTTGCCTTACTTCTTGTAAAAAACGGCAAACACAGGCTGCCTGGATGCGAAACAATTCAACAATCGAAGCAATCATCTCTGGCGGTAGCTCCGATGAAACCAGCCTCCAGTTCCACCAGATGCTTGGCTATTTCGAGCAACAATCCCAACCAACGGCATTGACAGAGTACAAGAGGAACGGAGCGCTGGCATTGGCGTCACGTAATGATGGTTATACGCTCGGTTAGATTGGGTTGGAAAAATGACTGTTGGTAGCAATTTTTGTTTTCTTTGTATCCGTAAGCAGTTTTCCCTCCCTCACTGTATGGCGCGAAATTTTTTTTCAAATTTTCCAGCTTCCATATTTAAACAGGCATCCGCAACGACTATAATGGTAATACGCTGTGTAACGGTGACGCTGTAACAACCGACAATCGTGAATCCTCCGTAGACCGGAAGTGAATCAATAAAACAATAGTTTCCAGTGAAATAAAAAAGTGTTAAGTGTTAAGTGTTATTTTTTTATGAACTGAAGTTATGACACTGACGAAGAGTGTAAGTGTTTTTGAAAAGACATTTTTTTAAATATATCCATGGCAACTATGTGTGTGTGCGTTTTTTTTATATTCGCAGGTGTGCATCTTCCTTGTGATAGCTATCAGCATGATATCATTTTCATATGGTTATCCTGGCAAAGAGAAAGCAAAGTAAGTGAATCCAGAGCCTGGAATCTATCAACTGGGATGTAACTGTGCCTTGTTTATTTTGTTCTAGAATTCGAATTCATGTTCCAGTCAAACATCATACCCATGTGCATACAAAAACCATTATTAAAAAAGTAACAGTTCCGGTTCCGATTCCGATCAAAGAACATGTCCCAGAAAAAGAAGCCAAGTATGAAGTGGAAGAGGACGAAGATGATTTCGAAGGTTACCACTATCCAAAGGCACATATTTTCAAGAAAAAGAGAAAGATACACCATCCTTTCCTCTAAAGTGGATGAAGTATATTTAATCTCATTAACGGTTATACCAAATTAATTTACCATAAAACAAATGCAGAAATGCCATTGTTTCTGCATGTGTCTTCAATTGATTACTCATAAGTGTTAAGCATGTTGTCTTAGGAAAATATAATTAAATTATTTAACTTTTAGAATAATAAGTAAATTGTCTAACGAAGCATGGAAAAATTACATTAAGTTTTAACAAACGATTTAAAGAGAATAATAAAGATTGTCTTGTCAACGGGAAAAAATTGATTGGTTTTAGGTTATTTTGGGTTCATCCTAAAAGTATGTGATGGAATTTGTTTGCAGAAAAGCTCTAGTTGGTGTGGTGTACAGCTTTTACTATGAAATAGTGAACAGAAATGGGAAAAAGAGGTCTTTCTAAAATTGATATAAATAAATAATTGATTTAAACATTTAGACGGGTTGCAATAACTCGTAAGGTAGAAATATATAAGGTAGACCTCGTCGGCAATGTTGTCAAAAGCATTAAAGCTTGGCAGTTTTTCAAAGGATTAATTTCCTTGTAAGTTTCGTGGGCGACGCCATCCAGTTACGCAAGTGAAGACTTCGGTTGTTTTGGTCCTTGATATGATCTTGCGATTATCAGAATCAGCAAATTATTAGAAAAAAATTCAAAAGATCTCTATCTATATCTATATATCCATACAACCTAATCCACTTAAGGCAAAATTAAAGAGGATGGAAAAACGTACTTTGAATCATATCCGTTCTTAAAGTTCTTATGCTTAAAGCTTTGTAATAACTAAACGCTGGATAGCACTGCAGCATATATCAAGAGCAACGCTCTTAATTTTTTTTTATTTTTTTTTTCTTATTAATTTTAGTTTTACATTTTTTTTTTCTTTTGAAAATATGTATCTCTATGAATTTTTCAACTTTCTCGTTAAAGGATCATTAGATTTTTATCAAATTTTTTTAGGTAGCCAAATTATTTCTGCATATTAACATTTTTAATATTTTTTTTTATATTTATAGTTATTTTTTTAAAATTTTGCTTTGAATTTTCAATATTTTTAAAAACAATCATTAAGTTTTATTTTAAACATTATTTTCGGCTGAAGAATCTGCATACAATATTTTTTTTTAACTGTTAAGGTTAGGGGAAAGCTTATTTTTCTCGAAAACAGCTTCAACGATTTTGATGACAAATTTTGAGATTTTTTTGTTGGTACTAGCTATCATCATATCAGAACCAAATTTATCGAAAAAGTCTATTAACAGTACGTTTTTTTTAATTTGCGACTTTGTCGGTAACGGCTCAATAGATTTCAATAAAATTGTACATTTGTAAAAATCTAAGTAGCCAAATTAATTCTGCATACCAACATTTTGAATTGTTATTTTTTTTATTTATAACAAATTTTAGAATTTTATTTTTTGAAAATTCAATATTTTCAAAACTTATCAAAAAAATATTTAAAATTTTAAACTTACTTACTTACTTAGGTGGCGCTACAGTTCGGGACGAACCTAGGCCTCGACCAACATGCCTCTCCAGCCAACTCGGTCTTTGGCTAGCTGCCTCCAGTTTTGCACTCCAAGTTGGTTGAGGTCGTCCTCCACTTGAGCGCGCCACCTAAGGCGAGGTCTTCCTTGACTGCGTCTCCCCTCTGGGATGGAATCGAAGATCCTGCGAGCCGGAGCATTGTTGTCCATTCGCTCTACATGACCTAGCCACCTTAAACGTGATATGCGTATTTTTTTGACCAGGTCAATGTCGCTGTACAGCTCGTATAGTTCTTGGTTGAACCTTCTCCTCCAAAGCCCGTTAACGCAGATAGGGCCAAAAATCTTCCGAAGAATCTTACGCTCGAAACGACTAAGGATATCTTCATCCCCTTTAGATAGAGTCCATGCCTCGGCGCCATAGAGCAGGACTGGGATGATTAGGGTCTTATACAGAGTCTCCTTTGTCTTTCGAGAGAGGGCTTTGCTACTCAATTGCCTTCCTAGCCCATAGAAACAGCGATTGGCAAGAGTAATTCTTCGCTTTATTTCTGACGAGATGTTGTTGTCAGATGTTATAGCGGATCCGAGGTACACAAAGTCCCTAACTACCTCAAAGTTGTACCTGTCTATTGTGATGTTTTGTCCAATCCGCCGGTGTTGTGTGTCCCTTTTTGTGGACAGCAGGTACTTCGTTTTGGCCTCATTGACTGCTAGTCCCATCTTAGCCGCTTCAGCTTCAATGCTAGCAAACGTTCCACTGACAGCTCGCCGAGTTCTGCCAATGATGTCTATGTCGTCAGCGTATGCTAGCAATTGCACAGACTTGAAAAAAATTGTCCCACTACAATTGACTTGCGAGTTTCTTATAATTTTTTCAAGTATTAAGTTGAAGAAATCGCACGATAGCGCATCACCTTGTCGGAATCCTTTTTTGACGTCAAAAGCTTCTGTGAGGTCGGAACCAACCTTGACGGAGCAGCGAGAGTTCTCCCTCGTCATCCTGCACAGTCGGACGAGTTTTGTGGGAATGCCAAAACCTGACATGGCTCTGTATAGCTCGTCTCTATAAATGCTATCGTACGCGGCCTTAAAATCGATAAAGAGGTGGTGGGTATCGATTTGGAATTCTTGGGTGGTTTCCAGGATCTGCCGTAGCGTGAAAATTTGATCGATTGTGGACTTTCCAGGTCTGAAACCACACTGATAGGGGCCAATCAGGTTGCTGACGAAAGGTTTCAGGCGTTCACATAGTACGGCAGAGAGGATCTTGTAGGTGATATTCAGGAGACTTATTCCTCTATAGTTGGCGCAGTTTAGAGGGTCTCCTTTCTTGTGAATCGGGCAAACGATGCTGAGGTTCCATTCATCAGGCATACTTTCTTCTGACCAAACTTTAGAGATGAGTTGGTGTATGCACTCCACCAGGTCATCTCCGGCCGCTTTAAAAAGTTCGGCGGGTAATCCGTCGGGTCCAGCAGCTTTGTTGTTTTTGAGTTTAGATATTGCTATCCTTACTTCGTTTTGGTCAGGTGGACGGAAGTTTTGTCTGTCATCATCCATGTTGAATGGTTCATTCTGCCTGACAGCGGGATTTTGGCCTTCATCGCCGTTTAACAGTCTGCAGAAATGGTCCTTCCATGTACTCAGCACCGACTGTGACTCTACTACGAGGTTTCCATTCCTATCTCTACAGGCTTCTGTGCGGGATTTTTTTCCTTGGCATGTTCTTTTTACCTGTTGGTAAAACTTCCGCACGTTGTTCCTGGAGTAGCATCTCTCAATATCTTCGATCGCGCGCTTCTCATGTTCTCTTTTTTTCTTTTGGAGAAGCCGGTGTTCTTCCCGTCTTTTCTGCTCGTAAAGCTCGCGAGCAGCTCTCGTCTTTCTTTGCAGCGTCGCTTTATATGCCTCTTGTTTGGCTGCATGGGCCTGCCTGCATTCGTCATCAAACCAGAGGTTTCGTGGTGGTGGTATCATCAGTTGCGGCATCTCTGATGGCTTGTTGGCAGTGTTGCCACTGATCTTCGGCACTTGATGCTGGCGGTACTGGATTTCTTGAGAGGTTACGGGATATTCGATCGGCATAGGTTCTGGCGGTTTCTTGCGATTGCAGCTTTCCGACGTCATACTTCCTCACAGTATTACTCCGTTGTTGTGGAGTTCGGGTTATTCGCATTCTTACCTTTGCTGCAACAAGGTAGTGATCCGAGTCGATGTTAGCTGCTCGGAAGGTGCGAACATCCAAGATACTGGAGGCGTGTCTTGCATCGATCGCAACGTGATCAATCTGATTGACGGTTCTTTGATCTGGGTGTCGCCAAGTCCCTTTGTGTATATCGAGATGAGGAAACCGTGTGCTTTCAATGGTGACGTTATGTGCCGCTGCGAAGTCAATTAGCCTAAGTCCGTTTTCAGACGTTGTGTCGTGTAGGCTATGTTTTCCGACAGTCCTACCAAAGATTTCCTCTTTACCTATTTTGGCATTAAAATCGCCTAGTACGATCTTAACGTCGTATTTAGGGCATTGCTCATAGGTTTTTTCGAGGAGCTCATAGAAGTCATCCTTGGTGGCGTCATCTTTGTCCTCTGTGGGGGCATGAGCGCATATTAGGCTAATGTTGGCGAATTTAGCCTTGATACGGATTGTCACAAGTCGCTCACTTACGTGTCGAAAGCCCAAGACTTCTTGCCTAAGTCTACCGCTTATGACGAATCCGCACCCAAATAAACGCTGTGGCCTTCTTGCGCAATCACCGTAGTACACGTCACAGTTTTTCATTTTTTTAAAATCAGGTGTAAATCAATAAACTAAAAAACTGTATACCAAAATTACAAAAAAAATTTTTTTTCAAAAAACTAAAAATAAAAAAAACAGGATTTTATCAAAACCGGTCCTACAATATTCGAAATACTTTTCAAATAAATTCTTTGTTATTTAAGACGTGTTATGGCGTACTTCATTTTTACTAAAAACCGTTAAGCATTGCGGTTTTGATACTTTTATAAGTTTAAACTGTGTTATTTTCAACGTAAATGTTAATTGTTGTTGCCAAGGATGTAATTAAGCACTTAAGAGCAAGTACGTGCTCTGGTCAAGTTGCTCTTTAGAAGCACGTTGAATGAGCGAGCGGATTCAATAGGTTTTATACTATTTTCTTTGAGAACGAAAACGTTTTTTAAACAATAGTCCAGTCAAATTTATCATAAAAATAGTGGTCAAATTACAAAAATTCCGACAGAGGTAAATTTTGGTGGACACCTTGGGTACACTATTACAAATAAAGTGTCAAAAGTCCCAATCGATCCAACGTGTGTTATTAGGGATCAAAGGTCAAAAAATTTTTTACTACAGTTTACCGATGAGTTCGAACGGCTACATGAGATGCACTTTTTTGAGGCAAATTTTACTCTTGGAGGTTTTGTCAGTTTTTCGCAAGAGGCAGTACCCCAGAAAAAAGGTGGCTATGACCTGGATTTGAACCCAGGCTCATTCGCTTAGCAGTCCGACACTAACCATTAAGCCACGGGGCACTACGAAAATGTTAATCATGCAATTATCCCTTGCACTTTTTTTCCTAAGATTAACCATATCTGAGAAAAAGCCATTCTAAAATTTACTAAAAAGTATCGCACTAGGCGCGGTTTTTCGCAACAGGCCTACTCCACGATCTAGTCCAGTAAACAAACAGGTTTTACTCTACAAAAGGTAGATTGTGAATTTTCGATATGATGTTTTGGATACCCGGTAGATACCAAAATAATATTCTACAACCACCCCCCCTCCCAACCGTCGCATACGCTGGATTTCGCTCAGATCATTCTTATGACTTTAAAAATGGAACGTCACGAAAAAAAGATAAAATAATTGCCGTGTTTTTGGACTTTCAAACAGCTTTTGAAACAATTGATCCATTGCTACTTCTATGGAAACTAATCAAATACGGCATACAAAATAAAGAACTAAATTGAAATTATTTTATTGTAGCTAAGATTATTTACATATTTTTCTTCCTTAAGGCTATATTGCACAATTTACAGAGATATGGTGTTTTTATATTTATATTTAAATATTTGGAAAATAAATACAAATTTAAACAAATACATATAGAAAATTAACATTTAGTTTAAATATAAATTGGGTACATAAATAAATAGTTAACAATTTAATAATTTGTTTAATAAAACATAAAGTAAGATATATGAAGAAATAAATATGTATATTAATAAATATATAGAAACATTTAAAAACAAATACAGTTACATATAAATATGTTGCAATAAATAAATAAATTAATAAAATTAATTTATAAATAAATAGATAAATAAATACATTAATAAATAAATGAACTGAATTGGTTTCAATCATGTATAAATAATAGTACTAAACGAACTTAAATAAATCAGTGTTTATATAATTCCAATACCAATAGTGAAGAAACTACATTTGGCGTACCTCAAGGAACAATAGTGGGCCCTCTCTTATTACTTGCGATTATAGGTACTATAATGCAAGTTATGCATTCGTGCAAAAAAAAAATTTCGAGATAACAATCAAACATGACATTACGATGATAGAGAAACACATTTCGTCTTCAAATTTATAACTGAAGGTTATTTTGACATTCTACAGAGGAGTTTTTTTCAATTTTTATTAGCTCAAAAATTAACGTTCCCTGTCATCTAACGGTTATGTAAAAACTTATTTTCTCGTAAACGCCTCCATACATTTTTATGAAAAAAAATCTGTGTACTACTGTAGGGAAGCATTATATTTTGGTGAACAAAAATTAATATGGTGGGCTAAAAACAGTTCTAAAAAGGATGGTTTTTTTTCTTCGACTTTCTCGAAAACTGGTGATCCGATTACTATAACTGACATTGAAAAGGTTTAGGTATCCTAAGTAATTCCGCATTAATTTGTTTTCGAAAACTTTTTTTTTTTTTTTTAATAATTAAAAAAAAAAACTTTTTTTTGTAAAATCAATATTGTGAAAACGAGTAAGTGATTTTTTTTAATCTGTTTTTAAATGAATGTTATTTTTGTGCTTTAGTTTGTATTCTTGAATTATTTTTTTTTTAATTTTTAAAAAAAAATTCACACTTTCTTACATTTCCTAAAGAAATAAAATGTTTAAATTATTTCACTCAATATAATTTAACATACTTTATTCAAAAATCGAATAAATGCTTTGATGTTCACTTTTATTTTCTTAAATTTTATTCTACAATGTGACCGCACATACATTTGAGCAAGTACGTGCGATCCAGTCGTGCAATTTATTTTTTTATTTAAATTAATGACGTATGTGAAGTCTTAAAATATTGCAAAATGTCGGTGTTTGCAAATTATTATTATTATTCTATATCTATAGTCTGTTCGTTATGACTGAATCAATTATCGCGTACAAAATATCTCTCTTGAATCCGAATCTCCAGAATTGTCTTTGTCTTTAATTTCGCGTACAGCACTCAAGTGTTTTTTTCGATGTTTGATTTCGCAAAAGCTCCAAATCCTCGTGAATGCTGGCCAGATGTTTTATTTAAATTTATAGTCGTGCCTCTATCCTGCAGTAGAAGACTTTTACCATTGATGGCGTTGAAATTTTGAACCAAATTTCAGCGGTCAAATTCAGTTTTCCCAGAAAAAATTCAAGTGCACATACTTCGCTTTCTCTAAAAACTACGGGCCCGGGGTAATCCACCCGTTACCCCTCCCCCATTTCGTCAGCCTTGGGATGGGACTAAGTACTAAACTTAGAACTGAAATTACTCCTTCGTCCATTAAAATTATTTATACCTTCTTATCAAACCGGAGCACATTTAAATCTTTTCAAAACAACACTTTTAATCTTAACCCTGTATATCTGGACCCCACAAGACTCCATTGTTGGGCCATCTTTATTCAACGTATTTATGCTTATTCGAATTTTCCGCCCAAACCAATAGCTTTAAAATAATTTTTTTACGGAGCGCTCAACGGGATGAAAAACCATTTAAAAAAATGGGCATGACTGGGTCGCACGTACTTGCTCTTAAGTGCCTAATCACATTGGAAGGCAAGATTTTTAACAGAAACAAGTAACATTTACTTATAAAAATCCAAGGTCTGAACCTGTAAAAAGTGCCAAAACGACAACAATTAACAGTTTTTAGTAAGTTTGGAGTACGCCATCACACGTCGTAAATATTATTAAATTTACGAAAAAAAGTATTTCGAAAATTGTAAGACGGATTTTGATAAAATATTTTTTTTTATTTTTAGTTTTTTGAATTATTTTTTCAGATTTTGGTATGTAGTTATTTAAGTTTATTAATATTATTAATGTTCTAAAATTAATTTTAAATACAAAAATTAAATTATTTGAAATATTGGTTGTCTTATAGATCTTTTCAAATATAACATTTTAACGAAATCCAATAAACCGATACCAAGAACGCCGAAAGTTAAAAAAACCGTTATATGAAAGGTACCTTTAATAGACTTTTCCCGTAAATTTGAATGAAAGCTAATACTCATATAAAAATCTCAAAAATGTTCATCAAAATCGTTGGAGCCGTTTTCGAGTAAAATAAGCTTTTCCTTAACGGTTATATGGCAGGTACCGTTATTTTTAGGCCTACAAATAATATTTTAATTTACCCTCTGAGGAATTTTAAGGTAATCCCTTTAGCCGTTTAGACTAAGTTTAGATTAATATACAAACAGACATTTTTTGTAACTAACTTTTTTAGGCTTCTCTATGATCGTAATGTCATGTTTGATTTTTATCTCAAATTTTGTTATATTAACGATTGCTTAACTTGCCTTAATCTACTACCTTTAATCGCAAGTAAAAAACTGCGAAATCAAGCCAAATTATAAAATATGCTTCCAAATCATCATTTAGCAGTTCGTGAAAGCAGTCACATAAAACTAGTATGTAATCCAATCATCCAAGGTAATACAATGCCTCTTCAGCATTCTATCAAATACCTTAGAGTAAGACTTCATGAACATATTTTCTTTGGTAAAACCAAAATCTGTTAACCGAGGTTGTATACAGACTAACGTCAGACTAACTAACTTCAATAAAAAAGTCAAGTAACCATGATTCAAAACTTCCTCTCCAAAGTGAATTTATTATGTCACTTGTTGCAAATAATTACCCTCTTCTTCATTTCACTTTCATCAATTTTTTTTCAACAATTTATTATGTCATTCCCTTCCAACGACCTTCCCTCTTACATCCACAACAACAATGGTTTTCCCCACAAACTTGTTCCGTTGTTTTATAATGGTACTTAATTGCAGTTAATGAATATACAATAATCAGCCCGACGAAGAGATGCTTTTATAAGACCAACCGACACAATGGATTATGAAATGATCCACTTACTCAATGCCGAAAGTAAGCGTAACACGCCAAACTATCTTACGAATTACAGATACTGGTACTGTACTGACCTCTTTAGGACATGACGCGAGGAGTGGTTTTTTGCAGAGAAAGACTTTCTTGGTTTGAAGCATTGTTTTTTGTTTGTTGGTTAAAAGCAAAGTTGTTTCCATACCTTTTGGGCATAACCATGTGGTATCTAGTGAATGACCTCTTCAGCAGAGGTGCAGTTCTTCTGAAGACTTGCAATGCCTCGAGGCAAATGTCCATTAAGCATTAGGGCTGGGGACATCAATTAAAGAAACGTGAAAAAGCCTCATTAAAGTGAAAGTGTCGGACAAACTATTACTTTTTTTGTTTTAAACAAAAAATACACAACAAAGTAATTTTTTTCGTTTTATTATACTCAACGTATATACATCTACAACAATGATATATAAATAACATTAATTAACAATCTAATTGGGTGTTTAACATATGAGGTGCATAATGATGAGGAGTTCATTGAACTGTGGAGCACTTTTGGCTGAAGTGGCATCACTACTCCGTTTTGTTGTTCGATTTAATTATGGAATGCATTGGACTCTTCTAGCTTTAAAGGCCTTAAACTAAGTTTGTTGGATAAATAATAAAAATTATGTTTGGGGCACACGAGGTGCTTGTGCAATGAGACTAGACGAGGTGTGAACGGTGTGAATTCCGCTAGTGGCCTGGTGCTGGGTAGCTGTAGCCACTGCTGCTGACGCCTGAAACGTGTCCAGCGCTGTAGCTGTCGATACCGGAGTAGCTGTCGCCACCAATGCTTCCGTGACCACCGGAACTGTATGATGATCCACCACTCCCAGTAGCCTGCCAGCCTCCACTGTTGTAGCTGCTGCCACCACTAGACGAAGAAGTAGATGCAATAGCAGCAATTTTTTCATCATGGCTGATTCCTGAACTGCCAGAGTATCCACCGCCAGAGCTGTAACCACCACTGTATCCTCCACTGTGTCCACCTCCGGAGGTAGCTGCAATGGCAATTGTATCGTGACTTAAAGCACCACCGCCGCTTGAGTATCCTCCACCAGAACTGTAGCCACCACCGCCATGTCCTCCACTATAACCACTGCTTCCTCCGGTTGAAGTTGCAGCAATTGCAGCTAATTTTTCCTCATGACTAAGTCCTCCGCCTCCCGACGAATATCCTCCACCAGAACTGTAGCTACTGCCGTGTCCTCCACTGTAACCTCCACCACCACTTCCTGAAGTTGCAGCTATAGCAGCAAGTTTTTCTTCTTGGCTAATACTTCCAGAATATCCGCCGGAGCTGTAGCTATTGCCATGACTTCCACCAAAGCCACCAGAAGTGGCGGCAATCGCTGCAATGTGAGAATCATCATGTCCACCGCTGCTGTATCCACCAGAACCATAGCCACTTCCATGGCTGCTTCCTGCTGTTGCGGCTATAGCTGTGGTCAAATCGACATGTGCTGTATGAGGATTGCCTCCTCCGTAGCCTCCTGAACTGTATCCTCCTCCACCAACAGAAGTTGCAGCTATCGCAGCAATTTTAGCGTCATCATGACTGCTTCCATGGCTACCACTGGCATAACCTCCGGTGTTGTATCCACTGCTCAATTGCCATCCATTACTCAAACTAGATCCACCGCCACTATAACCACCACCACTATAACCACCGCCTCCGCCTCCACTTCCGCCATGCCCAGCAGATTCTTGAATGATGGCATATGTCTGAACTTGCTTACCACCGATACTTCTACCACCGCCATGTCCATGACTTCCACCATGACCAGCGCCGCCGCCGCCGCCACCTCCACCGTGTTGGATTATAACTGTTTCGGCTTTTGGGCCTCCATGACCACCGCCGCCATGACCGCCACTGTATCCTCCATGACCGCCACTGTATCCTCCATGACCGCCACTGTATCCTCCATGGCCACCACTGGATCCTCCATGGCCACCACTATATCCTCCATGTCCACCATCAGCTATGATAATAGTTTCAGCATTCTGGCCTCCATGACCACCACCGTGTCCTCCATGTCCGCCGCTAAAGGAAGAACCGCCACCATGACCACCACTATAACCACCGCCTCCATGACCATGACCTCCAGATAAAGCAATTGTTTCGACAATACCACCAGAAAGACCACCACCATGACCGCCACCATAGCCGCCTCCATGTCCTCCACTGCCACCGCCATGCCCGCCACTATAACCTCCACCGCCACCACCACCATGCTCTGCGCTTCCAATAATACCCGCAATGATAGAACTGTCATCATGGTCTCCAGCACTACCTCCATGACCACCGCCGTAACCGTGGCCACCACCTCCTCCAAGACCACCTCCATATCCTCCACCGCCACCTCCACCAAGTAGCCCTCCAATTAAAGGTCCAATGTCATCATGGCCACCACCGCCGCCACCGTAACCTCCATGGCCACCACCGCCTCCGCCACTATAGCCACCATGACCTCCATCACCGCCGCCACCATGGCCTCCATGACCACCATCGCCACCTCCAATCAGTCCTCCGATCAATGGTCCAATTATATTGTCGTCAAGACCGCCACCACCACCACCATGTCCTCCTCCATGACCTCCTCCTCCGTGTCCAAAATCTAAACCACCACCGCCATGTCCTCCGTCATCGTGTCCTCCACCATGACCTCCACCATGTCCACCGCCATGTCCTCCACTGCCTCCACTATAGTCCGGCAGATGAATCCTTATATGCACATGTTCACGACCGCCAAAAGTTGGCTTCCCAAGTACCGTACTGGCCAAAAGCAGTACAGTTAACTGCAAATAACAAAAAAAACATTAATCGAAACTTGCCACGTAATCCTTTATTTTCCTTTTCTACAAATACTTACAGCTAGCCTTGAAGCCATGCTCTTGATAAAAAGTAATCCACAATATGTTAGAGCTTCCTCTTCCAAACACAATTGGATCTGCACTGGTATCCTCTTGAAAGGGTGAACCTCGAATGGTGTGCCATCTGCAATGCGACTGCATTTTATATAGCGTCGCCAAAAAATAACCACAAAGTGGTGGTCCAAGCCTCCAAAGCCCCTCATGACCTCTCACTCTTGCCAAGTCAGATTCCCAAAAAAAAACACACAAAAAAAAGAAACATCTCATCCATAAGAGAGTGAACGAAAGTAATAGCCCAGCTTTGCAGCAGCAGCCGTGGCAGAGACTCCAATTCATCATCATACAACTGGTCGAAGTAGTGGGAAAGACGTGTCTCATAGAGTACCAACCATTCCAAAGTCGACTTGCCAAAAGAGTGGAGGCACACACGAAAAGCTCCAAAAGACTTCTCTCTCACCCATCAGGTTCGAGATTTTATGTGTGAGCTTGGATTTTTGGAGGTTCGCCCAGTCCCAGTGCGTCTATGGCTCCGTCTGAAGAAAGCAACAGCAGTTTGTGGTAAACGCCACATTTCTCTCCTCCAAGCGACCTTCTTTCATTTCTTTTTTCTCATCGATGATGGTGATGTTCAGAAGCTCCATGGGCGAGGTCATGGTCGCATTTTCTTATTTTTGTTTTGAAGCTGTAGCTAGGCAACGGAAGCCCCTCAGAAGTTAACAATTTGTTACGAACTAACGAACTGGGAGAAGAGGAGTATCTGTATCTCAGACATGTGGTTTGTTTTGAATGCTTAAGAGTTGACATAACAGAAGTAACAGATACGCAGAGGCAGACACACGTAATAAGATAAAAAAAAGATTGATACTGCGTGAGAGAGATGAAAGGGCTTGAGCAAGCCTTGAGTATTTATTATGTGATTCGGGAAAAATTAGAAATAATTTATAAATAAAATGTCAACATTTGGTCTGAGGAGATCTTGGTAACCTACATACTAATAATGTAACGATTATGTGATGATATTAGACAGAAGTTGTTGGTGCTGGTTCAGTAATCTTGAGATTCAAGTTATTGATTAATGTATCCCAAAGTTGATGCGCAAGAAGGAACATAAACAGTAATTTGGTGAGGGATTATGTCTGCGTTTGGGTACTTGAATAGTGCAGTCTTATATTTTTTTTAATTTTGGACTAGAAGTTACAAACTTACCAATCATAAGAAAGCGAATTTCGATCAAAAACAATTAGAACTAAAAACGGATTAATTTACATTGTTTGAGCGTATTTTAACCTTAAAATTGCCTGTTTATTAACTGGACTACATCGTGGAGTAGGCCTACTGCGAAAAACCGCGCTTAGTGCACTACCCCATACTTTAGTAAATTTTAGAATCGCTTTTTCTCAGAAATGGTGAATCTTAGGAAAAAAGTGTTGACACTTTATATAGAGAATTACATGATCTACGAGTACATTTTTGCCTCAGCTGTTTTTATCATAAAATTAACCGTTTTGCAAAAAAGTCCAAAAAAACAAATTTTTTGTGACCTTTGACCCTGAATAACTTGTTTAGCACACATATGGGATTGATGGGGACTTTTGACACTTTATTTCTAATGGTGTACCCAAAGTCTCCACTAAAATTTAGCTCTGTCGGAATTATTATAATTTGAAATGTCTATTTTGACCGGCTATACAGACACATAGTTAAAAAAAAAAAAACGAAAAAAGTCATGTTCAATTGTTATCCCAATTTTTTTAATATTTCCAAATCCTTAACTTGCCTTATATTACCTATAACCGTAAGCAAAAATTAAGAAAAATATAGTTTTTCTTTTAGCGACGTGGTTTGATTAACTTGTTGGATTGAATTCTTGATGATTGTTGGTATACCAATAGTCCGTCGCAATGTCAAAAAAAGGCTGAAATGGAAAAATTAATTCGTACAATTTTCTTTTGCAGTTAGTTGGTCATTAGTAGTCTAAATTTCGGTTTTCGGGAAAATCGTCCGGGTCTTCAGCTGTCATTTTGAATTTAATTCATTGAATAGTCAATATTTCTCTACAAAATAAACCTGAACGCTTTTAATGTAGGACGTTAGTAAAACAAGTTATTGATGAAAAACCAAAGAAAGGTCGAACATTTCTCAGTATGACGGCTCACGAGGTCCAAAACTTGGGCAAATATTAATTAATAAAATAAACTTTATTCCAAAGTTTAATTAAGTTGCGACCATTTTAAACCTTAACCCATTTCTTCAAACCTGTCTTTTAAATATTGAAAAAGTAGGAATTTTAGTTCTTTTTGATTCTCATGTGTAACTAAATTCATATACAAAGAAAATTATGCAGCGCTGTCGCAGTTCATTCGACGTATCATCAGCTACAGCTTTACTGTGTGGTTCATGATTTCAAAAATCAGTGTGAAGAGGCTGGCCTTGTTTGTGAGGCAAATGTTGAGAATATGCACAGGGCTATTTTTCAATCATCAAAGACGGAGACACTTCAGAAATGAACAACTCTACGAAGAAGCTGGAATTATATGGGTGCCTCACGTTGCTAACTTAAAAGCTCGTAGGACAAGTCAGTGGCCACTCGAATCCACTCATCAGCGGAATAGCCAATTGGGAACGACACCCATTGCTGAGGTATCTAAGCGCAATGGACTTCTTGAAAGAAGCAATAATGCCAGCGAAGAAGATCTCTTTTACGCTGACCCAATATCAGCGTACCAAAGAGGCTAGACACTGCACAACCCACCCCCATCCCCACTAGCAATTGTACAACCGGGACTAAACAATCCTAGGGCGAAAAATCAACAAAATTCTATTCTAACCCACAATTATTATGTACTAGCTGACCTACCCGGCGTTGCCCAGGCGTCAGGATCAGAATCAGAGTAAGTAATTCTGCTCTATCTTTGTCAACTAGCAAAATTTCATATATTGAGGGCCTGACATTTCAAGAGAGACTAACGAAACATCTTTACTCAACCCTCGTTGTACAACTATGTGTTGTGCTGTTAGGAACAAAGCAGTTGTTTTTGAGGGAAACTGTGTCACTGTGGCTATGAGAGCGTTATCATTATCATCCTATGTGAAATGATTTTTACAAGCGTTTATAGGAACTGTAAGGCAAGTTATGGGTTCGTGCAAAAGAAAAAATTCTAACAATCAAACATGACATTACGATGCTATAGAAAGTCGAAAAAAGTGGTTCCGGAATTTCCGTCCGTCTATCAATCTGTCTGTCTGTTCGCACCTCTACAGCCTAAACGGATGGGCCGATTTGCTTCAAACTTGGTATTTAGTATTGATTTGGTAGTATCTCGGCGGGCGTTTTGCTCTAGGTCGAAAAAAAACGGTACCTGCCATACAATCTTTAACAAAAAGTTTGATTTACTCGAAAACGGGTCTTACGATTTTGATAAAACTTTCAGTGATCTATTTTTTTACAACAACACATGTTTCAGTTAGTATAAATTTTTCGAAATTTGTTCTATAACGGTACCTCTCATAGAACAGTTATTTTCAAATGTCATTTTATTATAAATTATAATTAAGAATTTCAATTAACAGATTATGCATACAACAATATGATATAAGTAAAAATATAGCATTGTATAGAGTCAGCTGAAGTAAGTCGGGCCCCTGTTGTTAAGCGGACATGATTTATTTTAGTTATAAGTTAGTTTCAGACCAATTGTACATAAATTCTAACGAATATAATAAAAATAATCTAATCTAAATCTAAAAATGTTATTTTATCGTAAACCATTATCCCGATTTCAATAAAATTTGCACACAGGAAGTCATTTATAATTCAATTAATATTCCTTTTCAAAATTTTCAAAAACATTTTTTTTTAATTTTTTTAAATAATTTTCCTAGATAAAACTACAGATCTTCTTATAATGACATACTAAAATCAATTAATATTTTTTCGAAAAGTTAAAAAAAAACGAATAAAAAAGAACTGGTCGAACGATTTTTAATATTTTTTTCCTCGATAGACATTTAGTTTTCAAATTTTATTGCATACTAGTTTTCCCGAGAAAACTCTTAAACTAATTAAAAAAATGAAAGATTTTTTTTTTGTTTTTTTTTTAATTTTTGTTTTTTTTAACGGTTTGTTAAATTTAATTTTAATTTAATAAATTAATGAAATAATTTATTATTATTTAATATTTAATAAAATAATTAATTAATTAAAAAAAAATATTTTCTGATAATCAGCTGCTAGATGTTGGCATACTCAAAAAATATTTGAATATGTTTTCGAAAAGCTTTTCAAAAAAATACGGTTTTGAAAAAAAAATGTTTCATTAAAATTCAAAACTGTAAATGAAATTAAATGGCTTACTTAATTTTTTTCCAAAAAACCTTTTAACTAGTGATATTTAAGTGATTAACAAAATTTCAAATGATTTTTTACCTGTTTTTTTTTCAAAAATCTCAAGCCCGAAGACCACTGTTGCATCCCTTGGGATATATTGGAAAAAGTATGAAGAAGTTTAACTAAAAGACTGAGTTTTGTATTCAAGCTGATAACCAGCTCATGTTCAATGTAATTTTTGAAAAAAATTAATGATCAGAAAACCCCTTTATTATTAACAATTTAATTACCAAAAACGTACGTAAATAACCGCTTTATGATTTCTTAAATCTTAACTAGTTCATTGGCGGACCCTGTTCTAACAATAATAATAAATAATAATTTAATTAATATCAAATTAATTATAAAACAATGATAATGTGAACAAATTGTTCGAATAAATAAATAAAATAAAAACATAAACTCAAAAAAAATTTAAGAAGATGTAAGATAACACTCATTCAGAAACTAATTTATTCAATTTAACTATTCAGAGCAAATAATGATTTTCAAACAAATTATTCTCAGATTATGTTTTTTTTTATTTTAGTTCAGAGGCTTATACCATAAATCGCGCTTTACATCCTTCAACTGCTAACAGAATTTTTAAGAATGAGTTTTAAGTTATTCATCCGCAATTTGTTTGTATTAAAATCATATGACCTTGAGGTCTCACAAATAAAAGAACAATCCTATAAGAAGAAGATAATAACAACCATAAAACTGTGTCCAACCACTAAATAGAACTCAAGTAATTTATCTTCCAGCATTAACAAGACTACCAAAGCACCCAAAACTCTCATCATAAACATCACCTGTAAAATGATATAAAATATGATATAACAACAAACATTCAGGTCAGTCTCCACTCCACTCATCGTGGATCACGTTGTCTATTTTTCCCACGACCACGAAAAGAGCTTTAATCCATCATTCATTCGAAAACTTCCCCGCAGACACGATATTCGGCAACTGACCTCTCATCGAAAACCAAAAAAAAAAAAACACCAAGAAATTAAAAAAAGCCGCGGAAAATCGAATGCGTCGCTTCTTGAGCTCCTTAC
Source organism: Platycheirus rosarum (assembly GCA_963971375.1). Taxonomy (NCBI): domain Eukaryota; kingdom Metazoa; phylum Arthropoda; class Insecta; order Diptera; family Syrphidae; genus Platycheirus; species Platycheirus rosarum. The sequence goes on along the minus strand of OZ020510.1, from coordinate 37,214,540 downwards.
GTCACACATGCATTCGGAACTTACATCATAAGACACACCGAATTCCCTAACCAAAAGATGCCATCAGCCAGATGCATTCAAAAAACACTGCAAAATGCATTTCACCTGCGCGGAACCCTTCATTGCCACACTCCGAGCTTCAAACGAACCATCGAAGACTACATCATCGATTGTCCAAATGCCCATAGCCAAACTTTCACTTTTAAGCCCATCGCAGAGATTCTACTACAGCCACACTGCCAAGCCGGCCACCAAGAAGAAGAACCTGTTCTTTCAACAATGATGCAAGCGAATTCCATGCTTCGGGACACCAACTCGAGTCGGGAAAGTTACATAATCTAGATACTTGATGAGGTACTACATACCTTCACAAGATTGTATGGTCCTCCTCTTTATCCCAGCATATATGCCTTTGGGAGAGGAAAAATCGTGCAGTTGTCATAATTTCAAAGTCAAAATACGGAAGGAAGTGAAGTCGGTAATAATCTGCAGCATACAATCACGATGAACAAAGCTGTGAACCCTCTTAGTTGGAGCTATACGAAACCCCTTTCCTTCCATCGCCACCGCGATGCTAGACATCTAACATCTGAAGAAATTGAAAGTAAGTCGCATGCACGTGGGTCCAAGCGCATCTCAGCAGCACCACCAACTTCTTCTCAAAGACCAGACCAGAATCCAAGCATAACTCTCTTTTATTCCACAATTGGTAATGATAGTTGTTATGAAACCGTGCAAATTCAAGAAGAAGATACACAAAACCGGTGGCAGATACATTCATAGATACAAATTAGCGAGGAAGTTCATTAAAATAACAGAAAAAAAATCCGACTTCACATTAAAACTCGAATACAAAAGTAACAAATTGCAAGTTTACGAACTTGATAGTGAAGATGAAGCCGAGGATTAGTCTTGAAAGTCGTGGAAAAGTTCGCATGCACCAGGGCTTAGATAGCGTTGAAAGGAAATACGATACGGCAAGCGTTTTCGTTTAATTAAATGGAAAAAAGGAAAGAAAGGTTAATTGTTGTTATGTATGGGATTCGGAGTTAGACATGAAATGTAAAAGATACACATTGTCTACTGAAGGGTTTGCCGGTGAAGATGTAGTCTTGGGAGCTTTGATTCTCACAGTTGCAGTATGGATTCGAGGAAATGGAACTTAGTTGATGATCAGGGAGTCTTTTGAGTTGCAAATGATTAATAATGACCTCGATTTGCCCTTGTAAGGTGGAATTTTTTGATGTTTTGATGAATGAGTTTATTTTTTTCCTAAACACCAGTTAAGGATGATTATACAGCTTCTCTGACATTTTACTTTATTTCCACTTCATTTTCCTTTCTCGGGATTTGTACTTCGACATCTCGCTGATGGGTGCAATAGACTTAAACATTGTTTAACGACGCCCTGATTGATGCTTATTATCCAGTGAGTTGGAAGAACAGGTTATTCTTACTTCCAAATGAATAAGTCTTTCGGAACCGTATGGTAAGAACTAAGAATGTCCTTGTCAGAAGCTATTTAGATGGTGAATAAGCAAATTGCCTTGTTGTCGACATCAGCCACAAAAACGGTCACGCACCTACTGAGGAATGCGGAGAAGACGAAAAAGATTCTTACTACTAACTTGAAAGGAGGATCCTTAATGCCTGTCCAACGTGAGGTGTCGGTTCAACTCCCACTAGTTACATATATTCTTTCTTTTTTTATGAATATTTTTTTTTCAATTCTTTTTTGAGAGTATTTATGAACATACTTCTAAAAGCAATGGCTTGTTCTAGTTAAAATTGCAGAGAAAGGTTCGAGTAATAGCCCTCCTTTTGCCTGTTTTGGACCTTGTGGTAATGGAATTTACCATTCAAAATGCATTGGTTCAACGAATGCATTTATAGACCAAATTTCTAATTCTAATTTTGCCTACTGGTATTGCCCCGATTGCCGTGAGCTTTTATTATCCCATTTAGGTTTCAAAATGTCTTCTCTTAAAGCAGACATTATATGTAAAACTTTAAAAAGATTTTCAAGATCTTTTGAATGCTTTCAACTCTACAGTTTCAAATCTCAATTATTATACCTCAATCAATGACGACATTATCAGAGTTGTGTTATGAATGTAAGTATTTTTAAATGGTAAGCGATATTTGTGGCGTCTATTCTAATGTTCGCGGTTTATAAATGTTTGGTCATTTGTAAAGAATATTAAAATCTCCTCAACGTCTTCGGTTCCAACGCTCATCGCTAATGACAAACCTATTGTCTACTATTCAGAGAAGGCAAACTTGCTTGCAACTCATTTTGCTTCTAGCTCCACGCTGCCTCACAGCAATGTTGCCCCTCCTGTACTTGAGAATGTAATTTTTTTTCATGGGACAGACTTTTTCCGCACTCGTACAATAGCAAGAGTTCTCAAAGATCTCGATATACATAAATCCGCTGGCCCGAATGGTATACCCCCATTCTTCTGAAGAGGTGTTCTTCCACACTGGCAAGGCATTATGCAGTGGCTTTTTCATCGCTCCTGCTCTTCTGGAATCTTTCCTAGAAGATGGAAAACAGCATTTGTGCAGCCTTTCCCTAACAAAGGTGACTTCTCCTCCCCCTCCTCTTGCCGACCCATATGGAAACGCTGATTAACCGTCAGCTTAAGGAATATCTCGAAGATCGAAAGGTTCTCCATGACCGTCAGTATGGCTTCCGCAGCAACCGTTCCACTGGTGATCTGATAGCATATCTCACCGAACAGTGGTGAAAGTAAGATTATTGCTCTTGATATCTCCAAGGCATTTGATAGAGTTTGGCATGAAGCTCTTATCGAAAATGCGTGCTTTTAGGATCGATGATACTCTTGTTCGTTGGATTAAAAGCTATCTTCTGGACAAGTTGTAATGGACGGATTCAAGTCTGCTTCCCAATAAATAAATGCTGGTGTGCCCCAGGGCTTTGTTCTGTTTTCGACTCTTATTTTCATTTTTATAAATGATCTTCTGTATGTTACTTCTAATCCACTTAATTGTTTTGCTGACGACTCTACCCTCAGCTTTTCATATTCGTTCGAAAATTCACGTCCTTCGCCTTCTGACGTACAATTGCAACGGTACCGTATGTCAAGCTCATTAAACTCCGATTTATACAGCTTTATCAAATGGGGTAGTAGGAATCGTGTGGAGTTTAATGCTTCGAAAACTCAACGCTGTCTTCTGTCGTTAAAGCTAAACATACCCCCATGCCATTGTGAATGAATGGCACTTACATCGAAGAAACCGAAAAGCTCTCAGTACTCGGTATGTGTGTCAAGGACGACCTCCGTTGGAACGACCATATATTTGATATCGCTAAAAATGCTGTTAAGTGCTTAGGTTTTCTGTATCGGTGTAAGAAGTCTTTTTCTCCATTTGATCTGGCTATAATTTATAAAGCGTATATACGCCCTAAACTCGAGTATAACTCCCACATCTGGGCAGGTGCTTCGCAAACATCGCTTCACCTGCTTGATAGAGTACAAAATGGAGTGTTAAGATTGATAGGAAATATTATTATCGGTTCTTTTATAAAAAATGTTCACTCGAAGTAGCCAGCTGCATTCCTCCCCTTAAAAGTTTCTCCCGTAATACTCGTCTCGCAAGGAATGTTCTACCTTGAGCCCAATTTCGGGCGTACCGTGAAATATGGGGATTCTTTTTTTAGCCGAACAACACGAATTTGGAAAAGTTTACCCGGCGGGATTTTCCCTTGCCATTTTGATCTGCAAGCATTCAAAACCAATGTTAATCGACACCTCCTATCTCTCCCCTCCCTATCTTCCTAATGCCCGCGAAGTGTGTTCAACATTAAAAGGGAAACAAATAGTCCCTTGTGCGCGCTTTTTCTATTCCTTACTTACTTACTTACAGTTTCAATAACCTTTTTTAGCGCACACTTAAGTCACATACCAGAAATCAAAAACTTTCAAGTAAACTTCCGTGAAAGCCAACAATTATCAGTGGCTTTTGGTCAAGCTAGCTCTGTAGCTCACTAGAAATTAGATCATCACCATCCGCATTCAAAATGGTGAATTATTTGATATCAGATCGCAGTTCTACGATTTACTGTTTGCAATTAAACTAACGTATATCCTATCTCTGCACTCCAATCTACAAATAAATGACTACCTGCACCTTAATTGGGCACTAAGCCAGTCCAACATCTAATGTTTCTTTGCATATAGTGATCTCCCAAATCAAAACCAATTGAAATGTATTCCCTTCGCATCTTATGCATCAAACGCGATGATGTAACCCTTACGCATAACAGTGAAACACTCAAAACCATTATCAACTCCATAAGATTGCATTCGAAACATTTAATAGTACACCACCACCCCCTTTCAAATTCAATTTTCTCTCCCGTCAATGTCCGGAATTTCAAAAACCGTAACGTCCATCAAACCAACTAACCGACATTACGCGCGCGCAGGCGCAATGAAAGTTACGAATAGTTATAATTAAATAGCCCGTACTGACCGCGCTGTATAGTTACCAGTGGTGGCGCTTTTGGTGGAAATAGCCATGAGTAAGTAAGTCTTTCTCCGATAAAGATACTCCGCACCTATTGGTATGCTGATGGAATAGGCTATATGTCAGATCTAGGAATGGCTATAGTGTGTCTAACAACTCCTTGGTCAGCAGCAACTCAGGGAATTATGCAAGTGTCTTACTGTTGACCTGATAATAAACGCCTGTCGCTTGTACGCGAATTGGTTGCAAAGAGATGAATTACAATTTCTGCCAAAAAGTTGCAGCAGAGTAGCCGTGTTGAAGAATAAGTTATAAGATGGTCAGGTGTTTCTGGTTCGGCAATTTTAATGTTTAAACAAAACAAAAAACTCTATTCCCCCCATTCACACCTGACCACACGGTATACAATTCAGATAAACGCAACTCACATTCACGAGATACTGTATCTTTTGTTTGTGATTAATTCCTCGGAGCTATTAACTTGACGGAATGAGATTATAATTTATGCACTAAAATGCCTGCGTTTTCATATCCGAAATTAAAATAATTATCGTTGGTTTATTTAATAGTCTCCGCTTAAATCTTTTATATAATTCAATAAATATGCAGTTTGGTTGATAAAAAATATTGTTTAAACTGATTTGACTTATGAATTAATTTATTTTTGTATAATTTAACACGCGTATGAGGTTCATTCAATAAAGTCGGTCATTTGTATTTGTTTTGATTTCTTGCCTGAAACTTTTTTTTTGAACAGCAAAGAGAAAGATACAATTATTTTTGACTTTTGGGAAGACATCTGTTTTTTTTTTTGTTGGTCATTATCTCATTAATGCTTCTGACATAATAACAGCTTGGAACTCAAAGGAAAACAAAGTTTGTTAGATATAAATAAAACGTACATTGACACGTGAGGCTCGTGAAATTGAAGCTACCATAATGGCTTGGAAGACTCGAAATTGTTAAATAAAAGGTATCTTCCGTGAACCGTGGGCCATGAGTGTTACACCGTTGTTTTATGTAACAGAGTTGATTATAATCAACTTTGTATCCCAGATGATTTTGGCTGATAATTTTGATTAACGTTATATAGAAGTCGTAGAGATAGGTTGATGTGTGTGTGTTAACAATTCTGTGTGTGCTGCCCAATTCGCGGCAATCTCAACACTGGCCGCAGGTGTCAGAACTCCTCTTGTACTCGAGAGCATAAATGATTTTATGGGACCAATTTTCTTTCGCACTCGTTCAGTCGCAAAAGTATTGAAAGATCTCAATATAAGTAAATCCGCTGGCCCGAATGGTATCCCCGCTATTGTTCTGAGATGTGTTCTTTCACGCTGGCAAAACCTTTGCGAAATATATAAAAATTTTAGGTAATTTTCATTACTCTAAATTATTAATATTATCCATTGTACACATTAATAAATATATAGAAAATAACTTTAAATAATAAAATTTAAAAGTTGAATTTTTCAAACATTGTACAATTATAAACGTTTCGTTAAAGTATACTGGTTTAGCTCATCAGTAGGAACCAAGATACTCCTCCTAGACGTTTATATTAGCTTGAATAAAACTCTCAAAGTTGTGAGAACATACATATACTACCGAAATGTCTGTCGGTAGAAGAGTCTTATTTATAACATGAACTGCATAGGAGAAGTATATTGGTTCCTACTGATGAGCTAAGCCAGTATACTTTAGCGAAACGTTTAGAATTGTACAATGTTTGAAAAATTCAACATTTAAATTTTATTATTTAAAGTTATTTTGTATATATTCAAAACCTTTGCAAAAGCTTTTCCATCGGTCCTATTCCTCTGGACTCTTTCCGAGTGCATGGAAAACAGAATTTGTCCTGCCTATTCTTAAAAATGGCGAGTCTTCTGCACCCTCAAACTAACGACCAATTGCACTAACGTCTCTTCTTTCTAAGGTCATAGAAACGCTGATTAATGTTCAGCTTAAAAAATATCTCTAAGAACGAAAGCTTCTTAATTACCGGCAGTACGGCTTTCGTAGCAACAGGTCCACTGGTGATCTGATGGTTTATATCACCAAAAAGTGAAAGCAAAATTATTGCACTTGATATTTCTAAGGCATTTGATGGAGTTTGGCATCAAGCCCTTTTATCGAAAATGCGTGCATTTGGACTCGATGAATCTCTTCTTCCTTGGATTAGTAATTACCTTTCGAACCGCTCAATTTAAGTTGTATTGGACAGTTTCAAATCTGATATTCACAAAATAAATGCTGGTGTGCCCTAGGGCTCTGTTTTGTCTCCGACTCTTTTCTTTATATTTATCAATGACTTATTATCTGAAACAACTAATATAATCAATTGTTTTGCTGATACAGTACTCTCAGCTTTTCATATTCATTTCTAGATTCACATCCATGTTCTTCGGATGTTGAACTGCCACGGCAGCGTATGATAAGTTCATTAAATTCTAATCTTGACAGCATCAATGGGGAATAAGAAATCGCGTAGAATTTAATGCTTTTAAAACTCAATGTTGTCTTTTGTCGTTAAAGCAAAACATACCTCCAATGCCACTATCCATGAGCGGCACTTGCATTGAAGAAACAGAACACCTTTCAGTACTCGGCATTACAGACAACCTTCTGTTGAATGTCCACATATTTTGACGTTGAAGTTCTTCACCCCGTCTGATCTGGCTACAGTATATAAAGCATATATTCGACCGAAACACTTGAGTTTTGTAGATAGAATTCAAAAAAGAGTTTTGAAAATGATAGGAGACCGAACAATAACAGAAACATTTACATCTCTTGAGCACCGCCGTAATGTTTCGTGCATTTCGTTACTTTATCGTTATTTTTACAAACAGTGGTCTAGCGAAATAGCCAACTGCATTCCTCCCCTGAAACGATTAAACCGTAATACTCGAACTGCTAGGAATGCACATCAGTTGAGCCTTACTTCGGACTTAGTGTTAAGTATAGAGATTATCTCTTTAGTAGCACCACACGAATGTGAAATGAATGCTTTTCCCTCCTATTTTGATATGCAGAACTTTAAAACTAATGTGCATCGGTATCTCCTCTTTTATCCCTCCTCATTTCTCTAATGCTCGTGCGGTGTTTAAACATTTTAAGGATACACACAAGTCCCTTTCGCGCGTGTAAATTATAAAAAATGTTTTTCATATTGCAATAGCCGTGTTTTTTTTGCAAAGTTATCCGCAGCGCAGCTGAATTTTACACGCATTACAAAAACAACAAACACCTGCCGATAAAAAACATTTAGCTGATCATAAAAGTAGATGTTGACTTTAACTGGGGATAGAATTTTTGACATACAAAGATTTCATTCACAATAGATCATTTCTGTCATGATATACGACTTGTATCGTGCATTTCTGTGTATCTGAAAGGCTTCGTTCATAAAATAGATTATGTGATTATAGGTACTCAATCAAACAAGATTATGGGCAGTAGGAGAAATCATGATGATGTCCATTTTGATTAATTAGCATTTCGTCTGCACTATAGTTTGATTCGTTTGGGTAACTCGTTTTCTGAGTTAAGTCAATTCTGGTCATTTTGCAAACAAAAGACTTAAATCAGTAATTGTTTATAAGAAACTATTATCGCATTTAAAGCACTTAAGTTCATTAAGTTGATATGATGCATCGTCATCCAGTGCTGAGTTTCTAAAGAAATGATTCACATTTCTTTATTTCGTAAGGAAATACATGTCTTTTGATATTTTGAAATTAAGACAGATTAAAATAGTAAATAAAAGCATAGTTGTATCTCTTTCAGAACCACGAAAAATGACCAACCAAAACAACTGAACAAAATTGAACTGAAAATGTTAAGAGTCTAATAAGAATAAAAAGTTTTTATAAAACTAAATTACATACATATGAACATTATTTTTTGCGAAAAAGTGTCTGCACTTTTAAGTTCCTAAATTTAAAAATTGAAACATTGTGAATTAGGTATTTGTTATTTCTAAATCAAAAATTCTGCTGAGAACGTCAATCTTGAAATTATTTAATTAAAATGAGGAGTACGTTTTAAAAAAATATTTTAAATATTTTATTTATACTATTTGCTTTGCAATTTTCAGATTTGAACGTACATAGTTGCGTTATTAAAATGGATTTTTGTAACAAATCCCAACCACCAAGCACAATTGTCATTTTATCAACCATAATCTTTTATGGCAAATACCCGATTTTACGAACAAACCCCGTTGCCTTAAGTAGTCGAGATGTCAATTTTGACATAAGACAGAAGGCGGCTGCCTATGCGTTTTTTTGGGAACTCAAGATTCACTGCCCATAGCTTTCCCAAAAAACACAGCCAGTGTTGGAGTCTGACGCTGCTTGACACTTCATATTTTTGTTTAATGCAAAAAAGTCGAAGGCATATGTGATAAATTCTTGTTTTATTAATATATCTTAAGTGATCAATCAACGTCAGATATTTTAATAATATTTTAACTATGTGTCTGTAAGGCACAATGCCTTTTAGAATGCAACCGCATGTTGCACGACACTAGTTAGAAGAATTAGAGAGATAGGAACAAATTTTTTCGGCGTAGTAGATCGAGAATTAGGTGACTATTTTCTCACTTAAAACCCATGGACGGCTCTAGCTTGCACTAGGAGTTAAAAAAATTGCTTTCCAAACTGAGAGTCGATCCTTAATAAGTGCAAGATATCATTTAGGATGGTAGCACAATGGCGCTCGAAGCGCTTGACGGACTTCACGTGTTTTTTGAAGAAACAACCTACCAGATCCATCGAGAGTTTCCCGCCCGTTGGAAACAATGTACGGGCCCCCCTTTTTTAAAGAAAAATGTAAGTATTTATAGTAATTTGTGTGTCCTTTCGAAAAAATTTGGGCCCTCGAAGAACTACGAGCCCGGGGGTAATTCACACGTTACACCCCCCTCTTCTCGGCTGCCAACCGATGGGAGGTGCTCTTATTCTTCTTGCTGGTGAATTCCGATAAAACTTTGCCAGTAATTCTGCCATCATACCTTTGGAACCGAATCGAGAACACGCGTATACATTTGAAGCACATTCGTCTACACATATATGAATTGTCAGGGCGAATTTCCAATATTGACAGCAGGAAAAATCTATCGACACTGTAATCGACGTCAATAATAATAATTAAAGAGATATGTTTTGCTGCAGTCGTATTTGAAGCAAAACACACATCTCTTTAACTTCCCCTATTCATCCACCAATAGTTGTTGTTTTCCACCCAAAACAGGGGTGGGTCACTAAAGGTGTATAACGGCGGAACCGATTTTGATTGCGTGATAGATGGCTCTGTTGTCGTGATCCAAAAATATATTATATACCCAAGCAAAGCTAAGTGGATCAGCTAATTAATTACAAATTGAAAAAACGTTAGTTAAAATGTTGGTATGCAGAATAAATTTCTAAATCTAGATCTTTTCAAATTTAAAGTTTTATAGAAATCTAATGAGCCGTTACCGAAAATGTCAAATATTAAAATTTAGCCTGAGAGACACATCTTCGAAAATGCGAACCCTACCTACAGAGGTATATATATATAATTTCCTCAACATCGCCTACAAGATCTTTTCTGCTATGTGAGCACCCAAGACCATAAGGTTAAAAATGGTTATACGTATATAAACAGGTCACCAGGCTATTGCAAGCAACAAAGTTGTAGACGAACTAGCTGGATTCTTTATAAGCTCAGAGGTTGGTTTCTGCACTAAAGATATCGAATCTTCAATTTTGTGACTATCCAGTTTTTTTTCTGACTACGAAAGCTCATACTCTCAAAAAATCTCTGCACAACTTAACCAAAAATTGCTTTGTTTTATTTTGCCCCATTCTCCCCTACAAACAAATGTATACATTATTCATAAATCCTGTTTGGGTACAACTTTACGTTAATTTAGCAATTAGAGCTACCAAATCAAATTTGTTTGCTTACAAAACCAATTTTAAGAAGACAAATATGTATTTATTTAAAAGATACATCTCCAGGGTATTCCTCCACAGATTCCCCTCTCCGTGAAAAGTGATAGTGTTAAAGTTCACTAACTTTTAATTATTTCATCAGACGTTTAATTGTTTTTTTTTTGTACCGATTAATTACTTTTTTCTGTGGTTTCGCTTATTGTAGATATTAATTACACTTTCCTAATAGACGCACCGAAAACCTGCTCACGGCTGCAAAAAAAATACACATCTTTAGAAAAAAAGTGTTGGCAAACACGGTTAAATAAAAAAACAAACATTAATGACACTTTTTTCATTCCTATTTAATTACCATCTCACTGTGAAATAACACATTTATACTTCATTGTGGCATTTAAACATCTCAAACAAGAAGTATCCATCGAACCATGGAACTGGTAATTTACAGGAACTTACCAGTCGATATCTCTCACTATGCATCGTTTCTTGTCTTACCATCTGGGTTGTCTGCACAGACTCTTCGAATGCCATGATCAATGGCACCAACATTAATCCAGAGTACACGAAGCCAATGGGGGAACTCAAAGCAACCATCCGTCGCGTCGTCGATAAAGAGTTGGCATATCGATTCCACTTCAGTGATCTTCAATTATTTTTGCACCCAACTCTTCAGGAGGAATTACTTCCTATACTTTGATAAAGTGCAAGGTTATTATTATTGCAATCGTTCATGGAGGTCGGGAAACATTAGAGATACATCATCAGAAAGCTATTGCCTTAGGTGGCGCTATAGTCTGAATGAATTAGGCTCCGTTAGCTATTAAAGTTCATAAAAAGATAGAAGAAACTTACTAAGAAAATCATATTAAGTGGAATAATCATTCGATTAAATGGCTGAAATCAACACTGAGATGGAAGAAGTGATCACCTATAATCAATGTTAGTAAACTGCTTAATTTTTTTTATTTCAGAAAAGGATTCAGTGCAACGTCTCGGAATTCTGGATCATATAGAGCGGTTGGACAACAATGCTCCAACCCTGAATATCTTTGATTCGATTCGACAAAAACGGTTTTTCAGAGATAGACCGAGAAATTATTCATCATTTCCTGCTATCACTCATATCCAAACACTACTGGCCTTTGAGTCTGTAAGTTTGTCTGATAACACAGGATCAGTTAAACAATAGACTTCAATTAAAGCCAAGTCAGCTTAAAAAACATTTAATAGCATTCCGCCAAACATTTGTGGTTATCTAATCACTCCACGCCAACCATCATTCAACATTACAAAAATCATGATCACGCACATTTGTCTTATACAATTCAAGACACAAATCAATTAGTCAACTTGTTTTCTCCTCCAAACCACACTTTTCAATGACTGCGGAAGCAGCGTTGTTGCCCCAACATCAAACACAATAGCTCACATTTACGATGCCCATGTAACTCGTTAACTGCAGCTGCCCCAATGCTCCATAAGACAATGATTCCAATGCAAATAGCACTGTGTAACTAACCAGTTTAATGCCGAACACTTTCAAGGCGTGCGCGTTGCAAATTGCAAAAAGTACAAGAAGACGCGCGCAATGCTTAAACACGGCCAAATGCGGTGGCGGTGGTGTTTGGAAGTGCCCGATGCCGACGGTCGTAATGCAAATGCGGAAGATCAGACCACTCTCGATTTCAAGGAGTGTATATACCATGTTGAGTCTGTAATGCCTCAAGTCCGCACAGACAAGCCAAGCGATAGTCATAGTTCAGACTTACTTCCTGTTTGAATTTGTGCGAAGAAGAACGCCATCTAGTAGGTGAAGATGAATCCTGTGTGTGGCTTTGAAAACTAAAAATCTATTAACAACCGGTTGCTCGGCAAAAACTTTTACTCTCGTCTCGAAGAGATTCAGGTATGGATGTTATGCCTTCAGGTATTTAATGGCTTTTCATTCAATCTCTAGGATTGAAAGAAATAAAACTTTGTTTATGTTTCGTTATTTGCTATTTGCAGTTGAGTTTAGGTGCAATGTTGGCTATGTTTGATGCAATCTTTATTTTGACAATCGATTTCCGGGCATTTTGAGTGTACAGCTGCTGTGCCGGAAGTGCATCTGTGCTAAAATGTTGCAGATATATATTTAAGGTGTATCTGTGCGATTTCAATTTGGTTTTTAAATGCTGGTTTTAATTCAAAGCTGTTAACTTATAATGAGCAAATGCTTTTGAACCATTTACTTCTTAGTTTGGATAAGAAGTTTTCAGTCAATATTGATCGTTTTCAGTTTTTTTTTGATAACTCTTTCCATACAAAACTGATTTGTATGGATTCAAGTCCAAGTCAAGTTTATGGATAGGAATCTCTGGCAATATGCGAACCTTTTACAATTTTGTTGAGTTACAATACGGCTTAAAATAGATGGACTTTGTCACCGTTTGGCCAATAAATCATTCAAGTTAGAGTCATGTATATTATTAGGGGGAATAAAATAACGAAGAAGAATGATGGCTAAAACAGAATTACGCTTTAGCTTCGGTTTCACCTCATGTTTACAAGTTACAAAATAGGAAATCAATACATCTTATCACAATGCCGCTTTGGCTTCGACGTTACGTTTGGTTCGTGTACAAGATAAGGTAACGTGACTCAAGCTCGAAGCTGAAAGTAGAAACTGGTTGAACTTTTGCTCGCTTTGACAGAAAAAAGCAAAAACAAAAACCGAAATTTAGAAAATGTCATTCAAAGCGGACACAAAGCGTCTGAAATGTAACGTGACGAAAGCCAAAGCCGAAGCGTGATTATGTTTTAGCCATTATAGTTTTTGTTTTTGCTTTTTTCTGTCAAAGCGAGCAAAAGTTCAACCAGTTTCTACTTTCAGCCATTTTATATAAATTAATGTATATACAATGCTTTCAGTTTCTTGTACACGAACCAAACGTAACGTCGAACCCAAAGCGATGTGATAATATGTATTGATTTTCTATGGTTGAACTCGTAAACGTAAGGCGGAAACGAAGCTAAAGCGTGATTGTGTTTTAGCAACAAATCTAGTACGAAAAATACTATTGTACCAACAACCTAGTAACAATCGGCACCAGTTTTATAATTAACCAGCGGTGCCCGGAGCGCGTTTCTACGCCCTAGAAAAAAAATGTTTTAATGTGAAATGCGAAAATAATGCTACCGGGACCAAACATTCACCGGAACGTTCCCTGGACAAAACTATATTCACCCTATACTATATTCACCTATCATTGTAAATTTCATTAAAATCCGTTGGGCGGTTTAAGAGTACATACTCAATATACATACACACATACATATGTGCATCTGATGTTCGCCTGGGGCTCACTTCTCATGGATCTTGTAAAAGGGCCGAGTTTTTGTGCACGGCAAAGAACCGTATGGGTATGGTTTGTTTCGTTTTTAACTTGCGATTTAGGATTCGTGAATATAAAAAAATTGAGATAACAATGAAACATGACATTACGATCATAGAGAAGTCTAAAAAAGTGATCAAGAAAAAATGTCTGTCTGTCCGTCTGTCAGTATGTATAACGAGTTGCAGCCTAAACGGCTTAAGCGATTGTCTTCAAACTTGGTGTGTGTGATTATTTTGGCATTCCCCAGAGGGGAAATTCAATTTTATTTTTAGGCCTACAAATAACGGTACCTGTCATATGACCGTCTAGGAAAGGCTTATTTTGCTCGAAAACAAACATAAAAAAAATCACTTCTTAAAATATTAATAAAAAAAAATATTAAAAATACAAAAAATAAAAAAAAATGTTATTGGAAAATATTTTTACATAAAATTACTTTTTACTTCCCAAATTTAAATTTGATTGCAATCGGTTAACTATATTTCTCGAGAAAGTCGAAGAAAAAAAGACGGCCCTATGAATACTTAATTTTTTTTGTTCATAAAAATTCTGGTAGCCGTTTTAGAGTCTATTACTTTTCAATTATATTTTTTTGTAAAAATCATATAAGTCGTTACCGAGACATATATGCCGCTAATAGACTTTTCTGTTAAGATTGTATTTATTACAATAAACAAAGATGCATTTGAAAATTAATAAAATAAATCACCAAGCAATTTTCTAAATATTATATAAAAAAATAGGACATCAATGCGGTAACAAGTTTATTTATAACTTATTTGATACAAAAACTATTTATTGATCTTATTTGTAGCCTTGCAAGAAAAAACTGCCTAAAATTAAATAAATGTTTCTTAATCATTACTTTTAATTGCTGGTGATGTGTGGTTCTAACTGGATGTGATTTCACAATTGTTATGAATTCATCTAACATCTCTAATAAATCGAAGTTTCCACACTTGATTTAATAAACAATAAGCGTTAATGTTTATATTATTATTGCATAAAACTGAAAAAAACCTATTTATGACAACAACGACTCAAGCCATTACCAACAAAAAAAAAACATTCAACCTCTTCAGTTAAACCATTTCCAAAATAATTAAATGGTCAGTCATACCAAGTGTTTGCTTCAGGTCTTTTGATTTGTTTTCTGTTTGCTATTTATGTTTTGTCTCTTTTCTTCGGGTTAATTTCTTTTCATAAACAGGTAACCCATTCCCATTCAACTAAACGTTTTTTTGCAAAAAAAAATCTCAAATTTACGCGACGCTCTACGCCTGATTCAATTTCCATTAAAAACGCATTAATTACAAACGTTTGGTTCAATCGTGATGAATTTTCGATCGTTTATCTGAATCAACAAAACCGCTATAAAATGAAGATAAAAATATGGAAATTACGAAGTGCCATTTGGACTACAAACCTGGGGAAGCCCGCTTTTGTTGAAGCTAGCGAATCGAAGCCACAAATCGTTCGCATTATTATGCCATAATGTACTCGAACAGAGCTTTGATTTTATAGTTAGTTTTTGATTTTTTTTATGCCTGGTGTTGAGGGTTGTGTAAACGTTTATAATACCCTGAATGACATGATTGCTTTATTTGACTCACAAGAGTAAAAGTATCTTTTTGTGATTTGAATATTTTCACCGATTGCCTATCAATTGAATAGCGTTGAATTAAGATAAAAAGTGTCTATGGTTTCAAACAAGTCCTATAATCTTTGAAGCAACATAAGAGTCAATTTCGAAAAAGGAAACGTACTTCGATGATTATTTACAATAAAATTTTAAAATTAAATTAATTGCACGGATGCATCGCTCGTACTTGCTCATATGTGCGGTCACATCGTCAAATAAAATTAAAAAAAAAATGCACGACTGAGTCGCACGTACTTGATCTTATACTAGATAATTGCTTAGTGGCTGCATATGTATGTAATATGTATATTTTTAAAATAAAAAAATTGATTTTTTTCGAAAATTCTTTCACTTTTTTAAATAGTTTAAGAGTTTTCTCGGAAAAAACTAAATATGCAATAAAATTTGAAAACTAAATATCTATCGAAGAAAAAAAATATTGAAAATCGTTCGACCAGTTTTTTCAAAAAGTGTTTTTTTTTTAAACTTTTCGAAACATATTTAGATTTTTTTAAGTATGTCATTATAAGTAAATCTGTAGTTTTCATCTGGGAAAAATTCAAATTAAAAAAAATTCAATCAACCCGTTTTCAAAAAAACAATTTCTTTAGAAAATCTTAAAAATCGAAAAAATATCTTTTTCAAAATTTTGAAATGCAATATTATTTAAATTATAAATGACTTCCTGTGGCAAAATTTAATTGAAATGGGGATAATGGCTTACGATAAAACTGCGTTTGAAAAAAACCGGTTCTATGAGAGGTACCGTTACAGAACAAATTTCGAAAAATTCATTTTTACTTTTAAGAGATTTTTATTTTATAATTAACTTATAATTATACTTACGGCATTGTATATAGAATCTATAGTACTATCAAGATGGGTATTTCACCTAGCGCCATCTAGTTTCGCTATCTCGCTTTTTCTCAGTGTAGACTTTTAGTCGGGGAGATGAATTCAACACATATGCAACGTTAGAAATTGACACAACGCGAAAGATGTATATAAAGTGTTAGCAGTTAGAGGGAATCAAATTATAAAGTCTTTTTTGTGTTATTTCTTTGTTATTTTCTGATAATGAGAGAATGGAAGATAGAAATTTAGACAGGTATGTGAGGAGTTTTCATTTCTGCCTTGGAAATACACTGTTTTTGGGTACGTTTTTTATAGATACGGCAGCAGGATCAAATTTACCGTTTTAACGATTTTTGTTGAAATTTGATATTTGGTTTGGTTTTTTTGTGTTCAATTTTGAATGGTTACCATGTTTGATTATTATTTCAATTTTTTTAAGTCTGCAAAAAATTTAATTAGTTGAAGTAGCTATGTACCTAGTTACTTATTTTACAAATAAAACACATTGTTTGTATATATTTGTACCTATGTTAGAGTATCTTCACTTATCACGTCAAATATCTAGTACTAGATCTACTACTAACTACGAAATATAGTACTAAATCTACTACTGAATACTAAGTATAGTGATTAATATACTACTAACTACTAAATATAGTACCAACTCTGCTACTAAGTACTAAATCTAGTACTAAATATATTATCAAAACTACGATAGTACTAAATTCTTGTACTAAGCACTAAAATCTAGTACCAAATTACTATTGTACCAACAACATAGTACTAACTGGCACCAGTTTTATATTTAACTAACGTTCGAGATTGAACAATATTTATATTAAAACTTTAAACAGTCGAATCCGAATATGGCAACATTGGTAGTTGATTTTGGTATATGAAATACAGAAATAACAAAATTTCTTGAAAAATGCAAAATTCAAAAAAAATAAAAGATGCACAATATTGGTTTGTTTACGAAAAATCTAAGGGAAATCCATTAATTTTTGTTTCCCTTACTCTGCCATACCATATGGTCTAGTGTCACTAATATGAATGAATAATAAATACGAGTGAAAGGTTCAAAATTTCACTCGTATTTATTATTCATTATTCCTGCAAATGCTTGTAATCATTCTAACTCATACGTTTTTGAAAATATAACATACAACCTACTCTTTCATCACTATATTTCTTTCTACTCTCCAAAACCCATACAAATGCATAATAAGAACTACTGCAGAGCTATTACGGCAATATCTCGCTAAACTAGAAGCTGCCTCATGATAGTACTATAGTTTTTATATACAATGCTTACGAGCTAGACAAAAATCTTAAAACTAGCTAAAACTATCATCTTAATTAACTTACTGGCCCAATGCAGGCGCCCTAAATTAATCTTAAACTTAATTTAATTGCCTTTCGGCCTAAAAATAACTTAAATTTATCTTATATATTAGGGTTTTATTTTTCACCTAGAAAATGAAATAAAAAAAATTCATTCTAACTGAAAGATGTACTGTTGTAAAATAAATTGCACGTTTGAATCACATACTTGCTCTTATGTGCGGTCACAGCTTCGCATAAAATTTGAAAAATATTAAAGAAACTTCAATGTTTTTATTTGATTTTTCTGCGGAAAAATTTAGACGCCATTTTATTTCCTTTAAAAATGTGAAAAAGTGTGATTTTTTTTTAAATCGTCGGAACGGTTTATAAACAAAACAGTTTTTATTTAACAACAAAAAACTTATTCAAGAATGCAAACATAAACACAAAAATTACTTACATTTAAAAATAAAATAAAAAAAAATACATCTACTCGTTTTCAAAGTATTGATTTAAAACAAAAATTAAAAAATAGTTATTAACAATATAAAAAAAACGTTTTGAAAATATTTTTTAAATAAAATTACTTAGGCTACCAGCATCTTCCTGAATATCAATTTTGATTGAAATCGGATGACCAGTTTTCGAGAAAGTCCAAGAAAAAAAACGGTTCTACGGGAGGTACTGTTTTTAGCCCACCATCATGATTTTTTTTTCACCAAAACATAACCTACACCTACAATAGTACACTGATTTTTTTAATAAAAATTCTTGAAGCTGTTTCCGAGAAAAATATGCTTTTACTTAACAGTTATATGACAGGTACCGTTAATATTTGAGCTAAAAAAAAAATTAAAATTCCTCTGTAGAATGTGAAAATAACTTTATGCTCCAAGATTTGAAGGCGATTGGCCAAACTGTTTAGGCTGTAGTTCAATATACATACATCCGTACAGACGGACAGACAGGCAGAATTTTGCCCGTAACTCAAATATGTTTCTCTACATCGTAATGTCATGTCTGATTGTTAGAATTTAATAAAAAATTAAAAATAGCACGCTGAAAGTTTTATCATAATCGTTGGAGCCGTTTTCAAGAAAATCAAACTTTTTGTTGAAAAAATTAATATGGTAGATACCGTTATTTGTCTACCTACAGCAAAAATGAAAAACACCCCCCGAGATACTACGAAATAAATACTAACTACCAAGTTTGAAGCAAATCGGCCCATCCGTTTAGGCTGTAGAGGTGCGAAGTGTCATGTTTGATTGTTAGAATTTTTTTCCACGAATCCATAACTTGCTTTATAGTACCTATATAATCTATATATCTATATATATATCTTTACACAACCAACCCATTTTTTCCATTATATCTTAGTTTAATTGTTCTCGAAAAAAGCATAACCGATTTTAATAAAATTTTCTATTTAAAAGGAACATATAGCCAAAGTTAATTTTAATCAAAAGAATTTTCCAGTAAATTAAAATTAAACACACAACAAAAGTACACAACATTTTATTTACAAAACTCTTCCCCCCGCACATCGATTATTCCCTAACTCGTCTTCTCACCAAACTTCACTGACCCCCGGTGTTTGTTTAACACTTTATTCAAATTCTCATTTTGGCTTGCGTTCTTTATCCTTAGCTTACTTTTAACCTCTGAATTCATTCGCGTCGTTCGCACCTTTTCTGGAGGAGCTCTTCTCGGCTCTTTGGTGGTAGTTGACGATGGTTCCGGAGTAGTTTTAACAGACTCTCGGGTTGTTTTTACCGGCTCTTCCACTCCCAATGTTATTTTGTAACTGTGCTCGGTTGTGGTGACAATCTGAGCTTCTTTTGATGGCTCTGACGAGCTTGTTGGCCGATTGAAGAACAACTTACTCGACTTGGGACGATGTAGGTTGTATCTTTTGAATGGATGCTCTGTTGTACTGCGTGGTGGTAGCCTGCGGGATGACGATGTAGAGGTCGTCGTTGGAACTGTGGTGGTAGCTATAATTCGCCTTGGCTCAAACTCCTCTTCATGTGTAGAGAATGTTTTCAAAAAATGCTCAGGATAGTTGGGGCCATCTGTTGTTGCACTCAAAAAATCAAAATGATTATATGGCTTGAAAGCCTGTTCTTTGTGGATAGACGCTTCAGCACTGTGTTCGGTTACTTCATATGAAAATTTGCTTTTGGGAGGCTCTGAACGGATCAGAGGCAAAGCTGTGGGGGCAGATATTGTTGCAATCCCATCGACTTGTGTATGAAGTCGACTTACTGCAAATGCTTTTGGAGTTGAAAACGGCCCCTTCATTGGCAACCAATCCTCGCCGAATTCATTGATCCTTCCACTCACAATATCATCGTCCAAGTGGGTCTGGTGCGAATGCTCATGAATTTCTTCATCGCTTAGGCTTTCCACACGTTTTTCTTGTTCTTTTTCGATTTTTCGAAGATCCTCCTCGCTCATGAATGACATTGTGAAGGTTGACTTTGGCGTTGTCAGTGGCGCTGGAGGATCTACAATGGGTATATGGTTGTACAATGGGATTGGTTTTTTGGGAGCTCGAAAATTTATAACTTTCATTCGCTTAAATGGAGGTGCTGGAGGCTTTTTTAAAACATATTTAACCTTATTCGAAGGTTGTTTATCGAATTCAAATGGCTTCCGATATCGAGGGGAAAACATATGTGTCATTGTTCGAGCACCGTTGGCAACATTACCCATTAATCCATCGACTGTATCATCCATTTCTTTCCACATGAAACGACGTTGCATACTTCTAGGCATTTGCATGAATGGAATGTATTTCCAGGGTTGCATGTATTTTCTCATAGGTGGCGCTGGATATCGCATTGCTCTTCTGAGAGGGAATAATAATATTTTTTTAAATAAATTCGTTGGCTTTTAGATTTATTGAAAGAGAACTCACGAGAATCTTATTGCACTGGAACATTGTAATGCTGACAAGAAAACTGATGACACAACTAACTGACGTAGGATCTTTAAGATACAAATAATTAGAGACTTAAATGGAATATTTTGTTTAGCAAACTCACAAGACTATTTAAGGACATAATTAAAACATTAAACAACCAATTAATCACAACCAAATTAAAAAATATTTAAATTATAAAAAAAAAACACTCAAAAGCTTGTGGTAAGTGGTCTCACTTTAGACTATTTTGTTAGATTATTCCAACAGCTGATTATGTCTTAGGCTTATATACTGCTCATGGTTTGGTGGGTTTCAATGTCTAGCAGCGGCGGTGCGGCGATATCCCCAGAAGTGCAAGTGATTAGAAGACAATGATGCAAGGCATTCGAGAGTGTAAGTTGGTGCAGTTGCACGCTAAATCGATTGCTGTGCAGTGAGCTTTTCGCAGTCTTTTGCCAAAGAAATGCTCAATGTTAAGGTTAACGTATAACGTGCGTTCCATTTCACTTGCTGTTAGGTGTTTAAAAAAAGAAAAAAAATTACAGCCTTTTGATGGTAAGTGTTTGTTACGCTAGCTTTAGTAATAAATTTATGTGGAGTCAGGAGTTTTGGTGAGGCAATTAATATGAATAAAAATAAAACAACAGATTTAAGTAGAGATGGACAATAGTCTATTTTTTATGCTCTTCGTAGTTGAATGAACTTTACTTAAATTTGTTAGGCAATAATTAGTATGAATTGTAATATCTTTTAGTAGAAATTGGGTAGTGGCATTCACCTAGTGAATAACACTTCCGAAATCTAGAAAAAAAAATATAATTAAATATTATAATTATAAATTGAAAAAAAATGTCTGGATGTTGATTTATTCAACAATCAGGTTGTTTTTCAATTATATAATTTAATGGAGAAATCTAATGAGCCGTTACCGAAAAAGTCGAAAATTCAAAATACTCTTATACTCGTATGAAAGGTACCGTTTATAGTCTTATCTGTAATTTTGTTTGTAATAAAAAGACGAAGGAATCGCGTGCTGCTTATGACAATGTTCGTCAACATTATTGGTTTGTTCATCGGAGATGTCGGGTTTTCCAATAGGGACTTGACAACTTTGAATTTAATTTGTGAACGCACCCTTTCATTAATCATCAAACTGTGACCGCAACTTTAAGAGTGGTTGTTGAATTTCATCGCAAAATCATCTTCAGTGACGAAGCTCATTTTTGGCTCAATGGGTTCGTCAATAAGCAAAATGTGCTTTATTGGTCGGGTGAAAATCTACATTTACTTCTTGAATCACCACTTCATCCACAAAAAATAACTTGTTGGTGTGGTTTGCATGCCGGCGGCGTTATTGGGCCATATTTTTTCGTCGACGATAACGATCGTCACGTTACTCTGAATGGCCAGCGTTATCGCGCCATGATTACCGGTACGGCAGTTTTGTTTATTGACCTATCCATTCAACCTAAAGTGAGCTTCATCGCTAAACAAAATTCGCTTATGAAAATTGGGATCAACGGCAATCTTATTTTAGGCCCATTCACCGAATCTACGCCTTGTTCAAGTTTTGCACGAGTTGGATTTTAGAAGGCCGCAAACCAAGATCTTTCCGCAAAATCTTCAATAAAGTGGATAGACACAATGTCCAATTCCTGTGCACGATGGCGGATAGAATGATTCGGGTCTTCCTCTACGCTACGCTCTGCAGTAGCAATGACTTCTTCTGTGGATGCGTATTATCATTTAGAGTAAACGTGGTGCGAAAACGTTCCATAGTTAATCGAATTAATTGTTCTGATGAACGGTTATGTTGACCGTAAGACGGACGTAGTGCGCGATACGTATTTCGAACAGAACCATTATTTTCAAAATAACCCCACAGAGAACGATGCGATTTTGCCCACCTCCTCATCGTCGTTGCACAAAGACAACAGGACCCGATAATAAGAAAATGGGCACGGCTGGGTCGCACGTACTTGCTCTTATGTGCCTAATAACATTGGACAGCAAGATCTTTGACAAAAACAAATAACATTTACGTTGAAAATAACACCGTTTGAACTTATAAAAACTATCAAAACACGTCTTAAATAACAAAGAATTTATGAAAAAAGTATTTCGAAAATTGTAGGACCGGTTTTGATAAAATCGTGTTTTTTATTTTTGTTTTTTTTTAAATTGTTTTAGATTTTGGTATGCAGTTTCTTAGAGTTTATTAATATACACCTAATTTTTAAATTTTAAATACTTTTTTTGATAAGTTTTAAAAATATTGAATTTAAAAAAAAAAATTCAAAAATTTATTTTAATTACAAAAAAAAAGTTATTTAAAACTTTGGTATGCAGAATTAATTTGGGTACCTAGATCTTCTCAAATATAAAATTTTACAGAAATCCAAAGAGCCGTTATCGAGAAAGTCAACAATTAAAAAAACCGTTATATGAAAGGTACCGTTAATAGACTTTTCTCGTAAATTCGGTTCTAATCAAATGATAGATAATACCAACAAAAAAATTCTCAAAAATTTTCATCAAAATCGTTGGAGCCGTTTTCGAGAAAAATAAGATTTTTTTAAACGGTCATATGGCAGGTACCGTTATTTTTAGGCCTAAAAATAAAATTTCAATTTCCCCTCTGAGGAATGCCAAAAGAATCACACACACCAAGTTTGTAGATAGTTGCTCAGCTCGTTATACATACTGACAGACAGACAGACAAACAGACTTCTCTATGATCGTAATGTCATGTTTAATTGTTATCTCAATTTTTTTAATATTCACGAATCCTAAACCTTAGGGCCTTATGGGCCCTATAATCGCAAGTAAAAAGGGTAGAAAGAGAAAGAGTCGTCTAGGACTATAAGAAGGGCGACTTCAAAAAGTTTTAATACTGGGGTAAGTTTTGATCTGAACTGTCTTCGGTTCGTGTTTTGAAGGAATTTTCCGAAGAGATTAGCGCTATCAAAACATCATCTAATAACCCGCGTACAAAATGAATTTCACTAATATCTAGACGTGTTTCGAGAATGGATAAGCTTAGATCCGTCATTTTAAAGAAAACGTAGAAACCTGCACTGATCGGCTTCCATTAGTTCAACGTGCACTCAATGATATTGTTATCAAACCTCAGAAGTATATCCAAGAAGTAGTCTTACCAAAATCGCATAAAGAATTTGGCAAGAAAATTTGACCAACATTTTACGAATATTTTTCGTGGTGAATATTAAGTTGGGAGTCACGAATTAAATCAGCATCAAGAACAGGTTCGGTCGAACAGGAAAGGCTTTCACCATTTGACAGAGTGAATCGCTGCCAGGAACGTAAAAGAATAAAGCCTAATTAGATCACGTTTTGTCTATCCTGTGTTACGCTAAGTATCTTCATTTCAGTTGCTGTCAATTAACCCGTGCTTCCAGCATTATCCACCATTGTGAACTGGATTCATATCATATACTAGGTTACACACCCGGTGTTGCTCGGGTATATCACACATTTTCGAAAAAGTGACCTAGTAATTAAAACAGTATAAGTTACTTCTTACAAAATAAGCTATCTGCTTGTCAAACGACACAACGTCAACTCTCCGCCTTGAAAGTCCCGTCAAAATCAGCCCATAAATAAGAATTTTCAAAAAAAAAAAAAAAAAAAAAACACCCAGATGCACCAGGGTAGAACATCTGCCAGTGCAGCAGATATTGCATAGTTGTGCTTGTGCATCACCCTTGCCTATGAAGATTCAGAGAAAATAAGTTTCCCTCTATACTGACAAGGGATTTGATGACCGCTGATAAGTTTTGAGATAACAATCGTGAGCCAGCAACACCTGTTGTCTCCCATCTTTTTTATTTCATATCAACAGGTGCGGAAAGCTCTATACGTGAAGGTCATTTAAAAAGATGGAAATCAAAAATGGGCTGAGCCTCAATTCCTTTCAAGTATCAAGAAAACTTTGAAATATGGTCTCCCTCCAAATTGAAGATTTTGTTGAGCAGTTTGTAAGTAAAAGCTTTTTTATTTATTTAATCAAATGCAGCTTAGCGTTGCGGTCTATAAGAAAAACGTAGTTTCTTTTTCCTTTTTTAACGCTTAGCTTTTAGCCGAATATAGGGTGTACTGTTTCGTTCCCCTTTCTGAAAACCTCATTGATATTCTTTTTTTATTTTCTAGTTATTAGGCAAATGGGAAGTAGTACTAATGTAAAAGCTTTGTTAAAAGTATCCTGAAAAGAAAGTCCACCATCGTTTTCGCAGGCAGGATATCCAGTTATCCCTTGTAAACTGGCATTATCCTCGAGTTCAAGCTTTGTGGCAACCACTGTCAAACGAAGTTTTTCTATACAATTTTCTAATGCAAGAAGCAGAAGAAGTGTTTTTAATAAGAATTTTACGTCCTATATATATACCTAATCCCAACATTTGTTAGGCTCACATGGTCTCACAATACTAACGAATCCGCTAATCCGGATGAAATAAATTGCACGACTGGATCGCACTTACTTGTTCATATATGGGGTCACATCGTCGAATAAAGTTTAAAAAATAAATAACATTTATGAGAAAAATAACACTATCTGAACTTAAAAAAAAGTTCCAAAACCTCAACACTTAATAGCTTTTAGTAAAAATGGAGTACGCCATCACACGTCTTGTATAATAAAAAATTTATGAAAAAAGTATTTCGAAAATTGTAGGACGGATTTTGATAAAATCCTGTTTTTATTTTTTAGTTTTTTTTTTAATTTTGATATGCAGTTTTTTATTATTATACATGTGATTATAAAATTTAAAATAATTTTTTTGATTAGTTTTAAAAATATTAATTTTTCAAAACAAGAAATTTCAAATATTTTTGATTAGAAAAAAAAAGTTGTTTAAAATTTTGATATGCAGCTTTAATTTGGCTACCTAAATCTTCTCAAATATAAAATTTGACAGAAATCCAAAAAGCTGTTACCGAAAAAGCCAAAAATTAAAAAAAAACCCTTATATGAAAAGTACGACTTTTCCCGTAATTTTGGTTCTAATCAAATGATAGCCAATACTAACAAAAAAAATCTCAAAAAAATTCATCAAAATCGTTGAAGCCGTTTTCGAGAAAAATAAGCTTTTCCTAAACGGTCATGTGGCAGGTAACGTTATGTGTAGGCTCAAAAAAAAAATTTCAATTTCCCCCCTGGGGAATGCCAAAAGAATGACACACACCAAATTTGAATATAATCGCTTTAGCCGCTTTGGCTGCAGCTCGTAATACATACTAACAGGCAGACATACAGACAGACATTTTTTGCCATTAACTTTTTTAGACTTCTCTATGATCGCAATATCATGTTTGTATGTTATCTCATTTTAAATTGCGATTATAGGTACTATAATGCAAGTTATGCATTCGTGCAGATTACAAAAAATGAGGTAACAATCAAACATGACATTACGATGATAGAGAAACATATTTGAGTTACTGGCAAAATTCTGTCCGTCTGTCTGTTCGGATGTATTTTGGACTGCAGCCTAAACGGTTGGGCCAATCGTCTTCAAATTTAGAACTTAAGGTTAATTTGATATTCTACAGAGGAGTTTTTTTAATTTTTTTTAGCTCAAAAATTAACGGTATCTGTCATATAACCGTTATGTAAAAGCTTATTTTTCTCGAAAACAGCTCCAAGAATTTTTATTAAAAAAATCAGTGTACAACTGTAGGTATGCATTGTTTTGGTGAAAAAAATTTTTAATATGGTGGGCTAAAAACGGTACCTCTAATAGGACCGGTTTTTTTTTCTTCGACTTTCTCGGAAACTGTTGATCTGATTACAATCAAAATTGATAATCAAGAAGATGTAAGTAGTCTTAGTAATTTTGCATTAATTTTTTTCGAAAACTTTTTTTTTTTTTTGTATTTATTAATAATAAAAAATTTTTTTTTTTTTGAAAAATCAATATTTTGAACGGGTAAATATAAATTTATTTTTTATATTCACGAATCCTAAACTTGCTTTATAGTCCCTATAATCACATGTGAAAAGGGTACGACTAGGTTGCACGTAATTGCTCGTTTCCTGCAAGATTTATGAAAGAAACAAGTATGAAGAATAACACGATATATTTCTAGTATAAATATAATTTCTAGTATAAATAAATTATTTATAAAATATACCAAATGTTTTTCGAAACATGTTAGACCGATTTTGATACAATCGTTTTTTTTTGTTGTCTTTTTTGTTGAAAAAAACAAATATTTTTAAGCACAAATAGTTTTAAAACAAATAAAAAGTCGAAAAACACTTAAGAAAAAATTATTTAAATAAAAAAAAGTAAAAAACATTTTCTGTAGAGATATTTCTTAAAACAAATTTTTCACCAAACTATCGAATTTTCGTTAGAAATAATATTTTTAAAAAATCATTCAAATCTTGGGTCAAAAATAGGCTTTTCTTTAACGACGATTTCTGCGAATAACGAGTAAAAAAAGAAGAAAAATTTCACGATTTAAAAAGCGGTCTTTAAAAAATATGTTTTATTACATCATCTACTGAAGAGCCAACTTTAGATTAAATATCTAATGATGGTTAATTTCAAAGGATCTTTAAGGACGCTATTTGATACGCATTGAATAGGAAATTTCTCTTCCGAATTAAAAGATTACAATTTAGAGTTTTTATAGTTTCCAAATCAAATACCTAGTCCTTAAACTCTTTGCGTTCTGGATACATAAACCATATTGTTCAACCTGAGATGCAAGTTAAGTCGACACCATAACACTCACTCACATTCATGCGATTCTGTCGATTTTGTACAAAATTGCATGAACACTATAGACACGTTCCTTGCTTCCCAACTCTTACAACAAAGCCATAAACGCCTAATAAAAATGTTGTTAGTTAATTATTTACATCAATATCAGTGTAACGAACTCGTTAAAGTTTTGTGAAGGGTAACGCCACACCGGCCAAGTGGAGAGGAACACGCCGCACATTCATACTTCCGGTTGGTGAGATTAACTTTCCTTGCGGCATCAGCTGCCTTGACATTGCACTCCAGACCGCAACCGAATCTTATTGGCCATTGTGAAACCCAAGTTGATTCATTGTATATTGTGTTCCCTTGTGGAGCAATATATTTTCCAGTTAAAAGAAGGGGCCGCATGTTGGCTCCAAATTACATCTTATTGATGGCTTTTCCATAGGATTGTCTGGCAACACGGCTAATGCAAATTTTGCCCGAAGAGTGTGCGGCAAGTCATAACAAATCGGTGGCATGATGTTCATGTTCACTCATGAGGAGCCAAGTATATAAAGTTAGGGAGCATTTGCATTTGAATAACAGATAGGTCTTGACGCCCTGGCAAATAATCTGCATAACTTGGAGTAGACATATACAAGAAGAGGAAACAGGAAACCGGTAAAATTTTCAAAATGGTCGAACAAGTGATTGTAAGATTTAAATCCTTTTTATTCGGAGGACATTGTCAATGCAGTTGTGATCCGATTCGATTCCATTTTTTAGAAGCAACTGGCTATTGGACTTATTGTGACTCTGATGACTGTGTCGATGAATCATGCTGGCGTGGCAGGAACCACTCACAAGCGATTTGTTATTCATGTGCCAATGAAAATGAAGAGTCATCATCACACGCATACGATTTATACACACATTCATCATGGCGGAGGAAATGTCGAATATAAGGTTCTGGGATACACACAACAAGGAGTCGATGGACATGCTGAGAGCTCGGAACATGGCGTTCCAATACATGGAGGTGGTGGGCTCGTTTTCAATCATTACGCCCGCAATGGTGAGAATCACTTGCGGGATGAGTATTCAAGTGACTACGAGGATTGGGAATCATAGGAATAGTGTATTCTGTTTGTGTTTCCATATCGCAAGGATGTTATCGGTAAAAAGATTGCTTTCAGAGTTTAAACGTAGTGTCATTTGTAGCAATAAGTTAGGTTAAAGTGTTGGTAGTGTTAATACAAATAAAACTATTTATTGTTAACAAAAATATCGTTTCCTGTATGTTCTTTAATTCAATTATTTACAAATAAAATTAACAAATCTCTTTAGCAAAACTGAGAAAAAATTAAGTGAAGATTTGTAAGAAATATCCCTTTTTTAATTTCAAATATTAAGCACACGTATGTCCTTAAATGCGTTTGGTCCTGTTTTGCGTTCTTATTTTACTGTCATCACAATCAGTTGACATGAAATTGTTAGACAAAAGTAAATTTTCATTTTATTGTATATTTTCAGGCGCATTTACAATGATGATTTTGTAGCTTTTGAATTAAGTTCGAATTTAATGTTTTAAGAGTTTTTTTTAATTTATTGTCTTTAAGTTTAAATTTAATTATTTTTTTTGTTAATTAATTAAATTTTTATTTATTTTTTATTGGGTTTTAACTTTTACCATTAACTTTGAAGTTTTAATGTGAGTGCAGCCATACCAACATAGAATAAACTTTTAATATCAAAACTTTCAGCAGGAACATCATGACGAAGTTCACGAACGAAGAATTTTTACAAATAATTCAAATTTATTACCAAACTTTCGAGTTGGTGACAGCAACTTTAAGAGCGTTAAGGCCAATTTTCGATCGTAATTTTCATAACAGTTAACAAAGAATTCAAACTTAATTAAACAGAAAGTTTTAATTTCTGCTGCTGGAGGTGTCCTTGAAGTGGTGAGATTTTTGGTGCCGTTGAAGCGTCCGCGGAACTGGGCACCGGTAAGAAGAATTTACGAAAGAATCATGGACTCATAACTTTTTTGAAAAAAAAAAAAGACTAAAGTTGTAGAAAATTTGATTTCCTACAAGTTTTGCCTTTTTGTCAGAAATCAAAAATGGGAAAGTTATTAGCCAAAAGAAATCTCGAAAACAAAAATTTCGAAACAGAACAGGGAATGCAAAAATCTAGAATAATATGAATTACTAGCTTAACCACCCGGCGTTGCTCGGGTATAGCATACGTTTTCGAAAAAAACGAACCTGGTGGCGCCACCTATTAATCAAAATAGTCTTAGTTACTTCTTACAAAATTTGATATCTACTTGTGAAACGTCTTCAGCAGCACGAATGGGTGAATAAAATGGCCTTAGTTACACTTTAAGACATCAGCTATCGCCTGTGATCGTCACAAACAAAAAATTCAGGGGTGAAATCGTCTTAGGTGATATGTGAAAGTCACATTTCTGATAGTCTCATAATATCATATATAATTTTTCAGTCCGCGGTAAGTGATTACCACGAATATTACAAATTCTGGCATCACCTAACGCAGACTGAATTTTTTGATAAACCATGTATGTCGTTTTGAAGGTAATGAATAGATCTATGAAACGC
This sequence comes from Platycheirus rosarum, assembly GCA_963971375.1. NCBI lineage: Eukaryota > Metazoa > Arthropoda > Insecta > Diptera > Syrphidae > Platycheirus > Platycheirus rosarum. Next base: position 37,184,635 of record OZ020510.1, on the reverse strand, counting down.
CTGGAGAAGATTTTTTATTTTACATATAATTTTTTTGATTAATTCGGCCTTGAAAATTTTTATTTTTTTATTATTTTCTTATGTTTTTTTTTCTGCTTTAAATACATTACAAATACCACATAACTTTTCCAATATGCAAAATATGTTTTCTTCAACGATTTGAGAAAAAACGTTTTAAAGTCACACGTTTTTAAAATATAGTACATTTTATAAACCCCTATTTTTTGTTCAAAATAACGTTTTTTGAAGATCATTCCCATTTTTAGTTCACAAACTCACCAAAAGATGGACTAATTTACAACAAAAACAACAATAGATACCTCCTTCAAATGAAGAAAAATTAATTAATTTGTAAGTGGTAGGGACAGGTATGCCACTTGGTGAGGGAAACAAGCACAACAAGTATATGTTTAGGTATAGCTGCGACAACGGACAACAATATAACTCTAAATAAATTTGAAAACCTTTTTTAAAATTCAATATCATCATTTTTCTATTTTATTAACTGACGCGGTGTATTTACACTTTCATTACTTGCTTGTTCAAATATGGACTCGTATTTTGTTAGACAACTCTTGCTCTGTCCTTTATTGTTCATTCATAAAGGACAAATTTATTAAATACACAAAATATCCAACCCATCTACAGATAAGCAACTCTCACTCTCTAACCCCTGATTTAAACGAAACAAGAGATGCAACATAAAAACAAAGGAAATGAAAGGAGGCTATGTTGTTTCCCGCTGTGTATGTATTTCTTTCGAACTTTGATGTGATGACCAAATTTTTTGTTGCCTGGTTTCGAAATTGCTGGTCTTCGAATTTGAGTTCGACTTCTTGTACGGAGGCCTCTATTTAATTAAAAAAAAACAATCTCGAATTTTTTTTGTTTTTTTCGCGACTTTTGGCATTCGAAATTTTTGTGATGATCCCTTTGCGCATAATGAGCAACAAAAGCTTTTAATAACAGTTTCAATATCGTTGGTAATTAAGAACAAAAAGAAGAAGACCTAAATGGCTGCCTTGAGGGACTTCGCAAGTTCTAGAAAAGCGCTAAATAATGGGTTTTAACGTATCCAAAATGTACCTACATATATAGTTTAAGAAGTATGATATGAAATAACATCGGCTTCCTTCTTGTTTTCTAAGGCTGAGAGGCTAAGTGACACACACAATTCAACAAAAATAGTTATTGTAGACCTTCTTTTGAGAAATTCATGTTGTCTTTGGGAAATGAGAAATTTGCAGTTAAAACTAAACATTTCATACAAAATAATTTCGAAGATATAGGCGATAGTTTGGGAATAGGACGATAATTGTTAACATAGCACTTTGGACCCGTTTTATGTGTGGGGGTTATAAAATAGGTCTTCCATATATAAGGAAATTCTCCTTGAGACATTCATCAGCTGAAGTTTTTTAGATGTGAAAAGAAAGTATGGAGGAGTATTTTTGAGAAAAATGGTAGAGATATCAGCTGGAATAAATAGAATTAAATGTAAGACATAAGCAGCGTCAGGAACAAATGATTCGACAGCGAAAGATTGATTGATTATAGCGAGTAATGGTCCTGTCAGTTGCCGCTTCTATTATGTGATTTAACACTCCTAGACCATTTTTCATGATACTAATAACAAGCCGGTGGTGGTTGGGTGCTGTATGAATAGGGTAGGCACTGAAAGGCATCAAACTGGTGATGCACAGTCGCTGCAACTATATCGTACACATCAATTGTGCTTATTTTACCTCCCCGCGGTAACCACCGGGTACTGGTCTGTCCATCCGGACATTCCTGCTAAACTTATAAGCGCGAGTGTTGAACACAGAAAAAATAGCAACACTATAATGCTCTGCTTTAATGACTGTTCTGATCGATTCGCAGAAGTCTTGCACGAGCCCCTCAGAAAGAGGACGTACGGCGGATGAGCCCAACCAATTGGACCAACGGTGGCGTCAACAGTCAACGAAGCAGACGCCCTAATGAGCTACTTCGACGTATTTGGAGATAAAGTCATTAGGACAATTCAATGCAAGTCAGGGCATTGAAATAGAGATGGTGGCGGATGAACCCTTAATGGGCCAACGGCAGCGCTCATATCCCCGAAGTGGGTTACTGACTCCGGATTCTCCGGTTCCTTTTGTCCAAGGAATCCAACAAAGGACCTGGCCCTCCAGGTTGGGGGTTGTGCGTGGGGTTAACAACCCTGCCACGGAAAAAAGAAAAAGTTGCGAAGCGACCAATAGCCTCGGAAAAGGACGGATTTACTGTTGACGACCCGGAAAAACGAATCAAGGACAACGACCTTCGGATCTGCACGTGGAATGTTAGAACTCTTAACAGACCACGTGCATCCAAACAACTAGCGGAGGCCCTAGACTGCTACAGAGCAGGAATTACTGCCATCCAGGAAGTGCGATGGAATGGGCCGGGCAAAAGGAGGATGAAAAACTGTGACGTGTACTACGGTGATTGCGCAAGAAGACCACAGCGTTTATTTGGGTGCGGATTCGTCATAAGCGGTAGACTTAGGCAAGAAGTCTTGGGCTTTCGACACGTAAGTGAGCGACTTGTGACAATCCGTATCAAGGCTAAATTCGCCAACATTAGCCTAATATGCGCTCATGCACCCACAGAGGACAAAGATGACGCCACCAAGGATGACTTCTATGAGCTCCTCGAAAAAACCTATGAGCAATGCCCTAAATACGACGTTAAGATCGTACTAGGCGATTTTAATGCCAAAATAGGTAAAGAGGAAATTTTTGGTAGGACTGTCGGAAAACATAGCCTACACGACACAACGTCTGAAAACGGACTTAGGCTAATTGACTTCGCAGCGGCACATAACGTCACCATTGCAAGCACACGGTTTCCTCATCTCGATATACACAAAGGGACTTGGCGACACCCAGATCAAAGAACCGTCAATCAGATTGATCACGTTGCGATCGATGCAAGACACGCCTCCAGTATCTTGGATGTTCGCACCTTCCGAGCAGCTAACATCGACTCGGATCACTACCTTGTTGCAGCAAAGGTAAGAATGCGAATAACCCGAACTCCACAACAACGGAGTAATACTGTGAGGAAGTATGACGTCGGAAAGCTGCAATCGCAAGAAACCGCCAGAACCTATGCCGATCGAATATCCCGTAACCTCTCAAGAAATCCAGTACCGCCAGCATCAAGTGCCGAAGATCAGTGGCAACACTGCCAACAAGCCATCAGAGATGCCGCAACTGATGTGCTAGGTTTCACAAGACCACCACCACGAAACCTCTGGTTTGATGACGAATGCAGGCAGGCCCATGCAGCCAAACAAGAGGCATATAAAGCGACGCTGCAAAGAAAGACGAGAGCTGCTCGCGAGCTTTACGAGCAGAAAAGACGGGAAGAACACCGGCTTCTCCAAAAGAAAAAAAGAGAGCATGAGAAGCGCGCGATCGAAGATATTGAGAGATGCTACTCCAGGAACAACGTGCGGAAGTTTTACCAACAGGTAAAAAGAACATGCCAAGGAAAAAAATCCCGCACAGAAGCCTGTAGAGATAGGAATGGAAACCTCGTAGTAGAGTCACAGTCGGTGCTGAGTACATGGAAGGACCATTTCTGCAGACTGTTAAACGGCGATGAAGGCCAAAATCCCGCTGTCAGGCAGAATGAACCATTCAACATGGATGATGACAGACAAAACTTCCGTCCACCTGACCAAAATGAAGTAAGGATAGCAATATCTAAACTAAAAAACAACAAAGCTGCTGGACCCGACGGATTACCCGCCGAACTTTTTAAAGCGGCCGGAGATGACCTGGTGGAGTGCATACACCAACTCATCTCTAAAGTTTGGTCAGAAGAAAGTATGCCTGATGAATGGAACCTCAGCATCGTTTGCCCGATTCACAAGAAAGGAGACCCTCTAAACTGCGCCAACTATAGAGGAATAAGTCTCCTGAATATCGCCTACAAGATCCTCTCTGCCGTACTATGTGAACGCCTGAAACCTTTCGTCAGCAACCTGATTGGCCCCTATCAGTGTGGTTTCAGACCAGGAAAGTCCACAATCGATCAAATGTTCACGCTACGGCAGATCCTGGAAACCACCCAAGAATTCCAAATCGATACCCACCACCTCTTTATCGATTTTAAGGCCGCGTACGATAGCATTTATAGAGACGAGCTGTACAGAGCCATGTCAGGTTTTGGCATTCCCACAAAACTCGTCCGACTGTGCAGGATGACGATGGAGAACTCTCGCTGCTCCGTCAAGGTTGGTTCCGACCTCACAGAAGCTTTTGACGTCAAAAAAGGATTCCGACAAGGTGATGCGCTATCGTGCGATTTCTTCAACTTAATACTTGAAAAAATTATAAGAAACTCGCAAGTCAATTGTAGTGGGACAATTTTTTTCAAGTCTGTGCAATTGCTAGCATACGCTGACGACATAGACATCATTGGCAGAACTCGGCGAGCTGTCACTGGAACGTTTGCTAGCATTGAAGCTGAAGCGGCTAAGATGGGACTAGCAGTCATTGAGGCCAAAACGAAGTACCTGCTGTCCACAAAAAGGGACACACAACACCGGCGGATTGGACAAAACATCACAATAGACAGGTACAACTTTGAGGTAGTTAGGGACTTTGTGTACCTCGGATCCGCTATAACATCTGACAACAACATCTCGTCAGAAATAAAGCGAAGCATTACTCTTGCCAATCGCTGTTTCTATGGGCTAGGAAGGCAATTGAGTAGCAAAGCCCTCTCTCGAAAGACAAAGGAGACTCTTTATAAGACCCTAATCATCCCAGTCCTGCTCTATGGCGCCGAGGCATGGACTCTATCTAAAGCGGATGAAGATATCCTTAGTCGTTTCGAGCGTAAGATTCTTCGGAAGATTTTTGGCCCTATCTGCGTTAACGGGCTTTGGAGGAGAAGGTTCAACCAAGAACTATACGAGCTGTACAGCGACATTGACCTGGTCAAAAAAATACGCATATCACGTTTAAGGTGGCTAGGTCATGTAGAGCGAATGGACAACAATGCTCCGGCTCGCAGGATCTTCGATTCCATCCCAGAGGGTAGACGAAGTCAAGGAAGACCTCGCCTTAGGTGGCGCGCTCAAGTGGAGGACGACCTCAACCAACTTGGAGTGCAAAACTGGAGGCAGCTAGCCAAAGACCGAGTTGGCTGGAGAGGCATGTTGGTTGAGGCCCAGGTTCGTCCCGAACTGTAGCGCCACCTAAGTAAGTAAGTAATAACAAGCCGGTGTAGATAATTCGAGGACCTCAAAGCCAATATTAACGGTGTTTAATAACTCCGTAAAAAATGTTTATTCTTTGTATATACACTGCATATAGTACTATCATGGAGCATCATTTTTTAGTTCTGAATCAAGTCGCAATGAGGCATGCTAAAATTGCCAATTGGTGTGAATAAAGAATAAGTACAGACAACAAAAGTTTATTAAATACTGGTAAAATATGGGTAAAGGTTCTCGTCTCCACTATTTAGAGTTAGTTCTGAATCAACCAGGAAGATGGCCAGACGAAAAATGACCACCATGAGAGTACTATAGAAAATGTATATACAATGGTTTATTGTAATTCACATTTAAGGTTTATTAAGTGGACTGAAGAACTTATTCGTGTTACGCACTGCTCTGATGATTCCATTTAACTGCCCGTACAGCTCTGATGATTCCTTTTAACTTCCGGCACTGCTCTGTAGATTTGCTCGAAATGACGCATAGTTCCATTCTGATACTCCTTTTATAGCATCAGGAAAACAACTCTCCTGCTGTGGTAATTTTCCACTGCTGCAGTTGACAATCAAATGTCGTTGCCGTTCGCAACTCCCGCTAATCTAGACACTATGAAAAGGGGTGTGGCTTGTGCACTTCCATGACCATAGTCTAGTCTGGTATTCGGCTCGATCGTTGGTTGAAGTGATTGCTGTTGTGCTCGTGCCCAAGACATCTGTTGCTTGAATGCTCGTATGCTCGTATGTTCGTGCATTGGGTATAGGAGAAGTCGTATTTCTCGCTCCCAACCTCCGTTAGCCAGACGATTTATGTTTTTTTTCGATGCTCGTGTTGCTTGCTACTGATGAGGATAATTATTCGTTGACTTCGTCTGGGTCCGCATATGTGGTTCTTTTTGCAATTTGCCTTTTTGGTGAATCATCAAAAATTGGGGTTAACGAATCAAATCATGTTTGCATGATCGTTTTTTTTAAATGTATTTTTATCTTATAACTACTTAAATGCTAGACAAAAATCTCAAAACTATCTAAAACCTTTGTATATACACTGCATATAGTACTATCATGGAGCATCATTTTTTAGTTCTGAATCAAGTCGCAATGAGGCGTGCTGAAATTACCAATTGGTGTGAATAAAGAATAAGTACAGACAACAAAAGTTTATTAAATACTGGTAAAATATGGGTAAAGGTTCTCGTCTCCACTATTTAGAGTTAGTTCTGAATCAACCAGGAAGATGGCCAGACGAAAAATGACCACCATGAGAGTACTATAGAAAATGTATATACAATGCTAAAACTATCAACTTAATTAACTTACTGGCCCTATGCGAGCGCTCTTAATTAATCTCTTACTTTATATTAATTACCTGTTGGCCTAAAAATATCTTAAATTAATCTTAACTCTAGAAAAATAAAAAAACTAGGTATCAATATCGATTTTCTAAACCTATTTTATACTATTTAAAGCTAACATAAAATAAACTAAAAATAATCTTAAAATAACTTAAAATAAACCTAAAATATTCAAATCTAGAACAGCCACAGCAAGCTTTTTTAAATTTTATATTGCTTTTTTTATTATATATTTTTCTTGAACTTTTGTGTTTTCTTATAATTTTTTGTTTTTAGTGCCACCGTTACTGTCATATCTAGCTAATAGATACCTAAATATATAAGCTGACGATAAGTCGAATGTAATTAACTTTTTTGGCTTAGCCCTAAAATTGGTAGACCTGATTAACCACATCCTTCCGATCCCGGTCAAGCACTGCCCTACTGAATCGGAGGCGCTCTGCTTCGCTCCCAGCAACTATGTCTCGTATCTTAAGTGAGCCGCATATCGACTGTTCTGCGGCCGACGTGGTAGATCAACGGAATTGCCAAACTATCCTGAATCAGCCCTCGACTATCAAGGTAAAGGAAAGCCTCGGGCGGAACGTATACTTGAACGTGTACTTTCAAAGTACGAATCTTGAGGGTAATAAGCCCCAAAGATTTGTCCATTAGCTAAGGTCATCGCCCTTGCAATGTGTCCGCGAATGAGCTTGATACTTTTTTATCAATCTATCGTGTTTGTATTGGCCCGTTGTATAGGACCTCATTGCAATAATAATGTTTGTGCTCCGACCCTGGTGCTCTCTAAAGTCCGAGACAAGTGCGGACCCGACTCTTTTCCATAAGAGATGGTGCAACTGTGAACCACACAGAGCATCCGTAGGCAATCATCGGCCTTTTAAAGGCCATGTAGAAAATCACCTTTACCCTGCTATCAAGGCGGCTGCTATAAAACAACCGTCTTGTCAGGGCAAAATCTCCCTAAGCCCTGGCTAGAATAGCTTCTACATGTCGATTGAAATATAGAAACTGATCCAACCAGATACCAAAGTACTTTACTACATCTTTACTCACCAGTGGATAGCTTTGTGGCCCAGCGAACACTAGCTTCCGCCAGTTCTTTCTTGTATCCCTAGAGGCCCCAACCAAACGGGTTCTATACAGGATAGTTTAACATTTCTGGAAAGTAATTTTGAGCTTCCAATCGTTACAGCATTGTTGAATTTTATCGAAATCACGTTGCAAGAGAATTCTGATGACTTCAACTTTTGGACCTATTCTGTACGCAACTAAATTGTCGGCATACGAAATTGCATGAAGTAGACTCCCAATGAGATCGCTGGTGTAAATACTAAAGAGAATCAGCGAATTCACCGCTCCCTGTAAAGACCCTCTTACCATACGGTGTCGAAAGCCTTCCCCAAATCAACCAGACAGGCACCCGTGCATTATTTCTTAGCATTGTTCCATTGGACAGCAGATACTAGCTTTTACGCGGCATGAATTGTGTCATATCCCGTCTTAAAGCCGAACTGGGTGTCTGGAATTATTTGTTTGTCCTCCGCCGGACAGAGCTCTATTGAGATTTTTTTCGAATACCTTGCTGATGCTCGGAAGAAGACTTATCGACCGGAGATTTGCCGGATTGGAACAATCCTTTCCCTTTTTCGGGAGAGGATGTACCACAGCTGTCTTCCAACTCACTGGATAATATACATTATTCAGCGCGTTGTTGAAAAGTGTTGTGTATATGTCTACTGCATCATCAGGGAGATGTCGTAGTACAATATTGGGTATCATCGACTCCTGCTGACTTCTTTTTCTTTAATGATGCGAAGATCATTTGGAGTTGATGAGCAGGGAACTTTGTACATTTTGCTCGGCGATTGTGGCGTTTGTCAGGTTGCCTTCATTGAACCCGGTAAAACCAAGATTCTCAGATCGCCATTGCGTGATGCTATTTCAAAGGTAAAAGTGATTCAGCAGAGCTCTGTTCTCCAGGTCGTAATTTGGATGAATGGACTCATTCACCTTATACACTTGCTGAAAAGCAGAACCCACTGTCTCAAAATTCTCCAATGGATCTTCGATCACAAGGAAATCGTCGTCCAAGACGGCGTTTCCCAGATCTATTCCTGCGGTCAGGAGTATGTTTTCTTTGTCTGTCGTTTTCTGGAGCTTAAGATACGGATGATCGTTTTGATTGTTGAGGCCTACTTAGCTTGAGAATATATTTTGTGATTTTCATTAAAATTAACAATCTATTGTTTGCGGCTTTGAGAAAATGTTGGTGAATTTTGTTCTTTCTATTTCCAGTTCGACAAGTAGCCTATAGATGGGATTTGGCTCGGTTCAAGAAATGAACAAATCAACCGATTTATGTGGCCATTTAACCCGTCGAAGGGTATTAAGTTTATTTCGATGAATAGTCTCAGATTGCTACGACTGCTATTAACCAATATGGACTTTATGGACTTATGGAAATTTTTAGGAGATTTCAGGACATGTTTGGAGAGTACATATATGTTTGCTGTCCGATTTCTAGAACCGGATTATGACCAAAAATGTCACTCACATGTTCGTCAATGCTTTAGTAGTACTATAAATAATTTCGTTTTGTTTACACACACTTCATTTTGGTTTCCCTTTGTTGCGGCACACAACTACAGCACTGACGATCATATGCGTGTAAGCGACCGGGACCCAATATGTGGCCTTTGGTCGGTATTCAGAAAATCTTTGGTAAGCACGAGCAATGCCGCCGGGTGGGTCAGCCAAACCAAAAAAAAAGCCCAAACACTAACGAACATCTACAAATAAATTTATCAAAATCTGAAACAAAAATAATGCAGCGCCATCTAGACGCGACCGCGAATTACAAAATGTCAGTCTGTTCTAAGTATAACGACAAGCAAAGAAAAGAACAACATCAAACGAAACACAATTTTTAAAATACATCATAAGAACTATTTATTATTAAAATACTGAATCGACAAATTATATTTGGATTAATTACACACTCCACCATCACAACTAATAATGTATCCTAAATCCTGACGAATGGTTCCTTTTCCTTTTCTCCGATTTGGATTTTTTCTTCTTAGGCATGATCCAAGCTTCACTATAAGGTCTAGTGTCAAACGAATGATGTTCAAACTTCGGCCTCGAGCTGGATAGTGGTCTTGCTTTCGAAATATGCATTGTCGTCGAGCTGGGAAATCTTTCATTGGCAGACGTGAAGTCCTCCTCAGTTGTGGCACTCAACCAAGCGGGCCATTTCATGTAAGGCTTTGCCGCAGATTCATAAACATTCGAATAAGTTGCTGCTGGCCATTTGGGTTTGAAAGATTCTTCCATACTCATTGAATCTGGATATAAACTTCCAGCTACCTTTTGATCCATGATCATAGATTCCGTGGATCCAGCATCATATTCATCGGAATATGCTTCGCCATCGTGGTTCTCCTGAGCTGGAGATGTATATCTTTGCATTTCTGCCACTGGACGAGCACCTAGGAACTCACTGGGCCTCTTTAGTCCATGGAATCTCGAGAACATGTCCTCGCTAATCATGTGAGACATACTGTTGATTTTTGGTTTCTTCATAATGGTCGCCTCCAAGGTGTTATCCATTCCCAAGGTGGGTATGTCGGGAAGACTTCCTAGGCCAATAGGAAATGTAGGAAACTGCATACTATGAGCAGACATGCCATATGGCATGTTAAATGGTTGATGCATTGTATCCATGGTATCGTCTAGATATTCCGGAGCTTTAACCACTTTCTTGGGATGGTAAACGTGTTTTTGAACTTTGCGAAAGTGCGTGTGCTTCCGATGCGTCTCTGGAATATGAACCTTGATGTGAACGCTGAAAAATATGTTAGTACAGCATTTAAATGGAGACATTTCAAACTCACTGTTCGCCAGCATCAATGCCACTTAAGACACCATTCGAGGTGAATACAATCTGGACGAGTATGACCATAATCCATTGGTTAAGGCTTGACATTCTCCTGTTGCGGTCTTTGGACATCCAACGCACCCTGATCACTTGCAAGAAATGACACATTTCCATCACTATCGCTCTATCTTATATAGTTTATTCTGAAATTATTTTTTTTTGGTAATGTGCGTTCACCTATCGTTGCGCCACTATCTAATCAGATTGAATTTCCGATGCATCTGTATATCGGATGCGTATGTTGATGGGGGACAAGCATGCCTCAGTCTGAGCATAATCTTGCCTCCCGTCATGGTCGGACGCAGTTGGGAAGTGGCCGAGCACGTAAAGGCATTATATTGTGAACGTTAGGATGCTGTGTGCAGTTGCAGATGCAGATGTACCTTCAGATACATAAACGCATTAATGCATCGCGAGAACGCACCTAAGGTGAACACATGTGGTATAGGCAAATAAGGGTCAATGCCTGATCTTTGTTTCATCTCTGGCAATGTTATGTGAAAGATCTAAATTACTTCTCCGACATTGAAAAGAAATTAAATTTTTACTTTCTTTGCATCTGAAGCGAGGGGTAAGTGTAGAAAAGAAAATCCACGGCAGATAACGAAAGTGGTATTGCCGAAGAAATGTTGTGGTTTTTTTTGTGGTAATTGAGCTTTAAATTATTTGGAGGAGGGAGATGCGTATTGAGAAAACTTGGAGGATTAACTCCTTGGTTTTCCAAGTCTAGACATAATTGGGTGACCGATTTAATGATTTTTAATTGATTTCATAACAGAAAATATAGTTCATTCAACCATTTATATAGAGGATGTTGTGGCTTGATGTTATGCATACAAAAGTTGACTAGATCCTGATTTAAACAGAGGCCATGTTTTTGATAGAATTGAAGATCAAATTCTAAGAAAACTAGTCTGGAAATCAATAATTGGAATAGAAAGAAAATTTTAAAGGCGAGGAACCCATTGTGTTTTTAAATTTATCAAGATATCAGGCTCGCAGTTCTACCTGACTCCTATTCTGGCCTTCTTCCGAATCAGTTCCCTAAACTTCTTTAAATTTGAATTTGATGTTTTAATAGCATGGGAACTCTTATTTTTCACGAGGTAAATAATCATTTCATAAACCATAGACATAGTTTTAGAGGACTAGCTTCATTTCAATGTCCTTAGCGTCGCCCATCGTTAAGGTTGTAATACGTGCAAAGGTTTAGATTCTTCTACAATTGTTCGCTATAAGGTGAGAATATACGTCTCAGTTACTTCTTATAAGATCAAACTCAATAAATTTAACCTGTTTTCAAATATTGATTAGAATTATTGAAATTCCACAGTTTCCACATGTGTCTTCAACTAGGAATACATCGAAACAATAAAAGTCTAAAGATGTTAACTTACATCTAGAAGTGCATTCGAAACAACCTTTTTTTTTTCTATATAATGTACTTATATCGAATTAAGTTTTTAAAATCCCTAGAAAGGATTTCGGGATTTACTCGAGCGTGGCAGATTAATATAAAGTGGTATTTCTTGCACACTACTGTCTACTACGTCTGCCATGTTGTAGCCCTTTATACAGGATCGTGCGTGCAGGGCCATCGGTCAGATAAGTAAAAAAAATGATCCTCCGAAATACTCTAGCGCATCAGATTAAGGTAAGGTGGGTTAATTACACGCCAAAAAGTGTGCATTTCAATAATCTGACGATTTGAGCGTGTCGGAGGGGAGTGGCCGGGTCACAAACGTGCAAAAAAAATCGTGACCTTGACATTCTCGAGCGAAATAGAATGTTTTTTTATTTTAAAGGAAATAGTTCAACAGTAACGAAAAATATATAATCTGCCAAATTGCACAAGCCAAGTTGCAAAAACAATCCATAAAGTTAAGTGCGTGGTGCTGCAGTGACCAAGTGAGCAAGCATTTGTATGGAAGGGGAAGGGCGGTCTATTCTCACCCGTATTTTAGCCAGGAAGGGCAATTTTCTAAAGAAAAGAAGACTTTAAACAGAACAACAATTCTTAAAAAATGAGCACGACTAGGTCGAACGTACTTGCTTTTTTGTGCCTAATTACATTGGAAAGCAAGATCTTTAACAGAAACAAGTAACATTTACGTTGAAAATAACACAGTTTGAACTTATAAAAAGAATCAAAACCACAATACTTAACGGTTTTTAGCAAGAATGAAGTACGCCATCGCACGTCTTAAATAACAAAGAATTAATGAAAAAGTATTTCGAAAATTGTGGGAAGGATTTTGATAAAATCCTTTTTATTTTTAGTTTTATACAGTTTATTAATTTTCACTTGATTTTAAATATTTTTTTGATAGGTTTTAAAAATATTGAAAAAATAGAAAAAAACAACTATTCAAAATTTATTAATTAATACAGAATTAATTTGATTACTTAGAGCTTAGTCCTTTTCAAATATAATTTTTTTTGATTTCCATTAAGCCGCTACCGAGAAAGTCGAAAATTAAAAAAAGTACCGTTAATAGACTTTTCCAGTAAATTTGAATTGATCAGGTGGTATCAAAAAAAAATCTCAAAAATGTTCATCAAAATGTTTGGACCGGTTTTCGAAAAAAATAAGCTTTTCCTTAACCGTTATATGACAGGTACCGTTATTTTAAGTCCTAAAAATAAAATTTCAATTTTCCCTCTTAGGAATGCCAAAAGATACACAAACACATATGTATATCAAATTTGAAGGCAATCGCCTAAAACGTTTAGGCTGCAGCTCGTTATACACCCGGACAGGACATACAGACATACAGACAAACAGACAGACAGAAGGACATTTTTTGTCAATGATTTTATTAGGCTTGTCTATGATTGTAATGTCATGTTTGATTGTTATCTCCTTTGGAGATAAGGTGTGCAACCGAACAATCAAGAGTCACAGAAATCGAATAAATGCTTTGCTGTTAACTTTAATTTTCTTAAATTTTATTTTACAATGTGACCTCACATATGAGCAAGTACGTGCAATCCAGTCGTGCAATTCAGAGTCAACATTTTTTAAAACATTTTTTCGAAATGTCTTGCACTCAGTCTAAAAAAAGCTGTACAAAAATAGAAAATATTTGATTAAAAATCCTGTCACTGGGTATTTTTTTTTCTTTTTGCATTATTTATTGCTAGAAATCGAAGAACCAAACATTGTTCGAAAGACCACAGCGACGTCATTTTAGCTTTGTATAAGATCGGACACTCGATACGAGAAATCGCGAGCTGCCTTAGGCTCTGCTTAAATGGTTTTTAATGCCATAAAGCTATAAAAATCCCGTAAAAAAAATCGGTTCCCCAAAAGCTAGAAAATGTTGGAGGAATGTCTTGTGGAACGACGAGACAAAGACAAATCTATTTGGAGCAGCCTGAGTTGAAAAGTTTAAAAAAAAGCAAGCAATAAAGCGAAACTTTGAAATATTCAAAGAAATCTGGTCTGCAATTCTACAAAAAAAGTGCACAAAATTAGTATATTACATGTCAACATTCAAGCCTAATGTAAGTTCTGCATAAAAACTTAAAGAAAAGCCCGGAGTGTTTCTAGGATGAAAATTTCTACATTTAAAAAAACCGAGAAAACATAACATATGTATATACAAAGAGAAACATTATAAACGTAAGCAATAGGTAGTTTGTGGAAAAAAATTTCGTTCATGTATGTATTACGCTTGATGAAATCATCATTTTAGATCAAATTTTCTGGATGCATTTGTGGAGCCAATGGTTGTTGATGACATTTTTTCCACAATATATATATGTTTTCGCAAACTGGCTGTAATCATATCCCCGTATAGCAGAGTAAAGTGCTTGATCTTCTTTCTTCAATAAATGATGATTGTTCAGCTGGCTTCAATGGCACTCCTCCAATAGTGCTAACAAAATTATATGTACATTCTTTAGTTAATCCACGTTTATTTTTGAGCTGTCACTTAGAACAGGAAAATTCTTTTCTTCCTCCTATATTCAAGAGAGAAGACAAGGCTGACATTACTAACTATAGGCTCATTTCTTAATTATCATCATTCCAAAAGTTTTTGAGAACAAGTGGTCTGTGAAAGTATAAAAATGTATAGTATTAATCAACCCCCCCCCCCCTCCTCTATATCAAAGTTTGGATCAAATCGTACATTGAGAATAGGTCCTACCAGGTAAATTTAAAAAACTGCCTTTCAGAACCCATCGTGTCTCGGTCTGATGTACCTCAAGGGAGCTACCTTGGTCCTTATTAATTCATTTTGGCTATAAATGATGTTACATCATGCATACTTTCAAGTGACATTCTCTCTTGGCTAGCGTATTCAAGTAGAGGCCTCACAAATGTGGCATAAGGAGATTTTGTAACCTAAGGATCCGAAAACTACTTAGATCAGTGCTTGACGAAACCTAAAGCAGAATTAACCCTGGCTATTATATTATCATAGTGGGATCTGAAGTTAAGCTCATTATCACAAATGACACCTAAATCTCGAATTTATGTGATTGACTGACATTTATCAACGTTAAGCTCCAAATTGTTATTTTGACACCATATACCTACAAAAAAAATGTAAATCTTTTTGCAGATCTTTCTAAAGATTTTCATGTCATACACGTACTTCAAAACTTCCGAGTGCTCAATCACAAATTCGACGTCATTGATTGACAGGATAAATATAATAGGGCCTAAATGACTACCTTGAGGGACGCCTGATTTGAATGGCTCTGATACTATAGATCTAAACAATACTCGATATGTACGGTCACTAAGATATTCATTCCATCCATTGAATGAAACCAGGAGGGACTCCAAGAGCTTTCAGTTTGAAAGAGATAATTTCGTGCGAGATTTTATCAAATGCTTTGCAGTAGCAATAACATCAACATCGTTTTTATTTTCTATTGATTTCAAAGTATACGGAACAAATTCCGTTAAATTAGTGGTCGTTGATTTACCTTTCAAAAATCCATGTTGTTTGGGTGAAAAAAATGATTTACAATGAAAGTATATGGTATCGAAGATAATACTTTCGAATAATTTTAGGATGCACAACAATTTGGCAATTGGTCTATAGTTAGCAACATCTGTCTTACAACCCTTTTTGTGAAAAGATATGATACGTCTCTATCTTGAGTATGTTTCATATGCATTCCCTATTATACAAATCATATGAATCGATTTGAAACAATCCAACACAATTTGATTCGTTTTGCCCTCAAAGGATCTACATTAGAATGATAATTTTAATCTGCCAACATATGAATAGAGAATCCAGCTTCTTCAGTTGTAAACTCTTCACCAAAGATGTCTTAATAAGGATTTAATTTTTCTTCATCAACTTATAAGAGGGAAATTGATGTTCTTTATTTGTTAGCCTTATTCTGTTAAATTACCGTGGAGGATCTTACCACCTGCGTGGATCTGAATTTCTGCGTGTTGCCTTACGAGCTGACTTAATCTCAACGCTTCATCTACATATATACTTCAACTTAAGTAAATTGGGATTTAAATAATTATTTCGGACCAGTGCTCCACTGTAGATTGTTCTTACGATGGCATTTCAGTTGATTCTTGTACGAGTTAGGCTATTCATTGCTTACATTTTCTTTTTACTAACACATGCACTTATGATGAGCCTCTGATCTGGGAAAGAAGCTTGCTCTAGGCTTACTGCAAAGTGCTCTTTGGACACCTAATTAATAAAATATGTTTCCGAAAATTGAAAACACAGTTTTTTAATGTTAAATATTTCATTGCATTTAATAGAGTTTGAATGTTTCATTTATAAAAAAAAATAAAGAAGGCAAAACAGCTGGCCTATGAAATTAAAACAAAGCTTTTGTTTTTTGGTATGAAAATGTGTGAGAGAGAGCCTATAAACAAAACTTAAAATAAGAGTATATCGTTTACCAAGCTTATTAGCTTAATTTACGCCGCCTTCTAGGCCTTTTTGAAGTTCAAGCAAAACAACATAAAATTATTATTTTCAATTTAAATCAAGCAATATAAACGCACAAAATGAGTTCTTAAAGTAATAAATTCAATTTACACAAAAAAGTATAATAATAATAAAAACAAGAAAACAATTTTCCCACTTTTTACTATGTTAGTAATAAAAATTTACTTTATAACCAAATCAAATGCCTAATGCATCGCAACAATTTAATAATATGTTGACTGCACTGCGGAAAAGATACCATTAAATCATTTTTACATCGCCAAGCATGGTAATAAGGTCTTTTCCTTGTAAAAGAAAACACAATAAGAAGTGGTAAGTATGAGTAGGTGATTAAACCATCAAAATGATACTTCAGTTGTAGAATTTTTGCTTGTTGTTGTTGTTTTTTTTATTTTTTTCCAGCACACGCAATTGCCTACTTCAACAATTTTTGCCTTTCCATATGAATGCGGCTGATGGTACCACCAAGGAAGTACCCATCAACGCCAACTTAAAAACAAAAAACTGTTGCCTTATAAAAGACTGCCAGTGCATTGCCATTCTCACATTCGGTTATACAATTAGCTTACGAGTACTTCGTATAGGACATTGATTAGTTTCTTTTTCGAAAAAAAATGGATTTAAAATTTCTGGTAAAAAATCAAGTGACATTTATAATTTGATTTATTAATTTCTATTGCAGATCACCTTTATCTCCCTGACGATAGTGATAGTCATACATGATTCCGAAGCTGGGTTTGACTTTTTATATTAACATTCATAAGTAAAAGTATTCAGTTTTGTTTAAACTTCCAGAGGACATGGCCATCATCACAAGAAAATCGTCATTCATGTGCCAATTCATAAGAAACAAGAGAAGCATGTTCACACAATTGTCAAGCACATCCATCACCATCACAAGCCGATTGTCATCAAGGAGGCGAAAATCATCAAACACGAAGTGAAACCAATTATCGAAGAGAAGCACATCAGCCATGAGCATTTGCATCACCATCATCAATACGAACATCCGGTTGTTGAGGAGCATAAGGAAGAAGTTCACATTCCACATAAATATGAACACGAACACCATGAAATCGAAGAAGAGCATCCCTAGGGGAAAAGAAAAAAACTCTCCCTCTGGGCTTTGATCTAGTACAATTAAATTCAAATTTAAACAAGGTTCCTCTAATTCTTTTGAATTGATTCTTGCAGAACAGAGATGAAAAAATACACTTAAAAAATATTTTGTGTTATATTAACTAAAGTGGATATTAATGTTAACTTGATATTAAGTAAGCCATTCCTATTAAGCTAACACGAAATAAAACTTTTTGAACCCAATATCGATAAGGGAATTGATTTTTTTTGAGAAAACCTTTTAATAACTTGTCTGTCTTATCCAAGGAATGTTGTTCCCAAGATAAGAATATATCAATTCATCTGAAAATAGCAACTCCAGTATTTGTAAAACAAAGAACCATCCCGATCCACCAAGCGCCTCTAAAGCTGTTCAAATATTTTCCCATCTGCCTCCATATCGAGGATTATTAATCAAAAAAAAAAAAAAAAACAAAAGACCAACTAATCAGTCAGTAAGAAAAGATGAAACCAAATTTATGTTACATCAATCAGTCCGTTGACCCAAAACCCAGAACTTCTGCGTTAATCCCCCGGCACGATCGCCAACACCAAAACCATTAGCAACCACAGCCAGTAGTCGCTGTGGTTCGATGCATCTGGGAACCAAAAACGTGTCCATCCCCACAAAGAAACAAAACATTAAAGAAAATGGACATTTAATCATTGTGGAACACGAACGCCCATTGCCCATCCATGCCCAATTCATTGGATGTAAGTCGCGCAACGCGCACTCCTAACCGACTTCCTGATGAAGCACACGAAGCCACTGGTACAACGCCTCCTCCTTTTGCTTGTGCGCGCATCATTAGCCATAGATGATAGTATCTTGTAGCTAGTAAAGTGCCCCGTCTCCTGGATGTAGTTATTTATTATGTAATTGAATGTAATGATGTCTAATTGAGATTCTGATTGATTGGTCAATTTTTTGACATTAATCTTGTGAAATGGATTTTTTTTTTCAAGTTTTGTCTGTCTTGATTTGAATCTATTAAAAGGGATTTTAATATACAGTCTGTATAGTTGGCAACCCTAACCACAACCAAAATGAACCATTAAACGTCACCTATGACACCGAAACAAAAGAAAGCAAAACTTGTCACCTCAACGAGCATGTTACACTTTTGGCATAAAAAACGTCACTACATCACTGTCCTAGTGATCTAGTCATGTAAGACGGAATAAAAGACTTTTACGACTTAGAGGCAACTGGAATGACCAGAAATAAGTTGATATAAATAGCCTAAAAAAGTTTCACTTAATGTCGAACTTTTTGCCTATAAAGCCAAATGAAACCCAAAACTCAGTTTCAATTCGGCAAAAGTTTCGCATCGCAATGCAGCAATGATTCGTGTTCTTCAACTAATCTTACTTTGGATAATTATTCTTGGTCTCCATCCATCGTTTGGAATAGTGAATAGAAGACGGAACACTTCCAGTAAATTTCGGCCTCAATTCCTGCCACGTCGGGAAAGTTACAAACGAAAGTCCTATTTGGAACCAAATCGACCTCTGTGGGTGCTTGAGGATAAAGTCAATCACCCTGCAGAGATGAATGTACCGTCCAGAAAGACAAATACAAGGATTAAAGGTAAAAGAAGATTCATTACACCGGCTCTTCCTGCATCCCACCTTCCGAGTCACTACACCAATTTGAATTCAGCTGCTGTATTAAGCGTTAGAAAACCGAAACAAGAAAACCGCAAAATTTCCAAAAATCAAAGGATTTTTCCAGTTTTCGACGACCATGGAGCAGAATCTGATCCCGTTCTCATCTATCGGGGACCAAAGGCTAAAATGATCTTCAACACAATGATTTCTCGTAAGAAATATCCTATGAAGGAGCCAGTTCCAGGACAGATTATGTATCCACCATACTCCCCAAAATTTAAACCAACTCCAGTTGTGGAAAGAGTCCGTTCGGAAAGCTATACCGGAAGTGTATATCACAATGTCACATTGATTCCATTCTATGCTCATGAAGCTGTAAATGGGTTGTTGGAATCAGATGACTTATCCATGGACAACCAAAGGAAAACCAATTCAGCATCTGATAAACAATCAACGAAAAAGGAAGATTGTCATAATTGTTATCATTCGTTCTACTCCCAAAAGGATGTGCAAGGAAAATACTGGTCACTGCCTCACATAACACTCGCCCCAGAATCCACAACACCTATGAATCTACAAAGGCAGATAGCAGTTCCAGATGGGATCTACTCAAATCATCGAATGGAAGAAACTACTCCGCTTCCAGACAATTCTTTTCGAATATCTTATGATAACAGTGAAAGTCCAAGACCAGGCAAAAAACAATTCCGATCGATTTTATCGGCCAACTATGGTGGATTCAAGACCGTCTATCCCATTTACACTTTAAACAAGCTTCTGAGATATAAACCCTTCAAGACGCAAAAGAATGATTTGACAGAAAAAATGGTGAAAAATCCAACAACCCCGGAGGAAAGATGGCTGATTTGGAATTCAAGGTGAGTTTGCATTTTTTATTCACCACAGATCTAAAATTCTGAATCTAGAAATAACGGTAAATTTAATTTCAGAAATAGAGAAGCTCATAAATTTAATTATGACAATTCGATTTTTGGCAAGGAAAAAACAGCAGAAAATCAAAATATGTCAGAAATGATTGACAGCAAATTGTTGATTAAGTAGAAACGTCAAAATAGATTTTTTTTTAAATTAAGTTATGACTAAACATGAAATCAATAAAGAGTTTTGTTAAATCTGTTGGTAGTTTTTATTTTTACTGAAGGATCTGTCAAAAAAGCCAGTTTGGATTCGATTTGGAACATTTCCCCAAAAGTACATACTGTCATTCTAATTTTCTTAACTGTCAAACCATAAATCAAATAAACAAAAGAGGGCAGGCTGTTAAAAAATTTGTCACTTAATTCTAATTTTGATGTCAAAATAATTTGACACGTTAACATTTGTTATCGAAATTATGTAAATGTCATTCTGACAGACAGAATAGAAACATCAATCACTGTTATACTAAACTATACACGCATAAGAATCCGTTTTCGTGTCATTAGTTACTTTTGTTTTAATTCCTTTTGATCACACCGATTGAAAAACGGTAAAATATCAAGTTGTTGTTAATTCCTTTAGGGCGTGTGTTTTGTTTTACTTTATTATTTGTGTGTTCTAAACGTCGAATTGAAAATCACATTCCAGAAAAGTGTTGGGTTTGGTTTGGTGCATCTTGTGTTTTGTGTATAACATTTGTGCCTAGATTATGATGAATGCATCTCTAAAGGGGAAAAAGATAAAAGGTGAGAAGTATGCGTGTGGATGAGCATCAGGAGAAAAGAATTAGAATTGGTTTTTAATTCAAAAAGATTCTATCTTTATTGAAGATTTTTTTTTTTATTTGATTTGGTGGGGATGAGTGTTTATAAGAGATGGCATTTCAAACACACAGGTTCATAATTATAGTGACTGTCAAGGAGAGTAAAGTGTGTTTTATAAATCGGGATTAAGTGTTGTTTTTTTTATTATAGCTTTGTGGAATAATTTCCTGATTCTAGGATTGACCAAAATGGATTTGAAAAATATTCGGTGTTACGTGGTACGTGTGTGTATTTTGTATTTTGTATTTAAACTTTAGAATGATTTTTGGATTTGAATACTTTCAATATTGAGTGCAGGAAATGTCTTTTGTGACCTTGGCATCTTTATTAAGAAAAAGAAAGACACTTTTTTAAGTATTTTCTTGGCAAATCATTAACAAACTTTTAAGGTGATTTAGACAATAAAAAAATCAAGTGCATGAAAACCAAAGATCTAAAAAGTAAAATTAAAAACAAATATTCCAGCGTATTTTACCCTAAATTGAGTGTTTTAAAAAAATGCATCTGAATAATCCTACTTTTTCTCTTAAAATATTTATTAAAATTCAATTTAAATATATTAAATCTATAACACCACCTAAAACTGAACAAGGGTTTTTGGTTCTCGATATATTGTTATAATTTAAGAATATATTAATGTTTTGATTTTTTTTTCTATTAAAGAACGCGTTGCAAAAAGTACAATAATGTTTTTATTTAAAATATGTTAAGCTTGAAAAATAGTTATTTATTTAAAAAAAAAAATAAGGCAAATTGTTTAAATAATACAGCACTTTAAACTTTATAAGTTCAAATTTTCATTATTTTTTTTTAACTTTTAAAAAAAGCATTAATCTAAGCTAATTTAACCTAAAAGGGCACCTTCCAAGAAATTTTGCTATTTTTTTACTAAATTAAAATTATTTAAAATGTGAGAGGAATTCACATAAGATTTTTTTAAAAATCAGTTTGTATACAAGTTTAATTATTATTTTCAAGTTCGCTGCTCAGCTCTTTTGTTTGCTCCTCTTAATTGATTCATATGCAGGTAATAGCAATCAATGCATTCATTCAGATTAAATGAACTGCACAAATATATCGCACGTGCTTTCGGGGAAATTTCGATTTTTGTGAGTTTTGATTGTTGTTTAAAAATATGTGAAAAAGTATGATTATTTTTTTTATTTAAAACAAGCGTCAAAACCACAACACTTAACGGTTTTTAGTAAGAAATATATAATATATGTATAATAACAAATTCATGAAAAAAATTATTTCGAAAATTGTATGACGGATATTGATAAAATCCTGTTTTTTATTTTTTTTATTTAAAAAAAAAAATTAATTTTGGTATTCAGTTTTTTAGAGTTTTTTAATCTACATGTGACTATAAAATTTAAAATAATTTTATTTTATTAGTTTTAAAAATATGGATTTTTCCAAAAAATAAATACAAAAATTATTTTAGTTAGAAAAAATTTTGATATGCAGAATTAATTTGGCTACGTAGATCTTCTCAAATACAAAATTTGACAGAAATCCAAAGAGCCGTTACCGAGAAAGCCAAAAATTAAAAAAAGAAAACGTTATATGAAAGCTACCGTTAATAGACTTTACCCGTAAATTTGGTTGCGATCAAATGATAGCCAATACCAACAAAAAAAATTCTCAAAAATTAACATCAAAATCGTTGGAACCGTTTTCGAGAAAACGGTCATATGGCAGGTATCGCTATTTTTAGGCCAAAAAATTAATTTTAATTTCTTTGAGGAATGCCAAAAAAATCACACACACCAAATTTGAAGAAAATCGCTTAAGCTTAAACGGCTGCAGCTCGTTAAACAGACAGACAGACAGACAGGCAGTAAGACAGACATTTTTTACCACTAATTTTTTTAAACTACCCTATGAGCGTAATGACATGTTTGATTGTTATCTCAATTTTTTTTATATTCATGAATCCTTAATTTGCCTTATAGTTCCTATAATCGCAAGTAAAAAAAAAGTTTTTTCTTAAATGTTTTTGAAAATTAAATCGAGAATGCAAACTTAATAATGGGTATATCTGCATTTCAAAACAAAATTTAACGACCCATTTTCCAAATTTAGGTTAAAAAAAAAATGATTTGTTAGGTAATTAAAAATAAATAAAATAAAAATTGTATTCGAAAACAATTCAATGCGAAATTGCTTTGGCTTCCTACATTTTACTGAATATTAATTTTCATTGTAAATATATCGGTTAAGCAGTTCTCGAGAAAAAAACGGTACCTATAATCGCAAGTAAAAATGGGCGATTTATTTTCAAACTATTGAAAATGTTGGTATGCAGAATTTTTTTGGCAATTTAGGTCTGTTCAAATAGAAAATTTTGCAGTAATGCATTGTTTTTTTTTTTTTTTTTTGTATCCGATGGAAATCTTTAAAAGACACTGGGTAAGAATCGGTACAGAGTAGTGTGGAACTCTTACCGCACTAAAACCACCGTTGAATTAGAACCAATCCGTGAAAGGTTAACAATTGATTTTAAATTTATAACACTTTCCCATGGCTTTTAGACCATCAGTGGCTTGGTTCTTCTTAATCTCCGAACATTGTTTCGTACATTTAAGACGATCTCCATCTCGGAGTTGGTATGACATTGCAGTCGCTGGTTGTGTCATACAGCGTGTGTTTTAACCACTTATGTAACCATTTCAGTTTGAAGTTCACGATGTAGATCGCCAAGAGGGGCGGGGGTAACGGCTGGGTTATCGCCGGGCCCGTAGTTCTTCGAGGGCCCGAAGTTCTTTGAAAGGACACGAAAATTACTATAAATGCTTACATTCTTTCAAAAAATGGGGCCCGTACATGGTGTTCAACGGGTATGAATATTCTCTCGGCGGCGCGGCGGCGGCCCTGTCTGTAATTCTGTCTATCTGTCAGTCTATATGGATGTTTCCTACATTCTGATTGGATACTTCCCAGCGGTTTTTCCTGTGAGTTTCTCGAGAAAGGGTTTTCCGATTAAAACTAAAATATTTCTTTTTATATAAACTCCATTTTAATTTATTTTTCAATCTTAAAACTGTCTTAAAGCTGAACTTAACATCTTGTTTAGCTATCTTAGAAGCCCTGGCGAACTTGTTTTAAGAGTTTATTTTGGTCCCTCTCAGAATTCAGAAACTGGGATACGATGACGTGCTTAATCGCCGATCAACTCTGTATTTGCAATGTGACCTTTTGTATCGCAATATGCATTTGACGCAACTAAAATTGACATCCAAAAAGATGTAGGTGTTTTTGTAAATCTTGTTTTTTTTTTTTTGTATTGCATGTGTTTAAAAAAAATGAGATTCACAAAAATCTAATTAAAATATTGGAATGCCATTAACACACTTAAAAATTTATATTGTTGGCGCCAAAGATGGTTAAGCAGACAAGGCCTATTGAGTTTTAAAAACTTAGCCAATTTTGTGGCTAAGTCGTAAATCCGCATACAAGCGGAGAGGACCAACAATTTACCGTCGAATCTAAATGCCGAGACAAGGCTTCTCTTTTGGAGGTTTATCATTTAGGACAAGAGGCAATGTGGTTAAAAAAAAACAAGGTGATTTTGGCGGAAAATTTAACCTGGATTCTTAGACACAACAGCACAACACACTAAACGGTATACCAGGACTCAGGAGGCTCTACATGTCTACATTTTTTGATGTTTTACAGGAGAATTATTTATTTTGTAGCCTAAATATTAACGGTGGCTGTAATACACAAAATGTGTATGTTGAAAATCCTTGTTTTTGCAAACCGCTCAAAAAGTTTCAGTAAAACAAAAATATTTGTTTTAATCGTCTTTTTCTTTCTTTAACTTTCTCTAGAAAAGATTTTTTTATTTGTTTATTTTCTTTCATTTTTTTTTAAATGAGAATCACTAATATGTTAAAAGTTACATTTTTGAATTATTTTCATTGGTGTTGTCACTGGTGTCCCACAAGGCGGTCACTTTATGGCCCTTTTTTTTATTCTTACTATCAACGGCATTTAAATGATCATTAAAAACTCAAGTATCTCACTATATGCAGATGGTATAAAGTTCTGTACTCTGTTCAATTATATATTCAGTAGAGGGAAGATAGGATATTTGCCCTTACTTTTATGTATTTTAATAAGCTATCTCCATTTTAAAGCTCTCATATGGTTGCCGTACTGAGTATTATAAATTGGTATAATTTTCACACAAATTTGGGTAGAGTTAACAACTGTTTATTTATGAACAGAAACATGTAGACCGTAAACTATACCTAAAAAAAATAAACCTAAACAAAATTTTAAAAAAATTCACCTACCCGTTTTCAAAATATTGATATTTCCAAAAAAAATAAAAAAAATATTAAAAATGAAAAAAACTGGGTATTATAAAATATTTTAAAATGAAATTACATAGGCTACCTATATCTTCCTAAATATCAATTTTGATTGAAATTGGATATCCAGTTTCCAAGAAAGTGGAAGAAAAAAAAATGTCTTATCGGAAGTACCATTTTTAGCCCATTTTTTTTCACCAAAACATAATCCACACCTACAATACTGCATACACTGATTTTTGTTTATAAAAATTCTTGGAGCCGTTTCCGGAAAAAATAAGCATTTACTTATCGGTTATATGACAGGTACCGTTAATATTTGAGCTAAGAAAAAATTAAAAAATCCTCTGTAGAATGTCAAAATAACTGTATTTTCTAAATTTGAAGACGATCGGCCCATCTGTTCAGACTGTAGTCCAAAATATGTACATCCCTACAGACAGACCGACAGAATTTTGCCAGTAGCCTTAATATGTTTCTCTATCATCGTAATACGTAATGTCATGTTTGATGGTTAGTTAACTCATTTTTTTCTGCATTATACATAGTACTTATAATCGCAAGTAAGAAAATATCTAATAAATATTGCATTAGCTGTATTTTAAACATTTTAACCGAAAAAAACTCAGCGACAACACATTCGTCCTTAAAATGTCTGTTCCAAATCTGCGAATTCGTCTGATGCCAGCTATTTGCAAGAAGAAGTAGAGAAGAATTGTTGCTGGAAGCGTGGAAGCACCTACAAAACTACTAATTGTTTTTTTTTTGGTGGAGCTGATGCAACAAATAGGCAAAACATTTACCTTGAAATAATAAACAAAACATTTTAAAAATCGTTTCCCAATAATTGGTAGTTTCCACCAATCTTTTGACATTTAAGTAGTGATGCTCGAACATCCGACAGTTTATCGATAGTATAGATCTAGATGAAGAATATCGCCTACATCAATAGTTTAAAAAACAATCGAACAACTATCGATAGTTTAAATAATTAAAACTTACCTTCACATTTTGAGCTTGAGCTTATTCAAGAGATGGAAACCTGTTGAAAAAGCTCATTTTAAATGCCTACACGATTATCAGATTTTCGATGTGAACTTGTTAAAGTTATGAGAGAGTGTCCAAAAGCTCTTGCTGCACTGAAAGACAAACATTTTTAGGCAATAGATAAAATCTTGCAGCTTCCGGAGTGTTTTAAAATTGTGAGCGCAATATCCAGCGAAAAATACATAACAATTTCCTCTAATTTTTTCGATTATAACTTTTTACAATTTTATTGAAAAACATTAAGGGTATTCATAAAACGTGGTAAGCTTTACTTTTGTTGTATGGATAGGCGGTCATTAATCTATAAAATCTGAGCAAGCCTATCAATTTAATTACATTGTCATCGTCAGAGAGTTAAAAACTATGAATAATTTAAATTATATTTTAATTTTTATAATGTCAGAAGGATTCTTAATAGTGAGTTTTAAATGCTTTATAATTTGCCTTTGCCTATTCATTTGATAAATTTATCGATAGCATCGGTATTATCGATATTTTTTTTTTTTTTCAAAACCATCGATAATATCGGAAATAAATACTATCGATGCTTAAGCAACACTAGGAAAGAATGCTGCGAATTTTTTGGTTTAAAGCGTTCCCGTACTTTTTTCGTAGAAATCTCTCAAAGAGAGAAAATATCCCCTCTACTCAAAAATCTGACAGCTGCGAATTTTCTGCGAATAATTATCGGGAACACAACTAAAATATGCTCTCATAAGCTCTAAGAAAGCTTCAATTCTGAAAACTTCCATAGCAAAAATCAAAGAAAAAGGTTTTATAATTTCCATCAACGACGAATGGTAACTCTGAATCAGTGTTTCTTAAGATAAACACAATAAGCGAGAAGCAAATTGGCAATCAGTCCCCTCCCCTCACAGCCGTGGAGCAGACAGGTCATGGTGAGATGTACGTGGGTTTCTGGAATATTACAAAAACAATTTCAATGTATCTCAGGGTTTTGTTTTATATTTCAGTGGCAAACACTATCATCTAGCAGGGACCAGTGTGTTTGAAAGCTTTCTTCCATATCGCCTCTACTGAAAATATAAATTGAACAGCGTATACAAGACTAACTAACGTTTATAGTTTCTTAATTTTTAAGTTAGATTAAGAGGTTACTTGTATTTAAGCCGAATAAATGAAGTTTTCTCCCCATTTCTAACCAGATGTATTGTTACTTTTGATGATCCGTGGGAACATTTAAAATCCTTTTTTAAGACACGAATTATTGACGAATTGTTTCGTTATTTTATCTAAATAGCTTGTTGAAAGAAAACTCTTGAAAACGGACATATACATAAAACATAATACATCAAAAATATGTATATGAAAGATTACCTCTTTTTAATTAATTATGAAAATGCATGACATTTGTTTTATTGAACATTAAACTTTTGATTGGGATCACCTATAAATCAATTAAAATTAAACATCTTAAATAAAATTTAAAAGATTTTGTTTGTTTCAATTTTCAGATTATCTCGGTTTTAATAACAACTTGTCATGCATTTTGGTGGAGTCCAGCTTCTTCAACGTGAGTTTATAACAAACCTCTTCCAAACTTTGAATTACATTATTCTTTCAATATTTAAGCATTAACATATATTTTTCTTTAGGGAAGCTCCAATTAAACATATACCACTAGGATACTTTCGAACCTACACTTACCAGCCTGTAGGAGCGGCTTCACCACTGTCGTTTTCAATTCTTGGAACTGCTGCCAACCCGTTCAATTGGCCATCAAGAGTATCATCGGCTCCATTACTTTCAGGATCCAAGTATGAACTACTCTCTCATCCATCAAGCACAGAACAGCCTAAACCAACACCATCGCCACCACCTCCAACCACAACAACTACAACAACAACAACTACCACAAGCACGGAGCCTCCACCACCGCCACCTCCACCATTACCAACACAGCCCGCTCAAGACCGCATAACAATTCCAATCATCAATTCACCAAATTCTATTAACAGTGCTTCAAAGTATTTCGAACAAACCGGTGGAACCTTTCCACATTACTTTGGGGGTGGTGGTGGCATGTATAACCGACGCAGTTTACCATACTTCCAACAACCGCCTAACATTTTCCGGCCCTATCCTTATCCGGATTATTCGATAGCAAACCAGAAAGCAAATGTACAATATGTGCCATGCATGTGTCCAATTAGTTTGGGACCACAACATGATATGGCGGAAACAAGAACTATACCCGACGATGAAGAAATGATTATCCCGAAGGCCACAGATAAACCGAATGAGAACGATAACACTGTTGACATGGAGGAGGGAGAAGATGAAAAGAAATCTCTGAGATGAAAATAATGATCTTTTATATATATACCTAGACCTAGTTTAATTTATTAAGTATAAATAAATAAAATTATATAATTATATACAAATTACAAAAGAAATTGATTGAAATAAATGCAAAGGAAATTGGCAAATATTCTTTGAATCTGATTGCATTTTTGGAAGAGTGAAGAACCACCAATACAACTAGCACTAGCACAACTTATAGCACTTAGCCTATTATAGTATATAAGTTGCCGCTTGAGTCAAAGGCCTCAAGCATTTCCAGTCAGTACGATCACTGGCTAGCTTAGATTTTTAATACATAAAAAAAGAAAAAACTTTTCAAGTTTTTTGAGTTTTTTTAAGTTTCTTTTTAAGTATATAGGTCGTATATGTTCTTAAGTTTCTTGATTATATTTTTTAATTTTTGAAAAAGTTGTTTAAAAAACATATTCTTGAAAACTGTACCTACGATTAAAAAAATTACATTTAATCATATTTCTTTAATTCGCTAAAACTCACGTTTCTGCGATTCAGGTTATTTTGCCGGGGCCTTTTCTTTGTCTGTTTTAGCCTAACCTCCATTGTTTGATCGAATTGGTGCTGATTATAACTTGGGTTCTTAACACCTTTACTAGCCTTCAGTTGGAAGATGATATAGCTATCCTCGATCTTGGTATAGTTTTCATTTAAACCCTTTGCGATAAAATAGTCAAGTAGATCTGGAGTTTTGGCCATGTCCGTAGGCCAGTAAGTTGGTTTTCCGGTCGATAAAAAGTCAGCACTAGATCACCTCGAGGAAACTTTCCACACCTTTGACGGTGAGGAGTTGTTGAAGGAACCCGGTGATACTCATTGGACCTTTACAAACTTCCGAGTTCTTGATGTCACATTTTCAGAACTTTCTGACGCTATAAGAAAACAAAAAAAAAATGAATTGATAAATTCCATTTCTTAAAGAGCTGCCGAGAAAAGCAATTACTAAAATCCAATATCTGATTAATGCCACGTTCTGCTTATTAACAAGCAAGTGCTAAGACCTGTGTGGACTTACGGAATACAACCATATACAAACACTGCAAACATTTCAAAACAAAGCCCGCAGAGCAATTGTTAATGCTCCATGGTACCTACGAAATTTTTATTTACAAAGAGACCTGTGTATGGAAACCGTCAACGAAGAAATTAAAAAAATGTGCACGACTGGGTCGCACGTACTTGCTCTTATGTGCACAATTACATCTTTGAATGAAACAATGAAATGAAAAAATAACACAGTTTGAACTTATAAAAAGTATGAAAACCACAATACTAAACGGTTTTTAGTAAAAATGAAGTATGCCATCAAACGTCTTAAATAACAAAGAATTTAAGAAAAAATTATTTCGATTTTATTTTATTTTTAGTTTTTTTGAAAAAAAAATTTGTTTGTAATTTTGTTAGGTATGCAGTTTTTTAGAATTTATTAATTACCACCTGATCTTAAAACTCTAAATATTTTTTTTTTTGATAAGTTTTCAAAATATTGAATTTTCAAAAAAAAGAGTCAAAAATTAATTAAAAAAAAAATAATTATTCAAAATTTTTGTATGTAGAATTATTTTGGATGCTTAGGTTTTTTCAAATATAAAATTTTATTAAAATCCATTGAGCCGTTACCGAGGAAGTCGAAAATTAGAAAAACCGTTATATGAAAGGTACCGTTAATAGACTTTTCCGGTAAATTTGGTTCTAATTAGCTGATAGCTATAACCAACAAAACAAATCTCAAAAAAGTTCATCATTATTTTCGAGAAAAATAAGCTTATCCTTAATCGTTATATATATGGCAGGTACCGTTATTTTCAGCCCTAAAAATAAAATTTCAATCTCCTCTCTGAAGAATGCCAAGAGATACACACATACCAAATTTGAACGTAATCGCTTAACCCGTTTAGGCTGTAGATCGATATGTATATGTATATCGATCTACAGCCGGACAGACAGACACACAGACAGACAGACATTTTTTGTCAATGACTTTTTTAGTCTTCTCTATGATCGTAATGTCATGTTTCATTGTTATCTCATTTTTTTTTATATTCCCGAATTCCAACCCAAACTTGCCTTACGTATAGTCCCTATAGTAAATGAATTGCACGACTGGATCGCAAGTACTTGCTCATAGATAGATAGATAGATAGATAGATTTATTTTTTTTTTAAGTAACGTAAAGATACAAATATTACGTTTTTCTTTGTTAAAAGGGACTTTTATTTTAGCTAAAACAATTTTTAAGGACTTCCAGACTAGTGAAATTAAAATATTTATGTATGTATGTATTTCTAAAATGACTTAAAGTTTAGTTAAAACAAAATTTTGTAAGACTCAATTTAGTTAAAACGTATTTTAAGGACTTTTAGATTAGTCAAATCAAAATAACAAATTTAAATAATTAAACAAATTGAAATGACTTTAAGTTTATGTATACAAAAAGCAAATTGATTGGTTCAGTAATCAGATTATCCAGTGTAGTATAATAACAGGCATAAATCAAAAAATTTCTTCGACGATTCGGGCTCTGTAATTTAAGCCTTCCTTGTAGTACTCATAAAGACGCATCCAGTTTGAGCCATTCAGATAGCTTTAAACTTCTTCATCTTGCAGAAAGCTTTTTTCGAAATGAACACGCCTTATCTCTGCCAACATTGGACAAACGCCTATGAAGTGTAATACATCCTCTCTCTCCTGCCGGTTACAGAGTGTGCATATATCGTTAACCTCATTACAGTGGGGCCTAAAGTTATTTTAAATATGGTACCAATGATGGAATTGTTGTATGCCGTGGAAAAATAGTTTCTGTCGCTGAGATTGAAAACGCACTTAGAATAATACTGCCTTTCCGTGGATGCGCGGGCTTTTTCAATTTAGGCATACCTTGCATTGAACAGCATTCAAGTTCCAATTTAAAGTAAAGCCATAGTCTGCGGCTAACAAGTTCCAGTCTCTAACAACCAGCGTTTTTTGACGAATCGCATACTCCAGTATCTTTCTCGGAAGCCTCTGTTCCTCCATTTGCAACACTCTCACAACGTAGTCTGCATTTAGCTTAGGGGTGGAAATAAACAATGTCGGCAGACCGGTTTCCAAATAATACATATATTTTGCTGTGTTTATCTGCAAACAGAATACTTTTCTTAAGAAAAAGTAAAAAGTTTGATGGAATCAAACGCTGCCTTGAAATGGACGAAGAAGGCATACAGTTTTTTTATTTTGGTCGAGTTACCACCGAGCAAGCAAACGAAGAACACAGATATTATCCACTGTGGAATAAGCTTTACGAAAACCACTTTGAAATTGGCTGAGCTTGTATGCTCATATGTGCGGTCACATTGTAGAATAAAATTAAAGAAAATTAAATTTAACATCAAAGCATTTATTCGATTTTTGTGACTTTTGATTGTTCGAATAAAGTACGTTAAATTGTATTGAGTGAAATAATTTAAACGCCAATTTATTTCTTTAAGAAATGTAAAAAAGTGTGATTTTTTTCAAAATTGTAAGAGCGGCTTTTTAAATAAAACGGTTTTTTTAATAATTTTTTTTTTAAATTAAAAAAAATAATTCCAGAATACAAAATTAAGCACAAAAATAACGTACATTTAAAACAAAATTTAAAAAAAATCACTTACCCGCTTTCAAAAAATTGATTTTTCAAAAAAAAAAATATAAAAATTATTAAAAATACAAAAAAAAGTTTTCAAAAAAAAATTAATGCGAATTTACTAAGGCTACCTACATCTTCTTGAATATAATTTTGATAGTAATCGAACCACCAGTTTTCGAGAAAGTCGAAGAAAAAAAAACCGTCCTATGGGAGGTACCGTTATTAGCCCACCATATTAAATGTTTGTTTCACCAAAATATAATGCTTACCTACAGTAGTACATTGATTTTTTTTTTCATAAAAATTCTTCGAGCCGTTTTCGAGAAAAATAAGCTAAATAATAAAAACTCCTCTGTAGAATGTCAAAATAACCTTAAGTTCTAAATTTGAAGACGATTGGCCCAACCGTTTAGGCTACAGTCCAAAATACATCCGTACAAACAGACAGACAGACGGACAGAATTTGTTCGGTAACTCAAAAATGTTTCTCTCTCATCGTAATGTCATGTTTGATTGTTATCTCAAAAATTATTTTTGCACGAATGCATAACTTGTATTATAGTATCTATAATCGCAAATAATATGAACGAAATAATTGGAACGATTTGTTCCATTTTTTGTGAAATGACAATCATCTGGCTCGAAAAATGAAATTCCGTCAGGAAAATAAATAAATAATTTTTTTACAAAAGATATTCGTTCAAATGGCCATTTTTTTTGGCAAAACAAATTCTTTGAGTGATTTACCTTCGATTAGTAAAGTAATTGTGTTTCAAATCATATGAAAACATAATTAAATATCCATTTGATTTTTTTTCCTGATACGTTTCCCTGATAGCTATAACTGGCGCCTAAAATAAATAAGAAAACATTAATAAAATTCATAATATAAAAATATTAAAAGTATTATTTTAGCAAGTTTGTTAAAATATTTTTTTTTAAGTTCGTTTCTCAGCTCTTTTGTTTGCAGGCCTTTTTTAAATTGGTTTGATAACCAAGTTTCTTTAGAACGACATTTTTAACACCACTAAGTCATTTTTCCTTGGTGCCTCGCATTCTTTGCGCTGACACAATTATTTCCAATAAATTTGATTCAAATGGGCTAGTTTATAAATGCAATAATTAAAAAATGGAGGAAAGCGTCTTAATTGAATTTCTATCTATAAATTGCCCTAAGAGTAGTCATACAAACAAAAATATATTAAAGATCAATGGAAACTACACTACATGTTTTAAATAACAGTTCTAAAATACTGGCAGCTACTTTAAATATTTTTGTTTTGTCAAATAACTTTAAATTTAATTTCGCTCAAAATAATTGAATATCACTCAATTGAATTTGAGTAATACAAATCAATAGAAATATTCAAACATTTTTGCAGTCAATACAATTTGCTTGACTCACACACAAAAAAAAACAAAAAACAAGACTAAAATCGTTTCCATTCCAATATGCAATTAATCGACACAACACCAAAACACGAAACCAAAGTTGAAAATCAACTCAACTCTTAATGATAAATGAAAGCAATTTTAAAATTTGAGAACGAAAAATTAATTTTAATTTAAAACAATTTATTTGTAAAACACTTAACTAGAACGCCTAACATTGGGATTGTCTTTGAAGGTGTGACATCAATGTAAACAATGGCACGACTCTTGGTGATACAAAAGGACCGATTCTATGAATAATCTTCACAATTTGTCTGACTTATTTCGGTTTGTTTGGTGTGAATGGACGTTTCCAGAGTTTGTTAGTAGAATCCAATGCCATAGGCATTCTTTAGAGTTGTTTTAATCAAAGTAATTTTATTTATCTTCGGCCCTGGGTGCAGCATGCTAACAGTGGTTATGTATGTAGAGTCTTTTAGCGGTTGAAATTAACTCCTATTAACACAAACTTGGTATCGAGTTTGCGGGAATACATCATATGGGCGTGAAGGGCTAACGAAAAACAAAACGAATTTAAAGGTTGATTTGTATTAAGAATTAAGACCATATAACGGCTTTTAAGACGCAACGGATTATTGTTCTAAAAGCCGTTGTATAATTACAATTTCACTGATTATTGATTCAATAAACTGGACCGCAAGTCAGAATGAGTCAAAACAAACCGTTTGAATACCTTCAAACCGCATTACTAAAATGCTTTCTAGTGCCAAAAATACCATCCCTCGTTTGACACCTTGAAAACCATCAATTCCATAGATTTAACTCTAAAGCAATGCCAAACCCGATTTTCATTGTTCTCAGACCACAATCGAAGCCTCAGCAGTGTAGATATCGCAGTGGAATGAATTGTGAAACAAATCTCACATCGCCATCTCTGCTCTGCCTTTCGCGATCGAATGTCGTCTATATCCACACCGTAGCACTCCAATCCACTCACATCGAATCTCACCATTAACCAATGGCAAAAGTACAAAACTCTCAATTGTCGCCTTCCCAAAGCCAGTTAACCGTGCACTCTATGCCCGAGTAGTGTGTAGAGCTCTGTTGCCATTTTGCGTCATTCCACACGCGGAGAAAGTAATTTTGTGTACAATTGTTGGCATCGGAAAGAAGAAAAACAACAACAAAGAAGGTAGTATGATCACATTGAATTGTAGCTCGTGGCTACGTTGGTTGGCATTGGCCTGTCTTGTCCTCCTTCTGCCGCAATCTACTGTCGGTTATGATCCGAATGACATGAAAATCGCAGCCGTGCTACCGCCAGAGGGTATGTTCGAGGCGTTCTATCCACGGGAAATGGACGGAGTGCCGAATGGTTCGTCGAGGCCAGCTCATGGCCATGGCAGTTTCTTCAAGCATCGCAACCCAGCTCTGGTGGACACCAAAAACGCAGCTGCTTATGGCTATCGATTCGATGGCAAGAGAAGATTTAATTTTGATTAAAAACCAGATCCTTCGAGAGGAAAATAAATAAAAATTAATTTTTTTCTAAAAAGCGTTAAAGGAAGTTTTATTTCATTTCACCCGAAAGCCATTCCAGAAACACAATGACTTGGCTTGGACACAAACAAATTCTAGAAAATGTAAAAATAAACACCGCCCAGGAGGTCATGTTGATGTGATGGTTGTAGTTCCATCAGCGGGAACTGTGTGCTGCTCTGACCTCTGTGCCATTTCTATTAAATCCTGGAATCAGGGTAAATAAGTCTAATGGGTTTTCTATCTTTAATTTACAAGTTTTTGTTTTGTTTGTTTCTTTTTTTGTTTTTGTTAAATCTATGACTTAGTAAATCTCAAAGAGCGCTGGACTGGGAGTTATTTTCATCTCATCCGACGCATTTTTCTTTCCATTTTACGTTGTTTCTTCTCATCGGGTTCGGGTTCGGCTTCGTTGCGTTGTGCCATCCAGGGCTGGATGACTGATCCCCACAACATCCAGACAGCTCGAATTGGCACCAACAGAAGCAAGAACCAAAAGTAGTTGGAAAGAAGTGCCAAGAGTAGAGTTCCAGAGCTAAGAATTATCAAATCTTTAGCGTTCCTATGAATAAAATAGACAATATAACATTCTTGTGTTTGGAAAAATTTCGAAGCTTACTCAGCTATTCCACCTTCCATGTTGAGATCATTTCCAGAATCAAGAATAGCTCCTGTGTCTGAGAGTTTGGCCTTCGACATGAATGCCATGAATTGATAGGCCGCGACAAGAGTTGCAATTGTTATCACAGACATAATCTATGTTGGGATAAGTTTTAAATGGATTTCAAGGACTTTCTTAGACTTTGCACTTACAATTGCCAATTTGCCAAGTTCGAAGAAGATAACATTGAGGAGCAATGAGGCAGCTGTACTGCCTAAAGCCATATTTCTATAGAAGCTCAATGTTGCTGCATTTTCCTCGACAATTTGTTTCGCACCCTTGGTTCCTTGCTTTCCTTTTGGTTGCTATTCATGCGAATGGGACAAAGATGGAAATAAACCAAGAGGTTCCAAGTTAAAAAGTGAAAGGTTTTTTTTTAGTTTGATCATTGTATATCAAATATCAAAAAAGATTTCATATACAATGGTTTGATGACAAAGACAAGTGCACTTACAGCCATTTTTGAAAATGGAAATTGAAAAATAACTTAATCAATAATCAATTAAATCTTTTTTTATCACTTTTGTATACAAATAACTATGATTCAAGGAAGAATTAATTGCAAAATCATGAATATTGAGCGATAACAAGTTTGCACTTTTTAGTTTTGACCAATTTGATGACACGCGTCAACACGTTTTTGACATTTCAATAGTGAAAGTGACAGATTGGGTGAGTCAGGTATGTTATTCATCTGAGGACTGTTTCATTTCATGTGTGTTGCGACAGAAAATCTAAACATTTTACATGAAGTTTTGTTTTTGGCGATTTTCGGTTTGTTGGTAGGAAGGTCACGAATAATAAGCTTTTCACACAGAACTGAAAAATTATTCGTGAGACCAACCGAGGAATAAATAAATATGTACATAAGAACTTTATTTTAAATAAAATAATTGAAATTGATCATAAATATATTAATGTACATAGATATATTTACTTAAGTTTTTTTTGTACTAATATAAAATTAATTTGAAAAACATGGGACGCGACCAACGACCGACGAATAAATGTGATTTAAAGCAACATATAAACCTCAATTCTTCACAAACGCAACACCAAATAGCAAAATTATTTATAATAATTTGTATATACTTTAATATAATTTTTATTTTCTAAAATAAGAAAAATTTAATAAAAAATATTGGTCGTCGACCAATGAACGACTAATAAGTGAAGAAATGTGATTTAAATCAACGGAAGCATCGGAATTCTTCAAAATGATGGAAATATAATTTTAGTTATAATTTAGATATTAAAATTTGCATTTTAGTTTTTAAAATATCATAAATTTGAGAAAACAATATGTTAGTCATTAATTTAAAATCTTGTCTGTCTGTCTGTTTGTTCTGGTAAACTCGGGAACGGCTAAATCGCTTTTGACGGTACTTTCACTGGCAGATTGCTGATATTGTAAGAATTAAGTAAGGCTATTTCAAATTACCGCTGGGTGGCGTTGGAGGCCTTTTTTTTTGGAAAATATATGGTATACCCCAGCAACGCAGGGTAAAAAAAAACAATAACAAAATAAGAAAAAAAATCAGATAATAGTGACGTCTCACGCAAAATCAGCCAAAGTCAGCATATCTTATATTTCTGTGTACTATGATTTGCTCTTTCTGTCAAAGGATTTGATCAAATCTAGATCAAATCTTAACAAGAAAGATTTTATTTCTAAAGGGGTCGCAAATTTGAAAAGATGAAAAGAGCAAATCTCGATGTTCAGATCAAATTCTTGAAATTTGAATGAAACTGAAATTAATACAATTTTTGTGACACAGACAACTTTAAACCTAATGCCATGTGGGCGCATACCACCACAAAAAGAAAGCGAGCTTGATAGTCGAGGTTGTTAATTGCAAATTTGGAATTGTTTTCTTTTATAATTTTGTTTGTTGTCCGATAAAAAAAGTAAATTTGAAAATGCTTATGTACGCTGTTTATGGGTGTAATAATAAAAAGTAAACGAGAAACAAGAAAATCAATTTATAGCACAAATTTTTCTTATAAGGTCTTTGAATCAATAAATAATCCATAAGCTGCTGATGTTGAAGAACAGGAACTTGAATTACCAACAGAAGAAAAGGGAGAATATTGAATACGACTAGTTAAAAGAAGAAGCAATTGAAAACCTCGCCGAACAATGCAAATACATCCTGCAGCATTATTTGGATAGATAATCACCCTTATTCCGATAAACGTTATACTTAAACGAAAAGCTCAATTTCATTTACTTGTAAACATGGGGGATACAAATTTCCAGGATTACATTTCATTTGCAATAAAAAAGGAGAAATTATAATATATTTCTATTTCAATTATATTCTCTTTCACATTATTTGCTTTCTTTCGTAGATTTTGTGTTTATTTTGTTAATATCTCCCTCAAATCAACGATTACAATTTCAAACGTTAAATTAAAAACTGTCGTTACACGATTTTGAATTTTAAATTATGTCTATGTGTGCGTGATTCTGGTTTTGATTCTGACTAGGAAAAGAGAATCGATTTTCTGTTCTTTTCAGAACAAGAACTGTCATTGAGTGCCAATCGAACAATTTCAGAAGCATCCTGAATGCTTCTGGACTGTTCTGGACGACCAAAAAAAAACATATATAACAATAAATCGTTCCAAAATGAAATCGTAACATTCCCAACAAAGTCTAACAATGACACTTTAACCAAAGTCGTTTATGTTTGACACAACAACGATAGTTAACGCTATTTAATAAAAGAACGCCCCTCATACATTTGTTTTGGGGTAATAATCGTAGTAACAAATCATTCGATTATGGTTTCTGAAATTTGTATTTGCGCAAATTTAAAACATAACTGGCTGAAGACAATGGTGAAGCTGAAGTATGAAGCGCTGTCAAAGTTAAATATACGCGAACTCTATAAGGCGAACATAATGAAAAGCTGAAACTCAAGTTTGAAATTTAGCTCAAGCGCAAGTTCACTTAACTTCAACTTGCGCTTTACGCTTCAGCTTCATCTTTGACATTTCACAGGAACAAAATAGGCTAGTTCAAAATCCGAAATCTCAAGTAACTTGAATTAGCTAAATCAATTGATTATTTAATTATTTATAGAACTAGATGAAAAAGAGCTATTTTATGGAATTTAACCAACCCCAACTATAAAAATTATTGAAAAGAAGGCGCAAGTGTGGAGAAATATTTCGATAGCCTTTAAGATATATGTATGTTTTATATTCTTGGCAGCAAAATTGACATTTCGTACTTCACCATTGTGATCAAGTCAGCTTCATCACTTAGCTTCAATTTTAACGTGCTTCATTTTTTTCATACTTCAGCTTCAGCTTCAGCGGGTTCACATGGGACAATGCAGAGGCCAAGACAATGGGACAAGACAATCATTGTTCCATGTGAACAATTGTCATTATATTGTCCTCCCAGCTAGCCTGCCGAGCTATCTCTGAGGACAATATCGACATTATCCAACCCCGTTCAAGAAGCTCCCATTGTCTTGTCTGCGTGTGAACGCTGCTTAAGACAACAAAAATTAAAATCTAAAGAGTAGCAAGTTGTTTTGTATGTAGTAGCAGTTACGACGAAGAGGAAGAAAAAACATGTTTTTCTAGTTAGTTACTCGTTTCCTACTCCATCAGCTCGACCAGTCTTCTTATTTGGACGTTACCTGTTATTTTAACCCAAAATAACGATTTTTAAATTATAAAAAGAAAATTGAATCAAAAAATCTCACATCTTGCGGGTGTTGTTAATTCTCCTGTCGTCAACAAATTTCTCGACGACAGATTCGTCGTTTTAACAGTCGTTTTTTTTTTCTATGAAAACGACTTACGAATGTGGAATCCCGCGCTTCCACTGTCGTTTCTTGTGTGTGGCGTTTTGTGTCGTTCAACGACTTACGGAATAAGGTTGAATTTTTTTTTTTTAATAATCTGCACTCACTCACTACCCTTATCATGTATTAACACAGCGAGCGTTTAGGAATATTGGATAGAAGATGAAAGGAGCTACCGATGCTCATTAATTTTGAACGTTTGTAAATCGTAATGGAAGGGAAAAATCGAGCCGGGTAAAGCATTCCACATTCGTGTAGTGCGGCTAAGGAATGAGTCTCTATACTTAACAGTGCGTCCGAAATTAGGCTCTAGGGTAAATTTAGGAGCATTCCTAGCGGTACGAGTATCACGGGAAAAACTTTTAAGGGGAGGAATGCTACTGGCTATTTCGCTGGAGCATTGTTTATAAAAGAAGTGATAGAATAAGGAGAGACAGGAAACATTTCGACGATGTTCTATTGAATCAAATGTTTCTGTTTTATCTTTATTCCCTATCATTTTCAATGCATTTTCTGGATTCTATCTAGGAAACGCAAGTGAGTAATAGGGGCACCTGTAATAATATGAGAATTGTACTCAAGCTTCGGGCGAATGTACGCATTAATATAATATAAGTCGGAAGGTGGACTTTAGAAATTAAGCGATACATTCCTCGAAATCATTTGGAGTTCTAGGAAATATTTCAATTACAAACAAAATAAGAAACATCTATATTCTATAAAATAGAGAAGGGAAGTTCATTGAATGAAACCATTCAAAAAATTGTGTTGCAATTCCACA
Organism: Platycheirus rosarum; assembly: GCA_963971375.1. Taxonomy (NCBI): domain Eukaryota; kingdom Metazoa; phylum Arthropoda; class Insecta; order Diptera; family Syrphidae; genus Platycheirus; species Platycheirus rosarum. Next base: position 37,144,133 of record OZ020510.1, on the reverse strand, counting down.
CACGGCAAAACAGAAACTTCAGAAAATTATTTTAATATAAACGAATCCTAACCTTTGCCCATAGATAAAGGATACCATTTATTACCATTATTTCGAAAATTGTAGGACGAATTTTGATAAAATCCTAAAAATTTTAAATAATTGTTATAGTTTTAAAAATATTGAATTTTCAAAGAAAAAAAATTAAAATTAATTATATATAGAAACAAAATAATTATTCAAAATTTTAATCATTTCAAATATAAAATTTGATAGAGATCCAAAACGTCGAAAATTTAAAAAAAACTATTATATGAAATGTACCGTTAAAAAACTTTTCCGGTAAATTAGCTTTTAATAAAATGTAGCTTATACCCACAAAAACACTTAAAAAAAATGTTCATACAAACCGTTGAAGTCGTTTTCGAGAAAAATAAACTTTTTCTTAACGGTTATATGGCAGGTATCGTTACTTTTAGCCTTACAAAATAAAATTAAAAAAAACCCTCTTGCCCTATAGTACCTACATATGTATATTCGCAAATCACCGTCAACAGCAACTGGGACGGCCTGAATATTTTTTTTCCGAAATTTTAACTGGTCACTATGCTTCCTCGATAGTGACATTGATGCCAGTGCTGAAATGATCACAAATGTGATTCTTCTAGGGATGCGTGCTTTTATTCCTAACAGGGCAAAAAGCATCAAGCCTAAAGAAAAGTCCTGGTTTAATTCTGAGTGTAAAGAAGCTATCAGGAGTAAGTTAGTTTCCGATCCTACAAAGCCAACCCTACAGAGGAAAATCGGAAAAAGCACAAACAAGCAAGGAACTCATGCAACTCCGTTATTGAAAGAACCAAATTTTTGCATGACCAAAAATTACGGCAAAAAATTCTGCAGTGTCCCAAAGGCAGTAAAATTTTTTGGTCATTTGTAAAAAAATATTAAAAACTCCTCAACATCTTCGGTTCCAACGCTCATCGACAATAACAAACCAATTGTTTACTCTTCAGAGAAGGCAAACTTGCTTGCCGCCCATTTCGCTGCCAGCTCCACGCTGCCGCATAGCAACGTTGCCCCTCCTGTACTTGAGAATGTAATTTTTTCCATGGGACAGATTTTTTTCCGCACTCGTACAGTAGCAAGAGTTCTCAAAGACCTCGATATACACAAATCCGCTGGCGCGGATGGTATACCCCCGATTCTTCTGAAGAGGTGTTCTTCCACACTGGCAAAGCCACTGCGTAAGCTTTTTCATCGCTCCTACTCTTCTGGAATCTTTCCTAGAAGATGGAAAACAGCATTTTTCCAGCCTGTCCATAAGAAAGGTGACCCATCCTCCCCCTCCTCCTACCGACCCTTAGCACTAACATCACTTCTTTCTAAAGTCATGGAAACACTGATTAACCGTCAGCTTAAGGAATATCTCGAAGATCGAAAGCTTCTTCTGGACCGTTCAATACAAGTTGTATTGGACGGATTCGAGTCTAATTCCCACAAAATAAATGCTGGTGTTCTGTCTCCGACAGCCTGTAACTTCTTATCTACTTAACTATTTTGCTGACGACTCTACCCTCAGCTTTTCATATTCGTTCGATAATTCACAATTGCAACGGTGCCGTATGTCAAGCTCATTAAACTCCGATTTATACAGCATTGTCAAATGGGGTTATAGGAATCGTGTGGAGTTTAATGTTTCGAAAACTCAATTCTGTACCCCCAATGCCATTGTCCATGAATGGCACTTACATCGAAGAAACCGAAAAGCTCTCAGTACTCGGTATGTGTGTCAAGGACGACCTCCGTTGGAACGACCATATATTTGAGATCACTAAAAATGCTGCTAAGTGCTAAGGTTTTCTGTATCGGTGTAGGAAGTATTTTTCCCCATCTGATTTGGCTACAATTTATAAAGCGTTTATACGCCCTAAACTCGAGTATATCTCCCACCTCTGGGCAGGTGCTTCACATCGCTTCACCTTCTTGATAAAATACAAAATAGAGCGTTAAGATTGATAGGAAATAGAACTGCCACTGAATCAATTGCCCCTCTCGAACACCGACGCAATGTTTCATGTCTTTCCTTATTTTATCGTTTCTTTTACAAAAAATGTTCAATCGAAGTAGCCAGTTGCATTCTTCCCCTTAAAAGTTTCGCCCGTAATACTCGTCTCGCAAGGAATGCTCATCAGTTCACCCTTGAGCCCAATTTTGGACGTACCGTGAAATATAGGGATTCTTTTTTTAGCCGAACGACACGAATTTGGAATAGTTTACCCGGCGAGATTTTCCCTTGCCATTTTGATCTGCAAACATTCAAAACCAATGTTAATCGACAACTCCTATCTCTCCCCTCCCTATCTTCCGAATGCCCACGCAGTGTGTTACATTAAAAGGGAAACAAGTAGTCCCTTGTGCGCGCTTTAATTATAAAAAAAAAAAAACAGCAAACAGCAAACAGCACGCTGACCAGCAAAAGAAATTGAAACACATTGCCACTAGCACATGCATCGTCTTTTTACTTCAGTTTGAGACTTTGTGTAATTAAAAAAGTATACGAAGTGTCAGTATAGTACACATAGCAAATCTCCAATCTCTTTCCATTGTTTTTCTTTTGAGTCGATGTTTTTTATAAGATTTCCTTCTCTTATCAAAAAGAAATGTATTTTCTCTTACAATTTCGAAGAGTTTTTCTTCCATTATTAAAAAAAAATAAAAATTTATTAATAAAAAGCCTCTGAAAGCACAACAATGGCGACGAGCGCAAAATAAAATTGTCAATATTTTTGATTTTTTCTGCAATATGGTGCCCCTGAATTTCACTTGTTTAAAGTTGGTGTAGCAATGAAACAGCAACAGCAAATTTAGGACTATGGTCTAACGACCCTGTTGACGTTGCTGGTGCTTGTCTAATCTAACTTGAGCAATTGAAATACAGTGGTTCTAAAATAATGGCGGCCGCTGTTGCTGGTGCTGTTGCTGGTTCAATCTGTTTCGCGCATAAGGCTCCAAACGTTGAAACGTCGATACGAAAATTTTCTAGTGATTTCTTTACACACCAGAGTTACCTTCAATAGTGGTTTAGCCTCAAACATTTTAAAGTCATCTGATTGGAAGCACAATTGAATTAAAATCAGTTAAACGACGAGTCGAGGTTTTCAAAAAATATATCAAAATTCAAATAAATCAAATCAAATATTCGTGGTTCGTGCCCATTACTTCCGCACGGTATGTCGGACTGAAATTGTATGTCATCTTTATTATTTTAATTATATATTGCTGCTAATTATACAAAAGAGGTAAACAGAGGAAAAAATCATTAAAAAATCATGGAAAATGTCAAATTGGTCTAGAGGCTTGCTCTATAATTCAGTTGTGTGCACAATTTAAACTAGAACTCGCAATAGATGCCAAAGCGATTACCTTTCTGGTTATCTGTGCGCGAGGACAGTTCATCATTAAAAACTAGTTATTAAGGGTTGGTTATAGTCCTTATTATAATTCTTTCTATTACTTACTTACTTAGGGGGCGCTACAGTTCGGGACGAACCTGGGCCTCAACCAACATGCCTCTCCAGCCATTGCACTCCAAGCTGGTTGAGGTCGTCCTCCACTTGAGCGCGCCACCTAAGGCTGCGTCTACCCTCTGGGATGGAATCGAAGATCCTGCGAGCCGGAACATTGTTGTCCATTCTTTCTATTAAGGAAGCAAAAAATGCTTTTTTTCCAAAAATGCGTACTCCACTCCACTTAACAGTCATCGTACGTATTTTTTTTTTTTTTTTTTGATAATCGTAGATTCATAATGAGCCGGCTGATATGTTGGCCTGTTTAACACTTTATATTGGATTTCTTTCCTAAAACCCAACATAGGAAATTCACCACTGTCCTGTTATGCATTGAACATCAAGATTGATTTCTTGAGTGTTCCAGTGAAAAAAACCTTATTTAATCTCTCCACCTAGTTAAAGTTTATTGACAATTTCGAGTTTACATACCAGAAAATTGAAAATTCGGTCAAAATGCATAATAAAAGTAATAAATATGGTTCCAAATCCTTAAGTGTCATTTAAGACGGAACCAGTTGTGCTGATGGCTGTGTTAACGCCAGTAAACCAGCCGCCGATGATATAGCTCCTAGAACACCAATTGTACGTGGCGACAGGTTGGCGTATCCTAGCGCAGAAAAAGGAATGAAGAAGTCACATACATTCTTGACTGTATCCACCACAACATCTCTGTGTCCATATACCGCTCCATATGACTGTAAGGCAAGTCGTTGCAAATCCCTAGGAGATCGGACGCACACCGAGATTCGTGTACCTGAAACTCCGGACTTTTGCGCAGCACGGTGTAAGTCAATCAGTCTAAAGATCTCGTAGGCATCTCGACAAAGATTCATCATGATTGACAAAAGCCAATATTTGTTTGCAGTTTCACTCCATTTCCTTGCGTTGATGTTCTTGAATAGTCCAGTGCGGGAAAGCCACATCAAATGATCGGCAATCAGGTACAAAGCTTGTGAGAGTTTGCTTAGTGTAAGGGTCACTCTTATGGCCACATCGGGATAGTGTATGGTTTTCAAGGAAACATAGAACATGTCAAGACACTTACCAAATCGTAGCACTAAAAGAAGTTCAGATTCCTCTATAAGTTTGTTTAACAAAGTCAATTTAATTTCTTACATTTCCTGAATGAGCTTAGAATGTATTCAAGTGTCTTGAACTGATCGGCTACAGCAGGGCTGGAGTCTCTGCTTTCTAGAATATCCCATATTGCTCGAGAAATATACTGAATAAGACTGAAAAGCAGAGATTTTGCCTGATGACATCACGCAGACTATCAGGAGCATTGATTTCTTCCAACTTACCGTGCTACTTTGTCCTTCCAGCCAACTTGGCCATTTAGTGCTACCCATTTGTCCATGATTTTAGTTAATGTGTGCAATTAAGAGGAGGATCTGTTTTTTTATGCTTCGACTTTTCGGCAGATGCCAGATTCGGTTCAAGGTGCAAAGCAACAGCGGAATATGTGCAAAAACTTTTCAACCTGTCGTTCGTTACCCAGCCAGGTAATAAACAAAAACAATTTTGACGTTTGAGGATAGAGATGGAAAAGACGTTTGAATTGAAATCGATAACAATAAATATCGATAAGGATTTTGTTCGATGTCAGCGATAAACTAATATTAAAACTAACATAAAACGTCTTTAAACAACTAATCGAATAAAATGACGGATAAGAATATATTCAGAAATAGGCAACATAAACCATTTATTTATAACACACAATTTTTTTTTATGAATATTATAACAACTATAAACCTACAAAAACAGTAAAAAACCGACAAATTAATATATTTATATATTTTCCTAATTCTACGTTTTCATTAGAGTCGAAATTACCTCATTTCGAAATTTGCAGAAAGTGTTTTCATCTAAGTTTGCTAATTTCGATTGACACCTTCTTATGGTGAAAACAGATGTGCAGTTGTTTCTGTGCAGTCAAAATAATCTACACAGGCTCTTATGGGACCGACCAACCCAGTTCCTGCAGGGGTTGCAGTGACTGCACGATGTCTCTTGGTGAAAACAGATGTGCAGTTGTTTCCGTGCAGTCAAAATAATTTACACAGGCTCTATGGGACCGACCAACCCAGTTCCTGCAGGGGTTGCAGTGACTGCACGATGTCTCTGTTCTTAAACTGGCCGCCTTGTTTCATTGCAGCCACAACAAACGAACAAAATTGTAAATAAAAGATATCTGGCATTACTGATATATATACCACACTTGTTAATCAGCGTTACGGCTGACACTTTTAAGAAAACACTTCATCATAGCTTTTTATGGTAATATTTTGTATTAATGTATTTCGTTCACTTACATTAATGCGATACTTAAAAAATCGATTTTTTGTCGGATTTGTTGGAATTTTTACTCTAAATTCAATATTCACACAAATTTGATTTTATTTATATTATTATTAACTGACATTTTTTCTTCGGTATAACAATTTTTTGCATCTTTTTAATAATGTCCAGTGGTAACACTGCATTTTGGCATTAATACAGCAATACATAAATTTCCAAAAATATGCACATCTGTTTTAGGTACGGTTCTGCGCGCAGTTATGCGTGAGGACAACTACACATCTGTTTTCAGTTTTACTTGGTACCTTAAGGCAAGATTAGGATTCTTGAAAATAAAAAATTGAGATAAAGATCAAACATGAAATAACGATTATAGAGAACCCCAAGATTGGTGCAAGAAATGTCTGACTGCCAGTCTATTATTTCTACGTAAATGTTTATTGTTTTCTTCCGAATAACTAGCCTTCCACTGTGATTAGGCACATAGAGCAAGTACGTACGACCCAGTCCAGTGATTTAGTATGCATTAAGCTAGTTTCAGAAGCTAATGGAAGCTATATACCCTGTTTACCAAAATTTGTCAGTACCGGCTATAGTATAGGGATGATAGGACGTTCACCTCTCGCTCTCATTGAGACATCGGTAGAATTTCTTTAATGTTTATATTGTAAAAAAGAATACATCTCAATAAGATTCCTTCTTGGAATTGTATATTCTTTTAATAAAAACCAATAACTAAATAATAAGATCTACTAGGGTACGTACACTTTTGTTAGTAAATGTACTTCTATAGTGCATCCATGCAAATGCTTGCGGAAGGATTTTCTACAGTGTATAAATAGTTTTGTTCGTCTAATCCCTAAATCAGACTATTTGGTACAATTTTACACAAATTGTGAGAAGAAATAGATTGTGAGAGAGCAAAACATTTCCCCTTAACTCCCTATTTTAAACCAACATATTTCTCGGGAGTTCTGTAAAACTCACAATTACATATAAAATTTGACGTTTTGTGATTGAAAAAATTGATTTGTATTTGAAAAAATTTAAATTAATTGAATTTTTTAAAAGTTAAACTCAAAATAAATATTACGATGGCCTAATAAAATGCTTTCCATCACAGTACACATAACTAAGGCAATATATTGCGCAGTTTGTCAAAATCTGATCTGTCACTTTGTATTAAAAATTGTGGTAGTTAGAAACCTAGACGAAAAAAAAGTATAAAAAAAAACTGGATACCTCACGTTTGTTTAATATTTTTCTTTCTTTCTTGTTTATTAAAAAGCTTTTTTATAAGTTAATTATTACAAATACTTTAAAATATAGCCACGAGATCTATTTTTCAGAACAAATAAACAAGCTAATGGTAACTGGCGGCCGCCATTTTACTTTGATTTTGACAGATGCGCAGAAGATTGCAAAAATAAAAACTCTAATGATATTACCTTAGATATGTCTACTATGGTTTTCCATCACAATTTATATTTCATCTGATTTAATTAATCCATTTCGTCTAGTTAATTTTTTATTTTTTTGACGTTTAAAAAGTTGGACTTTTGATTTTTTTTTTTTACTTTAAAACAGAAAAAAAGAAGTGCGACTTCTACCGTACATGCCCTGCAAACCCTGAAATTTAATTTTTTGTATGTGAATATGAGTGAGATTCGTGTGAGAAGCAGCCTATCAGACATAAAAGAAAAAAAAACTGCGAATCGTACCGAACATGCCCCGCAAGCTCTGAAATTGTATTTTGTGTATGTGAAAACGTGTGATATTCGTGCGAGAAGCAGCCAATCAGCCATACGTTTCGTGCCCAGAAAAATGCAAACGTATTAGTAGTCCTTCTCAGTTGTCGTTTTTGTTTCTTTTTTCTGTTTTAAAATTTGAGTTTTCCTAAAAAAAAAACAAAAATTAGACGAACAGACCTAATATATACTGTCGAATGTTTACCCATATTATATTTGAGGACTTTGTCAGCACTCTTTTTAATGACTTTTCTTTTGACAGCTGTTGCTGCAGCCATCAGCTGTCACTTGATTTCCACCAAAATTGATTTGTTTTCTATACTGCATTCTTCTTCTTGGCAAATGGTTTTTAAATTGATAACAATTTTGGTTTGTTTTCTTAAGAAATTTTCTATGATTCGCTTCTTAAAGTGTTACACACAAATTGGTTCATAACTAGTTGATGGATCATCAATACGCACCCATGCCGACAATGTCCAGTTGGGATATGCACAACCGCTGCTTAGGCGGCAGGGCTTGGTGTGTAAAGGTTTGATATGATTCCAAAGTTTACCTTCATTTAGTATTTTAAGAATCGTGTCATGTCCTTTTCTAGGACATATGTGGTATAGTGTGTGCTGTTCTAACTTGGATGCTAATACTCTTTGCCGAGTTCGTGGTCATGCGTGTCATCCTCCTGCCCAGCCCCAATGTGATATTTAGAACAATTAACATAATTATATTCCAATCGTTTGCATTCCTGGCGTTTGCATCACATGTCCGAACAATGCTGTCGGATCCAGTAAGTCTATATTATATGCTGAAACAAAATTGAAACTGGGCAATTTTCCATTTTTCAGGGAGCAGTTCCCCGCGGAAATGCCACCAAAGAGATGATACTACAAATGGGCTATAGAGAGGGACAAATGCTCTTCAAGTGCCCCAAGTGCTGTAGTATAAAACCCGACCGGGCGCATCATTGTTCTGTGTGCCAGCGATGCATACGAAAAATGGACCACCATTGCCCGTGGGTGAACAATTGCGTTGGAGAGAACAACCAAAAGTATTTTGTCTTATTTACGGTGAGCCATTTGCGATGCAAGAATAAAATGTTCACAAGAATCCATTTTTCTTTCAGCTCTATATCGCTCTGATCTCGGTTCATTCGATGATCCTGGTCGTGAACCAGTTCGCCGAGTGTGTAAAGAGCGAATGGCGCCAATGCTCGCCTTACTCCCCTCCAGCTACAGTTTTTCTCCTTCTCTTCCTAACATTTGAAGCACTCCTCTTTGCAGTCTTCACTGTCATTATGCTGTTTACACAGTTGTCAGCGATCTTTAATGACCAAACGGTGAGCAAAACCTTTCAGTTTTTTGTTTTTTCTTTTCCCACAATTCAGATCGTTTGCAGGGAATTGAACAACTCAAGAAGGAAGAAGCCCGCTGGGCGAAAAAGTCGCGCTTGAAAAGCATCCAATCGGTGTTCGGACGCTTCTCGTTGGCATGGTTTTCTCCTTTCACTCAGCCTTCGTGCAAAGCAAAATTTGATTCACATTTTTATTCGGTTTGAAGGGAAAGAATTATTTTTAGGTCTTAGTTAAATTGAATTCGGTTCCAAGTGGGGAAACAATAATCTTACAGGTTGATGAAGACACCAGAGGCAGGGGCATCATTATATTGGCCTTTTCTCTGACCCTTTTATTGTATAATGTACATTAATGTTATTTTTTAATTTTGTATTTCTTAAAATTACAAACTTCCGTACAAAGTGCAGCGCACTTATTAAGCGATCACGGGATTGAACAAACTTATAAAATTGAACAAAAGTTAATATATAAGTGAAATTATTAAATTCTTTTTTTAATTTATTTTGCTTTTTATCATTGGAATGTGCGGAATGTGGCGTGAGGATCTCTTATCGCTGTTGACTAATTTTCATTGAAAAACGTCACAAACACACATTAGATGCGTATGGGCGCTACAAAAGTGCCAGCAGTAGATAAGATTATTTAGCTCTAATACTGTTTCAATCAAATTCGGAATCTTAATTAGAATTTACTGTCAAAATATGAATAGGTAAAAAGAAAGTTAATTAAGTTTAAAAGACGTTGCAGCAAAGATTGAGTGATTCTACTTTGATGATTATTAACGCACTTCTAAACCATACCTGTTGGTTGGCATTTATTAAATCTTGAATAAAATCCAGATTATAGGCATTATTTAGGGACATCAACATGCAGGAATACATCTCTAAGGTGGAGAAAATGCGTTTTTATAAAATATATCCATTCAAAGCAAAATCCAGTGATCAACGTGCATGTTTATCAGCGATGTTCTCCATATATTTGAGATCGCCAAAAATGCTGCCAAGTTCTTAGGCTTTATGTATCGGTGTAAGAAGTATTTTTCCCCATCTGATTTGGCTACACTTTATAAAGCGTTTATACGCCCTAAACTCGAGTATATCTCCCACCTCTGGGCAGGTGCTTCACATCGCTTCACCTTCTTAATAAAATACAAAATAGAGCGTTTAAATTGATAGGAAATAGAACTGCCACTGAATCAATTGCCCCTCTCGAACACCGACGCAATGTTTCATGTCTTTCCTTATTTTATCGTTTCTTTTACAAAAAATGTTCACTCGAAGTAGCCAATTTGCATTCCTCCCCTTAAAAGTTTCTCCAAAGAAATGCTCATCAGTTTACTCTTGAGTCCAATTTGGGACGTACCGTGAAATATAGCGATTCTTAGCCGTACAACATGAATTTGGAATAGTTTACCCGGCAAGGTTTTTCCTTGCCATTTCAATTTGAAAACACATTCTAAACCAATGTTAATCGACACCTTCTGTCCCTTCTTCCCTAACATGACTATGCTCGCGCAGTGTATTCAACATTAAAAAGTAAACACTAATCCCTTGTGTGCGTGCACAGTATACAAAAAAAAAAAAAAAAAAACCGATATTTCCTTGGCTGATTTTAGTCAAAAACCACATTCGAGATTCGAGTCGTAAGGAAAGATTCTCTGTATTTTTGACTACGCTCGAAGGTTATGTGGGAATTTCTATCTAGCAGCGGGAGTATTACGGTTGAATCGTTTCAGAGGAGGAATGCTGCTGGATATTGCTATAGATTAGAGACTAGACTAAAGTAAATTTGTGGAATTGTACGAACAATTTATTTGATATATAAACGGTGTTGTTTTGCAATAAGCTTACGACGTTTTTGACCGAATTTACAACACAAATTCATGGTGTAAAATTTACAATTTGCTACACAAGATTTCCTATCAATAATTGGCAGCTTGTTTACGATGTTGCACAAATATCCCGGTAGCAACATCGTAAGGATACAGAGGGTGTGTTCCTTTACTTTTTTTAAACAAATTTTAATAAATTCAAATTTAGAGGATTAAAGATCAAACCTCTCGAAAACAGAAAAAGTAAAGGAACGCTTTTGTATAGTATGCCGTAGTATTTCAAATATTGTTAACCGTTATAAATTAGATTTTATGAAAATAACGTTTTAATAAAAATAATTCTTTGGTAGTTTGTTGTGAATTTATGATTATTAAAAACTAACACATGATGCGATCGCAACAAGACACTAGAGCATTGTTTATAGAAATAGTTAAACATAATAGGTCTGTTCCACAAAAAAACTTGGACCAAAGAGGGCAGCTTTCAAAATTTTAAGGAGTAGGGATGACAATCTCTCTTTTGCCAACGGCAAAAACACACTTCCTAAAATCCTAAAATTAGGAGATCATAAAAGATAATTTCAATCAAGGGGAAAAGGTCTTGGCCGATTTTGTTAGTTGGATTATCCCACGATACGAGTTTTATTTTTGCGACCACCCACTATTCAACGTTTGCTTGAGCACGTATGGAGAAGAAGACACGACGCGCAGTGCATGGGGTGAACTGAGAATAGTCCCCGATTTGCTTACATAGGTAATGACTTCTTAAGATAACAGCTGTTTTTGGACGGACCAGAGGTTCTTCAGGACCATGACGAAGCTGTGGATTTATTCCCAAATTGAAAGCCTATAAACGAAGTAAACCAAATAAAGTATATTAAAATCCTTTGAAAGGAAAAAACTTTTTTTTTTAAATAACTTATTATGGTAGTTTTTTTTAACTGGTTAGCGTTTATGCGACCCCGACGGCAAATCTAAATCATAAATTTGATTTCGCGAAGGTTTTGACCGCGAGAATACAAATCCTCTTATTTTTCTTATTTGAAAATTGTTGGCTATTGTCCTTGCGATACAGTCATTGATAAATATAAGGAAAAGAGACAAAACAGCCCTGGGCACATCATCATTTATTTGCATTGGAAAAAATTATATTTAAAAATAATAGCAACACTTACAATAATGTGCTATGCCTTCTTCAGAAGCCAACAATTTGTTCTATTAAACAGCTTTGTAATTCATTATATATTTATAAAAAAAAAAAACTTTTGAAAAAAAAAGAAACTTGAAAAGTTCCTTTCTTATGAACTTGCACCATTTCCGTTATCCCTTTTCAAAGACGAAGGCATGCGCAAATGCGTTAAATTGTATCACCGTTATTTATTAGAATTCCGTAAACAGCTCTAAACGGCTGAATAGTAGTTATACAGTGTATAAGGAGTCTAGGAAACATTGCATAAATTCTCATATTGTTTGTATCTAATATAGTATCAACAAACGGAATCTATTACATTTTTATGCCACATACTCAAGGAAAAGTATTCTAACTGACGGAAATCAGGAATACATTTGTACAAGCTCTATTGAACCTCCAAGCGCGTTTAGCCTATACAATCTCTATGCAATATTGCATACATTTTATAAATAACTAGCGGCCCCGGCAGACGTCGTCCAGCCTTTCTTTAAATTCTTTTGATTTTTACACTCAAAGTTATTAATATGCACGCAAAACGTCTTTTCACAATTATTGGAACAATTACACACAATACTCCACACAAAAAATCAACGTTCGATTTTTCCAATTTCCGGAAAATTTTCTTTCTTCAAAACCTTCTCCTGGCAACTACGAACAACTGAAAAAAAATTGAGTCAAATCGGCCGAATCGTTCTTAACTGATGAATTACTATACATTTTGTACAGCATTTTTATATACATATATACTAGCTTACTCACCTGCCATTTCTCGGGTATACCATACATTTTCGAAAAAACTACCCAAAGTGGCACCACTTGTAACCGAAATAGCCTTAGTTACTCCTTACTACATCAGTTATCGGCCTGTGAAAGTCCTGTCAAAATCGGGGCATAAATAATAATTAAAAAAAAAAAAACGACTCCAGCGCCACCTAGGCGTAATTAAGATAGCCTTTCCATTCTTGCAGATTAACAACACACACAGAAATGGTTGAGAGTATAAGTCACTAGGCCTTGGCTCCTTAAGAAACTGTCGCGCCAATAAATTTATTTATTTATTTTTAACTAAGGCTATTTTGATTATTAGGTGGGGCCATGCCGGGGTCGTTTTTTCGAAAATGTATGATATACCCGAGCAACGCCGGGTGGCTAAGCTAGTATAAAATAAATTTAATATTGCATCGCTTCGCTATCACCGATATAAGCAGAAGCACAACAACATTGGTTCTGAAAGTACATTTGACCAGGTTCAGCAATCAGCATTGGCATGAACTTGAAGAAAATGCAGAATATTTGCGATGGAAAACACACAAGAATGGGCTAGTTCCTGTCACCACCCACTGCCAGGAACTTGAAGCTACTTTGCAAACATTTCAACGTTCGCTTACTTCGAACAAAAAACGACTTAGTGAGGAGTGGAAATGAGTATTTTTCGATCAAAAAGTTTGTGGAGTCGACTTTAAAGCACTCGTACGCGTAAACCACTCATTTTACAAAAATGGGCACGAATGGGTCGCACGTACTCCTGTAATCAAATTGTAAGGCTAGATCTTTGAAAAAAAAAACAAATAAAATATACGTAGAAAATAACATCGTTTGAACCACGTTATAGTAAGAAATAAGTACTCCATTACGTCTTAAATAATAATGAATTTATGAAAAAATATTTCGAAAATTGTAAGACGGATTTTGATAAAATCCTGTTTTTTATTTTTAGTTTTTTTTTTTTGGATATTTTGGTACGCAGATTTTTATAGTTTATTAATATACAACTGATTATAAAATTGAAAATATTTGTTTTGATTATTTTTAAAGAATATTGACAATAAAAAAAATATTAAAAATGGAAAAAAAATAATTATTCAAAATGTTGGTAAACAGAAATAATTCGGCTACCTAAATCTTCTCAAATATAAAATTGGTCAGAAATCTAATGAGCCGTTACTGAGAGAGTAGAAAATTAAAAAAAACCGTTACATGAAAGGTACCGTTATTTTAGACTTTTCCGGTAAAGTCAGTTTTGACCTGACCAAATGATAGCCAATACCTGTAAAAATATTCTCAAAAAAAGTTTGTCACATAAATTAAAGGAAATTTTGTCTAGTTTAATTTAACACACAGCACGAAAGGTGGTATTGTCGAAAAATTGTTTTTAGGTTCCCTTTTTTCAAAATGGCGGGTTGAGAGGCAATGATACGAGGTGGCAAAGTTGAAATTCGGTAAGAGCATGTCGAAATCTATAAAACCACCAATTTTCAAAACCTCCGAGAAACTTCCAGTAACCCGTTTTTTAAGCACCAAATAACTGCACTACTACTCCACGATCTAGTCCAGAAAATAAACAGGTCTTACCCTACAAAAAGGTCGGGAAGTTGTGAATTTTGGATATGATATGATATTTCGTGTGCCCGGTAGATACCAAAATATTATTCCACAACCCCCCCCCCTCTGCCTCCTCACAATTCAATTCAATTCATTTCAATTTATTTAAAATAAGGCTGTACAAATAAGACTTAAGTCTTTTACAGCACATTGTAATAGTTTGGATATTGTTTAGGTAAAGATTATAATAAAGAAAAATACAAAAAAATAGACAACTGGTAGCTATTAGCTTTTAAGTATTGCCCTGTACATTTATGTATAGTTTAATAAATAATAATAATAATAATAATAATAATTTAACCATTTCAAGTTATAACACAAAATATTTACAAAAAGTATACTGCCTGAAAATAGCATTTTTAAATTTAGTAGCTCCAATAATTTGCTTAATTGATGTGGGAAGGGAGTTCCAAAGCCTTGTGACATGAATAAAAAAGAGACACGAAGTGATCAGATAAGAGAAACTGGGAGTGAATAGATTCAAAGTTCTGGTCGATTGAGCAAATTGCAGTTTGTCGAAAAGGTACTCAGGTGTTTTATATGTTATGATTTTATACATGAAAATACAGCACCTTACGTCAAGAAACTGCTGAAATGTGCAACCGAGAACTAATTTGTGATATTGCGATACATGCTCATACCGGCAAATCCCATAAACATACCTTATCGAGTCATTAAATGGAACTAGTAGCTTATGCAGAGAGTTCGAGTCAAGTTTGCAGTAGACAACTGTGGCAAAATCAATAATGGGCATAAACAAGGTCTAAACAAGTTTCAGTTGGCGTAAAGCCAGAAGATAGCCGAAGTTTTTGCAATCCTGCGTAGATTCTCCCAACAACATAATTTATGTGTGCATCAGCTGACAATGAACGGGTAAGCTTAAAACCGAGATTGGTTACAACGTTCACAAACTTCAGTCGTATGTTGTTAAGGAGTACAGGTGGAAAATCATCGGTGTCGTAAGGCCTCTTCGAAATAAGCATTAGCTGGGATTTGGTAGGATTAAGACTGAGTCCATTGCAGATCGACCATTGGTAAATATTTGACAAATCTTCATTTATTCTGGCTATCAGATCCTCAATAAGCCCAATGGGCCGAGATAAATATATCTGCGCATCATCAGCATAAAGATGAACAGATACATTTGTGCAAACTTTAGGAAGGTCATTAATAAAAAGACAGAATAATATTGGTCCCAAAATAGATCCTTGGGGTACTCCTTCAACAAGGGAACCAAGTTGGGAAGAAGTTTCACCGTAAACTACCCTTTGATGGCGGTTACATAAGTAATTATAAATTAGGCTCACCGAAGCTACACTGAAGCCGAAATAGGATCGTAGTTTCAAGCAAAGCACATTATGATCCACTCTGTCAAAGGCTTTGGAGAAATCAAGCAGACAAAGAACCGTGACGTAGTCTAAATCAAACTTAATTCTAATGTCATCAAGAATTTTTATCATACCTGTAGAGCAGCTATGGTGTTTTCGAAATCCAGACTCTATTAGGGAACAAACAGTGTTGACTTAGATAATTTGAAATTTGGTTCGCAAGAGCTTTCTCCAAGACCTTTGACAGACATGGCAAAATGCTTATAGGACGAAAATCTGCAGGTGATGAGGGCTGGTATTTTTTTGGAACAGGAATGACTTTAGCTAACTTCCAAGTTTCAGGAAAAGTTGATGAAGTAATACAGAAATTAATAACGTGTGTAATACAACTTAAAATATGAGGTAAGACCATTTTAACAAAGCGAATGGGTATACCATCTTCACCGATAGCATTTGATTTAATAGATCTCGATGTTAACGACATCGATTTCAGAAACTACTTCGAAATCAAAGTTAAAATCATGAAACAACTGATTGTTCAGAACAAAACGTGGGTTGCCAATATCACTAGAAAGAAAGGTATTATTGAGTACATTAACATTTGGAATGGTACCAAGAACATTCTTTTTTCCAACACCAATTGAACGCAAATTAGTCCAGAGTTTTTTCGAAGTTTGGTTAGTGTTCAATTTTGATGTCTTTTCTTTGCTCTTCGTGTTACGAAAGTTGAATGATTACGAGCTCGCAAAAAATTTCCCAATCATGATTAAGAGCAGTATGCTTCCATTTCGAATATGCCTTATTTCTAGTTTTAATTGCATTTCGCACCTCTGATGTGAACCAGGGACATTTATTGTTGCGGATTGCCACAGTTTTTAAAGGAACATGCCTGTTATAGAGATCCAATAATAAAGATTGTATGTGGTTGACCTTTTCATCTACATTTGAAGTAAGGTAGCAATCACACCAAGGTAGGAGGCAAGCAGCAGTATGCAGAGCGTTATAATCAACGAAAGAAAAGTCTCTAAATTGAAAAGATGATGGCTGGGGTGAACGCGAAAAGTCAACATTGTATGTACAGAACAACAAGTCATGATCAGTCACACCCCCCAGGGAGAGCTGGTCTTGAAGTAATACATTTGATAAATCGGATAATCACATCTAGTAGGTTGGGAGGAGCGTTTGGAGCAAAACGGGTGGCATAAGAGTTAACTATTGACATACCTGATGAAGCAGTGAAATCTAAAAGTTGACTAGCTTTGTTGTCAGATTTCAAAAGATCTGTGTTAAGATCACCACAAACTATGATATGTTCGTAGAGGGCAGTAAACTCTCGAATTCCTGAAAATAATAGTTCAGGCGAAAGGGATCGGTTGGGGTTGTAGGCAACACCAACAACCATTTTTGTAATTCCATCATTTAATTCCAACAACAGATATTCTACTCCACTGCAATCAGATTGACTCAATATTGTGTGTTTAATTGTTTGACTACTTTACTTACTTACTTACTTTACTTACTTAGTTACTTAGTGGCAACCCTATTGTTACATATAAGCCAGGTATTTCATACAATTGAACAACATCATTTGGGTCAGTACATTCACTACTTGTTCTCCATCACGCCCCAGTAACACAAATAATGTCAATTCCCAGACAACAAAAAACATACCTAAAATGGTTAAAATGACTGAAAATCAGCACTTTTCCACTCTTTGGTATATAACTTCTTTCTGGTGCATTGTAACTCAAAATAACTAAATAGGCACCCGATGGAACGGCCATTTAAAAAAAGGTATCAGCTAAAGATTTTCTTGCCATCGGCATCATTTGATGAGGAGAATAATAAATTAATTGGCCAAGGTGACTACCCTGCAAGACTCCGGATCTTGCCTGAAAAGTTTCGGATACATGATCTAAAAACGACTTTGTAATAATTATCTTTCAAGAAGTGGTTTTAAGTCACAATCTGAAAAAGTAGTCTTTAAAAACGTAGGCTTAGTTTTTTCATCTTTATAGTACTTTTACCAGGAACAAAGTTGTTCAAAACATATGAATGTAATCCAGACAAACGTTCTCTAATAAGCCTGGTCGCAAGAAGTTCATTCTGAATGAAAAACAAACAACATCAGTGTGCAAACTTGATAAACAATAAATATATTTTGGAACCAACAACAAATCTTTTAAATTACTTTTTGGTTGCGTGAACCGTCTACGTCTAGTCCGCTAATTAAAAGATTTAGTATCTTCCTTTTAGATTCACTATGCACTATTAAAACCACCGCACACCGGCATGATAAAAAAAAAAATACATATACTTATGTTAAAATCTTTCGTTTACGTCGTGGCTGTAGCGTGAAAAACTCATCGTTCCATCATAGAAGCCGAAACATCCAAAGAGAGGGCATCCCAAAAAAAGATTCACCAAAAAGAAGAGAATCGTTTCTCAACACAAAAAAATTGAGGAAATTTTCCGAAAGATTCAAAATTTTCCAACAGCACAGTTTTCAGAGTTCAGTCTGAGGAAAACTGTCGGGGCTCCAGGTAGACGCTGGACGTGCTTGCTTATGCGAATTAAAGTTTATTCTAAAAAAAAAGTTGTATCTGTGCCTACATGTGTTTTTTTTTATATCCAAATATATAATTCTGTGTGATTTCATTTAACGGTATTGAAGAAAACGTCGTAATTTTCCGAATCGGTTGGTGTTTTTCAAAATATCCTTTTTCTGTGCAAGAAAATCAAATACCTATAGCAAAAAAATGTGAGAAAATAGTGAAAAAGTTATATATTTCTGTCTGTGAGCTAATTATAGTTTAATTTTTTTTTTCTTAAAATCATTTTCAAGTGAAAAGCCAAGAAAATATAAATAAATTTCAAAAATAATTTCATACAAAAGGTGAAGTGAATGTTGTGGAAAAAAAATATAATATTTTTTTGTCTGTTATAATTATAACGAACTAATTGGGTTTCCGGGGAAATTCAATGGAATAACTTGTCTCAAAACAGGATACGGATACGACACGGACAAATAAAATGGATAAAGCAGCGTACGCATCAGGTAATAAAGATTCGTCATGTCTTAGGTTTACGCGCAGCATATCGAATATGTGTTTGTGTGTTACGCAACTGATTATTCCATAGGAACATTTATCCAACGGATTTGTGTATGTAGGCCCGGCATTATTATAGGGTAGGTTATGAAATGTTGGGCTTAGCGCATTTTAATTGTTTAAGGAAACAATTTTTTTGTGTGAGTGCTTATAAATTATTTTTTTTGCAATAACTGAAGGAAAAGAGAGAATATTTCATTTATCATTTATTTCATTTATCTTCAATCTACCAAAGATTGTTAACAAAACAAATTAAATAGAATGATAAAATAAATAACTATAGTGTAAAATAAAAATAAAATTAGTAATAAGTGAATGCATTAATAGAAATAAGCAAACGAAAAAGTTAATTCATTTGCAATATATTCAATTTGCAAATTACATAGATATAGATAGTGGTCATTCAAGCCGGATCTTGAAAAGTAACATATTCAATAAAATTTGTTTTAAGTTACGTTGCTGAGTAAAATAATGAATGGCAGTAGACGCCGAGAATTAAAAAACCGCTCAAGCTTAGTACAAAAAAAAAAAAAAAAATACCTCATATACATAACAGAAGGAATGTAGAAGAATAAGCAATCGTCTGGCTCTGGCTTAGGCCTTAGAATAGGAGGATCAAAAAGCGTCTATAATAAAAAAAAAAACGAATTGTGAAAAGGAAACATCCATGTTAGGTTTTTTGTACGCAGGACCTCAACTAACGAGCTTCTCGAGCTAACTTAGTCACTAAATAGCAGCGTTTAGTCGCGCTAGAAAAATTGTTTTCCAATGACGAAAAGTGTCCACCAACTTAATGCCCTCTCTGAAAAATCCTACAGATTCATTATCTATATATGGCATCACGAGTAGAAGGATGTGGATTGGTAATGAAAGAAAACTGTAGCTCTCCGAGAGGAGGCTTCTGTACTCAATATTTTTTTTTCTGATGGCGAAACTATAATGGACGGAAGAGAGCGGGAGGAGCTGTCCCAAACTTGGTTAGAACAAGAAGTTCACATCTTGTGCTTAGAATAGCTGATTGCTATGTTTCCGCAAGTTTTCGGTGATTTAATTTCAGATGAAACCGCACATTCGTATGAAAATTTAGCAGCTGACGGTAGTGGCAATGAAGGCAATAAAACCCACGCTGGAAATCACCTTTTCCATCGACAATCAAAATCAAACAGCGATATTTGCAGTTTCTGCAATTGAAATAAAATAGAAGCTTGTAACTCGCTGCAGCAAAGGGATAAGAGTGGTCTTGGCATGCAGCATAATATAAGACTCTATTGTTTTCCTGGCCACAGCGGTGGCAGTGTGCTCCGTAACTAAAGATTATGAGCTGGCAAGAAAGGGATTATTTTTAATACCAGTCAGGCAGATACAATGATAAATATTCCGACCTGTAACATAAAACCGATGATTAAGAATAAAGTACATATTCGCTAGAGCTAAACAAAAATGGAGTTGGCTTAATCTTTTTGCCATATCTAGAAAATTGTGGCCTTGCTTCAAAAACCAAAAAATAGAGAAGATTCTAGAGCAGAATTAGAAATCACTGGGCTCCTTTGTTAGAATACTGACCAGGCACAACATGATGGCATACCTTTTGTGCTGTTTTCCCTGATGTAAGCGGCATACCTATCCTTACCACTTTTATTTATTTGAGGGAGGTATCTTTTTCTTGTAATTCGAAAATAAAGGCCTGATTATTCAAAAAACCTGCCTCAGGAAGTCGATAATTGGTGTATTTTTCTAGATTGTAGGTTGCCCTCATGGATTTCCAAAACTGTGTGCTTTTTTCAACATCGTCAATATGCAAAGGCAGACAAGTTGGGTAGCCGAAGCCTTAATTATTTTTTTATTAAAATTTTCCCCGAAATTTTATCTGATTCGTTCAGATGGCTAAAAAAAAGGAAATTAGTCTTATCGTCGTAATGGGGGCAATTCCAGGGCCTTTATTTGAATGGATCCGGAAAAATACTGAGGTTTCATTCATATTCCTAACCAAAGCAACCCCTGCAGCTTTGAAAAGATCGGCATCTAGGCCGTCAGTTCCTTAAGCAAAGGTAAGACTTTCTTAACTTCGTCCAGGCCTAGAACGAATCTTTTTCAATGTTTAATTAGCACGCAGTAGACTTGATCTCTATTCTCAGGTAGGTGATGAAAAAGTTTAGAATTTAACATTCTGACAAACCATTTTTTTAAAGGCCTTAAAGCCGCCTAGCCGGTACATATCCAGGGTAAAACTTGATAGCCTGACCATAAACAACATACAAATCCATGTTAAAATAGCCGTATTACTGTCCACAACAATGAACATTTTTAATGGAATTCGACATGGGGATGGCTTAGCTTGCATCCTCATCAATCTAGGGTTGATGAAAGCAATCTATGAGTGTGTCACGTCAATAAAAAGGATTTTAGCCATCAAGTCCACCCAGTTACTGGCTTAAGCAGGAAATCAACTTTCAACCTTCATCCAGATCGAGCATGCACCACAAAACTTGGTAATGTACATTGAGAAAGGGAAAATCCGGTACATGGTAAATACGCCTAGTCTGGGAGAAATGTTGGTCCAAAAATCAGGGTAGTAAAGTATGAATTTTAAGTCGTGTAATTCTTTAACCACCTTCGTTCAAAAGCAGCAGGCTATAATATTATGGAGGAAGAAATAGACGGGCGGCTGCTAAAATCCAAAAGAACCTACTATATTATGTCAAAGTTCTCACAAGCTAGAAATCTATGCTATTTTATAAAGACGTAACAATTATGTTGTTTGTCGCGCAGGATCTCAGAAACTACTCGACTAATTTATTCGAAATTATATATTTATGTATATTATATTATATATATTGTAAATTTTTTGAATAATTAGTTTTTAAAATATGAATATAAGTGTATTTAAAAAAAATTCAAATTTTTTTATAGGTTGTCTTACATAATCACTTATATCTTGTTTGATATTTTACAAAGATGACAATTGTTTTATAAAATCAATATGATAGCGCACATTTTAAGCTATAAATTATTTTTTAGTTATATATACAAACTGATAAATAAATAAAAACATGTTTTAAAAATATCAGCTTTTTAAATTTATTTTATCCCAAAATTCATTGTTATCGCGATGTAGATGCTGTTTCATTTTATTATAATTTTTGCTTTTTCTCTTTCCCTTATGCTCTCTTAATTTATGTTACACTATAGCTTTGTATATACACATTGTATATAAATTCTCTATAGTACTCTCATGGTGTCAGTTTTCGTCTGGCCATCTTATTGGTTGATTCGGAACTAACTGTAAATAGTGGAGACAAGAACATTTACCAATATTTTACCAGAATTTAATACACTTTTGTTGTTTGCTTATTCTATATCCAAACCAATAGGAAATCGCCTATTGGTGGCCATTTTTCGTCTGGCCATCTTTCTGGTTGATTCGGAACTAACTCTAAATAGTAAAGACGAGAACCTTAACCGATATTTTACCAGTATTTAATACACTTTTGTTGTCTGTTTTTATTCTATATTCACACCAATTGGCAATTTCAGCACGCCTCATTGCGACTTGATTCAGAACTAAATAAAAGGCACGACTGGGTCGCACGTACTTGCTCCTATGTGCTAATCCTTTTTAAGTGCAGGCGTCTTTTGACAAAGATTTTATTTTAATGTTTTTTTTTAGTTGCATTTTCTTTAGAAAGGGATAAACACATAAATATGTAGGATTGTTAGCTTTTGCAGTTTTTTAGTGCATCATCTTTCCACTTGTTGTTTACTGTTTATAATATAATTTGCTAATAAAAAAAAATTTTTCAGTTTAATTTTCATTTTGGTATGGAAAAATTTGAACAACTGGCATAAAGATTCGTGGGAATCAGCAGTAGGGCAATAGTGCTAGGCATAGATACCTATATAGGTCCCAATAAGAATAATTTACTTTTTGAAATCAAATTAATTAAAATAGCTTAATTATGTTTGATGGATCGATAAAAGTATGGTGTGGGTAGGTATTAATGGAATTTACTAAGGATATTAGTTACCTCTACATAGAATAAGGTTGGAAGGAAGGTGGGTACTAAAATTAAGATACACATTCCAACTACTGTTAACCGAGTGGGTAAAGAGACAATATTAAAATTTTTTTTTTGTAAAACTTTTCGAAAACATATTTTAAAATTTTTTTGAGTATGTCAATTTTAAGAAATCTATAGCCTTTACTAGGAGAAAAATTTTAAAAAAAAACTATAGATCCGTTTCCAAAATGTTCAAAAAACAAAATATTTTTTTTAAAAAATATTATAAATTAAAAAAAAAATGTTTTTGAAAATTTTAATAAGCAATATTTTAAATCATAAAACACTACACATTTTGAAAATTTCATCAAAATCCGTCAATTAGTTGACGAGAAAGTCTGATTTTAAAAAAACCGGTCATATGGGAGGTACCGTTATAAAACTTTTTCTGAAAAAAACCATTAAAACTAGAAGATAGATTTTGCATAGAAAGCATCATTCTGAAAGTTTTATTAAAATCGTAGGAGCCGTTTTCGAGCAAAATAAGTTTTTCATTAAAAGTTATATGGCAGGTACCGTTAGTTTTGGAGCTAGAATGCCAATTCGAAAAACTGTCGGGTAGAGCATTCTAAAAATACTATATACCAAGTTTGAATCAAATCTGCTTAACCGTTTAGGCTGTAGATATCGATACGGACAGACAGACAGACAGATGGACGGAATTTCCGGACCCATTTTTTTTTTACTTCTCTATCATCGTAATGTCATGTTTGATTGTTAGATTATTTTTTTTTACGAATGCATAACTTGCCTTATATGCAGTCCCTATAAATCGCAAGTAAAAATGATGCTTCATGATAGTACTCACTTGAGTTAGTTGCACTTGCACTCTTGCAATAGGCTTGAACATAGTAATAAAAAAAACTCAATTATTTTGCTGGTCATCACTCCATAGAAAATGGGAAATGCTTTACGTCCACACTTTTTTAATGTTCTGTTTCTATTGTAGAAGACGATACACATTATTTGTATAATTACTCAAGCTGTGAATTATGACAATTTATAAGGCCCAGGGTTAATCATTTAGATTTATTGGGGTCTATCAAAGGCAAAATGTCCCATGGTCAGCTTTACACTGCTTTTTTTAAGAGTGGGCTGTGCAATTAATTTATATCTTCTTCTTTATGAAAAATAATACGACTGCCAACATTGTCTATCCTGAGGCTTTGAATTAAAAAAACAATAAAAATATGTACAAACATCAAAAAAGTCAATTTCTTCAAAAAGTATTTCCCTTAAAACAGAATCGAATTCTGTATACCTACTGTAAGCATATATAAACTTTTGGTTGATTTTATGGTAAAAACTACGGTAAGCCCCATTGAGCAATGTTTTCATATACCTATATATTTCTTTATAATAAACAAAAATTTTCTTAAACTTTGC
Source organism: Platycheirus rosarum (assembly GCA_963971375.1). NCBI lineage: Eukaryota > Metazoa > Arthropoda > Insecta > Diptera > Syrphidae > Platycheirus > Platycheirus rosarum. Next base: position 37,119,904 of record OZ020510.1, on the reverse strand, counting down.
GAGCAACGTTAGCACGGGTCTGATAATCTTATCAACAAAACAAAGCTGCTGCTGACAACACTTGGTTTAAGCAGTGTGTTCACATACAGATGCGGGACTTGAGTGCTTAGGCGTTTTCGAGGAAAGTTTTCTGCACTGGATGATTTTTGGCCCGTGTGCGTGGAAGACGATTCCGGAGAAGATACACTCCTGAATTATATGAAAACTACTTCGAAGCAGCATGTAGTGGAAAAATAAAGCTTGTAAAACTCGGTGTTCTGGGACACCTAGCTCGCATGAGCGAAAAAGAACTAGTTTGAAAATGCGTGGTAGACTTTGGAGAGGTGGTGTAGACCAGGACGCTGAAGGTGGAAGATGGAATCGGTCGGCCAACGATCGGGATGTTTGGAAGAACTTGTTGAATGAAGGGCGAACCTAATCCCGGTTGTAACAACGACTTTTGTGTAAATTGTTTCAAAAGATTTTACGGTCTTGTTTTAACCTAGAGAAAATTGGAGCTTCGTTGAAGAAGCTTACGTGTCCTCATCAGTTATCAGTGAGATCCTTGTCGACTCGAAATGCATTAATTTTTTCAGTTTATTTTTCAAAAGTTTTTGACAACTTTAATGTGAAATCTATCCAACAAAACTTACAAAACTTAAAGGTGATAAGAAAATGATGCTTATAAGAATGCAGATTAAACGAGGATATTCCATTTTTTTTTTAAATATGTAGCTTCCCTGTGTGTGTTCTGAAATACTTCTATTTTCATCTAAATCTCAAAATAATCGCCGCCGCCGGTTTACATATTTTTTTTCATTCCCTGCGCCAGAATCCCACAAAAATAGGAACGTTTAAAAATAAAAATAGACCAGAAGCAGCTTCAACATTCTGACAGAGTCTCCAAACATTGCGCCGGGACTCTTAAAATGGGACTTTTCGACATATTTTGTGTTTAAAAAAAGATAAGACATTGCAATTAGAACTACACAGCATTTTATCTCTTTTCCGCTTACATACACCAACATACAAAAAGTCTACTAATTTTTGCTCAAATTTTATTTTTAAATATTCACACAACCGCAGACTTCAAAAACAATTTTTGCATCAGCAAAATATAGTGACACGCGATTAAAAAACACGATCTTTGTCTGCGAATTTAATTTTCGTTTTGATTGTATTTCGGTATTCTAAAGTTCTCACGATGATGGGTTTTTGAAAATTCTAGAGGAATTGTGTTTGAAAATTTTGTTTTTCGTTTCCCGAGTATGATGTCTATTTTTATTAAGAAGAATGTTAAATTTAACACTTGTAGTCATTAACTCAATCACCTTTGATATGCTTAATCTCATGTTTTATTGATTGGACTATAGTTTATAGGAAGATGAGAAAATCATTGGGATCATAATTTGTATGGTCACATTGGCAACATCAGCCTCTAGGTATGTTAGAAACGCTATTTTTGAAATGTGCTTCGTCAAAAATGTATCATACTTGTGGTGTCAATGAGTAATGTTGAATAGTATTTTTAAAAATTATGTGTTGATTGTAGTAGCGACTGGCGATTGATTCAAAAGGAGAATGATGTGGGAACTTTTGGCACAAAGTTTAAATTGATTGAGATACATTTTTTTTTGTAGCAAAGATCGAGAAACGATAGAGAAAATTTTCGAAAACAAGTTAATGTTTACGTCTTGTTACGCAAACAGATTTTCTATACGTATTTACCTGTTGGTTGGAAACTGTATAGTATTTGTTGAAGAAGAAAATACCAAAATAAAATGTTCTTGCATCTGTTCTGTGTTGTTTGGATGTCTCTGAGATATTCACGGATAAATTTTGGTATTTTTAGACTAGTGAATGTGCATTCGGCGGATGCATTTTGTGGATAAGATAAATGAGTAGGTTATGCCACAAGAAGAATTTAAGAACAGAGAGTATATTAAAGTTTGATGATTTTTGAGGATTTGTAAATGGCAAATTTTGTATCCTTGAATTCAAAAATTATTTAAAAAAAAGATCTTTCATGTGTATTTTGGGAGCTGAAGAGATATTTTGTTTTCAGTAGACAGAAACTCGAACACTTCAATTATATACATACCAATGATGCTTTGGTTATTTGAAAACAACTTCTACTTAGCTTCGACAATTTTATAATCTCTAGTTTTCGATTATAAAGAATGATCTGTCGACAAATTCTTGGTGAGCAGAATAAACTTTTTTAAGAATACAATCGACCTCATTAATAGTAAGAAAAAAAAAACAAAGGTCCAATATAACTTCCTTGAGGAACTCCAGATTTTTCATAGATAGGGTCGGATTCGGATGATCTAAAAATGACTTTGTAGTAAGATATTTAGAAAGCTTTGATAAGATCAGTTGCGATTACGTTTACTCAATGAAAAGTCTATTATTTAAGTCGGAAGAGAATTCGACTGTGTTGAAACGTCTTAATTTATTCTTAATGTCGCTTAGCTGGTAAAAGTTTAAGATGAAAAGGATCGTTTTATCAGATTTTTAACTAAAAGAATGATAATTAAAAGAGTAGTGATTTTTCGCAACGGAGGCGGTCGTAACCATCGCAGCGAAAAATGGAAATTCGGAGATCAAAACATTGAAGTCGTAAACGAATATAGCTACCTCGATGTACGGTTATGTAGAAATCTAAACTGTGCAAAGAAGTGGAGCACGATTCGAAATATCGCATTTTTCAAGCCACAGCCAAAACTTTAATGTGCTATGCAGTCCAAGTTTGGGGTCACAAAGAGTTTGATGAAGTGCAGCAGCTCCTTAGATACTTCCTAAAACCTACTATAAAATTACCAAACAGTACGGCAAATCACATACTAATGCTAGAAACATGCCTTCCACCCTTATTTATCCCAACGCTTAAAATGCAAGTTGACTCTTGATTGATTGATTAATACAATCAAGATTGATGATAGAAGACATACTAAGAAAATTACGGAAAAAATCTCATGGTATGAGTCCTGGCCAGATTTAGCTGTGTACAAACTTGCTGTAATGTGCGACAGTGGTCTTGGGGCTTGAGATTTTTGAAAAAAAGGAGTTAAAAAATCATTCGAAATTTTGTGAATCACTTAAAAATCACTAGTTAAAAGTTTTTTTTTTTGGAAAAAATGAAGTAAGTCATTTAATTTCTTGTCCAGTTTTGAATTTTAAGGAAACATTTTTTCAAAATCGTTTGAACAGTTTTTTTCAAAAAACGGTTTTTTTTAACTTCTCGAAAACATAATCCAATTTTTTTTTGAGTATGCCAAGAGCAGCTGGTAGTTTTTATCAGAAAACAAAAAAATTGAATTTTTTTAACAAACCGTTTTTGAAAAAAACATTTTAAAACAAACTCAAAAAAAATTCTTTTATTTTTTAATTAGTTTATGAGTTTTCTCGAATAAAAACTAAGTATGCAATAAAATTTAAAACTAAATGTTTATCGAGAAAAAAATGTTTTGACCAGTTTTTTTTAAAAAAACTTTTCGAAAAAAATATTTTAAATTTCGTTTTAGTATGTCATTATAAGAAAATTTGTAGTTTTCATCTGGCAAAATTATTTAAAAAAATCAATCAACCCGTTTTCAAAATATTTCGAAAACCAATTTTTTTTTGAAAATTGTAAAAAATCGAAAAAAAAGTTTTTGAAAATTTTGAAATGCAATTGAATTGAATTATAAATGATTCTTGTGTGCAAAATTTTACTAAAATCGGAGTAATGGTTTACGATAAAACCGAATTTGAAAAAAAACCGTCTATGAGAGGTACCGTTATAGAACAATTTTCGAAAAAAAATATTCTAACTGGAAGATGTATTTTTGTAAAAAAAAAAAATAGCATCCTAAAAGTTTTATCAAAATCGTAAGAGCCGTTTTCGAAAAAATCTAACTTTGTTAAAGCAAAAATGAAAAACACCCCGATATACTACCAAATAAATACCCACTTTTTTCGACTTCTCTATCATCGTAATGTCAAAAACCCTACTCAAATATAGTTTATGTGAGAGGTTTTAAAGAGCTTCCAGTCAAAACGATAAATGCTACGCCAGAAGAGTCTGTACTCTGTAGCATAACAAGTTATATCGATTAGAAAATATGTTAAGGTTAAAAATAGCTCGATATAGAAGGCAGGTAATAGAATGTTAGAGCAATTTCATATGAATTAATGTTGTGATCTTGGAGTGAATTCCCGGACATTTTATTGTACTAGACATAAATCTGAGAGGAATTTTTCGAAACAGCAATATTTCAAGTTTCCTGAACGCCTACGCATAAAAACGTTGATTTACACGTCAATTGCAGAAGCGTTAGGCAATAATCCCCAAGTCATTTGGGAAATCTTCTTCTTTAACCGACAGTTGTTATGATATGGGCTGCCATCAAAAAACTCTCCCATTTCACTGTTTCGCCCTAAGGCTCTAACTTTGGGCATCACCGAGTTGATCTCAGAAAACTCCGGCCCGTAGATTTCCGAAACTCCACTTTGCCTTAGGGTAACAACAATGTTGGTAATTTTTTTTTTGTACTAGTTGTTCTAGGCGATTTGTCCTAATTTTGGCCCTAATTCCTTTTTTTTTATTTAGGCTGCTTTTTTTGGACGTAAATGTTATAAAAATGTACTGTGGGTTTTAACGCTTAAACACACCAAGTTTTGAATATAAGTTGCAACTTCTTAAAACTTTGTGAAAAATTGCATTATAAAATGAAAGCAGAATTATTATTAACCAGACTTCCAATTTGTCACGTCTTTAACTATATTCGCTGTCTGTTTTTTTTTTTTAATATGGCAACCATTTAAACCAAATTCGTAATATTTCAAAATTTTATATGGAAACACACTTTGATATTTAAACGGACTCCCTAAAAAACTCTATTTATAAAACTTGTTTTGTTTACATTTTGTTATTTGACCATCTGCTCTACAATTTTTTTACAATAGTTATTTTTAAATTTCCTACATGATTTAGTAGTCATAAACTGATTTTGCCAGCTTCTGCCAAGTCAATGACTTGAAATTTCAACAAAACGAATTTCACATGTTCTTGAAAATATAAGCATAAAAAACACGCAAACCAATGTTTTTTTTTAAATAGCTCGTTTCACGACATTCAAAAAAAAAAAAAAATCTTGACCGCCGCCGTCCACTCAATCATAAAATTAATTGAACGCAGACGAGTTTATATAGTGAATGCAATTCATGTTTCGCACCACTCTTAGATATTTCTTAAAATAACTCAAACAAATTAAACAAATTCGTCTACAAAAATATTCGGAATCACCAAATAAAAAAAAATACATTTCTTGTCAAAACACTTGTAACTCAACCATTATGTCAAAAAGATATTTTGAATTATGGGCCATTTTATTAGTCATCTTTAATCGTTGACTTGCGACCGTTACAAAATTAGATGACAGCCGGGTGGATCCGGTGTAACATAGGGTATGTTGTGGTAAGTTTTTTTTTTTTTAATAACGTATTTATTTATAATCAATCATGATTGGTAAAACTGCATACTGGTGAATTAACATTTTGGGCAAGTAGAAGCAATGCAACCGAAATAACAACCAAACAGACTGAATAAATGACAGCCAATTTGGATTAAAAAATGGTATTTACGGACAAACTTTTTGTGTTGCTCAAAGAATTTGTGTTTAAGAAGACAACGTCTGAGAGTATGGTTATGTTTTGATGCAAAATAATTAAAAGATTTCTGGTACGGCTAAGGGCACTTCCAAACGAACTGCTTTCTTTTCCTTTGACATTGTACTGACTGATTATAAATAATACCGATATTTAAGAAAATGCAGGAAGCTCAGATGGTTTTGCATTAAAATATGAATAACGTTTTTTTTTGTATTTTTTAATAATTTTTATTCTAAAAGGTTTCATTTTCTTATGTGAGAAATTAGTGACTTAATTCTTTATCTACTGCGCCGAAAAAAATCTTTCCTATCTTTCTAATCCTTCTAACTAATGTCGTGCAGCATCCAGTGGCATTCAAATAGGCAATATGCCTTACAGACACATTATTAAATAATACAAAGAAACATAAAAGTGGCAATATGGTTTTTTTTATAATTAACGCGCGCACAAGGGACTACTTGTTTCTCTTTTAATGTAACACACTGCGCGGGCATTAGAAAGATAGGGAGGGGAGAGATAGGAGGTGTCGATTAACATTGGTTTTGAATGTTTGCATATCAAAATGGCAAGGGAAAATCTCGCCGGGTAAACTATTCCAAATTCGTGTTGTTCGGCTAAAAAAAAATCCCTATATTTCACGGTACGTCCGAAATTGGGCTCAAGGGTGAACTGATGAGCATTCCTTGCGAGACGAGTATTACGGGAGAAACTTTTAAGGGGAGGAATGCAACTGGCTACTTCGAGTGAACATTTTTTGTAAAAGAAACGATAAAATAAGGAAAGACATGAAACATTGCGTCGGTGTTCGAGTGGGGCAATTGTTTCAGCGGCAGTTCTATTACCTATCAATCTTAACGCTCGATTTTGTATTCTATCAAGCAGGTGAAGCGATGTTTGTGAAGCACCTGCCCAGAGGTGGGAGTTATACTCGAGTTTAGGGCGCATAAACGCTTTATAAATTGTAGCCAGATCAGATGGGGAAAAATACTTCTTACACCGATACAGAAAACCTAAGCACTTAGCAGCATTCTTAGCTATCTCAAATATATGGTCGTTCCAACGGAGGTCGCCGTTGACACACATACCGAGTACTGAGAGCTTTTCGGTTTCTTCGATGTAAGTGCCATTCATGGACAATGGCATTGGCGGTATGTGTAGCTTTAACTACAGAAGACAGCATTGAGTTTTCGAAGCATTAAACCCCACACGATTCCTATAACCCCATTTGACAATGCTGTATAAATCGGAGTTTAATGAGCTTGACATACGGCACCGTTGCAATTGTACGTCCGAAGGCGAAGGCCGTGAATTATCGAACGAATATGAAAAGCTGAGGGTAGAGTCGTCAGCAAAATAGTTAAGTGGATTAGAAGTTGCAGACTGTCGGAGACAGAACACCAGCATTTATTTTGTGGGAATTAGACTTGAATCCGTCCAATACAACTTATATTGAACGGTCCAGAAGATAGCTTCTAATGCAACGAACAAGTGTATCATCGATCCTTAAAGCACGCATTTTCGATAAGAGAGCTTCATGCCAAACTCAATCAAATGCCTTGGAGATATCAAGAGCAATAATCTTGCTTTCACCAAAGCGTTGTAAAAATTTGTTCCACTGTTCGGTGAGATATGCCATCAGATCACCAGTGGAACGGTTGCTGCGGAAGCCATATTGATGGTCATGGAGAAGCTTTCGATCTTCGAGATATTCATTAAGCTGACGGTTAATCAGCGTTTCCATGACCTTAAAAAGAAGGGATGTTAGTGCTATGGGTCGGTAGGAGGAGTGGGAGGATGGGTCACCTTTTTAGGGAAAGGCTGGACAAATGCTGTTTTCCATCTTCTAGGAAAGATTCCAGAAGAGTAGGAGCTATGGAAAAGCTTACGCAGTGGCTTTGCCAGTGTGGAAGAACATAGGTTTGTCATTAGCGATGAGCGTTGGAACCGAAGATGTTGAGTTTTTAATATTTTTTACAAATGACTAAACATTTTTACTGCTTTTGGGACGTTGCAGAATTTTCTTTTTCGTAATTTATGGTCATGCAAAAATTTGTTTTTTTTTTGAGTTGCATAAGTTCCTTGCTTGTTTGTTCTTTTTCCCATTTTCCACTATAAGGTTGGCTTTGTAAGATCGGAAACTTACTTCTTTGAGTCTGATAGCTTCTTTACACTCAGAGTTAAAGCAGGACTTTTCTTTAGGCTTGATAATGTTTATTCTATTAGGAATAAAAGCACGCATCCCTAAAAAAATCACAATTGTGATCATTTCAGCACTGGCATCAATGTCACTATCGAGGAAGCATAGTGCCCATAGTGGTGGGGAGTTTTTTTTTAACTGGATGAGTGGGGGACGAGAAATTAACTGAAATGACACAATGGTCCGAAGTACGACATTAAAATCACTTACCATTAAAGAAAAACTGAAACACAAAACACAACTCTGACTAAGTCAAACTGCACGGTGAAGGCCCTAATTACACATTCTTTCACGTTTGTTCAACAGTCTTGAAATCCGGTGTTATATCAAAAAGTTTAAGAAAGCTTTCATTTTCCCGATCCATAAAAAAGGAAGTTTAGCCAACCCGAAAAATTATCGGAGCATTTTTTAATGCTTTATATAAAATAAGTACAGTTGTGCTGAAAAAAAAAGTTTAACTGTGTAGGTGAATCAATAAAACTTATCAATAAGGCCGGATTTAAGGCAGGATACTCGACCTTGGACCAAATTCGTGTGCTTAAAAGTATTGCAGATTCATTTCAGATGGAAAATAAAAAGCTTAACACTTGTTTTGTGGATTCAAAATTCATTATAGATTCGTAATTCATTGTTTACAAACTTCATTAAAAAGGAACGTCGCTATAGCGTTCCCCAAAACTTATATGAAGATACTCTATGGAATGAAAAAGAATTATTTGAGTGGTTTGAGACAGCCCAGCCCTTCCAAGCCCAGATCTTTTTCGCTGTTCTTAGAAGATTTCCTTACCGGAGGTGGAGGAGGAAATATTTTGAAGCTCTGTTACATACACAACACACAGAGACGAACTGCCAATGTAAATTGTTTTTTCTTTTTATTTGTTTTATGAAAAAAAATTGCGATTTAATAAACCAAAACAAAGCAAAAAATTAGGAATATAAAAAAACCACACATAATTTATCAATCTCAAAATAATTATAATAATTATAATAAAATTATTAGTACAATCTCAAAAGCCTTTAAATTATTATTCCTATGCCGTCAGATATCTCTGAACATCATCTTTCTCTGAACTAAATACTTAATAAAAAAAAAAATACATCCCATCCCAACACTTCCGCATATTTTTCTAATAAACTTCTTTCAATTTTGTCTATTTCTAGAATCTCAAAAGGAATCGACTGGAAACACTTCATCTACAGTGCCGACGTCACCATCCTCTTCACAGCCACAATTAACATTTAGTGAAAACTCCAGCTCCCTGGTCAGATGCATCCCCAATGAACGAGCTACATTCTTTGTTAAGATCGATTGTCCTGATGATCCCGAGATTCTTCCGCTTAAATTCGAATGGTAAGTAATAGATGATAAATGGAATCTAAAGAATCTCTTCTCATTCGAGAGTAAATCCATGGCATGAAAGAGAACTGTTTTTGTACCACTCTTTAATCCTGCGCACTTAAAGTTTCCCCACTGACCTACTGAGAAGACACCGAAGAGAGTGCAATGATTTTCCGATTGTTTCTCACTTCAAAAGTGTTTTTCTCATTTTTTTTTGTTTTTTAATCTACATAAACTTTTTCGCAAATTTCCCTCTTGGTATTTTAAATTGAATTTTTTCAAAATCCACCCGCCAACTTTAGTCCAACTTTGACGATCGGCGCGAACGTTAGAAATTCAAAAAACTCAGTGTTGCGTGTTCCAAGACCCCCCCAGTAGTCTTTTGTTCTTAAAATATATAGTTTTTGTCATTAATGTGTTGTTGTAAGTTAAAAAAAAAAAAATAATAGATTTTGTCTAATTTGCCTGAAAGGTCTAAGAATCAATCATTCTGACGTGCGGAGACAAGATGGTGCGCCTTGTCGCTCGTTACTATCTGGCGCGCGTATATTTGCAGGGCTTGATGAAGCGCTGCATCTAAATTTAGATATTTTTTTATGTTTAGATATATAAAAAGATATATTTTCAATTGTGAAATAATATTTAATTTTTCATTGAAAAGTGCAAGTCTATGTGATTGGTCTAAAAAGGTCGTTTTCAAAAAGCTCTTACATAATTGGATGTGACGTGTTTTTTTATTTTTTGGAAAATGTAGGATTTTTTTTGTTTCAATTTTTAAAAGTGAGAATAAAATGCGTAAAATTGGTGCAAAATTTTCTTAAAATAGATTTTGCAATTTCAAGTGGCACATTTGTTTGATGGGGAATGGGATAAATGATAAAACAAACAAAACCAATGTTTATGGCTCCGTATCCGTATGTCTGTTCTTCCTCCGGATATTGTGTAAAGTTTTTTTTCCGTCGAAAATGTGCTTGTTTTTCAAACCCCAATAAGCTTTTTTCTTTTTTTTTTTTAATTTAGGAAGTGCGAGAATAAAGTTACCAATGTGATTAAAAGTCAATTAGCTTTTGGATACGAAAATTAGTGTGATGAAAGAGTGTATTTTTGTATTTTCAACACGATCGTTGATAGTTTAAAAATTACATAAATCTTCAACAAATTTAATAAGAAAAAAAAAACAATGGGCAACGGTTGTTCGAAATGTTGCAAATGCAACGAACACAAGCAACCCAACGGAACGTTGTCTGCGACGGGATCCGTCTATTCAAAAAGGTAAACTTTTGAATATTATTTTCTGTTTACTTTCGAATGTTTACAATTAAAATATTTTTCAAACGGTTTTTCAGCTTCAATTTGAGTTGTTAAAATGGTTAAGTAGAGTGAATTCATCAGTAAATATTTATGTCGAAGGAAACAATGATTTATGAAGAAGAAATTCAAAATAATAATCCCATTAAAACTTGATTTAAAATGATTCTTTCTTCACCTTTGGAAAAGAAATGATGTCATTTTCAAGGAATTTTTTTTTATTTTTTGACGAAACTAGTCCAAGGGTAATGTCACGTTTTAGCGATTGATGAAACAATATTTTTGATGTGTGTAGGCTTAACGTGGGAAAGATAGTTTTTTTTTTTTGGAAATACATATAAGTAAAGGAAATGTTTGCGTGGGTGTTTTGTGTTTGTGGAATGTTGTCAAACGGAGTTAATAAATGAAATGTTTGTTGAGTAGTCACGTTTTCTGAAGCATTTTTCGGAAAATCTATATCTTTCTTAAGTTTTTCATGTTTTTTTTTGACAATTTTGTTTAAGATTCACAGGTTTTAAAGTTTACCAATAACCAGATGATCAATGTAGATGATAGGATTGAAAATTATTGAAAATCTTAGTCACTAAAAATTATTTTAATTAGAATCAGTAATCTTCCAAATAATAAACTTAAGAGAAATCCGATAATTATCGAGTGTCCAAATCTTAAAAATCGTTTATGGAAGTCACACCTCAAAATCTTTTGTACCATTTAAAGAGAGTTATAGTCGAGTTTTCGGCATACAAACGCCTTTATAAAACTTCTTACGTTATTTAATAGAAACCCAATTAAACCTAATAAATGATCCTAAGTTGTTTTTTCATTTCGTCAATTATAAAAAAAAGACTGATGGCTATCCCACCTCTCTCTCTCTCTCTTTTAATACTGATGTTTCAAATACTCCACTAGATATCGCCACTTGATTGCACCATTTTTCAAGCAATCCTTTGATTCCTTTGAACCTGATTCAGATTATTTGCCGAATTTCTGCACTGGTCCATTTCTTTCTCTTACAGTCGACCCTTATCTTATTCAAATTAAGTTGAAACAACTTAAACGAATTTTTTCTCCGCTTATGTCCTCTGGTTTTTGTCCTTACTATTAACGATATCGAAATGGTCATCAGACATTCCCATATTTCACTCTAAGCTTATGATACGAAGTTTTTTCAAGACTATTTTTTCCCCACTTGACTCTTCTCTCATTCAACAAGATCTCTCTGCTTAGAGCTAAATTTTGAGAAATGTCATTCAATCATTTTTTCACGTAAACGCCGGCAGTATAAATTCTTCCTCATGTATCTACCTTCCCCATAATCAACCCATATGTAATGTGGATTCGATTCGTGACCTAGGCATATTATGTGACCGAGAGCTCAACTTCTTGGTACATATCGATTGTATCATTTCTTAGACCAACTCGATACTCGGTGAAACGCTGGTCTAAAGAGATGCAAGATCATGGCCAATGGCTGTGGGTTCGCTTGGAAAGCGAAGGAGGTGAATCACCGAATTAAGAATTTAATGAGGAAGAGAGTCTAAAACAGAACGGCACACCAGCTATAAAGATTCAGTTGAACGATTGCTGCGAAAACCGTACTGCCGGTCATAAAAAAGCTTCCAAACTTCGACATATTTCTTAAGCTGGCAATTATTCAACGTTTCCATGACCTAAGAAAAAAATGGATATGACTGGGTCGCACGTACTTGCTCTTATGTGCCTAATTACACTGGAAAACAAGATCTTTGACATAAACAAGTAACATTTGCGTTGAACATAACACAGTTTGAACTTATAAAAAGTATTAAGAACCACAATACTTAACGGTTCTTAGTAAAATTAGTAAAATTAAAAAAACCGTTATATGAAAGGTACCGTTAATAGACTTTTCCGTAAATTTGGTTCTAATCAACTAATAGCTTTTCCTAAACGGTCATATGGCAGGTACCGTTAGTTTTAGGCCTACAAATACAATTTCAATTTCCCCTCTGGGGAATGCCAAAAGAATCACATACACCAAAGTGAAAAAGGACGTAAGTGCTATAGGTCGCTAGGACGAGAAGGGGTCACCTTTTTAAGGGACAAGCTGGATAAAAAATAAAAAAAAAAAAAAATGTATTGGCGCGACAGCTTCTTAAGGAGCCAAGGCCTAGTGACTTATACTATCAATCATTCCTGTGTGTGTTGTTAATATGTTTACAATTTACCGCCGAGTCCGAACGGCTGCATGAGATGCACTTTTTCGAAACAAATTTTTACTCTTGGAGATTTTGTCAGTTCCTCGCAAGAGGCAGTACCACGAAAAAGAATATGGCTATGAGCGGGATTCAAATCCAGGATCTTCGCTTAGCAGTCCTATTCACTAACCACTAAGCCACGGGGCACTACAAGCCGAACAGTTGAATAGATGATGGTTTGCATCTTTAAGGAAAGATTCCAGAAGAATAGAAGCGATGTAAAAACTTACGTAGTGGACTTGCCAGCGTGTAAGAACACTTTATACATTTTAAATTTCAATTAACGATTTGACTAATTTAAGGCGTGTTTAAAATAATTGGTTTTTATAATTTAAATCAAAATCCATTAAACAATATTCTGATTCTCTCCTACAGAAAACGTTAATATTGCCGGAGTAAAAGGTAGCTTATGTAGTAAATCCAGTTAAAGTAATTGTAATCGACATTATAGAAGAGAAGAAATTCAAGTACACGATGACAATGAATTGAAAGACAAAATTCAAAAATATATGAAGCCATTATCCAATGGTAGATTAATCGGTCTACCTATTGCCAAATATATTGGAATATCATATTTTTTTTGTTGAAATCATAATCTAAACTATTTGAAGTAAACAAAATGTTTTTAATAGAAGAATTTAATAATTCTCTAAAATCATTGCTTTATTGATTTTTTCATACATCGAAAGTAAAAATAACTAAAAATAAGGCTGGGAAACGGAAGTATGCATTTTCTGTTGATGCGTTTTTTGACCATGTTTGCCTACAATGTAGGTTAAATGTATATCCCTTACCTTCTTCTTCGTCGTCTTTTTTTCTTTGTTCTGCTTTACTTCTGCTTCTTCTTCTTCATCTTCATTTTCATTTTCATTTTCATCTTCATCTTCAACTTCATCTTCATCTTCATTTTCATCTTGACCTTCATCTTCATTTTCATCTTAACCTTCATCTTCATCTTCATCTTCATCTTCAGCTTCATCTTCAGCTTCACCTTTATATTCATCTTTATCTTCATCTTCACGGTTAGGCCAATCGTCTTCAAATTTGGAACATAAGGTTAAAGGTACCTGTCATATAACCGTTATGTAAAAGCTTAATTTTTCTCGAAAATGGCTCCAAGAATTTTTATGAAAAAAATCAGTGTGCTTTTGTAGATAAGCGTTATATTTTGGTGAAAACAGAAAAAAAAATCGACATTTTTGAAACCTGTAAGTGATTTTTTTTAAATTTGGTTTTTAAATGAATGTTACTTTTGTGTTCTTTAGTTATTTTGTTGTTAAATAAAAACAGTTTTATTTAAAATTTTCTAGGATTTTGAAAAAAAAAATCACACTGTTTCATATTTTTTAAAGAAATAAAATGACGTTTAAATTTTTCCGCTGAAAACTTTTTTACGTACTTTTTTCGAACAATGAAAAGTCACAAAAATCGAATATTCGACGCACACAAGAGCAGGTACGTGCGATCCAGTCGTGCAATTTATTTCTTCTTCTTCTTCTCCTTCTCCCCTTTCTTTTTCTTTTTCTTAAACTTCTTGTACAACTCCTCCAATTCACTGTTTATACTTCTGCGGTCAACTCGTTTAACCTTGTGGCGCTATAGTCCGGGGGGACCTGGGCTTCAACAAACAAGCAAACCAACTTGAGCAAAGGACTCAAGACGCTGCTCACACTAGTGGAAACCCTTCGGGTACTCCTGCGTGACTGCTTATCTTACTATTTGGATTTCTTTTGTATGTCCATGATCATCCATCACTTTAATTTCTGTAACCCCTATTGCTATAGCGAAACCCGTATCAGATCTCGTGATGATCTATCGAATGCTTTTTCAAAATCAATGAGTAGTTACCCAAGTGGCACGCTTTGTTACAATAAATTTATATTGACTTCTCAGTAACAAGAACAAGGTGATGGTAACATTAAAGTGACAAATAGTCACCACGACTTCTATGCAACCAAAAAAGCTCGAAAATGGTCTGATTTTGCGACTAAATTCTAATTACTAGGAAGTCGCAGTGTACTTGTGTAAAATCACTTAGTTACTTAATAGTTTTATGTAACTGCATTGTAACAAGTTAAAAAAGTTTCTATAAGTTTTCTTTTGACTTAGTAGCAACTTATCACGGAGCTACAGTCAAGTTTATGCCGTCTCTTTTCGTTCAGCAATAGAAACCTTTTTGTGATTGTTTTGTAACAAAAATATAACCTTAGATATTGTGCCAACCAATGCGAAACTAAATTGCGACACAATATATCGAAGACCGAACACAGTTTGGCAGAAAAGAAAAGTAATTACCTTGCAGTTACATTAGTTTTTCGAAACATTTCAGCATCAGGTTACTCTTGAGTTACTCAAGAAATGGAGGTTACTCAAACGTTACTTCAGTTATATTCGCAAACATATGTTGTTTACTTTTTGGTTGCAATAAAGTATCGAAGGTGTAAGTTTACTTTAGTTTCATATGAGTTACAATCCACTCATACGAAACACATCAGCAAATGGTTACTCTTGAGTCAATCAGAAGTTTAAACTTCAGTTAAAGTTACACATGCAAACATTTACTGTTACTGTGCGGTTGCATTAAAGTTACTGATTTTACCTCGTCCCTTCTGTTTCTTTTTAGTAACAATAAAGTATCGAAGCTGTAAGTTTCCTTTAGTTTCATATGAGTTACGTTCCAGTTGTCCGATACATGGCAGCATAAAGTTAGTCTTAAGTCACTCAGAAGTTACAACTGATGAGAGTTACTGAACTTTATCAATATCAGTTACATTGCATAACCAGGTTTTTAGTTGGACTCTTTGGACACATTCACTTTTCAGTGGCAATTTTTGTGCAAACAAACCTTTATGTAACACAAACGCAACTCATATGAATTCAGTTTTTTCATTAAAGTAGTGAAACTTTTCAGTAACAACTATTCAACTAAGGTGTTTAATTTCTGTTTGGTTACAAAATTTAAATGTGTGCCATTCGGGTAGTGACGTTCTTCGACTGTGATTTCAAGTTATTCTTCGTTGGTACAGCTATTGAAAAGTAAGGTCTGTAAGGCTGTCGTCCACAAAAAGTTGGCTTCGAGCATCGTCACCTCAAGTGATTAAACCAATCGTCTTCAAATTCATCACATATGTTTTGACAATCAACAGAACACTTTTTCAACTTTTTTCTTTTTAAGAAATATAAAATTTGGCAAAATCAAAAAAGCTGTTATCGACAAAATCGGTTTTGACGGTAAGTTCAATTTCATACATGTTAATTTTCTAAATAAAAATTTTGTCTGCCAAGCTTCTTGGCTTACAATTTAACAATCATATTAAGCATTTGTTCAAGCCTAACACCGAGTCAATTTTATTAATTATTGAATTGCACAGCGCTATTTAATCTTTGAAATATATAAATTGTGGAAGTGCATTCAATCAAGTGGTAACTCTAATTATCGTGATTTTATTTTCTAATTTATCATATCTGTTTAAGAAGCTGTCAATATTTACTGCCAGATAAACAAATTGACAAAAGTCTCGAGGTCGAGCGATTTATCAAACGTCTTAACTGTCTTCCTAAGAATCATCCAGTAAAAAGTGTTAAAAAGTGGCGCCCAAAAAATATCGTTTTTTCTCATTTCTAATTGAAATGTGTGCCAAGTTTTTTATGAAGTAGTTTAGAAAACGATTTTTTAACAAAATTATTTTATTTTATTAAAATGTCTATTTTTTTCTCTTAAGCATAGACTGGCGCCATCTGTGTACCAGACAATTTTAACAAAAGTAATACTCATGCCAAACATTTGTCAATTAATTTTAATCTGCTTTCAATTTATTTTTAAAAAGGCTAGACATCGATACATTCAAAATAGATATTTATAAATATTTGGAACTGGCAATTTAAATATAAGAAACAGAGATTTGAGTGAGATTGTAGCCATTTTTTTGTCAAATGTACTAACAAGATAATTCTAAGATTTATTTCCCAAAAAAAAAACTGCGATTGAATACAATTTATACTAAATATCGTTTAATTTATCAAATGCTGATTGAAATTCTTTGAATTATATTGAATTCAAGATCCATTTACTTGTTCGAAATAATTCCTGTCGTGTTCTTGGCAACCAACTAAGTATCCGTGAATTTTTAAAAATATTTCAAAGCAATTACAAGTCTGCCCTAAATACTTTATAAATTTTAGGTCACATCACTTCCGTCAATAAAAAAAGTGGACCAAAAACCTGCCTCATTGCCTCGATCTGTCGAGAAAAAAAAACTCAGCCAAAATATACATACATTTGTATTTCTACATGAAATCCCAATAAAAGTTTTGATAAACTTTTGGCAATCGAACACGAATCTATCGATCGATTTAATGCTCCTAAGTGGTTGCACTATCGAACGAAGCACTTCCGTCTATTTTTAGTCAATTTAATCGTCGAGCTGCCCCAACATTAAATTAAATTAATTCACATTGAAAGTTTAGTGCCAGAAACGACAATTTTAAATTAAAACTAGAACTTTGTAATAATTTGTAAATAATTACGTCCGGAAACTTTTATTGGTTTTTGCCAGGTTTGTTGGGATAGGTTAAGACCCTAATGAATTTATTAATACCTTGGGTGACACAAATAGAACAAAAAAACAGATGATTGTATTTAATTTTTGAAGATCTATACACATATGTAAATAAAAAGGAAGCGTCTGTTTTTAATATTAAAATAACAGCTTTTTACAAGATGCATATGAAAGTATATACAGTACTTAAGGTAATAAGTAACTAAAGCAATTTTTAAAATAGCTATTTTGTGAGAAGGCTATTTTTATTGCTAGGGAGCGCCACGCCAGGGTAATTTTTTTCGAAAATGTTTGGTAGGTATACCCGAGCAACACCGGGTGGGTAAGCTAATTTAGAATAAAACAAGTATAAATAGGAGGAATGACATTCTGTAATTAGATTGATTATACATTAAAGGTTTTATCCGATTATCAATGAAGGGACGAGTTTTGTACGAGTAGTACGGATTGTTGCATTTTATCCCTGTTTTTTACTTGCGATTATAGGGACTATAAGGCAAGTTTAGGATTCGTGAATATAAACAAATTGAGATAACAATAAAACATGACATTACGATCATAGAGACGTATTAAAAAGTTAGTGGCAAAATATGTCTGTCTGTCTGTCTGTGAGTATGTACAACGAGCTGCAGCCTAAACGGCTTAAGCGATTATCTTCAAATTTGGTGGAGGGGAAATTGGAATTTTATTTTTAGGCCTAAAAATAACGGTACCTGCCATATGACCGTTTAGGAAAATCTTATTTTTTTCGAAAACGGCTCCAACGATTTTGATAAACATTTTTGAGATTTTTTTTGTTGATATTGGCTATCATTTGATCAGAACCAAATTCACGGGAATAGTCTATTTTTGGTTTTCTCGGTAACGGTTCTTTGGATTTCTTTCAAATTTTATATTTGAGAAGGTCTATGTAGCCAAATTCATTCTGCATATCAAAATTTTGAATAACTTTTTTTTTAATTAAAATAAATTTAATTTTTTTTTTTTTTTTAAATCAATATTTTTAAAACTAATCAAAATAAAATATTTTAAATTTTGTAATCACATGTATATTAATAAATTCTAAAAAACTGCATACCAGAAATTCAAGAAACTAAAAATAAAAAACAGGATTTTATCAAAATCATTCCTACAATTTTCGAAATACTTTTTTCATAAATTCGTTATTATACGAGACGTGTGATGGCGTAGTCAATTTTTACTAAAAACTCTTAAGTGTATAATTTCATTTAGTTACAATTTTTTTTAATTTTTGCATCTAAATTCCTTTTGTCATGTTGCACACACTGTTCAAGACGAAGCCTCGTGTTCCGCCTTCCGCGCCACAAGCTGCAGTAAGTTCTTTTCTTTAAACTCCACAACTCTTAAACTTAAGTCGGGTGACGGGATGTCCCTGAAGCGACTTATCAATTTTTGAAGGATAATTACCTAAACCAATTCCATCTAAGTGTAGGGTTGCACCATCCTGTTGGAACCACTTATATAATGGGAACAATAATGGAAGAGCTGCAGGTTCGGCCAGAAGAAACCCGAAATCATACAAGAGCTTACGATTAGGTTTACTGAATAAAAAGTAGGTGAAACATTGATATTTAAAAATAAATAATAAGAAAGGTTATTCTTTTCATTTATTAACTAACCTAAAAGCCAAAAGACGTAAGGACGAAGGAAAGGTTTTTTTTTTAGAAAAAGTATTTTTAATTTTCAGTTTTTAGTTAAAAATTTTTTGTGCCAAAATTATCGTACTATTGCCGAGTAAAAAACAGCAATTTAAATTTTTTTTAGTCAGAATTTAAAATGCTCGAAAACGATTTATAATATTGACAATATTTGTATGCAAGTATCAAGTAGAAAGTGTTGTACCATTTTGAAATCTTGATAAAATGGGCAATTTTTTTTAAATAACTTGCCGGTATTGCGGTATTTTTTTTTTTTTTTAAATATGAAGTTTCAAAGTTCTCTTAAAGAATTTTTTTCAACCGTCACTCAGCAAAACTAAATTTTTTCCTACGAAGCTAACAATATTTATTTTCAGATTTTTGATTGCAATTTGATACAACCGTATCCTGAAAATTTGTGATTTTCATCATTTTCCTAAATATTGCCCTTAAATCTTAACCAAGCAAGAGGATGTAACCTTCTTTTTACCCGCTTGACGTTGAGTTTCGGGACACCCTTTTAGATATCGATAATCTATACACATAAATAAAAAGGAAGCGTCTGTTTTTAATATTAAAATAACAGCTTTTTACAAGATGCATATGAAAGTATATACAGTACTTAAGGTAATAAGTAACTAAAGCAATTTTTAAAATAGCTATTTTGTGAGAAGGCTATTTTTATTGCTAGGGAGCGCCACGCCAGGGTAATTTTTTTCGAAAATGTTTGGTAGGTATACCCGAGCAACACCGGGTGGGTAAGCTAATTTAGAATAAAACAAGTATAAATAGGAGGAATGACATTCTGTAATTAGATTGATTATACATTAAAGGTTTTATCCGATTATCAATGAAGGGACGAGTTTTGTACGAGTAGTACGGATTGTTGCATTTTATCCCTGTTTTTTACTTGCGATTATAGGGACTATAAGGCAAGTTTAGGATTCGTGAATATAAACAAATTGAGATAACAATAAAACATGACATTACGATCATAGAGACGTATTAAAAAGTTAGTGGCAAAATATGTCTGTCTGTCTGTCTGTCTGTGAGTATGTACAACGAGCTGCAGCCTAAACGGCTTAAGCGATTATATTAGGTGCCCAACTTTAACCAAAGTTCCCTAAATGATTATAATTCACCTTTGCTTATTGCAATGGGTTTTATTAAGAGTCGGTAAACATCGACCTTTTTTGTGCGTCATAGAAGAGCATGAACGGTCTAACTGATGAGCCCACCGTTCATGCTTGGGCGAAACGCACATATTGGAGTAAAGGACACTAAACCTTTGAATTGAATTTTATTCAACAAAACTCCACAAAAAAACAACAAACAACTAGCAATAGTTGTTGTTGTTTACAATATATTTTTATTAAGCGATTATCTTCAAATTTGGTGGAGGGGATATTGGAATTTTATTTTTAGGCCTAAAAATAACGGTACCTGCCATATGACCGTTTAGGAAAATCTTATTTTTTTCGAAAACGGCTCCAACGATTTTGATAAACATTTTTGAGAATTTTTTTTGTTGATATTGGCTATCATTTGATTAGAACCAAATTCACGGGAATAGTCTATTAACGGTACCTTTCATATAACAATTTTTTTAATTTTTGGCTTTCTCGGTAACGGCTCTTTGGATTTCTTTCAAATTTTATATTTGAGAAGGTCTATGTAGCCAAATTAATTCTGCATATCAAAATTTTGAATAACTTTTTTTTAAATTAAAATAAATAAAAATTTTTTTTTTTTTAAAAATCAATATTTTTAAAACTAATCAAAATAAAATATTTTAAATTTTGTAATCACATGTATATTAATAAACTCTAAAAAACTGCATACCAGAAATTCAAGAAACTAAAAATAAAAAATAGGATTTTATCAAAATCATTCCTACAATTTTCGAAATACTTTTTTCATAAATTCGTTATTATACGAGACGTGTGATGGCGTAGTCAATTTTTACTAAAAACTCTTAAGTGTTGTGATTTTTGCCATTTTTTAAGTTCATATAGTGTTATTTTTCTAAGTTAGTGTTACTAATTTTTTAAATTTTATTCGACGATGTTACCGCACATATGAGCAGGTACGTGCCATCCAGTCGTGCAGTTTATTTACTATCATATCTTCCCATTTCGTCAGAAAAAACTTACTAATCCCTTGACGTAAAGTTTAATTAAATGTCATATTTAAAAACAGAGCGGATTTAATTATATTTCATTTAGTTACAATTTTTTTTAATTTTTGCATCTAAATTCCTTTTGTCATGTTGCACACACTGTTCAAGACTAAGCCTCGTGTTCCGTCTTCCGCGCCACAAGCTGCAGTAAGTTCTTTTCTTTAAACTCCACAACTCTTAAACTTAAGTCGGGTGACGGGATGTCCCTGAAGCGACTTATCAGGATAATTACCTAAACCAATTCCATCTAAGTGTAGGGTTGCACCATTCTGTTGGAACCACATATATAATGGGAACAATAATGGAAGAGCTGCAGGTTTGGCCAGAAGAAACCCGAAATCATACAAGAATTATGATTAGGTTTACTGAATAAAAAGTAGGTGAAACTTTGATATTTAAAAATAAATAATAAGAAAGGTTATTCTTTTCATTTATTAACTAACCTAAAAGCCAAAAGACGTAAGGACGAAGGAAAGGTTTTTTTTTAGAAAAAGTATTTTTAATTTTCAGTTTTTAGTTAAAAATTTTTTGTGCCAAAATTATCGTACTATTGCCGAATGCCGAGTAAAAAACAGCAATTTAAATTTTTTTTAGTCAGAATTTAAAATGCTCGAAAACGATTTATAATATTGACAATATTTGTATGCAAGTATCAAGTAGAAAGTGTTGTACCATTTTGAAATCTTGATAAAATGGGCAATTTTTTTTAAATAACTTGCCGGTATTGCGGTATTTTTTTTTTTTTTTTTTAATATGAAGTTTCAAAGTTCTCTTAAAGAATTTTTTTGAACCGTCACTCAGCAAAACTAATTTTTTTCCTACGAAGCTAACAATATTTATTTTCAGATTTTTGATTGCAATTTGATACAACCGTATCCTGAAAATTTGTGATTTTCATCATTTTCCTAAATATTGCCCTTAAATATTAACCAAGCAAGAGGATGTAACCTTCTTTTTACCCGCTTGACGTTGAGTTTCGGGACACCCTTTTAGATATCGATAATCTATACACATAAATAAAAATGAAGTGTCTGTTTTTTAATATCAAAATTACAGCTTTTTACAAGATGCATATGAAAGTACATATATATTGCATTCATAACAAGAACATAATTTTTAAAATTTTTGTCTGTCTGTCTCTCTATCTGTCTGTTTGTTCCGGCTAATCTCGGGAACGGCTGCTCCGATTTTGACTGGACAGATTGCCGATTTTCTAGGATATAATAAATAGTAATATAGGCTATTTAAATTGCCCACTAGGTGGCGCAGGGTTTTTTTTAACTCTTATTTAAGAACCTATTTTGACGGCACTTTCACAGGCAGATGGCTGATATTGTAAGGAGTAAGTAAGGTTATTTTAATTACCGCAGGTGGCGTTGGAGTCGTATTTTTTATTCTTATTTATGCCCCGAATTCGACGGGACGTTTGCAGGCTGATGTTTTTAGGAGTACTAAAGGCTATTTTAATCACCCCTTGCTGCCGCTGAAGTCATTTCACAAGCAGACAGCTAAATTTGTAAGAAGTAACTAAAGCTATTTTCATAACTAGGTGGCACCTCACCACGCCGCGCGCCGCACCGGGGTCGTTTTTTGTATGGTACACCCGAGAAACGCCGGGTGGGTAAGCTAGTGGTCTAATAATTGCCAATGTGTGATTCAAAATTGTATGGATAATCGCTCTGGGAAGTTCCATTGAAGCTGCCTTTTGTCATATTCAAAGTCGTGCATTTTCACGTAAGCTCTGTGCCATCAGTTCAATGTTTTACGGAGTCTTTGCAAATTTAGACCCTTAACGTGCTCATAGCCAAGCCATTGTCCGGAACCTCTGTAACAAGGTATGAATTAAATTCACACTCGGCAAATCACTTAACTGTCGAATATTGAAAATTGTCGAACATTGACGAGTGATATCGATATTTTAGAATCGTTGTTGTTAAAAAACGTGTAAATGGCAAACGCGCGATGTTCCTATTCCAATTCTCATCAGTTGACAATGAGTTTCTTGTGAACACGCAACTTTCGATTTATTCAGTTCAACACACATAAAGTTTTGACAAAACCCTAATATAAACATTTTTTAATGCTGAGTCTTCTACTTACTTGTTTTAATTTTTTTCCAACGTAGTAAATAGAGTTTTTATTAAAACCTTCTTATCAGCTTATATTTATCGAAAAAAAATGTCTACCTTTCTTCCGTTTTTCATTTTTTGCACAGGGTCGGCGTAGTCCAAAATTTGAAATATGTTAATTAACCATCCTTAAACATTATCCCAAAAGTTTCATTAAGTTGTGACCTTTGTCATATCCACAGCGTCGAATAAAATTTGACACATACCTACTTTTGATTTTTCGAAAAAAGTACGTAAAATAGTTTTCAGTGATATAATTTAAACGCCATTTTCTTTCTTTAAAATAATTGCAAAAAGTGTGAATTCTTTTTTTTTATCGTAAACAACGGTTTTTATTTAACAATTTTTTTTAAACTAAAAAAAATAATTAAAGAATTCAAACCTAAACAAAATAAATGGATCGCTCTTATGTGCCAAATTACATTGGAGAGCAAGATACTTGACAAAATCAACTAACATTTACGTTGAAAATAACACAGTTTAAACTTATGAAAGTATCAAAACCACAATAATTAACGGTTTTTGTTAAAAATGAAGTACGCCAGTACACGTCTTAAATAACAAAGAAATTATGAAAAATGTATTTCGAAAATTGTAGGATCGGTTTTGATAAAATCCTGTTTCTTATTTTTAGTTTTTTTTTTTGGTATGCAGTTTTTTAGAGTTTATTAATATACATGTGATTGTAATATTTAAAATATTGTTTTTTTATTACTTTTAAAAATATTGACTATTCAAAAATTATTTTTAATTAGAAAAAAAGTTTGTCAAAATTTTGATATGCAGAATTAATTTGGCTACCTAGATCTTCTCAAACATAAAATTTGGCAGAAATCCAAAAAGCCGCTACCGAGAAAGCCCAACATTAAAAAAATCGTTACATAAACGGTACCGTTAATTAACTTTTCCCGTAAATTTGGTTCTAATCAAATGGTAGCCAATACGAACAAAAAAATTCTCAAAAATGTTCATCAAAATCGTTGCAGCCGTTTTCGAGAAAAAATAAGCTCTTCCTTAACGGTCATATGGCAGGTACCGTTATTTTTAGGCCTAAAAATAAAATTTCAATTTTCCCTCCGGGGAATGCCAAAAGAATCACACACACCAAATTTTAAGCTAATCGCTTAAGCCGTTTAGACTGCAGCTCTTTATACATACTGACAGACAGACAGACATTTTTTTTTATCACTATGATTAGATTTTCTTCTCTATGATCTTAATATCATGTTTGATTGTTATCTCAATTTTTTTTATATTCACGAATCCTAAACTTGCCTTATAATCGCAAGTAAAAATAACCTGCCCCGTGGCTTAGTGGTTAGTGTGTCGGACTGCTAAGCGAAAGAACCTGGGTTCAAATCCAGCTCATAGCCACCTTTTTTTCTGGGGTACTGCCTCTTGCGAGGAACTGACAAAACCTCCAAGAGTAAAATTTGTCTCGAAAAAGTGCATCTCATGTGCCGTTCGGACTCGGCGGTAAACTGTAGGTCCCTTCCATTCTTGCAGAGTAACAACACACACACAGGAATGGTTGAGAGTATAAGTCACTAGGCCTTGGCTCCTTAAGGAGCTGTCGCGCCAATAAATTTATTTATTTTATAAAAACAAAATACATAAATCGACCCGCCCGTTCTTAAAACATTGATTTTTCAAAAATAAAAAAAATAAAAAAAATATTAATTGCAGATACAACAAAAAAATTATTTGAAAATATTTTTATGTAAAATTACCTTGCACATCGAAGGTACCGATGTATTTTGGTTTTGAATTTCTATAAATTGTAATGAAAGTGAAAAATCGAGCTGCGTAAAGCGTTTTACATTCGTGTAGTGCGACTAAAGAATGAGCCTCAATACTTATGAGCTCAAAGGTAAATTGATGGCATTTCTAGCGGGGAAAATATTTCTTGCATCGTCTTAGGGAACCTAAACATTTCGCAGCATTTTTGCCGATGTCAAATGTGTAATCGTTCCATGATACACTAAAAACAAGATAATATTCCGAAATATATTTTTTAATTTTTCGGCGCATCTACGTCATCTGTAGTACCGGGTTGGCCATAATTTATATTTTGAAGCCTTTATCTCATAATGATGAGAGATTTCCGAAAGGACGGACGAGTCTGGCTTGACGTGCATTTTAACCAAGCATTACAACCAAAATTGATACTCAGTGTCGATCCAAAGCTCGTAGAGGACGGATGTCGAGGTGCGCGCAAAAATAATTAAACAAAAGCCAAACAAATAACTATTGCGCGTTGTTATCGCGAGTGCTTTAAAAAAAAATAATAATACACACTCGTTAGAGAAATTGGAAAAAAAACCCTCGCGTGTGCTGTAAAAAAAAAAAAAATAATATTCACTCGCGTCGTAGGATGAATGATAAAGATGCCCACTCGCGCTGAGGAAGAAAAAAAATAAATAATTCGCATAACAAATTATCCTCTAATCTGTCCCAAGACCTTTGTGCTTAACTGCCTCTTTCTTATCTACTGTAGGCATCGTATGACCATACAATGCTTGCGGTAAATAGATAAGGGCATCTGAATTTGTCCTATTGTGCTGATTGTTTAGATTGATTTTTTGTAAACAGGCTGTCTTATGGGCATAACACCTAAGACAGTTTGATTATTACAGAAGTTAATTTGGATTTTCACTGCGCAGTTCGACTAAATCAGAGTTCTGTTTTGTATGTAAGTATTTTTAAATGCTAAGTGATTTTTGTGTCGTGTATTCAAATGTTCGTGGTTTAAGAAAGAATTTCTTTCACGTGTACGTCTACACTGTTCAACACAGGCCAGCTGTTTTGGCATTAAGTGAAACTCAGGTTGGAGTAAATACTGATTTATCAGAATTTGCTCTACATGGGTATAGCTTGGTGCCATTACTCTTTTCCCATCATGGTCTCGTGGTCTATGTTAGGAATGATATTGCTTGCCAGAGCCTTCCCCAATATGGGCAATGTTCCAACACGGACTTTAACTTCTTATGGCTCAAATTCACTGTCCGCAAGCATGTCATTCATTATTGTTTTATTTACAGGAGTCCAAATCTTGACAGTAATTCGACTTGTAACGAGTTTGATGCACTGTCTGATTCCATCTCAAAAATTGTTTCCCTTTGTCCTCGCAAATCGTTATTGCGGGCGATTTCAATGTACACAATTCCAACTGGCTCCGCTATTCTGGTCAGACAACACCCGAAGGAAGGTATGTCGAGCTCTTTGCCAGGTTACATCACCTTACGCAACTGATCGATGTGCCAACGCGTATACCGGATGTTGCTGGGCAAGCCGCCCATACTCTTGACTTGTTTCTTACTTCTCACCCTGATAAATATACCATTAGTGTAACTTCTCCATTTGGCACTTCAGACCATTGTATCATTTCAGCTAATTTCTCATCCCCCACCCATCCAGTTAAAGAAAAACTTCGCACCAGGACCGTTTGGCAATACGAGAAAGCCAACTGGGACGGCCTGAATATCTTTTTTCGAAACTTTAACTGGTCACTATGCTTCCTCGATAGTGACATTGATGCCAGTGCTGAAATGATCACAAATGTGATTCTTGTAGGGATGCGTGCTTTTATTCCTAACAGAGTAAAAAGCATCAAACCTAAAGAAAAGTCTTGGTTTAATTCTGAGTGTAAAGAAGCTATCAGGCTCAAAGAAGTAAGTTTCCGATCTTACAAAGCCAACCCTTCAGAGGAAAATCGGAAAAAGCACAAACAAGCAAGGAACTCATGCAACTCCGTTATAGAAAGAACCAAATTTTTGCATGACCAAAAATTACGGCAAAAAATTCTGCAGTGTCCCAAAGGCAGTAAAAATTGTTGGTCATTTGTAAAAAATATAAAAAACTCCTCGACATCTTCGGTTCCAACGCTCATCGACAATAACAAACCAATTGTTTACTCTTCAGAGAAGGCAAACTTGCTCGCCGCCCATTTCGCTGCCAGCTCCACGCTGCCTCAAAGCAACGTTGCCCCTCCTGTACTTGAGAATGTAAATTTTTCCATGATCTGGCTACAATTTATAAAGCGTTTATACGCCCTAAACTCGAGTATAACTCCCACCTCTGGGCAGGTGCTTCGCAAACATCGCTTCACCTGCTTGATAGAATACAAAATCGAGCGTTAAGATTGATAGGAAATAGAACTGCCGCTGAAACAATTGCCCCACTCGAACACCGACGCAATGTTTCATGTCTTTCCTTATTTTATCGTTTCTTTTACAAAAAATGTTCACTCGAAGTAGCCAGTTGCATTCCTCCCCTTAAAAGTTTCTCCCGTAATACTCGTCTCGCAAGGAATGCTCATCAGTTCACCCTTGAGCCTTATTTCGGACGTACCGTGAAATATAGGGATTCTTTTTTTAGCCGAACGACACGAATTTGGAATAGTTTACCCGGCGGGATTTTCCCTTGCCATTTTGATCTGCAAACATTCAAAACCAATGTTAATCGGCACCTCATATCTCTCCCCTCCCTATCTTCGTAATGCCCGCGCAGTGTGTTCTACATTAAAAGGGAAACATATAATCCCTTGTGCGCGGGATGAAAAGGAAGATGAACATAGGTAGCCTAAGTAATTTCAATTTAAAATATTTGAAAACTTTTTTTTTGTATTTTTAATAATTTAATTTTTTTTTTAAATCGATATATTAAAACGGTTATGTTATTTAATAAAAAAAACTTGTTAAAAAACCTTTTTATTTAAAAATCGTTCCTACGGTTTTGAAAATAAGTCACACTTTTTCACATTTCTTAACGAAATAAAATGGCGTTTAAATTATTGCGCTGAAAACTATTTTATGTACTTTTTTTCGAAAAATCAAAAGTCAGAAAAATCTAATTAAAACTTTGAAGTTCCCTTAATATTTTTCAAATTTTATTCAAAGCTGTGACCGCACATAAGAGCAAGTACGTGCGATCCAGTCGTGTTTTTGAAGAAATAAAACAGTAAAAATGCAACATTTATGGAACTTTTATAACTAAGCTAAATCATTGCACACTTAATATAATGCTGAAGCTGAACCGAACAGAATCCAAAATTCAAATCAAATGCAATATTGAGTACCAACCTACCGCATTTTATATACTTAAATCTTAAAAAAAAATGTTTTCCCCTTTTAGATCGTATAAAGTATAAACTCATCACATGTTCTATGTCACAAACCAAAACCACTGATGACCAAACTTAAATGATTATAAGCAATTTCAAAATGCCTGCAAAAGACCACAATCTTCATTACTTCATCATATCCATTATCCATGTGGTTCAAAAACTGCCTTTGACTTCTTGTTTGGTCTTTCTTTAAATCCTTTCCGACATAAAATGTTTTGATATCAACAACATGCCAATCTGTATCTGACGTCGTCTTAAAAACTAAAATTAATATCCGTTCCATGATTGCTACATCACTTTAGCCATCATCGAAAAAATTACTATTTTCAACAGCACTTGAACACATAAATATTATTACGATGAGGGGGGGGGGGGGGCTCGACGCTTTTTAAAATAATCAGACAAAAAACGGAAAGTCGACATGTTCGCTGAAATGTTTAAGCATTCGAAATTATTCACTCCGTTTACAATTTGTAGATGAGTCAGTGCAACCGTTGCACACAGCAACCTTTCTTCTAACTAACTCACTCAAATCTGTCGAAAAATATCCCCAATTTTCAAAAAAAAAAAAAAATCCCTTTACATCTCTTCTAAAAGCTCAATTTTTTCTCTTTTTTCTATTTCAGGAGTCGTGGTGAATTTCCGATAGAGAATTCTGATCGCTTCCGCATCACACAGACCAGCAACGCTGTTCAGTTGGCCGTCGAACATGTCCAACGCGAAGACGCCGGCCATTACACACTCTACGCTCGCACCAAAGCGGGAGGTGTTATACGAAAAGATGTCGAGCTAGTGGTCGACGACAGATCGACAGGCGATGATCCGCCAATATTTTTGCGTCGCCTGGGTGATCTGTCTGTCAAAGTTGGCACCCGAACAAGACTGCTCGTTGAGATTCGCAGCTCAACTGATGTCAAGGTAAGTAAAAAAATTCCCCCTTTTTTCCATCGTTCCATAGGCTAGATTTTGCATTTTTTGTTCTGTTGAAAATAAACATTCCAGATAACTTGGTATCGAAATGATCGTCGAATCTGTGAAAACGATCGAATTAAGCAAATAAACGAAGGTTCGTTCTATTGCGTCGAAATTACCCCAGTAATTCTGGAGGACGGGGGTCAGTGGATGGTTATGGCAGAGAATTTGGGGGGTCGAAACTCTTGCCTAGCCCATCTGAATGTACTCGTTCCGAAGGCTTACAAGCCGCCAGAATTTATCGAAGAACTGCGAGCAGTTCTCACAGATCAGGGAACAGTTTCACTTGAGTGTAAGGTTGTCGGAGTTCCGACTCCGGTGTTGCGGTGGTTTAAGGACTCTAAAGAAATTAAGGCTGGCGATGTTTTTGCTCTCACTGCCAATCCCGATGATCCTACTTCATTGGGTACATATACCTGTGAAGCGGTCAATTGCATGGGTAAGACGTATTCTAGCTCAAAGGTCCATGTTGTCGGTAGGGGCAGTCGTGAAGGATCACTTAAACCTGCAGATAGGTGAGTTTCACAAAAAAAAAGTATTCCTCCAACAGGATCAATCTATTTTTATCTCTTGCAGCATCCAAAACAACGCACCTCCTCCGATTTTTACGAACGAATTACGTGGAACATCGGTACGCATCGGTGACACAATAATTCTCGGCTGTCAAGGTGAGTAAGAATCAAAAAAAAAACATCACATTTCTTGATCATTTGCCAAACATTTTAATCACTTCGAGTATTTTTTCTCGCGAAATCTTGAACTTCAGATTCGAAAGTGTTGACGTATACATTGGATAGGTCATGGCGGTTGTTGGTGTATATTGAGGGAGAATCGATGGATACTCTCTTAATTATGTAAAGTTTGTTTGTTCTCAAATCTCTCTCAACCTCAACAGTTTTCTCTTCGATGTTTTGGGGAGAATTAAGGCTTTGCACACTCTTTGAGATTCTCTTTTTATTTCGAATTTCAATCAAAACTCTGAGCGAGCATGTCTGTTGCAGAGGAATTTTTCTCTTAAGGCCATTTTGTTTACTTCAGAGAATTGGTGAAGAGAATTTCATGAAAACTGTCAAAAGGAAATTATGTTTGTGAAATATTCTGTTCGAATTTAAAGCGAATAAGATTTCTTAGTTAAACTAACGTAATGTAATGTAAAGTAGCGTAAACGAAGAAAAACATTTTTTGAATGAATAGAAGCGTGTGTTTCTGGATTTTTAAGCCAACAAGACCTACTAAATACATTCAAACTAAAATCTGTTACTTTTAAGAGCCTATTTGCTAAAATATATTTTTGTCATCTTTTAGTTGCCGTTCCTCCATGGCCAAAAACTGTAGCCTGGTACAATAAAGAGGGACGTGTTGAAGCCAACGATAAATACAAACTCATCGAAGATGGTCTTGGAGTTTACATGATCGAAATCAAGCCATCTGCAAGTTGTGACGAAGGCGAATGGAAGTGTGTGATTACAAGTCAAGAAGGATGTGTTGGAATCTCATCATGTGCCGTCACAATGGATAGTAAGTTTAATCTAAGTTTCCCGCAAAAAAAATCCTTAAAAACATTTTTTCTCTTTTAGTTCCCAAAAATTATCGCAAGCCTCGATTCATGGAAAGCCTCAAGGCTGTCCTAACCGAAGAAGGACTTGTTTCATTCGAGTGCAAAGTTGTTGGATTCCCAACTCCAACCCTAAAATGGTTCAAAGATGGTCAGGAACTTAAACCGGGTGATGTTTATCAGCTGACAGGAACAAATTCTCTTGGAACATATTGTTGCATAGCAAAGAATTGTATGGGTGAGAGTAGTAGTGTTGCGGTTCTAACAATTGAAGACATTGAGAATCAGCTAAACGATGAAGAGCGGGATATGTTTACTAAACAGAATCAGCCTCCTAAGTTCGTTACTGGTCTGAAGACCCAGGATGCCAGGATAAATGAACCTTTTCGATTTACCGTAACAGTCAAAGCTTTACCCGACCCGGTTCTTTCTTGGTTCCGGGATGAACTGCCAATCGAATCAAACGAGCGATACAATCATTACGCTGGCGAAGCAGAAACATATCACTTGGACGTAAAGTGTGTAGAATTTGTCGATCAAGCCGAATGGAAGTGTGTGGCTGTAAATGATTTTGGAACCAGCGTAACATCGTGTTTCTTGAAACTACAAATCCCTCGCCATTATAAAAAGCCAAGATTTCTGGAGTGTCTACGGGCAGTCCTCACCGAAGAGGGTGCTGTCAATTTGGAATGCAAGGTAATTGGTGTACCTCAACCGGTCTTGAAGTGGTACAAGGATGGAATTGAACTGAAACCTGGAGATATTCATCGCATTATTTCGGGACAAGATGGCACCTGTTGTTTGGGAACTTATACCTGTGAGGCAAGAAACTGTATGGGTGTGGTGGCGAGTTCAGCTTCTTTGCTTGGCTTTGAAGATGCTTACAAGAACCAGAAACCTGAGCCTCCAGCCAATGAACTCCAGAGGAACTTTTCTCTTTCTACGATTCACGAAGAACGAACATCCCAGATGTACGAAAGTGCTGTTGGTGACATAACCATAGATGAGAAGGGTGACATTTCTTTCTCATTCGATGGCAAGGAAGTATCAGTCTCTTTGTACGAAACACCAGATTTGACCGAGGAAGAAGCTTTGAAGATTGTTGAAATGTATGCTGATCAGATCTCGGAACACGTCACCGAACAGAACATTGTGGAACTTCCGCCTCTAAGGTTCATCAAGGAGACATCTCAATCCGGAAATCTCCTAATGGAAGCTGTGGTTATAGACATTGCTCCAGAGTACTTCCTCCACGAAGAAGACATGCGTACCGAAGCTGGAATGGATGATATTTCAATTTGTGAAGTTACCATTCATGGTTCTTCGGGAGGACAGGATGAGCCAACACTTGATAAGGAAACTGAAGAATTTGCCAAGAAAAACATTGAAAAAATGGAAGAAGAACTGGCAATGACGGCTCCAATGAGAAAACGAAAAAAATCACGTGGCACTGAAGTTGAAGAATATTTCAGCTTGTCTTTCTCAAAAGCATCAGAGAGTCAAGGTGATGAAGACACCTCAGAGTTGCAAACTTTTGCCAGTGCTACTAACCAGTTGACTTCATCAAAGATAGAATCTTTAGAAATTGAAAGAACTCGCGTCGAGGAAGAACTTCAGCCACCAAAACGAAAGAAGGACAAAAAAAGTCCAGAGACTGATTCTTCGAAGACCACCGATGCAGATGCACTTTTACAAGATGTTTCTGGAGCTGCAGGTGATGGTCTTCAATTGCTTAAACCTTCCAAGGTTGTGAGCGATGAGGTTGAGATCGAAAAGAACCTTAAATCTCTTCTGCCACTAGCAAAGCATTTGAAAACTATTGAAACCCATTTGGTTGCTGTCGAAACAGAGGTGACATCACAGTCAGCTATGATGATGTCTCCAACTTCAGCTGAGCAGAGTATTGGCATCATTCACAACGTCTTGGAGCCCATAAAGCAGATTCAGGGTAAAATGAAAGTCTATTCTGGAGAGATACCCATTGAGGTTCTTTTTCAATCAATGGAAAACGACATTAAGGCCTTACATACTGGTTTACAAGTTATCGAGAAGTGTGTTGCTATGGATGAAACAGGAATGACTCTGATTCAAAGAACCAGTGTGTGCATAATTGACAGTGTTGGTGAGCAATTTGTCAAGACGTTTGAAGAAGTGAAA
Source organism: Platycheirus rosarum (assembly GCA_963971375.1). Taxonomy (NCBI): domain Eukaryota; kingdom Metazoa; phylum Arthropoda; class Insecta; order Diptera; family Syrphidae; genus Platycheirus; species Platycheirus rosarum. Next base: position 37,086,855 of record OZ020510.1, on the reverse strand, counting down.
AAAATTGCAAGCAATTTCGAGTCCGATCACATAAAGATGCAGGCAGATATAACAGCTGAAGATATTCAGCAAGGAATTCAGATAACCCAAGACACTATTAAATCGCAGGCACTTCTGCAAGAAGCTCAAGATATCGAGACAGCTCAACATGTTTCTGACTCAGTTGCAAAACTCCAGACATTACCACAAACGGTATCTTTTGATGCAGTTACCGAAGCCAAACTTCCATCTGAGGCTGATTCCCTAAAGCTTATTTGTCGTCCGGTAATTAAGATCCAACAGGCTTTGGAAAACATTGAGAATGAATTATCGATGGAAGAAAATGAGGAACAGTTATATTCAAGGGTACATAAGACCGCACTGGTAAACCTTCAAGGACCTATTGATGAGCTTCAGTTGGAAGTTGATAAAATCGAGCAGAAAGTCGTCGCTGCAGCTGGAAACGAATCCATTGAACAAAAAATTAACATGACCATCTTGGATATTGTGAGTCCTCCACTTTTTGAGCTAAAGAAGGGGTTAGAAATAATATCAAAGCAGTCTGATGGAAACATACACTCTGGAATGGTGACAGTAAGTGCCATTGAGTCAATGGTTCCACCGTTGCAAGAAATCCAAAATGGCTTAGCTCAGTTGGGTCAAGACATCGAGTTCGGTCAGGTGAAAGAAGACTTTGTTCCAGACTCTGCTGATACACAGAAACTCCTCCAGTCCATAGCACAGGGTGTTCTGCATTTCGAGACCAACATTGAAAGACTTTCACCCAGATTGTCTCCGAATCTTCAAGAAGGCTTGGTGGGCTTGAAAGATGAACTTTCCCGATTAATTGGAAACATACTAGACTGCAGCCTAAACCGATATAGACTAACCGTACTGGAGAATTTGAAGACACCGATAGACGAACTGAACTACTGCCTGCGCCAAACTGAGCAAAAGTCTATTTCGGGTTCTCTAAGTGATCTGATTGATCCAATTCGAGGCTTACGAGAAAAGGTTCAGCTTGGAGTTGATATTCTTTCCATTTCCGATCTTCAACAAAACGACTTGAATATTCGAAGCTTAATACAAATCAAGGATATAATTAAAACTATCGAAATCGATATTGAAGAACATGAATTCAAACTTCTCCAAAAGGAGATCGAACAGGACGAAAAGCAGGCAACTGAGATGGATCAATCATTTGTGTCAATGCGGGAAGCTCTGTCTATGCAGATAGCAAAGGAAGAAGGAAAAAAGACAGTTCAGAAAATTGAGGAGATCTACAATTGCTTGGCTACTCTTCAGGATGATGTGGCTCTGGAAGAAGCACAGACTTTGACATCAGATCACATTTCGATTTTGCAAAAAATGGCTAAGCCAATCAAAGAAATGCTAGAGTGTGTGGCTACAATTAAAAGCGGCACTGCTTTCGATACTGCCAAGGAGTTCAATAACGATGTGAACTTTAAGGTTCTTCATGAAATAGCTGAACCTGTAAATGACTTAGCCGAAGCTTTGAAAGTTTGCACGGGCCCTAAGGTTGTTGATGCTCAGGCATCATCAAACCAAGAAGACAGTTCAGCGCTGAAGATCCTAGTTCAACCGGTTCAGGATCTGAAAAAATCCATCGTTAGACTTGCAGAAGAGGTTGCCTTTGACGAACAAGTTCGAACTGTAGATGAACAAGAAGCGATCTTAAAAATCGCCACGCCATTGAATGAACTCCAGCAATGCCTGGATGGACTTATTCAAAAGGTAACAGCTGAGACAATGGAAGATGTTTCAACACTGGAAGACATTTCGGCACTTAAAACAGCTGGAGAATCTGTTTCCCAGCAAGTTCTTTTAAGTCAAGAAGATCAGCCAATAGAAGAAATCGAAGATCTTGAACGTGATAGTGTTAAACAGCGAAAAGCTGAAACCCTGTTGGCTCACTTGAAACAAAGTCTCACCTCTGTTGTGGTTCATTGTTCGCAATATGATGTTTCATCACTAGAAGTTAAAACCTTGAACAAGCTGCGGGCTACTATTTCAAAACTAGAAGATCTCGAAAAATGCGTTGCTGAAGTGTGTGAGCCAAGTATTCATGATCCGGTTGTTTCAGTTTCTGAGCGGACTGATGCTCCAAGAACACTTGCCGAGGCAGTAGTAAGTCTTGAGTCTTGTGTTTTACAAGTTCAAGACTGCTTCCAAGAAGAAAATCTGAAAAATTTGTCAGTTGGAAGTGTTCCTATCTCTGCTTTGTCTGGTCCTATTCAAGAGCTTCGGGAGTGTCTTCAAGTCTTTCATACTCAAGAATTTGAAAATGTTGATACTTTTACAGCTCCCAAAGTTTCACTGGTTTCTAAGAGCTTCATTGAAGAAGTAACTCCATTTATCGTAGCTATTGAAGAAACTCAAGCTCTCGAGAATCTCCAAAGTTTTATTGAATTGGAAAACATGGAATCATGTAAACAAATTATAGCACCGATTCAGCAGCTTCAGAAAGCTGCTTTACAAGTTCATGATCAATTCCATATTTCACAAGTTGATGAGGTATCGAGCCAGACAACTCTGGCCACCTTTGCCAAGCCATTGATGAGCCTTCAGGAGGCTATTGTAAATATTCAAGAACAATATCCTTATTCAACTTTCGAAACTTGTCCAGAGTTCAAGACCCTTCAAGCCAAATCCAATGCTATTTATCAGCTTCTAAAGTATGTAGAGCACGTAAATTGCGAAGCATTAGATAACCTTGCTGAAATGTCAACACAAGCTGATATTTCAGGCCTCGAAACATACGCTGCCTCGATAGAAGGCAGCGAAATAATGCAAGCCATCCAAACGGAACAGAAAGTTATGGAACCTGCTGATTTGAAGGCTTGTTTTGAAGATGGTATCAAACAAATTGACATCTGTCTTCAAAAACCTACTTTCAGGGAGTCTTCAGATCTAAAAGCTGTTGAAACAGTTATGAAAGAACTTAAGACTAACTTCCAAAAGATGCAGAAGGAGCTTAGCCAAGAATCGAATGGTGAGTCTTCGGTCTTAGCAAAATCTAATATTGCCAGAACTCTCTTCAAGCTCAAAGAGTGTCTAGTTCACACTTATGAAGGTGGCTATGAAGAGTCTCTTGATGACATCGAGAAGACTTTTGAAGATATTCTGCAAGCTCTACCAGAGTTAGAGGTTCTATTAGCTGAGCAAATGAGTCTGAAGGTGCTGGATAAAATTAATGAAACCGTTAGCATTACAGAACGCTGTGCCGATAATCATGATGCTCATATGGAGTATATGAACCGCTTAGCGGCCCCTCTTAAAAAACTTGCTGTAGATGTTGAAAAACTTGGAAAAAGCACCGAAACTGAGCTGTCAAAATCTTCTGCCCAAATGGTTTGTTTACAATCTCGACTAATGAATGCCTTCAGGGCTATGAATGAGGTAAGCGAAACAGTTCCAAATGAACTTCTGGATTACGTCTTGACTGGACAAAGTGTTATGGTATCGGTGTTTGATTTCATCGAAGCTACTGATTCCTTGAGGGTTATAGAAGTCATTCAAGAATTGGACAATTTGTTGCCACCTTTAAGTGGTCTTAATGATGTTCTTGGCGACATCTTGCGACAAGCTGATGAAGGACAACTAATTAATTTGTTGAAGCCCGTAAAGGAAGCCCAAGAAATACTGAGTTTTGTACAAGATCAGCTGACTAATAGAAATGAAACAATTACAAAACTAGTGGCTGAAAATGAATCGCTCATTGAGAGTTTTCAAGAGTTGGTGAAAAAAATTGAAAGTGATATTCTTGTTAAGGAAGATCTATCGCAGTTAACAGCAGAAGATGTCAGAGATATTGAGTCTATAGCAGAACCATTGGAGGAGCTGCAACACTCTTTTGCAGAGTATACAACATTGCATAAAAAACCTCGTTTCGAAATGAGTCAAAAGAGAGGAGTGATCATAGAAGAAATTGAAGATGATTTGGAAGAAGCAGATAAAGAAGAACACAAGATTCCAGAAAAGAAGTCAAAGTTATCAGAAGAAATTGGAGGGGATAAATCAACTGAAGTTCAACAGATTTCAGCTGAAGATGAAGTAAAAGTGAAGTCTAAAAAACCTAAAATTGAAGAAATTAAAGAAGCAAAAGTTCAAGAATCCATTACTTTGAAAGAACTTGGGGAATCACAGAATTTAGGAAAAGAATCTGATGAAAAAATTGTTTCAGAAAGAACCAAATTAAAAGAAGATATAGAAACAACTGAGTTACTAGATTCAGCAGAATTAAAGTCTAAGATCGGTGCTGAAATGTTTGAAAGTTTCGAGCTATTACAAGCTTTGAAAAAACAAATTTCCGAATCCAAGGACGTCAAACATGAAAAAGCTTCCCAAGAAATTCTTAGCACTTTGGAAATAACTGTGACTGATTTGGAGAAGATTTTGATCAACAGCACTGCTGAAACAATCGAAGATAATCTCTTCCTGCCACTTTTCAAAATGCGGGATCTGTTAGCATTTATTAAACAAAATCAATTTGACAAAAAAGAGAGCAAATACGTTGTCTTATCCGCTAATAAAGTATTTACTTCTATCCTCAATCACAATGCTGGTCTAAGAAGAGCTTTCCTCCAGGACATAGTTCAAACACCCAAAGACGGACTAACAAGCATGATTCCACTTTTGGAGGAAGCTGATGGTTTGGAAACATGTAGAAGTCTTTTAAAAGCTGTTCAAAAATTAGATTTAACTTTAACAAATATTGCAACCAATAATGAAGGCAATTGTGGACGATCTTCAAAAGCTTTTGTTGAGCTTCAAGAAAGCTTAAATGATTTGAAGAGTCAAGCGGAAGATCTCGGTAAAAGGCTTCCAGCAGTTTTTAAGCAGAATTGCGTAGAACCTCTGGCAAATATCTGTGAAGCTGTTGAAGATTCCAAGACTGAAGATATTATAGAAGCTTTGCAGGAAATCGAAGCCCTCAAGGGTCCATTGAATGTTTTGAAAGAAACAATTGCTAGGAATATAAAGAATTTCAAGGAATCACAGAAAGTAGAAGAAACTTTAAATGCAGAAGCTGAGGCTAAGGAAAAAGTCTCCAAAAAGATATTGAAAGAAGCAGAGAAAATCGAAGAATCAAAGAAAATCGAAGATTTATCGAAATCTGAACTGAAAATTGAAGAAATTGAACAGAAACCACCATCACGCGAAAAGGCATCTGAAGCCATTGAAGCCATAACTGAAGTAACTTTAGAACAAGAGAGCCAGAAAAATGAAGCTGCCATCAGAAGTTCTGGAAAAATATCTACAGAATCGAAAACAGAAGAGATCATAAAAACTGAAGATCAAACCAAGGAGGTTGTTTCAGAAGAATGTCAGCAGAAAATTTCCAAAATCACTGAAGACGAAAAAGCTTTAGGCGAATTACGAAAAGACAAAGTCGAAAAGAAGACTAAACCAAAAAAGGAAACTACCGAGTTAGCAGAAATTACCGCATCAAAACAGGGCGAAGTAGTCGAAGTCGAAAAAAAAGATATTCAGAAGGCACAAATACTTGATTCTGAAAAAATAGAGCAGGAAAAAATAGAAGACTCGCAAAAAGAATTAAAACTAGCAACGATTGAAGCAGAGTCTATAAAAGCTGATACTATGAAGAAAGAAGTTGCTGAATTGGAAAGTTTGAATGAAATTGCAAAAGTGGCTCAACAAGTCGAAATTGAAAAGCAACTTGCTGAGAAAGCGAAAGTATTCGATGCCGAAAAAATAGAACATCAACAGATAAAAGATGCAAAAATTGATGTTATAACTACAGACCTTCAATTTGGGAAAGAAGAACCAGATAAAGCGAAATTTCTAAACAAAGAATTACTAGAACTTAAAGAAACGACTGAATCAGCTCTTAAAGGTGAGATTTCTGAAATTTCAACACCAACAGCGCAAGGAACACAGTTACTTAGTGCTGAAAAAATCGAGCAGCTTAAAATGGAAGATTCTAGAAAGCATTTAGAAGTGGAAGAAATAGAAGAATCAAAATTAGCAGCTGAAAAATCATTTACCAAACCAGATTTACTGGAAATGGGAAAAGTTTCAGAATCTACACAACAATTGCAAAAGCAAGAAGTTGAAGGTGGTGAACTCCTAAAAGCCGAGGTCTCCCAGTCACAAGAAAGTGAGAAAGATCAAACTGTTAATTTAGAAATAGAAGGCGATGATTCAGAGAAAAAAGAGGATAAAGTTGCTAAAGCACTTCTTGAAAAATCTGGAGACGAAACAGCTACTGAATCGACAGATATAGCAGACTCAATGGATTTTGAAGCTGTTACGATCACAGAATCACATTTAATAGCCAAAACAATAGAAGCAATCACTAACATGGAAGCAGGTCCTGAAACAAAGGACATTATAGCAGAATCAATAGCTGCATTGAAAGATTTCAACGATAATCCTGAAGATGGAGCTTCAGAAGACGAGAACCTTCTCAAATCCGTAAGAAAAGCATTCTTTAAACTAAGAGATTGCATTGTGCATACTTACGACGGTAGTAAACCTTCTGACGATAGAGAAGAAGCTAAACTGAAAATAATTGATTCAGCTTTCAAAGAAATTCTGGAATCTAATTCTTTTGTTAGGAATCATATCTGCAATGAACTCATGAGTAACGCAATAAATTCTATAGAAGAAATCAAGAACACTCTGTTTGAACGATCTGCAGAACAATTGCCTAAAGAATTACAGCCTCTAATTCAACCTTTAGGTTGTCTTAAAGAATCAATTGAAAATTTGATACAATCAGATGACAATTCATTTGAGAAATCTTCCAATAAAATGATTGCTTTGCAGACTTGCCTCATGGATATGTTTTTCAAATGCGATGATCTTGCATCGAATCAGAACAACAAGGAGGTTAAAGAAGCTCTGGTGCATGCTCAGGAAATTCTTTTGAAAGTACATGACCATTTCGATGATTCCGGACAATTTATACCAAAGATTAAGATTTCAGAAGATGTTAGTCACTTAGCAGCGCCTTTGGAGATAATCTTGAAATTATTGGATTCTGCAGTACGAAAAGAGGTAGAGTCAATATTGGAATCTAAGGAAACAAAGGTTGAAGATGAACCAGAAGTATCTGAGGTGAAGACTGATGAAGCTGAAGAGGGAACCTTTAAATCTTCAACGGAAGAAACTTCAAAAATAGCGGAAAAAGATTTGGAAAGCAACCAAAAATGTATAGCTGAAACTCCTTCAGAAAAAGAAAAGAAGATTTTGGTTCAAGAAAATGAAGATGTTCAAGACGCTATGGAAAAAATATCATCTTCCCCATCTTTAAGTGACATGGGTCAAGTAACTGAAGATATTGAAAGCAAGAAACCAGAACAGGCTCAACCGAAATTGGCATCTGAAGTTGAAGAATTGTCTTTGACACAGGAGCATATTAAAGTTGAAGTCGTTTCAGATAATAAAAAGAAAATAAATGAAGATCAAGTGGCTATACAAGCCCATATCGCTGAAACTTCTGAAGTTACGGCTGAGATTATTGAAAAGAAAGATCAAGAACACACCAAAAAAGATCTTCAAATAAAAGATATATCCACAACGGCATCAGCAGCTGAAGCTTCTATTACGGGGGCTGAATTAATAGAACAAAGAAAAGTAGAACACAATGTTCGGAAGTCTTCTGTTGTCGATGTTTTAGCTGATGAACCTAAGAAGGCATTTGTTGCTGAGGTTAAGACAGCAAAAACTGAAGAATTACCCGATTCAAAAAAATCAGTAGAGGTCGTTGATATTAACGTGGAAGGCAAAGTTGCAGTTAAGTCTGCAACTGAACCAGAATTTGCTGAAGAGAAATCTCTAGAATTGATCGCTCACAAGCCGGAAGAAACGGAGCTTAAAGCACCAGAGAAACAGGAAGCTGAAAAATCAGTTACTCAATCAGAATTGGCCGAAGAGAAATCTCTTGAATTGACCGCTCATAAGCCCGAAGAAACGGAGCTTAAACCACCAGTGAAACAGGAAGCTCAAAAATCAGTTACTCAAGCAGAATTGGCTGAAGAAAAATTTCTTGAATTGAGTGCTCATAAGCCGGAAGAAACGGACCTTAAACTACCAGTGAAACAAGAAGCTAAAAAATCACTTACTCAACCAAAATTGGCTGAAGAGAAATCTCTTGAATTGACCGCTCATAAGCCCGAAGAAACGGAGCTTAAACAACCGGTGAAACAGGAAGCTGAAAAATCAGTTACTGAATCAGATTCAATTATTGAAGAAAAACACATTGAAAACATTAAAGAATTGAAGATTGTTGAAAGCGAAACTCCAGTAAAAACTGCTGAAGTTTCTGAAATAAAACTGGAAACAATAGAAAGCAAGAGTGTAGACGAACAAAAGATCGAAGTTGAAATTTCTACTCTTGCCACTGAAGCACAAGCAGGATTGAAATCTGTAACGGAGCCATTGACAGCTCAAATTGAAGAAATGAAAGTTGAATCTTTGCAGCCAGAAATTGAAGAAATAAAAACGATTGAAGCACAGAAATCTCAAATTTCTGAAATTCAGCTTGAAAGTATGCAAGAAGTTATTGTTGAAGAAAACAAAATGGGAGCCAAGGTTCAGGATGTCTCTATCAGTCCATTAGTTGCCAAGAAGTCTCTAACGGAATCCGAAAAAGTTAAGATTGAAACTGTTATCGATTCAGCTGTAAAAGTAACAGAAGAAAAGGTTCAGTCTACTCAAATACAAGTATCAGAAGCGTCTGAAATCAAGACTCCAGAAAAAATAGAAGTTGAAGATGAAACAATCCGTGATTCAGCCAAAAAACAGAAGGAAAAAGAAACTCAGGCAGCTAAAGCACAAGTTGCAGAAGCTTCCGAAATTAAACTGGAAAAGCTGGAAGAAAAAGCACTTGAAATTCTAAACATATTGGAAAGTAGTGGCCCCGAAAAGTTAGTTGGAGAAAAGTCCAAAACAAAAGCGGATGTAATTAAGCTTGAGGAACTATCTGAACATATTCAAAGTGTTAATATTGAAGACATTTCAGAAAATCAAACTCAAATCGCCAGTATCGATGAAATAAATCCTGAAAAAATTGAAAGGAAGACCGTTGAAGAAAAGTTAATAAAACCTGGCGTTTCTGAGGTAAAATTTGAAGCTAAAGTTGCCGAAAAAACTAAAACAGAAGCTGATAAACTAGAAATCAATGTATTGGAAGAAACATCACAAAAAATTAAGTCGATTGATTTAGAGAAAGAAAAAACTATGACATCAGAGTTTGCTGATACTCAGCTCAAAAACGAAGTTACGAGCCTGAAAGCAGAGGTAGAACTTTCTACCAAGGAACAGGAAGCAAAAGAGTTGTCTGAAGTGGATTCTGAAACAGTTGATAAAACTAAAGAAGCTGAGAGCCTACAAGTCAAAAAGTTAGAAGCACAGAAGATAGAATCTACCGATTTGGGTGAAAGGGAAGTTATGAAAGCAGAGGTTTCTGAAGCTCAACTAAAAGAAGAAGCAACTATTCAAAAGACCGAGGTTGAGCTTTCGACAGAGGAAAAAGTGAAGACCAAAACATCTGGAGAAACTAAAGCTAAGGAACTAGAAACGAAAACATTGATTGAAGAATCACAGAAATTAGAATCAACTGACTTGGATCAAGGAAAAGCTTTGAAAGCTGAGATTGCTGATGCACATCTCGAACAAGAAGCAACTATTAAAAAGACCGATGTTGAGGCTTCTGTAAGAGAAGAATCAAAAGGTAAAACAGATGAACCAATCGAAGCCGAAGTAGACAAACTAGAAGCAAAGAAATTGGTGAAAGGTTCACAGAAGATGGAGTCAATTGATTTGGAAGAAAAAAAAGCTATAACAACAGAGGTTGCTAAAGATCAACACGAACAAGGAGTTTCGAGTCAAAAGACTGAGGTAGAACTTTCAAGAAAAGAACAGGAAGCAAAAGAAATGGAAAAAGAAGAAGAGTTAGTAATTAAAAAGAAAGACGAAGACAAAGCTGCTGAGCTAGAAAGCAAGGAAACTGATGTTAAAAAGACCCAAGAAGATGTAGAACAGCCAGTCAAGAAGCCCTTAAGGAGAAAATCAAAGGCCAGTCCTGGAAAAAAGAAACCAGAAGAAGTCAAGGTCGAAGAAGTTAAAGACAATGAAGTTAAAGCCGAAAAAGTTAAAGCCGAAGAAGTTAAAGTCGAAGAAGTTAGGGCCGAAGCACTTAAAGCCGAAATCGCACAAGATAACTCAAAGCCTGAAAAACTGGAGCATGAAAAGGCTAAAACTAAAGAAAGTGTAGAAAACAAAGAACAAGATAAGCAGGCTATTCAAGCTCAGAAAGAAATTGCTGAACAGGGAGAAGAAAAACCCGAAAAGCCAAAGAGGAAAAAATCTAAAGCAAGCCCGGACAAAATAGAAGAAAAGTCTACAATAAAAACTGATGCAGAAACAACTGAAGAGAAGAATGGTGAAGAAATAAAGAAACCAAGAAGGAAGAAATCAAAATCCAGTCCAGAAAAGAAGGGAGCAGAAGAAACTCCTGTAGAATTAGTTAAAGATGATGCTAGAGTAGAGAAAAAGGATATTGAACCAACGAAGAAGATCGAAGAGGAAGAGATTGCGATTGAAAAGCCACCAGACTCAGTTATGCAACAAGAAGCAACAACAAAAGAAGAAGAATCACAATCAAAAAAAGAAAAATCTATGCCAGAGCCCGTGGAAAAAAAAGTCGAAGCGGTAGAGGTTAAGACTTTCAAGTTCAATCTTCTCAAAACAATTGTTGAAACAGTTCAAAACACTTCTTCCAATATAGAAGTACAAAAAGAAATGGAAAGTTTAATGGCTGACTTGTCTAAGTTGAACAAACAGATTCAATCGGTTCCAAACGATGAAAATATTCTTAAAACAATGTCCGAATCTTATATTAAACTTCGAGATCAGATAGTTAGCACAGTTGACCCAAGCTTGCAACCATCCGCTACCCCCAAATTAGTTGAAGTTAAATCGAATCTAATTGAATCATTAGAACCAAATCATAGCTTAAAAAGACATATTTCTAATAACCTCATGAAAATTTCTTTACAAAAGATGGAGGAATTAAAAACTATTCTCATGGAAAACTCTTCAAAGAAAACAACAAAAGATCTAGTTCCACTAATTGAACCTCTTTCAAATCTTCAAAATGCAGTTGAAAGTCTTACAAAAGGTGAAGATCAGGTCTATGATAAGTCTTCTGGCCGAATGGTGAACCTTCAGTCATGTCTAATGGATATGTACTTTGCTTGTGACGATATCAAACCTCAGATGAATGAGAAGCTTTCCAAAAAAGTTCAAAGTGTCATGAAGATAATGCTTGACATTCATGACAAGATTGAAAATACTTCGGAGTCAATTGAAAGGGTTGTTATGGGTGAAACAATTGAAGAAATGTCGATTCCAATTAAACAAATCTATTCAATTTTGATCACCAGCCCAGAAGAAGAGGAAGAGGAGAATTTGCTTGAAGAAGTTCACCTAAAGACACAAGAAACTAAAGAAGAAGGCAAGGATGAAAAGAAAACAATTTTAGAGAAAGTGAAGATAGAAAAAGCAATTGAAGCAACTAGTAAAGAAAATCAAAAGGAAGCTGAAGAAATGTCACATATTGATGTTGAAAAAGATCAAGCGATCCAGATGAAAGAAAAAGTTTTGGAATCGACTAAAATTGAAAATGTTCTAGAGGGCGAAGATAAAGAAATTGAAGATGACAAGGTTAGTAAGAAGAAAGCACCATCTCCAAAATCAAGTCCAAAGAAGAAAAAACCTGAATCGTTGAAAGAAGAAACTAAGCCAGAAAAAGAAGATAATGCTATCGAAGAAAGTACTCTTAACGCTGATAAGGATCAAAAGGTTCAGAAGAAAGAAAAAGTTACAGAACCACAACCTCAAAAGGAAGATGTTCCGGAAGTTGAACATAAACCAATTGAAGATAGTAAAATAAGTAAAAAGAAAGAATCATCTCCAAAATCAAGCCCTAAGAAGGAGAAACCTAAGACCTCTGAAGTGGAATCTGAGCCAGAAAAAGAAGATACTCCTATCGAAGGAAGTACTCTTGATGTTGAAAAAGACCAAACGGTGCAGAAGAAAGAAAAACTTATAGAATCACAAGCTCAGAAGGAAAATGTTCTCGAAGTCAAAGATAAACAGATTGAAGATGAAAAGGATAGTAAGAAGAAAGCACTATCTCCAAAATCTAGCCCCAAGAAGGAGAAATCTAAGTCCTCAGAGGTGAAAGCTGAGCCAGAAAAAGAAGATTCTGCTATCGAATCACAATCGCAGATGAAAAATGTTCCCAAGGTCGAAGATAAACAGATTGAAGATGACAAGGTTAGTAAGAAGAAAGCACCATCTCCAAAATCTAGTCCCAAGAAGAAAGAACCGAAATCCTCAGAATCTAAGCCAACAAAAGATACCGTCCTTGAAAACAGTACTTATAAAAAGAAAGATCAAGAAAAATCTGTGCCACGTGAGAAGAATAATGAAGAAAAAACAACTGAAGAGTCCACGGCAGTAACAGCTGCGGATGATGATAAATCAGCTGCGCAAGACTCTGCACAAAAAGTTCAAGAAATTCAGAAACAAAGTGCTGATATTGAAGTGATTTCAAAGACTATAGCAGAAACGGCTATTGAAGAAAAGCCCACAAAATCAGTTGAAGACACCCTGTCGATGGATCCAGCTAAAGTTCCTCCATATAAGGCTGATTCATCAGAAATCGAGACTGCCTTAAAATCAGAAAAAGAAGTTAAGAAAACAGAATTAGAAGAATTTGTTGAATCACTAACTGAAGAAGAGAAAAAATCCGAAATTTCTCAAGTCGGCAGTGAAGGTCTTGAAAAGAAAGATGTTCAAGAACCCACAAAGAAAACAAAACCTTCAAAACCAATTCCAAAGAAGAAAGCTGCAGAAAAGCTATCAGTTAAACCTGAATCAACTGATACCAAATCCATAGAAACAGATGACGTCAAGCTTGCTGAAGCTCAAATGCCCAGAGAAATAAATGAAGAAATTATCGAAGATACAAAATTAGAAGAACCAACGAAAGTAGACGAAAAGGCAGCAAAGTCTGAAATTGAAGCCTCTAGAAAGACCGACGAGACGACACCACAAGTTACAAAAACAGAAGAAAAAGAAGAAACAAAGCCTGATGTTACTAAAAAACAGGTTACAGAAAAGGAAATAATAAAGGAAGAAGTTACAAAAACAGAAAAAGCTGACACTCCGGTTCCTAAACAGTCTGAAGGGCAAAAGCTTGATCCAAAAGAATCAGAATTAGATCAATCGAAGAAAGAAGAAATAGAGGAACGTCAGACAGAAGTTACCAAAAAACCAAGTCCTAGGAAAAGAGTTGCAAAGAATCGGTCCGATGAAGAAGTGAAAAAGACAGATTTCGAAGAAAAGTCTGATGAAAGCAGAAAGCCTTTAGATGAAGACACAAAAGCTGTTGAATCAAAGGAAGAACAAGCACAACAAATTTCAGAAAAGTCAAAACAATCAATCATTTCAGAAACTGAAAAAGTTTCCGCGTTTTCAATGAAACATGAAAATAAACCGGATGTTTTCATTGCAGAGAAACCTACAGCCGCCTCGAAAACTCTAGAAGAAGAATTCAAGGGTGAACCCGTTAAACAAGACCGAATTCGACGCAGGGAAAACCCCGAAGAAACAACTAAGAAGACTGTTGACAAAATTGGAACAACACAAGTTATCGAAGAGGATTCAACTATTCACCAACAAATACGATCTCGAGACCCTGTTCCAGAGAAGACAGCCGACTCCTCCCCTTACGAAATCAAAGAACGAAAGAAGGAGTCCAAACGCGCCCCCAACTTCGACCTCAAACTAACTAACCGCAACTCGCCACTTAGAAGTGACATCAAACTCACATGTTGTGCATCCGGCAGTGACGTTACCATCCAATGGTTCAAGGACAAGACACCCATTAAGCAGGACACCAAACATCTACTCAGCTGCATCGATGGCCTCTCATCACTTGAAGTTTGTTCCGTCGAGAAATCCGACTCAGGAATCTACCGTTGCGTCGCTTCAAACCGCAATGGTGACATCGAAACAAGTTGTCTTGTTTCTGTTTACGAAGTTCCAACCACCCAATCGGGCACTCCGCCAATATTTACTCGCAACATTCGAGGTATGTCCCAACATCTTTTCCTCAAGTTCACAACCAAAACAAAGAACCTAACCCGCAATCTTTCTAACCTCAATCACATTGCTTGTGCCACTGTCATCAAACTTGCTATATGTGTTCCATGCCATTGAGTCACGAGACATCATCTATTTTGGGATGAACTTGTGACAGTTGCGCTGCGCAAACCTAAAATTAGAACTCCTCTGTCAACAAGCCGTGTGATTGAGATGGCCGATATTTTTTTCCTTTTCATTTTGATCTTAACGCAAAGGGAGTTTCAAAAATAGCTGTGCCACACATGCCATTCCCAGTGGTTTTTGGCTTTTGAAACTTCCTGTTTTCTAAACACCGATTTTATGCTTTTATTTTTTTAATACTGCGCTGCTTTATGCCAACCTATTTTCGCATACAGTTTCACATGACACCTTGCATTTTCATTGTGTAAGTATTACAGGTAACGGTCGCAGCAGAATTTAAAGGTAAGTATGCAACAAACACACACTGCACTTACTCATTGATTTTTTGTTCAATAAAAATAGCAAGAAATACAAAATTCTCGAGTCTGTCAGAACGGGTAGGGTGTATTGGAAGAGTTTAAAAGAGTAACCCTGACGTACGGTTATATAACGGTAAAAGCAATGAAGTGTTTAAAAGAAATGCAAAGTAATTATAGCACTTGGCATCGCCAACCTAAATAGCTGATCTTTGTGCGCGGTGGTCAGAAGAAGGCACTAGCTTCTGTCAATCTTCAATTGCCTCTAGATCCCGCCGTGAATCGAATCGATCAGTCGTAGTTGTAATTTCTAATCGAACGGTCGATACACGGTAAATAAAACGGAGTCAAGAGAACAAAATCACGAATACTGTGTGTGTGTCCTAAAAATAGAT
Source organism: Platycheirus rosarum (assembly GCA_963971375.1). Taxonomy (NCBI): domain Eukaryota; kingdom Metazoa; phylum Arthropoda; class Insecta; order Diptera; family Syrphidae; genus Platycheirus; species Platycheirus rosarum. Next base: position 37,071,839 of record OZ020510.1, on the reverse strand, counting down.
TTTATTTTTTAATTTTTACGAAAAAAATTCGGTCTTGAAACGGTTTTTTTCAAGCTTACGAAACGTTATTTGGATAATTCACAGTAGAAAAACGAACAGTTATGGGCGAAACCGACGGAGATGTTGCACCATCGGAGGAGCGTGCTTCAGAGGATCTCGAAAGACCATCTCCAGCACCGGAGACATTACAGGTGCCAACACAAAAGAGACGTAAGAAGTCTCCAACCCCTTTGAATCTACGTGGTCGAAGTGCGACTCCCATTCGTGGCCGTAGTCAAACCCCATTTAACCTGTACCTAACCCGTAGAAGTGCCACTCCAACGACATGGAGGAGTATTACTCCGTTTTTGAAACGTGAAGATAAAGAGAAAACACCCTTTGAACTGGGGCGAGATATCAAAACACAGCTTTACTGTAATAAGGCCGTTTTCGACAAGGCTCTAATTATGGATATCACAGAGCCTGAGGTACCACCAGTGCGTTACATAACCTCTGATATGTCTGTAATCGATCGTGCAGCCGTCATGGATGTATCGAATGTCGAGGTTATATACGTCGTTGAAGAGTACGAAGAATACACAGAAGAGGAATTCGAGGAGGAGGAGATTATCGAAGAAGTGAAGCCAAAGAAAAAAGAGAAAAAACCGAGAAAGGGTAGAACCCCACGAAAATCCACCGAAAGGGAAACAAGTCCCGGTGGAACTGAGATTCCTTCTGAGGATCGTACTTCCGAGGATCGCGAGAGATCAGAGAGTATGGAACCCGAAAGTGGGGAGAAGAAGACCAAAAAGAAAGCTGCCACCAAGAAAAAGGTAGAGAAAAAAGATAGCGGCAAGATGACACTTAAGCTAGAAATGGGACCAGGTGCTAAAGCGAGCAAAAAGATGTTTGATCAGGTTCCGCCTCCGGCACCAGCCAGGCCACCCCCAAAAAAGAGCAAGATTGCTTTGCAAATGGAAGAGCAAGCTAAAGCTGCCAAGGCCAAAGCCGAAGAGGATGCCAAGAAAAATGCTGAAAAACAAAAAACCGAAACCTTTGAAGAACGCCAAAAACGTCTTAAGGCAGAAGCTGAAGAAAAAGCACGTATCGAGGCAATGGAAGCAGAACTTCGAGCTCAGCAAGAGGCGGAAGAAGCAGCAGAAGCCGAAGCAGAAGCAGCTGAACTGGCAGCCATGGAGCATGAAGATGAGGCTGGCGATGAAGAAGGTGATCATACCGGCGATGAGTCGTACAATGAGGAAAATGACGAAAATGACTACCACGAAGAAAATAATGATGCTGATGAGGATGAGGAAGCTGATCAATTCGACGAGAATATCAAAGACCGTCGACGAGCCAGCAAAGTGTCGGTCGATAGTTTCACCAGGCCCGATCCAGACGATGAAGAAAAATGGAAAAAAATTGCCGAAGAAGAAGGAGAAGAGTTTATGTTGCAACTTCGGAAGTACAGTTTGGCCATGGCTAGGAGTGAACGTGAACGCGACGCAGATTGGCAAAAGCATCGTGAACAGGCCCGATTACCACATTTCATCAATTTCTTGACAGATCGTACGGTGGAAGTTGGCCATAATGTGCGTTTGGCGTGTGCTGTTGATGGCCCTGAACTCTCTGTAAAATGGTTCAAGGACGGCAAACAGCTTGAACGTGACAACACCCACCGCATCGCCAACAACAACAACATCCTGACGCTAGAAGTTGTCAATACGGTTCCAACGGATTCCGGAGAATACTCCTGTGTAATTGCTAATGTCAACGACGAAGTTACATCAACGTGTATCGTTACAGTCTACGAAGTTTTCAAGGACGAACCAAGTCCTCCGACATTTAGTTTAATTCGAGGTGAGCTCTATAGATGATCATCAGACATTTTTAACTTTAACTTTCTTTTTACAGATTTCTATCATTTACACGACGACGAACTAACGATCGAATGTCATGTGCATGGTATTCCCCGACCAAAGGTCACATGGCTCTTTGGCGCCTTCGAACTCAAGCCAAGCTTTAAATTCACATTGCTCGAGGAGGCTCATGGAGTCTACAAACTCCTGATCTATCGCCCCTCGAACAAGGACTCAGGAAAATACACCTGCAAAGCAGAAAACTCCAGTGGCGAGGCAAGCATTACCCACGCAATCGAAGTGGCCAAAAACAAGAACTTCCATGTCCATGGCATCTTCCGAGCCCGTGATCGTTTTTCACGCGAAAAAGAAGCTACCGCCAGGAAGGCCATGGATGAGGCAATGGAATCGAAAAAAGAATCTGACAGGAAGCGTGCAGCAACTGTAGAGCCTCGACCTGTGGCACGATCATCGGTGAATGAACCTTTAGTTTCGCCAAAGCAAAAGCTAAAGATTGCAACTCAACTCCGAGATCGCATGGCACTAGAGGGCTCCACTATCAAATTGTTCTGTAACGTTACCGGTCCAGATCCACAATGTCGCTGGTTGAAAGACGACAACAGGGTAACAGTGGGTCCAAACGTCCGAAATCTAACCGAAGAAGGCAAAGCTATTCTAGAACTTGTAAATGTAACATCCGAAGCATCGGGTCAGTACAAATTAGTTGCAAAGAACGAATACAGCGAAGTCGATACATCTTGCTTTGTTAGAGTCTATGGGGCTCAAGTGGAGGGCGACGAACAGGAGCCAATGTTTGCTTTGCCAATTCGAGGTAAGCCAAGGACAAAAAACAATCCGATCGACAAAGATAAAAGCAACACTGTGACAGATCGAGGTCGCCCAATCCCCCAAAATAGATATGGCGAACTCGATTTCGTTATGTGGGCATTTATTTTCTTCGATCAGTGTATCTTATAGTGTTTCATTGTGTGTATCTGTGTGCTTTACGCTTTCGCTCTCTCTTTTCAGATGTGTATCATTCGTCGGAAAACGATTTGATAATCGACACCAAGGTACGTGGAAACCCACGACCAACTATTACTTGGTTCAAAGACTCGCAGACAGTCGTCCCGGATGATCGCATCCAACAGATTGAACATTTGGACGGAGTTTGTGAATTGATTATCAATAAACCAACACCAAAGGACGGTGGAGAATACGCTTGTGAGGCGGTCAATAGTCTGGGCCATACGAAACAGAATCATACGGTTGTTGTCGATCAAGTCCATCCGTCAAGACGTTCCAGTGGAACATCAAATCAAATGGGCGAAGAAGGTGATGCAGCTGGAAAGGGAGCAGGTGACAAGGCAGGACGCCCACCGAAGTCAAAGAAGAAGGATGATGATGTTGGCGATGGTACCTATGAACGTAGGAGCCGAATGCCTGATCCTTCTCCAAAGATGTCGCTGTACTTCATTGGAAATCTTTCCAATCGCTATCTAGCCGAAGGCAATAGAGTCAAACTACAAGCAGTCATTGGTGGTCCAGATCCTACAATTAAATGGTTAAAGGATGGCCAAAATGTCGTCTATGGACCTAAGGTCCGCAACTTGTCCAGGGATGGCTTGGCGGTTCTGGAGTTTGTCAAGGCTGAAGTTGCAGACTCAGGCACTTACACTTTAGTTGCGCGCAATGAAGCCTGCGAAATTACCAGCACTGCTTTGTTGCACATTTATCAGCCAAAGGTTGACACAGACATCGCACCGGTCTTTATTCGTTCACTCAAAGGTAGGTGGTGTTCCGAAAATAGATCGAGTGGTATTGGCGCTCGCATTCGAATCGATAAAAGCGACGGAATCTTGCATAACAAAGTGTTTTTGATTTTCTTTATTTTCAGAAACCTATCATTTGAACACCAACGAGTTAATTTTAGAAACTGGGGCCCGCGGCCAGCCGATACCAAACATAACATGGTTTAAAGACAGCGTGGAGATACAAAGTGGTGATCGGTATCAAATTATCAATCATGCTGACGGCAGTTCGGAACTAATCATCGATCAGCCAGATAATAAGGATTCTGGAAAGTATGTTGTAAAAGCAGAGAATGCAGCTGGAAAGACTGAGATTTCGCATCATGTCCTTTTCGAGGGAAAGGAAACTCATATTGCTGAAAATATTCATGGGGTCTTCCATGCGGATAAGAATTTGTTGAAGAGGGGACAGAAGGAGGAGGAGAGACCACCATCTGTGGCGGGATCTGCGGCTGGAAGTGAAAAGGGAAAGAAAGGCAAAAAGGGCAAGGAGGAGGAGGAAGAAATTCTGGTTATTCCTGATGTTCCGGCCAAGGAAGAGAAGCGTGAGAAGCGAATTGGTATCCATTTCCAGGCTAAGGCTACCGATCGTTGTGTTGCTGAAGGATCTCGTGTTAAGCTTACTGCCTATTGTGTGTCGAACGAAACTCCAGCTGTGAAATGGTTCCATGGTGAGGAGCAAGTTGTATACAGCCAAAAGGTGCGTCAGAGCTATCGGGAGGGCTTGTGTGTATTGGAATTGGTGAGTGCCACTGAAAATGACAGCGGAGAGTACAGGTGTATCGCCAAGGATGGCACTGGTGAAGTAACCACCTCATGTAAACTTGAAGTATACAAACGGCCGGACAACGCTGATGTTCCACCAACCTTCACACGATCCATTAAAGATAGCTATCATGAAAAAGCCAATGAAGTGGTGTTGAACGTGCATGTCCGAGGTCTACCAACACCAACCATCACATGGGTTAAGGATGGTGTGAAAATTGAACCAAGTGACAAGTACCAATTGATCTATCATCCTGATGGTACATGTGAACTTTTCATCAGCAATCCCGTTGGTGGGGACAGTGGCAAGTATGTGTGCCAAGCTGAGAATAGCAAGGCCAAAGCTGAAATTACTCACTTGGTTCACATCGAAGTGAGGAAGAAGCGTGCTTCATCTCCGGGCAGGTCCATTCCACCAATTAAGAAAGAAGGTGCTGCTGAGGAAACCGAAGAAGAAAAAGAGAAGAAGCAGAAGAAAAAGAAGGAAAAGGAGGAAGAAGAAGGTTCTTCAGGCAGGCGTGAGGTACCACCTCCACCAGATCTACGCAAGAAGCTCTATTTACGAAACTTCCTTTCGAATCGTACCGTTCCTGTGGGAAGCAATGTCCGCTGGGTGGTCAACATCGATGGACCCGATCCAACTGCCCGCTGGTATCGTAACGATCAAATGATTGCATTCGGTCCAAAGAGTAAACTTGCCTGCCAAGATGGTATTGCTTATCTCCAGTTGGTTGGGGTGACAGAGGAAGAGGCTGGTGAATACAAGTTAGTCGTTAAGGGTTCTGAAAATGAAGTTCAGAGCACCTGCACTCTATTTGTATACAGCGTCGATAAGGTAGAAGAGGTAGCACCGGTATTTACCGTGGGAATCAAAGGTAGGCTTGTTTGTATAATGTCAGTCTTGTCCTGGAGAGCGTTCTGTGTTTGTCATAAGGTATGTTAAACAAAAAAACTGCCATATTGTGTTCTCATTGCAACTAACTTAATTTTTTGTTATTTTGTCCAACAATTTACTGTTATACATCTTATTTGTTCTCATATTTAGACACATATCAGTCACAAAGCAACCAGATCATCCTTGAATGTAAGGTTTCAGGAAATCCAAAGCCAAATATTTTCTGGCAGAAAGACAATGTTCTCTTGGAATTTCCCAGTGAGAAGTATCAGAATCTAGAACAGTTGGAAGGCATCAAGCAACTTGTTATAACCAATCCAAGTGTTGAGGATTCTGGGCTGTACACCTGTTATGCTGAGAGTATAGGGGGACAAATGAAACTCAGTAAGTTCCTAGATGTGAGTGATCATATCAAAATCCGGAGAGAGGAGAAGAAGCAAGACTTAGAGCTAGACAGGGTTGTTGTTCAAGACGGTAAAGAAAGAGCTATTAAGACCAGAGAAGCCAAACGGAAGCTTACAGTTGAAGCTTCATTGAAGGACATGACCATTGGCAGTGGCAATAAGGCTCAAATGCTCTTTAACGTGTCCGGACCTATCGATGAAGTTCAATGGTACAAGAATGGAGAGAGGATCTTCAAGGATTCGAGACACAAGATATACAATATAAATGGAACACTGAGTCTTGAGATCTATGATGCCACCACTGAAGATTCGGGTGAATACAGCTGCATTGCTAAAAATGGACAACACCAAGCGGAGAATAAATGTAGTTTAAGAATTTATGACTCCCGATCGGGATACAAGCCTCCTCAAAGTTTCGATAGCGCGATAAGAGGTTTGAAAAGCCAAACGGTTTAAGGTAATTTCGGGATCAAAATTTATTTTTTTTTTAGAATCATTTGACGTCCATCGCAATGAAATCATTTTGGAGTGCAACGTCCATGGCAGGCCAAATATCACTTGGCTCAAAGATGATCATATAATCTCAAATAACCGTTATCGTCAATTTGAAGAAGCTGGAGGTATTCGAAGACTGGTGATTCGCAATCCGATTTCTTCCGATTTCGGATCGTTCTCATGTTACGCCGAGACCGATGATCTCATTGAAGCTATAGCGGTCACCTTGAAGGCAGCTGATCTCAAAAAGATGCAAGCAAATGCGACTAATGGACACATGGACAACAGCAGTACAGATGATTCTTTCAAGCATCATCGATCCTCGATTATGGATTACGAAGATGAGTTCACTCGAAGTAAATCAGGCATAAAGGCTTCTAGCTGTGGTGCTGATGTAAGACGGAAACCAGTCTTCAGCATGCTTCTTAATGATCGCACCGTTTTGGAAGGTTCCAACTTGCGTCTGTCTTGCAACGTTGTTGGTGGCTGCGAAATAAGTTGGTTGAAGAACCACGATCAGTTGCCATCGAGTTCGAGGTATCAAAAACTCTTTTCCAATGGCCAAGCTACATTGGAAATATACTCAGCCCAAGCGGACGATAGTGGAAACTATGCCTGCCGGGCCTTTAACGAGTACGGAGAGACTTTGTCTTACGCTCAGGTTAAGGTCTTCCAGAGTTACGATGAGACTCCTCAACCACCTACGTTTGTTCGATATATGAAAGGTATAGAGGTATAGAGTGCAGCTTAGTCACAAGCATCATCACACCGTTTGTGTTAAGTGTTACGTGACTATGTCTATTGATGTTTAATTTCTTTTTAATTGTTTGTTTTCTGTTGATTTTTACTTTGATAATTACTTTGCTCCCTTTATAGACAGTTATTCTCTGAACGAGGACGAGCTGGTGTTGGATTGCCGAGTCCGAGGCAACCCACGACCAGAGATCCAATGGATGAAGGACAGCGATATGTTGTACGCTGATGAAAAATACACGCCAATTTCTCAAGCCGACGGCTACTGTAAGCTTATTGTCAACCGACCCACCGAGAAAGATGCCGGCCTATACTCATGTGTCGCCAGAAACAGTGTCAAAGAGGAAAAGATAACTCATCAAGTCGACTTCAAGGGCAAAGACAAAGCCCTTTTGGAAAAGACACATGGTTTCTTCCACCGTGACCCCAACAAGCCGCATCTCCAGAATCCTCTGGGCAACCAGACAGTCACTCCCGGTGGTACTATTGCCATCATGGCTGAGTTTGTTCCAACCAGCAGTCCAATTGATGTTCAATGGCTGCGCGATAAGCAACCACTAACCGGTCTACCCAATGTGAAGACCTTCTTTGATCATGGGGTATATACTTTGGCAATTTCGAACGCCGCTCACGAATGGGAAGGCACATATGTGTGTCGTGCTACAAACGCCTTCGGCAGGCTCGAAACACACGCCAACGTCGATATAGCTGATAAGGGTGGCAAGTCTGCTGGTCCACCATTGTTCTTGTCGCGGCCGGAGACAGAGATGAAGATCGCTGTTGGTGATCCATTCTCAATATCTTTCAGACTGCAAGGTGAACCAAAACCAAAGTGTAAGTTCGACCTTAAAGTTTCTCTAAGATTATCGGTCTAAATATACGCTTATGTCTTCGGTAGTGACATTATTGAAAGGTACCAAGGACATCACCAAATCCGACCGGGTTAGCAAGGAAGCCTCAGATGATTACATCAGATTCACTGTGCAGAAGTCTCAGGTCACTGATTCTGGTACCTACTTTGTGGTGGCTCGCAACGAGTTCGGAACAGACAGGGTGTTCGTCACAATTACGGTAAAAACTCAAGCAGTTGGCATTGGTTGACAATTCGGCTTTTGCTTACAGTTTTTTTTTTTCTTAACCATTCTAATGATTTTTCCTGCTTCTTTTTTAGGTTGCATCTGACAAAAAGAAATAGATTATAACACAAAGTTAATAACTTAACCTTATTGCTTATAAAATACTAGTTTTTATTATTATTTCAAAACAAAAAAAATAATAAAGAATTTCAAAATGATTTCGGTTCGGTTGATAGGTACTGCAACGGGCCCGATCAGCAACACCAACAATGCCGCGTTGGGGTCAACCCCTAGACAGCTTCCCAGACACCTCATTCTTTAGAGGTAAGTTTGATTTGTGTTATATGTTATTGGAGACTTTTGACAAGATAAATGTCATTCGAAACGTCAAGTCTTCTGTGATGGGTGGGTTTCTATTTGTATTAATGTGTCGTTCATCCGATTTTCATCAAATTTTGTTCTAGTCATCGATATGTCAAAATTCCTTCTTGTACTGTAAAAGTTCTGTTTGTTTCAAACCTCGTCAAATGCGTGTTCAACCGTCAGTTCCAAAAGCTTTCTCTAACTTAGAATCTACTTTTTTTTCTTTCAGATTATTTATTAAAATCATCCGTTCAGTACTTTATCTGCGTTTTGATTTTTTTTTTAGATTAGTTTCCAATTTATTTATGTAAAAAGTTAAAAAAAATATAAAGGATTAATGGATCGAAGTATCTTCGCTTATATTTAGAAATGAACAGAAATTATAGAAAATTTATATGGAATTCGGATGCTATGTGGTGTCCTGCGCATCATAGGTGTGGGATGGTCTTAATGATTCCTCATCACAAAAAAATAGACTTCCTCCGAAAAAGAGATTCTTTTAAAGTGTATTTAAATTTTTGTTGTTATAGTATTTTTTTTTTCTAATTTTTATTTTAATTATTGTATTTTTTTCTGTAATAAGTTACAAATTTTAGCACACACAACACACACATAAATATTATTATAAACACAAAAAAAAAAACTAAAAAATAAAATAAAATGTTTCTCCGGGGAAAGAAAAAAAATTGTTTGGGTTTTGTTTGAATATGATTATATGGGTTCCTGGAAAATAGTAATGTTGGTGGACAATGGAATACTCGGAGTAATGGATTGAAGCAAATGGAAGATATTGCCAGAACCTTACGAAGCGCTTCTTTCCGTTTTCTCTAGTAGTCTGACATTGCTTAACCATCTTTAACCACATCTAAATAACCAGCTTTATTGTGAATTCCATCCTAGGTTCTAGGCTCCAATAATGCAGTTCAAATTTAGTCGTGTAATAACGAGTTCCTTTTGTTTTATTTAAATGTACATCTTTATATAACAATGCGTTATGTTTTTGGCCACTTAGTTATTTCATTTCAAGTGATCGTTGTAAAGATGTAGGATCTTCACTTTGGGTTCGTCATCTTACCATCTAACAAGAAGTAAAGAACTGTAATAAGAAGCAAAGAACTCATGACGCTACCCTGATGGCGCACACCTCTTGAGGAGTCCCGATGAATGATTCTTATATTATAGATTGTATCTGTCGCAAATCGGAATCCAATATCCGTTCAACGATCTTCATTGTGTTTGACACCAGCTTGCTATCGCAATTACGTATATTATCCTTTTCCTTGTAAAGAATTTTTAATTAGATTTTAGAAGATTTTTGCGGCCTGTGGTGGCCATATTGCTTTGGTGACAACTTATAAATTTGTTGCTTTTTATTTTTAATTTTTTTTTTAATGATTTTTTATTCTATTACATCTTATAAATAATTAAGTCTAGACAAAAATCTTAAAAACTAGTTAACACGATCAACTTAATTAACTTACTGGCCCTATGCGGGCGCTCTAAATTAATCGATATCTTAATTTTGCTTTTTATTTATTTGCTGATACCAAATCAACATGGCAAGTTACTACATTGAACAGCATGTCCAAATGATAAAACTTTTTCAAACAATGGTGTCGCTATCCAAACTTGCGGTGGCCCTCCACAGTCAACTCTTCGATGTTTGGTGGCCAAATTTGAGACAACCAATTGGGTAATTGATCAGTTAATATTCCTGAGTCAAAGGAACGCAGGATCGACGAAAACGTCGGTAAAATGGACAACAGAACCCAAGGCAGTCAATTACTTGTCGTGCACCGAAGAACTCGGCTTTTGGCAGACTTGAACTTGGTGAATTTGCATCGGGACTTGGACATACACCTGTATAAGGCCCAACTGAACGATAGGAGCTCAAAGTTCATGACCATAGACAACGCCGAGCGCCATTTGCTTGCTGACTAGGCCTTCAAGGTTTTGTATGGGATAACACCAACCAATTAAACCGTTATCTTTTGGTGTCGTTTTCGAAAACGACGAAGAGGCGGTAGGAAAATGGCGAGCGCTACAGAACAATGATAACCAATTTATTTCGTATGGTTCAAAATTGAACAATATTGACTGACATGACTAGCCCTAAGTATTGCACAGCGGACGCCAAATTCATTCAGTTGACCCTATTAGACTTTCTCTAGTAGGATTTCCTGAAGTCGAAGGTGTATGGGAATAAACCATAATCGACTTTTCATTAAGGTGACCATACTACAGGCAGACCATTGTTTAAATTCACCCGGATATATGTATGCGGAAAAATCATTAAAAACTAACGCGGAATTCAATTCTACAACTTTTATATTTACAAAGATATTTTAGAAAAACAGAAAAATGTGTAAATTGGCCCAAATTTGACGTAACGTAGTTTGCTGAAACTTGGTTTTGGTCTCATTGTAATTAAATACGCTACAACTTTTAATTAGACCATTTTTGAAAATATTGATAAGTTTAGAAGATACAAACAAAAACCACAAAAGTATCCCTTTTGGGGGTACCTTTTACCCCCCCCCCCTCTCTTTTAGAACAGCTTAAGATATTCGTATAGGGCCACAAACAATGCCATAGCAACAAGCACTTCTTTTTTGGAATTATTTCCGATTTGAATTTTTAATGCTACTGGCCTATGGGCCTTTCAAATAAAAAAAAGGTTTTTTTGTTAAAACCATTTCAACATCTACCCGACCCGCCTTTATTGAAAACTCTTTAGGTTCGGAAAATGTAATTTTCCCTCGAGCAAGTAGGCATTTGGTCATCGCTGATAAGTTTGGTGATGAGAATTATGACCTTTTTCCAGAACCCTGTGGATATCTCGTTTGACCAAATTGGTTTTCTCTTTTTTGAGTTTTTCAACGCAGCACTAATCTCTTCAACTGGGCTATTTGTTCGTTATTATTTTAACTAGTTGAAATTATAGCCTAGGAAAGAATTTATTCAAAATTAAAAAAAAAAAAAATTAAATTACACAATTTTGAAAATAATTGCGTCCTTATTCATATTGCTATATCGTAGTTCCTCAATCGCCTAAGTTCCATCAGAAGCCGGGCAGATATTTCTACCCAGCTCCCGTTACATATGGTCTCAGTGCTTTCTGCTTCAAATTTGTCACAATTCTTCTTCGCTTCTTTCGGACAACGCAACACGAATACGAGGTGTGCTTTTTCATTTATATTATGAGGTGTTCATATTGATCAAGCTTGGAAAGCCAATTTTTTCCAAGATATCAGTAATTTGGCTTTAATATTCTACAATCATGTTTTATGATAAAATAGATTTATCCTTGCACTTTTCGTCTCCAGACAAAATTCTGTCAGCAAATAACGATATTGCTGGGAGATTACTTACAATTTACAATAATTACAATTTTTCACCCGAGGCCCAATGAAACGGAAACAGAGTTTCATCCCAAACACAGCTGTAAGTGATACATGCCATTTTTGTTTGATAAACAGTAAGATGAAAGTATATTTCGAGTAGAAATAATAAGCAATGGGCCACATGCATTAAAGGTAGTAAATGCTTTTACTAGGAAATTTGGGTAGTATATACATATTTTGATAAGCATAAAAACCAAGAAAATGCTACCTAACAAGTATTTACTAATGCACCTAGCATTTCCTAGTTTCGTAAGAATTCTGGTAGTAAATACTCAAAATAATGGTATACACAAAAACTAGTAAAAACTGTTTTCTTTATAGCATTTACTGCAAATTGTTCAAGTTAATAAGAAGCAATTTGGACGTTTGCTAGTAAATGCTTTCTTATGTTGCATTTCGTTCAGTCGAATTTTATTTCAAAGCAATCATTCCACTGTTTTTCTTACAAATGACCGCTTTTTCACTTAATACCTAAGAAAAAGTTTATAAGGAGGTAAGACTACACGGAGATAATAATAATTTTAAAATGCTTTTCCGTTTTGAAAAAAAAATAAACCGTTTTTGCGTATATTACTACTACTATACTAGGACTCAAATAGAAATAAATTGCACGACTGGATCGCACGTACTTGCTCATATGTGCGGTCACATCGTCGAATAATTTTTTTTAAAAAATGCACGACTGGGTCGCACGAACTTGTTCTTATGCTAGATAATTGCTTAGTGGCTGTGTATGTCATTATAAGGAAATCTATAGTTTTTATCTGGGAAAATTATTTAATAAAAATCAATCAACCCGTTTTCATAATATTTGGAAAACCAATTTTTTTAGAAAATTAAAAAAAAAACGGAAAAAAAGTTTTTGAAAATTTTCAAATGCAATATTAATTGAATTATAAATGCAAAATTTTATTGAAATCGGGAAAATGGTTTACGATAAAACCGCATTTGAAAAAACCGGTTCTATGAGAGGTACCGTTATAGAAAAAATGCCGAAATATGCATTCTAAAAAAAAGATGTTTTGTTGTAAGAAAATAGCACCCTGAAAGTTTTATCAAAATCGTTAGAGCGGTTTTCGAGAAAATCAAACTTTTTGTTAAAGATTTTATGGCAGGTACCGTTATTTTTTGACCTAGAACAAAAATGAGAAACACCCCCGAGATACTACCAAATAAGTACTAAATACCAAGTTTGAAGCAAATCGGCTCATCCGTTTAAGCAGTAGAGGTGCGAACAGACAGACAGACGGGCGGAATTTCCGGACCCACTTTTTTCGACTTATCTATCATCGTAATGTCATGTTTGATGGTTAGAATTTTGTTTGCACGAATCCATAACTTGTAAAAAATGCGTAATAACATTGCAAGCCAAGGTCTTTGACAGAAACAAGTAATATTTACGTAGAAAATAAATTGCACGTACTTGCTCTTATGTGCGGTCACAACTTCGAATAAAATTTGAAAAATATTAAAGGAACTTTAAAGTTTTTATTCGATTTTCCTGTCTTTTGATTATTTCAAAAAAGTAGGTAAAATAGTTTTCGGCGGAAAAATTTAAACGCCATTTTATTTCCTTAGAAAATATGAGAAAGTATAATGTTTTTTTAAATCTTAGGAACGGTTTTTAAAATAAACCGGTTTTTATTTAACAACTTTTTTAAAAGTTAAAAAATTATTCAAGAATGCAAACTTAAACCCAAAAACTATTTACATTTAAAAACAAATTTAAAAAAAAATCCATCTACACGTTTTCAAAATATTGATTTTTGAAAAAAAATAAGAAAATTATTAAAAATACAAAAAAAAAAGTTTTAGAAAATAAGTATTTTAAAATAAAATTTCTAAGGCTACCAACATCTTCCTGAATATCAATTTCGATTGAAATCGGATGACCAGTTTTCGAGATAGTCGAAGAAAAAGAAGGTTCTATGGGAGGAACCGTTTTTAGCCCACCACTGATTTTTTTTTCATAAAAATTCTTGGAGCCGTTTCCGAGAAAAATAAGCTTTTACTTAAAGGTTATATGACAGGTACCGTTGATATTTGAGCTAAGAAAATAACCTTATGTTCCAAATTTGAAGACGATTGGCCTAACCGTTTAGCCTACAGTCCAAAATACATCCGTACAGACCGACAGACAGAAATTTGCTAGTAACTCAAATATGTTTCTCTATCATCGTAATGTCATGCCTGATTGTTAGATTTTTTTTAGAATACAGAACTTGTTTTATAGTCCCTAAAAATCGCAAGCAAAAAGTGTCAAAACCACAACACTTAACAGTTTTTAGTAAAAATGGAGTACGCCATCATACGTCTTGTATAATAACAAAATTGTAGGACAGATTTTGATAAAATCCTGTTTTTTATTTTTAGTTTTTGAAACAAAATTTTTTTTTTGAAATGTTGGTTGATTATAAAATCAAAAAAAAAAAGTTTTAAAAATACAGATTTTGATATGCAGAATTAATTTGGCTACCTAGATCTTCTCATATATAAAATTTGACAGAAACCAAAGAGCCATTACCGAGAAAGCTAAAAATAAAAAAAAAATAAAGGTACCGTTAATGGACTTTTTCCGTAAATTTGGTTCTGATCAAATGATAGCCAATACCAACAAAAAATTGTCAGAAATTTTCATCAAAATCGTTGGAGCCGTTTCGAGAAAAATAAGTTTTCCTAAGTAAAAGGTGGCAGGTACCGTTATTTTAAGGCCTACAAATAAAATTTCAATTTTCTCTCTTGGGAATGCCAAAAGAATCACACACACCTTATGTTCTAAATTTGAAGACGATTGGCCTTACCGTTTAGCCTACAGTCCAAAATACATCCGTACAGACCGACAGACAGACAGACAGACAGAAATTTGCTAGTAACTCAAATATGTTTCTCTATCATCGTAATGTCATGCCTGATTGTTAGATTTTTTTTAGAATACATAACTTGTTTTATAGTCCCTAAAAATCGCAAGCAAAAAGTGTCAAAACCACAACACTTAACAGTTTTTAGTAAAAATGGAGTACGCCATCATACGTCTTGTATAATAACAAAATTGTGGGACAGATTTTGATAAAATCCTGTTTTTTTATTTTTAGTTTTTGAAACAAACATTTTTTTTTTGAAATGTTGGTTGATTATAAAATCAAAAAAAAAAGTTTTAAAAATAAAGATTTTTCAAAAATTCAAAAATTAATTTTAATTAGAAAAAAAAGGTTATTAAAAATATGATATGCAAAATTAATTTGGCTACCTAGATCTTCTCATATATAAAATTTGACAGAAGCCAAAGAGCCGTTACCGAGAAAGCTTAAAAAAAAATAAAGGTACCGTTAATGGACTTTTTCCGTAAATTTGGTTCTGATCAAATGATAGCCAATACCAACAAAAAATTGTCAGAAATTTTCATCAAAATCGTTGGAGCCGTTTTCGAGAAAAATAAGTTTTCCTAAGTATAAGGTGACAGGTACCGTTATTTTAAGGCCTACAAATAAAATTTCAATTTTCTCTCTTGGGAATGCCAAAAGAATCACACACACCAAATTTGAGGATAATCGCTTTTTAGGCTGCCGCTCGTTATACAAACTGACAGACAGACAGACAGGCAGACATTTGTTGCCACAAACTTTTTTTAGACTTCTCTATGATCTTAATGTCATGTTTGATTGTTATCTCAATTCTAATTATATTCACGAATCTTAAACTTACCTTATAGTCACTATGATCGCAAGTAAAAAGAGGCGGAGAAAAGGTGCGAATCTTTTTGAGATATGTTGGAAATCCAGGATTTCAAGCCGGCGTTGACGAAGACACCAGCTTCCATTAGAGTACAGTTGCATAACTAAGCACTATAAAGCAAACTGTATTATCAATAAATTTTCAATTTGGATAAAGTTTCCCTTAAATTACGCGTTTAGCTGCTTATTGATCGCGGCTGGCTTTAATGTACTTCTTATGCAAATAGCAGGCAAAAATATATCTTGGAGGTCGCAGACTTTTGACAATATCCAACTTTCGTTTACAATTTTTTCCAGGGGACCAACAAAATACACGCGTATATTTTGTTTGTCCAATGGAAAAATGGTATCTATGTAGATGAAAACTGTCAATACTTGTTGAAGGTTTTCAGTCAGAGATATGCAATATAATTCAATATTTCGATATTTTACATTTGATCTGTTGGAATCCAGAAAATGTATGCAATACCCGAGTAACATCGGGTAGAGACACATATTTGAGTTACTGGCAAAATTCTCTCCGTCTGTCTGTCTGTCTATCTATCCGTCTGTATCGATCGTCTTGAAATTTAGAACTTAAGAGAGGACTTTTTTTCTTCGATTTTTTTTTTGAAAACTGGTTATGCGATTACAATCAAAATTGATATTTAAGAAGATGAAGGTAGACTAAATAATTTCATTTTAAAATAGATATTTTCGAAAACATTTTTTTTTTAATATTTAATAATTTTTTTTTTTTTTTGAAAATCAATATTTTGAAAACGTGTCGGTGAATTATTTTCTTAATTTTGTTTTTAAATGTAGGTTATTTTTGTGATTAAATTTGCATTCTTGAATATTTTTTATTAATTTAAAAAACAGTTGTTAAAAAACCGTTTTATTTAAAAAAACGGCTCGAATAAATAGTTTGATGTTCCCTTATTAATTTTTAAATTTTATTCGACGTCGTGCATTTTGTTTGGAATGCAACTGGATGCTGCACTACAATTATTAGAAGAATTAGAAAACTGAATTTTCACACTTAAAACCCAAGGACGGTTCTAGCTTGTACTAGGAGTAGGAGTTAGAAAAACTGCCAACCTCAGTGTCGATCTTACGACCTTTGGGATTAGCAAGCAAACACTTTTTCTGCTGTAGCACTGCCGGCCGCCCGCATTGTACGAGGTGGGGTAAAAGTAATCACCCAATGTTGATGAATTTTTTAGTCTGAGGCTTCTTTACAAATCAACGGGATTTCAAGTAATCGTCTAAAAAGGTGTCTGGTTGGTCAGTGCAAAGCGATTAATTAGACGAAGCGATAATGCTTCCTTCAGAAAAACGGCTGCCCGAAACCCTTTTTTCAACATAAAGTTTACTCTTGGAAGATTTGTCAAGATCGGTTTTTGAGAAAATCCTGGATAACATGGTTGTAGAGACGAGGTTTCCCTTCCCTTGACGAAAGTATTTTCACTAGTTTTAGTAATTTTCTTTTGTTTATTTATTTTTCCGCTTCGTCTTTCTTTGTTGAAAAACCCCATCACAGAAGGCAGAACAACTTTTAAATTTTCAATTAAAATCTAAATTTTTTCTCCATTTAGACCCACCAGGACCGATTTCAACAGAACCCACTGTTATCGATGCCGGTAAAAGTCACATCAGCTTATCATGGGGCAAACCTCAGAGTGAAAATGCTGCTCCAGTGATTGCGTATCGCGTTGATGCTTGGATTGTGGGTAAGGAAGGAGGTGCCATGTGGAATGAAATAGGAATGACCCCAATCAATTCATTTGATGCCTTCAATCTATTGCCCAACTGTGAATATCATTTCCGTGTGACGCCAAAGAATCGTTATGGATGGGGACCATCAGTGCAGACAAGAAATCCAGTTCAAGTCGGAGGAGCCGAGTGTTTACCCGAGTTCGTTCAGATTCTGCCAGGACAAACCAAGGCTCTTCTTGGAAAGGAATACCGTTTGGAATGTGTTGTACAAGGAGCACCACGACCACGAATTGTATGGTATAAAGATGGCTTACAAATTGAATCATCTGAGAGGGTTAAATGCAAACAACAAGGCTCTGTTTGTACTTTGTTTATAAGTCAGGTCTTTGATGTTGATTCCGGACGATATACCTGTGAGGCTACCAATTCCAAGGGAAGAGTTTCAACATTTGCCCGACTACAAGTAGTTTCCGATGAAAAACTTTATGCTGCAGACCATAAGCTCAAGGAACTTATTACCAGTGACAATGTAGCCGCTATGGGTGAGACCATTCCGATTTTCACAATGAGACTTCGTGATCGTCGGGTCCAAGTAACATATCCCGTTCGTTTGACATGCCAGGTCATGAGCTTCCCAAGACCAGAGATTACCTGGTACAAAGGTGACGATGTGGTGGAAGAATCTCGAAGAACTGTCATCACTGACGATGGACAATTTGTCACTCTCGAAATAACATCGACCAAACTCGAAGACAGTGGAACCTACACTTGCACTGCTCGAAATGAACTCGGATCGGTGTCATGTCATTGCTCCTTGATTGTCGACAAGGGTATCCGAGCCTATATATCACCCGACTTCTACATGCCTCTGGAGCCATTGTATGTCTTCAAGGAGGGCCAAGAGATTCGAATGACTGCAAAAGTGGAAGCTTATCCTTCTGTTGGAGTATCGTGGCATCGGAATGGAGCAAAGTTACGTCCCAGCCGAAGGATTTTGGCTACTCTCGATTCGAATGGATTTGTCGAGCTTGTCATTGCTGAAGCTACCCAAAGAGATGCCGGAATTTATGTGTGTGTTGCATCGAATGCTGTGGGACAAGTGGAGACTAGCACCCGGGTAACAATTGAAGAAGTTTCAGAAGAGGAGAGGAAGAAATTACCAACTATAAGGGCTAGTAATTTGCCGTAAGAAAAAAATGAGAATCTAAGTTTGACTTTGGTAATTGTTTTTTTTTTTTTTTTTAGATACTCCAAGGAACCACTGTTTGTTGTGAAACCACGTTCCAGCGAAGCATACGAAGGTGATACTGTGATTATATTCTGCGAGGTGATTGGTGATCCAAAGCCAGATGTAGTTTGGCTGAGAGACTTCTTGAAGGTTAGTTCAAAAAAATTTTTTTTTTTTTTTATAGTTATGAGTGTCTTTTAAACTAAGCGACATCTGCTTTGCCACTTAAAATACAATCACTCCCGAAGTTTGGTGTCGTTTCAAATGCATTTAAAAAACCTAATATAATCAATTAAGTCCGAAAGTATTTACTATTAATTGACTTAGGAAAAAATGGGACTTTATTAGTTATTAAAGTTTAACTCAATTTTTTTTTTTCTTAAGCTCTACAACTTGCTTGACAGATAAGCGCAATAAACTTTCTTGCTTCCATATGAATCAATAATGCACAACGATTATTATTTTCAAAAAAAAAAAAAAAATAAATAAAAAACACGTTAAACTCGGCTCAAACCTCAATTTGCCTTATACAGGCTGGTTGAATCATAATTGCAAAAGATACTTCATTTCTATAGCCAAGTGTTCCTCTCTCCGGTGCAGTATCTGTATCTACTATCTATGTATCTAGAAAACTTATCTATCCATACACCAGTTCGTATCCAAGCGACAATGATTTCATGAGATTTTCGCCACCAAGTCCAGTTTAAATCGTCACTCTAACAAGTGTGGGTCGTAAAACGCGTAAGCTAAGAAACTTCCATACCCAAAGCTCTTGGTATCCGTTTCCGTCGGTTGCATTTTTTTTTTTTTTTTTTTTTTCTTCAAATCAAATGAATCAAATCCGAATGAAATAAATAAATTAAGATCGAGGTGTGAGACAGAAGTTTTTATCTGTAATACTCGAGATATACATTGAGATATCGACTGTGGTTCAGATACTCATTGACCATATTTGTTGAATGTCACATGCCAGTGACAGCAGACTCGGACGCACTCTCTGACGATTGTGGGATGATTCTGGTGTCCAGATTTAGTGTTTCAGGTAGTTAGTGCCACTTGCAAATTTGAATTTGTTTAGTTTAATAATTTATTAATTGAATTTGTGAAACGAATTGCCAATTAATATTTATGATGGCGTCAGTTGACGAGACAGTTAAATGCCCTTGCCCCTTTGGGAAAGGCTTCTCAAGCTTGCGCAGACCCAGACTGAACACAGTTAAATTAGATCAGTTGCGCTGAGTAGTTGACGGTGATTTTGATGTTTTTCGGATCAAACTTTGGTAACAGTTGTTCAATGAGTGAGAACAAAGTGTTTTACTAAAAGATACAATTTATATCTAAAATTTAAGGTAGGTTGAAATTTTAGGAATTTACTTGGAAATATTGAACAATATGGCACATCGTTTCAATAACTTATCCGTGACACGTTTTTCTTTTTTTAATTTATCCAAGTAATCAGAGGCAGTGTCAAGTGTGTACAATTTATTAATTTCTCAAAATTTCTACAAGTGCACCGCAGGCTAAATTTATGTCGCGCAAAACAATCCAATAAATCAACCATACAACAATCAATGTGATCAGTACAAGGCTTTTCTAAGGCTGGTTAAGTAAAGTTTATTTATTTTCTGTCGTGTTTCTCAAGATCATAGGCTAATGAACACGCACTATTAAAAGACACACCCTTCAAAAAAGCATAGTTGTCAAATGACCGTGAAATTAAAATGTGACGGTTGTTTTGTAGTAAAATTTAAATAAAACAAATACAAAATAACTTCAATTGAAAGTATGGTTACAGATTTTTGGAACATGCAACTTTGTTAAAACAACCTTTAAAAATAAAGTTTATTTAAAGCTAGATTGGCTTAACATTCCCATTAAGGGTCTGTTTCTAAATTTTCAATTAAAGCCTAAGTCAAGCTTCTTCTTCTTAAGTTAACCAACATACAGCAAAATACCCCTTTATGTAGGCTTCGACTTTCTGTTCAATAATTTCCTTCTATTGTGAATAAAACCATACGCCACTATTCTCACCCATTAGAGTCTTTGGGGAGAGTACGATAACTTTGGCGCCGCAAATTAATTACGGATTCTTGTAGAGGAACTAACTAACTAAACATTTTTATTATGGGAGGGGGTCTATCTCCCCGCGTTTAGGCCGGAGGAACAATTTTCTAAAAAAGCACTTGCATTAGAAAAAAAATATATTTAAAAACAACGGCAACACTTAAAATAATGTGCTGTAGCTGTGCTGTAGCTGTGCTCTATCATATAGTTTTTAAAATATTTAAATATCTATAAAAACTTTTGAAAAAACTTACTTCAAAATCAAAATTTCAGAAAAAAAAATTTTAAATTAAGTTTTCAGTTTATAAGAATTAATACGAGTAACAAACATTAAAAGCAAATTTAGTACACATAATCTCAGTTAAAAAAAATTATATGAACTAATTTTTTTTCTGAAATTTTGAGTTTGAAGTAAGTTTTTTTCAAAAGTTTTTATAGATATTTAAATATTTAAAAAAGTATATGAAAGAGCAGACTTTTATCATTAAAATAAGCTACAGCACACTGTTTTAAGTGTTGCCATTGTTTTTTAAATATATTTTTTTCCAATGCAAGTGCTTTTTTAGAAAATGGCCCCTCCGACCTAAACCGCGGCAGATAGACCCCCCTCCGCCCTCCCATAATACAAAATATGTGTATTTAGTCCTTCTATTAGAATCCGTTATTTTTTTTGCGGCCCCAAAGTTATCGCACTCTTGCCAATGACTCAAATGACGGAGTTTACAGTACGAGGAGATTAGTTTACAGTATTGTTTTTATTTTATTTTATTACATACTTCAAACTATTATTTATTCGTAGTATAATACATCAGTTTTATTTAAATACAAAATATACTCAGTTATTTTTTCAAGAGATTTTTTGGTATTCGGAGCAGGTAGCTGAACTCAATGCCTATCTGACAATGCAAAACATACTCAGCTAGGGCCTCTAAATAACGAGATATAGGTGTGTGAAGGTTTGAGTGAAAAATTTATTTACCTGGAGACGAGGTTATATTTTCAAGGGATTTGTAGTGTATGGATCAAGTAGATGAATTCAATACCTATCAGACAACGTAAATTAGCTAGGGCTTCTATATTTCGAGATACAGGCGCGTGAAAGCTTGAGTGAAAAATAAAATATTTTCTGACACGCGACCCTTCAATTCGCTCCTGGAGACGTAGTTATTTTTTCGAGAGATTTTTGTGTATGGAACAGGTAGCTGCTCGGAAGTTTAATTAACGAGATATAGGCATGTGAAGGAATGAGTGAAAAAAAAAATATTTTTTGACCCGCGACTTTTCAACCCGCTCCTGTAGGCGCAATTATTATTTCGAGAGTTTCTTGGTATATTCAACGATTTCTAGAAAAAATGATTATTTGTATGTCGAATTAAACAAATTAATAAAAATGTGTTCCAGGTAGCTGATTTCAATACTTACTTACTTACCTATGTCCTCTAAATAACGAGATATATGCATGTGAATGCTTGAGGGAACAAACAAAATTTATGACGCACGACCCTTTAATCCGTTCCTGGAGACGCAGTTATATTTTTAGGAAATTTTTGAATCAAATAGCTGAACTTAATACCTATCTAACGATGCAAAATATGATCAGCTAGGGTCTCTAAATAACGAGATATAGGCGTCTAAAGGCTTGAGTTAAAAATGTATTTTCTGACTCGTTGGCCAAGTTATCGTACTCGTGCCGAACCTTATTTTTTTTTTCTTCGACTTTCTCGAAAACTGGTCATCCGATTTTAATCCAAATTGATGTTCAGGAAGATGTTGGTAGTTTAAGTAATTTTATTTTAAAATATTTTCGAAAACTTTTTTTTTTATTTTTAATAATTTTTGTCTGTTGCGTTACATTTTGGTAGTAGTAATATTTTACCGCTACTTTTGACTAGCGTATCTATACAATGCTAGATTTTCTTGTTAATTTAATGAATTTTGTCCCGGGGTCAGTCGCTTGTGTGTAACGAAAAAAATGGGTGCTACTAAAAAAAATTGTGAAACTGTCAATTAAAGACAATAGCGAAATTTTAGAAAAAAAATTAATAAAGGAGCTTTAATTAAATTCTTATGCCGTGAGTATAATGTTCATAAGTTTACGGTCAGCAGCATAAAATGAAGAGAGGGTGCAATAAGAAAGTTTGTTTCTAATGCTGAATGTGGACCGGGAAATAGGTTTACATAAAAAGGTGGTGAATACCCTAAGATGGAAAAGGCTTTGTACAATTGGTTTCTAAATCAAAGAAAGCAACATGTGCCAATTTCCAGCGAGGTCCTTAAAACAAAGGCGTGCTCATTGCATGCAAAAATTTAAGAGAGGCCAGGGTCTTTTAATGCGAGCAATGGTTGGATGACAAATTTTAAGAAAAGACACGGAATTCGGCAGCTTGTAGATCCATTCTTGATTACATTTAAGGAAAAAATCAGAGAGCTCGATTTGATTCCCAATCAAATTTATAACGACGATGAGTCCGGGTTATTATACCGACTTATGACCAACAAAACAGAATAACGTTTCTTGCCTGCACCAACGCATCGGGTTTAAACAAAGTTAAGCTATTCGTTATCGGTAAATCTATAAACCCAAGAGCTTTTAAAAAATTTGACCACAAGCCCGTTGTATACAAGGCAAATAAAAAGTCAGGTATTTTTTTCATACGTTTTTTGTGTTTTTTAGGTACGACTCTTTTTAAATTTGAAACGACTTCCATCAAAAGCGCTCTTACTTTTGGATAATGCCCCTTGTCATCCAATAGATGGCGAGTTAATAAGTGATGACGAAATGATCGTTGTTATGTGCTATTCTTCAGCCAATGGACCAGAACGTTATAAATTTGACAAAATTGCACTACAAAAAAGTCTATTGGCGTTCTTAGTTGGATGTGAGGGATCAGACCTTTAATTAAAAATTAAAGCCTTTAATCTCCGAAATGCAATTTGCCTTCTATCTAACGCATGGGATGGATTGCAGGCAGATCCAATCAAAAAATTTTGGAATGTGTTGATGGCTTCTCATAATGATTGGGAAGATGAGGATGAGCTGCCTTTGAGCAGAGTTAGAGCTCAAATTATCAATGACAACGCGGTCCTAGAAACCATATCAACTCTCTTCAATGAAATTTCCATCAACGAATCCATTTCGAATGAAGACACGTATGATTGGGTACGCGAAACCATTTATAGCAATGAGGCAACCTATGAAGACAATGAAACCGTTGAAGTATCAAATGAAAGTGAGCCCGAGGTTGAGATTCCTGCTCCCAAAATAAAGACTGAAACTGCAATACAAGCTCTCAATAGACCACTTCGATGGGCTGAAAAAAATTCAGTACCTATTAAACAAATATTGAGTTTTCAGTTCAAATTTCTATTGCGAGAAATGGCGAATCCAAAAAATCCAAACAAAAATGTCCAATTTTTTTCAAAGAAAATAATTATATCTATAAAGAGAACTAAAAATATGTAATATGTATGTATGTACCTACATCCTTATGTTTTAATTAATTAACTTATTTTTCTTTTATTTATTATTATTTATATTTATTGAATAAACATTAAATACATTTTATAAGCGCTGGTTTTTTGATTTTCGCTTTTCATCTCGAATTTAGCCTACAAAAATATTTACTCGGTTATTGCAACAACCTCGGTCATTGTAACCACCCTTGTTTTAATTAGTTGCGATAATCGAGAATGCACTGTAGATTATTTTTTGCTTAAGTTTGCATTCTTAAATTATTTTTTTTTTTTAATTTTTGAAGAAAGTTATGAAAATAAAATCGTTTTACTTAAAACCGCTTCTACGATTTTGAAAAAAATCACACTTTTTCACATTTTTAAAGAAATAAAATGGCGTTTAATTTTTTCCACTGGATATTATTTTACGTACCTTGAAAAACTTTGAAGTTCCTTTAATATTTTTTAAAATTTTATTCGAAGTTGTGACCACACAAAAGAGCAAGTACGTGCGATCCAGTCTTGCAATTTATTAATATAAACAAAATAAATGCAGGTGTGCCCCTGGGCTCTGTTTTGTCTCCGATTATGTTCCTTATATTTTTCATCGACGTATTATCTGAAAAAATAAAATGCATGACCCAGTGGTCGCACATACTTGCTCCAATGTGCTAATCCTTTTTAAGTGCAGGGGTCTTTTTGACAAAGATTTAATTTTAATGTTTTTTTTTTTTGACGTGCAACTTCCTTAGAATCGTTGGGGTTGAAGCTCGAACGAACATGCGTCACGACAAAGGGATAAACACATATATAGGATTGTTACCTTTTGCAGTTTTTTAGTGTATTATCTTTCCACTTTTTCCGAAAACCAACTGCGTGCTGTTGACATGTGTTATGTGTTTTCTGTTTTCTGTCTTCTCTTTTGTCCTGTATCAATGTCGTCTTGTGTGTTGTCTGGTAATTGTCTGAGCCGATGGCTACGGAGTAGATTAAAATGTAATGTAATGTAATGCAATGTATCTTTCCACTTGTTGTTTACTGTTTATAATATAATTTGCTAATAGAAAGATATAAAGGACTTTTTTCAGTTTAATTTTCATTTTGGTATGGAAAAATTTGAACAACTGGCATAAAGATTCGTGGGAATCAGCAGTAGGGCAATAATGCTAGGTATAGGGACCTATATAGGTCTCAATAACAATAATTTACTTTTTGAAATCAAATTAATTAAAATAGCTGAATTATGTTTGATGGATCGATAAACGTATGGTGTGGGTAGGTATTAATGGAATTTATTAAGGATATCAGGTACCTATAATAAGATTGGAAGGAAGGTAGGTACTAAAATTAAGATACACGTTCGAACTACTGCTAAGCGAGTAGGTATAGAGACAATATTAAAAGTTAACACAGTGGTTTTGTTTATTTAGGGGAAGGTGTAAGCTTTTGTTTTCTCGATTGAAATTTTTGCATTCAGTAGTAATCGAATAGTTTTTTTATTTGTTAGTTGTTTTTGTGTGTTTATCATAGGCTTCCTTATTTATTCTGTGTGCTTTTATGATGATGAAATGCTTTAAAATACGTAGGTATGTATGTGGGTTGTGACCTACTTTTATTTGACTAATGGCTAGGGCTCAGCCGAGCAAAAATTAATTAATTAACAAATACATTTTTTATGAAATTAAAAAAACACTATTTAATAACGTTTTTTTTGGAAAAAATGTTGTAACCCATCTTATTTCTTTTGCTGTTTTCTATTTTATGAATTTTTCATTTCAAAATCGTTCGACCAGTTTTTTTTTTTAAACTTTTCGAAAACATATTTTAAAATTTTGTTGAGTATGTCAATTTAAAGAAATCTATAGTTTATACTAGTAGAACAATTTTAAATAAAATCTAGACATTCGTTTTCAAAATATTCAAAAAACAAAATAATATTTTTAAAAAAATATTAAAAATTAAAAAAAAAAAATGTTTTTGAAAATTTTAATAAGCAATATTTTTTTAAATCATAAAACACTACCTATTGGAATTTCATCAAAATCCGTCAATTAGTTAACGAGAAAGTCTGTTTTTAAAAAAAACCTGTCATATTGGGAGGTACCATTATAAAACTTTTTCTGAAAAATCCATTAAATCTAAAAGATTTTGCATAGAAAAACACCATTCAGAAAGTTTTATCAAAATCGTAGGAGCCGTTTTCGAGAAAAATAAGTTTTTATTAAAAGTTATATGGCAGGTACCGTTTTGGAGCTAACGATACGATACGGACAGACAGACGGACGGAATTTCCGGACCCACTTTTTATGACTTCTCTAACATCGTTATGTCATGTTTGATTATACAATTTTTTTTACGAATAGTCCCTATAAATCGCAAGTAAAAAACTAATCCAGTAAATTGTTTTGCTGACGACAGCATTCTCAGCTTTTTATATTCGTTTCCAGACTTTCAGGTCTCATCCATGGATGATAAGTTCTTTAAATTCTGATCTTGACTGCATTATCCAATGGGGAATAAGAAATCGCGTCTAATTTAATGCTCTAAAAACTTAACGTTGCCTTTCATCATTAAAGCGAAATATATCCGCAACGCCACTATCCATGAGTGGCACTTGCACCGAAGAAACTGAAAACCTATCAGTTCTCAGTATGTGCATAGCAATGACCACATATTCCACGTTGCCAAGAATACAGCGAGGTGTCTAGGTTTCTTTCGAAGATTCAAGAAATTGTTCACACTATCTGATCAGTCTATAGCTTATAAAGCGTATATTTGCCCAAAACATGAGTATAATTCCCATATTTGGGGAGGTGCTCTAATAACCCACTTGAATTTCCTGGGCAGAATTCAAAAAGCGCTTTAAACATGATAGGCGACCCTACAATTACAGAAACATTTATATTTTTTGAGCACCGTCATAATGTTTCATTGCATTTTTTTTACCGCTATTTCTATAAACAATGCACTAGAAAAAAAACACCTGCATTCCTCCCCTGAAAGAATTTAGGTGTAATACTGCAACTGCTAGGAATGCCCATATATTTACTATTGAGCCCAATTTCTGACGAACACTGAAATACAGGGATTTTTTCTTTAGCCGTACCAAGCGAATGTGGAACGCTTTGCCGACACTGTTTTTTCTCTCATTTTGACATACATATACATAACTTTATAGGTATCTCCTTTTACATTCTTCTTATTATCTTGTGTCATCATTAGGCGTTTTTCTCTCTGAGCCCTGAGCGAGGCACAGAGCGGGCACGGAGGGAATACAGCTCGCTCCGAATGAAGTGTGACCTAAGCGCTCGCGGCTATTAAAGAGACCCAATTGAGCACTGAACTATCATCAATCATTTTTTTAGTTAACTGTAAAAATTATAAGCTTTGTTTATTAAATTGGTGTTTTTCAAATTCTTCACTTCACCCTATCAATAAATAAAGTACAAAAATAATTAATTAATTTATATTTAATTAATTTGTCTTTATTTTCACTGGGAGAGCAACCAGATTCGTCCGCCATTTCAATTGTCTTGATTTTTCTAATGTTTTTTTTTTTTTTTGTTACTGTCACAAAAAACCAATGAAGTTAGCCGAACTCTTCGCTCGATGTGCTCTGTTAAATGTTAGCTAGCTCATCGAGCGAGCCCCGAGCGAGCTCCGAGCTTAAAAAGAAATAAAAGTTGAGCGCTCAGAGCACTCCGAGTTGATAACAAACAGTTCTTTTTTGACAGCTCGGAGCTAAAAAAAAATAAAAACGCCTATTATTAGTGTACTGTGTACCAGTATAGACAGCAACTTAGTTGCTATTGTGAAAAACACATATAAAACACATTAATTTATTATAAGTGTAGCAAAAATTTTGTTTTTGTCTGACTGCAAAAAGACTATTTAAATTTATTATTATTATTTAAATACTGGAAGGAGTGCTTTTTTTTATCAAACGAAATTGAGATAAGGTTTGGTCGCGAAAATCACAGGAATATGCCGACAAAAATTAATTTGTTTGCATTAAAAAAAAAACCTTTCAATAAATTATAAAAATGTACCTTATACTGTTTTTATTTTTTCAAAATAAAATCTTAGGAAAAGTAAAACTTTATCAGGATTTTCTTGTAGTTTCGACAAAAAACGTAGTCCAGTCGGCAGGTAGTTTTAGGTCGACAAACAAATGTCGAAACTTAATGAAAATTTGGGATTATGTTTAGGGATGGTAAATTATGGACCCTGTGCAAAAAATGTGGAGGTAGACTGCAAAATTGTCGACCTTTGGTTCTATTAATAACTTTTTTTTGCTTATGCCCAACGTTAAAGGCGTTAGGTATATTTCGTAGAGCATAAAATTTCCTACAATATTAACGATTCAAATATATATGTTTGTGTATCAATTCATTACTAAAATATGGCGCTTCGAAAAAGATAGTTTTTCAAATTTCCCTAAAAAAATGCCAAAAACTGCAGATTTCCCCCTCAATTCTTCTGTTATACTCGAATGATGATCAATTGATGTTGTAATAATGATTCTTGGAAAAATTCACAAACTTTTGACATCCTTGAAATTTAAAAAAGGTCGCAAATCAGAATCAGATCACTCAAGCTCATCTCATATATCTCTTTATGTCCCCAGCTGCGCCTCCAGGAGCGGATTGAAAGGTCGCCAGTAAGTTAATACATTTTTTCACTCAAGTTTTCACATGTCTACACCTCGCTATCTAGAAGTTCTAGCTGAGTATGTTTTACATTTTAGGTATTGAGTTGAGCTAGTCGATCTTTATAACGTAAGTCTCGTGAAATCATAAATATGTACGTGTCCAGGAGCGGATTGAAGGGTCACATGTCAGAATTTTTTTAGAGATGCTATCTGAGTAAGTTTTACATTGTCTTATAGGTATTGAGTTCACCTATTTGATCCATTTTTAGTCCAGCTACCTGATCCACATACTAAAAATGTTTCAAAAAAATAACTGCGTCTCCAGAAGCAGATTGAAGGGTCGCGTGTCAGTATTTTTTTTCACTCAAGCTTTTACGTGCCTATATCTCGTTATGCAGTGCAGAAGTCCTGAGTATTGAGGGGAAAACCTGCAGTTTTTGGCATTTTTTAGGGAAATTTGAAAAATTGCCTTTTTTGAAGCTTCATACGCTCGTAACAAAAATGTTTTTTTTTAGGATAAACTAGTTTGGCCTGTAGGTGCATGAATAAACTAGTTTTTCCTAGTCCAAATTAGTTCATCTTAATACACCTATGATAAAATAGTTATTTGTTTTGTTTCATTAAGAACTACGTTAACAAAATAGAAATTTAACTGATCCAGCTAAAACAAGGCATTAAAGTCGCTTGAGTCAGACTACATTAGATCTTAACAGATAACACTTCAACTCCAGCCCTAAGAAGGTGATAAGATTTTTAGTTCACACGACCAACAGTGTCGTTTTTTTGAACGAATTTTTTGTTCTTAATTATTTCCAAGGCGCATTCCAGAAATCTGGCCAATATGTGCTAATCTTTTTCTCACCACCTAAGTTTGTTTTTAATTTTTGCAGTGTAAAAGGAATTCATTTACCCGATGAGTTTAACTTAATGACAAACACATGCACTGCAAACCAAAACAAATTAATAAAATCTTATTAAAAGAAAAAAAAAAAGAAACTAAAAGTCCAACCAAGTTAAGGCCGCATGAATCAGTTGGCATACGCCATATAAGCCAAAGTCCACATTCGGCCGATCGCAGACCGGCAGCATCAGTAATAACGTCTCAACTCCCAACCGACCGATTCGACGTCAAGTGAGTCGCAGCTATTCATGAAAAGTTTATGTTTTTCCTTTTTTTTCTTTTTTTGTCAACATTCAGTATAATTTTTGTTGCATGGCCAAGTCGAATATACACACCACGTCATCTTTAAGCTAAAGCTATACACTTTGTGGTAGAACAAATCGCTTAGCTTTGGCCTTGAATCTGATATGAAACTCTATGCTGGATAACATGAATTTAAATAAGGCTCGGTGTATACAGACAAATTAAAATAACTTTGGAGCTTAATCCAAGAACGTTGAATCCACCCAACCATGTTATGGTGGTGTAACGACGATGCCGACATCAACATGGCGATGTTAAGTGACATCCGAGCGTCATTGTTGTGACTGCTAACAATTATAATCGGGTGACGTTTTCATGGTTATCACATTTCGCTTCCCAGATGTGAAGTATGCGAGATATTTGAATACAAGGATCCATAAATTGGCTAATTAAATTGATGGAGAAAAAGTTTAAAACAACTCAAACGTGTTCGCTGCACTGGCATAGACAATGTCGTAAGCGTAAGCGTAAGTGCACTGCTTCACAGATTTTAACACAAAATCCAAAAAAGGCAAGGACGTTCTAGAGTTGATCGTACAGCTTTCAAGCGGGCCGTACGTAATTCAGCCCCAATAAGAGATTTTCCACGATGTCGTGCAATTATGTTGAGGTGCAATAACTGACGGAATTAAAAATTTGAAATATTTGATGATTGGATTACTCTGAAGCAATTTCGGATATGCCTAGGTTAGATGGGGGACATGGAGCATTTCCTTACCTAGATACGAATAATTTTAACCTAATTGCATGAAATAATACTATCTCCACGCAAGTTATAGTTTTTTGTTTATATTTTATTTTAATATAAGGAAGCTAAAATAATTTAACGATTCACTGTCATATGTATATCGAAAAAAGCGATTATACAAAATATTATTTTCAGTCGAAAAGAAAAACCAAAAAAAGTTCACATACGCCACAGTGTACAATACGTTTTTTATACCATTTTGGTATCAAATGTCAGACATTCGTGAAAAAAAAATTAAGTTCGTCCTGTATTTACTTATAAATTTTTGATGAATCTTAAGCCTAAACCCTTCTGCCAATCGTCAGCAAAGTTTTTTCAACACTCACTTGTACTATTTCAACCAAAATAAATTGCACGTACTTGCTCATATGTGGGGTCACATCGTCAAATAAAATTTAAATAAAATGCACGACTGGGTCGCATGAACTTGTTCTTATGCTAGTTAATTGCTTAGTGGCTGCATATGTATGTATGTTTTTTTAGACATGTGATTTTCAAGAAGAAATAAAACGCATATAGTTTAATGTTATGGCCAAGAATCTAGCTTTATTATAAGGATAAGGGTTTGCATTATGTTCTAAAAATGATTTCGGGGAAGTGGACACCGTGGCTGGCTAGAATAAATTCCAGCCGAGGCCCAATTTTCCCAATTTTGTGAAAATCGGGATCGGTGGCCATTTCGTTTTGGGCCCATTCACCGAATGTGTGACGCGCTTAATGGGCGTTCGGCTTCAATTCTTGAACGAGTTGGATTTTGTAAGCCTGCAAACCAAGATCCTTCTGCGCGCGATGGCGGATGGACTCATTTGGGTCTTCTTCGATACTCTGCTCCACCGAAACGAACCATTATTTTGGTAATAAATTTGCACAATTTGCAAACTTGTTCAGGAGTAAGTCTACTCATTATGAAATCGCAAACCAAACTGAGCATAAATCAAGAGACAGCTGTCAATAAGACCAACTCCGAAAAAAGTATTGCCAGATTGAAAACCTTAATAAAATAATATTTTTTTAGAAAATTCTTAATTTTTTTTTATTAGTTTAAGAGTTTTCTCGGAAAAACTAAGTATGCAATAAAATTTGGAAACTAAATGTCTATCAAAGAAAAAAAAATTTGAAAATCGTTCGACCAGTTTTTTTAAAAAGTCGTTTTTTAAAATTTTTTTCTAGTATGTCATTATAAGGCAATCTGTAGTTTTCATCTGGGAAAATTATTTTAAAAAATTCATTTCACCCAAAAAAAAGTTTTTGAAAATTTTGAAATGCGATATTAATTGAATTATAAATGACTTCCTGTGTGCAAAATTTTATTGAAATCGGGATAATAGTTTACGATAAAACCGCATTTGAAAAACCCGGTTATATGAGAGGTACCGTTATAACGGGTCCGCCATCTAACGTTTTTTTTTTCAACTAGTGCTTATTTCGTGAATGGTAACACTTAGCTCATATCTGATTTGACAGATAATTAGTTTTATCCTTCCGCTGAACGAATATGGTTGTGTATACGCTGGGAATATTGCGACATTACTACCTGCGATCGACTTAGAGAAGATGCCGATTTTGCCAAAAAATCATCTTTTCAGATGAAGCTCATTTTGATCTTGGCGGGTATGTAAACAAGCAAAATTGTCGCATTTGGGGCACAGAAAACCCGCACGCATACATTGAAAAGCCGATACACCCAAAACGAGTCACTGTTTGGTGCGGATTTTACTCCAGAGGCATAATTGGGCCATTTTTCGAAAAGTGGCCGTTACAGTCAATGGCGATCGTTATCGGGCCATGCTGAACGAATTTTTGTTCACAAAAAATGAAGAGGAGGATATTGGCAACATTTGGTTTCAACAGGACGGCGCCACGTGCCACACAGCCGAAGCTACACTCGATGTTGATGAAGCATTTTCAAAAAAAAAAGAAGTTATTTGGCGGACTTTACAACAAATTTCGAAAAATTTATTCTAACTGAAAGATGTATTATTGTAAAAAATTAGCACCCTGAAAATTTTATCAAAATCGTTTGAGCCGTTTTCGAGAAAATCTAACTTTTTGTTCAAAATTGTATGGCAGGTACCGTTATTTTTCGACCTAGAGCCCCGAGATACTACCTAATTAATACCTAATTAATACTAAATACCAAGTTTGAAGCAAATCGGCCCATCCGTTTAGGCTGTAGAGGCGCGAACAGACAGACAGACAGACAGACGGAATTTCCGGACCCACATTTTTCAACTTCTCTATTATTGTAATGTCACGTCTGATTGTTAGATTTTTTTTTTTTACGAATCCATAACTTGCATTTTAGTACCTAAATCGCAAGGTAAAAAAATCTCGGGTGTCAGCAAAGAGATTTCAAGATTTCACAACGGAAAATTTCACGTGTCATTTTGAGTGACTCTAAAAGAGTCTGATTTTTTTTATAATTAGCACGCGCACAAGGGAGGGGAGGACAGAAGGTGTCGATTAATGGCAAAAAATTCGTGTTGTTCGGCTAAAAAAAGAATCCCAATATTTCACGGTACGTCCAAAATTGGGCTCAAGGGTGAACTGATGAGCATTCCTTGCGAGAAGAGTATTACGGGAGAAAATTTTATGCAGCATTT
This sequence comes from Platycheirus rosarum, assembly GCA_963971375.1. NCBI lineage: Eukaryota > Metazoa > Arthropoda > Insecta > Diptera > Syrphidae > Platycheirus > Platycheirus rosarum. The sequence goes on along the minus strand of OZ020510.1, from coordinate 37,038,655 downwards.
AATGCAGCTGGCTACTTCGAGTGAACATTCCTCATCCGCTATTGACAACGTCCATGCCTCTGCACCATATGATGATGGGGTTCTTATAAAGGGACAATTTATTTGCCCGAGAGGGGGCTTTGCTACTCAATTGCCTTCAACGCCCGAAAAAGCAGCGATTGGCAAGTTATTCTCTGTTAGATTTCAGCGCTGGTGATGTTTTCTTAATGACAGCGCATCGCCTTGTCTAAATCCTTTTTTGAGGTGAAGTCTTTACCGACCTTGACGGAACAGCGTGCGTTTTCCATCGTCATTTTACACATGCGGTCGATTTGAAGTTCTTGGGTTTTTCCAAGATCTGCCGTAATGTGAATATTTGGTCGATAGTGGACTTACCTGGCCTAAAACCGCACTGATATAGGCCCTATCAGGTTGTTGACGAATGGCTTTAGGAGTTCAAACAATACAGCGGGAAAGATCTTGTAGGCGATTTTAAGCAGATTGATACCTCTGTAGTTGGGCATTTCAGAGGGTCTCCTTTTTAAGGATCGGGCAAATTATGCTGAGATTCTATTCATTGGGCATGCTTTCTTCTAACCATATCTTGCTTATGAGTTGGTGCATACGTATAGCCAAGTCATCACCTGTAGCTTTAAAGAGCTCGGCAGCTAGGTCATCGGCCCCGGAGGCTCTTAAGCTTAGGTATAACTAGCTTTACTTCGTCCCGATGTGGTGGGCGGAATTTTGTTGATCTTCTTCGCCCAGATAAAATGGACCATTCTGCCTGACAGCGGAATTCGTTTCATCATCGCCGTTATACAGTCTGCAGTCACATCGACTGTGATTCCACTACGATGTTCCCTTGTTGGTTTTGCAAGCTTCCGTTCGAGCTCTGTAGCTTTGATAGTTTCTTTTTACCTTTTGGTAAAACTTTCGAACTTTATTCCTGCAATAAACGATCTCCATTTCCTCAATCGCGCGCTTCTCATGATCCCTTTTTTTTCTTTCTGAGAAGCCGGTGTTCCTCTTTCCTCTTCTGCTCGTAGAGAGCACGGGTAGTTCTGGTCCTTCTTTGCAGCGCCGTCTTGTATGCTTGCCGACACCCTAGATTCCATCTAGAGAATTCTTCCGCTGCCGCCTGTATGCAAGGACTAGTGCCTTAGTGGTAACACTCCTCCCCCCTCTCTCGTTTTCTGCCACCAACAATCTTCCAATCTCCAATTGAGGTACTAGGCACCCGATGTTCACCACGTGGAGGTGAGAGTAGGAGTTGATAGACAGGCTGATTTGTTTGTGCTTGTACCTCTTTGTGCAAAATTCTGCAGCAAACAGCGCCCTCCGGTTAAGCCAAACTCAAAACTGGAAATCGAGTCAGACATACATTGTATGCACAGAGTACACAATATCACCTTTAGATTTCGAAAGACCATTCACCACTTCTTTTCCTAACAGAGAAGACTGGCATACAAATCAGCCATTGAAATCTTTACAGATGGCTCTAAAATGGAAATTGGTGTTGGTGCAGGTTTCTACACCGAAGCAAGCGAACTGGTCGGATCAATTATGTTCCCCGATTACAGCAGCGTCTTTCAGGCTGAGGTCCTGGCAGTGACGGCAGCTGCTAGAGACTGCAATGATCCTGATATCAGCATTTTCATTGACAGCCAAACGGCTATTAAAGCAATCTCTGCCATTGAAATAAACTCAAAGCTTGTAACTTGCTGTCGCGAAAAGCTAAAGGTTCTTGGCGCGCAGCATTATATAAGACTCTGTTGAGTTCCTGACCACAGTGGTCCCCAACAACAGCAATAAGAGGTCGAAGAGGTTTCGCATCATGCTGTGATAATGTCAGTATCAAGCTACCAGACAACACAGAGTGGTAAGGACAAAGACAACAGAAAAATACTTTGGAGTGAATTTCACTAACCGCTTCAAATTCAACAAGCACGCTTCATTTATGCTTAAGAGAGCCAACTTCTCCTACATCTGGTCCACATGTTTCTTAGGAGAAGAAACGGACTAAGCACTAATACTAAGCTCCTCATCTATAAAAGTACTGGAGGGCTCTAGGTAACGCCACTTCGGTGGCCCTAGGCTCAATGAAAGGAAAATCCCTATGTGCACCTCCTCGCGGTAGAGAGCGGGTAACGCTTACGCACAAGGGGACCGAACAGCTGCCGGAATAAGCAGCCAACCCAGCTTTGCTGGTTAGGGCACGGACTTGTCCTTGGGTTGAAGAAAATCTCCCTAAAGGCGGAAGAACTGTAGATTGCGGTCAACGGCATGTTAGTCTGGTGGCGGATGAGCCTATTTAAAGTTGGCCAACGGTAGCAGCAAGTAGCGTCTGTACCCATAGTGGGCGGCTACAAAAGGCGTCTGTTTTCCCACAGTGGGCGGCCTTGTTTTATGCATGTGTTCGACCATCCAAAGGGCTGGTGGTGCCTGTCGAACTCCTGGCTTGAGCGTGTTATTAACCTTATCCAGGAAAACACTAAGCGGCGGGACGAAAATATATTTTTGCATGAAAGATGACAACGAATGGAAATGATTCCCCAAGGGGTAACCATACTTTGGTGAATCCTCCTACGGCCCCGGCTGTAGTAAACCGCACATCGGATTTGGGGGTGCGGCAAATTTCATGTACAAATGACGATCGTGACGTCACAAATAACGAATCAGCAACATGATCAAGAAATCCTTCAGATTCAACAAAACGGACTTTTGGCTACAAAACACGAACGAAGATTGGAGCATGGAACGTTTGCTCCCTGCACGCACCAGGAAGGTACGAACAGGTGGAACGTGAAATGCTGCGGCATAACATCAGCATTCTGGGAGTGAGCGAAACCAAATGGAGAGGAAGAGCTGAATATACTGCAGAATCGGGACTTACGAGAATGTTGTATTCTGGCGAAGAGGAGGCAGGCAGAGGTCCAAGACTCAACGGTGTAGGCATTATGCTAACTAAGGAATCTATCAAGTCTTATTTCGTGGAAACCGGTTTCGGCGAGGATTATGACGGCGAGGTTTAGCTCTAAAATCCGAAAAGTCACCATAATTCAATGCTACGCTCCAACGAATGATGCATCAGCGGACGAAAAGACCTCTTTCTATACTCACCTGAATTCAGTGTACAACGGTGTTCCAGCGGGCGATATAATTATCATCATTGGGGACTTAAATGCCAAAATCGGATCGGATAACCTGGGTCTTGAACGCGTTATGGGGAAGCACGGCTTAGGTCAACGAAACGAAAATGGTGATATGCTTGTCGACTTCTGCAACGCTCATCAACTTGTAATTGGGGGTTCTTTATTTCCGCACAAGACCTGTCATAAAATCACGTGGGAATCTCCTGATGGTCGAACTAAAAATCAAATCGATCACTTCATCATACAACAGAAATGGAGGAAGTCACTGTGCGATGTTCGAAACGAAAGAAAGGCTGACGCAGGTAGTGATCATCATTTACTCTTGGGTTTGCTTCGTTTACGAACAGCTGTTGCCCAGCGCCGCTCAGAAGGTATAGCAAGGAGACCAAGATTCAACACAAGTGCTCTTAATGACCCTAGTGTACGTCGTAATTTCACCACCACACTCGGTGTCAAAACGTCAAACTTCCAAAACGCCGGGTTATCGATAGATGCCATGTGGGGTCAAATTAAGAGCGCTTTCATGGAAGCCGGAACTGAAACTGTACCAAGACAGTCAAGAGCAAGAGATTCCTGGATATCCCAGGACACCTGGGACAAAATCACATATCGCAGAACACTCAAAGTTAGGATCAATTCTGAAAATGATGCTCAGCGAACATTGCTTCTACGGAACGAGTATAGAGCATCTCATAAGACAGTGCAGCGGTGTGTGAGACGTGATAAGAGGGCAAGATTGGATAAACTTGCGGAAAATGCGGAACAGGCTGCAGGAAGAGGGGACGCAAGAGAACTGTATAAAATCACTAAGGACATTGTTGGCCAGCGTAGTAGCACTAACACTAACCATCCAGTGTTAGATTTGAATGGCAACCTTTTAGTGACGATAGAAGATCAGCTACAAAGATGGAAGGAGCACTTTTGTGCACTGCTAAATAGTGACCAAAATGCAGAATTGAATCCACAATTGAACAACATGCGCAGATCTTCTAGGGGCATTGATACCAATCCCCCAACGGGTACAGAGATTAAAAACGCGATCCATCTTCTAAAGAAAAACAAGGCAGCTGGACTTGACGGTATTCCTGCGGAGTTCCTGAAAACAGACCCTGAAGCAGCTTCCCATATTTTGTTAAATTTAGTGCAGGCTGTCTGGGAAAGCGAAACTTACTCACAGGACTGGAAGGATGGAGTTATTGTGAAGTTACCAAAGAAAGGGAACCTCAAAAACTGTAATAACTGGCGCGGTATCACCATATTGTCCGTTTTTCCGAAATTAATGGCAACCATTGTTCTCGAAAGGATAAAATCCAGGATCGAATCTACCCTCAAGAGGCACCAGGCGGGATTTCGTAGTGGTCGGTCTTGTGTCGACCACATCAACACCTTGCGAATCATACTCGAACAGTCGTCTGAGTATCAATCACCGCTGTACCTCATGTTTGTGGATTTTGAGAAGGCATTCGACAGGGTTAATCGTGTATGCATATGGAGATCGCTTATTGCGAGAGGTATCCCTGAGAAAATTATCGCCATTATTAAAGAATCTTACAACAACGCAAGGTGTTTCGTTTTGCACAATGGACAGCTTTCCGATTCCTTTGATGTGCGTCAAGGAGTGAGACAAGGAGATGTCCTGTCACCAATTCTGTTTTTACTGGCAATTGACGATGTGATGACTGCCACGGTGGGTGAAACTGAGAGGCATGGTATCCAATGGAGTCTGTTTGACAAACTCAGCCACATAGACTATGCTGACGATATATGTCTCATGGCGAACAACACGGCTGGCCTAAATCAAATATGTCATTCGCTGCAGCTAAATGGGGAGGTGGCTGGCTTAAGGATCAAGGCAAACAAGACCAAAATAATGACTACGGGCCAAAGCACACAACAAGTTACTCTAAGGCAGGGACCCATCGAGGAGGTCACGCAGTTTAACTACCTGGGCAGTTTCATAGCACTCGATGGCGGAACGGACCTGGATGTAAACAATAGAGTAAACAAAGCCCGTAGTTCATTTGGAATCCTTTCTCCTGTGTGGAACTCCAGCAATATATCGCTACGCAGCAAGTTGAGACTCTTCGAATCCAACGTAAAATCTGTGCTGTTATATGCTTCAGAAACATGGAAATGCTCTGCAATCATCTCGAGCAGGCTGCAAGCCTTCGTTAACCGTTGTCTGCGGTACATTCTGAAGATCCGGTGGCCGCAAACCATATCGAACGCCATATGAACTGTGGAATAGGACCGGACAGAAAAAATTGGACGCCGACATCAGACAACGGAAGTGGCGTTGGATAGGCCATACACTGAGGAAACCTAACGACAACATAGCGAAGCAATCCTTCGAATGGAATCCTCAGGGTAATAGACGCGTTGGAAGACCGAAAACAACTTGGAGGTCATCTGTTTTGGGGGAAGCTCGATCTCAAGGTTTTCAATCGTGGCCACAGCTAAGGTCAGTCGCGGCGAATCGGGACAGATGGAAGGATGTTGTTGCTGCCCTATGCTCCAGAAGGAGTTGAAGCGCTGCATTGCAGCCGGATAACATATATCATCTATAAACAGCTGATCCGTCCAGTTCTGACGTACGCTTGTCCTATTTGGTTCACCATATCACCAACATATATGATGAATATCGAAGTTTTTGAAAGGAAAATACTCTGTAGCTTTACAGGTCTGCACCGAAACCCCATTGCAAGGAAATATGTCCCAAACAAGAAGCTATATGAAGACACCGAACTGATCCTAATAAATCAGTTCATGACACAGCTCTCCAAAAATATTTTGAGGAGCTTGTAAGACCACCCCAACTTGGAAATCGAGCAAATACTCCAGCAACAACTAGAGCCCAACCATAGCTACCTCAACATTCGAGCCATCACAGACGACCGATTCGAGGACATAATTAACAATGAAGAAGCCCCGTTCTACGATAACCAGCAACGGACATAACAGAGGATAAACAACACCGCATCCTAACCCCAATTCTTTAAAATCAAAGCACACAGCACAAAGCATAATTAAGAATTTCAATTAAAAGATTATGCAAACAAAAATATGATATAAGTAAAAATATAGCATTGTATAAGTCATCTGAAGTACGTCGGGCCCCTGTTGTTGTTGTTGAGCCGACATGATTTATTTTAGTTATAAGTTAGTTTAAGGCCAATTGTACATACATTTTAAAGAATGTAATACAAATAATCTAATCTGGCCACCATGGTGTGCAAGGAAACGAAAGAGCTCATAAGCTGGCAAGAAAGGGATCACCCTAGAATTTAACCGAGCAGACACAACGGTAAAGATCCCAACCTGTAACATTAAACAGACGATACGGAATAAAGTACTCGCTGCAGCTAACGAGAGATGGAACTCGCTCCACTCCTGTGGCGTTACCAGGAAATTCTGGCCCTACTTTAATAAACAAAGAACAGAAAATATTCTACAGCTCAACCGGGCATAACATGCTGGGTTATCACAATAAGATATTGAAGCTCAGCACGGACGACTTGTGCAGAGGTTGTGGCGACATAGACGTGCATGAGGACACTCCTCATTTTCTGTCACTGCCCAGCACTATGCCGCTTAAGAAATTATGTTCTATGCACAAATAGGTGCAAACCTGCTCAGATTTATTAATAGCTCAAAATGGCTTGAGAATGTATAGGTTTTTCAAAAGTCCCATGCTTATTAGGCCCAAACCCCCCAGGGTATCACAATGGATCTACATTGATCTAAGTGTGATGCACACAACATGATCCATCAGCCCACTAACCTAACCTAACCTTGTGTTTGTATTTGTACCCACACACATATCTACCCTTTAAACATCCACTCGCCGTTTATTCATACGAAAATTTTGCTATCAAGTTTGAAACTTGTTTAGAAGGCCATTGTAGCAGAAGCATATACATAATAGGCTCTTGACGAGACAAATACTTCATAACCTCTTCTATTTCGAAAGTTGAGTATATATATTCTGTCAACTTGAGATGAAAATATATAAAAAATGCTAAAACAAGCAATGAGACAATTTTTTTGAATATCAAGTTCATACATGCCAGTTCAATTAGGCGATGAAAGAAACTATATGGAGTTCCATAACAGTTGACTTTGTTTCCTCATCTCGATATAAACAAAGAGACTTGGCGGCACCCAGATCAAAAAACCGTCAACCAGATTGATCACATTGCGATCGATGCAAGACACGCCTCCAGTGTTTTGGATGTTCGCACCTTCCGAGGAGCTAACACCGATTCGGATCACTACCTTGTTACAGTCAAGTAAGAATGCGTATAACCCGAACTCCACAACAACGGAGTAATACTATGAGGAAGTATGACGTCGGAAAGCTGCAATCGTAAGAGAACGCCAGAACCTATGCCGATCGAATATCGAGTAACCTCTCAATAAATCCATTACCACCAGCATAAAGTGCCGAAGACCAGTGGCGACACTGCCAACAAGCCATCCGAGATGCCGCAACTGAAACTATGTTTCAGCAGACCACCACAACGAAACCTCTGGTTCGATGGCGAATGCAGGCAGATACATGCAGCCAAACAAGAGGCATATAAAGCGGCGCTGGACGGAAGGGCGAGAGCTGCTCGCGAGCTCTACGAGCAGAAAAGACGGGAAGAACACCGGCTTCTCCAAAAGAAAAAGAGAGATCATGAGAAACGCGCAATGGAAGATATTGAGAGATGCTACTCCAGGAACAACGTGCGGAAGAACGTACCAAGGAAAAAAAACCCGCACAGAAGCCTGTATAGATAGAAATGGAAACCTCGTAGTAGAGTCGCAGTCGGTGCTGACTACATGGAAGGACCATTTCTGCAGACTGTTAAACGGCGATGAAGACCAAAATCCCGCTGTCAGGCAGAATGAACCATTCAACATGGATGATGACAGCCAAACTTCCGTCCACCTGACCAAAATGAAGTGAGGATAGCAATATCTAAACTAAAAAACAACAAAACTGCTGGACCCGATGGACTACCCGCCGAACTTTTTAAAGCGGCTGGAGATGACCTGGTGGAGTGCATACACCAATTCATCTCTAAAGTTTGGTCAAAAGAAAATATGCCTGAGACCCTCTAAACTGCGCCCACTATAGGGGTATAAGACTCTTGAATATCGCCTACAAGATCCTCTCTGCCGTACTATGTGAACGCCTGAAACCATTTATCAGCAACCTGATTGGCCCCTATCAGGTGTGGTTTCAGACCAGGAATGTCCACAATCGATCAAATGTTCACGCTACGGCGGATTCTGGAAACTACCTAAGAATTCCAAATCGATACCTACCATCGATTTTAAGGTCGCGTACGATAGCATTTATGGAGACGAGCTATACAGAGCCATGTCTGGTTTTGGCATCCCCACAAAACTCCTCTGACTGTGTAGGATGACGATGGAGAACTCTCGCTGGTACTGAACTCTCTCGAAAGACAAAGAAGACTCTGCATAAGACCTTTATCATCCCAGTCGCTCTCTATGGCACCGAGGCATGGACTCTATCTAAAGCGGATGGAGATTTTCGGAAGATTTTTTGCTCTATCTGCATTAACGGGCTTTGGAGTAGAAGGTTCAACCAAGAACTTTACGAGCTGTGCAGCGACATTGACTAGGTCAAAAAAAAAAAACAATGATCCATCAACAATGAGGGTAGACGCAGTCAAGGAAGACCTTGCCTTAGGTGGCGCGCTTAAGTGGAGAACGACCTCAATGGCATATCTCACCGAACAGTGGAACAAATCTTTACATCGCTTTGGTGAAAGTAAGATTATTGCTCTTGATATCTCCAAGGAATTTGATAGTTTGGCATGAAGCTCTCTTATCGAAAATGCGTGCTTTTGGGATCGCTAATACTCTTGTTCGTTGGATTGGAAGCTATCTTCTGGACCGTTCAATACAAAATGTATTGGACGGTATCAAGTCTGATTCCCACAAAATAAATGCTGGTGTGCCCTAGGGCTCTGTTCTGTCTCCGACTCATTTCCTCATTTTTATAAATGATCTTCTGTCTGTTACTTCTAATCCACTTAACTGTTTTGCTGACGACTCTACCCTCAGCTTTTCATATTCGTTCGATAATTCACGTCCTTCGCCTTCGGACGTACAATTGCAGCGGTAACGTATGTCAAGCTCATTAAACTCCGATTTATACAGCATTGTGAAATGGCGTAATAGGAATCGGGTGGAGTTTAATGCTTCGAGGTCAATGCTGTCTTCTGTCGTTAGAGCTAAACATTCCCCCAATGCCATTGTCCATGAATGGCACTTACATCGAAGAAACCGAAAAGCTCTCAGTACTCGGTATGTGTGTCAACGACGACCTCCGTTGGAACGACCATATATTTGAAATCGCTAAGAATGCTGCTAAGTGCTTAGGTTTTCTGTATCGGTGTAAGAAGTCTTTTTCTCCATCTGATCTGGCTACAATTTATAAAGTGTTTATACGCCCTAAACTCGAGTATAACTCCCAACTCTGGGCAGGTGCTTCACAAACATCGATTCACCTGCTTGATAGAATACAAAATCGAGTGTTAAGATTGATAGGAAATAGAACTGCCGCTGAAACAATTGCCCCTCTCGAACACCGACGCAATGTTTCATGTCTTTCCTTATTTTATCGTTTCTTTTACAAAAAATGTTCACTCGAAGTAGCCAGTTGCATTCCTCCCCTTAAAAGTTTCGCCCGTAATACTCGTCTTGCTAGGAATGCCCATCAGTTCACCCTTGAGCCCAAATTCGGACGTACCGTGAAATATAGGGATTCTTTTTTAGCCGAACAACACGAATTTGGAATAGTTTACCCAGCGAGATTTTCCCTTGCAATTTTGATCTGCAAACATTCAAAACCAATGTTAAACGACACCTCCTACCTCCCCCCCTCCCCCTTATTCCTAATGTCCGCGCAGTGTGTTACATTAAAAGGGAAACAAATAGTCCCTTGTGCGCGCGTTAATTATAAAAAAAAACAACTTCGAGTGCGAAACTGGAGGCAGCTAGACAAAGACCGAGGTGGCTGGAGAGGCATGTTAGTTGAGGCCCAGGTTCGTCCCGAACTGTAGCACCCCCTAAGCAAGTGATATAAATTGATACATACTAGCTACCCTTTAGTGCTTTTTTTGTATAAACGTTTAAAAAAATTGGAATTTTTTGTGAAATTATGGAAAATTAAAACAATAATTGTTCCACTCACCCGAAATTAGTAAATCTTGAATCATCTGCTTTTTCTTTGTTCCTAATTTTGACAAACAGCTGCAGAACTTGACTCTTGAATCTTGCTTCTTCTTTTTTGATTTTATTTCTCAAAACAGTGATTTTCATTGATGTTTTTTAAATGCGTTTCTTGAACTGTTGACAAAATAAGCGTTATGAATTCACAAATGATTGTCTTTACTTAAAAAAAATATCAAATGATTGGTTAGATTAGGCTTTCAATTAGTTATTTTTTGATATTTAACAAGTAATGATTATTAACTGTGTTTTGTACGAAACAAGATTTTTTTTTAAAATAAATTTCTTTGTTTTGTTGTCTCTTTTCACAGCCTGAATACTACAAGGACGCCCCACATTTCCGCCGAGTGGGAGACGGCCCCGAATACCGCTTGGAGATTCCCAGCGCCAAACTAGACTTCACCGGCACCTATTCAGTGATAGCGAGCAATTGCCATGGCCAAACCCAGGCCATAATCTCCCTCCAAATCTACGCCAAAGGTAAGCATCAACGTAACACATTTTCATTTACATTTTCAAAAACTAAATACGAAAGAGAAAATAATTTTTATTTTCAATTACAATCGATATAAATCTTAATTAACCGCGGAAAGACGACTTCCTTGAAATAGTCTTCGGCGGCGCTCAGCAGGCTCGCCACAAACTCCATGTCTGCCTGCACCCAGACGTAGTGTAAGGCTCCGTTGGTGTCGAACGTTGGACTGAGGACGCAGTAGAGGGCTTTCGTGACATTGGCCATGTACATTTGTATCTGAATCTGAGCCATGTACTTAGGGGCGATGGTCTCCTTGCACTCCAGGTACTTTTCGAATTCTTCGTCGGTTTTTGGCGCCTTGATTTCGACAATGTGGTCATCTGTGATGCCATCTGGGGCGGCACAGATGTATGGGTAGCTTTCGTTCAGTAGCAGTCCACATTCCCGATAAGTCTTGTTCTCTAGCTTCTCAGTTTGCTTGAGGATGAATCGTTTGTGTTGCTTCAACTGGCGCCTCTCGTCGACGTTGTATTCGCGTTCTTTGCAAAACACTGCTTCGAGGATGTCTTGGTCCTCCTTGGAGTCTTTTCGCGTTGCTACCCGATGGATGAGGGAGCATCGAATCCGACAGAATTGCGTCTCTGACCACAGAGGAGTCTTGTAGCTGTAAATCGATATGTCTGAGAGTTTGTCAAAGAGTCCCTGCTTCGCCACTTCGTCCATGTGAACCATAAAACTCTTGAAATCCTTGACATAGTTGTTGCCGGTGTCCAGCATGGTGTGATGGATGTACACGGGCTCGAACTCGTCAATGACCGGACGACAGTGTTTGTAGAGGGATGAGTCCGTCAGTCCTCCTTTCTCCATCTCGTCGAGTATGTTGTTAAGAAACAACAGGCCTTCCTCTTCGTTGACTTCATCCGCTCCCTCTTCGGCCTCCATTCGAAGCTCATCGGCAGCGAATATGTCGTGCACACGCAAGGCTACTGAATTGTCTGGTGTTGTCTCATACTCAGAACCCCAGAAGATCTTGTGTGTCTGCGAATCTGAGTCAGTATGTCGATGTAACCAGAAGACAAAGGCAATCACATGCTGGCAAACATCTGTAACCAAAACTGTTGAAGAAACCACAAATGAATCCGACGACTGTACTCACCTGTTGGTCTGTTATCCGAGCATTGAGCACAATCAGTTTCCTTAATTTTCTGTTCTTTTTCATGGACTACCACTGTCACATTGAAACTCTCTCCGTTGTTGGCTGCTTCGGAATTCACAAATGCCACCGCACGTGCCTCCACTAGTTCAGACGCCTTCTTCAATTGAACAAAATCAATTTTGTACTCGGCTGTGCGTTCGCTTCTATTTTTTTTCGAAATATGTCAAGTTATTTATAGAATTTAGTTAAAATAAAAGATAATACTTATGCTTACTTGGTAGAGTCAACTCGGCGGCCAGATTTTCCTAATTCTGTGATAAAATTGAAAATCATTTGGCTTGTTACAGATGGGATGTTGTTGGAGGCGCCTCTTTTGAATCCATTCTCTAATTCGACGTTCATTTTGTGGGGTATTTATAAGGAAATTATGATTTGGGAATATTTATTTGTTTGGCAAACAACAAGAGAAACACAAATAAATACAATTATTTGCGTTTGCTTCTGTTTTTTGTAAGAAATGTTTTCTGGTTTTAAATTTAGAAATTTTGTTGTGTGGTGTTTGGTTTTTTTTCTTTGGTTGTTTTTTTTTCTGTAGGTTGGTATTATGTGTCAGCGTGACGTGGGTAATGTTGCCATGTAAAAATAAAATTGGTGCTGAAAATGGTTTTTGTGTGCGCCTGAGGGTATGTGATGTGTAATTAAATTAAGGTCTGTGCGCATTCGTCGGATTTGTATGAAGAATTTTAATATAGAAAATGAAAAAGTTTGTATCTCGTGGAAATACAAAATGAATATATGACTGTATTAGTCTCTTTATGTTTAAACATACTTCAAATACATTATTTTTATTTAAATTATTTTCAAATACTGAGATAATTGTTTCAACTACAATTATTAAGGAAATGTATTTTGTTCGTTTCTCTTGTAACAAAATTCATTCCGAATAGATGCTGCACAGAATGTGTGATCTGTCATGTGTGATATATAAGTATTAATTGTTTGCAACGAAGCACACATTTATTGTCATTGAGTTGGTGCGATTTTCGTTCTTCGTTTTTATTTTTTTGCTATGAGCAGAGCACTGAACAGAATCTGATGTCTAATTCGTTTTTAAAAAAAAGATCAATATTTTTTTTTTGGTCTGAGATTAATTTTTTGCTCTGAAATCAAATTTCATTTTCGTTTTAAAAAAACAGAATGTTTTTTTTTATCCAAATCTCTTTTAGTACCTGGATACATTGTCGCAAATGCGCATGTGACTTGAATCAAAATAATAATAATAATAATAATAATAATAATAATATTTTAACTATGTGTCTGTAAGGCACAATGCCTTTTAGAATGCAACTGGATGTTGCACGACACTAGTTAGAAGAATAAGAAAGATAGGAAAGAATTTTTACGGCGCAGTAGATCGAGAATTAGGTGATAATTTTTCGCACTTAAAACTCACGGATTCTCTATTTCGTTACAATTTTTTTTCACATTTCATTCACACATTTTTAAAAATGGTTACTAGACTAATTGTTTAGAGGTTTACAAAATCAAAGTAAAATGGCGGCCGCCAGAGACCATTAGCTTGTTTATTTATAGATCTCGTGGCTATATTTTGAAGTATTTGTGGTAATTAATTTATAAAAATGCTTTTTAATAAACAAGAAAATAAGAAAAATATAAAACAAACGTGAGGTGTACAGTTTTGTTCATAATTTTTTTGTATGTACATAGTTGTCTAAGAACCACCAATTTTGAAACAAAGTGACATATCAGATTTTGACAACCTTAGTTATGTGTACTGTCAATTTTATTGCATCACCAAGTAAGTTTATTTTTGTGTGTAGCCACGATATGTGCGGTGAGGCATTGCGACTTTCCGTCAATGTATCCAGGCACTTTGGAAATCTGGATTTTTATCGAGATTCACACCGATTTGCACACTCACTATTTTATATGACAATTCGCAAATGTCACTGAAGCTTGTATTTCATTTGGGTTTTTACTTGTTTTGAAAAGCTTTGTGCTGATTAAAGTAAAAAAGCATACAAAATTAGAAAAAAATATTGAAGAAGCGATCGCACAACTGCAAAAAAAAATCTATCTATTTTCATGTTCGTTTTTGCAAGAAAAATCTGAAATCTGATATCAAGTCTGAAAATTAAAAACGAATTCAACATGAGTCCAAATCTGGGATGGAATCGGCTAAGGTGATATATGATAAGTGATTGTCACAATTACCAAATTCAGTCTGCGTAAGGTGATTGTCAAAGATGACAGTCACATTTTTGTGATTTTTTCTGGTGATTGCTATTTAGATGTCACTTTCATATTGAACACCGAGAGGAAACGGAAAGCACAAAATATGAAATTGTACAACAAAGAAAACGACTGCCTCTTCGCAAAAAGAACCAATTTTTATTTTAGGACCTTCATTCTTTTTATTTTTTATTTGATTTTCATCACAGCATGGCTCATCGAATAATTTTTCTTGTTTCGGAGCGAAAACTGTGAATTTTCGTTGGTTCTGTTTTTTTTGACGTCTATAAATCGATGACAGGATGACATGATAAGACTTATGACTCACGCTAACCGCGGTACTGTGGTTCTTTCTAAATGTCAAAAAACTAAATTCCAGATTCCAGTGGAAAACTGCAAGTGATGCCAGATTCTCTAATTTTCTTATTGACCATTTTACGCAAATTAAAAATTTAATTTTATCACATGTTACTATCAGAAATGTGATTGTCACATATCACCTTACCCGATTCCACCCCAGGTTTGAGCAGATAATGGTCAGAGTTCTCTGCTTGGATATGATATGAAACTAGAGTACTGACCTTCATGTGTAGAAATATCAGAAGTTAGAGCTGTCAAACGCAATAATTTGTTTATCATGGAAATTTAAATCAATTTTTCAACAAAAATTGATAAAACAGGGATGAGAGAAGAATTTAATTTATTTTTTGGCGATGAAGATAGGATAGAGAAGATAGTGATGTCATTTTACTTCTCCACCAGAGCGACTAATCTCTTCCGCCATTATATTTTGAGGGTTTTTTTTAATTTTCCGCCTGTCAAACGTAAACCTCTCAGCATTTTAATTGCAAGTGCCGACTCCATGGATCACATGCCTCAGCGCTGAGCTAATCGTTGTTATTACAAACCCTTATATTTAATTCTTCTATAGCCATAATAATATCTCCGCGCGATGTTTTCTTTTGACGACTGTAGTTTAGAAGAAGCATTATGTCTCTTTGTCAGATGCGAGCTCTGTTGGGGGTAACATTGTACAATGATGACGGGTCCGAAATGTGGCCTTGAGGATCTCTCCAAGGGGCTCCCATGAAATTAGGCTACGGATTTGTCGGTGACTTGAATTTGCCCCATTCCAACCGTCCAAGTTCAAGTTTTAGGAAATCAAAATTGCCCGAATAGGCACACCACAGGCGGCAGGAAGCAGGAAGCAGGAAATGCTTGGTTATTCCCATTATAATTGGGCCTTAAGTTAGAAAGCTTATTCACAGCTAAGATTCGATAACTTCATTCACTTCAGCAAGTAAAGTACATAATCCAGGTTTTGGGTTCATTGTTCTGGGAACGTCAAGGATCAACTCGAAAATCTTGGAATCTTGTGCAACTTCGTCCATATTTATTTTTACAATTCTTAACGAATGGACTAAACAATAAAAAAAAGGTTTGATCTTATCATTTTCAACTTTCTTCTTCATTTTGCACTTTAAAGTACGCGACGAGTATTACAATAAGAACGAAGTTTATTCACACCACGATTGTATGGTATAAATTGAACGAAATGATTCCTTTCAATCTGTCAAACATCAAAAGTAGCTCACGAAAGATTGAATCATCTATCAACTTTTTTTGTCCAAATGCGTAAGCCGTCAAGTTAACGGCCATTACATGTAGCTGGAACTACTTTGTTATGTCCGAAGGGAAAAGTGAACTAAACTTAACGAATATGCGTAATTTACAATGTCAGCCTGCAAAATGAGAATGCCTTTAATCGGAATTTTCTACTTTAGCCCATGTCTAATATAAATTTAGATGAACACTCAATCGCTTACGTACCTAAATTCTACTAAAATTTAACGGTTTTACCGAACTTTCTCTTTTCAGACATAAACAAACTAAATTCAATGGAAAAAGGTTCAATCCGACACGGGTAAGTGTTTCAATTGAAATCAAAACCCCGATTACAAGATCCATTTTTCTTTTCAGAAATGTCGAGACCCTTCCGCTGTTCATTCGCCCATTGAAAGACTTAAGATGCTGTGATGGTGATGCCATAACCCTCGAATGTGACGTTGAGGCTGTCCCCGAGCCAGCCATTATATGGGAAAAAGATGGACATGTTCTGCATAGTGGAAAAGATATCGACATGTCATATGATGGAACCAGGGCTATACTCTCCGTTCGGCGTGTTTATCCCGAAGACGAGGGTGAGTACACCTGCGTGGCGAAGAACAATGTCGGGCGAGCTCTATCGTCGGCATGCATCATTGTTGATGTTCCTGAAGAAAAAGAGAACCTTTTAAGTCGACAATTGGCTCGCCCGTCGGGTCTGTTGTCCGCAAGCTCTACACCTCGATCAACACCACGAACAACACCGAACCGAAGTGTCTCCCCATTAAGACTGTCTTTCCGCCATACTAGCATTGATTTGACTACCAATCGAAGAGCGGTAGCTGCTCCCAAATTCTATGCCATTCCGCATAATAAAGTTGTAGAAGAAGGTGATAGTGTACGTTTCCAATGTGCAATCACTGGACATCCAACACCATGGTCGACGTGGGACAAGGATGGAATGATTGTCACACCAACAACCAGAATTTCTGTCAAAGAAGTAGAAGATTTGAGAATTCTTGAAATTGATGAAGTGACATTCGATGATGCTGGGCTCTATCGTATTACCTTGGAAAACGACTATGGACGTATTGAGGCTACAGCAAGACTTGATGTTATTGGCAGTAGCAAGTATTCGAAATCTCCAATGGGTAGAGCTGTGAGGTCAACTTCATCGCGAAGAAACTTCTTTATTTCACGCAGAATAATGGGACCATCGACAAGAATTGGCGGACGAATGGCACTTTCGACAAGTATGCGAGGATCATCGGTGCCAGCGCGGAAATTCTATCATAACGGTGATGAAATGATTGAGTCGGAAAGAGTTCAAATAAAATTGACAGATAGTGAGGCATGTCTGATTATCGATAATGTCACAGAAGCCGATGAGGGTGTTTACACTTGCATTGCGCAGGATGACTTTGGCGTTCAGGCGACATCAACATCTGTGGCGTTTTATACTGATGATGCCGATATTCCATACGATCCTCCGAAAATTACAAAGCATTTGCCTCCGGAACATGAGGCTTTCGAAGGTTCGACAACGGATCTGGCTTTCGAACTTGAGTGTTTTGAGCCCTACGACTATGTTTGGACGAGAAATGGCGAAGTTCTACCCGATTCATCAGAGTTCAAGTGAGTATTTTATAGAGATGTTTTTGTTTAGGTACCCTTCTAGTGTCGTGATCCCTGAAAACGTTAATCTAGACTTAAGATGAGGGATTGAATATTAGTTTCGAAGTATGTGTACATATGTATGTACTAAAAGTTTATATAAGTAGTATATGGCTAAAACACAATCATGCTTCAGCTTTGTGTTACATTTCACACGCTTTGTGTTCCCTTAAGTGAACTTTTGTTTTTGCTTTTTTTCTGTCAAAGCAAGAAAAAGTTCAACCAGTTTCTACTTTCAGCTTTGGGTTTAAGTCACGTTACGTTATCTTTTTCATGAACCATACGTAATGTCAAAGTCGAAGCGACATTGTGATAAGATGTTTTGAATTCCTATGATTGAACTTGTAAAGTAAACGTCAGGCGAATCCGAAGCTAAAGCGTGATTGTGTTTCAGCCACTACTTGTACAGCAATTTGAAATAAATTGAAATAAATTGAAATTAAAATATGTGCAATGTGCGTCCATCAAATAAAAAAAAATTAACCTACGAGAATACACGGTCTTCTAGTGATTCTTTGGGTAGAATTGTAAAGAAAGTCTGACGTGAATTTAACTTGAAATAAGTATGCATATTTGCATACCCACAATATTGGATGGCTTAGTTTCGTCAAGTTTCATTAACTGTTTTGTTTGGTCTGCTATTAGACGATGAAACTGGATGCATGCACCTTGTTCGAATTCTTCTTTGTTATTTCATTCTCTGTCGCAAGCGCCATTACACGATGAATTTAGTTTCATGAAACGAGTTTGACAGTTCTCTTTCATTTTCATTTTCCATAATCTTTTGCAATGAACCTGCTCTTTTAACCCTTTCGATGTAATGACTGTGTTTAACTACATACACATTTTTCCTGGATTCATAAAGACATAAGAAGTACAAATTAAGTTCCTTAGTCCACCAAAAATCACTTTTCACTTCATTTTCAGTCATTTTTTGTTCGTTTACTTTGAATCTTATTAGAAGTTTACTCTGGACACAACGAAACCAAGTAATAAAGAATTTAAAAAAGCGAACAAGAGAAAGAAAAACGTCAAACAGATTCATGCTACCCGTGCGGAACACGACAGTTTTTTCTTGTCTCATCTTTTCGAATTTGTTCTCTCTTTTGCACTTACTCTGTTCGAAGAATTCGAACAAGGTGCATGCATCCAATTTCATCGTCTAATAGCAGAATTATGGATGTATAGAAGGGCCCCACCCGTTCCTGGCGAAGTTTGAGATGTAAATACATTTGATATTTTTAACGAATACAAATTAATATATTACAATGCAGTTCAAGTTATATGTGTTAGTTGCATATTCGATAGAACGTAATAGAACATTTCGATCAATTTCCTTCGTTTAGTCGTTTGTTTATGCTTTTACCAAAATGGATTACAATTTAATTTAGTTAAGCTTGCAAAGCTATGTCAAAAATATTTTCACAACTCAATTTCGTTAAGTTTTCGTAGGAACACAAGACAAATAAAAGAACAGTCAAATCCACTGATGTTTTGCTCAAGAACCCTAAATTAACAAAAAGAGTAAAAAAAAATATCATGCTTAAGCAACTGATATAACTGAAAAAAACTTAACGTAGAATTATGACATTAGCTTCCATTTAATGTCGATTACCAATCATATTTTAGCCTTAATACATGAAAAACAGTTCAAGATGATTTAAATAAATTTACCCTTGTCGGTTGTCAATAAAGGAAAAAGACAGAGAGCGATTAATAGTACGTGACTTCTGCAAAATGCTAGACTTTCTTGTGTCAAATGTAATTGACTTGTGAATTTGTTGTGTTCGGCCTTAATGCTTGACAACTGGTGCTGTGTTACAGGCTAACTATAATGATCGGAAGCAAACGGAAGCTACATATTTTCAAAACCGAACGAAACGTTCCAGTCCGTTTATCAAATGAGCACGTCTACCCATAATGAACGGAAATGCGAGGAAGTATTTGTCAAATTTTTTTCATCGCAAACACATCCATGAGAAGCCAGCTGTCAAATTATGGTCCATGAAATGCGCTCTTGAGCGTTCAGAGATGCAAACCTATTGAACAAGGAATTCAAGAATTTTCATCATTCAAATTCATAGCGTACTGTCAAAATTAAACGAACTTTTTCGTTTTATTTCTTAAAACAGATTATCACTTTCTTCAGTTTAGAGCAGAATATTCCTCCGAAATATTATAATATTTCCTGCCTGGAACAGTAAGAACAGGTTTAGTGAATAGATATAACAACTATAATAAACATGGCTATATATCATTTTCTACTGTGAAATACCATAGCTGTCAAATTCGTATGTCAGAGTGATTCAGAATTAAAGCTCAACCATAATACGTAAACGAAATAGGAAGCTTGTGTCAAAACCGAACTAAAAGTTTCTTTCTGTTCTGTCAAATACATAAGTTGACCATGACCCAAAGAAAACACAAACACATTCAGATTTCCGTACACTTGAAAACGTACATTACGTACGAAAACAAAAGTGAACGAAACTTATCAGTCATTTCGGGTCGCACTGTTTCGTAAGATGACGTATGTTCAAATTCTTCAATTATGGTTCAATCTTTAAATACCTCGTTCTTAACGAAACTTTTCAAACGGTGCATGTGTGCATTATAGCCAATGTAATGTGACGGTGTGTTTTGGGTTATTAACACATGCGGTTTTGACAATTGGCTATGCTTTGTCATGCCTGTTATACTAAGGCGTTTGAGCGGAATTCAATTATCGAAGAAATTTCTCTGGTTTGTTTAAACATACAAACTTCAAAATATGAACCAAAAACTAATGTAAATCTTAAATCCCATAAGCTCGATCTCTAGAAGACCATTTATTCCAATGTGAATAATAAAATGGGAATACCTGATTTCAGACCATTCATTTGTTATTCAATAATCCTCACCTGCATTAAACACGAAACCAGTCAAATTCAAAAGCTAATTCCCAAAACCATGTTAAACCTGACGTTAAACATGATCTTCTTTAATTACGATAGTGAGGCATAATGATGAGACACACACCTAACGTAGGTGTTGCTTCCCTACCTGCTTATTGAATACAAACTTATGGAAAATCTAGATTTACAAATATTTACTAAGCTTCGTTTTGTTCACCTTAATCTAAGAAAACCATCTTTCTTCATGCTCGTATCTAATTTCCACAAAATAACAATTCTCTGATCCACTATTTTACAGATACATCGACCATGGCAACGGAATCATTTGCCTACGCATCCAAGACACCTTCGACCTTGACACTGGTTTATACGAATGCAGAGTAACGTCCGCATATGGAACCTGCTCAACAACATGCGTGCTGCAAGTCGATGACCGGCATCCAGCAGTTAGCCACGATGACGTTGATAGATCTGGTCTAGCGATACTGAAGAATCCACTACCAGTGATTGGAATGGAAGGCATGATCACTTCGTTCTGTGCCAAGGTTTATCCGCCTAATTCACCAGCCAGTTGGACAATTTGTGGACGCGACGTCACTGTTGACTCACGAAACTTTTCGGTAAGAGCTGTTGCATCTTAGTAATTTACTTATATTGTGTTGTTTATTTTATTCTACAAGTCCACCAGACACAATGAGTTTCTCTTTTGATTCTGGGGGGGATTCGGGGGGGAACTGGCTGAGAGCTGACCCCTGGTGGCTCCTCAATGGGTAGGGTAACGTATGCGCCTCAGTCGCGTACGTACATCGCGTCGCATCGGTTACAATTAGTTCACAGCTTCAGCCTCGTGGAAATATTTGTAAACATTTTGAAATATAATAAAAAACGGTTGAAAAAGTATCTGGAAGATGAGTCAATTGAAAGTAAGAGAAATACATAAGTTTTATGTGGGGTTTCGATCTCTGTGCGGCAGGGAAAGTGTTCCATGGTATTTTAATTTTTTTTTATTGAACATACGGATTCATTAGACCATTTAATTGATTGAAAAATGTGGGAGTGCGAAAGATGTTGTTGTTTTCAAGCGGAATTTGGGTCAGAAACAAAATATAGGCTGCAGCCCAGTAAAGTTGTTTTTATTACGAAAAACAACAACTGATCTTAATTTTTCATTTAAAATATTTAAATTTTATTAAAATCATCGATCGACGCGCAGCGAAATTGAAGCGGATCTTTAAAACATGTCATTAGGTGCGGTATCGGCAGGCAGCACACACAATGTCATCTCATTTCTCATGTCATCTATCAACGAGGATGTGGAGCCATGTTTTATTCAATGTTTTTGAATTTTCATTTGTCAAAGAGTCGGCATTTGATTCTTCTACGATTTTTGACAGACAGACATAATTCATTGAATCATTGCGATTGATTCAATGCACGTATGTATTATTTCAATTGATTTATCAATGTTTCAGTTATTTAGAGATAAATGTGTTATAATTCTTTTGGCGGCAAACGATTTAACTATCATTTTATAGAAATCTATTAATTAGGAAACATCGGATGTCTTTGATGACAGTAAGTCTGCGATGTTTATCCTCTAGTAGAATCGGCATAAATACTAGACAATCACACCTTTGAAATGCATTTATTCCAATCAGATATCCATAGTCGAGATTTCAAGCACAAAAGAAGAAAATAGCACAATTTTTTTAAAGAAAATATCTACATTTGAAACTTTAATTAATAAAATGTAAATGAATGCCATACCGTTTGAAATCATTTGGTATCACTGAAAAAGTGTCATAGTTTCGTGATTAAATGACACACTGTCAAAACTTAACGAATCTTTGCGGCATGTTTCCAAAAACATGATGAATAACTATATATGTATATGTAGGGAACATGGCTATCTGTCATTTTTTAACTGCTAAAAACTTTGTATGTTAGATAGTTTCAGAATTAAATACTTTATGTTAAATGAAACTTATCGAAAGTGGTCATTATAAGCAATGCAATATGAATGCAAATGAAAACGAACTGTTTCGTCATGTTTCTAAAAATATGATAAATAACTTTAAAGAACATGGCCTTGTGTCATTTTTTACTTATTTTGAAATGCTATAGCTGTCCATTGCATGTGTCAGAAGGATTTAAAATGAAATATTTAATGCTTAAAGAAACTTTTCGAAAGGCGAATTTGTTCATTTTGCCCAATGCTATAAGACTGTGTCTTTGAGTCATTAACACATCCAATTTTAACAATAGGTCATGGTTGATTGCAAAAGATATCAGCAAAGGGGAAAAGCTCGTGGGTTGTCTAGAACAGTTTTTTTGTACCGTTCACAACTATTCATTTTAGTTCAGAGTGTGCTCTCCGAGCTCACGATAAATCAACTAACTATTTTAAGTGAAATCTGGAGACCACATAATCGACATGTGACTTGACAGAAAAAATATGGAAAAAAGTATGGAAATACAAGTCAAATTGTATAACATATTCTTACAAATGGCAGTCATGACAGATTAGTGCTCAAGTGTGAATTTCCGAGCATTCAGAAGAGAGAATGTTCTGACTTTGTTTAATATGTTTGAGCTCTGAGCTTTGAACTCTGAACTGAAGCAGAAAAACGCTTATTGATTTGATGAAAGCCGGACGTTAGCTCCTCAGATAATGTCGTCGACTTTCTTATTAAAATTAGATTTTATATTTCATTAAAATTCATCATAATTACTTATGCTCAAATAAATGAACCATAATTGGCGCAAAAATATGAAATATAGTATCCTCGCAGATTCATTCATAAGGTCAAGTTTGAATAAATAATATAATTGAAACTGATGAGGTGACGACAGTAACAAGTGTACTTGTACACATATGCATATTAAAATAGAAGTTCTTAAATGCCGCCAATGTTTATTAAATTAATCAATGCGACCAAACAATAATGTATTTTTATTAATGAAAGATACAAAGAGAAATGATTTTTCTTGCAATGTCAAGGCCAATGTAGTTGACTTTATTCTGTACGTACAATTTTTAAAAGCCTATCGCATTATATAACATTCGATTGGAAGCATGCTTAAGGTCCAATAATAACGAACATGGCCTTCTGTCAAAATAGCATTTGTAAATGAACTAAAGCATAAAGTCCATGGCATTAACTTTTAATTGACATATATGCACCGTTCCATAAGTTTCATCAAGCATGAGGATATTCATTCTAAATCTTTGACATATGTATGTACATATGTCAGTTATCATATATCACCGTTAAAAAAAAGAAAAAAAATCATGTTCATTTTATTAAATCATCATATTTTAGAAACCTGACGAAGCAGTTTGTTAAATTTTGACAATAGGCCATCCTTGGTCATGCTTTTTATAGCTGGGCCTATATGGCCCAATGCGCTCGGAGCAACTGAAAATAAATTGCACGACTGGATCGCACGTACTTGCTCTTATGTGCGGTCACAGCTTTTAATAAAATTTGAAAAATATTAAGGGAACTTCAAAGATTATATTCGATTTTTCTGACTTTTGATTGTTTGAAAAAAGTACGTAAAATAGTTTTCAGCGGAAAAATTTAAACGCCATTTTATTTCTTTAAAAAATGTGAAAAAGTGTGATTTTTTTTCAAAATCATTAGAGCCGTTTTTAAATAAAACGATTTTTTTAACAACTTTTTTTAAAAAAAATGAAAAAAATAATTCAAGAATACAAACTTAAGCACAAAAAAACGTACATTTAAAAACAAAAATTAGAAAAAAAAATTCACTTACCCGTTTTCAAAATATTGATTTTTCAAAAAAAAAAATTTAAAAAAAATTATTAAAAATACAAAAAAAAGTTATCGAAATTTTTTTTTTGCAAAATTACTCAAGCTGCTGCCTACATTTTCTTGAATATCAATTTTGATTGTAATCGGATCACCAGTTTTCGAAAAAGTCGAAGAAAAAAAAATCGGTTCTATGGGAGGTATCGTTTTTAGCCCACCATATTAATTTTTTTTTTCACCAAGATATAATGCATACCTACAGTAGTACACTGATTTTTTTTTATAAAAATTCTTGGAATTGAAAAATGTCCTCTGTAGAATGTCAAAGTAACCTTAAGGTCATAATTTGAAGACGATTGGCGCAACCGTTTAGGCTGCAGTCCAAAATGCATCCGTACAGACAGACAGACAGACAGACGGACAGAATTTTGCCAGTAACTCAAATGTTTCTCTATCATCGTAATGTCATGTTTGATTGTTATATCAAAAATTTTAATCTGCACGAATGCATAACTTTTATTATAGTACCTATAATCGCAAGTAAAAAAAAACCAAACGGCGGTAAATTAATGAAATTATTATTTTCGTCAAATATTTTTATATGTGGCGTATGAAAAATACAAATCTCTAGTTTTTCTGAGAACAGTGCAGGAAATATTGGAGCCCTACACATATCGCAAACAAAGATTATGTACGTTGATACGATCAATCCTTTTTGAGCAATTTTGGTCGTGAAATAATTTTTTTTTCTTAAAGAAATAAATAATTTTTTAATGAACATTCCAAACAGATTTTTTTGTAAAAAAGTTTGTTATAAAAACAATTAAAAAATTAAATCTCACTCGGGATTGGGACCGTCTATGAAGAAGAAGCGGGGACTTTGCAGGAAAAACATTTTTGTACAAAATCCAACTTTTCCTGAATTTTGTATTAAAAATAGGGGTGGCAACTCTGTGTTAGCAATCCATTTCAAAAAGCAAAACTAACAATATTATAATCTTTAGTTTCCATAAATCAGAGGTACACTCAACGTTAAATGTTCACTCAACGTTAAATGTTCACTCACCATTTTCCAAATATAGTTTGCAACCACACTGATGCGTTTAGTTTTTTTGATTAAATAAAGTAAACTTTAAATTACTCCTAAAATCAACTTTTTTTCATTTTTTAACACTTAAATGCAGCCAAATACATTTGTACAATTAATAAATGGGATAACCCAAAAAAGAAATAATTTTGACAGAAAACATGTTTATTTATTTAAAATAACAATATTTTTCAATTGATTCCAAATTTAAAAAAAAAATATTTAATGCAAAATCATTAATAGCACATTTTTCTTATTTATAGTATTTGTCTTAAAAACATTCTTAGATTTATTAATAGTTTTAAGAGTAATCACAAATATTTCCTTGTTTTGATATAAATTTGCTGTTTATTGACTTAAAATTAATTTTTTTTTAAAGCTTAAATTAAAAACATGTTTTTATCAAAAATGCTCCCATATATTTCGAAATACAATTTATTTTCAAAAAATAATTTTAATTTAATTAGAAACAGTTTAGTGTTATCTGTCCGTCTATTAGATTGGATCTTGAACTTTCAATTTCTCAAGAACTGGTTAACTGATTACAAACAAAATTAATGGACCTATTCGAAAAGATGTTTTTTTTTTTAAACCGTGCCTCATACTTGAAAAAGTAATTTATTACTCTATTTTACGTACTTTTTTCAAACAATCAAAATTTAAACTTTCAAAAATGGAGTACATTTAGAGATTAAAATTGCATTCTAGGATATAACTGTGCATGCGAGAAAGTAAGCATTTAATTTTATTGTGTTAGCCTGCAAAAGCAATTTGATGAAAAACCGTTCCTTCTATTTCTTAAATTAAATCAACATAACAGATAACATTTAAAAAGTGTCTGGAGTACTCTAGAGCAGCCACCTTAGTCCTTTTTTATTTATATTGTCTGTTAATTATGTTATTTCATGTTTGAGGTGGATAAAAATTCGCCTCAATAATCTAAAATTGAATCAGGAAAGAAGAAAATCATTAGTAAATTTATCAGAAGAGAAACTCTTTCGGTTTTAATTTTATACAGTTTTTTTATTGGCAAAAATCTATTCCTGCCTAGTGGTGAACTTTTTTTTAAAATTTTGTTGGCATGTGTTTCAAATATTCTATAAAAGCAAGTTTGTATGGCGCCATTCTAAATTTGATTTTCTCTTAGTTTGCACTTCACATTGATATTTAAATATTTAAATTTCCCGCTCAACAAGAGAATATTAATTACAACTCTTGTTAACTGTTAGTTCACCTGTTAAACATAGATTGACGCAACTAACAATCAATCCCCAAATTATTAAACAAAAACATCATTCCGAGATAAATAACTTTTTGTATCCAGTTTTACTTAAAAAAAACCTCTTTTCTTGTATTGTTAGTTCAAAATTTTAATGCTTTAGTTAACTTACGTCAAAAACAGCTGTTCAAATGTAAACTAATATTTGCTTTCGATTTTTATGTCCAATAGGCTTTTACTTCTTTACAATTTGTATACAAAAGGTTCAGAACAAACAGTTTTTTTTCATTAAAAAAAAAAAAACAAAATGCACTGTTTTTCATTTGTTCATGACCTTTTCCAAATAAGGGAAGTCATCTCTTTCAACCAAGTCTATAGAAACCCATGTCTACCTGTACAATAAACATCTATCACAGCCTTGAAATTTGATTCCTTATAAGCACCTAACCAAGAGCAACGACAAGCGGTTCGTCTATATTCCAACATTTCTCTTCTTTTCGTCTTTTCCTGACTAGGTAGTCAATCTGTTCCTTAGTCGAGACACTGAAGTGTTCCAAAGTTAGTCAAAACAATAATTACCAACTTAGTCTACATTGCGCATACTTTGTTCGTTAGAAAAAGCTGTTCGTAATTACCAATATTATGGCAAACTTCGTCTAGGCTTCTACCCTCTACAGGAAAAAAACGCGTAATAATTAAAAAAAATCCAAAAAAAGAGGGCGACAACTACAGCGACATTACGTCCGTCTCGTCAAAGTAAAAGCGTTCAATACGACGCACGCAAATGTGACTCAAGCTTATTCTATTTTGCATTCCGATTCCGACAGCGGACGTTTAAGATGAATGAGAAAGACAAAACGTCACGTTTAGGGTGGCCAGACTCTGTTTTGACTATGTTTTTTTTAAAAAATATATTGTAACAACAACAACTATTGCTAGTTGTTTGTTGTTGTTTTTTTTTTGTGGAGTTTTGTTGAATAAAATACAATTCAAAGGTTTAGTGTCCTTTACTTATGTTTTTTTTATTGAGGTCTGACTTAAGATCAGATTTAATTAATTAATAGTAAACTGTATTGTTGTTAAATAACTATAACTATGGCCGAAATTGACGTTGTACGAGAATGTCCGAGTTATTTAAACCTTTATATATAGCGCCACATATGGAGTCCAATTTTAGTTATTAACTATGCAGGTAACCTCATAGGTATATCAAAAAAATAGACAAATAGTATGCGTAAGAAGATTTTAAGAAACAAATATATTTAATACAAGTGTACTATTTTCTTGTGTTACCTACTGTTTCTTTAAATATTGACCAGTTAAATGAGTGCTGAGTTATTTAATTCGTTAAGTTTAATATTTGACGATTTCAAAATTCAATAAAGAAAAGTATTTTTCAAGCTTTCTAGTATTTATTTCGTGTGTTATGAGAGTTTGACGAACTTCACACTCTGATTAGCAAAGTTACGCAGTTAAGGTTTGAAGATAATATTTCTTGATTCAGATGAAAACCTTGTCGGTCAAATGAAGAAGTTTCCTTTATAAAGTGTTTTAATGTTTTCGACACCCTCTGGTCACCCTAGTTCCTATTATTGATGTAGAGCGCGCAATTTCCACTGCGCCGACGTAAGCAAATCACTCATTTTCCACCTGCTACAAGGTGGATCTAGAGCACAGGTAGAACTAAGCTTAAGCTCCGACCTCCTACTAGTCTTCTTGATCGATAGCATGAGGCAGCACGAGCTGGCAGAAAGAATCGTCGTCGTCGTTGTCGTCGCCGCGTCGTTGGTATAATCGCGGAACAGAATTATCATTAACCTTAAAGGTCTGATGTAGGTTGGAATTTCGAGTCCGCACAAAGGTATCGACAGAACAAATAATTTGTCAACACAAGTGTTTTGGGGGGTTGTCGTTTGATTGTGTTTCTTTTTTTTTTGTTTTATCATCAGCCTTTCTGTATGAATAATTACATGACACTCACCCTATTGTGATCATTTGCAGCTAGAAGAATCCCATTCGGACGGAGTGCGAATTTTACACGTCCTCGGTTTGGATTACAGTCATAGTGGGGAAGTGCAATTTACAGTGCGAAGTGCAATTCGCCCAAAAACCGATCGCATCACAACATATACAAGTCTGGCTGTTCTGCCAGGCCTGCCAAAGGCACACTTCCAACTGGAGAGCCTCGCCAGCGAGGAAGCATCCGCTGTTCCGGCGTTCATCAACCAAGGACCCACCGATTGCACAGCTCTGGTTGGGGAAACAGTGAGATTGCGCGTCACATTCGGTGGATTTCCAGTGCCTTCAGTTAAATGGTTCAAAGCGGTAAGTTATTTTTTTTTTTTAACTTTTATCTATCTATTCTATTTTTATTATTTTTTTTATACTTGTGTAATAATAGCCAAGTAGGGTTGATTTACATTTTTTAATGTCGGAATATGGTGAGGTTACCATTTGTGGTAACTTTCCGTATAGCAAAGGCAGAGCGGGCGCTATAAATTTTCCCATCGGCTGCACATTGGAGTAGTTTTGGTCTAGAAATTTGCGTCAACGAGAACAATAGAAAAAAAAACTACATGAATAGAAAAAGCAACTATGGGTCTTAGTTGTTTCATTTTTTCGCTGTTTCCAACAGTTGATATTGAAAGTTGTGTGTGCTATGAATATAAGATGCCACTTGACCTGGTTTCTTTTGTCCATCAACCATGTTTTATCTGTATAGCACCTAGACCTAGAGTTTTAGCTTGTGAGGATCGTCTTCTTACTAACTCGAACGTGAAATTCTTTGCTGTGTTTTTCTTGGTGAAATTGGAACGTTTAACAAATAGGATTTAAAAGTTTTGACCTTTTAATGTTTTTATACTTTTCTAGTGTCCCCGGTGAGGGTTTTTAACGCAATATCTCAAAGTTCGAAAATAAACGTATGAACTTAAATAATGCTCAAAGTCACATCTTTGCTTAAAAGTGTCATTTTCGAGAGAAACCCCGAAATTTCAAAGAAAACATCAATTTTATGAGAAGTTTGGAATTTTCCTGGAATTATCCTTAAAGTGAAATTGAATTTTTGTTTCACAGGTCGTGACATTGGTTCATTTTTGCCATAA
The DNA here is from genome assembly GCA_963971375.1 of Platycheirus rosarum. Classification (NCBI taxonomy): domain Eukaryota; kingdom Metazoa; phylum Arthropoda; class Insecta; order Diptera; family Syrphidae; genus Platycheirus; species Platycheirus rosarum. The sequence goes on along the minus strand of OZ020510.1, from coordinate 37,009,030 downwards.
TTACTTGCGATTATAAGTACTATAACGCAAGTTATGCATTCGTGCAGATTAAAAATTTTGAGATAATAATCAAACATGAATTTACGATGATAGAGAAACATATTTGAGTTACTGGCAAAATTCTGTCCGTCTGTCTTTCTGTACAGATGTGTTTTAACCTACAGCCTAAACGGCTGGGCCAATCGTCTTTAAATTTAGAACATACGGTTATTTTGACATTCTACAGAGGAGTTTTTTCAATATTTTTTAGTTCAAATATTAACGGTACCTGCCATATAACCGTTAAGGAAAAACTTATTTTTCTCGGAAACGGCTCCAAGAATTTTTATGAAAAAAAAAATTAGTGTACAATTGTAGGTGTGAGCCATATTTTGGTGAAAAAAAAATTTCAAACTGTGGGCTAAGAACGGTACCTCCCATGAGATCTTTTTTTTTCAATTTTCTTGAAAACGGGTTATAGGATTACAATCAAAATTGATATTTAGGAAGATGTAGGGTAGGTAGCCTAAGTAATGTCACTTTAAAATATTTTCGAAAACTTTTTTTCTTTTGGTATTTTTAATCATTTTTTTAATTTTTTGATAACGGCTAGGTGATTTTTTTTAATTCTGTTTTAAAATGTAGATTATATTTGTGCATTCTTGGGTCATTTTTTTTAATTTTTGAAAAAAGTTGTAAAAAAAAGCTTTTTCAACTTTCTTATGGAAATAAAATGGCGTTTAAATTATTTCGCCCAATAGAATTTTACGTTATATTTTCAATGATAGCAAAAACCGATTTTTTTCGGAAAGATTTCGTTAAATTTTATTAAATGATTGGAATTAATTTGATAAGAAAAATTAAGAACAGATGCAGATTTTGAAAACTAATAGTTTTTTCACTATTAGTCCAGGAAAATTAGACATACATTTCGCCAAATTTCGGAAAAAATTATATACAAGATTTTTGTTTTTAGAATCTGCTTTGTTGAATTATTAATAATATTAAAGTAAAAGTCCTCATCAATACGAGCTCCGCGTCTATTAAAAAAAGGGGGTCAAAGGTCACGACCATGGAATTTCGCTGATATATTGAATTTAATATAGAATACATAAAACAAAACTCATGAAACTTACCAAAAATGTTTCAATTGTCATTGGAATGACCAAAAGTTTGGTTTATGAAAATACTATCCAAGTCATGTGAAATCTTACACAAGCGTTAATACATTTTATTAAAAAAAAAAAAAATTACAATCATATCCGTAAAGGAGATAATTACAATTTTGTATTACATTCACTATATCGTTAATATATGTATATTATAAAAAGTAAAGGAATAAGATGACTCCCTTGTAGAACGCCGGAGGTGAGGTACATTTTATTGGAAACTTTGTTGTCAGTTCACGTTGTACTCTGAATGAAAACCAAAATACTCGAGTATTTTATTTGTTATTTATTTCTTGTAATTTAATAAAGTAATATAAAAGTTAAAAAAAGTTAATTCTCTGAGAAAAAAAATTATGTTTTTTTAATTAAGGAATTGCTTACCATACATATCACACTATTTATCCCAACAGAAATTTTAATTATAAGAGATATTTTAAAAATGTTCCTGAAATCTTTTTGATTTTCATCATTTAGTGTAGAAATAAAGCAACTTTACATGCAAAAAAGAATTTATTATGTCTAAGACATAGTGGACACTTAGTTTCTTAGAGTTTATTTATATACAACAACAATAATAAATCATTAAATTAAAAAAAAAAAATTTAATTTTTAAAATATTGAATTTTGAAAAAAACCTGTTTCCAAAATTATTTATAAACAGAAAAAAATAAGTATTAAAAATGTTCGCATGCAGAAATAATTTGGCTACTTAGATGCTAGTAAATACAAAATTTTAAAGAAATCAAATGAGCTGTTACCAAGAAAGTTTAAAATTAAAAAACCGTTATGTGAAAGGTACCTTTAATAGAATTTTCCCAAAAATTTGTTTTTTATTATAAAATGATAGCTAATGCCCACAAAAAAAATCTCAAAAATTTTCATCAAAATCGTTAGAGCCGTTTTCGAGAAAAATTAGCTTTTCCTAAATGGTTATATGGCAGGTACCGTTATTTTAAGTCCTTAAAATAAAATTTCAATTTCTCCTCTGAGGAATGCCAAACGAATCACACATACCAAATTTGAAGTTAATCGCTTCAGCCGTTTGGGCTGCAGTTCGTTAGAGATTTGCCCGTGAAAAATAAAATTTACAAAGCGAAACCAATAAAATATTATTCGAAAATACATATTTCAAAATAAAATTACTCAGACTACCTACATTTTCCTGAATATCAATTTTGGTTGTAATCGGTTGACCAGTTCTCGAGAATATCGAAAAAACGGTCCTAGGGGAGGTATCGTTTTTAGCCCACCTGATTACTGATTTTTTCATAAAAATTCTTCCAGCCGTTTTCGAGAAAAATAAGCTTTTACATAACGGTTATTACACAGGTACCATACATTTTTGAGCTGAAAACAAAAATACATGTAGAATGCCAAAATAACCCTAATGTACTAAATTTTTAAATGATTGGGCCAACCGTTTAAGCTGTGCTGTAATCCAAAATACATACGAACAGACAGACAGAATTTTGCCATTAACTCAAATATGTTTCTCTATCATCGTAATGTCATGTTTGATTGTTATCTCAATAGCTGCACGAATGCTATACTCACTCCATAATTCACTTTTAATATTCAACGCCCAAATAATGGTTCTACATTCCAGGTAGTTGACATTTCTTTCCAAGCATTCCAGACTTTATATCAACTTATTCACTATTAAGACTCTTTTGGATTGTTGTTGTTTGCCGTATAAATTTATTTTGCGCAGTAATACACTTACCAATAAAACACACTTATTGTAATTGAATGCTATAAACAGTATTTTAGTCCGTATACCACTAAAAATAGAAAACCGAAAAGTGAATATTTAGTTCGAGTTAATAATATTATTGTTTTGGAAGGCAAAATCTGCCACCCTTGCTCCGCCACTGTTAGACAATTTCGCTGACGTTTGTAGTATCGCGTTCAATCATTTACATATGATATTAGGGGCTATAGCGATAATTAAAAACCATCATTAAAAAATTTCAATTGGATATATTTGTGTGTTAGAAAAAGATTTAAAACATGAAATATATGCCAATCGATGGCAAATCAATTGAAATAATTTATTTTCACAAAAAACAAACCCGGGAAACAGTATTTTTTTATTAAAAATACATTTATTTATTTTAATGATGAAAATTGGTTTTACTGAACAATTGATTGTCATTTGACAGAATAATGGAACATTTCGTTCCAGTGTTTGTGGTCCATTTTTTTAATGTTCCACGAAACAAAAAAATTTGAAGTTATGGCATTGTATATACACTGCCTATAGTACTATCATGAAGCATCATTTTTTAGTTCTGAATCAAGTCGCAATGAGGCGTGCTGAAATTGCCAATTGCTGTGAATATAAAATAAGTACAGACAACACAAGTGTATTAAATACTGGTAAAATATCGGTAAAGGTTTTCGTCTCCACTATTTAGAGTTAGTTCTGAATCAACCAGGAAGATGGCCAGACGAAAAATGACCACCATGAGAGTACTATAGAAAATGTATATACAATGGTTATGGCCGGTGTGGTTGGTATTCGATTTTGACATTTAATTACTGACATAACTTTACTGATTGCTATAACCACCCATACGTAAAAAAATCCAGTTTCCAGCTGTTTCAACTTTTAATGATGGATTTTTAATGATCGCTATAACTGGCGCCTAACGCTTTGGTTTGACGCGTTGCAGAAACTTTCTAAGGTTTCTTTTCTCATTCTTAGGGGCCAGTTATAGCTATCATTGAAAAGCATCATTGAAACAAATCATTGGAATATTTTTGAGAGATCAGTTATAGCAATCATTGAAATTTTCTGTCATTGGAAAAATTTTCCTGGTTGAAATACACACGAAAATTTTTTTTCGGATACAAACCAGTCATTGGAACTGAACGAAATTGGTACTCAAATCAGTGGAACGAGTTGTTCCAAATTCTGTCAAAAAACAATCAGCTGACACGAAAAACGAATTTGCACCAGGAAAACAGATAAATACATTTTTAGTAAAAAATATTTATGCAAATTGATTTGTTCTTATCGAAAAAAATTCTTCGTATCATTTGCTATCGATTGGTATTTCATTTGCGTTACTTATCAAAGGAAAACACATTGTATATACATTGCCTATAGTACTATCATGAGACGAGAAAAAATCTTTTTCCCTAGAGCCGCTTGGAGTGCTAGTGTAGGACATTTTATTTGAGTGAGAGAGAATTAAGAGCATGGTTTTTAGTGTTATGCTTTGTGCTTAGTTTCCTGCGCATGTACAATGTGACAATGTGAGGCAAGAAAAAAACCGAAGGAGAACATGAAATAATTCAGTATCTTGTTTTGTTCATTGTATATATGTGTATAAACTGCTGGCAGTTTTGAAGTTAATATATAATGGTTTCGCTTAGCTGAGGCTTAGTTTTTTGTAAGGATTTATACAAGATCCAACATTTTCATTGTTTACGTTTTTTTATATGGAATATGTAATATGCGAACTGGTTCTTACATAAGTATTTATACATGCGTACGTCATTGACGAGACTTTTGATTTGAGTTTTTTAGGATTTTCAAGTTTTGTATGAGCACTACCTACATACATATTTGTCATATTTGTACATATATACATCATTGACCAGACTTTTGATTCGAATTCTTTAGGATTTTCAATTTTTTTACTATTCTATTATGAAGGTTGTCGTCTTCAAATAGTGTACACATTCATTCTTGAAATTTAAACACAAACTTACTTCTTGCTGTATTTATACAAAGATACAAAGGCCCTTGCAATGGATGGATTTTTGTTTTGAATTTTACTTTCCATTCAGATAGGTACCAACATATACATATAGGTACATAGATATGTATGTGTAGGTATCTATCTGAATGAACTATGTGCAGAAATTCAATCAAACATTGTTTGTAAATTGATTTATATTATTATTGATTGATTATATATTATTGATTTATAGTAACAAAGATCTTTTGTTTGTTTGAGGTTTATATAATAGGAACTAGTTGACCCACCCAGCTTAGCTCGCGGGAAAGAAATTTATAGTTAAACCAAAATATTTCTTTGTACTAATCTTCTATAGAATTGCTAAAAATACCACGGGTTTTTTACATTTGTAACACCTAATTGTTTAATTTTTACTTGCAATTATTATAGGTAGGTACTAAGTACAAGTTATGCATTCATGCAGAAAAAAAAATTTGAGATAACAATCAAATACCTATAACATTACGATGATAGAGAAACATATTTGGCAAAATTCTGTCCGTCTACTAAACGGTTTGGCCAGTTGTCTTTAAATTTGGAATATAAGTTTATTTTGACATTCGACATAGGATTTTTTTAATTTCTTTTTTAGCTGATACTTGCGATATAACCGTCAAGTAAAAGCTTATTTTTGTCAAAAACAGCACCAAGAATTTTGTATGTAAAAAATCAATGTGCATTCAATTATGGTTAAAAAAAATATGACGGTGGGCTAAAACTGGCACTACCCATAGGGGTTTTTTTTGGCATCGACTTTTCTGAGAACTGGTTAGGTAACCGATTACAACCAAAATTGATATTAAGGAAAATGTAAGTAGCCTAAGTAATCTTACACTAAAATATATTTATATAGGTATATTTAAAAATAACGGCAACATTTAAAATAATGTGCTATACCTTTTTTAAACCAAAAAGTCTGTTCAATCATATTATTTTTTAAATAAAGAATTTCAGAAAAAAATAAATATATAAAAGGCACGACTGGTTTGCACGTACTTGCTCGTGTGTGCTAATTTGTTTATTTAGGGGCAGGTGTAAGCTTTTGTTTTCTCGATTGAAATTTTTTCATTCAGTAGTAATCGAATAGTTTTTTACTTGCGATTTATAGGGACTATAAGGCAAGTTATGCATTCGTAAAAAAAATCTAACAATCAAACATGACATTACGATGATAGAGAAGTCAAAAAAGTGGGTACGGAAATTCCGCCCGTCTGCCTGTTTGTCTGTCTGTCTGTTCGTATCGATATCTACAGCCTAAACAGTTAGGCCGATTTGATTCAAACTTGGTACATAGTATTTTTAGAGTGCTCTACTCGACAGTTTTTGGAATTGGCATTCTAGCTCCAAAACTAACGGTACGTGCCATATAACTTTTAATGAAAAACTTATTTTTCTCGAAAACGGCTCCTACGATTTTGATAAAACTTTTAGAATGATGTTTGCTATGCAAAATCTAACTTTTAGTTTAAATGGATTTTTGAGAAAAAGTTTTATAACGGTACCTCCCATATGACCGGTTTTTTTTCAAATTAGACTTTCTCGTTAACTAATCGACGGATTTTGATAAAATTTTCAAAATATATAGTTTTGTATGATTTAAATAAAAATGCTTATTAACATTTTCAAAAACATTTTTTTCTTAATTTTTAATTTTTTTTTTTAAACTTATTTTGTTTTTTGAATATTTTGACAAAGATTTTTTTAATTTTTTCTCCTAGTATAAACTATAGATTTCTTTAAATTGACATACTCAAAAAAAATGTATATATATGTTTTCGAAAGTTTTTTCAAAAAACTGGTTGAACGATTTTGAAATGAAAAATTTATAAAATAGAAAACAGCAAGAGAAATAAGATGGCTTACAACATTTTTTCCAAAAAACGTTATGAATAGTTTTTTTTTGATTTCATTTAAAAATTATTTGTTTAATATTTTCCCCCAAATTTTGTTTTATATTGCTCGGTTGAGCCCTAGCCACTAGTCTAATGAAAGCAAATTTCGTTATTTATATTATTATTTATTTATCGTTATTTATTTTAAAGCATTTTATGATCGTAACAGCATACAGCATACAGAATAAATAATAAAGACGCCTATTATAAACACATAAACATGCAAAAACAACTAACAAATAAAAAAAATACTCGATTACCTACTGAATGCAAAAATTTCAATCAAGAAAACAACTCAACTCAACGGTCATATGGCACTTCCTTTACTTTTAGGCCTACAATTTAAATTTCAATGTCCCCTCTGGGGAATGCCAAAATAATCACACACACCAAGTTTAAAGATAATCGCTTAAGCCATTTAGGCTGCAGCTCGTTATACATACCTACTGACAGACAGACAGTCATTTTTTGTCGATCACTTTTTTAGACTTTGAAGTCGATTGGCTCATCGGTTTAGGCTATAGTCCAAAATACATCCGTACAGACAGACCTACAGACAGACGGACAGAATTTTGCCAGCAACTCAAATATGTTTCTCTATCATCGTAATGTAATGTTTGATTATTATCACAATTTTTTTATGTTCACGAATCCTAAACTTGTCTCATAGTCCCTATAATCACAAAGCTACTTGTGCATAAAATTCAACATCAACGATAACGAAGCCAATGAAATGAAAATTCAAAAAATAAAATCATTGTCGATCCTCTTCGTTGTTCACCGTCACCGAGAACAGGATATACACAATACACATACACATGTGCTTATTAAGTTTTCCTTTTTAGTATCTCCCTCACCCTCGCTCACACCATCTACCACACCGACAACCGACCGATCGACCTGAATTTAGCTGAACATTTTATCAAAGATAATATAACGTAAATACACACATTATGTAGGTATGTATGTAGGTACATACCTAAATATCTACCAACCCTCGAAAGTTTTATATGAAAAAAATCTAAAACTCAAAATAAACTTATCAACCAGCTTAAACATATACCCACCCCCCAGACACCATTCATTTACACAAGTCGTTTTTCTTCTTTTTTGTCAATCCTTTTAACTAGCCATCTCGTCGCCCTGCTTGTGTGAAGCAATCCAGTTGTGCAAAAAAAAACTATACTCACATCATTGTATATATGTAAACTGCAAACTGCAAAGAGTAAAGTACATGTTCACAGAGTTTCTCTTAGAATTCTCTTTGTTCGACTCGTTCGCCTCTTTCAATTTACCAAGTTAATTTTCCCTAGAGCCGCTTGGAACGCCACCGTCCACCGGTCGTCATGATAGTACTATAGCAGTCTATATACAATGGTACATACCTAAATATCTACCTACCCTCGAATGTTTTATATGAAAAAAATATAAAACTCAAAATAAACTTATCAACCAGCTTAAACATATACCCACCCCCCAGACACCATTCATTTACAAAAGTCGTTTTTCTTCTTTTTTGTCAATCCTTTTAACTAGCCATCTCGTCGCCCTGCTTGTGTGAAGCAATCCAGTTGTGCAAAAAAAAACTATACTCACATCATTGTATATATGTAAACTGCAAACTGCAAAGAGTAAAGTACATGTTCACAGAGTTTCTCTTAGAATTCTCTTTGTTCGACTCGTTCGCCTCTTTCAATTTACCAAGTTAATTTTCCCTAGAGCCGCTTGGAACGCCACCGTCCACCGGTCGTCATGATAGTACTATAGCAGTCTATATACAATGGGAAAACATATAACAAAATCGGTTTAAAGTTTTTCAATGATGCATTTCAATGATAGCTATAACTGGCCCCTTATTAAAAAACTGGCTGACCTTACAATAATTAGGGGTAAACTACACAGACCGTTTTTAGAACACCTTCCTCAATCCGTAGCTAATCCCAGTGCTACTGTTTTAGAGTTAAAATCATAACAGGGAAAAATACGAAAAAAAAATTTAAATTCAAAAACTAATTAAAAGTTTGTCGCTTACATTCAAAAATTCAATCTTAGTGTCACATCCTTAATTCTACTTTATTTTCCAATTAATCTTAAGTTTCCTACTTATTAAGAGGCCATCACTCTGCCTTGAGCTATTCCATTATTTCTGAATCCAATGCTCGTAATGACTTCATTGCAGCTCAAAACCACAATTACACCGTAGTTTTTGTGGTTACACTTTTGCACTATAGGTTCCCCTTCAAAATAAACGCCGCGCATCGCATTTACCTTAAGTCACCAAGAAATATGGAAAGATTTAAACGGATAGCTTTGGCGTTGTTTTTAAAAGACTCATTTTATCTCAAGTTTTTTATTTCTGCGGTTTTATCGAACGATGTTTTGAGGTTCAATAGTTACAGGTAACTTTAATTGGGAACACATATTGAATGTGCTTAGGAGCCAAGGTGATAATACCTTCTAATTACAGTTGAAATAGAAAGTTAAGAGATATTCCTCTGAGTAATTTTTTTAAATTACCTAATTTTAGGGTCGTTCCATTATCGAAGGTTCCAGCATCAGAGTACACACAACTGCCAGTGAGTCGATACTTGAGCTTTCGCAAATTACCGCTGATGATAGTGGTAAATATACGGTAGAAATCATGAACGAGCACAGCAGTTATTATTCTGCGGCTTCTGTGGCGGTCGAAGGACCCCCAGAGCCACCTAGCGGCAAACCAAGTATTTCACAAGGACCTGATCGTTGCGCAGTGGCATGGTGTGGACCACCATACGACGGAGGTTGCATGCTGACAGGATTTATGTAATTATAATTTAAAAACAATATTTTGACAGTTATGGTTGACATTTGTATTTGGATTTGATAGAATCGAAATGGAAGAAGAAAATAACGGTGAATGGAAGGAGATAGCCACAGTTGTGGACTCTTTAGCTTATACAGTTAAGAATTTGACGCCGCAACACGAATACAGGTTCCGTGTTCGAGCTGAAAATATTCATGGCAAGAGTGAACCAAGCCTTCCAAGCGATAGAGTTGAAATCGTCGGTCCAGAAGTTTCCAATGAAGGTATTTTTAAACTTTTTCTTGCCAAACACATTTGATTAATTTTTGGCTTTGGTAGACTTCCAAAAAACCATATCCATCAAATCAGGTGGAGATTTTAAGAATCGCTTCGAAATTCTCGAGGAACTTGGCAAGGGTCGGTTCGGAGTCGTTTACAAGGTCCAGGAAAAAGACACAAGTCAAATTTTGGCAGCTAAGGTTATCAAATGCATAAAGTCGCTCGATCGGCAAAAGGTCAAGGAAGAAATATCCATAATGCAGTCGTTGCAACATCCAAAACTGCTGCAGTTGGCTGCATCTTTCGAAAGCCCGCGGGAGATTGTCATGGTTATGGAATAGTAAGTTTGAAGCACCGAAAAAAAGCTTATTAAAGCTCTTTCCTCTATTCTAGTATAACGGGAGGAGAACTTTTTGAACGAGTTGTTGCCGATGATTTCACATTGACTGAACGGGACTGTATTTTGTTTCTGCGGCAGGTGTGCGAGGGTGTGGACTATATGCACAGTCAGTCCATAGTGCATTTGGATCTCAAACCAGAAAATATTATGTGCCATACGAGAACTAGTCATCAGATTAAGATAATCGACTTTGGACTGGCACAACGGCTGAACACGGACTCACCAGTTAGAGTCCTGTTTGGCACACCAGAATTTATTCCACCAGAGATTATAAGTTACGAACCGATTAGTTTCCAGTCGGACATGTGGAGCGTGGGAGTGGTGTGTTATGTACTGTAAGTACACCACTAGTTCTGGAAGTTTCCAGTAACTGTTTTAACATTTAACTTTATTCCATAGACTCTCTGGTCTTTCACCATTCATGGGCGATACTGATTCGGATACATTCTCCAACATCACCCGAGCTGACTATGACTTCGAAGACGACGCCTTCGACGCAGTATCACAGGAAGCAAAAGACTTTATTTCCAATCTCTTAATTCACCGCAAAGAAGACAGACTGACGGCAAAACAATGCCTAGAATCAACATGGCTGACCCAACATCACGACGAGAATCTCAACAACAATAAGATCTGCACAGATAAACTCAAGAAATTCATTATTCGACGAAAATGGCAGGTGAGTACCGCGAAAGATGTTTTGTTTTAATTTTTGCATGTTTTTTTTGTTTTGTTGTTTTTTTTGTGTGTGCTTATTTATTGCTTAAGAAAACTGGAAATGCAATCAGAGCTTTAGGCAGAATGGCAAACTTGTCAGCTTCTCGTAGAAATTCAGCTGTTTCGACAGCTGGTTCAGTGCCCAGCAGTCCGAGGCCATCGATATCGGGAACTTCGATATTTAGTCCAAATGTTTCGGCTCACATGACTTCGTTGAATGAGGAAGAGGATGACTTCAATCCGGACCTTCCGAGTGTGGATCTTAAGTTGAATGTCAGAAATTCGCTGAAGGTTCGCGATAAGACACAATGCAGTGAGCGAAGTGATTCTGGGTTCAGTGAATGTTCGAATTGCAGTGGTGGTTTGAACAGTTCATGCCACTGTCCGAATTTGGTAGCTGAAAGGTCCAACAATGCCCTCAAAGACTCGGAAGATGATCATAGTCCCCTGTCAGTGTCAGTTCCACATGATGTTCTGAAGACGAAGCTAGAAGAAATAGCCAAGACACAACTTGTCGAACACGATGGATCACAGAGTAAGGCGCCTGATTCAAAACCTCTGAGAGAATCGATATCTCTGCACAAGGAACAAGATACACAAGAGTCACTTTATCCCGAATCACGATCGCCTGACCTGCAATTCAGTTTGGACTACAAGACCTCGAATGTGGTAACCGAAACAGCGCCAATAATGAGGTCAGACTTTACAAACACCATTAAGATGCGCAAAAAATCCCTGGAAAATAATCTTCTCAAGGAAAAAGTGAAACCTCCAAAGGTGATCATCGAGACTTCGGGTAAGGTTTCGATGCTTAAAAACAAATTCAATCAAGCGACACCAGTAAAGACCGTGAGTAGTAATTTTGAGTGCAAAACTAATCCCAAACCTAGCATGGATGTGAATAGGCCTAAAAACGTTTTTGACAGATTGACGTCCAGTAACAAATGTATGCTTCCCAATTCTTAAAATTTAGGTTGTTTTTTTAATTGTTTTTTGTCTAATTTTAGCAAACGGACCATCGAAAAACTGTGCCTCAGTTTCTTTGCCGGGCTCTCCCCTACCAACCCGTTCAGCTGCGTCAATGCGGTTAAGTGGACGTGTTCGGGAGGCTACCGAACGCTTGTCGCAGCCTAAGACTCCACAAGCTACTAGAAAATTCACCAATACCACAATCACGACAACCAACAACGAAATTGGTCTAAAGAAGTCCACTTCTGATCATCATCATGCAAAGAATCTCAAGACCTTCAAAGGTCTCTCGTGAAGAAAAAAAAAACTAAGGAATCGACAATGATAAAATGGAATCTGTCAATTTGCACACAAATTTGTGAATAACGTTAAGTTAATAATTATTATGAGACCCCCAGAATAATTCGAATATAATTTATGTAGTTTTTTTTGTGTATTATTTAGTATCAACTACTGATGTTTTTTTCTTTTTTTTTTCTATTATTTTATGTTTGATTGTTGTTGTAATAATTATTTATAAACAAATATTTTTAATCGTATTTAATTTTTTTATTTTTATTCTCTGTTTCGTACGTATATATATAAAATTCAATTATATTATTATATCTTCAATATTAAAGAATGTTCACACTTTTATTTGTAAAAATAAATAGTTGTATACTACATATTAATTCACGCCTCAGTGGAGTTCTAGAAGGTGGTAGCCATCTATGATATGGAAGCAAATAGAATAAAAATATTTAAAAATCATTGTTTTGATTATTTTGATGTTAGTTATTATAAATGTCTGATATGGAATATTGGATTCATTAAATTTCAAATAGCTAAGTTCGCTGGAATACTTCGTTTGAGGCTTTGGGTTCGATTCTTCCCTGCACCATAATGAGAAAGAAGAAGAAATAGGTACGATAACAAATCCTCTTGAGACCCTACAAAAGAAATAAGTCTAAGGACTAAATGAAGTTTTTAAAAGTGCATTCCTTGTTGGCACTTTCTAATGGAAGCCCAAAATGCTTGCAAAACGATCGTTTTTCCTTTTTACTTGCGATTATAGGGACTATAAGGCAAGTTTAGGATTCGAGAATATAAAAAAAATTGAGATAACAATCAAACATGACATTACGATCATAGAGAAGCCTAAAAAAGTCATTGGCAAAAAATGTCCGCCTGTCTGTCTGTCTGTCTGTCCGAGTGTATATCGATCTGCAGCCTAAACGGGCTAAGCGATTGCCTTCAAATGTGGTATGTGTGATTCTTTTAGAATTCCTCAGAGGGGAAATTGAAATTTTATTTTTAGGGCTTAAAATAACGGTACTTGCCATACGACCGTTTAGGATAAGCTTATTTTTCTCGAATACGGCTACAACGATTTTGATGAACATTTTTAAGAATTTTTTTTGTTGGTATTGGCTATCGTTTGATTAAAACCACATATACGGGAAAAGTCTATTAACGGGACCTTTCATATAACGGTTTTTTTTAATTTTTGACTTTCTCGGTAACGGCTGTATGGATTTCTGTCAAATTTTATATTTGAAAAGATCTAGATAGTCAAATTAATTTTGCATATGAAAATTTTGAATAACTTTTTTTTCTAATTAAAATTAATTTTTGATTTTTCTTTTTTTTTTGAAAAAATTAATATTTTTAAAACTAATCGAAAAAAATATTTTAAATTTTACAATTACATGTAAATTAATAATTTTTAAAAAACTGCATATAAAAAATTCATAAATTTTTTTTTTTCAAAAAACTAAAAATAAAAAACAAGATTTTATCAAAATCCGTCCTTCAATTTTCGAAATACTTTTTTCATAAATTCTTTGTTATTTAAGACGTGTGGTGGCGTACTTCATTTATACTAAAAACCGTTAAGTATTGTGGTTTTAATACTTTTTATAAGTATAACGTAAATGTTACTTGTTTCTCTCAAAGATCTTGCTTTCCAATGTAATTAGGCACATAAGAGCAAGTACGTGCGACCCAGTCGTGCCGATTTTTTAAATTAATTTTCCTGTCTCGCTAATGAAAATCTTACAACCATGTAAGTCTAATTGAACCGGAGACGCTCTCCGCTCTGCCTTTTTCCCTGCGACAATGGCTTGGTTTTAGCGTAATCGCCAATCTATCCCGCCTCGGGTAGTATCCCCGATTGTCCATTAATCGAGGACATCGTCCTTGCAGTGTAAGCTCGAATCATCATCATCATTAAAAAGGCCTGTTTTATTAGACATCGTTATGAAAGTAGTGTGCTCCTTCCTACACTGCTCTTCTGTCTTTTGACATTGTTTTTCAATCAGTAGAATCTTTTTTTTATAAGAGACGGTGCAACGTTCAACAACACATGACATACATGGGCAACCATCGACCTAATGAGGGCCATGTAGCAAATCACTTTTACGGCTGCTATTAAATGTTTTTTTTTTTTATAAATGACTCGCGCGAAAGGGGTTTTTGTATACACTTAAAATGTTTGAACACCGCACGAGCATTAAGGAATTAAGGAGGGATGAGGGAGGACGGAGGAGATGCCGGTGCACATTATAGTTTTGAAGTTCTGCATATATCGAAATGGGAGAAAAAACAGAGCTTGGTAATGCATTACACATTCGTGTGGTGCGACTAAAAAAGAATCTCTATACTTAACAGTACGTCCGAATTTGGGTTCAAGAGTAAACTGATGGGCACTCCTAGCAGTGCAAGTATTATGCTTTAAATACTGTAGCCTAATCAGACGGGGTGAAGAACTTCTTGCATCTTCGAAGGAAACCTAAACACCTCAGCATTCTTGGCGACGTCAAATATGTGATCATTTCACAGAAGGTGGTCTGTTACTCACATACTGAGAACTGAGAGTTGTTCGGATTTTTTAGATGCAAGTGCTACTTATGGATAGTGGCATTGGGGGTATAATCTGCTTTAACGACAAAAGATAACATTGAGTTTTTGAAGCATTAAATTCTACACGATTTCTTATTCCCCATTGTACAATGCTGTCAAGATCAGAATTTAATGAGCTTACCATATGCTGTCGTTGAAGTTCCACATACGAAGAACATGGATAAGAATCTGGAAACGAATATGAAAAGCTAAGAGTACTGTCATCAGCAAAACAATTTATTGCATAAGTAGTTTCAGATAATAAGTTTTTTTATAAATATAACGAAAAAGTTCGGAGACAGAACAGAGCCCTGGGGCACACCAGCACTTATTTTGTGAATGAACCCGTCCAACAAAACTTCTATTGAGCGGTTCGAAAGGTGATTACTAATCCAATTAAGAAGAGTTTCACCGAGGCCAAATGCATACATTTTCGAGAAAAGAGCTTGATGCCAAACTCTTTCAAATGCCTTAGAAATATCAAGTGCAGTAATCTCAATTTCACCAAAACGATGGAGAGATTAATTCAACTTTTCGGTGAGATATACCATCAAATCAGTGGATCTATTGCTGCAAAAGCCGTACTGCCGGTCATTAAAAAGCTTTCGATCTTCAAGATATATTTTTTAAGCTGAAAATTAATCAGCGTGTCCATGGCCTTGGAAAGAAGGGACGTAAGTGCAATCGGAGAGAAGAAGAGAGAAGAAGATTCGCCTTTTTAGGGAGAGGCTGGATAAATGCTGTTTTCCATCAACTCGGAAAGAGACCAGAGGAATAGGACAGATGGAAAAGCTTACGTTTTGCCAGCGTTAAAAACACCTCTTCAGAACAATAGCGGGGACATTATCTGGGCCAGCGGATTTGTGTATATTGAGATCTTTCAAGACTCCATTTCTATTTATGTGAGCCACCTAAATCTCGATTTACATCTATTCCGCGGTCCTCCGGAGTGGAATCGAATGATTTTCCGGGCCTAAGCACTGATGTCTAACCGTTCAATATGACTAAGACATCTGAGACAATTCACTTTTTCTCTTTTATCTCTCTTTTCTAGGTCTCTTTCGGTGTACAGCCCGAAAAGTTCTTCATTGTATTTCCTTCTCTACTCGCCGTTAAGATATTTTTTCTCTCAAAGAAACCTAAATCCTAAAGCGTCGATATCTACTCTTGTCACTGTCCCTTCGTCTGCACTATACGGCAGGACTTGGTAGATGAGATTATAAATAAATTGCACGACTGGATCGCACGTACTTGTCATATGTAGTCACATCGTCGAATGAAATTTAAAAAAAATGCACGACTTTTAGAATTTTTTTAAAAATCGAAAAAAAAGTTTTTGAAATTTTTTAAATGCAACATTAATTGAATTATAAATGACTTCCTGTGTGCAAAATTTTATTAAAATCGCATTTGAAAAAAACCTGTTCTATGAGAGGTACCATTTTAAAACAAATCTCGAAAAAATAATTAAAAGATGTATTGTCGTAAGAAAATAGCAGCCTGAAAGTTTTATCAAAATTGTTAGAGCCGTTTTCGAGAAAATCTAACTTTTTGTTAAAGATTGTATGGCAGGTACCGTTATTTTTCGACCTAGAGCAAAAATAAAAAACACCCTCCGAGATACTTCAAAATAATTACTAAATACCAAGTTTGAAGCACATCGGTCCATCCGTTTAGGGTGTAGAGTTGCGAACAGATAGACAGATAGACAGACGGACGGAATTTTTGGACCCACTTTTTACGACTTCTCTATCATCGTAATTTCATGTTTGATTGTTATATTTTTTTTTGCACGAATCCATGCCTTATAGTACCCAAAAACGCAAGTAAAAATGGATTCTTTAATTGCCAAAAAGAGGGCAGCCCGAAGAAGCAGCGATTGGCAAAGTAATAAATTCTTCCTTTGATCTCAGCGCTGTTGTTGTTTTCTGAGTTGATACCGGAGCCCACTTAGACAAAGACGTCGATGTTGGGTGTGATTTTTCAAATATCTAACGTAATGTTAATATTTGGTCGATGGTGGACTTTCTTGGTTTAAACCCACTAATATGAACCTATCATGTTTCTTAACGAATGGTTTTTGGCAATAAAACACTACAGCAGAGAAAAGATCTTGTAGCTCATGTTGAATACTGCCTACCACCATTGTAAATCATTTTTGTTTTTCTATTTATAACAAATTTTTGAAATTTATTTTTTAATTTTCAATATTTTTAAAACTAATCAATAAATTTTGTTTTAAATTTTAAAATCAGCTGTAGGTATACTAATACACTCTAAAACTTCATACAAAAAGAGAAGAAGAAAAAGAGCTTGAAAAACATATCTTTGGTGTCATCATCTTTTTCCTCTGTAAGTTCATGTCCGCATATAAGGATTATGTTGGCGAATCAAGCATTGATGCGAAATTTCAGATAAATCGCCACTTACAGGCCTGAGCTCCGAAAACTTTATAGTTAGTAGAACATTATTAGGTGCTCACTAAGTAATTCAGCCTGACTAGAAAAGTAGTAGCCACAGATGATTCCATCTAAAGAATTCTTCCACTACTGCTTGGATGGACGGAGTATTGCCTTTGTGGTAATATTCCTCCCCATCTATCTTTCCAAAGGGTTTGAAATTTTCAGTTGAGTTACTGGGCCGATATTACCGGTGCGAGTAGGAGTCGATAGACATTTTTGGTTTTGAGTCCTTGAGGACACAAGGCACCGTTTGAACGTGACTCAATATCCTAAGAAAATAAAGGAAATTAGTCTTGATCTAACAAAAAAACAAATCAATGTAGGTGTTACCGTTGGTTTTTTATGTTTTTGACTTTATGTCAATTATTTAAAAAAAAAATTGCTCCTAAGTCGCGTGAAAT
Source organism: Platycheirus rosarum (assembly GCA_963971375.1). Classification (NCBI taxonomy): domain Eukaryota; kingdom Metazoa; phylum Arthropoda; class Insecta; order Diptera; family Syrphidae; genus Platycheirus; species Platycheirus rosarum. The sequence goes on along the minus strand of OZ020510.1, from coordinate 36,991,351 downwards.
AGACAAACAATTTTTAATATTTTAACGACTCAACACTCTCTAGAAATTTTCTCCACCTTATGCGAATCACCTCGTATAACGCTTTTAATATTATTCTTCAATTTTAATTTATTTTAAGAGCAAAATTTGACTTGTGAACATATTGAACTTAAATATAATTACAGTTATAAAAATATATTTATTTTTAATCAGTATGTAACATTTAATTAAATGATAGTAATTAGAAAATTAATAACTAAATTTAATTTAGTTATATTTTCTTATTACGCAACAAACAAATTGGAATTGAAGTGGAAAAATACACAAAACCAGTCAACTTTCTTAAATGCTTATAAGAAAAGAATTAATAAATTTTACTTCAATATAAAATATGTATATATATAAAATATAAAAATATTTGGTAATTATACTTTTTCGCGGTCACCTGGTTTTTGGCTGTAAAAAAAATTAAAACTGGAACGATTTTCATGACTTTTTTAAGTGTTAAGTGGATTTATTAAAAAAGAGTTGGTTGTCTGTAATGTCGGTTTACGTACGATAATTTTACGTGATACCGTCATAAGAAAACACTGATGGCAGCAACACTAACATACAACGCGTTAACTCACACCCGTCTCGTTAAATCCACACACACACCCCAATATCTACATCTACTTTCTACTTTAACAAAACTCCGCCTATTTTGTATTTATTTTTCTCTTCTTCCGTTCTTTTTGAATTTGAGTGGAACTATTTTGGGATATATATTATATATATATGTATGTATATATTTTTGGGTTATTTTTTCATGTTCGCCTGGTGCTTGCGATCGATTTTAGTTGAAAGACCCACAGTAACGCGGTTAGCATCAGTCATGATTCTAATCAGCATGAGTCTTATCAGCATGAGTCATGTTATTTCGTACATGTAGCCTGTCAACTATTTATTTTTTTTTGCGGTCACATCGTCGAATAAAATTTAAAAAACAAGTAACATTAACGTAGAAAAATAACACTATCTGAACTTGAAAAATGGAGTAAGCCATCACCAATTTATGAAAAAAGTATTTCGAAAATTATGGGACGGATTTTGATAAAATCCTGTTTTTTGAAAACAATTTTTTTTATATTTTGATATGCAGTTTTTAAGTTAATTAATATACATGTGATTATAATATTAAACATTATTTTGTTTTGTTTAGTTTTTAAAATATTGATTTTTCAAAAAAAAAAATCAAAAATTATTTTAATTAGAAAAAAAAGTTATTCAAAATTTTGATATGCAGAATAATTAATTTGCCTACCTAGATCTTTCCAAATATGAAATTTGGCAGAAATCCAAAAAATTTCATCAAAATCGTTGGAGCCGTTTTTGAGAAAAAAAAGCTTTTCCTAAACGGTTATATGGCAGGTGCCGTTATTTTTAGCCCTAAAAATAAAATTTCAATTTCCCCTCTGAAGAATGCCAAATCACGCATACCAAATTTGAAGGCAAATCGCTTAAGCCGTTTAGGCTGCAGCTCATTATATATACAGACAAATAGACTGACAGATTGACAGACGGACAGACATTTTTTGTCGATAACTTTTTTAGGCTTCTCTATGATCGTTATGTCATGTTTGATCGTTAGAATTTTTTTTACGAATGCAATTCTTATCTTATAGGTAGTCCCTATAATCGTCATTTTTGATGTTCCGATAGCACTGATTTTATTTTAAGCTGGAAAAATTGAAGAATCAACTTTTTGCTTTTTTCTGCTAATTTGTTCGTTTTTTTTGCGTAGATTACAATAAAAAAATCGTGAATTCAATTGGGTGAGGTAAAAGAACGTGTGAAGGATTGTTCATAATAATTGATTTTTGTTCACTATTCAGAGATAAACAAAAACTATCTGAAATCTGACATGGGAATTATTTAAAGATTTCTTATCGAAAATCCGCCGTAAACACGAACATTACAAAAAAGTTATAAAAATCGCCTCGGTTTTGATTTTCTTACAGTAAAAAAAAACAGTTTTCCACAGTTATTCAATTTAGAAATAATTTTTCCAATTTTTCAACTCTATTCAAGTGATATTTAAGAAATAACAAATTTTAACCAAAAGCGTAGATAAGTTGCCCTCGCCAACTTGGAATTTTCAAAGTTTTTTTCGATAACTTTTCCTTGAATGAAAAATAAAACAAAAGAAAACTCAGGAAACGTCTCATGCTCAGCTAAACTTTGTAAAATGAGGAACGAAAAACTGTCACGATTAACATACTTACTTTGTCACCATTGTTAACTTACAATAAAAAGTATGCTTCTCCTCAGACCTGTGTAGGCTGACAGACATCTTTCCGTAGTCAGTTCACGTCTTACTAACCATCATTAAATTGTGTAGTATGTCGATGGCGCCCACCTTTTTTCCATAAAAGTCATTTTATTTTGTTTACTTCTCAGATACTATTCTAGTTGTAATTGACTACCTACATTCGCTATTTGATTACAAAAGATAAGATAAGATACGTCGAGAAATTTGGGAGCAAATGTATGTAAATGTTACAAGCTTACGTGAGAATCCACTTAAATTTAAATAAATTAACAAACGACTAATATAGAATAGCTGGTATTAAGATACGTTTTTTTCAGAACCTTTTTTCTTCAAATTTGGAGCAAAAGGTCACCAATAAATTAGTGTAAACCGTAATCCTAATCTTAAACTAATAAAAGGCAATTGACACGTATACATGGGCAAACAAACAAAAATTATTCATCACAATATTAAATGTTCCTGGGGGTTGATGCCAAGTCTTAACCCTACTCCGGATCACGCAGTTGCGTCATGTCTCGCCTGTGTTTTAGTCTGATCCACAGACCCCCAGACGCTCTTAGGGTTATTCGGAATGTTGCTTCGATTTTTGTCTTTCCCGGCACTGGAAGCAGCTCATAGCTCCTCAGAAGTCGAGATATAACAGTCTTCATTTCCATAAGTGCAAACCTATTGCCAATGCAATACCGTGGACCTGCACTGAAAGGTATATACGCATAGGGATGTCGTTTCTCGCTGTTCTCCGGCGTAAAACGTTCCGGATCGAATTTCTCTGGATCCGGGTAGATGTGTGATATCCTATGCGTGGCATACGGGCAAATGAATACATTGCTGCCTGCTGGCAATTTGTGTTTACTCAACTGAACTTCTTCACCAATTTTTCGGGCAATCAGCGGCACACTGGGGTACAATCGCAGAGATTCCTTGATACACATCTCCAGGTATCGCATCTCTCTCAGGTCGCTCATCGAAGGTGGTCGGTTGTCATCTCCGAAAATGGCATCAATTTCTTCGGTGCACTTTTTCTGTTCTTCTTGATTTTGAGCCAGAAGGAACAAACTGAAGGCAGTTGCTGCACCTACTGAATCCTGGCCGGCCAGCATAAAAGTGCATGCTTCATTGACAATGTCCTCTTCGGTGAAATCGAGGTTGTTGTCGGAAATTTCTATTAAGAAGTCCAAGAGACATTTGCGATCACAAGTTGTTCCATTTTTTCTGATCTCCCGACGAATTGTGATCATTTTACGGGTGAAGTCATTGAGACGTTTCTTTTGGTCCATCTCGTCGGAAGCCAACTTTGTCATGTGATAAACGCTGTCTAAGAGGAGCCAAGGCTGGATAAAACGTTGTGGTACAACCATTTTGCCCCTAAAATATAAAAATGATAATTATTTTTGGTAACAGAATTGATAAAATCACTAAAACAAAAAATTTAATGCTATTCTACTATCTGAATTTATTTTAAGAAAACATATATATAAATAAAGCTTGAATTAAAAACGCCTTTAAAATGTTTTTAACTCAAAAAATAAAACTATTTCAACCAAATATTACATTACAATGTATTTGGTTCTAAAATTGGGTGTAAGCAGGGGAAAATGATGAATATTGGCATCTAGATAGCATGTGTTAAGTGAAGTGCCGGGAATGGCGGGAATAGTACCATATCCTCGGTGATAGTAAAACCTTTCGCAGAAGATTCTTATACGGTTCACAATTTTCGACAATACGATATGCATATACATATAAGAGTACGTAAGTGCCACCTGCAGCTGCACGATATCACGTCTCAAAAAGGACACCCCACACTTCATCATTCAGAAAAGGGACAATAAGCTGTAAGCCACAGCTCCCGTATCATGTATGTTAAAGCTTTTCCAGAGGCAAACATTGATATGAACCACTAATATGCCTGCGAAAATCCTGACCAATGCCAAGAAGAGGTTACATTGTGGTGAAATTTAATGTCGAACATCTACAATTGCAAGACAATGCTAGGTCTTTTCCGATCCAATCTCTAATGGCATCAAGCATTGGGAACCAGTGGCAAAATTGCCAAAATGCCATCAGAGAGGCCGCTTCTGAAGTGCACGGCCACCACAACGAAAACCCTGGTTTGAAGAGGAGTCTCGGCAAGCACATGCAGCTAAAAAGGAATCATACAAGGCGGCGATGCACAGAAGTTTTATCAACATAGCTGGCAGAATCTTCTCTGCTCTATTGTATAATCAACTAAAGTCAATCGTCAACAAACGGATCAGTGCCGCATAAGGCCAGGAAAGTCCACCATCGACCATATATATACGTATATATATAAAAACAAGCTATTTTAGTTCAGGAAAATAAGATAAAATAAATAATAAATTGCACGACTGGGTCGCACTAACTTGCTCTTATGTACGGTCACAGCGTCGACCGTGTGTGACTTTTGATTGTTCGAAAAATATACCTAAAATAGTTTTCAACCAAATAATTTGAGCGCCATTTTATTTCTTTATAAAATGTGGAAAATTTGATTTTTTTTTCAAAATCGTAAAAACGGTTTTATATAAAACGGCTTTTTTAACAACTTTCCTAAAAAAATAAAAAAAATCAAATAATGCCATCTTAAACACTAAAATAATCTTAATTTAAAAACTAAATAAAAAAAAATCACTAACCTGTTTTTAAAATATTGATTTTTCAAAAAAAAAAAAGTTAAAAAAATATTTAAAATACAACAAAATAGTTTTCGAATTTTTTTTGATGTGAAATACTTTGACTAAATATTTTTGAATATTAATTTTGACTGCAATCGGTTAACCAGTTTTCGAGAATGTCGACAAAACTGTTCTTACGTGAGCTACCGTTATTTAATCAAAAAATGTAATAAATGTATGTTTTTGAGTAAGGAAACTTTTTTTTTTGTTTTGTTTAGAAAAACATTTTCTATAAAAAAAACAAGATTTAAGAGTGGTGCCGGAAGGGCTGCCATCTTGAAAAAAACTCATTTATTTTATTTTGTTTAATAAATCTCGAAAAGTTTATTTTTTTTCTCAAAACTTAAGACTTAAGAACTACTACTAGTACAATTATCTACAAAGTCCCGTTTTGAAATTTTTTAAATAATATTTTTTCGGAATGTGTTTTTTGACATCAAACTTAATAAAATAAATTTGAAAAACAAATCACTCGATTTTATTTTTTTTTATTATTTCATACAGTTTTCAAAAACAAATTTTTACCTTTCCTTAAAACAGTGAATTATCAAAATAATTGTTTTCTTATTTTATTATTTCTTTTTTCATCCAATGCTTACATTTCCAAATAACGGCGCTAAAATCTAGTGAAATCTGATTGTAAGCAGGTCAAAATAAAAAATATTATTCTAAATTGTTGACAAAAGGAACAAAGAAGCAAATCTCCATAATAGGTCATCAAAAGTTGATCTTGTGAATGGTGGAGAATAATGAATATTAATTATTAAAAGGGATAATGAGGACGCTTCAGGCTGCTTCGAGAAAAAAAATTGAGTTATTTTTGGTCCTGTATGCATAATACTATAATATATGCGTAGCTATAGAATGAGATACAACGAAGAACTGTACAGCCACACAAAACTACTCAAAAGTGTAAACTTCCCAGATAACTAGCTCATATGGAGTGGACAGACACCAATAGTCCGGCACGAAAAAACTTCGATTAGTGACAAACGCAGGTGGTAGAGGACCTTGACCAACTTCGTGAGCAAAACTGAAGGAAGCTGGCTATGGACCAAACTGGATCCAGAAACTTGTTGCTTGAGTCTCAGGTCCACCCTCTGATTGTAGCGCCATCTTTATTTTTACTTGCTATCAGTAAATATAAAAAATTAATTTAAATTTTTCATGTAGGTATTTGAAAATTTAGTGTTTTCTAAGAAGAATTTTTGGAAATTTAGTGTTGCGTTTCATATGATGGTATCGGCCTTATAACCGTTAAGGTAATGGTTATTTTTGCCACCTATCATTTTTAAAGTTTTTTTTTTTTTTTTAACTTGCGATTATATGTAGATTGTAGGTATTTATTTATACTCTAATACAAGTTATGTATTTTTGCAGATTAAAACTATTGATATAACAACCCAACATGATATTACGCATGTCTACAGAGGATTTTTTTTTAATTTCTTTTTAATTTAAATATTTCCGGTACCTGCATTTAACCGTTATGTTAAAACTTATTTTATAATTTTGAAATGCCCTTATTATGTATGTATATAACTGTATTTAAAATTTTATTTGAGGATGCAACAGCACATACGAGCAAGGTGTGATCCAGTCGTACAATTTATTTCTATTTTTTTAACTCACATTATATACAATTCCACTTATCAGGTAAAAAAAAAAATAATATAGCAGTAAATTTACTACTCAGTACTAAATCTTGTACCAAATCTAACATTCACAGGAACGATCCCTGGACAAAACTAATTTATCCTGTAAATGTCATTAAAATCTTTTGGGCGGTTTACTCGACATACTCGACACACATACATACATTCGTTACCGAGAAAATCGAAAATTAAAAAACCGTTATATGAGAGGTGTCGTATATAGGATTTTCCAGTAAATTTGGTTTCGATAAAGTGATAGCAAATACTTTTAAAAATTATCATAAAAATCGTTGTAGCCGTTTTCGAGAAAAATAAGGTTAGCTTTGGCGCTTTTATGGAAGGTACGGTTATTTTTAGCCATAAAAAAATTCAAAAATCTGTTTGAGCAGTGCCAAAAAAAATCACACACCAAATTTGAAGGTTATCACTTCAGTTGTCGATCGTTGAACATACAGACGGGTAGACAGACTGAAAGACAAACAGAAATTTATTGCCACCTAATTTGTTGGGCTTCTCTATGATCGTACGAATCCTTAAATTGCCTTTAGTACCTATACTCGCAAGTAAAAAATCGCAAAATCCGTTTCTGTCAGTAGGATTGTTAGTTTGGTTTGGCATTCCAACATGAATAGACTGACGCCTGAAAAAAACGCTTCCAAATTGTGCAAATTTATTTTGAAAATCATGGTTCTGTTCCAAATACGTATCGCGCACTACGTCCATCTTACGGTCCATCAGAGCAATTAATTCGATTAACTATGGAACGTTTTCGCACCACGTTTACTCTAAATGATAATACGCATCCACAGAGACGTCGTACAGTGCGTATAGAAGAAGTCATTGCTGCTGTAGAGCGTAGCGTAGAGGAAGACCCAAATCAGTCTATCCGCCATCGTGCACAGGAATTGGATATGTGTTCATTTGATTTTGCGGGAATATCTTGGTTTGGGTGCTTACACAATCCAACTCGTGCAAGAATTGAAGACACAGGATCACCTAGCAAGGCGCAGATTCGTTGAATGGGTCCTAAACAAGATTTCCGTTGATCCCAATTTTCATGAGCGAATTTTGTTTAGCGATGAAGCTCACTTTTGGTTGAATGGATACGTCAATAAAAAACGGCCGTATTTGGAGTTATGATAATCCTCAAGTGTATGTTGATACACCGTTACATCCACAAAAACTGACTGTTTGGTGTGCTTAACAGGTTAGTGGAACAATTGGTCCGTACTTCTTTAAAAACGATCCTGGCCAGAACGGTACAGTTAATGGTGACCGCTAGAGAGCCATGATTACTGACATTTTCATTCATCAATTGAACAAAAATGATTTGCAGGAGCTGTGGTTTCAACATGACCACAATTGAATTATTGAAGGCAACGTTTAATAACCGCATAGTTTCAAGTTACGGACCCGTGAATTGGTCTCCAAGATCGTGCGTGTTTTCTGTGGGGATATGTGAAGTCGCTAGTCTACGCGGATAAGCCCGAAACGATTGACCACTTGGAGGACAACATTCGCCACGTTATTGTCGATATACAAATGTTGGAACAAGTAATCGAAAATTGGACTTCCTGATTAGACTACGTCCGAGCCAGCCGTGGTGGTCATATGCCATATCATATATAGATTATAATGCCAGATAAATAAAACTATTATTTTGTTTTACAAAATTTATTCAATATTCCTACTCTCTTGATAATAATTTATCCATAAACCAATAAACAATAATAAATAAAGAATTGCAAACCTCAATTTGACCTTGTGAAATAAATTCTGCAAAAAAAACATTTTTTCTTAATGATACTCCATTAAGAATTTAAACTATTATTTATGTCTTAACTCCAAAATTTTCCTCCTACATACTTATTTCTGAAACAACATTATTACATGGAAAAATAAACACTTAACTCAGTGTTTTGTTTTGTTAGTTATTTTACTTAAGGTGTGTCATTGAAAAGTTCTAGAAACTGATGATAAATGTTTTAATCAACTAATTTGGATAAATGACCAAAAAAGTCGTAAAATATTTGAATGATGTTATCAGCTTTTTAAGTTTTTAAGTCTGGCTAGCAAATGAAGGTTTTTTGAAGTCATCATAGAATAGTTTATCAAACTCGAAAAATTAAAATAAAACAAATAAACTCACTGTCTAAATGGCGACTCCTCCATGTTAAAGCTATCCTTGTCTTTCTTAACCGGAACACCAAGAACAGCCTCTGGAAGAATGAAATATTAAAACTTTTTTAGACCCAAAAAAATCACATCTTACCATTTAGAATATCAACTACACAATTATTCACAAACTTTGCAATATTTATCTCACTCTCCAATGGATCCAAATTATCGAATAAAGCTTGTGATGCATCCGCAAATGTTCCGATGAATTTCTCCAAAATGCTCAAATGAAATGTCGGCTGAATGAGTTTCCGGTGGGTGCTCCATTTCTCACCACTACTGGTGATCAGTCCGTTGCCCAAGAAATTATGCATCAAACGATAGAAAAACACCTTGTTGGTGTGTTTCTTTGATGATAGTATAATCTGAAGATCATCTGGCTGAAGCACGACGAAAAATGGAAATAGTAATATCCAGATTCGTACGAGTGATCCATACAAATCATAAGCTTTGGAAGCTCGATTGGAGAGCACTAGAAAAACAATATGATGACATAGGGGATACATTATCATTTAAGTGAAGGTGACACTTACGATCTCTCTCCTTGAGAAGCAGGCAATTACCCAAAAATGGAACTGTTGGTGGCCCAGATAACTTCAACGATAGCAGCACTGACTTCAAGTAACCCCAAAACGTGTAAATTGTTATTCCAAGGAGTAATATGCTAGCGAAACTCCATAGTCCTGAGTTTGATGCTCTGTCGATCTATATGAATAAATGACATAAGCCAAAAGGTTAATGTCAAAGTCAAAAAAAGTGATCAATTAACACTTTCTGCATGAAATTCAAAAGAACAAACCGCCTGCCACAATTGCGCACTAAATTTTGTGCGGAAGTTTCAACCCACTACATCTATCTCTATTTACCTTGTGATAATTAAGACGCAAAGAGGTTACACGATTTAGCCATTAATCATGGGGTTACACGTACCTATGTATATATGTTTTCAAAACGTCAAACTATTGTGCTAATTTTGTAAGGAAAATCATAACCGATGACATCAGAAACATTCACAAGTCAAAGCTTCATATGACAGATTAGACATGAAAGGATCACATAGCCACTTTGACAGATTGTCATTAATCAGCAAAGTCAATAGTGACACCTGTCAAAATTTCCCCCAAAAGATGATCCCAAACAAACCATGAGTGCAATATTTGTGACACAAAATACAATATTGTTATTGGTCTCCTCCTAAGTCGCTTAACCACACTCCAAGGTCACCATGTACGCTTTTTAATAAATCACCACCTATCAACAACCTATTTCCCTGCAAGCTGCTAATTAGAGAAGGTTTAACTAGGGGAATACCTACTTGAAATGGCGAAATTAAGGAGACAAAGCTTGCAGTCAATATTTGCACAGAAAAAAAGTATTATTCATCGGATTCTAACTTTTTTCCTAATTATTGTTGACTAAAATATTAATTAAGTTTCCATACTCATATAGGCGGCTTGCGTTCTTACCTAAAGTATCTTGCAACTATTTGAATAAGATTAAAATGAAATTCAAATTGTGCGGCAAGAAGAGGCACAACATTGATCGGTTCAACCTCGATTTGTCTTTGATCGCACTTATGGTCTAAGCCGAAGACGAAAAGTATCTTTAACTAACTATATGTTAGATCTATTAACACTTGAATGTCAAAAAAAAAGAAAAGTTTTTTCGTATAGATGGTTTGGGTTAAGAGGCTTTAGATGAGAAATCTATCTGCACCGCGTGGTGTTTGTTTTGATTGTTATTTTGCTTCGGAAATAATAATTGAGAAGAACAATATTTTCAAGTGCAATTCCATACAGTGGAACGTGCTTGTTGTTGCCAAACCATCCAATGGATTTCTTAATCGGTTTTATGGAAACAACCAATTTTGGCTTATAAAACGTAGAGACAATCAAAAGTTCGCCAGAATTTGATTATATTTACATGTAAATGTGTTTTCGTTTGTAAGAAGTTAATGTTTTTTAAGTTTTGTAGTTGGTAAATGGATTGTGAGTGATCTTGTACAATTACTGGGTTTTGGTCATAAGTAAGTTATTTATGTTTTCAGAGAATCTCTAACACGCAAATTTTGATTTGATTATTTGCGCCATGTTAGTTGAGTTTTCTAATGAAAGACAAGTCTAGACCAAGTTATCCATTTGACATCTGACGCGTGACACAGTGGCACAAATCACAATGGTTATAGCGTGTAAGAATGCTGTACCGAACGACTATGTAACCTTAAGTTTTAACTAGCTATTATATATATGGTGTAAGGTCTGCTGGCCAAGTTAACTGTCCCTTTGTCCATCTATCCGTCTGTTTTTGTATGGACTGGACGGTTTAGCAAATCGCCTTAAAATTTTGAATATAAGGTTATTTTGAGATTCTGAAGACAAATTATTTCTACTTTTTTTTAGCTCCTATAAGCCCTTCAGCAGTGCAGCTGAAAAAAAATCTTAGTGCCAATTTTTATTTTGTCGAGTGAAACAAAGCGCAAAGCTGTAGGCACAAGTGAAAGAAAGCAAGCGACTGGGTCACACGTACTTGATCTAATGTGCCTAGTCAAAATTATTTTGTGACCTTTAACTTGGGTCTGGAACATATATCGTCGCCCCAACATTGGGTTGCCGTAAACGCCATTTTTACGTTTTTGGGAAATCCAATTCAAAGGTTTAACATACGACTACATAAAAACAAACCGCTGGGATTTTATCATTTCTCGAAAAGATATCTATATGCAATTCATCTTTCTAAAAATGTTAGAAGATATATTAAAACACTTTTAGTTTTGAAAATATTTAAAATTTTTTAAAAAATAAGTTTGCCGTATACGCCACTAATATCAAAATTTTCTTTTACACATACGCGTACGTCAAAAAATGTGCACATAAGGCATTCCAACAAAAAATATTAGTAAATAAATTGCACGACTGGATCGCACGTACTTGCCTATATGTGTGGTTACATTGTCGAATAAAATTAAAAAAAAAAAAAAAAATGCACACCCAGTCGTGCACGAACTTTTTCTTATGTATGTTAGATAATTGCGTAGTGGCGCATATGTATGTGTATAAAGGGTGTTTTTTTTAGACGTGTGCTTTTCAAGAAGAAATAAAACGCATATAACTAGTTTAATGTTATGGCCAAGAATTTAGCTTGATTATAAAGATAAGGGTTTGCATTATGATTTCGGGGAAGTGGCCGCTGCGGCTGATGTGGCCATCTCGTTTTGGGCCCGTTCCTCGAACGCGTGACGCGCTTGATGGTCGTTCTTGCACGAGCCTGCAACAAAAATTTGCGTAAATATTGTGAAAAATTTGACTTATATGCCAAAATTTGGCGAATACGTCAAAACAATACGTGAATTTGATGAATTTGATGGATATACGTCAAAACTATTCTGTATATCTTTGTAATGAATAAAGATAGAGCTAAACAAATACAAGATTTGGAAAGAGCTACCTCGAAAACATAAGACTACATACCAAACTCAAAAAGTGAATTTTGGCGTTTACGGCAACCCAATATTAGGGCGACGATTTGTCTATTCAGAACGTAGCAAGTCGAAACAATGTGATTCCAAATGGACTTCTTGGCAACACACAAATGACCAACCAGCCATAATATTATGTGACGGAACTTACATATGTTTACCTCCAAAAAAGTTCAAATTATATATATAGTTTCCAAAAAGAAGCATATAGTCTACATAAGTTTCAGAATTTAGTTAAACCCTTTATGATGACATGTTATGACGGCTATACAATAGACGTATACGGACCTTATGCAGCAACTGATTCTGATGCAACAATTATTAAAAATCTTTTTAGAGATGAATATGGAAACATGAGGCGTTTTGTTAGAGAAAAGACTGGTTTCAGGGATGCTATTTTAAGCCTAGAATCCTACGGGTACAAAGCTCACATGCCTGAAACTGTTCTGGAAGGGAATAATCAGCTGACAACAGCTCAAGCTAACAAGACAAGATGTATTACAATGGTAAGATGGGTTGTGGAAGTTGTCAATGAACGCTTTAAGAGAGATTTTAAGCTATTCCGCCAAAACTTTTTTTAATTTAGCTACTCGTCATTTAATGGATGATTTTAAAATTGCAGCTGCAATCCTTAATAAGTTCCATCCTTTGTTAAAAGACAATACAGATACCAGCGTTTTACTGGAGTTGGCTTTGAGTAGATTAAACACTCCTAACCATTTAGGCGATTTTGTTAAGGAAAATAACTTAAATAGAACTAGGGCAGTGTTTCGTCGAATTAACGGATATATTCCAAGCTTAAATAACTTTCCTTTGCTTGATTTGACAGAGCTCCGTAAAATATCATTGAGAAATTATCAAATCAAACAAGCTCGCTCTTACATCTGAAAAGCAATGGAAGTTATATAATAGAAGTTTGTGAAAATGTAATAAAAAACAATTATTTACTTAGAGGTCGCATTAAATCTCGACACATCAGTGGGAAAATATATTTTACATACATCCTCGTAAGTAATGGATCTGATGTGGCCAATAGTTGCAACGTAATAGAAGCATACTATTGCAATTGTCTTGTATGAATGAGAACTGTTGGTTGTTGCGCTCATGTTATGAGTATTTTGTGGTACTTAGGATTTGCTCGTCACCAAGAAAATATAAACATAGCTCCAGCTTTATTTTTAAATACTATTTTAATAGACAATGAAATTGAAGGAGAATAAATATGAAAAAAAAAAGCTGAAACTTAATATTATAATTTATTGATTATAAATAATGTAGGACGTAGGTTATTATGTATGTAATAAAACCAAAATCAATTATAAAAATCTATTATTTCAATGCAAATAACTCCATTTTGCATTTAATATAAGTAAGTTATCTCTCATATTAATAAAAATCATTCAGTTTAAAACCTTTTTGTACATATGAATATTGAAAAATAAAGAATATAGGATGTTACATCTACATTATTATGTGTCTTTTATACATAATTTTTACATGGACTATATTTTCGAAGTAGCATGATGCATGTTTTCTTAAATAACATCACCTAGATTGTGATCAATATAAATGTTGTTTATCAGGCTTAAAGTAAGTAATAAATAATACATGCTTAAGGAATTATAAAAAATGACGCTAAACGAAAATGTGCATAGCACATAGTGCATGTTAATATGCTTTTTAGTGTAAGTTTGTTCAAGAAAGGGCACTAAATTATATGTCAAATTAAAGGCAAATAAATAATCTTTAAAATGATGTTAAGAAATTATAAATCACTGCTGATGTTTAAAAAGTAAGTAAAAAAAACTTGATTTCGAATGAGTTAAAACTAAATATTGGATAATATAGTGTATGTAAAAAAATAATTTTTTACGATGAAAAGGTAGAAAAAATACCTTTCATTTGATACCAAATTCATTTCTCTACGTATCTTACATCGGAAAATATAAACAGTATTGCCGGAAAAATAAGTGAAATTCTGCTTTTGAATTAGTCAACTTCAAGCTCAAATATCTCAAAAACCCCACGAAAGATTTTTAAAATATTTGACTGACATAATATGCTTAATATCAACTTTCATTTGATACTAGAGTCATTAGTGAACTCACTGGGCCCAAAAATGGGCAATTTCCTTTCCTCACAAACCACAGCAGGTAGTTTCCCAAAGTTCCCCAAATAATTAAGTCTGTGGTGTAAATCTAGGCAGTAAAGAAGAACATAAGGCTCGAATAACCAAAAATATCCGTTGATCAAATTATTTAAATAAACACCCTAATTGTGATTGTCAATTATTAACAAACTGAACATTGACAAATTTATCAATCAACTTGAAATTCGGTATTGTATAAATTGATTGACTAGTCCTTTTCTATTATAAACAATTATTTATAAAAAATTGATAACTATTTTTACCTACATATTTATTTTTTTTCATCATGTTTGACCAAGCACTGCAGCTTCCGCATTTTCCTCCACCGGTCCACAAGTTTGGCCAATTGCACTTTGTTGCTTACTAATTTAAACCTTGTTATAAGCTAAATAACTGTAAAACTTACATTGTATTGGAGCATCAATCAAAATTCTGTGATTGATAGAATTATTACAAAAAAAAAAAAAAAAATTGACAGCAATTGACCTCGCAATTGACTTGTTCATACTTTGATGCCCATTCACAATAGGTAATTGAAAATATGTTTACAATTGACAACCAAAATATCGTTCTCGTAAAATGGTTGACAAATGTCAATTATCAATTTAAAATTGACAATCGCAATAGGGCTAAAAGTATACAAATGTTCCCCTAAAAACCTCTCAATGAAAATGAAAACCAAAGACAATATTACATCCTTTTGTGACAAAATCGACAAAAATGCAATATAAACACTAAAAGTGCTAACTAATTGAAGCTATTAGTAGCTAGACCTTAAGTCAATAAAATTCAGTTAGATGCAGGTAATGCAGTAAACAGAATTACAAACAAAAATTATTTAAGATTCTGATCATAGTTCTGAGTTCTGACTGATGTCTAAAGTCTATCAATGTTGGGTGCATTAAAGATAGAATATTGATTTTAAAAAAACGTGTGCATTCGAACATACTGTACTCTTGGCAATTACATCATATTATTGTTTAAGGTGTGATCAATTAAGCAAAATGATACATTCCTCCAGCTTAGGCTATTTATTGACAGACGGAAGTTTCCCGTATAAACAAAAGTGAAAATTGATTCTTTACGAAAATATTTGTTTTTACTTAGGCGGTAGGCATAATTTTATTTATTAAAGTGTTTTATTTGGATTGATAAGGTATAGAGGATGATTGAGCTTAATGTTCACAGTTATTTTAAGTATCTTTCGTACTTAGTTTGGTAAGTTTTCAAGTGGCTTTAAGGAAACCAGATGATTGGATGACTATAGAACCTAGGCATTGTGTTAAGTTTAATTATATTTTATGATTGGGTATGGCTTAGTAATAGACTTTATTGATTTTTTTAATGTTCTGGTTATAAAGGTTTACCTATGATTATTCAGCAGTGTGAATGTAAAATTACGAAAATAATGGAAGGAAGGAAACACATATGCATTAGTTTTAAAGTTTTGGACATTAAAAAAACTAGGCAAGATGAAAGTAAAGCTTTAATATTCATGGAACGTGGGCAAGAACGAATCCTAGTCCTTAAACTTGTGCTCAAAGGTTAACCACTAGGCATTTTTTCATTCCTAAAGCCCATTTTACTTGCGATTATAGGTACTATAATACAAGTTATGCATTCTAGCAGATTAAAAATGTTAAGATAACAATCAAACATGACATTACGATGATAGAGAAACATATTTGAGTTACTGGCAAAATTCTTTCCGTCTGTCTGTATGTCTGTCTGTCTGTACGGATGTATTTTGGACTGCAGCCTAAACGGTTGGGCAAATCGTCTTCAAATTTTCAACTTAAGATTTTTTTGACATTCTACAGAGGATTTTTTTTCAATTTTTTTTAGCTCAAAAATTAACGGTACCTGTCATATAACCGTTATGTATGCTTATTTTTCTCGAAAACGGCTCCAAGATTTTTTATAAAAAAAATCAGTGTACTACTGTAGGTATGCATTATATTTTGGTGAAAAAAAAATTTAATATGGTGGGCTAAAAACGGTACCTCCCATAGGACCGGTTTTTTTCTTCGACTTTTTAGAAAACTGGTGATCCGATTACAATCAAAATTGATATTCAAGATGATGTAGGCAGCCTGAGTAATTTTGCATACATTTTTTTTCGAAAACTTTTTTTTTTGTATTTTTAATAATTTTTTTTAAATTTTTTTTGAAAAATCAATATTTTGAAAACGGGTAAGTGAATTTTTTTAGAGCTTCAGATTTAGAATCAATAAATAAAATGTGTATTGAGCCTTTCGAAAATGGATAATGTATAGATTTACTGATTTACATATAATGACCAAAGCGACCCTCTTTAAAGCACATCAACCGCTTTTGGAATATCGAGAAAATAACCTTTCTCTCTTTGAACTAAATTGTGTGTGTTTTTTTTTTAAAGGTATAGAACTTCAAAATAGAATAAAAGAAAGATGATTTTCTTAAATTTACATGAATTTTACTTTATTCTAAAAATAATCTTCTGGCATTATAATTTAAATTTAATTCTGGCATATGACCTCACGGACGTAGTCTAATCTGGGATCCAATTTTCGATGACTTTTTCCAAAATTTGTGGCCGTATATCCGCAATAACGCGGCGAAAGTTGTCCTCCAAATGATCAATCTTTTCTCACGATCTTGGAAGCCGTTTCACGGGTCCGTAACGTGAAAATATGCGGTTACCAAACGTTTTCTTCAATAAATCAATTACGACACGAGCTGTGTGACATATGTGCGCCACAGCTCCTGCACATCATTGTTGTTCAATTGATGAACGAAAAAGTCAGTTCTGGCCAGCATCGTTGGCCACGTTGGTACGGACCAATTATTCCACCAACCCATAAAGCATACCAGACAGTCAGTTTTTGTGGATGTAACGGTGTCTCAACATACATTTGAGAATTATCATCACCCAAAATACGGCAGTTTTGTTTATTGACGTATCCATTCAACCAAAAGTGGACTTCATCGCTAAACAAAATTCGTTTATGAAAATTAGGATCAACGGAAATCTTATTTTGGGCCCATTCGCCGAATCTACGCCTTTCTATGTCATCCTGTGGCTTCGATTCTTGCACGAGTTGGATTTTGTAAGCACGTAAGCCAAGATCTTTCCGCAAAATCTTCCATAAAGTTGATGGACACATATCCAATTCCTGAGCACGATGGCGGAAAGACTGATCCGGGTCTTCCTCTATGCTAAGCTCTACAGCAGCAATGACTTCTTCTGTACCCAATGTACGTCATCTCTGTGAATGCTTATTATCATTAAGAGTAAACAGTAAACATGGTGCGAAAACGTTCCAAAGTTAATCCAATTAATTGTTTTGATGGACGATTATGTTGACCCTAAAATGGACGTATTTCAACAGAACCATGATTTTCAAAAAAAATTTAAAAAATGTGGAAACGTTGTTCAGGCGTCAGTCTATGTTGAAATACCAAACCAAACTAATAATAAATCACTTGACAGCTGACAAAATGGCCGCCAGTTAAAATAGTGTTGCCAAAGTTCTATAACTCTAAAAAACACCCTTTACATATTAACCAATTCTAACAGAACATTGTAAGTGGAACAAATTAAAGAATGATAATTTTGACCGACCTAAAATGTTTCTACATATCTTCTCGGCATCATTAATGACAAATCTAAACAAGAGAGGTCAAGGACGGTTACCTTGGGGTATTCCAGAGGTGTGGCCTGGAAGTGGTGGTTCTCAAAATACCAGAATATCCATATAAGACCGTTAAAACTGAAACCGATATAGGAAATCTTGCTTGTCTTGCTGAACTATGCAGTGATGACGTCTATTTCGCTATCTTTTCCATCATAGAGAGTGAAAATGTGACGAACTCAATCTTCCCTTACAAAAACAGTGCTGTTTTGATGATATCAGAGAATTCAATGCATGCTTTCGAAGAGTTTAAGAATATAAGCAAGTTTTGATTTTTTTTAGGAATAGGAGCATAACGGAAAAAGTATCAGCTGAAGAGGGTTATTTTCAATAAGTTAATAATAGGAAGAGCTAAGCTAGAGCAACATCTTACAAGTAAATTGGCAGATATGCCTTTTGGGCATCAATGAGGCCATTAAGGGTTAATGAGGTATCAAAACTATTCACAATGAAAGAAGCTCAATATTAACATGCAGTAAGTAGGGAAAATATGATGGGTCAGATTTTAAGGGTTTTTGTGCAAATGACTGCTTAAAGTGGCTAGCGAAGAAATTGGCATTGGTTAGACGGAAGACAGGGAGGGAAACCGTATTTTTCTTATAAATCGATTTAGGATCCTTTATTAGATTTGCTTGGAAGAAAAATGTAAGGTCTCTGTACAGTGTTTTATAGAGATTGTTTCGTAGCTCTCGTAATTTATGATTGCTCTATGGATAAGAAGGTGACCTATTGCACAGAAGGAGAACGTAAAGATTTATAATAAACGAATGAGGAAGTCTGAAATTAGCTTTATGACAGTTGAATGAATACTTAGCATAGTCAACAACAAGCTTGTATGATATGCTGGTCAGGAAGGATGAAGAAACACACCAGGTATAAGGATTGGTCTGGGAAAGTAAGTTTAATAGATATGTAGTCATATTTAACATGTTAGAATGAAAGGGGAAGACGAAACTTTGGACGGATCAATTTTGTTATGGACAGAAATAACAAGAAACTTATGGTGATCTCCATCGCAAACAAACGTTAAAGGAATAAGAAAATAGATCCTGACTTTTGATTTCCTAAGAAAGATTCGTATCAGTTAGTATAAAAATGTCAAACGGAAAAGCGGCGGACTCTGAATACACATAAAGTGTGTCTTTGAGTGAAGACTTCTCTCATTTTTGTAATATAAGAAAAGAAAGTGGAGGTTTGAAAGTGAGTGGATGTTCTGGGGGCAGTATTGCGAGAGCCTTTCTCCCGGCCATTTAGAAGTTTTCGATCTTTGAGAAACTTCTTAAGCTAAAAATCAATCTGCGTACTATAGTAGTTCAGTTCTTGTTCGACAATTTGAGGATGAAAAAGTTTCGTATTTTTGGGAGCAAGTGAACAAATGCTGTGAACACTTTTATAAACAGTTATGATAAAACCCTGGTTAATCAAATTAATTTAAAAAAGAAGAAATAAAGTATTTCTTACCTAAAACATTACGCTATTTGCTCCCCTATTTAATAAAATGATAAAATCGAATTTTTAATATATGTATAGTTCATACATTTTAAAAACACATTCAACATTAAAATGATTAACATTTCAAAAACCAAGTATGATTCATCAGTTACAGAACACACAATGTGAATGAACTTCTTCAAATCACAAAACCTTGAAATAAAAAGGGCTCAACAAATTTCTTAGTTACTACCTTTAAAATAAATAATGTTCTAATAACATACATATTTGCTTTGACTAATATATTTTTTTTTTTAAACTAACTTATGGCCAGACGAAAATGTAAGTTTCTTATTAAAGGCATAATACGAGCCTCCATATATTAATGTTGACCTTCAAATTAAATTAATTAGTCGAAAAATATATTCCATAAAAAGCATAGAAATATTTAAAGAACTTTTCAACTCCCTAATTTGGAAAAATAAGTAGGCATGTAAATATTTCTTATTTTCTGATTTTTGAAATTAATCAGTTTTTGTCGTTTGATTTAATGTTAAAAACATCATACATAACTCATTCGATATGCGAAACAAAAAAGTTTAAATTATTAGAACAAACGGTTCGAACGATTTGGATTTTTGTAAGTATTGGCTATCATTCTATTAAATCGAAATTGCTAGGAAAATTCTATTTACGGTTCCTTTCATATAACGGTTTTTTTAATGTTCGACTGACTTTCTCGGTAACGGCTTATTGGATTTCTGTCAAATTTTATTTAAGAATATATATTTTTTATATATAATTTTTTTTCTATTTATAATTAATTTTTGAAACTTTTTTTATTCAAAATTCAATATTTTTAAAACTAATCACAAAAAAAATATTTTTAATGCTATAATTAGATGTATATTAATAAACTCTAAAAAACTCCATACCAAAATATCAAAAAAAAATATTTTTTTTTTCAACAAACTAAAAATAAAAAACAGGTTTTTATCAAAATCCGCCCTGCAATTTTCGAAATACTTTTTTTGTAAGTGCATTATTATTTAGGACGTCTGATGGTTTATTGCATGTTTACTAAAAACCGTTAAGTGTTGTGATTTTTAAACTTTTTATAGGTTCATATCGTGAGATTTTTCTTGGTAAATATTACTTGTTTCTGTCAAAGATCCTGCCTTTCAATGTGATCAGGCACATAAAATCAAGTACAAGCGACCAAGTGTTGCCCATTTTTTATAATGTTGGTCACTTATTTAGATTTTCCTATTTTTTGCTAATTTTGGATTTTCCTCACTTTTGGCGATTTCAGCAAAGGAGTCGGGTATTACTTTATATTTTGATTCAGAAAGGTTACTTCCTCTTAGTCTTGTTAATCATTGCATTACTCACAAGAAGTTTCTGATTTTTCCTGGACTTGTTCTGAAATGATTTTTCCTCCTAAAGGCTTTAATGGTTTGAATTTTGAAACTCATTATTTCACTTTCAAAACCTAAAATTACTTTTCCGACTCACGAAAATCGCTACTCAAAACTACTAATAATCTCTGCTACTAGCTTCACTGGTCAGTTCATTATTACTTATCTATCAGCGAACAATTGCGCAAGCAATTAGCATCACTTCACTAAACCAAAAAAAAAAAAATCATCCAAGAACCTCTTGTTCTTCACACCAATTTCCAGAGGTCACAGTGAAATTTATAAAAAAAAAAACCCAACAATTGCCCAAAGTGTCCGTATTAACCAAAAAGTAAAACAAACATAAATCACTTAAACTTCTATTACTGCAACCATAACTCACCACTTTTTCAACAATCATTTTCTCAAGTTTATTTATTAATTAACACAATATCTCTCAAAATGATGGATTTTTTTCAAAAATATTAGTTTTTTTTTTTCAAAAAAAAAAAACACTAGATATTTTCTTCTTTTTTTAAAAATCAAAATTCAAACCACGATCCCGCGTCTATAACGTCTAGTGAACACACACGAAGTAACAGTAATCAGGTTTGTGTAACGTCCGAATTTTAAAACTTTTTCGTAGCCGAGATAAGCTTTAAATGGCAGCATCACCGTCGAGCATCTTCTATTTATAACCACCCTCGACTGAGTTAGCTGTCAATGGGAGTGCGTGATGTTTTGCCATCTGTCAACAATAAATCATCGCACTCGCGTCGCCATTAAAGAGAGATCTTCTATGTATTTACTTTAACGCTGAATAGCTGATTATGGTAAACTGCCAGACAGGATAGCTAGAATGTCCTCGAATTAACGATGTAAGCACATAACACGGACCGGCACATGTCGTCGTCGGAACTTTTATTTAGAACCTTATTTACACAAATTTAACATCCGTATTATAATTTGCTTGTAATACCGCTAGAAGTTTAATTGCTTATAACAGCAAATCAATTATTTGCTTGCATTTAGCGAGCTGATAACAAGGGTCGGTTGAAGTGGGCTATTGTCAGCACTGTTTCCTGCGCGTGGTGTTGCGCGGTGCACTTTCCATCAAATGATCCCAGTGATGCCAGTTGCACATTGTCCAGCTGCAGCGTGTTGGGATATTTAAATTTTGCGTTCGAAAAATAAAACAAACTATTATTTACAAAAACGCAATTATTCGGAACACAGTTTGCATTTAAAGTGTGGATCATCGGTGCGGGACTATTAGTTTTATGGCGATTTAAGTCACTCACGCTGAGGTGTACTGATGAGCGCAGTAGGCGTACGCTTCAACTACTACTGACTGCGGGTGGTTTAATGGCTTTAAAGTCAATAATACTGTCAAGAATCAAGATTAACTTTATTCAGCAACGTTTATATGTAGATTAGTATAGTTATTCGAAAAACAAATCTGAAGGAGCAGGAAAACAAAACAAAAATATTTATTTATTTAAAATTTAGTATTCAGGGTCAGTGTCGTTCGTCACTTGCCGGTGGGATGGTGTAAAATGACGTGCTGGACAGCTGGACTGTATTTCAAATCGAGCAGTTAAAATTCGTTGAGAGAGCTGGTACAGTAACGTATAGAAGTTTGTTGATAGATTATATTTGAGATTTCATAGTGTGTTTTTAGGCGCATTAAATAATAGAAGTCGTGGAGTTTGCGATCAACGAATGAACGAATAAATGTGATTTAAGGCAACTTATAAACCTAAATTCTTCACAAATTCAAAATAAAATGATGGAAATATTATTTATATTAATATTTCGTTAATAACCAATTTTTTTTTTCTAAAATAATATAAATTTGAGAAAACAAGTTGATTGTCGCCAATTGCAACCTGGAGCCTGTTTTTCATACACTACATTATAGCTACATCAAAAGTTAAGCTAACTTTGCATTTTGCCTTTGTATTGTTATTACTATTTCCAATTTTATCGCCAAATATTTGCATGCAGCTTCATGGATAAACAATAAACAAAAAAATCAATATCAAAGTTATGTATAAGTATAATGCCTATTATGAAAACTGCATCGAAAATGCCAATTCGGTAAATGTTGTAAGTACAAAATTTTATCAAAATCGTTACAGCCATTCTGAGAAAAATAATCTTTTCTTTATAGGTTGTAAGGCAGGTATCGTTGTTCTATGAGTTAACTTTTTAACAGACTAAAACTACGACAACAGCTCCACCTAAACGGCCCAATTAAGGCAAAAAAAAACATCAAGGAAACCATGTTCTTATACATCATTAATAAATTTCTTCAAAATTGGTCAAGCTTTTCAAATTTAATGATTTGATATAAAAATATCAACAATATCAACAACTCTTCCTTGTGGGACACCAGCATTTATTTCTTTAAATACTGAATATTCTGTTTTTTACTCTGAAAAGTTTATTTTCCAAGTAGGATTCTAAATCTTAAGCCGTCGTGGACGACCTTATCGAAGGCTTGGGAGACATAAAGAAACGAGCTTAAACTTAACTTTCTTCCCTCTAGGGATAACTAAATTTCGTTTATAATTCTATATTTTTTTTTATCTATTATCTATTGTTGAGTGGTTACTTCGTAAACTAAATTCGTGTTTAGGAAAAAGCATTTTTACTTGCGATTAAAGGTACTATTTATAAGGCAAGTTATGGATTCGTGCAAAAAAAATCGAACAATCAAACATGACATGATGATAGAGACATCAAAAAAGTGGATCCGGAAATTCCGTCCGTCTGTCTGTCTGTCTGTTCGCACCTCTACAGCCTAAACGGATGGGCCGATTTGCTTCAAACATGATATTTAGTATTTATTTAGTAATATCTCGCGGATGTTTTTTATTTTTGTTCTAGCTCGAAAAATAACGGTACCTACCATACAATCTTTAACAAAAAGTTTGATTTTCTCGATAACGGGTCTAACAATTTTGATAAACAATGCATCTTTCAGTTAGAATGAATTTTCCGAAATATGTTCTATAACGGTACCCCCCATAGGACCGTTTTTCTTCTTCGACTTTCTCGAGAACTGATTAACCGATTACAATCAAATTTGATATGATATGATGAAGATGTAGATAGCCAAAACAATTCGGTATAAAAATATTTTCGAATAACTTTTTTTTTGTATTTTTAATATATATATTTTTTTTTTTTTGAAAAATCGATATTTTGAAAACGGGTTTTTGAATTTCTTTCTTAGTTTTGTTTTTAAATGTAAGTAAATGTTGTCATTAAGTTTGTATTCTTAAATTATTTTTTTTTTTTAATTTAAAAAAAAAGTTGCCCAATAAAAACCGGTTTATTTAAAAACCGTTCCTACTATTTAAAAAAAATCCATTTTTTCATATTTTCTAAAGAAATAAAATGGCGTTTAAATTTTATCGCTGAATTTTACGTATTGTTTTTAAACAATCAAAAATCAGAAAAATCGAATACAAATTTTTAAATTCCTTTAATATTTTTTCAAATTTTGTTCAATTGTGTAATTCGAAGAGTTTGGAAATTATTGGTGAAGACAATACAATAAGAATTGTCAGTACAGTTATGATAGGACGTTCGCCTCTTACTCTGACTGCCAATGGAATCTCACTGAATTTTGAGAGAGTGCAAATGTTACATGGTTTACGTAGTGCATATTAAATTATAATCACCGATTGTGAAAGCTCTTTAGAAAAATCCAAAGAAAAATTACATTAACGTGTGTTCCCGTCTGTCTGTCTGTACATATGCATTTTAGACTACAGCCTGAACGGTAAAGCCGATCATCTATTTGAACATAAGATTATTTTGACATCATACAGAGGAATTTTTTTATTTTTTTAGCTGAAATATTAACGGTATTTGTCATAAAACGGTTATGTAAAACCCTATTTTTCTCGAAAATAACGCAAAGAATTTTTATGAAAAAAAACAGTGTACTTATTGTTGGTAAGCATTATGTTTTGGTGAAAAAAAAACTTAAGATGGTGGGCCAGAAACGGTCGTTTCGATCGTTTTTTTTTTATTCTACTATATCGTGAACTGGTAACCGATTACAACCAAAATTGATATTCAACAAGATGTAGGTATCCTAAGTAATTTTAATTTAAAATATTTTCGAAAACTTTTTTTTTGTGTTTTTAATATTTTTTTTTTAAATCGATATTTTGAAAACTCGTAAGTGATTTTTTTTTTTAATTTTGTTTTTAAATGAAAGTTATTTTTGTGCTAATTTTTGCATTCTTTTATTATTTTTTTTTTTAATTTTTAACAAAAGTTGTTTTTGTTTTTTTAAAAACCGTTCCTACGATTTTGAAAAAAATACACTGTTTCACATTTTTTATAAAAATAAAATGGTGTTTAAATGTGAAAACTCTTTTACGTACTTTTTTCGAACAATCAAAAGTCACAAAAATCGAATAAAAACTTTGAAGTTCTTCTTATACATATTTATCAAATTTTATTCGACGCTTTGACCGCACATAAGAGCTAGTACGTGCGATCTAGTCGTGCAATTTATTTCCAATAAACACGAAGATGGTTGTTAGCGTCAACAATTCATGGCTTAGTCATAGGTTGAGTTTTAACTTCAGGGAGTGAAACCACAAATTGGCACAAAATACAGCTCTCTTGACGGTTTTGGAATCATATTTTTTTCCGATACTTTTCATGGACCTGAAAAGTAAGCAACAACTGCTTTTCTCCGTAACTTATTAAGAATTCCTACATTTATTTATTTTATTGTGTGGGAAAGTTATGTAAATCTGAAAGATCGAATGAATATCCACGGGGTCATTCAACAACAACTCCTGTATATCAAAAAGTTTACAAGTTTCCTCGAGGTGTACAGCGAACAGGTTCGCCTTTTCTTTACCTGATTTAGTTCTTCCTCCATGGTTTGTTCGAATTTGTTGCCGATTGAAACTCGGGCTTTTTTACCCAAAAAAGCTTTCCACAGAGAGCAATTCGTATGACTTTATTGATTTCGTTGACTTTTTCTTCTAATTCAAGCGGAGTTTACGATGAAACTTAAGAGTAATCGTTTCTTCGCACCCTGTACAAAACCGTTCCCAGTTAGTTTTGTGTTTTCTTTAATTTGGGGCACTTTCCTTTCTGAGAAGGCTTCCGCTTATCTTCAACATTACTGCAGCGTGATCAGTAAGAAGATCAAATGTTTCCTCGATCTTGGTATAGTTTTCATTGAGTCTCTTTGTAACAAAAAAGTGAATAAGATCAGGAATTTCGGCCAGGTCGGTAGGCCAGTTTTCTTAACGATCCGAAAGTCAAGTCAGGATTGTACGCAAGTTCTGAAAAGTTGTCTTCCTCTCGTTGATAATCATTTTGATTCCCAAAAAGTGTGTTTCGTATTAAAGTTATCGCGTATAATTAACTGGGTTTGCAAGCTTCCCTTACTTTAGGCTTTCGGCTTAAGATAGTTAAATTTTTCAAATAAGTTTATTTGTCTCTCAGGAACCCAACACAAAACTTAAGTAATCGGTTCTGGAGTACTTGTGCTTTGAGTTGGATTTTATGATAGTACTTGGGCATAGGTCGTTGTGTTCTTTTACGACTTCTCTTTTTAAGATTTTGTTTCCTAATAGCTTTAGACTTTGGACTTACAGCTTTGCTACTTAGTAGAAATCCGATAAGCCATTACCAAGAAAGTTGAAATATAGTCTCAGGAGAGGAGCCAGCCTTGATTTAGACGCGGTGAACTAGATTGACGGAGGACTTTTTTTTCCCGAAAATATTTTATCTATTAATTATTTATTAAAATAAAAAAAAGTAATAAAAAAATTGCATTTTCTAAGAACAAGTTTCAGTTGAAATGCCTCGTTTAAAAATTCATCAAATCGCTCTGTTAAATTAATACATAAATAAATATTTTTTTAAAGACAAGCCAAAGAAATGTTTTTTTTCTCTTATCACATATGTATATCTGATCACCTTTATTTATTTTGTTATAAAAAAAAACTTAAGGAGATATAGAAACCAGCTTTAAAGAAATATTCAGTCAGAAAGCCAAATTAGAGAAGAAATGGAGTGTTCTATACATTCATCTTTAAATGTGTGCAAATGAAATATGATATATGAATATTTAACTTCTTATAATTATAAGATTAGATTTATAATATGAATAATATTGTACGGTAAATATAAAATATAATTTTTTTAAATTCATGAGAACTTTCCGGCAGAATTTACAGCAATAATCACGAATTTTAAAAAAATGCCGTTTCAATCTCAATCTTAAGTCTTAATATTCTGCATGGCAACTGCATCCATTGTTGAACTAATCATTGTACTTAATCCCAACTTAGAACATCCCCAATAGAGCAACGATCCCAGAATTATTGCCTTACAGATTCGATCCAAGGCATATAAACTGTTTAAATAAAAAAATATTAAAAACAATCTATTACCATTCAATCATATTCTACTTACAATTTCAATTGTGTCCTAGATCTTGGAAGAGAAGATAATGGTTCTTTCATAACATACTGCCTGCCGCCAAGGAAGCTGGTCTTCATGTACTCCAAGTCATCCAAGTCGTCAGTGTTCATCTTGAATCTACAAACAAATACAAAACCCCACCAAATCCGAAACTTAAAAAAACTGTACCAATCAACCACAATTAAAATACATCTCTCGGTCTTTTCCTTTGAGTCCATTAAAAGCCCTCATAAAGTTGTCCGACTTAAAGTTCCAAACCCGTGTTGTAAAGAATTGCAAAAGTTCCAGTCCAGTACCAATTTTCGTTTGAACGCGTACCATGCTGTAAGACGAACAAAATAATGGCTAATAAAACGCTGTTTGCTTGACCGGCCTTATGTCAGGCCAATCAAAAAATAAACAAAACAAAGTTGTACAATCTCTTTTGCCGGAATATGAAGAGCAAGAAGTCAATGAAATACGCCGGCAGCCACATGAAGAAGACCACGCAGAACCAGTGGTAGAACTTGTTGGTGGTCATATTGCCATCGGGATACCAGAGTCCAACTTCGAATGGATAATCAAAGGTAAACTGTTTGCCTACATCCATGATCCACTTCCAGGTTTTCTTTTTGTTTTCGGAGCAGGTGAGGTTGAAAACCGGCACTCGTTCTGGTCTACTCATACGTAATAAGGGCAAACAATTAAACAAAAGAAATTAAATGTTTTTTTTTAATAAAATTTTCATTTTAATTGTCGGAAAAAGAAACAAGTCTAAACTACAGGGTGGTCAGCATTTAGAGAAGAAAGTTTTACCGAAAATAGTTAACAGAGATGTTTTGTTTACTGCTAACTAATCTTAACTGAATCTGCCACCTGAATTCAACTCTGTTGTGTAAACCAAGTGACATTTGACACATTCCTCTACAAAACCTAAGAGTTGACAATGATGGAGACATTTGCATTTGCATGGCTTGGATGAATGATGGACACGCATTAAGGTATTGTTTCATAATTCCCACTTTGTCTAAGTAATGGTTTGAAATACCACAGTTACGTTCGTCCCTAACGTTTTTGATTGATGACATGGCGTGTGGCAATTCTCCGACCATGTGCGGCATTAATCATGATGTGTATATACTTGCTTGCGTTTCGTCTGATGTGAATGTGTCAACTGTCATGGAATGGATATTTGTCACTTGTTAGTGTTTTATAAAAAATCATGCATATAGATGTAGTAAATTAATTATTTTGTTCATTTTTTTTTTTGAGTTTATAAACAGCAAATTTTTTCTCCACCTTGGTGAGCAATTTAATTGAATGTATTCTTCTACATTAACTTCAAATGGTTTGTGTTATGGCTTTCCATCCGACATTTCTAAAAAGCATTTTTTAATTGTGATTGCATGATGCTGTTGCATATTTTGATGAATTCCTTAAAAAGAATATTTTATGAAAATTCTTCGTTTCATCAATAAATATTGGAAAAAAATTTAAATCAAAGATCTGGCCCATTTGGGTTATGTCAAAGGACAAAATAGGTTCAAATTAGTTGAGTCAATAATAATAAAAAAAGAATAATTCTAACAAACAAATCTTTGAGAGTATGCTCTTAGCAAAGGTTTTTGGTAAGCCTTCTTGTTACCAATATGTAAGCCATACTTCTTAAGGATCCAAGACCAGATGTGTGGGTTGTAAATCTGCAGGAGCGAAAAGGACCTAATCCGAATGGCTACATGAGATGCATTTTTTCAAGACAAAATTAACTCTTAGAGGATTTGTTTTTTTACTTGCGATTATAGGTACTACAATTTAAGTCATGCATTCGTGCAGATTAAAAATGTTGAGATAACAATCAAATATGACATTGCGATGATAGCGAAACATATTTGAGTTAGTGGCAAAATTTTGTCTGTCTGTCTGTCTGCAGGGATTTCTAATTACAGGCTAAACGGTTGAACCAATCGTCTTCAAATTTAGAACTTAAAGTTATTTTGACATTCTACGGAATGGCGGTACCTGTCATATAACCGTTAAGTATAGGCTTATTTTTCTCGAAAACCGCTCCAAGAATTTTATATGTACTGGTGAAAAAATGCGCATGACTGGGTCGCACGTACTTGCTCATATGTGCGGTCACATATGATTAAAAAATTAAAGAAAATTAAAGTGAACATCAATTGATTTATTCGATTTTTTTTACTTTTGATTGTTCGAATAAAGTACGTTAAATTGTATTGGGTGAAATAATTTAAACGCCATTTTATGTCTTTAGGAAATGTAAAAGAAGTGTTTTTTAAAAATACAAAAAAAAAAATTTCAAAAAAAATTAATGCAAAATTACTAATATCAATTTTGATTGTAATCGTATCACCAGTCTTCGAGAAAGTCGAAGAAAAAAAAACGGTCTTATAGGAGTTACCGTTTTTAGCCCACCATTTTATTTATTTTTACCAAAATATAATATACAGTAGTACACTGATTTTTTTTTTGTAAAAATTCTTTGAGCCGTTTTCGAGAAAAATAAGCTTTTACATAACGGTTATATGACCGGTACCGTTAATTTTTAAGCTAACAAAATTAAAAAACTCCTCTGTAGAATGTCAAAATAACCTTAAGTTCAAAATTTGAAGAAGATTGGCCGTACCGTTTAGGCTGCAGTCCAAAATACATCCGTACAGACAGACAGACAGACGGACAGAATTTTGCCAGTAACTCAAATATGTTTCTCTATCATCGTAATATCATGTTTGATTGTTATCTCAAAATTTTTAATCTGCACGAATGCATAACTTGCATTATAGTACCTATAATCGCAAGTAAAAAGCATTTTCAACGAAATAAAATGGCGTTTAATTTTTCCGCTGAAAAATATTTTACGTTCTTTTTTCGAACAATCATGTCACAAAAATCGAATAAAAACTTTGGAGTTCTTCTAATATTTTTCAAATCTTATTCGACCCTGTGACCGCACATAGGAAAAAGTATGTGCGATCTATTAATACCCTTCAAATATATAAGCACAGTGCGAGCGGTAAGCTTAGAAGAATTATAAATAGCCCAGTAAGAATAGCTTTTTGAAAGGACAAACATAGTTACAGGCTAATTTTTGATATACAGTTTGGTATTGATGTGGTTTACAATTTGAGAAAAGTCCCCAAATTTGCCATGTACGTTAAGTCCGTTAGGGGTGTCAAAGGTTAAACGAAGAGGTTTTTGGCTTTTATTTAAAAAAGCAGTAGGCTTTAGAGAAAACAAACAAATCTTCAGTCAAACAACATTTAACATTTAAGCCTCTCGTAAAGGAACCAATTATTTGTTAGGGATTAAAAGTAACCTATTTTTGAATCTAGCACCTCATAAATCTAGCTACGAAATATCATTCAAATCCGCTAAGCCGTTCAGGTGTGACTGCGGAACAAACATCCAAACATCCAAGTTTTGATTGTTTGAAAAAAGGTACGTACAAATTGTTTTCAACAAAAATTCAACTTTAATTAAATATTTGAATAAATAAGGAATTTTGTATCAAAATTGTAGGTTCAGGTAAAATAAAGAATTTTTTTTTAATTTTTTGAAAACTATAAAAAATTAAAAATCCTTAACTCATTAAAAAAAAAAAAACCATTGGCCCATTTTTTAAATCTATGTATACTTCGAAAATATTTATTTTATTTTTTTCAAAAAAAATATTAGAAATATAAAAACATTTTTAAAAGAAATACGAAATATGAAGAAGAATGACACGATCTGAATTTATAAAATAACACATCGTCGAATAAAATTTAAAAAATATGTAAGTAACAATAATAAGTAACACAAAAATAACACTATCTGAACTAGAAAAAAACTGTTAAAACCACAACACTTAACGATTTTTAGTCAAAATATAGTACGCCATCACATATTTATATATATATAATAATGAATTTAAGAAAAAAGTATTTCGAAAATTATATGTCGGATTTTGATAAAATCATGTTTTTATTTTTAGTTTTTTGAAAAAAAAAAAATTCAAATTTTGGTATGCAGTTTTTTAGAGTTTATTAATTAACGATTATAAAATTTAAAATATTTTTTTTGATTAGTTTTAAAAATATTGATTTTTAATAAAAGAAATTGAAAAATTGATTTTAATTAAAAAAAAAATTATTAAATATTTTGGTATGTAGAATTTATTAAATACCTACATTTTCTGATATATAAAATTTAACAGAAATCCAATGAAATCCCTTAAATTTGGTTCCGATTAGATGATATTATACCAACAAAAAATTCTCAAAAATTTTTATCAAAATTATTGGAGCCGTTTTCGAGAAAAATAAGCTTATCCTTAACGGTTATATGGCAGGTACCGTTATTTTTAGCCAAAATAATTACTCATACCAAATTTGAAGGTAATCGCTTAAACCGTTCAGGCTATAGATCAATACACATACAGACAGACAGACTGGCAGACAAACAAACAGACAGACATTTTTTGTAACTAACTTTTTTAGGCTTCGTTAGGTCAGTTTGATTGTTAGAATGTTGTTTTTTTTTAAGAATCCATAACTTGCCTTATAGTCCCTATAATAGCAAGTCAAAATAGCACTTGCTCTTATTTGCATTATCACATTGGAAGGCTTGATCTGGAAAGGATTGAAGGAAATAAGTAAGAAGTAACATAGTATATTAACAAAAGTAGCAGGATCTGAACTTATAAGAAGTGTCAAGAACACACCAATTAATGGTTTTAAGAAAAAATGGAGTATGCCATTTCACGTCTTAATAAGAAATTTTTGAAAAAAGATTTCGAAAACTGTAGGACTGATTTTAATAAAATGATTGTCCGTTCTGGAAAAAAAATATTGAAGTTTTAATGTACAGCTAATTACAAAATTATTTATTTATTAGTTTTAAAAATATTAAGTTTCCAAACAAAATCAAAAAAAATTATAAACTGAAAAAAAGTTATTCAAAATGTTGGTTTGCAGAATTAATTTCTCAATCTTTTCGATTATCAATTTTGACACAAATCCAATGAGCCGTTACCGAAAAAATCGAAAATTAAGAAAAACCGTTATATGAAATGTACCGTTGCTAGACTTGCGGCAAATAAAATGATAGCCAATACCTACCAAAATACTCAACAAATTTTGTATCAAAATCGTTGAAGCCGTTTTCGAGAAAAAATAAGCTTTTCCTTAACGGTTCTATGGGAGGTACCGTTATTTTTAGCCCAACAAAATAAAACTTCAATTTCTTTTCTGAGGAATACCAAAAGAATCATTCATACCAAATTTGAAGCTAATCGCTTTAGCTGTTTCAGTTGCATCTCGTTACACAGATAGACACACACCCGGACATTTTTTCGTCCTCTCTATGATCGTAAGGTCATGTTTGATTGTTATATATTCATGAAACCTAAATTTTCTTTATATTTTTAACCTATAATTGCAAGTAAAAAGTAACTACCATGCAAATGGATTAAGTAAAAACAAAGTCGTCAAAAATTGTAAAACCAATTTTGATATAATCTTGTTTTTTATTTTTTTTAGTATTTAAAAAAAATGTATTGTCTGCGATTTAGTTTTGCAGTTGTATTAGTGATTAGTTTTAAAACTAATGAAAAGTTAGAAAATATTTTGAAATATTAATTAAAAATTGAAAATAACTATTCATGAAGTTGGCTTGCAGAATTTATTTTGCAGCCTAGGTTCTTAAATATAAAATTTGGTAGAAATCCAATATGCCGTTACCAATAAAGTCGAAATTTTAAAAAAAACAAAAACATTATATGAGAATCGCCGTCAATATATTTTTTCTGGTAAAATTTATTTTGATAAAATTGTATATAAACATACTTGAAATTTCATCCAAATAATTAAAGTCGTTTTCGAGAGCAAAAAAGTTTTTCGTAACGGTTGTATGTACCCAAAATTGTAAACTTCAAAAACCTCACATTCATACCGAATATGTAGGAAATCGGTGCAATAGAACAACAGGAAGGTAGGCAGCTGGCAGTTGTTCTATCGAGAAAGAACCTTATGATACGGTAGAAACCTTATCTGCGCAATGATTGTCAATATGATATATGACATCGATTCAAGAATCAATTGTAAATCTTGCATAGTTTTCTGTTTCTAATATTCTAAAGTATTGGGCAATTTTTACTTTATTTAAAGTTCTTCGGATAAATTGCTTTATTAGTTCCTAATCTTACATGTACATTATGTACAATCACCTCACATAGGCATTTGATGGGACCCAGCTTCAAAGCCTTTTTCATTTATGGTCTAATTTTTTTCAGACCAGCTTCATTTCCAACGACAAGGTTCCCTAAACAAACCTCTGTTATCTAAAAAAAAAATATAAAAAAAATACTTTCCTTATACTTATCGTATTACGTATGGGATTTGCATACCACCCCGTTGCATAAACACAAGAGTCAAAACCTATAATTATTATTAATACTCACTTCTTCGCTAATTGCACATTATGATATGGCAAGACAATCAATCCATTGACTGCAATATCAACCGGTATAACCTCGGACTTGAGTTCTCCATTGCATATCATTGAGCGTATAACACCTTTGCCGGCTCCAATCATAACACCGGTTGGTCCATTAAGATTGTCTACCCATCCGGGGAGTGGTTCCATATGAGCTGGTGTAACTACAAAATAAATTTCATTCAAACAGAAAATCATTCAATTTTACTAGAGGATGATGGTTTGTTTTTTTTATGACGAAATCGAGTTAAACACGCTTTTTGGCATCTTTTGAGTTTTTGGATCGAGTGATGGACCACTTCCCGCATATCGCACATACAAGATACGAGTATCTTCTTTTTTTTGAATTTTTGGCGAATTTAAAGAAGAGTAAGTAAATACAAAGTAAGTCAAGGTCGTTGAGAAAATAAAGCCCGATGTGGGTTATTAGTAACTATGAGTTTTTTTTTCTGTAAAAAATATAACTTGCTAATGACTTGAGCAAAAACATGACCGAGGTTAATTGAGTCTTATTGATGGTTAAAAACGTTTCAGTTTGTGAATCTTTTCACTGAGCTTGAGAAACAGCGTCTGAGAGATAAACAAAGAAGCATCCACAGTTTTGGAAGGTTACTTAAGGTTGGAGGTCTTTTAAATAAGGTAAAACTTTGCGATTGTATTGCAGAGCTTGTGTCTAAGCGAAATATATTAGAAAGAGAGAACGGTGACAATACTAATAGAACTCAAACAAACTCCAGCATCTAACACAAAAATTCCATTTGTTTATATAAAATAGAAAAAAATGCGCAAATTAGTCTAACCATGCAACAGAAGTTAGACGCGTATTTGTTTAATGCGTTTTTAATACGTTGGGCATGCTTGAGTTAAATTAACCGGGAAAACCAAGTTTATGATAATTTTTGGTCATTATCTTAGCTCTTTCATTGAATTCATTCATAAAATGCTCAAGGTAGAAGATGAAGGAAAATCGAATGTCATTCATTCTATAAGTTTTGACGACTGAATAAATTGAAATTTTAAGTCAACGAATTTGAAAATTATTTAAAAGCAATGGTTTCACATAATTAAAGGTACTTAATATTTTATTTTTGTATTTTGGTAGAGCGTAAGTTTTCAGAACAAGAAAATATTTTTTTACATCGTTAAATTTTGTTTGTTGCCATGGTGAACAACAAAAAAAAAACTTAAAGAATTTGAGAGCAATATCTGGAAATACTAAAAGTGCTAAATCATGTAATGGCCTCAGGCATGCCAAAACCAAAAATTGCGATGGTATAGTTTTGATTCGTGAGGGATACTTTTGAATATAAAAAAAAAATTCCATCATTAATTTGTGGTGAATATTTATTATTTGTTGGTTATTAGGTATATTTGAAAACCCTCAAATAAATATACAGATTGCTTTAAGTCGTCGTTGGAAGCAACGATCGATTGTTGGATGGTGGCATGTGTTCAACCTTTTGGACAGCTTTGCTTGCCGATGCATAAAGAACTACACGTCCGAGCCGTGAAACACATGTAAGCAAGTTCTCATGGCTAAAGATGCATTTGTTGCCGAACATTGGACAGGCGGAAGGGCTCTTAATTCAATGTCAATGTAGTCGCCAAAGCCAGCGGCTTTGTCAGTATTCAACGCTTCCTTTCGCTTTGAAACTGTCCTTTGTATTTGCGACGAAGTTGGTGAACAGATAGTTTTTCAAAAAAGAAAAGAGGAATACTGTGGCGTATGTGTAACTTTTTTTTTAATATTTTCACTCTGTTTAAAACATACCGTATCCCCAAAATTAACACTTTCACGATTGAAAATGGCAATATTTGATGTGAGCTTAATCCCTTCTATAGGATAATATCATAAAGTAATTTAAATTGCTAGCTTCACAAAAAAAAAACTTATTTGAAAGCAAAAACTTCACTGAAGCTCTTGGTCAAAGTTGAGCATTGAATAGTCAAATCTAAGTTTGACTAAACGTCGGGCCTTAATCATAAGATGTTTATTGTTAGATTTGTATTATTATAAACGAATATCAAAAAAATTTTGCAAATCCCACAAGCCATTTTCTAATCCGTTTTTTTTTTAAATGTATGTTCGAACTGCAATTAAAAAAAAAATGTTAACTTGTTTTTTTTAATAATATTTTATTTTCAAAATTCAATCCCCGAATATTTGAATTTTCGAGATTAATTAAAAATAACAAAAAAAAACTATTTTTCTAAGGATAGTCTCGTTTTTTATTTCTTACGTATTTCGATTTTAAGGTAAATTAATGAATAAAAGAATGAACTTTATTTTTATAATTTTTTTTAATCCAAAATTGTATTAATAAACAATATACTCTGAAGTACTGATGAAAAACATCAATTTTACATTATTGATAAGCCAATTCCTTTAACGGCGTAGCAGCGACAATGAACCAAGATCAGGAATAAAAACCACATTTTTTTCACTTAAATATCCAAAGGCAATTACATATGTAAGTTGTTAAAAAAACATCAAAAATTCAAAACGCTCGACAAAAATTCAATACTTAATAGCCTGTCGTTTGAAGTGGTACGGCTCTAACTTCACGTCATGTAACGCTCTTCATAATCTACTCTGGGACACTTGCAGCATAGCAGGTATCCTCCTCGTACTAAGGAAGGGATTGCGTCGATTTAAAAAAAAAATAATATATTCTGCTGATTCGCAGATTTTCTTCCTGTCTTTTTTTAATCTAGCATTCCAACGTCGATGGATTTTTTAAAAAAAAATTGTAAGACTTGGACACCTCCTATTGAAATATCATTCAGTGTAAATTCCTTTCCTTGGGCTTTTCGATCTCGACCATCAGCAAAAACGCAGCAGAAGTCTCATAATTCTTTCAGAGAATTTTTTTTTATAATGCGCGAGCAATAGGAAGAAATGGAGAAGAAGGACAAAAGGTGTCGATTAACATTGGTTATGAATGCTTGCAGATCAAAATGGTAAGGGAAAATCTCGCCGGGTAAACTTTTCCAAATTCGTATTGGTCAACTAAAAAAAGAATCTATATATTTCACAGTACATCTGAAATTGGGCTCAAGGGTTAACTGATGAGCATTCCTTGCGAGATGACTATTACTATCGAGTTATACTCGAGTTTTGCGCGTGTAAACGCTTTGTAAATTGTAGCCAGATCAGAAGAAGAAAAGGACTTCTTGCATCGATACAGAAAACCTTAACACTCAGCAGCATTTTTGGCGGTCTCAAATATATGGTCGTTCCAATAGAGGTCGTTGTTAAAAAAAACATACCGAGTACTGAGAGCTTTTCGGTTTCTTCGATGAAGGTGCCATTCATGGACAATGACATTGGGGGTATGTATAGCTTTAACGGCAGGAGACAGCATTGAGTTTTCGTCCACACGATTTCTATTACCCCATTTAACAATGCTGTGTAAATCGGAATTTATTTAGATTATCATACGGTATCGTTGCGATTTTACGTCGTAGGTGAACTTAGGATAGAGTCGTCAGCAAAACAGTTAAGTGGGTTAGAAGTAACAGGCAGAAGATCATTTAAAAAAAGAAAAAGAGTCGGAGAAAGAACAGAGCCTTTGGGCACACCAGCATTTATATAATACAACTTGTATTGAACGGTCCAGAAGATAGCTTCTTATCCAACGAACAAGAGTATCATCGATCCCAAAAGCACGCATTTTCGATAAGAGAGCTTCATGCCCAACTCTATCAAATGCCTTGGAGATATCAAGAGCAATAATCTTACTTTCACCAAAGCGATGTAAAGATTTGTTCCATTGTTCGGTGAGATATGCCAACAGATCCCCAGTGGAACGGTTGCTACGGAAGCCATACTGACGGTCATGGAGAAGCTTTTGATCTTCGAGACATTCATTAAGCTGACGGTTAATCAGCGTTTCCATGACCTTAGAAAGTAGGGATGTTAGTGCTATGGGTCGGTAGAAGAAGGTCACCTTTCTTAGGGACAGGCTAGACAAATGCTGTTTTCCATCTTCTAGGAAAGATTCCAGAAGAGTAGTAGGAGCGATGCAAAAGTTTACGCAGTGGCTTCACTTCAAAAGAATTGGGGATATACCATCCGGGCCAGCGGATTTGTGTATATCGAGATCTTTGAGAACTCTTGCTACTGTACGAGTGCGGAAAAAATCTGTCCCATAAAAAAATTACATTCTCAAGTACAGGAGGGGCAAAATTGCTGTGAGGCAGCGTTAAGCTGGCAGCAAAATGGGCGGCGAGCAAGTTTGAATTTTCTGAAGAGTAAACAATTGGTTTGTTATTGTCGATGAGCGTAGGAATCGAAGATGCTGAAGAGTTTTTAGTATTTTTTTTAAAAATGACCAAACATTTCAGACATTGCAGGATTTTTTGCCGTAATTGTTGTTCATACAAAAATTTAGTTAGCGCCACATATCAGCTCCAACAGTAAGTAAACACCACCAACGTAATCGTGTTAATACACAAACAAATTTTTTTTATAAAATTTATTGTTGAATATGTATCTATGTATAACTACATTAATGTTAATATTTTCACATCAGCGCCACCTATTGGGTAAAAAATATGAAATACGTATATTATATGGTGTGATTTTGTGTCAAATCGGACCATAAATAAGTATTTTCGAAAAAAAGTGTAACCAAGTGCCGTCTAGGAGCAATTTAAATAACAAAATGAAGGTAGATAAAAATTGTGATTACTTTTA
Organism: Platycheirus rosarum; assembly: GCA_963971375.1. Taxonomy (NCBI): domain Eukaryota; kingdom Metazoa; phylum Arthropoda; class Insecta; order Diptera; family Syrphidae; genus Platycheirus; species Platycheirus rosarum. The sequence goes on along the minus strand of OZ020510.1, from coordinate 36,952,759 downwards.
AAAAAAATGAAATTAAAAAAAAATATATAGATTGAAGAAAAAAGTATTCTAAAAATTGGTGTGCAAAATTTATTTCAGAACCTAAATCTTTTCAAATACTTAATTTGGTAGTAAATCCAATAAGCCGCTGACAATAGATTGAGCTCACTCGAATTCAGAATCTAAAGTTCTCTAGATAATCAACGGTGGCGTTACAGTTCCATTCAGTCTGAACTACTTAGTGAACACCTTATACGGGCCACTACGACGTTTTCAGAGCTCAGGCCCATAAGGAGTGGTTTATCCGGCTCTTCGTTCTTGGAGTCATAGTAAGAAACTGGTCCTCCAAATTGGGGGTTGTGCCGTCGGGGTAACTTCCCAGTTATGGAAAAAACAATAAGTATTACTAATAATATTACTAATAAGGATTTACTGATGACAATCCTGGGCTACACTTAAGAAGTTATTGCCTTGCTTCAACCAATGGAAAATAGAGAAAATACTGAAGCTGAATAAGAGATCTCTGCACTCCCTTGTGAGAATACTAACCAGGTACAACTGCGTCACAAAAAAAATAAAACTCAACACAGATGACCTGTGCAGAAATGTATGGTGAAGAAGATGTGCATGAGGACACAACATACTTTCTATGCTATTGCCTACCTTCAAAAAAATTTTCTGGCCTTTTACATAAATCACATTCACATAATGAACCACGTTTATTTAAGATGTTGGAAGTTGGATACATGGTCAATTTAAATATAAAAAACTATTATAGTCGATTTGTGTGTGTATTTTCCTTGCTGTTGCCGGTTTTGATGAGATGTTTTGGCAAAATTCAGACAGTCTCTTCTTGTGAAGGGTTTCATTTGTCAAAAGACCACGCTACACATTCACCAGAACTTCTGGATAAACATAGTTAGTGTTTCCTGCATGAAGCCCCAACGGATGATTCTGGAAGGTATCCACCCGATAGGTGGGGCTATAATATTTACGTATTAAAACCGTTACGATGTGTTACGTGAGGGTGAATCGCTAGTTATAAACAAGCAAGCCAAGTTGCCAAATTTTAAAGGTAATAACCTCAGCCGGTATTTAGGCTACAGAACTGTAAAATTAATTGGGCCGCCTTTAAAGTAACACTATTACTATGAACGCTATGAAGCTCACACATTCAAACCGCTCATAGAGATGAATCTAAGCAAAATAAAACAAGTTAAATTTAGTTGTATATAAAAAAATGTATAACTTTATAAAACAAACAATAACATAAAGTCTTAACTTAAATTAACGAATAACTCGATAACAGTCTAACCAAACACAACTCCCCAGATTCCAGTTGCACAAAGCAACCAATAGATCAGACCACCCACAACAAGTGTCTTACAGAGACGATCCACAATATAAATACTGTAAAGAAAATAAAGTTAAGTAAACTCCACAAAACAGCGTCATTCCTTCAGCTTACATCTTAAGGTGCAACCTTGCCTTCGGAAGGTCTTCATTTTTCTCCTTTAGAAGAAACTGGCGACCTCCTAAGGCACAACGGATCATATATTCTTCTTCACTCACTTCAGAGTCCATGTTCATATTGAATCTAAAAGTAAATTTTAATTGTTATGGTTTGCTGTTGTGCTGATTACTCCACCTCCCAGACTCACATTTCTTTGTCCTTTTTCCCCAAATTCTTCCATAGAGCGGCATACGCCTCTGACTTAAATGTCCATGGTGATAATGTAAAGAATTCCAAGACTTGCAAGCCTGTAGAAATCTTTTGCTGAACTCTCATCATGCTATGGAGGAAATGTTTTATTTTAAAAATGTTTGTTACAAAAAAAAAATGCTTTACAATCTTTTTTGTCCGAAAATCAGGAGCAACAAGTCAATGAAAATCGCTGGCAACCATTGGAAGAGTAGAACGTTGATTTTGTGATACAATTTGTTGGTTGTGATGCAAGGATCCGGATACCACAGTCCCATATTTAGAGGATATTGATAACCAATATTCTGACTAGTCTCTATAACATGGCCCCATGGCACCTTGCGGTGATCAGCATTGGTAATGTTGTACACAGGAATATCATCGGGCCTTGAAAAGGAAGTTTATTATTATAACATGTGAGGTCTGGAGTGACTTCAAGATCTTACTTATTATCTTTGTTGAATTCATATGGAATAACAACCAATCCGTTTATGGCATAGTCCACTGGGATGACTTCGGATAGGTTTTTTTTGTCAACCAGTATCGACCGGATGACTCCCTTGCCAGCTCCGATCATTAATCCTGTTGGCCCGTTCAAGTTATCTACCCATCCGTGAACTGGTTCGTTCACCGCTGGTGAGACTATTTTTTTTTACGAATATTTTTATAATTTAGTCACTTTTTGAAAACATAATTATTTTTTTACCACGACCACGAAGCCTTTATGTATGAGTTTCTTTTCTGATGGGTTTTTTTTTTATGTATTTATGTGTGTTTTAATGGTTGTATGAGTGTTAGTGTAATGTGAAAGCATATGTGTGTGTTTTTTTGTTAAAATGAAATTTTGTTTTATTTGTATGTGTTTGCAAAGGCTGGACTTAAAATTCTGTTTTTGATCTCGCGAATTCAACGAATATTGAATATTCAAAAATGTTGTTCAACTTCGAAAAATTTCATTGTTTTTTTACAAAATGTTTCACAAATATGAAATAAGAATGCACATTCACTACTGGTAATATCCTGGCTGTAAACAATTGGTTAAAAAAAACGAACATTATCTCAAGAAACATCCACTGCTCTGTTTCTATTTTTGAAAAAGACCTTAACGTCTTTTCTTTCACCGGAAATTGAATAAGGTATACTCTATGTCTATATTATCCTCTTTTGTGCCCCGATATTGAATGTAAGAATGTTCATTACGAACGATTGGGTAGTTAAGGCGTAAAAGTGTAAAAAAAATATTCGCACAGTGTCGTGATTTTAACGGATCTAATATTTTAGCAAAATGTGGGGAGCTGACAGCTTGATAGAAAGATAAAGATTTCAGTATAGTCGTTAAATATGTTGCACAACTAGTTAAACAGCTAAATTAAATTTTTTCAAATAAATTTTAAAGATATAAAATGCACTGATGGTCTCTCTAGGCCAGGTTTCGAGAACGATCTAGAATTATTCAGAGCGGTTCCAAAGAGACAGATCTTCAACTCATTCTGCAAATTTGCAAACTTATATTTCTCCAGATGAAACAGAGTTAGGTTGCAAATTTCACATTCGTGTGGTACGGCTTAAGAAGGAATATCTATACTGGACAATACGTTCTAAGTTTGTGCTCATTGGTATAAAGAAGAGAATCCAACGCGGATTGGGTATTTATATCGGGCGACAGTGGTGCAGTAGATTAGGTCTTTGCTTCTAACCCAGAGGTTGTGGGTTCGATTCTTAGGTTGGGAAATATTTTTTCTAATTCCTAGTGCAAGCTAGTACCGTCTGTGGGTTTTAAGTGATAAAACAGTCACCTAATTCTCGATCTTGTGCCCATCTTTCCAATTCTTCTAACTCGTGCAACGAACAGTTGCATTCCTAAAACTGTTGCGACAAGAAAAGGAAAATCATCATTATCAAAGGCCTATTTTTATTTAAAAATGATTTGCATTCGTTTAACCCTCACTGATGCAAAAACGTGTACCTCAAAACCCGAAACGGCTTTGTTTTTGTGTTCTTTGACGTTAAACGAAACCTTAAGCATTGGAGTTTAACTTAAAAGGGAAGTTAAACTCCAATTTGAGTTTAAACGAACACTGTGAAACCCAAAAATTGTTAAACGGAAGTTTAAACCGAAATCAGAGTTTAAACCCCCACTGTGAAACTGGGGGTTAGAGAACCTTTGCATTATGCAGCATTTTTAGCAATATCTTTTAATACATATGATGGTCGTTCCAATATGAGTTTCTTCGATTAAAATCCATCAATCAAAAACATCAGAGGGGTTATATCTCGCTTTATTTCTCGCTTTAAACAACAGACAACTTTGGGTTTTTGAACCAAATTTTAAACGCTTATTATTACCCCATTTAACGATAGTTTTAAGATCTGAGTTCAATAAACTCAACATTTCTCCCGTTGCAGCTATGCACATATTCCAAGAAAAGCCAAGAAAAGGTAGGTGAATCTGGGAAAAGATTCTGTCATCTGCGGAAGATTTAAGTGAATTATTTGTATCAGACAAGAGATCATTTATAAAGATAAGAAACAGTTTCGGAGACAAAACAGAAAGCCCACCAGGGTTAACTAAGCGAAGAAGTGATCCTTTGATACCAAAATCATGATGACAATTTTTTTCAAAACGATGTAAGGCTGGCTTCCATTTTCCGGTGAGAAAAACCTTCTAATCAACATCTAATCTGTCACTACGAAAACCGATCGTGGGTCATTTAGAAGCTTTCGTTTATTTCATAAGCTCATGATTGATTGCTTTTATAATCTTGTAAAGTTCATAGCTTCTTTTAAAGATACACATAAGGTAGTCTTGTTTCACAAATGTTCCATTTCAGATTAGTCGCTATCACTATAGGAGGGTCTTTTAAGTGAGGTATTTAAGCTAGCCTTATTAAAGTGAAAATCAAAGGAGGATTGAAGCATACGTATTTTAATTAATATTAATAAATTTTGAAATTTTGTCATTAATTTGGAAGGAGATTTTTTGTAGAAGTGTGGGGCAGTGAATATTTTCATTTATAAAGTTGACGGATAGAGATAATATCAGCAGTATTAATAAGCATTAGACGGCGTTCGTTCGTTCCAAGGGAGCCTTCTAAGGGTAAAGCAAACGAACATACTTTGAACCTATTTAATTCGGCAGGAGTGTAAGAGGAAATATACGGAGACCAGACTTAGTTTGCGTATTCAAGAAGGCGTTGAACGAAAGTTGACTACAGAGATTTCATTACGTAAAGATCAGATGATTCTTTGGATCAGCGTTTACTAACACTATGTGCCGAGTTGGCTTGTATTCTAGAAGTGTCTCCGAAAATTAGCTCTTTTTTTACGATAGCTCCAAGATTGAAAAGAAAATCACCTATAGTTACTTGAACGTAATTTATAAGATATATCTAGGCGGAAGTGTATAGGTGATAGCTTGCCATCTTGAGACGCTTAATTGTAGGAATTTTTCGGCTTGGAGAAGCTTAGAGTCGTTTCGAGAAGATATGCGCCTAAAGTGAGATATGCAAATATTGAAATTGATTAGCCTTTAATGACAATTTCGACACCAGCGATGCTGAGAATGTAAATTAATGCACCATGATCACTACCCTGCGGGACTCCAAATGTTGCATGAAAAGGATAAAATACAGATGATCTAAAAATGACTTAATGACAACCGTCTTTGAAGTAACATTCAATCCATATTAACTATATATTGCAGTGAAAAACAAAGAACATTAAATTTGAAAAGAAGGCGTTGGAAATTTTATCAAAAGATTCGCTTAGTTTAGTTGCTATAACGTCAACTTTATTACCATTTTCTAGGCAACGCAAAGTTTCAGAGACGAATTCAACTGAGTTAGTTGTTTTGCATCTTCTCATGTTGTTTTGGGGAAATAATGCGTCTCCAATGAAATGAGCTAAAATCTCATAAACAATGCTTTTGAGGAATTTTTAGAATGCAGTAGAACTTCGCGATAGAACTATAGTTGGTAACGTCTTTTTGGGCTTTTAGTGTGAGTGGGGAAAAATGAACTAATAGCCTTTCTTCGCTATCGCAAGCTGAGACAAAGCAGCCGGATATAAGTTCATCGGAAGGAACAACATTTTATTTTATAACAAGAGGAACCAGGAATGACGAAAGAAAATCTACATTTTTTGTTTTTGTTATAACTTTAAACAATAAATTATAATTTCAATGCAATATTTTTTTTATTTGACGGTATTTATGGACGTATTGTGATTATTGCCAGGAGCAGTCTGTGGTAGGAGTTAAAGAGCGAGGTTGAAAATATTTTTAACATTTTATTTTCTAAATGTTGTTGTTGCTTTCGTAAATCCTTGCATCCTTGTGGCATACATAGTTTTGCTTGATAACCTAAGCTGGTTATGTTAGGCGTATGTACATGTAACGGGTGATTTTTTAAGAGCTTGAGAACTTTTTTTTTAAAAAAAACGCATAAAATTCTCATCGGTTCTTTATTTGAAACGTTAGATTGGTCCATGACATTTATTTTTTGAAGATAATTTCATTTAAATGTTGACCGCGGCTGCGTCTTAGGTGGTCCATTCGGAAAGTCCAATTTTGGGCAACTTTTTCGAGCATTTCGGCCGGAATAGCCCGAATTTCTTCGGAAATGTTGTCTTCCAAAGCTGGAATAGTTGCTGGCTTATTTCTGTAGACTTTAGACTTGACGTAGCCCCACAAAAAATAATCTAAAGGCGTCAAATCGCATGATCTTGGTGGCCAACTTACCGGTCCATTTCTTGAGATGAACTGTTCTCCGAAGTTTTCCCTCAAAATTGCCATAGAATCGCGAGCTGTGTGGCATGTAGCGCCATCTTGTTGAAACCACATTTTAACCAAGTTCAGTTCTTCCATTTTTGGCAACAAAAAGTTTGTTAGCATCGAACGATAGCGATCGCCATTCACCGTAACCTTGCGTCCAACAGCATCTTTGAAAAAATACGGTCCAATGATTCCACCAGCGTACAAACCACACCAAACAGTGCATTTTTCGGGATGCATGGGCAGTTCTTGAACGGCTTCTGGTTGCTCTTCACTTCAAATACGGCAATTTTGCTTATTTACGTAGCCATTCAACCAGAAATGAGCCTCATCGCTGAACAAAATTTGTCGATAAAAAAGCGGATTTTCTGCCAAACACCGAACACTGATTTTGGTAATAAAATTCAATGATTTGCAAGCGTTGCTCGTTAGTAAGTCTATTCATGATGAAATGTCAAAGTATACTAAGCATCTTTTTCTTTGACACCATGTCTGAAATCCCGCGTGATCTGTCAAATACTAATGCATGAAAATCCTAACCTCAAAAAAATCACCTGTTACATGTATGATGTCGAGGCTTTCATCCGATTGTTCGAACTTTTTTTCTAAATTCAGTTATGTCGCTTCACAGATCCCTTTTCTTTCTTGGATAGAAAATCATTAATAGTTTTTAAAATGACAGTTACCCTTTGAAAAATCTCTCTAAGCAGCAAATTTTGAGAAAAATCCTTCTAAACTTTTGATATTTTCGCAAGTTGAGAAAACAGCAATTTGAAGACAATCAACAAGTTTAAATCGAAAGTTGAGCATTCAACTTTGACTAAAGAAAAACAATTCGACAAGTAAAAAAAAAATCCAATTTAAAATTCAAACTTGAAGGGAAGAAAATGAGCCTTAGCCAGTTGACGTTTCTAAGATTTCGTAGCTGAAATATTATTCTGAAATTTTGCAGCGAACATTAAAAAAAGCTTTGTATCTCTTTCCTTATAACAGAGTTTTCTTTGACAAAGTAAAATTTAGCAAGCGAATGCAAAAAGTGATTGAGATTTTTTTCTGAGAAATCGTGTTCAAGTTTTTGAGAAAACGGAAATCTTGCAGTTTGCCAATATCAGAAGGTTTAAGCCTTGACGGTTGAGTCAATGTAGCAAAGATATTATTTTCTTGCAACAAGCCCTTAAGTTTGGTCATTGTTTGTCAGCTGCCCCTATTCTTGAATCATGTTTAAGCCTTTTTAACTCTAAACTATATTCTAATCGGAAGTTAAACCTAAGCCTATCCTAGCAGTTATCTTTTATCCCGATTTCAAACATCCAATTGTACAAACATCAAGGGTATAATTTGATTGAACCAAAATATAAATCACATTGTTGAGATACTTCTTATAGTACGAAACGGATATAAGCCAGACCTGATGTCTGAAGAATCAACTCTTAGTATACAAAACAAAAAAAAAATAGATATAAAAAACATAGATATGTATATATAGAATATATCACAACAACATAACAAAAATACAAAAAAGTCTTATTTCTTATAAAAATATAAAATTTTATTAACAAATTTAATTCAGCAAAGATAACAATAAAAACAAAACCGAATTTAGCGTCTCAAAAACCATACTAAAACTAAACTTATTCCATAACAACTCCTTCCTGACTATCGATCTAACAGAAACCTAATAGCTGAGCTATGTAGTAAACAATGAAGCCAGTAACAAGAACCTTGCAAGTTCTATCCAAAATGTACATCCTGAAAAAAATCACAAAAATAAAAAAAAAACTTTTGAAAATAATCTAAAAGAGTGACTTTTTTTTACATTTTGAGTTGTCTTCTAGCTCTAGGCAATGAGTCAAGTGATTCTTTCAATAAATACTGTCGACCACCTTTGATGCAAGATATCATGTATTCTTCAGCATCTTCGACTGCGTCCATATTCTGATTGAATCTATGAAAATATATTGAAAATCTGTTTTCTTTTTTTTTCCATGAAAATTCTGCCTTCAAATTAATGAATTTTTCTAAATCTTTTTTTTCACGATTCCAATATAAAGAAGAAGACAGAAAATTCATTGAAATTTTTTTATCATTACATCGACTTGTCATCTGAAGTTAGCTTATTCCAAACGTCCAAATAATGTTGAGATTTAAAGTTCCACGCCCGGAGGGTAAAGAACTGCAGCATTTCTAGTCCGATGGATATTCGAGTTTGTATCCGAATCATACTGCAATGGAAGACCGTATTCCCCCTTAAAATCAAGATATTATAACCGGCACCTCGTTACACAAAGCTAATTATTTACTTCTGGTGTTTTTACCAAAGGTAAGGTTTTGGCTAGTAGCTTTTGGACCCACTTAATCCCAGTTTCACGGTTTTAATAAATTACGAGGAAATAAAAAAAACAACTAACTTCGTGTACCACTCTATATACCGTTACTTACAATCTCTTCTGTCCAAGCAGAAGCATAAAAAAGTCAATTAAATACGCTGGCAGCCAATGGAACAGCAGAACATTAATTTGATGCAAATACTTGTTGGTTGTAACGCAACCGTCCGGGTACCAAAGTCCTGCTTCGACCGGATATTGATAGCCAATCTTCTTGCTCAACTCAATCACCTCCCCCCAGCATATTTTTCTATGATCCGCACAGGTTATGTTGTACACCGGTATAGCAGGTGGTCTAAAAAAAAGAAGTTTTAGGGTTCAACTTCAGAGATTCATCGTATCATTTACTTCTTTTCGGCGACAGAGAATTCGTATGCAATCGTTATCAACCCGTTGATTGCATAATCCACTGGGATCACTTCGGACTTGAAACTGCCATCGATGAGCATCGATCTAATAACACCTTTTCCGGCTCCAACCATTAGTCCAGTGGGGCCGTTTAGATTGTCCACCCATCCAGGGACGGGCTCATACGCCGAAGGCGACACTATGACGCACAAAATTCAATTAACCACTCGACCAAATGTGTACCAATTGTGTGTATAGAGTACCACGTGCATTACAAACCAAAAGAAGTTCGCTACCAAAAGAATGTACTTAAAAGGTACATTTTTTGAGTACAATTTGAGGTGTAGGTGTATTTTTTGGGAAATTTGTTTCAACTCCTTGCTAACGTTTCTTATTACAACATGCTTTTGTATAAGTTCGTGCATCGGGTAAGGGTTGCCATCGGACGGTGTTTTTGTTCAATGTCACTCACGAATAAGGTAATTTCATGCGAACTGTCAAGCACTTAGAGTGTTTGTTTTGTGTGTTTTTGTTTTAAGATTGTTTTTTATTTTTTGTGTCACTTTTTTTTCACTGAGGCACCACGGTACATGCGGGATTGTTTAAGTTAGATACTTTTTTATTTGTTTATCTAAATTTACTAATGGCAAGCACATTAGTCTATTTTTAATGTGCAAACTCTTAAAATGTCTAAAATGTTGCAGATATTGTGGTTTCTTTGTTTCACTGTGTAAACTTACCATTATTGTGCATTTTGTCTTGTTTTTGATTTTTTGTTTCACTTGTGTTTATTTAACTAAGGAGGGAAACCATATATATACATATCTTACGAGACATAAGACATACATTTGTATCTACATTATGTTTTGTGATTATTTTTAATTTTAACATGCTCAAATAATAGCGTATGTGTGCGAAAAGCGAATATAATTTGTACAAATTTGTCTTTTTTTCTTGCAAGCCAATTAGTAATATCTTATATATTTTAATGTTTTAATGATTTTTTTCTAAAATACCAAATGTAATGTTAGAATTTCGCAAAATAAACTTGTGTCAGAGTCATAGTTTTTGGGTGCATTTGTGGGCATTGTAGGAATAATTGTAAACTTAACACGACTGTCTTTGAGGTGTTCTAAAAAGAACTAATTTTAAGCAGTATTTTGATGGGAGAGGAAAAGCAGATATTCTTTACTTGACTTTATTGTTTTTAACAAAATTACCTTTTAACGATTTCCTGCAGCAATATATTCAAATCTCAGTGAAGGTAATGACCTGATGTCAAACATGGAACTCCTCACAAACTACATCTTAACAACTCACTGTTTCACTTAGCCACGAAAACACTAATCGCACTTTATGATTTTAATTATTCTTTTATTGAAAAATCTGAGTGCCTTCAAATTTGAGTGAATAAATAAAAAAAAATACGTTATTCATATTTTCAGTATTTTGATTACAAAAGCAATACATTTTATTAATTTTTTTTTAATATCTATTCCCGTTATTACACCGAACGTCGTGAAAAATGCATTAATGTGTGAACGAGAAAAACAGTCATAAGAAAAAAAGATAGAGGAAGGTCTTCCCGATGAGTTGCGTTTTGCGTGCCAACTTTGAGTCTCTCTTTTTTGAAGTTTTGCCTTTTTCTTGTTTGTTATATTACAACATCTCTATATTTCATTACGTTGTTTGTAGAACGGACATGGATATTTGTATATGCTGCTTTTTAATTTGAGCGATGAGATCATAACTCAATATTCATTGTGTAATAATTATAGAAGCATTACGGAATAAAAATTGAAAAAAAGAATTCGGAAAAGAGGCATGCTTCACGAAGCTCTGTGTAATACCAGGCTAAGAAAAATAATACTTAAAAATCTGATAACTTGCCGACATAATCGTTTAGTTAAATTGGAAACAGAGAAGCAGAGAAGATTTCCCAACTCCCATTTCAAAAAAGGGAAAACAAGCAACAATGTTGATGCTATCTTAATGTATTCCCAGAGAAGCAGAGAAGATTTCCCAACTCCCATTTCAAAAAAGGGAAAACAAGCAACAATGTTGATGCTTTCTTAGTGTATTCCCATAAATTTTCCTTTTTTTTAACTGCAACATTTTCGAAATCAGAAATCGTTACTTTTGCTGAGTTTCTACTATAAAGGAAATATAAATTTAAACAAAACAGAAAATAAGATTTCAAAAGCTTTTAAATTGTCATGAAGATGAATTTTTATGATAGCAAAATGACAGCAACTATACTACAAAGGATTTCTCTCACTTTCTTGGTTTCGTTTTGTTTAAATATTGAATATAAGGCAGCCAAAATAAAAAAAATCATAGAAAAATAATGAAGAAGTAAAAAAACTTGTCAAAGTGAACAAAAGAACTCGAAATAAAAAAAACCGAAATTGCTGTCATTTGGCATTTTGAAGAGAGTAAGACAGAGACATTGTGTCGCTTGCTAAGTATAATAGTTAGCTTTGTGTGTTCACCTTAACACCAAAAAAAGGTCCGATTTTTGCATAAAGATTTTTAAATTACCAACCGGTTTTTAAACTTATATAATTTAGTATAAGGATCATTTTATAGGACGAATCTAAAGAAGTGTCTAGCCTCATGAGACTGAGTATAAAATGTGGCTTTATGTGTCTCTTCATGTTCCCACCAAAACAAAATGTCCGATTTCGTCATAAAGGTTTTAATAAAACAAACCAGTGTTCAAATAAGTATAATTTAGAATGAGTCTAATGGGACTATATTAAAAAGAAGAATCCGCAATAAAAGGCTCTTACCTCATGAGGTGGAGTATAAAAGTTGGCTTAAATTGTTGCCCCAACCAAAACGAATTGTAGGATGCATTAAGATTTTAAAATTACCAAACGTTAGGTCGTTTATAAAAGACAGATCCGAAAAATAGGAGGATTGCCTCATATGAGACTGTGTGAAATAACTGACTTTGTGTGTGTTCAGCTAATATAAACTTATACTTAAACATAAAAAATAAAGCTTTCCTCGATTTGAAAAAAAACGCTAGCATTGAAAGTCAGATATTTTTTAGTGCCTCGATACATTGACGCAAATGCGCATGAAACTTGAATCAAAATGTAAAAGAGATGGAATGATTTTTAGTAAGAGGGAAAGAGATTGGTTGGAAAACTAAAAATCAACACGAATCTCATAAAGTCTTATAAAACTGTGAGCACTGATTCAAGTTTCATTCTTATATCGTTTTATTTTTGACAAATATTCACATTTTTATTTTATCGTCGAAGAAGCAGGTTATTTTTTTTTTTATTTTCTCCATTTTGATACAATGAAAATAAACGTATTCGAAAGAAATTATATTTGTTTTACTTTTCAACTGTTCCTCCGCTGTCAATTTTCTTGCATCAGAAAGTAAATTTTTTTTTGTGTTTAACCACGTTATGTGCGGTGAGGCATTGCGACTTTCCATCAATGTGTCCAGGCACTTACACAATGACTTATAAGCCGTGATTTTTTTCGAAATATACAAAAGAGTAAAAGAGAAAAGAAAAATAATTTAACGTGCAAGTCGCAGAAAAAATGATTTTCGACAAATTGTTTCGTCTAGTTTCTCAAAACAGGATAAATATCTGTAAAGAATTTTTGTCAAATAGTGCTGATAAGACTGTTTGTAACTGACCGGAAACAAGAAATGCATATCTTTTGCTTATAATAGTGGATTGCTTCGTTCCGCCAAGTTTCTGTTGCATTTTACGGATGAAAATGTAACAACAGGCTTTTTATGCCATTTGTAATGAAGAAACACTATCAGACACTGTCTTACTATTCCATCCATTATATGTAACGTCTCCATTTGACAAATCGAAAGGGAACATTTCGTTTGGTTCTGAAACCAGCTTCGATTTGATTCCGTTAGCTCCGAGGTCCAAACTAAGCTTGGCCTTGGCCTGTTAAAACCGCATGTGTTTATTAACCATGACACACAGTTAGAGATGGCATTATCCCTAATGGACATATGCGCCGTTTGAAAAGTTTTGTTAGCATATGGGGCATTTCATTCTGAATCGCTCCAAAATATTCGAATTTGACAGCTATAGCATTTAACAGTCAAGAAATGGCAGAAAGCCATGCTCATTATAGATATTTACGATGTTCGTTTAGTTTTGACAGAAGGCTTTGCTTGGTCATGTCTATTATATTGGGCTTTAACCAGCCAAACGAAACTGTTTCCCCTGCACACCGATGATGAAACAAAGAGAGACGACTAAAGCCAACATTTTTGGTAAAAGTCGGTGTTTTAAAGACTGCTTTTAAACTTTGAGTTTTCCTGACAAATAGGCAGAAAACGGATGTATGTATGAGCCTTGTCGTCATTTGTTTTTTGATTTTGTTGTAAATTCTCAGATTTGCCAGTCTGTATAGCTTCAAATTCCAGGTTTGGAATGAAATTCATTTTGGAAAGAACATAATATAAGTATGTAAAGAATTATTTTATCAAAACTTCAAATTCTTCATTTCCTCTAAAGCTTATAGTCTTTAGAAAGGCTTAAAGAAGGCAGCTTCAAAACACAAACAAGGTTTGCTGACCGAATTCTGCTATTGCATATTTCATCACATTGCGCTTAAACCAGTGCAAACATTGTTTAGGTAATAGTTGTTGTTCCTAAAGCATTATTACATTGTATTATAAATTGGCCAACTTATAGCAATCCCCCATAAGTTTGCAACTTTGATCACGGCATGCAGTGTTTCAGTTGACCAAACCCGCTCATATTAAACTAGGATTGCGAGGGGAAAAATCGGCCAACAACTTTCGCAAACAAAAATCAACACTATATTTATCACATAATTTCGATTGCGATACTACACATGGATCCAACCAGGTCCCCACTATTCTATCAAATCCAATAAACCCGTTCGCAAACAGGAAGACAAATAAAAAACTATTTACAAAGGAAAGACAACACGCTGTATTTCATAGATACATTTTTTTACCTTTGGGATAAAAAGGAGAAAATCCAGTTTACTCCGAAGAAAAGTCGATGCGAATTCATATGAAATTTTATAAAAGACATTTTGAAACTTAATCCAGTGGAAACCTGGCCACTCTTTTCAAAAAAGCAACTTGAGTTACACTTCCAGCTTTAGCTTTGTTGTCGTCGCCGCGTCTGTCTTACGTAACGAAAAAGAATGCCAATCTCTGTCGTCAACGGCTGAATGCGTTGGTATGTCTATTTTTATCGGTGCGGCAGCGTGGCGGACAAGCCAACCTAACTCTACTACAAACAAAACAAAATCGAAATCGAATATAACTATTACAATTTTTTTTTGGCCACACAAATGCACAAATTTCTGACACAATTTTCAAGCAATTTTTGCATTTCAAAGGATTAAAATTATGGGCTTCGGACTTACCAATACTCGGTCTAGCAATGATGACTGGCAGAGTGGGATAATGATCGCGCACCAAGATCTCAGCCAAACGTTTTGAGTAGGTGTAGGTGTTGGGGTGCGGTTTCAGCAGTTCGGGGGTAATGTTGTCTAGCATTTTGACATCCATCCATTCGGCCAGACGCATAAGGTCTTCTGGCTTGTGGGGGAATTCGTAAACCTTTTCGTACATAACCTCTTGGTCGCAATTACAAAAGGCAGTTGAGATATGAACGAAGGCCTCTAAGTTGGGCATGTTTTTGGCAATGTCGAGAACACGCTTGGTTCCAGTGGTGTTCATGTCTATGGCGTCCTTAAGATTACCCTCGAGCTTCAAAGTGGCAGCCATATGGAAGACTATGTTGGTGTTATTGGTAACATGTTTCAAGTTGTCTCCAGTAAGGCCGAGAGCTATCAAATAAATAACAAGTTGTAAATATTTTTCGTCTGAGAAATCAATGGTACTTACTGTCAAAAGTGACATCTCCCTGGACCAGGGTGACCTTCTTCAGCACTTCTGGTTTTTCTTCCTTGATTCTTTGGAAAATCTAAGAAAAGAACTTCAGGTCAAAAACTGTATTTCAACAAACAACAGACTGGTTAAAATTACTGGAATTTTGAACATCTCATCAAGACGTGACTCTGGCACCTTACCCCTCTTGGGGCGCATCATAATGATAACTTCCTTCAGTTCCGAACATGAGTACAGAAGCTTCTCCAATAGGACCTTACCCATGAATCCAGACGCTCCGGTAATGAAGACAGTCTTCGCCTTGTAATACTCCTGCACTGGGGTTAGTTGTGCCATAATTACAACTCTGAAATTCAAAAAAAGAAACCATAAGCATATGATGTAAAATTAATTATCATCGTGTTAACAATATTAAAATAATCTGTGAGGAGATAATAAAAGATAGAGATTTCAATTTTACAACAAAAAAACTATTAATTTAGCCTTCGGTATTAGCTGTGGACTTTGACTAGTGTTCAGCTGATTTGTATCTGTTTTTGTATTAACCTACAGACAGAATGGAGGTGGAAATAAGCATTTTGTTGTGAAAAAAACAGCAAGAGGAAAGATACAGCTTATTGAACAGCTATATAGACAGTCGATTGAAAAATAGACTCCGTTGGTTTGTAATCACGTCAAGGTATTTTGCTGTTGCAAATGTTATGTAATTCTAATGACTCGGCTTGTTGAGAATAATACGTTTTATTAATGCCTGCAGGTTATTGACTTCTTTTATACTGACTATACTGAAATATGGAATATAGATATAATACATTCTGTAAGACTCTCTGAACTTTACGAATATAAACACAATGGTTATTAGTAGAAGAAAAGACTTAAAGTATAGCCTTTGAACTAAGACCCCAAACAAAATGCATATAACTATCTCTTACTGCATAATGAACGAGTTAGTTAGTTATCCATACGCCAATTTTCACAATACTCGAAATGTGTCTTAATCATTATAAGAAAATAGTTATTCAAAATACAATAACGTACGTTGTACTACCTACAACTTGTCGTTATCAATTTAAGTTGTAATCAGTTAACTAGTTCTCGAGAAAGTCAACGATAATAAAATCGAGTTCGTTTGTCAGCTTTTTTGTTTTGTGAAAGAAATATTTCTAATAGAACTTTTACTTTATATCAAGTCTCAATTGATTAGTTTTTTTTTTGGAAAAAATTAAAGGATCTACTAGAATTGAATACATTTTACATACATTTACAGCATAGGCACTTACTCAACAGACATACAAAATATATTGCAAAGGCAGTAAACACTTTTGGTCATTTGGAAAAAAAGTCATATGGAATTCTCAGCCATCATAGGTTTCTACCTTCGTTCGTCAACGCTGACATGCGTGATCTTTTCTATCTCTCCTATTCTTCTGGTTTCTGAGTGGGTGGAAAACAGCAACTATCCCCCCTGTTCCCCCAAAGGGGAACCAATTAATAAATAGATTAAGGGTTTACAGAAAAATGTTAGATAGAATTCTTCTAAGGGCGAGAGAACTAAGAGAGAAATCTATGATATATTGTACAGAATCAGCTGAATGAACTTACTGTTCTACAAATTTGTTTGAAGTGGGCGTAGTTAATGCGATGAGTTAAAAAGTGAAAGAAGGAAACAGGTCTTAAGTTTCTTAAATTTATTTAGACCATCTTTTGATAAACCCCAAGGAGAACTTGCTCTGGCAATAATATGATCAAATGTGTGACCATAAATTTATCTCTTTATCACATATGATCCAAAGATCACGAATAGAGGAAAAAAAGAGGAACAGGTACATTACAAAATGATAAGCTTGAAGATAAACGTTTTTGGGAGTAATAGGGATTGAGGAGTAAGAAAAGTATTTAGGTCTTGCCGGAGAAGGGAAGAGTCATCAGAAGATGAGATCAGTTTTATTATTTAAATGTCAACAGCGTAAATAAAGACAGTTCGAAAGAGAGATTTTGAAATGATACTACATTTATACTACTACGCACATCATGGATAGCAAGCACAAATAGGAGTGGGCCCAGGGGCTGTCGTAGTGGACCTGCCCTCAAAAAAAAACTGTTGCAAAGGAAAAACAAAAGATTTACCATAAAATAAAATGAATCTTGAATGTCGATAGTTTGACATTTTATTCTTATAGCCCTTTTGGAAAATTGGAAAAATAAAAGATTTTCTCGAAAGCAAGGTTAAGAATGCTTGTGGGAGCGAGAATTCAAAAAAATTGGAACGGGATTCACCTAAAGCGTGAGCTCCTTTCTTAAGAAAAATCACAGGGATACCATCCGGGCCTATCAAAAAGTCATCTTTCAATAGCGCACAAACGGTATACGGAAACAATTGAAAGGCAACGAGAGACATGTGTGGAGAACAAGACACAAATCTGTGGTATTCAAGATCAGTTTTATTGGAATAAAAAGGCTAGACCATATTCCAACGTAGTAGATTAAATAAGTATCTGGTAAGACGTTTTTGAACATTTCCTATCCTTTTCGAATGAATGGAATAAAGAGTTGCAAATAACAGAGCAATATTTCAGGGATGATTTTACATAAGAGAGATACAAACATTTAATTGTGAAAGGATCTTTAAATTCCTTTGAGTTTCTAGTTACAAAACCTAACATAGGTTTTACTGGACTTAGCTACAATGTAGTCTATTATAATAAAACTTTCCAAAAAATATGACACCTAAATCTTTTTTTTTTTTTCAGAAATTTTAGCAAGAGGTATATCATTTATATAATATTGAAAGTTTAATGGTGACAAGTGACGACAAAAAATTAAGCTTTGACACTTAGAGACGTTCAAATGTAAATTGTTATTTTCACAACACACAGAAAGATTGAATAAATCCTTTGGTAATTTTAAACAGTCAGATACAGTCATCAGAATACATCAGACAATGGGAATATATGAAAACATCAGGAATATCATAAACAAATAACAGGAATAGGAGAGGTCCAAGATGGCTTCCTTGGGGAACACCCGAAGTAACCTCGATAGCGAACAAATTGTGTAAGTCATCAAAGAAATGACTTAATAAATTTAAAAAAAATTTAGTGAAAACCATATCTTTGAAGTTTCCTAAGAAGCATATTGTGATCAACCCTGTCAAACACCTTCGCAAAATCAGTGCAGATTACTTCACATATTAGACCATTCTCCAGTGCACACAGAACTAAATTTGAAAAAAAACTGCCAGGTTTATATTAGTAGATCTTTCACTAATAAAACTTTGTTGCAACGTTGAAATGATTGCTTTAGATAGCCCTATAAGTTTTTTTGTAAATTAATTTTTCAAAAAGCATAGGAATGGTAGAAATTTTACAAATCGGTCTATAAAGGGTAACATAATTTTTTGATCCAGACTTATGAATGGAAATTAAAGAAGAGTATTTCCAATCATCGAGAAATAATGCTAACTTAAGAGAACGGTTAAATATAATAGATAAAGGAAAGGCAATAGCCTGAGCACATTTTTTAAAGATAACAGGAGGAAATCCATCCATGCTTTGCTTTTTGTGTAAATTCAACTCAACCAATTCCTCTTCAACTTGATTTGCAGTAAGAATCAAGCAACCTATATTTAATGTATTCAGGGAAATATTGCTATCAACAAATTGTACATCGTTTGAAGGATTAACGTATACTGAGCGAAAAAAATCCGCAAAAGATCCGCAAATTGTTGGAAGATCTAAAGAAAAAATATCTAAATATCGCATACTATTTAGAATACCAACCGATTTCTTTTTATTACTCATGATAGCCCAAAAACATTTGGGATCGAACTTCAGTTTGGATTCTGTTTTCCTACTTTCCTTAAAAATTTATTGGCGCGACAGCTCCTTAAGGAGCCAAGGCCTAGTGACTTATACTCTCAACCATTCCTGTGTGTGTGTTGTTACTCTGCAAGAATGGAAGGGACCTACAGTTTACCGCCGAGTCCGAACGGCTACATGAGATGCACTTTTTCGAGACAAATTTTACTCTTGGAGGTTTTGTCAGTTCCTCGCAAGAGGCAGTACCCCAGAAAAAAAGGTGGCTATGAGCTGGATTTGAACCCAGGTTCTTTCGCTTAGCAGTCTGACACACTAACCACTAAGCCACGGGGCACTACACTACTTTCCTTCAATTCGTTAAAAAATCTTTCAATCAAATACATCGATACTTGCTAGAAATATCGGGATGACATTTAGTAGAACTTTAACTTGAGATTTTTTTATAATACCGATTTTGACTTACGGATGCAATATTTATGGTAATTGCAACTCTGTGACCAAACCACTTTACTCTTCAGCCAATTTATATGCGTTAATTATAGAGATTCTTTCCTAAGTCGAACTTACAATAAATCTTCACTATCACTTCCCTTTACATCCTTCCCTTTTATTTAAGTTCGTAATATATTTCAAATCACATTTAAAAGCGTATTTATAATATAACAAGAAGGTTAAAATAGTTAGATTAGAATTCACTTGAAAGCAAGTTTGCATGTCAGTTCTTTTGTTTGAATAATGTAAAATGCAAAAAAAATTCTTTTTAGTTTAAGATCTGGCTTGAATACATAACTAAGTATCTATGAACACTTTGAATAAATAGAGTAATATAAAATATATAATAAACCCTTCAAGAATCAGCTTGAATCTTAAAAAGTAGTTTTACATTGAGTATATGCCTGTATAGTTTTATTACTCCGTTTAACAAGCTCTAAGGTAATAAACTATAAAGTTCCGTTTATTATAATTGTTAATTTTTTCAGACTTCTCTTTTCTACTACTTATTATTCATTATAGCATTACTTTTTTATTTGTCCGGTGTTGCTGTTTTTTTTTTATTTATTTTATCTGCTGCTTAGCAAAAACTTGTATTGTGTCCAAGTTGTAAACATTTAGTAGTGTAATCTAACAAGTAACAACAGATTTTATGAATTTGTATCTACTGTAGGCATTGAACTCAATTGTATATATATTGTAAACCGCAATCTTCTATAAATTTCACAATTATTATTTTTATTATTCTATTATTTGCAGTATCTTCTTGCATAATGTGCTGAGCATATTCTATAAAAAAGTGTTTAAGATTGAAATGAAAAAATACGTTTTGCATAATGTTGATGTTACGTAATAAAGAACTGAAGACGACAAAGATGCAGATACAAATCTGAGGAGTGTTACTTACATATTTACGATTAAATGTTTTTTTTTTTTGTAATAAAAAGGTGTGACGATTAAATAAGGTTTAGACGAAAAAGAATACAAATATGTATATCTAATATTTACACAAAGTAAATATTTTGTTTAAATGTGGCAATTTTCTTTAAACGTTATATTGATAATTTTGTTTTTAAAGAAGCTATGGATATGAATATGAATATCGAGGTCGGCTCTAATTTGCGTAAGTTCAATTATTTAACTGAATGTCATTAATAAGATAGGAACGTGGAACGTAATTAATTAAACTGGGTTTAAACAAAGAAATTCTTAACAGATTATTGACTCCATTCAATTCATTATTGGTGTAATTTTCCTTTGCAATTTTAATTGAATTTGTTTACTAAAACATATTGAACAATAAATAATTATACTTACATACATATTTCATACATTTATTATACATTTTGTTCATGTCGTTGAATTCAGTTAATTTTTTTGCATGTTGTATTGATCTTAAATAAAACATTTCAACACATACGATTATAATTTAATGAAAGTAAATTAATGTTTTAGGTACATTGCACATACGAATTTAAAAGGAATCACTGGTATGGAACATTGATTTTAAATTTAATTTACTAACAGTATTTTAAACTTTATCATTAGTATTAGCAAGATTATTCATTCGGGAGAGACTTTATTACAACTATGATTGGTTCTATTCTGAGCAACATGCAACATGATGTGACCCACCATAGTAACGCAAATCAATACCAGAAACCTAATCCCAGAAATCAGTATAACCTAACCATTGATAAGTTTTTTGAATTACCGATAAATGGGATAAGGATCAGAGCAGAACAACCCTATTAAAGCAAAAAGAATAGATTTATTTTGAACCCTCTCACAATAAGTGTGTTATAAATTTCATAATAGTAACTTTCTAAAATCGCACAAATTATATTTAGAGAGAGAGAGTAAAGTAAGAATCGTTACATTCTTGGTCCTCCGCTTAACATATTCTTAAAATACAATATTTTATTGTATGAGCTCTGTAAACTCAAGATTGACACTTATATAAGTACCCAGGTTTCTTGGAGCATGTTTTGTATTTTTTTTTTTTTTTTTTGGAAAATGTCATAGTTTGATATTTGATAGCATTAAAAAGTTTGATTATTACTTGAAACGCCAAATACTGATCCTGTCTTTATTAGAAAGCACGAGACATTTATAATTTGTAGATTTTTTTTTGTTTTGAAGATTTTCATACTATTAGCGGATATAAGAATCTCGTTAAAATTAAAGTTTTAAAACATATTTTGTTGCAAAAATAAACAGAAAAAGTCCAAGATGAGTTCCCTGATTCAAGGATTTTAGAATGTTACGTGATATGATCTGCTTTTTTTGACGTGATAACGTCTTATAAATCGATGGCAGACTATACATACGAAATAACATGACTTATGCTGCTAAGACTCATGCTGATAATGCTGATAAGAATAATGACGCACGCTGCGATACTGTGGTTCTTTCAACCAAAATCGATCGCAAGCACCAGGCGAACATTAAAAAGAAGAGGCACAAAATCCCAAAATAATTCCACTCAAATTCAAAAAGATCAAGAAGAGAAAAAGAAAAACATAATAGGCGGAGTTTTGTTAAAGTAGAGGTGTTATGTGTGGATTAAACGGGAGGGTTTGTGGGTCGTTTTTTCAAGATCGCAAACGTATTCTGAGCACCAAGCGAACATGAAAATAAAACAGGCGCAAATTCCCCAAAAAATTCTATTCAAATTCAAAAAGAACAAGAAGAGAAAAAGAAATACAAAATAGGCGGAGTTTTGCTAAAGTAGAAAGTAGATGTAGATATTGAGGTGTGTGTGTGTGGGTGTGAGTTAATAGGCTGTATGTTGGTGTTGCTACCATCAATGTTTTCTTATGACGTTATCACGTAAGATTAAGCCGAATTCTGTTTTAAACAGCTTCTCTGGCCAGGGTCAAGGAAGGCCAGGGCCAAGGACTAAGAAAGCTTTCGCACAGACCTATGCTCCTTAACTTTCTGCTAGAGGTTAAGATGACGAATCCGAAAGTAAATTAATTGTTCTTTTATGATGATGGAGTCATCATAAGTGAACTTGCGACATCTTTGCAACATTCAATGTAGCGAAAAAGACTGAATACCTGATCCATATAGACCTCTTCCGAACATTTATTTTAAGCATCTTGTGATAACGACATTAAGAATTGCATAAATGTAGGATTGATGAAGGGGCGAGGAAACTCTACCATCTTCTGTGATCAAAAAACTAATCGGTTGTTCGTCCAGCGCTTACATACAGTTCGCCATTTTGGACAATGTATGAAAATAAATTAACGGCAGCTGAAATAAGGACGATTCGGTAGGCAGCAGGAAGGTAATCGGATAAGAAGCAAAAAATCCGGCAAGGCAGAATTATTTTAATTTTTTTTTTATCTGACGTAAAACTTACATTACGAAATGGCAAAAAAAATATTTTGTACGTTAAATACTAACGTATTTAGTTATTACTCTCTTCATTCTAACTTTTTATTTTCTGCAAAACGCCACTTCATACAAACTAGTTGAACTGGATCATTTTCATTATTCTTAACATGTCTAAGAATATTGTAAAATCCTTCAAGAATAGTGTAAAACTGCATGAAAAAACAATGAGTACTGAACATGTTTCCAAAATGTAAGTCTTATAATAGTTTCATAACTATTAAAAAGTTTTTGTTTATTGTTTTAAGGCTGTAAACATAATTCGTAAATTGTTGCTCTTCTGGTGTATTACCTAAGCGCTCACTAGATTATTGACATTATTTTTGATTGTGCAGTATACTGACCAACCAACTAATTTTGGGCAAAAATTATGGACAATACTAATTTTAGTACTTCCATTATAAACGTGCTTCTTTAATTCACACACGCTATTCAACATTGAGTAAACTTAAACTACAGCCGGTCTGTCATGTGGCTTTAATGGTCAAATTAAGGGTCAACAAACGTAGTTTATTATTTAAAATGAATTACAATTGCTGTTATAATATTTTGTGTGCGTAATTTTGTCAACAGACAGCATATGCGGGGTCACTATGTCATAATTCCGAAAGACTTGCACAACAATCCTGGCCTAATCGCTGATTCTGGCTCAGATCATTCGTTGTCTTGTAATTTTATAATTGATTTTCAACTCATATAACTATATGTGCATGTGTATCTTCCGACTCATAATTCTACATTTCCTTCAGACATTATGGCAGAAGTTGCACAAGTTTGACGCAAACATAATGCCAATGTCTGTTTAGCCAAACAGAACAGTATAGTATGGAGACTTTGCTTCCATGTAAACCATGCTGCATGCATCGAAACTGATAGTTATGTGCAATCAGGCAGTAAGTAACAAGCACCTAATGATACACTATGTTGCAGCTATTTTCCGCAAAATTCGCTTTTTAATTTCAACAATAAAAAGGTGCATTTGTCAGATAATACCATCTCAGCGCTAATCAAGATGGCATTGTATTTTGCTTTGTAAATAACAACATTATTGCTCACATAAAATAATTAATTAAAGTTACTTAAGTTAAGCATCTTCTTCGGTAACATATGTTCATAACTATAAATTAGCATACTTGCGCATTTGATAAAATTTTAAATGTTTGCAATAAAGAAACGTTCGACTTGCTGAAAAGGGTATTCGAAATTTGACATTTTAAACATCTGTCAAGCTGTTATACCCATTGTATGCCTTAATTTTTAAAGCAATTTAGAAGCAATGAGTACATAGATATGAATGTATCTTTTGAATAATTTCTTTTTGGCATATTATATAAATATTATATTACCATACTAATCTCTAAAGTATTTCTTTTCAGTATCTAAAGGTTAAGAACATCTTTTTATTATGCAAAATTTTAAAAACAGGTAAGTATAACCTTGCGGTTAATTAAAATATTGTTTACTTCTTCACATAATTATGTTAATGAAGAATTCATTGGTAACTAAAATGATTATTTAACTTTATGATATTTGGATATAATAATACGTCATTTGAATCATTCAAAAGTTGGGACAAGGCAATGAAATCTAAATATAAAGTTGTGAGCTAGATGTTTTAAAATTTTCCTAAAATTTAAATAGAAAAACTTTAATAAAAATATCTGTCTTTTGTAATATTAAAACAAATGTTTGCGGCAAATAAGTTTTTATTACTAATACGACCTCGAAGTAAAATTCAGATGTTCATTTGGGGTTTTAGTAGTTTAAGAAGTGAGTAGAGTTTCCTTACTGCATCTGATAATCAAACATGACATTACGATGATAACGAAGATGAAAAAATATTCCAACTGTTTCATCTACCTCTCTATCTGTAGAGGATCTACAATACATAAATAAACTGAACTGAAATAAATACAATGGCCCAACTTTTGTCTATTTCTGCTTTCTTTCATTAGAAATTTATTAAACCTAAATAAAAAGAATTTACACAAAACCCCTAAGTTAAAAGTGATTTTTTTCTGAAAAATGGCTGAAGAATTTATTCTTTTATTGTTTGTAAACAAAATGGTACTTGGGAAGTTAGTACACATTCCTAACATACATTTTTTTAGTCAGATTTGCTTACAATCGTAGGACCGTTTTTTTCTTAACAACTTTTTTCTTACAAAATTAAGAAATAAAAATAATTCAAACTACTTGTGTTTGGCAATTTAATTTTTTTTATATATAGGTATAAATAATATACCAGAAATTCAAAACTATTTTAATATTTTAATTCAAAACTACTCGGCCCATATTTCTTCTTTTTAAATACCAAATTTATTTGTAATCAATTAACCTATACCAGACAACCACCACCAAGCATTGATTATCCTAGACAAGATTTCGTTTAATATCTCTGTTATATGAAGTATGAATTTTTTTCACGTAGGATCTAATTATGGAGTAGGATATGAACAGACCAGTGGCGGATCCAGGATTTGGTCATTGGGGGGTCCAACGATTCAAAAATTCAGCAGATTTTCATACGTTCATTAATTTTATTTTTCTTCTCGCCTGCACAGCAACACAAATAATTGCACGACTGGTGCACAGGCACTTGCTCTTATGCACGGTCACTTCGTCGAATAAAATTTTAAATATATTAAGGTAATTTCAAAGTTTTTATTCGATTTTTCTGACTTTTGATTGTTTGAAAAAAGTCTGTAAAATAGTTTTCGGCATAAAAAATTAAACGCCATATCATTTCTTTAAAAAAGTTTAAAATATGTGATTTTTTTTTATTATAGGAACGGTTTTTATTTAACAATTTTTTTAAAAAATTAAAAAAATAATAATACAATAAAAAAAATTTAAAAAAAATCCAATTACCCGTTTTCAAAATATTGATTTTTTAAGAAAAAAAAAACAAAAAAAAACATTTGGAAACATTTTAATGTGAAATTACTTTGGCTACCTTCATTTTCCTGAATATCAAATTGTATTGTAATCGGTTAATTGGTTTTCGAGAAAGTCGAAGAAAAAAACGGTCTTATGTGAAGTACCGGTTTTAGCCCACCTACAAAAGTACACAGTTTTTTTTCATAAAAATTCTTCAAGCCGTTTTCGACAAAAACAACCTTTTACTTAGCGGTTATATGACAGGGCGATACCGTTAAATAATATTTGAGCTAACAAAAAAAATTAAAAGTCCTCTGTAGAATGTCAAAATAACCTTAAATACTAAATTTGAAGACGATTGGCCTGTAGTCCAAAATACATACTTACAGACAGACAGACAGACGGACAGACAGACAGACGGACAGACAGACAGACAGACAAATAGAATTTTGCCAGTAACTCAAATATGTTTCACTATCATCGTATCATTATCATTTTGATTGTTACCTCAACATTTTTAATAATTTAAAGTAGATAATAGATTGAATAAGATCGTATTTGAAAAATCGTATACAATTTGAAATAATATATGGCAAGACAATAAATGTTTTATGCAGAGTTTCTCAAGGAAACCACATTGGTCCACCTTTATTTCTTCTTTTTATTAATTACATAGCTTCGGATATTTCATATTGCAAGATTTTTAAATTTGCTGACAAAACTGTTCCCAGAACACAAATATAAATATTGATAAAGTTTTTTGCTTGATGTAGATCAAATGGAATGGAACTCAAAAGGAAGAAGTTTAAGCTTTTGACACATACAAAAAGTAAGGAACCATGTTTGTCATGTTACTTACATATATGAAGAATGCCTTCTTCAGAAGGAGTTTATGATTTAATTGATAAAAAAATCTCCTTTAATCCTCACATTGACACAATCACAAGCAAAGCAAGGAGCCGGTTTGGTTTCATTATGAGATTCTATAAAGAAGTTAATGTGCCCGAAATTTCTAAAATTTTATATTTTGCACTTTTGCAGACTATTCGAAAAAAATAAACTTGAAATTGTCCAAAAAAGATACTTGTCTTCCGTGGGACCTAAAGCATTATATTTATTGACATTAATTTGTTAATTTATTAAAATTTTATTTATTAAATTTTTAAAGAACAACAGAATTTTCCGGTAATTATGTTATATGTCATCGTAATGTCATGTTTGATTCTCATGAATCCTTAATTTCACCATATAGTACCTGCAACACAAGTCAAAAAAAAATCATATGTCCTTTATATTACGAGAGGAGATTTTGATATAAATGCAGCATTTAAAGGTTTATAAAATTGTTGAGCTAGGGTAAGACTGTAAATCCGTAAGAAATTCGGCATCTTAAATAAATTGAACTGTGACTGTGTACACTGACTACGACCAACATTATAAGGCAATTCAAATTAGCCGGAATCTACCGGTTTCAGCCGGATCAATGTCCTCAATCTATTACACAATAAGAGGTTGGTCCTCCTCCTCCTGTAACCATTTTGGGTCAAAAGCAAAGTAGATGAATGGTTAATACAAAAATTGAATTTTATTGAATACAATTTTAAACATACATTTCGAGATTTCTATTGAAAGACCATAATTCCGATAGAATCGCCAAACTAAAGATGCAACCCTTTGAGGGTTTCATTTTATTTCTAATTATGATCAGAATTTTCTATATCAATAGTGGTGTTTATTTTTTGACGTGGCTCACAAAACATCTTCTTAAATTAAGTGCACGACTGGGTCGCACGACTTGAGATTTTTGAAAAAAAGCAGGTAACAAATCACTTGAAATTTTGTTAATCACTTTAAAATCACTAGTAAGTAAGTAAGCCATTTACTTTCTTTTACGGTTTTGAAATTTTTTTTTCAAAATCGTTTGACCAGTTTTTTCAAAAAACCGTTTTTTCTTAAACTTTTCGAAAACATATTCCAATTTTTTTTGAGTATGATAAAATCTACCAGCTGGTAATTATTATCAGAAAACAATTTTTTTTAATTTTTAACCGTTTAAAAAAAAATAAAAACAAAATTCAAAAAAATTCTTAATTTTTTTTAATTTAATATATATATATATAATGTTTTTGGATTTTTTTAAATGCAATATTAATTAAATTATAAATGACTTCCTGTTTGCAAAATTTTATTGAAATCGGGATAATAGTTTATGATTAAACCGCATTTGGAAAAACTGGTTCTATGAAAAGAACCATTATAGAACAAATTTTGAAAAATGTATTCTAACTGAAAGATGTATTGTTGTAAGAAAATAGCACCCTGAAAGTTTTATCAAAATCGTTAGATCCGTTTTCGAGAAAATCAAGCTTTTTTGCTAAAGATTGTATGGCAGGTTCGACCTAGAGCAAAAATGAAAAACATCCCCCCGAGATACTACCTAATAAATACTAAATACCAAGTTTGAAGCAAATCGGCTCATCCGTTTTGGCTGTAGAGGTGCGAACAGACAGACAGCCAGACAGACAGACGGACGGAATTTCCGCACCCACTTTTTTCGACTTCTCTATCATCGTAATGTAATGTTTGATTGTTAGAATTTTGTTTTTGCACGAATCCATAACTTGCCTTACAGTACCTATAAACGCAAGTAAAAATTACAACCGTCTGGTATTTTTTTGGAATCGTATTTTGACTCACACTTTTTCAAAGGTAATTTTTTTTTCAAAACTTAGAAGAAATTTCTAGCAAACATTAAATTTTTTTCACTGCTTTAGAATCTTTAATTGTACAATTTTTCGCACAACTCTATTAGTTTATAAACCTTATCCTAAATCACTAAACTCATCAATATTGAGATGCACAAAGGTAAGATAAACATGCATTAGTTAACACACTAACCTCATGGAAAATACCGAAACCAATTAAAACCTTGACATTCGCCCCACTAAAGAGCTTACAAAAAATAAGTTAATGGCCCTCAGATGGTCATACATGTGTATGATATAATAAAAATATGATAATTTGTTTGTATGTTTTTTTTTATACAAAACGGAATTTTTAATTTAATTGTTTAACAGGTTTTATTTAATCAGGCTTTAAAGAAATTTTAATCTTCAAAATTGGACTTTAAAAGATCTTATATGAATTTACTTGTGGTTTACGTTCTTTTTGATTTTATCATTTTTTTTTCGAAAGTCAAAATATGATTAATACTTAAATTCACACAATGTGCCGGATACACATAACTCTTGCAAAATGGCTGATTTAATAGTTTAGTTAATTAGGATTGCGAATTCCCTGACAAAATCTGCATGCATAAGATCCATATGCCAAAATTGCAATTTGCATATTATACATAAATCGAAAGTGAAATGTAAACTTTATAGATTTTATTAGATAACCAACGTGAGAGTGAAATAAATAATTAATTGCCTCGAAATTCAATAACAATCTACATATGCAAAATTTGCCATAGAAAGATTGGTCCGAGGTTCGCATAATTGAAGACAAACGAATGCATCGTTTTTGCATTATGAAACACTTATTTTAGCAAGAGTTACATTCGAAATTTTACGCAAATTTATCTTCAAAATGGTGACCCATTGCCATAGATAAGACCGGAAACAAGATGGAGTAAAGCTAATTTGAATATTCTTTCAGCGCGCAATAGTTCTTGACCTAAAGTCAAAGCTTGGTATTGATCCGGTGTGTTTAAGAAAAAGTTTATAATAAATAATAAAGATATTTTTTTTTAACTCCATTTTAATCAATCTGCATTAGAACTAGATTTTACCTTTTTTTAAATCCTTCTTGTGAAACTCGAAATTCAATTCAAACAGTTTTATTCACTAACGCGGCACACTTTTTCGAAATTCCAATTTGCGAATAAACCTTAGCAATAGTATCTTTTTTGAGCTTCAGTTAAAACTTATAAACACATGCCAACCGAAAGATGAATTTGTTGCGAGTTGAGCGGCGTCCGATTGAAGACTGAGTCTTGCGAACACTTGAACGTGGTGTTATGAGGCAACGCTCCTACCAGAACATCATCGTAGCTTCGCAGCTATAACCAGGTATCCAAGTCAGGTTTTAGCAGCTGAAGTAAGGTTGGATTAGATAGGCTTCGCTCTAGATGCAAAATTGTGGTGGTCGGCACGCAAATGGACAAACGAGCTTTGAGTAACATCATTATGAATTGAGATACGATGTTAGTTTGCTATTTGCTCAGTTTATCTTTAAGATACAAAAATTGAATGTCTATATCTATTGAAGACTCTCGAGAGGGTATTAGCACTTCTTTTCGCTTTCATTGAAGGCCGTTTAAGTCGGCCAAGCCCGACACAACGACGACGTCGACTTCCATATAGATGTCGTTAGTATTGAGATGTGACGTGATGAAGGGGCGCGAAAGATATAAAGTTTTTCGCACTTTGCGCACTGGTAAGATGCGTGAGATCGACTTATGGGTTAAGTGGAAATTAAAAAAGGCCTGATTGAAGTTTTATTATTTGTTTTCTTTTCAAATTAACTTTCGTTTAGCAGTAATTTGTGATAATTTTGTTTTATTGATTGTTTATTGAACGTGTACTTAATTATAAGTTGCTGTTTCTGGAGCGGTATAGCTATTTTTAAATGGCTTAGCGGAAATTGCTGGCAGTTGTTGAGCAATCACTATAGTTCACATTAAGGAAGTTTGGAAAAGAATGTACCCATTTAAAATTAAATAAGAAAGATATAACACAGTCCCGTGCGCATCCACCGGCAGTTCAAGCTTATTTATACTATATTCGTCGGAAACTGACGCTATGGCTATATCTCGTTCAAAATTGACTCAAACGAAATCCAGTTTTTTTATGTAGCCGCTTAAAAAACGTCTAAAAATACTAAATCCCAATATCTAGCCGCCACTCGACAGGCCCATTTCTCGTTATAATGCGTTCATTGTATTGATTTGTCAGACTTTAATAACGTAATATTCTGTTCGGTGACGTAGCCGTTTTGCCAAAAATGCTTTGGGTTAATAAAGCATTGGATATACACTGCCTATAGTGGAAGTACTCTAAAAGATGTCATTTTGCCTCTAACCATCTTCACGTCTGAGCAGTAATTAACTCTTAATATTGGAGAGGATAACATTTACCGGCATTTAATAATACTTTTGTTATTTGTTCTTTTTCTATATAATAGGTTTGCCAATAAGGACTTGAAAACTTTTTTTTAAATAAAACGCAAACCATTTGAGATATTTCAAAAACTTTATTGTCGGCTTGAAGTTCAATCAAATATGGCTACAGCGGGAACGTTTGCAGCCGTCAATTCGTTGGACCCAATTTTCGATGAGAACTTCGGAATATTTAATTTTTATAATTTTCAACCGTTGTTCGCTCGTATACTTTACCATTATGAATAATATTGAGCTTACTGAATAAATTGACAATGACAATTTGATGATTAGTGCGTTCACAAATTAAATTCAAAGTTGTCAACTCCCAATTGAAAAACCCGATATATTCCCACAAATTTGCGATTTCAGCGCCACTCATTACGGCTAGTGCAGCAATTAAAAAATACTGCTTCATAAGAGTACTATAGGCAGTGTATATACAAAGACTAAAGAAGATTTTGCGAGGAAATTTATCATCTTCTTTCAATATTAAAAGAGGCCAATCTGAGAACATACGTATGTAGCTTCTAGGTCTTGAGTTAACTTCATATTATCAAAATGCAAGTTGTCATGATTCTTTCGCAAAATTCGCCATAATGACGTGTCAGTGAAGGACAGTGCCAGGGAACACTGTGGAATCGACTGTTTTGGTTCGTTCGCGATTGATTCGTTAATGGCAAACATTTAGAATGCAAAAATTTAAAATTTAAATTTCTTCACTAGACTATAAACTTGCTATCTCAGTGGTTTGAGAATAACGTTCAAAATTGGTGTTGAGACTTTTGAAATTGCTGTCACAGACTCTGGGCGTTCTTCGTTCGTAAACTTCATCATAATCAAAATCTTGTAATAAATGTTATGATAAATAACATTACCTGCGTTTTATTATCCACCAAGATCCATATAAATTTTTGTCGATAGTAAAACGATCTAGATGCAGATCCAGATCATGAATATTGTGTGTGTTCAATTCCCATCACAATACTGCAAACGTGCCATCTGTTTTTCAGAATAATTACTAATTATTGGATCTTGAAATAGATATACAGATAGAAACCAGGATAGGATATCAAATTAAAAGACTTTTTGACTGGAAACAAAATCGTAGAAGTACTGAAAACTTTAAAATAACTTAATGACTGACACCAGTCAGTCACCAGTCTGACTGCACAGTCAGAACATTTTTAATGACTGTTAACTGGTTTGTTTCAAAGTTAAAGTACTTAGCCCAGTATTAGCTTACATTTCCAAAAATAAGTCAATTAACTGCGACTTAACTGACTAAATTACCAAAGTAATGCATTCGATTTCGAGATTGATTTTATACAATTTAGGACTCTACTTTCTTCTGAATCGTCGACCCTCTTACACGAGGCTAACACTATTCTCCTTGTGTTTCCTCCCGAACTCCGTTAAGAGATCAGAATGCGTTTATTAAGCACCCAACCTCGGATACGAATAATCTGAGTACTGTAAGACCATTGACTTGCAGAAGCAGCTTAGTTTTTACGGTACGATTTCTGAATTTGAAGAACTTTGACAGACTATAGTAGATTCTGTTGGATTTTAGCAGCCGCCAGAGTATTTCATACACCATAGAATTATGTATTAGCTGCTACTTTTGACCCAAAGTAATTAAAGGTTTCACTACTTGAAATTCATGCTTTACTACCCTTATTGTTGAACCAACACTTCCCGCAGAAGCAGCCACGATGTATTTGGTTTTCCTTTCATAAATGTGCAACCACAGATTTTGTTCTGCCTTCTTGATCTAACGGGTGATTTTTTTGAGGTTAGGATTTTCATGCATTAGTATCTGACAGATCACGCGGGATTTCAGACATGGTGTCAAAGAGAAAGATGCTCAGTATGCTTTGACATTTCATCATGAATAGACTTACTAACGAGCAACGCTTGCAAATCATTGCATTTTATTACCAAAATCAGTGTTCGGTTTTTTTTTGTTTTTTTGTTCAAATTTTGTTCAGCGATGAGGCTCATTTCTGGTTGAATGGCTACGTAAATAAGCAAAATTGCCGCATTTGGAGTGAAGAGCAACCAGAAGCCGTTCAAGAACTGCCCATGCATCCCGAAAAATGCACTGTTTGGTGTGGTTTGTACGCTGGTGGAATCATTGGACCGTATTTTTTCAAAGATGCTGTTGGACGCAACGTTACGGTGAATGGCGATCGCTATCGTTCGATGCTAACAAACTTTTTGTTGCCAAAAATGGAAGAACTGAACTTGGTTGACATGTGGTTTCAACAAGATGGCGCTACATGCCACACAGCTCGCGATTTTATGGCCATTTTGAAGGAAAACTTCGGAGAACAATTCATCTCAAGAAATGGACCGGTAAGTTGGCCACCAAGATCATGCGATTTGACGCCTTTAGACTATTTTTTGTGGGGCTACGTCAAGTCTAAAGTCTACAGAAATAAGCCAGCAACTATTCCAGCTTTGGAAGACAACATTTCCGAAGAAATTCGGGCTATTCCGGCCGAAATGCTCGAAAAAGTTGCCCAAAATTGGACTTTCCGAATGGACCACCTAAGACGCAGCCGCGGTCAACATTTAAATGAAATTATCTTCAAAAAGTAAATGTCATGGACCAATCTAACGTTTCAAATAAAGAACTGATGAGATTTTGCAAATTTTATGCGTTTTTTTTTTTTTAAAAAGTTTTAACCTCAAAAAAAATCACCCGTTAGATGAAGAAATCTTGTAAGAAATCTTAACTCTTACCGATAATATGGATAAAGTCTACTTAGGTCATTTTTTGGCTGGACTTGGTGACGTGCCACATCACAGAAATATAATGATGAAAGAATAGGTTGTATGTTATATTTTCAGAAAGGTATGAGTTAGAAGAATACAAGCATTTGCAGGAATAATGAATAATAAGTACGAGTGAAAGGTTCAAAAAGTGACCTAGACCATATGGCATGAAAACAAAAATTAGTGGATTTCCCTTTGATTTTTCGTATAAATTAATTATTAATTATTAATAAATTAATTAATTATTTTTTGGATTTTGCATTTTTCAAGAAATTGTGTTATTTCTGTAGCTTATACCGAAATCACATTTATCAATGTTGCCATAGCGAAACTAGTTGGCGCTAGGTAAAACACCCATCTTGATAGTACTATAGATTTCATATACAATGCCAATTCCCTATTATTGGTTCAATTGGAAATTGTAAAGGATGTAGAAATTGATGTACGTGATCGCCATCTAATGGCAAGTTACGACAACAAATTCAGCTACACTAAAAAAATGTCCATACAAAATTATGTGATTCGTGTAACAGGCTTAAACCGTTAGTCAAGAAGTCTTCTTCATTAAATATAGCACTTAAAAGTTTTATTCGGTTCACTACCGCGTGACTAAAATGTTTTCGATTTGCCACAGTCTTCATTAGAGAATACCAACATGACACAAAGCTCAACTTACCATAACACTTTTTCTTTAATCCATAAAAGAAGCAATATTTTTACTATCGAAATGAATAGCCATTTAGCCATAAACCAGGGAAAAGAAGATACATTGTCGTGATACCATCACGCACAACTGGCGAAGAGAATCTCTTCCACCAGACCAAATCCAAAGGGAAATGAACCGCAAATTTTGCGAAATATTCTTGCTTAAGCATCTTTTCATATAATGCATTCTAAAGCTGTTGAAAAATGGCCAATCGTTTCTGTGTGAATCGATGCGTTTAAATTGAAATGTAAAATTACATTATAATTGTTTGTGTATAATTAGTGATATTTGCGATATTTAGTGTAAGTTTATTATATCTCTGATGGTGGAGTTATTAAATCACAATCAACCTAGTGCGACAGTGGCAGCGGTTAATAATTACACTTAGTGGATTGCTTAAGCGCCGACCTTGAAATTTGGCCAAATGGTTAGGCTTCTTTAGACTTAAAAAACAATACTGCTTACGGTTTTTTTTAAGTGAGTAATGCATCGACGAATGGGTGAATGGAAGCAGCACTTTGTAAGCCTAAAATTGTTAGTATTGTTAGTTTAGTACAGTGAATTCACTGACATACACAATGTCTTGTCGTTAAACACGATCTGATAGTTGGGTTTTATCTCGTATTGTCATTCTGAAGACAACAATGATCGATTAAGGGGGGGAAGAAGAAAAAAGTGAAACATGGACGTGAAAGAGTGGTAATTCTTTAAATTAATAAAAATATAAACAGAGTAAAATTAATCAAAATGCACACGATATGGAACATAAAAGTGAAATAAAAGTTATGATAATTCTTTACGATTGTTCTGATCCTTTATCATCATCATCATCATCGGCGGAACAACCGGGATCCGGTAGGGGCCTTCTTCAACAAGTTCTTCCATATACATCTCGACCCGATTGCTGGCCAAAGCCACCCAATTGCAAGCAAGGTCTTTCCCCCTGTGGGTTCGGGGGTGTAAGAATAGGCCACGGTCGGGTTGCCGGAAGTAAGAGCCTTCCAATACCTAGTCTAGTTAAGCAACTACCACTTTATCCGTAAGGAAACGAGGTAGTAACCATGCTTCTAGGCGGGCATTCAGGGAGTGTCCTAGTCTTCACCTTGGTTGACTGGATTATGATCTGTTTGCCTTACTGGATGGTGGGCTAGCGACTTCATGGAGTCGAACCACAAGTGCGTCTCATGAGAGACGGGCGAGCCTCATGTAGGGTCTAAAAGTAGGCACCGTGGGTTAAAAGGAGCTCCGGCTGATTACGTGAGCTTGTCTCGATAGCAGTCGCCTGTTAAAATTGAGGTAGGCCCCCTTGTGGGAGCTTCACGGGGGCTGTGGTTACTCCAAATGTGGAAGCGAAAAGGTATCTTTGGTTTCTGGGAGGATGGCACGGCTTCGTAAGAAGCGTGTGTTCATTGTCTTATTTAACCTTGATACTAGGGTGCATGATAGGCCCTGCTTCTTAGCAAGGAGGATTTCCATGAGAAATTTATCATTTGCTACTAGAGTGGTTTGGCAGCCCACTCTAGATGATAGTGTGGTCTGGCAAACCACTTCTAGGGGTCTTGTCCGCCCCAAGGGAACTCCTTAATTAGGTAGGCCCACCGTGGAATTAAGCCTTAATAGGGAGGTGTCCATGTAAAGCCTTCACGATCTGCAAGCACGGTCTGCCACGTTGGCTTCTACTACCATAAACAGAAGTGCAAAAGACTTTCCGACCTAGGTGCCCAGCCCACCGGGGTTTACCAATCTTTATTTTTTTCATAACATATGCTTCGAGGTAGATTTCATACCTGCAATTCATGATCGCACAACAATTCTCCGGAACACTTTCCACCCAAACCCGGATAAGATATCAGAGTGCCCGTAAGCACCTAAGTCTCGGATCCGTATGTGAGTACCGGTAAGACCATAGTCTTGGAGCCTTTACAGATTATAGTAGGTTCTGTTGGATTTTAGCAGCCGCCCACATATTTCTTCCTCCATATTATTATCGGCTGCTACTTTTGGCCCAAGGTAGTTAAAGGACTGCACCACTTCAAATTCATGCTCCGCTACCATGATAGTCAGCCAGTAAGCCAGTGTCTGGCTGGACTTGGTCGGCAGAGTGAAAGGATCTGTTTCTGTTTTTTTTTTTTAGGAAAATTCTTCACTAGAAGAAAAATTAATCCGAAAACGATAACCATCTTTGTGAAATGTAGATTTGATTTCATTAGCGTAAGGGCGTTCTTTTATTAACTATCGTTGACTATGGTTATTGTAACAAAATTGTGGGTTAAAGTGTCATTGTTAGACTTTGTTGGGAGTGTTGCGATTTCATTTTGGAACGATTTATTGTTAATCACTGTTAATCTGTCAAACAAAAATAAAAAAAAAATCAACGTACTTCTCCAAATGAATACTTAAAAAATACAGATTTTGCCATCGAAAATAATTCTATTTGCATTATCGTTGCGTAAGATCATGTTTTTAATCATTGTTAATTCAATTTAAATTTTTAAATACCACTAAAACAAATTAAAAAATGTTGAACTTTGACAGATCAACAATCTCAATTCATATCATGGACATGAGTTGGAAACAGTTACTGACTGAACGGTGAAACTGAATCTGAAGTAAGCTAAGTTATCAAGCTGACACGAACAAAATGGTGAAGAACGGAATGACAATTTTTCTGTCAAGAATAAAATATATTTATATAAGTTTTATCCAATGAACCTCTACATAAAGTAAGACTGTTCTGAACAACTGAAATATCACGACCAAGACCTATACAAACAGAAATAGAATTCATGTTAGAGATAAGAAACAAAGTAACAAAATAAACAATAATCCTGAACATACAACAACGATATGCTCAAGATTATTCTTATCTAGTGTAAACGGACTTCCATGAAGAAAGTCACGTACGCACATCCACAATACGATACCTATAAAATTGTTATAAATAAGCCCAAGTGGAAAACAATAGACAGATCTTAAATTGACGTAGAACTCGCTACAAGTAATATAAGAACTCTTTAATATAGTTCAATAAAGAATGAGCCTTGCTCTATGAAACTCGCAGTTTCTTTTTTTTTAAATTAAGTATAAAAATTTATATATGTATATCTTAAATGCAAGTTGAAGTGGTAACAATTGTCAATGATAGTTAATAAAAGAACCCCACACGTATCTCTAAAACATCCGATGAAAAATTTCGGAAAAATAGAATTTGCTAATTCTTTTAATGATCAATTAAAATAGCTATTCGTTTGGAATATGAATGTTAAAGCACTATTCACATGAGAACGACCAACGAGTGAACGAACATTCGTTCTTTTGAGTTATCTTTCACATGGAATTTTCTTATTTGTCAATATCAACAACCAAGGAAACAAACACAAAAGTGATTTGAGGGTATTTGCGAATGAATAAATTATTCGTCGAAGTGTGGATTGTATGTGTAACGCGTATATATAAGGTTGGCAGTTCGTAGCAATCAGATTTCAATTTGCGACAACTAATTTCTTTTGTCAAATGTATCTTATTTTAAAAGTAGTGCCCCGTGGCTTAGTCTGGGTTCATACCGCTCATAGCGACCTTCTTTTCCGTGGTACTGCCCCTGGCGAAGAACTGACAAAACTTCCAAGAGTAAAATTTGTCTCGAAAAAGTGCATCTCATCTAGCCGTTTGGACTCGGTGGTAAACTGGTCCCCTTCCATTCTTGCAGACACGGGAATGGTTGAGAGTAATAACTCTGAGCCTCCCCTTGAAATAGATGATTTTTAGACATATATTTCTCAATTTATTTCTTGACACAGTAGAAGAAATAATTAGAGAAATAAATTTGACATTTCATGAATGAAGCTCATTTTCTGTCAGTTTTATTAATGTTGTTTTTATTGTTTGCGTGTTTCGCAGGCATTTATTAGCAAAAAAAATTACTAAAAAAAAAATGAGATCATTCTAAATAATGAAATTTCATAAAATAACTTGCCACTAACTCAAGAAATATCAACTTAAGAAGTAATGTCTGACATATAATTATTCCTAATGAAGACGCAACCTAATGTCTCTTTACATGAAAAATAAATTGAGTTGTCCGGAATGAATTTGAAACTGTTCCATTGGCAAAAGTAACTAAAAGTTAATTTGAACCAATTTATAAATGTATATGTTTATTCATGCATAAACACTCCGAAATTCCAAATCAACAAGCTAACACAATTATTCCGAAGGTGTAAGTTCACCTTAAGTTATAAGCACCACACACATTGAACACAGCCGTTTCACTTTGACTATCTACTCGTTACTTTCCTTTAAAAATGTATTTTGTTGCCCATTCGTTGCTGGAATTTTCTTTCAAAAGCGAATACAATCGAAACTAACGAATAAAAAATAACTCTTTCTCACTTGCACTTGCGGACATTCTTTGAAAGGTCGCAAGTGGCAGGTTCTTGTCGCCGTCGTCGTCCAAATCCGCATGTTAATTTCGCGAAGAGTTTTTTTTCCAAAGTGAAATTTCATAAAGAAAAATTCGCCAAAACACTCCTTCTTTCGATTAAAATAAAAGAAAATCAAATTACATTCTTCACCATGGCTGATTTAGATGATTTTTTCGCAAAGAAAGACCGCAAAAAGTCCAAAGGAAAAAAATTCCTAACCGCCGATGAGTTGGTGAAGAATTTGGAAGACACGTCAAAACGTGAGCCACCAAAGGCCAAAAAGGAACCAACTCCAGCTGCTGCTGAACCTCAAAATGCTGCTAATTCTGTGGCAAATGAAAACAATGAGAACAACAGTACCCCTGACCAGGTCCAGGTAAGTCAATTGCCCAATTACTTGAACTTCAATTTGGGTGGATTATTTTAATTTTGCTCTTGTTTTTTGGAACAACAGCAAGTTAGCAGCACCATTGCTGCACCGACTGAAGAAGAGTGGAAAGAAATCGAAGTCGAGCGAAAGGATTACAGTGGACTGAAGATCGGGCAACTCAACATCAACGACGACAACACTATAGATGGGGATAACCATGATGGCGAGAACTACGATGACGAGGACAATGAAGGCAACGAAAACCAATCGTCCGACAATAAGGGGCACTGCCCCTGGAAAAAAGTCATACCAGCCGAGGAGGTGACACAGATTCATATGCCCTCGGCACCCGCCAGCACAACTCCTTCCCTTTACCGCCCTCCGGGCTTAAAGAATAGTGTAAGTATTAATATTCGTAAGTTCTCGTTGTAGCATAATGTTTGGGTAAAGATCTTGGCCCTTGTTTAGAAAAGATCGATGGTAACTTGAATGTTTGGGAATCCAACAAATATCACAATACTTCTAGGATTTTGGAGCTTTTCTTTGATTTTAATTGATAAAATGTAGGGAAACGAATTTCCGAAAATCTTGAATCATTCCACTTAAATTACAAATCATCTGTTTGAAGATTTTAGTGAAACAACAAACGATTTATATATTTTTTTATTACCCGAGGAATAAGTACCAACTTCAGCTTTTCTTTGTCAAAAATGTCTTTGTTACGGGACAAAGAACTTTTTACGATTTCTTGCGTCTGCTCGCCGCAAGCTGATGTTGCAAGTTTATTTTTTAAACAACGTATTTCAGACGAGTACTTGTTCTATATGGGTATACCTTAGTGTCGTTACTTTTTACCTATCATGGTCACGTGATTTATGTTAGGAATGATATTGCTTGCAAGAGCCTTTCCCAATACAGACAATGTTCCAACACGGACTTTAAATTCATATGTCTCAAATTCACTGTCCGAAAGCATATCATGCATTATTGTTTTATTTACAGGAGTCCAAACCTGAAGCAAATCGACCTTTAACGAGTTTGTTGTAATGGGGGCCCCATTTCGAAAATTATTTTCCATATTCCTCGCATCGAAATCGTTATTGAGGGCGGTTTCAGTGTACACTTTTCAAGCTTGCTCCGCTATTCTTCTCAGACAACACCCAAGGGAATGTATGTCGAGATGTTTGCTTAGCTGCATCAGACGCCTAGACGTCGATGCAGGAGGAGGCTCATATCACTTTCTTTGCTCCAGCCTAGCTCGGACCAAGAAAATAGCCATCGGGGAATACTTTCGGCAAACTGCCTGCTTAAAAACATTCTAAAATTAATTTTTAAACATTTCAAGATGGTTTCAGGAGGCAGTCCACCTAATTAGCCACTAAATTTTTTACCGTTCCCCACTCCTCGTTCCTTCCAACTTCTGGGCACAGCAATGGATTCTTTGAGATCCGAGTAAGATAAAGCGGCTTGCCAATTCAAGTCTTGGTTTAACTGAGTGTAAAGAAGCTATCAGCTTTGTATATACACTGGATATAGTTCTATCATGAAGCATAATTTTTTAGTTGCGAATGAAGTCGCAATGATGCGCTCTGAAACCGCCAATTGGTGTGGATATAAAATAAGAACAAATAACAAAAGTGTATGAATTACTGGTAAAATATCGGGAAATGTTCTCGTCTCAACTATTTAGATTTTGTTACGTTAGAGAATGTATATACAATGCTATCAGGTTTAAAAAAGTAAGTTTCCGATCGTAAAAAGCCATTCATACGTAGGAAAATCGGACGTTCATCATCATCGGCGCAACAACTGGTATCCGGTCCGGGCCTCATTCGACAGGTTTTTCCATACATCTCGATTGCTGGCTGACGCCATCCAATTGAGCACCTCAAAGCTTCGGGCGTCCTGTCTTCGCCATCTTTCCCACGCGAGCAAGGTCTGCCACGTTGTCTTCTGCCATTAAAAAAGCAAAAGACTCCGAGCTGGTTCCTCTTCGCTCATGCGAGCTAGGTGACCAGCAAGCCTGAGTCTACCGAGCTTTATTTTTTCCACATCTGCTTCGAAGTAGATTTCATACAATTCATGATTTTATCTTTTCCGGAATCGTCCTCCCTCTCACGCGGGCCAACAATTTTCCGTAAAACTTTCCTCTCGAACGCGGATAAGAGATCAGAGTGCCTTTGTAAGCACCCAAATCTCGGAGCCGTATGTGAGTACTGGTAAGACCATATTCTTGTCTTGTTTTTATGGTAAGGTTCCTGGATTTTAAGAGCCTTCACAGAATATGGTAGAATCTGTTGGATTTTAACAGTCGCCCGCATATTTCTTCGCCTGGTAAGAAACTACATTGACATTAGAGGAGAATATCTTATAGAATGAACTACCATGTACTACTATGGTTACATGGATTGCTTGATATAGTGTTGGCCCTCCCATGTTTGATAAGCTCGATGGGTATGCCATCGGCTTATTTGTGCAGCATGAGGTCTTCCACTTGAAATGTTGGAGTCTCCATTTCTTCCGTGAGCTGATCGTTCAACAATTCATTAAATAACACTTCCCGTTGTTCCAGAATGCCTACAGGATAGCGATTAGATTTCCCTCTTCGTCCTGACAGTATGTGCAACGTGATTTATATTCTTTCTTTTCATATATTTCTTTCCATTTCACAGGCTATGTTTTTCTTCCAGGCTGCCTTTTTTGTCTGTGAAGTCTTTTCTCTATTCTTCTAAGCTCTTTAAATTCATCTTCGCGTGCCCGCGGCTGTATTGTTTGGTATACAGCATTCTTACGATCAGATGCTAGTTTGCATTCATCATCAAATCAGTCGCTCCGATCTCTGCGACGTAAGATGGTATCAGCCATCACCATGTCAAACTTTAACTTTGAATGTAAAGAAGCTATTAGGCTTATAGAAGTAAATTTCAGATCATACAAAGCCAATCTTACATAGCAAAATCGGAAAAAATTACAAACAATTTAGGAAGTCATGCACCTCCTTCATTGATAGAACTAAATTTTTGCATGAGCAAAAGTAACGGTAAAAAATTCTGCAATATCCCAAAGGCAGTACAAATTGTGGGTCATTCCAACGCTCATCGCCACTTTCAGAGAAGGCAAACCTGCTCCCGGACCACCTTCGCTGCTGGCTCTACGTTGATTTACATCAACGTTGCCCCCATGTAACAGTAATTGAGAATATAAATTGTTCAATGGGACAGATTTCTTTCCGCACTTGTACAGTAGAAAGAGTTCTCAAAGTTCTTCATCATGGCTTCAGTTCAGAGCATGGCCACACCAAAGGGTTGGCTTTGAGTTGACCCAACTCGGCTATTTTCTACTTCTTCAGTTCATTAATATGCCAATCGCTTTTAACTAAATTAAGATGAGCATTAGAGACGCAAATAAGCCAATAAGGCATTTTTTCCTTCGTGCTTAAGATTAAATGAATGTCACCTTAAAAGTTCTTCTTTATACAAAATTCTAGAACGAATATACCCTGACGATACACTTTCAAAACACTTAAAACAAATTCAAATATTCTCATATTTTTGAAATGCCATCTTGGGCGATATCTTATACTGTGTTTTCTCTCTGGGTTAGACTAGAAGTCTCTACGAGCCAAAGAATTAGTGAAACTCCTTTTTTCTCTTGGAAAGATTTTCTCTCAATCATTAAGGGGTTATCTTAATTCACCTTGAATAAGGTCTAAGCGTCAATGTATAGCTTTATGGAAATACTTTCAAATACAAGGAGCACTACGCCGCCACCACTGTGCATGGAACTGATCTTGGACTGATGAGAAATTATCGTGCCAGAGTTATACGAATTCCAGGGGTCAGCCAAGCCAAGTAATGAACAGAAGGGGAACATGAAATCGGTATTATCCTTGCGGAGGAATAAATTGCTAACCGTGACCGTTTGAGTTTTTTGAAGCGGTGACTCAAGGAAAGAGCTTGACTATTGTCAGCGCTTATGCTCCCCTAATTGGATGTGCACAAGTGGAAAGAGATTCGTTTTGGCTAGATTTCCACCACTAGGCTGCAACGAACATGGCCAAAGAAATCAAAATCACTGCTAGTACTGACAAAGGACACTACCACCGCGACAAAAAAAAACATGAAGAAACATTGTGGTGGAATAATGAAGCTAAGGCAGAGGTAACTAGGGATAATTGGTCAATATGTCATTCTCACAACGTAAATGAAAAAGAACGCATCGAAGTGATTTATAGACGTTCCAAGAAAGAAGCAGCAAGGAAGTGAGCCCAACTTCAAGAAAGAAGAGAGAAATATCTGCTGATGCAAACCAGGCTATTCAGGAACTCAACAAGGGATCAACTATTTTCACAATTGCCATTAAAAAAGAAAAACTTCTCAGAAGACTATTTGACAAAAATTCATTAACAATGCTCAAGGCAATCTTTTTGTGACAAAATTCTTCATAGATGCAGTATTGTGAAGGATTTTTAATGGAACACTTTCCTATGTTATACCTACTACCTAGCAACGAAGAAGTCCCGGAAATCGCAGTTCAAGAAATTAATGCTGCGGTGAAGAACTCGAAAAAATAAAAGCGATTGGGCCAGCCGAGATACCCTCAGAGTACTCGAAAATATGGGAGTCATCGGGTCTAGACTAGGCTAAAGATTCTCATCTCCAAACTAATCAGCGGTGACCACTAGACCACTGACCACTCACTAGACGGAAAATTGTCTTCCCAATTTTCAAGGGAAAATTGTGTGTTACCCACACGAAATTGCGACAGCTGATGTTAATTCGAATGAGCATTTTTTTTTTTATAAAAGAAAAAAATTATGAAACATTGCGTCAGTGTTCGAGAGGAGCAAATGTTTCAGAGATTGTTCTAATTTTAATGCTCGGTTTTGTATTCTGTTGAGCAGGTGAAGCGATGCTTGAGAAGCATCTGCCCTGAGGAGAGAGTTTGGATACATGTTTTGGATACACGCTTTATAAATTATAGCCAGATCAGTAGGGAACAAACTTCTTGCAACAATACATAAAACAGCATTTGACAAGGCTGTGTAAATCAGAGTTTAATGAGCTTAACGTACGGTACCGTTGCGACTGCACCTTCGAAAGTGAAGGACGTGAATGAATGAGCGAATATGAAAAGCTGAGGGTAGAGTCGTCAGCAAAACAGTTTAGGAAATTAGAAGGAATACACAAAAGATTATTAATAAATATTAGGAAAATAGTCGGAGACAGAACCGAGCCCTGGGACACACCAGCATTTATTTTGTGGAATCGATTTCAATAAAAGAACTTGACGCAACACTCTTCCATATGCCTTAGAATATCAAGCGCAATAATCTATCTTCTAAAGCGATATAAAGATTTGTTCCACAGTTCGGTGAGATATGCAATCATCATCAGTGGAACGATTGCTGTCATACTGCCGGTTATGAAGGAGCTTTCGGTCTGCGAGATCA
The DNA here is from genome assembly GCA_963971375.1 of Platycheirus rosarum. Taxonomy (NCBI): domain Eukaryota; kingdom Metazoa; phylum Arthropoda; class Insecta; order Diptera; family Syrphidae; genus Platycheirus; species Platycheirus rosarum. The sequence goes on along the minus strand of OZ020510.1, from coordinate 36,908,205 downwards.
TTTCCATGATCTAAAAATAAAAGGACGTGAGTGCTTTGGTGGGTCTATCGCAGGAGGCGTTTCATTTCTTAGGGAAAAGATGGCAACGGAAAAAAAAACACCTCCAGAATATTTGTTTCCTTTTTTAGCTGTTTCGCTATATTGGTGTTAGGTTACCAAGTAAGTCTTTTCCGTTCGGGAAAGAATTGATAAATTGCCTTTAAAAATCTAAACGGAGAGTTGTATAGAAGTCTCTGTATATCTCTGTAGGTGTTGGGATATAAAAATAAATGGAGAAAACGTTTTTGTAATGTCATATTGTTTCGTCCACCCGTTTTATAGAATTACATTCTTAAAACGATTTTTAATAATTAAAATGATTTTCATACATAAAAATCCATAAAACTCCTGGCTAATTCTCTCATTAATCATAACATCACGTGTAGTGCAAAAATTGTAAACAATTTTTTTAAGAACTTCCCTTCCTTTCCAGCAAAATGATTCACTACGAATGAACAAAGTTCGTAAAGGTATCGCGCCAGATATAACCAACGAAGATTACTTCCCCACTCTTGGTGCTGCCCGACCCGAAGAACAGAAGAAAAAGAAGAACGAGCCAGCATTTGAAGAAGTTCGACATGGCGGCCGTATGCAACGAGTACAAGAGAAGAATGCAGCCCCAGTCGCTGTAGAAAACCGTTTCAAGTCTCTAGATGACGACGATAGCTAGACTACCATACCGCGCCATCCCAACTTTTTCAAATCTAATTGCAAATATTTTTCTAATTGTGTGTCAAGAACAAAAATAAAAAAAATACACAACAAAGAATTAAATCATACAAATTAATTAAAGAAAAAAAACAAATAGTAAAATAGAGAAAAAAAACATTTACAGGCTGTGGTGCTGCTCCGCTGCTTTCGTCGCCTCCTTCCCTTTTATATAATCGCAAAACAAAACAACACTTCGTTCCTTCATTCAATTCTTCTGTTTGACGCTCCTTGCTACACTTCTTGGATTCCAATAGTTACCGGCGTGTTTGTTTATTATATTTTGTTTTCCGTTTTATACAATAATTATTGCAAATCACGAACTATTTAATATCAATTTTTTGATTATTTTTATACGTCTGCTTGGTAAGCGACAAGCCAAAAGGGATATCTCTTATCATTTTGTCCTATTTAACATTATAAAACAATATAATTGTTCGTTCAAAATAGAGTTAAAATTAAAAAAAAACGAATTATGTAATATCAAATTCTACAGTAACCATTATAAAAAACTATTTAAAAAATTATTATAAATACAAAATGAAGGATATTAAGGAATGTTGTTTGTTTTATTATTTTCGTAAGACCCGTGGTCTCCCCTCAGATGCGTTTGCTGGCACATCTTCGTATGGATAACAGTTTAAGAGATCGAAGTCAGTCAAGCACGGTATGCCTGTCTCGCAAAACATGGTCTTCACTGGCACCCTAATTCAAACAAAAGAAACTATTTTTGAATGACTTGTTTGTATATAAAATAATATTTTATTATTAATTTTGTAATCTATTTCAATTGCACATTATTAAGACACTGATTTCTTCTCATAGTTAATTCCCATGTCGCTCAACATTTCTTCCCTTGACATGTCTTCGGAATCACTGCAATAGATATAGGCAGACGTTAGAAATCAAGATCATTCCTTGCTTTAATATTCTCTATGCGTTTAGACCTTTCACAATAAGGATATTCCTCAGAATTAGTATACAAAGTCAACATCTTTCGTGAGAGAAGAGTTTCAGGAAAGTTTCGAATCAAATATAACCAACAGGAAATGCATGTTCTGGAAGGTATTCAATTATTATCAAACTAAATAAGGGAACTATCCAAGTGTACCCATCTTCTGTTTTTATGTCTTGAATCTCACGGTCATAATGGCTTGGATATTCTTCTAATTCGTCCAACTTGGCGAACATGGCCTCATCCACCTCATAAATCTCACCAAATATATTGTTACCAGTGCCTTTCTTATCAAGCAAAAAAGGTATATTGTAGCGAGTTCCTATGACAAGGGGAAATTTGTCTACTGTTCGTCCACATGCAATGAATTTGGAGTATCCATTGCTTGGAATCGTCAGCCAGTGATGATTTGGTTCGGTTTTTTTAAGAGTTCCATAAACAAATACTTTAAACAATTTCGATGTAGACATTTTGCGGAATGATTTATGCGAAGCTTTTGTAACTGGCGAAATAAAAAGAATAGACAATCAACAGATAGAAACTAGTTAATGGTTAATTTAAAAAAAAGCTTTGCTTTGCAAAAAAAAGTATTTTTGTTTTTGTGTACTGTTCTGTTATCAGTTTGGCAAAAAAAAGTTACTTCGCAATTAAGTGGTGCCAGGTCTTCTTTTGCAGAAAGAAACAACAAAATAAGCGGAATCTTTTGACATTTTTGAAATTTTTTTTGTAGGATATTCATGCAATTGAGTAAGACCCATGGAAAAAAGAAACAACTGGGAGGATAATTCTCTCTTTGTCTACAAACTGAAAAAATACCCGTTCAGCGACATATATGTACAGGTCCTTGTACATTTCTTATGGGACAACTAATACCTTTGCATTTATTTGGGCACGCAACGTATGGCTAATTGGCTGCTTCTCACACGAATCGAATTTCAGGATTTGCAGGGCATGGTCGGTACGAGTCGCAGTTCTTTTTTTCTTTTTTCTATGGTAAGACCCTCATAAACCTTATAAACCTCGTGAATTTATATCTTCGTAAATGAACTGTCAAATTTGGTATGCCAATAGGAGTATTCATGCAACGAGAAAAAATTCATACATCATAGAAAATTCTATCCTTGCGCAAGCATTTGCATGAACGCCCCTTAGAAAGAAATTGCATAAATGTGGAAACTGTCAATTTCTGCGAACCTTGTAAATTTATCTCATGATTTTGCCGTTTAAAGTAAAAGAATGAAGCTCGTTAAACTGAGGAATGTCTTTTCTTTTGTTTTCCTTGTCTTTTGCGGCAGCTGAATGTGATGTGCATAGATGCAGTTGTTAACAAAAGTCTACGTACATTATTCTGATGTGCGTAGATTTTTGTAATTCCTTTTTATGAGAGATGTCGATGTATATTAGTAAAAATTCTACATATCGAAATGGGAGGGAAAAACCGAGCTAGGCAAAGCGTTCCAATTCGTGTGGTGTTACTAGAGAAAGAATCTCTGTACTTAACAGAACGTTCGATGCGTGGCTTAAGGGTAAACTGATGGGCATATATAAACATATATATAGATAATATATATATATATATATATATATATATATATATATTTTTTATTTATAGAAAAAAAAATTGGTTTGAACTCAGGTCATGTAAAATTTTAAAAGTAGGGTTGAATTTCGTCGGGGGAGCAATGCAAGTGGTTATTTCGCTAGGCTACAGCATTGGTTATAAATATAGCAATAATATAATGAAAGGCTAGAAATATTACCACTGTGCTCGAGAGATGTACAGGAGTGTATCTGTAGGTTTGTTTCACATTAACTTGGACTAAAATGGATAGCTTTAAAAATTTAAATAAACGATGAAAATATCTCACAGAAAAATAAAACTACACAAATCTTCGGGAACACGTTGAACAAAAAAGTTAACCAATTCTTAAACGTCAAAGTCATATGATTAAGGCTCCCACAGACGGACGAAAAACGCAGGAACACTTGTGTTTGTGATTTTTTGTGAAAAACTCGTGATTGCGGAAAACTAGCTTATTTTTAAATTTCAAACTTCGAAGCGAAGTCAAAGTTGATAAATTTTATTTCCAATAAATAAAATTATCAACTTCTATGTACATACTTTTCTTATTTACAGCTGGAGTGCGGACCATCCTCGCCGACATGTTGCAGCGGCTAGTGTAACTGCGTTTGGTGGTAGATAGCGTGCGGCCAAAAACGCGATACATACTTGGTGAAATGGCTGATTCGACGCAATCAATGTCTGTTCAATTCTATAAGTATCCGCCCATTTTGTCACTGCGGCAAATTTTTGTATCAGAAAAATGTTATTGAAACTGTGTCTTTTATAATTTTCATTATTGTCAGGAGAGAGAAATGTTTTACTCTCTCCTGACAATTCCAAGAAACTGACGTAACTGCAATTCATATTTCAGCCCAAAGAAATTTCTTGGACTAAAATTGTCAGGAGAGAGAAATGTTTTAATCTCTCGTGAGCACTCTTTTTTGTCAAAAACTACGAACATGGAAGTGAGCACGGGAAGGATTTTGAAATGAAATGAAATGATTTTGATCTGATGTCGTCAGCAAAACAAAACAAAACAATACACCAGCAGAAGCCAGCTGTCAAATGTTGGTCCATAAAATGTGGTCGCAAGCGCAGTTTACCTCCGTATCGAAAACTAATCGAAAGACGAAACGTAGCAATCCACTGTTATAAGCGCACGTTATTAATTTCATGTTTTCGCTAAGTAAAGGACGAATCCGTCTGCATTGTTTCTTCCATTATAATCTTGCCTTAAGGCTAACAAGCAACAATCGCAAGTAAAGGCCCAACTATATAAAAACTAATCGAACCGTCTCGTTATGATTCTGAAAACATAATGAATAAACACTGGCATTTTTTCGACTACTAAGTCCTATTAAAGTTGAGGTTTAGAGAGGAGTCTTAAAATTAAACTATAAAAACGACGAAGTTTCTAACATCGGATATCCACGAGCTAGATTTTCTGGTAAGCAAGATTTTCTATGAAAATTGTTCGTGGAGACCGCAAATAGCATGCTATAAAAAATTTCATTCAAGACATTGCTCAGCCCATAGCTTTATGTAGATAGTATAATATTTGTACAAAAATTGTAGAGCGTTCTCTTTTCTCTTAATGCTATTAGAGCAAGAACATAACAATACGTTTTTCTCCGATACATTTCTGCAAAGGGAATTATTTGCTATAAAATACCCAATTCCAAATTTTCTAGCATTCTGTTTTTCTTTCTTTCTATCAAAATATAGAACGTGGAGAAACCGTGTAAGGAATGTTTATTACAGCAAATTGCTTTTATCATCGCCAGAATTTTACTTACTAAAACTGATCCGTTGGCCAATCAAACCTTTATTTTTTTTGGAAAACTGTATTTTTTTATATAAAATATTATACGGTATTTACAGCTTAATATATTTAAGGAATTTTTTTACAAAGTATTAAACTCACTTTTCAAAAAAAAAAAATTAAAATTAAAGAGATGAAAGTTATAGGTTAACTAAATAAATGCACTCTAAATAACGTGCTGAGCGTCGCGTTTGTACAAACAACAATCATCAGTACAGGTTTACTGTTTTTCATAATAATTTATGCGCCACTTGTTGCCCCCACTGTGTAAGAAAGATCTTCATTTGCCGGATGCTTGTGAGTTCTCTGGTTCCTTGTTACATAGGGATGAGCACCGCTGTTTTCATATGAGGACAAGAAGTTAAGTGACAACAGTTTTTCGGGGTACTTTTGCAACAAATAGACCCAGCATGGAACATCTCTGAAATTCGATGAAAAGTTTATAATTAATTCATAAAAGTTAACATCATTTAAGTAAAGGCTAGAATTAGATGCAATAGATGGAAATATCATCAGTGGTCAAAGCTTAAGTCAGAATCGAACGAAACGTCTTTTCCCATGATACACAGAAATACAACGTATTCTCACTTTAGCTGATTATGCGTGTGACGTCACATTCTTCTGATTTTTGTTCTTAGAGAGTGTAAATAATTTTATTAATTTGCCGATTTTGTTATTTTTTTTATTTATTGTTCTTATAATCATTAAAAAAATCGCTTAAACCTTCAATTTAAAAAAAATAATCTTCACTTAATAAATAAAATAATAATAAAAGAAGAATGTGACGTCATAAATTATCAAGATGGCGATTTGTATGAGTCTACTTAGCATACCTTGTATTTCTGTGTATCATGTTCTTTTCCTATCTGTCAAATGCTTGCTAGCAAGGTCTGAGGTAAGGACGTGTGAGGGTACAGATATACCTGTCATTTTCTATCTACTACAATCACTATGAATTCAAACGTAAAATGTTCGTCTATAGAATGCAGCCGTCAGCCCGTAGAACGATACCGTCCATTAAGCGCGGAACAGATTGAACCAGCAACAGCACCAGCACCGTCAACAGGAAACAACACGCTGACCAGCAAAAGAAATTGAAACACATTGCCATCAGCATCGTCTTCTTACTTCTTTTTGACACTTTGTGTCATAAAAAAAAGTATACGAAGTGTCAGTATAGTACACGTGCGAATCTCTTTCCATTTTTTTCTTTTAAGTCGATGTTTTTTGTTTTTATAAGATTTCCTTCTCTAATCAAAAAGAAATGTATTTTCTCTTACCATTTCGATAAGTTTTTCTTCCACTATTAAAAAAAAATTATAAATTAATAAGCCTCTGAAAGCACAACAATGGCGACGGGCGCAATATGGTGCCCCTGAATTTCAGTTGCGCAAAGTTGGTAGCAATGGAACAGCAACAGCAAATTTAGGACTTTGGTCTAACGACGCTGTTGACGTTGCTGCTCTAATCTAACTTGAGCAATTGAAATACATTGGTTCTAAATTAATGGCGGCCGCTGTTGTTGGTTCAATCTGTTTTGCGCTTTATAGTTCAACTTTTGCTGGTAAGCATGTCATAATTTGACAGATATGAAAAGAACGTTTCGTTCGATTTTGACACTTAGCTTGCGTCAAATCATAAATGTATAAACTACTTACCCTTCTCCTACACCAATGTTCATGTTATGCATCTCCCTTGAGTAAATATCCTGACAGTCTTCCAAGTTGTCCAATACTTCAAGCATTTTCTTGTCAACTTCATAAATTTCACCCGATACATAATAACCAACGCCAGGTTTGTTAAGCAGAAACGGAATATTGTAACGTGTTGCAATGACCAATGGTAATTTTTCTGTGGTTGTTGCACGACACCAGAACTTGGCGTATCCATTTGCGGGATTTGCTAATACTGAATGATTGGGCTGTCCATATTTCAAAGAGTTGCAGACGAAGAGTTTTTGAAGGGCGGATGAGGCTTTCTAAAAAGGGTCGAAAATAAGATGAAAATAAAAAAAAAATATCTACTAGGGTAAGCTAGACGGACTATTCGGAAAGATCAAATAAATGTATAGGTAAATGAATCCACATCGTTATATTAAATCTTTTAAATATGCATCTGAATTCTGAAATACCTCATGCTTAACGAAACTTATCGAAAAGCACATGTGTCTATTATGGCCAGTGCCATATAACTGTGTGTTTTGGTTGTTTAACATATGCGGTTTTGACAGTTGCAATTTAAAATTTCCGAACATAGAATTTCTGAAAAGTTTCTTTTTATTAAATAGATTGAAAGAACTGTTCATGTAAGAAACAATAAAAACTTTATCGAACCTCGTTTCTGTATATTGAAAGTTGAATTACCCAGTTAACCGCAAAGTAGTTAACCGTCTTTGGTGGGTTGGCTTGGCTTACAACTTAAAACAAACATATATTTAGGTACCTATGTATGTATTAAGTAATATATATATATGTATGCATGTATATGCATTGTTTTCGTTGATATCTACAAAGATATGTACCTAATTCTGTTTTTTTTTTTACTGAACCAAATCAAGACATTCTGGTTTAAAGATTTTTAATTGAAAGCTTTTTTTAAATTTCAAGTTCTATTTTCTGTTGTTGGCTTGGAGCCAAGTTATTTATTTAAGATTTATGACAGAAATTTCAGATACGTCACGTACCTCCAAAAAAGACAAGAATAAACCATCAAACAACAAATCAAGTTCGTCAATCCCCTTTTTCGATATGAACTGGAAATATTGAATACAATTTATTATTTTGTTCACAAAACTGGTCAAACTGATGCGTTTATGCTAATGAATTATATATGTATGTGTTTACCTGAATTCTTAGTTCTTCAACTTGTTTGGGTTTCTTCCTAAAGTAGCATTCAAATGAGCTCAATTTGGAAAAAAAATTAATACAAGCGTCATCGTTCGATATTCAGCGGCCACAAAAAATGTAATAATAATTTAAGAACATATTTTTATTTGTTTCGTCTTTTTGAAATGCGTTCTAAATTTCGAGCCCCTAATATTTTTCCTACGAAATGATTTATTAAACGAAAAACATTCACAGACTAAACATAAGTATATACATAGATAGAAATTTAATTTATATTATGTTTATTCGCCGAATAATGCGACCTTGAACATTCAAAGGATTTTTTGTATCTCATTTTTCCAGATTCTACGAGTACTACGCCAAAATAGCTGAAACCATTGTGAAAAAAACAGTAATTTTACCTAGGGTTGCCGTCTGTAATTGATTTCAATAATTAGTACGAATTTGTGTCGTTAGTTGTCAAAAAATAAGATTATATACATTTTAAATTTCATTTTTTAAACTTTAACTTTCTACCTCTTCTAACCCCTTCTTCTGATAAAGATTTTTCGGGGCAACAAAAATGTTAAATGGAATCTCGGATTTCAGCGGGAATTTGAGTTTGAAAACCATGCATTTTCCCATACGTTTTTGGAATTTCAAAATGCGATGTTTGTTCGAAATCTTTTTGAAATTTCATTGGAAATCCAATTATTGTCAAACCGAACAAATCTTTTTAGTAAAATTATCTCATAAATTGTTCAGATTGGTATTTGTTTCATACTCAGGCAAATTTTGACATGCGAAATTTTCATGCATGTAGGGGTGAACACTATTTTGAAAACCTGAAACCTCTTTACACTTTGACCCAGCGGCTGCTGTTCTTAGAAGAATCCGAATTTTTTGTTTAGCAATGAAATATAGACTCCATCAAGGAAGAAGACATCATGCTGCTGTAGCCACCAAGCATAAAGGAGATCTTTTACATGATATTCCAACAAAACGGTTTTCGAAATATTTATTTTCAAAATTTAAATTTAGTGAAAAAATAAAAAACAAATTATTGAGAATAAAATATGTTTGTATTTTGTTAAATTTTCTCAAAAAACTATTTTTAATTTATTTTAATGCAATAAAAAAAAATAAATAAGCATTCAATAGATATCTTAATTTTTTATTTTTGCCCAAAATTTTGAAGTGAATAAATTTGGGTATAAATCATCAACCATGGTTTTAAATATTTTTTTTTTTTGGTTTTAAGAATTTTGAAGAAAATTTCCCCCAATAGTCTTATACCTATATATTATAACAAACAGTTATTTTAAGTCCATCTGCAGGAGTCCATTATTCTTTTATTATTATTGTAATCTCCCTTAAAAAGTCCGTGCAAAAGATTCATAATCAATAAGTCAATTCAATTATTTAATTAATAAATCAGATGGCAACCCTGCGACGAAAACAAGTCCAGAAAGAAAAATACTACTAGGTCGCAAGTACCTGCTATCGTGCGACAAAACTTAATAGAAACAAGTAATATGTAGACAAAAACGCGTTACTATTTTAATAAAACGCCTCAGGCAGACGGAATCCGTCTGCTCATCTGTACGGGTGTGTCTGGAACTACAAATTGACCTTAAAGGCTGAACTAAGTATAATGGTTGGAATGGCGCGGACGGGCTCGTCCGTAAATGAGCAAGAACAAGTAATTAGTATCTTGTGCCCTAAATGGCGGATTGCTCCGTTTCGTCAAGTTTCGATGAGTTTTGTTTACGGACGTAAACTGCGCTAGCGAGCGCATTTTACGGACGAAAACTTGACAGCTGGCTTCTGATGGTGTTTGTAATGAAGAAAATTTGACATTTACTTCCGCGGTATTCCGTCCATTATGGGTAGACATGCTCATTTGACAAACGGATTGGAATGTTTCGGTCGGTTTTGACACAAGCTTCCGCTTACATCTGACCATTATAGTTAGCCCTTAAACGTCGAGCTAATCGTTTTCAAATTAAGAACAAAAGTCATTGGCGCAAAATTTTAAACAATTAAAACCTACTCTAAATCAATTTTAAAATGGGCGTCGGCTCTAAAAACAAAATATTAAACGAAGGTCGGCTCTATGTTAATTTTAAACGACATAAAGTATACTTTAACCTTAAACAACTTGTCTAACCCTAAAACGAGCAAACCACTTGTTTATATTTTTAAAGTATTCTTTAACCAGACGACAGTTTGTAATTTCGTACAAAAAAAAAATAAGAATGTCTTATTCTGTCAATAGTAAGCCGTGTTGGGGTCGATTCCCAATCTGTGAAACTGTGAAATGGTAATTTTGTTGACGTTTGAAATTAAATTCGATTCCAGATGTATGAAAAAAGAAAAACAAGCGTCAAAAACTTTTCAAAATGGTGAATTACTTTTCACAACCAAAACATCCCACGAAAAGCCCCGCAGTTTTGAAATCAAGCAAAAGCAACGATGTATAGCGAAGGCAAATGATGGCGGACCGATTCATTCTACCGCAATTTCCATTCTGTTTTTATTTTTTTACTTAATTATATTATTTTTTTTATTCTTTTACGACATTTGTTAATGTTTAATTACTAAATATTGATTATTAACACTTCCAACGCATTATGATAAGTTTTTATCATTTCACAATTTCACGGATCGGGAATTGACTTCCTGGAAAAATTTGTTTACATTACGTTACATAACCCGCACACCATACTAGTTGTCAGGGTTGTTTAACTTGTTTAAAATTGAGAAAATTTTAAACAAGGGCTCGTATTTAAAGAACTTGTTTTTTGTTTAACTAGAGTCGGTTCTCTTGCTTAAATGAATGCTGTTTAAAATTTTGCACTATTGTATTTGTAATCAATAGTACTACTATGAGGCAGCTTCTAGTTTAGCCGTAATAGCGCTGCAGTAGATTTTGATATGCATTTGTATGGGTTTTGGAGAGTAGAATGAAATATAATGATGAAAGAGTAGGTTGTATGTTATATTTTCAGAAAGGTATGAGTTAGAATGAATACAAGCATTTGCAGGAATAATGAATAATAAGTACGAGTGAAAGGTTCAAAAAGTGACACTAGACCATATGGTATGGTAGGGTAAGGGAAACAAAAATTAGTGGATTTCCCTTTGATTTTCCGTAAACAAATCAATTATTTTTGAATTTTGCATTTTTCAAGAAATTTTGTTATTTCTGTAGGTAGCTTAACCGAACTCACATACCAGTGTTACCATATTCGGGTTTGAGTGTTTAAAGTTTTAATGTATATTGTTCAATTTCGAACGTAATAAGGAATGGATTTTTTTGTATTTAACATTTAAAGAAAGAATAGTAAAAGCTAATGTTTATTCAAAACGGCACTCTACTGCTTGCCATCGCACATAGTTACGTTCTATTTTTCCGTGATTAAAAAAAAAATAAATAAAAACACCGAGGATATTTTTTTATTTTTCAAATTTCAATTTTTACGGCTCGAAAAAGGTTAACCATTTTTCGAAGATACACAAAACCAATAACATATGTACAAAAATCTGCAAACAATGTGTTTTATTTGTAAAATAAGTAACTAGGTAGTTACTTCAATTCGAATTAAATTTTTGCAGACCAAATAAAATTGATATAATAATCAAACATGGTAACCATTCAAAATTGTACAAAAATTTCAGCAAAAATCATTAAAACGGTGAATTTCATCCTGTTGCCGATCTATAAAAAACCCAACCAAAAACAGTGTATTTTCAAGGAAGAAATGAAAACTCCTCACATCCCTGTCTAAATTTCTATCTTTCATTTTCTCATTATTAGTTATTCCAAAGAAAATGACAAAGAAATAACACGAAAAAGTCTTAATGATTTGCTTCTGTCTTTTTCTAACATTGCATATGCGTTGCAAGATAGCGAAACTAGATGGCGCTAGGTGAAACACCTATAGTACGATAGTACTATACATAATATATGTTTATATACAAAGCAAAATGTTATTTCTTAATTTCAAGTTTTTTTTAGTTCAAATATTAACGGTTTATCAGCTATAAATCCGTTAGGTAAAAGCTTATTTTTTTCTTGCAATCTTGGGCTTTAACGGCTTAGGTTATTCTAATTTTTTAAATTTGGTATATGTGGTTCCTTTGGCATTCATCAGAGTTTTTTGAAATTTGATTTTTAGTGCTAAAATAATGTTATCTGCCATAGAACAACTAAGAACAAAGTTTATATTTTTCCGAAAAACACTAGGTACAGCCATTTTGATTGAATTTAATATTAGCCGTCATTTATCAAAAAAAAAAAAAACAATGTAGGTACAACTTGTATAGGTATAATTTTTTTAATTTTCAATAAATTCAGAACTAATCAATTAATTTTGTTTAAAATTATCTTATCCAGCCGGCGTTGCTCGGGTATACCATACATTTTCGAAAAAAAACCACTCCGCCGTGCCGCCACCTAGTTATCAAAATAGCCTTAGTGACTTCTTCCAAAATTAGCTATCTGCTGTGAAAAGACCCCAGTGGCACAAAGGGGTGACTAAAATAGCCTTAGTTACTCCTTAAAACGTCAGCTACCTGCCCGTAAAAGTCCCGTCAAAGTCGAACATTAATAAGAATTAAAAAAAAAACGACTACAACGCTACCTATGGTAACTAAAATAACCTTACTTACTCCTTACAATATCAGCTCTTTGCCCGGAAATTCCCGTCAAAAGGATTTTTTCAAAAAAAAAAAAAAAACACGACCTCAGCGCCACCTAGTGGGTAATTTAAATAGCCCAAGTTGCTCCCTAGAACATCAGCAATACGCCAGTCCGGGTAAAATCGGAACAAACAGACAGACAGACAAAAATTTTAAAAATTGCGTTTTTGTTATAAGTACCTACAGTATATGCTTTCATATGCATCTTGTAAAAGCTGTCATTTTGATGTTAAAAACAGGCACTTTATTTTGATTAATAAACCCTAAAAGCAACATACCAAAATCCCAAAGAATTTTTTATTCAAAATCCTAAGAATAAGAAACAAGATTTTATTAAAATTGGATTGGAGCTAATCAAGAGATCTTCTCTTCCGGTGTGATTAGACACGTAACAGCAAAAACATGCGATTCAGTCGTGCCGATTTTATATATTCACGAATCCATAACTAACCCTTACGGAAGTTATACTTACAACACTCGGAGTCGGGACTCGGAAATTCTGTAAGAGTAGATAGGCTTGCGACAGACGAAACTTGACACAAAAAAATTGTTCAATTTTAAATTTATAAATCATTTCGTCTGATAAGGCATATCGGCACTATCGACTGTCAAAAAAAATTGAAAATTAGCAGTGAGATATCTATTTGCAGTATATGTATGTATGTAGGTGAGTAGGTACAGGTAGGTACACAAACAACACACCTTCATAATAACCATTTATGCAAACAATTGTGGCAATTTTGAAAATATTTTAAAATAAAAAATAATCGCGCCATTAATTGCCAGACAGAGCCTATTCCACGAGTATTTTTTTTGTTGATGATAAACAACCTTCAGTCTCAAGAGGCAAGAAGTCATAAAGTCTCAAGCATTAAAGCTAAAGATAAGAAAAAAAATTGAGCTATAATCAGGATGTTGCACGATAATGGTATTTGTATACCATCTCATGATTATACAAATATCTATATGTATAATTGTCTATTGTTACTTTTAAAGAGTAATTACATAGGTACATATGTATATCACGGAAATAAAAAAAAATTATCGGAAAACAGGCTTATGGAAATAACGAATTGGCATGCAATTTTTTCCGTGATTTTTTTGACATATTAGGTAATCTACAAAATAGCTTTCAAACTTTAATTTGTTTTGCTATTTTCTGATTCCGAGTTTTTAATGGCCATTCAATGTTCACGAAAAGCCAATACGGATTATACCTAGACGAACTGTTAAGTGCCTACACATGCGACTAGAGTACATATAGGTTCCAATCATTAAAAAATTATAGTAATTACCAAACTTTGATGTCAAAGCATCTATCAATTTACCAGTATAATGAGAGGATTGAAAACTCTTTGAGAAGTAAAAAAGGAATATAAGAGAAGAGTGGCATCCCTTCAATAAATTGCCAACTATGCACTTTTTCACCGCCATTTCTTATATAACAGAATCATTTTTTTTTCCTGGAGTTCAACACTGCCAGCACACTCCATTCCATAGTAGGTAGTCGATACCAGAACACACCCCCAAGAAATTAATTTTCACTTTTCTTCAAGGCATTTCGCATATATTTGTATCTATAAGACACGCGACTTCCAGAATGGTTTTGCACTTTTCGGTTTTTCATTGAATGAATTTTCAATAAGATTTTTTTTAATTTTGAAAATTTATTACCAACAACAGATTAAAAGAAAAGCTTAGTATACTAACCCTTAGGTTACACATAGCGATGATGGATTATAGATATCTGCACAAATAATTCTTTGAGTAATTAGTTGATAGGATTAAGCACTGCTTATGGATGTATGTATGTATTACTTAATACGGCAACGAAAAAACCGATACCAAGGAAGTCCAGCCAAGCAACAAAACAGAACAGAACCGTTGGATAGGAGAGAAGAACTTCAACTAAATGGCCAGAGTAACCAAGAGAGTGATTTAGCTCCAAACTTTTTGTTGCTTTGCCGTTGCCGGCAAAATACCAAAGTGATGGAAGTGGAAGCAGCATATGGCATGACAGGGGGCACGGCATTCGGGAAGGGTCCTTCCTTACACGCGTTTCTTAAAAAAAAATAGCATTATGTTATGAGATTTTTTTTAATGTTCACTTTTAGTGGTGAGCTGGAGCTAGTTCTTTTGTTATCAGAAAGAACTGATGAATACATAATTAGTCACATAAAAATCTCAGAGGACACAGCTTTATAGATTGTTTTTTTTTTTTTTTTTTGCAAAAACGCTCTTATAGATCTTTTTTTTTATGACAAATATGTTAAAAGTGAAGTAGATACGTGCACTTGGTCTGGCTTTCGCTTTAGTTGATAGTACAGTGAGCATGTTCTATTATCATACAAACTAGAGCAAGTCAGTTATATTTATGCATATTGAACCTAAAAAGATGTTTGCATGTAGAATTTTTCCAGGTGCTCAGAAATGTTTAGTTTAATTATTAAAAATACGCAAAGGTCTTTTCATTGGGCGCCATTTATTCTTTCTGCATTTTTTTAGTCTTTCTTTTCTGCCAGTCATCAGTGCTTTGGATATAAAATGAATGCAAGGAATGGAATAAGAAGAAAATAAAAATGAAGATAAAAATTAAAAAAATACGTGAAAAGCAATAAGATTGTTGCTGTGGTAAGATTATTAAACATCGCTCCTTACCAATGATTTTTTAACTTCAATAACCAAATAATGTTTTTTTTTCACATTATTATTACTGCGATACCTCCCTATTATCCTATATACCTAAGGCAAGATATGTATTCGTGCAGATTAAATGAATTGCACGACTGGATTGCACGTACTTGCTCATATGTGCGGTAACATCGTCGAATAAAATTTAAAAAAATGCACGAACTTGTTCTTATGCTAGATAATTGCTTAGTATTAGTTAATTAGTTTAAGAATTTTGAATTATAAATGACTTCCTGTGTGCAAAATTTTATTGAAACCGGAGGTATGAGAGGTACCGTTATAGAACAAATTTCAAAAAATTCATTATACCTAACTAAAAGATGTATCCTTGTAAAAAAGTAGCACCCTGAAAGTTTTATCAAAATCGTTAGAGCCATTTTGATCTGCAAACATTCAAAACAAATGTTAATCGACACCTCCTATCTCTCCCCTCCCTATATTCCGAATGCCCGCGCAGTGTGTTACATTAAAAGGGAAACAAGTAGTCCCTTGTGCGCGCGTTAATTATAAAAAAAAATCAAACCTTTTGTTAAAAATTGTATGGCAGATACCGTTATTTTTTGACCTAGAGCAAAAATGAAAAACACCCCGAAATACTACCAAATAAATACTAAATACCAAGTTTGAAGCAAATCGGCCCATCCATTTAGGCTGTAGAGGTGCGAACAGACAGACAGACAGACGGACGGAATTTCCGGACCCATTTTGTTCGACTTCTCTATCATCGTAATTCCAAGTTTGATTTTTAGATTTTTTTTTCTGCACGAATCCATAACTTGCCTTAACTTGCACTTAATTTAACTTAATTTACTAGCAGACCCGGCCACGCGTTGCTGTGGCTCATTTAATTTGCAATAAAACTATACTGAGTCCATTAATCGAGATAAAAAAAAATCCTATTCCTCAAGTTGAATCAAATTACACACAGAATAGTAACTCTCATGAAAATCCGTTGAATAGTTTTACAATATATTTGCTACAAACATCATGACATGAAATTTGTAATATAGCAAACCCACCGGGTGTTGTTCGGGTTTAAAATACGTTTTCTTAATCCTAAGAACGGCGCTATTAATCCCACCCAATTAGAAACTACCAAGCTACAAACTAACCCTGTTAATACACACAAAGAATTTTTTAAAGATCGGTCAAGTCATTTTAATTTAATATTGTTGATATATACGAATTGTAAAGTTTCATGGAACACCTCGTTTTCCAATATCTCCTGCCCAGTGTCAAGCTATCGGGTAAACATTTTGCTAAAGGCTTTTTTTATTTTTATTTGAATGAAAAAAGGCCACCTAGAGGTAATGGTTTTAGTTACTCCTTACAACATCAGCTATATGCCTGTGAAAGTCCCATCAAAATCTATGTAAAAATAAGAATTTTCGAAATAAACGACCTCAGCGCCACCTGGTGGATAATTGAAATGGTCTAGGTTATTCCTTAAAACACGAGCTATATACGTGTGAGAGTTCCCTCGAAATTGGAGCAGGCGTTCTCGAGAACATCTCCTTTTTATGGATAAATTTTTTTTTAATTTTATTAAATTTACTAAAGATGTCGAAATCATGAACCCAAATTTCTAGTAAAAATTATAGTAGGTATGCCATCAAAACCATTAATTATGAAAAAAGTAATTCGCTTAGAAATTTATAATGCATTAATATATGTAATATGTAATAAGATCATATCATCGTAATGTAATGTTTGGTTATTATTCCGAACTTGTTTGAATTAATATAGGTATCACAAGATTAAATAAAACCTTAGGTATACTAAATTTACTCTGAAAATAATTGCTATAAAAACAAAGAAAGGTGCACCAATAAATCTATTGACTGACTGTATATTATTGCATACACAATTCCAGAAAAAAATATATATACCTGCCTACACTTCTCATTTATATTTTTGGCGCTGAAGACACAATTTGCTAAAAAAAGAAAGATTGAAGAGACAAGTGATAAGTCGTGACACACATTTTAAGAATAAAACACATTTATCTTTAGGACGGCAATATTTTGGAATCTATTCACAATTACTTGTAAAGCCAGAATCTAGTAAGGGAATAATGTGGTAGGTACTTTTTCGGTGGAAATTAATCTCTAATCTTTTAGAAAAAAAAAAACAATTGAATTCCAGAAAAGAATGCATTTGTTTTGAAAGTATGTATTTTGTTTTCAAAAAATTGAAGGCCAAGCGCCAAGCCATCGAACTGGTTTGAAAGCGATTTTCCCATTATGGTGAAATTGGTTTCAAATGTAAGTATACCGTACGCAACGCATTTTATATCGTAAGTTTCACTTAGAATTGCTATCACTTGATCTCGTTAGTCGGACAGATTTTCAGTAACATTTATGTACAGCAGGTTTTCATTTCACTGCTCTTTTATTAACTATCGTTGACGACAACGATTGACAAAAATGCAAACTTTTTTGGATTCGAAAATACCAAAATAGTTACGATTTTAAAATATTCCAAAATGCGATTTTGAAGTATCAAATAGTTACGATTTTTTAAATTTATGTCTATGATGAATTAAAAGGGTTGATCCGTTAAAGTCAATTCGAGAAATATTTGTTTACAACAAATATTTTTTACTTCCGATACAGGTACTAAGGCTAGGCGCGCATGAACGATTTTTCACACAGCCGATTACAAAAACGGTGAGCAACGTCTACAGGTTTATATGTATACCCGCGCATGGCCGAGTGTCTAACCGGCCGATTCAGTAATCTGTAACCAGTCAGACAATTCTCGACGATTGCGATCGGCCGTGTGCAATCGGTTCATGCGCGCCTGGCCTAAGGCAAATTTAGGATTCGTCGGTCGGAAGTCGGTAACGGCTCATCTAATTTACGTTAAATTTTGTTTTGTGTAACATATCTTGCCTTCCAATCAATTTGACTAAGGACATAAGAGCAAGTACGTGCGACCCAGTCGCGCTCTTTTTTTTTGTCTAATATTGTTAATTTTTTGTTTGTTTTATATGGAAATTTAATTTTATTTAAGCCGTTTGTCGTCAAATTTAATTTATTTAGTTGTCTTTTATCTTGTTTGTACATATGTATGTATATATGTATCTCCTTAAGGCTTTGTTGTTTATTTTTCTTTAAACAGAACAGTTTTTGTGTTATTTGTTATTTATTTATATCGAGACAAATGGCGTTAATATTTGTTTGTTAATTAATTAATATAGGTATTTATTGATAATTAAAACAGAGGAGTTTTTTTAAGCTTTAAAGTAAAAAGTAACTATTCCAAATCTTGCCCTAGGGATTATTTCACCAATTCCACTTCTCCTCCCCGGACTGTTTAAATTTCATAAAATTTAATGAGATCCTTGAAAAGTCTTTTATGCAATTGATATCTAATTTAACGTTTTAAATGTTTAAGGAACAAAGTATACGTTGGATGTTCGACCCAGTTCCAGTGCGCAGATCGAAGGCACGCTGTAAAATTTTTTTTTTAAATTGATTAAAATCGTTAAAAATATAAAAACAAAACGTTATGCGCTATAATCGCATAACCAGTTCTGAAGAAAGTCCATAAAATTGGTTTTATGAGAGGTAGGTACGATTTAAATAGTTTCCCCAAAACGTAACCAACATCTTACTCAGTCCAGTAATATTTTTTTTTTTTAATAAAAATTCTTGGTTTGGCAGCAAGTAACGATAATATCTGAACTAAAAAAAAAACTTAAAAATAAGTTTTCTGTAGAATATCAACACAACCTTAAAGACGAATGGGTCAACCACTAAGTCTCTAGTTCAATATGTACATACATACATTATACATACATTTATTAGCGCGACAGCTCCTTAAGGAGCCAAGGCCTAGTGACTTATACTCTCAACCATTCCTGTGTGTGTGTTGTTAATCTGCAAGAATGGAAGGGACCTACAGTTTACTGCCGAATCCGAACGGCTAGATGAGATACACTTTTTCGAGACAAATTTTACTCTTGGAGGTTTTGTCAGTTCTCGCAAGAGGCAGTACCCCAGAAAAAAATGGGCACGACTGGGTCGCACGTACTTGTTCTTATGTGCCTAATTACATTGGAAGGCAAGATCTTTGACAAAACAAATAACATTTACATGGAAAATAACACAGTTTGAACTTATAAAAAGTATCAAAACTACAATACTTTACGGTTTTTAGTAAAAATGAAGTAAGCCATCACACGTCTTAAATAACAAAGAATTTATGAAAAAAGTATTTCGAAAATTGTAGAACCGGTTTTGACAAAATCCTGCTTTTTATTTTTAGTTTTTTGAAAAAAATTGTTTTTGAAATTTTGGTATGAAGTTTTTTAGAGTTTATTAATGTGATTATAAAATTTAAAATAATTTTTTTTGATTAGTTTGAAAAATATTGATTTTTCAAAAAAAAAAAATGTCAAAAAATATTTTAATTAGAAAAAAAGGTATTAAAAACTTTTATATGCAGAATTAATGAAGCTACCTAGGTCCTCTCAAATATAAAAAAACTGTCATATGAAAGGTACCGTAAATTCGGTTCTAATCAAATGATAGATAATGCCAACAAAAAAATTCTCAAAAAATTTTATCAAAATCGTTGGAGCCGTTTTAGAGAAGATTTTCCTAAACGGTCATATGGCAGGTACCGTTATTTTTAGGCCTAAAAATAAAATTTCAATTTCTCTCTCTCTTGGGAATGCCAAAATAATCACACACTCCAAGTTTGAATATAATCGCTTTAGCCGTTTAGGCTGCAGCTCGTTATACATACTGACAGACAGAAAGACAGACAGACAGACAGACATTTTTTCTCGATCACTTTTTTAGACTTCTCTATGATCGTAATGTCATGTTTCATTGTTATCTCAATTTTTTCTATATTCACGAATCCTAAACTTGCCTTATAGACCCTATAATCGCAAGTAAAAAGGTGGCTATGAGCTGGATTTGAACCCAGACTCATTCGCTTAGCAGCCCGACACACTAACCACTAAGCCACGGGGCACTACCAATCGTGCAATATGTATCCGTAAATAACTTCAAATCTGTTAAATATATCTGAAATTTTATTAGGTACTTATTTGTTCATCGAAAAAGTCCCTTTCGAACGGTATATATAACTTCTATTTTATCACAAACAGTCGTCAAAAAAATCACCAAAACAATGTAGCATATCTCAGCAAGTCGTTATTGTAACGGGTTCCTAAAAGTGATAGAGCAGCTTTATAGTGCAGTAAATAAAAAGATCTGAATTTTCGATATAATGTTTGGAATGCCAGTAGAACCAAAAGACACATTTCAACAATCACGCCCCATCCGCCCCCTGCACAACTAAGAAAAAATACTGAAAATCGGCAATATTTGGCTTATAATTCCTTTGTGGTACATTTAAACGCAAAATCAGTTTATAAACCAACTTCTAGTAAACAAAAACAAAGTATGCTACAACTTCCGACAAAGGAACTTAATGAAACTTTCAAATAATGCTTAGGAATGTTTATTTAACATTTTCTCAAGTTTTGAACCTCGAGAGTCGTGAACCCTGTAACTATTTTACTTACGTTCTAGCTTAAAAGCGTTCACGTATATTTTGGAGAGAATGCAAGTTTCTACAATATTAATTATTATTCTAACATGTTTGTATGTTAATTCGTTATCAAGATATATGTATCGCTTCGAAAAAAAGGTAATTTTTCAAATTTCCCTTAAAAAAGGCAACAAATGCACATTTTTACATCTGCCCTCTGTTATAATCGAATTATGATCAAATATAGTTTAGTTGGAATTATGATTCCAGTATAAGACCACAAGCTTTTTACACCCTATTTCCCATGTACCACAAATCTGCCGATAACTGTGCCTCCAGGAGCGGATTGAAGGGTCACGTGTCAGAAATAATATATTTTCACTTAAGTTTTCGCATGCCTGTATCTCTTTATGTAGAGGTCTTAGCTGAGTATGTCTTGCATTGTCCAGATAGTTGCGAGGAAAACTTTTTGGTTTGATCCAGGAATCATAATTACAACAAGATTTGATAATAATTCGAGTATAACAGTCAAGACAGACAGACAGAGAGACGGATAGAATTTTACCAGTAACTCAAATATATTTCTCTACCATCTTAATGTCATGTTTGATTGTTATCTCAATTTTTTTAAATCTGCACGAATGCATAACTGGCATTATAGTACCTATAATCGCAAGTAAAAATGAATTATGACAAGAATGATCTTTTCAAATATTAAATTTAATAGAAATCCAATTACCTAGAAATTCGAAAATTAAAAAATCCGTTATATTAAAGGTACCGTTGATAGAGTTTTCCGGTAAATTTGAGTTTGATAAAATAAATATTTTCAAAAATTGAGATCAAAATCGTTGAAAACGGTTTCCAAGCTTTTCCTGATCGGTCATAAGGCAGGTACCGGTATTTTTAGCTCTAAAAACAAAATTTTAAAAACTCCCCAGAGGAATGCAAAAGAATTACACATCACAAATTTGACGGTTATAACTTTAGCCGTTTAGGCTGAAGATCGTTATATATACAAACGAACAGACAGACAGGCAGACATTATCTCAATTTTTTTGACTTATAGTACCAACATATATCCTACTTATACACTACTCAATACAAAATAGGGTCCACTAAGTTTTTTGGCTTTCATCTGAAAAAAATAGTGTTTATATTTTTTTTTTTTTGGTTATTATGTTTTAGCTAAGTATTAAGTAATAGTGTACACACTTTTAACACGGAAAAAAATTCTTAATTAAAGTTACACTGAAAAAACATTTAATAGGAAAATTTACAAAAATAAAAAAAATAAAAGGCACGACTAGGTCGCACGTACTTGCTCCCGTGTGCTAATCCTTTTTAGGTACAGGCGTCTTTTTGACAAAGATTTATTTTTAATGTTTTTTTGACGTGCAACTTATTTAGAATCGTTGTGGTTTGAAGCTCGAACGAACATGCGTCACGATAAAGGGATAAACACATAAATATATAGGATTGTTAGCTTTTGCAGTTTTTTAGTGTATTATTTTTCAACTTGTTGTTTAGTGCTTATAATATAATTTGCTAATAGAAAGATATAAAGGACTTTTTTCAGTTTAATTTTCGTTTTGGTATGGAAAAAATTGAACAACTGGCATAAAGATTCGAGGGAATCAGCAGTAGGGCAATAATGCTAGGTATAGGGACCTATATAGGTCCCAATAACAATAATTTACTTTTTGAAATCAAATTAATTAAAATAGCTTAATTATGTTTGATGGATCGATAAACGTATGATGTGGGTAGGTATTAATGGAATTTATTAAAGATATTATTTACCTATAATAAGGTTGGAAGAAAGGTAGGTACTAAATATAAGATACACGTTCCAACTACTGTTAAGCGAGTAGGTATAGCGACAATATTAAAAGTTAACAAGTGGTTTTGTTTATTTATAGGAAGGTGTAAACTTTTGTTTTCTCGATTGAAATTTTTGCATTCAGTAGTAATCGAATAATTCTTTTCCTTTTTTTCTGTGTGCTTTTATGATGATGAAATGCTTTAAAATACGTAGGTATGTATGTAGGTTGTCACCTTCTTTTATTTGACTAATGGCTAGGGCTTCGCCGAGCAATATAAAATAAAATTTGGGGAAAAAATTTTTATGAAATCAAAAAAACACTATTCATAACGTTTTTTGGAAAAAATGTTGTAAGCCATCTTATGTATTTTGCTGTTTTATATTTTATGAATTTTTCATTTCAAAATCGTTCGACCAGTTTTTTTAAAAAAAATGTTTTTTTTGAAAAACTTTTCGAAAACATATTTTAAATTTTTTTTGAGTATGTCAATTCAAAGAAATCTAAAGCTTATACTAGAAGAAAAATTTAAAAAAAAATCTATTAAAATGTTTTCAAAATATTCAAAAAACAAAATATTTTTTTAAAAAAATTATTTAAAATTAAAAAAAATTTTTTTTGAAAATTTTAATAAGCAATATTATTAAAATCATAAAACACTACATATTTTGAAAATTTCATCAAAATCCGTCAATTAATTAACGAGAAAGTCTGATTTTAAAAAACCGGTCATATGGGAGGTACCGTTATAAAACTTTTTCTGAAAAATCCATTAAAATTAAAAGATAGATTTTGCACAGAAAACATCATTCTGAAAGTTTTATCAAAATCGTAGGAGCCGTTTTTGAGAAAAATAAGTTTTTCATTAAAAGTTATATGGCAGGTACCGTTAGTTTTGGAGCTAGAATGCCAATTCCAATAACTGTCGGGTAGAGCACTCTCAAAATACTATATACCAAGTTTGAATCAAATCGGCCCAACCGTTTGGGCTGTAGATATCGATACGGACAGACAGACAGACAGACAGACGGACGGAATTTCCGGACCCACTTTTTTAACTTCTCTATCATCGTAATGGCATGTTTGATTGTTAGATTTTTTTTTTACGAATGCATAACTTATAGTCCCTATAAATCGCAAGTACATTATCACTATTTGATCAGATGCCTTACATTTTGTTCGGGTATACGCTCCCAACAGGCTTTTAACGCGTTTATGAGCTCCTGTTTAGTGTTGACACTGCTGTGGTTTTCTTTGAGGCTTCTTTTTAACTGGTCCCATAAATGCTCGATCGGATTGAGGTCTGGGCTCTTTGGTGGCCATGGCAAAATTGTAATATTGGCGTCAGAAAGAGCTGCTTGCGTGATACGGACCGTATGTGGGCAAGAATTGTCTTGCATAAGAACAAACCCATCTCTTTGTGAAAATGGGATCACAACAGGTCGTATTACCATTTTAATGTATTCTCAGCCTGTTAATTATATGAAATACTAGTCGAACATTTTATTTTCACATCATTTAAAATCCATTTTCTAGGTATATCTCTTGATTTAGCATGTGTTGACTAAGCATGAAACTAGAAAATGTTAAAACTTATATATATGTATTTATTTTATTTCTTTTTTAAATAAACCTACAACTATTGTGTTCCTACCTTAATGTAAGCAATTGCTATTGTTGGAAATTAAATGCATATTCTAGGGAGCTTATTCTTTAAAATACATCATATTGGCGCCTAAGAGCATACCTTATAATTGAAGAATTTCCGGCCGGAAAATTAATTAATAATTGATTTCCTGTTCTTTTCAAATTTAAAAAGTAACGTCTTGTTTCGTTTTAATATCAAATTTATAATAGAATAAATATATGTTTTCACATATTTATAATAGAATTATATTTATCTATTGGTAAGCAATAATTTGAAACGAATAACTATGCAAATACATAATATTCACAAACAAATTTTTTGAAAAAAAAAACAGAAAATATTATTTCTAAAACAATGGTTATATACTAATTGTATTCTAATATTTAATAAAAAATCAATAAATAATGAAATACAAGTATTGAAAGTGACACAGAGGTTACTGTCCCGAGGATAGTACTATTGTCAAGTGAAGACTTAAACAAATTACCCTTTAGGTGAAGATTGATATTTTTTTAAGATCTTGATAAAATTGGTCCTTTTTCTATAAAACATGAAACAAGATAAATAAGCATTTCAAGTAACAAAACATATAAAATAGTTCAATTCCTTGTGCAAATTCGGTACAATATTCCTGCGGCAACCAAAGAAGAATTACGATAAACACAGAGTTGACCCTAGTGACACTATAACCATACAAAATCTTTCCCAAAAATGTCCACGCAGATCCCTGGTTGACATGACTGAAGATACTCGGTCCTGGCCGTGCGACCCGGGCGCTTAATCTACGCCCAGGCTTAAGGTGAAGGGCAAGTTGGCCAGTCGAGGTCATAACAATCGTCAGCTCAATTATGTAAGTGGGAATGGTTCAGTTATGAACCTTATTCGTACTCATGAACTAACCTAGACGTCTTTAAACTATAATTAAACTTGATTTAAAATAGCAATTTGTCGTAAAATTAGAATAAATTAATTCAAACTTCGCTCCCAATATCCGCCAAGTCACCCTTTGGATGCACATAATTAACTGCATCATCCATAATTTGTCATCGTTTCAAACTTCGCTTTAATTAAACCCATCACTTTAAAACCCACACAATTTGCACATCATCCTCTCAATATTTCTTCTTCCGCTTTGAATAATGGCCTTTCACGCCATGTCATGCATAAGAATTAACATACAAATGAACTTTCCTGCAAAATTGTCTTCATCTATCTAACTTTTGCCCCAGGCTATGTTTTTGCCGGAAACTCCAACTCCATATGAACGTCTGTGAAGTGATCACACTTTGAACCACATGCGCCAGCTAGCTGCAAGTCAGTCATTTTCACATGAGTGTCTTAGCTCACCATTCCAATTCTCATACAAAATTCATATAAAAATACATCCACAACAACAACAACAAACTAACAACTATATGCCAATTTATTGAAAAAAAAAACATATTATCTTCATCAAAACAAACAAACAATCGTTACACATATTTCCTCACAGCCCCAAGCTGGTCTGACTCTGGCCCAGCGCCCAAACTGAGAATCATGTCAAATTCCCCAACAATCTCGTCCCCAGCTCCATCTGATCCAACCGGCAGAAAAAAACACACAAAAATATTTAAATAATACACTGCAACAATTCCCATTCCCACTGCCATTACCGCCACTCGCCCTCGAATCCAAAAACACAAAAGTATCCAACTCGATCTCATTGAAGACCCAAAAAGCGTTCAAGTGAAGAGAACTCCTCGCGCCCTCCAAATTATGCGCCGAAGCAGTCTTCTCATCGCCACCATGGAAGGACTTTATTCAGTCTTCCGTTGGCAGCCATCGTGGCTGGATTATAGAACCGCGATTCCGATTCCATCCACAAAGCCTTCCTCCGCAAGTGACTCTATTTGAATGTTCAAGTGGATAGTGCTTAACAATTTTATTAAAAAAAAAACAAACCCAAAAGACACAAAAAGTATCTAGATAAAAAATAAAATTTAAAATTGCCACTCAGGCGGCGATCGTTAAAAAAATATTTTTTTTTCAACATTTGACGACGGACGGACTATCAGACGCATTATTACACTGCAAGCATCGTGTATAGCTCGTAGGAAGCCAGGCTTTGGAATAAGCGTTGTCGTCGTCTTGACAGTTTCAGTGCAGGCGGGTGAAGGCGGATTTGCATACCGGCCAGCCGTTGGTGGATGACAAAGGCGAATCATCGGGCGGGAGTGTGCAACTATCTGGGCTCGCAGTGGCAACGAGTAACGACAACAACGGCAGCACTGCTGCTGAAACATGACAGAAATTCCTAATCCGACCGCGATATGAATTTTTGCAGTTTTGTATCTAGATACATGTGAGAGAAGGAAGAACTCAAAGCTCAGACCTCAGAGGACACGCATTCACTGGACGTGAGCTAAGGAGGACGGGTGCAACGGTTTTGTTCTCCCCTCCCACCAACTTTAAACGAGTATTCGAGGTAAAGAAAAGCCGGGGCTACCTCTCTTTAATTTTTTAATTTTTTATAAAAAAAAAACAATTAAAATGTGTTTACTTACGATATTCTATTAGTGAATCTAATGACGTGCCATTGAAATCGAACAGATGGTTTCGGATTGTTTGTTTGAAATTTTTGAATGAGTGACGGGGTATGAATACAACAACAAAAAGGGTGCACCCTTTTCAGATGTTTTTTAATAGTGTACAGTGTGCGACGGACCGATTATGTTTACTTTGTATATTTTTTTTTAAATATGATTATTTCCTTGTTGATGCAAATCTAATCTAATTTCCAAATACATATATATTCTGAGTTCTTTAATCAGATTGTTTTATGTGATTAAATTATTTAAGAAAAGGTAATTTCGTGACTGTGACTAACTAACTACATTTCGTGAGTGCTAAGTAGGTACTAATGGTTACTAACTTAATTTTATTTTGCATTCGAATAAGTTTTAATTTTAAAATTAAAAATAAATCGTTGAGCATTTAAGGGTAACTATTTTTTCTTAAAAAAAAACTTAACAGGATTTTTGTTTAAAGTTTAAGTTTTAAGTTTTTTTTTTTTTATTGCAACGTAAATTAAGTCCTAAACTGAACATCTTATTAACGGATTACAGAAATCCATTCGTAATACATTGTAATGATGTTTAGAAAAGCAATGAAATGAATTAACCTCAAGAGCATTGTAACTTCAATGAGCTTCGATTATTTTTTGTTAAAAAAGAAAGCCAGGTCTAATCGTCTGGTATAATTCGTACTTTTTAATACTTTGTTCGTTTTGCTTTAAAAACTTTAAAATTTTATAAAACAGTGGTTATATTGTATAACGACTGAAAATCGGTCCAGTTTTAATTTTTTTACAAGCAAAAAACCAGGTGACCGCGAAAGTGTATAATAACCGCTTTTTGAAATAATAGCACTAATAAAATTATATATAACTTTAAGTGCTTGTTAATGTACATAACTTCCAAAGAATTAATAAGTCCATTCTTAATATTAATTCATATATGTATAAATAACAGGGTCAAAGTTTGTTGTTAATTAAATAAAGTTACGTATGGTTTCGTATGTCCTTTTAAGTAAAATATAAAATTAAGTAATACAAAATACACTTTTACTGTCTATTTGCCTAAAGACTTCTAACAAAAAAATAATTTTCGGTAAAATGAATGCACTTTAAACATACTAGATGACTACTATATAAAAATCTTCTCTTTAACTGACGATTGTTATAATCGCGTCTGGCCCAAGGCTAAACACTTCCACTTATCTGTTTCGCCCTAAGGCCCGACTTGTGAAATTCGCCGTATTTTTCCATGTGTGTGGTCAACTTTTAATGCAAAATACATTTTAAAATTTAAACAATTCAAAATTTTGTTAAAAACACCGTTGTTGGTTATTTTAAAAATCCAGTCCATTTTTTTAAAGAAAATCAAGCTGATGGCGAGGTTATGTTAACGGGTTGAAGAAGTAGGGTTTTATTGCTTGTATTAAAACATAGACGCATATAAATATGCCTTTTTAATTTGTTTGGGGGGTTTTCAATGAAAGATATAAATCTTTATATTTTGTATTGCAACGTCTGTCTATGAAAGGTCAAAACACTTACAAATGGACTGTAGCCTAAACAATTGGGCCAATCGTCTTCAAATTTAGAACTTAAGGTTATTTTGACATTCTACAGAGGATTTTTTTTATTTTTTTTAGCTCAAAAATTAACGTTACCTGTCATATAAGCGTTATGTAAAAGCTTATTTTTCTCGAAATTGTCTCCAGGAATTTTTATAAAAAAAATCAGTGTACTACGCAGGTACGCATTATATTTTGGTGAAAAAAAAATAATATGGTGGGTTGAAAACGGTACCTCCCATAGGACCGGTTTTTTTTTATTCGACACTCGAAAACTGGTGATCCGATTGATATTCAAGAAGATGTAGGTAGCCTAAGTAACTTTGCATTCATTTTTTTCGAAAACTTTTTTTTTGTATTTTTAATAATTTAACAATTTTTTTTTTTGAAAAATCAATTTTTTTAAAAACGGGTAGGGGAATTTTTTTTTAAATTTCGTTTTTAAATGTATATTCATTTTGTGCTTAAGTTTGCATTTTATAATTGTTTTTTTTTTTTAATATTTAAAAAAAGTAGTTTTATTTAAAAACCGCTCCCGAGATTTTGAAAAAAAATCACACATTTTAACATTTCTTAAAAAAATAACATGGCGTTTAAATTATTTCAATCAATACAAATTAAATGTACTTTATTCGAACAATCACAAGTCACAAAAATCGAATAAGTGCTTTTATGTTGACTTTAATTTTCTTAAATTTTATTCTACAATGTGACCACATATATGAGCAAGTACGTGCGATCCAGTCATGCAATTTATTTTCAATTTATAATATTTTTTTTTTTTTTTGAAAATTCAATATTCTTAAAATAATCTTTTGATAAAATATTTTAAATTTAAAAATTAGCTGTATATTAATAAATTTAAAAAAAAAACTGCACTTGCCAGAAAATTACTTACAATTTAAAAGAGAGAACAACGATAGTATATTTGTGAAACCCAATTATTTTTACTTGGTGAAAACGAAACGATGCATTGAATACAACTTTGTGGTTTTACCAAACCAACCTACAATGAAACATTATAATCAATTCAACACGAGCCCTAATAGTAATCGTTCATGGTCCATGTACATGCGAACATAGAATTACACAGAGACTTGTGTAAATAAACTCTCAAAGAAAGAATGCCTTTGCAATAAAACAAATTCAATGGACTCTTGACGAGACAAACTTTGTAGTGCCTTTTTTGAGACCTTACATACTTTGCTAACTTTATTTTAGTTATTCGAGGCTTAGGTTTTGTTTCACAATATCTGACTAAAGTTTCAGTTAAGCAACTGGAAACTTATTTCTCAGTTATCAACCTAACTTGCGTTTCACAATATCTGAATAGGTCTAACTAGTAGTTAAAGTAGTGAACAATTTACAGGCCAGATCAAGTTCCTAATAAAAACATAACTGACAGTTAAAATATTCACAGCTGTCAGTGTGGACCCGAAAAAAAGAAAAGTTTTTACGTTTTAACATAAAGTAGATATTATTCAGTTAAAAGAAGATGAGTTCGATGATTTCTTTTAACGTTTGAGGAAAAGGTAATTAAGGTTATAAGAAAACTTAATACCTTTTAACACAACTTTAAACCTCAGCTGCTTCTGAATCTAAAATAAGGAGCAGAAACGTAGTGGAACGAACTTGTGGAGTATGGAAGAACAGATTCCCTTTTTAATTAAAGAACATTTTATTATATATGTACGTATGATGAGCGCACAAACATCTATAGTTCCATATGCAGTTCTAAACGGGTTTCATTATGCGCTTCATAATCATCACCATCGACCCAACAACCGGGATCCAGTCTGGGCCTCGTCCAATATATTCTTCCTTCCTTCGTTTACTATTTTAAAATTTCAATAAAACAATGTTTTGTGTTAGATATAATTAACTCTTTTTATTGGTTTGAAATGTCATTATGTATATAACATCGCCATTATGTATGGCGGGCATTCGAAATGTCTAATTTTCCACGACACTCGCATAAATCAGGCTGAATTTGAATTTAAAAAAAAGCCAGATCTCGGTCGTCAGTTCACATCACCTCCACGTGAGGTGACCATGCTCTCGATCTTCGAATACGTAGCACCTGTTAAAACTACGTACGTACGTTGGTCTCCATATCATCAAATTTAGGCCTTAAGAAGTTGCTTATCATCGACCTATAGTGCACACAGTTAACGTTAATGGCCTGGCCAACGTTAGCCATAAATCCACACCAAACGTTGACTTTTTCGGAATACATTCGTTGGACGCTCTTGGATATAATGTGGATTAGTACGTGCCAAAATCGACAGTTTTGTTTGTTGAACTGCCAATTCACCCAGAAATGAGCCTCATCGCTAAAAATGATTTTTCGTCTTTTTTCATTTGCTCCAGAGCCCATTCAGAAAACACATCACTAATCTTTTTTTCTTTTTTATTTTCACAAACAAAATTTCCAACAAATAAATATCTTACTTTGAAAAATTATGATGTTTTCTTGACATTTTAAAGTGAAAATCCAGAAGCTAATATAATTTTTTTTTTTTTTCAAAAAGTTAAATCACTTCTGTCTGAATAACTGGAAAAAATTCAGAATAACTAACTAACTGACAGTTAATTCTATAATTTAGATAATTGTGAAACGCAAAGTTTTTTAATAGGAGGTTTTAACTTGTAGTTTGTTTATGTGTCAGATAGTTAACCATGTGGTATTTTGACAAGTAAACTGAAAAGAAGTCACAAACAAATGCCAAATTTTGACACCGGGCTCAAAGAAATTTTTTGAATTATTTTAAATTCAGACTTTTTTCACAAAATTGTTTAAAAAATAATTTCTATGCGACAGATTGAATGCCAAAACTTACTATTCTTAGGGAAACACACAAAATTTCTTTTATTTTCTTTAGCTGTTCAATTCCTTTTATGCCTATTTCATAACACCAAAGGCTTATTAAAGAAGTCGCTAACTGCAATTTCCCCATGCTCTATTAGCGGATAAGAAAATATAATTAAAATAAATTTTTTAACTTTGTAATCAGTGTTCACACCTCACCCACAATTATTTTTCACATCCCACATAATTTAAGTCCACGTCAGAACATGATGTCATTTACTCCCTTTAATTCTCCGACATCAATCGAAATGAATCTATCAAGAGACAATCTAATATCCGTCATTAGAGTGGCTGTCTTTCCACAAACGCACGCAGCTCGCAGCTATCCATTTGCATTTCGATTTAAAATTATTCCACATAAAATAATAAAACCTACCAAGTCAAGCCTTGCATATTAATAATATCTTCCACGATTTAAAAAAAAAAAAAAAAAAAACAAACGCATACCATTTTAGATTTCATTTAAAAAAATCGATTGTCATTCAAACAATATGGTAAACATTTTCTTCTTTCAAGTTTTACCAATAAAATTAAAAATGAAAACAATGCAACTTTACGTCGCTGAGTGTAATAGCATAGCAATGCAAAGAAAGGGCATTGCACCCTTGTAATGGCGCAACAGTTTTTTTTTTTTTCTTATTTTTTGGAATGCCGCCCTAGCCCTATATATGCTATGCTGGCTCCATCCTCATAATAACCTAGAGCTTCTGTCAAACAAGACGAGATAGTTATCTCTGTGTGCTGCTTGCTGCAGCTGGAAGTTGGTTTGTTTACATCCGTGCAGCGTCCAAAGTTGAAATCTTTAAGGGCTCGAATCAGCTGTAATTCTTTTTTGTTTTTTTTTTGTTTTTTTTTTTTTTAACGGATTGTTGCTTTGACGTGGGGTTGTGAACTTCGAAGGCATTGATGAATGGGTAGGTTGAATGTTGTTATAAATATTTTCCCGCTGTTTTTTATGACGAAATATAAACAACCAACCTACTTACTCGTAATTTTGATTGAAGCGGGCCGGGCGTGGGCATAATAAATTACATCCATACCCATGCCGGTAGCTCCTTAGGGGCAGAGTAGTTATAAGTAGTTATAATTACATCCCTAAAGAGGTTTTTTATTCACAGTTGGACGCCCTTTATTCCAAAAAACCATTAAGTTAAAAAGAGGATTAATAGCTGAATATTGTTTATTGCAAATATTTTTTTCCAAACAGCATTTCCAAGGAATGGGACACTTGATTGAGCAACACAATAAACTGTTGTTTCCTTTTCCTTAGCAAATACAATAGCTTTTCACATTTTATTACGGTAATTAAGATGTAAACTACCCTGGGAATTACGTAATGTTTTTATTCGGGTAATGATAGTGCTATGAGGGTTTTTTTCCTGACCGGCTTAGCTATAGCCTATAAGAAGATAAGAACTCAAGGCAGCACAGCACGCATGTTGGGTTAATTGAAATTACACATCAGCACTCCTTATGACTTGAACAAAATAGATATAATAAATGATGACATCTGACATGACGCAAAGTTCAAACCAGGAGACTTAGGCTGTAATGTTGCAGTTAATTTAGAAATTAAAGCGATGAATGAGACACACTTGAAGTGGGGGATTTCCGAATCAATCGAAAATTCCAAGATAAGGAGTCTTCAAGATAATACATATTTCATACACCAGAACCCATATCTGCATATAGTGTACAGTAAAACTCGGATAAGTGCACTTCACGCTTAAGTACCTGTTTTGAAGAAGTGCCCAACCATTTCGGATCTATGTATTTATAATCTTTTTAAACAAATCTGACAACATTTTTTACGAATATGTGCTTCCCGCTTAACAACCTCGTTCGGTTTAATGCCTCAAGGAATTATAATACTTTAACTTTAATAATAAATTATAATTTTTTGTTATTTTTCAATAATTTCTTTTTAAATAAAAATAGAGGTAGGTATAAAAATAATTTTTTTTTAATATCTATGTCAAAAACTGTGAAAACTAACTAAAAAAAAAACAATTTGGATACCTGGTTCACCCTCTTAAGTGCTTCAAGAAACCACCACAATTTCTATTTGAATTCCAGTTAGTGCGTCAGAATATTTCAATGAACGACTTCGGTTCTTAACTACCTAAAAAAATGTTAAAAAAACATCCAAAAGTAAAATCTTGATAGAATTCATCACATCATTGCTTTTCAGGTATTCAGATTCAGTTAAAACATAAGAAGGATTTTTTAAGAATGGTTGAGTTCATTATTGCAACATTGTGGTACAGGCATGCACAAAATATTTATTCAATGCATATGTGAACAAAAAAAACGACTGGGTCACACGTACTTGCTCTTATGTGCTTAATCATATTGGAAGGCAAGATCTTTGATAGAAACAAGTAACATTTACGTACAAAAACAAGACGTTCTGAACTTATAAATAGTGTCAAAACCACAACCCTTAACGGTTTTTAGTAAAAATCATAATATAATAACGAATTTATTGAAAAAGTATTTCGAAAATTGTAGGACGGATTTTGATAAAATCCTATTTTTAATTTTTTAGTTGTTTGCAAAATTTTGTTTTTAATGTTGGTATGCAGTTTTTTTTAGAGTGATTAAAACATTTAAAATTATTTTTTCTGATTAGTTTTAAAAATATTGATTTTTCAAAAAAAAAATTGTAGTAAAAAAAAATTATTCAAAATTTTGATATGCATAATTAATTTGACTACCAAGATCTTCTCAAATATAAAATTTGACCGAAATCCAAAGAACCGTTATCGGGAAAGCTAAACATTAAAAAAAACCGTTTTATCAAAGGTATACCGTTAATAGACTTTTGCCGTAAATTTGGTTTCAATACAATAGTAGGTAATGCCTACAAAAAAATTCTCAAATATGTAAATCAAAATCGTTGGAGTCGTTTTCGAGAAAGATAACTTTTCCTAAACGGTCATATGGCAGGTACTGTCATTTTTAGGCCTAAAAATAAAATTTCAATTTGCCCTCTGAATGCCAAAAGAATCACACATCACAATTTTGAAACTAATCGCTTAAGCCGTTTAGGCTGCAGCTCGTTATACATACTGGCAGACAGACAGACAGACATATTCTGCAACTAACTTTTTTAGACTTCTCTATGATCATAATGTCATATTTGTTTGTTATCTCAATTTTTTTATATTCACTTGCCTTAGTCCCTATAATCGCAAGTAAAAATTGTGGAAATTATAATTATTCTTTCAGTGACGCGGGTTGGTTATGTTGGTGAATTGAGATAAGAACACCATTTAATATCAAGTATAATTAAATTCCGTTTATTTAACGATTTTTTTCTCCTTGTGGCTTCTAACGGGTCCGCCAAATATCTTCTTTTTTTTTTTTTTTTTGAAAATGCTTCATCAACATCGAGTGTAGCTTCAGCTGTGTGGCACGTAGCGCCGTCCTGTTGAAACCAAATGTTGCCAATATTCTCCTCTTCAATTTTTGTGAACAATAATTCGTTCAACATGGCCCGATAACGATCGCCATTGACTGTAACGGTCACTCCTTGCTCATTTTCGAAAAATGGCCCAATTATGCCTCTGGACCAAAATCCGCACCAAACGTTTTGGGTGTATCGGCTTTTCATTGTATGCGTGCGGGTTTTCTGTGCCTCAAATGCGACAATTTTGCTTGTTTACATACCCGCCAAGATCAAAATGAGCTTCATCTGAAAAGATGATTTTTTTTGGCAAGATCGGCATCTTCTCTAAGTCGATCGCAGGCAGTAATGTTGCAATATTTCCCAGCGTATACACAACCATATTCGTTCAGCGGAAGGATAAAACTAATTATCTGTCAAATCAGACATGAGCTAAGTGTTAGTTGGTGGACCCTTTATAAAAAAGAAGAAATAACAAAATCCCGCAAAACGAAATTCCGCTCCTGCTTTGCTACTATTTTTATGGAATTTTTAATACTTTAATTAAAATACTATAATTTCCCTAAAATTTGATGTACAAAACATACAAAATATATGTACAAATTCGATGCCCAGGAGTAATTTAAATTCAACAACAAAATAATTTCAATTTTATGAAAAATTTGAAATGCTTTTTTTTTTTTATTATTTTATATACTTATAATAACTTTATAAGCGCTTTTATCCAAAAGAAATCGCGAATAACCAACCACGTACCTACTTCAACTCATGTTTAGTCACCCCGAGCAGGGTTGCTGTTTAACCAAGTAGAAATTCAAATTTAAAAAGAAATTCTGAAATTTTTCGGAAATCTTGTGAATTCTCATGATTTTAATAAAACACTTCCATTCAAAAAAGAATTTCAATTCCCTGATAAAAAACATGAATTTTTTCCTAACGTTTCGGATTAACTAGAATAATTCACATATTTTCCTAAAATCTAATTGATTCTCAGCAGTTCGTATATCATACCAAAAATGAATTTTTCCTAGAATCTTGCTGGTTCTCATGATTAAATATACCAACATTTGAACTCTACTCAGTTTGTCTTAGCGCTTTCTTGAAAAAGTAGCATTTTTTTGTTCTCGTTAATTCTCGTCAATTAATGCGATTAAATTCATATGAAAATGGTGTGGCATTGTGTTAAACGGCATTTTGATACTCGGCATTTTATGAAAACATAAAAGCTATGCCAACTCTTCGAGATCGG
Organism: Platycheirus rosarum; assembly: GCA_963971375.1. Classification (NCBI taxonomy): domain Eukaryota; kingdom Metazoa; phylum Arthropoda; class Insecta; order Diptera; family Syrphidae; genus Platycheirus; species Platycheirus rosarum. Next base: position 36,872,272 of record OZ020510.1, on the reverse strand, counting down.
AAGCTTATTGTCAGCACCTGACGAGAATTTATCTTAATTATATAAAAATTTCGTGTTGATGTTTGTCGCCAATGTACTCCAAAAATACTAAACCAAATTTTGTATTTTGGTCGAACTGGTTGCATAGAACTGTTTTTATCGATATTAATGAAGTCAATATTTTGTTAGTGCAAATAATTTTTTTATTATGAGACAATAATTACACCTATGATTATTTGGAGGTTCCATGTTTCTCGTGAACCGCTACACCCATTTTGACGGGACTTTCACTGACAGATAGCTGATACTCTAAGTAGTAAATTAGGCTTTTTTATTACATACTAGATAGCGCTGGTGACGGATTTTTTTCCGAAAATCGTATTCATGGACATACTTTGACGCGACTTTCACAGGCGGATAGCTGATGTTTTAAGGAGTAATTAAGGCTATTTTTACTACCCATTTGGTGGCGCTGCGCGTCGTTTTTAATTCTAATTTTTATACCGACTTCACAGTTAGATATACTTTTACCCCTAGGTGGCCTTGGGGTCGTTTTTTTTAAATAAAAAAAAATAATAATAAAAAAAGCCTTTAGCAAAATTTTGACCCTATGGGTGGCATTGGTCAGGAGATATTAGAAAATGAGGTTTTCCTTGTACCTTTTAAATTTTATATCAACAATATAAAATTTATTTTTTTAGATTTTAAACTTTTATATTTGCTGTTGTTATAAATATTTTATTTTAAAACAACTTAACGGATTTACCGCGATGATTTTATTCAAACAAATTGAATATTATTTCGCGACGTTTCGGCAAGATTCCACTTGCCGCGTCACGGGTGGAATCTTGCCGAAACGTCAGGAAATGATATTCAATTTGTTTTGAATAAAATGATCGCAATAAGTCCGTTAAGTTGTTTTAAAATAAAATAAATATAAAATGTAAATGACTTAGCGATTTAAACAAAATTCTTTGTGTATATTAACATGGTTAGCTGGTAGTTTCTAGGTATACTTGGGTTCGATAAGTATCGCTGTTGTTGGGATCAGAAAATTTATGTATATTATACCCGAGCAACGTGGGGTGGGTTTGCTATCTATATATATATTTACAAATCTCATGTCACGATATTGGTCGCCAGTGGACTGCGAAAGTACTGAACCGATTTTGATGAAATTGTATGTACTTAATGTGTGTAATTTGGTCCGATTTGTGGCATAGGATTGTTTTTATCTCGATTAATGGCTTAACATTTTTGTATTGCAAAATAAATGAGTCACATCAGCGCGTGGCCGGGTGTGCTAGTATATTATATAGAAAAATATATCAACATTTCTTAAATATATAACCTATGTTTACCATATTCTTGGCAACAAAACAAAAACCCCTGCAAATTTGGTAGCATATCGACAGTCATTGTGAGGAAATTGATATGCATATAAATAAGGCGCGCAATTATTCCATATTATTACTTTTTACTTGCGATTATAGGTTCTATATGTAGAAAATAAAAAAAATTGAAATAACAAACAAACATGACATTCCGATGATAGATAATTCTGTCTGTCTGTCTGTCTGTACGTACGCCAATCGTCTTCAAATTTGGAACATAAGGTTGTTTTGACATTCTACAGAGGTCTTTTTCAATTTCTTTTTTAGCTCGAATATTAACAGTACCTGTCATATAACCGTTATGTAAAAGCTTATTTTTCTCGAAAACGGCTTCAAGAATTTTTATGAAAAAAAAATCAGTGTGCTTTTGTAGATAAGCGTTATATTTTGATGAAAAAAAAAATTAAAATGGTGGGCTAAAAACGGTACCTTCCATAAGACCGTTTTTTTTATTTTTTCGACTTTCTCGTGAATTGGCTAACCGATTAAAACGAAAATTGATATTCAGGAAGTTGTAGGTAGGTGTAGAGCTTAAGTAATTTCAATTGAAAATATTTTTGAAAACTTTTTTTTGTATTTTTAATAATTGTTTTAAATTCTTGTTTTTTTGAAAGAAAATCACACTATTTAACATTTTTAATAGAAATAATATAGCGTTTAATTTTTTCCGCTGAAAATACTTTTACGTACTTTTTTCGAACAATCAAAAGTCACAGAAATTCAATAGAAACTTTGAAGGTCTTCTTATATTTATCAAATTTTATTCGACGCTGTGACCGCACATAGGAGCCAGTACGTGCGATCCAGTGGTGGTTCAATTTATTTTTGTATGATTAATATTTTTTTTTTTTAATATATCAATATTTTTAAAACTATTTTATTTTTGTTTACTAATCATGTGTATGTTCACCAGAATCTCAAGAAAATTGTTTTTTTTTTACAAAAAACTAAAACTAGAACAGGGTAATTTTCGAGTAATTTATTAATACTTTAAAAATTATTCTTGTGATTATCGTTATGGTCTAGTTTATTATTCCACCGATTTTTATTGAAATCACTTTTGTATCAGAGCCTAGGAGGAAGAATGCTAAAAACCACGGCTTTTATTTGAAACCTTTTAAGACTGACTCAAACAGATAAAAATCATTGTTCTATATAATTTTGTGTATATGTTTGCATGTTTATGTTTAATGGAACAAATTTCAAATTCTCAAGAATTGAAATAACATCATGTCTTTGTTCCAAACCCAAAAATACAAAGTAAGTGTTTGTTTGGTCTGCATCTGGCTGATTCATAACAAAAGTTGTATCCAATGGATATTTAATTTTATTCAGTGACCTACACTTCTACTCACCACTCACCAGTTCTCCTTCAGTCGATTTGAATAAATTTATGGGACTCACTGTTGCGTCTGCTGCAGGCAATGGTTCACCTGTCTTTTGGTCTTTTCCAATCTTCATTCAACCCTTTGCAAGCCTAAGAACTAAACATCTGCCAACGTTTTGTTTAACTTGCCGCTAATTCACATTTTCCGAGCGTTCCAATCAATGGCAATTAAATTAAATTTCTTTGCTTCCATGGGTGTTGTATCCTAAACAACTACCGATGGTTATGCGCCGATCAATTGAGGACCGAAAAACAAGCCTATTATTAGCGGAATGCATCATTGCTGGGAGACGAGACAATAAACAGAACGCAAACGAATCGAACAACACGCCTCCCGCCATTCGGTGAGTTTTTTTTCTAAAGAATTGGCTTTGCTCGATTGCCTCTGGAAAGCTAATCACGATGGACAACAACAGAACAGCCAATAACTTTGATGATCATGATCACCGGCACGCTGACGTTGTGGCCGGCGGCGGCAGAGAGGTGGGTGACCCACGGTGACTTTTGTTGTATCCATATAGGAATGACGTAACTTCGGAAGAGGCCATGGCCATAATGAACATTGCCTTCATTGTTATTCACCCATTGTCCCGAGAAACCGAAATATTAGTCCGATTTTGGAAGTCTGATTATATTCCCGGCTTCCGTTGCTCGTGCCTCGGTTTTCTAAATTACTCTTGTGTCATGCATGTTGCGTGCGCTTGTCTGATCAGTTTGTTTTGCTCTTCCATTTGCAGGCGACTGAGACGTCGGTGGCGTCCGTGGAGCGAATTAAGTTTCTAGTCTAAATGATCGATCGGAGGACAGCAGTAGTCCATCACACAACACTACACGCGACGCATGGTGCTTGGAGAAGAGGAAGAACTACGAACAAAAACAAACATAATGTGCTACATAATCATCACGGGAGGCAGCCTGGTCTGGTTTATCTTGAGCCTGATCGCTGATATGTTCATCGCGTCGGCAATAGTAACGCCAAAGTGGCTGATTGGTCCCCACGCGGAGTTGGAGGCTTCGGGGGCATCAAATCTCACCGCCCACAGGTATCCGTCGGTGGGCATCTATTCGCGGTGCAAGAAGATGGAACAGATGGGCTTTCGTTGCGGGCGATTCGACTTGGATGGCTTTAGTACAGACGGCCAAGTGTATCCGGGCGAGTGGAAGGCGGCGATGTTCTTCATCTCGTTGGGGTTCGCGATCCTTACAACAACTGTGTTCCTGACGCTTCTCACCTGTTGCCGGCAATCGCTGTTCGGCAAGAGTATCCACAACATTACAGGCTGTGCTCAGGTTGTTGCTGGTAAGAAAGACTATGAGATACATGGTCTTGGAGTTGAGTTGTCATTAATTTTTGCACTGTCTCTCTCTCTCTCTTTTTCTCTGTTGCAGGAATCAGCGTAATGATGGCGATATTTCTGCATCCGTTGGGATGGGGCGCGCCAAGGGTGTTGGCGCTCTGTGGACCTGGTGCTGAGCCATTCTATCCATCAATGTGTAGCGTGGGTGAGGATAACATGATTTTTTTTTATTTTTTTTCCTATTTTATAGTTAATTTTGAAGAATTGCACATTTATTAAGTTCCTTTAATGGTGAAGCGTGAAGGTGTGCTTCAAGATGGGTTGTTGGTAATAAAAGGGGGACAGGTGAAGTGGATGAAGTGAAGAGTGGGAATAGCAGGGTGGTCGTTTAATAGTTAAGGTGGGGAATTTAAGATTGTTTTGCTATGCTTGAGGGAAGAGTAAGATATTAACTATAATGGGAATGAGTGGGTTGTATGGTGCTTATCCTTTGCAGGAGTTACAATGGAAGACATCTGATGGGATTAAATAATTTTTTGAAATCTAGGTTTCTTGATAGTCTTAGTACACAGCCTTTCCTATGGGTTTTATGGATTTATGTTCAATTAAAAATTTTGATGTAAGGACTGATTGGCAAATTATTTAACCAGACTTCCTTCTTCTCCCGAAACGGTTAAATGTATTTAGTATAGGTATATTCAAGGATCTCGAAATTCTAATTTACTTCTCGATACCATAGCTCCAATCACCTTATATGCGCTACTATGAAGTTTTCGGAGCTCAGGCCTATAAGGAGTATTGTATTACGCTCCTCGTCCTTCGAGTTATAACCAGGACCTAGAGCTCCAGACTTGGGGTGCCGTTAGAGTAACTCGGATACGGACGAATTCATTAATGAAGAATCCTGCAAACGAAATAAGGACAACGAACTTCGAACCCGAACCTGAAATGTTAGGACCCTTAACTGAGAACTTGCAGCGGAATAATAAGCGGAGGCCCTGGACTGCTGTAAGGCAGACATAGCCGCCAACCAAGAGATTCGTTGGATAAGCCGGGCAACAGAAGATAAAAAAATGTGGCAACTGCTATAGACTGCTCTTTGTAACCGCGGTTCGTCATTGGAGGCAGACTCAGACAAGTGATCTTGAGCTTCAATTTTGTGAACGAGCGCCCTTCACGTCAATCCGCATCAAAGCTAAATTCGTCAACATAAACGCGCATACTACCACAGAGGAAAAGATGACACCAAGAGTATATGTATTTTTCGAGCTTTTGCTAATCATATGAGCAGTACCCTAGCTTTGGCATTACCATTATCCTAGGCAACTTTAACGTTAAGCTAGATACAGAGGGTATCTTCTGTCGTACACTCGGAAAATACAGCCTGCACGACACCACCACTTCCAACACCAAGAATTGTTATAGCTGGTACGCAGTTGCAGTTCCCACACCTCAATATTCCCAAAGGAACTCGTAGATCTCCTGGTCAGACGTAAACTGTCAGGCAAATTGACCACATTGCTATCGACGCAAGGCAGTGCTCCAGTATCTATCATGGACGTCCGAACTTTTCGAGGGCAAACATTGATTCGGGTCATTACCTCGTTGTATCCAATATACGGCTGCGAATATACAGATCAGCGCCAGGAACAGTTAATATTCTAAGCAAGTTTAAAGTCGGACGGCTACAATGCCAACAAATCGCCAGTTCCTTTTTAGACCGAATCTCGAAATACTTTTAAAAAAAATCCCTTACCGCATCATCAGTATTGAGAACCAGTAGCAAAATGTCATCAGGGATGCAGCCTCTGAAGTACTGGGTCTGACATGGGTACCAAAACGAAATTCCTGGTTTGACGAGTTTCGGCAAACGCATGCAGCTAGACAGGAAGCAAGGCGGCGCTGCACAGAAGGACCAGAATTGCTTGCGGCTCTACTAGTAGAAGAGGAAAGAGGAACACAGTCTTCTCGGAAGGAAAAATAGGAACATGATGCTGTTCACAAAATGGGACACACAACACCGGCGGATTGGACAAAACATCTCAATAGACAGGTACAACTTTGAGGTAGTTAGGGACTTTGTGTACCTCGGATCCGCTATAACATCTGACAACAACATCTCGTCAGAAATAAAGCGAAGAATTACTCTTGCCAATCGCTGTTTCTATGGGCTAGGAAGGCAATTGAGTAGCAAAGCCCTCTCTCGAAAGACAAAGGAGACTCTGTATAAGACCCTAATCATCCCAGTCCTGCTCTATGGCGCCGAGGCATGGACACTATCTAAGGCGGATGAAGATATCCTTAGTTGTATCGAGCGTAAGATTCTTCGGAGGATTTTTGGCCCTATCTGCGTTAACGAGCTTTGGAGGAGAAGGTTCAACCAAGAACTATACGAGCTGTACAGCGACATTGACCTGGTGAAAAAAATACGCATACCACGTTTAAGATGGCTAGGTCATGTAGAGCGAATGGACAACAATGCTCCGGCTCATAGGATCTTCGATTCCATCCCAGAGGGTAGACGCAGTCAAGGAAGACCTCGCCTTAAGTGGCGAGCTCAAGTGGACGACGACCTCAACCAACTTGGAGTGCGAAACTGGAGGCAGCTAGCAAAAGACCGAGCTGGCTGTAGAGGCATGTTGGTTGAGGCCGAGGGGTAAAACCAAGAATATGCTGTCATGAATATAAGCCACACCCAACAATGATGTCTTGTATAAGACATCATGAGAAACAGCTCTAAGTTTGAGGCAGCTAGTAGGACTTTGTCTCCCTGAGCTCCGCTATGAAGTCCGAGAATAACACCAGCGCTAAGATTAAACGAATAACTTGCCAATCGCTGCTTCTTTGGGCTTCGAAGGCAATTGAATTGCAAAACCTTTCTTTCGAGCAACCCAGTCCTACTGTATTTTGCAGAGACAAGGATATTGATGAGGATCACTCTAGGTTGTTGCTTCGAGAAAAATATTCTTCGGCGAGTAGAGAAGCAGATACAACGAGCACCTGTACCTGTTGATGCGACGCAGTCGTAGCCAAAAGAGTAACAATCCAACTTCTCAGATGGATAAGACATATAGAGCGGATGAACACTAATGCTGTTTTAGAAATCTTCGATTCCACCACGGAAGGACGGCCGCAGTAGAGAATAATGAAGCCTTAGTATCGCAGGCAAGCGGAAGAGGACCTCGATCAACTTCAAATACGTACAAAACCATAGCTATCGAACTCGCTGGAGAAACTTATAGCTTGAGAACCAGGTCCACCCCGGACTGTAGGGCTATCTGGGCTCAGCACAGAACAGCTCAGAATGAATTTAATTTTGTTGTATTCTAAGTTAATTTAAAATTGTGTGAACAATTTTTTTTTAAATATATATTTTAATCATATATTTAAAAAATAACCTTAAATTTCATTATCTTAACCCTATACCAAGAATTATATGCAAATGTAACTTTGTTTATTTATTTGTAACGCTCTCAACCGATCCATCTTGAAATTTTGTAAACGCATTACCAGGAGAACAGAGACTGCAGTAGGGTACATATTTCTTTTAGGGGTTAGGAAAGTTGGAGCAACTCACTATATACACTAAAATGCGCATATTATGCAGATTTACACACCACACCTAAGAGTATGCAACGCTCACAACTTTAAATAATTTCAAATGGCTGTTTGGTCTGATTTTACTATTGTATTTTATACTCTCTACTATCTTTCTAATTTTTATTAATGATCTTCATCTGAAGCCATCTATTCTATTCCACTTAACTACTTATGTAGCTGACGAAAGTATAGTTAGATTTTCATATTCATTCACATACACATACACAACCCTGCTTTTTAGAAGTGTATCTCTTCGATGGCAACGTTGAAATTCTGGATTCTGATCATGACAGCATTATCAAATGGGGAATAAGCCATCGTGTGGAATATAATCTGTCTAAAAACAGTCTTCTGTCAGTAAAATTTACCCCCCTTACCACAAACCATGAGTGGCAATTTCATCATGGAATCCGATTATCTGGAAATTGTCGGTAATAGGTTTATCACCACCTTCTTCTTTTGGAACGATCATATAAATACGATGTCGCCAAAATAGCCGCAAGATGTTTGGTCTTGCCCCGACTATGTAAGAAATACTCCTTTAACTGACTTAGCTTTTTGATGGTATTTAAAACATAGCATTCAAAATGATTGGAGATAATGACATCTTTAGGACATTCTTGTCACTCAAACATCGACGGATGTCATTTCTATGGTCAATGTTCTAGAAAAAAAACCTAATTCCCCTAATACCTCGAAATACTCGAGCCTCCAGGAATGCCCACAAACTTACCCTCCATACTGTAAATAACAGAGATTCGTTCTTCAGCCGTACAACTCGAATGCAGAATGAAATTCCTAACTCTATTTCCCCATTCCATTATGATGTTCAGAAGCTTACAACCAATGTGCATCGGCACCTCCTTTTAAGCCCCTTCTTTTTTCTAAGTTCGCACTGTTTACCAACATTATATGGGTGCCCAAAAAAGCCTTTTAGCGTGTTTATTTAAACAAAACATTTTAATTTTAATTTTTCTTTTCAGGACTCTCATTCTATTGTGCTGTTATTGGCTCCCTCCTTTGCTTCATCTGCGCTGGAATAAGTCTCAAAGCTGAATCATCAAATATGCGAACTCGAGTGCGCCGCCGGGTTGAAGAGGGCGACCGGCTTGTTTGCATACCATAACAAAACACGGAACACCACTTGAATAAAACAAAACAAACATCCCAGAAATACTTTAATTTATTTTTAAGGATAACGAGTAAAATAGTTTGTTTACATTTTTTTGTTGATTTTAATATTTTATATAATGACTTACAATTATTATTCTTGTATGATTTAGTTTTTAAGAATAGTTTAAGGATCGTAAATAAAAGTTACGAGTTTTGCGGTTTTTTATTGAAAAAATTACGAGAATTTTTTTTAACAACTTATAGCTTATGTTACACAACAAATTCAGAGCACTACTTTCGCTTGCTTTTGGACTTCTTAGAAGTTTGTGTTTGAGCAGCTGCTTTAGGCTTGGCCTTAGGAATATACACTCCGTGGTTGGCCTTCTTTAAATGTGCAAAAAGTTTATTTTTCGATGGAAAAGTGCTGTTGCATGTAACGCAACTATGGGTGGTTTCGACAGGAGGCTCATCTTCATGATTGCTTAACGATGGTTTAATGGGTTCATTTTCATTTGACTCTGGCGGTGCAGCTTCTGAGGCAGGTTTTTTCTGTGCTTTTTTATTCTTTGACTTCTTGGCTTGTGTCTTCTTGCCGTTTGCCCATTGATCGGGATTTTCATCGGTTTTTTTTTCGTTAGCTTCAGAATCGACTACGGTTTCGGCTGTTGGTTTCTCTTCTTCCTCGCCATCATTAAACTCCTCTTGATCAACTTTAGGCGCCTTTTTAACTTTTTTATTCTTCTTGCTTTTAGTTTTCTTTGTTGGATTGACGGGCTGTTCCTCTTCTATTTTCACCGAATCTTCTTCAATGTCAAGATCCTGCAGTTCATCTGGTAGCTCGGCTGACAAATCATCGTCGAATTCATCCAAATCACTAGGTAACTCGTTCAAATCATCTGACATCTCATCAAAGTCATCGTCGAACTCATCTAGATCTTCCAGTTCAACTATATTAACTTTCTCCTGGCTAATACTGTCTTCGTAGGAGTTCTCTTGCTCCTGCATCTCTCGTTTGAGTCTATCAGTGTTTTCTTTGTGTTTTTTGCTGGTTTCATGATTCGAGAAGGCATTTTCATTTGTAAATACACGATTACAGGCAACACAATACAGATCATTGACATAATATAATACTTCGTCCTCATTGGAGTCAATACTCCCGGATTCCTCATCAGAGTCAATCGATTCTTCGTATTCCTGTTCCAGTTGTTTAAGTTGCTCTTCGTAGCCTTCGTTGGATACATTTGCATTTGCTTTGCGCATCTCTTCCAACTCTCGATTACGTTTCTTGATCTGTTCCATACGATTTTGTTCCTGTTTCTGACGATTAAGAGCAGCTTTCTCTTCCAAAAGCTTCTTGTTGGCTTGGACACGTTTGTCTCTTTTTCTTACAAAGGACACTAAATTCCTTACCTGAAACAAGATGTTGTATACATATTTCTAGAACTATATGATTATCTTACCTCTTCATTCCTCTCTCTCTTGGCTTTTTGGACAATCTTCTTCATGTCCTTCTCAATGAACCTTAAGATACGACGATCTTTAATTTCGGTAATGTCATGCGGACACAGCCAAGTGTAGGTTTTTTTGGTGCAATAACTTTGCCAATAGGCATAGAATGGACCTACAACATCATCATAGCTGCTGGTGGAATCACCAAATTTAGGAATCTCTTCGATGTCATTATCATCCATGAATTCAGCATCTTCAGCTGTGATTTTCTCAAATACCTCGGCATACGTTTTGTAGAAACCTTTTTCATTATCACCATACCCATTGAAACACGACACTGTGAAGTATTGAAACAAATCCAAGCAATTGTCCTCATAGTCTGAGTTCTTGCCACGCAAAATCTGCTCCCGATGGTTGTCATACCATGCACGTTCATGGGGATCTGATAGTACCTCGTAGGCTTGCTGAAGGGTCTGAAATTTCTCTTTGGCTTCTTCTATATTTTCTGGGTTCTTGTCGGGATGCCAGCGGAGTGCTAGTTTTCTGTATGCAGACTTGATGTCGCCATCGTTGGCGTCGCGTGCAATACCAAGTTCTTCGTAATAGCACTTCATGATGTAACTTGTAATAGCAAACAAATATATTCGACGGCAAACCCTTTAATTACAACAACAGAATATTGTAAATATAAATAACTTGTTGGCCAAAAATTAGCAAAATTTATAAATAAATTGCTACTGTCACTTTATGTGCAAAAAGCATGGGTCTGGCCTGGTCGAAAAAAAACAAAACAAAAAATGAAATGTCAAATAATTAAGTGATGCCAAAATCGTTATTTTTGGTTCTGATATTAGATATTGGTTTTGAGGGAGGAGTTCGAAGATTAATGGTTGATTGATGATTAGGAATATCCAAAACTTTTTTTTTAAGATAGAAGAACAAGTTGAACCGACTTTTTGTGGTTAATCCACTGTGTAGAAATAGTTGGTAGCATATTATAATTACCATTCAAATTAAGTATATATATAAATAAATTAATTCTTTCTTTCAGACATAGAGACATTGTGCGTAAATGTGGAAAACAGTCAACTCTGCTTATTAAACGTCAGAGTTGAGATTGCGGTAAGTACTCTTACTAAAGCAACGTTCACACGCAGATAAAACAATGGGACAATAATCAATTGTGTTGTCCGAGCTTCTTGAACGGGGTTGGATGATCTCGATATTGTCCTCAGAGATAGCTCGGCAGACTAGCTCGGATGAGAATATAATGACAATTGTCTTGTCCTGGAAACAATTGTTCACATGGAACAATGAGATTGTGTTGTCCCATTGTCTTTGCCTCTGCATTGCCCCATGTGAACCCCGCTTTAAGGCGTTTTTCTTTTTTATCGTTTAGAGCAGAGTCTGAGTTGTCAAACAAAATTTTGCATTTCTTTTTTCGCTTAGAGCGTTAAAGTTTCATCATTTTATATAGAATCTATAGTACTATCAAGATGGGTATTTCACCTAGCGCCATCTAGTTTCACTATTTCGCTTTTTCTCAGTGTAGACTTTTAATAATTTATAATTATCAGAGTATGCTCAGAATGCTCAGACTGTTTAGAGACCTATTCTAAAAGAATAAAAAAAACGCCTTAAAAGAAAGTGTACGTATACTAATAGGTCTTATGAATTAACTATGTATATTAAATATTTAGTACACATGAATTGTATCTATTAAACCTACACCTGTCACTAAATTATTAAATTAAATTAAAAAATTAAAATTATCAGGAGATAAATTTAGGAGGTTTGCAGAAATAAAAAGCCATACAAAATTTGACAGTTCGCTTACGAGGATATACATTTAAATACATTTTCGGGGTTTAGGAGGCTTACGAGGGTTTTACGCGTTACATGAGTACCCCTTATATTTATTAAATAAACATTCAAAAAGCCGTGAAACTATAATATATATAATATAATCAAGCAAATAAATACAAAATAACGCGCACTGCTATACATGGTGGCTTGATCCAATATTAGCCTCAAATTTTCGATTCTCTTCACGGGATGATATTATTATGAAAAACAATTTATCACTGTGAAAAGTTTTTGATATTTCCTATTTGTTGCACAAAAAAATATTTACATCAAACTTATTTACTACAAGTGGTCATATCGAATCATTCTGCGTTACAATGCACCAGAATGGAGTTAGTTATAGGCCAAAGAGTAAAAAAGTACAGATTTTCAGTTTTTTACCTGATTGTGAAGGGGCATAGGGGGCGGAATAGAATATTATTTTGGCATCTACCGGGCATTCCAAACATCATATCGAAAATTCACAACTTCCCGACCTTTTGTAATGTAAAACGTGGGGTGGAATCGGTTAAGGTGATACATGATAAGTTATTGTCACAATCGAAAAATTCAGTGGTGGAATCGGCTTAGGTGATATGTGACAGTAACATTTCCGATAGTCACATGGATCAAATTAAATTTTCAGTCTGCGTAAAGGTATCAACAGGCAAATTACCACTTCTTATAGAGAATTACATAATTTCCTTTTTGCCTCAGCTGTTTTTATCATAAAACTAACCATTTTGCTAAAATATCCAAAAAACCCTTTTTTTGTACCTTTGACTCCGAATAACATGTAACTTTTTTACCACACAAGGGATCGATAGGGACTTTTGACACTTTATTTCTATTGGTGTACCCCAAGGTCTCCACCTAAATTTTTCTCTGTCGGAATTATAGTAGTTTGACCACTATTTTTATGTTTAATTTGACTGGACTAAAAAGTTAGTTGACTAAAAGTCAGTGCCCATTTTGTTAAGCAGTGTTAGACTACATGTGTGGCTTGTGGCACTGAAATCGACATTTGGGTGTAAATAAGAAAATAAAAACAAAACACAGAATTGGCAGACATGTCTCCAAATGTTCTCGTCTCATCTCTTAACAAATCATAAGAGTTTAGTTCAGGTTTACCCTGAAGATGGCCAGAAGCCAGAGGCAGCCATGTAGCCAGTATACAATTCAAAAAATAGAAACTAATCAAATATTTTTCTTTTTTTTTTAATTGAGAAGAATGTATTCTTTTTTGTAGGGATGGGTTAGAATATTTTTGCAGCGCTTCCTCAAGCTTGTCGAAAAAGGCGGCGGAAAAACCAACCCAACCCAACAGAAAACAGGCCACACAAAATTCTCAACTTCTTCGGTTCCAACACTCATCGCTAATTATAAACCTATTGTCTACTCTTCAGAGAAGGCAAATTTGTTCGCAGCCCATTTCGCTGCCAGTTCTCAAAGATCTCGAAGATTTCCCACACTGGCAAAGCCACTTCGTAAGCTTTTCCATCGCTCCTATTCTTCTGGAATAGTTTGGCATGAGCTCTCTAATCGAAAATGCGTGCTTTTGGGATCGAAGATACTCTTGTTTGTTGGTTTAGAAGCTATCTTCTGGACCGTTCAATACAAGTTGTTTTGGACGGATTCAAGTCTGATTCCCACAAAATAAATGCTGGTGTGCCCCAGGGCTCCGTTCTGTCTCCGACTCTTTTCCTCATTTTTATAAATGATCTTCTGTCTTTTATTTCTAATTCACTTAACTGTTTTGCTGACGACTCTACCCTCAGCTGTTCATATTCGTTTATTCGATAATTCACGTCCTTCACCTTCCGACGTACAATTGCAACGGTAACGTATGTCAAGCTCATTAAACTCCGATTTATACAGCATTGTCAAATGGGGTAATAGGAATCGTGTAGAGTTTAATACTTCGAAAATTCAATGCTGTCTTCTGTCGTTAGAGCTAAACATACCCCCAATGTCATTGTCCATGAATGGCACTTGCATCGAAGAAACCGAAAAGCTTTCGGTACTCGGTATGTGTGTCAACCAAGACTTCCGTGCTTAGGTTTTCTATATGATTCAAGAAGTTTTTTCCCCTTCTGATCTGGCTACAATTTACGAAGCGTTTATACGCCCAAAACTGCAGTATAACTCACACCTCTGGTCAGGTGCTTCGCAAACGTCGCTACACCTGCTCGATAGAATACAGAGCGTTAAGATTGATAGGAAATAGAACTGCCTCGGAAACAATTTCGAACACCAACGGATTGTTTCATGTCTTTCCTTATTTTATCGTTTCTCTTATAAAAATGCTCATCAAGAATGCTCATCAGTTCACCCTTGAGCCCAATTTCGGATTTACAGTGAAATATAGGGGTTCTTTTTTTAGCCGAACAACACGGATTTGGAATAATTTACCCGGCAAGATTTTCCCTTGGCATTTTGATCTGCAAGCATTCAAAACCAATGTTAATCGACACCTCCTATCCTTCCCCTCTCTATCTACCTTTTGCCCACGCAGTGTGATCCACATTAAGAGGGAAACAAATGATCCCTTCTGCGTTAATTATAAAAAAAAGAAAAAAATCAAGCCGAGACCTTCGCCAGCTTCAAAGCTGCATGATGCAACAGCTCATCAGGAGATGTGATGGTATGGAACGGGCCTGAAAACTGATTTTTTTTATTAAGTGTGGAAAATTCCAACGTGATAGGAATTTAAGATGGTTTGAATGCAGTCTTGCTGTCAAAGGAAGAGTAAGGCCAGGCTCTTGAGCTTCCGCGAAGTCATCAAGAGAATAACGATACGGATCGTCGTAGCTGTTAGAAGAATTTCTGTATCATCTGACCGATCCACAGAAAAGGAGATCGACAGCTCTCCAACAGATATCGGCTATAACTGCATGGACGAAAGATAGATGGATTAAAGCTTTCTTGCTGTATTCGATAAATATACGACGAACAATTTTTGGCGTTGTTTGCGACCCAGAAAACAGTCAACGGCGAAGAAAATATAACAATCAGTAATAAGTGCTATTCATACAGCGACGTAAGCCTAGTCAAAAAACCCGCATTCAGCTATTATAAACGCTCGGCCAAAACTCCAGATGCGCAAGGTCTTCGACGTCAAAAATGGTTATAAATTCCAAGTTTAATACACCAAACTTGGGATCGATATGTAAAAATAAATATATATATGAAAATAAAATCTTTTTTGAATATGTTTCCATTTATTTTTTTTCTTACAAAATTTTCAACTTTTTTTTCTCTTTATACAACACATTCGTTATGAATATATAAATTTTTACTTTTTTATTAAAACTTATAACTTTGTTTTATTTGCACATCAACAATGAAAAAAAAAATTAATTATTTATGTAGGCTATAAAAAAAACTAAAACATATCGAAACATAACACTGAGCAAATACTTGTGCATAAATATTGAGTCTCTTTTTTTTATAAATAAATGATTTCATCTAATATTCCGTTAGATTTAATGGGAGGAAAATGACTTTCAATTATGCTTACAATAAACTACTTCGCGCTTAATCACTTAATAGATTAAAAGTTAAACAAAAAATATGAAAAATCATACATTTTATTTATATAAAAAAAAAACTAATCGCTAAGGATTTTATTATTGCCGTCTACAGCTCGTCGTGTTTTGGACCTGAGAATTCATCATGTGAAATGAATCCATTTTTGTCCTTGTCCTCGTGTTGGAAGATCTCTTCGACAAGTTTGTCGTTTTCTTTCAGCATATTTTTCAGTTCTTCTGTGTCTTGACCTTCGACGGCAGACATTTGTTTTTTCAAGTATTCACTGACCTGTAAAAGGAAATAAGAAATGAAATTTAAAAAAATGTGTTTAAAAATATTAACTTATGTAATAAAAAAGGAATATTTTTTTATTTGCAAAATAATATTTTAATTTGTTACGTATAAACAACTAAAGTTAGCTAAAAACATAACAGTACATTTCTTAAATTATTCCTTATTCCCAGATATTATTGAAATACACTACGGCGTATGAGTACTATTTTCCTGCTCTATTTTCTTTTGTACTATATTCTTATAACTCTATGGTTTTGGTTAACCGTTATAAGAAACTGACATGTACTCTTGGTTTGTTGCTTATTGATCTTTTGTTTTCTGCAAGGCAGCGTCAGTTTGATGTCAATAATGGTGCGTGAAATTGCTTTGTCGCGAGACCTAAGGGAAGCAATAATGAATGCCTCTTAAAAACGGGATTATCGAGATATAAAATTGCAAGAAAATCAAACTTAAATTGGTTTTGAACATTTTAACAAAGTTCAAAACAGGTAGGAATGTGGTATTAGTAAAATACGAACGTCAGTGGACGTTTGAAATTGGCGGGTATACGGTAAAATCGACGCCAAACTGCCGCTGAAATAAATGTGAAATGTAGAGAAATAATAAAAAAAAGTATTTCAGTCGACACTTCCTAAGCGGACAATTACAAAATTGGGATAAAAATTTTATAAGGTTTGTTAAATGTTGTATTAAAATTAGAGTTATTTACTTATTCAAAACTAAAGACCAAAGAAAAACCGCTTTTAATACCTTAACAGAAAAATGGCGTCTAGAGTGGGTTAAACGGACAATGGCGGTCCGTTATTTGGAGTGGAGTTTAATGTGTGTGAGTGACGAACGAAAGAGTGTACTAAAAAATTTATAAAAAATGGGCACGATTGGGTCGCACGTACTTGCTCTTATGTGCCTAATTACATTGGAAAGCATGATTTTTGGCAGAAATAAGTAACATTTGCGTTGAAAACAACACAGTTTGAACTTATAAAAAGTATTAAAAACTACAATACTTAACGGTTTTTAGCAAAAATGAAGTATGCCATCACACGTCTTAAATAACAAGGAATTAATGAAAAATTTATTTCGAAAATTGTAGGACCGGTTTTGATAATATCGTGTTTTTTATTTTTAGCTTTTGAAAATTTTTTTTTGGAAATTTTGGTATGCAGTTTTTTAGAGTTTATTAACATACGTGTGATTATAAAATTTAAAATAATTTATTTTGATTAGTTTTAAAAATATAAGTATATATTTCAAAAAAAAATTTTAAATTAATTTTTATTTGAAAAAAAAGTTATTAAAAATGTTGATATGCAAAATTAATTAAGCTACATAGATCTTCTCAAATATAAAATTTCACAGAAATCCGAATAGCCGTTACCGAGAAAGCCCGAAATTAAAAAAACCGTTATATGAAAGTTACCGTTAATAGACTTTTTCCGTAAATTTGGTTATAATCAAATGATAACCAATACCAACAAAAAAATTCTTAAAAATGTTCATCAAAATCTTGGAGCCGTTTTCGAGCAAAATAAACTTTTCCTAAACGGTCATATGGCAGGTACCGTTATTTTTAGGCCTAACATTGAAATTTCAATTTACCCTCTGGGGATGGCCAAAATAATCACACACACCAAGTTTAAAGATAATCGCTTAGGCCGTTTAGGCTGCAGCTCGTTATATGTACTGACAGGCAGACAGACAGACAGACAGACATTTTTTCTCGATCACTTTTTTTAGACTTCTCTTTGATCGTAATGTCATGTCATGAATCCTGAACTTGCCTTATAGTCCCTATAATCGCAAGTAAAAAGATGGTTGTCTGTAGTCGGTTTACGGACGATAATTTTACGTGATAACATCATAAGAAAACAGTGATGGCAGCTACATCAACATACAGCCCGTTAACTCACACCACATACAATTGCACTTATCACAAAAATAATCTAGTACTAAATATATTACTACGTACTAAATCTAGTACCAAATCTAGTATGTTCCAAGTCCGGTACCAACAAACATAATAGTGCTAAATTCTAATACTAAGTATTAAAAATCTAGTACCAAAAATATTATTGTACCAACAACCTAGTACCTACCAATCGGCACCAGTTTTATATTTAATTAGCGGTACTAGGCGCGCGTTACTACGCCCTAGAAAAAACATGTTTTAATGTGAAATGCGAAAATAGTGCTAGCGAACCAAACATTCACAGAAACAACCCTGTAAATTTCATTGTAATTGTTGGGCCGTAGGAGTACATACTCGATACTCGTGCTCAGAATACGTTTGCGATCGATTTTTGTCACAATTCAGGCCCGGTGCACACTTGCGTCATTTTGACGCGGTTCTGGTCTTGTACTTTTTGAATTTAAGTGGAATTATTTTGGAATTTGCGTTTGCCGTTCTTTTTCATGTTCGCCTGGCTCTCAGGATACGTTTGCAATTTTGGTTGAAAAAACCTATCGCGGTTAGCATAACACGTAACTTTTCTTATCAGCACAAGTCATGTTATTTTGTATGTGTAGCGATTTATAAGACGTTATCACGTCAATAAAAAAACAAGCAAAAACTCTTTCTTATCCTCCGTGAATAGTATAAATAATTTTCTTTTGGGCTCATATACATATCCTCATTAAAATCAAACCTTTTTGAGTTTCCCACTACCATCATTTAATAACTGTAGTTATGTCCATCACCAAAGAAGTGTTGCATTCATTCAATAATGACCGACCACACCAAATGAAAAACGAGCGACAAAAAAAAACTAAAAGTGCGACCCATACATAAACGTTTACCTCTTCGCGACTCAACATTTTATCATTGTTGTCATCGATTTCTTTGAAAACATTTGTTGTTGGTGGAGTGTTGCCAATGTTTATCAGTTCAACGTCAAACACTAAAACAGCCTTTGGTGGAATAACATTTCCAGCACCACGGTCACCATAACCTAACTCTGGTGGAATGGTCAATTTACGTTTTTCACCTAGAAGAACACACAAAAAATACCGTTAAAGTGCTTCACATAACAGGTGTGTAGACTTTTAATTGCTACACGATATAAGAGTGTCATCCACTTACCGACACACATGTCCAACAATCCTTGGTCCCATCCCTTTATCACTTGTCCAGCACCCAATTGGAATGTAAATGGTTGATCACGGTCCAAGCTGAAACAAAATGAAAAATTAAAGTTAGTTGAAATACATATTTTAAATTTCTGCAAAAAAAAACAGTTATCATTTATGCATGAGAGAGACACATCACAATACCGCTATATTAATCTAGACATTGCTGCCAAAACATCTCGCCTTACATGTATAATGACACACGGTAGGGCATTTGTCAAATAATTTGATAGCTAACGGAGTGCGTATCTCTTCACACGATTCATCATTTTTGTAATTTTATTTATGGGAAAATACACCGCTAGGGGTTTGGTGTGCCAATAACAACCCAGTGAGAAAAAGAATAAGAAAATCTCCTTAGAAGAGTATATTACTGGAGACGATTCTTTTAGCTGTCGTGCATGATTATGGAGAAAAGGGGGTGAACGAATTTTAAATATTTATCATATCCCGCGAGAGGAAAACACAACTTTTTTTTCGTTAAATTTTTAATTGGCGCGAATGTCATTCCCATGAGCAATAAAAAAGAACATTTGTTCTAACATTGTACAGATGATGTTTTGCTTAATGAACCTAACGGTCACTTAAAAAGGCTACCAACCATCTTGTCGGCCTTCATAGAAACATGTCTCAATTTATTTATTGCAGAGAAACATCCCCTTAAACATATTTTTCTGTTTTAAATTGCTCAAAAGTTTGTTTCATGTTTCCCAGGAGCCATTGCGACGACACAAAGTCCTTATTATCTATGACTTGCCTCGTTTGCATAGGTCTGGCTGTTGCACCTCACATCCCCCCCCCCCCAAAAAAAAAAAAAAACAACAACAAACAATTATCCCAGGGGCAAAGTTTTCGATAAAAAACTTGGTTTTATGTATTATCGCTGTGCCGCTCGTCTTAAACTTGTTTTTTTTTAAGTAGTTAATCTCTTGACAATTCATCTATGGAATGGCACTTCTTTGTTGACGGAAAAAAATTTAACTATTTAGTCTCTGTTAAGCTGGAAACAAAATATTAAAAAAATGCAATTTATATAGTGCGATTTTTTCTTCTATTTTTGACACTCTCATACCATCAAAAAATGCTACCCTTAACCCCGCCATTTTGTGCAAAACAACGGTATCGTTATTGTTATTATTATCCAGGTCTTGGGGCTGCATAGCGGTCTTGTTGTTTTGGGAGCAATATAAAGTTGTGGGTATTTTGTTCTTTAAGAAGCGTTTAAATATTTTATTTGAATCTCAAGGGGTGTCAAGTCTCTGTGTTTCTTAAGACAAACACAAATATGTGGAAAGAGGAGGGTTAACTTCGCGAAAAGAATCGCAAATCGCATACGAATGTCATTGTAAAAGCGGAAATTTTGTGTGTGTGTTATGTTGAGACCTTCCCCTTTTTCTTGAATGTTTCATATGGTTTACTCTTTCAAGGTGGATTACTTGTAAAGACTCGAGGATTTACATTTTGTTTGGTTACCTATTTGTATGAATTTTTATTGCATGGATAGCTATGAATTTCTTGTGAACATGTCATGGTTGTTCTGTTTTTTATGGTTATCTGGGGCTGATGTGAGGCTTTTGGGAGAAGAATGTCGTTGGCGTGGAAAAAAATATTACCTGTGCAAGTTTTATGACCGATTAACCAAGATAAAGTAAATTAATAATAATAGATATCATAAACAAATATCAAGATTTTGGAATATAGATGACATAGTAATAATGTAATTAATTTCAAATGGGTTAAAACTGCAAAGAAGAAGTTGGACCTGTTATATTTCATGGCCAGTTTAATGACTTGTGGAACAGAAACCATTGCACGACAGTCCATTTGACGTTCATTGAAAAATTGATAATGTTTCTAAACAGTATTTCTTTTTTTTTTAATTTTTGTAATTATGTAATTTTTAATAATTTGTGATTATGTATGTATTTAACTATCCTGTACATCTTTAAAGTTAAAGTTAAGCTCGTTGTACAGATGTTTTTTATTCAATAAATATCAAATATCAAATATCAAATATTTTATAAAAAAAAATCTATAAAAGGTGAAGTGAGTGTTGGAATTGATATTCGCCCCATACATATGTATATACCTAGTACCATAAAATTCAAAGTTCGCAACAATGCACGACAGGTCTATTTTTTAATTTGCTGGTCAGCGTCATTGTCACTTGTAAAATTTTGTCATAACTGTACAAAAATTCTCCAAATATAGTATTTGGCATTACTTTTTTGCCTTTTTTTTGCTAACGGCTGTGAATGCAAAGCGTTAACATTAATTAGGTTGATACATTGAATAAGAAGTACAGAAAGACGAGTTGTATATTATATACAGTGTACGTGAGTGAAGCTAATCACCTAAACATGTAGTAGTAATTTCCATCCCTACCTGTCATTTTGGCCAGGCGGTAAATTAATAAAAGTGATTCGAATTTGGATACATGATGTTTTGCGAACATATTAAACTGTATAACTTATGTAAAGTTCAGTGCATCAATGAGAATATTCTAGTATCTTAATAGAAAAACAAGAATCAATATGATCTTCATAAAAAAAACTGTAAAAACAAAATTTTTAAGAGGAATAAAGACATTTTTTTTCACAAGAAAGTATTGTCTTATTTAGAACGTAAATCAATGTGAAAGTGGTGTTTTGAGTATATTTTAAATATTATAAAACAATTTAGAATAGATTTTTTGTGGTATTAAACAATGAAAACAATAAATTTTGTTGAAGATAAAAATGTACAACTTTAATGGATAAGAATTACTCTCTATCTGTCAAACCCAAACGACAGTGTTGAAGCCAGGGACGCATTCGTTTTTATTGTTTTTTTTTGGTAAGGCGCTTCAATACGTTGACCGCATGTAATATGAAGTTATGTTTGTAAGTATTTTTTGAAAAAATTTTACATTTGTGATTCGTGAATATTTATCAAAATGTTTTTTTTAAGTATTTGTCATTTAGTCAACATAAACTATAAACTTATCTGTATTATATCTAGGTCCAGTTGTGTTTTTGTGCAGATTATGTGTGAAGCGAATGAGCACAAATGACTCCAGAAAAATACTCAGATTTCTGAAAGTTGAGTGGAGGAGAGAAAAATGGTTGGAAATACTTCAATTGAATAAAGATGAAATCAAGACTTCCCCCCGCGATGCCGTATTTGCCAGAAGATTTTGTAGAATCTCAGTGAGTTAATTAATTTAAAATTAACTAGTAATTTCTTTTTAATTTTGTGTTTTTATCAAAAAGAAATGAACCCACTTGTAGCAAATACATATGAGAAAATGGACGTTGTATGTAATATATAATATGTTTCTGGGGAATGTTGCTAATAAAATTGATACAATTAGATGAGAAAGAAAATACTTTGATAAATTATTTAAATAAAACAATTTTTCAGATTTTTGAAATAGGCAAGTTTGATTAATAAAGCAAATCCAAATGTATTTTATAGTAACTATATTTGTTTCCATTACACGCTTTATAACACAGTATTTGGCGCCCCCCAAGAGTTTTTTATTCTTCTGCACTCCGCCTCAGTGCTAATACTTGCATGTATGTGATAAATCACACTATTTAGAAAGAGGCTTCATCTATTTTCAAAAACACGTCTTTCTGTACTTCTTTTTCAATGGGTTGATATTCTTTGAATTTGGAGAAGCAGAGCTTCCTGATTCAATAGTTTTCACATTTTTTATCAGATTTGCAGTTTCAGATACCCAAAGCCTGATTTTTTGTGAACTAACAAACCTAACTAGATAATTTACCTGATTCGAAACAAAAAAATAAAGAGAATCATATGTATGTTTTTCATATGTCTCATTAGAAAGAAAAGTTAACAACACATTTTAGGATAACTTAATTTTCTCTCTGTTTCCATTATGTCCCCTATCAGCAAAATGTCTGTTATACATTCGTATCTTAGAGCAAATTTGAGAACAGATGACAATTAAATCAAATGGATGGGCATTTATAGGACGTTTTGAGATTTTGGCCGAAATTGTTATCAATTGTTATGCGATCAGAAATCTCAAAGCAAATTTACAAAATAATTAATTAAGACTCCTTGACTGGTCCCCTGGACGAAACGATCGTAAGCAGTGTGTCCGAGATTTGTGAAAGTATTAAGGCCTTACTTAAATAGACAAGACATGGCGTACTGTCAAAACCACATGTGTTATTGACCCATGGCACACAACCGTATAGAATTAGCTGTTATGGACACACATGTCTTTGATAAGTTTCGTTCAGCTTCATGTTTTTCATTATATACGTAGCTACGTTCATTATAGTTTTTTGATATTATTTTAAGAGGCTTAACGAAATAGCTCGTTCAGTTTTAGTTTAGAACGATTTTCACACACTCTCCTACCTGATTTTATAGCTGGTCACAATTTTACTAAACACCTTTTAGTGTTGTGGTTTTGACACTTGTTTTGGGTTCACACTGTGTTATTTTTCTAGGTAAATGTTACTTGTTTCTATCAATGACTTTGCCTTACAATGTGTGCCGCATTTACCAAGTTTAGGTTTTTAAGGATTTCGGAGATCTCAAAACATTTTCTGTCATTTAGATGGAGCTGAAAACTAAAGGGCCCGACCCATAGAATCCGTTCATCCATTGCGTTGCCGCTTACAACTGACAGCTTGATTAAATATACGTGTTCTTATGGGAGGTGACCAATAGGAATCGCATGTACCGGACGCACTGCATCAAGGGGACCTACTTTTAACTTTTCTCTCCGGAAATGTAGGGTTTCCTGTTATTTAAAATCTAGTTTCATACTAAGAAAAAATAATAGTTTCGGTCACCTATAATTAATTAATTATATCGCTACGTTTTGATCTCCCTCTCTATCGAACAAGTATGATTTGAATATTTTGTATTTTCTTTACTATTAAATTAGCCAGTCCAGTTCAGATTTGGGAATTTAAAATTTTTTTCCGCAGTCACTTTTAATGGAGCTAACCCAGGGTCTCTATTGGTAATATTACAGGCAATAAATTGCTCAATTCATTGCCATAGTCCCAGAACCAAATGAAACTTTACCTTCCGAGCTGTTTCTGTTAAATTTACTTTTTCTTAAAAAAACATTCAGTATTCAAATTTCATTCGAAAAATTCGAGTGAGAGCAAAGTTTTCGTCAGTAGAAAAACTAACCGAAAACTTGACGAAATACACCAATCTGCAATTGCAGGCAAAACATATGAATTTCTTGTTCTCCGTTAGTCACGTTTGTTCCATTTATTATATAGTTTTGCCCTTAATTTGCTTAAACTAAATATTTGTCTCTTCCCATAGTCTGATCAAGTATCCGCTCTTCTTCGATGAACCACCATGCTATAAGCTCTTAAGAGATATTAAAATTCCAACAAAAAAATCGAGTTCGACATTTTCTTATGTCATTACGAAGAGTTAGAGAATCCCACATTGGGCGCCATTCCAATTCCTGAGAGGTATACTTCAAATCAATATATACCATCATATAGCGTTGAATTTAAATACCAACGCATTTAAATGCATTCGCTAAGGAGTTCATACTGAATCCAGACAAAAAAAGTGTTAAGTCCGTTAATCATCCGTTAGCATGCACAAGCTATTTCTCAAAAGCTAACATCTCTATGTTGCTGCAATAAAATCAAACTAGCCCACAACCCACCTTAGCTGCAATTTGAAAAATACATTTTACACAGCAGCCATTTTATATCCACTAGTGTAAACTTCTATAAATATAAAACCTAAAATGTCGGTCATAACTCTTCTTCGTGCAATTTTCGTTTTTAAATTAACGGCCATTTTACAACATCTTCATGGTCTCTCATGTGTGTTTCGCGCTGGCAACTAGGATAAACTCTTCTATCGGATTCTAGGGGATTTTATCAAAAAGCGCATCGGGAATGGCTTTTATATACTCCAAGGAAACCATTCCTTTTCCCCTCGAAAGGAACAAAAAAAATTCAACTTTTAAATAATTAATAAGCAGCGCAATAGGGTACCATCGGAGTGTCTGAGTGTCTATACTATCCGCATGGTTTTTGAATGAACCGCGCAAACTGTAAAAATTCTTCCCCCAAAACGGCACGAATAAATGGCCCGCCGAGAAACGTGATGTTCCGACCTTAACTATAAATTCTCGAGAATTTATACATTTTGTACGGAATAATGTAAAATAAACGCACTTCTTTGATAGTATTGTGAAGGGTAAACGTAAAACATACGTAGATCCCTTCTATCTTAAGTCTCTTCCAAGAATCCTAAAGAAATCGTCTATCTTGAAGAGCTTACTGATGACTCTGTTCCAAAGTATTCATCATCCATTCGATTTCCACCCGTTGGTGTATCTACATTTAACCGCACTTTTTAAATTCACATTTAGAAACATTGGCTCCGAGGCGGGGGGTCTGAGGCCTGAGCTTGAGAGTGCTAAAAATTGAGATTCATTCAAGGCTCACATAAAAATCGCATTGATATGGCTTACATTATTCAATAGGGTTACATAAACAGCATGAGATGTGTAGAGCGCGTGGTTGCGGATGAACTACAAGGTCTACACACATTTGAATAACCTTCCTGATTTTCAGAGTGAATTTAAAAAAAAAGCAAAAAAAAAAGATAGAATCGGAAAGCAAACTTCATCAAATATTTAGTGAACTCATAAAAAAATGCAAACGTCCGACAGGACGACATTACAGTGGGTGGTGTTGTTGGGTTTGAAAGAATACTGGCAACTGTCCGTCAGACCAGACGAAGGCCACCTGTCTGTTTTTTTTTTGGGCTGAGATGAACAATTTCATCCCCAATTGAATCAGTTTATGGGAATTTACCACACCCTGGTATAATGTGCGGAGTGATTTTTTGATTTCTTCCTGCCCCATGGTCAATCCCACGGGTGACAGTTGCTTCTGACTCCTGTTCCTGAATGATATGCTTATATGTTTGCATTTTGGATAGAAAGAGATGGTTGATAACAATGTAAACGGTTTTGTTGAGTGAGGTGGAGGTGAGAAGGAATTGTAAATTTAATTTGTGTATTTTTGTCTTTGATTGATAAATTATAAAAAATAAAGGATTTTTTCATTCGATTTGATGATTTGTAAACTGTAACGGATATCATTTTTAATGAACCGGAAACAAATACATACATTATGTATGAGGAATGGTTTTTAAGTGAACTTAAGCTTATGTCAAAACTGAACGAAAGGTTACGCTGAACAAAAAGTTAGCAGAATCACATTCATAAATACTACTTTAATTTTCTTAGAAAATTGTTATATATAAGAGAATGCACGAGAGTGCCAACTGTTGAATACTTTTTCGTAGCAAATTAATATACTTGAGATACATCTGTAAAGATTAGTCCGCATGGGCTACTGTCGAAATTAAACGAACAGTTTCGTTAAATTTTTAAGAACTTGACGAATACTTAGGTAACTGAAATTAATGTGAAATTCAATCGCTGTCAACTTCGCATCTGTAAGAGCGACTCAAAATAAAATATCTCGTGCTTAACGAAACTTATCGAATGACGCGTATGGCCATCATAGCCAATTCCATATATAACTGTGTCATTAAATTATGCGATTTTGACTGTAGGCTTAGTCATGCTAATTATATTGGGCTTTAAGTAAAAGTTCACTGGCGGGATAGTTACTTAAGAAGCCAAGGCCTAGTGAATTGTATTCTCAACCATTCCTGTGTGTGTTGTTAATCTGCAAGAATGGAAGGAACCTACAATTTACCGCCGAGTCTGAACGGCTAGATGAGATGCACTTTTTCGAGACAAATTTTGCTTTTGGAGGTTTTGTCAGTTCTTCGCAAGAGGCAGCACCACGGAAGAGAAAAGTGTTGAGAAAAGTATCCAGCAAATTTTAGCATACCTTTGGATTTTCTCTCTGTTTCAATATGTTCTTCAATCAGCTGTTTTTAACCATGCTAATTACAACAAAAGCAAGGTAACCTATTCGAAAGTTACGTTCGTGAACGTACCCATTGTATTTGGTGATGTAATCCCATGAACAGCTGACGCTTTGACTTTCTGTAATAATTCAAATTTAACCTATCGCAAAATATGTGGTATACTTTTGAATTGCAGAGCAATTTGAAATCAAAATCAGGTAGATGGCAATCTGTAAAACATTTTGAAAAATTTTATCGCGTTTTGTGCTTTCTCACCAGATTTCAAAGACAGTGCTAATCTATTGAACCACAATGGTGTGTATTCCCTAACGAAAAGATTACTCGGTTTTAAGGCCAACCATAATACACGAAAGAAAACCAAAAGTTGCAAAAACCAAACAAAAAGTTTCTTTCGATCTGCCTAATACACCAATTGGTCATAATAGCCTTTACAAATCTCATGCATTTGTTAAGTTTTTCGCCTCGTTTTCGGTCTTTTTCGGTTTTTCGATAAATCCACTTTACGGCAGCATACAATGACGGGTAGGATTCTTATTTCTTTCTCTACGTACGTATGGAAACAAAAGTGAACGAAAACTTGACGAAACATATCAAAAAGCCATTTCAGGTCGGATATACAAATCACATGTGCTTGGACTGTTTCGTAAGACAAGGTACCGATTCTTCAATTTTGGTTGGGCCTTATTTTTCGTTTACTTTTATTTTTGCAAGCAGTAGGTATGTATAAAGACTATTAAAGTGAATGTTTTCTTTTTCCAGAAAGGGAGTATGTTAAGAACACATATTTTTGATAAAATCAGTTGTAAAAGTACATTTTAAAGAAATTTTTCATTTTAACGCAAAATCTAAACGAAATGTAGTATCCATTTGACAGTTCGAAATAAAACTTTTCACAAGTTTATGACGCAAGCTTCAATTTTATTCCGCCTATTGTTGTTGAGACTTTAATTTTCAAAATAAACTTAGATGGCGTGTAGCGTCTGCTATGGTCGTGACCATAAGCTCTGCTCGGCGCATTGTAACAAAACATAACAGCTGACATAATACCTCAATGTCAAATGTGAAGGCAAGGCTAAGACTCGCCTTTGATCAAACTTTTTACAGGCCTACATTCACCTTACGCAAAAGTTATATGTACTTACGCCATTAACTTAACGAAGCAATTAATTTGCTTAAGGACAAATTTGTACATAAAAAACCAAACATCAAAATCATCCACCGGAAATGTTACTTGTTCCACAGATCATAAGTCTTAAGTAAATTTACCACAGACGCACAGAGTCTGGGATTATGCCATCAGTTTCATTATTGTTGCACCACAAATGATGTCTGAGCCTCACAAAAGAGAAAACATCCTCCATAACCATAATACAAAAATGCATACGTAACAAATTTAACACTCAAACGAGCATCCGTTTAAGCAGTTTTTTTTTGCAATAAGCTGCCTTCAAACATATCATTTACCACCAATGTGTTGGTTTTGAGGCTGGAATTGGCGTACAACTTACTACATGTAACGTACAAAAACTACTTGCCGCCTATTTCAACATAATAGCTCATTGTATGTAAATTGAATTGTAGTTAAAAAAAAACTTGTGTAGATCTTCAATAAGCATGACGGTTAAGAGCAACTTTAAAACTTCAAAATACCCACCAAAAAAAGATCACTGAATCAAGAAGTATCAATTAGTTCAGTTGGACGACATTATTTCGAATTGGGTGAAAGCACTACATTCAAAAACTTTCTATAATGAACTCCTTTACCGACCGATTTATGATCGATCATCGTTCAACTTGTCGGCAACTCTGTGTGAATCATGCCATCGCATCGCATCGATCGTCTTCCAGCCAAAAATGGCGACAAGGTAACTTTCACTGATTCTCTCTCATTATCCACATACAAGCACTGCGGGGAATAACAAGTGCACTTGAATAACCTGATCCAAACTTGTAGGTGTTGTGTATACTCTTGACTTTCATATATGGAGTCTACCTCTGCACAAAAATAATGTTCGTCTCGTAATACCCTCTCGTAAAAGTTCACTACAATGTTACGAAAAAGAGAATTATGGTCATACTGGTGGAAATTTCACGAATTAATCTACTAGACCGTAAGTTGCCATAAATAAAACCTTCTCACTGACAGCTAACGACGACGCGACGGAAAGATGCAACAAAGACACCTTATTCCATGTCAAAATAATAGCGTGGAAAAAATGAGGGTGATGACAGCAAATGAGATATATTTCCCCCACTCCGCCTATTCATAACTCCTGATTAAGTAATTGCTCCCTTTTGGGGTATATTGTCAAAACATCATCTACCTTAGAGGCTGGGCACGTGAATCCGTTTAGTTGATCTGTTTTGATGAAACAAGTTGCAGAATGGTGACAAAATCCGTAAGAACGTGACCCGAATCCAACTGGACAATAATTGTTTAAATATTTTATAATTTCTATTGTCTCCACCTCCCGTCTCGGGGGATAAATAATTCAAACAGTGGTTATGCCAGAGACAAGACATTGCCATCCTCTACCAGCTCAAGGCTCCCTTCCCATTTCGCTTAAAACAAATGCAAAGAAGATGATACAACGGGAAGTAAATTGAGGCGAGTTTTTCATTCAAAACAGCAGCCGCAGTAGTGCCAGTAGGTAGTCACCCCAAGTATCCGATATTTTATTCATCCGAATGCCGCCTCTTGTTACGTGCCCGAGGTTGGCAAACGACCCAAACTCAAATGCAATTCACTTTCTCTGTTTGAGATGGTGGCCGACGCGACGCGGTGGCGGCGAGCTGATGGAGAATGGTTATGTTATGTTAGTTGGATTTTTGCTTCTTCTTCTGGTCTAATATGTGACCTGGCCGCTTCGTCGGGAACAACTATATAACACTGGCCCGGACGAAAATGAATGGCAAACATGGTTGCATAATATAATCTCTTTTATAATTTATCAGACACGTATGCAATTGTCCTTGGAGTAGGACGAAGAAGAAGAAGACACTGACAGGTCCTATTCAAAACATAACAAGTCTCCAAAACCTCCCAATTGACAGGTGGGTGTAGACTATAGGAACTACTGTCGGTGTCATTTTCCTTTGTTAATTGAAATTAATTTCCAAACGGTTGGATCACTTAGGGTTATGATGGTTTTATTGGTGTCATTTCGTTGTCCGTCATCATTGGAAGACAATTCCCTTATCCAACCCCCGTTCAGCTAATTGGGTAAACGTTCTTTCAATATTTTGTGTTTGATTAGTCATTTAGCTCGCAAAAGCATTTATCTGGTAAGGACATCCCAATGAAAAGAAAACAACATCCTTTCCCGGAGGAGCGAAGCTGCTTGCTTTAAGAATTTAAAATTATATCATCTTTGTCTCAAACGCTGAGATATTTTAATTGCTTGTTGTGCACCTGGTACAAACTTGCAATGGAAGTGAAAAAAATAAAATCTAGAAAAACATCCTCGTCTCAGGAGGAAGATTATCCCTCGTCAACGATGTGAAAAAGATGCTCTTTTCTGTTAATTTCCGGAAAATAGTAGCCTCCGGCATGAGGCATGGCTGGCGTGGCGTATGCTGGCTTCTTCTTTTGCTATAACCCATCATCCCGTTTCATAATTTGCAACCACAAGAGCTCTTTTGAAGCTAAAAATAAAACCTTCAGCTTTGATGCACCCACAATGGGGGCTCTCAAAGGTGCGAATGCTTGCTCATTGGGGGCAGTGGGAGAAATCAGTGTTTAAATTTTTGTTGTTGGTTTCACATCAACAAGTATATTTGGGATAGAAGACAGATTGTCGCTGTCGTCCAAAATAAATTCAAATTGCATAGGGAAAACTTTTTTGCTCAGAACATCCGTAGTACTTGGCCCGGAGCACCGGGTCAACTGATGGAACTATTTGTTCGCCAGTCAGTTCACTTTTGATTTTGCTCAATTAGGCTAGGACGATGGGTGGCGACTTGCGAAAGAAGAAGAAGGAGACAATTGAGAAGTTCAACTTCTGCGTGATGAGAGGGAAGTTCATTCAAAGGCCACTTAAACTGTCATATTATAATACTAACATGGCCGGACTAACTAAACGAGTTGAATTAAAATATTTTTTTCGTTGATATTAAATTTGGAAATTTAACTGGCACTATTTATTAATAATGCTCATTATTTTGAAGGCTTTTTATTTCCTAAAATATATTTTAAATTGCCCCAAAACCTATGTTAGCAAAGTTTCCTTTGTGTCAAGTATTACACGGTACGTCGTGAGGCTTCCATCAATTAAGTGTAAACGAGAAGAACAATAAAATATGTAAAATGAGTTTCCGGGGAGTTTGCGTGGCGAATTATTTTATAACAACTCTCTTCGTTGTTTGTGGAACGCACATGGAGAACTGTATAGTGTTACTGTCTGGTATTACACGGTCCGTCGTGAGACTTTCATCAAAAAGTGCAAACAAGAAGAGTAAAAAAAAGAAAAAAAGATGGAAAATGAGTTTCCAATGAATAGCGCGCTGAATTTAATTGCCTCTTTTTAGAGTTTTTTTTTTAATTTAATTTTCATTTTACAACAACTCTTTTCGTTGTTTGTAAATCTCGGTTGATAACTGTATAGTGTTTCTGAGTCTGGTATAACTAGATATTTTTATGGTTGCATTGAAAATCAGTTAAAGTGCCAAAATTCACTCGGATCGCAACCGTGTTAGTATGTAGCCGAGGGTGGGTTGTTTTGCGCGAAGAAGTGGCGAGCTAAGATTAAACCTCGGAGAGCTTAAAGAGAGATAAATAGAATAGACCTCGTAATTGAGTACCGGGCGAAGATGAGAAATACTCCCGAAATTATTTTTAGGCAATATTCGCATGGATTGGAGTGACCGGTTTGATGTGACGAATGCAAACGAGTAATGCAGTGAGCAGTCTCATAGAATGCGGGCACGAGGAGATGTTTATATAGAACTCAGAATATCAGAGTATTGGAGAAAAACATTGTCTGTGAAGTGGGGAGAAATAGAAAAAAGGTCCACACCAGACGCGGAAGCGTCTAATATACACCATAATGCACATATTGTTAACGGAGAAAGAAATCTAATTTCCGATCCTAAAGCATTCTGGGGCGATACGAAGTGTACATTATTGAATTGTTGAACTGACCGCTCACGGATGAATTGGAGACTCCATGCTCGGAGCATTGAGGAGAAACAAAATGCTGACCATGACCAACATTACAAGCCAAGTTAAAGTAGCTGAATTTCTGTCGAGAGAATTAAACTATTTCAAAGGACTCCGAAAAGTATACGGTCTGGCCTGCATTTTCTTCAACTTGAGACTGGAGAAAACGATCCATGACTCTGGGAAATCAACAAAACGGACTATCGTCACCAAGTCCAGCCAAATAGTTCCTTACGCAGACGACATTGACATTTTTGGTAGAAGTCAATAAGTCTAACGGAAAATTGTTAGGCCGAGGGAGGACGATTCGGAAAAGGATGAAATCATGAATTGTATGAAATCTATATTAGATCACATGCACTGATGGTGGATCAGGATGTATGGAAACTTGTTCGATGAGACCCGGACCTTATTCTGTTTGTTACGCCGATGATGATGAAGGTGAGTAAAAAGATAATGATATTAAAAGTTTATTGATTTTTTCTACAAGTAACTCGTTTTATAAGTCTTATGAGCGTACAATACTTATTTAACTTCGAAAGTATGCTTGCTTTCTTCTAAAAGAATGTACATGTTCCTATCCAGCAGAAAAATGTCAGACATTACAAACTTATAGCAAATCCCAAAGGCTTACTAAGTCCTTTGAGTTTTGGACTTCTGCAGATATTTGATACAAAATAGAAAATACATTTATGTTTTCCACCAGCAGATTCATTTTCTTTTTATATTTGATCTGTCTTTATTCAAGCAAAAGTGAATTGTTTGTCTGATGACGTGGACTGCAATGGATGCTAAGAGATCCGGTGAATTGATGCGATTTGCCATATCATCATCTTAAATAACCTAAACCTCTTGACCTCACCATAAAATCAAACTTAATACGCCCCTGTCTAAAATCTTTACTTTGTAGTGCAATTTATTTCATCACATCGCCATCACTATTCCACTTCCACAAAATCATTCAAACTATCTCTGTCTCTCTCTCTTTTTCTCTTGCGTGACGTCTGCTTTTTGAAGTCAGAGCTCTTTGCCAAAAGTTAAACTTAAAATATATAAATCACATTATAAAACAATTTCCGACATTATAAAACTTCTTCCGAAATTTTGCATATATCTCCATACATGTCCACCACCAGAGAGACCTCTTTATATTGAGTTCCAAATCTTGCCTCGAGGGTATCCACAAAATGTACACATATGTATGTATGTTTACATGTCATTACAAACCATTCAGGTGAAATATGATTTAATTTGCCTGTCAAAGGTTATTCCCAAAAAAATTATTTTCCCTTACAATCAACTGAATAGTTCCATGGAGAAGATTGTCCAAAGAATTTGGAGAACTTTCATCACTATCTCCAGCGAATTGAAGTACAGAACGTGGTCAAATACATTTCTTGTCACATTATCGAAGCGCTTATCGTTATAACCTACTCTTGCCTTATCACTTGTGGATGTTGCCACAAAAATACAAAACATCAGTGATATGAAAATAATAATAAATCAGTACAACTGATACCACACACGTATGCGTACATCAGGATGTCATTGCTTAGCCTAAGAAGCTCTGCCACAAATGTGAAACTTAATCTGAGGGAACACCTATGTAAACAACTTCATCGAGGCAGGGAACGTATCCGGCGACGACGACGTAAGGACATAGATAGTTCGGTCTTCGGTGTGTCTTGAAATTCTGAAGAGGCATAATAATACTCGTGTTTCACTCAGATTTTCTAAGCTAATTATAAAACATGCATATTTGGCAAATGGGGGAAAAGGAGTGTGGAGAGGTCACATTGTTGGGGTATAATGTATCTACGAATTTGTTTAAATTTAATTACGTGCATTCACGTGGGAAAAATAAATCAACCGCCTGATTCGCTACCGCAGCCACTCAAGTTTTAAATTGGGCAATTCCTATTTTTAATTTAAATCGATGCAGGAACATTAATTAGGTTGGATGACGATACTAAAGGGTGTCCTTTCAGGACTTCGGAAATTTAAAAAAAAATTAAAAAACTGTTTAGAGGGATTGCTAAGTCTGTTTGAGACAATTATGGGTGGGAAGATTAAAGAAATCTCTCCACTTTTGAATTTTCATTTAAAAAAAATGTCTACTAACTCTAGTAAAATACATTTTGTATGTAATATAAACGTTTTATTTTGATGGGTCACCCTTTACCAGCTAAGGACCTGATGTACTAGTTCTCTTTCCTGTTGGATTTTAAACAATGGCCATGAACCCTTCATTGAAGCCTTTTGTTTTGCTAGATGTAACATGAATTGGTGCGATGATTTTCTGGTTTAAAAGATCTCTCATAGATAGGAGGTTTATTTACGAGCGTAAATCTGCATTCTGCAGTATAGAGAAGGTACAATGCGCACGTTGGCACAGTACCTATAAGGATATAAGCTCAAAAACGCATTTACGGCGCTAATTTACATTTCCATACTTAACAAAGGACATTTGTTATTCGGGCTTTGTTGTTGCAGTTGTAGAGATGAATACGCGGTGTTGTCAATGTTTGTTTGTTTTATTTTAAAATTAATATTAAACCAAAAACTTGGAACTTACCTAGAATCGAACTTTTTGCCGTCTGTTAGTGTGCCAGTGTAGTGCATTGTTAACATATCACCGCTTCTTGACTTCTGTTCACACAATTCAGGCACACTGATGACATCGATTTTAAGGTCACTGCAGAGAGCACCCGCCACAAAAAGGCACATTACAATAAGTACTGTTTTGAACATCTTCTGGAATCAAAAATATTTAAAAAAATTGATTTTTTTTTCGAAAAAAATGAGATTGCAACGTTTTTTGTGGTTTAAGAACAAAAACAGTTTATTAAAAATTAAAGTGTTTCGTGAGAGTTTTTGAGGGTAAGGGTTTATTTTTACTATATTTTAATTATTGAAAATATTGAAAATCACTCTTATACACTAGCTGAATCGCTTGGCGTTCTTCGGCTAAACTAAAAAAAACAATATTTTCTCATTTCTTAAACTTCGAATAGAACCACAAACAACAAAAACAAAATCAATGACATAGAAGAGGTGACTCTTAAATAATGTTCTGTTATAAAAAGTATATACTCTGTTCAATTTATATTTTCAGTACAGGAAAGATAGGATATTGGCCTTTCACTCTTACTGTTGTGGATTTCGATAAGCTATTTTAATTTTAAAGCCCTCAAATGGTTGCCATACTGGGCATTATAAATTACTATAATTCTCACACGAATGTAGGTATGGTTACCAACTGTTTTTTTTTTTTATTTTATTAAAACAGAAACATGTAGACCGTAAACTAAATCTAAACAAATTTAATTAAACCAAATCTATCTCTTTCAACGCCACCAAGAGGTAAGATAGTAGGCGCGTTTTTTTAAGAGTTCCCCACAGAAAGCTTAATCTCTTTTAACGTAAAAAAAATTGACAACAAATATTGCCTTATGTATCTTTATTTCAACCGTTATTTTTTTAAAGAAAAATAAAAACGAAAAGATGTAAGCAAAAAAACAGCGACAACACCTTCTTCTTTAAACTTAAAATATGCTCTCATTCGCTCTAATAAAGCTTCAATTCTGGAACTTACATAACAAAAACCAAAGAAAAATGTATTATAATTTCCATTAATGGCGAATGGTAACTCTGCAGTAGTGCTTTTTTTTAAATAAACACAATAAGCGAGAGGCAAATTGATAATCAGTCTCCTCGCACGCGGGGAGAAGACAGGTCTTGGTGGAATGCACGTGGGTTAAATGAAATATTACAACAACAATTTCAATGTATTTCAGGGTTCTCTTTTATATTTAAGTGGCAATTTCTTAAGTTGAGTGCGATGCAAAAACACTTGCAGGTACCAGTGTGTTTGAAAGCTCTCTTCCATAAGGTCTGTACTGAAAATATAAATTGAACAGAGTATAGTTAAATTCTCATTTATACAGGGTGTTTCGAATATTGAGTATCAAAAGGATATAACGAGTAGGTTTGTTCAAGAAAATAAAAGAAGTCGTGAGGAAAAAGGTGCATGTTCGGTCACCTATGATATTTAAAAGGTCTTTTCAGAATTCTGTCTAAAAACTCAAGTAGTTTATGGGAACACCTGTCCAAGTTTTACGGGCATTTAGTTTTGAGTATGAGAAAACCAAAAAAATATATTATATAGAAATTTGGTCGGAAATTTTGATCAGTGTCGGCTTCCGGGTGTCATATACTGATATATAGGCGAAAATCATTCAGGTTAATCCGTAAGTGCAAAAAAACATCAGAATCGGTACATTTTTTTTAAAACCTAAATTAAAACTATAAGTATGTGAGTCCGTGTCTGTATGTATAACGATCTGCAGCTTAAATGGCTTAAGTTATTGTACATATGTGGTTCTTTTCGCATTCCTCTTAAGAGGGGTTTTATAAATTTAATTTTTAGAGCTAAGAATTAAGGTACATGTCATACAAGCGTTAAGGAAAAGCTTATTTTTTTCGAAAATGGCTCCAACGGTTTTAATGAAATTTTTTGAGAATTTTTTTGTTCGTATTGGCTATTATTTGATTAGAACCACATACAAGGGAAAAGTTTATTAACGGGACCTTTCATATAACGGTTTTTAAAATTTTTGGCTTTCTCGGTAACGGCTCTATGGATTTATGTAAAGTAAATATATGGATATAGTAAAATCGCAGTGAGAGGTGTCAAAAATTATTGGAAGATTCAAAACATTTGTTTACAATGCCTTACAGCCCCGAAAACCCATGCAAAACAGGTCGACCACGAAAAACGTCAACGAGAGATGACATCCACATCACACGTTTGTCCAAGACAGACAATATCCAATTGTCTTGTCCGAGCTTCTTGAACGGGGGGTTGGCTGATGTCGATAGCTCGGAGGACAATATAATGACAATTGTCTTATCCTAGAAACAATTGTCCACATGGAACAATGATTGTCTTGTCCCATTGTCTTGGCATCTGCATTGTCACATGTGAACCCCACTTATTAGTATGTTTGTTCAACACAAACATTTGTTGCATGGACTTATAATAGATATGGACCGCCAGGAGCCAACTTTACGTTGGTTTCTTACAGCGCTTGAATCAAACTAATTGTCAAATATAAGAAACAAAATTTTAATAAAGAGGCGTACAATGGTAGGAGGCAGAAGGGGGCAAAAAATCATTCTGAACCGCAAAAGTATATATCAACAAAATATAAAATAATAATTAAGGTTTGCTTGTGCCAAATTGTTTATTACTTTTTTATTGCAAAACTGGATACTTTTGCTAATATTATTCAATTTAAAAAAGTTTAAAAAAAAAATCTATTCATAACGAACTGCAGCTACACCTCTTTGCTCATTCTAGTGACGCTTATTGAAAATGAATTTCAGGTAATTGTGACAGAGAAAGACTCTTTATCAATCAAGTTCAAAGACTTAAAAAAATCAAAACGGTAAAAACATCGTGCATTGATATACATATGTAAGTCTTTCCTATCACTTCTCTATATAAAAAGAAGTTACGACAAGCTGGGTTACTAACACCCTAGCACCATGTTGACGTACCAACCATCCACATCAATTTTGTGAGGGGGAAAGTAATTTCCCTGCAATTGGCCAATTCACGATCGATGAGTACATAATGTTACGTGAAACACGTTTCGCACTGAACAAATTAAAGCAATAACAACAACTGCAATACACGTTTCAATTCAAATTCAACGAGCCAACTTACATAAAAAAAAAGTAAAGAGATGCAGCGATAAATGACAATAGGAAAGAAATTGATCTCTTTTGGTAACAAAAAAACCATTAAATCTCCATTAAGCGCCCACTTTCATGTTTTGGAATCATTGATTTCGCCATCTTGGTTGCCAAATTGGATTTCTAATCTGCACTCAAAAATAAATAATTGAGGCGAAAATATTTGTAAGTTAGTTAAGTTTGTTTATTTTTTATGTTCGTCTCGGTAAGTGACAGTAGTGTTAAGATAATAAATTACGAAAACAAAGTGATGTGTCGTTTTAATCAGGATCCATTTTGAAGGGAAAGTTGTTCAACCACAAAAAATGTTTCACCTGCTGGAACACTGGAACGTCATTTGTGCAGCGAATGGAACATGATTAAAGCCAGACTTAAAGGCCTGTTCTCTTTCGTATTTGAAATTTTTAAAGAATTAGACCAAGGCTGGTAAAAAGAAGTTGGATGCACTAATTTTATGAACCGATGGGAGAAATTAATTAAAAATACATTTACTACATACACATAAAAGTATGCAAAGTTTTTTTTTAAAGGACAAATTTCGTCATGGCCTTTTAATTGTTTTATAAAGATAAGCAAATATTTTTAAATTTAATGTACATATGTGTAATAAACACGTGTACACATGTTTTATATATGTTTTTTGTTTTTTGTTTTTAACAATACAGAATGTGTAAACATCTTTAATGTTTCGTTGTCGCTAAACAACATGAAATTAATATTTAATCAGCTGCTTAGTTATTTCAAATAATAATATTTTCAAGACAAAATAGGTAGGCAAATACATAACCTCAATTTTGTGATCTATAGTTCAAACTACGCAATGTTATCTTTTTGTGTTAGCACATAGTGTGCATGGAATGTATTTTCAATAGAAGCGATGCACTAAGCAATTTTCCAAGGCTTAATTTTGTCTGGCCTGAAAAAAAGTTTCATAAGAAGTATATGAACACCATTTAATGGGTTTTAAAATAGATGCTGCAAATATGATTAGCAATTGCCGGTTCGGTGATTTCTTAAGACATGTAGTACAATATTTCAAGGATTTGCATGA
Organism: Platycheirus rosarum; assembly: GCA_963971375.1. Lineage (NCBI taxonomy): Eukaryota > Metazoa > Arthropoda > Insecta > Diptera > Syrphidae > Platycheirus > Platycheirus rosarum. Next base: position 36,833,367 of record OZ020510.1, on the reverse strand, counting down.
TTTTTATTATATTTAAATAAGTGAAAATAATTAAGTTTTTTTTTTTAAAATAGAAGCAAACTTAACGAATAAAATCAAAACCAATAATTATTTTAATCACATCAGTTACGTATAAAAATTGTTATAATTAAAAAAATATCGCTTGCATATTTATTTATCAATTAGGAATTTGTATCTAGATCAATCGGAATTTTCAATTGTCAATAACTATTACTTTTTTGATATGATACATTTCCCGTGTCAATATCATTATATACATTCTAGAATGTACATATGTATACACAGTGCCAATATTTTAAGCGCGTTTCTGTAGATATTTGTTCCGAACAAACAAAATTTTATCTCCACATTATCCCAGAATAATAAATAAAAATAAATAAATAAATAAATTTATTGGCGCGACAGCTCCTTAAGGAGCCAAGGCCTAGTGACTTATACTCTCAACCATTCCTGTGTGTGTGTTGTTACTCTGCAAGAATGGAAGGGACCTACAGTTTACCGCCGAGTCCGAACGGCTACATGAGATGCACTTTTTCGAGACAAATTTTACTCTTGGAAGTTTTGTCAGTTCCTCGCAAGAGGCAGTACCCCAGAAAAACAGGTGGCTATGAGCTGGATTTGAACCCAGGTTCTTTCGCTTAGCAGTCCGACACACTAACCACTAAGCAACGGGGCACTACAAGAATAATATATAACAGAATTTAAATAACTCTCATCGGAACAGCTGTTTGTTTTTATAGTTTTTTTTTTATTAAAATTGCTGTTTGTGGTTCTTGAAAAATAAAACATTAAGTCTAAAGGTCAGATAAAATACAAAAAAAATCATTTGTGAATGGCAAACCGAACTTCTACACAAATCCATACCTAAACGCGATTTGTGCAAGCCATTAATATTTGTAGTTCAGACGATTTATTTATGTATTTGACAGACAATCAAATTTTTTTTTTGTGTATCGGCATACACACTTTTGGCATACACAAATAAATTTATGTACACAGATTTGTGGTTCAGTCAGACAATATGTGTATTTTTAAAAACATGGAACTTGTGTACAAATTTTGCGTTTTTGCTTTTTAATATTAAAATAAAATTTAATTAAATTTAAATTTCAAAAGAAAAAACTATTTTCCAATTTTGTTCATTGATTTTCTAGTATATTTTGTAAAATATACTGGTCTAGCTTTAAGTTTTATGCGAACAGACAGTTTTTTTCAAAAAAAAGGTACTGTGGCGTATGTGTAACATTTAAAATTGAACATCGTAATATTCCGTTTGATCCCTTCTTTAAGATAACATCATAGGGTATTATTAAACATGCTAGGCTTTGAAAATAAAAACAGTGGAAGTTTTTATTAAAATCTAAATAATTAATTCAAGCAACTATCCAATATCCGAAAAAATCTATAAACTGCAACTCAAATATTAGAATTTTTCTTATTCGATTTATGGGGGAAATCCTAGTTGTTAACTTAAAGAAGAGTTGACGACGATTCATGTTTACTTTTTTGAATTCTTTTATTAAAGTCCATAGAAAAAAAGTTTTCCGAGTTTATCCAAAATCTCTTCCAAATTTTCATTGATTTACATTTTATTACTTACCAAATCGTGTATTGAAATTTTTGTATGCATCAATTTTCAGATAACACAAATGATGTGACATACACAGATTATACACAAATAATCATTAATTATTTTGTGCCATACACAAACGATACACAAATCCCATTTGTGTTCATCAAGTTTATGGTTCAGACGGTTTGTGTCATCTTTTGAAATGAAATCACAAATTTATAAAAAAATATTTATATGTACCACCGAAGTAAATAAACCATTTAAAATAACATAAGCAACATTTTGACATTTGTGCGTTGTGTGGAAAAAAACAGCTGTTCTCCTATTTAATTAAACATATAGCCACCCAAAATTTAAGAGGGTGATAAAGCTACTGTCGTTTGAGGTGATTCTTGTATTAAAAAAAAAAAACAATTTAAAATAAGTTTTATGATCAGCTGTATATCAATAAACATACCAATGATAGGTTTGACATCAGTGAGAACTGAAAAGATCGTTTTTGAAAGATTGTCATTTTAGAATTGACGTTTGTAATTTTTGACAGTTGTGTTCCACGTTGAATAATTAATTTTACGTTCACTTCACGTTTACTAGGAGATAAAATCCAAAGGTATCCTAAAATTTGTTTGATACTTTTCTGTCTGAAGGAACATGTGATGAACAGCTGACTGTGTTTCTCTTTTGCTTCGAATTTTGAAAGGTAACCTAAGTGATTGGGTTTTTTCGTTCACAAAAAAAAAATAGGATTTTGGGTAACCAGTCCTATCTGAACGTGAACGTACCCAATGTGGCCATTACGCGAACTGTCAAGTACATAAAACCAAATTTTGCACCGTTGTATTTTTCTGTTTCAATACAAAAATTAAAGCCTATGGTGCAAAATTTTAAACAGCATTTAATTTAGCAAAAGAACCCAGAACCAACTTTACTTAAATAAGTTATTTACATATGAGCCCTTGTTTAACATTCTGTCAATTTTAAGCAATTTAAATTACCCTGACTAGTGTGGTGTCTTTTTATGTAACGTAATGTAATCAAATTTTTCTAAGGGGTCAATTCCCGATCTGTAAAAATATGAAATGATAAAAAAATTGAATGCATTGGAAGTGTTATTACTAAATATTTATTAATTAAACATTCGCAAATGCCGTCAAAAAAAATAGTATATTATAAAAGACCAGTTTTATATTTTGTTTTTAGAGTCGACTCCCATTTTAAAATGGATTTAGAGTCGAAATGTTTAAAATTTTGCGCCAGTAGTAGATATATTTTGTTGTTGCAGTACAAAAATATCTCATACTTTTGCACTTTTACAATGATAAAGATTAGTTGCAACCAGATGGTGAATACCCCTATAGTGAGTATTTTGCATAATGTCGATCAATTATATTTTGTCGTTCAAACATTTGGTAAATTTAAGTATGTGAGTATAAAATATCTCAAAAACAAAAATAAAAACTCAAAAAAGAAAGGAATTTGTGTAAAACAAAATTATAGTCCTACCAAGTTATTACACGTCAGAGTCTTTAAACTGTGCCAAAAAATAAAAGCTCTTGTTTTTTGACAGTTTTTGAAAGTAAACAAACAGATTTATTGGGAAATAAATAAATAAATAATATATACATAAATATCTAAATAATAAAAATAAATAAATAAAAATAAAATAAAATAATATAAATAATAAATAAGAAAATCGTAATACAAACATTTTTCAAAGAAATCGAAAATTAAGGCTGACAAAATCTTGATATCGTCTTAAATATAAATATGAAAATAAAGTCTATTATTATAATAATAATACATATACCTACATACTTGTAAACCAAATTAAGATTTTGTTAGTGAAACTTATGGAAGATGAAATAAAACCAAGAAATTCCGCTTTTCTTGTATGTTTTTGTCTGTTTAGAAATCAATACGTCACCTCATTTCAATAACCACACCTAATTTGTTTTTTCTTGTACTTTTTATGCCGAAAACAAGATTTTTAATTAAAAGACCAAAAACCGGCAACTGTAACTAATTTGAATGGCAAATTAGCTGACTGATGCATTACTGACCTCGACGAATAATCGTTTCAAATGAAGAAATGCATAGCATTTTTACTTTAGCCTTGAACTTCAACTTGAATTGTTTATTTTGGAATGTTTTAATTAGTTTAATTTTTTTTAATGACGATACTTTAACTAACTTTCTATTTTTTTTAATAAAAACTAGCGATGAAACCCAGATTGACAAATTTAGTATGAGGAAGTATTTTCTTATTTATATTGTTGCCATAAAAATTATCTTTAACAGCCATTTAGGTCCGTTTACCCAATTGATTTGCCAAATTTTAAAACTAAAAAGAGAAATTTTTGATTTTTGCGTGGTATTCATCGCCATCCAGTTAAGAAAACCAGATTTCCCTCCAACCTTACTCGCGAAAGTCTGCGTATCCACCTATATAGGTGTTAAAGGCCAAAAAATAACGATCCAAGCCCATCCGAGGAGAAAGGCATGTCATTTAATTTTCTTGAAAAAAAAACAACAAAAAATTGTCTGCCTCTTACCCAGATACCCACAACTGCCATGTGGCTGACTTTATTCTGGTATGAAGCAAAATTAAACTAAATAAATTATCAGTTAAGAAACCGTACCTGCACTAATGAATGTACACTAACTTAATGCGTTCACAAACACGATATATCTCTGACAGGTAAACTTGGCAGACTTAGAAGGTACCTATCACGATCACGATAAGTTTCTGTTACAAAAAGGTTCTTGAACTCTTCTTCTTGCCTTCAAATACTACACCTCTGCAAGCCGGGAAATAGCTGAGGTAAAGGAAAAAAAAAATTTGAATTTGCTTGTGAGCAGGAAACGATTTGTCTGTCTAAATAATTAGCGTCACATAAACGCTAATGCATTTTAAAGTTTTTTCACCAATAAACCAACAAAAACGCTGGTAACTGGTATTCCATCGTGATAATAATTCAATTTCAAATAATTACCATTCCACGACTGTCACTTTATTCCAATTCCAGTGAATTTTATAGCGAAGTCACCTCTATCCATAAAACAACAACTCAACGGGTCGATGACGTTTCTTTATCTTGTAGTTAAACTAGTGATCTGTCAAAGCTATCTCAAACACCCCCTTTTAAAGAACAACAAAATACTGACACGTCAAAACTTTCGAAAATTTTATTTTTTTTATAAAAAAAATCATTAAAATAAAATGTTGATCCCTATTTGCCAAATCAAAAACAAGTAAAACGAGAACAATACTCGCATCTGAACTTCTGTCTCATATTTTTTTTCATTTTTATTACACCACGTAATCATATTCACGCGATCGTCAACGCAATACGAATACATCCTCTGCACTCTTTCGCACTTGTACAACATACAATCAAAAAGTATGGCTCGCTGTCACTTAAATCACAAATGAAAAGGCGCACCATAATATTATAGCAGAATTTTAATTATGATTATGACTTACTTTTTTTTAATGAATTAACTATTTGGAAATGTGTAAAAAAGTCTAATCAAAAATTCAAAATGAATTTTTAATGATACGTATATATGCCGTTACAATAAGGAGCAATCACAACCACTTTGCATCGCGTTCAAAATACAACTGAATTACTGAATGTGAATACTGAACGTTGGAGTTTAGCTGTTGGCTCTTGGTCTTGGCTGGATGTCTTGCCATCACCCATCAGATAAAGTAGTTGTTGTTGTTGTTTTGATTTTGCTGTGGCGCTTTTTCCCCCAATCCTCAATCGAAAAATGTGGAAAAATGAAAAAAAAAAACACAAACATAGCTAACCAAAAAAAGATTTCGTGAGGTATTTAAGGGGCACTCCCCCGCCCCTGTGATAAACCATGCTCAGCACAGGAAATGATGTTTTATCAGTATGTTTGGTTCGGCCTGTTGCCGTGGGGGGAATTTGGGGTCCGTAGCATCATCATAGATAAAGACGAATGTTGCGGATGAGGATGACGATTTTAATGTAAAACAAATAAAGCTGTCAAATGTTGCAGAAGCTTTATTATGAAAGCTTTTATGGATGAAATTGAAAAATAAAAGCTTTAAAATTAAACCGTTATTTCAAAAAAATGTTTAAAAACAAAAGTATCTTCCTTGCATACATCAACACAGCTACTAGGAACATTTTGAGTCAAAAGTCGTGTCAAAGAGATTGTTTTAAGGTTTTAAGTTTTAGTTTAAAATTTAGTGCAAACATAAAAGTTAAAAATGTCATTTATCTAAGAAACTTATTTTAAATAATTTATGTTATTGTAAGCAGAAGTACTTTTATAAAATTATTTTCTTTACAGAATTTGATGTGTTTTGTTCTTGTTCTAGATTTGTACTCTTCTTTATCATCATTTATCTGTAAAAATACGGGATTTAAAATCTCATTTACTACTTTCATCAAAAAACATCTGGCAACCCTAGGCTTAACAATCTTCTTACTACCCACACTTACAACTAACACAAAAGCTAATGATTATAGTTGACGTGTTTTATTGGTAGAATTATAGCTAGCAAAGTACACAGTATATACCTGTTGCGAAGTAGGTTTCCACGGAAGAAATTCTTTTGGGACAGTGGCTATGGTCAACGGATTGGAGTAGGTTCTTGCCGCTTCCATAGTCCCAAAAGAAGTTTCCCGTGGGAATCTGCTTCTCAAAAACGGCGCCCAACGTGGGGTGTTTGACGGCTATTCTTGACGAATCGGGGTAGGTTCTTGCCGCCACCCTTTTCACCTGCTTCGCAACATACCATACAATAATGTAGGCAAGTAAAGAAGCATAAAATTGTATATAAAAGTTAAGTTTTGTAGCTGGAAAGTTATTTTTTTTAAGTTTGGTAATATGCTTGTATGGCACCGGCATAAGGAAGTGTTCGCAAATACTGGCATTGTATATACACTGCCTATAGTACTATCATGAAGCATCATTTTTTAGTTCTGAATCAAGTCGCAATGAGGCGTGTTGAAATTACCAATTGGTGTGAATATAGAATAAGTATATTAAATACTGGTAAAATGTCGGTAAATGTTTCTCGTCTCCACTATTTAGAGTTAATTTGGAATCAACCAGGAAGATGGCGAGACGGAAAATGACCACCATGAGAGTACTTTAGAGAATGTATATACAATGATACTGGTTGAAGTGCTGGTTTCATATGAATTGAATTTTAGGATTGTTATCGTCGAAATCTCGTGACCCTGATTTGAAGCATGAAAATGTTAAGAATAATTTATCCTCTTATTAAACGGGAATTAATGCTTTTTGTTATTATACCTACAACAATTTCGCTGTTACGCAAAATTCGTTAACTTTTCGAAATTACAGTTTTTCAGATTTAACGCTATAAATTTTTCAGTTAAACTGTCAAATGTTGTTGCAATATTTTATGGAATGTTTACAATTTTTTAATCATTCTGAATTGAAACGCCCAGATTAATTGGCTCCTCCTCAAAGCTTTTTGACTTATGCGCCTTGTGGTTTATGATTGTAATATCCTAAAAGCTCAATCAACAACCTGTTGTTGGTATGAACAAGCAATACAAAAAACCTGCAATTTTTTTTTTATATATTTGTTGCTTACAAAAGGCGCAAAATTATAGACATTTCATTTTAAGAGTATTAGTTTGACTCAACTTAATGAATTTTTAATTTTAATAGTAGTCTAATTTTTTAAAAAAGTCTAATTGAACACACCTAAGAAAGTGGGAAGTCGGCTGAAAAATAAATGAAATATATCTTTTCAAAAATGGTTGCTTATCATTGAATTCTAAAAGGAACATAAATGTTATTAGGTTAGTAAGTTAAAAATGTTGTTTTTTTTTGGAAACAAAACTTAAATTATAATTATTTGTTTTCTTAATGCATAAAAAAGAGAAACCAACAAGAGAAAGAACCTGCGGTGGAATCGGCTAAGGTGATATGTGATAGTCACATGTGATCATATTGAATTTTCAGTCTGCGTAAAGTGATTACCACAAAAGTTACAAATTCTGGCATCACCTGACGCAGATTGAATTTTTTGATAGCCAATTCCATCCCAAGTCACTTCGATATAAAACGATCACCGAATTGAGTCCATGAAAGCGCCCAAAGAAAAAACGTTGCGACATGTCTCTATAGCCATCTTTATTGACTGCAACGTCACGGAAATGTGACAGTTGGTTGGTTTTATCTTGATAGACAGTCATTAAAAAAGAGTTAGTTGTCTTTAAAGTCGGTTTACGGACGATAATTTTACGTGATAACGTCATAAGAAAACATTGATGGCAGCAACACCAACGTACAGCCCGTTATCTCACACCCACAAACCCTCTCTTTAAATCCACACACACACACACCCCAATATCTACATCTACTTTCTATTTTAACAAAACTCCGCCTATTTTGTATTTCTTTTTCTCTTCTTGTTCTTTTTGAATTTTTTTGGGAATTTGCGCCTGTTCTTTTTCATGTTTATATTTACGAATATATTTACGATTGATTTTGGTTGAAAAAATTGACCCACAAACCCTCTCATTAAATTCACACACACACACACCATTATTACATCTACTTTTTACTTTAATAAAACTCCGCCTTTCTTTTTGAATTTGACTGGAATTATTTTGAGAATTTGCGCCTGTTCTTTTTCATGTTCGCGTAGTGCTTGCGATCGATTTTGGTTGAAAGAACTACAGTATCGCAGCTTGCGTCACTTTTCTTATCAGCGATATCAGCATGTGCCATGTTATTTCATATGTGTAGCCTGTCATCGATTTATAAGAGGCTATCACGTCAATAATTGTAGTTTTTAATCATCTATAGTTTGCAAAATATATCAGTTTCACCTATAAGTGTCAAACTAAATTTGTTTTACTGTCGAATTAACTCGACTATAATTTTGCGCCGAAATATTTGACATTTAATTGTTTAACAAATGCACGGCTGAATTGCACGTACTTAAATTTGAAATAAATTTCATAGTGTTTATCGATTTTTGATCCATGATTTTTGGAAAAAAAAGTAAGTAAAATAATTTGCAGTGGAACAATTTAAATGGATGGGCCAATTTCAATTCAAATTCAAACTTGGTATTTAGTATTTATTATGTTTTTCATTTTTGCTCTAGGTTGAAAAATAACGGTACCTGCCATACAATCTTTAACAAAAAGTTTGATTTTCTCGAACACGGCTCTAACGATTTTGATAAAACTTTCAGGGTGCTATTTTTTTTTTACAGAAATACATCTTTCAGTTAGAATAATTTTTTTCAAAATTTGTTCTATAACGGTTCCTCTCATAGAACCGGTTTTTTTCAAATTCGATCTTATCGTAAACGATGAAAACTACTAATTCCTTATAATTACATACTAAAAAAAATTAAATATTTTTTCGAAAAGTTTAAAAAAAAAGACTTTTTTAAAAAAAAAACTGGTCGAACGGTTTTCAATATTTTATTTTCCTCGATAGACATTTAGTTTTCAAATTTTATTGCATACTTAGTTTTTCCGAGAAAACTCTTAAACTAATTATTAAAAAAATGAAAGAATTTTTTTGAGTTTTTTTTTAATTTGTTTTTTTTTTCAAAAACGGCTTGTTAAAAATTAAAAAAAAATGTTTTCTAATAATAACTACCAGCTGCTAGATGTTGGCATACTCAAAAAAATTTGGAATATGTTTTCAAAAAGTAAAAAAAAAACGTTTTTTGAAAAAAACTGGTCAAACGATTTTGAAAAAAATGTTTCCTTAGTATACAAAACTGTAAAAGAATTTTAATGGCTTACTTAATTTCTTCCAAAAAACGTTTTAACTAGTGATTTTTCAGTGAGTAAAAAAAATTCAAATGATTTCTTACCTTCTTTTTTTCAAAAATCTCAAGGCCCACTATCCTACCACTATCGCACATTAGAGTAAGTTCGTGTGACCCAGTCGTGCACTTTATTTTCTTAAAAAATCCCTGAGCCGTGCGAATTAAATTAACACTCGTTCCGTCACTTAGCCGTCAAATATTGAAGTTTTTAAGCAAAATTGTCCAAGAGACATTGTATACTGTATATAAAAACAAAAATGTGCCGCCAGACACCTAGTGTTAAGACCCAACTGTAATATGCATAGGGCCGACCAAGCATGGCTAACAACTGTCAAAACCGCATGTGTTAATCGCTCTTATAAATATGAAAGCTATGACATTTCATTGTGGAAAAAATTGACCGATAGCAATGTTCATTATATTTATTCATGATGTAGGTCATAAAAGAAACTGTTCAAAAATTATGAATTGCTAAAACATGAACTTCTTTTTACTTGCCATTAAAGGGACTATAATAAAGGCAAGTTTAGGATTCGTGAATAACACTCAAACACTCAAACATGACATTACGATCATAGAAAAGTCTTAAAAAGTCAGTGGCAAAAAACGTCTGTCCGTGTCCGTCTCTCTGTCTGTCTGTCTGTCAGTATGTATAACGAGCTGCAGCCTAAAGCTAAAAAGCTAAAAAGCTTTATTATCTTCAAATTAGGTGTGTGTGATTCTTTTGGTCCTAAAAATAACGGCACCAGCCATATGATCGTTTAGGAAAAACTTATTTTTCTCGAAAACAGCTTCAACGTTTTTGATGAACATTTTTCAGAATTTTTGTGTTGAAATTGGCTATTATTTGATCAGAACCAAATTTGCGGGAAAAGTCTATTAACGGTACCTTTCATATAATGTTTTTTTTTAGTTTTCAATTTTCTCGGTAACAACTCTTTGGATTTCTGTTCAATTTTATATATTGAGCCAAATTAATTCTGCATATCATAATAATATACCTTTTTTCTAAATAAAATTAATTTCTGAATTTTTTTTTTTTTTGAAAAATCATTCATCTTAAAACTAATCAAAAAAAAAATATTTTAAATTTTATAATCACATGTATATTAATAAACTCTAAGAAACTGCATACCAAAATTTAAAAAAAATCAAAAAACTAAAAATAAAAAAAAAGGATTTTATCAAAATCTGTCTTACAATTTTCGAAATACTTTTTCCACAAATTCTTTATTATACAAGAAGTGTGATGGCGTACTCCATTTTTACTAAAAACCCTTAAGTGTTGTGGTTTTGACACTTTTTTTAAGTTCAGTGTTATTTTCTACGTTAATGTTTCTTATTTTTTAAACTTTATTCGACGATGTGATCGCACATATGAGCAAGTACTTGCGATCCAGTCATGCATTTTTTTGTTATGTAGTTCTTTGATAAGTTGCTAAGCGATGTTACAACCTATTCAAGACAAAAAATGGTTTAAACATTTTCAATTGCTTGTTTTCGAAGACTGTTCGAGCTTTGGGTTTTTTTTTGTTGACGCCATCAATTTCGCTTGCTAAGCTCGTCATTTCAGTAATCATATATTCGTTTATACTTTTCCTTTAGAATATTTAACAACCAATTATTCAATATATTTCCATTAATCTTCCTCCAGTAATAAGTAATTGAATTCAATAACTTTTTTGACTGTGATAAACATGCCTTTATCTCGGCTTCGGAACGAACAGATTTTGCATTAATGGGCGGCTTGATTCACGACACCGCAATCGCACTTTGATACCATACGCTGCACTGGGAACAAAAAGCCCCTGCTTAGATTACAGCTGATCAGTTAATTACAAATGCAACATTTGTATGTGTGTGATTCATTTAGACAAATCGTACTTTAGTTTTCTTGCAACTTGCATCTAACCCGTCCCTATTGATTACAAGCTTACATTATAAACGTTCTCCCAACTCAACTTGGTTATCCAAACTGCATCGTTTAAGCTGGTTATAGTTTAAGGCAACAACTCGCACGGTTAACACAAAGTGCCGCACAGTTGAATGTGGCAATTTGAAGTGTGCCGGTTTTTGTTCAATTCATTTAACGAAAAGAAAAACAACCCCAAACGTCAGGTTGACATCATTATTCCACACCCTCATTGATGGACCAACAAGTGACAATAAGTATCGACCTTGAACGCTTTTAATTTTCCGCCCCATTGAGCATCAACCAAAATAAATTAATTGCCCCACAACGCGCCCATCTTCCCGAAGGGGAGCATCAGATTTAGAAAACACAACAATTTGAGTTCGACCAGATCGCAAGTGTCTATTCTACAGCCCATTAGTCTAGTGTATAGTTATCAGCTAAACGCCAATAAACCGTGTTCGAGGAAAGTCTTCTTATTCGAGAACTGTCAATATTAAAAGTGCAAGTGATCTCCGGTTGCCAATTAAATTGCAACAAATTGTGTCAATTGTGTCATTTGAATAATTTTTCGGTTGGAAATTTATTAAGAATATGACTAAATCAAAGGATTTAGTTAACGTTTTGAAATGCGGTGGTGGGAAACGGATAAGTACGATTAGTGCTCTCGTGGAAGAAAAGGATATAACAGGAATTGTCAATCCAGCGTTCACACCAGAGTATGGTGATGATGGATGCGCTGTCAGTGGACATGCTTTTAACAGTACGGATATAGTAGACTTGTGGTATGTACAAAACTTAGTGAAATGGAAATATATTCATATGATTACTCCAGTAAAGATGACATTTAATAAGTTTGCTCCTTCAAAACAAGTTATTTTCGATTATTTAAACAATTATGCAGGCAAACGAAAACTATTGTTTCTTTTCGTCACGAATATGGTTTGAGTGTAGATTAAAAAAAAGATATTTGACAGATTGATTTATTGAATGTGTGAGGTCAATAAATTAAACAGAATCAATTTACTACAGTGGCAGTTCATTAATTTGAAATGTCATTTTTTTTCTGCCGTGGAAATTGGAAAATGATTTAAAATTAATTATTACACAGAGCAACAGAATATAACAGTTATATTCGTCCTACGTGCTATAGTTGGTTTAAAATTTTGAACAGTTTTGTTTATAGCTTTTTAAACATGCGTTTTATAGGTGTTTTGACAGCATCGGGTGACAGTGAACACCTAATGTGCATTGTATTCCTTTTGGAAAAGGAAAAAACACACCTGTTTAAGCTGTTCACTGTAATTTGAATTGCATTTTGACAAATGAAACAGTTTAATTGAACGCCAATTTAAAGATCATTAATGAAAATTAAAAGCAAGACAAGTTTGCAAATGTGCTAACTCTTGTGGCTCAAGGCCATTGAGTGACTTACAAGTTTGGTGGTAAATATCCAAATGTAGTGGTTACGATAAATCGACTAAAAGTTAGTTAAGTCATTCCTAATTCGTCACTTGCCAATAAAAGTTGAATGACTTTTTTTTGACATATGTATAAACAAAAAGTTAGTCAAGATTGCTTGACTAAAAAAACTGACAGCTAACCTACTCACAAGATTTTCCTTTTGACAATTAATTTCTTACCTAATTAAAATTATTTAGAAAAAATCAAATATCCCTGATCTATGACAAAATTATTTTCTTAAAAGTCCAATATCAAAATCTAATTAATTATTTATGCTATTAAAACCAACCTCAAAACTTACGTAAACATTTTTTCTCATTTGTAAAGCTTTTTAATTTCGATTAAATTGATTTGTGGAATTAAAGCACTAAACCACAATGTTTAATTCCATAAATTTAAAGTGACAATTCTATTGTGTGATGTGGTTCATCAGACTATTCTTATTAAATTTGCATAAAAGCTTAACTCTCAACGACGAATTAATGTAAGTTAAGCTTAAGCACAAATTTCCTTTTCCGGTGCTTTCGGTTTCATTGTCGAGCTTAACGAACGGAAGTTTGTTTGGAAGTTCGAATATGTGGTTCAATGTCTTAGCTTAGCTTAGGCAAAACCCATATTTGAACGAAAGGTGAATTTCATAATTTGATATCATTTGTAAGTTTTCTTTAAAAAAAAAACAAAGGGTTAAGTTATTTGTATACCCTTTAAAAAAAATTCTTAAAGAGAGAAAAAGCAGTGGTGCAGTAGGCAAGGTGTCTGGTTGCTAACCCAGAGATCGTGAGTTCGATACTCACGTCTAAACCAAAAAGCAATGCACGTACTAAGAATATCGTGAAAGAAAAGCTGGTGCAAATATTTCTGGAGCATTAAGCTGGCATCAGGTATGGAACAATCAGAAATCGGTAATCGTGCCGAAATTTTCTGAGGTCAACCTGGTGAACCCCACTGGTTAGGCAGAGAAGGAGGAGTTGTGATCCCAATCGCGATAATAACAATCGTTGGGTAAAAAAAAAAGAAAAAAATAGATTGCTGTTACCTAAGTAAAAATTTGTTCCCATCAAAATGAAATCTCGGATTTCAACAAAGAGATTTCAAGATTCAAAAATGGTATTCACATCAACTTAAAGATTTTACATGTCAAACCTTGAAGTGAAAAATATGAAAACTATACTCGTTCGTTAGAGAGGGGAGACACAAAACCATAAAATCTCGATATATTAAGATTATATGAAGTACCTATAGGAGAAATCAAGATTAAGATTATAGTGAATCCTGATTATAGCATTTCGTTTGTAACGTTCGAGTAACTTGTTTTTTCAGTTTATACAAATAATTCTGATGCTTCACTTGTAAATCCAAAAACAATTACACATTTTTTAGTTTTATTTAAGATTTGTGTTCGTGGAAACAAATTGGTGCACCATTATAAGAAATTTAACTCCACACTGTGAGACTGCACACTGTAGCTCATTTTTACTTTTGCGATTATAGGGACTATAAGGCAAGTTTAGGATTCGTGGATATAAAAAAATTGAGATAACAATGAAACATGACATTACGATCATAGAAAAGTCTAAAAAAGTGATCGAGAAAAAATGTCTGTCTGTCTGTCTGTCTGTCTGCCAGTATGTATAACGAGCTGCAGCCTAAACGGCTTAAGCGATTATCTTTAAACTTGTTGTGTGTGATTATTTTGGCATTCTTCAGAGGGGAAATTGATATTTTATTTTTAGGCCTAAAAATAACGTTATCTGCCATATGAACGTTTAGGAAAAGCTTATTTTTCTCGAAAACGGCTGCAACGATTGTGATGAAAACTTTTGATATTTTTTTGTTGGTATTGGCTATCATTTGATTGGAATCAAATTTACGGGAAAATTCTATTAACGGTACCTTTCATATAACAGTTTTTTATGTTTGCGCTTTCTCGGTAACGGATCTTTGGATTTTTGTCAAATTTTATATTTGAGAAGACCTAGGTAGCTTTATTAATTCTGCATATCAAAGTTTTTAATACCTTTTTTTCCTAATTAAAATTAATTTTTGAATTTTTTTTTTTTGAAAAATCAATAATTTTTCAAGCAAATCAAAAAAAATATTTTAAATTTTATAATCACATATACATGTGGTAAAAATACTAAAAACTCTAAAAATCTTCATACATAAATTTCCAAAAAAAAATTAGTTTTCAAAAAACTAAAAATAAAAAACAGGATTTTATCAAAAACCGGTCCTACAATTTTCGAAATACATTTTTCATTAATTCCTTGTTATTTAAGACGTGTGATGGCGTACTTAATTTTTACTAAAACCATTAGGTATTGTGGTTTTAATACTTTTTATAAGTTCAAACTGTGTTATTTTCAACGTAAATGTTACTTGTTTCTGTTAAAGATCTTGCTTTTCAATGTAATAAGGCACATAAGAGCAAGTACGTGCGACCCAGTCGTGCCCGTTTTTATATTTTGACAGTAATTGGTAGCGTTTGGTTTTGTCTAATGTTCTTCAGGTAGGTATTGAATTGGGAGCACTCTAATGTACCCAAAAACAATGTCAAAAAATTATACTGAATGGAAGCCTTTAGTGTGAACTCTTTCTATTTTAGGTATATGTTAGTGATTTATGTTGGTCCTGTTCTACTTTTTTTCAAAATTGCAAAATGTCTCCTTTATTCTGAAATGATTATTATTATTATTGTTTTTTCTTACAAACAAAGTCTAAGTTTGAGAAACTTGTTGAAAATTTCAAGTTACTGAACAGGCATATTACTTAATATAATAGATTTTTGGTTAATTAATTTTACTATTTCGCAAATATTTTATTTTTATAAATGAAAACATTTAGTCCGTAGATTAAGTCTTATTCCATGGTTTACTTATCTCATGGAATAAAGGTGGTGGAATAAGCGTTTTTTTTATTAATAGGGCTGTGAGTGTATACCTATTCTATCTCTTTGATTTATATTGGTCTGCTACTTTTTTTCTAAATCTATAGATGCAGCATTCAGATGCAGATCCATATAAAACCTTATAACTCTTTAAAAATGCGTTAATGGTTAATATATCTAGTCAAAACCGGCAGTAAATGGATGTAAAACAGTTTCTTCGAAAAAAGACAAACAAACAAATGTTTAAAGTTATTTTATGAAATATCATTATTTGCAATTATATCGCAAAATAAACAACCTTGCGTTGTTTTTATTTTGTTGGAAAAATGCAAGCGATTGCGAAAAATTTTGAATTTATTATTTATTTTTAGCTATTTATTTTATTTTTTTTTTGCCAATAAATGTCTCCAAAACACGCAAACAATAAAAACAAAATTAATATCGAATTATTTCTTGTACTGTTTCAAGAAACAAAAATTGAGAAATGTATGTCTCAAAGAACAGAAATCCAGGCATAAGGGGCATCCACAAGCAATATTGGCTACATGACACATATCTTGCAACCATCTATTTCAAGTGGTGGCCTAGGGTAAAAGATGCTGTGAATCAGTCAAAATAATATGCCATTATTTGCTTCCACCTTAACTTCTCTCATTGCCATTTCTGTTCACACTGGAAATCATTTTGTTTGACATTTCACGTTTTCTCTCATTTCCAATAACAAATTTATACGCTCTTTTTCTCTCTCTGTTGAAAAAATGGATTTTTGTTCGCTGTTTCGTAGAAATTTTTCTTCATTCGAAGTTTGCATCGTGCAAGGTAAAGTTGTGGAATTCCGTTCAATTTGACGTCTCTTTGTGTGTGTCATCATCGGTCGTTTGGCTTTTCTTTTCCCCCAAAAAGAATAATAATTTATTAATTTTCATTACAATTTATCCAACAAGGAAGCCAACAATTATTAAATAAAAAAAAGTGTTGAGAAATTCCAGTGAAAAAACCTATTAAACGGTGTGTTTGTTCTCCCTGCAAAAGAAAAAAAAGAAAGAATTCAGAACGAGAAACAAATAATCGATTTTCCGTGAAACAACAACGAATATTCGAAGAAGTGTGAAATAGAAAAAAGCAGAAGGGTTCCACAGAAGACCCAACCACCCAACCCGAGGAGAAGTGTATTTGGAAAGGAAAAGAACTCCACTTTTCAACAAAGTCTAGCGAAACAGGTGAGTAAGCCTCCTCCTTGAAATGGACAAGAATTATCTAACTCTTCCTTCCTGATTTTCTCGCCCTTTTTCACATTTTTTTTCCTCCTTCTGAGTTTCCTCCACTGGGTCCATCACCACCCTACTCATCTTTATTTCGGTTTCTTTATTCATTTTTTATCATTTCAATTCTTATGGAATCCTCCTCATCGCACTTCGTCTTCGGTAGAATTATTGTATTTTTAAGTTTTTCTTTTTACTAAAAATATTTACTGTTAACCCCGTAGTCGTAGAATTTTCATAGAAACTGTGTGTGAACATCGCTCATTGTAACCAATAAAAAAATTGTTGGGAAATCATTTGCTTGTGTAACTATCTGTGTTTGTAACTTACTGTAACTTTTACTAAATGTTGTCTACTTACTATCTTTATTACCTGCAACTTATCTTAACTTTTTACTTTCTTCCTGAGGATGTCTGTATGTCGTCCTCGTCCCTTTTAAACTTCCATTTCCGTTTTAGCTTGAGTTCTTGGTTATTTTTGTTGTTGTTTTGCCCTGAACATTGAATGTCGTAAAAATTGTTTGAGTTCCATGATGGGATGGGAGATGGAACACATTACAAGTTGCTCCTATGAATACTGAAATTCCATTCCAGTTGCGAGCTATTCGAATGACTCATTGACGACGACGATGATCTCCAGCTCCTCTGTGTGGCGCTGGAGTCTCCATGTATGTACATTTATCTATTCGGAGCAGTCAGCCTGTCTGTCTGCCTGGTACAGATAGGAGCGAGCGAGCGATTGAGTGTGAGTTTGAGCCTCAGTGGGTGGGTGAGGAAGAGTCCGCCTCATTCTGACGTAATAGCTTTGCGAACTGCGCTGGCTTCAGTTCGTCGTGAGTGTGCTCCTGTGTTCTCAATGCATTTGTTTTTGGCGAAGGGCGTGTGTGTGTTCTCACCAACGATGTTGTTGGTCGGTGTGTCCTCGTTTTCTGCAAATGAGTCCCTGAGCGAGAAATCAGCTGGGAATTCACTGTTTTCACGTCAATGCTTCCTTCACTCGTTGTGCCTAGGTAGTAGGTATTCTCTGCAAATTGTGTTCCTTTGTTGTTTTTTTATGTGTTCTGCTGGTTTTAATAATTTTAATGATGAAAAGTTTAAGGATTCACACAGTTCGACATCGAAAAGTGTGAAAAATAATGAATGTAGTCTTCGGGAGCACCCTTAGGTCTCGAAAAATAATAGTTCTCGAGAGATGTTTGTTGTTAAACGCCTACAACTACGGAGGTACTCGAATTAGGAAATTAAATGAGTTCATGGAAAATGTGATTCTATTCGTCTATACATGGATTGTGTAGTCCCTGTTGTTGCCATGGTGAAGTGGGTATTCCAACCAACCGATGTGTAGTATGTACATTAACAATTCTTTGGTTTGGAAATAATCAAGTTGGTAGCAGGAAGAGAAGATGGTTATTTCAATAATTTGTTGTAGTTATTCCGTTTTTATGGTTAATGTTTTGAGTTTATCCTTGGAACAAGGACTTACTGTGGTGCCATTGTTGGGAGTTTAGTGGGCCAAGTAAAACCAATTAAATATAATTGTTGGAGTTGATGATATCTTGCCCTGAAAATCTGTAAGCATTTGGTTACTTTAGATTTAAGAGCAGATAGCTGGGAATTATTAAGTCCCAAGATAGAGCTGGATAATTGGGTTTTCAAGCTTGAAAGAGCTTCAATTGACTGACATAATTGAAACTGTAAATGAAACCATAGGTTGGCTCATCAAGTTAGTATTAAAGGCTCCATGTTCATGCTTGGTCCTTGGATCTGAGGAAGGATTTTAATTAAATTTTATTTATATTAGTATGCAGATTTTCTACCAGGATGTCATGTCATGTCCTACAATTTTTCCTAAGCTAATGTGCACATAGGTTCGTGACCAATTTTCCCCAAATGTGTGAACCATTTGTTAAGACTTGGTTTCCATGTTATTTTGATGCTAAAATGAATGTTTAAACTTTGAGGGATCTCTATTTTCACATCCAAAAGCTTTTGACACGACAAACGATAACCTTGCGATTGTTGTCTTGTTTGATTAAATTGGCTTATGGTGTTGGAAGGTTTTCAGGATTACTTTTTGTGTTTTTGTCATTTACCTTACCTAACATTAGGTGGCGCTACAGTCCGGGGTAGACCTGGGCCCTAGCTAGCTGCCTCCATTTTCGCACGTGAGTCTCGGTCTTCTTTTAAGGATCGGGCAAATTATGCAGAGATTATATTCTTCGGGCATTCTTTCTCCTAACCATATATTAGATGTAGCTAGCTTTACTTCATCGAGATGTGGTGGGCGGAATTTTTGGTCTTCTTCACCCAGATAAGGTGGACCATTCTGCCTGAAAGCGGAATTCGTTTCGTCATCGCCGTTATACAGTTTGCAGAAATGGTTTTTCCATATTCTCAGATTCGACTGAGATTCCACTACGATGTTCCCTAGATCGTCTTTGCAAGCTTCAGTTCGAGTTCTGTAGCTTTGACAGTTTTTTTTTACCATTTGGTAAAACTTTCGAACTTCATTCCTGCAATAACAGCTCTCCATTTCCTCGATGGTCTCTTTTTTTCTTTCTGAGAAGCTGGTGCTCCTCTTTCCTTTTCTGCTGGTAGAGCGCACGGGCAGTTTAGGTCCTTCTTTGCAGAGCCGCGCCGCCTTGTATGCTTGTTTAGCTGCGTGTCAAACCAGGGGTTTCGTTGTGGTGGCCGTGTAAAACCCAGCACTTCAGTGGCGGCATCCCTGATGGCATTTTGGCAATGTTGCCACTGGTTCTCAATACTTGATGCTGGCTGTAAAGAATTCAAGCCGTCCGACGTTTAACTTCCTCACAGTATTACCTCTTCTTGGCGTTGGTTGAGATTTCCTCAATCATACCTTGGCTACACCGAGGTAATGGTCGGATTCAATGTTTGCCCCTCGGAAAGTTCGGAAATCCATCATACTGGAGTAGTGTCTTGCACCGATCGCAATGTGGTTAGTCTGGTTGACAGTTGGTTGATGATGGGATCTTCATGGCCCTTTGTGAATGTTGAGGTGTGGAAACTTGGTACTAACTATTACAATATTTCGCCCGGCAGCAAAGTCAATTACCCTGAATCCGTTATCGGATTTGGTGTCGCGCAAGCTGTGTTTGCAGTTTGTTCCACCAAAGACATCTTCTCTCTCTCCCTAGCTTGGCTTTAAAGTCGCCTAGGGCAATTTTAATGGCATATCTAGGGCACTGCTCATATGTTTGGTCAAGGAGCTCAAAAAACATTTCTTTAGTGTCATCATTCCACGTTCATATCCGAAATTTGTTGTCCTTATTTCGTTTGAAGGATGCGTCATCAGTGATTAAAAAAAATAGATTTATAGGCGCGACAGCTCCTAAAGGAGCCAAGGCCTAGTGACATACTCTCAACCATTCCTGTGTGTGTGTTGTTAATCTGCAAGAATGGGAGGGACCTACAGTTTACCGCCGAGTCCGAACGGCTACATGAGATGCACTTTTTAGAGACAAATTTTACTCTTGGAGGTTTTGTCAGTTGCTCGCAAGAAGAAAAGAAGATTGCTATGAGCTGGATTCGAACCCAGGCTCATTCGCTTAGCAGTCCGACACACTCACCATTAAGTTACGGGGCACTATTGTCATCAGTGAATCCGTCCGTATCCGAGGCTTGTGGTTGCTTCGAAACTTACTATGACTCCAAAGACGAAGAGCCAGATAAACCGCTCCTTTAGGCCTGAGCTCCGAAAACCTCGTAGTAGCCCATATAAGGTGTCTTTGTCATGTGTTTTTGTCATTTACCTTGAAACTAAACGTAAAAATTAATGCAGATGAAAGGAGAAATTCATCTGCATTAATTTTTACGTTCCTTTGAGTGGACTGATATTCAAATGCCTTAACTTTTGAAAAGGTCTCCATTGAATACTTTATCCCTTACTTGTATTTACAAATTAATTTGTTGGTTCCCTAATGGCCAACCCTTAGTGACTTATGCTCACAAATCACAACCATTCCTGTATTTGCGTTTTAACTTGGGTTTCAACTGGATCAGAAAGAACCTACAATTTACCGCCGTTGATTCTTGCCAAATTTGTCATCCCTTCACAAAAGGTAGTGCCGTCCAAATCTTCTTTTTTCTGTTGTTAGCGGATTCCATTGCATTGAGCTTGATTTGCAATAAAGTCATTGCCTCTTCGAAGCGCATGTCTAATCCATTCCCACTTTCGCCGTTTGTATAATAGAGTCGATGGGATCCTGATTCCTGACCCGTTCTCCTATGGAGATCTTCGTTGGATATTCGATTGGGCCAGAAATGAACAAATGTTTTGAGCTTTCTCGTGACAGCTGATGTATCATTCCTTTTGCTGCATCCATATAGCAGTACTGATTTAACATTGAAGCCAAAAAATTGCAGCTTGGTCATTAAGCTCGATAGAGTTATTCCTTCTTACATTTTTCCACATTACGAAATCATCCTTTGCTTTCCCGAAACGACTGTTGATTTATTATTTGTTTCCGCATTTGTTAGCTCTGTTTCTCTCTACCGGCTTCTGATAAATATTGATTAGAGAGGATGACTGGGTCCAGAGGCTGATCATCTTTGTATCTTCTCCGGACTAGTTCTCCCTCACCAAACGGGGCCAAAAGTTCTCTGTCAGACTTTCCTTTCTAACTTGTGTTTAGCCCACGTTAAGTCCGACCAGCAGATTCTTAATGAAGATGGTCTAAGCTTTCATTTGATACCTCATTTGTTCGTTGACCCGATGAGATAGGCCAACACTAAACCGGAAGTGTCCATTTTACCGCCAAAGGGACAAGAAAAAATTTGTCCGACCAGTGGTTCTGTACACTTTATGTAATTTGCCATTACTTAATGGCTAAATTTTCCATTGACTCGATGAGGTAGGTGTTCCTACAGACGCTTCCTGGACTAGTAATGCCTTATGGCCAGTCTTTTGACATTTTTTGGCCTCCTCCCATACCTAAACTATGATTCAATGAATTGCTTGTAGTATTGGCCCTTCATGAATGATCAGCTCGGCATGTATGCCATCACCTCAAGACTCACGAGACTTTGTTATTTTTGAGCCAATTCGCTTTTGTATTATCACAATACTTGGTGGCTGCAGCCTGAGGTATTCCTCTTGAAATGGTGGAGTCTCTTTTTCTTCCGCGAACTGACCACTCAGCAATTATTCATTAAAGTACATTCCGATCGCGCCAGAATGCCTTACAGATCAGTGATCAGAAATCAGGAATTCTGCCCCGAGCACATGGTGTTTCGGGTGGCCAATGTAGTAATTGTCATATCGTTATTGTTCTTTTCTGCAAAGCACTATTCCTTGGCTATCTCATTGTAGTGATGTCATTTCATCTTTATATGTGACCAGGACATTGACCTGCTAATGTGCACCTCAAACTCTGAAGACAAATTTCACATTCCATGGTAAAATAAGTGAATCGTAATCCGATAAATGGAATCTCAGAATTGTTTTGTCGGATCCTTAAGAAAGAAGACCTGAACTGCCACAACTATACATGCACTGTCATGTGACTACTTCAATACGTACTCGAAAGAATAGTGGAGAGGCTAGATGAAAAACATTGTGTGATGTCAGTAGCACTATTGTGAGCATTGAGATGGAAACAGTGAAGATGGATCAAGCAGTCAATGAGGCCAAGAACAGACACCCAACATTGACACATCGACGTCTTGGACAAAACATCACGATAGGCAGCTCAAACTTTGAGGAAATTAGTGACTTTGTCTACTAATCGATATCAAACGCAAATTTATGATCCGAATCAGAGTGTAGTTTGTTGATCGATAATTGATTTTTGTTGTCGAATATTGATTACTTATAACGAACGACTGATGTCATCTATTTTGAACGGAATTTTTCATTTTTGTTGGTTCAAGAAAACAATATTCCCATTTGACGTTTGCTTTTATCGAATCGAATAATTGCATCCGAAATAGATGGCATGTATTCCGACAAAACTACTGATGAACAGGTCATTTATGGATCAACAAATGACACTCAAATGGAAGCCGACCCATTTGGTTATATGGCCAATAGGTAACAAAGCTGTTTTTTTTTTATTTTTCTTCTCTTTTAATCTATTTGTTTTTGTTTTTCTTTAAAAAAAAACCTGGTGACACTCTTGAGCATACCAAACAAGATCGACGAGCCTCCATACATTTTCCTCAGCACATTTCCCAACAACATTTTCTCGCAGAACAGATGCAGCCAGACCAGTTTGTGTTTCTATCGCAAGCAAGTGTAGCCTCGCACTTGAATCTTAAGTAATTTTGTTATTCGTACAGAGTTTTTTATATCTATTTTCCATGAGTCAGTAAATAAGAAGGTAGTTAGGAGCATATAATGGCTAAATCCAGTCAAAACCAGACTATACAGGTAACGGCTGGCCAAGAGCAAATCAAGTTGCATTAATTGCTGTCTTATGAAATCGAAATGATGCAAATTAATGACACACATGTTTGTGTACCCCTGTTCCACTTTGTGTTGACATTTTAGTTTGTTGAGTTTTGTTTTGTTTATTCTCTGTGATAACAAGGGATTCCACTTCATTCCATGTTTCAGCTAATAGGAATGCAGGTGTATTGCATCTCTTTGTTCTAAAGATCCCAAACAAAGCCTACAAATTAAATTGAATAATAGTTGGAAGCTTGAGCACTGAACGACTTACAACAGAAACGTTGCATGATTCGACAAAAAATGATAAATGGTTGTTTCCACTCGCCTTGGCTTGAAAGGAAGAAATAATTCAAGCAAGCACACATGGCATAATACTTTCTTGGTGAAATGACCCGTCATTAAGAAGTTATTTCATATTTTTTTTGTTGCAAAGAAAACCATAATGTAATGGAAACATTACTGGCTTAAAGCTTTCTGATGACTGGAACTTTTTTTTTGTTATCTAAGAAGGGCTGAACCCTTGCAATGACCTTCAACCTTTACACGTCATCATAATTTCCTTTGCCCACTAGAGTCTTACTCTTGAGAGGTTAGAAGGAAAAAAAATGTAATGAAAAAGTAGCTTGGATAGGATACACATACCTACATTTGGATCTATTTGTCATTCAAGAATATCTGCAAACAAGTACTTTTCATTTGACTCGCTCTGCGTCTGCCTGAGCGAGATGAGTTATGATTATGACCACTTATTCAAATTCTTACTTAAAAATTCACATTAGTTTTGAGAATGGATTTGTAACAATGGTTTTAAATATCTAATAAGTCATAATTTATGGCTCAACTTTGTTGTCGGAAGATAAAATTGAGGAATAAAAAAAAAACACAAATGTACGGAACTGACACTAATAAAGTGTCTTTGTTTGCCGGTGTATTTCGATTAGTCGACAATAAAAATGAATGAGTAAACAAAACTCACGCGAATCCCTTGGGGAAGCAGAAGATAGCTATTGTGGAATATACGATGAAACAAAATACGATATCAGTAAAAGTTGTTGAGGTTGTATTTTGTTTTTGTGTGGATATGCTTATCACGTAGTCCACTGCAAGTGAAAGAAATGATTTGATTTCCTCAAAGTTAATTAGATACGTCTTGAGTGTTTTGTTCTTTATAACAGTTTTTGATTTTCTGCTAGAAGCAAAGCTGACGACGGACCAGAAAGTGAATCAATAAGTTTTTGTTGACAGTGGGACTATCATATCTGAAGATCCTGCAACTTTTGAACGAAGCACTAGATTTTCAGGAGCGAAATGGATAACGCAATATCACAAAAAAAATGAACAATTGTACTATAATTTTTTGATCCGCATTGTCCTATTCCACACCTGTCTCAGTGTCTTTGAATAGAACAGTTCTGCCCAACGTTTAAATGTCCCTGATCTATGATAAACAGCGAAGGATCTTGTGAGTTGTGATGACGGCAACGCGTAAGTGTAGTGTGGATGTCCAGCCCTAACAAAGGGTTCCCAATATTGGGCAATGTCAAAGATGTATGGGATAAGTAGACGGCAGCTGAAATAAAAATGTTTCGCATGAAAACAGGAGTGATAAAGCGTTAAAGTAAGAAAATGCGAAAAAACCTCCACATTAAGAATATCATCATGGAAAAGATACATAATGACCATCTTAGGTAGTAATGCCGGATTAATGGAACCGCAGCATCGTTTGCCCGATCCACAAGAAAGGAGACCCTCTAAACTGCGCCAACTATAGAGGAATAAGTTTCCTGAATATCGCCTACAAGATCCTATGTGAACGCCTGAAACCATTCGTCAGCAACCTGATTGGCCCCTATCAGTGTGGTTTCAGACCAGGAAAGTCCACAATCGATCAAATGTTCACGCTACGGCGCGGCATATCCTAGAAACTAGCCAAGAATTCCAAATCGATACCCACCACCTCTTTATCGATTTTAAAGCCGCGCACGATAGCATTTAGAAAGACGAGCTATACAGAGCCATGTCAGGTTTTGGCATTCCCACAAAACTCGTCCGACTGTGCAGGATGACGATGGAGAACTCCCGCTGCTCCGTCTAGGTTGATACTGAACTCACAGAAGTTTTTGATGTCAAAAAAGATTTCGACAAGGTAATGTGCTATCGTGCGATTTCTTCAACTTAATACTTGAAAAAATTATAAGAATTGTAGTGGGACAATTTTTTGTTTTCAAGTCTGTGCAATTGCTAGCACACGCTGACGACATAGACATCAATGGCAGAACTCGGCGAGCTGTCACTGGAACGTTTGCTAGCATTGAAGCTGAAGCGGCTAAGATGGGACTAGCAGTTAATGAGGCCAAAACGAAGTTACTGCAGTCCACAAAAAGGGACACACAACACCGGCGGATTGGACAAAACATCACAATAGACAGGTACAACTTTGAGGTAGTTAGAGACTTTGTTTACCTCGGATCCGCTATAACATCTGACAACAACATCTTTTCAGAAATAAAGCGAAGAATTACTCTTGCCAATCGCTGTTTTTATGGCTAAGGCAATTGAGTAGCAAAGCCCTCTCTCGAAAGACAAAGGAGACTCTGTATAAGACCTTAATCATCCCAGTCCTGCTCTATGGCATCGAGGCATGGACTCTATCTAAAGCGGATGAAAATATCCTTAGTCGTTTCGAGCGTAAGATTCTTCGGAGGATTTGTGGCCCTATCTGCATTAACGGGCTTTGGAGGAGAAGGTTCAACCAAGAACTATACGAGCTGTACAGCGACATTGACCTGGTCAAAAAAATACGCATATCACTATCACGTTTAAGATGGTTAGGTCATATAGAGCGAATGGCCTACAATGCTCCGGCTCGCAGGATAATCGATTTCATCCCAGTGGGTAGACGCAGGCAAGGAAGACCTCGCCTTAGGTGGTGCGCTCAAGTGGAGGACGACCTCAACCAACTTGGAGCGCGAAACTGGAGGCAGCTAGCCAACTTTAGCGCCCCCTAAGTAAGTAAGTAAGTAATGGGACAGTAATGTTAGATACATTTCGGATTTTTCCCTTGATGTCTACAAGAAAACTTTCGAAATAGGAAGAAAATTATAGAAAAGATTGAATCCCTGACAAAGTGAAGTGCAATTGTCTTCTTAGCTGTAAATTCCTATGTCGATTGTGTTTGACATCGTTAAAAAGTTTAGGAGTGGAAAATCACATGATGGAGTAAGTTTTAGGGGACATTCTTGTTCCGGAAACAAGACTTTAACTCCTCCTCCTGGAACATTTGGCAACAACCAGATCTCTATAACATTCTATATTCGCAATTGTGGCCACGATAGCTGATTCTGGAAGTAAGCTTCCATCAAAGCAGTTGACCTCCATGTTGTTCTTGGCCTATCAACTCGCCGTGCTCCTTGAAGATTCCACTCTGCTCTGTGGCCAATCCAGCGGAATTTTACGCAGCTTGATAATTCCACTTTTGTTTGTCTAGTCCTTTTCCGACGTTCACAGTTGGGAATTGACTCTTGACTGTGGCCACCGAATATTTAGGAGGTAACGCTGAGAGCGGAAAAGTTCTATTTTAGTGCGAAGCGCTATTCTGCCGGGTTCCACACAGCAGAAAATATTCCAAATGCACTTCATCATCATCATCGGTCTCTACAGAACACCAGAGTCGGAGTACAAACACCAGTTTTGGTGGCTTAGTGAAAATATATAATTTTAGTCGACATCGTTATCGCCTATGGTCGGCTTACATATGTTTATGGTGACGGGACTTTCACAGGTAGACAGCTGATAGTTTAAGGAATAACTTAGTCCATTTTTATTATGTGGTGCTAAGGTTGTTTACTTTGAAATGTAGAAAGCTGATCTTGTAAGGAGTAACTTAGACCATTACCCCTAGTTAACGTTGGGGTCACCTTATTTTAATTGAAATAAAAACAAAAAAAGCCTTAAGAAAAAATTTGACCCAGTAGTTGACACTGGGCGGGAGATATGAAAACGAGGTTTTCCCTGTACCTTTACAATTCGTACATACATATATATAAACAATATTAAATTTAAATGGCGACCGATTTTGAAAAAAATTCTTTGTGTGTATTAACATGGTTGGTAGCCTGATAGTTTCTAATTAAGTGCGATTATTAGCGCTGTTTTTGGCATCCAGAAAATTTATTTTAAACCCGAGCAACGCCGGGTGGGTTTGCTATCTTTATATATACAAATCTCATGTCACGATGTTTGTCGCCAATAGACTGCAGAACTATTGAACCAATTTTCATGAAATTTTCTATTCTGTGTGTAATTTGGTCCAACTTGAGGCATACGATTGTTTTTATCTCGATACATGATCTCAAAACTCAATATTTTGGAAATTAAATGAACCACAGCAACGTGTGGCCGGGTCTGCTAGTATTGATATAAATGTATGTTATTTTTAGGCCGAAAGGCAATTAAAATTAAAATATAGAATAATTTAGAGGGCCCGCAACCCGCATAAGGCCAGTAAGTTAATTAAGTTGATAGTGTTAACTAGTTTTTAAGAGTTTTTTGTTTTTTGTCTAGATTTAAGTAGTTATAAGATAAAATTAAAAAAAAAAAAACATTAAAAAAAACTGAATGATAGCGGTAAAGGATGGTTCCAAGTGGGATTTCCACACAATAATTGCCGGTGTGCCGCAGGGTTCTGATTTATCTCCGACTCTTTTCCTAACTGACTCTTCCTATTTGTTTCTAGATTCACAACCATTCTTTGGAAAGAAAACTGCATAAATTCAAACCTTGGCAGCAAAAGTCTGCTGAGAATAAAAAAACCCGTAGAATTTAATACTTCAAAATCTCAGATATCATTCTCGTTCTTGTAGCAAACATATCTCCGATGTAAAATTCCATGAGTGTACTTGTTTAATCGCACAACACGAATGTTAAATGCTTTGTTTTAGTAAGAGTTATGGTTTCTTTTCTTAACGAAGGTCTTTAATGTATTGATTAAGGAGATTTCAATAGCAGTTTTTTAACGACACCATAACTTGACCTCTCTTAATTCCAACATATAAGCCAAAGTAAATTTATCTTAAGTTAACCTGTCACCAAGTCTCAAAACTTCAATTAAATTTAAGAAATGACCTTATCAGAGTCTTGAAAACACGAAGGACCAGCAGTATTAAGAGCTTCCCCAAGTCCTAAAATGTAATCAAATTAACACCAAAATGACTACGTCTAACACCTCTTCCCTATAGGTGAGGAGTACATAACTCTCTTCTAACATTATGACATAAAAGTTGATAGCCTGGCAATTTTGAATGAACCATTAAAAGTTACAAAAAGGTCAAAGTTGGTTGTAAAATCGATTCTTCCTCTACCCCCATTCAGACGGTTTGGACTTTCTGCGTCTTGGAAAATTAATAATTCAATAAAAAACTAGAACATAAATTATAATAATATTGTGAGTGAGATGGTTGACTCTTGGACCACCACCGACCGACTGGGTGTGGCCTTTCCTACTTCTGATGTTTTTTTTTTTTGGTAAATAAAAATATAAATTAAAATTACGTTTAGAAGAAAGAATTTGCATGAATGCACATCTTTTTTAATGAATTAAGTCCTAATTAGAGGGAATTTAAATTTCAAAAACGTTGTAATGAGTTTAAACAATGCACCTTTGATGTGGATGTGTGTACGGGTGTGGGTGGGTTTGTGTGTGTGTTTTTTTTTGTTGTTGGTGTTCATATTCGTTAAGGACACAATAAAATAAAAGTTTTTTTTTTTCATACCAAATGTCATCTCATGTGTGAGGAGGGTAGAACTTGCTTCCTTTTGTCTATAGATGGAAGTCATCATCATCAAGGCATTTTAATCTCCTGCTTGTCCTCCTCCTCCGCTTCCCTGGTTTTATGTAATTACCATCGATTTATGTGTGTCCCTTCTCATATGGGTGGTGTAGGGGTAAGGCTTTTGTAATTTCTCAATACATTTTGTTAGTTGCTCTCGTCGTTGTCGTCGTTGTCGTCGTCGGCCTCCCTCTGGTGTCATATTTCAAAAGTAGAGTACTTAATGCAAGGTCACGTCAAGCACCTACCTAGGGGCCAGATTAGTAGATGACTGAGTATAGTTTGAGTGTATTTGTCAAACAAATTTTTGTAATAAAATGTTTTTATTTTTCTCTTCTCCCCTCTTGTTAACTATCTTCGGTATGGATTACTTTACCCGTTCTCGAAATGCTACCACAATTTTATCGATTTCTTTGGTTTCCTTTGGATCGTTATTTGCTGTACGCTGGTGCAAAACAAAGTAACGAAACGAAGCTAACGTCGTCAATGAATACGCCGCGCCGCCACTATTTCGTGTGTTACGTAAGGTTGAATTTTGCTTTTGTAAGTTGGGAAGCCTTGACGATGATGCACGATTGTGACCGAAGCAACGACCATTCTTATGTTTGTCCAAGGAAACACTTCTAGAACGAACTGAACTATTTAGAACTCTATAGAAGGAAGAAAGTGGATTCATTTCATGGTAGGTTCTGGGATGGGTGGGTGGAATATGTAAATTTCTGGCGTCCATGGACTCTACTAATACTTTTGGAGTCAGAGCTCATAGACCCAAAGTTGAATTTCTTTTTCGTTTCGTTGGTTTTTGTTTTTTGTTTTTTTTTTAGGTCATTGTCGGTGTTGTATCGTTGGACTTTGCTTGTTAGTTAACAAATGAAAAACAGATTGCACGTAGAGAATTTGGAAAAAAAAATTCTGCAAATTAAAGCAAAAATAATGAAAAATACTTAGTAATATGACTAACATTAATTGATGGGTGGTCTAGTTTGCATTTAATTATTATGAATGGCAATTATCAGAATGGGTGTTTGAAGAGCTTGTGATTGCAGAGCTAACAATTAATTATTATTGAAGGGAATAGAAAATATTATTCATCATTTGGTTGTATGTACTAACAAAATAAAAAGAAAAGAAAAAACACAAACTAGATTGATGATGTCTGTGGTCGGATAGATTGTTGTCAAGGTGCATGTGGTCTTTGTTTTTAGAATACAACCTATGAATTAAAAATAATTAGTCATGCTTTGTTATGAACTAATTTCATAGGTCTTTGGGAGCTTTGGTCAGAGGTCATTTATTGTGAAACTTTTATTCGCAAAATGTTGAGTTTTGCAACACGCAATCAAAGATTTGTTGAGAGTAATACTTTAATGACAAACATAGCACGAGAAATTAGGGGGAGAAAGTAGGATTTTTATTAATCTAAATGACAAGGGAAAACATTACTTGGTGGAGCCTTCCATATTCGTGTTGTGTGGCTAAACAAATAATTTTGTGATAGTTTTTTTTATCCAGTATTGGATTTAATGGTGAACTGACGAACATTGCTAGCAAGACGGGTATCAGGGTAGTTTTTACATGCGTTTATAGGTACTATAAGGCAAGTTATGCCATACAATCTTTGACAAAATATTTGATTTTCTCGAAAACGAAAAACGACTTTAAAAAAAAAATGGTAAAAACAACGTGCCAAGGAAAAAAACCCGCACAGAAGCCTGTAGAGATAGGAATGGAAACCTCGTAGTAGAGTCACATTCGGTGCTGAGTACATGGAAGGACCATTTCTGCAAACGGCGATGAAGACCAAAATCCAAAAATGACGATGGCAGACAAAACTTCCGTCCACCTGACCAAAATAAAGCGAGAATAGCAATTCTAAACTAAAAAAAACAACAAAGCTGCTGGACCCGACATACTAACCGCCGAACTTTTTAAAGCGGCCGGAGATGACCTGGTGGAGTTCATACACCAACTCATCTCTAAAGTTTGATCAGAAGAAAGTGTGCCTGATGAATGGAACCTCACCATCCTTTGTCCGATCCACAAGAAATGAGACCCTCTAAACTGAGGAATAAGTTTCCTGAATATCGCCTACAAGATCTTATGTGAACGCCTGAAACCATTCGTCAGCAACCTGATTGTCCCCTATCAGTGCGGTTTCAGACCAGGAAAGTCCACAATCGATCAAATGTTCACGCTACGGCGCGGCATATCCTTAAAACTACCCAAGAATTCCAAATCGATACCCATCACCTCTTTATCGATTTTAAGGCGGTTTACGATAGCATTTATAGAGACGAGCTATACAAAGCCATGTCTGGCTTTGGCATCCCCACAAAATTCGTCCGACTGTGCAGGATGACGATGGAGAACTCTCGCTGCTCCGTCAAGTTTGGTACTGACCTTGCAGAAGCTTTTGACCCCAAAAAAGGATTCCGACAAGGTGATGCGCTATCGTGCGATTTCTTCAACTTAATACTTGAAAAAATTATAAGAAACTCGCAAGTCAATTTTAGTGGGACGATTTTCTTCAAGTCTGTGCAATTGTTAGCATACGCTGACGACATAGACATCATTTGGCAGAACTCGGCGAGCTGTCACTGGAACGTTTGCTAGCATTGAAGCTGAAGCGGCTAAGATGGGACTAGCAGTCAATGAGGCCAAAACGAAGTACCTGCTGTCCATAAAGAGGGACACACAACACCGGCGGATTGGACAAAACATCACAATAGACAGGTACAACTTTGAGGTAGTTAGGGACTTTGTGTACCTCGGATCCGCTATAACATCTGACAACAACATCTCGTCAGAAATAAAGCGAAGAATTACTCTTGCCAATCGCTGTTTTTATGGCTAAGGCATTGAGTAGCAAAGCCCTCTCTCGAAAGACAAAGGAGACTCTGTATAAGACCCTAATCACCCCAGTCCTGCTCTATGGAGCCGATGCATGGATTCTTTCCGAAGCGAATGAAGATATCCTTAATCGTTTCGAGCGTAAGATTCTTCGAAAGGTTTTCGTCCCTACCCGCGTTAACGGGCTTTGGAGGAGAAGGTTCAACCAAGAACTATACGAGCTGTACACGTTTAAGATGGCTAGATCATTTAGAGCGAATGGACAACAATGCTCCGGCTCGCAGGATCTTCGATTTCATCCCGCGGGTAGACGCAGTCAAGGAAGACCTCGCCTTAGGTGGCGCGCTCAAGTGGAGGACGACCTCAAACAGGAGTGCGAAACTGGTGGCAGCTAGCCAAAGACCCAGTTGGCTGAAGAGGCATGTTGGTTGAGGCCCAGGTTCGTCGCGAACTGTAGCGCCCCTGAGTAAGTAATAAAATGGCATTTAATTTTTTCCGCTGAAAATTATTTTATGTACTTTTTCACACTATAAAAAGTTTCAAATTCGAATAAAAACTTAAAAAAATTTCATAAGAGTAAGTACGCGCGATCTAGTTGTGCAGTTTATGATTATTACTCATTAAACATTACCACTATAAACGTTTTTTTCATTGACGATAATCGATAATTGGTGAAAATTCTTGCAATGATGTATCATTTTCAGAAAAAAAGAAAACATTTTATTTAAAATGTTCTTAAAAATTATCATAAAGTTGTTAAGGCTAGATAATATTATATCTTTGGTTCATGTCATGGTGATGCTATAATAAAATTTATTTATGTGCCACCGGCAAATAAAACCCACGAAAAGCAGTTTATTCTAGTCATAACCAGTAAAGCCAAGGATTTAAGTTTAAAATATGTCAACAAAAAAACAAAAAATGTTATCGTTGTTGATATTTTTGTTTGATTTTTTTTTTACAATTCAAAGGAATAGCTAGCGGCGAATGTTTTTATAGAAGTACATCAATCCCTTGAAAAAAACACAGAATCAGCAATTTGGAAAAAAAACAAAAAAATAAACCTTTAGGAAACCGATAAGGATGTCAATATGTATGCACTAAGCACAAATGCACATGTATAGAAGTACTCGGTACTTGGTTTTAAATAAATTTTAATAATTATTCCGGATATAATGCCTCGAATGCTGGCTTTGAGCTCGTCAAAAGTGGTTGGCTTGTTTGCATAGACTAAGGACCTGACCTAGCCTCAGAACAAATAATCAAGTCTTCAAATTTCTCCTTCGCAAGTTCGTGCTTTACACGCTAGGATATATCGATACTTTCAAACTCTTATCACAGAAAATTGGTTTAAATCGCTTTATACCTGAAACAATTGATGGTAAGGTTGCCTCCATCCTCATTCCGAAAAAAAGACAAAGATCCGAGGATGGCTCCATAACCTGGAACAAAAAGTCGAGCATATAGCATTTTCTATGGTCTTCCGGTGTCAATTCATGCGACAGTTTGAAATCCAACTGCAAAATAAGCCGATATCCAATTCAGGTGATCGGCGTTTTTGTACAATTCCTTAGTACATAAATGAGATGGCCCACTTATGCATTCTTCCAAAAGCTTATCACATTATTCCAGCCAGGCATATACAAAAAATTATTGAGGGGTTCTGCACTGATCCAAATAAGAGGATTACTCATTCCTCAGTATAGTGTTGCATATTTATAAGGGTAAATGACTTCATTGTTGTTTGTGTTTTTGATTTATGCAAAACAATAGTAGGGGGACTTGAACACAGAACAAGCCAGCTTCTCGCATCAAGTATATCAAATAAGGCAAATTATTATTACATCCAACTGCGTTTACAACTTAAAAACAAAAAACATTCATAAATAAAAACAATAGTCATTGTCGCGTTGGAATTAATTAATCTACATATTGTTAAAAAAACAACAGATCTAGCAAAATCGGTTTGAGGAATACATATTCAACCCTGAGATGGGCTTATTTCAGTTCTGCTCTAAAAACGTTAAGATACATGTCTGTACCTTTTCCGGAGGAAATCAATTTTTATAGTTTGTTTTGTTACTAAAAAAAACTAAAAATAATAACATTACACCTCTTCGTCGATTTCTAATGTAAATTTGTTTATAAAATTAACATAACCTCCGAGTTCTTTAGGGAGAGAACTGGTGACAATGAATTTAATGTGTTTTTGTAATTAAAGCATGTGTCATGCTCCCTGAAAAAAAAACTTAAAATGCAAAATATCACTTTATTTGTTCAACAATATTAACAAAAGTTCAGTTAAGGAATTGTATAGCGTGTCATAATGACTCTTGTTTTCGTTTAGATATTCATGATTCAAAGCTACAATTACTTGGGAAATAATTTCCAAAAAAATTAGTAAATGTAAAATTCCTGTAAGGATTTAGCGCAGAAAAACTACACCAGCAACTTCTAGACGTTTTTTAAGGTTCTGCATAGTGATTAATTTTAATCGATGTGGGGCACGATTGGAGCAACCTAACGCAATTGCTACCTTATTAAAGTAATAAGTTCTGGGGGTGTTGGAGATTTTTTACGGGAAAGAATCCTGTATTAAAATTTGGAAACGCTAAAATCTAAGACATGTGGAAATAACATTAATGATCATCACCTATGTTGCTAACTTTATTTATCGTTAAGACAAAAATTACGGGCCCAAGTAGTTTTGGAAATAATAACTCGAGAATAGATCGCGTATATTGTATATCGAATAATCAAACCAAATTTAGAAAGCCCTAAAGGGTGTTTCTTTATCTTTTCCAAGCTTTCGATAATTTTGAATTAAACAAGGAACTGAATTGAATATTCAACATTTTAATAATAATTTAAAGAAATAAATGCTATGGTTCCACAAGGAAGTGATCTTGGCTAATTGTTGTTCGTTCTTTATACTCGAGATATACCTCAAGAAGAAGAGGTCATAAAAGCCACATTTACTGATGATACGGCAATACTTGCATCATCCGGCTCAACGAAGAAATGGCGCATTGTTCTAAACCAGTAATAATCATCACATGTTAATTTCTTTAAAAGATTGTTTACTATCTGCAAACCTTTATTAACTGTGTACAAATACTGTATAATACGAAGCAAATTATCTAGCCATGACTCTTGATGCAAAGGTATGATGGAACACGCTGGTTATAGAGAAACGACAGCAACTCGAATTAAACTAGCCTAATGGAAAATACTCCAATCTATGTAACTATAAAAAACTGCTTATCTACAAGCAAGTGCTTAAACCAAACAACATTGGAGCTGTTCCAAACCAAGCTACACTGCAATCATATCAAAGCCATCATACCAATCGATACTCCATGGTACATACGAAACAGCGATTAACACAGACTTAAAGCTATCGAAGAAGGAATCTTAAAACAAATTTCCCCTTGGTTTCTGGGGGAGAAGCTTAAATGTGAAATGATGTATGGCTGGAAATTTGGTTGTTATGCTTCCATGTTTCTACGACTGCACGAGTTTGTGAGGCTTGGTGAATGGATGGGTTAGAGGATTCACTAAACTACTACACAGACCCTGTGTTTGGTCCTGTTGGTTTTCAAAGAAATACGATTCTACGAAGGCATATGCAGACAATGCACACCAGTTTGTGACTGTAGGTTTTTTATAAAGGTTTCTTCATGTATTTGTCTAGAATGATGAAAAGATTCAATCGTTTCTCGTAAGATGGAATATGTTGGTTTGAGTTCCACTAAAGATGACGAAGAGCAAATAACAAGAATCTCATAATGAAACCAAGGCGCCTTGCTTTGCTTGTTATTGTGTCAAGTTGGGAATTAAAAGAGACTTGTGTCTAATAAAACTCCTAAGTCACGAAATAATCAACTCTTTGTACAATGCCTTATTCAATAAAGTAATACGACAAATATGGTTCCCTGCTTCCCTGTCATAACCTTATGAACTACCTACTTTTGAGTTCCATTCCATTTGAACAACACCAAGAAATAACTTTGTCAATGTCATGTTATAGGAATAAATATCCATTCGGGTTCATAAAGCCATAGAACAGTTTTAAATCGTTAGAAATTTCTAAAGTCTTGCAATATGAAATATCCGAAACGATGTCATATCAATAAAAAGAAGAAATAAAAGTGGCCCAATGTGGCTTCTTTGAGGAACTCCGGATAAAATATTTATTATCTTAGACACACATAGTGTTAAAAAATTACAAATTGTAATGACATTGGGAATATAGAATATATTCAGCCTTATCACAGATTCCCTCCCGAACGGAATGAGCCATTATCCAAACCTCTTTTCGGACTCAGTTGATTTGTATCAAAATGTGAAAAAACAACAAATGTCACTTTTATTATGTATATTTCAATTGTGTTTTGAAAAAAGTTATCTGAAATGAATTCAATTGCGATTGCTAATTATGAAATAAATTAAGAAAAAACGTGGAGAAAAGGAAAATTAAAATTACAACGTAGGATTTTAAGAGACTCATTTAATTCGCTCGACTACAATCCCGGAACAATTTATGGCTTCTCTTAGAGCATATCCAAAATCCTTTGGAATTGGGCTCTGTTCGTATTCACTTTTGGCCTTTTGGTAAATATTTGATTAAATTAAAATTAAAATTAAAATAATTGTTCGCAGAAAAATCAATAAAATGTCCTATTCGTTTGGGTTTAGTGATACCAATTTTCACGAACTCCGAATTTCTTATGAACATTTTCGTTACAACGGAAACAATGATTCCTTTTTTCGGGATTCGTAGTACGATTCTATTACGATGGAACCTGTGATAGGGCTAATTATAGCCCAGTCAAATGGTGTTCAAAAAGGACTTGAAGTGGAAAGTTCTGGTGTAATTGTTTGAGAGCCACTCCCATTATGTTTTTGGGGTCGCTAAACACAGATCTGAAGTTGTCCAACAAATTTTTTCACGGCAAATGTGAGAAATCGTCAAAAAACACATTACGGAGCACATAAGACCTCCTTTTTTACATCCACAGTTTTTCTGACACGTCTTTTTGCACTCGCAAGATATATGTACATTTTAGGACGGCCTGAGGTGCGGGTGGTTGTAACGTAGTTATTGCCTCCAGATAATTTTTTTATCTCCTCCAACCCCATTATTCAAGATGTTTTTCGTTTCGAAGCCATTGTTGAATTTGCTTAACTGCTGCCTAAGTAGGAGGCAATGACTCCAAATGAGCTGATGTGTTTAGTGCCAATCTTAGGTAGTATTTGAACCTGTTTCCCCATCTTTCCTAATTTGAAAGAGTCCGATGTCGTATCACAGCCTCCCATAGCATGCAAAATCATTCTGTTGTTGCCAATCGACTCATGAAGTTTATAATCTGGAGAAAAAAAATATCAGATCTCATGTACAGCTAAGCTTCTAACTCTTCTCGCCTTAACTCTTCAAGATTTTACTTCACAAACTTTACACCTGGCAAAATAAACATAAAACATAACATTCATATAAATTAAACATAGAAACTGTTTAATGTTTAATAAAATGGATGAAAACAAAATTCTATAAAAATCGCTAAAGCTGTTCTCGAAGTAGGACCAATAAACAGGAGATTCTATTTGATGAATTCATTTAAAATGATTTTTTTTGATTCTTTACTTAGTCGCACCCCTAACAAATTTGAAATTTCCCATAGTAGGAGCATTTTTCACTGACATTTTAAAGTTCAGACGTTCAGAGCTTCGAAACTTATGTGCGCAT
Organism: Platycheirus rosarum; assembly: GCA_963971375.1. Lineage (NCBI taxonomy): Eukaryota > Metazoa > Arthropoda > Insecta > Diptera > Syrphidae > Platycheirus > Platycheirus rosarum. The sequence continues at coordinate 36,795,621 of OZ020510.1, read as the reverse complement.
CGATAACTTCTCCTTATGTCTACCATATATTATTCTAAGCTTGCGCTTTGTTTTTCTTAAAGGTCTTATTCATATCATATGTAAATAGTAACCATAAGGTTACTTAAATAAAATAAATACATTTATTGGCGCGACAGCTCCTTAAGGAGCCAAGGCCTAGTGACTTATACTCTCAACCATTCCTGTGTGTGTGTTGTTAATCTGCAAGAATGGAAGTAACCTACAGTTTACCTCCTAGTCCGAACGGCTAGATGAGATGCACTTTTTCGAGACAAATTTTACTTTTAGAGGTTTTGTCAGTTCCTCGCAAGAGGCAGTACCCCAGAAAAAAGGTGGCTATGAGCTGGATTTGAACCCAGGCTCATTCGCTTAGCACTCCGACGCACTAACCTCTAAGCCACGGGGCACTACGGGTGTAACCATAAGGTTACTCGTTACATTTTATTATTTTTATGAATTAAGTCTTAATTATCCATAAATACTGATATTAATTTACGTTGTATCTCGATGATGTTAATATTTTATTTTTTCTCAACCGACAGTTTGAACGGACTTTTAACTTCTTCCTAACAATTATGACACTTATATTAATGACGTAATCGCATTTCTTTGAACTAGGCAATGTAAACCGATCCTTACGTTTAGCTAGGTGTCTGGTACTTTAAATTTTTTTCAACTCCTGTTGACTATTTCCATATTCTTTCTCTATTGCTTTGATAAGATTAATAAACGTAGACAGGGCTTGGATAATATCCATGGCCTTAGATCAGTCATCTGTTATTAAAGAATTTGAACATTTTGTTGTGCCAAAAAAGAAAACAGTTAAAAATATTCGCAACCTATAATGTTTCAGGCTTTTTATTTTCAAGTAATTCTATAAAAAAATAGGTCACCTCAATCAGTTACGTGTTAACATAAAAATGATTCAGTATTTTCCTGCTTGCAGTTCGCAGGAGTATATAACTATCGATTTTAACACCAAGCTACCAAAAAAGAACATCCAAGTAATCCCTGAACCACTATCTACCTCCTGCATGCACAGAGAAGAAAGATGCACTCATGAAACAACCAGTAAAGTGGCACCAAAAACTACGTGTTTTAGGTCAACATGTTCATCGTTATGCGGATGGAAGATGGTGCTTTGGACAAAAAAAAAAGAAGTGTAACACAACTTTATGTCAGTCCCAGGATCAAATAAGATTACCTATCTGGGTTTCCACCTCTCAGATACAATATCTAGATACATACTGCTGCATACAGTGTGATGCTAAATCAGTCTGCGATTGCTCTTTGTATTAATTTTTAATTCTTTGACTAAATTGGGCCAGTTTATTTTAAGTTGGAGTCGGATTCAAAGCCTTCCTCTACTCATAATCCCCACTATCATCTGCAGCAGTCATGAAGAAGCTTCTTCTACCCAATTAATATTACATTTTCGACGGAAGTTGCAAAGTTTTTTTTTCTTCTGGAATTAAAGTTAATTACTTTCGTTCTTGATTCCTTGGATTGAGTTTTTTGTTCTATTTTGCCAGAAGTGTCGTTGTTTATTTTTTTTCTGTTGTATTCACATCCACATCTCTATGACTGAGAGTAGTCAAGACAAACTTTAGAACCGAGAAATGAACAAAAAAAAATTATTAAAAATAATAAAAGCAAAAAAGTAGATTTTAATTCTTTTTGACGTCATCTTTTATCGCATTACTGTGGCAGCAAAATGTCGAGAATCACGTAGCCAGAGTGGTGGACGGACACGGTCACTAGAGTAACGAATACTTTTGAATTTTGTGTTGCAGATGAAATAATGATGCTCTATTCAACGAGGAACGAAATTTTTTTTTGTCGATTTGTTCTGTCATGGTGTATCTGCGTTATCATTGTGTGCTGACCTTAATTCTTCAATTTCAATGTTTAACTAGAAGTACAGTCAACTGTGGTATTAAGTATATGGATAGACCCGCATAATGTCAACTGTTTGCTGTCAGATTGTGCAGCGGTACGATAACTTTGGTCGGTACAGCATGTTTGTGCTGCGTTGTAAGTACCTACTCGGTAAATTTAAGTTTATCAGAAAGCGGCCTAGTTACAACTGCAACTGATTAAAATTTGACTTATCTTGAACGATTTACGCAAGTAATTTGTTGCCATATGGATGGCTGGATTCAGGGAGCAGTACTCGTAAACATCTGATGGAGATGTTCATTTCCGGATAAGATCTTCAATAATTTTCATCGAGACAGCTTCTGACGGAAATAATACCCAATGGAGAGCAATTCATTTTATTTCAGATGCTATAGGCTTGAAGTTACGTTGAGGAGGATCATAAGCATATAAGCATATTGCTGAACCACTTTTAAGATGGACATCTAAAATACTGTTCATATGAAAAATTTCCATATTGATTCTCAAAACAAAGGCAATTAACAAGAGTTGATGCGGCGTTTACTCACTGTTCCCTAAATACGTATTGACATCTGACAAGTCCAGCGATTTCTCGGAACAATGATTTGCTTGGATGTAGTTTTAAAAACTTTCTCGGACTCAAGCGACGCACAAAGGACACCAAACTATACACACGACCACACAATCCAAATTGCACAGCAGCAGAGGATAACCTGGGGGTTGTAATTTCCCCTTTTGAACACCATGACAATTAGGATGCCAAAACTGGACATTGCTCTAATAGCTCGACTCTGTAAATACTGTCACATGCGGCTTTGAAATCGATGGAAAGGAAATGGCTATCGATTTAAAATTCGTGGGTTTTTCCAAGATCTGATAGTTTACTTTCTTTCCTAAAACCGCTCTTATATTGACATTAGACGATATTGAGAAGATTGATGTCTCTTTAGTTGCCACAGTTCCCGTTTCTAATATTTCATTCATAGGACATCTATCTTGCTTATGTGTTGGTGCATGCTTCTAATCAATTTTCAGCAGCTAAGCCACTTCCGACTTGCACTTGGTCTTAGACTTAGATATAGTCGGCTTTAACTTGGGTGGTGGAGTTTTTCTAATTTGCCATAATTAAATGTTTCATTCTGCCTGAAAGCGAAAGTCAGTTTGTCATCGCTACTGTTCCAGTCTGCGAAAGTTGTTTTTTCCATATTTTCTGCATCGACGGCGATTCTATTACGATGTTGCCTTAATCGTCCGCAAGTTTCGATTCGAGCTTTGTAGCCTTGACCGTTTCATTTTTACCATTCGGTAAATTTTTGAGCTCTCCAGTACCTAAAGCAAGCCTTTGTCACGCCCACCTTTTTCCTTCTGAGAACTCAGTGTTTCGCTTTCCTCTTTTACTCTTAAAGCCCGCGAGCTGTTCAGGTACTTCTGTGCAGAGCAGCTGCATGTGCTTACTGATGCTCTTCGTCATACGGGGGTTTCGCGACTTATGATGGCATTTTGACAATGTTGCTTCTGGTTCGCAATACTTGTTGCTGATGGTATAGGACTTCCTTGGAGGTTAATAGAGACTCGATCGGAAAAGAACCAGGCGATTTCTTTCAATTGTAGCCGTTGGACGTTACCGTATTCATTAGCCCGATGATGAACGCAAGTCCGAAACGCGCGTTGCGACTTTAATTTTAATAATTAAAAATAAATGTTGTAATTTAAATGTTTAAATAAATACCTTAACTTAAAATCATATTAAAAAGTAAACATTTGTTTTATTTAATAGAATTTTTCGTTATTATTTTTCATAAATCTAACAACATGGAGGCAGAAGCAAAAACTTTCATATGGCGTTTGTTCACATTTATATAAGTGATGGCTTTAGTTAGAGACTTATGACCCACTTTTTTTTCAAAAACTTGGTAATATTGACACGTTGTATTATCGATATTTGGCTCTTCAGCGTGGCTCAATAGTCAATAATTGATTTGTTGATTTTTGACCAATCCAGGTGGAGACCTGTGGACTCGTCCATCCTTTCACGACTTTTGTGATACTATTTCCTATTTTGGACAAAAATGGGTACAAATCACGGTCAATCTTTAAAAAAATACAGTCCAAAAATGTAGGGCCCATTAATCTCTTCATTTTTCTGAATACCTACTTACAATTGGCAGCTCTTATAAGGCCTAAGTCTGCTCATGGGACTAAAATTCTCTAAGAATTATTCCACTAAAGTTCGGTATTGCACCAGTTCGTCTGGTTTCAATTCTTGCACCAACTATATTTTCTATGCCTTTGATCCAAAAACTTCGCGAAAAACATTTTATGTGGACGAATAACACAAATCAAGTTTTAGATAATTTTACGGCGAACTGCCAATGGGAACAAATCACGGTCTTCATTGAAACTGGCCAATAAAGCAGCAATATTCCCTTCCGTTCCCACTCAGCACACAAGCTTGATGAAACAATTTAATAAAATTCAAGACATACAGTATAGCCCAGTAGAAATCGACATTAAAATCGCAAAACTTGATGTAGTTCTGAATTTTTGGTATGGTGTATGGACCAAATTTGCAACTTCGAAAAAATTGTACTCTCTGCGAAGCACGCTAAAAACTGCAAAATTTTGGGTTTTTTTTTAACTTTTTGCTCTGAAAGTCATAAACTATGCGTTTTTCGACAAACTCAATTAAGTATTTTTTTTAAGTAAATTAAATTAAATTTAAATTTAATTTCCAACAATTTAAACCTAAACACAGCTCAATAAACCCTATACAGAGACACCAAGCTATGGCTCTTTGAAAATGGTCCATTTTTACCGAACATTGATAATTTTTAGTTTTGCTGCCGTCCGGATCTAAATATTGGCAAAACCGCTCAACCCATAAAATAAATTCCACGACTGGATCGCACGTACTTGCTCATATGTGCGGTCACATTGTAGAATAAAATAAAAGAAAATTAAAGTGAACATCAAAGCATCTTTTCGATTTTTTTGACTTTCAGTCTAATATACATCCGTACAGACAGACAGACAGACAGACAGACGGACAGAATTTTGTCAGTAACTCAAATATGTTTCTCTATCATCGTAATGTCATGTTTGATTGTTATCTCAAAATTTTTAATCTGGACGAATGCATAACTTGTATTATAGTACCTATAATCGCAAGTAAAAATTCATTACGAATAAACTTGTTGAAAATTTAATTTCCTTTCATTTAAACATAAACCATAGTCTTTGAGACCAATAGTTCACCCACAATACCGAAAAACTAAAAGAAGGTAAAACTGGATTTTTGAAGAATTGAGACAAACACTTATTTGTAAATAAATTTAAACTATACAAAAATGTTTTTTTTTTATATATATTTTCGTTTAATTTTATTTTTATTTTATTAAATAATTTTACAACTTTAATTTATAAGAACTCTGCGACGCGTTTCGGAACTATGATTCCATCTTCATGCGCGATATATGAATGAATAAAATTATTTAATAAAATAAAAATAAAATTAAACGAAAATATATATAAAAAAAAAAAACATTTTTGTATAGTTTAAATTTATTTATTGATCAATCAGTAACACAACTTGGAGACTAAAACACACTCACAATGACCTATTTGTAGTCCAGTCGACAGGTAGTTTTAGGTCGACAAAGGTCGGAACTTAATGAAACTTTTGGATAATGTTTAGGGATAGTTTATTAACATTTTCTCAAGTTTCGGACTTTGTGGACCCTGTGCAAAAAAAGTAGGGAGAGGGAAAAAGACCTTTCTTTGATTTTTCATTAATACCTTTTTTTGCTTACGTCCTACGTTAAAAATGCTTAAATATATTTGTGAACCATAAAATGTTCTACAATATTGACTATTCAAACATGTTCCTTTACCAAAATATATGGCGGTTAGAAAAAAGGACATTTTTAAAATTTCCTTAAAAAATGACAAAACCTGCAGATGTTTACCTTATTTTATCTGTTATACTCGAATTATAAGGCGCAGTTCCTTTTTCGGGAGATTTTGGATGTATGGATCAGGTAGCTGGACTCAAAACCTATCTGCAGTGTAAGGACGACCCACCTAGAACCTCTTCATAACGAGATATAGGCGTGTGAAGGCTTGAGTAAAAAATATGTATTTTCTGACACGCGATCCTTCAATCCGCTCCTGGAGGCGCAGTATTTTTTTAAGAAATTTCTGGTACATGAATATACTAGCTGAACTCAGACCTATCTGACAATGCAAAACATACTGACTTACTTAGGGGGCGCTACAGTTCGGGACGAACCTAGGCCTCAACCAACATGCCTTTCCAGCCAGCTCGGTCTTTGGCTAGCTGCCTCCAGGTTCGCACTCCAATTTGGTTGAGGTCGTCCTCCACTTGAGCGCGTCACCTAAGGCGTCTACCCTCTGGGATGGAATCGAAGATCCTGCGAGCCGGAGCATTGTGGTCCATTCGCTCTACATGACCTAGCCATCTTAAACGTGATATGCGTATTTTTTTGACCTCGTATAGTTCTTGGTTGAACCTTCTCTTCCAAAGCCTGTTAAAGCAGGTAGGGCCAAAAATCTTTCGAAGAATCTTACGTTCGAAACGACTAAGGATATCTTCATACGCATTAGATATAGTCCATGCCTCGTGTCTGTAGTTCCCCGTGGTTTAGTGCTTAGTGTGTCGGACTGCTAAGCGAATGAGCCTGGGTTCGAATCCCGCTCATAGCCACCTTCCTTTCCGTAGTACTGCCTCTTGCGAGGAATTACAAAACCTCCAAGAGTAAAATTTGTCTCGAAAAAGTGCATCTTATGTAGCCGTTCAGACTAGGCGGTAAACTGTAGTTCCCTTCCAATCTTGCAGATTAACAACCATACACTCAGGAATGGTTGAGAGTATATGTAAGTCATTAGGCCTTGGCTCCTTAAGGAGCTCTCGTGCCAATAAATTAATTATTAATTAATTGTGATGTTTTGTCACAACCCTTTTTGTGGACAGCAGGTACTTCGTTTTGGCCTCATTAACTGCTTCAATGCGTTCCAGTTACGGCTCGCCGAGTCCTGCCAATAATGTCTATGTCGACAGCGTATGCTAGCAATTGCACAGACTTGAAAAAAATGGTCCCACTACAATTGACTTGCGAGTTTATTTTAATTTTTTCAAGTATTAAGTTGAAGAAATCGCACGATAGCGCATCACCTTGTCGAAATCCTTTTTTGACGTCAAAAGCTTCTGCAAGGTCAGTACCAACCTTGACGGAGCAGCGAGAGTTCTCCATAGTACCATCCTGCACAGTCGGACGAGTTTTGTGGGGATGGCAAAACCAGACATGGCTCTGTATAGCTTGTCTCTATAAATGCTATCGTACGCGCCCTAAAAATCGATAAGAGGTGATGGGTATCGATTTCGAATTCTTGGGTAGTTTCCAGGATATGCCGTAGCGAGAACATTTTCTCGATTGTGGACTTTCCTGGTCTGAAACCACACTGATAAGGGCCAATCAGGTTGCTTAAGAATGGTCTTAGGCGTTCACATAGTACGGCAGAGAGGATCTTGTAGGCGATATTCAGGAGACTTATTCCTCTATAATTGGCGCAGTTTAGATTGTATCCTTTTTTGTGGATCGGGCAAACGATACTGAGGTTCCATTCATCAGGCATTTTTTCTTCTGATCAAACTTTAGAGATGAGTTGGTGTATGCACTCCACCAGGTCATCTCCGGTCGCTTTAAAAAGTTCGGCGGGTAGTCCGTCGGGTCCAGCAGCTCTGTTGTTTTTTAGTTTAGATATTGCTATCCTCACTTCATTTTCAGGTCAGGTGGACGGAAGTTTTGGCTGTCATCGTCCATGTTGAATGGTTCTTTCTGCCTGACAGGGTGATTTTGGTCTTCATCGCCGTTTAACAATCTGCAAAAATGGTCCTTCCAATGCAAAACATACGCTGTTAAAAATTCTACATTATGAGATATAGCCATGTGAGAGCTTCACTGAAAAAGAAAACAGCATCCCTTAGTTTTCATATTTTACCAAAGAGACAACTCCAGTAGGGTGTCCATTTAGTTACCTCTTAGCACTTAAATAATTGATCCTTAAAGCTAGAATTCATCGTTTTGAAAAACAAAATGCTACTATAAAAACATGTTCGTCCTAGATTTCCCGTGCTTAACAAAGGTTCCAAACAATGGTGTTGCAGAATTAATTAAATTAGGTACCAATACACACTTTCATCCTTCTGATATTTTCCTCCTGCGGATGCTACAATCATCATTTCCCTGCCACAAAACAATAATTCTTGAAAAACCCTGAATTATAAATAAAGCCAACGTTCTACTTATAGCAACCCGGTACCTTTAATAATTCCATTTCCATCCCAGAATAAATCATAATTGTCTTCATGAATCACACAGACTTCCTTTGATTCAAAGTCATTTTGTTCTATCAACACATTCCTCGTCGTCGTTTCCCTGTCAAGAATATTTCAAACGAAACGATAGCCTTGCTGCTATGCTGCTCTGAGGAAAGAGGATGCTATAGATGCTTTGATATTTCAATAGAATCGTTTGAGAAAAAGATACTGTTTTGTTTGATGGAAAATATACTCGAACATAGCTTGCTACTTATCCAGCTATTGCCTCGTGGGGTGTCGTGTCTATCATTTTACACACTAACTGAGTCGCTTGTCAAATGATTATTGCAATGCAATACTGAGTAACGCGACGCGACAATTTGCTTTGATAGACGAGCTTTGTATATCGTCGATGTTGATAGATATACGATTTTTGAAATTTCCAAATAAGTATAGGTTAATGAGTTTAATTGAACAGAAGGTATAATCTCAAAAAAAAAAAAGAAAAAAAAGCGACACAAAAATAATGAACATTTTGCGAGACAAAGTATTTCAAAATGGAAACAGATCGCGTGTCAATTGACAGCGAAATTGCACGGAAATTATTATTGAAATTGAAAATTTCGACAAACGAAATATATAACAACTGACAATAATAATTGCCGCCATTTCATTTAGCCGATTATAGATCAAGACATCTTTTTAACTATTTTGTTTATCTTTCTTAATTCAAAACTTAAAGTTCTTATGAAACACGACCACCACCACCACCACCCGGCTGTCAATTATCTTTTTAGCCGATTATGAATGGCGGACTGACATTGACACAGAGCAAACGTGATGTAAGATTCTGGAACTGTATACGATTATATTGTTATCAGTAGAATTTTGTTGCCCACGCTATTGACTCAGAGCATCTTGCTATGCAACATGCGAATGGATGATGTAGAAGCCCGCAACAAATAAACAGACAGCCATAATTAGCTAATATATTCGTACGAGCTGTCACTTAAGTGTGACTTCCCACTGAATTCTTCGTTTGTTTGCTTTTTATTGCACATTATGACGAATAGGACTCCAAAGTTTGAGGTTATAGTAAAAGTACACTTGCACTTAAAAGTTTAAGAAAAAATTGATAGCATCATTCATATTTTTGATCGTTAATTTTTAAATTTAATTTACTTATTATATATAACCCAAGTGGCACGCTTTGTTAACAATTACGTTATATTGACTTCTGTGTAACAAATTGATGGTAACATTAAAGTGACCAATAAGTTACTTGCTGTCTATGCAACCAAAAAAAAAACTAAAAACGTCTTGTTCTAAGTTCTAATTACTAGGAAGTTGCAACTTGTGTTAAATCACTAAGTAGTTACTTAATAGTTTCTTTGAACTGAATTATTTTTTGACAGAATAGTAACTTATCAAAGAGTTATAATCAAGTATAGCTGTCTCTGTTACGAACGACCACTTTGTAATATTTTTTTTAGTTTTAAAATATTTATTTGTAACTAAAATAAAACAAGAAAACCAAACATTACAAAGTATTATAATTTTGAGTAATAAATCAAACATGTACCTACACATCAATGCTAAGATAAAGTCTTTACTAAAGAAATAAAATAATAATAAAAGATGATACTGACGTCAGGAAATACTAAGAAATACCCAGTATTTCTGTGTATCATTATATTTCTCTATAAAATATAGCTCGCGGAGACACAGTGTTAATGCAGCTTAAAATAAAAAGTTACAATAAATACGCCATCTGTTTTAGAGAAGAAGTACGCAACAACCCAAAGTATGGCGTAGTTGTAAAAAAAAAACGAGTTGTATGTCTGTAATGTCGGTTTACGGACGATAATCTTACGTGATAACGTCATAAGAACACATTGATGGCAGCAATACCAACATAAAATACAGCCCGTTAACTCACACCCACAAACCCTCTGGTTGAATCCACACACACACACACCTCAATATCTGCATCTACTTTCTACTTTAACAAAACTCCGCCTATTTTGTATTTCTTTTTATCTTCTTTTACTTTTTGAATTTGAGTGGAATTATTTTGGGAATCTACGCCTGTTCTTTTCATGGTGCTTGCGTTCGATTTTGGGTAAAAGAACCACAGTATCGCAGCGTGCGTCACCTTTCTTATCAACATTATCAGCATGAGTCATGTTACTTCGTATGTGTAGCCTGTCATCGATTTATAAGACGTTATCACGTCAAAAAAATAAAACCTCGTAGATCGTACTTCTCATTTTGCGTGATGTGGTAAGAAATTTTTTTCTTTATTTTCAATTTACAAGATTTAGGTAATTTATTTAAATAAAAGATTTTTTTAATTTCTTGCTTTAATTGTATCTCTTATTATGATAAACTTCCGATTACCTGATTTTCGACTTTGTTTCAGCTGAATTTTCAAAACGCTCGCAGTTGTACCACGAAATATTACATTTTACTCCCCCAATAACTCACGCGCTTCCAAAATAATACTAATTTTTACTTGCGATTATAGAGACTATAAGGCAAGTTTAGGATTCGTGAATATAAAAAAAATTGAGATAACAATCAAACATGACATTACGATCAGAGATAAGTCTAAAAAAGTAAGTGGCGAAAAATGTCTGTCTGCCTGTCGGTATGTAACGGGTGTTTTTTTAAGAGCTTGAGAACTTTTTTTTTTAAAAAAAACGCATAAAATTTGCAAAATCTCATCGGTTCTTTATTTGAAACGTTAGATTGGTCCATGACATTTACTTTTTGAAGATAATTTCATTTAAATGTTGACCGCGGCTGCGTCTTAGGTGGTCCATTCGGAAAGTCCAATTTTGGGCAACTTTTTCGAGCATTTCGGCCGGAATAGCCCGAATTTCTTCGGAAATGTTGTCTTCCAAAGCTGGAATAGTTGCTGGCTTATTTCTGTAGACTTTAGACTTGACGTAGCCCCACAAAAAGTAGTCTAAAGGCGTCAAATCGCATGATCTTGGTGGCCAACTTACCGGTCCATTTCTTGAGATGAATTGTTCTCCGAAGTTTTCCCTCAAAATGGCCATAGAATCGCGAGCTGTGTGGCATGTAGCGCCATCTTGTTGAAACCACATGTCAACCAAGTTCAGTTCTTCCATTTTTGGCAACAAAAAGTTTGTTAGCATCGAACGATAGCGATCGCCATTCACCGTAACGTTGCGTCCAACAGCATCTTTGAAAAAATACGGTCCAATGATTCCACCAGCGTTCAAACCACACCAAACAGTGCATTTTTCGGGATGCATGGGCAGTTCTTGAACGGCTTCTGGTTGCTCTTCACTCCAAATGCGGCAATTTTGCTTATTTACGTAGCCATTCAACCAGAAATGAGCCTCATCGCTGAACAAAATTTGTCGATAAAAAAGCGGATTTTCTGCCAACTTTTCTAGGGCCCATTCACTGAAAATTCTACGTTGTGGCAGATCGTTCGGCTTCAGTTCTTGCACGAGCTATATTTTATACGGTTTTACACCAAGATCTTTGCGTAAAATCTTCCATGTGGTCGAATAACACAAACCCAATTGCTGCGAACGGCGACGAATCGACATTTCACGGTCTTCAGCAACACTCTCAGAAACAGACGCAATATTCTCTTCTTTACGCACTGTACGCATTCGTGTGGTTGGTTTAATGTCCAATAAAGTAAACTGAGTGCGAAACTTGGTCACAATCGCATTAATTGTTTGCTCACTTGGTCGATTATGTAGACCATAAATCGGACGTAAAGCGCAAAACACATTTCGAACCGAACACTGATTTTGGTAATAAAATTCAATGATTTGCAAGCGTTGCTCGTTAATAAGTCTATTCATGATGAAATGTCAAAGCATACTGAGCATCTTTCTCTTTGACACCATGTCTGAAATCTCGCGTGATCTGTCAAATACTAATGCATGAAAATCCTAACCTCAAAAAAATCACCCGTTATAACGAGCTGCAGCCTAAACGGCTTAAGCGATTATCTTCAAATTTGGTGTGTGTGATTCTTTTGGCATCCTCCAGAGGGAAAATTTTATTTTATAGCCTAAAAATAACGGTAATTGCCATATGACTGTTTAGGAAAAAAACTTATTTTTATCGAAAACGGCTCCAACGATTTTGATGAATAATTTTAAGAATTTTTGTGGTTGGTATTGGCTATCATTTGATCAAAACCAAATTTACGGGAAAAGTCTATTAACAGTACTTTTCATATAACGGCTTTTTAATTTTTTGGCTTTCTCGGTAACGGTTCTTTGGATTTCTGTCAAATTATATTTGAGAAGATCTAGGTAGCCAAATTAATTCTGCATATCAAAATTTTGAATAACTTTCTAATTAATTTTTTTTTCTCTGAAAAATCAATATTTTTAAAACTAACCAAAAAAATTATTTTAAATTTCATAATCAAATGTATATTAATAAATTCTAAACAAACTGCATACCGAAATTTCAAAAACAATTTTTTTTCAAAAAACTAAAAATAAAATACAGGATTTTATCAAAATCGGTCCTACAATTTTCATAAATGCTTTGTTATTTAAGAAGTGTGATGGCATACTTAATTTTTACTAAAAACCGTTAAGTATTGTTGTTTTGATACTTTTTATAAGTTCAAACTGTGTTATTTTCAACGTAAATGTTATTTGTTTCTGTCAAAGATCTTGCTTTCCAATGTAATTAGACACATAAAAGCAAGTACGTGCGACTTAGTCATGACCATTTTTTCCTTATCTCGTGCTGTCTTTGTTGACATCAAAAGGGAAGCCCTAACCCATAGTATGTGTGAATTATAAAGGCACAAAATCTACTTGGACGAAGTGTTTGTTTTGGCGAATCATCTGAGTTGCATTAAGTGATACCACATGTTGTTCACTTCAGGGTGCCGCTCTCTACTAATGGCGATGGCAATCTCATAGTGATTCTCAAGAAGTTCGTATTCGCACCAATTATGCGGCCAGCTCACAACGCAATCCAAATTGTTACTTTTTGTATAAATGCATCTACGTAAATTGGCGTGGTTATTCAAATGTGGATTGATATCCTCCCAAATTCTACGATTTCACTTTTTGACGTAATTGTTTATCCAGAAATTTGTCTCACGGTAAGCTTGCTCTTACCCTTGTTCTATTAGACCACGCGATCCAGCGTTGCCGCGGGTTATAGGTATTTTAAAAAGTTGCAAAAAAAAAACTTCGAGAAAAAATAGACGAACTTACTTCTAAATAAATTCAGGGACGACAATCGATTGCTTATCGAATCACACCAGTCGTGATTTATTTTATTCCAATCAACTGATTCCATCCGCTGAACTTAATAATTATTATATAAATCGAAAAAAACCTATTCAGTCTATTTTTTATGTTGATTTCTTGTTCAACATTTTGTTGCATGTCCCAATTTCTCGAACATAAAGTGTAATATTAAAAAATAAATGGATACAAACATGAAGGTAGCATCAATTTTATTTTTTTATTTTTATTGCAATGCTCCACTTTTGTGGTAGCATTGGTGGAAACACGATCCTCCCACCGTAACTACAAATTGTGGTTACAACAAATCGTACGGGGTTGTTCTTTACTGCACACAACAAAAAAACCCACATCCCACCTCCTCTGTACTTTTATCAGCTTTTCTAAACCACAATTGCACAGTGCATGGACAAACTCTCGGTCAACCATGGAATCGCATCCGGTTCAAGTGTGGTTACAACGGCCAAGAGTGTGATAACATTCGAAATGGATAATAAAATGGCCAACTCAGACAATCTAACCTTTTTTGAGGTCCCCTCCCCAGCCCCTAAAAATGCAAAAAGATATAAATTCATTGCAAATGCACTTCAATTTTCTGTGACACTGATACATTTGTGTTGCATTCATCGTTCCATATGCAGCCGGGATGTGTGCATTTTTAAGGATCCGATTATGCGGAGATATTTTTTCGGCCCTGTGCCACCAAGCCAACCACATTTGTATCGAAATCGGGTCACAATTATGTCATCGCCAATAGCGTTGCTACTTGCTATTGCAACATATAAGGCATCGAAGGACAACATAAGGTACATATATGTATAAGAACTGTGCAGCTGCAACAGAGTCGTCCGTTCACTTTCGACCTGATTCCAGTGCATGCCGTGTGACTGTGGATTCAGCCTTGAAGGGGGGATGTGGCAGAAATTGCCCCTTTTTATTTGTGCACCTCTACTTATATTAACACAAATTGCATTGGCGTTGCAGAAACCTTTCAACGGGAATCACATTTGTCCAGACATCTGTCATGACTTCAAGTTTACCTACTGAGGCATCATGTCTTTGGGAGGCCTATTCATTACCTGCGAAACTTTGACGCACTTACATGCGTTCCAACTGGGGTTTAATGCGGCCTAACGAAGCAATAAACACTATAAAGCCAATGATATCACTGTAGGAGGCGTGGGAGCTGGGAGAGTGCTAAGGCTAATTACCTCAAACACGGCGCATTAGGACTTACCTCGCACTTTAGTCGCAACAAACTCACACTTGTGCTCCTCTTGTTTCCATGGAAATATTTGTTTGCCTGATGGTGACTCGTGTTTGACACATTTTCCATTCTCCACATAGATATGTATGTATCTCGTAGATACATATACACTTGTTCAGCTTTTGGCGAATATGCACTTGGACATTATGAAGTGTGTGTCGTAATGTGTAATCTTCTGAACGTCGACGGGCTAAAGCTTTTGACGGCTTACTTAATCGCTCTGTCAGCTGGTTTTTTGTGCAGTTTAATTTAAATTACCCCAGGAAGTGAGGCAGAGCGATGCGATGGAGAGATTAAAACCATACATTGGGAGGAGGCTATCGGATTGGAGGAAGGGAAGACTTCATATGGAGTATTTGCTTGTGCGACTTTATTTGGATTTAATTAAACCAGCAAGCCTGCAGTAGGAGCAGGAGCTGCAGAAAAGTCATATTTGAACAAAAAGAAGAGGTTGAGAGTTGAATATATATGGAGTGCTGACGGAGTCTTTTGCGTCTCTTTACAAACAGTTGGGATGTTTTTCTTGTTGAACGGAGGACATGATTGCTGTTTTCAGATTGCGAAGCTCAAGGCTAGATTAAAGATATTTGGGGGTACTCATGTGTGCTGCTCAAGCTTATGGAGTACGAAATACCAAATGCCGGTTTGATATCTTTTTTGTTGATGTATACTATAGGGACTTCCGAACTTTGACAGTTGATAGCGGCCATCTTGTTGAATCCACATCTGTCAAATTGGCTGTCATTTATTCAGTCTATTTTGCCAAATTACCATGGACGGATATAGCAACACGAGCAAATGATGAAATTGTTTTATCAAAATGGGTGTTATCTTCGGACAACTTTCCGCGCGCTTCTCGCCCATTAAACGGTGGCCATAATGGTCATACTTACTTAGTTACTTATGGGGCGCTACAGTTCGGGACGAACGTGGGCCTCAACCAACTCATTCTTTGGCTAGTTGCCTCCAGTTTTGGCCATAATGGTCATACCCAAAAGAATATTTGCAGTGTGGTGGATAAATTTGAGTCCATTGGTTCAGCAATCAATCAACCAACACCCGTTCGTCGACGAACCTCAAGATCTGCCGAAAACATCGCCGCCGAATTTTGCGTTATAAGATTTTCAAATTCTTGTATATCTTTGAAACCTTCTGCTTTATGATTTTGTCTCTTTCGCTTTTGATCAAAATTTTAAACTTCTTTTCCTTGTTTCGTTTTTTTTTCGCAATTTTTTTTTATTATGTTGGTGTCCTCTAAAGTTTTCGAAAAACAAAAGCATTGTCTGTGTCCACGTCCACTCCTATCTATCCGATCAAGCATAATAATAAGAATAATGATAGTAATAATAATTATTATTTATCTTAACTTTTTTTCATCACACTTAAATTAGAAAAAAAGAACGCAACGATTGCGTCATAAACGATTGCAGATCTTTTTTTATCTGAAGGTTGTCTGCCTGCTAAAAGAGCTGCAACTGTAATCCTCTTTGGCAGACATTTTAATTTTTTTTGAATAGTTAGTATTTACGAGCACTCTGCTCAGAATCACATAAGATGTGGTGTTTCATAGTGTCTGTATATTTATTAACAACTCTAAAGATGTGTCCACACCAAAGAAACATTTGTTTAAAAAACATTTCTGAAATGTTTCCCATTTGTTCTGAAATGTTTTTTTTTTTCGTGTGGACGCATTCAGAAACATTTCTGAAATATTTATTTGTTTCCCATTTATTGTATCCGTTTTGTACTTCAAGATGAATTGTAAAAAAAAAGTATCATCGCGTTTTGTCATAAAGAACAATATACAAAAAAATAAAAACAAAAAATCTGTCAACTATACTAAAATGCTTGAAAAATAAAAAAAGTTTTCCGTTAGGAAGGGGAAACAGCGAAACATTTCGGAAATGTTTAGCGAAGCGTCCAGACCTAAATAAACATTTCAGAAACATTTAAGAAACATTTCAGAAACATAGAAACATTTCTGAAATGTTTTTTAAATGTTTCTGAAATGTTTAAAAAGAATGTTTCTTTGGTGTGGACACACCTTAACAAATCATAGACTCTTAATTAAACTAAATATAGGTTTTGTATAACAGCAGCAACAACGTGTTGATTATTGCAATTATAAATCCATTCCAAGATTCTCAGTTTTGAAACTGTTTTTTTTTGCGTTTCATTCACCTGCTTTGTTTTATTGTTTTAATTAAGACAAAACGTTCTTTAGATGTAAAAGTTATTTGTCTAACTGAAACTTTGATGAAACCTTAAACATCTAATACCGTGCATGAGTCGCCTAACTACAAATTGATTCGGTACGACAGAATAAAGGATATTTTCAGAGAAGCGCTAGCTTAATCAGAAAATTCGAGAATAGATTCCAATCATATCTTGGAAACATCCTGATGGCAATATTGCTTGGTAGTATAATGGGTGCCGTGTCATAGGGCCATATGGTCATATGACGCAATTTGAAAGTGTCATATGGCCATATTCAAAAATATGGCCACCTGTCGCCTTGCCAAAGTGCGGCCTAATGTCACTTTCAAATGCATTTTCTTACCCAGTCTTACGATTTTTGACTTATATCCCGCCTTGTTAATCTAAGGGCAGCATGCTCCCCATACGTACGCAATACTCGATCATATGGCCATTTGACGCTTCTAAAAAGTGTCATAAGACCATATGGCAAAAAGTCGCAGTTAAATATGGCCATATGACTCTTTAGCAAACGACAAATGGCCATATATTTGAATATGGCCATATGACACTTTCAAATTGCGTCATATGACCATTTGGCCATATGACACGGCACCAGTATAATCCTTACAGGAACTGTTCGCATGGACCTCTCTTTTTTATCGCTCGGAAATTTTTGCCGAATTATGAAATTTGTAGTGATTTCAACACCGATCTCAATTTGTCAATCATTTAAAAGTCAACCAATTCATAGATGAGGTTGTAATTACAGCTGTCTTGTTTTATGAAACCCTGATAGTTCTTAATTTGGTCCAAACTCGGCTCCGATCCTTAAATTATTGAATGTATCCGATTTCTCTAAAGTTCTTATGGATCAACTATGTATTGAATTGTATTGATATTTTGAAGATCGGTACGCTCTGTTAAAGACTAATCGGAACACCGATGTCAAAGAGTAAGACTTGGAAACTCTTTTTCTGATTCAATCAATCTGTTTGCTGGTGTTCTACAAGGTTCAATGCTAGGCCTTATGCTAGTTTCTATATGTCATGCTGCTTCTTTATAATTCTTCTATAATTGGACATTATCAACTAATGTCCAATTATAATTTCCCGAAAGAAATTGTTACTTTATATGACATGGTCAGCTACGTTTATGATTTGCGAAGATTTGACAACGTTTTTCATAATTTTTTTTTTTATCATAAATGTGTCCCTAGATGTACTTTCAAGCAATGTCTGCATTTCAGAAAGCCGCTAGCCGATGCCGTGGCCATGTAAGGCTAACACAACATCACTATAAAAAAAAATTTGACGGCTAGGGAATGGTGTTTTGCAAAAAGAAGAATATGACATAACCAGCGATCCCCAAAACACCATGAGTAGGATTCCTAAACAGCTAAAAAAATAAAGCCTTCCATAATCGGCTTAAATGAAATAAATGAAAGGCTATATACACTGTTCGTGTGAGAGGCAAATTTAATAACATCAGCTTCATAAAGATTCCTACTACAAATCGGTAGAAGTCAACCAGCTGTACAAGATTCCTTCACCCAAATTAAACAGGCAGTACAAAACCTAGGCCTGCACCGTTAATTTATTTTAAAACAATGTGTACTTAATGTTTCTCGGGTAAATTAACTATTAATTAAAAAAATATTTGTTCAAATTCGTTTTGTCGTTCTCGCGTGATGTGCGGTCAGGCGAAACGGCTTCCATTTGAATGTAATTTCTATAGATGTATTCAATTCCTTAGTATATAAAAGAAAACTTTTTATCTGCAACTGTCGTATTGCGGATCTTTAAAATTTGTTATTATCACCTTTCAAAATAATTTTCGAAGACTTACATTTTCAATAATTTTTCCATTGTAAGCCAATAACATGTACATATGTACAGACAAACAAAGACAAAAATTCGCAATTGACATTGCAAAAGTCCATTTAATGTAGTTTTCAGTTGCTCATAATATCATTCACTGCAATCGCATTAACGACTATCGTCATCTAAGTTACATGTTGAAAGCCCCGGTTTTCTTTTCTGTCATCTTTTAAACTTTATTTTGTATTCTCCCGAGCAAACATATATCTATGTTCTTCGTCATCATAATCTGGGACTATACCTTCCCATTTAACTGGTTTACTTTACTGATTCGCATGTGAAGTTAATGGTGTTAGTTTACATACTTAAACTGAAAAAATACTAAAAATAAATTGCTATCCAAAAAATTTGCATCATCTATAAATTTAGCTATTTAGCGTATCAAATAACCTCTCACTCTACAGCACCTAAAACAACCAACTTTTATGGTCAATCAATGCAAAGTTGTTCTACAAATCACTTCTTTTGGAAGTTATTCTTTCACAATTCCACATCATCATAAGTACCTAACATATCTATGTACATATATCAGTTTTATAATTCGACACCAACCCCAATCTACATTGTTATTGAATAAACTTAAAATACAACTTAAATTTGACAAAAATCCTGTATTCTTGGTCATTTGCTTGCTTCCAAAGGCTTAAATACTTTATAGCTTTTCTTTTTTTATATATTTAATCTAATTTCCGCTATAACAATCAAACTTGCTCTAAAAAACGTCAACGTTGCTTAAGAAATAAAAAAAAATCATGCATTTCATTGTGCTTTAACCTTAAATGTCTATATTTAGGCAATCGTACGTCAAAATCACCATAAAAACAAAGAGTCCTTGTACTTTTTATTACATTTTCTTCTGCCAAATCACGCTATCATCACATTACCTAACAACAAGCCACCACACAATTTTCTTGCTTTGCTGCTTTTATCAAGTCAAAAATATATCACATCACGTCCTTCATAATTTTTTTTTCTACACTGATTTTGTCAACAATATTTCTCTTTCAATCTTACTCTCTCTCTTTGTCTTTTTGCTTAAACACCATTTCATTTCAATTTTATTTATTTTTTAAAAAATTATGTTTATATTTGTTTTTTCTTTTCTTTTTTCCTTTCTCTTTTGGTTTTATCGCGCAAAAATAAAAATTTGTTTTTTATTCGAATACAATACACAACACCAAAAACAAAAAAAAATCAATAAATGACCCCAATGATGAAACCACCAAAAAAAAACACCCACAACCGCACCTTTATCATTTTTAACTTCGATAACTTAAAAAAAAATCTAATAAATATACAATTTTATATAAAAAAATGTATATATAAAAAAATTGCCTACTTTCTTTGTTGAAACTGAAAAAAATTGGTTACAAAAAAAAAATTTGAACAAAATATATTGCAATTGGATTGTTGCTTGGCTGATTACGCTCACGCAACGCTCTCGCTACTCGCACGCAACGCTTTGGCTGCCTGTACGTACAAAAAACCAAACCAGAGGAACTATCCGTCCTTGTCTCTCATAAACAACGCAACAATCCTAAGATAAGTATTTAAGAAAAACAGGCAAAGGACAAACACAATATGCCTCAGGCTGAGGGTGGTTATATATCGTTGGGTGATAACCCGAATAGCGCCATCTACAATCAAACAACAGAACCTACCGGCCCACAATCGATGTTCGAGTCTGTTAAGCGAGCGATTGGTCAAGTTGTTGGTAGTAATGGCAATAGCGGTGGTGACACAGATGATTTGTTAGCCTCCAAGGGACGCCCCATGATTGTCGGATCGAGGTAAGCGTTCTTTTCTGTTTCCAAAAAAAAATTATTATTTGATGTAAAATTGAAAAGTGTATATCTTTGAAAAATGCAGAGGGTTGGTGTAACGGTGTTTGTTCTCTTTAAATATTCAAACGTATATTGCTTGCTGAGTTGCTTTTTTCTCATTGTAGTTTTTTCTCTCCTTCTTCTTCATATTGTTGTTGTTATTTTTTTTCTCTGGATATATACTTCTCATTCTACTTTATTATGTTTTTTATTTTGAAGGTTGGCTTTTCTTTTTATTTTTATTCGCAAGAAAAAATGGCAAAATAGTTTTGTCGATAAATTTACATAAAAAAAAGGAAAATATTTAAGAATGATTTGATGATGGGTTTTCTGAGGTTTTTTTTTTGGTGGAAAGTTCAAGGTAAATATATTTGATGCATTGGTTATGTTATCATCGAAAAAAACCAGGTCAAAGGTGAGAGAATCGCAATAAATTCCTTAAAACAGCATGATTTTATTGCATTGAACGGAATGAACTTACTAACCAATTCACAGGACAATAACACTTGTGTATTTCAATGCAATTGCACGTGCAGGACGATGATGTTTGAACCATGTAATGTAATGGCTGGCAAACATGCAATGTTGTTTTTTTTCATACCAAAAAGGAACGCAGCACGCTATTTTGGTGTTTCAGTCTTATGAATAATAGAATTTATATGTACCTGATGAAAGTATGAATTTTTTGCATTTTTTCTTTTCTGGGAATTTGAAGTAAGATTTTTTCTTTGTGATAAATTAATTGCTTTTTTCCGTTTTGAAATTATTTCTTTTTGACATTTTATACCAACAATATTGCATAATTACCAAAATGGTATTGCGTCAATAATATTTTTCATAGAAAATATTAAAATGATTTCTCAGAAAAAAAAACTCAACTCTGCTGTCAAAAACAAATGCTGATATTTGTTTTGATTTGCTCAGTTTTAATTTGTCTAAGAGAACTCTGTTAGAAAAAAGAAGAGCTATAGCTTGAACCAAATCACTTGGGACTTGGCGAATGGCCGGTTGCGTAGAGAGAGGATTCAGGAGAACAAAAATAGCGCTCAAGAAATTTAATGAGTACAATACCAGAGATGAAATTCTTTTTTGAAAACTAAATATTAAGCCATGATCACACCTCATGTAGAGAAAGTCCATCGCTGAAACGTGATTGTGTGTATCTTTCAAAATTAATGAAATGAGCAAATAAATTTGAAGAGAGCTGCGCAGTAGAATGGCCAAGAGAATTGGTTCAAGCTATATAAAGTTTTTGTGGCGTTTGCTGTTTGTTTTAGAAATAGAGAGCGTGCAGTGAAATGTGGCTTTCACATTAATTCATAACAAAACAAAAACAGCTTGCTTATTAAATTTTTACTGATAACTTCATCATCATCATCGGCGCAACAACCGGGATCCGGTCCGGGCCTTATTCAACAAGTTCTGCCATACATCCCTATTGCTGGCCGACCGACCGACGGACGCCCGTCAAAATCGGTACATAAATATGAATTTTCGAAAAAAGCTACCCCAGCGCAACCTATCGGGCCCAAACTTTACAGGATCACCCGCGTAACTGACTAAGATTGCCTGATAATTTCAATCAAATCGGTCACACGGCGCCGCACCTTTTTGGAGTCCGTAAGGAACATTAATAACCATTATTATATAATAGGTATACTTGTTTTGGTGTCGAAATTTTAAAATTTAAATGGGAAAAGTAAATAATTGTTTGAAACTAAAAAGAGGACAAACATGATACATATAAAAACAAGAGGAAACAAATGTATGAAAAAAGAGAGTGTTAAACAGATCAGAAATGAAAAAAAAAACATGTTCTCTTTAAAAGAGATGTTCCGAAATCCTATTTATTGCTCACCTGTCAAGTTTCCGTTGTCTCCATACAGCCACAGGCAATATTTGAGGCAATGCCAATAACGGCTTTTGATTGCTGGTGATTTCAATTATACGCGCTTTTTTAAATTAATATTATTATTATGTCAGAGAAAATTGTCTTCGCAATGAAAAGTAATAATTGTCTTCCATCTACCGGGAAATTTTGCTATTGGCATTGCATCATCGTCTCCACTAGACAATCGGAGGATAATGGCAATCATTTTGCGAATGGGGACCCTGGCCCCTGGGTTAGATATGTTTGCTTACATATATTCCATGCAAGGATGGCTACGATGTCGGTCGATTCTGTCTGAGAAATCCGCAAAAATGAGATTTCTTTTTTCTCTGGAAAAATCAGATTTTTGTATTTCCATGCAAAATTCGTAACTAAATACTATAAATGCTTAAAAATATGGTTTATTACCATGTGTCAAGCCAAAAATGTCGAATTTCAATGCTAGGATGGCTACGATGTAGAGAAATTAAAATATGTTTGACACTGAATTCCGAAATCTCGAAAATCCCGGAAATCCAGGCTTCCCAAATTCCAAAATCCTGGAAAGCCAAGATCCCGAAAAAGAAATTCCAAAAAATCATAAAATGAAAAATTTGCGAAAATTTTTTATTTGATATAATTTTTCCTGCTTTCGGGCTGCACAGTTTATCGGTTATCTACCAAGCCATAATTTGTCAAACTCCACCGAAGAATGACTGATCTTATTATTTTTATTCCCAGTTATAAGCTTATCCATCCCATTTATTTAAAAAAAGGACTCTTAACTCTCAGTAATTTACTCGATATCAAAATAACCATGTACCCTGTCTAGTTATTAAGAGTCAGCAATGCTCGAAATTCGAGCACCTCGCAATTCTGTATAACGGAATGACACATTAAATCAATAAACACTTAATTTTAAAATAATTAGAATAAATACGTACATGTCCATTAATTACTCAAACGAAAATACTGAACAAACTGAAAGAAAAATACACTCTGCAAATCTACGTGAGATTACCTTTCATTTGTGGAATATATCACGAAGTTCCGTTAAGTACGTACGGAGAAAAGCGTACGACAAATGTTCATTTTCACGTATTAATAGAATATATGTAGATAGCCGGTAAAAAGTAACTACAGCGTACAGTCCACTAAAAATTGTTAGTATTTACAGCCCTTATGGGAGAGCTTTATTTTTGCAAATAGTACCATCTGGTGGATATACTCCCTGAATACCTACCGAAATAAAAAGCTCTGCCATTGACTACGACTTACATTATTTGAAATGTTGTTGCAAATAACCCTCTTCTTGTGATTTTATTTTAATTATCTTCGGGTTACCACTTCCTCGTTAATCCAAATGATGGTGGATTATTCTTTGGATTTTGCTAAAGAGCTTTACAATTGGAGCTTTTTAGAAGCTTTTTAGGACTCATAATATACGTGCATTACGGAAACCCTTTAATATTTGCGTTTTTCTTACAGTTTTATGAGATTTCACTGCAGTCAGAGTGAGAGGTGAACGTCCTAACTTCACTGTACTGACAATTTTTAGTGGCCAGACTATAGTAACTGCGAACTTTGATATCGAGAAACGGTTATAAAAGTTATCAATGAATAACCAGCTGCTGGTAACATATAATATATCGCCCATCACTTTTTTTAGGTTTGAACAAAAATGTGCTGTGCAGCAAAACAAATCTACTTCTCTTTAGAATTTTGAACATACTTTTATTTTCTTCACAACTTCTCTATAGTCTTATGCGTGAAACAGATTGAAGCAGCAACAGCACCAGCAACAGCGGCCGCCATTAATTTAGAACCAATGTATTTCAATGGCTCAAATTAGATTAGACCAGCACCAGCAACGTCACCAGCGTCGTTAGACCAAAGTCCTAAATTTGCTGTTGCTGTTCCATTGCTACCAACTTTGCGCAAGTGAAATTCGGGGGCACCATACTGCAAAAGAAAACTTCGTATACTTTTTTCATGACGATTTTCATAAGACGATGCTGGTGCTGGTGGCAATGTGTTTCAATTTCTTTTGCTGGTCAGCGTGCTGTTTGCTGTTGACGGTGCTGGTGCTGTTGCTGGTTCAATCTGTTCCGCGCTTTATGCGGCCCTTACACTGCACAATATTATTCCACAATATTCGGTATTGTCCAATAATATTGAGCGTTAAAGGGCTTTATCGCGCAATGATTTCGGTTTGCTCAGTATATTGTGGAATTTTAACATAATATCACTTTTGCTGTTCATCCAAATGAATCATGCAAAACATTCATCCTTGTTTTACGTTGCCAAGAATCCTTTGAGGTGTCTAGATTTTCGTATAAAATGTAACAAATTTTTCGCCCCATATGAGTTGGCTACAGTAAATAAAGGTATGTTCGTCAAAACTTGGGTATAATTCCCATATTTGTGCAGGTGCTTCCATACCACATTTCAGTTTCTTGGACAGAAGATAAAAGGGCTTTAAAAATTCTATATCGCTACCACGTGAATTAAAAAGATAAGAGTCATTAATATCATTCCAAAGAGATTTATTCACCCATTTGAGGGTTCATAGCGGGTGAAGTTGTCAGACCTCCAAAATAATTTTATTTGATTTTTTTTATGTTTCAAATCATTAAAATTGCATCTGCTATGTTCAAACAAATGCTTTAATTGTAAATGTTGGGTCGTACCTAACAACTTATGTTTTCTTTTGTTGCATAGGCTGAATTTACTTTGTTTCTCCTTTCATTTCTATTGTTTGCTTTTCTTCTTACACAATTTTTGTATACATTTTGATTAAAGTATATGTACTTAAATTAATTTTAATTAAAAAAATGTGTAATTATATAAACATAAATATGTTATAGTAAATAAATTGTTCATGAATTTCCTTTAGTTAGGCTTAGTTATCTAAAAGATGTATATCTTAATATTAAGTCCCTCTGAATTATATCAATAAATAAATAAAATCTCTTGAGCACCGTTTGTAATTTTTTCTTACCCTTTGTTATTTTATGGCTATTTCTATAAACAATGCTCTAACGAAATCGCCAGCTTTATAACTTTACCCTTGAGCTCAACTTCGGACGTACATTTCAATACAGGTATTCTTTTTTTAAGCCATACCACACGAATGTGAAATACAATGTCAGACTCTGTTTCCCCTGTTTCAAAATGCAGATGTGTAAA
Source organism: Platycheirus rosarum (assembly GCA_963971375.1). NCBI lineage: Eukaryota > Metazoa > Arthropoda > Insecta > Diptera > Syrphidae > Platycheirus > Platycheirus rosarum. The sequence goes on along the minus strand of OZ020510.1, from coordinate 36,769,890 downwards.
ACAGGGTGGATATAGCTCCCTTTACACATTAACACCCGCTCTTTGCTTAAAAAACATTAGAGGCACAGCCAAAACCCTTTCTGTACTTGAAATCATTAAAAAATCGTCTCTTGAAGTTCTTACCAGAATTTACCCATATCATTTACACTTAATGAAAACTTGGTTTAAGCTTCTTAATCTGAAACATGTGAATTAAAATTTCTTTAAGCTAAAATACTCCACTTAAAGTGATTAAGCATTTTTCTGTTTTTGATTCTCATAAAACAAAGATCAAGCTTAAACACTCAAGCTTAAACTTCTGGTTCCAGTTATAACTAGTTAATCTTATCGTCATCGAAATATACAGCTTTTATTAATTTTTTCTTGTTCATGAAACTCTTTGTTTCGTTTACTGTAGTTTTTATGTGCGTTTCTTGGACAAAGACAATAAGTTCCAAAAGGCCAAACCACTGATACAATTAAGTGCATCTTAGATTATTAATTTAAATATTCGTATAACACAAAGAATGTCCTTACTTTATATAAAACAAATAAAACGAACACACAACGAATAGAACACGAACAATTGATCCTATAAGAACATTAAAGCAATATGTCTAAACTCTAAAGAATAACTTGGCAACGAACCAAGTTATAATAAGTTTACAGTCACACCGTCATAAATAACCTTAAATTGCTTTCAACATTAAAACTGATGTCCATGTTCGGAATATTTGAAGTACATTAACCCAAAAGAATGCCGCTCCAACCTCCTAAACTTTTTCTGGCCTTCGTTCAACATAAATGTCCTGAATATATATGGATATATGGCTTCATTTCTTATCATTGCCGTCACTAACTATAACCATTGAAAAATCTTCTTCGTCCAGTTTTTGGTAGGCAAGTGTTTCCATGGTAGATTGAACTTTCAATATATGTACGTCACGGCTAAAAATTTCATTCAAAAACCCTTTCGCAAATTTTATTTAACTCATTTTAAATTACGCCAGAAATGGAGACTCGAAATTGGTAAACTAAACTGGCTTCTTACACAAAACGAAGGTGCTAATTGAGCGCTAACTGCGTTGCCACGATATCAGCTAATTAAGATGTTCGAAGTGGAAAGCAATATTATTTGCACGGTTATTGGCACTTTAATTTCTTGAGAAATCCAAAATAAGTTTCCGTGATGATGGCTCTTTAGGGAAGTAAGCCCGGAATCAAAGGAAGATTTTCGTAAATTCCTTTTATTTCCGCTGTTTAGCGTGAAGTAGTTTAAAAAGATAAAAGAAATTATTTTCTTTTTGTTTTAAGGGAAACAATAAATTGAAGTCAATAATTTGGCTAAATTTTCAAAGACTTTGGAAACACTTTCAAATAAATTTACACTTGAAGTTGAATAACTGGCGTAAGCAGGATCTTGACACTCTGTCATGCATTTAATTTGGCAAGATGAACCTTTTCCTATCTCACATGCTGATAGTCAGGCAGAGAGAAGCAATTTTCCGATTGAAGGGTTTTCTAAAAGACTTATTGATTGGAAGGAGAAGAGAGGCCTATCAATCCTCTTTAACAATACATTCCGCCATATTGACTATCGATTTTTACGCTAGTTTGGCCATGACGTCTGACAGTCGACAGACTGTGGGGCGAAATGATTTTTTTTTTGTTGCAAAAATCATAATTTTAAAATTGAAAACTCTTTTGGGTTTTTGCTACTTGGACTTAGGGACTTAATCAATATATTTTAACTTTATATAAAAATTTAAATTTTTTTTTTTTTTTAATGATTTATTTTTTGTATGATGCGTTTTAACTCCTTAGGCTATGACTTCTTGGAGCTTGTTTGAAAATCAGTCCATTTTGTTTTGTTAATATATATCTACTTGTACCCTGGCAACCATCGCGTCGTGTCATTCGAAACTGTCCTTTATATATATATTATAAGATTAAGGCCCTTACTGCGTTTTATCGCCATAGGTTATATTGAATACTGACTCTTCCAGGACATTGAGTGACTTTTATCTACTCGCTTCTTAACGCTATCCTGTCCGTGTATGAAAACCAAACATTTTCTAGTGAATCGCCCAACGGCCCAACAACCATGTTTTTGGGCAAAACGTCTGTTTCCGGTGCTGAAGAAGTAGTTCGAGAGGAGATGTCTTTGGCTAAGTCTTTTAATCATACAGTCACATACTAAATTTCTCCTTGCGATTATCGCGAGCTCTTCTTTGTAATTGTTTGTATTGTAAATTCGAATGTAAGCGTGTTTGTTTGTTACGCTTTCTAGACCTAACACCTTAAGCGATCATCTGGAAATTGTGTACACAAACTGCCAGGGGTACAGAAAAGAATATAGGATAACTTTTATTCCCCATATTGGTACGCACTATAGAATTTTCGAACCTCTGGCTTACACTCCTGAAGGTATGCAAGACTCTTAAATTGGTCTGAACTTGTTTAGGTATGCTAATTAGCTGCTGTTGTATTCCCAGTACCGCAAATCTATGGTTGGATGTTTGTTTCCCAATCACGCCTCAACGGCCCGGCGGATTTGGATGAAATTTGGTAGGTAGATGGATGAATGATGGATGACTGAATTGACTTTTTATCACCGAAAAATGTCCGGGGGGGGGGGGGGGGGGTGAGCTTAAATGTGAAGTGTGTGAAGTGATTGATTGTTTCGCTTCCATCTAGCGACTGCACGAGTTTCTGACATTTGGTTGGTTGCAGACTTGCAGGATTCACTATACTACTACAAAAAGCTTCTTTTATTCCGAAAAAAGCCTAATTTTCTTTTACTGTTTTTGATTTAAATAATAAGCAGACAAAGTCGCGGGTAAAAGCTAGTTATATTATGAATAAAGGCGAATGCCGTTCTTTTTTTTTAGTTTGCCTCAAATTTTCAACCGATCATCATGAAGTTTTGTACACAAGCTTCCAGAAGCACAGAAAACTACTTAAGTTTCTTTTAATTCCTAAAGATACTATTTTTGACGAAGAAAAAGTCGATATAATACAAACAACAAGTATTAAACTAGTTCCGATTTTTGTTCTTCTTCTTTAACCGAAGATTTTAATGGTTTCGATTAAGATCTCCCCCTTCTTTGTTTCGCCCAAAGACTCCAACGGTGAAATTTGCTTGTTGACATCGTCGCTTCTGGTTTTAGATTGTCCCATATCTGAGGGAAGCCTAATGCAGGTGTCGTTACGATTGTTTAATTCAAGAATTTTTGTTGGACCGTTGCATGCTCCAGCATTTTTAGTACCAGCCAATTTTGTCACGCTTTATTCCATTCATCCATCCTTTGCAGAACATCCTCTATATATCAAGGGCTCACTGCTGGGATATAGGGTCTTTACTTATGATGGCTCAATCGTCGACAAAAATAATTGATTCACTTTTGGGTCCCTCATCTTTCTAGCAGAAAGTCGTAGACAGATTCTGACAAATTAATTACAAAAAGAACAAATTAAGCTTATAAAAGCTAGGGTTAACAACAAAGCGATCGTTTTAAGCGGATTTGCGGATGCCTACCTTAAGTTCGCTTCCTAGTCAAAACAAAAAAGAGTTGGTTGTCTGTAAAGTCGGTTTACGAACGATAATTTAATTTAATTTTTAAATCCACACACACACCCCAAAATCTACATCTACTTTCTACTTTAACAAAACTCCGCCTATTTTGTATTTCTTTTTCTCTTGCTTGTACTTTTTGAATTTGAGTGGAATTATTTTGGTAATTTGTTCTTTTCATGTTCGCCTGGTGCTTGCCATCGATTTTGGTTGAAAGAACCACTTAGTAATATATTTAGTTGTTTTTGAAATTATTTTCTAATGAAAATAAAAATAAAAATGTGTTTTCTTTTTTTTATCTTTTTGCCACAATTGTTGGCATTCGATCCCACTGTGCAAAGTGCCGCTGCCAACAACAGACTTGAACCCACCCTGAAAAGCAAAGAAACGAACTTAATAAAAGAAAAGTCTGCTGAAAGGCTACACACAATTTTATTAACCTAATTTGCTGAGTAATCTTTTCTGTAAGTCTCGCAACGGTTGAACACCCCCACCTGACTATAGATATCAGGTAGGACTTAGGAATCCATCACACGGCAAAGTCTCCACACGTTTTTGTCAAGGATGTCATAAACGAGGGTGAAAAGTGCTGTCGCGCAAACTGCACCCCTGCTTTGACTTCTTTCAAGGTGAAGTGGATTGAACTTTTTTTTATCAACATTAATCGGCAAACAAAGCAAAGAAAATTTTTTTTTTTTATTTATTTTAATATCTTATGTTTGCTGTTTTGCTTAATAGAGTATATTAAATAAAAAAGAATGACAAACAAAATGCAAAATCAATAGTTTCTTGTGCAGCAGTCACACAATTTTTCTTTTATTGTCCCTCAACTACTGGAATGGGCTTTTGTATTTGTGCTTGACGACACTACTTGGCTTGGCATTGACAGGGAAGCCCGGGTTGTCTGTGGTGCCGATGCCGAACGAAGGATACGCCGAAAGTGCTCAGTCATAAGAAGGAAGGCTCTTGCCAAGTAGATTAAGATAATCGAATTACTATTTGAATAGACAGAGACACGATGCATTAAAGGATTACTTTGGTAATTGAGATTAGTTTGTACGTTTGGCAATTCTGACAAATTTTTTTTATCCAATGTCGAACAAAGAAAGGGTTGTTTCGGAGGCCAAATTTATTTTAATGACTCAAATTACTTTACACAATAGATTTGGAAGGTCTTCTGTTTTGCATTGTTTTTAAGAAATGTCGCAAAAGTTTATTTAGCATTCTTTTGTTACAACATTATATGTATTAAGATCTTACCGCCGGCTTCGCTCGCATTGCATATGGGCCACAGGAAAAGAAGCAGCCGATTCTTATTATTCGTACATGGTATACTCATAGGCGTTCGTGCCGAGTTTTGAGTTTTGCATACCTTTATTAGTGCAAGTCTACGATCATATAGATACTATTGCATACGACTTTTCCATCCCTCGGGAAAAGTATTTTTTCAAAATAAAATGTACCCTTTTGCGTTTTCTATTTCTTTAGCACTGTTTACTTTGTGAACCTGGAAAAAAATGTGTAGGGTCATTAAAGCTACAAAAGTCAAAGGTCCACACTATTCCAGACTTCCTTAAAAAAACGGAAAATACCTAGATTACCTCCTGAACGGAAATCCTACAATCACTTACGAACACTCACTTCCCTGGATGGGTCTCCGAATTATCCCATATATATAGAGGCCCAAACATAAAGGAAATCTCAAATATAATTAATTAAAACATAGATAGGAAGAAAGTGGTTTATGCCATACACTCCTTCTCACGAATTTGCAGGGCCTGATGGAATAATTCTGATTATGATCTAAAGCTTTAAAAAAACGATTGTGCCAATTGTGTTAGAAATATTCAGGTGATTTTTGAACACCCTATATTCCAATTATCTGTAGGGAAGGTAATGTCATTTTCATTCCGAAATTGGGCAAGCCCATTTATACTGAACCAAAAAAAAAACTGACCAAAATGCCTATCCCCTTTCTTTTTAAGACTTACAAACAATAATTGAAACCCACATTTGCTCAAATTAAGATGATAATGCTCTATCGCAGGCCTAAAATGCGAAAATATAGAGCAAATATATTGAGATAGAACTTCATGGGGTATTGGGAACTAGGTATTGAAAAATCAATCAAATTCAAAGAATTTACGTAAGGTACATACTTTTGTCCAAACCTAATAACCATTCGATGGGTCCTCAGAAACTGTTACATTTACGGGAATGAACCCTGAAACCGAGTCAAATCTTAACCCGGGTACTTGTGCTACTAGAAAAAAAGAAGAATAGAATTCACCAAAAATGTCTCAAAGCCGCAAAGATAGATAGCTAACAAGTATCGCCGAATATTTAAAAGATGCAGGCCTCAACTGACTCTCTTGGTTGGTATCCTTACAAGAGCATTAGAAAGATAGGGAGGGGAAGGACATTAAGTTAGTTAAAAATATTATAAAACAAAAATTACAATGAAAAATCTCGCCGGATAAACTATTTAAAATTCGTGTTGTCCGGCTAAAAAACAATCCCTATATTTCACGGTACATCCGAAATTAGGCTCAAAGATGAAATGATGAAAAAAACTTCTTGCATCGATACAGAAAATCTAAGCACTTAGCAGCATTTTTGTGATCTCAAAAATATGGTCGTTCCAACGGAAATCGTCGTTGGCACACATTCCGAGCACTGAAAGCTTTTCGGTTTTTTCGATGCAAAGTGCAATTCATTGACAATGGCATTTAGTTTTTGAAGCATTGAACTCCACACGATTCCTATTACCTCCTTTAACAATGCTGTGTAAATCGGAGATCAATGAGCTTAACATTACGGTACCGTTCCATTTGCACGCCCGAAGGTGAAGGACGTGAATCACTAAACGAATATGAAAGCTACCCTCAGCAAAACAGTTAAGTGTTGATACTGAAGAGGGCTCATATCACTTCCTCTGTGAATGATCAAGCCTAGCTCAAATCAGGACAGCAGCCTTCAGAAAATATTTTCTGCACTAAATTCCTTACCGTTCCCCACCCTTCGTCCCTTCCCTCTCTTGGAGACCGCAATGAATTCTTTGAGACACGAGTGATTTGATGCGGTGCCAAATCATTACCATTTCTAACCTAACTTAACATTTTATGTTTTTCAAAGAATTTGACATTTAACATTACTCATTAAAAAACTGCTATAAATAAGTCGATGAAGAAATATTACATCATTATTAACACGCCCTTGGTGAACAGTTTGCAATTGAAGAAGATGAATTCGCTGTAAAAATGTTGGCAGGTTCATAGGATCAGTCCAAGGAAGACCCTGAAGAGCAACACGTGTGAAATTATTTCCGTATGGTCCTAATGGCTTTCGTAAAAGAGACTTTAAAAATTAACATTTTTTTTACTAGCGTCGTATTAATCCAAGCATAGATCTTGCTTAATTAACATTAAATGAATATCTTGAGTTATTTCTATGTTGGAGCTAGAATTGACACCCAAATTTAGAAAACTGGAAAAAATGGGCGAAAGTTTGTGCTTACTTACGAATAGTTTTCGAGTTAAATGAATGGCCTGGTATTTTATAAAGTTCAAAGAAAGAAAACTTTTCGTGCATCAAACACAATAAACTATCAATATCTGCCTTCAAAAGAATGTGGTCGGTTTGGTTATTTTATTCCGTTTCACAAAATACCTTATCAAAATCCCGCGTAGCAAAATCTCGTTTTACAAAATTAAGATTAGGCAATCCAAAAATATATAACCCATTTTCACCAAACTGGGTAAAGAAATCCCGCCAATTCCATTCTTTTTATTTTTTCTATTTATATGGCTTTGGTTACACTATTAGATGAGAATTAACGAGAACAAAAAATAGGTATATATTAAACTTTGAAATGGAATAAAACAAAGATTATTTTTTTAAATTGACATGAAATTTACTTTATTCGAAAGATAATCTTCAGGCATTATAATTTAAATATGATTTCTGGCATATGACAGCCACGGCTATATCGGACGTAGTCTAATCTGGAGGTCCTATTTTCGATGATTTTTTCTAACATTTGTGGCCGTATATCGGCAATAACGCGGCGAATGTTGTCCTCCAAGTGATCAATCGTTTCGGGCTTATCGGCGCGGCGTAGACTAGCAACTTCACATATCCCCACAAAAAATAGTCAAGTGGCGTTAAATCGCACGATCTTGGAGACCAATTCACGGTCCGTAACGTGAAACTATGCCGTTACCAAACGTTTCCTTCAATAAATTAATTATGGCACGAGCTGTGTGATATGTTGCGCCGTCTTGTTGAACCCACAGTTCCTGCACATCATGGTTGTTCAATTGATGAACGAAAAAGTCAATAATCATGGCTCTATAACGTTCTGGCCAGCACTGTTTTAAAAGAAGTACGAACCAATTATTCCACCATCCCATAAGTCACACCAAAAAGTCCGTTTTTGCGGATGTAACGGTGTCTCAACATACACTTGATGATTATTATCACTCCAAATACGGCAGTTTTGTTTATTGACATATCCATTCAACCAAAAAAAAATTCGCTTATGAAAATTGGGATCAACGGCAATCTTGTTTTGGGCCCATTCACCAAATCTACGGATTTTGTAAGCATTTTTTAATTAATTGTTGTGATAGACGATTATGTTGACCGTAAATGGACGTGCGCGATACGTATTTCGAGCAGAACCATGATTTTCAAAATAAATTTGCACAATTTATAAGCGTTATTCAGGCGTCGTCTATTCATGTTGAAATGCCCAACCAAACTTAAAATAAATCACTTGACAGCTGACAAAATGGCCGCCAGTTAAAATAGTGTTGCCAACATAAAGTTCTATACCTCTAAAAAAAACACCCCTTACATCTGAGCCGAGTTATATTCAAATAATGTTAACCAAATCATTAAAATCAACAAATTTTCATGAAAATATTTAATTTCTCATAAATCAGACATGTATACAGTTTCTTTTGATTTAGAAACTAACATTAATTGAAATTTCTTCAGATATTATTTTTTTATATCAAATCATGAGAATCCACAATATTGCAGGCAAATATAATACTTTTTCTAAAAAGGATTGGTTAATACAAAATATTATACTTATATTTCAGTAGGCCCATGCAGGAACTTAGTGGAATTTCCATGCAGCGCCTCGCCTTTCGAAAAGGGCAGTAGTCGTTTAGCATGTGTCATTTTAAAAAAAAATTAGTCCCGATGATTCATCGGGCGTAAACAGCATACTCTTCGTGTATTATACGCGGATTTTCAATTACTCAAAAGTAAAAATCTTGCTCATTCACAGTTCTCAGAGATGAAAATGTGCATTTTCGCTTATGATATTTGTTGACTAAAAGGCAAAATTCCCTTAAAAGACCCCCGATTGATCTCCAATTGCGTAGCACTCTGTGTGGTCGTTTTTCTAGATTCCTCGGAAACATTTTCAGACAAAGCTTACAAATCCAATGTAAAGCAGCTTTTCCGGAACCAGCCAGGCTTGGCAGCATCATATTTCAGGTCAGCGGCTAAACTTTGAGGTATTTGCCCAACTGGTGTCTAAGGATCAGAAAATTTGAGAACATTTTTACCCTGCGCCAACACCACTGTCACATTATTCGCAAAACATTAAAAAAAATAATATTCCGTGATCTGTAGGAATACAGCGAAAAATATTTGCTTGCTAATAAAAAAGTTGGTTGTCTGTAAAGTCGGTTTACGGACGATAATTTTACGTGATAACGTTATAAGAAAACATTGATGACACCAACACCAACATACAGCCCGTTAACTCACACAATATAAAATTGCACTTATCACGTCAAAAAAATATAGTACTAAATCTAACACTAAGTACTAATTCTAATACGAAATCTAACCAAAAATACAATAGTAATACATTTTAGTACTAAAAACATGTTTTAATGTGAAATGCGAAAATAATGCTAGCGGGGCCAAACATTAACAGGAACGATCCCTGGAACCCTGTAAATTTCATTAAAACCCTGTGGGCGGTTTAGGAGTACATACTCGACATAATACGTTTGTGATCGATTTTGGTTGAAAAAACCACAGTATCGCGGTTACCGTAACGCGTTACTTTTCTTGTCAGGATGAGTAATGTTATTTCGTATGTGTAGCTTGTCATCGATTTAAATATATAAGACCTTATTACGTCAAAAATGACCCACAAACCCTCCTGTTAAAGCCACACACACCCGATTATTACATCTACTTTCTACTTTAACAAAACTCCGCCTATTTTGTATTTGTTTTTCTCTTCTTGTACTCTTTGAATTTGAGTGGAATTATTTTGGTAATTTGCGCCTATTCTTTTTCATGTTCGCCTGGTGCTTGCGATCGATTTTGATTGAAAGAACCACAGTATCGCAGCTTGCGTCACTTTTCTTATCAGCATTATCAGCATGAGTCTTATCAGTATGAGTCATGTTATTTCGTATGTGTAGCCTGTCATCGATTTATAAGACGTTATCACGTAAAAAAAAAAAAAAAAAGACATCAGATGCAAATAAGCCCTTTATTCGAAACTGGTCCAAGGTTATGTGTTTTTCTTCAAAGCATCAATAACTTCGTTTTATTTTGGTGCAATTTCATCAATTTTTGCTCAGATAAGACCTTCTTTAATAATAAATCAAAAAATAAATCAAATTTCAAACAATGAATGTCCATTATATCAAAAATTAAGATTCATGCTAAAGAAAGATTGAATATCAATATCAATCAAAACAACACCATCCCAGCCAGATAAATCATCCATTCTTCGCTTCGAACTCGTTTGAGCCTAATCAAGGGAATCCGAACTGGTTCAAAGCAGGGAATCGGAAAAACAACTCACACTTTCGTGTCATTAAACTTCAATTCATCCTCAGTTGTTCTTGATTGCCCTTTAGATTGAATATCTTTCGCAAATTAAATTTGCAACAAAGCACAGTCTAATAAATTCATTAAACAAATAGCTTTCCTAACAACACCGACCATACCACAAGTAGCTTAGATACATTCAACTACCGAAGTAAGTGTACTTCCTGTCCGGCTTAAACTAGTTAAAACTGACCAATCCATCTGAAAACAACAAGACAATCTCATGTTCTTCCAATTTCAGTGGCACCAGTTCAGTGTATGTGATATGCTCTTGCAAGTCTTGCAACCTGGGTTTGGTGATAGGTACTGTGGGGTTGCAACCGTTTACTATACTCATCGTCATCACACAATCAGAACAGACAATGATGGCCTCGACTCGAATTGAATAGAGGCATGAAGAAACTCATCAGAAATTTTGGGTGTTTGCCAAAAAAGCTGATATTCCAATTTTTTCCATCTTCCGCCCTCTGCTATAAAAGACATTTACTTGCTGCTTGCAGCAATTGGTTGCAATTTTAGGTTTTGCTAGGCATGGAAGTAAATTTATTCGATTTAGAACAACTTCCTGGGAGCGATTACGAATGCATGACACGTTTCATTCTCCCGGCACATAAATGACGAGTTTCCTCGTACTCCGTACCATAAGCATAGAATACGACCGAGGAGGAGGTACCCGTTCTTGTGTCTGTTTATGTCGTCTGACGTAACCGAAATGGAAAGGTTAAGGAACTCATTCTTAAGGATAGAGGTTTTGAATTTACCAGCACTATGTGGGATTCAATAGTGGCTTGCAACATCTTTTCTTTATTTGTTTACCATAACGGAGGCTTCACATGGTTTTGCATCAGATAGAGGATGGTTTTCAAAAAATTGTATTTCAAAGGCTGTTTGAAGTGAAATATGTTGGCTTCGAAATGAATAACAGGGTTTTTGTGTGGTACCTAGCTTGCTAGCTTGAGTTTGTAAATTGATTTTTGTTTCTTTCCTCTAGTTGCATCGAAACAAAATGTGTGTAGAAGTAAATTGAGCCTACGAATTCTTATGGGATTAGCTTATAATGTCAATTATTTATTTTTGATTTGTGATTGGAGTTAATATAAATTGATTTATTGCTTTAATAAAAACGTGAAGGCAAATTTAAAAGGTTTTTATCTTGGAAGTCAAATGAATATTAATTGAGTCAAGCCATTTTCGTTTTCTTATCCAGTTTTTAGAACTTTCTTAGTGTAAATAAGGTCTTCGTAGATTGGTAGATTCTTTTAGAAAGCGTTTTAAAAATTCCGATTTTGAAATTTCCCTGAAAGTGATTTTAGGGAACCGTCACACCATGTTAATCAGAAAACAGTCACTATGAACATGACTTTCCATTTTAATCAAGGCAGCATTTCTGAAAACAATTTTCTGGTTTTCACCCCAGAAAAGCGAATAGTTGCAGAGTAGTTGCAATATGGAGTTCGGTAAAGAAAATTTTTGCGGAAAAGAATTATGGAAATTGAGAACTTAGTCTTATGATAATCATCCTATGAATTTCGCAGAATGTGTCCGAACAAAATATGGCTAATCGTAGGCCAATTTTAGTGCGACGATTTTGAAATATTTCCGTAATTTTGAGAAGCAGTTAAATATTAGGCGTGACAAAATACGGGCAAATCAGTTAATAAATTAATTGACATTCTATAAAAACGATGTGAGTGCTTGAAGCAAGTGAAGCAAGTGATTTGTTATTGTCTTTGTTTCATTCAGATGAAAAACATACAATGTTTTTTACGAAAGCAATTTTTTTTGCAGAGGAAAAAGAAACAAAATGGGCTTTCAGAAATGGAATTTAATTAGTAACTGTAATCCTATTTTTCGGATTAACTCGTAAAATATCAATCATTGAGAAAAATTAATTAAGACCAAAATTGTAGAAAATTAAATTCGAAACAACATATCATAGAAACATTTTAGAAACATTTAATAATTACAAAAGATCCAGACATTTAAAAAAAAGCAATTTTGTTTTGTGTGTACATACGTGAGTAATTTTAAGTTTCTAAAATATTTTAACATCAAGAATGATTTTGAAAACACTTCGGAAACATTTATAAAATGACATTAAAACAAAATTGTTTAAAAAATACATTTGTGTTGACGGGATTCACTTTTTTTGTATGTGTTTTTGACGTGATAACGTCTTTTAAATCGATGGCAGGCTACACGTACGAAATAACATGACTTATGCTGATGAGACTCATACTGATAAGACTCATGACTCAAGCTTACCGCGATACTGTGGTTCTTTCAACCAAAATCGATCGCAAGTAAAAAAGAAATACAAAATAGGCGGAGTTTTGTTAAAGTAGAAAGTAGATGTAGATATTGGGGTGTGTTTGTGGATATAACGAGAGAGTTTGTGGGTGTGAGCTAACGGGCTGTATGTTGGTGTTGCTGCCATCAATGTTTTCTAATGAAACATAAATCGACTTTACAAACAACTAACTCTTTGTTTGTTTGTTCAAACATTCTTGCATATTCTTAAAAAACATAATTCAAATTGATTTATTTATTGAATTAATTATTTATTATTATGATTTTCTTTCAACATTATTTTTTTTATATTATCAGGTCTGTTAAAACATTTTTGAGTAATGTCGAACAAACCGGAAGAAATCAGTTGATGCAAGAAGGGTTTAGCGTATGAGAGGTGTACTTATTTTTCAAAAAAATGATTTTGATTCTGAAATTCTTAATAAATTTGGAGGCGTTATTCGTAACTGTTGATATCATACTGAGCATGGGTTTGGAGAATCAAATTGTTTATACGATCACACATATGTGATCCAGAAAACCGTTTGCCACCAATTGCAACGGATTGTCTCTTTGGAATGAACCATCAAATCAATACGTTTTTTTACTTTCTATAGCTTTTCTATAAATCATTTTCTGCTATAATTTTTGCTACAAGCTCATTTTTAAACTATTCATGTTTTGAAATATTAACTGTTGTTACATTTTGTGTGTCGAGATGGTTTACTTTTAAGTTAAGAACAAATTTTTAATTTATCTGCGCGAAACCTTTCGATCTGGATGAAAACGGGCTTTATTGAACCAAAAGTCTATGTCTTCTCCTGTATAAAATCAGTTCCATTAAACCAATTGCAAGCTGCATTTATGCAGTGGATAAGGTGTGTGCTTGCTAACCCAGAGATCTTGAGTTCGATACTCAGGCTGGGCAGATTGGCTAGATAAATTGCGTGGGTGTGAGAAAATATCACATAAGTATCTATTTACTGCTAAAAAAAAAAAGTTAACGAGCCACAAAATTTTTATATGAATTCGAAACAACGCTGGATCCACTTTCTTCATGACAAAAGAAGAAATTTTACTAGGATTTTTCATTTTGTTGCGTAAAAGAAAATAATTCTGTAAAAAATAATCTAGATTTAACAGCAGACTGAAGCAAAGATATTTATCATTATTCTAGTACTTTGATTTTGTCGATATTGGAAGTAGCTTTTGTAGTGGGGGAATTTTTTTCAATTGTTGGTATGAAGTTACAAAATCATTTTTCATGCAACTCGAACATTTCTTAATATAAATTAAACAATACTAAGTATTAATTAAAATGCGAATGTGAGTTTGTTTATTACGCTTTCATGTCTTAATTACTCAACCGAGTGCCATAAAATTTTGTACACACATAGAGAAATGCAACTGAATAGGGTACCTTTCATCCCGAAAAAATCTGTTCCCAAAGGAACAAACCATCGTTCTGTTAACTTATACAATATAAAAGTAATCACACTATTGGAAGACGCTATTACTTTTGCTAATTGCGGCAAATGTCAATTCTGTTTTGGATATTTGTTAAGTAAACAGATGCAGAATACACGTCAATAATCCATGGCAAGCTATGTATCTCCTCCTCAAGAATGCTCGATATTTTGAAAGTGATTATTTGCACATGGCGGCCAGATCACCTTATTTATCAGCGACTTTTTTTTTTGTGCGGTAACATGAAGAATTTTCGACAAAAATGCGTGAACCTATCTCCAAAAGTTCAGATACAAGTAATCGAAAATTCCATAAAACGTACGGTCATCAAATGACGGCAGCCACTTGACCGATATCATTTTCTCGACATGATGGAAAAAATTTAAATTCATTAAAAAAACATTTATAATTTTACTCCTAAAAAATACAGCAAAATGAAAAACAATAGGTGATTACTTCTTATAAAAAAAATCCACTCCCAAAAGTATGCATCACTCATAATTCGGCTCAATCACCTATAAGTATAATATAAATTATATTTGTTGGCGCTGTTTCATTTCCTGCGGCCCGAGGCAATGCCGTAGAATGTAGATAAAATTTAGTTTGAAAATAAAAATGAATTATCAACAAAATTAAAATTTCCTATCAAACATTTCTTTGAATTTCTCTGTACCTACATGCTTAGCACTCTAATACACTGAATGTATAAAAAATGTACACATTTGTTTAGAAAAGCACAAAATACCATACTGCGCATCATAAAACATCGTAACTTCTGTCCACTTCCATAACTCACATAACTTCTTGTTTCCCCATAATCAAATTGATAGGCGATGAATCGATTCTCCCCAGCAATAAACTCAAATAAAACTCCACAAAATACGATGGCCTTAGGTACAACAACGTCCTATCATTCAATCTTCATTCATTCCTAATGCTTTTCCTGAGTCAATAAAACAAATCAAAACTTTTTCGACCAACCTAACCATAATAACCGAAATAAACAGAGTAAACTAAAACCGTTTAAAGTTTCGTTTCCTAGTCATATAGTCTAGGAAAAAAAAACTTCCAACGCATACCTAAGATCTAAAAAATGTTCTTCTTGTGTTGGCCTAGAGTTTATTTTTTTTCTTTACCCCCTCTCCCTAAACGAACGCAAAACAACAAATGTGTGTCCCTAATTGACCTTAAAATCGTTTATAAGGAGATTCTAAACCTCCCTATGCTCTCTCAAAGAAAATCGTTAAAATAAGGCAAGTAGGGGGAGGCAGAGGTGCCCCAAAGTTACTGAAAACAAGCATTTTAATGGGGGGGAGGTATGAGTAAGTAGTTAAAGAAATTCTCAAAACATTCGTAAGGAGGGAAAATCGTTAAAAAAACGTAAGTCTGGGAATTTACTTATTATTTCAGTTCCTTTTCTGCTTTGTGGTTTGAGTCTCGGCTAAATTAAATTAAAACATTCTTCTCATATCATTGCTAGCTTTTGACATATTGTTGTTGTTGTTTCTTATTTTTGCTGCTAATGTACATACATACATAAAACACACAAAAAACTTCTCATTTGCACGATTCGTCATCACAACGACTACACAACTCATCCATCCTTCTAACGAAGGACATAGAATTTTTTTTTTTTTTTGAAACTAATGGCGCGCCAACATTTCTCTCCGCTAGCTAAACAACGGTCATAAAATACAAAAACACACACATTCATGGCCAAAACATTTGGCTCGTAAATTTTATTATGACCACACTTGCGATGAAATCCTTGTCTCTTTCCATGCAGAAGTTTTTTTTTTTTTTTTTTTTGGCTACGAAAGTTCAGGATGGCGCCTAATTTTATGTTTCATTTTTGTTTGTTTTTCTTGTTTTAGTTGATTGTGGTTTTTGTTTTTGTTTCAGTTGTTTCTATATCCATCCTCTCTCTCTCTCTATTTCTATTTCTATCACTAACACTTACACTTAATCTTTTGCTTTCTTCTTTCGCTAAGTTCTTCTTAAATTTGAACTGTAATTAACAGAAAATATATATTAAAAAAAATTAAAACTAAATTTAGTAAAAAAAAAATAGTTTTAGATTTTAAACAAATTTTGTTTTTGGAAAGATCCTTTGCTTGCATGTTTATAGTATTTATTTCAGAGATCGGGACAAAACTGGTAAGACACTTCTGAACACTAAGATGCCATCAGCACCAGCACACACTGCCGAGGAGGCACGTTTACTGGGGTAAGAGAGGTTTTTTTGTTTTATTGTTTTTTTTTTTATATTATTTATCTGTGTTAAAGTTTGTCAATGTTTCTATCTTTTAAACATCCTTAAAATGGGAAGGGAAAGTTTTTAAACTAAAAAATGAAAAAAAAAATAAAATAAAACTTTTCCCTTTCGACATAGAAAAAAGAAACTTTTCTCGTTGTGCGGTGAAGTTCCACAGGAGAGCATTGTTTGTCCTTAACTTTTTTTTCATTTAAGTATTTATTTTATTCCACTCCACCGAAAAGAAAAAGAATTAAATACCACAGTAGCTGCACTTTGACTCTTGAGCGCATGAAACTATACCAAGTTAGTCAATAAATAACACGCGTTTCAAACATCAACAGAACTCTGTAGAAATGATAGTAAAAAAAGAATATTTTAAAAAACTCCAGTTCCGCATATCTGGAACCATCAGTTGAAAAAAAAAGAAACTAAATGTTTTCTGTCTAAAGTTAGAATGTGTGCGTTTGTCTTTTTTACTGGAGTAAAGTTGTGTGTATTTGTATAGAATAGAAGAGGTGTCTCGAAGAAATGGGACTTATTTTTGTTGGAATTTTGTATTTGATTGGATAAAGTATCTTTTTGTGTGTTTTTCTTATAGCACAATGCCAGTTGATCCAATGGATGATATCGAATTACGTTCGGTTCAATTGCAATTCAATCGACGTGATTCTATCGTTGACCACTGTGAGCAGAAGCGTGTGCCCACGGATAAAGGTGAAATTCAAGTATCAATACAAGGCGATCCAAAGAAGTCGGCCATATTGACGTATCATGATTTAGGATTGAACTGTGAGTATATAGATGGCAAAGTTTGTCCATTAAATGTGTGGGAGACACTTTTTTTCTAATTCAATTTTTGTTCTCTTGTTTTTTGTAGATGCAACGAGCTTTTCTGGATTTTTCAATTATCCAGAAATGCGCGAGATATTGAATAACTTTTGTGTGTACCATGTTACTGCACCAGGTCAAGAGGATGGTGCACCAACTCTGCCAGAAGAGTAAGTTAAATAATAAAATAATTTTTTACTTTTTACTTTGCTTTTTTGGTGTGGTGTTTTGTTTGATTAGGTTTTTGAGGGTGGTTAAAAGTTAAAGAAAAAGATTTCGGTTACTGGAAAAAACGTCCTTTCGAATCCTAACTAATATAAGGAATTCGAATTCACCCTTTAACTACTCAACCGAATTATCATGAAATATTGTAGACACATTGTGAGGGATACAGAAAATGCAATAGGGTACCTTTTATCTCGAAAATAGAAAAGGCCTAAAGCTACAACCTTACCTAACATGAAGTTCTTTTAATAGTCACAACGAAATTGGAGAAAAACGGCACCCGAAATACGCTCCGAAATAACAACGAATGATCCACTTTCTAACAACGGTGAAAAGGAAGTTTAGAGATGATGGACTATTTGGACAAGTTTCGATCCGAAAATGGAATCAGCGACCACAAAATAGGTTTAAAAGGTTTTGTTCGGCGTATCCTAGAATAAAAGATGCTACCTGACTGTTTGGTTTCTATCCTACCGTAACCGTAAAGCATTGTGGAGGTTCTGTTATGGTTTAGGGATTTTTCGTTTCGAGGAGGGTGGTAGATCTAACCGTGTAATTGGTAAAATGAACAATATTGGAAGAAAACACTTTGGTCTATGGTATGGACTTAGATTGATTGGCGAAGGATACTTATTTTAACAGGACACGGACCCTAAAGTAGGGTCTCCATAATATAATAGAAAAGAGAGAACATTTTCAAAATTCAAATAATACTACACCCAAACCCCCCTTGGTTCCAGCGGTTAAGGGGTAGTTTTTTTTAGAGGCATAGAACTATTTTAAAACACAAACGAACAAATTTTGGGTTTATTTATTTATATACCGCTAAGTCAGAAATGAACCTCATTATGATTTGAAGATAAGAATCTAGTTCCAATACTAGTTGATTTTCATCCCAGTCACCCAAACACAAGACGCAAATGATGGTCTGCTGGCTTTTATTCTGTCACCACTTGGATCTTATATTTTTTTCTTTTTATAATTAACGCGCGCACAAGGGACTATTTGTTTCCCTTTTAATGTAGAGCACACTACGCGGGCATTAGGAAGATAGGGATGGGAAAGATAGGAGTTGTCGATTAACATTGGTTTTGAATGGTTGCAGATCAAAATGGCAAGGGAAAATCACGCCGGGTATACTATTCCAAATTCGTGTTGTTCGGCTAAAAAAAAAATTCACGGTACGTCCGAAATTGGGCTCAAAGGTGAACTGATGAACATTGAGGAGGTATGCAGCTGGCTACTTCGAGTAAACATTTTTTATAAAAGAAACGATAAAATAAGGAAAGACATGAAACATTGCGTCGGTGTTCGAGAGGGGCAATTGTTTCAGCCGCAGTTCTATTTCCTATCAATATTAACGGTCGATTTTGTATTTTATCAAGCAGGTGAAGCGATTTTGCGAATATGAAAAGCTGAGGGTAGAGTCGTCAGCAAAACAGTTAAGTGGATTAGAAGTAACAGACAGAAGATCATATATAAAAATGAGGAAGAGTCGGAGACAGAACGGAGCCCTGGGGCACACCAGCATTTATTTTGTGGGAATCAGACTTGAATTCGTCCAATACTTGTATTGAACAAGAGTATCATCGTTTCCAAAAGTACGCACCTTTCTTAGGGACAAGCTGGACAAATGCTGTTTTCCATCTTCTAGGAAAGATTCCAGAAGAGTAGGATGGAAAAGCTTACGCAGTGGCTTTGCCAGTGTTGAAGAACACCTCTTCAGAAGAATCGGGGGTATACTATCCGGGCCAGCGGATTTGTGTATATCGAGATCTTTGAGAACTCTTTGTACTGTACGAGTGTGGAAAAAATCTGTCCCATGGAAAAATTTACATTCTCAAATACAGTAAGGGCAAGGTGGCTGTGAGGCAGCGTGGAGCTGGCAGCGAAATGGGGGGCGAGCAAGTTTGCCTTCTTTGAAGAGTAAACAATTGGTTTGTTATTGTCGATGAGCGTTGGAACCGAAGATGTTGTGGAGTTTTTCATATTTTTTACAAATTACCAAAAATTTGTACTTCCTTTGGGACACTGCATGGTTTTTTGCTGTAGTTTTTGGTCATGCAAAAATTTGGTTCTTTCAATAAAGGAGTTGCATGAGTTTCTTGCTTGTTTGTGCTTTTTCCGATTTTTCTCTGTAGGGTTGGCTTTGTAAGATTGGAAATTTACTTCTTTGAGCCTGATAGCTTCTGTACACTCAGAATTAAACCAGGCCTTTTCTTTAGGCTTGATGCTTTTTAATCTGTTAGGAATAAAAGCACGCATCCCTATCGAGGAAGCATTGTGACCAGTTAAAATGTCGGAAAAAAATATTCAGGCCTTCCCAGTTGGCTTTCTCGTATTGCCAAACGGTTCTGGTGGGTGGAGGATGAGAAATTAGCTGAAATGATTCAACGGTCCGAATCGCCAAATGAAGAAGTTACACTAATGATATATTTATCAGGGTGAGAAGTAAGAAACAAGTCAAGAGTATGGGCGGCTTTCCCAGCAACATCCGGTATATATATATTATATGGATGTAGGCCAAGATATTTCCTCAAACTTTTTCAAGTAGTGGACTGGCATAGACAGCGGCAATGGCTTTTTTTGTACGTAAGGTACGTAGCGAAGCTTCTCAGATGAACTATTATGCGCCCGTAAACTTGACGAATTGCTCTATAAGATTGGCGAACAAAGCGCGAATTAAAAAAAAAAAAGTGCACGATTTGTAAACGTTGTTACATATATTGTAGGTCTTTGCATGGTGATTTGCTTAGTATACCGAAAAAAGTCAACACACATCATTAGTATGACAGCTAGTTTGACAGTTATACCTGTCGAAAGTTCTATACCTAAAAAAACACTTATTTTTAAATTGACTTTAGACTCTTGAAGCTCTTTTTGCTTGTTAATGTAGTTTTATATGAAAAATTATTGGTTTTGATCTTTAAAATTTTAAAATAAGGAAGAGAAAAAATTGTTAGAATCTAAAAATTCTGTAGAGGAAGATAGAAAAATAGACTGAAAAGAGGGCATATAAAAAAAGAGAACAAACAAGAATTTTATGAAAAAAGAGAGTGTAAAATAGATCGGAATTGAAAAAGAGAACATGTTGTCCTTAAAAGAGATGTTTTGGAAACCCTACACTAAAGACACATCAAAACTTTGCAAGGATTGCCTCAAACAGAGAGAAAGAGAAGATAAAGATACATTTAAAATATATGACATGGCCGTGGCAATCATCAGATATTAAAAATCAGATATTTGTAGGAATAGCTGCATAAAAAGAACCAATGCACATCAATATCATCGTAATTTGCGCTGTGGAATACACTAAAGACTAGAGGATTACTGAAAGAATATCCAACATGCCACAATTCAAAAACTCATAACTAGAATATGAAGAATTGAATCGAATGCAGACGGGGATTTTTTGACAAAAAGTCGAATTAGGCCATTTTTTCTCTTAAATAATACAAATTTGTTATTAAATACAAACAAAAAAAAATTCATCATGTTTTGGTTTTATACATATTCCTCTCTAATTTAACATGCTTATTTTAAAAAATATATTCGGTGTTAAAACTTGGTTTTACTTCGAAATATGGGAGTGGACTCAAACTTTTAACCCTTAGTGTATTATATGAACATAGATTTACACTCCTTAAAATATGCAACATTTTTAACTCGCAGCAAGCATCTATAAGTATGCTCCGTATATTATTAATGGACGCACATGCAATGTGAGTGAATCCGTGGGTTAAATCTAGTTTAAGGATTACTTGCGAAGATAAAATACATGAGAAGTCAAGGATAAGTGTGACTTATAACTAAAATTAGTTAGTGAGTTTTCATGAACATTTATTTCTTCGTCTGAATCAAGCTGGTTAATGAAAACTATCATTAATATTTAGATAAATTAAATAATTTGATAAATTTGTTCTAACTTAGAATATTGAGTGTTATTTTAAATTGGATGACGGGTTCTCTCTAAAGGAGAACGGAGAAGGTACTGGTGTTGGAGTCAAGCAATGCCTTGTGCTCGTTACAAAGTGAATTTAAGTGGGCATAATTGGTACGATAAGTAGGAAGGCGGAAATATGTTGAAGACAATCAATAAAAAAGGGCTGTAGAAACCATGGCTCTCAGCAACAGCACATCGCGACATTTAGCAAGAGTGTTTGAGTCGAACAATTGAAAAATCCTTGTTAGGGGTAATAAAAAATGATCTGGTGGCCAAACCTGCGTTGTACGGCTTCAGTTCTTAATGAGCAAGTGTTGTAGTTTGATAGAAGATCAAACTTAAATGGCATAATCTAACATGTGGCTTAGGCTTGCCATTATTTCAAAATTTTCGTCCCGCAAAATCATACTCGGAATGGTAGCTCAATATCAGTATTTTTTTTAATTTTGATTTATTTCAATTTTTTAAATAAATAGCAAAAAATGCACTATTTCTATCTCACGTAGATAGATTCTGCATCAACGACTTGAAACCCTCTGCATAAGTTTAATGTGCTAAGGCCGATTCTACTCATGTGGGCCCCAATCGAGTTGTGACTCATAAGGACACAACCCAAAAGGGACAGTTGAGGTCTACCTAGCTGTTGAATTTATTCTGTATTTTTCTTTCTTCAACTCTCGTTTGCGGCTTTCAGGAAATATTAGTGAATTCTTTTTTTCTTATTTTCCAATGGCTCAAGTACCCAGGGAACGGTTCGGCTTTGTCCCATTGATGAACCGTTTTTGGCTTGTTCGTCAGCCTGTTCGTTTCCATGAATGTCGTAGTGTCCGGGAACCCATCGGTGGATAACCAGGTTTGTTTCACTGATTTGCCGCAGATTATTGCACATCTGTCGATCAGTTCAGACAGATGATTGCCGATGTGGCCTTGATTGGAAGGTTTGAAATAGTGATAATACTTTCAACATCATTGATTGAAAGGACAAATAAGAGTGGACTGAGATGACTGCCTTGATGATTGCTGAAGATAGGAAAAGAAAAATCTTATTAAATGCTTTACTGAATTGGTGAGACACATTATTTATCTTCAATCCTTCTTCTTAACTCTAGAAAGTTTGATTTATATCCATCTCCGTGGTTCCACTGGATCGAAACTAATCTCCGCAGGACGAGATGCTTACTGCAATAGAAACTCGGTACAAACCGCTTTGCACACCTTGACTTGAACATTCGGAAAAGATAAACAGATCTTGTGGAAAAAATATAGGGCGGTAGACTCCAGTGGGCTGGGCACCTAGCTCGCATGAGCGAAGAGGAACCATCTCGGGAAGTCTTTTGCAGTTCTTTTTATGGTTGGAAAGATGGCGTAGACCAGTACGTCCTTAGCCTCTTCGGGTGCGCAATTGGGTGACGTCGGCCAGCAATCGGGTTGTATGGAAGAACTTGTTGAAGGGGCCCGGACCGGAACCGGTTGTTGCGCCGATGATGATGGTAAAGAGTACATATACACTGGTTGCAATTGCAACGGTACTAAAGAATCTCAACGTAGATAGCTAACTTGGTAATCTTATTAACCGAATGCTTAATGACAGGATAATCTTTCTGAAGAAAGACAGTCGTTAGAGGTACGCCCCAAGTGACCACTACTTATATGAAAAAGAAAGTTGTTAATGAACTTCTAAAAAAACCTGGAAAAAGTGAATGCCTACTCCGAAGACATTGTTATTACCGTATCAACGTGTCGTAACAAGATACTGTCTAATTGTAAGACACTTCGTCCCAAGGCTGTTTTCAAACGACTTCTACAAGAGTTGTATAGATATTGATATAGAAGAAGGTAGAACATCTCCAACCCAAACCCCACGATCTAATAAACATTCAGATAAATAGAGTCGCAAGCTTTGAAAAAAGGTCTGGACTGTTTAACTAACAGGAAGTTCTTCCTATTGTTTTTGGGGTATCACTATGGGCCGTTATTTGTTAATCGCCTTTATATCAACCACCTTAACCGGACCTAACCTATTGAATTGTAAATTTCCACAGAAATTTTTTTGGAATAAGTATTTCAACATTCCACCTAGTTTCTCTTAAAAAATGGGTTAATGTAACCCTTTATACATCAAATAATAATACTTTTGCTTTTGTTTCAATTTTAATCAATTAAATTTACTCCATCTTTAGTTACGTCTATCCAACAATGGACGAATTAGCTGCCCAATTGCTCTTTGTGATGTCACACTTCAATTTGAAAATCATCATTGGCTTTGGTGTCGGTGCTGGTGCCAACATTTTGGCTCGTTTCGCCCTCCAAAATCCCCAAAAGGTTGCTGGCCTCTGTCTAATCAATTGTGTGTCCACAACTTCCGGTTGGATTGAATGGGGCTATCAAAGTTTCAATGCCCGTTTCTTGCGTACAAAAGGCATGACCCAGGGAGTCGTTGACTACTTAATGTGGCATCATTTCGGTCGCAATCCCGAAGAACGCAACCATGATCTTGTACAAATGTACAAACATCACTTTGAGAACAACGTCAATCCGACTAATTTGGCAATGTTTATCAATTCGTACATAAGTCGCAATGATTTGAACATCACTCGGTCACCACCTCCAACTCCGGGACAACAAGCAGCTATTACTACTCTTAAGATGACTGTAATGAACATCACAGGATCTTTGTCACCCCATGTTGAAGATACCATCACCCTTAATACACGTCTAGACCCTGCAACCTCAACATGGATGAAGGTACATTTTGTTTAACTAATTACTTATGGATCTTCAATTTTTGATAATTATTTTACGTAACTATTCTAGATCTCCGATTGCGCAATGGTTCTAGAAGAGCAACCTGCTAAGGTCTCTGAAGCTTTCCGGTTGTTCCTTCAGGGCGAGGGATACGGTAAGTGTTAGAACAAAACAAAACAATAGTTTCATCTACAATAAACAACAACAACTACAACTTCTACAAACTTCACGATAATCAAAGCATTAGAGAATAAAAAATATTTATCTTGCAAAACATTTATCATAACAGAAAATAAAAAACAAAACAAAGTATACTAGTGAGAGAGCACACACACAACACACAACAATTTACAAAATCATGTTTTTATTTTGTTTTTGTTTTTTGTTTTTTGTTTTGTTGTCTTCACTGTTTTTTCTGTTTCCATTGTGTGTTTTTTCAACTCACATTTTCTCTCTCATTTTTGATAGAAAACATTTAAAATGCAAAATAACACATTTTGATTATATTTATACATAAATCTAGTGTTAAATGTTTTGTTTACACTAAATCAAAAAAACAAAAACAAAACAATCAAATTTGTACATAAAAAACGGTGACTGCAATCAAAATTGAATACTTAATCCTTTTTTTTCCTATTGAAAAAGAAAACATCGAATTTATAAATTTGATAAACTAGATGAAAATAAATTAAAAAAACAACACACAACATTTCAAAAAGAGAAGGAACATGCTGCAATGATTTTAAATAGATTAAATCGTGCTTTTTATGCTTCTGCTGTAAATTAAAAAAAAAAAACTAAAAATAATCAAAACTATTTTGAAGCACATCAAAGAAAGTTTGTTGATGTTTAAAATTATTTTTTTTGAAAACTTTATTCTGACAATAATGTAATAAATGACGGGTTTTTCCAATTGTCTTGGTTAAACGTTTAACGTTCTGCGTGAAGTCGGCATTGACGCGAATGGTTTGCAAACAAACAAACAGTCAAGCCATCTAACTAACAAACTAACTAATAAACAAACAAACAAATAAACAAACAAGTAAACAAACTCACAGAAGCCAAAAAGTGTCTGGTAAATTATTTGTTGCTCCAAACAATACATCCCATTAAATGAATGGCATGAAAATATGTTTGAAAATTTTTTTGACGGTTAGTAGTTTTGTTTGGTCGTCCGGAACAGTAGGAAGCATCCAAATGCTTCTGAAAGTGTTTGTTTGGCTGAGTGACAGTTCTTGTTCAGAAAAGAAGAGAACGTCCATTATGTTCTCGTTGTCAGAATCAAAGCCAGAAGCACGCACACATGGACTCGACTCACTCTAAACGTCAAAATGATAACCTTTCATTTTTGACGTGATAACGTCTTAATCGATGAAAGGCTACACGTACAGAATGCTGATAAGACTCATCACTCGTGTTAACCGCGATAAAGTTGTTCTTTCAACCAAAATCGATCGCAAACGTATTCTGAGCACCAGGCGAACATCAGATGTGTGTAAACCGCCTAACGGATTTTAATGAAATTTACATGGTAAATATAGTTTTGTCCAGGGATCTTTCCCGTGAATGTTTGGTCCCGCTAGCATTATTTTCGCATTTCACATTAAAAAAAAATTTTCTAGGGCACGGGTACCACTAGCTAAATATAAATCTGGTCCCGATTGGTACTAGATTTGGTACAAGATTTAGTACCTAGTAATAAATTTACAAAAGAAGTCATCATTCATTCATTTACAAGTGAAAAACTTCGATTCTGTTTTTTGATTATGTTTATTTGAACCTCTAGAATTGTATTGATCAAGTCGAGAAGATGATATCGGCCAAATGGGCGCCGTCACAATTGATTGCCATACAGGCTCGTTTTATGGAATTTTTCATCATTTCGGCGAGAACTTCGGGCGACAGATTCTCGCACTCGTGTCAAATGTTGTCCTTGAGGGCTTCTAGAGTCTCGGGCTTGTTCACGTAAACACGGGACTTCAAAAAACCCCACAGAAAAAAGTCTGGAACGGTTAAATCGGTCGATCTTGCGGGCCATCGCCAAAACGAGAGATGAGGCGACCCGGAACGCCGCCTTCAGAATATCGGTTGTGGCTCGCGCAGTTTTTACCGTAGCTCCGTCCTGTTAGAACCACATGTCCTCCAGTCCTAATTCGTCTAATTGCGGCAGAAAAAACCGGTTAACATGGCCCTATAGCCCGCACCGTCCACTGTTGTCGTTTGACCAGCGGCGTTGTCGAAAAAAAAAATGGCCCGATGACTCCTCCAGTGTGAACAGCGCACCATGTAGTAACTTTGAGCGGGTGTAATGGCTTCTCGTACATTACTCGTGGAATTTCGGTGGCCCAGAAGCGATAGTTTTGCTTATTCACGTACTCGCTGAGGTGGAAATGAGCCCCATCGCTCATTATGATTTTGGTCGAAAAATCGTCCACTTCGTCCTCGAGATTGAGGATGGCTTGGGCGTAGGTTACACGCGTTTGGCGGTCGACAGGCAGCAGCTGATGCACGGATTGGAATTTGTATGGGAAAATGAGCAAGTCTTTGACCAAAAACCGGCGCAGTGTTTGCGCAGTCGTTGTCGGACGGCCGTGGAATCGGGGACGGAATTCGCGCTGCGCCAACACTACAGACGAATTGTTACGCAAAAAAAAAACACGATTAATCGCGTTCTTGGGGAGTGTGTCGCTCCATGGCTTGTTCACTTGTATACTACATTTGTCTAGTCCACAAATATCAAAACAGATCTTACAAAAATAAGAGCATCTTCCAACAGGGTGATCTCTTTTGGCCCACCTTATAGTACTAGATTTTTTTGACGTGATAAGTGGAATTGTATATAGTGGGAGTTAACGGGCTGTATGTTGGTGTTGGTGTCTTCAATGTTTTCTTATGACGTTATCACGTAAATTTATCGTCCGTAAATCGACTTTAGAGACCAAATTTTTAGTTTAACGAAGAATAATGATGGTCTGTAAATCCGCCATCTTTAAAAAATAGTAAAAGGCAGAGATTGTGAAAAATTCTTAAATAAAATATCACTGTCAGAAATATATAAACAAAATTGATGAAAATGTATCTTTGATGTGCTTCATTCACAATAGCACTGCCGTTATAACCAGTCTGTTTTATTTGTAATTTTTTAACAAATTTGCTTTATACTTATCTCTAAACTAAATTCAATTTATAAAAAAAAACTAAGCTAATTTGCTTGTTCATATGAAAAATATCATTTTCATAAATGTTTTGTTCTGAATTATCTAGTTTTTTTCTCATTTGAACTGCTTTAAGTCATTGGTTAATGTATTTTTCAAAACGTTTCGTTTTTCGCATAAGTGCACATTTTTTTTAGTCGTTATAGAGTTAAAAAAAAAATGTTCTTGTTCTCAGAAAAGATTTCGGCAGTTAGCCGTTTTTCTTACGTTCTTTCTTTATATTTTTATTTTATTTCCCATAATTATTATAGCATTGCAGGTTTTCTACTTTCTGTGAATGGATAGTTTTTAAAAGTTCGGCTTTAATTTATTGATATTTTGAAAACCAAAAAAAAAAACATTACCAATATGGTAATTTAATCAGTATTTTCCGTAGGATTATTTTGTTAATTTTAAATATATTAAAAAAATAATAAATTAGGGAGTTTTGTATGTAAAAGAAGGCATTATATAGACCATTTAAACTAAATATAATTAATATGAATTAAAATAAAAAATATATATACAATGTTAATGTAATTTGTTTGCATTATTCATATAAACACAATAACTAAGAAAATATAAAAATATATATTTAATTAGTAACAATTTGTGAACAGCTTACGAATATATATTTATTATTATGTATTAAACCTTTATAAGTATTTATTATAAAAAAAAACTATTAAAGAATCACTGTTTATAAAAACAAGAAATTTAAAATTTTGGACTTTGAAGAATAAAATTTCGAGTTTGCTTGCTAACTACAAACAAAAAAAAAACCTAATAAAGTGAAATCAAAACAAATTGGATTTTTTCAGTATTTTGTTTGTTGAATTTAAATTTGTTTTATTGTGTCCTTTTGCTTAGCACAGCATATAGGCAATAGTCAAATATCATAGCTTAGAGATGTGTCAAATAAAATTTCGTTTTCATATTTGCGGGCGATGAGATGTTTGCTTGTAAAGCGAGATGTCCTAAGTTCGACTTTCAGTTTGGAAAGCAATTTTTCTAACTCCTAGTGTAAGCTAGAGCCGTCCGTGTGTTTTAAGTGAGAAAATAGTCACCTAATTGCAGGTGTGCAGCGCAACAAATCCACACGGAAAACAACATCAAGCACCAGACATGAAAGCTTCTTAATGTCCGGCAGTACGGGTTTCGTAGCAACAGGTCCACTGGTGATTTGATGGTATATCTCACCGAAGAGTGGAACCAATCTCTTCACTGTTTTTAAGAGAGCAAACTTATTGCGCTTATATTTCTAAAGCATTTGATATTCGAAAATGCATGCATTTGAACTCGACGAATTTCTTCTTCGTTTGATAAGTAATTATACCTTTCGAACCGGTCAAGTTGTGTTGGACGGACGGATTCAAGTCTGATACTGATACTCACAAAATAAATGCTCCACGGCTCTGTTTTATCTCCGACTCTCTTCCTTCTATTTTATCAATGACTTATTATCTGAAACTACTAATCCAATAAATTGTTTTGCTGATGACAGCACTCAGTTTTTCATATTCGTTTCCAGATTCTCATCTATGTTCTTCGGATGTGGAATGTGCAACTGTAACGGCATCGTATGAATAGCTCATTAAATTCTGCCCTTGACAGAATTGTACAATGGGGTATAAGAAATTGTGTATTGCTTCTAAACCTCAATGTTGTCTTTTGTCGATAAAGCGAAATATACCTCCAATGCCACTTTCCATGATTGGCACTTGCATCGAAAAAACCGAACACCTCTCAGTTCTCGGTATGTGCATTAGAGACCATCTTCTGTGGGATGACCACATATTTTACGTCACCAAGAATGCTGCTAAGCGTTTATGTTTCCTTAGAAGATGCTAGAAGTTCTTCACCCCGTCTTTTTTTCGACCAAAACTCGAGTATAATTCCCACATTTGGGAAGGTGCTCCTATAACTGTAACGCACTTGAGTTTTCTGCATCGCATCCAAAAAAGACATTTAAAATGAATAGGTGATAGAAAAATTACGATTTCAATTGCATCTCATGAGCACCGCCGTAATGTAACGTGTGTTTCTATTGTTATTTTTACAAACAGTGCTCCAGTGAAATAGCCAGTTGCATTTCTCCCCTCAAACAATTCAACCCTATTACTCGCTCTGCTAGGAATGCCCATCAGTTTACCCTTGGGCCCAATTTCGGACGTACTGTTTAGTATAGAGATTCTTTCTTTAGTCGAACCACACGAATGTCTAACGCTCTACCTGGTTCGATTGGTAAATATTAAGGCAGTGTTAGAAACCTTCGATACACTGATTTTTCGCTGAGCTCATTGTTTGTTCTTGAAGTGAAATATCTGCTCAACAAGATGTTATCTTGTTTTAATATCAATTGCTTAACATGTCTCCCAGGATAGATGTTTCCCAGATAAAGCCAAATAAAAAAGAGCTACAACTTCTACGTTAATGCAAATCATGGTTGATTTTCATTGGATTTTCTTAAAGAGCTTTCTCAATTGGTGCTTTTTTAAAGCTGTTTGAGTATCAATGATCTCTAGTGTGCACTAAGGAGACGTTTAATTTTTGCGCTATCACAGTTGAATTAATTGAGTTGATTCCACTGCAGTCAGAGTGAATGATGGACGTCCTATCTTAAAAAAGAAGCTTTAAATGATTTTTTAAGGAAAAAAAATATATTCAGAAGTAAACAAAAGCCAAATCTCTCAGAACCTCAATAACTTTCTTTTCCAAAACATGGTTCTTAAGATATATTGAAAAAAATAGAAATGGAAAAAAGAAGTGATGTTTATTTTAATAGTTTCGACTTTTGGATTAAATACAAGTTTAAAAATATGCTTCTTTTTATTTACTCGGAAAAAAATAACAATTTGACTTTTAAAGCATGTTTTGAATGAATTTAGTTTTAGTGCTCAAGTCTTGCCATTTGCTAAGTTAATTTGGATTTTTACTAAATAACTTCTGTTTTGTTAACCAATTTTACATATGGGTATATACTTTTTGTTTTGTATTGCGGTTGCAAAACTTGTTTGCACAGTTGTGTTTGTGTGTGTTATATTCATCATTCTTCAGCTCACTGCAAAATAAAATTTAAAAAGCAACATTAGGACACAAAATCAATATAAATAATATACATTCATTACAACACTCAAAATAAAACCTTAGATCTTAAACAAACCAACAAAAAAAAAAGAAATTTTTTAAGTAATTTGGATATTTATTTATTTTTTTTTCTTTTTCTCTCTTATATAACCCACCACCACATCATATTTTACACTTACCATTCCATTGCTCCGCTCCACAATAAAAATAAAATTAAATAAACCCATTGATTTGGTCATGTATTATTTTAATCTCCATATCATTTTTCATAATCGCACCTTTCATGCATCGCGTTTCTTCAAACAATTCTACTCGGCAACATCGTTGGATCAACAATTATTTTTAATGACAAACATTTTTTGAATCTATTTATAAAAAAACTCGGGTTTTTTGAAATATTTTCTTTCGGTACGTATATTTCTGGCCACCACTGTATAATTTTGTTGTTGTAACTATGTTTTCTTTTGTTTTGTGTGTTGCATTCCCCTTGGGTCGCAAAACCAGCTGAGAAATCACAATAATTTCTTTTATCATTTTATATGCATCTTGACGCTACTGATGTTTTTAATACAAAATGAGTCCCCCCACCATCATTTCTTAACTCACCTCGTGTTTAGCCGTTCAGATTCAGAGTATTATAAAAAAAAAAAAGAATTCTAGAAATGTGGAAAATAAAATTGAAAATTAAAACATTTATTTGTCGAAATTATTTTTCAACGCATAACGGTTCTTAAAAAAATAATTGTTTAGTTTTTTTTGTATATCAATGCCATTTGAATTTCAAAAAGCTTTTACATTTTTTTTGTATATTTTGTATTTGTTGTAGTCTTTCAAGTAATGCCACTTATCTGTTTTTAAATTGTTTTAAAATTTTCTGGATAACTATGTGTGTCAGCACAAGACTGAACAGCATCAAAAAACTCGTAAAATTTGACAGCAGGACTAGAAGCCAAGAGCATATAAATAACAGGGACGAAACGATAGTCGACATTTAATTTGGAGGTTGCTCCCCTAGACGCCCTTTCAAAACTTAAGTAGCTGTTTCTTCATGTTTCTGAGAACAAAATGAATAACTATAATCACATCATGTTTTTAACAACACGATGAAAAACTATAATGAACATGACTATCTGTCATTTTGTTACTATCAAATACCATATCTGTCAAATTTGCATGTATCAGCGTCTGTCACAATAAATTACCAAACTTATCGAAATTTCCATTATCTATAGAAAATGTTGTGTCATTATCACATGCGATGTTGACAATAGACGCGTGGTCATGATTATTATAGTTGAGCTTTGAGCTAGTATTAGACGGTGGTTGTAAAGTGTCATTGCCGTGACAATGGGAGGTCCACAACAAAATAGGTCCTACCACCGTCATTGCCGTGACAAAGGTAATCGTGTCAAAGCTAGCTACAGTGACTATCACACGAATGACACATGTTTGTGTTTCAATTATCTAAATTAATTTAATTAAAAAAATAAATAAATAAAACAATTCCAATTACAGTGATTAAAGGTAAAAGTGAAAAGTCACATTAAGTATGTTTACTAGAGGACGATTCTCGCGGCCTACATCTTGAAAAGAAGCCATTGACTATGACTCCGACAATAACCAAATGCCAGCGCAAAGAATTCGTTCCTTGTGTTCCAAAAATTGGTTGGTGCGACGTGAGAATGAAGGTTTCTGCGCAAAACTAATGCGAGAATTAAGAGCTGAGGCGCCAGAGCTCTATCGTCTTGTCAAACAGCCGCGTTTTAACGCCAAGTTTTAAAGCCGCGTTGTAATATACCGCAATATATATCCCATTTCATAAGGAGCGCGTTTTCAACGCCGCGTTGAAGTGAAGCCTCAATACGCAGCGTCAAAACGCGGCGTTGAAATAAATTACAAACATTTTTTTTGACGCCGCGTTACAAAAGATTATTTTTTGAGAATTAAATTATTTAAATTATTGTTTTGACTTATTTTGTGTCATTTTCATTTTTAATTTAGTTTATCATAGAAATACTGATAGAATGTGTTAGAAAATAATAAATCGTGTAAGAATATAGTTCTGAAGAATGAGTTATGGCAGAAAATCGGAAATAAATCGAATGAAAATGGACATTTAATTAATTCAGTTTATCTATGTACATATTTTGTGAGAAATTGAAAACCAAGATTCAAATATTTAACGCGCTGCCTATAGATCTTTGTAACGTTCTCTAACGTAAAAATAATTTCAACGTCGCTTTAAATAATCTCAACGCGCTCTGCTTGACGAAGCCTTTAATTCTCAAAACAATTCAAAAAATAGTCTGCTCTAACGCGGCGTCAAAAAATTATTTGTAATTTATTTCAACGCCGCGTTTTGAAGCCGCGTTGAACTCGACGTGGCGTTGAAAACGCGCTCTTTATGTCATGGGATATGTGTTGCTGTACACTACAACGTGGCGTTGAAACGCGGCGTAAAAACGCGCTCTGTATGCCGAGGCCTTTAAACTTTGAAGTTAAACGTTTGACGTCGTTTGAATATAAAAATTCTAAGAACGACCTTAAAATATTTTTTTTTTTAAATTTGAAACAATTCACAAACACGTTTTTTTAAGTGGTAATAAATATTTTTTTTTTCTTGATTTTGTTAAAATTTTGCAAATTTCTTTGAAATAAAATGTTTTTTTTTCATCATTTCGCCGTCAACTCGTTTTTATTATAATTACAAATCCGATACCACCATCAAAGCTATTGAATAAAGGGTGTTCAACTCCGAACGCCCGCACCATCAAAGCTATTGAATAAAGGGTGTTCAACTCCGAACGCCCAACTATGACAAATAATGACATGTCAGAAATTCCTGCCGTGTCACGGTTCGGACACAATCCTTACAGCGACAGGCTACGTGTCTCGGTGTCCCATTAACAGTGACAGGGCTATCACACGGTCACGGCAACGTTGCACGGTACCTGTCATTGTTTTTGTCACGGTAATGTCCCACGACGTGACACTTTTAAGCCAGACAACTACGTCATAGTGACGTCAGAGTGTCACGGTAATCACACATTACAAGGACGGTCTAAAACTTGCTTTAGTAGTGACAAATGTAAATGAGCATTAACATAAGTCTATAATAAATCTAAGTGAACATAAGTTTTTGACAAAGCCTAAAGAAATGATAGGTTCGGGTATCGTTAATTAAAAACGCCCATAATTACTTCTGGTAACCGAAGATATTTCTCTCCTTCTTCTGTTTTTCTGACAACAGACACTTTGACGTTTATACTCAAAGTAGTATCGGAGAATTCATTGTTAAAGAAATGTTATTTCACGAGTAAAAAAATTGTTTTTTCTAAATCTGAAACTGATATAAGGATATATATATTCATTTCCCTCTTCTCTTAAGGAACTGTCAACTGTCAACGTCCCTTGTAAGGTGATCTGTCAAATTTAGATAGTTTCCACCACTTAAGCTTAGTTTTATCTTTTGTTTGTATACTTAGTTTGCTTGTGTCATTTTGTGTACAATTGTTTATTTTAATTTATGTACATGCATTTAATAATTTTATTTATTTTTTTTGTTTTGCTCAGCTGTTGGTGCCCTCCAATCAATGCGATCGCATGCGACATTAGGCTTTGGTAGTTCCAAAAGTTTAATTTCCTCACGCAAAACATCAACATCTACAACGGAATCACAAAAACAGCCGCAGGAATAATTTTTTTCTTTCAAAAAGAAAAAATCATTAATTATTTTCTTTAATTTACACATTTTTTATGTATAATATTAGAAAATATAATATGAACAAAAAAATAACTATACATTATAATTTTTATAGTTAATATTATTATGCTTTACACATAAAATTAGTTTATTTATAATCATTATAAAATAAAACAGAAAATCTTTAAACTTTAAATTTATAAAAGTAATTTTTTTGTGGGAATAGTGTTTGTTGTTTTTGTCAGTTTATTTTTTAAATTCGAAGAGCAATTTATACGATTTTTGTTTATTATTAAAAATACCTAATATTTATCACAATAACCCTTTTTATTTGTTAAATATAATAGTACGTATAAAATTCAAATATTTGCATTAAGATTTTTAACTTGGCCAACAAAAGAAACAAATTTATTTTATAGAGACATTTAAAAAAAAAACAGCTAATCCGACTGAACTGTCTCTATATATTATTCTTCTTGTTATTTTATTGTTTTTAATTAAAACAGGCTATGCACGGCAATAATAAAGAACAAACAATAAAAACAATCATATACATATATACGTACCACTTTAAATTTGTAAGTTTTTGTTAATTATATTACTTTGCACTCATTAAATATATTATTATTTTATATTAATTTTAAAAAATATAATTTTAAGAGCAAAAACCATTATTTAGCTGTAGTTGACTTGCTAAAGAATATTATTTTTCTTCTGCACCCATGTAGATAATATTATTATTTTATATTGTGTTTGAGTATTATGCTTTTAAAAAAAAGAACTAAAGTTTATTGGTAAGAAGCAATCCAGGGTATTTGTACCACGGCAGTTCGAATCGATTGTGTATTTGTAAATTTGGAATAAAATTGATAACATTTTCACTATGAATCAAAAAATAAATAAATAAAAATAATCATATTACATTAAATTTAAAAATTGATGTTTTTATATATAAAAAATAAAAACGGTCTTCCTCGTTTCTAACAATATTGCCTAGTGGTCGTATACATATATATTTTATATAAAGCTTTAATTCTATACGTACGTTCAATAAATGACATAGACATTCCCTTAGTTCGCGCAATTTAGTTTCTCTTTATGCTAGAACCAAAACTAATAATTGTCACTGAAATGAAATATGTCGGATTAACCAACAAAATCATTCAACTGTTAAATGATTTTGTTGGTTAATCCGACACATCGATCGTTTCCAATTCTTCCATTTTTTAACATTTTTAATTTTTAAACCAATGTGTTGAGCTACAAATTATACTGTTGAAGTTTAAGTCCGACTTAAACTGGTTAAATTATAAATTAAATGAGTATTGAACTGTCATGAATAGAAATGTCAAATGCCAGAGCCGCCAAGTGTTAAAATTTGTGTATCACAAAAAAAAATGGAGAAAGCAATGATTAAATAAGAGTAGCATTTCATTTATTTTTTGACGATGGAAAGCATAAAGAAAAAGTGGAAGTAGATAACTTCCCGGCGACGTCGATTAATGGGAAAAAATATGCCTAAGGAGTGTCAAAATTCTGCGGCATTTTACCTTCTCCACCAGAGCGACAACTATCTTCCGCCATAATAATTGATGATTTCTTTTTAAATTGCCTGTCAAATGTTTTGTTCAGAATTTTACTCCGGTTACTCTGTTCAAAAACGCCTTTTGATTGCTCTATGCCAGAAACAGATTAGTACAGCAACTTTGACAACCAGATTTCACATTTTAGAACAGATGGTTTTTAATGGGTTAAAACACATCAGCACAGCAATATTGACATCGACTTCGACGTTAGACCTAAATCCTAAATTCGATGTCGCTGTTTAAATCCTACCAGCTTTACGGCAACGATTTTCAGGGTTATCAACACTTCAAAAAAATTATGTGTCGAACTGAATTTTCTCCGGATAGTACAGATCCATTTCTATACTGCTCCATTTTCTATTATTAAATTTGTGCAATTCTAAAAACAATCATTTTAAAACTCCATTAGCACATTAGCCTACAAACTCTTAAAATGTTCATTCTTCCATTCGTTATTCATTTCCCTAACTTTTCCCTCTTGCCATTTTGTCAAAAAGAAAGTGTGAAGAAAGAACCAAAAAAAATGAATCCAATCCAAGTAGTGTAGTAAAGTGGCTGAGCACATCTGTTGAGCACTCCGAATTCCGAAATATCAAGAAACGTGAACTGCCAAATCCTACAAAAACATGGAAGAAAATTGCTGCAGAGCTAAATATTTATAACGTAGATACTAGATATTTTTTTGTTTTTTTTTTCCTGTCAAAAGTGCTGTTCAGTGTTCACATTGCTTTTAATCTATTTCACACGCCTTTTGATGTCGATGTTTTCATTGATGTCAAAGTTGCTATGCTAATCTGTTTCTGTCTTTAAGTTTTAGGGGATTTAGTCTACGATACTGGATTCTCCTAATTGAGAAATCAGGTTATTGGAATTTAAGGAATGCGTGGGGTTAATGGCTAATTATAATGGACGGGTGCTAGTGTCAAAAATCGAACGAAACGTTCTCTTCCGAACTGTCAAAACAACACGTTACTCATAATTGCGGTGACCAACCGTTCGTTATTATATTTAACTGTTCATTATTTCATGTATGTTCATTATGAATTATTTTGTATTCAAAACATAAAAATGTTCATTATTTCAAAAGCTGTTAAGCAGTAGGAGAGAGGGGGGCACCTTTGAACGCGGGGTACCTTTAAACATCGCTAATAAAAACCAATTAAAAATATACATATTTCAGAGCACTAAACAAATTTCAAAATTGGCAATTTATCAACGTAAACTGCATTCGGTGGTCGTCTCAATAGTCGTCTGATAGTAGCCCGTTGTGACGGTTTTAGTGCTAAGATTATAACTTTTTTTTATTTGCTTCGTAAGAGTTGAACAATTTTTTGGTGACTATCATTTGTGATAAGTATAATTTTGCTCGCGTAGGTTTATTTGCTAACGTTTAAAGTTAAGTTTTTTGATAAATACGTAAGAAATACTTATGTGTTTATGAAAAACTTTTTGTCGCTCAGCATGTTGGGGCAGCTTTGACCAAACAGTCGGGGCACGTTTGGACACGAAAAATCAGTGATGCTTCCTTTTAATAAGCGTTTAAAAGTAGATTGAAAGTGTAAAAACTAATAAACCGAATAATTCTAGTTCGAATGACTACGCCTTGGACTTTGACTTTTCCTGAGGATCCTTCAATTGATCTACTTGATACAGAACATGTTGACAATGTAAGTTTTGATTTGAGCTATTAAAATTTAAATTCAGGCGACTACACATTGGTTAAATGTTCTAATAAAAACAGTGAAACTAGTTTGAATTTTGCCGGCAAAATAAATAAAAAAGAAGGTAATATATACAACGTATATAAGCTTTTTAGAAAAAGTCTATGTGCGATAAATTTTTCTATCTTGAAATAGAAAGCAAGTGGTCAATAAGCGAAATACAGATAAAAGCTAAGCTGCCACCACAAAGGAACGCTCCTGGAACATCTAAGACAGCTGCAATGATGAAATTTGCGTTAAATTTTTTTTTAATTTTAATTGGGTTAAAATTCACTAAGTTCATGTTAGTGACTTATATTTTTTGTTTCTTTTTTAATTACATATTTGTGTTGTTTCAGTTAATTGTCAATTCGACTGTTAATGTTTTGTTAAGTTTTTATTGTCTACCTTTGTTCAACAAATAAAAATAATTAATTTTATTATAAACAAGCTTATCTTATCTTATTTACTAGTAAGAACATTTACAATAACTACTGTTAAAAAGTGCCCCTGTTAAGTTCAAAGCTACCCCGCATTGGGGGTACCTTTGAACATGATGATCCGCTTCGTTTAAAAAATAATAATAAGTATAAGTTTTTGTAAAATTAATAAAATTACTGACTTAAACCACGAACCGAATCCATATCTTAAAGCAAAATAATTTACAGTCTAATTATTCAAATAGATAGCTTTTCATTAGAATCGAAAGCAAAAACTGCTCAAAGGTGCCTCACTTTCCCCTATTTTATTTAATTGTTTTCCTTGTGCCCTAATTCACTGACTAGAACTAAAGAGCCCGGAGGTGTCTGTCAAATGTCCTTCATTACAAACACCATTACACCATTAGAAGCCAGCTGTCAAATGTTCGTTCGTAAATACGATCGTGAACAATGTTTAAGTCTTACCAAAACTTGACGTAACAGAGCAATGCACTGTAATTGGCGCAAGATATAAATTTCTTGAACTCGCTCAGTTATGAGCGAGGCCATCCGCCCCATTCCGTCCATTACAATAAACGATATCAGTTTTCATTATACGTACATGCCTAAATCCCGAAAAGCACCGTAAATCGTTGTTGATGCCGAAACTTTCTTGTTACCAATAACGATTCTCCTTAAGTTCCAGTCATGAAACACAGGTAGGTATACCAGACCACGTATGCTAAATTGATACACACAAACCGCCATCTTGATATTTTGTGACGTCACAATCATCTATCTAAACTATGGGCGTTTTCATAATTGTCAGACTAACAAATAATTGTGATATCCATGTTCACTGATTCCGATTTACGATTGCATTAACCTAGCTGTCAATGATTTTTTTTAGTTTTTACCTATGGATCTGTCGGGTGTCATTTAAATTAGACCTGTATTGTGAAGGAATATTCATCTGTCATTTAGGCTTAGGTGGCAAGAAATTATTGAGGTTATGCTATGCTTACAAACTTACAATACAATAAGATCTGCTACGCTCTCTTTGATTAGCCTTCTGTTGCCTTTTATAGAAGTTTCTGTAGAAAATTCTCTAAATAAAAATAAAAAAATATCCGAAAACAAAATATATTTAATCACATTTAATGCTATCAACAATACGACAATCTAAACCGAAAGATCCGCACAAATAAGCCAGATTTTCATCAGTTCATCCTCATTTCTGAAAATATCATTAAAAATTCCATAACATTGTATTATGTAGTATATAATTATATACACACATTACACAGCACAACACAAATTTATGTTTTTCATAGTATTTTTGGTTTCTTCCACCAATCATCTACAAGTAAAAAAAACACCATCATTCAAAAAACCCTTCCCCACCCCCTTCTATCCACAATACAAAAACAATACAAAACTTCAAACCAAACCATCAAGATGGTTAAAATAAATTTAACAAAAACAAAACTATCCCCCTATCCTACTGTGCGTGCAATACGACCAAACAAAATAAATACAGTAACGCCACTGTCCTCGCCGACAACGCCATCTGGGTTGAGCAAAAAAACAGCATCTCTCTTCTTTGGTAACTTCCATCAACAGCAACAGCAGCAACAACAACAACAGAAGAAGGAAGCCGATCTACAGAATGGAAATGCCATCAGTGAATGTGGCAGCTCTGATGAAACGGACATGGACATGGACACCAATGTGGACATGGACAATGCAACTGTCTACACAGGAATCAATCTGAACTCGAACAAAATTCGCATAACGGAGAATCCTCTACCCGAGCCGGTTTCATGTTAGATAGAAAATTTGTCCCTTTTTCATAGAACAAAACCATGAACATTCATTTAAAAATTAATATCCTGTCTGTTCAAAGAGAGGAATTGTTACCCCCAAAATAGTCCGAAAATGTTGTTCCAAAAAAAAAAAATATCCCTGTAAAAATATTGAAAAAAAACGTATTTGTGCAAACAAATTGTAAAACCTGAACATTTTATTGTTAACAATTTAGTTAGCTGTTAAGAATTAATAATAAAAAAAAGAACTCATACGCCCAACAGTAAGCGACAGAATATTTGATCTTAATTTTTAAACACAAAAATAGTAAATTATAACAAAATATTGGTTATACATATTTTCTAAGGCAACATCATTTTTGGACATATTTTATGTAAGTATATATACAAAACAAAATTCTAAAAATAAATCAATAGTGGAACTATATTTCTGTCGCTTGCTGTCACACTAATCTGTAGATATTATCTATGCGTAGTTAAACTAACCAAAAACTCTAGAAGAGAACAATTTTTTTCTTTTAGTTTTAGATGCATACTTAGAAATGCCAAACCGGCATTGCTTTGAGCTTATAAACGGCAGTGGCAAGCTGCTTGTACATTAAACTTAATAATTAATAACTAGTTCAAAATTTAATGTTTTATATAAACAAAAAAAAAAAACTAAAAATATTGATATAAATACATATGTAGTTTGCAACTTAGACATACGAAAATTAAACGTCAAGAAAATATGTTAGCAAAACCTAGGAACAGAGACTTATTCGTCATTGAATTAAAAAAAAAATTGTTAAATCTTACTGTTATTGGCTTAAAGACCAAAGATGGTTAAAAAAAACATAAATATATTACACATTGGATTGTCTCAGTTTGTCCAGTCCTGCAATGACCAACAATAATTGTTGTAACATTAAATTTATTTTTTTTTTTTTAAATTACGCACTTTTTCGTACTTTATCAAAAAAATAATAAAAACTTATATATTTTTAAGCTTTAAAAGTGAAAAGAAGAATATGAAAAAAAATAACAGGGAATTGATTTATTAAACTTGTAAAAAATATTTAAACCTTAAATATTTATCATTTCAGCATTTGCAAAAAAATTCTTTTAAATATTACAGCATATATAAAATTTTATTTCACTTTGTGCCTATTTATAAAAAAAATGCAACCCCGATGCTAAAAGAATAATTTAAAATTATATTTTTATGTAACAAACATAATATAAACTTAGTAAAAATAAAAAGAAAGACACATACATACATAGATGCAACAGAATAAAAATAAATAAATAAAAGCAACCATATCAAAGGACTTTAACCAACTGTTTTATTTTAAATTTATTAATAAACAAAATCTACATCAAAAACAAAAATATTTTAAACTATAAAACAATTGCATTTCTAACAACGAAATTTATAAATGAATTTATAGTTGTTTCTAAAAAAAATGGATGAAATTTACTCGAAATTATTTGTTATAACAATACTAAACAAATTTTATTTGATAAATAAATTAAAACAAAAAAAACTGTTTTTAAATTTTACACACTTAGATATAAATTTGGAAAAAAAAAATATTTTATTCATAGTTAAAAAAAAATCAAAGGTAAACGTATTTTATCGCTTTTGCTAAAAGCAACCCCGTTGGGATAAAAACCACACAAACACACATCAAAAGAACAAAAATCAAACTAAAGCTAAATTTATTAATGGAGTCAAAATAAAAGCTTAAAAAATAAAAATAAATATGAAAGATTTTCATGATTTTTGCTTTTGTAAAAATAATATTATGGGTAAGGTATACCAATAACAAAACTAAAAAATAAAACAAAATTATTGTATTTTTTGTCTGAATAAAAAACAATTTATGCAAGCTGAGGATAATTTGTTTTTTTTTTTTGCAATTGTTTAACCTTAACTAAACAATTTTTAAAAAAACATTTTTTAAGAGATACATCAGTCTCAAGATGTAATTAACGTTTTTTTACATGTGACTGGGGTAGGTAAAACTCCATTTTTTAGGCTTAGGTTTGAATGAGTTATACACTCAGTCTAAGTGAAGGAGAGTTGCAACTTCCGTACAGGTAAGTTATAAACATAAAAAAATACTTTTTTACT
The DNA here is from genome assembly GCA_963971375.1 of Platycheirus rosarum. Classification (NCBI taxonomy): domain Eukaryota; kingdom Metazoa; phylum Arthropoda; class Insecta; order Diptera; family Syrphidae; genus Platycheirus; species Platycheirus rosarum. The sequence continues at coordinate 36,728,079 of OZ020510.1, read as the reverse complement.
CTTGCAAAAATATTGTTAAAAATAAATTATACGAACAAAATTGTAATATCTGTATTTGATTAGTAAAGACATCCCTGCTCAGACTTATATACGGAGCGATATCCTTGTTAGCCCAGTAAAAATAGCTTTTTGAAATAAAAATAAATTGCACGACTGTATCGCACGTACTTGCTCTTATGTACAGTCACAGCTTCGAATAAAATTTGAAAAATATTAAAGGAACTTCAAAGTTTTTTTATTCGATTTTTCTGACTTTTGATTGTTTGAAAAAAGTACGTAAAATAGTTTTCAGCGGGAAAATTTAAACGCCATTAATTCTTTAGAAAATGTGAAAAAGTGCGATTTTTTTTTTAAATCGTAGGAACGGTTTTTAAATAAAGCGGTTTTTATTTAACAACATTTTTAAAAAATAAAAAAATAATTCAAGAATGAAAAACTTAAACACAAAAAGTACTTACATTTAAAAACAGAACTAAGAAAAAATTCAAATACCCGTTTTCTAAATATCGATTTTGAAAAAAAAAATGTAAAAAAAAATTATTAATATACAAACAAAAGTTTTTCGATAATATTTTTATGTTGAATTGCTTTGGCTATCTACATCTTCCTGAATATCAAATTCGATTGTAATCGGTTAAGCAGCTCTCGAAAAAGTCGAAGAAAAAAAAAACGGGCCTATGGGGACCACTTACATTTTTACTTGCGATTGTAGGGACTTTAAGGATTAGGATTCGTGAATATAAAAAAATTTGAGATAACAATGAAACATGTCATTACGGTCATAGAGAAGTCTTAAAAAGTAATCGACAAAAAATGTCTTTCTGTCTGTTTGTCTGTCTGTTAGTATGTATAACGAGCTGCAGCCTAAACGGCTCAAGCGATTATCTTCAAATTTGGTGTATGTGATTCCTTTCGCATTCCCCAGAGTACCTGTCATATGACTGTTTAGGAAAAGCTCATTTTTCTCGAAAACGGCTCCGACGATTTTGATGAAATTTTTTGAGATTTGTTGGTATTGGCTAGCATCTGATTAGAACCCAATTTACGGGAAAAGTCTATTAACGCTACCTTTCGTATAACGGTTTTTTTATTTTTGGCTTTCTCGTTAACGGCTCTTTGGATTTCTGAAGAGATCTAGATAGATAGATTCTGATTATCAAATTTTTTAATAACTTTTTTTTCTAATTAAAATTAATTTTTGAATTTTTTTTTTGGAAAAATTAATGTTTTGAAAACTAACCAAAAAAATATTTTAAATTTTTTAGTCATATATATATTAATAAACATGTAAAATAAATGAAACTGCATACCAAAATTAAAAAAAAAAATTCAAAAAACTAAAAATAAAAAACAGGATTTTATCAAAACCGCTCCTACAATTTTGGAAATATATTTTTCATAAGTTCCTTGTTATTTAAGACGTGTGATGGCGTATTTCATTTTTAATAAAAACCGTTAAGTTTTGTGGTTTTGATAGTTTTTATAAGTTCAAACTGTGTTATTTTCAACGCAAATGTTACTTGTTTCTGCCAAAGATCTTGCTTTTTAATTTAATTAGGCAAATAAGAGTAAGTACGTGCGATCCAGTCTTGCCCATTTTTTTTACCAGTGCCTACAAAAGTGCGCATATTTTTTTTCACTAAAATTCTTGGAGCCGTTTTCGAGAAATATAAGCTTAAGAACGGTTATATGGCAGGTACCGTTTAAATTTAATCTAAAAAAAAACATTAAAAATGTCCTCTGTAGAATGTCAAAAAAACCCTATAAGTTCCTTATTTGAAGACGATTGATGCAACCGTTTAGTCTGTAGTTCAATAGACATCCGTACAGACAGACAGACCGAATTTTGCCAGTATTATTAACATTATAGTACCTATAATCGCAAGAAAACCTAGTTACAGGCTGATTTTTGGTATACAGGTTGGTATTGCTGTGGTTTACAATCTGAGAAAAGTCCCCAACTTTCCCATGTACGCTAGGTCCGTTATGGGGGTCAAAAGTCAAACGAATGAGGTTTCTGCTTTTATTTGAAAAAAACAGTAGGCTTAAGAAAGTACAAATTTTCTACAGACTTAAAGGGTGAGTTGATTTTACATAAAATTGCTTCTTAGAAGTTACATCATTTCAAAGCCTTATATGTTCCCAAAAATGTGCAATTTTTTTAATGCATCTTTTTACCAAAATTATTTATAAAACCATTAAAATTATGCATTAAAAAAATATGCAATATCTTTGATTTATCAAACACTGTGGGATAGGCCTCCTGGGGATACTACATAAGAAAACCCACCTATTACTTAACCTCCAAGGTGGTGTGGAAGAAAGTGCACATATTCGGTATCTTAACGAAACTTTGAAGTGCTATAACTTATTTAAAACAGCTACTTTTATAAATAAACTTCAAAGGATGTTTTTGAACAAAATAATTTCAGATATGCGAGATTGAAGCACGTTTTGTAGAGAAAAGCTGTGTTTTACTTCCCAGACGTTCTTCTCGTGTCAGTTCACCTCAGTGTGCAGCCACGAGTTTGCAGTGGTGCAATTGCGATCTTCTGTCAGTAGGCGTTTTTCTTTTTTAGCTCTAAGCGGGGCACTGAGCTGCCAAAAAATTAACTGTGTTTCTTTTTTAACTTGGAGCGCTCGGAGTGCTCAACTTGTGTTTCTTTTTTAGCTCTGAGCATGATCGGGGCTCGCTCGATGAGCTCGCTGAAAAATAACAGAGCACATCGAGCGAAAGGCTGAGTGTGGCTAACTTCATTGGTTTTTTTTTTAATGACATGACAGTTCAGTGCTCAATTGTGTTTCTTAAGGCGTTTTTCTTTTTAAGCTCTGAGCAGAGCACGGAGTAGAGCCTGAGCAAGTCGATTACGCTCTGAGCAGAGTATGATCAGAGCTCTCTGATTTAATTAAGAAACACACTTGAGCACTGAGCTGTCATATGGTCCACTTTGGACCTTAAATCCAAAAAATAAATTATATTAATGTTATTTACCTTAGGAAAATTCATTTTAATATTTTACTTCGAACGAAGGTATTTTGATTTTTGGTGTTTTTTTTACCAACCCTGTCATTTGTCAAAACACAAAATAGATGAAGTTGGCCGCCCTCAGGCTTTTACTCCATGTGCTCGGTCATTTTATTCTGAGCTCATAGAACGCTACGCTCAGAGCACTCCGAGTTAAAAAAGAAACACGGATCTTTTTTGACAGATCAGTGCTCTGCTCTGAGCTTAAAAAAGAAAAACGCCTTTAATAGCCCCGAGCGCTCAAGTCACGTCGTCCAAGTCCATATGAAATTCAACAATTCAACGCTCTTAAAGTTGCGGTCACCGACTACGAATTCCGGTAGAACATTTTTATAATTTGCAGATCGAATTTTACCGATAAAAATATTGAGTTTACTGAATAAATTGACAATGACAGTTCGATGATTAGTGAAAGGGTGCGTTCACAAATTAAATTCAAAGTTGTCAAGTCCTTATTGGACAACCCGATAGGGACAATGTACGTGGCAACCCCATAGTCCACAGGTGGTTCGCTTCTGACGATAATAATGAGCCTCTACGCCATGAGCCTTAAATTTGGCTTCACCAATCAATGCTAAAGATTCAGGATCTACTCCTTGATAAGCTGTGACCAATCCAATCGACAAAACTCATAAAACGACGAAAACAACAAGAAGAGCCATTACTGTTAATTTCATGATTAAAAAATACTTTTTGTTTTATTTGTTCCACTTCTTTCTTATTCTTGGAAAGCCTTCAAGTGTTAGCAGAAATATCTTTTTATAGATTGCGAATTAAGAGTGCCGGATGAAGATATATGTAATTCTGATGAAAAATGAACGTTGCAATCAAACAAATTGAACAATCTACATAGGTATATGCAGGTACTTGAAATTCACTGCGTCGTCGTTGAGGTGATTTCTCAAGAAAAGAAATCCCGATAGCAAATGTTCAAATAAAATGGAAAGAGTATCAGGGAAGCCCCTAGATTAGATTGTTTTGCAGTTATTGTCTCAATTTTAATTAAGAGATAAGATGTTTTGTGAATATTATTAACTCAACTATCAACAATCAGCAGCTATGGAAGATCGATCGGTGATAAGATTTCTCGCTCCGTCCATACAGTATTTACATTCTATACGTTTTATTTCATGAGACAAACATATTGGAATGAATTTTACACTTTCCAACTTCCGCGTATACTTATTTTTGTTTTATTTTTTTCTGGCTGAAAAATAAAACCCGTAGTTCTAATTAGGTAGTATAGGGTAAGGGAAGGGTAACGCCGGCCACATAAGCTAAAAAGCCAATAAAACAAAAGCGATTAAGGAAAAAAAAATTAATAATAGGAACTTAAATATTTTTTTAATATCATCTTCATAACAAAAAACGAATTCAATTCAGTAAAGATATGAAATAATAAATAATGCACTCTAAAAAAACATTGCTTTGGCTGGCATTTTCAGACCTACCGGGTCGGCCAATACCGGCTAATTAAGTTCAAGGCATTTCTCGCACATGTACCCATCTGCCGAGTCCCATGCCCATCCACTACATTCTTCGTGGGCCCATAATGTTCGACTGGGTTTTTCTTTATCCCCAAATATAGTACAGGAACCAAATCGTCCATGTCCTGGATGACTTTTTTGGATTTTTTTTTCATTTTTACAATTTAATACTCCAGTCATTTTTTTACCTATTTTTCCTTCACTTTTGTCAGCCTCCTTTTGCATTTTAAGTAACTTGTGTTCTTTATCCATTAAGATATCATTGTTTGGAGTTGACATAAGAATAGTTGCTGTTTTTCTCTGCCTTTTCTGGCAGCTCTAGCAGATACTTTGCAAGGTTGTGGTAGAAGTTCTTTAAAATTTACTTGTTTTACTTCCAATTCAAAATTTTCTCAAGACGTTGATAGTCCAAGATCTGCCTGAAAAGTTAGCTGAGAGGGGACGTTGACGAACCAACGAAACCTTTAACAGTGGATGGTCCGTTATTTTCTTCTGTACTGTATTTATTTAATGGATCAATGAGTTCCAACTCACAGGGATCTACATTGTGACACACTGTTACTCACCGGTCTCATCACAGTTGTAGATGTTAAGCCGAAAACAGATGCGCAGTTGTTCTCACGCATAACTGCGTTCAGAACCGCATCTAAAACAGATGTGCATAATTTTTGACATTTTTGTATTGTGGTATTAATGCGAAGATACAGTGTTACCACTGGACATTATAAAAAAGTTGCAAAAAATTGCTATACTGAAGAAAAAATTCACTTAAAAATAATGTAAATAAAATCAAATTTGTGTGAATATTGAATTAAGAGAATACAAATTTCAACAAATTCGACAAAAAATAGATTTTTTTAAGTATCGTATTAATGTAAGTGAACGAAAAAAATAATATAACCATAAAAAACTATGATGAAGTATTTTCTTAAAAATGGTGGCAAAAGTGTCACAGCGGTAACGCTGATTAACAAGTGTGGTATATATCAGTAATGCCAGATACCTTTTATTTACATTTTTTTCGTTTGTTGTTGTGGCAGCAATGAAACTAGGCATGTAATTTAGAAATAGAGACATCGTGCAGATTCTGCAACCCTGCAGAATTTTGGGTTTACATCCTTATAAGAGCCTGTGTAATTTTTTTCCTGCACGAAATTATCTGCACATCTGTTTTGACCATTACTTGGCGAGAATTTGTATTTCTCCATCAATTTTTCCAAAAGTTTGAAAAATGAATGCACTTCTCCTTGTTAAAAGCAGTGATATGATTCAAGCTGATTGCTTCTGTTTTCCGAACTGAAATTGTATTCCTTCGCAAGAACCTTTTTAACTTCTCCTTTTCAGCCATTTGAGACCATTATTGAACTGGTTGTTTACATTATTCTTGATGGCATACTTGAATGCAGCACTCCGAATCTGTACCAAATTGCAGCTATAAGAAATCTATGCCAAATATTTTATAAAACTGACAAAAATTTGTTGAGAGTAGGATGTCAGAAGTGGCCGCAATTGGGTTTAAAGATATAATTACATATTTATAAAAAAAATTAATTATAATAACTAACAAAAAGTTTTTATAAGCAAAGCAAAAATATTAATAAATATTCAAAGTGGCAAGAAGATATTATAATTGATAAAAATTAAGTCAAGAAAATGACTTCTGGGTTTACACAGCTGTCAAGGCACATATTTCATTTTTAAAGCATGTGTCAAATTTGTCTCCCTATAGATAAAAGGATTTTCTTAAGCCGAAAGTCACTTAATTGAATAATTAAGAGTGTCCGAATAGAGTCAGTTAGTTATTAAAGTTGATAATTAAGCCAGATTTTAAGTTTTTGTCTAGCATTTAGTTAGTTAAGTTAATAAAAAAAGATAAAATAAAAAAAAAATCTTTAAGTTTCGGAGGAATTGGTAGGAATTTTGCGCCTGATGCTGACCCCACTTTTTAATTGCTTCCATTTCAAAGAAAATTATGTTTCTATCAGGCTGCAGTTCTTTCTCTGTTCATCTGAGCTCTTTATTCATCTTCGCATGCCAGCGTCGTATAAGGCTGCTTCAATGTTCATTGCTGTGGACAGCATTCTTATGTCCACCCGCTGCGCTAGTTTGAATGCATCATTATAACAGTTGCTCCCATTCCTGCTACTATTGGCAAGATGAGGTCAGCAATACTAAAAGCTTTGTGTTACCATCATCATCCTCTACGGCAGTAAGACCATAATAGTTGAACGTATCACTCATTTGAAACTTACCAGGCCTGCGCCCATTTTTTTTTGAAAAAAGCGAAAAAATGCACAAACGGATTGCATCTATTTGAAGTCCGTAGTAAATGTACATATTACAAAAATTTAAATTGCGTATCCAAGAATGGTATTTTGGCTTTGAAACCCCTGAAACCTTTTTTAAATTTTTGATTTTGTTTTGGTTTTTTTTTCAATATTTCCGTGATTTGTTTCGTAAAAAATACTCAAAACCGATCTACAGAAATCATCTGTAAGTGACATAGAGGCTAAAACCAGATAAATCATGTATGTCGTTTTGAAGGTAATGCACAGATCTTTTAAACGCTCGAAGAAGTTTTTTATTTTTCATATAATTATTTTAAATAATCTTGCCTTGAAAATTTGTATTTTTTTTATTATTTTCTAATGTTTTTTTCTGCTTTAAATACATTACAAATACCAAATAACTTTTCCAATATGTAAAATATGTTTGCTTCAACGATTTGAACAAAAAAAATGTTCTAAAAAGTAACACGTTTTTGAAATATAGTAGGTACATTTTATAAACCTCTACTTTTTGTTCAAAATAACGTTTTTCGAATATCATACCCATTTTTAATTCACAAATTCACCTAAAGATGGACCAATTTCGATTTACAAAAAAAAAAAACAATAGATACCTCCTTCCTCCGTGGCACCAATTTATCACAATGATTTCGAAAATCGCATAATGCGAGATCATAAATTAAAGATCTTTTTCCTTTATAAGAAGAAGGATAAACGCGGATACCTAAGTATGTGTTGGTATGATGAACAAGATAATTTGTCCAACATGCTTTGCTTATGAAAAAAACACATACATCCAAATAACCAGTTTTGCTATGGACTTGTTTTTGTTAGATAACTCTTGCTTTGTCCTCTATGAATGAAAAAAAAACTACACAAAATATCCAGCCCCTGCATAACTAAGCAACTCTCAGTCTCTAACCACCGCTTCAAACGAAACAAGAGATGCATATGACACCAATGGAAATGTGTAGGTAGTTGTTTCGAACTCTGATGATGACTAATTTTTATTGATGGTTTCGAAATTTGTGGTCTTCGAATTTGAGTTCGACTTTTTGTACGGAGGCCTCTTAACGAGAAAATAAATATTTTCACAAGGACCATAGATTGGCCACCAAAATAAAACGATTTGGATTTCTTTCTTTCCAGGTTTCCTTCAGGCGTTCAGGCACTTTACTCTCAACACCACTAGGCCGGAAACGAACGATGCCTTCAGAGTTCATAAGAACTAGTTTCATGCATGACTCTTACTACGGTTGATCAGAGTAAGTGAAAAATCGATTGCATCGCTGCCACCCAATAAAGCTGCAGAGGTCTTTTGAATTATAACGCATTTCCACACACTACGTGTCACTCCTGTTCCTATTGGTATTTAACACGCAACTTGTCTTATTTCAATTTGTACATTCACCATCCCCTTATAACGGGTGATTTTTTAAGAGCTTGAGAACTTTTTTTTTAAAAAAAAACACATAAAATCATCGGTTCTTTATTTGAAACGTTAGATTGGTCCATGACATTTACTTTTTGAAGATAATTTCATTTAAATGTTGACCGCGGCTGCGTCTTAGGTGGTCCATTCGGAAAGTCCAATTTTGGGCAACTTTTTCGAGCATTTCGGCCGGAATAGCCCGAATTTCTTCGGAAATGTTGTCTTCCAAAGCTGGAATAGTTGCTAGCTTATTTCTGTAGACTTTAGACTTGACGTAGCCCCACAAAAAATAATCTAAAGGCGTCAAATCGCATGATCTTGGTGGCCAACTTACCGGTCCATTTCTTGAGATGAATTGTTCTCCGAAGTTTTCCCTCAAAATGGCCATAGAATCGCGAGCTGTGTGGCATGTAGCGCCATCTTGTTGAAACCACATGTCAACCAAGTTCAGTTCTTCCATTTTTGGCAACAAAAAGTTTGTTAGCATCGAACGATAGCGATCGCCATTCACCGTAACGTTGCGTCCAACAGCATCTTTGAAAAAATACGGTCCAATGATTCCACCAGCGTACAAACCACACCAAACAGTGCATTTTTCGGGATGCATGGGCAGTTCTTGAACGGCTTCTGGTTGCTCTTCACTCCAAATGCGGCAATTTTGCTTATTTACGTAGCCATTCAACCAGAAATGAGCCTCATCGCTGAACAAAATTTGTCGATAAAAAAGCGGATTTTCTGATAACTTTTCTAGGGCCATTCACTGAAAATTCGACGTTGTGGCAGATCGTTCGTCTTCAGTTCTTGCACGAGCTGTATTTTATACGGTTTTACACCAAGATCTTTGCGTAAAATCTTCCATGTGGTCGAATAACACAAACCCAATTGCTGCGAACGGCGATGAATCGACATTTCACGGTCTTCAGCAACACTCTCAGAAACAGACGCAATATTCTCTTCTGTACGCACTGTACGCATTCGTGTGGTTGGTTTAATGTCCAATAAAGTAAACTGAGTGCGAAACTTGGTCACAATCGCATTAATTGTTTGCTCACTTGGTCGATTATGTAGACCATAAATCGGACGTAAAGCGCGGAACACATTTCGAACCCAACACTGATTTTGGTAATAAAATTCAATGATTTGCAAGCGTTGCTCGTTAGTAAGTCTATTCTTCATCATGAATCATGTCAAAGCATACTGAGCATCTTTCTCTTTGACACCATGTCTGAAATCACGCGTGATCTGTCAAATACTAATGCATGAAAATCCTAACCTCAAAAAAATCACCCGTTGCAATATTCACAAAACAAAAAAAAAACATTTTTTTTTAATTTCGGTATGTAGTTTTTTAGAATTTGTAAATATACATGTGATTATAAAATTTAAAATATTTTTTTTGATTAGTTTCAAAAATTAGATTAGATTTTCAAAAAAAAAATTTCAAAAATTAATTTTATTTAGACAAAAAAAAAGTTATTCAAAAATTTAATATGCAGAATTAGTTTGGCTACCTAGAACTTCTTAAATATAAAATTTTATAGAAATCCAAGAAGCCGTTACCGAGAAAGCCAACAATTAAAAAAAACGTTATATGAAAGGTACCGTTAATAGACATTTCCCGTACACTGGTTGTAATCAAATGATAGCCAATACCAACAAAAAAAATTCTCAAAAATTTTCATCAAAATTTGTTGGAGCCGTTTTCGAGAAAAATAAACTTTTCCTAAACGGTCATATGGCAGGTACCGTTATTTGTAGGCCTAAGAATAAAATTTCAAATTTCCCTCTGGGGAATGTTAAAAGAATCACACACCAAATTTGAAGATAATCGCTTAACCCGTTTAGACTGCAGCCTGATATACATCCGGACAGACAGACAGACGGATATAATTTGCCATGACTTTTTTAGGCTTCTCTATGATCATAATGTCATGTTTGATTGTTATCTCAATTTGTTTTATATTTACGAATCCTAAACTTGATTTTTCTCCTTATAATCGCAAGTAAAAATGCTGGTGGCCCCAGGGTTCCATTATCTGTGCGACTATCTTCCACTCTCAAGGAATACCCCTTACCATGGACGTATTATATTATATAGACTGATAGTATCCTACCTCAAGTTAGTTCCATTTTAGTATCAGTTATTTTGGGCGACACTAGCCCGTTAGAACCTAAACTTTGTTGCGATTTTAAAAAACCTTCAGAAAAAGAAATGTTTTTTTTCTGAAATGTTTTTTTTTAATGTTTCTGAAATGTTTATTTAGGTCTGAACGCTTCGCGAAACATTTCTGAAATGTCTCTCTGTTTCTCCTTCCGAACGTAAATCTTTCTTTATTTCCATGCATTTTAGTCTAGTTGATAGGTTTGGTTGTTTTCATTTATTTGTATTTTGTTCATGATGACAAAACGCGACGCTATGATTGCTCCTTTTTTACATCATGAAATACAGAACTGAATACATAAAATAAGAAACAAATAAACATTTAAGAAATGTTTCAGAAATTTCTGAAATGATTTTTAAGCAAAGGGGAAACATTTCAGAAATGTTTTTTAAACAAATATTTCTTTGGTGTGGGTACACCTTTATGGTCATCACAAGGAAAAGGTCTCAACGTCTGGCCATTTTCTCTGGATTTTTATTAACTTTGTCTTTTATCATTATTAATGGACAAATAGTTAGAAGAAAGAAATTAATAAAATCAGCAATATTTGAAGAGATTTAAGCATAACCTAAAACCTCTTTTTTCTACGAGTTTTTAAAAAATCTCTTTTTTCTTTTTAGTGCTTTTAGCTTTACTTAGGCGCAAACCAATAAAAAAAAGAAGTTGTGCACTATCTAAAAAAACAAGAGGCAATATAACAAAGATATCGCACACTTCCTATGGATGAAATTCAAAAGTTATGTTTTACCGTTAAATGCGACTTTTTGAATTTTTAGAAACAGATGTCGCAAGCTTCTGTGTCAACATTTTAATTAGTTAATTAAAATGGGTTCAGGAGAGCTAGCATCGCATTTCCAATTTTGGCGACATTTGTTTGACAATTGTTGTTTGAAGCTGACATTAGACTAGCAGTCCATATATAATACATGACCCTCATATATATCCATAGTTTGAGAGCCTTGCCACATCACTCAAAATTATTTCGCCAAACGTTTACTTCGCCATAATCAGATCGAAATAAGCTTTACGCCAGCACCTGCCTATTAAGGCTTAATCTGGAGATGGGACTACCTATCTGGGGTCAAAATAAGGATTGACCAGATCCCTAGAGTGGTTACCAGTCACTCTTTGTCAGAGTGGTGCCTTCAGGCCACTCTTTCTTCATAACACCATATAAATATGATGCTATTCCACTAGAGTGGCTCCCCAAACGTCTTGTAAATCCCCGGCTTCACCCCAACTTCTTTCGAAGCTGGATTCGTGAGTGCAGGTTCAAAACCATATGCTCCCGCTTTGGGTATATCCACAGCCATCACGAACTCCCACTAAGGGGCCTACACCATATATCAGGCAGTTACTAGCGAGCATTGCTCACGTAATCAACTGGGCTTCCCTGATATCCCGTGTTACCCAGCATTTATTCAGCCATGGGTATGGCCTAGCTTCAATAAACTTATGGTCTGACTTACCACAAAAGTCATCCGGGAACCATCATCCCGAATTTAAAGTGATAGCTCAGACAACAGTGTTAACATAAGGCCACTGGAATCTTGACCACCACCCCGCCCAGCTTTGCTGCACTTGTTTGTTAGGCAAACCAATCCATGAGTTAAAACCAAACTCATTGGGGCACGTCACCTGCGGCAATGTTTCCGTCAATTCCTTTTCGAAATGCTGTGTCTCGGCTACAGATCTAAATCCTGAGTTCCGACACAGATGCTACATATGGTCACGGTTAGTCCCAGTCGGAGATACCTCCACCCGAAGGCTTCTAAGGAACTTCTCGAACTGGGACAACTACACTTTCACATCATTTTGCGAGACCGAGCGCTCAGCGCTCAAAGAATTACCACATTTGCACAGAACGGAGAATAAGACCCTCTGTCAAGATTTCAGAAGCCAACCATCATCTATCTCAATAACCTTGCTCAAACAAGGTGTGGTGACACACCAAGCAAAGCTCGGTTATATCTTCTGTTGGTGAGTTTGCTAAGTCTGCTATTAGACGATGAAACTAGATGCATGCACCTTGTTCGAATTCTTCGAACATAGTAAGTGCAAAAGGGAGAAAAAAATCGAAAAGATGAGACAGGAAAAAAGCTGTCGTGTGTCGCACGGGTAGCATGTTCGAAGAATCTGTTTGACGTTTTTCTTTTCTCGTGTTCGCTTTCTTTAATTATTTATCACTTGGTTTCGTTGTGCCCAGAGTAAACTTCTGATATGATTCAAAATAAAGGAACGAAAATGAGTGAAAATAAAGTGGAATGTAACTTTTTGTGGTTTAAGGTACTTAATTTGGACATATTATGTCTTTATGATTCCAGGAAAAATGTGTATGTGGTTAAACACAGTCATTACATCGATAGGGTTAAAAGAGCAAATTAATTGCAAATGATTATGGAAAATGAAAATGAAAGAGAACTGTCAAACTTGTTTCATGAAACTAAATTCATCGTGTAATGGCACTTGCGACAGAGATGAAAAAACAAAGAAGAATTCGAACAAGGTGCATGCATCTAGTTTCATCGTCTAATAGCAGACTAAGCTCACCAACAGTCAACAAAATCCTTGAAAGGTCACCCATTCACGCCGACTGAGTGCCTGGAAAGCACCAGTCAAACGGTTTTCAGTGCCAACCATCTTTTACATCAAATGCTTACGGCCATCACTCTACGGTTCTCAACTGTTCTCAACTGTTCTCATCCCACGCTCTCTCTCTCTTCGCCAAAGTCTTACTAGTAATAACTGCAAACAGTTAAATGTTTAGATCTTTGTTACCAGGGCACCACGTGGAGGAGGAGAGTTCACACCCCGACTTCGCCATTATCAAATAGAATTTTGTTTATTTCGCAAATTTTGATTCCGCTAGAGTCCAACCCTGGACTTAAGTTCAAGTGTAAATATTGTTTCTTCAGCCGCACCAAACGAACGCTAAACCAGTCGGATAATCAAATTTAACCTAAAATCAACAATTTCATAAAACTAAAAAAATAAAATTCATTTTGAATGTATGTATTTTATATAAATTTTAAAATCAAATAAAATATTTATTTTTTTAATTTCTGCAGATACATCTATTTGCGCTGCATAAACCAGATTTCTTTCCCCTGGAAATGCAATGTGCGCGACAAGCCCATTGTCCACAGGTGGTTCGCTTCTGACGACTATGTGCTTCTACGCCATAAACCTTCATTTTGGCTTCACCAATCAATCCCAAAGATTCAGGATCTACTCCTTGATCAGCTCTGACCAATCCATTTGACAAAACGCAAACAACGACGAAAACAACAAGAACCATTACTGTTGCTTTCATGATTAAAAAATGCCTTTTGTTTTATTTGTCCAACTTAATTCTTGGAAAGCCTTCAAGTGTTAACAGAAATATCTGTTGATAGATTGCGAATTAAAAGTGCCGGATGAAGATATATTTCTGGTGAAAAATTAACGTTGCAATCAAATAAATAGAACAATAAAGGTATGGTTACATGAAATTCCCTGCGTCGCGTCGTCGTTGGGGTGATTTCTCAAGAAAAGAAATCCCGATAGCAAATGTTCAAATAAAATAAAAAGACTGTCAGGGAAGCCCCTAGATTAGATTGTTTTGCAATTATTGTTTGATTGTTGACTCAAGTGACATCAAATGACATATTCAGGCTATATGGCTCACAAAAGAAATATTTTATATAATATTTCTATGGAAATTGACATTTTGAGTTGAATTATTTATTTATATACCTCATTATATGGTCACCTAAATGACTTAGATGCATTCTTGAATCCACATTATGTCATCAACATGTATGCCTTCCAAATATTCCGATTTTCCCGGGACCCAGCTTGAAGATTTGTCAGTTTTCCTGTAAATCCTGAGACAGCTTCTTGGAGTACAAGATTCATTCGAAGAAATAAGCTTACATTACATTACATTACATATTGTTCTGCTCCGTAGATAAATCTACGAAGTATAGACACTTATGAGCACGGGCTACTGAGGCCATCGGCTCAGACAATTACAAGACAACACACAGGACGACATTGATACAGGACAGAAGAGAAGACAGGAGGAGAACGGAAAACAGAAAACACATAACACATGTCAACAGCACGCAGTTGGTTTTCGGACGGTCCCCCATCTTTCCAATAACCACGCGCAACGATGCTTGATTTCGCTGATCTTACGGGAAGCGATGCTTTATCGGACCCAAGGCCGTTGACAGAGAGAGAAATAAGCTTAAAATATTGTGGCCTTGCGGATTCGTGCATAAAGTACGTTCTCGATTTACAGCAATATCTTCTTAGAATATAAAAGACTCTTAAGCTAGCATTAGACGGTCCTTGTAATTGGTCACTGCGGGGACACTGTGACGTCACAACAAAATAGGTCCTACCACCTTCACTGCCGCGACAAAGATCATCGTGGCACAGCTAGCTACAGTGACTATCACACGAAAGACCCATTTCTGTCCTTGTTGTCCCAAAATACAATGAACGTCAAAGTGTGTCCCTGTTGTCCCTGTATCTCGGTGTCACTGCAAGCACATGCAAAACAGTGACCATTACACGACGTGACAACTCTCAAACAGCTGATCGTTGGCGGTGAGCCTAAACTGCTATGACATTTATCATTTTCAGCAGTGACGATTAAACGGCGTCACTCAAATGAGTCCCTGTTTTTTGGTTGTTTTGGTTTTTTTGGTTAAATATAGACGTGAGTTTCTGAAGTGTTTCAATTACCTAAATTAATTTAATTAAAAAAAAATATTTATTCTTTTTCCAATTACAGTGATTAAAAGCAAGAGTGAAAAGTCAAATAAAGTATGTCCACACGAAATATGGTAGAGGTGGCGATTCTTTCGGCCTACATATTGGAAAGCAGCAGTGACGATGACTCCGAAAACAACCAATGGCCACCGCAAAGAATTCATTCCCTGTGATCCAAAAATTGCTTGTTGCGACGTGATAATGAAGGTTGCTGCGCAAAACTAATGCGTCTCGTCAAACAGCCGTGTTTTGACGCCGCGTTTTAGCGCCAAGTTTCAACGTCGCTTTGTAATATACCGCAATACATATCCCATTAGAGTGATTATTTTACGAGGCGTTTTGACGCGGCGTTATAAATGCGGTGTTAGAGAACGTCAAACAGAGAGCTATCCGCAGCACGTTTCACATTTGAATCTTCATTTTCATTTTTTTACCAAATGCCTATCAGGTTATTTTTTCCATTTAAATTTAAAACAATATTAAATGACATAAAATAAGTCAAAAAATGTCTACAACAAATTCAAAATAACTTAATTCACCAAGCACAAAATAATTGAAAAAAAAATCTTTCTAACGCGGCGTCAAAAAAAAACAATTTGTAATCAATCACAATTTGTAATCGTCACAGCCGTGTGGAACTTGACGCGGGGTTGAAAACGCGATCTATGTGACATGGGATATGTATTACTGTATGTTAAAACGCGGCCTCAAAACGCGCTCTGTTTGACGGGGCCTTAAGTCATTTAAATTATTGTTTTCATATTTGTTTTATATTTATATATATACATATATATATATATATGTAGTTCTGAAGAACGAGATATCAGAAAAAATCGGAAATGAACTATTTCTCCAACGTTGCGTTAAAACGCCGCGTCAAAATAATCTCAACGTCGCGTAAGAAACGCGCTCTGTTTGACAAAGCCTTTAATTCTCAAAACAAATCAAAAAATAATCTGTTCTAACGCGGCGTCAAAATAATAATTTGTAATTTATTTCAACGCCGCGCGACGACGCTCATTGCCGCCGAGTTGATGATATGGGATATGAATTGCTGTATACTACAACGTGGAGCTGAAACGCGGCGTAAAAACGCGCTCTGTTTGACGAGGTCTTTAAACTTTGAGGTAACACGTTTGTCGTTCTTTGAGAATTAAAATTTTAGGAACGACCTTAAAATGTTTTTTAAAATTGAAAACAATTCAAAAACACTTTTTTTTAGTGGTAATGCATATTTTTGTCTTGATTTTGTTTAAATTTTGCAAATTTCTTTGAAATAAAATGTTTTTTTCATCATCTCAATTTTGGGTTTACGAAATTGCAAATCTGATAGCACCATCAAAGCTATTGAATAAAATGTGTTCAACTCCGAAAGCTCAACCGAGACCAAACAGTGCCAACAGTGACCTGGCAGAAATTCCTGCCAGGTCACTGTTGTGACACAGTCCCTGCAGGGGCAGGCTAAGTGTCACTGTGTCCCACCAACAGTGACAGGGCTATTAAACGGTCCTTGTAGTTTGTCACTGCAGGGACATAAAAGTGACGCGTCACTGTTTTGGTCACTGCAAGGAAAATCAAAACAATGACGTTTACACGACGTGACAATTTTAGAACAGAAAACTACGTCATAGTGACGTCACAGTGTCCCTGCAGTGACCAATTACAAGTCTAATGCTAGCTTTACGTTCTTTACCGATAATGCGGTATACCGAGATAAGTTGTGCCTTTGGTAGACAATTGAAATGTTTCTGCTCGGGCATATATGTGTATAAGTATGAGTGTATAAGTTTATTTTTAAATAATTGTTTATATTTTGTTTGATTTTTTTTTTTTATCCCACCTTAACGTTTTAACTAAACCTTAAATTATGAATACCAAATAGGTATGTTCCTCGGCCAGGCCTTTGCTTCCTCTAGTGCAAAGATATCTCGATTATAAAGGAACCGCGCCGGTCCACTTCTTCACTTACAGGGTAAATAAGTGGAAGCGAGGAGGAACATCGAGAATGGAGAGCTGCTATTGCAGGAAATGTTTACCAAAAGGTAAAGAGAAATTGTCAAATTACAAAGTCGAACTAAAGCTCGCAAAGACGATAAAGGGAACATCGTAGTGGAATTGCAGTCGATGTTGATAATATGGAAAAAACATTAATGCAGACTGCATAACGGCGATGACGAAACGAATTCCGCTGTCAGGCAGAATGGTCCACTTTATCTGGGCGAAGTAGACCAACAGTTCCGACCACCACATCTGGATGAGATAAAGCTAGCTATATCTAAGCTTAAGAGCAACAAAGCCGCCGGAGCCGTTGGCCTAGCTGCCGAGCTCTTCAAAGCTGCAGGCGATGACTTGGCTATAACATATGCCCCAACTCATAGATACGAATTATATAAAGCAATGTGCAGTTTTGGCATCTCTGCCCAACCTCTCCTCCTCTGTAAAATGACGATGGAAAATGCACCCTGTTCTGTCAAGGTCAGACACGGACAAGGGTGCATACGCATGGACATAGCCAAAATGATGAGGAGGCCCGGAAAATCTTGGATTCCACCCCGAAGGGACGGCGCAGAAGAGGAAGACCAAGACTAGACGGACTTAAAATGTAAAACTGGAGGCGGCTAGCTTGGGATGGAGCTGTCTGGAGTAGCTTGTTGGTTGAGTCCCAGATCCACTGCCGTACTGTTGCTAAGGTAAGGTCAGGTGATTATGCGGCAATAACGACGAACCCTCATTTGATTATCCCGACCTTCGACTTTCCCTGAAATCTGAAATCTCTTTCCGCTTCACCTCACCGATCACGTTTCGATGAATGATGTTACTTTCCGTTAAAGTATTTCTTCCGTTTTATGATTTATAAGTTCAGCCAGTATTCCACCACAACTATCTTGTGCCGATAGAAGCAAGGCCAACTACAGTTCCTCTATAACCTTTTGCATTGGGTCCATTAAGAATCTCGGTCATGTTAATTTGCATTTTCTTCGGACGTGCGAGTTTCTCCCCTCCAATTAACTGTAGACAGACTAAACAACTACATCAACTTATATATGAAGGATGTCAGTAATTGTTGTTCATTCATATCCATGTTCGAGGGCTTTGTATTTATATACACTGCCTATAGTAATATCATGAAGCGTCATTTTTACTTGCGATTATAGGTCACTATAAAATTCGTGCAGATTTAAAAATTTGAAATAACAATCAAACATGAAATTACGATGATAGAGAAACATATTTGAGTTACTGGAAAAATTCTGTCCGTCTGTCTGTCTGTATGTCTGACTTTCTGTCTGGTCTGTCTGTACGGGTGTATTTTGGACTGCAGCCTAAACGGTCTAAATCGTCTTCAAATTTTGAACTTAAGGTTATTTTGACATTCTACAGAGGAGTTTTTTCAATTTTTTTTAGCACAAAAACTAACGGTACCTGTCATATAACCGTTATGTAAAAGCTTTTTTTCTCGAAAACGGTCCAAGAATTTTTATAAAAAAAAATCAGTGTACTGGTATGCATTATATTTTATATTTTGGTGAAAAAAAAATAATATGGCGGGCTAAAAATGGTACCTTCCATAGGACCGTTTTTTTTTTCTTCGACTTTCTCGACAGCTGGTGATCGGATTACAATCAAAATTGATATTCAAGAAAATCTGTATAGCCCTAGTAATCTTGAATTAATTTTTTTTCAAAAACTTTTTTTTTTATATTTTAAATAATTTAAAATTTTTTTTTTTTTTTTGAAAAATCAATATTTTGAAAACCGGTAAGTGAATTTTTTTTTTAATTTTTTTTAAATGTACGTTATTTTTGTGCTTAAGTTTGTATTCTTGAATTATTTTTTTTTATTTTTTAAAAAAAGTTGTTGCGCTTTATTTAAAAACAGCTCCTACAATTTTGAAAAAAAATTCACACTTTTTTACATTTCCGAAAGAAATAAAATGGCGTTTAAATTAATTCACCCAATACAATCTATTGAACAATTCGAACAATCAAGTTACAAAAATCGAATAAATGCTTTAATGTCCACTGTACTTTTCTTAAATTTTATTCTACAATTTTACCGCACATATGAGCAAGTACGTGCGATCCTGTCGTGCAATTTATTTAATTTCGAATCAAATCGCAATGAATGCGGTGAAATCACCAATTGGTATGGACATAGAATAAGAACAAACAACAAAAGTTTATTTAATACTGGTAAAATATCGGTAAATGTTCTTGTCTCCACTATTAAGATTAGTAACGGATCAACCAGGAAGAAGGCCAGAGGCAAAATGACATCCATGAGAGTACAGTGTATTAACAAAGTCAAGGGTAATCCATGTCTTCAACATTAACCACAACTCTTCTACGATGTTTCCATAATCGTTGCATGTCAATCATTTCGTCTGCAGCTGTCAGAAATTCTAACTCTGCGCCATCTTTCGGTTAAAATAATTCCATTGATTCACCGATCTTATCAGATTATGTCTACTTATAAGTAGTAGTGCAGGCAATTCCAATAAATTCAAAAACTCTCTGGGATATATGACTATCCTATCCCTTTTTATAACTGTGTCAACTGTTTAGAAGAAAAACAACAGGAACAAAAATCTGAATGATCACATTGAGATCATCGACATCATTGTTTTTTGCAGCCAATATTGCTCTTTCACTCAGCTATATCTGGTTATTGAACTGTTGTCCAAAAAACACAATGAATAAGCTCCTCTTACGGTTCTGTGAAGCGACAGATATCTGTGGGTATAATGTGATGAATCCAGTCGAGGTCGATGGTCGAGAAGACTGCTCGACTTTACCATTTGCAATGTCTAACAACTTCTTCCAAAACACAATTTTAGTTTGATCTTTTTGCAAGAACACTCGCATGAACTTGGATTCCATTGAAAATCACCAGGCCAGGTCCGCCCAGTGCCTCCAGTGACCTTTTGATAGCCATCATGCATTCGTTCAATTCCGCTGGTTTTGACGAAGTTGTGTGTTTCGTTGACTTACATGCTTAATGGTAATTTCAAGGCAGAATGTGCAGTTCGTCCGCCTTCTAACAAAATGGAGTATATAGTATAGTTTTGCACTTCGGCAAGTTTATGGTAATAAAGTTAAAAAAGTCTTTATTCCCAAATTAGGAAAAACAGCTTCGGGGAAGTTCGAAGAAACTTTGGGATGTTATTCAGAGAGGACTGGCATCAAAAAGAACATTTGATTTGTTTATTAATACGTTAAATGCTAACGTTAACATTGCAATATTTTAATTTATATACCTTACTTTAATATACTTAAAAAATATCTAAATTCTAAGTTAATTGAATACAAAGTTTCAATGCCTTTGAAAAAAGAATTTATATTTAAAGCCTTCGGATTTAAAGTTGTCATTTGAACAAAAAAAAAAAAAAGGTAAGAGAATTTATTAAAAGTAATTTTAATAATTTTATCTGCTGAATATTGTCTAAAGAGGCAAATTTCTTCTTAAACTTGTCCGACTCAAATTGAAATTTATTCGACTTAGAGCTGTTGTTGATTATTTTAGTTATAAAGCAGAACTGCAAATATTCTCTATTAACAGCAAGAGATGGGAGGTTTATCAGTTGTCGTCCTTGAATGTATGGAGTTAATATAATTCTTTCAGACCATGGGAGAAAACGAAGAGAAAATCTTAAAAATCTTCGTTGGATGCTTTCTATTCTATTAATGTGAATAGAGTAGTATAGCGCCCATACAACGCAACCATATTTAAGGATTGGCCTTACAAATGAAACATAGAGAGTTTTGACAACATATGGATCACGAAACTCACGAGAAAATCTTTTGACGAACCCAAGTGTTTTTTTTGCTTTTTTTATGATGTGGTTATAGATTTTTTTTTTGATTTTTTAGATTTTTTTTATTATTAATTTCAAAAGTTTTTACAAATATTTGTGTTGTTTGGGTCTAATAGGATTTTAAGATCGGAAAAACTAGATAATTTACATAAATTAGACGAATTCAACACATAGTTATAAATAAGTAAATTACGTTTGCGTGTGAAACACATTGTATTACACTTGTCAATATTTAAAAAAACAAACAATTATTATTGCACCATTCCCAAAATTTAATTAAATCGTGCTGCAGTTGTTCACAGTCTGCACTGTTGTCAATTGCTCGAAATATTTTTACGTCATCGTCATAAATTAATGTCATTGAATGTTTAAAAACAGAAGGGAGATCATTAATAAATAAAACAAATAACAGAGGTCCAAGATGATTCCCCTGAGGGGCACCAGAATTAACATTAAATTGATGTGAGCGGTTATTCTTAAATACAACGCTGTAGTACCTATCTTTGAGGTATGAAGCAATCCATAAGACAAAGCCGTCTTATTTTGTTTTAATTTGTGTAAAAGTATTTCATTACTCAATTTGTCAAAAGCTTTACTGAAGTCTGTAAAGATGCAATCTACTTGCAAGTGTTTTTCAAAAGCATCTATATAAAGGCAGAAAATTGCAATAAATTAGTGACTGTTGATTTCGTTTTTACAAAACCATGTTGGTTTTCACATATAACAGAAGAACAATTAAAAGATAGAACGTCACAGACCAACGATTCAAACAATGTAGGAATAGCGGATAATTTCGCTATAGGACGATAGTTTAAACATATATTTTAGGACCTTTTTTATGGATTGGCGTTAAAAACTTTTAACATAATCCGCAAACATGTTTTTTATAGATTGGCATTAAAAACTTTTAACATAATCCGCAAACATGTTAGATATTGTCTCTGGATAATAGCTTTCACAATCTTAATAAATCATTTTTGCTGGATAACCGTCGCATTTCCGCTTTTCATTAACGTATTTCCAAAATTTATTCGGGTTCGTTTTAAGCTCTCTTTCAGTTTTTGAAATAAACTCAGAACATAAGTAATTTGAATATTGATAAAGTCAATTTGCAGTTCTTGATAAACTCTAAGCGTCTCTTCATTCTTAGATAAATTAAACCTCAACCAGGCCTTGTTTCTTTTATTTTTTAAAGTCTTTATATGCAAACCAAACCATGGCGGATTATTGTTAAATCTTCTAAGTTTTCGTAATGGGATAGTTTCTAAGAAGCAAGCAAACAAAATTTCATAAGAACGCTAAATCTTTCCATCTAAACTTAAATTTGAAAATAAGATATCCCAATTTTTATCGATAAGTACAACTGATTGAAATTACATTTTTTGAAATCAAATACAAGTTGATCTTTAGGTTCATTTAGATCATTGGAAACACATAAATTCAATGAAATAGTTAAGGCAGGACTTATCTTCAATAAGTTTTGAATCGCATGAGATAACAGCAGCATCGGTATTCATTACATCAGAGAAGTATACCAGATCTAATATTCTTCCATTTCGGTTTTTTACCCCATTTAGCTGATTCAATCCAAAAGAAGCCATTCCATCAATTATACAAAATTCGTTTAGGTTCGATGCGTTGACAGGCAAAAAGATATCATTATTACTAGAATTGGTCCATTCCAAATTGGCAAGATTGAAGTCACCAATTAAAATTACTTCGTCTTTCGGATCAATGGTGTCTATCAGTGAGATTCTTATTTCTTAGCATTAAACATTATCACATAAAGATAAGGGTAGTTCAATTTATTAAGGATAGGCTTCTACCACTTGCTTGGTATCTTGGCTTGGTATCTACCCGGTTAGCTGGTGAAGAAATCGGCATATCTAGTAGGGGTTAAATATTTTTAGGTGTTATACTATAAAGCAACTGCTCAGGACCAAAAATATTAAGATATCTGTCGGAAGGAATGAGGATAAGAAAATTGCAAGCAATTTACCGGAAAAATGAGAGCATACCCTACAGGTGTAATGGAAGCTCTTCTTCACTTGAATTCACTATATATGGTCATAAAAAGTTCTGTTATATTCCCATAAACCTAGGCATCTGGGTAATCACCCAGCAGGTGAGAGTGAACTATCAGATTTAAGTGTACTCCTTATTCCCAAGTTTTTTAAAGAATCTTATTTTTTAGAATGAGCTGTAGAATGAGTAACCTAACCCAGATCTAGATGGAGACACATCTTTAAGGTGCATTTGCATGGAAAGTATTTATTCAATAATTGGGTTTGGGTCCCGCTCATAGCCACCTTTTTTTCCGGGGTACTGCCTCTTGCGAGGAACTGACAAAATCTCCAAGAGTAAAAATTTGTCTCTAAGAAGTGCATCTCATGTAGCCGTTCAAATCGGCGGTAAATTGTAAGTCCCTTTCATTCTCGCAGATTAACAACACACACAGAAATGGTTGAGAATATAAGTTACTAGCCCTCCTTAAAGAGCTGTCGCGCCAATAAATTTATTTATAACGTACCTCTTTACCGATCAAACTAAAGATTCTAGTATAACTTCTTCATAAAATTGATAAAATAACATCGGAAATGACGTCTTAATTCTTAAATAAAATTAATTAAGTAAAAGTATCTTTTGCCGCAATTTTAGTTGAATAAGAACCATAAGTCAATATCTGTTAGATAAAATAAATTTAAACAAACAAATTAAAATGTTTTAAATAAATAGATAACTCAATTAGCATTGAAGTTAACAAGAAACCCAATTATTAGGATAAATATTGAGGCTTCAAACAACAACAACAGCATCTAGACAGCAATCAAGGGGACTTACCACCATTCCATTCTTTTCTTCTAAGAAATTTGCACAAAATATTGCAATCATTTCGGGATGGCCCTCTGCCCTGAACAATTCCAGGTGCGTTGTTGTCTTTGTAGTCTTGGTTGTTGTCTTACCACAAAAAAAAAAACAATTTCTTTGTCTTAGATATCGCTAGCAACCATATAAAAAGGTATTGCTATAGCTTTACTTCTTAGGTATTCCGTTTGTAAGCTTTGAAGTCAGTCAGTCTAGTAATCGCAATAATTTATTTTATTTCCACCATGAAGCTAACAGTTGTATTTCTTGTAATGCTCGTAGTTGTGTGTGTCCTATCAACTGTGTCGGCCATTGCTGAAAAGGAAACACTTGCTAAGTTAGACGAGATTGGAGGAGTGGCACACAGCCGCCAAAAACGTTACACTTGTAGTGTGTT
Organism: Platycheirus rosarum; assembly: GCA_963971375.1. NCBI lineage: Eukaryota > Metazoa > Arthropoda > Insecta > Diptera > Syrphidae > Platycheirus > Platycheirus rosarum. The sequence goes on along the minus strand of OZ020510.1, from coordinate 36,703,847 downwards.
GGGCTACTTAGGAAATGGTCCTTGCATTTCCCATTGTATGATCTTGGGAAAGAAAGGTGGATACTGCCGAAACAAAACATGCTATTGCAACCAGTAAATAGATCCACATTTTTTTTTTGTTGAAATTGTGTGCAAAATAATAAGAATTGTAGTTTTGTAAAAAAAAAAAATGTTTAATAAACTTTTGGTAAGAGGGTATCAAACAATAAAAAATGTCCTTCTTATCATTAATTTCAATAAAGTTATAGCTTACAAATACATATGTACATATGTTTTATTCTAGCTGGTACCTAAACAAGGAAATTGAAATTAAGCTTTTAAATTGGAAGTTTTCTGTTGTAGTCCGGTCAAATTAGACATAAAAATAGTGGTCTAATTACAATAATTCCGACAGAGCTTAATTTGGTGGAGACCTTGGGTACACCATTACAAATAAAGTTTCAAAAGTCCCCATCGATTCCATTTGTGTTTAAAAAGTTATTCGGGGTCAAATGTCACAAAAATGCATTATTTTGGATTTTTTTATGATAAAAACAGCTGAGGCAAAAATGTAGATCATGTAATTCTCTATAAAAAGTTTTCAAACCGTTTTTTACATAAGATTCACCATTTCTGAGAAAAACCGATTCCCAAATTTACTAAAATATAAGATAGTGAGTGCATTAGGCGCTTTTTTTCGCAGTAGGTCTTCTCGAAGACCTTATCCAGTAAATAAACAATCAGGTTACATTACATTACATTACATTTTAATCTACTCCGTATATAAATCCACGAAGTAGACAAAGTTACGAGCACTGGCTACTGAGGCCATCGGCTCAGACAATTACAAGATAACACACAAGACGACATTGATACAGGACAGAAAAGAAGATAGACAGAGAACGGAAAACAGAAAACACATAACACATGTCAACAGCACGCAGTTGGTTTTCGGACGGTCCTCCATCTTTCTACTAAACACGCGCAACGATGCTTGATTTCGCTGATCTCACGGGAAGCGATGCCTTATCGGAGTCAAGACCTTTGACAAACTTATTTTTTTTTTCAAATATGTATCAGGAGCCCAGAATAATTTCTATTTCCCTCACCACAGAATCTTGAGCAGTTGAATAACCCATTTATTATTCAAATTGGTATCAGGAGCCCAGATCTTCAGCAGTTAAATAACACATTTTTTCACATACGTACCCAGAATATATAATAGGTTACCTATTTTCCATAGCATCCTACCACCCCATCTTCACAGGGTTGAATTACCTATTTTTCCAAAATATGTATATATCAGGAGCCCATGGTCTTCAACATCGTTAAATTACGCAATTGGAGCTGATCTCATGGGAATAAACAGGTTTTACCCTACAAAAGCTCGAGAAGTTGTGAATTTTTGATATAAGCCGTGTTTTATTGGTAAGTGTATATTAATTTTATACGGCAAACAACAACAAACAATAAGTGTCGATAATTAGGTAAGTGAAATTAGGGAATATAATAAGTTGAGATAAATCTTGGAAAGAAATGTCAACCAAGTGGAATGTAGAAAAAAAGGATATGTTCGTTGAGTATCATGATACAAGATTACAAGACAGCGCCTTCTTGTTTTTTAACGTCATCAGTGACCCAAATTGACTTAATTAAATAATTTTTTTGGAAAGGATCCAAAGTGTTAGTTGACTTAAAATGCATATAAAACCTGCATCAATTGAAACTTAAATTACTGCAGTTTTTTTTCTAAAACCGAATTTAATTCTGTCATCAAGAGTCACTGATGACGTCATGGTTGGATATTCTATCCGGATGTCTCTGCCCAAGAACTGAGTTGAATTTGGAACACACCCTTCTAAATTTATTCAACAAGACGTCAGTTGTCACTTCGGGGGTTAAATTTAAAGGTAATTATGGAGGGAATATAGCGTTTTATTGGGACTTTCAATACTGCGCTAGCTATAGATTACCAATAAAACACGCCTATAATAGTCGTGTTTTTTGGGAAAGTTATGGGCAGTTTTCCAAAACGCGCATAGGCAGCCGCCTGTTGTCTTATGCCCCAGTGCAACCTTTCAAACTTCTGAAACAATGCAACATAAAATGATCATTCATCAAATACCGTCTGCCAGTGAGTCTAAAAAAATATTTACACACAAGATGAAACCAAAAATAGGATCGAACACGAACAATGGTTGAATTGGCATTCGAATCCCAACAAATAAATGTGTATCTATAGATTCCAACACGCTACCTTGCAACCTACTTGAACAATGTAGCATGCAATATCTATGGAAATATAGTATGTGTAGCATGATATAAGTCTTATATCATGTCTATTTTGAATTTATATTCCTGTGTCGAACATGCAATCCGCAGCCAAATTCAACATCTACTTTTTTCGGCAGCTGGTTGTTGTATTTGTAGTGTGTATAAAATCTTGCTTCGCTGCGGATAAATTTCCCAATAAAACACGGCTAGTGTGTGTAAAATCTTGCTTCGCTACGGATAAATTTCCCAATAAAACACGGCTAATGTTTGGGATGCCCTGTAGATACCCAAATAATACTCCATAACCACCCCCCTCCGCCCCCTACGACGCCTTTACAAACAGGTAAAAAAGATTAAAAAAATGCAAAAAATCCAAAAAATATTGTGTGACTTTTGACCCCGAAGAACTTTTTTAGCACACATGGGATCAATGGGGACTTTAATGGTGTACCCAAGGTCTCCACCCAAATTTAGCTCTTTCGGAAATAAAAAATTCACCCCGGAAGGGAAGGTGCATTTGAGCAAAACCGAGACTAAGGCGGCGCACGTAAGTATCTCAATCAACTTCTCTTTCCAAACTGAATGCAGCTACATACCTAGAGACCGACCTGGCTAAAAAACCTGGCTGCTTTAGACGCAGGGTCACCCCACCCATAAAAGGTTGAGCTAGGCTGTAGATTCTTAGCTTGAATTGTTTTTCAATAAGCCCATTTATATCTCAAAGCTGGTTACAAATTACTTCTGTTTCTTATTAAGTTAAAATCTTTACATACAAAAAAAGTATTTTTTTGATATATTCTGTACACAAAATAAAGTGAAAATAACAAACAATTTTTTTCTTACTTTATGTTGCAAATAAAAAAATATTGATACATATCCAATACCAAAAGCATTTATTTAACAAAATTACGTTCAACAATCTTCACATAAGAATTCCATAAAATTTTCAAACGCAATCGCATTTTCCTCGTATGCACACTCCTACCCTTCCGATATAATTGCAAGTTAACGCACATCTAGTTGGATCGCAGTTAGCCCGAGCAGATTTTTCACCAACGTATCCTTGACTAAATTCACCGTCAATAAGCTGGATTCTCGACATCTAATGGAACGGGACTGGACAATGCACATGTGATTCCAAGAATCAAAAGAAATGCAATTGTGAAACGCATTTTTAAAAAAAAATTATTAATAATATTTCGTTACTGAAAGCTGCAAAGTTATGATTGTGAACTCCATGGAGTTTCCTCCTTTTATACTCATTTCGATAAGGTGGATGGTAATTCAAGTTGAAAGAATTAAGCAAAACAATTACTTATAACTTTATCTAATCGATGTGCTTAGCGTGTCCGGTTTATGTTCCTCTATTTAAATAGACTGAAGTACAAACAAACAACTTGTGTAGTTGTTTGTGGGCTGAAATGATTTCAAAAATTCGATTCTTCATTTTTTTATTAGGTTTTTAGTAATCCACAGTAAGAATTCTGTAATTTTAAAATATGTTTGCTAGGAAACATTCAATTGTTTTTGTTCTTATCAGTTCTGTGATTTGCAAGAATATTTTTTTAATAAATTAATTCATTTTGCTATTACAATTTATTAAAATTAAAAAAAAAATAAAATTATTGTCTGCAGATACATATCTTTGTTGCCTGTTGCAATAACCACTCTTCTTCCCCAAAGCCAGACAATGTGCAACACAAGGTCCCTCGCCTAAGAAGCCCAATATATCACAAGTGAATCGTTTCTGCTGACTGTGGACGCCCAGTCTTTCGTCCTGCAAATGAGTTCCGACGTCCAACTTTGGATGGTTTTCAAGATCAATATTTTGCGTCAGCAAGGCTGTCCAAAACACACAGCAAAAAACACAATGCAAAGTGATAGTGGTTTTCATCTTAAGCTGTGAACGAGTGAAGTGTAATTTGTAAAGCAAAAGCTTAAGCTTGCATCTTTTGATAGTTCGAAAATATTCAAGCGGAGGCAGATGACGAATGGTATAGATTGCAATAGAGAACAGTCCCAAAACAGACGCAACGCAGAGTCTGGATTTTCCCAAGGGGAAATCTAGCGGGACATCCCAAGATGCACCATTATTCATAAAATGGAAAATAGTCAAGGGAAGCCTCCCAGACATTTTATGGCCTATTATATTGACAGCCTCGTTATTGACGAACTGTCAACGAACTGTTTCTTTATGAATTATAACGAAAGCAATGATAACGTAACGGTTGGAAGTTTACAAAATATTGTAAAATTGACATTGAGAGTGTCGAATATGCCAATAAATTATAAAGTTACTAAAGAATAAAATCTTAAATAAATAACACTACGTTGAAATTTCGATTTAGGTACATATCTATGAATAGAAACATTTAGTTAATTAAAAAAGTAAAAAAAATCATTTTTAAGATTACTTGTGTTAGAAGAAAAATAAGACGAGTGTTGATAATAAACCATTTGCTTCTTTGAAAACTCGTTCCATCCATAAAACAGATATATATTAGGCACAAGTGCTGCCACCTTATAGAAGATTGAGCGCCGTATATTATATTATATTTTGTATTAAGAAAATATATGATAACTAAAATTCAATCCATTTTAAATACATTTTATTAACGAATAAAAACAGAAGAATTTGTAGATTTAACAATAACTTCAAAATATATTTTGAAAGTTCTGCCATACTAGTTCACCTAGTGCGTTTTTAATTGAACACGTTCATGAAAACTACATAGTTTAAGGTAGATTGTTTTAAGCCGTAATTCGCAAGAAAATATAATTTAAAATACTCGAAAGATACATTTAGATTAAACATGGTTGAACAATGAACATTTAAAATTCTGATTTGTTTTGCTGCGCAATAGATTGTCGTATGGGACTAAGCGCAGTAGATCTACTGCTAAAGGAGTAGGGTGGCAGCACTGTAAGGCACACAAAATTGGCCACGTCGCAATAAATCGTACTTCCACTACTTGAGCCTGATAATGGTTCAAACTTATCGAGATGACAACATAGAATCGGATAATTATCTCTGTCGTAATGAGTTCTGAGGGCGGATTCTTTTGCGAAGCAAAAATTGCAAGAGCTGATTTGATGAAAACAAATCCAACACCTACAATAGTTGCTCGCTAGAAATCGCCTTCAAAGAGCTTCTTGCTGTACTATTCAAACGTCTGTCGCAAACGATTCAAAACAGGCAATTTCATTTGGCTTCACTCTTATTAGTTTTAGTTAGTTTACTTTAGTTTTATTGACTTCACAAACATGTATAAACAAATTACATTTCAGTGTGATATTTAAGATACTACTAAGTCATTGTATGGTTTGGCCGAAGGCCGTCTACCAGAGTGACATTTAAATAAAAAAAAAAATATATATATATAACTTAAAGTTGTTATAACATTAAAGTGTTTGTAAAAACCTTTAGGTGAAATATTATTATTCAATAAAAAAAAAAAATTAAAAAGTTTCTTGCATAATTTGGCTTCTGTAACGAAAAGCATTTGTACAATATCCAATTAAAAGGTCCCAACTACGCTCTCCGTTCAAAATAGTGATCAGTTCGTTCAATCTAAGGGTGTCCACTGCAAAATAACGCCTTCGAATTTCCTTGAGTATTGGACACGTTCCCAGAGAGTGAAAAACATCTTCGCGCGGATCGGTGGTGAATATTATTCAAGCTAATGACTTCTCTAACTTTAAAAATAGATTTGTTCAGTTGGGGTTTGTGACAGGAAATAAGTATTGTTATTTAAACAATAATTGAGTTTGCTGTTGTAGGATCCTTAGTGGATTTATCATACATCATACTTCCAACTTTCCTAAGAAAATTGTTGAATTTTGACTTCAGCGCATCAGGATTATCGTTGGTTGATATTAAAAAATCTGCTGAAGATTCGTTGGCCAATTTGTTCCACTCAGTTACGGCAAGTTCCCCCAAACTGCATCAACTGCGTAAAAACCGGTTTTGGAATCCTTTCTTCTCCCATCTCCATTACTCTTGTTACGTATTCGAAATGAACCTTGAGCGTGTCCAAAAATAGCGGTGATATACATACCTGTTTCCAAATGTAACATATAATTTGGCGAGCTAACCGGCAGCCTGAAAATATTTCTAATAAAAAACGAAGTAATTTTTCCACAGCCTCGAAAGAGAGATATCCCCATACTTGGGATCCGTAAAATAAAATTGATAGCGCAGCTGTTGGAAATATTTTATACTTCCCTTCGTGAGCAATGTTTTTCTAATCAATACAGCTTCTCCATACAAAACACATAGCACGTTTAGATTCGGATACTTTGTATTGGAGATGCTTATTTCGGTTTAGGTTAGACGCAATAAAGACTCCTAGGTACTTATACTCTTTAACAATCTCTATAGGTTTCTCATCAAACATCCACTTCTTATTCCTCGAGTTCCTGCCACCCCCACTTGTCATAATCATAATTGACTTGACCAGATTAACCGATAAATTCTAGGTTTTGCAGAAGCGTTCGAGTCGGTTTATCATGAGCTGCAATTCATTTATAGTTTCAGATAGGAAGACTAAGTCATCCGCAAACATCAATCCTGGTATGTTTTTCCGCTCATAACAATCCCCAATTTTACGCTATCGATAATGTCATTTATGTACAAAACAACGCCCATTGTCGTATCAAACTCGTCTGAGAGAAATTTACCATCCCATATCCTTGCAACATTTTCTTTGTAGATTGCTCTGATGACAGTCATTATTTTTGTAGAAATCCCGTATCTGTAGAGTTTGTGAAAAAGTGCTTCCCTGGGAATTGAGTCAAAAGCTGCCCGAAAATCTACAAAAAAAGCATACAGCTTTTTTCTTCTCGTTTTTTATATGTCGCCAATATTTAGCAAAGGGAAAATTTGGTCTATAGTTGAATGGTTTTTTCTGAAAACAGGTGTAAAATCTGCTTATTTTCCAGCCACTCACTTAGCCGGCTAAACAGTATTGAATACCTCTGTAATTAGTGGGATCTACAGGATCACCATTCTTGTATAATGGAAAAATATTTGCTTTTCGAAAACTTCCTGGAATATCACCTGTCTCGAAAATTTTGCTGTACTCCACGGATAGAAGGTTTACAAGATCAGGTGTTAGATTTTTAAAATATACAAATGGTATCCTGTCCTCCCCCGGTGCTTTCCCATTTTTGGATTTTTTTATGATCATTTCTACCTTACCTTACGTAATTGGAGCATCTAAGTATTCCCGAAATATGTAAGGAGCTGCAAACTGAATCGATGGTGATATTTGTTCTGTATTGAGGAGATTCGAGAAATGCTATTTCATTTCCTCTACATTAATAACAGTACAGATCATCCTTCTTTTCCCACTTACAAGCCTAACTGCTTTCCAGAATTCCGCTGAAGATTTTGCTTTGTTTATGATCTCTATGTTTCTTTGGTCCATCTCCCTTTTTTTGTGTTACATAGCATTTTGTAATATTTATTTGCCTTTGCGTAAAGCATTTTGAAGGAACAGTTGTTGGTTGTCCTCACTAGCTTCAAAAAAGTGAAGGACGCTTTTCTTTCTCTCGAACATTCACTACCGAACAAATTTTGCTTCAAATCTAGCGTTTTTCTCCCTAATGGCCTTAGTGGTGCACTTCTTTGGATCATACTTATTAGGGTTTCTACGTTTGGACTCTTTAAAACGCTGTTAGCTAACTGGTTTTCAAGCTCTTTTTCAAGGTTTCGCTGAAATACCAGCCGGAAGTCGCCCCTCCATATTAGTTTTGGGAGAAGCTCAAGCATGGACGACACAATATCTTCATTTGAAGATGTTCATATTTCTAATGGCATATGGTCCGAAAACCCTTTAACTGCTACTTTAAAATCGTTAAACAACGAGTACCAATTCCCAGAAATAAAACAATAGTCTATTACTGAGCATACTGAACCACGAATAAAAGTAAATTCTCCGCTACTATCACCTTCGCAACTTCCATTTAATACGCCACAGTCAATATCGTCCGCAAATCCAAGAATTTTTTCTCACTTTCAATCACATACCTCATCCTTTGATTCCCGATGGTGAGCATTATTTTGTGTGTGAATTCCACTCCTAAAGTTATTTTGCGAAAGGCCTATCCTTCCATTGAAGTCTACGATCAGCATCAAATTTGTTGGCTCTAATACATTAATGAGATCGCGCAGTTTTTCGAAGTCACGTTGCCAATTGTTACAGTTTAGATAAATTGGAATGACGTGATTAATTTTTTCGTCTCTCGCTTATTGTGTTTATTTTTAAAAATAAAAGGCACGACTGGGTCGCACGTACTTGCTCCTATGTGCTAATCCTTTTTAAGTGCAGGCGTCTTTTTGACAAAGATTTTAATGTTTTTTTTTTGACGTGCAATTTCATAAGAATCGTTGTGGGTTGAAGCTCCAACGAACATGCGTCACGACAAAGGAATAAACTCATTAATATATAGGATTGTTAGCTTTTGCAGTTTTTTTCGTGTATTATCTTTCCACTTGCTGTTTACTGTTTATAAATATAATTTGCTAATAGAAAGATATAAAGGACTTTTTTCAGCTTAATTTTCATTTTGGTATGAACAACTGGCATAAAGATTCGTGGGAATCAGCAGTAGGGCAATATAGCTAGGTACAGGGACCTATATAGGTCCCAATAACAATAATTTACCTTTTGAAATCAAATTAATTAAAATAACTTAATTATGTTTGATAGATCGATAAACGTATATTGTGGGTAGGTATTAATGGAATTTATTAAGGGTATATTAAGGTTGGAAGGAGTGGGTACAGAGACAATATTAAAAGTTAACACAGTGGTTTTGTTTTCAATAAAATTCAATTTCAGGGTTTTGTGTCTTTAACTCCAAATGTGCGTTTCGCCCAAGCATGAACGGTGGGTTCATCAGTTAGAACCGTTCAAGCTCTTCTAAGACGCACAATATGTCAATGATTACCGACTAAACTAATGAGTTATAATGTTTAGGGAACTTTGTTGAATTTTATTCAACAAAAACTTAACAGAAAACAACAACAAACAACTAGCAATAGTTGTTCTTGTTGCACTATAATGTTTATTTAACTTTTGTTTTCTCGATTGAAATTTTTTGCATTCAGTAGTAATCGAATAGTTTTTTTTATTTGTTAGTTGCTTTTGTGTGTTTATCATAGGCTTCCTTAATTTATTCTGTGTGCTTTTATGATGATGAAATGCTTTAAAATACGTAGGTTTGTATGTAGGTTGTCACCTTCTTTTATTTGACTAATAGATAGGGCTATGAAATCAAAAGAACACTATTCAAATTTGTAAGCCATCTTATTTCTTTTGCTGTTTTCTGTTTTATGAATTTTTCATTTTAAAATCGTTCGACCAGTTTTTTCCAAACAAAATTTTTTTGAAAATCTTTTCGAAAACATATTTTAAATTTTTTTTTGAGTATGTCAATTTAAAGAAATCTATACTTTATACTAAGAGAAAAATTAAAAAAAAAAATCTATCGATCCGTTTTCAAAATATTTAAAAAACAAAATATTTTTTTTTAAATTATTAAAAAATTAAAAAAAAATGTTTTTGAAAATTTTAATAAGCAATATTGTTTATATTTTTGGTTTATATTTTGGTGAAAAAAAATATAAGTTGTTGGGCTAATAATGGTACCTCGGAAACTGAATATCCGATTACAATCGAAATTGTTATGTAGGAAGATATAGATAGCCTAAGTAATTTTACTTCAACATATTTTCAAATATTGTTAAAAAACCGTTATATTTAACAAAACCGATTCTACGATTTAAAAAAAATCCTGCTCCTTCAATTTTTTTAAGGAAATAAAATGGCGTTCAAATTATTCCGCTAATTAATTACTTAAAACTCTAAAACTGAAAATATAAATTCAACAGAGAATAGTTTGATTTCCATTATTCGAGCTTCGTTTATACTTCTGAACTTTATTACAGTATCTTTGAGTTGTTTCCTATATCCGAAGAGCTCACCACTACTTCCCCTCCCAAATACAATGGTCCTTACAGCTAATTCTAATTCGTAATTTATAAAAATATTCTTATAACTAGTTTTATTATATACCAAAACATATGTTTCAAATAAAATAAAAAACATCAAATTCTTTGATGTAATTATTAAATGGAGGTTAGATACTCAAGAACTAAAGCCAATGGAAGAATGCGACTTACTCTCTCAGATAAGGTTTTTCAAATGTTGGGAGAAATTGACCAATTTCATGGCTCCAAGAAACACGTGTGAATAAAGCCCTCTAGTCTAGGCTTTTCTTAGTGGGGCTACATCAAATCATTCATCATCAAATCAAACAAGCACGCATTATTTTACTAGAGACCATTTGGATTGGTGGTAACGACACTCTTTAGAGATTTTATAATATTTTGGCTTAAAGTGTGATAGAAATGGAAACAGTAAGTACGTATATGACACTGTGATGGTCATTTCTAGCCTATACAGCGAATCCATGTCATCTTATCTAAGATTAAGAAATTGTTATTAAAAATTCAAGTATGCTCTTGTGAAAGATAAGTGTTTTTCTACGATTAACAAGTGAAACATACTTAACTTGGTTAACAACTTTCAACAATAAGTCAAAAGCAACTTAGATATATAATTATCTCAAAAGTTGCAACTAAAAATAAGTATTTTATAACGTTTTTCACTTCATCAACAAAATATCGAATCTAAAGGTAAATAAATTGCACGACTGGATTGCACGTACTTGCTCATATGTGCGGTCACATTGTAGGATTAAATTTAAGAAAATTAAAGTGAACATCAAAACATTTATTCGATTTTTGTAACTTTTGATTGTTCGAAAAAATTACGTAAAAGAGTTTTCAGCGAAAAATTTTAACGCCATTTTATTTCTATAAAAAATGTGAAACAGGCTTATTTTTTTTCTAAATCGTAGGAACGGTTTTTAAATAAAGCAGTTTTTATTTAACAACTTTTGTTAAAAATAAAAAAAAATTATTAAAGAGTGCAAGCTTGAGCACAAAAATAGTATTCATATAAAAACAAAATTAAAAAAAGCATATAGGTACGCGTTTTCAAAATATCGATTTTTTCAAAAAAAATGTTTTTTAAATTACTAAAAATACAAAAAAAAAATTCGACATTTTCTGCATACATCTTCCTGAATTTCAATGTTGGTTGTAATCGGTTAACCAGTTCACGGCAAAGTTGAATAAAAAAAACGGTCCTATGGAAGGTACCGTTTTTAGCTCACCATTTAATTTTTTTTCACCAAAATATAACGGTTACCTACAATAGCACGATTTTTTTTCATAAAAAAATCTAAAAGCCGTCTTTGAGAAAAATTAGCTTTTACATAACGGTTAGGTATGTAAGAGGTACCGTTAATTTTTGAGTTAACAAAATGAAAAAAACTCCTCTGTAGAATGTCAAAACAACATTATGTTCCAAATTTTAAGACGATTGGCTTAACCGTTCAGGCAGTAGTCCAAAATACATACGTACAGACAGACAGACAGACAGACATTTTGCCAGTAACTCAAATATCATCATAATGTCATGTTTGATTGTTATTACAAAATGTTTAATATGCACGAATACATTATAGTACCTATAATCGCAAGTAAAAATGGGCAAAAATGGACAGAAACAAGTATTATTTACATAGAAAAATCACACGATATGAACTTATAAAATTACAAAAATAATGGAGTACGCCATAAGACATCTTAAGTAATCATGAATTTATGGAAAAATATTACCAACATTGAGGACGGATTTTGATAAAATCGTGTTTTACATTTTTAGTTTTTTGAAAAAAATATTTTTTTGATACTTTAGTATGCAGTTTTAAGAGTTTATTTATATACATACAACTAATCATAAAATTAAAAATATTTTTTTGATTAGTTTTTAAAATATTTAATTTTGAAAAAAAAGTTTCCAAAATTAAATATAAATAGAAAAAAAAATAAATATGAAAAATAATGGTGTTCAGAAATAATTTGGCTGATTAGATGTTAACAAATATAAATTTTGAAAGAAATCCAATGAGCCGTTACCGAGACAGTTGAAACTTCAAAAAAAACGTTACATGAAAGGTACCGTTAATAGACTTTTCCCCTTAAATTGTTTTTTTTTTTTTAATAATAGCTACCTACGAAAAAATTCTCAAAAATGTTCATCAAAATCGTTGGAGCAGATAGTAACATTATCACGCTAAGCACGTAACCAGGCTTGACATTATATTGTTGCAAAATTGATTCAAAATATTTTTTAATTTTTATATTTTAATTTTTGTATACAAATGATTTGCATTATTAAGATCTTCGGGTAAGTCCCTGAATTTGTAGATTAATATTTGGAATGCCATTTTAGTAAAGTCGGAACTATAGACTTTTGTATAAAAAAAGAGAAGTCTCTTAACGATCTTATTCATACACAAGCACATCCCACTTCTGACAAGTTATCTTGCCTTCAATTGCAATTGTTCACTAGCTTCGGCTGTTCCAATAGCAGATTCGGAATTATCACCCGAATTGGAATTTGATGGTCAATCTGGTAATTTTGAAGTTGCAGCACCTATTCGGCAGAAGCGTGCTACTTGTGATCTTTTGAGTGCTTTTGGTGTAAGCGATTCAGCTTGTGCTTTACACTGCATCGCTCTAGGAAAACAAGGAGGATAGTGGGATTCACGAAAAGTATGCAACTGCCGTTAATAAGGAAGAAAAACTTGTTTTTTAATAATTTTTTTATGTAAAAAATTGAAAATAAATATTTTATTGTTTTCACTTATTAAAAAAGGTGTTTTTCATTCTGCACCTACATTCGTTCATTCGTCAAAAGCTTGAGCATGATATCTGATATCTGAGCAGGTGCTCCTCTTACTCATTTATATTTCTGGGATGTAATCTAGAAGAGTGGATACAAATTGATTAATTCATTTATTTACTGAGTATATATGTAAACTACAGTACATTACATGTAATGCCATTTTGTCGTAAAAAATTTTATTTTCTATATTAAATAGCTTGACAAATAAAAGTAAATATTGAAACACAAAAGCGGCCATAATTAATTATTGTAAAGACGGTTGTTGGTACCTTTTTTCAATTTCAAGATAATTCAAATCTTTTATCATTTCTTAGAATTTGCATGACTCTCTATCTGCGATCGAAATATATTACTGCGACTTCGCATTTAGATAAGATTATTGTTATTGCTTCGATTTTACTTTTGCAAATAAAAGTTTTGTTATAAAAGGAAACAGTACAATACAGTTCAGTCATTATAACAATACATTTAGCCGTATAAAGTAATAACAATTGTCGTTTCAAAAATGCGTTTCACTTTTGCAATTCTTGTGATCTTTGGAATCGTCTGTGCCCTGGTGTCAAGTAGTCCTGTATCTGAATCTGAAGCAGAAGAACCAAGTCATGTTCGTATTGCACGAAGTAAATCATGGCAAAGGTGTGTAGGTATTGGCCCAGATTCAATGTGTAAAACACACTGCATTATCTTGAAACTTAAGGGTGGCACTTGCAAGGACACATATTGCTATTGTCCTTAAAAAGAAATGAAGAAATTTTTTAATCACATTATGGGTGTCACTCGTTGGACTGTAATTAATAAACGTTTTAAGTAAATTAAAATTAAAATTGTTGTTTCTATTTTGCTTTTTGTTTGTGTCTTATACCTTTGGCGGAAAACTCAAATTGAGTGGATCAGAAGATATTGTTGATGTAGTCGCTTTGCGATGTTAATATTTTACACAAATTTCGAGTTGCTGATGGCTTGTTGCTTGGATTTTTACTATATATGCTAGTTTAAGCACTTGATTGAAAATAAGCAATTTATTATATGTGGATAAAAGGAAGAGGAAAGCTGCAAATGACAACAGGGCACTTTTTCGATCGGGTCGAGGGTAATAATAACAAATTTAAAGGAAATTACTTTCCTCAAGCGCAATTATATTGAGAATTAATGGCGCAAGATTTGCAAAATTGCCACCAGAAGCAAGGGCGTGCCGAGGGGCCAAGCCGTGGGGGGTGATTTTCATTGAAATGCCAACTTATTTGAGGAATTTGCCGACTCCATAGATTTCACACCCGTATTAAAAAAATTATTACATTACAATAAACTTAAATCTACTGCGTTGATCGATGTAGAATCTTTGAATTAGACACACTTACAAACGCGATGATCGCAGATCTCACAGGAAGCGCTGCTTTATCAGAACCATGGCTGTTAACATAGTCGATGAATTTCAATGAAACAATGTAAAAAATATTATAAAGATTAAAATATATTAATGAAAATTATTACTGCAGCAATTAATTTATTTATTTATAATAAATAATTTAAAAAAAAGGAAGAGATTAGTGAGCTTTATTATTGCTCCAATTTTTTCTAATAATGAATTAAATGAATGAATTAATATTGCAGCAATTTATTTATTTATAATAAATATAATCGAATAATGAAATAAATTAATGAATTATTATTGAAGTTATGTTATCAAAATTGTACAGTTTCATTTAGATTTTTAAATCGACGGTGTATTAAGGTACAAGAAACGCTTTTTTATTTTTATTGCACTAACATTTTTGTTTAAAAATTTACTAATTTAGTATTAATATACTACACCTCTAACACTTACGTCAATTCAATATCATACTTCCTTTTGGCTTAACTGCGGTGGTTTTATTATTTAAGTTGTTAATATTAAACGAAATCTTCCTGGAAATAAATTTCATTCACCCTTGTACAGATGGAAATGACGTCATTGCAGCTGCCGCAAATAAGAGTACAGATGGGAACGACGTGTTTGTAGCTTGACGACATAGTCGTGACGTAGGCTTGTTTTTATTGTCGACAGCACTTTTTTCAGTATATCGGTTATAACTTTTTAACTTCAAGGCCAGACAAAAGGCCTTGGCTCTGATAAAGCATCGCTTCCCGTAAGAGCATCAAAGTCAATCATCGTTGCGTGTGGTTAGTAGTCTGGTAGGGGACCATCCGAAAACAAACTGCGTGCTGTTGACTTGTATTTTCTGTTTTCCATTCACTCCCTTTCTTCTGTTCTTTCCTGTATCAATGTCATCTTGTGTGTTGTCTTGTGTTTTCTGAGCCAAAAGCTTCAGAAGCCAGAGCCTATACCTCATAAGAGTCTTTACTTCGTAGATTTATCTACGGAGTTAATGAATACGCAATGTAATGTCAATTTTTAGTGCATACCTCCATTTATTAATTGAATTTGCCGATTGATCTCGATAGATTTTACCGAGTCAGGGATATTTAATACCTTCTTTTGTTTTTAATCAATAATTATTTAATTAATCGGAATTTCGGAAAGTGAAACCTTTGAAAATGCGACGTGCACACTTTTATAACTTTAAAAACAAAAAATATATCCATTTTCATTTAGATTTTTTAAGGATTTGTTCTAATCTTATCTTTGAAAATGTTGGGTTTTATTCATACTAGTCGATAAATTCTTAAACTGCTTAAATTTATTAATACAGCTCCCTTGATTTGCCGACTCGTAAGAGGGGCCCCCACACCCCCATTCGGTACGGCCCTGACCAGAAGGGACAATTTTTGTACACACTACCATTACAATGAAACATACGGATTAAAAAAAAGAGCCAGCATGTTTGTCTGCGCTGCAGAAAAGGACCAAAAAAAGTGCTCTATGAACAGAACACAAAGATACAGAAACGGCTTTTCAGAAAGTAGCATGGAGTATGCGATAGAAAAATCAAGGGCTTGTACTGCAAGAATAAGGTTTGAACGTCTTACCAAAGAGATCAACAGAATCTGTCAAGGCTGCCGAAACTCGAAAGGTTGCAAGGCCGATCAAAGGAACTACCGAATCGTGATCCATGTTGAGAATTTGGAATTATTGTTTCTGGAGGCTGCTATTTGGAAATATGGCCTTATGAAATATGGCCTTATGTCATTGTACCTTTTTTATCTGTCCTATTTATCTGGTTCTACTTTGATTGGCTGGAAAGCAGAATTTGTCGACTCTGTCCACAAAAAACTGGGTGAATTATCTTTATCATCCGACCATCGACAAATCGACACTTATTTACGTTCTTCCTTACAAGGTCATAGAACATAGATCGAAAGCTTCTTAATGACCACTAGCACGGGTTTGCAGTAATAGTTCGAATGCCGATCTGATGGTAATCTTACCAAAAAGTAGTACCAATCTCTGTATCATTTCGATGAAAGTAATCCGCTCAAAACCAAGTAGTTGTGAACGGTTCCTAAGTTTCAATTTCAACTCCAATTTCAATTTATTTCCAAAAGATATACTTTACAAAGACACATTAAGATATAACTCTTTTAGAGCATCTAGTATAATAATATTACAACATTTTCAGTAGCAATAAAAGAAAATCCATTTATATAAACATAAATAAAATAAAATAATTAGTAGCTAGAGAAGTTAATATAAATAAGTAAATTCATTTAAATAATAGTTATTAAAGATTAGAATAGTGCAAATATAATTTCTTCTTAAAGGTACATGGTGAGGCTATAATCTGCAATTCGTTTGGAAGTAAATTTCATAAACGCTCTGCAGATACATATAAGGAGCGTTCGGCTATGACGTGCGAAAAAAGCGGTATAATAAGTTTAAATCCACGTTGTGAATTGGCAAACTGGAGCGATTCACTTAAATAAGTTGGACATTTATTGTGGATGACATTATGGAACCTTAGAATAATCCTGTACCTCCAAAACTTTTCAAGACTCATACCAACCAAAATGTGTTGTAAATGCGAGACTCTGGTATGTCTCTGAATACCATATATAAAGTGAATACAATCATTTTAAGCAACATTAAGTTTTCGTTTACATTGACAATCAAGTTAATATTGACAAACACAGGACTCGGTTTAGTCTCCGACACTTTTTCTTATATTTATCAACTATGATTTCAATAAAATACAAAAAAATATTGTCTGACACACAACATGGATCGAAAGAAGCAATCGATAATAATATGGAAGAAGAACCTAATATAGTCTGTCCAGGTTCTTCATATCCACCAATCTTAACATAAAACCTAAGCTGCTGCTGTTCAAGACTACCAGTATGGATCCCAAAGCTTACTAAAAGGCACTCTGATCTCTTAACCGACTTCGAGAGGAAAGTCTTATAAAGAATTCTTAGCCTTATTCCGGATAGGACACAACCGTGAATTGTATGAAATATAGATCTAAGCAGCTTATTTGACTTTGGTTGGCCGACCACCTAGCTCAAATGAGCGAAGAGATACCAGCACGGAAAGCCTTTTGCAAAGTTCTTTTTATGGAAGAAGGCAACGTTGGTTTTTCAAAGATAAAAGGCTAGTCAAAATGCCTGTATTACGGGCTATTTAGAAAATATGTAATGTTTTGCAATATTTTTCTAGATGTAGTCTTATCCAAAATAAAGCAGCTATCATTTCCTTAAGTGTTTCTTTTGGTCTAAACACATCTTAAGCATTGCAATTCTTTTCAACATTGGGGCTGAAAAACACCTTATGTCAATAATTAAAAACATTAAAATATTAAAATATTTATTTATTCAAAAATAAGTTTTTTTTCTCATTAACGGCAGTTGCAAACTTTTCGTGAATCACACCATCCTCCTCGTTTTCCTAGAGCGATACAGTGTAGAGCACAAGCTGAGTCGTTCACACCAAAAGCACTCAAAAGATCGCAAGTAGCACGCTTCTGCCGAATAGGTGCTGCAACTTCTAAATTATCGGACTGACCATCGAATTCCAATTTAGGTGATAATTCCGAATCTGCCATTGGGACAGCCGAAGCTAGTGCACAAGCTACTCCGAGAACAAAGATGAAAGCGATTGTTGAACGCATTTTTTGTTGATTGCAATTGAATTCAAGTTATCTTGTCAGAAGTGGGATGTGTTTTAGTATGATTGAGTTCGTCAAGAGACTTCTCCCTTTTATACAGAAGTCTAGTTTCCCGACATTACTTACTGTGGGGATTTTACAGATTAATTTATAAATCCAGGGATTTACCCGAATATATTATTAAAGCAAATGGTTTGTATACAAAAATAGAACATTTGGAATCAATTTTGGGACAAAAGAATATCAAGCCGACCTACGTGCTTAGCGTGATAATAGTCGAGTTTTATTGGCTGCTCTGAGGGACTTCGGAGGCAGCTAAAAATGGATTGGAGAAGATAGATCTGAAACCAACTTTGAAGATCGATTTGATATTTTATTATTTTAAAAGGATATGTATGCTCATAGCCTAAGGACGATAATTTGAAAAGTATTAGTCTATTTTTTTAAAAAAACGCAGTAAAGATAACATCTTCCTTGGCGTTTTTTAGTGCCAAGAGTATACAAATTCAACAAGGTTAGTGGTAGATGGTACTAGACCGGCATTTAAGAAAGCAAGTTTACGAGAAATGATAGTTCTTAGCATCGCTCAATTTTGTATCTTTTACATTCGATATTTGAATGATGAAATTTTGAAAAACGTTAAAAAAATCTCATTTTTAGTTCCAAGAGAAATCTTAATGTAACAACTTTTGAAATAATTAATAAATTAATTAATAATAAACTAGTTCATTAATAAATTAATAATTAATTCATTAATTATTTAATCAATAAAGTAGCCAATATTTTTTAATGTTGTCAGCCAAGTTAAGTATGACTACTTGTTAACCGCAGAAAAAACACTTATCTTTCACAAGAGCATACTTGAAGTCTTAATAACAATGTTTTATTCTTAGAAATCAAGGTATCAATATCGATTGAAAATGATATATTTGCTGAACGATGCAATCCAGTTGTGCACTCCAAGTTTTCGGGCTTTATTCCTTCCACAAAATGCCAAACATTGTACATAAGACTTTTCTCTCGAACGCGATTGAGCCTGTTGCGGAACCTCCTTGTCTACTTTAAATTTGGTATACCGGAGCAACGCAAGTTCGGGCAGCCAGTACTAAAAAGTTGTAGGTTTGATGTTTTACTGAAGCACTTGTTCTAATGTTTGGCGAATAATAATACTTTACTACTTTGCGGCCAACATTATACATATTTAGTTCTTAAGCTGGTATATTGGCCTAAACTCTTTAGTTCTTAAAAGTGTTATACGGCAAAAGTGTAACTTTATAAAAATGTTTCGGCAACCTTAAAAGGGTACCTCGTTTGCTTTCATGGATTGTGTGAGTTTTGAAAACAGCAAATATATATAAATATATATATGTATATATACAAAAGAAATTTAAAAAAAAACGAATTAAATACAAATTCCGGTTTAATTACTTTTATAATAAAATAAATATTTCTACTCATAGATGCCTAGGGGCTTCCCTTGACTATTTTTAATTTTATGAATAATGGTGCATCTTGGGATGCCCCGCTAGATTTCCCCTTGGGAAAATCCAGACTCTTTGTTGAGTTTGCTTTGGGACTGTGCTCTATTGCAATCTATATAGGTACATCATTCGTCACTTCCCTCCGTTTAAGGTTTTCGAACTATAAAAAGATGCATGCTTGAGATTTTACTTTACAAAGAACACTTCACTCGTTCACAGCTTAAGATGAAAACCACTATCACTTTGCTTTGTGTTTTTGGAGTTTTTTGTGCTCTATCCACAGCCTTGCTAAAGGAAAATGCTGATCTTGACAACCATCCAAAGTTGGACGTCGGAACTCATTTGCAGGAAGAAAGACTGGGCGTCCACAGTCGGCAGAAACGTTTCACTTGTGATATATTGGGCTTCTTAGGCGAGGGTCCCTGTGTTGCACATTGTCTGGCTTTGGGGAAGAAGAGTGGTTATTGCAACAGGCAAAAGATATGTATCTGCAGACAATAGAAAGTGAATTTTAATAAATATTGTAATAGCAAAATTAATTGAGTGTGTATTAATTTATTAAAAAAAATATTCTTGCAAATCACAGAACTGATTAGAACAAAAACAATTGAATGTTTCCTAGCATACATATTTTAAAATTACAGAATTCTTACAGTGGATCACTAATAACCTAATAGAGAAAAATGAAGAATCGAATTTCTGAAATCATTTCAGCCCACAAACAGCTACACAAGTTGCTTGTTTGTACTTCAGTCTATTTAAATAAAGGAACATAAGCCGGAAACGCTAAGCACATCGATTAGATAAAGTTATAAGTAATTGTTTTGCTTAATTCTTTCAACTTGAATTACCATCCACCTTATCGAAATGAGTATAAAAGGAGGAAACTCCATGGAGTTCACAATCATAACTTTGCAGCTTTCAGTAACGAAATATTATTAATAATTTTTTTTAAAAATGCGTTTCACAATTGCATTTCTTTTGATTCTTGGAATCACATGTGCATTGGCCAGTCCCGTTCCATTAGATATCGAGAATCCAGCTAATTTTGAATTTGCCGAGGAAAAACCAGTGGAAACTGTCGCTTCCGAACAGCTTATTGACGGTGAATTTAGTCAAGGATACGTTGGTGAAAAATCTGCTCGGGCTAACTGCGATCCAACTAGATGTGCGTTAACTTGCAATTATATTGGAAGAGTAGGAGTGTGTATTCGTGGAAAATGCGATTGCGTTTGAAAATCTTACGGAATTTTTATGTGAAGATTTTTGAACCTAATTTTTTTAAATAAATGCTTTTGGTATTTGAAATAAAGTAAGAAAAAGTTTGTCAAATTTTATTTGAGTGCATTTCGTCAACAGACTGTATCATAAAATAAATAAATTTATTGGAGGGACAGCTCCTTAAGAAGCCAAGGCTTAGTGACTTATATTCTCAACCATTCCTGTGTGTGTGTTATTATATTAATCTGCACGAATAGGAGGGACCTACAATTTACCGCCGAGTCCGAACGGCTACATGAGATGCACTTTTTCGAGACAAACTTTTACACTTGGAGATTTTGTCAGTTCCTCGCAAGAGGCGGTGCCCCGGAAAAGAAGGTGACTATGAGCGGGACTCGAACCCAGGCTCTTCGCTTAGCTAGCAGTTCGACACACTTACCACTAAACCACGGAGCACTACAGACTGTATCATATCCACACTATTTTTATTTACAAATATCGACAGCGCTTCTTCGTCCAAGCAACTTCTATAAAATTCATAATTCATTAGAGATTAGGGAATAAACCAAGTCTCGTGGCAGAAAGGAGGCCTATCAAGGAGCTAATATGTAATCTGCTCTGAGTCAACAAACATTTAAAACGTTTCAGATCCAGATTTGGATAGATCTGCTTGGTTACTTGACAATGAATGATACTTCTTCCTTTAGCATTAGTTTACATGTAGCGATAGGTATACCAATGCTTACCTTGTGAGTTGTGATTGGTGGTGCCGGATTCCGGCACTTAAAAGAGGTGAATGTTGACTTGCTCTGCTATCTCCATGAGAGGCATCTGTGAAATCTGTTGTTAGTTGGTGCAAACGATGCGCTCATTTTATGGTTACTTGGTGGCTCTTTACAGTCGACTCATCTACGTTTGGTGGCCAAATTTCAGAAGAACGTCGTCAATTACCCAACATTCGTACGTGAGTCCCTTTCACAAGATCGGGTGAGAATATTGCCGCAGACCGTGAAAATGTACAGCAGAGGCAGTCGATCCCTCGCCGTGCATAAGAATTCAGTCTTTCACAGACTTCAACTTGGAGAATTTTGTGTCAGGTCGTAGACTTACACCGAAAAATAATCCTTTTCGATGAAGCTCATCTTAGATCAATGGCTGTTTTAACAAGCTAAATGGTTGTATATGGAACGTCACCAAGAAGCACGAGGTTCACCAGGTAACAAAGTTCATCATTAAAAAGTTAGTTTTTTGGTAAGGATGTTGGGCCGGCACAGTGGCATCATTGTTCCGTGCTCTTTCGAAAACATCATTGGTTACGCGGTCATTGTCATTAGCAAGCAATAAAGATCAATGATAACCAATTTCTTGTGGCCAAAACTGAACCATTGGATCAAGACGAAATGTGGTTCCAGCGGACTGCAATTTATATCATTTAAAGATCGTTCTTAGAAAGTCATCTTTGGATCACCTGTATTCGATCTTTGAGGTAAACATCCGAAGTCCGTAGTGGACCTGGGTCCAAGAACCTCAATTTTCGGATCAACGTAGGTAATTCTAGAATGCCAACTCAGCACTTGATTTTTATTAAACACGGTTCGAAAGAATTCTCCGATCCTTAAATAATGAAATCTCTGTACTGAATGTTCATTCAACTCCTTTCTTTTTCCATTCCTTTAAACAATCCCGAAGCAGTAAATCTGTTTAACGTAGATTTGTTGGTTTTGCCTTTAGAAGACTTCCATACATTGAATAACAGAGTCTTCCACCCTACGAATGACGTTTAATGCTTATTGATATGCAATGCCTCAAACTGGGATGCCGAAGAGCTGATACTATCTTTATAAACTAACATCTTATTTGGACTGTCCCTACCTTTTCAATAAAATAATAATAAAATTCAATAACCTTCCTTCAATCCTGCCTTCGAAATCAATTTTTACCGCACGGGCTACGGTTCCAATGAAGCTATATGTACTATGTCCCGTATGTTTCGTTCCATAAATAATAATCTGTGTTCCTTTGATTTTCACCTCAATAAAGTTATTTGGCAACAAAAATACTTAATTTATGGACAAATTCGACACTCAATGTCAATATTCAACACTTACGTTATCATTGCTTCTGTCATAATTCAGAAAGAGAGTCTATTGACAATTCGTCAATAACCAAGCTGTCAATAAGATAGCCCATAGAATGTCGGGGGGCTTCCCTTTGCTATTTTCCATCCATTTTATGAATCATAGAAAAAAGAATCTTGCGAATCACAGAACTGATTAAAATGAAAACAATTGAAGGACAAGTTTGAATATATTTCAAAATTAGATAATTGAGAACATTAAAATATTATTTTTTTAATTTTTACATACAAATGTATTAGAAAATAAGATTTTTTTCTTATTTACGGCAGTTGCAAACTTTTCGCGAATCACACCTCCTGGTTTTCCTAGAGTGAGGCAGTGGAAAGCGCAAGCTGAGTCGTTTACACCAAAACCGTTTAAAAGATCGCAAGTAGCGCGCTTCCGCCGAATAAGGTGTAAAGTCGTATACAATTATCGCTCCCGTCTTTTTGAGCTTAAAATATCAGTTTAATATCAAAAGTCCTTTAAAAAATATTTTGTATTTTTTTTTTGTCGAATCAATATACAATCCTTTTATTCAAATAAATTATTCAGAGATTTTGATTTTGATAAAATTATAAAAGATTTGAATAAAATTATAAAATCGCTTAAAATAGTCTTTGAGTCCGAGATCTAAATCATATGAGCAACAACAAACGTAAGAGCTGTCAAACTTCACCCGACGGCAACCATCAAAATACTTATATAAATAACAGATCCTCTAAAATTCCAAAACTAATTCAAAAATGTCCATATCTGATTCTGACTTGCAAAAAAATATTTATCGATGATTCTCTTCATACCGAACTCGAAAAGGCAACAGCGAATTTAGCATCAAAGGAAGACCTCATTACGCTTAATACAGAGATAACCTTCTTGAAAAAACAAAATGAGGAATTAGCGCAAAAAGTTTTTCAATTTGAAGCTAGATGCAACTTATTAGAAGGACTGTTTTTAAACCTTGCGACATGTTGCGCGACTATCGGTCTTCCTTCTTTGTGCTTATTCGGGAAATCATTCATTTTTGTCAATACCTTTCATTGCTTGTTCGCCATGAACGAGTAATGTAATGTTTTTTGAAGCAGGTAGCACGCAGGAACAGTACAGCAGCTGAAAATGTTCACTATGTAAACTTAAAATGAAAAGGAATTCAAGAAATGACATAGTGAAGAGTTGCAAACACAATCGCTACGTTTAAAAGTATCTCTGCGACAAGGACAGGCAACAAAATAGAATCAACGAAAGTCGCAGTTCTCTAGTCGCAAGGTTTAAAAACAGTCTTAGGAGAGAGACGTAGTAGACAGAATCGCACGAGTAGCTCGAGTCGCGCGATTATCGGTCTTTCTTCTTTGTGCTTATTGGGGAAATCATTCATTTTTGTCAATCTTTTTCATTGCTTGTTCGCCATGAACGAGTAATGTGATGTTTTTTCACGAAGGTAGCACGTAGGCACAGTACAGCAGCTGAAAATGTTCACTCTGCAAACTTGAAATGAAAAGGAATGCAAGAAATGATATAGTGAAGAGTTGCAAACACAATCGCTACGTTTAAAAGTATCTCTGCGACAAGGACAGGCAAAAGAGAATCAACGAAAGTCGCAGTTCTCTAGTCGCAAGGTTTAAAAACAGTCAAGAAGAACTCGAAGCGCAAAGCCGTGAGCTAAAACGCAAAAACATTATTTTCTCTATTCCGTCTGTAAACGCAGACCCAGAAGAAAAAGTACGATGCATGACTCGGTTACTTTTAGACAATGCAGATATACAAGGGATGCCCAAGCCCATTACAATAAGCAAAAACCACCATTTAATCAAAATGAAGTTAAACACTGGCTGTAACGAAAATGCTATGAAAATGCCTAAAAACTCTGCTAGGCTAAAGAACACAGGAACATTCAACGAGATCTCACTAAGCAAATGCAGTTAAAGCGAAGAATCCTGCTACAATATAGAAAGATTATTAAACTTAGCAAACCAAACTCCCAGTGCTAATAAAAAACAACACTCTTCTTATCGAAGATAAAATATTTTATTTAAACAATTATAATAAACTTAAAATTAATGAAAACGATGGCGAACAAGAGTTACAACAAATGTTTGGTCAATTAGATTTCGGAAATGTCACAAACACAATGGTGTCAAATAGACGTCACAAAGATATTACTAGATCAGCACCTATTTCTGAACAACCAGTGATGCCACTTCAACAAAATAAACAAAGTAGCAGTAGTGTATCAAGAAATTGAGAATTAAATGCCGTGAGCTCAATAAATAATTTTTTTTTTTGTAAAATATTATTAGCCTATAATATATCTGGGCTTAATAATAAGTTATTGTATGTAGATGGTACTGCACTTCTTGAAACGATGCAATTGTATGATTTTATTCTTTTGAATGGCTGTACCGCAGGAGACATGGAGGACAAGGCAATTCAGTGATTGATTACTGTATGGTAAATAATGAGTGGCTCGACCTCATTAATAAGTTTGAGGTTTTATGCAAACATTTCTCCGATCATATGCCAATCGCAGTAGAATAGAAAACCGAATCTGACTGATCACAAACAAATCTTCAGTTGTTACCCGGCTTAAGTGGAGAGATGAAGAAGCTGAAACTGAAACCTTTCAACACAAACTAGACTAGACATTTGCCTCACAAGAATCCCTGCTGGCATTGAAACTACCGATATTCTTTCAAATGAATTAATAACATGCATGGGAAATTCGGCAGAAAAATTAAGCTCTAACAAAACGAAAACATTCAAACAAAAATGGTTTCATAAGGAGTGTATGAGAGCAAGAAAAAAATCATTTGCTCTTCGTAAATCCAACAATGAAGAACTACGAAAATGGTACGTTCAATCATATTGCCAATATAAATGTCTGTGTTTAGCAAAGAAACTTGATTTTGAAAATAAACAAGCCCAATCACTTGGTGAAACAAAGAACACAAAGGAATTTTGGAAACTAGCGAAAAATATTATTGGTTCCGATCACAGTATAGGCACAGGTGTATCCGCCGATGATCTTTCCTCTCATTTTTCGAAACTTCTTCAAACGAATTCCCACTTAACTTTTGCTTATGCTGAACCTTTAATCACCGATGACACATTGGACACCGAGATCTCTATTTGTGAGATAAAAGCAGTTCTTCAAAAAGCTAAAAATAAATATAAAATAATAATAAATAAGCTCCAGGTGAAGATGGTGTACCGTATGAGTTTTTTTAAAAATGCATCTCAATGTTTTAATATTCAACTGGTTGCGCTTTTTAACAAATTTTTTATGAATGCGGAAGTTACATCTTCGTTCAAAAAAGCTGTAATCTTTTTGATCTGTTTCATGTCTTGCCTTATTTTATCGTTTCTTTTATAAAAAATGTTCACTCGAGGTAGCCAGCTGCATTCCTCCCCTTAAAATGTTCGCCCGTAATATTCGTCTTGCTAGGACTGCCCATCAGTTAACCCTTGAGCCCAATTTCGGACATACCGTGAAATATAGAGATTCTTTTTTTAGCCGTACAACACGACTTTGGAATGGTTTACCCGGCGAGATTTTCCCTTGCCATTTCAATTTGCAAACATTCAAAACCAATGTTAATCGACACCTCCTAATGCCCGCGCAGTGTGTTACATTAAAAGGGAAACAAATAGTCCCTTGTGCGCGCGTTAATTATAAAAAAAAAAAAATACACTTAAAAGGTACTATGAATGACGTTGCCAACTACAGGGGTATATCATAGCTAAGGTATTCTGTGGAGTTCTTTTGGCCGATTGGAAAAGTTGGTAGAAGGAAAAAATATACTATCTGACTTCGAGGCTGGTTTTAGAAAAAACTATTCTACAGTTGACCAAATCTTCTCTCTGACATTGATTGTCAAGGCATACCATGCTAGGAATTTCAAAGCAGCGTTTGATTTGGTAAATCGGAATGCTCCAATATACAAACTTACACAGCTAGGTGTCTCAACCAAATTCCTACATGTCATCAAAAATATGTACACAGACACAAAAGCTAACGTGTGGGATAGTTCTCATTTCTCTGAATGGTTCACAACAGATTCTGGTGTCAAATAGGGATGTCCGCTTTTATTTGCAATATTTATAAATGATTCCTGGAAAAATTAGAATGGCAGGAATCCAAATCAATGTGTTGTTATATGCTGACGATTTGGTTATAGATATTATCAGAATCCAAAGAAAATTTACAATTGATGATAAACCGGCTATATTCATACTGCGAAAAGTGGGGACTTGAAATCAATACTGACAAATCAAAAATTATGATTTTCTCACGTTCCAATCGGTTTGAAGTCGGAAACAATTGGGTGTACGATGGAAGGCGTTTGCAAGTGACAGATAAATATAGGTACCTTGGAGTGAACCTTAACTCAACGCTGAATTTTAGTGAGCACCTATCTGAAAAAGCTAAGGCCTCTCAAAGTCTAATAAACTTAACATGGAAAAAGATTTTAACAAATAGCAATATACAATTGTCTACCAAATACCAAATCTTTAATTCAGTTGTAAAGTCAACTCTGCGTTATGCAGCTCAAGTTTGGGGAATTGAAGAGTATGAGGAAACTGAGAAACTTCAGAGGAACTTCATCAAACAAAATTTCAATCTACCAATCAACAACACCGAATTATGCGATTTACTTAGAAACCGGCTTTTCAGCACCCTGAAACTACAAACTGATTATATAATTAAAGTCTTAGATTTTCAAGATGAGCGACTGAATAAAAAGATGCTGCTATACGAAGAAAGGAACAAGGACTGGTGGTTTGATATATGGCAACGGATCGCCGCTTCCTTAGGTGAAGAATTACAAATTGATCCAAACGACATTCTTGGTGTAAAAGAAAAGCTTTACAAAATTATTCAGCTCAATGAAGACTCGGTTCGAGATCTACTTGAAGAAACAGCTACTGAATCTGAAAGCCGTATATTATACAGTCAGTTAAAATTTAGTCTGAGTAGCAATAGTTATTTCCACGATTCTCTAAGCACCAGAGATATTTTTTTAATATTTAAAGCAAGATGCGAAGTACTTTGTCTAAACGGAAGACCTTACAATGGGAGTTACAATCAGTTCTGCTCATTATGTAACACCAATCCAAAGAAGACTGCTTCCACTTTATAAGTGTATGTCCAATTTTTAGAAATAAGAGATTTGCGTATTTTGGATTCTCTCTCTCAATGCAGGATACAATACAAATATTGGATGGACCAGATTGGATCAAACTTATCAATTATCTGAAAGAAATTTGCAGATTCAGGAAATAGCTCATGACGGAATATGATTAATCTCTATATGTACGTTAAAAAAATAAAAAGATATTTATCGAATGTATACTGTTAATTATAACAATAAAGTATATTTAAATATAAAATCAATAAAAGAAATTAAAGTTGTTTGTCGAGCTGACGGCAAAGCCAAACCTTTTAAATTCTAAAAAAACCTGTGTAAATGTATATATCTAAAATTGCAAATAAATGAATTAATTACTTACTTACTTACTTATATTCTTCATACTTTTGCTGTGGTATTAAGTGATCCACTCTAAGAAAATTAAGTGATCCACTCTAAGAATTAATTTTTATTTTAATCAGTTTTGTGACTCGTGAGAAAACTTTTTTGTTTCTGAAATAAAAGCATTTTCGTGTTTAAATAAGAAAACAATAATTAATTTTGTAATTGCAATTTATTAAAATTCCATTTTCTACTGTCTGCAGTTACATATCTTACGCCTGTCACAATAACCACCCTTCTTCCCCAAAGCCAGACAATGTGCAATACAAGGACCTTCACCTAAGAACCCCAATATATCACAAGTGAAACGTTTCTGCCGACTATGGACAGCCAGTCCTTCGTCCTGCAAATGAGTTCCGAATTCCAATTCTGAAAGATTTTCACGTTCAGCATTTTCCTTTGGCAAGGCTATCGATAGAGCACAAAGACCGCAAGAAATAAGAAGCAAAGTTATAGTGATTTTCATCTTTAGTGTAACAAGTGAATTCTAAAGTAAACGTTTCCTGATGAAGTAAGACTCCCGAATGCCTTAAGGCTCATTCATTTCTTTATATAGTAGTTCGAAAAACTTGAAGAGAATAATATTGATTGCAATAAAGCACAGACCCAAAATTGACGCAACAGAGAGTCTGGATTTTCCCAAGGGAAATCCCAAGTTGAACCATTATTCATACAATGGATGGAAAATAGCAAAGGGAAGCCCCTAGAAATTTTATGGGCTATCTTATTGACTGCTTGGTTATTGACGAACTGTCAACAGACTATATATCTTTATGAATTTTGACAGAAGCAATAATAACGTAACGGATGAAGTTTTGAAAAAAAAAACGCTAAGATCAAGTTACGAGTATAGGTGATAGCTTGGCATTTTAACACAATTTATTCTAGGAAGTTTCTTAGGCACTAGATGAAAAATCAAAAAATTTCATTTGAAGAAACTTAGAATCGTCTAGAAAAGATATGCGCCAGTGATTTTTGTCATCGTTATATATTTTGAAATTGATGAGATTTTAAGAAACCTTCGGATTAACTGATTAAAAAATAAAAATTAATGGACCAATGTGTACCCTGCGAGACTCCGGATGGTGCCTGAAAAGGATGAAATACACTTGTTGTAAATATTTCGTGAGAAAACCATGTTGGTTTTTTAACAATAGTTTGTTTAAAATGAAATGCTTAAATCAACGATGCTTTTAAAGAGTTTTGAAATATATGAGAACTTCAGTGAATGAATGAATAAAGTTGTGGTATTTGTAATGCACTTCCCCCCCTTCTTAAATAAATGTTAGTCCTAATTTATAATACTACGTCCAGTTTTATGTCCTTAATGAAGCTAAGGACCTGGGCCACGTTAAGGGAGTTAAACTCCTTTTCTAAAAGTAATATGATCGCAGGCGTTTCTTTCGTTGGTGTATGAGAGCTTCACAGTCTACGAGAATGTGATCTGAAGATTCTTTCTGTTCGTTACAGTATCTGCATTGGTCTTCTCTATGAACTCCAAATACCAGTGGAAACTATCGATTCAGAGCAACGCTGAATTTAGTCAAGAAAACGTTGGTGAAAAATCTGCTCGGGCTAGCTGCGATCCAACTAGATGCGCGCTAACTTGCAATTATATCGGAAAGATTGGAGTGTGCATGCATGGAGTAAAATGCGAATACGTTTGAAAATCCTTGGAATTCTTCTGTAAAAATTGTTGAACGTAATTTTGTTATATATAAATGCTTACAGTACTTGAAATATATACAAACGGATCGGAAAAGTTTGTAAAAGTATATGTGAGAGTCCATTTGGTCAAAAGACTTTATTATATCCATAATCCTTTTTTACTTGCGATTATAGGGACTATAAGGCAAGTTATGCATTCGTAAAAAAAAAAAAAATTCTAACAATCAAACATGATATTACGATGATAGAGAAGTCAAAAAAAGTGGGTCCGGAAATTCCGTTCGTCTGTCTGTCTGTCTGTCTGTCTGTCTGTCTGTCTGTCCGTATCGATATCTACAGCCTAAACGGTTGGGCCGATTTGATTCAAACTTGGTATATAGTATTTTTAGAGTGCTGTACCCGACAGTTTTTGGAATTGACATTCTAGCTCCAAAACTAACGGTACCTGCCATATAACTTTTATTAAAAAACTTATTTTTCTCGAAAACGGCTCCTACGATTTTGATTAAACTTTCAGAATGATGTTTTCTGTGCAAAATCTATCTTTTAATTTTAATGGATTTTTCAGAAAAAGTTTTATAACGGTACCTCCCATATGACCGGTTTTTTAAAATCAGACTTTCTCGTTAACTAATTGACGGATTTTGATGAAATTTACAAAATATGTAGTGTTTTATGATTTAAATAATATTGCTTATCAAAATTTTCAAAAACATTTTTTTTTAAATTTTAATAATTTTTTTTTTAAAATATTTTGTTTTTTGAATATTTTGAAAACGGATCTATAGATTTTTTTTTTAAATTTTTCTCCTAGTATAAACTATAGATTTCTTAAAATTGACATACTAAAAAAAATTTTAAAATATGTTTTCGAAAAGTTTTTCAAAAAAAACATTTTTTTGAAAAAACTGGTCGAACGATTTTGAAATGAAAAATTCATAAAATAGAAAACAGCAAAAGAAATAAGATGGCTTACAACATTTTTTCCAAAAAACGTTATGAGTAGTGTTTTTTTGAATTCATAAATTTTTTTCCCCAACATTTTATTTCATATTGCTCGGCTAAGCCCTAGCCAAGCCATTAGTCAAATAAAAGAAAGTGACAACCTACATTACATACATACTTACCTATTTTAAAGTATTTTTCATCATCATAAAAGCACAGAATAAATAAGGAAGCCTTTGATAAACACACAAAAACAACTAACAAATAAAAAAAACTATTTGATTACTACTGAATGCAAAAATTTCAATCGAGAAAACAAAAGTTTACACCTTCCTATAAATAAACAAAACCACTGTGTTAACTTTTAATATTGTCTCTATACCTACTGGCTTAACAGTAGTTGGAACACGTATCTTAATTTTAGTACCTACCTTCCTTCCAACCTTATTATAGGTACCTAAATCCTTTATAAATTCCATTGGTCCCATATTGGGACGTATAAAGGTCCCTTTACCTAGCATTATTGCCATACTGCTGATTCCGACGAATCTTTATGCCAGTTGTTCAAATTTTTCCATACCAAAATGAAAATTTAACTGAAAAAAGTCCTTTGTATCTTTCTATTAGCAAATTATATTATAAACAGTAAGCAGCAAGTGGAAAGATAATACTACACTAAAAAACTGCAAAAGCTAACAATCCTATATATTTATGTGTTTATCCCTTTGTCGTGACGCATGTTCGTTCGAGCTTCACCCCAAAACGATTCTAAGGAAGTTGCACGTCATACAAAAAATATTAAAATAAAATCTTTGTCAAAAAGACGCCTGCACTTAAAAAGGATTAGCACATAAGAGCAAGTACGTGCGACCCAGTCTTTATTATACAAAGATCGACAAAGAGATTCCATCCATCGAACATAGTTTTCTCTGACCATATCTTGCATATATGTATAGCTACTTTTAATCGCTAGCTGCAGCGGTTTTGCTGAACTCAAGCCAGGATAGTGCCTGTCAGGAAACGGCTGACTTAGGCCTCAATAATAGTGTGAGAAGTTTTATAAATAGTCAAACCAGCTTGTAATGAAGCTCCTGAGTCAGCAAGAAAAAGGCGGAATGGTTTTATCTTCCTCTTCGCCCAAGCAACTTTTGTAAAAAAAACATTAGAGAATTCACAAAGTCTCTTGCCTATAAGGCTGCGCGTACAGTGGCGCGACAAAGCGATGCGACAAGCCATTTGAGATATAAACAGACTCGCTTGAAAAGTGGTCAGAAGAGTCAGGCGCGGATTGCACATATTGTCAATATGTCAATATTTTTTTCAAATCTTCTTGATAAAATAAATAATAAAACAAATAAAATTGTTAGTAATTCCTCTAGTTTTGAAGCTTAGTTAGTTTAGAAAGGAGGGCACTTTGCCCTCTCGCGACAGGTTTGGTACCTCATATAGTTTTTCGCAAAAACAAAAACTTAACCACTTTACAATGTATTCACATAGGTATTCGACGCACTCAATTTCAATATTTTAATTTGTTTTAAGGCTGGGTGTACCTAGAAAATAAATTGCACAACTGGATCGCAAGTACTTGCTCTTATGTGCGGTCACAGCTTCGAATAAAATTTGAAAGATATTAAGGGAACTTCAAAAGTTTTTACTTGCGGTTATAGTTTCTATAATGCATAGTTATGGATTCGTGCAAAAAAATTCTAACAATCAAATATGACAATACGTTGATAGAGAATTCGAAAAAAGTGGGTCCGGAAATTCTGTTCAGACGTCTGTCTGTCTCTGTCTGTTCGCACCCCTGGGCCGATTTGCT
This sequence comes from Platycheirus rosarum, assembly GCA_963971375.1. NCBI lineage: Eukaryota > Metazoa > Arthropoda > Insecta > Diptera > Syrphidae > Platycheirus > Platycheirus rosarum. The sequence goes on along the minus strand of OZ020510.1, from coordinate 36,670,947 downwards.
TCAAACTTGTTATTTAGTATTTATTTGGTAGTATCTCGGGGGTGTTTTTCCTTTTTGCTCTTGGTCGAAAAATAACGGTACCTGCCATACAATCTTTAACAAAAAGTTTGATTTTTTCGAAAACGGCTCTAACGATTTTGATAAAACTCTCAGGGTGCTATTTATTTACAACAATACATCTGTCAGTTACAATAAATTTTTCGAAATTTGTTCTCTCATAAAACCCTGTTTTTTCAAATGCGGTTTAATCGTAAACCATTATCCCGATTTCAATAAAATTTTGCACACATGAAGTCATTTATAATTCAATTAATATGACATTTCAAATTTTCAAAAACTTTTTTTTCGATTTTTTTAAATTTTCTAAAAAACAAATTGGTTTTCAAAATATTTTGAAAACGGGTTGATTGAATTTTTTTAAATAATTTTCCCAGGTGAAAACTACAGATTTACTTATAATGGCATACTAAGAAAAAAATTTAAATACTTTTTCGAAAAGTTTAAGAAAAAAACAGTTTTAAAAAAAATAATTTGTTTGTTTTAATATATAGCATAAGTACACGTTCTTGCGACCCAGTCGTGGATTTTATTAAATTTTATTCGACGATGTGACCGCACATATGAGCAAGTACGTGCGATCAAGTGATGCAATTTTTTTTTCGATTTTCTGACTTTTGATTGTTTGAAAAAAGTACGTAAAATAGTTTTCAGTAAAAAAAAAACGATTTTTATTTAACAACTTTTTTTAAAAATTAAAAAAAAAATAATTCAAGAATGCAAACTTAAACATACAAGTTACATTCAAAAACAAAATTAGGAACAAAATGAAAATTCTTGGAGCTGTTTTCGAGAAAAATAAGCTTTTACTTAACGGTTATATGATAGGTACCGTTAATATTTGAGCTAAGAAAAAATTAAAAAAGTCCTCTGTAGAATCACAAAATAACCCTATGACCTAAATTTGAAGACGATTGGTTTAACCGTTTAGCCTGTAGTTCAATAGACATCTGTACAGACAGACAGACATACAGAATTTTGCCAGTAACTCAAATATGTTTCTCTATCATCGAAATGTCATGTTTGATTGTTATCTCTAAATTTTTAATCTGCACGAATGCATAACAAACATAACAAATTTGCGGAGAACTTTTTTATTTTAAAAGATATTTTATCGAAATAAATTTTAGTATTTAGTAACGGAACCGTAATGTTATCTTTGCTTCCGTCATAATTCATAAAGAGGTAGTCTGTTGACATAGTTCGTCAGTACCAAAGCTGTCAATAAGACAGCCCATAAAATGTCTAGGGGCTTTCCTTTGCTATTTTCCATTCATTGGTTCACCTTGGGATGCCCCGCTAGATTTCCCTTGGGAAAAGCCAGACTTTCTGTTGCGTCTATTTTGGTTGTGGATCTATTTCAATCAATTTCATTCGTCACCATAATCTTCTCAAGCTTTTCGAACTACTATATAAAAAGATTCTTGCTTGAGCTTTAAGGCATTCGGGAGTCTTACTTCATCAGGAAACTTTTACTTTAGAATTCACTCGTCCTACACTAAAGATGAAAATCACTATAACTTTGCTTTGTATTTTTGGAGTTCTTTGTGCTCTATCAACAGCCTTGCCAAAGCAAAATGCTGAACGTGAAAATCTTCCAGAATTGAAATTCGAAACCCGTTTGGATGACGAAGGACTGGTTGTCCATAGTCGGCAGAAACGTTTCACTTGTGATATATTAGGCTTCTTAGGTGAAGGTCCTTGTAATGCACATTGTCTGGCTTTGGGGAAGAAGGGTGGTTATTGTGACAGGCGTAATATATTATGTAACTGCAGACAGTAGAAAATCGAATCTTAATAAATTGCAGTTACGAAGATAATTTATGTTTTTTATTTCAACACGAAAATGCTTTTATTTCAGAAACTGATTAAAATAAAAATTAATTCTTAGAGTGGATCACTTAATTTGTATTCTTAGAGTGGATCACTTAATACCACATCAAAAGTATCAAGAATCGAATTATTTCAGCCCATTTTAAGCTGCACAAGTTGTTTGTTTTAATTTTCAGTCTTTCAAAGAAAGTAACATAAGTCGGAAACGCTAAGTGCGTCGATCGATTAGATAAACTCATATTTGTTTTACTTAGTTTTTGAAACCTTATAAGTGCCATGGATCTTAAGGAAATGAGTATAAAAGGAGGCAGCTCCATGCAGTTTATAATCATACCACAACTACAAGGCTTTCAGTAACAGTTAAGAAATATTATTACTAATTTTTTTTAAAAATGCGTTTCACAATTGCATTTCTTTTGATTCTTGGAATCACATGTACATTGGCCATTCCCGTTCCATCAGATGTCGAGAATCCAGCTAATGTTGAATTTGCCGAGGAAAAACCAGTGGAAACTGTCGCTTCCGAACAGCTTATTGACGGTGAATTTAGTCAAGGATACGTTGGTGAAAAATCTGGTCGGGCGAACTGCGATCCAACTAGATGTGCTTTAACTTGCAATTATATCGGATTGGTAGGTGTCTGCGTACGTGATAAATGCCAGTGCGTTTAAAAACCTTATAAAATTCATTGGTGAATTGTTGAATGTAATTTCATTAAATAAATACTTACAATAAGTATCAATTCTTTAATTCTAACATAAAGAAATAAATTGCACGACTGGATTGCACGAACTTGTTCTTAGATAATTGCTTAGTGGCTGCATATGTATGTGTTTTTTTTTTAATCATGTGGTTTTCAAGAAGAAATAAAACGCAAATAGTTTAATGTTATGGCCAAGAATTTAGCTTGATTATAAAGATAAGGGTTTGCATTATGCTTTAAAAATGATTTCGGGAAAGTGGCCGCCGCGGCTGACTCGAATAAATTCCACCCGAAGACCAATTTTGTGCAAATCGGGATCTGTGACCATCTCGGTTTGGACCCATTCACCGAACGTGTGACGCGCTTGATGGTCGTTCGGCTTCAATTCTTGCACGAGTTTGATTTTGTAAGCCTGCAAACCAAGATCCTTCCGCCGCAAAATCTTCCATAAAGTGGATGGGCACATCTCCAATTGTTGCGAGCGATGGCGGATGGACTTATTCGGGTTTTCTTTGATACTCTGCCCCACCGAAACGAACCATTATTTTGATAATAAATTTGCACAATTTGGAAACTTGTTAAGAAGTAAGTCTATTCATTATGAAATGGCGAACCAACCTGAGCGTAAGTCAAGTGACAGCTGTCAAAAAGACCAACTCCGAAAGAAGTATTGCCAGATTGAAAACCACACGTCTATTAAAATAAAAAATTATTTTTTTTAGAAAATTCTTTCATTTTTTATTTAGTTTAAAAGTTTTCTCGGAAAAACTAAGTATGCAATAAAATTTGATTTTAAGGAAAAAAGAATTGAAAATCATTAGACCAGTTTTTTTTAAAGTCGTTTTTTTGAAAAACTTTTCGAAAAAATATTTAATTTTTTTCTAGTATGTCATTATAAGGAAATCTGTAGTTTTTATCTAGGAAAATTATTTAAAAAATTCAATCAGCCCATTTTAAAAAAAATCGAAAACTAAATTTTTATTTTAGAAAAAATCGAAAAAAAAAGTTTTTCAAAATTTTGAAATGCAATATTATTTGAATTATATTATTTCTGTGTGCAAAACTTTATTGAAATCGGGATAATAGTTTACGATAAAACCGCACTTGAAAAAATCGGTTATGTGAGAGGTACCGTTATAGAACAAATTTTGAAAAATTCATTCTAACTAAAAGATGTATTGTTGTAAAAAAAAATAGCACTCAGAAAGTTTTATCAAAATCGTTTGAGCCGTTTCCGAGAAAATCAAACATTTAGTTAAAATTGTATGGCAGGTACCGTTATTTTTCGACGTAGAGCAAAAATGAAAAACACCCCTCGAGATACTACCTAATAAATACTAAATACCAGGTTTGAAGCTAATCGGCCTATTCGTTTAAGCTGTAGAGGCGCGAACAGACAGACAAACAGACAAACGGAATTTCTGGACCCACTTTTTTCAACTTCTCTATTAGCGTAATGTCATGTTTGATTATAAGATTTTTGTTTGGAAGAATCCATAACTTGCATTATAGTACCTATAATCGCTATTAAAAAGTAAAAGTTTATTTGATTCCGTTCGGTCTACAGAATATGTCATATCAACACTATTTTTCAAAAAAAAATATTGCACCTTAAAAAACGAAATCAATTAAAAAATAAGCTATGAGGTAGAATAGGCTTATTGGAATAAAATACAAGATAAGGATCGACAAGTAGTCCTCTTTTAAAGTCGGTATCTAGGTATGTATCTGCTTCCAGTTTGGAAAGCCATGTTGATTAAGATACTTAGTCTCGGTCTTGCTCAAATGCGTCTTCTCTCCGCAGTGAATTTGAAGATTTTTTGGGGCTGAGCATTGGTAATTTTTTTCTCGAAACCGCCTAAAAATTCCTATTCAATGTGCATCTGTATCAAAAGTATGACTGATATAAACAAGATCTTATAATAAAGGGATACTTTAGGTGCCCGATAGAGGACTTTGACGATTGGCAGGAGTTATTCTTTCTTCGATCTGGAACCTTCTGTAATTCCTTGAGTTGAAAGCCTAGTTCGACAGGTCCGTAAGTAACTCTAAGCTGTAGATGTTTATCCTTTATTTTATCCAAGACATCAATGTTGAGTGTCCATCTTGATCACAACATCATAACTTCGTTTTGCCCTCATTAAGGCCCATATTCTGAATACACGCGATGTGCTTTCAATTTTGTCAACTTTTGCGTGTTCCAAAATTAGAAATCGATGACTAGTTTGTGGGCATCGACCATCGGAATGGTATCCTCTTACACAAATTCTCTTGGTATGTTTGCCTATTTTGCCATGTTAGAAGTGACCAGTATAGTGTAATGTAACCTGCTCTGGGCCAACAAACACTAAAAATATTTCAGAGCTTCGGTAGCCTAGACAGATTTTGTTGATCTCTTCGGTAAGACGTTCGAACCACATTCTTTCAGTAACAACTCTCTCTCTTCCTCCTGACAAGCTGTGGTTCTTTTGGAGTTGCAAGTTTTCCCTTTCCATTTGTTCAGCTAAATCAGACAAATCCAGAGATTCGCTAAATATTGAGTTTTCGCCAAAAAGTTATCTATATCTACATACATATATATACATATATATACAGTTAACTGTATATACTATATCTATATAAACATAAGTAAAAATGAAGTGTCTGTTTTTTAATATCAAAATATTGTCTGTCTATCTGTCTTTCTGTCTGTTTGTTCCGCCTAATCTCGGGAACGGCTGCACCGATTTTGACGGAACTTTCAATGGCAGATTGCTGATGTTCTAGGGAGTAACTTAGGGTATTTAAATCATCTACTAGGTGGCGCTGGGGCTTTTTTCGAAAATTTTATTTATGGACCAATTTTGACAGGAATTTCACTGGCAGGTAATTGACGTAGTAAGGAGTAACAAAGGTTATTATAATCACCACTTTCTGCCGTTTCACAAGCAGATAGCTAATTTTGGAAGAAGTATCTAAGGCTATTTTGATTACTAGGTGGCACCACGCCGGGGTGTTTTTTTGGAAATAAAAAGCAAAATAGAAACATCAATTTTAACTTAAATTCACTAAAAACATTTATTAATTACAGTCCAATGTGTGATACCAATAATGTGATTACAACATTTTTTCAATTATTCTCAACGACAACGGCAAATTCCTCCTGCGCAAGTGCCACCCCTTAGTTTCAAAGCACTGCAGTGTGCCTTACAAACTCGATCTTCACCAAGAGTTGAACACACCTGCCATGGTACACGTGGAGCAATATGAACAGCACTTGGTTCTTCTGCATCAGATACAGGAATAGCTGAAGCCAGGGCACACACGATTCCAAAGATCACAAGAATTGCAAAAGTCAAACGCATTTTTGAAGCGATAATTTTTTTATTACTTTATACGGCTAAAAGTATTGTTATTATGACTGAATTGACTGGGGTTGTCTCCTTTTATAGCAAAACTTTTCTTTGTTAAAATAAATTCGAAACAATAAGAATTATCTTATCAAAATGGGAAGTATTTCGATCGCAGATAGCTCATCCAAATCAATAGGTTTGTTAGTTCAGAAGGTGTTAGATGATCACCAAACCTCCGATTTCTAAGAAATGATAAAAGATTTTAATTATCTTCAAGTAACAAACAAACTTCTTTACAATAATTTTTGCCGCATTTGTGTTTCAATATTTACTTTTATCTCTGAAGCTATTTAATCTAGAAAATAACACTTATGACAAAATGGCATACATAATCCATGTTAGTGGGGGACGGGGGAGGGAATATGGATTCTTTAATATCAAGCCTAGTCCCTGCTAGCCTCTTAATTTTAATATTCACAAATTTTAGGCGGAATTTTTTGAGTAACTCGTCGAATATTGATCTCTTATCAATTTAAATTTTGTTATCCAAGAAATGTAAGTGAATAAGAGCAGGATCTACTCCGATATCAGAATAAGTCTTAAGGTTTTGGTAAATGGATCCTTATAGATTATAGTTATAGTTGAAGATTGATTTTTTTTCGAAATATGCATAAGGACCCGAGTATAATAAATGAGCTATTTTCCTTGCCTTGAAAATTTTATTTTCTATTTCACAATTGTGAACAAAATTGGTTGAAAGATTTTTTTTACGTTTTTGAATATTGAATATATTTTATTGTAGCAAAATCATACATTCCTTTTTTTCTTAATCTATATAGCACAATTAACAGAGATTGGTATATAACTACCTTACTTCTGCCAAGTAGCGATTTGAATTTAAAGATATGGACATTTTAATTTCCGACTTGAAGGAAAAGCTACAACCTTCATTAAACAAAACATCCCTCCTTTCTAAGGTCATGAAAACGCTGATTAACAGCATTCCTACAAAATAAATGCCCCAGGGCTCTGTTGTGTCTCCGACTCTTTTCCTCATTTTTACTTGTGATTTAGGTACTAAAATGCAAGTTATGGATTCGTGCAAAAAAAAAAATAACAATCAAACATGACATTACGACAATAGAGAAGTTGACAAAAGTGGGTCCGGAAATTCCGTCCGTCTGTCTGTCTGTCTGTCTGTTCGCGCCTCTACAGCCTAAACGGATGGGCCGATTTGATTCAAACTTGGTATTTAGTGTTTATTAGGTAGTATCTCGTGGGATGTTTTTCATTTTTGCTCTAGGTCGAAAAATAACGGTACCTGCCATACAATTTTTAACAAAAAGTTTAATTTTCTCAAAAACGGCTCTAACGAATTGTTAAAACTTTCAGGGTGCTATTTTTTACAACAATACATATTTCAATTAGAATAAATTTTTCGAAATTTGTTCTATAACGGTACCTCTCATATAACCGGTTTTTCAAATGCGGTTTAATCGTAAACTATTATTTCGAGTTCAATAAAATTTTGCACACAGGAAGTCATTTATAATTCAATTAATATTGCATTTCAAAATTTTCAAAAGCTTTTTTTTTTCTAAAAAAAAAAATGGTTTTCGAAATATTTTAAAAATGGGTTGATTGAATTTTTTTAAATAATTTTCCCAGATGAAAACTACAGATTTCCTTATAATGACATACTAGAAAAAAAATTCAAATATTTTTTCGAAAAGCTTTTAAAAAAAAACGTATTTTTAAAAAAACTGGTCGAACGATTTTCAATATTTTTTTTCCTCGATAGACATTTAGTTTTCAAATTTTTTTGCATACTTAGTTTCTCCGAAAAAAACTTTTAAGCTAATTAAAAAAATGAAAGAATTTTCAAAAAAAAATTATTTTTTTATTTTAATAGACGTGTGGTTTTCAATCTGGCAACACTTCTTTCGGAGTTGGTCTTTTTGACAGCTGTCATTGATTTATGTTCAGTTTGGTTTGCCATTTCATAATGAATAGACTTACTCCTGAACAAGTTTGCATATTGTGCAAATTTATTACCAAAATAATGGTTCGTTTCGGTGGAGCAGAGCATCGAAGAAGAGCCGAATGAGTCCATCCGCCATCGCGCGCAACAATTGGAGATGTACCCATCCACTTTATGGAAGATTTTGCGGCGGAAGGATCTTGGTTTGCAGGCTTACAAAATCCAACTCGTGCAAGAATTGAAGCCGAACGACCATCAAGCGCGTCACACGTTCGGTGAATGGGCCCAAAACGAGATGGTCACCGATCCCGATTTTCACAAAATTGGGCCTCGGCTGCAATTTATTCGTGCCAGACGCAGCGGCCACTTCCCCGAAATCATTTTTAAAACATATCGTGCACTTTTTTTTAATTTATTCGACGATGTGACCGCACATATGAGCAAGTACGTGCGATCCAGTCGTGCAATTTATTATAAATGATCTGTCTGTTATTTCTTATCCACTTAATTGTTTTGCTGACGACTCTACCCTCAGCTTTTCATATTCGTTCGATAATCCACGTCTTTCGCCTTCGAGTTTAATGCTTCGAAAACTCAATGCTGTCTTGTGTCGTTAAAGCTAAACATACCCCCAGTCCCATTGTCCATACATGGCACTTACATCAAAGAAACCGAAAAGCTCTCAGTACTCGACCTCCGTTGGAACGACCATATATTTGAGATGGCTAAAATGCTGCTAAGTGCTTAGGTTTTCTGTATCAGTGTAAGAAGTATTTTTCCCCATCTGATCTGGCTACAATTTAAAAAGCGTTTATACGCCCTAAACTCGAGTACAACTCCTAACTAAAAAAAAAAACAAAAGGGTGGTTTGTGGAAGAAAACAAAAATGAATTATCACACTAAATTTAAAAAAAAAATTATTTGGGTAATACAAACAAGTAGGTGATGAAAATAAGTTATATTATTAATTTAACAAATAAACACCCAAGTTGTTAAACAAGAACCAAAATAAATAAATATATATGTGAAACAATGAACAGATAAATAAATATATAAATAAATAAGTAAATAAATAAACTGATTAATAAATAAATGATTAAATAAAAAAATAAATAAGGAATTAATAAATAAATAAACAAATTAAATTAGCAAACAGAAAAAATACAATAATTGCTACATAACAAAGACAAATCAGATTTAATAATATATTTATTTAATAAACTAAGAATGAAATTAAGACAAGAAATTGTGACATTGTAATGCAAAAAACATTATATTTTTCTTTTAATTTTTTTTTCATTTCATTTCATTAACTAATGCGTCCAATTCGTTTGTTGAAAAGCACCAAGAAAAGTTTAACATAATTTTCTATCCTGCTGTCCAGGTGAACACCAAGGTATTTAGCCCTTAGTTTCCAATCGGTTGCTGCGCCATTTATTGAGAGCGAATTGCTAGGCAGGTAACAGGCTTTTTTTTCGTGTGAAAAAGATAGCTTGAGTTTTTAAAGCATTAACCTTAATCTTCCAATCTTCAAAATAATTTTGAAGTGTGTTTTAAGCAGACTGCAAACTACTTCCAATACCAGAACCAATTGAATCTGAAGAATAAATACATGTATCATCAGCAAACATAGCTCTATGACAGTTTTGTAGGTTAGGTATGTCTGATGTAAGAACTGTATAGAGGATTGGGCCAAGAACTGATCCTTGGGGCACGCCATCAGTGAAAACGAAGGTTTCTGAAGAATAGTTGTTAACACAAACAACAAAACTTCTAGCAATAAGGTGTAAAGAAAAAAAACACAGAACTTCATTCATCGAAATTGGCAGAAACTGTAAAACACAAAGGTGGACACGTTGTAGTGGGGTGTAGGCAGCATCTGGTATCGGCAATTGAGTGTTTAAAGATTCTTTGATGAATAGTTTCGACTGTTTGAATATTTTAAAGAACAACCTTCAAAAAAGTGACAGAAAGTTAAGTATGGGTCATTTGTCTTCCAACAAGACAATGATCCTAAACATATTTCACATATTGTCAAATAATGGCAATGCCTGAACTCAGCTCAAAACCCACAACAGTCGCCCAGTCTTAATGTCATTTAACATTTATGGGAGCATCTCGACGACAAGTAAGGAAACATGAGATTAGGACGAAAGATGATTTTACGCGGGTTCTTCAAGATGAATGGTCGAAAATTGGTCAAAACGTAACGCCAACGTTGGTCAATTCAATTATTCAATTATTAAGGCCAAGGAATACACAATCTATAAGCTGTGCAAAATTAAAAAATTAAATTAAATTAATTTATTGGCGCGACAGCCCCTTAAGGAGCCAAGGCCTAGTGACTTATACTCTCAACTATTCCTGTGTGTGTGTTGTTATACTGCAAGAATGGAATGGACCTACAATTTACCGCCGAGTCCGAACGGCTACATGGAGGTTTTGTCAGTTCCTCGCAAGAGGCGGTACACCAGAAAAGAAAGTCACTACTAGCGGGATTTGAGCCCAGACTCATTTCATTCGCTTAGCAGTCTGACACACTAACCACTAAGCCATGGGGCACTACTGTGCAAAATTAACCGTATAAATTCAAGGTTTATTTGAACTGCTTACTTACTTTTGTAGCATAAATTTGTTATTCTTTTTAGTTTAAGCCGAATATTTTTGAAGTTTGTTTAAATTTGTATTTAAAATTTTACTTTTTTTTCGAAATACACACTAAATTTTAGAAAAACAAATTATTTTATTTTTTTTAATGTTGCTCTCAATTATTTAAAGAAATAATCATTAAATTTTTAAATGCTAATTTACTTTTTGGATTAACAGTTATGTGTTTTCAATTAATTCTATTTCATTTTTTGATAAAACCTTTATTTAGTTTTGGTCGATTATGGGTCGGTGAAAGCACTGTTCCGCTGAAAAACAAGCTCTTATAACAAAGCTGATTTCAGAAGGAAAAACCCACGCAGAAGCACAGACCTTAATTGGTTGCTCTGCTTTTATGATACGTAAAGCAATAAAGCAAACTTTCCAACATGAAACCCGAGGATTCTGCCTCTATGACGAAAAAAGAAATAAAATCGCTGACCAGATATACGGCCCAAGACCGATTTTTGTCAGCGGATGACCTAAAAATAGGGTTACCAGAGCATTTATTTTAAAGAGAACATGTTCTCTTTTTCATTTCAGATCTATTTTACACTCTCTTTTTCCATTAAATTCTTTGTTTGTCCTCTTTTTTTAATATGTCTTCTTTTTAGTCTCTTTTTCTATTTTCAAGAGTGTAATAATTTTTATTTATCATTTTAATTTTGATCATCAAAACATCAAAACCAATCGACTTATATGTTATTTGTAAGCATTTAAAAATGACTATGTTCATGTTACGTAGTTATACATGTTCCTTATTAGTTCAGTCGACAGGTCGGAAAAATGGGTTTAGGATGATAAAGGTTGGAACTTAATGAAACTTTGGGATGATGTTATCGCGTCCATTCACTCCGCTCCTGGAGACGCAGTTATTTCTTGAAAAATGTTTAGTTATAAACTTAACGCCTATCCGATCCATATACCAGAAATATCTTGAAAAATAAATGCGCCTCCAGGAGCGGATTGAAGGGTAGGGTGTAAGAAAATAATTTTTTTTCACTCAATCCCTTCCATGCTAATATCTTGTTATGTAGAGGATCAAGCTGAGTATGTTTTGCATTTTCAGATAGGTTTTAAGTACAAATTTTCAATCCATACACCAGAATTCTCTTGAAAAATAACTCCGTCTCCAGGAGCGGGTTGGCGAGTCACGTGCTAGAAAACACATTGTTCACTCAAGCCTTCCGCGCCTATATCTCATTATTTGGAGGTTCTAGGCGAGTGGTTCTTGTACTTTCAAATTCTCCCTGTAGGTGCAGGGGACAAAGAATAGGCCCACGGTGTGGATATGCCTGCAGTAAGAGACTACTAAAGCTCCTCCCCTATAGGTAAGTTGGGGCAAGAATTGGCCTATGGTTGTGGGTTCCTGAGGTAAGAGTCCTCTTATCACAGCGCCCTATAGAATGGGTGTAAGAATTATTTTATGGTCGGGTTGCTGAAAGTAAAAGTCTTCCAAGATCAAGTCTAATTAAGCGCTCTACACATGATGCTACGTGAACGGTGGATTAACACATAGCTGGCTAGGCAGGGTGACAAGGAGAATGCAGGTCTCCACCGCGATTGACAGGATTCAGATCTGTTGCTATTTACTGGTTGGTAGGCCAGTGACTTTATGAAGTCGATCCACAAGTCTGTTTCCTTGGAAACTGGCCCGCCCTGACCTAGGCCTTAAATAGGAAACATGGGTTAACAAGACCCCCAACTGATTACGTGGTAGTGGGACTTTCATCGTGGTTGTGGTTATTCCAAATGCGGAAGCGAAAAGGTATCTTTGGTTTCTGGGAAGATGGCACGGCTTCTAAAGAAGTGTGTGTTTATTGTCATATTTAACCTTGGGTGCAGATAGGTCGTGCTCCTTAGCAAGGAGCATGAATTTACCATAATAAATTCATTATTTGCAACTAGAGTTGGTTTGGCAAGCCACTCTAGGAATAGGGTGGTCTAACCAACCGATCTAGGGGCTTTGTTGTGCCTCAAAGTGACTTAAAAAGTGGGCCCACTGTGAGATTAAGCCTTTCCAATGCTTGTACTTTCAGATAGGTATCCCAGCTCATCATACACCAGAAATAAGGTGAGAAAAAATAATTATTCCACCTCCAGGAGTGAAATGATTGGAAGGTTCTTGATTCACCTAACTCTCTCCCTTTTTATTGCTAATAGCTCCTCAGCCTTTTGGGTACACTTTAACCCCCTTGAACCTACCTGAACAACATGATACATGTAAACCTCCCGAAATGCTTATTTATTATCAAGTGCAATAATCTTACTTTCTCCGAAACAATCAAAAGAAAGATTCTTTTCAATGAATTTCTGCTCTTTCAGTTTTCAGCTTTCTGTAAAAGGGGATGTGGCTGAAGGCACTATTTATTTTAGGACGTTTTGGATACGATTTCTTCCCCTCTTATGGGTATATAATATCAGGGCTACCGGATTTGGACACATCGAGATCTTTAAGTTCTTTCGAAACTCTATGAGCCCGAAAGAAGATTTGTCCTACAAACCCATTTAAGCTTTCAAACAGAAGGAGCCTTATTACTTGAGGTAATAATCAGCTTTCCTCAATAAAGTTTTCATTACAACTGCGGAAACTTTCTTCTCTAACCTGTTCATTGTTCTGTCCGGACTCCAGAATAAAAATGTTTATATATTATATTCGCTTGAGTCTACGTCATTCACATGGAAGCAGAGTGACCAATTGGAGTTTCCGAAGACGTGCAGGTTAAATACCAATGGATTAGAATTTTCACCGATGGTAAGGGTCGAGTTGATGATGTGTCGAACTCTCATCGAAAGTGACATTGTCATTTGACATTTTGGCAATACACCAGCCCCAGTTTAATTTATGTTATTAAAAAATATAAAATAAAAACACAATAATTTATGCTCATGTACCAAACCACATTTATTCACTCTTAAACGAAATAATATGTTTGAAACAGTTGTAGTAGATTAAAAATATAAAATCGTTTTTAGTTATTTTTTAACGGCAACGACAAACTCCCTTTTCGCAATATCCCCCACCTTTCCTCAAACCTAGACAATGTGCTGCACAAAAGGAGTCCTGTGCACCAAAACCACTCATAAGATCACAAGAAATCCTGGGAGATATTTCTACAAGTTTTTCAACAGTCCCTTCTACATCTGGATCACGAACAGGAACGACTGCAGTCACTGCACAAACGATTCCGAAAATCAAAAGAACTTCAAAAATCAAACGCATTTTGAAAAGAATTTATAGAACTGGTAAACGAATGTTTTTCTATGATTGAAATGGTTTGGATTGCAGCCTTTTATACTCATTGGGATAAAAAACAAAAATATTTAAAAAAGATCTTTTTTCAAAGAATTTAAAAAAGAAATGAACTTATTGAAGAACAATGCACAGATAAGAATATTTCATTTAATTAATCTTATCTTACTAATCAATTCCAAAGGCATTTCCACTTCAGACAGCCTCGAAAACATCCGGTGGTTTTTAATGTCATAGATGAAGAAAAAATGTAAGGACTTATTTATAAAAAAAAAACTGATTGCTAGGGACTTTTTTGCTGCCCAAAGCACCTGGTTCCGAATGCCTATTTTTTATATGTTTTCCATCTAAAAAGTATGACGTATGCCAAAAAACTCGCTCCTTTTTCACAGAATTTCAAATGCTACAAAACTAACAACATTTTTTTGCCAAACTGTACTTTTTTGATTGTTTATTAATTTTGTTAGCGTTACAAAAAGAGTTGATTATTCAAAATATTTAAATCTAATTCACAATACAGCACAAAAAACGGTTACAGTTTGAGGAGCTGTGATTGCTCCTCACTTAGCAAAGACTCTCATCTTTTGAGTAGAAAATATAAAACTCGGTTCGAACATTTGATAATATATCATATCGTAAGGGGTGATGTATTGGGCGGATAAAAAAATGTTTTTACATAATTTCTCTCAGAATACTTATTTTTAAGTGAAATATCCAATGGAGTCGCGTTGTTTCGAGCTCTGTTGGGATGTTAGCGATTTCTTTCTTCGGTTCTGTTTTGACATCGATGTCTTAAGTCTTAATATCAATATGGCGGTTTGCAATGAAAAGGCCTGAATATAGTAGTCCGGGCGGCGTTTTTGGGGTGACTGTGTACTCATCAAATTAAAGCACCATTTTGCCATGTTGGTCTAAGTCTCAATTAGTATAACAAAAAAAAACACAGGTCTTCCTCTTGAAATCCTGGTGGGATTGTAAGGAGGGGTCATTAAAGTGAAAGCTTGGCAGTTTTTTCACTAGGCATGATTTTATGTGGATAGGGAGCATGGGGGGGGGGTTTCGTTTGAAACTTATTTTTTCTTATGTTATTAATTGACTTAATTAACAAAATTAATGTCAAATCAATGGTCAGACTATGCCATTTCATTATATATAAGAATCTCAGGTAACACCCCAACAGTTTTTCAAACAACCCAAATATTTGCCAGTTAACACCGATCGTTTTGAAAAAACTTGCATATTCATTAAAGGTGAATATAAAATTACAGAAAGTTAATCGTCGAGTTAAAGGATGAGTTTGGTATCAAATGAAAGGTAATTACTTCTTCTTTTAAAATTAAGAGGTCTTCCGGGTGAAAGCTTGGCAGTTTCATCACTCGGCCTGATTTTATGAGGGTAGGCAAAATTGCGCGGTTTTCGTTTAAAACGTATTTTTCCTGTTACTCATTGAGTTAATGAATAAAATTTATATCAATCAATGCTCAAACTATGTCATGTTATTATATATAAGAATTTCAGGTAACTATTTCATAGTTAAAAAAAAGAACAAATGTATGCCCAAGTAATGTGGAGCATTTAAATAAGGTTGTAGCTTTATATATTAATTAAATGTGAATTTACCATTAGTTAAGTTACTCATCGAGTTAAACGATGAATTTGGTATCAAATAAAAGGTAATTACTTCTTCTTTTAAAATTAAGAGGTCTTTCGGCTGAAAGCTTGGCAGTTTCATCACTCGGCCTGATTTTATGAGGGTAGAAAAAATTTCTGGTTTAGTAAGCTCTGCAAATATTTCTTGGTAACTGTTTTTGGACTTCAAAATTGTTAAAGGTTTAATTTTTCGCTTTCCTTTGAATTTGCGATTTGACGTTTG
This sequence comes from Platycheirus rosarum, assembly GCA_963971375.1. Classification (NCBI taxonomy): domain Eukaryota; kingdom Metazoa; phylum Arthropoda; class Insecta; order Diptera; family Syrphidae; genus Platycheirus; species Platycheirus rosarum. The sequence goes on along the minus strand of OZ020510.1, from coordinate 36,655,269 downwards.
GTTTTTTCCTTTTTTTGTGCGCCGATAACGTTTCATTTTATTTTTACCAGTTTATGTGCATTAACCAGAGTAAATGAGACAATACCCACATTTTTTTGTATGGAATTAATGATTAAAAATGATAAAATTGACTAAAAAGAATTTTAATCATTAAAAGACTTTTGTCTTTTGTGAGAGATTCATAAACGTTAACCTCTCTTGAACTGCCCAGCGAAGAAAAAGGAAAATGGCCTGATATTTATATCAGAGGTTTCGTTGGATATACAGATATCATGGCGCTTTTTAGATTATTTTATTATATTCATTAAAATGTATGTACAATAACTTATAACTAAAATAAATCTTGTCGGCTCAACAACAGGGGCCCGACGTACGTCAGATGACTCTATACAATGCTTTATTTTTACTTATATCACATTTTTGTTTGCATAATCTTTTGATTGAAATTCTTATTTAGTAACAGTAACTGTCTTCTTTGGTTTTAAAAATTGGGATATCATGTGAAGTCCACCTTTAAAGGAACAACTTCGGTAGCTATGTTTTGAGCTGGCATTTTTATTTTTTTATGTAAAACGCAAACCGTATAAATATGTAACTCAAAAACTGTTTTATTAGTTAGTATTGTGATAAACAATTTTCTTTGGAATTTGACGTCGTTCATTTGTGCACCACTAACGCGCTAGCAGAGATATATTCACTTAGCCCAATTTCAGATGACTAGGCTATAAATTTCGAAATGAACGGCTGATATCACTCGTTTAATTTCAGCTCTGCGCTCCTCTTACGACTCCGGCTTCTTGGCATAGACCAATGATTGAAAATAGCCCAGCAACATTATCTAAGAGTCTAAAACCAAACAATCTAGGCTAGACACTTAATCGACAGTACTAATTTTCTATATGGTACGTTTATCGAATTAAGTTATCAATAAGTTGATTATTACACCAGCTGTGGTCCCTTTTTTTTTTTTTGCCCAAAGAAATATAAAGTCTCAACAAGTCTTTGAAGCGATCTCCATTGACTGCATAAAACACGGCCCAATGACACCACCTGCATGAAAACCACAGCATGCAATTAGTTTTCATCGAAGAAGCGGTGTTTCTTAAAGCAAATGAGAGTTTTCAACTGACAAATAATTCATATTCAGGTTTTTGCTTCTCTAACAAGATGAAAATGACGAGAACATTAACGCTCTAAACAATTGTAATAACTTTTAATCAAACTCTAGATTTTAGATACTTTCAGCGAAAATTAAAATTAATTTCGAATTAAGTCGTTGTGTACGTTATTTGTACGTTAAAATATCTGTACCGTACACCTTTCCTTGTGCGCCAAAAACATTATTTTCTTTCTCTTTCAAATATAAAATTTTTTTTTTTTTAATTTTTTTTAATTTATAATTAATTTTTATGGTATATTTTTGAATTTATTAATTTTTAATCAAAAGTAAGTAATTATTATAATAATATCAAAATAGTACTTGGCTGCCTAGATCCTCCCGTATTTAACGATTTATAGAAATCCATACAATATTTAATCATAATCATTATGTTTCTTTGTTATTTTTATTAAAAAAAAAGAGTTGATTGTCTGTAGAGTCGGTTTACGGACGATAATTTTAGGTGATAACGTCATAAGAAAACATTGATGGCAGCAAAACCAACATACAGCCCGATAATTCACACCCCAAACCCTCTCGTTAAATCCACACACCCCAATATCTACATCTACTTTTTACTATAAAAAAAACTCCGCCTATTTTGTATTTTTCTCTTCATGTTCTTTTTGAATTTAAGTGAAATTATTTTGGGTATTTGCGCCTGTTCTTTTTCATGTTCGCCTGGTGCTTGCGATCGATTTTGGTTGAATGAACCACAGTATCGCCGTTAGCATGAGCGATATGTCATATCAGCATGAGTCTTATCAGCATGAGCCATGTAATTTCGTATGTGTATTATGTTTCTTTATCATCTTAATACTATGTTTGATTGTTATCTCAATTTTTACTTGCGACTATAGGGACTAGAAGGCAAGTTTAGTATTCGTGAATATAAAAAAACTGAGATAACAATGAAACATGACATAACGATCATAGAGAAGTCCAAAAAAGTGATCCCCAGAGGAGAAATTGAAATTTTATTTTTAGGCCTAAAAATATCGGTACCTGCAATATGACCGTCAAGGAAAAGCTTATTTTTCTCGAAAACGGCTCCAACGATTTTAATTAAATTTTTTAAAAAATTTTTTGTTGGTATTTGCTATTATTTCATTAGAACCAAATTTACGGGAAAAGTCTATTGACGGAACCTTTCATATAAAGGTTTTTTTAATTTTGGTCTTTCTCGGTAACGGCTGTTTGGATTTCTGTTAAATTTTATATTTGGAAAGATCTAGATAGCCAAATTAATTATGCATATCAAAATTTTAAATAACTTTTTTATTCTAATTAAAATTAATTTTTGAATTTTTTTTTCTGAAAAATCAATACTTTTAAAACTTATCAAAAACAATATTTTAAATTTTATATTCAAATTAATTAACTTTACAAAACTGCATACAAAAATTAAAAAAAAAATTTAAAAAACTAGAAAAAAAACAGGATCTTACAAACCGTCCTATAATTTCCGAAATACATTTTTCATAAATTCTTTATTATTTAAGACTTGAGATGGCCTACTTCATTTCTACTAAAAACCGTTAAGTATTGTGGTTTTGATACTTTTCATAAGTTCAAACTGTGTTATTTTCTACGTAAATGTTACTTGTTTGTGTCAAAGATCTTGCTTTCCAATGTAATTAGGCACATAAGAGCAAGTACGTGCGACCCAGTCGTGCCCATTTTTTCACATGCATGAACCTTAAACTTACATATTAAAAAAAAATCAAAATAAAATCAGGTCGGATTATGATTAAATAGCTATGTACAACATATATGGTTTAATCTAAATCACTTCAATCCAAGGTAATGTTGCAAAAACTCTCTTTTAATAGATATATTCACTTCCAGAAAGTTCTATTGTTTTTTTTAAGTGAGCAAAATAAAAATATAACACAAATCAAAATAATTAACTTAAAACATAAACACAAAAGTGGCAGCACTGTTGCTAGTTGTGCATGTAAAACCTTTTCATATAATCACCAGCGTTGCCCCCCTAGTAGAATAGATATGTTTTTACTACACTTTTTTTTAAAAAAGCACATGCTCATCCAAATACTACACTTTTTTGACATCAGAAATAATTGTATTCTTAAAAATGAATAGTGTGTTTGTAACTTTATATCTTAACTTAACCAATACTTTCTGTGTAAGCCCAGAACATCCAACATTCTCAAACATCACAATCCACTTCCAGAATGGAATTAACAGTTTGACAGATCAGATTGGTTTTCTTTTTCTAAAGTAAATGTGTGTATAGTCTCCTCATTGTTGAAATTTAAATGTGAAGGTGAACTGTTTTGTATATTATTCTCGAATGCTTGATGGAGTTGCACAAAATCCTGTTTAATATATAATATTTAATTATTATTTATTTATTTATTTATTTATAATTATATATTTAATATTTTTTTATTTTGCGAATTTCTATTGCTACGAGTACCCAATTGAAAAGATATTTTTCAGCTATCGAAAAACATAAGTATGTATGTAATAAAAACCTTTATGCTGTTTGTGTTCATGCATGAATTATTTTAAGTGATTTTATTATACATATAGTTTTCTATTTATATATGTATGTATATATTTAAAAGTAAACAAAAGGATAAAAATTTGTGAATTATTTAGTTTTTTTTTAAATAAATTTTTACTACACTTTTTTTCCTAAGCACTACGCTTTCAATCAGTTGGTGGGGCAACACTGATAACCACTTCTTTAATTGTCAACAACTCACGGCAACCTAAAATCTCTTTATTGTAAGTTTCAATTCAAAGAGAGTTAGGAAAACTCTTTTAATTAATCATTCAACAATCAACAGTCAACACTCAAGACACAACAACAACTTCATAATACATAACTAGTTTAATTATTTATTCATTTTTTGGGTGCTACAGTGATGTCGTTTATTTAAAATAGAACGATCTTATTTTAAATAGTATTAAATTCTTATTCGTTTTTGCTAAAATTCTTGCTAAAATTCTTTTTTTTCTAGTTTTTGGATAGATTTTATTTTCAAAAAAATATCATTTGAAATACAATGCAATTTAAATAATGAAGAAAAAAAACGTCGTTTAAAAAAAGTTTTGATACTTAAAGTTAAAAAAAGAGTTATTCTTCTCGAAAAAAAAATAAATTTTTCGAGAAAATTCCAATTTTTTTAAAACTATGAAGACAGCCCTGGACTGTTTGTTTAATCTCACCACCATTTTTTCTCTTCACTTAAGCTCTTCGGCAAGCGGCACTTCAATTACTTCACTTTGCTTTGCTTCGGTTCAGTTCAGGTTCTATATTTTTGTTCGTATCTTTCGCTGGTTGTTTGGTATTGGTTTTGGGTTTTTGTTGAAGTTCGTTCGTTTCAGATACATTTTGTTGTTTCGCCTCAAGCACTTGTTCAAAGAGATTTCTACTGAGCGGTCGAACGTGCGGCGGGTGTAGAATTTTTTGTATTTATTGTTTTACGGTTTACGATCAATAAATTTATTTTTTTTTATTTACAATTGTTCTTTTATTTCAATCTGTTGTTGTTGTTGTGTTCCGCAATATTGAAATCAAACAATTACGATCTTTTTTTTTTTTTGTTTATATCACTTTATTTCTGGGTTCGCGCCGTAGGACTCCCAATCCCAACTGCCATTGCGTGATTCACGCTCGGGTGACATTGTATTTTTTAAATATTATTTGTTTTATTTTATTTTTCTTATAAAAAATAAAAATAAAAAAAATAGAAAATACCGATCGCGTTGAACTGTATAACGAATCGTTTATGAACGTGAAGATACTCTCGGGTAAACCCCTTCAGATACATTCTTATCTTTTTGTTTTCTATTTTGCATTGCAATAACAAAATCGTTGTTAGATTTGAATCTTTTTAACACAAAAATAGTGAATTTTGTATATTTTTTCAAAATCATTCAAATGCAAATTGTACGTTAAGATACTTTTTGTTTTGTGTGGATTGTCCTGACCCAAACAATCTTAAATTCTATTGGAATCAACAAGTGTGACCGACCAAAAAGTGCTTATTTAACAAAAAAAAAATCTTAAATATCTGCAGATACCTACAAAACAAAAACAAAATTTTACTTTTTTTTGCAACAAAATCGCAAGACGCGCGCGTTTGTAACAGAAAAATCAAAACGGTCATTGAAGTATCTTACGAATGCAAACTTACCTTTAAGGGCGAACAACAAGTGGTTTTACCAGTTCTCTTAAGAAGTGCTGTGCTGTGGTTTCTCACGATAGCTTCCAGGAAAAAAAAGATACAAATGTTTGCATAATGTATCCGACAGATAGAAAAGTATCTAAACATATTAAAATTCAGTAAAAATTACCTGAATAGAGTGAAAACACATTTTGAAAATAAGTGAAGTGAGCTATATTACATAAGCGGAATAAAAAATACGTCAACAACATGAACATCTCGATTTGGAGGCTCTGGACATTTTGGATAACCCTACAAGCTCTAGTCAAACCTGGATATTTGTCTAGTGCAACATCAGCAGGATACGTCGATGATGGTGACATGAAAGGTGAGTCTTTTCGTCGTACCTAGCCTAGATTATAGAAAATAAATCCATGATTGATTCCATCGAGATACCTATCCCTATTATGGTTGTAATTCTCTCAAAAAACGCATCCTGCCAAAAGGACACCACACAAAAATGCACAATAGGCTGGCAGGGAAGAAAATTAGAGTTTGTTTGTATAATGGAGGAGAGTGCATCTGTCGGTGTTGTTTGGCTGTATGATGGATTTCCTAGTCGCACCCTTGAACAGGTAAAATTCCCAGGTAAAAAAACTTATGAAGTAGTTTTATTTGTTGGCTGCTTAAACCTGCCTATGTCTACCTGTCTGTCTGTCCACTTCCACTCACACACTTAGATGATTTCTGCTTTATGCTGCTCATTCATGGGTTCTATTCCAAAGACTATCGTCTGTCGTTCCTTGGCTGTCTTCAGAGGTTCGTTTGTGTGTTGAATTGGTAGTCTTTGGAAGACCGACCATGGATGGATAAAAACTCTGCAGGCGATTTTCGGTTCAGGTTCTCAGAGGCATGAATGCATTAGGTAAAAGGCACCATGGCAAGGTATACAAAATAAAACATCGGCATCGGCTCATTCAGGAAAAAAAAATTAACGAGATTGGCAAACTGAGATAAATGCGTTAATTGCATAACCGAAGCGAACCGAGTTGCATCGATCTGGCAATAGTGACAGACTATAGGAACGGCTCGTTTAGAGTTAGGAAATTTGCAAATATTTGTTGTGTATCTGTTGGATAAGCTCAGTGGCGTTTATAATTTTTGTTCTGTTTAGTTAGGAATGAATGGGGGCTTGGGGAGCATAAAAGTTTCTTTTTATCTGAGATAGTTTGGCGTGCAAAAAGTACTATTTGTATAGTTAATGTTTGTGTAAGTGTAATTCAAGTTATTTTTTATTTTTGATTGTTGAAAACAAGGGGAACAACAACAAGAGTGGCGCTTGAATTATATAGATTCTGGTAGAACTCGCATTTAAATCACGTTCAACTAATCACTTATCTATCTACGTAGACCTAATAGCTTGTGACTTTGATTGCAGGTGAATTAGGGTAAGGGTTTTTGTCGAGTTCCTTTCAATATGTGTTAAAAAATTTAAATATGATGCAGGCCGTGCCGTTAGTTATAAATTGGACTTTGGAACACGTATATAACTTTATCTAACCTTAGGCGGCGTTTTCCGAGGGGGACCTTAACCAACAAGCTTATCCAGCCAGTTCGTTCAATAGCTAGTTGCTTTCAGTTTTAAATGTGGTGAAGTGGGTCGAGGTCCTCTTCCACTTACGAGTACCGTCTTCATCTCGGTCCTCCTCAGCAGCTTTTTCCACCGGGGTGGAATGGAAGCTGTATATTACCCAGCCATCTGAGACGTTCGACTTATACTTTTATGGCTAGGTCTATATTGTTATACAGCCCATACAGTTCCTCATTGTATCTCCTTCTCCAACCGCCGTTTATGCGTACGGGATCAGAAATCACCCGAAGAATTGTTCTCTGGAAGCAGCTTAAAAGCCTTATCCACTTTGGACAATGTCCATGCCTATGCATCTGCACCATACAGCAGGACTAGGATGATAAGGATTTAATAAACGAACACTTTAGTTACCCGAAACAGGGGTTTTGCTACTCAATGGTTTTTTTAGTCCGTAGAAGCAGCGATTGGCAAGAGTTATTCTTCTCTTTATCTGAGTTGATAGTTGATAATGGAGCCCAGGGAGACAAAGTCCCTACTATCTCAAAAGTTATGTTAGCTGTATATCATCATATTTGGTCCAAGGCAACGATGTTGGGTGTACCTCCTTGCCCTCATTGTTAAGCCCATCTTTGCTGGTTTCGTCTCAAAACTCATAAAAGCGCTACTGAAATCACAATATATTCTTCGGATTTCGTCATATGCGAGTTATTGGAAGGACTTGAGAAAGATCGTACCTCTGGTTTTGGCGTGAGAGTGAGTATGGTAATGAGTAGTTCTGGCCCTTCACAGTCTTGCCAACACTCATCGTAAAACCAGGCGTTTCGTTGTGGACTCGTCACCCGTAGTAAAAGAGAGGGCTTTTATGAACAAGTATAGTACACTTACCATAAATTTCTTTAGTAGGTATTCCAGATATTCTGATCAGAATACATCGTTATGATCAAGAAAAAACAACTAGTTAAATTCGCTAACTATCGCATCGAGATAATTCGAAAATTAATTCATCATCCGGGTTCTGTATCTTATCTTATTGACCGGTAATAGACTTATCACTTTGAGCCAACCACCATTGGTAAAAGCAAATTGAAATGTGATAAACTGATAAGTTTTTCAAATAAAAGGTCAAACTTTATCAAATTATAATTTTTGCTTGCGATTATAAGTTGAAAAAAGGCAAGTTGTAGACTCGGATTTACCTAAGTCGGAACAAAATAGAGATAACAATAAAACATGGTATTAATTAGATAGAGACGAATTGACGTGTAGAAGCCGTTGATGTGTCATTTTGTAGATAATTTTACTGTCTACAAGTAGTTCTTAGATCATTATTAGAAAAAAATAAAGAGTTTGGCACTTATCAACCAAAATAAAATAAATTACTTTTTTTTCAAGATGGCGGCATTTCCCTTCGGATACCGCTCAAAAAAATTGTTTTTTTTTAATAGAAAATGTTCTTCCACATAACAAAATACACAAAATTTCCCCACTCAAAAACATAAATTTATTAAATTTTGTTGAATATTTGTACTATACCCCAATGCTTGCGACCGTTTTTTCTCCAAATCTATTAATTGTGCGATAAAAAGTGTTATAATCTTTTGTATGAAGAATTACACGAGCTACAATGTTTACCTACACATTTTTTCAAAAGAACCTACATACATATAGTTTTCGAGCAATATCGAAAAAACAGAATTTACCCCCTTTACCTCTTCCTAAATTTTTTTCCTCCGCTCTAATAAAGGATAATTTTAAGGAAATGTTTAGTACGTAATAATGAAGCTCTCCACCAAAATTCATCTTTGTCTGAATTTTTTCGAAGTGAATGTCTAATTTTCCTGGAATTTCTCTGAGGCCAACCAAATAAATGTTTAAGCTTCTACATTTGTTTGTTCCATGAATTATTAGAACTGCATATCCTTTTTCTTTTGTGTCAAACGTGGTAGAATATTGTCTTCTTAATAGCTGCGTTTTATTATCCACCAAGATCCATATAGATCTTTGTCGATAATAAAACGATCCAGATCCAGATCATGAATATTTTGTGTGATCAATTCCCATAACAATACTGCAAAAGTGTCATCTGTTTTTCAGAATTAGTACTAATTCTTGGATCTTGAAATAGATCCAGATTGAGATTGTTATTATAATACGTGTTAAGTCCAGAAGAAAGCTTCTTTTCCAACGAACAAGAGTATCATCGATCCCAAAAGCATGCATTTCCGATAAGAGAGCTTCAAGCCAAACTTTGTCAAATGCCTTGGAAATATATAGACTTGTTTGTACTGTTTTGTGAGATATGCCATCAGATCACCAGTGGAACAATTGCTGGGAGACCCATATTGTCATTTGAAAAAAAAAATTACATTTACAAGTACATTTTCAAGGGCAACGTTGCTGTGAGGCAACGAAGAGCTAGCAGCGACATGGGCTGCGAACAAGTTTGCCTTCTCTGAAGAGAAGACAAAAGGAACCGAAGATGTCAAGTAGTTTTATTTTTTTTTACAAATGACCAGAAATTTTTACTGCCTCTAGGACATTGCAGAACTTTTTGCTGTAACTTTTGGTCATGCAAAAATTTGTTTTTTTTTTTTTTACAGTAAACGAGTTGCATTAGTTCCTTGCTTTTTCCGATTTTCTTCTGTAGGTTTGGCTTTGTAGGATCGAGAACTTACTTCTTTGAACCTGATAGCTTCTTTATACTCAGAGTTAGACCAGGACTTCTCTTTGGGCTTAATTATTTCAGCACTAGCATCAATGTCACTATCGAGGAAGCATAGTGAAGAATAACTGATCGAGTTTCTCTCCGTCCGTTCATTGAACCGGTTATCAAGTTCTGCAAAAAACATCATTGGACCAACGACACTCTCTTGGTGTACACCTAGTCTTATTTGCATTTCTTTGGTAATACCAGCTGGATCCCTTAATTTTTGCCTCTACTTTCTACATACATAATTCCAACGGCTAAATGAAATGAACTAAAGTTTGTTTACTGGAAGATTGCCATTTCTTTGCAAGAGGCAGAACTCTGAATAGAAACCTGAATGCTACAACATAGTAGTCCGACACACAAACCACGTAACCACAGAGCACTGTTTTTGGCTCATAAAAATATTTAAAATCCATTCAGCATTATCGACAGTTTCCGTAGTGAAAATCTAGAGAAACCAAAGAGCTTATTTCTATATATGTAACATTAAGGTTGGAGATTTTTCAGTCCTTTCTTGTTATGAATTATGAAGTCATAATTTTGTGGAATAAATAGAAAAAAATGCAGTGCCCCGTGGCTTAGTGGTTAGTGTGTCGGACTGCTAAGCGAATGAGCCTGGGTTCAAATCCAGCTCATAGCCACCTTTTTTTCTGGGGTACTGCCTCTTGCGAGGAACTGACAAAACCTCCAAGAGTAAAATTTGTCTCGAAAAAGTGCATCTCATCTAGCCGTTCGGACTCGGCGTAAACTGTAGGTCCCTTCCATTCTTGCAGATTTACAACACACACACAGGAATGGTTGAGAGTATAAGTCTCTAGGCTTTGGCTCCTTAAGGAGATGTTGCGCCAATAAATTTATTTATTTAATTTAAATTAAAAAAATTGCAATTTAATGTATTCGCTATATAACCTCTGAAAAGTCTTTTTCTTTTTTTTGTAGATTGTAGTTTCTAGAAAGTAGATAGTAATGAATTTTGTAATATTTTGAAAACCCTCCATTTGTTTAGATTAGACATCGAAATGTTGGACTTGGTTTATTTATTACTTATTACACCTAAGTGTAGGTACATATATGTAGCCTAATAAGTATATATATAATTCAATATTGTATAACCGCAAACAAACCAAAGAGATTTGTTTGCACTTAAAACTAAGCTTTTACCTTAACCAAAGTCTAATCTTTTTTGTTTCAAGTGTCCAATTTAGCCAAAGGTGCCCCTAATGATAAACAAAAGTCAATATTTCACAATCAAACCTTAAATAGAAGGTTCGCTATCTTATCAAAAGCGATTTTCATCTGTTTACTATAATTGTCATCATTTAATGGCAGACACTCTATGGTATTAGTATTTATTTACATTAAGTCACACCTCATAATAGAAATTAATTTTTTCGAACAACTGCACAAGTTCTTACCAAACCAATTTTATAATGAAATAAAAAAATTGTTTAGTCATTTATTGAGGTCTGATAGCGTATTCAGTCATATTCCGTCTAGATATTTCGCCAGGGATTACCAAACTATGATAAAAAGGTATCTTACTCCAGTATTGGCAATGTGGGTTGAAGATACTCATCTCTTTAAGAAAAAACAAAACACCAAGAGGTTGAATGCTATTCCCTTGGATTAAGGGGCACACACATTGCATTGGAGAGTTCGGATGAAGAAGTATCGATGTCTCAATGAGAAAAGCAAAACCACAATCTTGCAAGAAAACCAGTAAAAAAAAAACAAAACCATGGGCCATGGCTGCATTGATGATGCTACACTGCACTCTGCACTGCACTCTCCATTTATACAATGAAGGGAATATTCACATAGATAGGTTTTAGGTATCCGTGAAGTACACCTGCATTTTTAGTTCATTTCTTTGCTGTATTCTGATTTTTTTTTGTCTTTCTCGCTTCTCACCTGCTTTGGTATGAAGCACCTTTTTTATTACAAAAGGTGTACCTATGTGATTTGAGGATTTTGCATGAAGTTTTTGCATCCAGATTCAAGGAGGATCAGAAACTGGTTCAATATTTTTTTTAACTAAGTGGCACACCATGCAAGGGCGTATAGGTGACAGATGGTTCTTGGAGGTTTTTATATCGATGATGTTTAGGTGTACGAAAAACCTGATTTAGTGGCCAAATTGAAGTAAATTTAAAGATGGTATCAGAAGTTATCGAAAGAATTTCTTCAAGCCCTAAAAATTCACTTCCGCTTTTCTTTGGGTTCAAAGCTTTTCTAGATACTTAGAATATAAGAAAAAAACCTTTGCAATAGGAATGATGAACCGCAAATACCGATGTTAGGCAGAATGAACCATTCAATCTGGGCGAAGTAGACCAGATATAAGTGTATACTTAGGTTAACCAAGTCAACCTTCTCAGACATCAAGCTGCCATTGAAATCGAAGTTCTAGCTGGAGAGAACTTCAAAGCTGCAGGCAAAGATTATGTGGAATTATAAAGCAACTAATATCCAATCTGGTTGCAGGTAAGCATGCCCGATAAATGGAATCATTGATTGCTCGATCACTTAGATAGCAGATCTTCTTAACTGCCCTAACTTCAAATAGATCTTCCGTTCATCATCATCCTGATCAGTTCATTTTAGTCAATCATCGACCTAATATTAAAATTACTGCAGATCTTGAAAAAATCGGGGAACTTTAAATCGATACTTAAAACCTTTTCATCGATTTCAAGGCCACTGACAGCACTAATAGATGCTAGCTAGGCAGTGACTAGTTTTGGCATCTTTGCTAAATTTTCCATGTGTTCAAATTGACGGTGTTTCGTCAAGATTAATAAAGACGTAACCCACAACTTTATTGTCAAAAAAAGGATTTCGACCAGTTGACGAGCTGTCATGGATCTTCTTGAACATCATACTTGAAGCACGATCTTCCAAAAGTCCTTCTTTTTACTGGCATATGCCAACGATACTGAAATAGTAGAAAGGATACCGGCATTTGTCAGTAAAGACAGAGTGACAGTCAATGAGGACAAAACCAAATTTATGCAGTCATCAAGAAAAAACGCCCAACATCTAAAACTTACTTTGAGGTTACTATACAGACTTTGACTAACTAAGATTCGCTTTCAACAACATCAGCTTAAAAATCAAATTCAAAATAACAAACTTAAGGGTCTTTACAAATGAAAATCCAGCAAGTAGCTGTTAAGTTAAGAGAGTAAAAGTCAAAGTTCTTAGACGCCTTGAGCTGCGTCCTGTGAGTGGACCAAGACAGATTCTCCAGCCTTGAAAATCTTCGAATCCACCCCGACACAGTAAAGGTTAAACCAAATGTGAGTGTTAAATTGGAGGAGACATTTGGTTGAGTCCTAGATATTCCCTGATCTCTTTGGTCATATTAGAAAAAGAACTATTCTCATCCAGATTTTAGAAACCATATATATTACATATTTTTCCCATATCTTTTGAAATAAACGAATAAAACAATGAAAATCCACTTAAAAGATACTTTTGTTCTAGGTTAAGTATCGGCTATATGAGTATAGTATAATCAAGCACCGTTTTCAGATAGTCTGGACCATCTGGCCTAAAAGGAAACTTCCAATTTGCCTTTTGATATCTTCTAAATAATTAAAATTCAACTAAAACGAACTTTAGATACTAATTTATTCATAAAGATACACAGAATTAACATAAAGATACAATCATTATTGTATTATTGTTGTTCTTGCTCGAAGACTCCGATAACTTTTCATTTAAAAGTTCTGATCGACACTTCCTCTTTGTAATGATTGCTCCCAAATGGATTAATTTCCCAAAGCCTTTTTCCGCCTGATTAAGGCCCATCCAAAGACAAATAGAAAACCTTTTTCCACATCAATTGGGTGGCCCTAAAAGTTGTGACGATAAATATTTGAAAGTCCCACTCCTGAAGCTATGGAGACATCTAGTGTGCTGTGTCAGATACATCTGCATGCATATAAATTAGGTGCATCATCTCGCTTATAAGAGGAATAAAATTTTCTTCGTATTTAATTACGTTTCTATAGCGATACCCTGGAGAAAGTTGGCGCATTTCTATGATGAGAGAGATGAAATGTCTTGGGAAACAATGCAAAGTAGAGAGTTCAGAGTCAGGGTGTAGCCTTTGAAGTAACGTCTTTAAAAGATATGCAGTTGCAGTGTTGTTATGCGGCGTATATTATTTAATTTAAATAATTTTTTTTAAAGCCTTTTGTAAAGGGTTTTTGATGCGTGTGAATTATTTCTTTAAAATATGCTAATCTTAAAGGGTTTACTAACAACAATAGGCATGTTGACAGTCATTTGGGTACCCTAATGATGGAGGTAGGCGGGATGATAGAGCCATCAAGCTCGTGGGCGAAAGACAAATTTGGACGAAAAAAAGCTTCTGAAATGAATAGAAATGTTTGATTATATAGACATATAGGTAAACTGTAAATCTTATGTAAAGATTTGAATATTGAAGTGTGATATTGGTGGAAGTGCAGTTGCAAGTTTGAAATCAATCAAACACCACATAATGTGGTGAGTTTTCTTGAAAAAAGATTCTTTTATCAAATTCTTGAAGATTTTAATGTATTGAAAGAGAAAATAAGTGTGTCATAATGTATCTTTTTACTTGCAATTATAGGTACTATTCTATAAGACAAGTTTAGGATTCGTGAATATAAAATAAATTGAGATAACAAACATACAAACATGACATTATACGATCATAGAGAACCCTAAAAAAATAGTTACCAAAAATGTCTGTCTGTCCGTCTATATGTATATTGATCAACATTTCTCATACCTTCAAATTTGGTATGTGTGGTTCTTTTGACATATGGCAGTTATTTTTAGGCGTAAAAAAAGATTGTTTTTCTCGAAAACGGCTCCAACAATTGTAATAAAAATTTTTGAGATTTTTTTTGTAGGTATGTTAACTATATTTTTTTCAAAACCAAATTCACGAAAAAAGCCATATAACGGTACCTTTCATATAACGGTAACGCTTCATTAGATTTCAACGAAATTTTATATTTGAAAAGATCTTTTAATTTTATAATTAATTAATATAATTAATGCTAACCTTCTAGGTGGCGCTACAGTCCGGGGTGGACCTGAGCCTCAACCAACAAGCTTCTCCAGCCAGCTCGGTCCCTAGCTAGAAGCTCTCAGTTTCGCACGCGGAGCCGGTTAAGGTCCTCTTCCATTGTGTGCGCCACTGAGTATCAGTCTTCCTCTACTGCGTCATCCCTCTGGGGTGGATTAGAAGATTTTCCGGGCCGGAGCATTGCTGTCCATCCGCTCTATATGACCCAACCATGTGCAACACGTTGCATTTGTACTCTTTTGGCTAGGTCGTGTCGCTGTACAGCCGGTACAGTTCTGCATTCTATCTTTTTCTCCACTCTCTGTTAATGCAAAATTAATTCTGCATAACAATATTTTGAATAATTTCTATTTTTTGTAATTAAAATAAATTTTTGAAATTTTTATTTTGAAAATTCATTATTTCAAATTTTATCATCATCATCATCGGCGCAAAAACCGGGATCCGGGCTGGGCCTCCTTCAAAAAGTTCTTCCATACATCCCGATTGCTGGCCGACGCCATCCAATTGCGCACCCCAAAGGTTCGGGCGTCCTGGTCTACGCCATCCTTCCAACGCAAGCAATGTCTGCAACGCGGTCTTCTACCATAAAAAGAACTGCAAAACAGAGTTCGAGCTGTTTTCTCTTCGCTCATGCGAGTAAGTTGCCCAGCGGTAGATTTCATGCAATTCATGATTGTATCTTCTCCCTCGCACACGGGGCCAACAATTCTTCGTAAGACTTTCCTCTCGAACACGGATAAGAGATCAGAGTGCCTTTTTGTAAGCACCCAAGTCTCGGATCCGTATGTGAGTACTGGTAACACTGCTTGTACAGCAGCAGTTTGGTTTTTATGGTAAGGTTCCTGGATTTAAATAGCCTTGACAGACTATAGTATATAGTAGTAGGTTCTGTTGGATTTTAACAGCCGCTCGCGTATTTCTTCTCCCACATTATTATATGCTGCTAATACTTTTGACCAAAGGTAGTTAAAGGATTGCAATACTTCAAATTCATGCCTCCTCGATCTGGGTAAAGGAGTCTTGTACAGCTTGTTGGCTTCTGCCGATGATGTCGATGTCGTCTGCATAAGCCAATATCTGGTTGGATTTGGTGAAAAAGTCGCTCTTGTTGACGTGCCAAAGTCACGGATTGCTTTCTCCAACGCCAGGTTGTTTGATCAGCTCTTCAGGTATGCCGTCGGTTCTCGAGGCCTTGTTATTTTTGAGCCCATTAATCGCCTTTTGTATCTCCTCAATCCTTGGTGGCTGCAGCATGAGGTCTTCTTCTTGAAATTGAAATGTTGGAGTCTCCATTTCTTCCGTAAGCTGACCGTTCTACAATTCATTAAAGTACACTTCAAAGTACACTTCCCATCGCTCCAGAATGGCTTCAGGATCGGTGATCCGAGAAAATTCTTAAATCGTTGAGCAGTTGTCGCTGCTTGTTTCGTCGTCGTGTAATCAGATCATTTCCGTGGCGAAGAGGTTACCAGCCCCTCACCAACCCTTACGGACTAGCGCTTTCAATTTTTGCTAAAATGTGTATAAAGGTATACACAAAACATTGCCCGGGGGCCACCACGAGGAGGTGACGGAGCAGGTCCCATTTAGGTTTTATAATCAGCTGTATATTAATAAACTTTAAAAATCTGCATACAAAAATCTGAAAAAAAATTATTTGTCAAAAAAATTAAAAAAAAACGTATTTTATCAGGATTTTGATACTCACAATTTTCGAAATATTTTTTTCATAGATTCAATAATATTTAAGACGTGTGATGGCGTACTCCATGTTTACCAAAAACCGTTAATTGTTGTTGTTTTGGCACTTTTTATAGGTTCAGACCGTTTGATTTTTCTTTGTAAATGTAACTTGTTTCTTTTAAAGATCTTGCCTTCCACTGTGCTTAGGCACATAAGAGCAAGTACGTGCGACCCAGTCATGCCATTTTTTCGTGCAAACAAAAAATATTCTAACAATTAAACATGACATTACGACGATAGAGAAGTCGACAAAAGTGGGACCGGAAATTCCGTCCGTCGATTTGCTTTAAACTTGGTATTTAGCATTTATTTGGTAGTATCTCGGGGAGTATTTTTCATTTTTGCTCTAGGTCGAAAAATACGGTATCGGCCATACAATCTTTAACAAAAAGTTTGATTTTCTCGAAAACGGCGTTCAGGGTGCTATTTTTTTACAACAATACATCCTTCAGTTAGAATGAATTTTTCGAAATTTGTTCTATAACCGTTTTTTGTTCGACTTTATCGAGAACTGCTTAACCGATTACAATCAAATTTGATATTCAGGATGATGTATATATATGATGCCAAACCAGTTCGACAAAAAAGTATTTTCGAATAACTTTTTTTGTATTTTTATTATTATTTTATTAATAAGTCAGAAAAATCAAACAAAAACTATAAAAATTCCTTTAGTATTTTTTTAAATTTTATTCGAAGCTGTGACATTCGGAGATGATGATGTCTCTACCTTATAACTTACAGTCACACAGATCCAAGTGAATCTTATTATTTTTTAAAATCGTTGGCAACAAAATATATGACCTTTAAAGCCGTTGATTGTACATCTTAAAAAAAAAACTCAAAAGTCGATCAACCCACCGATTTCAACAAAATCTTCGATAAATATCCTTCTCCGTTCTTCCCACGATCGGTAATCTTGCCTGAACCAGCGTAGTATATTCTGAAGTAAATGAACAAAATTTATTTTCCAAAAAAAATATGAAGGACCTCCATTCATTGAGTTCAAATAATATTTCGCCGAATGACAAAGATCATCTCTCATATGTGCAGCTGCCACACAGAAGAATAAACCATGTTCCTCGCAGAATATCTTGAATCTGTATTTCCACAGAGGAGCGATCTCCGGCAAAACAAAAGCTAAAACACACATTTTTTCAAACGTGGAAATTAAAAGATGTATATAAGTATAGCCTTCAAGTGGTGGCCACTTGAAATCCGATGGACGACGATGAAGACGGTGACGCCTGCCTCTTATATCACACACATGAGAACGCACACATTTCGCTTGTTAGATGCCAACTAACCGCCACGCAAAGTGATCATCATACTCCATCTCTCCCCAGTCTTGGTCCAGAATATTGTTTTCTCGAGGGCTACCCACTTTGCACAATGATGGTTGCACTGGCACTGTGGAAGAAAAAGCAGAGATACACTGAGTGGAATTGGAGCGCCTGCCGTGCGCCGCCTTCATGGCGGTCAATTGAAATGCTTGATTGGATTCGTCGCCAATTGCAGGAACACATGCGGCTCGGGAGCACAATAGAAAGAAAGCGTCTAGGTAGGGTGTTGCAATCAATGATCATCACCAATCCAATCCATGCGTAAGTTATCTACGCGCATGTACCCAAACGGAACATGCCCGAGAATAGAATTCTTAACATCTTCCAGCTGTGGCTTGTTTGTTTACCTTCCTTGCACCCACACACTACGGGAACTGTAAAATCCAAAAAAAAATTGTTTACCATCGATTTCGATTAAGAATTTGTTGTTCCAAGTGCGAAATTGCGGTCGCCAGCTGGAGAGATGATTGCTTATTTATCGAAGGGATCCACCGCGCCACCAAATGGTTGCCATCGACTCTGATTTTCCAGACGAGGGGAGTTCCTTCTCCGCTTTGATGTTGTTTTTCATCTATTCAAACAATAAACCGATAAAAGGGATGCGTTTTAGAGTTTGAAAGGAAGTTTGAAGCCATCTTTGGATTGCTAGTCGTTCTGACATTGAGACAGAGGACACACTTGCGTATCGAATTTATGCACCACGTGCCTCGTCATCATTGAAAAACAATGCGTTGTACATATTTTCTTGGATATTTTTAAAAATCCTGTTCCAGGAAAGTCCTTTTCACAACAACATGAAGGAGGCAGAGGCAGACAAAAAAACATGAAATTCCGATCCCTTCGAGTCCTGATTGTTTCCTTTTTTTAACATATTTTTTCTTCCCTCGCTTGTTTTTTTTTTTCTTCTTCTTCTAGGCAGGAAATGATTTCCAAGTGTCATCAAGTGTTCCACTTTTGTTCATTTCTTTGGCTGTTTTTCCACGTCTCGGTCTCCTTCGATGGTGAGTTTGGAGTTTTCCTGTTCGGTTCGCCGAATTATTACAGACACTTTGCGCTTATTGAAGAGCAGACGACACATCCGTTTGCTGTTGTAATATGCAACGTGAGCATATTGCCGCAATTTGTATTTTTTTTTATGAAATTATTCAACATGAAATTGGAAATATTTTTTATGCAAGCGACACCGATTTTGGTGAATTTTTTTGTTGACCTGACGTTGACAACAAATTCGGTGTTGACCAGTTGTGGAAGTGGACTTCGAACTTGTGGTCTTTAGAACGGAAGTTTTGGAATAATGCTTAATGGTGTTTTAGGAATTTAAAATGAATTGTTTTGCTGGAAAAGGAAGTTACATTTTAAGGTTTTGTTTCGTGGTAAACAGGTTGCCCCTGCCCTTTTCAAAATGCCAAAGTTTGTAGAAAAGTTAATAGCCCTTCTACGCCTACACGATATCACTTCCGGAATCAGACTAAGGATAATCTCAAGGGTACTTGGGGATCCCCCGATGATTGAACCTGCAAACAAATCGGTCAAGTTGCTATCGACAAAAGGCACGAGGCATACGTCTGTACGTTCAGTAACAGATCAGTTAACATAAGCTCGGATAGCTACACGATTGGGGCCAAGCTGCCCTTTCGAATATCCTTGGTAGCTTTTGGGCGAACATGCATATGCTTATTGGCCATTATATATAATTTTTAGAAATGTTTGTGAGCAAAAGGCTTAATTAAATACATTTTTCGTGCGGCTAATTACATATATGTTTTTATCATTTGAATATGATCTTTCCAATTAAGATTGAAATCAATGACTACTCCTAAGAAAGTACTTAAACTGTTAAACTGTTTCAATTTTAACGCAATTTTCTGTGCATTGAAGATTGTTTTTTAAAATTATTCCTACCACACTTATGAGAAGGTAACGAAAACTGTTTACAATCATGAGCGTAAAAACGTAAATAGAAGTCATAAAGACTAATACCAGATACCTAAAAACACCAATTTAGGGGTTTCGCTGATAATTAATTTATGATAAGTAAAAGTATCATTTAAATTGAGTTTGAAAATGGAATTATTATAAATTAAGAAAAACAAAGGGCCAAATACAGGTCCCTGTGGAACGCCATTTCTTAATACTATTGGTTCACTATAGATTCCGTTAATATAACTTGATTTTTATTTTTTAAATAAGAGTTCAGCAATTTATAAAAACTACCGCGAAAATTAGAATCAAAGAGTTTCGGTAGCAAATGATCATTGTTCACCAAATAAATAGACCCATAGTTGATTTGTTCCTGTTTAAACTTCCATAAATTGACTACACACCCTTAACCGTTGTCAATTTTCTGTTGACAAACCAGCCCTAAAACCAAACTGATTGTTGCAAAATGTTTTGAAAAGGTTGAAAGAAGTGATATAGGTCTATAAATCAAAATCATTTTTATATTTCCTTTTTTAAACAGTGGTATAACTTCTGCACATTTAAGATGTTCTAGAAAACCACCTAATTCGACACTTTTGTTAAAGTCCAGTACGTCAACAACATACCAAGCGACATTTTTCAACAATTTACTAGATACACCAGTAAAATATTCATTAAATTTATTTGAAATTTTCAACGAATTGGACTATTTTACTCCCTCATTTTAATACAATCAACTTTAACAGAATTTCTATTTTTACCTTAAATGCCTTCAACTACTCTTCAATTTTCACAAATATTACCTTCAGCTCTATAAAACATATCAGTTGTAGTTATTTCGAGTGTCATCAATTTCTTTGTTAATTTTTTTGCATAAGGTTTCATAGTATTTTTTTTAAGTTTATTATTTTGATGTATTTACACTTTAAACTCATGATCTTCTTTTTTCTTATCTTATATTTCTTATCTTATTAGTCATCCAAGGTTTAATATGTTTCTTTTTACCCGATTGCTTTTTGATGTTATAACGTCCTATAAATCGATGACAGGCTACACACACGAAAAATCATGACTCATGCTGATAATGCTGATAAGAAAAGTGACGCACGCTACGATACTGTGGTTCTTTCAACAAAAATCGATCGCAAGCACCAGGCGAACATGAAAAAGAACAGGAGCAAAATAATTCCACTCAAATTCAAAAAGTACAAGAAGAGAAAAAGAAATACAAAATAGGCGGAGTTTTGTTAAAGTAGAAAGTAGATTTAGATATTAGTGTTTGTGTGTGTTAAATCCTAACGAGAGGGTTTATGGGTGTGTGTTGACAGGCTGCATGTTGTATTCGTTATCACGTAAAATTATCGTCCGTAAACCGACTTTACAGACAACCAACTTTTTTGCTTGCGATTTATAGGGACTATAAGGCAAGTTATGCATTCGTAAAAAAAAACGGAAACGGCTCTAAGAATTTTTATGAAAAAAATAGGGTACTATTGAAGGTGTAGGTTATGCTTGGATGAAACAAAATTCAAGATGGTGGGCTAAAAACGGTACCTCCCATAGACCCGTATTGTTTTCTTCGACTTTTTCGAAAACAGGTCATCCGATTTCAGTCAAAATTGACATTCAGGAAGATGTTGGTAGCCTAAGTAATTTTATTTGAAGATATTTTCGAAAACTTTTTTTGTATTTTTAATAATTTTCTTAATTTTTTTTCAAAAATCATGTGGATTTTTTTAATTTTGTGTTTTAATATAAGTAATTTTTTGTTAAAGTTTGCGTTCTTGAATGTTTTTTTTTAATTTTTAAAAAAAGTTGTTAAATAAAAAAAAGTTTTATTTAAGAATCGTTCCTACGATTTAAAAAAAATTACACTTTTTTACATTTCCTAAAGAAATAAAATGGCATTTAAATTATTTCACCCAATACAATTTAACGTACTTTATTCGAACAATCAAAAGTCACAAAAATCGAATAAATGCTTTGATGTTCACTCTGATATTCACTCCATAATTCACTTTTAATTTAACTCCCGAAGTGACAACTGACGCTTTGTTGAATAAATTTAGAAGGGTGTGTTCAGTGACCCTTGATGACAGAATTAAATTGGGTTTTAGGAAAAAACTGCAGTAATTTAAGTTCTAATTGATGCAGGTTTTGTCTAATTTCTTATTTGATTGATTCAATATACATTTTAAGTCAACTAACACTTTGGATCCTTTCCAAAAAATTTATTTAATTTAGTTAATTTGGGTCACTGATGACGTCAGAACACAGGAAGGCGCTGTCTTATAATCTTCTATCATAATACTCAACGAACATATCCTTTTTTCTACATTCCAGTTGGTTGACATTTCTTTCCATGTTGAGATAAAAACTTATTATATTCACTAATTTCACTAACCTTATTATCGACACTTATTGATTGTTGTTGTTTGCCGTATAAAATTGTACTGCGCTGGGTATACACTTACCAATAAAACACGGCTGTTAATATCTCCAAAGACAGTTAAATTTTTGGTTAAAATTGCACTAAGAATGTTACTTAATTCATCAACCAAATTGACATTTGGTGAAAAGTTAGTCAAGATTTGTCGGCTAAATTTCAACTCATAATTTCCCCTTTGCAATGTATTAGTAATATATTGTCCTTCAATGGATTCAATTTGACTAATAGTTAGTTCACAAAATATCAGTGTGTATGGAACATGCCCATCAATGTCACCCATCTAAATCGACTAAAGTGGCCGTGACCAATTGTTTTAGGCCTCAGTTTTTCATGTAAGTTGGGGATTATCTGTTTAAGAACATACACCAAATAATACCTTCATAAAATGCGGTCGGAGAAAGTGACCGAACGTAAGAAACATATTCTTGATCCACAAGAAGTGGAATCGTTTTTTCTGAAGCAAGTATACAAGCTTTCAAAATCCTGTCAAATGTAATTTGTGATCGACTGAAGCTATTACTGACGAATGCATTGGCCCTTATCAGTGTGGTTTGAAGTTTGAGGCCAGGAAAGTTTACCATCGGAAAGATCTTCATGTATTAACCAAATCCTGGAGAACATCCTAGAATTTAATATCGATATAAACATCCTATTTCCAAGCTGCCAACCCAGTCACAAAGTTGATAGAAATGAGTTCTACCTTAGCATCTTTAGTTTTGATTTCACTGCCAAGTTGATATATATGAAGTTGTAGAATGCTCCCTTTTCCGTTTAAATTGATACCACCAGAAAACTACAATATGGTCCTCAATCTTTTTTTTTTTTGTTATGGATTTTTATATGGTGCCCAGAAATCTTCCTGGAACTAAATGTCTCCAAATGCGAAACTCTTTTTTAAACTCGTAAACGCACTTCTCTTCCGCCTGGATCGTATCAAAGTATTCTCCTTCCGACCTTGGAGTTATCTGTGATATGAAGTTCAATTTTTGTTGTCACATCAGGAATGCCAACTCTGAACTTGGTTTTATCAAATGCTGGTCTAAGTAATTCTTTGATCCATACGTGATGCAATCTCTGTACAAAACGTTCGTTCGACCCCTACTTGAATACACCAGGCAAGTATGGTCTCCATATTTCCTTTCAACCTCCCGCTCATTCAAAAGATCCTTTTACCCTCAATAGATCTTTTCAATTGTTATTAAATTGAAGCTTTTTTCCAGTTTTTTTTTGGCTTCTATTAAGCTTATAAATTAAAAAAAAATATCTTGTAGTTGAGTGAGGATCTTGAAAGTTCTTTGCTGAATGTACTAATCGTGAAATTATTAATTTCTGGTCCAGGACGTAGCCACCGGATTTATACTGCAGTAAAGAAAAAAGTCGCTCTAGATTTCAATTACAGAACAACTCTGCTCAATTGTCAGAAGCGTCATCTTTGGTGGTTCGTAAAAACCCATTTTCTTCGCTATGGCACCAAAATGTATTGTCCATCGTCGCTCAACTGGGCCGCTTAAGCCGAGCGTGTACCCCTAAATCAGAAGGCCAGCTGTCAGTACTTCCAAATCAAATCCGACATATATGTGCATACTTGTACGTCCGTGCGGTTATGGCCAATCGATCGATTGGGCTCAGTACAAAAAACTCATCCCAATTCCCGGCTTGGTTGATAAATTTCGAAAGCCGAAAATGTCAGTTTAAGTTTTGTTTGCTTTATTAATACGTTAAATGGTAAGGTTAACATTACAATAATTTTGCATTTAATTTACTTGACATGCACTCTCACTTTGATTTTAAGCTTAAAGGGCTCATTTGAAATTTCCGAATGAAAAGCCATGTACGGAACGTCTCTTCCATTGTAATCATCAGAGCTCTTTATTACTTTTTCATAGTAGGGTGTCCATGAGCTATAATTTTTACCGGAAACTTACAACGATAAAAATCAGTAATTTTGTTTCCATTTTACTGGATCCTTTTGCAGTGTCAATTTACTGACGCAACAGTGTCACACTTTGGCAACAGACACTCTCATTGAATTAATTAAACCCTGCGACAATGTGTCGCACGAAAATTCACTTAAATACATAGTAAATTAGATACATACATTTTTTGTAAATACTTTGTACATACAAATTACCATCGCACATGCTACTGATCCTCGCTTGTTACAGTATATAGTATATTTTATGCAATCATAACAATTTATCATGATCATGATGATGTTAGTGCCAAGATCACCCAACCGACTCTTATTTCTTTGGGCAAAAAAAATGCCTAGAGAGTTAAATAATTAACAAAAAAAAAAAAGATACCACATTGGACGACGCGACGCTTGGATTGCGGATCACTAAAGCTGGTTCAGCAAATAAATTCAATCCTTTGTTAACATTTCAGCCAGCAGGAACTGAAAAACAAACAAAAATAAATACATTCACTCAAAAGATACTTCAATTGTATCTGAAAGATAGATTTTCTTACTATACTTTTGCATTTTAAGTCAACGAAAATGTTCAATCTTTAAACGAGTTTTTGTGAAGATTTTTTTTTTATCGAAATTAAGACGAAAAAAAATGTGATTTTTACAAACCCTGAGGAGGACTTGAGATACATTGGGCCGATAGTCTTTGATGGAAATTAAATTTAAATAATAAAGACCTGTTCGCTTTTAAGGTTGATGGAGAAAAACGACCTGAGCTTATGCCATGCCCAATCCGCACTGGTAGATGCTGACATCCGTGATTTCTTGGGTACAGCTTCCAAAAAGATAAAATCGGAAATCAGCTTAATGAACCAATGAATTATTATTTTATATAACCATTTGACTTTTCGGCATCAAGCAACCAAGAAGGGAAAAAACAAACGAAGAGAAACTCAATCGTCGATCAATGATCCTCATTTTTATGAGGGGAATTGGGATCGATTAAGACCCTGTTCTAGATTGGAATTGCTTTCAGATTAACGTTGATTGTATGAATATTGAATAATTTATTATTAAATATGATTTATTTGAGAAATAACTTCTTTCATACAGAGAGATAATGCTTCAGCAATCGGTGAGATACATTTTTTAATTAATTTGTGGCCATCATTATGGGTTTCTATTTCGGGCTTTGATTCATGGAATAACGTAGAGATTTCTTCAAATTATCAAGAAAAAAAACTCCGTAAGTCTAACGATATTAAAAGTTCGTTATCACAGTGTGAATGGAAAGTTCGAAGCACACACATGATTCCGAATTTAGAACAATCAAATATGAGGTGTAAAATACATAATCCGAAATTTATGTTTGAGAAGAAAAAGTGTTAAGCAATCTAATGTCGACTTTGTGTTTCCCTAATTATACTATTGCATGACTTAAACCATCGAAATCTTCGGCAGAATGAAACTTACACTCTCTTTCTTTAATCCGGAAAAGATGCTGAAGCTATTGAAAGCTAATGACCTATGTAGATACTTTTTTTATCTGAAACCTTCGGTTTTAACTTTGCGTTACATTGCGTTTTGGAAACTAAGTGAAACTTAGGTTGGAGTAAATACTGATTCATCAAAATTTGATCTACCTTATGTTAGGAACGATATTGCTTGTCAGAGCCTTCACCAAAACGAGTAAAATAATCAGCCACCTATACTTTTGATTTATTTCTTACTTCTGTTTTTGATAAGCATAACATTAGTGTGACTCCCAGCTAATAATTTAGCATGTATAAGGTCCAATTTGTCGAGTTTGTTAAGTAAAAATTTGTATAGAGCTTGCAAAATGCAAGTTTCCGCAAGCCCCTCATTTGACAATAACAAAAATAGCTGCTTTAGAACCTTTAAAAGACTTTAAAAGTGAGTTTGGCAAGTTCTCTGTATATAAGGCCTTCTCAAGTTGCTTTGAGCAATAACTGTCATTAAAATGCTTGGATTAGGACTTTTCATAGCATACTCAGCAATCTGAGTATCTATTAGCATTTAGCTGTCAAATAATGGCTTCCTGATAAAAGATTATTACATATCATGGAAAGCTATTTCCCGTTATAACTTATTAAAAGCTTGTATAATGTGCGCCAAAATTACATTATATTAGTTAAATTCTATTTGGGTTCAAACTTGGACAATAAAAAAAGATGCTATAGGCCCTTTAAAAATGAGTTTGGCAAGTTCTATACAAGGCTTTTAGATAAAGGTTCAAAATAGGCTGTATAAGGCTTCTCAAGTTTCTATAAGCAATATCTGTTATTTGAAGGCCTTTTTATAACATTCAAAGCAAGCTTTTAGCAATATAATTTTTTAGCAAAGCTGTCATTAAAAAAAACTATTAGATTTTGGTTGTCATAAAATGGTTTGCTTAGGCAAGTGAATTAAATTTCGTGGAAAGCTATTTGGCACTAAAACACCTGTCATCATAAGTCAAATTACTTGTATAAGGTCTTGTACTGTTTTTATAGCACTGAAAACAGCTTGCTTAGAACTTTATACAAGTAAATTTGTTAGTTCGGACCATTGTATCATTTCTCCAAACTTCTCGTGTTCCACTCATCCAGTTAAAAAAATACAAACCCTCCAGGGCCAACGGTCTTCACCAATAGCGAACCAGTTGTTTACTCTTCTGAGAAGGCAAACTTGCCCGGAGCCCATTTCCCTGCTAGATTTAGGTAACCTAAAAGCAGCGTTGCTCCTTGTTTAGTTGAGTATGGACAATTTTTTACCGCACTCCTACAGTAGCAAGAGTTCTCAAAGACCTTGATATACACAAATACGCTGGCCCAGATGATATACTCCCCATTCTTTTGAAGAGGTGTCCTTCCACGCTGGCGAAGCCACTCTTTTGGAACCTTCCAAATCTTTAAATGGCTTTGGCGAAAGTAAGATGATTGCGCTTGATATTTGCATTGCGGTTGGCATGGAGCTCTTTTATCAAAAACGGTTGCGTTTTGGGATCGATGATACTCTTGTTCGTTGGATTAGAAACCATTTTCTGAACCGTTCAATACAAGTTGTATTGGATTTCAAATATGATTTCCGCCAAATAAATGTTGGTGTGCCCCCAGGGCTCCGTTCTGTCTCCGGCTCTCTTCTTCATTTTTATAAATGATCTTCTATCTGTGACTTCTTATCGACTAAACTGTTTTACTGACAACTCTACCCTCAGCTTGTCATACTCGTGCGGAAATTCACGTGCTTAATTTTTGGACCTGCAATCGCAACAGTACCGTATGTTAAGCTTATTGAACACCGATTTCCACAGCATTGTCAAATAAGGTAATAGAACTCGTGAGTTTCTTTTTTTTTTTAAGCCGAACAACTCGAATTTGGAACAGTCTAACCGGTGTGATTTTTCCTTGCCATTTCAACTTGAAAGCATTCAAAACCAATGTTAATCAACACCTATCACCACACTCTCTCCCCCTTTAAAAAGATAAACCATATCACTTTTGGGTCAAAAAAAAACATTTTCTCCTGGCTTACTTTTTTCATAGTTTCATGTTGTTTAAATTGACCAATAAAACTCCATCTCCTAAGTATCAAAAATGCAAAATATTTAATTATGTTAATACTTTAAATCTCATTCAGCGCTGCTAAATTGCTGACATTCGTGTTGTACGCCTAAAAAATAAAATCCAAAGTCGTTCAACTCCCAATCTTTAATCAATTTTCCTTCGAATATTATCCAAAAGTAAACACATTTTTAAAGAACCTTGTGCTTCCAACTGTGAAAGAACAAAATGATCAAAACAATACAATTGAAAGTTATTGCTCCTTTTTAAATCTAAAAAAAAAAAAAACAAAAAAAAATATTTGTAAACAAGACTGCCAGACCGAATTGCATTGTGACGGTGAATGTGAATTTTCAATTTTTCCCATCGTATCGCCCCCTACGATGACGACAACCAGCCAACTATTACAACTGGGTTGTTGGTCGTGTTCCTATGCTAATAAGTTTGCTAAGAATAGTTGGTAAGTCGAAACCAACCAGCGCAACAACGATCGACAATGACGATGACGACGACGTCGACGCGACGGAATAAACATTAACGACCAAAGTTAACTTGGTATCTATGTTAGGGCTTTTTTGCTTAAATGGGTACAACGTACTTAAGGTATACACAGACTGACAGCAAGCACGCTATAAAGTGGAAATTGCCGTTACAAGTCTCTTTCGTTTTTCTTTCCTGCAGTGCTTTCAAGCATTTCCCTTTTGTTTCATTCGTGCTCTGATCCATAGTTAGTCTGAGCCCCATGTTCTTGGTAAAAATGGGTTACAACTTACACTGTGACTTTGGCCCTATGCCAGCTTGTCCATCGCCATAAAAATCATGGAACCATAACACATGCTCACTGCGTTCTTCTTCCTCCGCATCTCTCCTTCTCGCCTTGATTTCTCTGTCCTGATCCTGACCAAAGTAAGCCAGCGTAACTTTATTCCAAGGGGGCAAATGTATCTCATATATCATACGATCAGACACCATATGCGTTCGGCTACCGCCTACCTATATTCCTCTCAAAAATATCTCAAAGATACCTTTTCGAGAAGGATGAACCTAACGTCCAGGATAAAAAAAAAATCAACAGATATTCGTGGAAACCAAAAGTAACATCTTGCATCTGGACCTCAAAACAGAAACTGCACAAGATGTTGTCCTTGTTTGATCCTCCATACTTCGTTTACCGTCAAAAAAGTATCTAGTAACAGAAAAAAGATGCCATTTTGAAATCGGATACCCATAAACAGGTTGTCGAACGGTTGTCCCTTCACATAACCAAGCTGAAGTTCCTCGAATTCCGCAATCTCTTTTCACTCAAATAATTTATAGAGCTGATGAAATGTGAATGTTAATCGCCTGAAGAATTAATCACGCGCTCATCATATCACGTCACACACAACTCGTCGGTGATGGCACACCCATCTCACAGTTCGAAGGGGCAACCTTTGCATAATCTCTTGGATTTTGTCATTATTTTGGGCTTTAATAGTCGTGCCTCTCTCAAGAAACGCAGAAATTGGCTTCCTTCGCACGATCGGACACATGAAAACATTTTGGAATAAAAAATATGTTTTTTTTTTCGCTGGAAAAATCCGACAGATAAGTGTGTTTCGTGCAACACACATGGTCACTTCTCAGTTCGTCGATCCTTAAACAAAAAACAGAAAAAAAATATAATCTGGACAACAAGATCAGTGATCTTTCATAAAAAAGATGTATCTTAACGACGATGTGGAAGCAATAAATTTACATATTCCTTCCGTTTTGTGTCGTCTATTTACGTTAGTGGTAATGACACTTCGGTGATGAAGACGAGACTACCAATGGTGTTCCTCTCCCTTGACACTGACTGGAGGAATATAATAGAAAATATTGTGAAAGGTTAATCTATATTGTGGACGCAATCACACTGCTTCTGTCTTAGCCGTCCATGATGGACTTTGATGATTCATTTCCGACCAGCAATATGGCGGTCGAGTTGTCAAAAGGCGCGTACAATCGTTGAACCCGGCGGATGTTAAGAGCAGTCTGGACGCATAAATGAGCAAAACTTCGGTTGACATTAGGCATATGAATAGAGGTTTCATGTAGCACTCTTAAGGGCTCTTATGGAAACCTAGACTAGATTTTATTGCATTCAGTCGGTGAACATTAAAGGCAGACGTATAGTTTTGAAGTTCAAACGACCTACGGTAGTTATGGCCTGCGTGATTAAGTCATCTTCATCTAATGTGTCATGTACATTGTCTTGGAACTGCCGATCAACATGTCTACAACTATAAACATAGTTTTTACTTGTTTCAATATTTCTTGTAATTACTTTGATTTTTCTAGGAAAATCTACTTACAGTAGCGTAACTTCTGTTGGGAGCCAGTTTCCACCATTTGTTGTGGTTTTGGAATTCTAAAAAGTTATTTTTGCAAGCTAACCAAGGTTAAAAGGTTCTCGGTTCTCTGTAATAATAAAAAAAATAAAATAATGGGCTGGCCAACTTATAAACAGTTGAAAAGTGTGGGGCCTAACTTAGAACCTTGTGGTACTCTAGAGCCGATCTCTTTCTTGTCGAATATTCCTTGATAACCTGTAATAAAAATGTGGCTTAGAACATTTTTGATTATTCTTACCAAGTGCTCAGGTAGTCGTAGGCTTGACCTTTATAATACAAGTCATTTCATACAAAAAAATTGTGTCGAAAGGCAAGTCGATATCCAAAAAACAGGCGAGTATTGTCTCCTTTTTGTTGAGCCCGTGTTTCATGTCTAAGTGGAGTACAAGATGCATATGAATGGTGGAGAGTCGTCCTCCGAAACAAAACGGAAATTCAGATATTATTTCTCTTTTCCTGAAGAAATAGTGAAGCTTCCTCATGATAAACTCCTCTAAAATCTTACTGATACAACAGAACAGTGAAAATGGCCGATATACCTCGATGCTCGTCCGGTTGGTCTTCTTAAGCACGGAATCCGCTTTTGCGGTTTTTCTTGTTTCGGGGAAGTAGCTGTTATTCAGGCAGTTATCGAAAATTATTTTCAGCTGGAGTATGGCTAGATTTGGTAGCTTTTTTAAGCATGGATGATGTTGGTCTCTTCCTCTCTACTCTACCTCTACTGAGTGGTTCTGTTTCAGGATTTTCCTCACTAAAGGTGGTGACTTTAGTGTTGGAAGCTTTAACTTCTTCATGCCTGTTTTCCAGCCCTTCAATGAATTGAGGAAGGTGAGTAGACGGGCTAACCTTAAAGTGTTGCTCAGAGTGTATGGTGGCGAAAGCTTCTTCTTTCTCGGAAGGGATAGTTGTAAATTCTTGCCCGTGAAGGATCATATTTGGCATCGGATTCTTTTTTCAAACCAGTTGGTTTTTTTTAAGGCATCGGGTCCTGTTTGATGTTCTTAAGCCTCTTCCTGAATTCATTCTCTTGATGGGGTTTTACTGCTTGGTTGATCATGGTATTGGTGCTTCTAATTTTGGAGTATACACTCGTCTATACTCGGTGTACTTTCTGTTTAATAACCCGTGGTACATCCCTTGAAATTTTCTTACGGAGTCTCTGAGTGTAGATTTATGGGACAGTTGCATAACGGTATTTGCTAGTTCTTGTAGATTTTTGCTTCTCCAAGGCCCTGTTAAGTGGTACTTAAAACGGTGATTCTAATGGAATTGTGCGACCGAAATAAAGAGAAGTGATACATCCATTACATCGCTGTTTCCTAAAAAAAAAAATTGCACGACTGGATCGCACGTACTCTCCCATATGTGCGGTCACATTGTAGAATAAAATTAAAGAAAATTAAACTGAACATCAAAGCATTTATTCGATTTTTGTGACTTTTGATTGTTCGAATAAAGTACGTTATATTTTATTTCTTTAGGTAATGTAAAAAAAAGTGTGAATTTTTTTTTTCAAAATCGTAGGAGTCGTTTTTAAATAAAACCGTTTTTCTTAACAACTTTTTTTAAAAAATTAAAAAAAATATTTCAAGAATACAAACTTAAGCACAAACATAACGTATATTTAAAAAAATAAAAAAAAATCACTTACCCGTTTTCAAAATATTGATTTTTCAAAAAAAAAATATTTAAATTATCAAAAATACAAAAAAAAAAGTTTTCGAAAAAAAATCAATGCAAAATTATTTAGGCTAACTACATCTTCTTGAATATCAATTGATTGTAATCCAGTTTTCGAGAAAGACGAAGAAAACAAACCGGTCCTATGGGAGGTACCGTTTCTAGCCCACCATATTAATTTTTTTTTCACCTACATATAATGCATACCTACAGTAGTACACTGATTTTTTTTTATAAAAATTCTTGTAGCCGTTTTCGAGAAAAATAAGCTTTTACATAACGGTTATATGACAGGTACCGTTAATTTTTGAGCTAAAAAAAATTGAAAAAACTCCTCTGTAGAATGTCAAAATAACCTTAAGTTCAAAATTTGAAGACAATTGGCCCAACCGTTTAGGCTGCAGTCCAAAATACATCCGTACAGACAGACAGACAGACAGACGAACAGAATTTTGCCAAATAACTCAAATATGTTTCTCTATCATCGTAATGTCATGTTTGATTGTTATCTCAAATTTTTTTAATCTGCACGAATGCATAACTTGCATTCATTTTCATCAATTTGTGTGACCTAAATATTGAAATTTATATTGATTTTTGGAAAACGAGCTTCAAGAAAATGTTTGCAGAATACGTTGTGCAGGAAAACGAACCTTTTGAAACGAGCCATGTAAGACTAACCTACTCGGACTTGGTAAAATTGATTTTATTATTGATAGTCCTCTATCATGGGCTTTAGATGCATTGGAAATTACCAATTCGTTTCATATAAATCTCAAAGATCTTCGTTCAGATTTGCAGTTTGCTATTGCATCCTCGACCACACCTATTGTAAAACTTGTATAATTTTGTACACGACAGAAAAATAAGACAGATACAACGGCAACTTAAGTCATTAGTAAACATTCAAAACAGTAGTGGACCAAGAACGGACTCTTGAAGAACACCATTATTAATAGGAAGAATGAGGAAGTTTACTTGTAAATAAAACAGCTTGTATTCTAGTTCTCATCTATACATATGCATGAAAAAATCCGTCAATTAGATGTATCATAGAAGTTAAAATATTGCATGAGTTTATCACAAAAATTTTTTGGATTAGCACATTCAAATGCTTTAAATTGTGTTATCACGGTTTTAGCATCAACTTCTCAGGAACTTTTAATAAAAAAGAACTACAGCTACGTTCAGAACTGCCAAGGATTTAGAAGCTGACTTACTCTGATTTATTCTTATATTTGGTTTCTTATGAGGAGTTCTTTCAAATACTTTAGATAGGAAGAGGATGTCGATTGGTCAATGTTTCTGTATAGTCGATAGTACTTACTTCCATTTTTAGGCATTGGATTGATCACTGTTTTTTTCCACAAAGAAGAGGAGAATGTTTACAAAGTCAGAGTGATTGTTTTCGAACCCCAACTCCTATAGCCTTGAATTTAATGGAAAAGGCTGCGATTTCTTAGTTACACCAACAGCTGGAAAAAAAATGCAATAGAAGATGGGGTTAGTTTGGAAAACGTACGGATTAATTCATCTAGATCAATGTCGTCCGCAATTGAAATACTATCAACTGTAAGCAGTTCAATTTTTTGCACTTTTGTCTATTAAAACAATGTTGCATTGTTAGATTTTAAAGTTTCGACGTATTTCAGGACAGCCAAAATGTTTTTTTCCCACCGACAGTAAATGAAATCCAGTCTTTTGAAAGCATTCAAAATAATATCAAAGAGCCTTTATGGTACACAATTTTGTATGGGCTGATTCATTTCGTTATTTACGCGCTAATCAAAGGTGGCAAAAACAAGATTATCATAAGGTCCACATTTAGGATTTAATGTGCGTTAGTTAGTGGTAATTAACAAAGTAAAGATCAAGATTCTTAAAAGAATTTGATGAAGACTGAATAAGATGTACGTTTAAATCTCCAAGCAAAATAATTTTAGGGAAAGATGCGATACATCTACTACTATTGGATATATAACACGGGAATGAACTAAGTGTACAAGAATATAGTTTTCCAAATTTTTCATTTGTTTTCTCTGATGAGGACATCGATAAACAAATATTCACAAGGTTGAGTTCCATCCATAGTTAGATCGGTCCTCTGTAAGGCTTTTTAAAATCACATTGAGAGAAATAATTCTTTGTTGATTATTTTTATTTCTATCAGCCTCTCACTGAAAAGATGAGCATTTCGACTTCTGAGGGAAACGAGTATTACGGGCTATGAAATACATACAAATACATATATCGTTGTGGCGTCCTGAGAAGGCTAAGAGTTTCTAATAGTTATTCCAACCTAAATTTGTTTCCAAATGCTTGACAATTTGTATGGAATTTTAGTACGATGTATGGCTTATTGGTGTAAGGAGAGGCTGAGACTGTAATTCGGTAAATACTTCGACTAGCTTACAAAAAGTAATATATTTTTTGGAAAAAATATAACCCTCTTTGCTTTTGGGTTCCTTAGACTAAAAATTAAGGTAACAGTTCAATTAAGTACTTCTATATAGGCATGACAGAAATGAAAAGACTACTTTTACCTTTTTATTTGGTTTTCTCAAATTCGAAAAATAAGACAAAATTTTAAACAAATAGGATGTACCCGCGCTTTTTCAAAACAAAGTAATTTTTTCTTCTATAAAATCTATTGAACTTTCTATAAAATAAATAAATTTATTGGCGCGACAGCTCCTTAAGGAGCCAAGGCCTAGTGACTTATACTCTCAACCATTCCTGTGTGTGTGTTGTTACTCTGCAAGAATGGAAGGGACCTATAGTTTACCGCCGAGTGTCCGAACGGCTACATGAGATGCACTTTTTCGAGACAAATTTTACTCTTGGAGGTTTTGTCAGTTCCTCGCAAGAGGCAGTACCCCAGAAAAAAAGGTGGCTATGAGCTGGATTTGAACCCAGGTTCTTTCGCTTAGCAGTCCGACACACTAACCACTAAGCCACGGGGCACTACTTTCTATAGAACTTTCAAAAGACAATATTTTCGGTCACTATAGCTCTTCGAACACGATTTTTTATAACTTGGGAAAGCAAGGTTCACCCAATTTCTTAAGTTCTATCGCGATCAGATGAATGATAAATGGAAGCATATGGGATAAAAGGAAAAAAATAATTCTGAATTCTCTAAATATGAGGTTTAAACTAAAATTTAAACTGGTCCAACTTTGTATGTAGTAGCTGAATCATAGATTTTAGTCCTTATAGCCGCACCGCATGAATGTGTATGAGTAATTGTTATTATTTCAACTTATATTGAAATTATTAGATATTCTGAAAAATTGTGTATCGAGAAACTTAATGGATTCTTAAAATCATGTTAAAGAACTTTATTACCAAAAGGATTGTACTGGTATTTCATTTTCATCCTTAAACTTTGATCAGCGCAACTTTTGAAGTTTTGTGCTTCAAAATTAAATCTACCTCATTTAGAATTGAGGAAACTCAGAAGAAAATTTTGAAATAGTGTAGTCGTTTCATTCACAAAAGGCACTGTTTGATGTAAGTCATAGGTCGGTGTAACGTTTCTTTATAGAAAGTGTTCCCGAAGTCTCCAATTTAAGCAGAATTTTACCATGAGATATACACATAATGAATATTAAGCTATGTATCAAAAAATACTTCCATCATCACTTTTTGGTCTCAGTTTCCACTAAACCCATTCAAATCGCCAATTTTTGGTTCCCACTAAATCAAACCAGTTGCAAGTAGTTTTTCTTCTTCATTATTCCAATGACGTAGGCATTCTTTAAAACCAACAACAACAAAAATCACTCCAAATCAAGGAAAAGATAATTTGTGCCAATCACAATCCGAAGCAAGTGATCGTGTCGTGGCATTCCATTTGATTATGATGAATCTTCGATCTTTGTCATCGTTTTTCCATGCCGCACTGATTGCCACTTAAAGCAACGAAAAACAACTCCCTTTCCAATGCAAAGATACATCTTGTTGTAAGCAAAGATACAAATCGAAATATAAATTCGATCACCGTGGATCGTCATCAATTAGCAAACGAATGATGATCTAGAAACGCTCATGAATCATCTTCCTCGATATAAATTATTCGTATCTTATATACTAGCAGCATCATCGGTCGTCCATCAAGATACAAAAAAAAATACGAAAAAAAAACAATTAACCATAAAGCATCCCAGGGAGAGATATTCCATAATATAGCATCGGTTAATTAAAAACAATTGAGCCATAGGGCAGAAGTGTCATGGCGCGCACAGAGCACAAACACATTGCAATCGGACAGGCTGGCGGTATCAACTGAAAAGCTGGACGGATCAGAGTCTCCCTTTGAGGCAGCTTCTTTATCGGTCGTCTTTTTGTTGGAAAGTGTGTAAATTGAAAGGTTTACTCTTGGACTGATTGCATGCGACATTAACATTTTTTTTTAAATTTATTTTTCTTTAAACCACCATCATGGCGCACGTACTATACCCTCATCTCATCAATTCAATTTGAATGTGTGTGCCACTTAGTGAGGCATAGGATTATCATTATGTTGAAGTTGCACCCTGGATATACCTATAGTTGAGTCGGAATAATAATAAATTCTCATTCAACTTATGTGCCACTTCAAAGTTAAGCGCACGCAATATGTTTAATCCGAATGGAGTCCTAAATTGACCGAATATATGATCCAATATTTGGGTTTTGGCAGGGGGTTTTTGTGGTCCTTAATTGTCGTTAATTGGCTTTGCCAAAATTGCTTAATTTAACAACTTGTTGTGCTATCTTGAATTTAGGGTTTCGTGGAAGAAGATTTCCCAATGTCTGGTCAACGGTCCCAAATATCCATTTCGAAGTCACAACCCAACACAACTATTGAATTCGAGTTTTTTATAAATTTATTTGCTTCCTAGTGATCTTCAATCACCAGAAATGGCAAAAAACCCCACCGCAATGCCAGTGGCAAAAAGAGGTTTTAGCCGCAGTCTCCATTTCGAACTTGTGGTCTTCGAAGTGATTCCCTTTTTTGTCGTCATCGCATTTTTCCTCGCCTTTGACTTGTTGATTATTCGATGGGGGAAAGGTTTGGGTGAAGAGGCTGATGCATACCTCTTTTGCTCCTTTGCAAAGCTGTACAATGCGTTAAAGTTCCGCAGCAATATTGATACTGCCACACATAGTCATCCACATGATGAAAAGTACAAAACTCCACCAGGCAAGGAATGGCCTTACTACTATTCGGATTGTTAGTGCCATGGAGGAACTCTTTTTCCTCGACCACCATACCATTGCCAGGTAAGCCTCTGTTTCAATCCCGGCAGCGCATGGCATGTGTGAGAAAGATCGGATTCCCTATCTCCTCCAAGCCGGTTCAGTTTCCTGTTGTGTGTAAGTTATAAAAGGTGTACAAAACAAAGAATTATGATGACAGTCTACAAAGAAAAAAATACTAAAAAAATTGTAAAAAATCAAACATAAACGTTAAACAGAAAAGAGGAAGAAGAAACAAAGGCGAAACGGCAGCAGAAACAAAAACAACATTCGGTTGTGATTTCGAAGCCGCACATTGGAGTTGGAGTTTGTTGAAAGTTAAGTGCTCATGTTGTAGGTTTTTTTTTGAAGATTGTAAGAAACCTAAATTACTTCATCAGCAAAGGTCAAAAGTGCAATTTTTATCTTGCTTTTTGACTGATAGAGATGAGGTGTAAGCCAAGAACCAGAAATGTCAAACTGTTTGCTTGAGAGTGAAGTAGGATCTAATTAATCAAAACAATCGTAAGAATGCATAATGTCAATGGAGAATTTTAGCCTTGAAAACATTTTGTTTTGAACTCAGAGTGTTCAGAGTGCGATTTATTCTAAGCTCAAGTGTGCTCTTAGAGTTCGGAGTAAATCGACAGAGCAGTCTGACTTTTAATGCTGAAAATAACCACATTGCTATGAGACATGTGGAATTTTAACTAAAAAGTATTTAGATCGAGATAAGGAGTTTGATTTATGAGACAATTTTCAAAATCATAACTTCGGTGCTACACAAGTTTTCTCAATTAAATTTGAAAGTTTAAAAGCTCTGCTATACTGTCAAAACTAATCGAACTGTTTCGAGATTTTTCTGAGAACATTCAATTTTTTTACAGCCAAATTCCAAAACTGTTAAATTAACACGTGTCAGAGTGGTTCATAATTGAATACCTCATGCTTAAAGTAAGTTAGCATAAAGCCTATGTATTGATTACGCCATATTGGAAAGTTTTCAGTTCATATT
This sequence comes from Platycheirus rosarum, assembly GCA_963971375.1. Taxonomy (NCBI): domain Eukaryota; kingdom Metazoa; phylum Arthropoda; class Insecta; order Diptera; family Syrphidae; genus Platycheirus; species Platycheirus rosarum. The sequence goes on along the minus strand of OZ020510.1, from coordinate 36,617,358 downwards.
GGCAGTGTTTCAAAATAGCTTGGTACGGGCTTTAGTCCATTAAAAATTTGCGTTTCGTCCTGGTAGTTTACTTGGAATTATGAGTTGGTAGTTTACAGCGAGTATACCTTTTCAATACCAAATTTTTATATTATTCAGTTCAGCTGATATAAAACTTTTGGCAGATTTTGATAAGTTGTCAGACTCAATCCAAAGAACTGTAAAACCATTATCTTCACATTGAAAACATTATTATACTGATGATTTCAATTTCAATTCAGACAACTTTAGTTGGCATTTGGCATCATTATTCTGGTCAGACTACATCCGATTAAAGGTGTCTCGCTTCTATGCGCATTTGGCCATTATATGTCTACTAAAAATATCTCCTGCCAATGAAATGCAGTTAAAAAAGCAATTCCCTTTAGGAAAACTATTTGGGAATAACATAAAGCCAACTGGGGTTGGCTATAAAACTTTTGCAGGGACTTTGAAAATGTTTAATATGTTTCCTTGATACTGATGTATAGGACTTCGGCTCAGATACGGTTAGAATTTAATTCTTTTAGGAATGACAAATTTTACCCCGAATATGTCATATTGTATTAAACTTAAAAAACTCATGGTTTGCTTACAGGTTAAAATGTTATCAGGTTAAGAGAAGTTAATTTGTGTTGTCATAAGCATGAGGCCAAAACCATCGAGGAAAAGTGTAATGCTTATATTCATAAAACAAAAATTTGGCAAAAAATACTGCAATGTCTCAAAAACAGTAAACACTTTAATAAAAAAAAAACCTAGGGAGTTCCTAGTCATCGGTTCCAACGCTCTTCTTAAAAGATACTCTTGTTGTAAGTTCTCAAAGAAGGGGGGTTTTCTTATAGCCCAATTTGCTGCAAACTGAACGCCACTAGCAGTTGTTATAACTCCTCCCATATTTTATGATCAATCCTTTTTTCACAATCCTCCAGTTGCAAGATTCCAACCACGCGCCCTCTATTTAATCAACATTATAAGGGTAGCAAAAACCTCTTTAATGCGGGCGAACGATAAAAAATCTAATACAAATTTTATTAAGGTATCAAAAAGTTAATAAAAAGTTACTGGCGCGACAGCTCCTAAAGGAGCCAAGGCCTAGTGACTTATATTTTCAACCATTCCTGTGTGTGTGTTGTTAATCTGCAAGAATGGAAGGGACCTACAATTTATCGCCGAGTCCGGATGTCACCGGCTACATGCGGTGGACTTTTTCGAGACAGTTTTTTTAATGGGATAGCTTCACGAATATCATTTTTGAAGAAGGACTTACGGATAACTGATGCCCATTCATCTAAATTGCTCTGCTTTTTTAAAGATAATTTTTCGCCCGCAATTGGGGTTCTGAAATGCTCCGGAGCTCAGTTCGAGAATAAACATATACACCATTGAACGTCTGAAAATCACTTCATCCACAAAAAATAACTGTTTGGTGCGGTTTGCATGCCGGCGGCGTTATTGGGCCATACTTTTTCGTCGACGATAACGATCGTCACGTTACTGTGAATGGCCAGCGTTATCGCGCCATGATTAGCGATTATTTTTGGCCCTAATTGGAAGATACCTATGGACTTGGACGACATGTGGTTTCAACAGGATGGTGCCACACAGCACACCTAACAATCGATTTATTAAAGGGTAAGTTTGATGAGAATGTTATCTCAAGAAATGGGCCAGTCGATTGGCCGCCTCGTTTGTCCGATTTGACGCATCTAGACTATTTTTCTTTGGGTTATGTTAAGTCATTGGTTTATACCAACAAGCCGAAGACGTTGGAAGAGCTCAGAGCAAATATTGTAGGTGAAATCGCGGCCGTTTCGACTAAATTGTGTTGTCGAGCTATCAAAAATTAGGTCTAACGAATCGACCGCTGCAAACGTGCCCCCGGTGGCCATATGAAAGAAGTCAAGATCCATTCATAAATGTTTTGATTGTACTTCAAGTCGATAATAAATTTTTTAAATATCCCAAAAGGTTTGAGTTTTATTTAAAAAAAAGTTGTCAAGTCCTTATTCGAAAAAACCTTTATGAAAAAAGTTATTTTCCGGATGTCACCATAACAACCCCGATTTTTTGAATGCAAACAAACATCATCACTGCCAAATACAAATAAAATAAATGCGGTACTTTTTGTGTGTTGTTGAAGTTTTCAATTTATGAACAACTCGACCTAACTTTCTCGCCACAGACTGTCATTATTTTATTATTTGAAAAGCTAAAGAGGTACTTATTTTAGTATGCCTCAAGGAAATCAGATGAGACCTTTTCTATTTATTTCAAAGACATTGCATATTAAAATATTCAAGTGACATTATACATACTATAGAGGTATGTTCCCCAACTCTAAAATGTTTCATCGAATTTAATGATGTTTGTTGCGAAAAGATACAAATATCTCCCTAGAAATAAATGCTGTTTTCGTTTTTATTTCACCAAATAAAATTGTTTGATTTTCCAATAAAAAAATCGAATTTTCAGCTCCAATCCGAGTCTATCGGAGTGAATGGCTCTACGAAAGCTCTTACTTATTAAATGGACAATGTAGAATCAGATATATTCGCACAGGTCAACAAGTCAACCGGAAAACAATCAAGGTGATCTTCAGAAAATTCATTACGAGCAAAATAGCTGGAGAAAGTATCCGAATTCCGAATGAAATTGCTTGTAAAGAATCTATCTATCTAAGGTCCACTCCAAAACCCATTTACATTCAAAAATTAGAACAAAACGTAATTTGTTAATAGTTTATCCTCAAAACATTCAAATTTATTGAGAACTCGTAATTGCAAAGCCTCAAGCAGCAAAAAAAACCTTAACAAACCAAACAATGTCATCGTACACTGGTGCGGTGGCTCATTTCTATTCAAGCCTCACAAAAACCAAAGAAAAAGGTCATCCGAACGCTGAACCACACATGTGCGATTCCCTTCGCTCGCTTACCACCTCTTCTCTGGTCAGGTTAAAAGTGTCATATATCTTTTTTTCTAGTCGAACCTCACTGGAGCTTAGAGATCTGTAATCGAATACGCGAAGATGCCGTACGTAGCTCGTAGATCTTACTCATAGCTTCAAAGACACCAAGTCAACTCTCTCTCGTGGTTCTCTATGTCAATGACAATTTCTCTTCTTTGCCGCCATTTGTGTTTGGATGTCGACAATGATGACGTGAAGAACCTGGAGTAAAGCGTCGTCGGATGCCTTTTGAAGAAAAGCGGCACCGTGTGAGTATAAAAAAAGTATTTTTCACATTTTTTTCCCAAGAAGATAGTTCATTAGCAGCTAGTCAGTGTATATGATGGAAAGAGGTTACAAAAGGGGCGTTAAATGGGGGGTTTTCGACTCCCTATATGATATGTCAACCAATTTTCGGATGATTGCGTATTAATTTGGTGTGTATGTTGTGAAATGAATTCCGTTAATTGCTGTCAATTGAGCGGGTTAATTGTGTGAAACAACAATCATCATCTCTGGCCATCATCGGCATCCTCACTCTGTGACCCATTTGATCGAATTTATGAGGATTTAAGGAGAATACCAAAGATCAATAAGTAAAGAGTTTCAACACAACTATCTCACACAAAAATTTATAACTGTTGCGTGTATTTTATGTAAGAATGGTGTGTATCCTGTAATTATAATCAAATCAAATGGAACTCCTAGAAAGGAGCGACTACGTGGTGTATTTTAGAATCGGTCCCTAAATCCGTACTGGTTTTTGAATAAAAGGCAAACTTCAGGGAGGCGAACCCTTTATTTCCCCGGCAGCCATTATTGTGAATGGAAAAAAAGGATTCATGTGCTCATTTCCGCGTAGAATTAGATGGACCTGGGGCGACTGTGCATTTGTCAGCTTCCGGTTCTAGACCAGTTTGACGTTCTTCATCGTGTTTTTTTTTTGTTACCGTGCTCTGATTACTGCTTGACGTCTTTGTAATTCCTTTTCTATAACAGCCATTTTTGTGTGTTCTTTTTTTAACAGAGCTTCTAATTTACTTTCATGTCGTATAGTTGTCTGAGTGTTGAGGATCATATTCTTTTGGATTGGTTTAATGATAGATGACGCGTTACGTTACGATCGTATAGTTTGTTGGCTATTAGGGAGATGTCTTGTAATCATCACACGCTGCAGCAACAAATTATTATTTATGCGATTGCTGAAGGAAATCGGTTGTAAACGTCGCGTCACTTGAACTGACTAAGAGAGAGAAAGAAAAACTGATCGTGAGCATAATGAGAGGATGTTGTTTCTTCAATGGCGGAAGGAAGTCGGAATTTTTAATTGTTCTGGGAAATAGATTGAGAACGAAAGGATCTCTGCCTTGGGTGATGGAAGTTGTATACGAAAATTACTGAATTGGTTGATGACAACCGGAAAATGCATAAAATAATAAGGAATCTTGGGAATTTTGGTAGGAAATGGCTTTGTTGTATAGCCACCAATAAATTATATTTAAGAGGGTTGACTATATACAAAAAAAATGTTTTTAGCTCAAAGGCAATCAGTACACTTCCCACAAAAAAATCTTCATAAAATTCATTTGTTGTGGCCCTCACTGGAGATGAGTAGCCATTTCATTACATGTTTCAACAATAACATTTTATGTTCCAAGTTTCGTTACATTGAATGAAATCAATGCCTGTCATTCTTTAAGCTTGAAAGATCTCTTCACTGTTTTCAACTGTTTTTATCAGTTGATGTCAAATCAACAAAACAAATACAATCAATGTTTCGCTTAACACTTCTGACTCATTCCTTACCAAACAAAACCTCATTTAACCTCATTTATCACCTCATTCATTACATCGATCGTCGTCGCCATCTTGGAACGTGATTTTTGACTCATGTCATTCATAGTTAAAACCTAAACTCATGCGTGTAATTTAAATTGTTCTACGAGATATAAGGTTTGACACTTAGCATAGAAAAGTACTTGCAGAGTAAAGCCACAATATATTGTTCACATAATATTATGTGATTAGTTATTCATGTCGCCATTAAAATCTACTACAAGAATTCAAGTTGTTGATGTGTACAGTTACAGTGTCTGCCCCTACCACACACGATTCCAAAAAATAATGAACAACCATTGCACTTTAAACTTATGCGGTTATTGATAAAAATCAAGAAAAAATAAAAGAATTTATAACAAAACAAAGAAAAGGCGAACATAATGCGAAGAAAATACGAATTATGGATAAAGTTACGCGCGTAGCTCATATGTAAGCCAAGCCAACTCGATTCATGCTTCATTTGAGGTTGATTGCTTTTTTTCCAGAAGAACGTTTCGCCTTTAGCGCCCTTTTGACCCAAAATGTAAGTGCGGTTGATTTGGTAGTTGCGCGTTGTCGGGTGTGGAGATCAAAGAACTCTTGAACTGCCGGGAACTTACTTAATAGAATTTGTTATTATTTTAATACGAATAATGATATTACCTAACTTGGGGTTTTGGGTTTGTGTTAAGACAAGAGTTGGAGTAGTTTTCTTTTATTTTTTATTTGTGGTATTTTATTTCGTAAGAAAAAAACTTCAAATTGGAGTTTTTGAACAATTTTTTTAAATGAAAAGAAGAATGTTGAAGATGACCACCATGAGTAGGTCGACTTTCTTTTACAACTTATCTCTGGAATGTTAAAGTAAATATATTGACATTTAGATGATTCAGGGAAATGCAAAAGCCAACAAACCCAGCCGAATGCCACTCAGCCATTTTTGTCAAAGGCGAAAGGATTTCAAAACAAATACAGGGTGGGACAAAAGTAATGTCATAATATGAATGTATCATAATCAGTGTGTTCCAATTGATTTGTGCACCGAAATTCACAGCACAGCATTTTTTCAGCAGTGGGGGTAATATAATCTCTCAGTTAAAGAAAAACTGTGCACAAACAGATGAAATGACTTTGGACAAAAAAGTACAAAAACACCTGACATAGTGAAATGTCAAATGATTTTTTTTTGTAGTCTTGAAGATGGAACGACTTTTAACAGTTTTTCGGTGATTTTCGGCGAATTTCGGAGTTTTGCATAACAATTGGAACAAACTTAATATCTGCAGGTTTCATGAAATGTCATTGAGCTGGGTAAACTAGAGATGTTGTAGGAAGCAACCATCCCCGTATTGCTTGTTCGAATGAAAACACTGTTGACGTTGCAGTCAATTCACATTTTGATCATACATTTAAGAAACTGGGAAGCTAGCGTTCTGTTCTGCTATCGCAACTTAGGAATTTTTTAGAAATAATTTCAATAGTCAATCACTAAAATAAAACGAAGAAATGGAGAAACTAAGTTCATCGGAGAACCTGAGAACGTTGTCAGGCCTAATATGTTTTACCTTTCGAACCGATCATTACAATTTGTGTTGGACGAATTTCAAGTTTGATATTCACAAAATAAATGCTGGTGTGCCCTAAGGCTCCATTTTGTCTTCGCCTCTTTTTCTTACATATATTTATACACGACCTCTTGTCGTAAAAATCTCATCAAATTACTTATTTTGAAGGTGACAGTATTCTCAGCTTTTTATATTCATTTCCACATTCACTTCGTATGTGGAACTGCTAATTCGTGAAATCGTGTCGAATTTAAGGCTTCAAAAGATCAATTTTGCATTTGTCATTCAAACAAAACAAACCTCCCTTGCCAAAATTTATGATTGGAGCTTACATTAAAGAAATTGAACTTCTTCCAGTTTTTTGGAATGTTCATTCACAGAATACGTTCTTTGGGATGACCTTATATACGTAGTGTTTAAGTTTCCTTCGAAAAAACAAAAAAAAATCACTTTTTAGGAACTGGCTACAATGTATATTCGAGCAAAACTTGAGTAATATTATTTTAGGTGTTCCCAAAACCCACGTGAGTTTCTTGAACATTGAATTCAAAAGCTATCTTTACAAATGAAATGCCACGAAACAGTAACAGAAATATTAACATGACCACCGTCGCAATGTTCATGCCTTTCGGTACTTTTTCGCAATAAAAATTATTCTAATGAAAATAACCAACTGCGATTTCAACCCTAATAATCGCACTGAGAAAAATCCCCCATCAATTTATCCTTGAGCCGAACTTCTTAAGTATAGTCAAAAACAGAGATTCTTTATGTAGCCGTACCACACGAATGTCAAATGCTTTATCGGATACTCAAAATTGTTTTCTCATCCTTTTTTTATTTTCAATATAAGGAATGGATTTCTTCGAGACATCTTTTGAGGAAAAAAGGCTTTATTCTTTTTTAGATCGGAATTATCAAAAAAAGTTTGTGTTTCTATATAACGTAGTGTTCAGTACACAACATTTGTGTATCTTTATTTAATTCAGAGCTTAGGATAAGTCGACTGAATGTTCTAAGGGGAAACTGACAACACAAACGATGTGTGATTTGAGAAAGGAAATTTGGAAAAGAATATGGAAAAAAAATTCCGATTTTAATATTTATTTAAATGTCAAAAAATGATCTTTTATGATAAAAAGTTTATACATTTTTACTCTTTCTTTGTTTCTTAAATTATTGTTCAATATTCTAGTTTTATCTAAACAGTTCAATTGGTTTTGTAAATGGCGGTCTTGACGCATTAAACGACATAGCAGTGACAGCTTAATGCTCGGGTGTGTTTCTAAATTATTTAAAACCGCTAAGAACAGGTTCAGAGTACAGGGCGTTTAGACTTTAGAGCATGTTCATAATGCACAAGTTCTAAACTTTTTTGTTTACATGGACGATTTTTATAATATAAACTGGGATTAAAAGTTCCATGTTGATGCTTCACCTTGTGTCGTAGGGTTTGATTTCTCTTCAACGAAAACGGTTATCTCCTGTCTTTTGAAATCAGGTATTGGCACACACACTTGTAGGAAAGTTTTTAGTTCTCTTTACCCTATGTTCACCTTTGTGTTCCCTAGATGTGATATCCCCTTAAATACCTAGGTTTTTACGACAAGCGGGAGGCACTGACTGAAGAAAAATAATATAGCTTGTCCCCACACAGGAACTCTGAACTAAAGTAGACGCCTAATATCGCTGGCGAATTTCATTTCGTAGGCAAACGTATGTACAGAAAAAGTAAGCAACATTTCCTGGTGTTTCAAACCAGCTCGTTACTCTATATTCTCCTCTCATGTTTGTGGTAAAACATTCGTTTTGATTCCCATGTTAACAATTGCTACCCAATTTCGGAAGATTGTCAAACTATAATCGAAAAAAGTCTTATTAACTTAACTTAACTTATAAAAAATCTAAAACCTATTTTAAAAAAATATAAAAAAAAAATTCTTGCAAACAATATTTTTGTTGTTATTATATAAATTCATTTAGTGTTTAAAATCCACAAATAGTATTGTTGGATTGAATTTTAAAATTATTGCCTTAGTCATTTGACCATAAATTTTATATACATTTTGAGACGACTGGACAGACAGAAAGATAGGCATTCCTAACGATCGTCTCTATCAAAGCAATCTTATGTTTTACTGTCATGTCAAGTTAGATTTTTTCCTAATGGATCACTATATCAGTAACCCAAGTGAAACACTAATAGGTCAGGTGCACCCTAGAATTCTAGGAAACAAAAAAAGTCCCGAAATTGATAATCTGAGTTCACTCCATATCCTCTTTTCCGTTTCACTTTTTCAAAGCAGAAAAGAATTGTATTTCCTTAAACAAAAAAAAAATCAAAAATAAAAACACTTGTATTCCGTTTTATCAAAAAGGAAGTTCCTTAAAATATCCTGCACACCGAAAAAAAAACTGTTATCATCCATCATTAAATTTCCATGAACCAACCTGGATATAGTTTATAGCTTGAACTCCAATTATTTCCTCAAATTTGACCCTTAAGACGGTAGGTACCTACTCAAGGCCAAAAAAAAGTAATAACAACGAACCAGCACTCCTCGATCGATCAACACGAAGAACACGCATCGATGCTAATGGAAGTGCGATCAAGCAAGAAAAATGATTTAAGGCTCATATCCTGTCAAGGGTACGGTATAGAGTGCTACAAGAGAGTGCAGTATGCATTCATTGTTCTGGAAAAGTAGAGGCATTAGTGATGTGTTGTGTAACCTGATCGACAAACCCACCCATATAGATCGGGGTTCTCATGTGTAAGACGGTCGATTGGCTGGAAGAACAAAAAATATCCCCTTAAATGCCATAAGGTGCTCCCAGAGATACCCTGGGAAAATCTTCTCATAAATTCTTTCTTCCTTCTTTCAAGATCCTTGTCGATGGTGAAATTTTTAAAATTCTACTTCTATGCCATATATGACAGTGAATGTCAAAAATTACAACACATCTACATGATCAGCTCGAGCCTTTGTACAAAATATTATGGGCATGGCAATTCATTAGGAACCTCGAGGTTGGCTCTGGAGTCTTGACCATATTCTTGTGTTTGGCTATGTGGAGTGATTTAGTGAATTATCGAAATCAAATACTCATGTCTCTGTCTGTCTGTCTGCGCTCACTTGGTTTGAATGGAGGGAATAAATTTCAAACGAAGCACAGTTCTACGTGACAGCAATAAGAATCAGTAATGTATGCTATGTACATCTACACATGCACCAGCAGTCTTGAGCACTCTGAGTGCTGACCATGTCATGAATTCCAGAACATTACCATGAGCACATGAGGTCTATACGGTGTGTATCTTGTCTTCTGGCTTTGCGAGTTCGTAGCTAAAAACCTTTTAAGTGGCCAAGTTCGTTATTTCCATAAAATGTGGCCACCACATTCGATACAACCACTCGACTGTGTAATATGAAGCATGAATAAGTGGTCTTTGCTGCATGTGATCGATGAAGAGAGTCTATAGTGCGGTGATCGAGGGGCATGAGAAAGCAGGGAGATATGATTGCACTTCAGTTTAGTTGGAGATACAACCAATGCTACCTATTTGTTTTTTTTTTTTTAATTAAATTTTCAAGATAGATACGAATCATTCAAGCATAAAATGAATGCCAGCATGCATTTTGTCTGGGGCTGATATCAGTTTGATTGCACGCATTCACAATACCAAGAAAAAAATACACAAATACTTAAACATGCATTTGCATAGAGTTGTGGAGTTTTTTTTTATTGGGTTTGACACGTCATGTGGAGGCAAACATTGTGAAGCGAACGCATTGTTTGTAGTGTATTTAATAATTTTAAAAAGTATCGGCGTTGGGCGCCATTTATATTAAATTACCAAATGCTCGGAAAATGCTTAGTTTTCAAAAGCAATAATATTATTTTGGGAAATCGTTTAGCCATATTAGATAAGTTATCACAATACGTCTTTCCTTTTCGTTTTCGTTATATTGGCTTTAAGGTGAATTAAAAAAGTATACATTTCAAGCAACCAACTGCTTTTGAAAAAATATAAATCAAGATTTAATAAGAAAAAAATACTTGATGATGTTTTAAAACAGTTTTAGTGACGAACATTTAAATTTAAGTTATTCCCCCCTTTTGTATGATTTATCTCGTAATATGTATTATAACTAAAATGTCTCGGGTTAGTTTTGAATATTTCAAGTTAAATTATTTATCATTTACACCCTTTTGGTAACAAAATTTGAATAATCTCCAATTAAGATTATGTCATATCAAATTAATACATCAAATAACATGTATTTTTGTATTTTTGTTTTTTTTTATGCAAAGAACACGCATACAATTAGATATTAACTATATTTAAAAAAAAATATTTCACTTCTTAATTGAGATATTAGAAAAGAGAAATTTGTTAGCAACATAATAATAATAAGGTTTTTTTTTAATATATCATTAATTTTTTAAAACTCTTTCACGCTTTTAATTGGCTTGAGACTATTCACTGTCTTTATATTTTACTTGCGATATACACATACATTATGTTGTGGGTGGAATAGGCTAAGGTGATTATGACAAGTGATTGTCACAATAAAAAAAATTCAGATTGAGTTAGGTGATGCCAGAATTTGTAATTTTCGTGGTAATCACTTTACGCAGACTGAAAATTTAATATGATCACATGCAACTATCCCCGTGGCTTAGTAGTTAGTGTTTCGGACTGCTAAGCGAAGAGCCTGCGTTCAAGTCGCGCTCATAGCCACCTTCTTTTCCGGGATATTGCGAGGAAGTGACAAAATCCCCAAGAGTAAAAATGTGTCTCCAAAAAGTGCATCTCATGTAGCATTTCGGACTCGGCGGTAAATTGTAGGTCCCTTCCATCCTTGCAGATTGACAACACACACACAGGAATGGTTGAGAGTATAAGTCACTAGGCCTTGGCTCCTTTAGGGGCTCTCGCGCCAGTAAATTTATTTTTGTACATGTGACTATCAGAAATGTGACTTTCACATATCACCTTAGCCGATTCTACCCCAGGATTCGATCAATATAACAATCAAACATAGCATTACGATAATAATGATGTCTGTCCGTCTGTCAGTCAGTGTGTACTGAGCCAAAGGACACGGGAGTTATTTCGACATTCAACAGTGTCTAATTTTAATATTTGTTCGTCCAATAATAAAATAATATTAAAATCAAAAAATACATATCCGATAAATGTATTTCGATCATCTATTCAGTTACTGATGTCAAATAAGAATTTCAAGTTAAACTATCAGCAAGTCTAAATGATAAAACCTTATTATCATAATGAGATTCCAACCTATGATGGCCAAGTTTGAGGCGTACAATTCGGTAACCAATCAGTCAAAATTCGTACGTCTAAGCAATGCAAGATCGGCGGAGAATATCGCCGGGATACTTGAAAGTGTACAGCGAAATCCGAGGTAGTCGATTCCTAGCCTTGAACAAGAACTCGGCCCTTTGCAGATTTCAACATGGTGAATTTTGCATCGAGACTTAGGTCTTCACTATACCAACCGACACTACGTTCACCAGGTGACAACGGATCTTCAAATAGTTACCGATTGGTGTGGGTTTTGGGCCGGCGCGGCGGCGGCGCGGTCCGTAGTTTTTCGAAAACGACGTTGGCGAAGCGGTCATCGTGAATGGCGAGCGCTACAGAACGATGTTAAAAAATGTTTTATGGTTTAAATTAAACGTATGACCTAGATGACCTATGAGCTTCCAGTTACCACAGCGTGGCCACGGTTAACAATTCTGCATGAACTATTTGAGGGTAAAGTTATCTCACGCAGAAGTGACGTTAGTTTGCAACCGAGGTCATGCGATTTTACTGCGCTAGACTTTTTTCTATTGGGTTTTCCTAAAGGCGCAATCCTATGCGAATTAACCACAATCGACAAATGTCCTCAAAGTGAACATAACTTCGGCACTCTTATTCAGTGTATTAATAATCCCTTGAATGTGCCCAGATTATAAAAAAAAAGTTCTGCCTAATTAATCTGGAACACCGGATGGTTAATATGTTTTATATTTGGTAAAATTTCCGAACTTCTGTGGCGTCTTCTACATAGAGGTTAAGATTAATTTTTATAGATTTAATTAAAAAAAAAATCGAAAAAATTACAAAAATTGAAAATTCCATCGAACGTTTTTTTTGAACAACATTTTTAAACGCAATCTTGAAGTAAACTCAAAACAGAAATTACCTAAAAAATACAAATTTATCTTATTTTTTCTAAAAATCCGAAAATAAAACTTCCTAAACAAATTTATTAGAACTCAATAAACAGAAAATGTGTCGCCTCGAAAAGATTGCCAACCCCTGGCCACCTCATGTCCACCTTATTACTAACCAAATTATATTCAAGCTAAGCACGCTATAGGCTTCCATGGGATTGCCAATCTCCATTGCTTGGTTTGGCTTGATGTTTATTGTTATTGCCTTGTTGTATTTAGACGCATAATTCTACCAATTGACAGTTTGTTGTTGACAAGACAGATATTGATCAACAAACGCTCTCCCAGACGACAAGAACCCATAAACTTTGTTTGTATTTAAATTCTTCTCGTTTTTTTTAACTCAATAATGTTGCTTTTGATTGGACAATTTACTGAAAATGTTTGTTGTTGTATTCATTTCCCAGAAAATCACTTGAGAGAAAAAAAAGAAATATATTTTTGCGGTTTTGCTATCTAAACCAAGGTTAAAGGCCATCGCCGAGGCAAAGTACAAAACAATTTTGTTTCACTTTATTGTTCTTCGAAGCAATAAAACTAAATTGCTTTTTCCATATTCTTTCTGAAAGATTCAGATATTTTTGTATCTTTTTTTTAATTTTATTTTATCAATAATTGCATTGTGACTGCCAACTGTTTATTTGCCATACAAACTTTTATTGTATCTTCTTAACAAGGCAACAGGTCTTTGTGCCAAATTACGTCCTTTCGCAACATTTAGCGTTAATTCGTCGAAAAGTGCTTAAGCAACTTTACGTTGCATGGTTTTGAGGCAAAGTTGGTCTGTACACTTACAAAGTGTTGAACCTATAGCCAGCAGCAACAAGTGTCATTGGTGCAACTTAAACGAAACATGAACAATTAATGAGTTTTCATTTGAGTTGATTACATAAATTAAATTGTTTTTGTCTAATAATATAACTGTATTTTGTATCTAATGGTTTCAGGTATATCTATCTATCTGAAGCTACCTTGACCAGAAGGCATTTGGAATAACTGAAAGTCACATAACTTGTATCTGTGAAGTGTGTGTGGTTAAACAAGTGTTGTTAATAAATATTTATTAGATGTAAAGTAGCGATTCGTTAGAAGAACATCGATGGTTGGAGAAAAGTGTAAATTTTAATTCGAATTCTTGGGAGAAGCGTGGCATAAATTTATTATTTCTTAAGACTATAGTAGGTCGCCTTAGAGTCTAGTCAAGTTAATTCCAATAAATAATTGAGATAATCAAATTAAATGGAGAAGTCTTGCTGTTCCGTCAGTATTGGTACAGATTTCAAAGAAGCTTTTGCTCTCAAAAAACAGATTCCGACAGGTGCTCCTATTACTGTTGTGGAACTTCTTTAACTTAATATGTTATCGAAAAATACTTGACTATATTGATGAAGCTGCTAAATGAGCTGGCACTAAAACATTTACCAGCTTTAAGCAGAAACAGCTAAGACGGAAATTATTAGTGTGTAGAATTGGCCACAAATAAACATTTAAAATCCAAAAGTATTTGAGGATTACCTCGAATGCGCTGTTACATCTAACAACGCTTGGTTAGAAGCCCGAGGAAAATTGCTTTTTCCCATCGCTGGTTCTCCAGACTTAGAAGGAATAATTGGATCTTCTCTTGAAGAATCAAGAAAACTATTCATGGTAGAGTTTATAATTAATCACGCTATATAACTTTTACAAATGGCGGCAAATGTCCAATGTTTGACAGTTATGGAGTTAACAGAAGCAGAATAAACGCCAATAGGCCATGGAACGCTTAACTATTAAACAACACGGAATAATTGTTTCCATTTTTTTCCCAATAATAATTCGTCTGTTATATTGGCGCAGGATGAACTGAACAAATACTGCGACGTTTAGCCTTGAAGAGACTTAGACAAGACGAGATGTTGCCAAGCGCGGTAGACGTCACAAAAGTCGTTATGCTGAGAATATGCTGCTGTTGCAGAATTATGTCGCAGAGGACCCCGGAATACCCAGGCAACGGTGGTCACTACAACAAATTTGGGTAAAAGAGCTGAAAATGGTTCAGTTACATAAAGTGCAGACAGTGCATCAGCTGTTGGCTTTTGACCACCAAACACGTGTAACCTACGATCAAGTCATTTTGAATTTCGACTATTTTTCATAGAAAATCATTATTAGCGATGAGGCCCGTTAACGCGTGAACCTTGAAGCGTCATACACCCGCTTAAAGTTACTGCATGCTCATGTGCTATTAACAGAAAAGGGCAACCTTATTGGATCCAAGAGCTATGACATTTCGAAAAAAAAATTGAAATTCCATGTTTTAAAGATATAAATCATTAAAAAAACCGAAAGATTTTGGAACGTTTTCGAGCAGTGAATTGCATTTTTTGGAGCGATGAACCTCATTTTCATTTTAACGAACATGCTAACAAGCAGAATTGCCGCTACTGACTGGAACTCTACTAACGTAAACCTAGATTCCTAATTTGCATTCGTTTTTTTTTGGAGGCAGATTGTCGAAGAACCCCATCCCAAATTTTATCATCCGAACAGACAAAATTGTTTGAAACTTTCTATAAAGTCCCTTAATATTTAACTCGTCACCTCTGATCTAATGTCATTTTCAAGGGCTCGCAGAAAACATATAGGTATTCGCCTTTTACACACACCCAATTTCACAATACAACACGATTCCTGGGCTTAGATACTTTTCCTATGCCACGAACTTACGTTTAATTCAATCACGAGAATTCTAAAAGTCCTTGATTCTCAACAGTGTGGATTGGAAAATTTAAATAATTAAAATGGAATTTTTCAGCCGTTCCCATCCAAGCTCCAAGAGAGCTAGTACAGAACTTAATGATTCCACAAATACCTCTCCCATATTCAATAACCACATTCCGTATAGAATTAATAAACAACAACTCCATTTCGAATGATCAGCGTCATCAGCATCGCAGTCAGCTTCTTCCTAGCACCGCCACTCCGGCCGCCACTGCTCTTCACACACTCAACGAACATCGTGATCAAATATGATTAACCTCAGGGGTCACCTCGTACGTCGCGTCGCATTCAACATAATTCTCCAACACAATTATCAGAACAAAAATTCCAATCCTATCACATGAACGTTGTTTTTTTTTTAAATATTGCAACATCAGCACTCCAAGCTTGGATCACTTAAAGAGTTATGGGGTTTTAGTTTCCCAATGATTCCCCTTGACTATCTTGAAGATAAAAGATGGCCTTTTCATCCCCAAAGAAC
This sequence comes from Platycheirus rosarum, assembly GCA_963971375.1. NCBI lineage: Eukaryota > Metazoa > Arthropoda > Insecta > Diptera > Syrphidae > Platycheirus > Platycheirus rosarum. The sequence goes on along the minus strand of OZ020510.1, from coordinate 36,601,515 downwards.
TCGAAAAGCAAACCGAATGTTAGATTTGTTGCAATTAAAAATCGAATTCCATAACAAATTCAATTGAAATTAATGATTTTTTCTTATCGCATTGTAGCTTTTATTTAATTAAAATGAAAAAAAAATTAATAAAAAATTGATGAAACAGCACAGATACAGTTCTATATTTGTGCTGCTTGAGGCGTCTTATTTCGGTGAAAACGGCCAGTATAGTGCAAGCACATTCTGTTTAATCGGCTTTGGGTCAAAAAAGCTATCGGTTGATGTTTTTTCCATTTAATCTGAACGCAAGTATTTTTATTTCGAAAACACATTAAAAAATAATGTTTTTTCAGACTAACTACGTTGAAAATTATCTGAAATGAGTTTAACATTTGTTTAGAAAGTCACATTCTTCATGAAGTCTTCATGGTGGGGAGGGTGTTGAGGAAAATATCTCGAATATGCCCTTTTTTGGGTCAAAATAGCCGTAAATCAAAAGATTTAATTTTGATTATTAATAAGTTGTTTGTTGATAAAAATGATAAATTTAACGAGCAGACGAATTCGAATATTGTGACCAGTGGACATTTTAGAGATCGAAACACATAATTTGAGAGAAGAAGTCAATTATTAAAAAAGGGAACATTTTATTTTTAAATCCAGCTGGTCACCCTAAACACAACTTTTATTGCATTGCCAGAGGGTGCGAGATATGAGTTTTGTTTTTCTTCTTCGACATTACTCATTAACCGAACGAGACCCACTTTATCATCTCGACACGATGGCGATGTTAAAACAAGCCAACTCTCTTGTAACACCAAATTTGTGGTCTCGAAATGTTATTCTTGAACAACACCAAACTCGGACCAAAACATCACCAAATCCCGGTTATCCAGCACGACCATCATGAATCACATCTGAAGAGAAACAACAAAAAACCCCAAGAAATACATTTCTAATCTGCGATGGTTGTCCGCAATTGCATCCTATGTGTTGGCATAAATGGACAAAACAACAGTCCACTCTCAATATTGATCCAAGAAAGAGTGTCACATGCAAGTGTATGTTTGTATATGAAAGAGCTGACAGACAGACATTTGGTCAGCAGAAACGGCAACGCACAATTTTCGCGCAATGAAGATACATTATGTTCCAACAACTTGAACCCAAGTTGAGGCATTAATTTTCTTCTTCTCTGGTCAACTCCTTGCCGGGAGCCCGCAACAAGACTTTAAGTCAAAAGAAACAAAAAAAACCAGTAAGGACCATATTTGACAGCTTGCGTGCGCATCGACAGCCAGAAGTGATCACCATAATTGGCTGGTTGGAGCTGACGTTGACGTTGGCTTAAGGACTGCATCTCTGCATCTTGGACAAACTGGAATTTGTCGTTTTGTTGTCCGCTGTCATAGTTTTGTAGTCATTCGTCTTCGTCTAAGTTTGGAGTGCTTTGTTGATTTGGATCTTCAGAGCGATTGTGGATGTGATAGGTTGGTTAGCATGAAGGAATTCATTAAAGTTTGATTTTTTTTATTTAATTCTCGAGGAGTCGAGTAGCTGTCCTTAAAATAATTTATTAAGACATTAAAGGGCAGGTAGTTAAATTCGGGCTTTAAATGGTAATATCCTCTTTTTCGGTAAAAGGTTTTGCAAGGAAGGAAGGTTCTTGTTTTTGGAAAAAGCGGGCGGTAAGAAATGTTGTTTTTTGAATGTATGGAGGGTTAATTTGGTTTCATTTCAATTTCCTTATTTGGTTATGGAAGTCATACTTTGCAGGAAAAGACTTAATTTTTTTGGAGTTTTAAGTCCTGGAGTTTTTTTTTTCTTCAAAGAAGTCTGGTCTTAATGACAGTACCTAGTCTTCTAAGTTTTTTCTTCGTCAAATTTTTTTCGAGGAAGATTTCACGTAATTCATTATTGAATCTTCTCTGAAGTCGTCCTCTCTAATTCCAATATTTCTAGATGCTGGGTAACTAGAGCCTACAGCTACTAGCGAGTAAACTAACGTTATCAGTTATTTTATAGCCGTAGTACACGATTTTAGGCCAGGGTCGGCCTCGCTCAATTCTGAAACAGAAATAAATTTGTGGATCGACTCAAAAAAAATCGGACCATTTTTAGGAACAACAGTTCGGAAATTTCCAGCATTGCAGTTATACTGTGAAAGCCTCATCATTGCCCCGCACAAACGGCAAAAGCCCTACAAGTCAAAAACAAACTGCATGCACTGCTCTGACTGTTTTAACATTAAAGTTTCTGGATTTCATCTATAATGCTTCAAAGCTATGTTTGACAGAGTGGTCCACCAGCCTTTTTATTAGACTGAACCAACCGCATCTAAATCTAGTAAAAAAGGATAATTATTTTTTCAAGTTCAAAGAAATCCCCTCATAACTAGTTTCACCATCAATAAATGTCAAGGTAAGCATTAGGGGACCTAAATGGCAACCTTCTGGGGCACCTGTTTTGCATCGAAGCTCTAATGACGTTTTTCTACTATTCTGCAAAGCTGCGATCCTTTTTTTTCAAGAATCTTAAAGCAGAGATACAAACACGCTTTACAACCGATTTTCACAATAAGCAAAAGTTTGACAATACGAAATGTGTGTAATGTAAACTATGTACATATCACAATGCGGCTTTCTCTACAAAACGCTTTATTTGACGTACCTAAGGATAATGTAACAAAGCGAGTGATATACAAACAAGTTCGAAGCGATTGAACTTTTGCTCGCTTTTTGACATTTTATTCAATGAGTACGTTTAAATTGAAAATAAAAATAATATTCTTGTATAAACTACTCATTCACAATGACATAAGAACGCGTTGAAGCGTTATATACGTAATGGGGCGAAGTCGGTTGCAAAGCCTGTATCGTATGTATGTTTTAGACATTATCGTCAGCTTTCTTTTTTGATTTGAAGATGTCGAATTCGGCAATTTTTGAGTTGTTTTGTAAGTAAGTTTTGTAACCGTTGCGATAAACAAAATGGGGCTCAAACTGCAACCTTGATGGACACTTGTTTTACATTTAAACTCTATTGAGCTTTATATCATTATGCACATCTGCTGTTATTTTGTTCAAGATTCTTATCATCAGCTTTCTTTTCTTAATTTACATAATGTAAAATATGGCAATTTTCCCCTGACCTTAATTTTCATCGAAAAAATCAGAAATCGTCGAAAATATCGTGATCTATACAAGCACCGTCTGATAACACTATTCGTCGCTAGGTGTCGAATAGGTCTATGCAATGTCTTTGCGATAAAAAATAAGCTAAGAGACCTAAAGGGCAGCAAAAATAAAAAAAAATTTTTTTACGAATTAAGCTTCTTAATTTACATCCATTGAATTTCTTCAATCCTTTTAAATTACTTGGTCGTCGTACAGAAACACAATGCGAAATCAATCGTCGGGAAAAATTCTCTCTAGCACCAGTGATCTCGAAGATCTCAAAAAATTCATCAGTTACTTTGGTGGAGTTCAGTGTTGTAGGCGTATCAACGGCGAAAGTCTGGCATTACTGTGTCTCCCAACAAATGTGTGAAAAAATTCTAATCGGTTAACGGACTTTCAAAAATGGCCATCCTCTTAAGCAGAGATTTTTCTTTACATCGTTTACTGCGAAAAAGTTTTCGAAAATATTTTAAAATAAAATTGCTTAGACTATCAACATCTTCCTAAAATCGGATGACCAGTTTTCGAGAAAGTCGAAGAAAGGAAAACGGTTCTACCGTTTTTAGCCCACCATCTTGATTTTTTTTTACTAAAAGTAAGATATTTAATTCGCTATTTATATATAACGAAAATTAACAAAATGTCCTGTTTTTTTAAATGTTTCTTAAATGTTTAAAAAACGTTTCTTTGGTGTGGACACACCTTAACATATTTATTTATTTTCCATAATTGATATTCTTTTTAAATGTTCTTTCTTGCAAAGGCTATCAGATTCTGGAAGTTGATAAAAAAGTTGAAGAACGATTTCCTTTTGTCAAATCTTCATTAATAAGATTTTTGTTAAAATACCTCTTCAATAGAAAAAATATCCCTTCATGTCAATACTGTTCAGTGGTACTTAAAAATGCAAGAAACTTTTTTAAAATACATATAGGAATCATGTACATGGCTTCCTAAGTTTGCAATGTTTTAAGGTCTGACTTCCTCAAGTGTCAAGGTCGTGACTCATGAATCATGACACAACATTGTCATGGTCTGTCCACCATCTCCATCAGATAAGATACATTTTTACAATTTAACCGAACTCACTGAGTTCAAATTGAAAAATCATAAAATTGTTTTACTCGTATAGCCGAAATTTCGGTCAATGCTCTGAAACAATAGTTTCCTCCCAATCTCCACACTTAATCATTACTTTGGTATTTTTGCTTCGAAATCTGAATAAATGTATGCAAAATGCAAAATTTACGGGCTAAGGCTTTTAAGTCTCCAAAAAAACAATAAAAAAAAGAAGACAATCCCCATAATCATCATATACACAAACTGCAATCTCATAATACGCTCCAGTGCTTCCAAATTCATCATCTAACACCTCTTTCATACGAAAATTAATGGCAAAATTAAAAATCGAAAAAAAAACATGAACAGAATCAAAAAAAAAAAATAAACCATCCCAAGACCGATTCCAAATTTTTGCATCTGCTCCTCCACATTTCAACTTTTCAACCAAAATTTAAAAAAAATAAACAAAATTAACAAAAAAAACAGAAGACAAAGTGCCTTATTCAAGAAAAAAACAACACAAAAGGCAACCCCAGTCCGATCCAAATGGCGATCGAATCAAAAAAGTCGAGTAGGTATGTTCCATCCTCGAAAATGCAAACAAAGGCCATATGGCTTCTTTGGAAACAAACACAAACATCTCAACAATTTCTGAAGATAAAAACAGAAAACTGAATTCTTCTTTTTCCAAAAAAAAAAATCAAAAAATATAAAAACAACCGTGAGAATTCTTCAAGCAATTAAGAATACAAAAAAAAAACGATCCAAATGAGTGATCCACATCTTGCAATTCAATGTCACAAGCCTCATTATTAGGCGACGATGACATCTCGCAGAGGAAAATCTGTATTTTGCATTTTCTTTAATTTTTTTTCTGTTAAAAGTCTTTGGATTGGAAACTAACAAAAATGCCAGACACATGGCACAAGGATGTTTATTTGAATATTTAGATGTCATGTTGCGCCTCTCAAAAAACACATTCCTAATTGCAGATCTTTCACTGGCGCAGGCGTGCAGACGTCATTAACTTCAAAAGTGACATTTGGAAAAGATTGAAGTGTGAGGAGAGTTGGAATAGAAATGTCATGTCGTAAGTCGTAACGCAATAAAGTGCCATGTGAACGATTTTTTTTTTTCAAAGAAAAACCGTGAGAATTATTCAAATTTTGAAGCTTGTTGTTGTTGTGTCATTGATAATAATAATAATTGGCGCGAAAGTCACATTAAATGTCATGCAAGAGCAACATGTATGCATGTGACTTGGAACTAAATTAGTTTTCCTTTCGGATATGAATTTTTTTTGAGTTTTTTTTTATATATTTATTGTGTGTTTATTTGAAAATTTTGTTTGGTAATTAAAGCACTTAAGGGGGGACTTACATGAGCAACCACACACATTAGGATCATGAGAAGCCATATTGCTTATGATGTGAGGGAGGGATATCCCATTGTCCGACATATGCACCCAACTCCATTCAAGCGCATCCACATTATCTTCTATTTATTTCTGTTTCCGATTCCGATGGTTGATAGTTGAATCTTGAATCCATTGGATTGGGGGATAGATTCTTGCCCAGATGTGTGTGTTTAGATTGTCGGCACAGGCTGTGTGCAACAGTCTGTCGTTTTATTGAGGAAGAAAGGGTATTATTTTTGTTTTTCCTTCTAATGGGTTGTAATTAGGATTAAGCGTTAAAATATTATTTATGTGAATGGGAAATAATGTTTGATTTTTCTTTCTGTTTTTTTTTAGGTAAGCCACAAAGATGTGAAACTAATGAAAAAAAAACGATCATCTGGGAAAATTTCATTCATAAATTTAAATTTAATGCGTAAGTTGTTAGTTTTAAGGATTTTTTTATGTTTGTTGTGTTGGAGGAATTGATATTTTTAAATTCATGGTTCTCAAAGAAATTTCAACATTTTGAAGTTGGAATAAAATAGATATAAATTAATGTAAAGAAACAAAGTCTGGAGAACCTTTGGAAAATAAAACATTAATGCAATTTGAGCTCATAAAAAAGTTTGGAAAAAGTATTAAATGAATAAATACTTAAATAATTGTTACTTTTCCCTTAATTTTCCACAAACGTATGCTCCTAATGGAACCTTATACTTTAAAACGTTATATTATCTCTCTTAGACTGTCAAAACAACAATTAAAGTTCTAGTTTGACAGAACTTGTAAAAAAGCTTGGAATCAACATTCCACCAGGGGCCTATTTCAAAAACGTACAATATTGTGAATACAATGGATTTTTCACAAAACTTGTGAAAATCACAAGATCTCGGTGGCCAATTGTGATCATCTCTTGGAAAAATAACACGGTCAGGAAACTTTTCTTTGAAAATTGTAATTGTTTCGTAGCTTGTGTGGCACGTTGGGCCGTGTTGTTGAAAAAAAATTCGTGTACATCAATATCTTACAATGCCGGCCTCATTTTCGAATAAGTAAGGTCCAATGACGCAGCCAGCCCAAAAAACCGTACGAAACAGTGACACGTTAAGAGAGGCTTTTCAACAATCATTCTTAGATATTTCGAGTCTCGTATGCGACAATTCTGCTTATTAACGTAGCCTCCAATGTAAAAATAGACCTCATCACTGAAGATGATAAAATCCGGATCATTTTGATGCACTTCAAGGACCGAATCACGACATTTCTGGTGATCGACCAACTTAAGTTCTTGTGTTAACTGAACTTTAAAAGCCTTAAAACCTAAGTCTTTATGCAAAATACGTTTTGTGCAATGGCTAAATTCAAAGATGAAAGATCAAAACCCCTGGGTTTTCCTCAACACTACGGGCTACAACAACAATATTATCAGTTGTTCTTGAGCGACGCACGCGGTTTCTATTTTTCACATCACTAACTTGTCCCAAAGGCTCAAAATGTTCACAATTTTTTACTTGCGATTATAGGGACTATAAGGCAAGTTATGCATTCGTAAAAAAAAAAAAAAAATTCTAACAATCAAACATGATATTACGATGATAGAGAAGTCAAAAAAAGTGGGTCCGGAAATTCCGTCCGTCTGTCTGTCTGTCTGTCTGTCTGTCTGTCTGTCTGTCTGTCTGTCCGTATCGATATCTACAGCCTAAACGGTTGGGCCGATTTGATTCAAACTTGGTATATAGTATTTTTAGAGTGCTCTACCCGACAGTTTTTGGAATTGGCATTCTAGCTCCAAAACTAACGGTACCTGCCATATAACTTTTATTAAAAAACTTATTTTTCTCGAAAACGGCTCCTAAGATTTTGATTAAACTTTCAGAATGATGTTTTCTGTGCAAAATCTATCTTTTAATTTTAATGGATTTTTCAGAAAAAGTTTTATAACGGTACCTCCCATATGACCGGTTTTTTAAAATCAGACTTTCTCGTTAACTAATTGACGGATTTTGATGAAATTTTCAAAATATGTAGTGTTTTATGATTTAAATAATATTGCTTATCAAAATTTTCAAAAACATTTTTTTTTAAATTTTAATAATTTTTTTAAAAAAATATTTTGTTTTTTGAATATTTTGAAAACGGATCTATAGATTTTTTTTAAAATTTTTCTCCTAGTATAACTATAGATTTCTTAAAATTGACATACTAAAAAAAATTTTAAAATATGTTTTCGAAAAGTTTTTCAAAAAAAACATTTTTTCATAAAATAGAAAACAGCAAAAGAAATAAGATGGCTTACAACATTTTTTCCAAAAAACGTTATGAATAGTGTTTTTTTGATTTCATAACATTTTTTCCCCAACATTTTATTTCATATTGCTCGGCTAGGCCCTAGCCATTAGTCAAATAAAAGAAAGTGACAACCTACATTACATACATACTTACGTATTTTAAAGTATTTTTCATCATCATAAAAGCACAGAATAAATAAGGAAGCCTTTGATAAACACACAAAAACAACTAACAAATAAAAAAAACTATTCGATTACTACTGAATGCAAAAATTTCAATCGAGAAAACAAAAGTTTACACCTTCCTATAAATAAACAAAACCACTGTGTTAACTTTTAATATTGTCTCTATACCTACTGGCTTAACAGTAGTTGGAACACGTATCTTAATTTTAGTACCTACCTTCCTTCCAACCTTATTATAGGTACCTAAATCCTTTATAAATTCCATTGGTCCCATATTGGGACGTATAAAGGTCCCTTTACCTAGCATTATTGCCATACTGCTGATTCCGACGAATCTTTATGCCAGTTGTTCAAATTTTTCCATACCAAAATGAAAATTTAACTGAAAAAAGTCCTTTGTATCTTTCTATTAGCAAATTATATTATAAACAGTAAGCAGCAAGTGGAAAGATAATACTACACTAAAAAACTGCAAAAGCTAACAATCCTATATATTTATGTGTTTATCCCTTTGTCGTGACGCATGTTCGTTCGAGCTTCACCCCAAAACGATTCTAAGAAAGTTGCACGTCATACAAAAAATATTAAAATAAAATCTTTGTCAAAAAGACGCCTGCACTTAAAAAGGATTAGCACATAAGAGCAAGTACGTGCGACCCAGTCGTGCCTTTTATTTTTTTTATAATTAACGCGCGCACAAGGGACTATTTGTTTCCCTTTTAATGTAGAGCACACTGCGCGGGCATTAAGATGATAGGGAGGGGAAAGATAGGATAGGTTTTGAATGCTTGCAGATCAAAATGGCAAGGAAAATCTCGCGGCTAAACTATTCCAAATGTTCGTCCGAGAAGGTGCTTCACGACGACCCAACAGTGCTCTGGTTTTGTGAACTGTGACTGTAAAATGTTCACCATTTTAATAGTGAATTTTAGCAATTTCAATGCGTTGTTAAAACGTGTGTCGTTCCATTTTTAGTAATTGTGAAGTTTCCACTTGTCAAATTTCAAGAGACGACAGCTGCCCAAATAGCGGGCGACTCAATATTAAACCTCTTATTGGAAAACCATTTAGTTAACCAGTGCTAACAATGTCAACGATAATAAATAAATAATAAATAGTAAAAGAACACCCCACTGTACTACTTGGAAATACAGGGTATCCTTCTAGGGATTGGTTAGCTACACCGATTTTAAGAACAACAAATACTGCCGTAAACAGCTACATTTAAATGCATAAATGAACTTGGAGGATTATTATGGAATTCAATTGGCATTTTGAAGGAAAATTCATTTGTCTCAAACGTTTGAGATTACAACCATGTAAGGCAGTTAAGGCCATTAAATTAAGCATTTTTCTACCATTTTGTTTACTTTGTCCATCTTGAACATTTTTAGTTGGTGAAACATGCCCCAGGATCCACTCTGTAAATTTGTAAAGCAGACGAACTCGCCACAAAAGGAACTACAGCACCAATCACACCTCGCAATGTAAATATTGGTAGATATTATACATATAACATTTGAAAGTTTGTTATCGAGGTTTTTATCAAAATGCCTGCGTATTTGCCGTCGATTATGGTAGATATTGTTGTATTAGAATCTACCCCCTGAACAATGCAATACAAGATGTGTTGTTGAAGTTCTTAAGTAAGATGTTCTTAAAATAAACGCTGGTGTGCCCCAGGGTATCATTTTGTCTCCGATACTTTTTCTCATTATAAATGAAATAATCGTTTACATGAAACTTCAAATCCACATCACTTTTTTGTCGACGATTGGACCATTAGCTTTTCATATTCGTTCTCAAATTGACATTCATCTCCTTTCGGGTGTGGAATTGCAACTGTACCAAACGACAAACTCATTAATAATTTCAAATCTTTGCAGCATTGTTTTTAATAGCCATGTGAAGTTTAATACTCGAAAAGCTAAACGTACTTCTTAAATGCCATTGGCTATGGATGGTAAGCTTTCAGCACTTGCTAGGTTTTCCATCAACGATTTTTGTTGCAAGAACATCACAGATTAGGTTGATGGGTTGATCTAGGTAGATCACTTGTAGTGCCTCAGATTTACAACTTCCATACTTGACTTGAAATTTAAAGAGGGCTAGAAAGAAGATATTTTTAAAGATGAATGAACAACATAGTCCATGCGTCTAAAAACGTTACTAAATGCATATTGGTACATGAAATTTTTCAAACCTTCTGACCTAGCTAAAATTTTTAATTTTTAAGGCGTATATACGACTTTAACTTGATTATAATTCATTCACATATCTGAGCAGGAGCATTCCGAACTTCAATAGCGCTTGGTTGATAGAATCCTGAATAAAAGGTTAAAACTAATTGAAAATAGAATTATCATGGAATCTTTCCAATAATTCGAATATCGACGGAATTTTTCATTTCCTTCCTTATTTCATATTTTTTTTTTGACGTGATAACGTCTTATAAGTCGATAACAGGCTACACGTACGAAATAACATGACTCATGCTCATAAGACTCATGATCATGACTCATGCTGATAAGACTCATGAGACATGCTAACCGCGATACTATGGTTCTTTCAACTAAAATCTATCATAAGCACCAGGCGAACATGAAAAAGAACAGGCGCAAATTCCCAAAAAAAATCACTCAAATTCAAAAAGAAGAGGAGAAAAAGAAATACAAAATAGGCGGAGTTTTGTTAATAAAGTAGAAAATAGATGTAGATATTGTGGTGTGTGTGTGCGGATTTAACGAGAAATTTGTGGGTGTGAGTTAACGGGCTCTATGTTGGTGTTGCTGCCATCAATGTTTCTTTATGATATTATCACGTAAAATTATCGTCCGTAAACCGACTTTACAGGTAACAAACTCTTTTTTTTTAATAAATGCACGTTAGAAGTAGCTAATTGCCTTTTTCTCATTAGCTTATAATGCCTCTCTAGAAATTATTATTATTATCTAGAGTTATTTAATATTGGTAAATCGAATCTTTAATGGTCGAGTGGATATGTATGGACATCTTCGAAAAAGTGGGAAAACATGAAGAATCACTAAACAGACTAATTTAGAGTTTGGTATATCAAAACAATTAATAAAAAAAATATCTCTAACTACAATCGTTAACCTAAGTTTAACCTTTAGTTTTACAAACGCCAATCAAGTGTCAATCTATGTTAATATTTTGGTTGGAATATGAACCACTTTTTAACCACTGAACTGGTCCTATAACAATATCTAAAACTGTTTATCAAATTAGATGGCAAACTCTTATTTAATGAAACACTGTAGAGAAACGGCTACACTCTACACATAAAAACCTAAATTTTACAAAATATGTGTATAGTTTTTCTTAAGATCACTATTTCGTCAGCTGGATTTTAAATGTTCACTAATTAATTAAATTATTTTATTTAAATTTTTCTTTTCCCACGATGTTCATGTTGGACTTAAAAACATAAATTAACACAATGCCAATTAAATTAAAGATGCAAGGGAAACCCGGTTGAGTGGTTAGTTTAATTAATAATTCAAAGTTAATGCTACAACACCAATAACATTGATATCGATAAATTAATAAATTTGAGTTCGTCATCGGACAAAATCAAATATTTAAATTTTTTGTATATATCATATGAACAAAAATGTAAGACACTGATGAAAACTAAAGTTTTATTTAATAGTCCGGGAGGCAGCCGTAGGAACAACTACCTCATCGAGTCAATTAAAAATTTAGCCATAAATAAATGGTAAATTACATAAATTGTACAAAACCACTACTGATCCATTTGGTATGCAGTTCCTTAGAGTTTATTAATATACATGTGATCATAAAATTTAAAATATTTGTTTTGATTAGTTTTAAAAAATATTGAATTTTCAAAAAAAAAAAAATTAATTTTAATAAAAAAAAAGTTATTCAAAATTCTGATATACAGAATTAGTTTGGCTACCTAGATCTTCTCAAATTTAAAATTTGACAGAAATTCAAAGAGCCGTTACCGAGAAAGCCAATAATTAAAAAACCGTTATGTAAAAGGTACCTTTAATAGACTTTTTCCGTTAAATTGGTTCTGATCAAATGATAGCCAATACCTACAAAAAATTCTCAAAAATTGTCATCAAAATCGTTGGAGCCATTTTAGAGAAAAATAAGTATTAAGTATAAGTAAATAAGTATTCTTAAGCAGGTATCGTAAGCCGGATAATTATTTCTTACTAAAAATAAACCTTTATTAGTACAAACACGAAAAAACAAATCAAAATCGTTAGAACCGTTCTTGAAAAACAAGGTTTTCCTAAATTATTGCGTGACGAAAACCAAAATTTTAATGACCTCAATAGAATCGTCTGAAATTCGCCAAAGTTTGAAGAAAATTGCTTTTGCTGCAGCTGCTAAGCCTCTTGCTAGAGGTCCAGATATACAGCTGATGTCATTTCAAATTTAAACAAAAAGAAATATTTCCAGCAAATTGGATTTGCTCGTAAAGTATGTTTGTAATCAATTTTTTATCAAAACCGTCAAAGTTGTTTTCGAGAAAATGCGAAAGAAACAAAAATATTGTTGGGGAGCTGCAAGAAAGTCGACCTTAAAGAATTAAAACAAAAAGAGTATTAGGTACACTTTTGATCAATAGCAAAGTACCAAATTTTGATCAAAATCCAACAAGTGATTCATGCTGTAGATTGACGTAGAAATGCCTATAGACTCAGAAATGCACAGAAAAACTGCTGGACCGCAATGTAGCAGTAATGTCGTTTTTGCTTACAATCTATATATTTGTTTTCGCACCAAAAAATTACTTGCTTTTGTAAATCAAGTTCAAATCAATATAAATGGCATGTGGCAGTAAATTGAAATTAATTTCATCAAATTTTGAATGCCTAGAAAAGGAAAACCATGACCAAAACTAACTTCCATCACTAATAGGATGCTTACAAAGAAAACATCAGAGCATAGTACAAGTTCAATAGCGATTGCTGCATTAAACGTTCTCGAATTCCCAAAATATGCGTCAATCATCGACTGATATCTATAACAACCCCATGACCAAACCAAAACTAATGCCATATTTCTTTAGTTCCGCAATGTTGAATCAGAACTGCCATTCCCAACTCAGAATATTCAAATAAATTTCAAAACATTCTGTCATATCCATCACCAAAAAATAATAAAAAAAAAAAAATGTGTTTTTTGTCGGATAAGGATCACTTCACTTCACAATTTATAATTACTTTTCTAGATATTTCTTGCAACCGCCTATAAGCGGTGGCAGTCGTTTGCTGGTCATTCCAGGAACCATATACCGCTTTCATTAATAATTGCAGAGTGTCACACAATAATGCTCGAATACATTTTAATGTGTAATTATTTAGAAGCAAACAGGTGGATTGCATTCAGGTTCTTTACACAGACCCAGTCTGTTCTGCTTGACAAAGTCGCAACCAAGCACTATGTGTTGCAAGAAGGGAGATTTCTGTTTTGTTTCCCTAATGTTTGACGAAGGAGTTCTAAAAAAGCATCAGGTATTTCCTTTTCCCCTTTTTATGGAATCCATATGTGGGCGCAATTTGAATTTCCTTCCTTCCGACTAAGCAGGGAATACCGTGTTCTACAGCAGCACCCTCTAAAGTGGTAATAACTCATTTGGCTTATATGAGCGACGATATTTTTGTAACGGTGAATGGGTTATAAAACGCACGAGATACTCTATCTGCTGTGACAAAGAAACTGCTTTATTGCTTTTAATTACAATGTTTTCGCTCTCCGTTCTATCAGAGTTTTTTTTAGTTCCGAAATAAATCAGTTGAGCTAGGAATTGTAGTGGTGGCTCGGTGTCGGTGGTGGAGCGGCGCATAGATCGGATATTCATCATATCCTATAGATACAATATTAGCGACAAATGCACATACATATCTGTAGATACTTTTTTCTTTTTTTTTAACAAACAAACTTAAAGGGGGAATCACAAAGCGTGGTAATTATTTAACGACCCAACGCCAGAAAGGAACAACCAAATTCACGCCTCGATAGTTCGGTGGCGTTTGGTATTAGCTTTGGACCATAGAGTGTGGGTATGTACGATGTGACACCGACCTGAATAGCTAACTTGGTAGCTTGGCAAAAAAAAATTGCAGAACGAAAATCGATCAAACCGAATATTTCCACTGTTCTCGCAATAATTGAGTGCAATTAAAATTAAAACAAAAAGTGGAATCTAAGACTGAAATTAGGTTGTATGAAGTCGCTTCGTTAGTCTTGTGATTTTTTTATCTCCCTTACCTTATTTTATTTATTTATTATTACGTGACAGCTTATAAGATAAAAAAGTCGTATAATTTTGTCTTAAGCTAACTTTATCACAGGAAAATATGAAAGATCTTATAATAATAAATAAATAATAAATATAAAAAAAATAAATAAATAATAATAGTAAATTTTATTCCTTCAAATGACTAAGCATTTTGACATTTTCGGATTCAAAATAAATCCATTTGAACGAGTCCAAAGTTTAATTTTTGTTCAAGTCTTCATTAATACCAAAGGCACCGTGTTCCGGGGCTGAGAGGGCAGTTGAAGAACAATTGGATGTCGTCTACAAACAATTGAGAAAAAAAGTTTTTGATTACATTTGAGAGTTCATTAACGTAAGAAAAAATAATAAAAGAGGTCCTAACATGGACCCTTGAGGTACTCCAGAAACATTTGGTGGAAAATTCGATTATTGGTCATCAATTTGCATCGCTTGCCTTCTCTAATTAGGAATAAAAAAGCTTGGTTGCAACGGCTGTAAAACTAAAAGGCCAAATCTTAGATTTTCTTAAGAGAGAGACAGGTATAGAAATTATGCCATGCTTATGAATAATTGTTAATTTAATTCTTGAGAATTGTGGTCGATCAAAAAGGGTGGATCAAAGATCATGGTATGAAGGTGTTTTTCTTTTTATTAAGGTGTTGGTTCAATATGCTGCCCTACAGCGAAAAAAAATGCCCCTCCGTTGGCATTTTCTCTTTCTCTCAAAGCAATCTAAGGCTTCCTCATCCACTTTTGACAACGTCCATGCGTCTGCACCTTAGAGCAGGACTGGGATGATGATGACAATTTAGTTGCCCGAGAGAGGGCTTTGCTACTCAATTGCCTTCTAAGCCCGAAGAAGCAGCGATTGGAAAAATAATTTTTCTTTTGATTTTAGTGCTGGTGTTGTTGTCTGCGTTCATCTATGATTCACCGCTTAAAATATAAAACCAGAGCTTTCATCTTAGCTTTCGATTTTCGAATAAAATTGGAGCTTGTGAACCTAACACAGATTGCAATTTGCGAAGGTAGTGTGACGAATTTTTCGGTCAAAGAATCACCATCAATATCAAAAGTTTGTTTAATCTAAGTTTTACCTACCCTTATGCTTCTTAAATTTGACCATAATCGACTATTATTTATTCTGATACTAAGCTGGTGTGTGTACATTTTGGACTTTACCAAGCGAATTTCTGAGACCACTTTGTTGCGTAGAGAACAATAAGTTTGCGTCAATGCGTTTAACTTGTACCGCTTTCAGGAGTCTTAAGCCCCATAACATTACTTCATTAACAATCGTATATTTCGAATAAACCATGGTTTACTTTTCGGTCTTATAAGCTTAGATTCTAAGGGTATGCGTGAGTATCGAAAACGGTACTAATATTTTGAGTTAACAGCTGAAGCTGGTCGTTTGCTAAAGAAGTTGTCCCAATTTCTTCTTCTTGTATCTTCATCCAAGGATTAAATTTCAATGTTCTTAAGCTATCTCCTAATTGATACGATTAGATTAGATCCAAGCATTTGATCTCAGTTTAAGTATTATTCTCTGTGTTGAAAGCGGAGTCCAGGTAGACAAAATCCCTAACTACCTCGATGTTGTGTGTCTTTTCCTGATAACATCATATAAAAGGTTTTTCAATAAGCGCGAATAGATGTCGAAATGGCATAAAACAAGCTGTGCTTTATACCATTTAACACAATTTTTGTTTTATTAGAAAGCCCAATGTAATACTATTATTCTTTGGAATTTATTATTATCGGGAATAACGGTGACAGTGGTCCAATTTTTAAATAACTCTTCTCCATAGATCCGGCTGAATTTGGGCGTTGGGGGGTTGGCTTGTAATATATTCTCCTTAAGGGCATCGAACGATTATGGTTTATTCGTATAGACCTGCCACTCCAGGAAACTCTGAAAATATTCTAGAAGGCTCAAATCGCGCTACTTTGGTGGCAAATTCCCGTCACCTTTGCGATAGATAAATCTTTCCATCAATCATGACGTTCGCTATGTAGATAGCAAGTTCTGCTGGAACCACAAGTAGTCTAGGTTCATGTGATTTAATTAAGACCAAAAGATTTTTATTGTCATCGTTCTCTATGGCTCGCTATTGACGGTGACTGCCTCACCAACCAACGTAGTTTTTGAAAAAGTAATGACGCCGCCAGCTCAAAATCCAAAACAAACGGTAACTTTTTTATGAGGAATTATCACCTGCATAACCTCGTGTGGGTTGGTGTCGTCCCATATATGTACGCCAGTTTTGCTTGTTAGCATAGACATACATCCAAAAATGCGCCTCTCTGCTAAAAATGATTTGTCGGACAAAATTTGAGTCCCCTTCCAAACGCTTCGAAGCTCAGTCACTGGGTCAAACGTATTATAAAATTCGTCAAAGTGGAAGCCTGCGAAAGCCCGAGTTCTTGTGCATGGCAAGGAATCGACTGCCTCGAAATTGAGCATGGTGCTTCGCAAAACAAGGCAACTTTGGTAAGTCATGGAAAAATGGGGGACTTTTGTCCAGAGCCTTAAAAGACAATATGTTCATTTACTCTTCGATCATCTATTGTTTGTTCATGAAAGGCTGTCAGCAAAGAGAAGACAGGGAATTTAAGTTCTCATTCGCGCTCTTTGAGCTTTCATAAGGTACCTTTCTAATAAAAGCTCTAACAGGTTTGTCGAAGTCTGATTTTTTTTTTATTTAAAAAATCTTTAAAAACAAACTTTAGCTGAGGAACAAACTTGCTGGAATTCTTCACCTAAATTTACAGAATTTTTCATAAATTTATTTTAACTATCAATTACTTGACAGCTCGGCTTTTTGAGAAATTTGGCTCTTCACGTAGACTTTAAATATTTTTTTTTTACAAAACCAATACATATTCCCTTAACGAAAAAAAGTTTCAAACATTCTACATTAAATCGATCATTGCTTGTTCGAAGTGAATTCGGCGCAACAATAGTTAAGCAAGGCAACACCATTCATTGGCCGTATCTATAAGATACTTTCAATGAAACTGTCTCCTCCACTAATAAATAAATTAAATCATTTATCACTACGCGGAGGGATGACCACATTAATAGCAGGGAGGTTGTTTATCAAACCCCCCCCCCCCGCCCTTCTTTCATTTCAAATAAAAAAACATGTGGGTGGTGGTGGGAAAATGTTTTTCCAATGTTAAAGTGCGAATTTTTCACACCACCAACTACATCTACTACGAGTAGATACTTTATATGGAAAGTATAGCTCTGCTAGCTCATCTATGACATGGTGTTGGTCCATTGTATCCCATGATCGTTAATTGCAGTAGCCAAAGCTAATTTGTTGTTTCTGTTATTTCGAACTTCCAACCATCGACTAGAGGCGCGAGGTTGGAAAGTATCTATATTGTGTGGAAATATATATATATATATGCATTTCCAATGTATGCCTGGGAATATGCTTGACACAATTTTCACTCTTTTTTTGTTATTTTTTTCTGTCTCGTGAAAAAGATACTTTTTTTCGCCAGATATGTCATGAGATAACGCAAATTAACATACTGTTGGCACTGGCCAATAAATTTCATTTGAAGTTCAATTGTCGTCTAGAATCTAGATGGAGCTGATGTGAATATAATAAATTTCAGATACAAATATTCTAACTACACTCGAATAAGCTGTTGAAGGGTGTGTAACGCTTTGGCATTCATAAAAATCTCAGGCTTATACTCGTGGATAAATAATGGCTATGTGCGTTTCTTATAAGTGGTGATCAATAATAGATCATTATACACGCGTTCTGGCCAAGTTAATGGCAGCTAGAGAGAGAGAGAGAGAGGTAAGGAAAACAAAAACGTTATTTAAGTCTTTTTCCCTGAATCCCGCGGGAAAAAAACAGAGGAAGGATATAATTGCGGGCATAGTAGCCAGAGCCAACCCAATGGCGAGTTTAGAACTCGTTTCGGAGGATGTAAATCGCCGGAAATGGTGGCAACTTGATTGGATTTAAGTTTCTAGCCTACGATCACTGCTGCGGGGAGTGGGGATAATTAATGACTGTCGCATAACTAATAAGGGAGAGATCACACGAGATCACAGGTGTGTGTGTGTTGTCTATGCATGGTTGACGTTTGAGATTCTTTTATGCGCCGAAAGGTAGTATGTTATGAGCCTAGTTTTTTAATTGCGTTGATTAGAGTTGATTGAACTTTTGGAAAAGATACTTTAAGTACATTAATGGAATAAAAGAGTGTTATTATGATTTCAAAATAACATCGACAATAAAAACTGGATTTCAGTCTTTCCAACATGGCCCTGATCCTGTTGTTGGTTAAGTCTTCAAAATGCTTTATTATATAAAGACACGAGCTATAGTATCGTATCCGGTATTGTCGAAAGCACGAAAGCAAATGTTCAGAAAGGCAACTAAGGCTACAATTTTTGACCACAAGACTCCCTCTGCCTTCCTATAACTAGGCAGTCGAGGTAATGGAATTGCATTCTTCTGTACGCAAACTGATTCGGGTGTAGTCCTGGTAAATATTAGCATAAAGGATGCAAGGAAGTTCTATGTCGACCTAGTCAATACGCATATGTTTTTCGCGCATAGGGGCGAATAATCTTCGCCAGTTAGAGAGAGATATAGCTATCAATTAATCGGTTAAAAAACGTTTTTAAAGCCGACGTGAATATTTCCACATATGTATGTCTTTTATTAACATTTCCAGTAACAATACCCATTTCAACAAACGATTTCTCAGAAATGCGATTTATTTGCCAAACTCAAACAAAACTTTCATATTCCGAATGCCAAAAAACCAATGACTTCAAAACATCCGAACACCACACATTACCTGTATTGTTTGTCACTCAAAACAACTTCATTATGCCAAAAAGCTTAGGTACAAACATTGTATCTACGTGTTTGAAATATTTGATACAAAATTCATAAACAAAAATGAAAAAAAATGTTATCCGCAAGTTCGCCTTTAATTCCAACTTGTCAGTGTCATTATCATTGACGGCATAAAATAAAGCATTTTTTTTTTTTTTTTTTAAATCAATTTAATTCTAGAAGCTATATACAAATGACCAGAAAAATATGATTAGAATCCGTCTGTTGTTATTGGCTGGTCATACATACGTTAAATCGAAATGTCAGCAAATTGATGAGCCACTTTGCAAGCTTGGCACGTCAAATTATAAATATCTGTGTTTCGTGTTCCATACCTCAGGTCTATTTCTATAATGGCGTCAACAAACATGTCGATTGGTAATTTTTTGAAGTTCACCCTCTATGTCTATGGCTTAAATATTGCATGGTTGACTTATTTGGAATAAAATTAGATTATAATTTATTTTTTTGTATTGGTTTTTAATTGAAAATAAAAGTGAACAATTAAATTGATGGAGAGGAACCTTGTGCTGGTTTTCGGCTTACCGGAAACACGTGGTCGGTCGTCCTTAGGCTATATTTTGAAACAAACCGACATTTTGTGTTTCACTCTTAATTAGATATCTTAAACGAATTTTTAGGATTTCTCTATACATTTTTTGAATGCTAGTTTGACCAAGAAGAGGTCAACTGAAAAAAAATTCCTTTGGTCGGTCTCGAATGATCCTATCCTATTCACTGTTTAACGGCCGACTTGGCAGATAAACGGTATCGCCTATCTATAAGTCTCCGACTATCTAAATATAAAAAAGACACGATCCGGGCAGGGTGAAACAGCTCAAATTTATCTCATTTTTATTAACTTCGTCCCCGCTGTATAGGACCTCCACCTCGTTAGGTGTTTGTATAGTGTTTGTACTCCAATTCTAGTGAAATCAAAGATGGTGTTATAGACTCTTTGTAAATGACAAATTTTGTGGTAGAAGTAAGATTGACAATAAACTTTCTACATTTAAACAAGTCGTAAAGCATATATAACAGTGGTTTACTTACGCCCAATATGGTAAACTTCAGATATAGACCTTTTAGGCATACGTTGTCGAAAGCCTCTTCAAATCAACCAGACCAGACAGTCACCTGTGCATTGATTCTTAGATTTGTTCTATTAGTTTTAGAAGCAACATCAAATTATGGATCTGTAATTATATTTTGGTCCTCCGCCAATTGGACTGACTGAGAACTTTTTCGAATACCTGGTGATACTCAGAAAAAGACTTATCTCTTGGGGTTTCACCTTCGAAATGAGGAGGGAACTTGACCCGTTTTGCTCGACACGGTGGCGTTTTCGAAATTGTCATCATTTACCGGTAAAACCAAGATTCCCAAATCACCATTCATTGCATAATTTTACTTCGAATATAAAAATGTTTCATCAGAGGTCTGTTATCCAGGAGTAGGTGATAATTTGGGTGAATTCCCAAAAGCAGTCCATTTCGTCTTCATCAAAAGAAACTTCGATTACAAAGATGTCGTCGCTAAGACGGTATTCCTCAGATCTATTCCTGCAGTGATAAGCAAAATAATGTTTGCGTTTTCTGAAGCCTTAGACACAGATCGTGCAGACCGTGTTTATTGCTTTTTGTAAAGATTTTATTTATTTCATGAAATTATACTCGACTTGCTAGAATTAACGACTTTAATTCTGTTATCCCAGTACTAATTAAAAGACAAACTATTGTTTTGTCTTACAAACGAATTAACACTTCTAATCGATGACTTCATTCTCTTAATCTCCACATCGTATTCTTTTCAGAAGTCAACTTTTTTTTCTCTGTAGTGCATCTAAGTTAGCGTTCTTGTAAATGAAATGAAATTTGTCGCTCTCACTCAAAAAACTTAGTTACCACTGTTTCAAAAACTTCACTTAACTTCACTTAACCTTTAAAAATATCAATCAATTCTGCATTCTGATACCTGATTTAAATGGATACAAAATTCACAACGAAATAGCGTTGGACACTAAATTCACATCAAAGTAGCTTTAAGCACTAAATTAACAACGAGAAACCTACATAAGCTCGGAATTCTAAGTCTTTTACAAATTGAGGAGAATGGATCTATACTTCAGTAGGCTCTCAGTAAACTTCTGGCGTATTGTCCATAATCTCCCGCCGGACTCTTGGTTAACTCCAAGGGGCTCAAATTGTCTCTTAAGATTTTTCTCAAGAAACGTCGATTAAGATATTTTTCAGCTGGTCACTTTGGTCATGTATAATTTAATGCTTAAAAAACTCAATGTTGTCGTTTGTCGTTAAAGCGAAACGTACCCAAAACCAATATCCATGAGTGGCACCTGCATCCAAAAAACCGAACACCTATCAGTAACGGTATGTGTGTGTTTAACGGACCACCTTCTTTGGAATGACCACATATTCGAAGTTGATAAGAAATTTTTCACCCCATCTGATCCGGTATAGTGATAGTGTCCATAAAGCATATGTTCGTCTAAAACTGGAGTATAATTCCCATATTTGGGCAGGTGCTCCGATTACCCAGTTGAGTTTTCAAATTCAAAAAGGAGCTTTAAAAATGATTGGGGACCCTTCAATAACGAAAACATTTACATCTCTTGGGCACCGTTGTAATGCTTCGTGTCTTTCGTTATTTTATCGCTATTTCTACAAATAAAATGCTCTAGCGAAATAACCAGCTTCATTACTCCCCTGAAACGATTCAACCATAGCACTCGCACTGCCCATAAACTTACCCTCGGAGCCCAACTACAAATACAGGAATTAATTTTTAGCCGTACCACGCGAATGTGGAATGCCTTGCCAAACTCTGTTATTCCCTCCCATTATGACTTGCAGAACTTTAAAACAAAAGTGCATTGGTATCTGCTTTTAAATCCTTGCCTATTTTCCTAACGCTTCCGCTGTTTTTAACCAACGTTTTAAGGGTAGACAAAATCCCCTTTGGGCGGGCCAATTATAAATAAATTGCACGACTGGATCGCGCGTACTTGCTCATATGTGCGGTCAGATTGTAAGTGAACATCAAAGAATTTATTCGATTTTTGTGACTTTTGATTGTTCGAATAAAGTACGTTTGTATTGGGTGAAATAATTCAAATGCTATTTCATTTCTTTAGGAAATGTAAAAAAGTGTGCATTTTTTCAAACTACTTTTTAAAAAAAAAAATAAAAAAATAATTCAAGAATACAAACTTAAGCAAAATAGCGTACATTTAAAAACAAAATTTAAAAAAAATCACACCTGTTTTCAAAATATTGATTTTTCAAAAAAAAAAATTTTTAAATTATTAAAATACAAAAAAAAAAGTTTTCGAAAAAAATGTGTGCAAAATTACTTACTTCCACCAAAATATAGTGCATACCTACAGAGTAGTACACTGATTTTTTTTTATAAAAAATCTTGGAGCCGTTTTAGAGAAAAATAAGCTTTTACATAACGGATATATTACAGGTACCGTTAATTTTTAAACTAAAAAAATTGAAAAAAACTTCTCTGTAGAATGTCAAAATAACCTTAAGTTTAAATTTTGAAGACGATTGACCCAACAGTTTAGGCTGCAGTCAGACAGAGTTTTGCCATTAACTCAAATATGTTTCTCTATCATCGTAATGTCATGTTTGATTGTTATCTCAATTTTTTTTTAATCTGCACGAATGCATAACTTGCATTACAGTACCTATAATCGCAAGTAAAAAAAAAACTGAAGCAACTGCATGGCATTATTGGTGAACCAATGAAGTGGGGCTATTGATTGCTCCTATCAATATCATGACAATCGTCAGCTTAAATAAAAGAAGAAGATACATTTTTGTTATACTTTAAGTGTTTTAAAGTTATTAGTTGAAGATATGTAATAGAAGAAAAGTTTTCTTTAATTTCAAATGAAAAATCACTTGCAATATTAAAACACAATTAATAATTTTACTTCTTATTGTACTAACCTCATGAACACCCTGTTGTCTTCATTAGTACATCTTAACCAGGAACCACATCTTCTTTCTAAACAAAATGGATATCAGACACAAACCTTTGTTTATAAAATTTTATTTACAAAGACAAAAACCATTAAATTTCACAAATTCTCGATTTTTACCGATTCCGATCACTTAGGTGTGTGTATTCGATTATATTGTCGTCCAGCTCGTGCACAAACCAAATAATTTTGTGGAGAATTTGCCGAATCGATAAAAAAAATGTTTAGAAAATCGTAGTCAATTCATGAATCATTCATAAATAAAAACATTTGGTAAGACATCTTGTAGAAACTATTGAAACTAAAAGAAATTCTTTAACGAAGAGAACATTAATATATCTGTTGCCTTCCCCTTTCTCTTAATGACAGCTTTGTATATACACTGCATATAGTACTATCATGGAGCATCGTTTTTTAGTTCTGAACATTGTATATACATTTTCTATAGTACTCTCATGGTGGTCATTTTTCGTCTGGCCATCTTCCTGGTTGATTCAGAACTAACTCTAACTAGTGGAGACTAGAACCTTCACCGATATTTTACCAGTATTTAATAAACTTTTGTTGTCTGTACTTATTCTATATTCACATCAATTGGCAATTTCAGAACGCCTCATTGCGACCTGATTCAGAACTAAAAAACGATGCTCCATGATAGTACTATATGCAGTGTATATACAAAGGTTCTGAATCAGGTCGCAATGAGGCGTTCTGAAATTGCCAATTGATGTGAATATAGAATAAGTACAGACAACAAAAGTTTATTAAATACTGGTAAAATATCGGTGAAGGTTCTAGTCTCCACTAGTTAGAGTTAGTTCTGAATCAACCAGGAAGATGGCCAGACGAAAAATGACCACCATGAGAGTACTATAGAAAATGTATATACAATGAGAGTACTATAGAAAATGTATATACAATGATGACAGCTTAACTAATACACTTTTTAAAATGTATATCGAAACAGGGGGGATGAGTATGTACCCCAACTAATAAAAACGATCCTATCTTCCAAGAAGAAGAATTATCATTTAATTTTTATCTTTTATTTGCATTTGGTTGTTACGAAAAATTCAATTAGCATTTGCATAATATTTCTTGGTATTTTTATACCAACCATTCGCAACAATTTGGTAAATATTTGTATTTTAGGAATTAAAAGGCATATCTATACTTTGTGTATCTATTAGCTTCGTGGGTATCTAATAGTGCTATAATATTCGATTACGTAGGTATTTACCACCCGGACAAAGGCCTTAATTGTTGAATTTATTAAAAGATAAATAATTAGATACAAGTATCTGTTTCTGTACCTACCTGAAGAAACACAAATTTCTAGAAGGAAAATAAATAAAAAAAAATTAATAAAACCTTTACAACAGATGGGTCATAATTCATAACGTGAATATCGGGTCATGGGATTGTCAGGCATTCCAAATATGCCTATGCTTACACAAGCATAAAACGAAAATATCTCCCCAATAGGAGTTGTAAATTTGAACAAGTGTGCTGCCGAAGGGGCACACAGATACATGGACCAGAATTTTTGGGTCTCCTTCTCCTCTTAACAATCTCAACATCAACACATCAACCCCAACTTCCTACCAAACGATGATGTTGGTGTTACCTCTTGGTTGCACGAAATCTTGATGTGGTGGTGAAACTTCATCAAGGTGCGGTGTATCTGTGTTTTGGTCCATATAACCAACACATCTTCGAGCAACACAGCATCTTAGAGAGAGTTTGAGAGCTCCAGAGAGATAGAGAGGCTTAGATATTGAAAATACCATTTTAGGAATTTCAATCTTTGCTCTCTGTCACGAACCGGTTTCGAATCGCTTCCAAAGTATCTACAATCAACAAAGACAAAACCCCAAGTAAAATTGGTTAGAAAAGCCTGTTGCCTTTCTGAATCGAATCCGTAAGACCGAAAGACAGACAGATACGCGCACACACTTTCACATGACAGCCCGCAGCCAGCCTGAGCCCAACCACCAGCTCCTCAGCCTCATTGCCATAGAGGGCAGCCATCACGATCTCAGTCATCGTCATCTTCGTCAGCCAGCCTCTCATAGTTTTTTGTATCTTTCAGTTTTATTTGCATCTACGTGCCAAGTTAAGTCTGCTGGATATGGATAGAGTATCTTATACAATAATAGAGGAACAGAAAACAACAGACAGAAGTTTAGTTAGTACCTTGTCGTGATTGGTGATGTGTTTTAGGGTACGATGGCATGTAGCTGGTTAGGTGAGGTATAGAAGAGGCAGCAGCTCGACTAGGTTATCCGAGGAGAAATTATTAACATCATCGGCGGCTATTGTGATGGAAGAAAACAAAATGCTTCTTAGAAGTATTATAGTCTTACACCTGTGAGCTGGAATTTATTTTGCAAATTGTTTGCCTAAATAAAATTGTGAAATGGAAAGTAGGTAGAAATAGCCATATCTCTCCATCTTTTATTTGCATTACAAATAACTGCACTGATTTTGTTTAAATATGGCCTTGAAGATTAATTTTGAGAACGAAATAAGATTCGCGGATTTTTGTATGAAAACAAATTTATTTTTGTTGTGGCAAACAAATACATTTCTCCAACTTAGTCATTGAATTTGATATTCATTTTTATTTCTTCGAATTTAACATGTTTTAAAACAGCTCGAACACCTGTACGTATTTTTCAATAACAATAATGATTGTTTCTTGGCGCCTTTGTGTGTGGAAATGTGTTTTTTAAGAGAACCAGATAATACTTTTTTTTAACCTTGTGCCCAAAAACAGTTAGCAATTCTTTTGGCTCAGACATAATTTGCATTTGAAAAAATTCCGAAAGGCCTAAAATTTTGAATGCTCAATGTAATAGCTCAATATTTTAAAGTTCATTAATTTAAATAAAATTTTTCGGCTAAATATCGAAGACCAATCGAATCAGCCACTTAAAAGTCAGAGTTTTTTTTGGATCAAAGCTATTAGTTGTTATAATCATTTTTACAAGCGAGTCAAAAACTTCTTCTTTTATTACTTACTTGCAATGTGCGTCATGCAGAAATGATTTTCGCACTCACTTAATCTAATTCTATGTTTTAAAGAAGTAGTTATGTTAAGTTTGATGTGGTTTAGGTATGGAAAGCCGCATCACCCAACTCGGATCTCAAAGGATCCACTGCGGTGCCAAAAAGAGGAAGCAATGAAATTTTGAGAACACTGAGGAAATTATTCAAGAATTAGGTGGGGGGTGGCTCCTTAAATCACCTTGAATGAGCGATGAATGTTAGGGTGTTTTTAAGAGTTTTTCTCCCAGGGATGATTTCTCGGCTAGGCTGGGGCATTCACAGAGAATGTGATATGAGACCTCTATATTATATATATATATATATAATTATAGTTCCTGGCTAAAATCAGCAATCAGCATAGAGTGGTTGCTGATGAAGAAAGAATTGTTCCATTTATTTGTTGTGTTATCATTTCAAAATAACCTTGTTAATCCGTGTTCGCGTAAAATCGAGGGGATCAGGTGTTTGATATGTAAAAGAGTAGTTGAACCAGCTGAACTAACTGTAGTGAAAGCCAGACGAGATACCACACTGTTGAAGTCCATGGTGAAAAAGAATTTCTTTGGAAAGATGAACAGTTCCTGCGTGGGTTAAGTGAAGTGAAAGTGCACAGTGTTTATACCAGACAAGGTAAAAAAAATATGAGAAATTGATTGCTGCCTCTGCACGCCGTGGATATGACAACTCCAAAACTCCTCCTCATGTACTTACCCAGCGTCACAAGTTGCAAAATTCAAAGCTATCACTCATGATTTCAGAGCTAAACAGGCAGAATTGTCCTTGGAAAGATGCAATGCTCGGGTCAAAGTGGAAGAAGGAGTTAAAAATAGAAGAACGCGTTAGCCTGTTGCCCAATTTCAACAGTGATTTATTTGCCGTCAATTTTGAATATCACCAAAAGTGCATTGTAAATGTTTACCATCTACCATCGCAGAGTTTTGACGAGGATATACAGATGATATTTTCATACATCGACTAGAACCTGAACAGTGATGAATGCCACTTCATCATTCAACAGCTGATTGAGCTGTTTGAAGAAAACTGTCGACCACATAGCAAAACTGTGAAAAGTCGAGACGAAATATGCAGACCAAATCATAATTTCAGAATCAAGGAGGAGTCTATTGTCACTTGTCAGTCTGTAAAATGTTGGTGACCAAATTCTGAACGATGATTGGTAAAGACGTAGAAAAAGACGTCGGTTTGTGAAGAAGGAGCTCGAAAAATAATCTTGGAGGAAATTCGCTCTAGAATTTTCCAGGCAGTTCAGAACTCTCCGATTGACAACTTTTTGGATAGTGCGTAGACTGCGGTTCCACAGACGCTGCTTCTTCTACTCAACATCTTGATTTTGACCAACAAACAAAAATTCTTAGATTCTTGGAAAAAGAAGTGCCTTGCTCTGCTTCATGCAATCATGATAGTAATCCACTATGGCTCTTGCAATCATCTTAACAGTGGGCCCGAAATCTTTTTTTTTTCTCCATTATGACTGACTACTGTTTCCTTGCTTGTCTACAAAAAATTGGCTCTAAACATCTCCTACATTTTCTACCTTCCATGGGATTTTCATCATCTCACAAAGTACCTAACAGGCTGAAAGGGTCGTACAACATGCTGCAGGCTGAAAGTGCTTAAATTGTGGAGTCTGTGGATCCATTCAGTCAGTTCATACTCATACATAGTGCGGACCTCAATGTTTATACTTTTGATGGACATATGACACTAACCACGAGCCTAACCACGCGGGGAGTACTACCAATCCTCAAACTAAGAAATGCTGCGCGAATGAAATTCTCCAGACTGTTTGCTGCAAGTACATCAAAGGCTGTAGCCCCGGCAATGTGTATCAAGCACCGCAGAGGCTATACTCCTGCGAAAAGGCCCACGCAAATGATTTGAACGAGTAGGACTCACATGCAATATAGACATATCAGATGAATACAATGATGACCGACGACCTACGACGATGTGTCAAAAGTGATTCGGTTTAACCAGAAACCATAACCACAACAACATTTCAGGATAATTCGGATAAAAAGAGGCAGAATTCTCCATGTTTTTTGGCATTTTTAATTGCAATTTTAAAGTGATATTTTTTCGAAGCCGATATCTCGTTTTTAACCAATCCCGAACCCTGAATAAAATCCCAAAATTTAATTTACTTCTGACTTTCAGCTGAGCCTGTTGAAAAAAAACAACATAAATTTTCCAAACTGATTGTATTTATTTTTGTTTTCTTATAAGACATAAGAAATGGCAAGTAAAATCCACCAGTTTCAAATCTGCATCTTCTAAACTACTAAGAGTTTCTTACCATGCAAATCCGTCAAGTGTATCTCCTACAATATGCATGCATACAACTTAACACCAAACCCATAAGCACAGAAAGTACGACTCACGCGCATATCAACAGTGCACAACCGTTTGTATTGTGCGAACAAAGACAACAACAAAACGCATGCTGTCTCCTCACGTGTGGACATTAGGCCAACTGATGGGGTCCATGATCCATGCTTCTGAGGCTGACGACGACGGTGCCGTGGTGCCCCATCGACTATCAGCAGACGAGGATTTTTCCTCACTTTTCCTTGATTGCAGCTCGTGCTAATCCTCGCTCGTCTTGCATACCAATCTTCCGCCTTTTCAACTCTCCCCCTTCCAGACAGAAGAGGGGTCCCCATGACAGTGTATATGCTTTGTGTGGCACAAAGTACAAAAATAATTAATCCGCTAATTTATGTACGTATCACCTAATACACGCTCAGCTTTCGGTCTCGGCTCCAGCTCCAGCTCCATAGCATTCAGGTTCTATGTGCAGCTTAAATCTCGTGCTGCAACTTAAGCACGGCGATGGCGCGCACCGTTTCACCCTACCACCAAATGTTGCTGGAAAAAATGAATTATTGTGAAATTTCGCAGATATACGAGTGTGGCGTTCGCTTATGGTGGTATTCCGCCATCTCAGACTTTTCGATTATTAATTCTGGTTTAAAAATAATTTTTTTTTAATTTTTTTATAATTTTATCCATTCGTTCGTTTCGGCCATCAATTATGTTCTTTAATCTGATTATAGAGTCTCTATGGATATCGGTGGCGATGCTGAGGTGCTGCTGAGCTCTAGAGCTGGAGTTGGCTTATTCTTGAACGGTCTGGAGGGAATGGAATGCATTGGTTTTGAAACAGTGTTTTTCTATGCCAAGTGCTTGGCTGCTTCTTCGCTTGAACTTCCGTAGGTTGCGGATCTTGAAAGTGGTATTTGTTGCTGTGTGGAAATGCTACTTAAAATATACCTACACCCACTAAATCGATGTTTGCTTGCAACAACAGATTAATGGCCAACCCACGGAAAACAAATTTTAATTTTTTTAAGTGGAAAGAGAATATTTAATTATTAAGTTTGCGCGGACCGAACGCCTAAAATGGAGATTAGTACATTTATAGCTTCCGGAAATTGGCTAATGAAATTATGTTTGAAGAAGGGGATAGATACTTTCGATTGTCTTCAATGGTATTCGATAATGTGCACCGAGGAATGTTGTGGGTTCAATAGGATTTTGGATAAAAGGATGTTTTAAAAGCTTATGATAATGGTTTTCTGAGATATCTGGAATTTGGTGTTTATAGCTTAGTATTCTTAGAAAAAATTTAAAGTTTTGATCGACGAATTCTATAAGCTGATGTTAAAAAAATCGTTAGAAGGTAGGTGGTTTTTCTTTCTTTAAAATCAATCGAAATTGAAGAGATTATGTAAAATTTATTCGTAATTTTTTTTTTTAAGAAATTCTACCTTCGCAGTACCTATAAGGTTAAGCTTGAATGCAAGTCAATTTTCTTTAAACCGATTAATGCCTTGTAAGAAATTCTTCTTATATTCTTTAAACCTGGGATTTTCTTTTATAATATTTTTTATAAACCACATCTAGTGGTCACTTTGTTTAAGACACAATATAAATCTCGAAGCAAAAAAACTATGGCCCATATTGGCATTATTTCCGAATACCCATTTGCCTGATTTTGATCAGGCCATTTAATAGGCCATTTAGTATGTATTTTTTAATTATTTTTTTTTAATTTTAAATGATTATAATGAGGCTTAAAAAACTTGAATTTGTCTTGAAAATGGGCGGTCAAAATAATCATAGTGTTGCTAGATATAGCCTGAAAGATATTTGAAAAATAGCCTACTTACTTCAATTTCCTTAATATTACTGAGTACTCACTTAAACATTAATATTTGGTTGCGAGTTGTTACATAGAATCAATCAGAATCAATCATTTGTTGGTATCTTTCTACGGATATTGAAGTCCAAGCATCTCAAAACTACGAGTATTACTTAAAAGTGCGAGTTGTTTGTTGGTTTTGGCTCGGTCAACTATTTTTTTAACGTTACACCACAAATACTCAAAAGGATTAAAAGCAGCTGAATGCAAAAGACCATTCTAACGCGTTGGAGCTGTTGTTCTCAATGTCAATCCACTTTTTCGTAACCTTGCTGGTGTTTTGAGTTATATAGTTGAAAGATCCAAATTAATGATGTTTCTTCATTGGCAAATGGAAGCACAAATTCCTGTGCAGTTTTCAGGTAAAAGAGTTTACTATTGATTTTTTAAGCGATTAATCGACCCTATTCAGTAAAATGAAAACAAGTCGAGATCATAATACTGGAGCCTAATATTTTTTCTCGTGTATAGAAGTTTAAAAGCTGAGTTTGGTAGCCACCGGACTTATTATCTTGAGAATTTGCCACCTGTAACACATTTTAAGATTCGTCTGAATAGAAAATAGTTGTCCATTTCTCAGTAAAATGCTCTTTCGCAAGCTCAAGCCTGGCTATATTTTTTTAACGAAAATAGTACTTTTCTTGGACTGCCAAGTTGTAGGGGCTGTTCTTGCAAATGTCTACGAACCATTTCAATGTTCGTCTCTTATAGAAATTCAGTTTTATTGGCTGAACGCAATGCAAAAACGGAACTGCATTACGGAGACGGAGTACGGAAGAGCTGTCAAATTTTTCGTACGTACCAATTTCAACCGGAACACAATGCACGTACAGTAACTTTGACATTTGAGTTTTAAAATGGATGGAATATTAAAAAGAAATGATATAAGAGAGAAGAAACTTTTGTGCAACGAATTGAAATATCACCAAGAAGAATGGAGTCACCTGGTGTTATTCAGTTATAATAAATAAATTGCACGACTGGATCGCACGTACTTGCTCTTATGTGCGGTCGCAGCTTGAAAAAAAATTTGAAAAATATTAAGGGAACTTCAAAGATTATATTCGATTTTTTTGATTTTAAATTGTTTGAAAAAAGTACGTAAAATAGTTTTCAGCGGAAAAATTTAAACTCCATTTTATTTCTTTAAAAAATGTGAAAAAGTGTGATTTTTTTTTCAAAAATGGTTAGAGCCATTTTTAAATAAAACGGTTTTTCAATAAACTAAAAAAAATAATTCAAGAATACAAACTTAAACACAAAAATAACGTACATTTAAAAACAAAATTTAAAAAAAAATCACTTACCCGTTTTCAAGTGTTGATTTTTCAAAAAAAAATAAAAAAAAATATTATAAATACAAAAAAAAAAGTTTTCGAAAAAAATTAATGCTAAATTACTCAAGCTACCTACATCTTCTTGAATATCAATTTTGATTGTAATCGGATCACCAGTTTTCGAAAAAGTCGAAGAAAAAAAACCGGTACCATGGGAGGTATCGTTTTTAGCCCACCATATTAATTTTTTTTTTTTAATATAATGCATACCTACAGTAGTACACTGATTTTTTTTAAAAAAAATCTTGGAGCCGTTTTCGAGAAAAATAAGCTTTTACATAACGGTTATATGACAGGTACCGTTAATTTTTGAGCTAAAAAAATTGGAAAAAGTCCTCTGTAGAATGTCAAAAGAACCTTAAGTTCAAAATTTGAAGACGATTGGCCCAACCGTTTAGGCTGCAGTCCAAAAAATATATCCGTACAGACAGACAGACAGACAGACAGAATTTTGCCAGTAACTCAAATTTGTTTCTCTATCATCGTAATGTCATGTTTGATTATTATCTCAAAATTTTTAATCTGCACGAATGCATAACTTGCATTATAGTAATCATTCATAATTTCTCTCTGCATCAGATGAAAATATTAAATTTACCGTACGTAAAAATTAAAAGTTAACCAACCTTTCCGTATGCGTATTGCAGTTCCGGCGTCATTGTGTTCAGCCAGTTAAGGCCAACCGCTGACAAAATTGGGTTTTGGCCGAAAATCTGGCCAGCCATTTTATTTCTCTTTTCGTCCTAGAGGCAGAAATCTTCGGATTTTAGGTCGGAAAGTAGAATTTAATGATTTCTTCTCATCGAAGCAGAGCAACCAAACAAGCTCTGAACTTCTGCGTTTGTTTTTACTTGCGATTCTAGGGACTATAATAAGGCAAGTTATGCATTTATACAAAAAAAATTCTAACAATCAAACTTGACATTACGATTATAGAGAAACATAAAAAAGTTAGTAACAAAAAAATGTCAGTCTGTCAGTCTGTCAGTTTGTCAATCTTTCAGTCTGTCAGTCTGTCAGCCTGTCAGTGTGTCAGCCTTTCAGTCTGTCAGTTTGTCTGTCTGTATGTATAACGAGCTGCGGTCTAAACCTTAAAATTTGGTATATTTGATTTTTTTCGGTATTCCTCAGAGGGGAAATTAAAGTTTTATTTGCAGGGCTAAAAATAACTAGCTTTTATTTGATCAGACTCAAATTCACGGAAAAAGTCTATTAACGGTACCTTTCATACAATGGTTTTTTTTAAATTTTGGCATTCTCGGTAACAGCTCTTTGGATTTCTGTCAAATTTGATATTTGAGAAGATCTAAGTAGCCAAATTAATTCTGCATATCAAAATTTTGAATAACTATTTTTTCTAATTAAAATTAACTTTTGATTTTTTTTAAGAAACAATAATTTTTCCTAAAATTAATCAAAAAAAATTATTTTTAATTTTATATATAAAAACTGCATACCAAAATTTCAATAAAAAATTTTTTTCCAAAAAAAAAAAAAAACTAAAAATAAAAAACAGGATTTTATTAAAATCTGTCCTACAATTATTTAAATATTTTTTCCATGAATTCGTTATTATACAAGACGTGTGACGGCGTACTCCATTTTTACTAAAAACCGTTAAGTGCTGTGGTTTTGACACTCTTTTTATTTATTATTTTCTACGTTAATGTAACTTATTTATTTTAAATATTATTCGACGATGTGGCCGCACATATGAGCAAGTACGTGCAATCCAGTCGTGGAATTTATTTCTTCTGAAATCAGATTTATTATAAGAGCACCCTTTTCAGCGGAACTGAAACGAAATAGAAGTTTTATCAAAAGAGAAGTAGAATTATTTGAAAACAAATATATTTACTTTGTTGCTTTTTGTTGCAAATATAATACTTCAATTTTGCTTTAAGCGAGATTCTTACAAACATTACTATGACTGGCCTAAAACGATGTGTAAATAAAAACTTACTAGAAAACGAAATTCAACAACATTGTTGGGAAAGCGAAACGGTACAATTTTAATTGGTCTTTTACAAAACGTTGGTAAAGAAAAGGAACCATAACAGTATCAAATCACGAAAATACGATCCCTTAAACCTATTTAGTAGGAGAACAGCTTTCTTTTAAAAAATTAAAAAATTATTATTCAAGAATACAAACTTAGGCACAAAAATAACATACATTTAAAAACAAAATTCAAAAAAAAATTTACTTACCCGTTTTCAAAATATTGTTTTTTCAAAACAAATTTTTTTAAAAATTATTAAAAATACAAAAAAAAAGTTAACGCAAAATTACTTAGGCTACCTACATCTTCTTTAACATCAATTTTGATAGTAATCGGATCACCAGTTTTCGAGAAAGAAGAAGAAAAAAAACCGGTACCGTTTTTAGCCCACCATATTAATTTTTTTGTTCACTAAAATATAATACTTACCTACAGTAGTACACTGATTTTT
Source organism: Platycheirus rosarum (assembly GCA_963971375.1). Lineage (NCBI taxonomy): Eukaryota > Metazoa > Arthropoda > Insecta > Diptera > Syrphidae > Platycheirus > Platycheirus rosarum. The sequence goes on along the minus strand of OZ020510.1, from coordinate 36,567,178 downwards.
TTTTTCATAAAAATTCTTGGAGCCGTTTTCGAGAAAAATAAGATTTTACATAACGGTTATACGACAGGCCAGTAGCTCAAAAATGTTTCTCTATCATCGTAATGTCATGTTTGATTGATTTATCCAAATTTTTAATCTGCACGAATGCATTATAGTACCTATAATCGCGTACGTAAAAATTTAATCGTGGACGTGAAAATAAATGATTCAATATTAATGTGAGCATAAATATTTTGGCGGTGGAAAGCAAAAAAAAACATTTTGTTCATCTTCTGTCTTGTTTCTGCTAGTATAATGTACCCTTAAGTATATTTTAAGTATAAGTTTATTTTTTTAATTTAGTCCTGAGAGTTACTCTTTTCTCTGACTTTGGTTGAAATCCGAAATTTCGTATCAGTGGGAAAATAATATTAATATTAACTTTTCATATCTTACTTCAGAGAAAGCTGGTTTTTATAGGATTTGCAATAGTTCTTTCGAGAACTTATAATTTTCTGAAAAAAAAAGTTTAGTAAGATCGTTGTTCTTATTCATGTTATCTTGACACAGCTACAAAAATCTCATTTTGGCCTTTTAAATGATGACCTATTTTCTTCTTCTTTCAACTTTGTTGCCTACTTTTACGTTCTTGATTTTATAATAATTCACATTGACCAATTTTGTAATACCTACCACTTTCTTCTTGCTCTAGAAGGATCAGTTTTCCAAAATATTGCTCTGTCTTCTTTAAAATTCTGAACCGAAATCTAGACACCCATTTCCTTGCCTCATTTAGCTGGAATATTTGGCACTCAGAATTTAGAGAACTGAGTTCAAGCTCAATAATAAAAAATAAATTTTGAGGTGTTTTGGTGAAATTCACAAGAAGTGTGTTTCTAAAGGTTCTATAGAAGCCATGCAGCATCTCCAACAATCAGGTCACAGAACTTAACAATAGATCTTCATATCCCTTAAATAAACACAGTTAAAAAAGTCGTTTCTTTTCTTTAATTTTTTTTCCCTACTTAACCAATCTTAAGTGGTTCAACACTCTAAAGTGCATTCCGATGGAATATTGACGAGGAAAAAGAAAAAAAGATTAAACCATTGCGCACGTTGCGTCAACTTGAATTTAAGAGCCTCTGCTTCCATCTCGCACAATGCTTTGTGTATGTTTACACGGCGATCATCAATGCGGCCCATAAAGTGTTTAAGGCTTTGAAGTGCGCCACAAGCTCACATCACTTCTCGCCTATCGGGAAAATGTCAACACACTTATGTCATATCGTCGACGGTTACTAATGTCACTGCGCACAAATACGCTCCTCCATCTGAGTTCAGCTTCCAGCTCTAGGCTGGGGTTGTAAAAACGTTTTGTTTTAACTTTGAGCTCGAGCCTCCTTCACTAAGTCCTAAGTGGTTTAGCCATAAAAATCTCGAAAAAAAGTCGAAAAAAAACCAAACAACAACAACAAATATCTTTTGTGATTTTTTTCACCGACGACGATGGTGATCGTGCTTCTCGTTCGAATTTGTGGTCACGAATTATGATTTAGTGAAGAGGTCGTCGTTGGAGAGATTAGTATTTTCTTAAGAAAAAAAAAACAGAAACAACAACTTCTAAGAGCCGCTCATTGTCGCTGTGGAAAGATTACAGTCTTAAAACTCAATTTTTCATAAATACCACGCCAGAGAGATGCTGGCATATCTTAAGTGATGCTCCAACCGACATTCCCCGATCGCCCCTCGGTGCGGCATTCAACAAATCGTGCAAATTCCAAATCATTATCTCTCTTACCAGAACGACCCCCGAAAGCATGTTCGTTAATCCTTTTTCAGGAGGAGAGATGACTGCCATGGCCTTATGGATGGAAGAGGACACTGCACGGACAGTGCACAAAATTGGAAGAGAATTCTTGGAGATCTTTTGTGTGATCATCGAGTTGGAGCGCTGCTCCGAGCCTGAAGGTTGCTGTTCAAGTCATTTGTTTTGTGCGCGCGAAGGGCATCTCCTCCGCCTTAGTCTTGGGAGTTTCTTATCAGATTAACGTCCGCCGGACAGGACAGTCGTTGTCTTCGTCGTCGTTGTGGTTGTCTGCTGCTGCGCTCCAGGACTCTGCACGATTGTATTTGACTTTCAACCATAAAATATAGTTAGATACTTTTTTTGTGGTGAGCTGCTTTCTCGGGGCTATCCTCGTCGTGAACCTTCATCCTCATTATTTTGAAAATTGTATAGCAAAGCAAGAAGAAAAGAAAAAGAAAAATAAAATAAAAACTGCTTTGGTTCCAACAACAATGAAGGTGTAGAGCAGCATTTGTCAGATACCAGAAGATTCGATGGATGCTGGTTTGGGCCCTCTTGTATGGTGGCATGTAAAACATCATCCTAGACATCTACATAAGTAGTTCCCTCTGTTGAAATGGTCAGTTCGGGAAAGAATTGGATGCAAAGAAAACTAAATATTCGGCTCACAATAACCCGGAATGGGGAAGTTACACTGAGAATTAATTTTGGTGTGGAATTCAAGCATAATTTTGGAAAAAGAACTTTTCTAATGAGGAAGAGAGTTTAAAAAGAAAGAAAGAAGAAAGGGAGGGAAATCCTTTGGTGTAGTTTTATTTTGTTAAAAAAAGCTCAAATGGCGGTAAATTCAGATAATTCAAAAAATATTGGAAGAAGAAGTATTCATAGTTTCTTTTCTCCTCTCTCCCCACATGTCTCTTAAATAACTATTTTAATTATGTTCGTAATTACAAGCCGCTGGAAAATTATCATCAAATCACTTAATTATCGCTTTCATTGTTTTTTCTTTAAAACTTGAAATTTGCCTCTCAGAGTTCACACTTCTTTTAAAGAAAAAAGATTGAGAGGAGGCGAACTAAATACGTGATGAACCAATTAACTGTCCAAAAATAAAAATTGAGCTGTCAAACTTTCACAGACACACATGTGTAAACCGATTCAATTTCAAACGTTTCGTTAAACTAATGATTCCAATTGTGTGGCAACTACCCCATTTTCTATATTTATTGACTCCTAATTTTCGTCTTCGCCCATATTCCGTCTGTTATACCTGTGTTTATCTCGTGTATGTCGAAGCGTATCTCGTTGCTTTAACATGCAGTCGTAACAGAGTTCACGCGCATGCAAAATAACCCTCAGGGAGACAACGATGATGATGACGACGACAAAGACGAAGAAGACGTGCCTATAGAAGATACATCACATCGGAACGTCAACAACTTCAACGGCGGCGGTAAGGATTAAAGCTTCCACCAGAATGCACCAAAGCAGAAAAACCCAACAATATACACAACGATCGGCGTCACACTCTGTCCATTTTGTTGGCCGATGATAATGATGATGATGCTGGCTCAGAGCTCAGAGCCAGCCTCCCAAACATCCTTGAGATTTCATATCGCATCGCTCCGAATGCCACTCACGACCCAGGATTCTTGGGTTGCTGCTTCTTCTACCTCGGCCGGTCGATCGGTATAGTATCTCTATAATAGTGGCTTATGGTTGCTTACGTTGACCGATCGGCAAAAAGACGGGAATGCCAATAAGTACGAGCATATAGCCGAATATCGTGTTTTACTGGTTTCAACATTTTTTTCACATTCGTTGTGCATTTTTGCATCGGTCTGGTGATTGGGAAGGGGCTTAACAGCAAAAAATAGACCCAACATGAAATCCCAAATCTGGACCATGGATTACAATCTGTTTGGGAGTCGCGCACTTAGCCGGTGGTAACAGACTTCAATTCAATTTTGCACAGCTCCCTCTATATCGAATTGTATCTCCCCCCGCTCCTGCCGCCACTGACGTCGTCGTGCATATCTGAAGATTAATTTTCCACGAATTTGTTATGGAGTCACATAAATGCGGCACCCGGTTCGGCACCAACTTATCGCTGGAGCGAGGACGACGACGCTGACGGTGACGCTGACTTAGGAAGGCAGATAATTCGCCATCACGGTCGGCTGTGTAGTGCGCGCTATATCCCCACAGTAACGATTAAGTGAGCTCACTCCTCACAAAGCTGTTTGCAATAAAAAAAAGAAAAAAAACTTGTAACGTACTTCGAGGAAATTCTATTAACTTTTTTCAGATTCTTCTTACTTTTTTTCTCTTCAACTCGAACATTAATAGGTTCATTGACACTCATAGATTCTGGATTGGAATGTATCTTTGGGAAGATTTTTTTATGTTCGTGGTCTATTGAAATTGGGGAAACTTGAATCTCGACACCTTTCTTTTGAAGAACATGGCAGACAATCGTTGGCATCTCTGCATGTAATAACTTCTTCGAAAAGAAGTCCGTACAAGTGGTGTGGATCAATCGATTGTGTTAATGGAACCATTACCATAATCCGCTCCTTTCCATTTGTTGGATGTTTTTTTTTTTTTTGATTGTGATGTTAAGTAGAGCAGTTATTTAGTGTTTTTTTTAAGAGCAACAATGGGTTGGAATATTGGGATTCTGGTGATTTCGTGACAGTAGGTGCATAATACTGACAGGTTTCCATAGAAGAGATGTTGGTTTTTAGAAGGAATTTCTATTGAAAAGTATAATTTCATTTTATATTTATGAAAGCCAAAGTTTTTGAAAAAGAAACGTTGAGCTTCGCGATGTAGGTAAATTAGTTTTTTGGTAATATAGTCCACCTTTGTCATTTTTTTTATGAAATAAATATTGGGAACATGTCGTGAGTTAATCAAGAAATAAAATTGATGCTTTCGAAAAAGTGTTTACACTCATTTTTTTATATTTTGTAAGAAGCACTTCGTATGTCTTAATTTTTCATAAATATTGGAGTTTTGAGATGGTGAATTTCATAATGAAACCGTCATGAGATGAATTTATTTCAAGGAATAAACAAACTGATAAGAATTTCGTTGATACTATCGATTTTGCAAAAGCAAAATAATTTAAAAGCACTGGGCTATGAAAACCGCTTTGTGGAACTCCAACAATATTGAAAAATGTTTCAAAAACAAAAGACACACATTGTAAAACATACATAAACATAAGTTTCTTTTAAATTGCGGTAAGGGTATTTAAAGGGTCCTTTTCAAGGATCGTTAGTTATAATGTGATAGTAAGTACTTGCGTTAACCATTTTAACCATTTTTCGTTCCCTCCGATCTATGTCGGAACTGCCCAACTGAACCGGATTGATCTGCTTTACTCCTTTTGAAAATGTCTGGGTTGTAAAGGAGCCGCCTATCGGCTGTTTTGCGACCGACCGACGTGGTAGATCAACGAATCGCCATAATCTATTCTGTGTCAATCCTTCACTGTATAAATGAAGAAAATCCTCGGGTTGAATAAGACTGTTCCAATACGTGCTCTCAAAATATTCCTCTTAGGGGTGTTGACTGCGTTGCATAGACCACTTTGGGCTGATAGTGTTTGTAATCCAGCTCTGGAGTTCTGTTAAGTCCAGGCACGTAGCACGTGCGAAAACACTGCCCCTCAATCATCCGAATCTTTTCCATTAAAGATAGGTCAACGTCGAACCACACAGGGCATACATAGGCAAACATTCCCCCTAATGTGGGCTATGTGGCAAATCATCTTTATCCTGCTTTAAAGGTGGCTGTTAAATAAGTTGATATATAAGTTATGATTTAGTCAGATACCAAGGTACTTTACCAAACTTTAACTCACCAGAGGGTGTACATGTGGTCCAACCATCACCAGCTTCCGATAGTTTTTCTCGTATCACCAGAGGGCCTAGATAAACAGGATAGGTTCAGATTTCTGGAAGTTTATTTTCAAATTTCTAATCATACAGTATTTGTGAATCTTGTCGAAGTCACTTTGTAAGAGAATTCCGATAACCTACTACTACGACTGTACTGCTTTTCTAAAAGAACAGTTTGTACTAAAAGTCCAATTAACCAAGTAAATATTGATGTGGAAAGGAGTTACTCCCAAGGTTCTATTGAAGGTTCATATAATTGAAACCTCATGATGGATCGTCTGTTTTTTACCCCTATATGCGAAATCGGTTTTCGAGGGTTTCATGACTTTGTCGAAGATCAGTCTCTTGCTGTTTTGGAGCTTCGGTAGTCATGAGAAGGGTACTCTTGTGCAGTAGGAGTATTGGTGTCTATCTGGTACTGGTATAATGGAAGAAACGATGATGATGCTTATGTTCAAGGCAAGTTCTTAAATAACCCTAATTCTCTGTGAGACATTACACAACCAGCATTTAATATGTTTGATATGTAATTCAAGTATATCGGTATCATATTCTTCCCCACCTTGACAGGGTATGGTGGCAGAAGTTCGACCTTTATTGACTAGGAAGTAGGGCCTTTTTAGGTAGCGGTAGGAATCGTTTATGGAGGGCTTTTATTACATGTGCAACCTTTGGGGCACCAGCTTGGTACGATACTGTCAAAACAGTGATGGCTAGAGCTTCTTTTCTTGATTATGAAGCAATATGTCAAAGTATTGCCTTCAAACTGAGGAAAGGGCATCTCTTGGCATAGGGGGATAAATATTGCAGTGGGAAGTATAACCTTCAAGTTTCTTCTGCATGTAAAGGCAGGATGCGATAAACTTAGATTATCACTCTTTGTGGAATATGTTTTAACTGGGCATGGCTCAATGAAGCATACACGAGGCTTGTCTGAAACTGATGGCTGTTCATGATTTGTCTGCATTTATCCAAAAGAACTCTTTTCTATGATATGGAACATTGGTTTTCAAGTGCATCCTTTTAACAAGAGAAACCGCAAAGAATTTCGCAAGATTCGCAAACTAAGTTCTTCTTAGTCATCGTCTAGACTATAAATAGTGTCCTTGCTTTACATAGCTATCTTGCCAAATTTCTGGCTTCAACCAGAAACTGTGGCAATTCTAGCTGAGTGTGTAGGTTTTATTTATCTTTATCATAAATCACGGTCGTTAGGCTTCAATTGTATTCTTAAAAGTTAGGTGCTATCCGCTATGCTCTAAGGCTATTATCCTTCTGCTTCAGACAATGGTTGTTCCAAGATTGCGTTATGAGGTTACCACGGGATAAAGGAGCGCCTAGACTATATCAGATTTTCTGATCATATCAGTAGGTTTAGTTTAGTCTGTATATGAAGGGTAAACTCCCTAGTGGAAGCATCGTTGTGGCTGCGATTTACTCAAATGCTCCCTAAAGAGATCTGTTAACACATAAGTCCATTAGGAAGCGAGAAATGTATATAAACCTCTCCCCTTCAAAGAGTATAGTTCATGACCTATGACTAGACTTGAACTTGGGTAGTACATTGTACTCCCTGGAGCTGTACCATGAGTCTGTTATATATGTAGGCCAAACTGTTTGAATAAATCCATTACAGGGAGGTGTTAAACAAAAAAACTTAAACATTTTTTTCAGTAGAGATTTTAGGTTTTTATTTTCGCGCACGATAATGATAAAGTTTTATTTTTCGGAACTAACCGCGTTAAATGTAAGAAATATTTTCTAATTTCTTTTTACCTGACGGTGACGTTGCGAAGAAGTTTCAGAGTGACAGTTCCGAAAAATCTTACTTAAATTATTTCAATGTTCAAATGTTTCAATGTTCTATTGCACAGTAAAAACTATAATTAGATCAGTAATATCCCGCACCTTAAAGACAAACTGTGTGTCTGGAAATATATTTTTTGTCCTCTGGCCTCTGTGTACAGCTTTGTCGAGAACTTTTTCAAATATCTTGCTGATGTCTTGGATAAGAAATATCGACTGGAGATTCGACGGATTGGAATTATCATTTTGCTTTTTCAGGAGAGGATCCACAATAGGTGTCCTCCGAATTAATGAGTAATATGCATTATTCAGAGCGTTGTTTAACACTGTAGGGTATACATATATCTATATTGCGCAAAAAACTTTAACACTTCAAACATAAAAAAGATCAACGAATTTATCTCGGCTACTAACATTAGTATATTAGAACTTATACATAGAGCTAATAGTCAGCTAAGCTGATTACTTCTTAAGATTACAAGTAATTTAAATTATATGCTAATAAAAAATAATAATAATAATAAATATCTATATTGCATCATCAGGGAGATGTCGTACAACAATAATGGGTATACCATTGACAACTGCTGGGGTTCTTTGCTTTTAGTCATTCGATTATCATTTGGTGCCTTACCTTCCAAATGTGCATAAGGAACTTGGCCCGTTCTGCTCGGCGACGATGGCGGTTCCTCATATCCATTCCGGAAGTCAGCAGTAAATTTTTGTTCTCTAAAGCTTAAGAAACCCAAGATCACTTTGATTGTTTTTTCTAAAGATTTTATTTATCTCAAAAAATATACTTGGGTCGCTTAAATCAACGACTCCGAATCTATTATCCAAATCGGCTAAAATCTCATATCAGGAGGATATTGCATATCTTTCATGTACACTGGTTTAACGTGAATGCAAGACTTTTGTTACTATTCTCGGCGATTGGAGTCAATCCAGAATCACAAGTTCCGTTTGTTAAGTTAAAAGGGATTCAAAAGGGGTCATTTGAAGCCGCGATCGGGGCCTTCCTGTAAAACCGACAATTTGTGCCGGAAAGCTTTTCTTTTCCCATGATTATCTATTAATGTTCCCATCGTTGGATTTCAATTGAGCCTTGCTATTTTCGATTTTTTTTCTTCAAAACAGAAGAATTTGTTTTTGAAAAATGTACCTATATCCGCTAATCTTACAAATTAAAGATTGATGCTTGGGTCAAAATTTAAGGGTTTCTCAAGACGATAAATGGTTCTTGGGCATCAGTCGGCTTTGAATGCCAAGAAATTTCAAATTACCTCTCAAATGTGTACCTTTCTATCCAAATTAAGCTGGGATGTTGGGCTTTCAAAAATTCATGTACATTTTTGTACCTATACCTTCTGGGCTTTTCTCATTTAAATATAAAAAAAAAAATCTTTCAACCTCGAAACAAGATCAGAAATTCCGGGAAATCCATTCCATCATCACAGCAGGATGCTAATACAGTGATTCGGACGTGATAAATCAACACATTAACTTCAAAGATACAAACCGACGCGACACCGACACAGCGAGAGCGAAAGCAAATAGACTGGCAAAAATCTACTCTCCATATGAATTGGGCCAACAAAATCATTTACACCCCCCTCGTGCCTATCCCTCCAACCTTTTGTGTGGTAAATAAAAACTTTTATTTATCTGACACAAAAACCATACTCAAGTGTGATTTGGTGCGCAAACCTCGTTTTCCTATAACCAAAGCCGTGTTATTAAGCCTCACGGCTCTTGTTGTGTCAACCGAAACACCACACCGCCATTCCAGCCCGCTTTATGGGCAAACAAAACCTATTTCGAATTGTTTACATGGTAATTAAAAGTTTGTTCAGTATCTATAGATAGAAATACAGAAAAAAAAGATACAAATACAAACTGGCGCGGTCCAGACGCAAAAATAAGTCCAAATACAAGTGCGGAGAAAAAATAAAAAAAATCAAAAACAAATTTGAAAATAATTTTGCGTCTGGGATGTTCGGGTGTATCTAAATGATTTTAAATCAACATACTTATAGCAAATGCCCGAAACGCTATTAAAAGCTAAGCAAGTTCCGCAATCTCCTCCTGCTCCTCCTCTAACCATCAAGAGCTGTTTAGAGTTCTTTAATTACTGCGTTGGAATTAAAATACCCGCGCGTTAAACCAACAACAAAAAAAAACTATCTACAACAAAAGAATTAAACAAAACACAAAACGAACAAAAAAAGTATCTAAATTGTGCGCTCAGTTTTTGTAATCGGATTTCTTGGAATGGAGATAGTTCGTCCGATAGTACTCCATTCTATACCCAAGTGGATATTATACAAAATGGAGATTCGGCTAATTGAAGGGTTCGCAGTTCGCATATCGAATGCCGTGGGTTTTGGATTTACAAGCGTTGACAACACAGCCAAGCTGCGATTTGGCTTGTCTTTCCGACCATATGCAATAAATTCTAAGCCAATTAATGGCAACCATTCATCGAAGGGATTTTCAAACACATTTCATCGTCTTGGACTAGGATAAAAAAAAGGTTGGATTTCATGCAAAATACTCGCAATCAATCCGAAACACGTGGGTTACAATGAATCGATTGTTTGGCTTATCTTCTGGCAGAGCTTGGTCTTCCGGTGGAAATAGCAAAATTTCATGCGGACGCCTAATTAAAGGTATATTGGCAGGGAGTTCAAGAGGAGAGAGATAACAATAAGTTGAACAAATATTGGGGAATTGGTTTCCTTTGATAGTTTGTTTACTTTTGCCCTTTGGGAAAACCCAAAAGAAGTCAGTTCTTCGTTATAAGTTTTGAATTCTCAAAATGAAAATTGTTTTCGAAAAAGCATTGGATAGATAATATGAGTGGTCATCTGGTCTTCATACAAGCGAGGAGTTTCAAAAAACTATAGGTACACTATGTTTGTGGTAATAATCATGAAGATTATACAAGTAAGTTGTGATTTACAAAAGATGTCCACCTGGGGTCACTGAAAAATGTCAACCAAGACTAGATGTTCAGCAAGGAAGTGGTTTTGGTTCCTTACTATCTTTCTATTTAACTAGTGTTGTGCAACATACAGTTGCATTCTAAAAAGGCATTGTGCCTTGCAGATACATAGTACAAATTTTATTATTATTTAAGGTAGCCACTTGGATTTACACCAGTCGATCCAACTGACCTTGGAGCTCAAAGTTCATGATCGGTTTATTCGCTGATTGAGTTTCGGAGCAGATATGGCACAACACCAAACCAGATTCTCTAGGTGACAATGCATTCTCATAGTAACGTTTGGTGCGTGTTTTGGCCAGCGGCGGGCGACATCGTTGGTCCGTACTTTATTCGAAAACGACGTTTGTGAGGCGGTCTGATATGAACCTATCAGGTTGTTGACGAACCGTTAAAGGCGCTCACACACTATGACAGAAGAGCTCTTGCTTGTAAGTGATGTTGAGAAGACTGACATGCCTTTAATAGTTGACGAAATTCAGAGGATCGGGCAAACTGTACTGAGATTCCTTTCATCGGTCATGCTTTCTTCTGCCCATGTCTCACTTTCGAGTAAGATTGGTACTCCTTCTAACCAAGCCATTGCCTGATGCTTGTTTAAATGATTCTGGGTATCTAAAGGTCAACCATAACATACTTATTTTCAGACAGCTTAAGTGTCAAACTTTCTTTTTCTGAAAGAAAGAGGGGGGATTTTGTAATTTACAATAAGCTGTAATTGGCCTATCGAAACTTTTCCTTCAGTTCTGACTCAAGTTTTAGGTCATTGATGAGATCTTTTATAATTATCTCTTAAGATGGGTGTCCATTTGAGAGTGAAAAGTCTGCGAGCAGCTCTCAAGCCACTCTTAAGAGCAAAATCGTAAGTGGGCAGAGTCTTAAGAGGAGCTCCCGGAAAATTGACTTTTACTCTCGACATTCCAACTTTTTGTAAGTCTCTAGCCAATGGACATACGTTTTGTTCACTATCGGAGTTTAGCTCGCATTATTCCAACAGGGTTCGTATTTTGCGGATGGCTCTCGAGAGTTAAGAGAGTTAACATGGCAAAGCAGTGGGCATTGTAGGAAATAAATTAACTAATAGAAAATACGAGTCGTTTGAAAACTTTTTAAAAAATAAACGGATAAATCACTTCGTGATAAAAATAAAAAAATCAATTTCTACGGAAGTTCTGGTTTTCTGAAAACGAATTAAAAAGAATGTTCCATAATTTGAGGAACTAGGTAAAATAATTTTAATTAGTGATATTAAAAAAAAATATTAACAATATAATATTAAAACTTTTTTAAAAATAATGGGTCCAACGACTTCATATATTTTTCTTAACTATTTCCCAATTAGCAAAAATCGCTAATGTGCTGGGCATCTTCAATGTGAAGATCAGTTGTGAGAGTAGACCCAGCACCAATTTGGTGACGATGATCTATCGATGGTTTAACCCAGCACTTTTTCTCTTTTTTTTTGTAAGAACAGTACCAATAGTTAAAGATGTTGAAACTTTCCACTTGTAAGCATACATGTTTCTTTCACTACTTCTAACATATAACTAAGTAGAAAAAACACGGTTTATGAGGGTACTCTCAGGCAATAAACTCTCAAAATTCTTAAAGAGAGCTCGCGATGTCGCAATATTAAAATTTCGAAAATATTACTCTCAAATGGACAGCCACCCGAAAGTAATTCTCGAGATTTTACTAGCCAAAATACTCTTAAATGGACACGCATCTTAAGAGATGTGAGAACGATTTGGAGCTAAAAGTTTTTTTGTGGATATTAAATGTGTTGTTTAAACATTTTGTTCAATTCATCATTTCTTGATGGAAAATGGTCTCCAAAATGTAGTCGTTACTCCGTAACACAAACAAATATTTTCTTTTAAATTGGCTCTGCAGTGCTCAAGTCGCCCCAATTTTTTTCAGCAGCTTGAAATAGCTTACCCATCAATAAGAAGTCGAATTCTTTGGGTGATCTTATTAAGCTGACATAATTTGACAAATCACATGATTTTTTTCAATCCATTAAATTGTATTTTTTTTTTTAACTTCGAATTTAACCAAAAAACATTCCAACTTTGGCGCCTCTTAACCAACAAAAATCCCATAAATCTAATTAAGACTATATGCCCTCACGTGAAACCTAAATTCCTGTAAATTAATTGTCTTGATAATATTCCCCTCACATTAATATGTCCCTATTTCCATACTGGCATTTACCCATATCTGGGACAGTACAGAAAGACCACCCAATCGATCGAAACTGTCTTTAGATTGTGCTAAATCTGCCCGCATGATCGATCGATTTCAAGATTCCAGAAACCAGGCCACAAAAATCAAAGAAAAAGGGGGAACATTCAAAATCTCTTCCATACGAAGAAATTCCAATCCAATTTCAATTTCAAATAAAAAAAAAATATTAATTTTTGGCTCAACAAAAAAAAACAACTCCTTGTTACACCTTTAACATTTTTGACATTTCAACAAAGTGTTTGAAGTGGCACTTGAATTACGATCCTTTTGTTTCAGTTGTATGCGCTTTTGAAGCACGCTAAAGATACAACATGCATCCAAACCACCGCAGATCTATCCTCCCTGGGGATATTAAAGGACACACCGCATGCTGCTATCGGTTTTGTTCTTTTGCACGTTTGGCTCCCATGGAAATAATCATGTTCCCAGGACAAAAGGATAAGAACCGAAAACACTTCTTTGTATTCAGGGATAAAACACTTGAAAATGATATTTGAGGCATCCATACGTATTGAGAAGACAAAATTAAGGACTACCTATCAATTCTAACAAAAAAACAATCCAATTCCCGACCTGTCACGGATTAAAGTTACAAAGGACACTCCAGCGCACCGCAAGATGCGAAGGTCGCTCACCTGCTTCGTACCTGAAAATCCAAAAAATCAATTTCAATAGAAAACTGATCTGAAGCTGAACTTGTTCCTTTCACTCCCAAGTCCCAAGGCACTGATCTATAGAAATATCGATGAGAGGTGAGCCGAAGCAAAAGGTATTGTCCAAAACAAGAGGCAACGTAACAACTACTCCGAAGATAGACGAAAACTCATGAAAAGCCATCAATTTAAAAGTCAAGATGGAAGATATCCTTCGAGTTCTGGAGGGACGGGAGATGAGATGAAAAAAACATTTTCAAAAGAATGATTTTCGATACTTTTTGAATCTCGAATTCTATTTGATTCGCGGCAAAGAAGAAGAGAAAGAAAAGTGGAAAGGTTATGCGCGAGTCAAGACTCTAGACTCGGATTGGATTATTGATGATGATGAAAAGCATACAGAAATCCAAGAAGTGGATGGCCCTAGGTGGTGGCGGTGGCGCATCAGTATTTATCATAATTTGACAAGCGTACATGGGATTCGAGTAGGGGGAGCATGAAAACGAAGGATAATGAGTGGCGACTTTTCAAAAATTCTGACAAAAAAAAACCAACCACCATGCCTTGAGGAAAATACAATATTCACAACGAACTGACCCACAAGAGTGATTGATTTGATGGTAAAACAAAACGTTCGCGCGTCTTTCTATAACCATCCATCCAACCATCTATTCAGCGTTTTGTGCTTCTAAAGTGCACGAGAACAACAATGAAGTATAAAAGAATTCCTGGATGTAGTGATGATCATGATCACGATGATAATCGCGTGTATTGTTCTATTGGGACGCCGCGCCGACGAAGCAAGTTTAAGTGGTTCTTGACCGCACGAGAAAAGTTACGACCGTGATAAGACTTTTTTAATGGATGCTTTGAAGTTGGGATGAGTCTTTTTGTTTAGGAGCGATGCGATGGTGGATTTTATGGTCGTGCTATGCTGTTTGACTGGGCTGTATATTGATTTTTGAATGGGTTTGGCTTTGAGATGAAGTTTGAGTGATGTTCTGAGAAATTTGTTTGATTATCTAAATTTTATTATTTGAAAAGATTCAGTGGGATTTTATTTCACACATAGAGTGCGGGGGATGAGGTATATGAAATTTGAAATATTTTAAGTTAACCTATGCCATGAAACATATATTATTAAACCAGTTTTGAAATGGTTGAAAAAAGGATAATCTTACTGTGCCTTGGATTGGATAAGGCCTATAAGGTCAACATTGAGCCTTATTCAAAACTGAAACTGTTACTTCAAAGATCCGAGACACTAATAGAGAGACAGGATGATAGACTGACAAAACGTCTTTAATATTGTGTTTGAAAAGTACGCAATGGCTACTGTACAAGGAATCCATGGACCGCACATATGTATCAGTTTATACTTCCGCCCGTTAAAACCTACGAAAGGCCGAGTTCATAATGCAGGACGTGGAATTGACTGCCTCGGGTTCTGCTATACACTTTCACCCACCGCGGCGACGTTGTCCACCGATCTTACGTTACTTAACCGTACGAATGTTGGTTGATTAATTAATGGTAGTTAATCTCAAAATAGGCCTCCAAATATTTAAAAGTCAACTGTGAGGGGCCACCACGTATACCACGTACCAGTAACTGAATAATAAACAACAGATTTGACAGGTGTCACCAAAATAACATGGCAGCCACAGGCCACCAAAATCTACACGTACCACAGCCTTGCCTCACACCAACAAAATTCGTAGTTCTAAAATACTTAGGCAATCAATTGCAGTTCAAATGATGATGTAAGGAATGAAATGTCTTTGCATTATTTTTAGTGGAACACTATTTGACTTATAGTATTAAATGTTTTTTGCTGGATTAATTAAATCATTCTTGTTAAAAAAAAAAAGAATTTCTTCCGAAATTCTAAGAATTTTTGTTACTAGACGTGTATTTTTCCCAGTATTATGATTTCTTTAAACAAATGTACCTTCAGCCACATCAAACCGATTGAGATGATAAATTCATGCTCCATAACCTATAAAACCACTTAACGTTGGAAATACAGGGTTGGCTCATGTCTCTATAATATCCATTTGAAAATCGATTTGTTTTTGCTATAAATTTGTCACACCTTCCTGAAGCCAGCCAGCAGAATTCCAACATCTATGCATAAGAAACTGCAAAATAATTTACGACACTTATCCAAATGTAAATGTCCGTGTATGCTACAAGTCGTCGCACACGTCACTTGAACAACATTCATGCAGCGCACATACCTGGCGCTATGACCCATTTTGCATCATGCTGTCTTGACACCTTCCCTCCTGGGTGGTGCCTTGGAACACCACCAGAACATACTGTGAAGTGTATATAATAATACCCCAAGCTAATTCGAAAGTAGTTTCCATGAAGAACACAAAAACCAGAGTACCGCAGAGCTACAGAGCAGGAGATTCTGGGCTGCTTGGTCGGTGGTACCGATCGATTCGTCATAAGTCATCTTAGAGTTTTACTCCATCGTTCTCTGTCAATTGTATATGAGTTTCGGCAAATGGCTTGTTATTTCTCCATCGTCCATCGTGCTATAGCTATTTCTCTACGAAGATCCTTGAAGTCTCTGATTGAATCCGAAAAGACAATGGCACGTCTCTTGAGTTTCTCTTCTTTCGGTCTTTTGTTCATATCGAAGACGAAAACTCAAGTATGTGTTGCTTCGATTTCGCAGAATCAATCCCATCGTTTGTAACCAGCAGGAGATCACTTGTATCTTGTCTACCTGTGTTCTCCAGAGATACATCTATACCTAGTGGATTTTGTATCTTTTTTTTTTCTTTGCTGTTCCTTTTGACAGGTGGAATTTTGTTGTTAAAATTGAAATAAATTGTTTGATATTTAAGACGACAAAACTCGTATGGATTTGGTTACCTTTTTATTGAAAAGAATGATATTCCCAGGTTTTTAATATTTCTTGGATTGTTTTTTCTCTATTTTATTCTTCTGATTTATATCTCTGAAATCATAACTAATTATATTTTTTTTTTCTTTATTCCAGGTAAGGACATCTCGGCTTGGCTGACACTTTAACACTTTTTTATGGGTGGAGTCTCTAGAAACGACTTTAATGGGTGTAGTTCAGTGAGTAATATGCTCGTTTAAATGTCAAAGATTAGCTTTAAGACAGTTAGTGGATTCATTTGCAGGGTAAACGGAGGGATATAAGACGGGAGAGTTCAAAAGCATTTTGAAGTAGACCCTGTTCCATGAAACTAGCTCGGTGCATTCCTTGGAATTGCAACATGTGGGTAATTCCGGAAGATCAGTGCACTTGTTGCGTTTTATGACATCTATAAAGATGTTTATATAGTCACAATTAGTTTCAAAAGAAATGCCAAGGGAAGGGACATATTTCCAAAGAAATTTGTATGATTTAAGACAGCAGAGATGTTAAGGTTGACACCTTAAGACTTTAACTGTGAATTGAAAATCATCTTGGAAGGTTTTTAAAACGCAAATTAGAGAATTAAATTATCACTTAAGGAAAACAGTGATCTTATTCTTTTGATTTTTTTTAAGAGTTTAAAGAACTTTATAGTCTTTCCTTGTATAAAACCCGGGTGGTTTGTATTAAGACTTCTTCCTCTTTTCATGGTTTGACCGTTTTTTGATAACTTTTTTTTAATTAATAGGATCACCTGAATGCTTTGGAGTTATAATATTAGACTCATATCCGACCAAGTTTGTTTTTGATTTTCGATATAAGAAACATAATCTTCGAAATAAAAAAAAAATGTTGAAATGATTAGTTTTATGTGACCCGAAAACCACCGATGTGGACAACCAATGGTCTATGAATTCTTAGAGAATTTCTTATATTGTGTGGTGTCTATTAGGGCACAGAAGATAAAGCGTTCTTATTGCGACCCAATGATCCTTTTGGACAAGTAATATTCTAAGAAAATAAATAAATAATATCTCATGGATCACCATGTTGAAAATTCTTCTCAAAAGATATTTCTTCAAATTGAAGGCTGCATTATTTTGTTTTTTTTTTTTTTAAATTGAACTTATTTTAAACTATGTTAAACAATACAAAAATGTCAATCTGGTAGACGGCTTATAGCCAAACCTAAAGACTTTATGCTTATAAAATATTGTAAAATATTGTATTATTATATTATTATATATCGTAATAAATAGTCATTAAAACTGACTAACTAACTTATTCCTAAGACACAATAAATCAACAACTATAAAAATAAATTTGTTTGTATGAAAAAGAGACATCTCTCCAAGAACATTTTCTTGATAAGAATGCACAACAGTCTAGGCATAATGGGTTGATTAATCCTCGGGATAATTCTGCTGTCAAAAATCTACAGATGACTGTTAATTGTCAACTGCCCTTTCCTTCTTCTTCTTCTCCTTCTTCTTCTTCTTCTTCTTCTTCTTCTTCTTCTTCTTCTTCTTATTCTTCTTCTTCTTCTTCTTCTTCTTCTTCTTCTTCTTCTTCTTCTTCTTCTTCTTCTTCTTCTTCTTCTTCTTCTTCTTCTTCTTCTTCTTCTTCTTCTTCTTCTTCTTCTTCTTCTTCTTCTTCTTCTTCTTCATCGTCTTTTTCATTTTCTTCTTTTTCTTCTTCTTTTTCTTCTTTTTCTACTTCTCCCTCTTCTCCTTCTTTTTCGTCGCCTTCCTCTTCTTTTTCTTTTTCTTCTTCTTCATTTTTTCCGTCTCCTTCTTCTTCTCCTTCTTCTTCTCCTTCTTCTTCTTCTTCTTCTTCTTCTTCTTCTTCTTTTCTTCTTCTTCTTCTTCTTCTTGGTCTTTTTCATTTTCTTCTTTTTCTTCTTCTTTTTCTTCTTTTTCTACTTCTCCCTCCTCTTCTTCTTCTTTTTCGTCCATGTAGCAAAATAACCGAATTTTAACAGAAATAGCTCTTCTAGTTCTATGAGAAGGTAAAGGTATGTCATATCACAATATTGTTGAGTAACTTTGAAGCCACGCTGCGACCGTTATATTTAGCCCTAAAAATGAAATTTCAAAAACCCCTCTGAGGAATGCCAAAAGAACCACACATACTTATTTGCCACAAACTTTTATGGGCTTCTCTACTATCGTAAAAGAAAAGAAAAAAAGAAAAATCCAAACACAGGTACATAAACGACTTACATTTTGAAACTAAATTAAAACAAAAAATCACCAAAAATATTGATTTTAACAAAAAAAAATTTAATTTTAAAAATATATTTACAAAAAAAATAATTCAATGTGAAATCACTTTGGTTACCTACATCTTCCTGAATATCATTTTTGATTGTAATCGCTTAGCCAGTTCTCGAGAAAGTCGAAGAAAAAGAAAAAGGTGCTATGGGAGGTACCGTTTTTAGCCAATCATCTAACAATTTTTTTTTCACAAAATATAATCAAAAATTAGTAGATGCACTCATTTTTTTCATAAACGTTTTTGGAGCTTTTCGCTTTTACTTAACGGTTATATCAAAGGCATTGTTATTATTTTAGCTCAACAAAATTGAAAAAGTCTCTGCAGAATGTCAAAATAACCTTATATTCTAAGTTTGAAGACGATTGGCCAATCGTTTAGACTGTAGTTTAAATAATATCTGTTGGACTGCTAAGCGAATGAGCTTGGGTTCGAATCCCGCCCATAGCCAGCTTCTTTTCCGGGGTACTGACAAAACCTCCAAGAGTAAAATTTATCTCGATAAAGTGCATCTCATGTAACTGTTCGGACTCGGCAGTAAACTGTAGGTTCCTTCCATTCTTGCAGATTAACATCACACACACAAGAGGTTGAGAGCATAAGTCACTAGGCCTTGGCTCCTTAAGGAGCTGTCGCGCCAATAAATTTATTAAATTATTTTAATTAAAACTTGGTTAATAGAAAAACAGAAAATAGCATACGAAATCTAATTTAATCGTTGATTTGTCGGTAGCTTATTCTTTCTTTTTCAGTAGAGTGGTTCCACCTTCCACCTCAACTTTTTGGAACTGATCCTTAATTTTTTGATTTAGTTGAGTTAAAAGCTTTTTCCAGACTTAATAGATTTTTTTTATATAAAAGCACGTGCTTAATATTTTAAAACACCGTGCGAGCATTAGGTAAATAGGGAATGATATAAAAGTAGATGTCAGTGCACATTAGATTTGAAATTCTCCATATCAAAATGGGAGGGAAAAACCGAAACAGGCAAAGCGTTCCACATTCGTGTGGTTCGACTATAGAAAGAATCTCTTTACTCAACAGTACGTCCGAAGTTGGGCTCTAATGGGCATTCCTAGCAGTTCGACTATTACGGTTGAATCGTTTCAGGGGAGAAATGCAACTGGCTGTTTCGCTAGAGCATTTAAAAATTAACGATCAAATAACGAAAGGCAAGAAACTTTATGTCTTTGTTCAAGATGGTCCCCCTTCCTTGCTAATAACTTTGCATAACGATATTGTTATTAGTTAATACTTTCATAATTATATTTACATAACAACCTTGATCTCCACCTCGTTTCATTGAAAAAGCCAAAAGAAACGTCTGTAATTGACCTGAATTGTAAACAAATTAGGGTTTTCATTCTTAGCGTATTTAGTCTTCATAATATATACACAAAACAGGTCCAGAAACAGTAGCCTGGAGCTGCTATACAAAATTGACGATTCCCCTTAAAAACCTTCACAAAGAAGTCCCAACCGACAAAGGTCCATTTAGCCACATGATGTGTGTCCGAGAAGTCTTTTGAGTTTGACGCCAATTTGCCTCCTCTCGTTGGTTTCACGGATTTGGGCAATTTGCAAGAACACGATCTTAAGTGTACATTTTCTTCCACCCCACCCTTCCGTTTGCTGATTTTGGTTTTAGACTTTTCTTAAGAACTTCTTCAAATGTCAAAAATAAAATCAAAAAAAAAAAAAAAAGAACTTCAAACCAATCCCGTCCGTTGGTTTATATGAAGAGTTTCAAACTTGGTACCCACTTACGAAAAAAAAAAAAAAAAAAATTGTTAGCATGACAAAAACGTATGTTTGCTCAGAAAAAACTGTGTTCTCGTGATTTGAGTTTTGTTTCTTTTCATTTCTTTGCCTCTCCAAATGTTTCATGAAAAAAAGTTCAAGATAATAGAGGAACTCCACGACGACCACGAACCAAGAGCCAACCATAATCGCAAAGCCTTCAGAACAGAGAACAAAAAAGAAAACAACTCAAATCCCGCGACCTGAAAAAAGTGGGTTGGCTAGAGATGGCAGCTCTGCACTCGCACCATCCATCCCATGTGGACAAGAGGGCAGCAAAGGCTGCAGTATACTATAGAACCAAATCGAAGAGCTATAAACGTTTCTTCGGAAGAATGCCAGCAACAAGTTTGGGTTGACCTGTGTTTTTGTGAATACCAAACATCTCTGCGAACATATAGTAGAAACCACAAAGAAAACTGCGACTGAGCGCCTTGATGCAAACTCAAGCCTCCAGCCAGTTCCAGACGCCCAGGTCCGCTTTTGTTTGTGCAGCGCGCGTCAATCAAAGCTTTACCGGGCTGGCATGGCGTGCCAATGAAAACATGGTAACGAGTAATGGAACAAAGTGTTTTGTTATTGATTTGCCCGGGCCGGGCACAGGCGTCTTTCGCTGGATCATTTCGGAGCAATTTTTGTTGTGTTGTCCCATTGTTAAAAGGACGATGCATGGTGATTATAAGTAAAACAAAAAAAATGTGTTGAGACACACGGCTTGGGTGTCTTTTGATTAGGATTATGTAGTTTGTCGCCAAATCAAGAGAGAAAGATCGAAATAAGTGCAGCGGAAAGAATTGTTGCAAGACGCGGTATTATAAACACAAACAATGGCAGCAGGCAATAACAGCAACAACAACAACAACGACGACAGAAAACATCGAAAAAAGTATCTTAATGTGGATCACGAATAACCAACCCAATGGATAGGTTGTTTTGTGTACGCGGATAGTATCACGTTTGGTTTATAAATGATTGTCGATATAGGATTGAAATTGGCGCACAAAATAATGATTCGAACGCGAACTCGTTCGGGTAATTTGAAAGGAATGTTATGATTGTTTTGTGATTATGGGATGAAAGTTATGAAATTACAAAATCAATTGATGTTGCGATTGTCATTTTCCAGAGCGATGTGTGTTGCTTTCGAAGATTAGATAGAATTCATCATAATTGTTCCTGTTTAAGTGATATTTTGAATAGTTTCTTCATACCTATAGAATGCAATTCAACAAATTAATTTATTTAATTCTTGGTAGATGCAATGTTAATTAATAATTAATTGGCACGAAAATTCTGTGACGAGCCAAGGCAGGACCCTACATTCTTTCATTGATCTTGATCAAGAATTGCACTTTTATTTAACCGTTTTTCTTCCTTGCAATAGGAATGAATCCGATTTAGTAATAAATCTGGAGACTTGCCGTCCTAGACAACGATTTCCTTGCCATCGAAGATCCTTTGGAGAAGGAAATAACGTAAAGGACAGTTTTCATCAATTTTAGGGTCAATGAGTATTCGCTCGAATAACGACCTGGAGAACAGAGCACTCTGAATCATTTTTATATTCGAAATATCAAATCTTGGTTGTAATAGTTTCCTTTATAACGAAAATTTGACAAACGCATTGCCTTTTGTGAAGCTTTTTCGAAATCAACAAACAAAATGTGCAAATCTCTTGAGGAATCCTGATATTTGTCCATTCTGATTCTTATAATCTAGATTGCATCTGTTTCTGTGGTTGATTTACCGATAACAAACCCGGCTGGAAAGCTTTATTATTTTCGCCAGGGGTCATCCAATATCCGCTTTACGATCTGTAAGATCCGTTTTATTAAACAGTAGCTATCGCTACTTTGGGAAAAATTACTCTCCTTCCAATTAAAATCTTATGGTGTGTCCACACCAAAGAAACATTTATTTAAAGCATTTCAGAAACATATAAAAAACATTTAAGAAATATTTCTTTCTCTCTGAAATGTTTTTTAAATTTTTCTGAAATTTTTATTTAGCTCTAGACACTTCGCTAAACATTTCTGAAATGTTAATGAAATGTCCCTCTGTTTCCCCTCCAAACGGAAATCTTTCTTTATTTTTTAAGCATTTTAGTCTAGTTGGCAGACTTTTTTTAAAATCCATCTTGAAGTACAAAACAAAACTGAATACATAAAATGCAAAACAGAAAAACATTTAAGAAATGTTTCAGAAATTTCAGAAACATTTCTGAAATGTTTTATGAAATGTTTTTTAAACAAATGGGAAACATTTCAGAAATGTTTTTTAACCAAATGTTACTTTGGTGTGGACACACCTTTAGAATCCTCTTCTTTAAATCGGCGATTGTGATGATCCAGGACCATAACTTGCAATACTTTGCTTCAATTGCAGATTCGCTTTTTCCGAATAACTAGAACTAATAAAAAAATTCCTTTTTGACAAAAATTAAATAAATAAATTGCACGACTGTACTTGTATTGTACTTGTTCATATGTGCGATCAGATCGTGGAATAAAATTTAAAAATAAGTAAGATTAACGTAAAAAAACAACACTATCTTACTTAAAAAAAAAAAAAACCACAACACTTAACGGAATTTAGTAAAAATGGAGTACGAAATCACACGTCTTGTATAATAACGAATTTATGAAACAAATATTCCGAATTTTGTAGGACGTACTTTCATAAAATCCTGTTTTTTGTTTTTATTTTTTTTTATTTTGGTATGCAGTTTTTTTAGATTTTATTAATATACATGTGATTATAAAATTAAAAAAAATATTGTTTTTCAAAAAAAAAAAAAAAAAAAAAATTAATTTTAATCAGAAAAAAAAATATTAAAAAATTTGATATGCAGAAATGTTTTGGCTACCTAGATCTTCTCAAATATAAAATTTGACAGAAAGCCAACAATTAAAAAAACCTTTATATGAAAGGTACCGTTAATAGATTTTTCCCGTAAATTTGGTTCTAATCAAATGATAGCCAGTATCAACAAAAAAAAAATAATCTCAAAAAATGTTTATGAAAACCGTTGGAGCCGTTTACGAGAACAATAAGCTTTTCCTTAACGGCAGATACCGTTATTTTTAGACCTAAAAATAAAATTTCAATTTCCCCTCTGAGGAATGCTAAAAGAATCATACATACCAAATTTTAAGGTAATCGCTTAAGCCGTCTAGGTTGCAGCTCATTATACATACAGACAGACGGACTGACAGATTGACAGACTGTCAGATTGATAGACTGACAGACAGGCATTTTTTTGTCGATCACTTGTTCAGGCTACCGTTATGATCGTAATGTCATGTTTGATTGTCCCTATAATCGCAAGTAAAAATTGCAACAATTCGGCTTTCCAATAACATAGTCTGCCAAATCACTCAAATCCTACTTTTTTTTTATATAATTAACGCGCGCACAAGGGATTGTGTGTTTCCCTTTTAATGTAGAACACACTGCGCGGGCATTACGAAGATAGGGAGGGGAGAGATAGGAGGTGCCAATTAACATTTGTTTTGAATGTTTGTAGATCAAAATGGCAAGGGAAAATCCCGCCGGGTAAACTATTCCAAATTCGTGTCGTTCGGCTAAAAAAAGAATCCCTATATTTCACGGTACGTCCGAAATTAGGCTCAAGGGTGAACTGATGAGCATTCCTTGCGAGACGAGTATTACGGGAGAAACTTTTAAGGGGAGGAATGCAACTGGCTTTTACTTGTTTTAAACTCAATTCTCGATATTTGTTATAAACTTTTTATATTGTTAAATTAAGTCGGACTGACATTTGATATTAGAGGAATTTAATGTTCAGAACTTACCGAAATAGGTATTCTTATGAGTAATATCGATTAAGTAGATATCTATTTCTTGCTGTTATAAAAGTTTATAGTCGACGGAAACTGTTAAGGTAATTTGACAATTTCCCGCCATTTAGAAATTGGCTAAAATGCAACAAAAATAAATCAATCTTTTGTTAGTGGGAGAAACATTTTTTATATAAAGATACTTGAAATGACAGCTCTGAGTTGAGGAATTATGTATACTAATGTTTGATTTCTTATAAAAATATCCAAAGTTTATTAATGGTTTTCCCTTTCTAAGCAAAATATCCAACCTATTGATGATCATGTTGTTTAATTTGTTTCTATTTTTCCCCCAAAGAAACCCTCGATCAAAAAATAAGCTAATTCCTTATTAGGAACCCACTAAAAAACTTATAACCTATTATAACCACCAAAACATACTCAAACCCAAATGTACCATCACTTTCAATTCAATCATAATCCAAAACTTAAGTCATATTCCAAAACAAAAAAAAAAAACAAAGAAAAAAAAATAAGCGAAAACTCTTTTACTGCTACAACCCACTCGCTTAACCGCTTACAGTTTTTTTAACTGAAAATACAACCAAAATAAATAAAAAAAAAACGCCTTAAGTTCACAATCACAACACAAATCCCGCATGTATAACATGGAACAAGAAGAAGAAGATGCAGAAGATCACGAGCTGAACTCATCTTCTTCTTGAAGAGAGTTCCCCATCCTATACCATGCAACACCCGCACCTCAGGTCTTTTTATTATCATTCCCATAGGATGACATTTTCAGTTGCATTGCCATCATGCAACTCGAAAAATATTGGGGGTGCAGTTTTTTTTTAATAAAAAAAAAACCTACACACAAATCCATAACTAACCCAACAACAAAATCACTAAAGAATTAATCCCACACATATGGCAGAGGTGGAATGTTTGTGTGCGTGTGTGTTTTGCGAGGGTATTTGTGTTGTTTACCGAGTTTACCTGTCTGCATGGCGTTTTCCTAACCAACTTCTGGCTGGTTTTTTTAAAGCTGCCTTCACACACATGCAAAACACAAACCAGGTTAAGTTAGGTGAGGTTTGAGGCTGTATACTATTTTGAGAGATAGAGCGTTGCTGACGATGAGGAGAGTGTGCATTGTTACCAACCTCTGTTATAGTTTTCATAAATTTTGAAATCTGAGATATTTTTTTTTTTAAATAGATAGAAATTTATAAAGTTATAATTTTTTATAACTTTGAATGTAAGTATTTCTTAAAAAATAATAAATGTCTTCAAGTTAACATAAATAATAAAAATTAACCCACGGAAAAAAACTTTATTTTGTCTTAAAACTCTTTTAATGAGCTTAACAACGAAAGTTCCGTTTACTTAGCATGACCCTTATTATTGTTCAAACCTAACTTCTGAGATATTTCTTCTTTTTTGTCCTGAAAGTCCTGTAAAACTTCTTCTTTTATTTACCACAAAAATGCTAAACTTTCACTTACCCGATACCGTGTTCCACTCAGACACTTCTCCTTGCATTCATGTGGCGACTACACTTGTTCCAGTAGGCTGAACTACTTAGTGAACAACTTGTATGGGCTTTTAAGAAGTGTTCGGAGCTTAGGCCTATAAAGACCTGGTTTTCCGTTTCGTCGGGTTCACTGATAACGAAACCTGCAAACGAAATAAGAACAACGAACTCTCGATCTGTGCTTGCAATATTAGACTCCTTAACAGAACACGTGCAGCCAATTAACTGGCCAAGGCTCTGAACACAAATGCTATCCAAGAAATGTGATGGGACGGGTTTTTAAAACAATGAATTTGAACTAAACATAATTAAATTATATTAATGGCTATGAAATTGACTTAATTTGAAAGAAAATTCCCATTTCCCATTTATTTGAATATGATTTCTGGTATGGCTACCGCGGCTGGCTCGTTTTGGATTAGACAACATTCTTGAGATCCGGTCACTCTTTGCAGCATTTTGAATCGTATATTAGCAACGACGCGGCAAATGTTGTTTTTTTCAAATAGTCAATGTCAATCATCTCTGGCTGATCGGTGTAGACTAGTAATTTCATATACATACCTCCACAGAAAATAGTCTAGGGTGTAAAATCATACTACCTTGAAGGCCAACCTTTAATGACATGTTGCGGCATTTTTTGAGACCCCCCAACTCTCCACATTAATCGGAATCAGTTCAAGAATGCAAATCATTGATCATGGCTCTAAAATGATCTCCAACGCAACGGTCTGCTCACTGTAACCTTCTGGCTGGCATCGTTTTCAAAGAAGTAAGGACCAATGATTCCTAATAGCCCATAAAGCACAACAAACTATCAGTTTTACTGCTGGTAACGCCTTCTCAAGAGTGGCTTGAGGAGTATGTACACTCCAAATGTTGCAGTTTTGCTTATTGACGTAGCAATTCAACCGAAAATTAAAATTTTCTTGAGAAAATGAAAATGAAATAAAAAAAAAACGATAAATAAATCTGCAAAATTTGCATAAATTGTTCAGGCGTCAGTAGATTCATGATGTAATCAAACTAAAGATAAATCACATGACAGGCCAACTTAATTTACTCTCGAAAAAAAACTTTACTATATGGGAACACACACAAAAATAAAACACCGGGTATTCGGGTGTGGATTCTTCGTTGGAGAAAGACTCCTGCAAGAGGTCTTGAGTTGCAAATGTGTGAACGAGCTCCTTATTGCAATCCGCATGCTAAATTTGCCAGTATGCCTTATATATCCCAACAGAATACAAAGATGAGGAACTCAAACCCAAATATATGTTTTGCAAACTTCTGAACAAAACAAAAAACCAGTTCCCTAGCTATGACAGTAACTGTCATAAAATAAATAAATAAATAAATTTATTGGTGCGACAGCTCCTTAAGCAGCCTAGGCCTAGTGAATGGAAGTGACCTACAATTTACCGCCGAGTCCGAACGGCAAATTTTTACTCTTGTAGATTTTGTCAGTTCCTCACAAGAGGCAGTACCCCGGAAAAGAAGGTGGCTATGAGCGGGACTGGAACCCAGACTAATCACTTAGGAGTTCGAAACAATAAACACTAAGCCACGGGGCACTAAAAAATTGTCATGTACGAAACTACCTCCGATAACGGATTCAGGCTAAATGACTACTGCGCGGTGAAATATTGTAATAACTAGTACGCAGTTCCAACACATCAACATTCAAAAAAGTGACATGACCAATCACTATTAACTAGATTGACATGCGATCGACACAAAGGCACTGCTCCAATATCATGGATGGTCAAAATTTCAAGCATTGATTCGGCCCACTAATAGCACCCTGTTAACTAACTGTTAACCTCATCATATAGAACCTTATAGTGAAAGTTCGTGGATGCTATAAATGAGATTTAAACTGAATCTTGTAATATTATCTGTTCTTAAATCCAATTAACTTTGGGTTTCAACTAGAACCATACTTTAACTGACTAATACAAAATCCAAATTTTAAATGTGGTATCTAAACAACGATGTCTCCACTGTGTACATTATTAATATTCAAGAACAAAAAAGGAACTAATCAGCAATTAAATTATACCGGATTTAATCTAAAAGATTATAACTACATCAACACATCATTATTTTACCATATTTATCATTTTCTATACGAAAATCTAAATGTCTACAATTTTACTCATTTGGCAACCATCGTTGCACAGGTAACAATTCAAAACACAGGTAAAACGCGTGTTGTGCTCTCCAGTTACCTTTCTTCAGATACATTCTAGATACAGCTGTTATTGTTTAATCTCACTGTCATTGTATGAGTGTTAGTAAAACATTCGAATCGGAGTATCTGTGAGAGGGCAGCGCTTTGAATTCAAACGATCACGATTCACGATCAGTTTTATCCAAAACGTATGAATGCGCAGACGCCGGGCTGTATAATTCTTGCCGCGCAACGAATTTAAACCAAAAAAAAAATGAAATTCATCTAAACCTCAAGCTGAACCTATTTCGAGTTTAAATCAAAATATCGCGCCTTCAAACACGATCAATAAAATTTGTGTTTCAAACTTAAGTTTTCTTCGTTTTATTTTTGAATTATTGTGACCCGCGTTTTAAAGATTGAAATTCAATCCCAAATTCTCGAGCTCAAGTGTTCAAAAAAAAAAAAAAAAAAAAAAACCCTGAGTGTTTCTTACAAGAGAAATAAAATTCAACTTCAACAAAAAAAACGAGGAAAAGATATAAACGATCACTCTTGAAACTGGATCGTAAAAAATACCAAAAAAAAAAAATTATATATTTAACCAAGAATATCTTGTTTTTTTAAATATACTACTTAGTGCGACGCGGCGGTGTACTTAAACTTCAAGCTTTGCATGTTTTTTCTCAAAACAGAAGTTAAAAGTGAGTGTTAGTGTTGCCTGTGTGTGTTGAAGCAACAACAACAACAATTTTTGCTCAAAAACGAGCATAATTAATAAAAGCGACAAACCATCGAATTCACATTCGGATAATGTTGTCATGATGAAAGGATTACTAATAGCGGGACTATTGCTCCTTAATTTTGTAGTGGAGTCCCAGGGAGCGAGAGATCGTTACGTGAGAAATAATAACAATAATGATCGGTTTGCGGATGGAAATGAGAGGCATAGTGGGGGTGGTGGAGGCGGAAACGGTGGCAATGGAGGTCGAAAACGCCAACAGGATCGGTTGTATCGACAACATCAGCTGCAATCGAGTAAACAATATCAAATGCAAAGGAATAGCAACAATAACTTGTCGAATGTGCACACAAACTCAGAGGATAATCATACGGAGTTCGTGAAAGGAAAAAGTAAGTTGGATGTGGGGAATTATGTTGTTTGTATGAGTGTGGTGGTTTTGGGGATTCTTATATGAGGTGCGGTGTTAAAAAAGAAAAGGAAATGTTAAGTTGTTTTGAAATTTTCTTTGAAAACGATGATTAGATATGAAGTAAAACATGGGTCCTTAAAATACAGCGAGTAAGAAGTGATTCAGAGAGTTGATGGATATTTCTTCTATCGGAAAAAAATTATACCAAAAACTCATATTCTCATGAAATAGAGAGCAAATTCAAGTATAAATTGTAGTTTAAGTTTAAAAGCTATAAAAGGCAATTTATGGTAAAATTAATGCTGTAATCAACCACTAATAAAAACCATAGCATTAAGTTGATCAAATCGAAATGATCAAATGTATAAGAAGTATCTTGAAAAAAATACAATTTTTGGCCCCTACATATCAACTATACTAACCATAAAATTGTAGTCTTGAAGACATAATCAGTATTTAGATTGTGTTTTAATAGTCAGAGAAATATGGTCAGATTTGCTAGATATGTCGTGAGTTTAATAATATTTAAATTATAAAAACCTATAAGGCGATCAAAAATTGCGGACAAAAATCATGGTTTATAACATAAACAAATATTTATTAAAAAAGGTTTTATTAGATCACAGGATCCTAATGATAAATATACTGATTCTTATTTAAGTTTTAGGAAAACTTCCAAAAAATTTAATTTTTCATTCAAATTCACTTAGCAGATTGCCAAATTGATAATTTTATTTATTGCGAATCTGCTCTTCGTTTATTCTTCAATGTTCGGAATTACTCTTTCATATAAATGGAGAAAAACGAGCAGCCCAAAACTTTCCTCATTCGTGTATGCTGCGATTAAAGGAAGATTTTCTGTAAACAAATGTACGTCCGAAGTTGGGTTTGAGTTTAAATTAATGGACACTTCTATCAGTGCGAGTATTACTACATATATAAATACAGGGTCTTCCAATAGGGACTTGCGAACTTTGACAGTTGATGCGGCCATCTTATTGAAGCGACATCTGTCAAATTAGTTGTCATTTATTCAGTATATTTTGCCAATTCACATTGGACGAATATAGCATTCAAAAACTCGTGAAAATGATAAAATCGTTTTATTAAAATTGGTGTTCTGTTCGGGCAACTTTCCGCGCCCATTGTACGGTCGCCATAATCATCCTACCGAGAGCACTATTCGCAGGATGGTGAATAAATTTGAGTCCACTGGTTCAGTAAACAATCAACCAACACCCGTTCATCGTAAGATCTGCCGAAAACATCGCCGCCGTTCTTGAAAGTGTGCAGGAATCAGTCGATTTCGCGTCGTTCACCAGAACTCGACCTTTTTATAGAGTCATGAAATATTGGACACTTCGAATGACTCAATAAGAGAAGCGGGGGAGGATATTTAAACAATGTTATATTCCACCCTTAATGCCATCGATAGGTTTTTCAAACGAATTCAAAAATTCGATGATATGTTACACACACTTTGTTTTATTTAAATTTAAAGTTAGGAAGCGTTTAATGCCCCGTTGCTTAGTGGTTATTGTGTCGGACTGCTAAGCCAATGAGCCTGGGTTCGAATCCCGCTCATAGCCACCTTTTTCTCCATGGTACTGCCTCTTGCGAAGAACTGACAAAACCTCAAAGAGCAAAATTTGTCTCGAAAAAGTGCATCTCATGTAGCCGTTCGGACTCGGCGGTAAAAAGTAGGTCCCTTCCATTCTTGCAGATTAGCAACACACACATAGGAATGGTTGAGAGTATAAGTTAAGAGTATAAGTTAGAATTTATATTTATTTATAATCTATTAAGCGCTTATTGAAAGATCCTTTTTATTTGAGAAATAATGCAGTTGGCTATTTTACTGGAGCGCTAAGATTAACATTATATTAACATTTTAAAGTCGTTGGCTGTAATAAAAATAATTTACTATGATCTATAAGCAATAAAGCACACTGATTTTAGAATGCAATTGAATGTTGCACGATTCTAGTTAGAAGAAGTAGGAAAATAGGAACGAATTTAGATCTATGATTATTGATTCATAAAAAATTCCAATTTATTTGCTTTGTTTTTATTTCAATCGCCATGTCATCAATTTATTATTGGAAACTAGCTTTTACTCGCGACTTCGTCTGCGTGGACTACATATTAAATAATTTGTATTATTTAAATCAAAACTCGCCAAAGATAATTGCTCAAATTTCTCTCGCAGAAACGGTGATTTTTTTCAGAATAAAAGTAACCTGTGTGGTAAAGTAAATCCTATAATTTTTCCGTCTACCAAACTGCACAAATTCCTCGTAAACGGCTTTGTTATCAAATATTGTACTGTGAATTTTTAAATTACCTGTGTATTCTTATCTTAAACATTTGTAATATATTAGGTTTTTCGTAAATATATAAATATATCTTTATATCTCTATATCTCTATATCTTTATATTTCTATGTTTTGTATCTCTTTATCTCTATATCTCTATACCTTTTTATCTCAATATCTTTTTACAGTATAGTGAATTCTGTAACTGTTCCGTCTGCCAAACTTCACAAATTCATGCAGTTTTTAAGGCATAGAAGCATATTAAAGTAACTGCCAACTAATGCAATATTTCATATTTAAGCCTCTCCCTCAGGAACCATGCACTTTTTAAAATAAAAAATTGCCTATGTTTCAATCCAGTACATTATCCATCTACCTACCAAATTTCATCCAAATCTTTTAAGCCGTTAATGCGTGATTGGGGAACAAACATATCAAAACATACATTTATAATATAAGTAGGATAAGATCAACAAATTAAAAATGCCTGTAAGACTCCGCTGGTACTGGAATCAACTATGGCTTCATCTATTATCAGTTCCTCTCTAAGAAAAGATTTTGTAGATCTGCAGTTCAAAACTGGAGGCAGAGATTACCATATCAGAAGCTTAATAGGCCTATAGTTTCTATAACCTATAAGACCTGATCCAGAGTTTCTAAGTATGGTTTTCTTCGATCCGCCAACTATCTGATTTATTTCTTCTTTTGAAGATTATAATTATGAATTTGTAGCAATAATTTTCATTGAATCGTTGGTTAATTTTCCTACATATATGTTAGTCTTTTTATCCAAATTTTACGGAATTTCGCTTGGCCAAAGTCCAAATGAATATGTCTTCCGGTCTCAAAGTTATGTGTACTCTTAATCACTGCTATTTCCATTCCTGCAGAAACTTTGATTTTCTACCAAAAAGTTGTCGTGTTTTTGAGATGCTTGGTACCGTGTTAGTCTTCGTGGCTCAACAGTACAAAGTAAACGTGATTCTCAGATTCAACAATGTATTCGTTATACTGTCCAGCATCAGGTCCTTGCAAAAGGCCCAATTTGGTAAGGTTGTTGAAAGTTGAGAGTATTTCAAACTCATGAGGCGACAGAAATCACTACAACCAAGCCCAATAAAAATCCCTTACTGATTTGGATAAAAGCTTTTTTAAAGTTGTAATCCTATCACCTTATGGGTAAAATATGTTTTTTTTGTGTGTAATAAAAGTCAAAATTAACGTTCTCTTACAAATGAAGACGTTCATATCTGCCATTTATTATAAGCCCATCATTAAGTTAAACATTGACCCCAAAATAAAACACTTCTGTAAACATTTCAATAAATTAAATTTAAATTATGAATCTTACCTATAACAAGAACCTCATGCAAATGTATCTCTCCACACCTAAAACAACTTTTAGCAATTATGTATTTATTGTATCTAACATCTTTTGCCGTGGTGACCAACCCTTTCTACAATAATTATTGAAATGTTTCAAAATGCGTCATATTTGCTATACGAGAACTTTGATTTTTTCTGTGTTTATGTATATAAACTTAATTGGTTAAATGATCTCCAATTAACATAGATCTATCAACATGAAATCATTTGCATGATCTTACGACTCATAAGGTTTTGAGAACATCGGACTTTATTTTAGTTATTCAGTCTAAAATGTATAAACATTTTTTTTTGCTAAAAAAATCAAACTTGGACATTTCTTTCCTTATTTAAAAGTTTTTGGCCATTTTTTATTTGGTCATTTCCAAATATCAAAACAGAAAAAAAATCTTATAATATTGAATAAATTTAAAAAAATCTTTTTATTTCGATTTTTTTCAAAATTTATTAACACCTTCTCCAAAGCTCTCATCCGTCTTCCAAATATGCTGGTAATTCTTCATTTTTTCGACATTTTGATGAATACCTTTTCTTGATACACTCAGTTCGATTGATTCAGATATCGAAGATTATCAGTTTTTTTTTTTTAATTATTTAAAGTTATCCAAATCAATCATAATGGCGTGTCAACCTCCTTTCACCAATACTAGTCCCACTAAGACTGAGGATAAAAAGGCCCGAAGCTTTATTCAGTATTTTTTTTCAAAGTTAACGTTTATATAGAAAAAAGAATAGCATCTTTGAGAACACACCTAAGGATTTCATTGAGAAGAAGTTTTGATATGCCCTTGGCTCAGTACAGTAAGTAAGTTCTTCTGTTCCACAACGATCTACTACTTGAAAGTAAGATGACAAAATCAAACTCGGACGTAGTCTAATCTGGAGGTTCAATTTTCGGTGACTTTTTTCAACATTTGTGGCCCTATATCGGCAATAACGCGGCGAATGTTATTAATCGTTTCGGGCTTATCGGCACAGAATAGCGATTTCACATATCCCCACAGAAAATAGTCAAGCGGCGTTAAATCGCACGATCTTGGAGGCCAATTCCCGGATCCGTAAAGGGAAACTATGCGGTTACCAAACGTTTCCTTCAAAAATCAATTGTGGCACGAGCTGTTTGACATGTTGTGCCGTCTTGTTGAAATCACAGCTCCGGGTTGTTCAATTGATGAACGAAAAAGTCAGTAATTATGGCTCTATAGCGGTCACCATTGACTATAACGTTCTGGCCAGCATCGTTTTTAAAGAAGTACGGACCAATTATTCCACCAACTCATAAAGTACATCAAACAGTCAGTTTTTGTGGATGTAACGATGTCTCAACATTCACTTGAGGATTGTCATCACTCCAAATACGGCAATTTCGTTTATTGACGTATCCATTCAACCAAAAGTGAGCTTCATCGCTAAACAACATTCGCTTATGAAAATTGGGATCAACGGCCATCTTGTTTTGGGCCCATTCACCTAATCTACGCTCTGCTAGGTGATCATGTGGCTTCAATTATTGCACAAGTTGGATTTTGTAAGCACGCAAACCAATATAATAATTGCTCTAAAAGACGATTATGTTGACCGTAAAATGGACGTAGTGCGCGATACGTATTTCGAACAGAACCATGTTTTTGAAAATTAATTTGCACAATTTGGAAGCGTTCTTCAGGCGTCAGTCTATTCATGTTGAAATGCCAAACCAAACTAAAAATAAATCACTTGACAGCTGACAAAATGGCCGCCAGTTAAAATAGTGTTGCCGACTTAAAGATCTGTACCCTAAAGTTCACCCTTTACAAGATTACCAACTTAGCTGGTACTGTACATCTAGAAAGAAGTTACCATGAATAGCATGCCACAGGTTCAAACACTATAGCAGAAGAAAGGCAATTACAAAAACTGCTGAATCAAACAAATGCAACGCATGTAGTTGGCTTCAGACATGGAAAAATCCAAATGACGCCAGCCGACGTTTTCTGACGTCAACTTCAGCGAATTCCACAGATGAAGCTCAAAAAAGCAGCGAAGTAGGAGATTTGTGGGCCTAAAGTTTGTAAAAAAAGGTTGCCAATCGGATATGAAGCAATCTAAAATCCAAAGTTTGCCTTACGTCTTCTGGGTTTTACTCTTTTATGTCCATAATCTTAGAATGAGTAGCTTTTTTAGTATTATGTTCATGAAGAAGATTCACAAAACAGAATTTATCATTTAGTCAGTTTATGTTATACGATTGGAAAGCACCAAATGATAGAAAGCTGTGAAAAGTTCTTTTATCATAAACAAACCCTTAAAACCTATTGATCTGCTTTATTTTTATCACTTCTTAAAACCCTGATTGTGTCTTGCAGCCTACCGTACCTTCTGAAGCTCAAGTAAAAGCTAGCTCTTTGAGCTGATGTGATCTGAGCTGATTTGAGCTGGGGTAATTTGAGTCGAACTCTTAATTTAGCTGATGTAAGTTGAACTGTATTTTGAGCTAGGTTGAACTAAAATTGGTCAACCTATAAGAAATATTCCTTTCAAAATACAGCTCAGCTCAATTAAAAGGTGGAGTTGTTGGGGTCGAGTATTGAGCTAGCTCACATCTGGTGTCCATCCGCTCTATGCAACCGAGTCATCTGAGATGTTGCATTTGGAGGGCCGAAGAAGCAGCAAAAGGCAAGAGTTATCCTGCGTTTGATCTCAGCGCTGGTGTTGTTATCTAAGTTGATAGCGGAGCCCAGGTAAACAAAGTTTCTATCTACCTTAAAGTTAAATGTAGCTGCCTATCGCGATGTCCTGCCTAAGACGTCGATGTTGAATATCTCTTCTTGATGACAGCGTAAACTTGTTTTTTCCCCTTATTGACATCTGAACGCTTTTTAGCTGCTTCCGTCTCAATACCCACTCGTTTTGAAACTCAAAAAGTTGTATATTACCAAAAACCTCATTCTGTTTTCTTTAAATGTAAAAAAAAAATCTGTAAAAAAAATTATAAATTGATTTTGAATCTTTTATCCTAGAAAACCACAACCACTGACTAAAACAAGTGTCAAACTGGGGTTTCCAAAACTCAAGCTGAAAATGTCATTGAGCCCCTTCGGCAAAAGATATAAAAAACACACAAAACCTGGCTTATTCAGGGTGTGGTAAAAACCAGCTATTAATTAGCAACATTTAGTGTCTAGCACACTTTACTTTTGTTTATAATTAACAACTTGAACAAAACAATAAACTGAGTCATGTCGATTTCAATTAAAAAAAAAAACTTTAAAGAAAAAAATCCTCGGTTTTGTCTATTTTATTCAAATTATTTATTTTTATTGCCATCAAAATATAAATCTATTATCATAAAATACCCTTCCATGCATAAAACAATACAAATTTGATTTTATATTTTTTTTCAGAAATATGTAAAACTTTTAAAATATTTTTCACAAAAATATTTCTGCTCCGTCCTAAGGCAAAAACAACAAATTTTCGATGCAAAAATAGAGTCAATTAATTAAAAATTCGATTTCTTTGTTTCATTATTTTTAATCAACTAATTAATGTGCTATGCTAATATGATTGGATGGTTTTAGTCTTTTTAAAAGAATTTTGCATAAAAATCTTCCTCGTCGTCTCGTTTGTCAAATAATAAATACCAATTTTTATCTTAGCCAATGTATCTTTATCACACACAGATTGGTATATCGGAAAGATATTTATTAATTTTTTTTTATTTGCTGCTGGAAAAGTATATTTTTTTTAGCAAACATAAGAATCGATTTGTCAAACATTTTGTTTGCATATCTAAAGAATTTAAACGGAGACCCCTTCACTTTTTTTTGCCAAAGATACACAGGCTTCTTCGAATGCCATCAATCTTAGGTTTTATGAGTGAATTGAAGTTTCTGTGGTGTTCACACCATTCGGAGATCCCTATTGGCAATATCTTCAATTCTCATATATCGATTTCGAGAAAAATAAAAAAAAAACATAGATATGAGGTTTTATGTCAATAAGAAACATTCACCTGGAATTTAAACCTTTTTTCCCTCTGGCACCCTGTGTTCCAGATCGACAAAAACACTCATAATTTAAGACCTCTAGTATATTATTTGATTACACGCGTGTTTGTTGATTACGATGTTGACAAAGTCACACTAAAAAAAACGCATGTTGTGTGCATATAAGATACAAAGTTTTTGGTGCACTAGTTTGTGACATGTTGAGCCCTCCAATTCGACCAGATAAGATACGAAGAGAGTATTTTTGAAATCAACATTGAAATAAAAACAGATAAGCTATATAGCAAACACTTTCAAATTTAAAGTAAAAAAAAGTATCTCAAAGATACAAAAATATCTACAAAACAACTTCAAACCACAAACTGTCGTTGACATGGATCGTCTTAGGGCAAAACATGCAAATTACATGAGAGCCAGCCTGTGAGTTGGAAAAGTGTCGCATTTGCGTAAAATTATGCATGGCACGTTGGAACCAGAGTGAACTATGGACGCATGGTGTTGCATGACAAGCGGGTGAGCGCGAACGAGGATCGGTGTTGTGTATTTTTTCTACTTCTTTTTCAAAATTCTAGGAATAAATGACAAGAGAATGGAAGAAAATTAGCAAAATAATAAAAAAAAAAGTTGACATCGATGATGATGATGGTTGAAGTGGAGACGAGACGAGATGGTATTCCATGTCACCGATGGTGACAGCTTCAGACGAAATCTGTTATGGAACGCAGACTGAAGTAGGATGACCACCAGAGAAAGGTTTCAGACAGACAACTATACTCAGAAGAAAAAAAAATTAAATTCCCAATGATAATACGAGAAATCAATCAGTGGGTGGTTTTAAAACTTGACGTTTGTGCCACCTGTCAACGTAGATGTAATTGATTTGGAAAACATTTTTTGAATCTTAAGAGATTATTGTTAAGATGAAATTAAGTTATATTCTAAGCATGTAAGGAGAATTAATTTAAAATGTTAGAAAATAGTAATGGGAGTTTCAGGTCGGGCGCCATTTAAGACTTGGGCTGACAAGATAATGCATTTTTTTATCAGAAAACGTTCGAAAACTTTTCTGCTATTTGCAATGTTTGAAATTGAAGTGACAAATATGTCTGCATAATATTTTTTCAGTCAGTTTCACGAAACTTCCTTACTTCGCGTGCGATTATATTCTTTAAATGGAAAAATGAGTACTTTATTTGAGAGACTAGTTGATTTGAATGTCAATTCAATTTAATTAATTCTGTTTAAATTATCCACCAAATAGAAAAATATATAAATTTCATGTTGGGCGCCATTTAAGACTTGGGATGACAAGATTATACTTTTTTGAATCAAGGAAAATATACTTTGAGCTTAACGCTCTGTGTTCCTCTTTCGTTAGTTGTAGTTTTTGAAATTCAAAGGACAAATATTTTAGTCACTTATGACTAAAACAAGGTTTACAAATTTCTTAACTTAATATTTTGAGCTAAAAAAACATATGCTTTGCTTAATTAACAGCTTTAAATGACTCAAAACAACATTAATTTATTTGGATTTTGAGTTAAACTTCAATGAAATTTAAGATAGTTTAATCCAGGATTTCATATTTGGCGCCATTTAACGGTAGCACCATTTTCAGAGAATTCACTAGACGGATATCCTATTGAACGATATTTTGAGTTTGAAAAACTTAGACTCAAATCATTTAATCATTTGAATTTTGAAAGCTTCCATGAAATTGAAGAAAATATATTATTCAGAGTTTTGTGTTGGGTTCCAATTAACCTTAGGTTAATTTTGGTTTAAATTAATTTAATTTAGTTCAATTTTGGGTTAAACTTCTATTAAATTGAAGAAAATATATTATTCAGAGTTACTTATTGGGCCATTTAACGTCGGCACCATTTTAAGGCGATTCACTAGCCTAGGAATACGTTTTAAGCAATATTTTTAAATTCATTTTAAATTTCGAGTTAGACTTCCATTAAATTAAAGAAAAATTCATTCAGAGTTTCGTATTGGGCGCTACTTACCGTCAGAACTATTTTTAAGGGATTCCCTTTGATTGTTGTTTCAGAACTCTGCGGCTAGTGTCAAACCTCTCAAAACAGCAAACAGAAAATGCAACAACATCTTTGGAGTTACCCATTATTACACACCGTAGAGCGATTTTACTCATGTGTATGTCCATTGTTATATGTCATATCATACAATATAACAGCAGCATCACGCCTGAATTTTTTTTCATAGAAATATTTTAATTTCTATCCCATTAAACACAAAATCCTTCCCAAAATGAACTAAACAAAAGAGCTGATCAGCAAACTTGATTTAACAAAATATATTTTAACTCTGATTCCGAACCCCACAAACTAATCTCCGTGAAATATTTGAACATTTAATTATTATCTGAGTTGTAAATTACGAAAAAAGTTGTTCTCGCATGCGCTGATCGAAGAGAACACTTCTAAGAATTTAACCTCTACTTTTTTTAATTTATTTATTTTGTTGTAACCACTTACCGAGCTATATGGAAAGGCATGAATTGGTCCACGTTTCTTTCTATTTCAACAAATAATCTTTCCCTCAAAAAAAAAATCTTCTTGCTTCGTCCGAAGACATTAAAATGAACAAAACCGAATTAAGAATACCCCCTCAGGTGAAAGGAGAGAGAGAAAGAGTGAGCCAGAACCAGAAGAATGATGCTGAACTGGACTGGTCGACAACATTCTGGCTGTTTTAAACGGTTTTTCGTGGAAAATATAAACAACAACAACACCAAACAAAAAAAAAACGAACAAAACACCTGGAATTGGAGTTTTTTTTTAAATAAAACCAAAAAAAAAAGAAACCAAAGATAACAACAAAGAGGAGAGCTCACATAATAAAAAAAGATGATTGGGTTTGGCTTATACCTGAGACCATATGGAATTATACTCGGGGAGAGACATGTCAGCAGCATCATCAGCTTCAGCATCAAGCCAAAACACCATTAAGATTTTAAGCTGAGATAAAATTGTCATAAAATTATTATTATTAGCTGTTTGTTTTAGAGAGGCAAGACAGTTTTGGAGGATAAATCTTGCATTCCAGAGGCATAAATCAAAAGTCATTACATGGTCACATAGCAAATTGGACAGAGATTGTTGATTTTATATCCTCTGGAGTATGTCATAAAAACGAAAGAGTTGACCAGCAAACTTTATTTCACTACAAACGTATTCATATAGGTGGTGCCTGGCGTAAAACGAAAGAGCTGACCAGAAAACTTTATTTTATGTCAATTAATTTATATTTAACTCAAAGTTTACAGTTAGAACTAGTTTCTCGATGTGCTTTGGGACTACACTTATGGTGCATTGCATGGTGAAAGTAAATCAAAGCACGTGCGGTACTAACTCAAAGGAGACAGACACACGCGGCAGTCATTAACACTCACCAGACGTTGCAATAAATAATTCATTGGAATTTACGTACAGCGTGTATACGTTGTTGCTTTTTACCAAGAAGCCTAATAGTTTCAATCGACCAAAGCTATTTAATCCCTTTGGCTAGTCATGGTTTGAAATAGAAGAATATCTTTGCGCAAAGGCACTTGAGGCATTCTAAATGAATTCTTTGGTTTTTTTTTTTTGTTGCTCTTTTGC
The DNA here is from genome assembly GCA_963971375.1 of Platycheirus rosarum. Classification (NCBI taxonomy): domain Eukaryota; kingdom Metazoa; phylum Arthropoda; class Insecta; order Diptera; family Syrphidae; genus Platycheirus; species Platycheirus rosarum. The sequence continues at coordinate 36,526,818 of OZ020510.1, read as the reverse complement.
AACAATTATCTGTGGCGGCAATAAAATGCTGAATCGGTGCTGCTTTCGAAAGACAATTGAAAATATATATATCTCCAAAGTGAGCTCTGAACGGCGCCATAAACTCGTTTGTTGGACGGGACGACACGGACTCGAGGGGAAGAACATTCGAATGCGTGTGGAAGTTGCGTGATTATCTTGTAAACGAGTTAGCCCAACAGGAGTGCACTACAAATAGGTAGCTGTGTTATATTGAAGACACAATGGTCAAACCATAGAGTGTTGAATCGGTCGGCTTACTTAACTCAAGAGGGTTTATATTTTTTTTTTCATCTTCAATCTTCAATGTCGAGTAAGATGGAGTTGAAGTTGAAGTTAAAGAAGAAAACCGAACAAAAAGTGCTTAATTATAGGGCTGAGGCTTGTGAGATGTGCCTTACAGGTATCTGTTGTTGTTGGTGTTGTATCATCATATAAAACACCTAACGAGATATTTTGGAGAGACAAAGTACGCCTACGATGTTTTCTTGCTATCTCTCTTTGTTTTTCATGGTATTTTGGTGCTTACATGTGTTGGTGAGAATTTGTTTCTCTCTGTGTATGCGTGGTATTTTCTTGTTTTTTTGTCAGTGAGCCTCTCAATCTCAAGTCTCAAGGAAAACCTGTATTGAGCATGAAATATCGAAACCAGGAATAAAAACTTAAATTTCTCAGTTTTTTTTTTTTGTTTTGTTACACGCGTATGAGAGTGTAATTGTAAATGCGAGTGGGCATTATAAATGCATGTGTGGGGTGAAAATTTGTATCTGCAAATATAAAATAGTATATCTAACTCGAGTGCTGGTTGCGGATAAAATGTTGGGTCATGTTGACATTTTACTGAGGATAGTATAGATACTTTTCTTCTCGTTTGATTATTGCATTAGACATGCAATGGTGCATTATACGATTCGCCTATGAGTTCAACAGTGGCAGACAAAAATTTTCTTGTTGTTATTGTGTTTGAAGAGGATGATGATAATAATGATGATGATGATGACGACCACTCATACTGTGTTATCGAGTTTCTTTGGTACTTTTTTTGTACTGTCTTTCTGGTTATAATCTTTAGCAAGCCTACATGGATTAAATTTAAGACGAGGTCGTAGGGTGTTTTCTATGATGCAAGATGTTTATTTGTGTATACGCTCTAAGGTTCTGAACTTTGAAGTGGTAAGATTGGATTTATTTTGTGATTGTTGTATGGTATTGGATGAAGTCGAGTGTGGGATTAGGTTGATATAAAAATTTTTTTAAGTGTTTTTTTGTTTTACTTCTAATAAACCGATGAGATTATAAGATGTTATCTCTTTCCTGTGTGTTGCAAGATGCTTAAATACAATGTAAACAACTATAAAATAAATTTAGTCGAGCAATGTACATTTTATTTATTTTAATTATAGCAAATCTGCCAAAAAACATATAAACCAAAGAGCTGAGGTTCGAACTTTATTTTGAATATGGGTGCAATATGTTACTAGATGTTTAAATACAATATAAATAACAATGAAATACACTTAGCGAGACAATTTTTATTTCATTTATTAATTTCAGAGGAAATCCGCAAAAAAATGCATACAAACGAAAGAGTTGAGGTTGAACTTTATTTTGAATCTGGGTGCAGTAAAATATTAACTCCTTTATTTATTTGGGAATGTTTAGGGTTTCGTATTCAACTATTTTTATTTCTTACTTCTTGACACGAATAACCGTTAAATGAGATTGTTGGGATTTATTTCGGCAGACTTTTTGGTTAAGATTGATTCAACTCAAATGCCGTCTTGCAGCCTATATCAGTCTTAATAGTCTGAGGAAGAACATTATACTTAAAACAAGCTAGAATTTGTGGTTTAGAATCCATCGCTTTTCATCAAGCATTCTTGTTTTTAATTAATTGTCTCTCAGCAAATTGTTTCAAGGTAAGACACTATAATACTCGCATACTACTATATATGAGTTCCCGGGCAATATTTGCCATTTCCCTGTCCTTTTTAAATCAAGCTGCAATATTTTAACGATAATTTTTCAGAAATCTTATTTTCAGGATTTTTCAAAACAAAGTTCGGTAGTCAGCGTTTTTGTTTTTGGGGGAAAATATGCAAACCCGGACAATATTTACCAAATTCCTGCTCTTTTTAAATAAAGCTGGTACATTAATATATATTTCCAGAAATCTCAATAAGGATTTTCAAAAAATAAAGTTAACTGCTCAGCTCTTTTGGTTTTGATGGAAAATATATAAACCCGGACAATATTTCCTTTTTAATTGAAGCTGAATATTTTAACGATAATTTTTCAGAAATCTTATTTTCAGGATTTTTCAAAACAAAGTTCGGTTGTTTAAAAAATTTAATTTTTTCAGAAATCATAAATTGAGGATTTTGTAAGATAAAGTTCACTGCTCAGCTCTTTTGTATTGAGGGAAATATGCAAAGGTGGACAATATGTACCCTCCGCTATCTTTTATACTTAAATCTGCAATAAGCATACTATTTTTTGGAGAAATCGAGCTATTTAGACGATTATTTTTTTCATAAATCTTAAACTCGAGATTTCATTTTGATGGAAAATATGCTTTTTCTTACTAAAAAAAATCATGTTTAATGTACAAATAGGCTACTTGTAATCAGTTAAATCCTCCAACATACTCCCATTTTCTATTTCGAACTTGACTTTTATTCAAAGCCATATGTTTTAAGCATAAAACATAAATTATAACGATCAAAATTATTAATGACACTCTAAAAAAAATATATCAACGCGAATCATTCAAAAAGCGCCCACAAAAGAAGAAACCATCAACCACCTACTACTAATGAAGGCTCAACTTCCATCAATAACTTTCAACAGAAGAAAAAGAAACCATAAAACATCGATTTTTTGAAAGTAGGCTCATCATTTTAACGAAAGCTTTGATGTCACCAGAAAATACTCCGAAATCTCTTGCACCCACCTATAATCTTAAATATATATAAAAAAAAAAGTTATAATTCTTTTTAGTTTGGATTAAACAATATATAGTCAAGTAGGCGTATAATTTATGTTCATTTTCCACCTGAAAGTTACAATGCGTAGGGCAGGATGAGGCGCGACATCTAAGAAAGTTGTGGCTGGCTATCGCCATCATTATGCTAACTAAATGGCTACGCATTAATTTAGTGTGGTTAAATCTGATTTCCGATTTTTCATTAGTAGGCAAATACAAATTTAAACAATGACGCAGATGACACACAAAAACTGTCGGTCGTTGGCGCTTCTTCCGACCAAAAAGCGTGTGGGTTTGTTTTTTTTGTTGCAGACTTCCCAAACAAGTTGTTTTTAATTTCTTTTAATTTTTGTGATTTTTTTTGTAAACTACATACAAAAAAAGGCAAAATATAAACACACAGGAAGTTGGTCAATATGCGGTTTTGTCTTGCCACACGATTGTTTGGATTTTTTGTTTGTTCAATTTTTTTTCTTCCTCTCTCCAAGACGAAGAAGTGGGCTTCAATCAAACTCATTAGATTTCGATTTTGAAGTTTTTTCTGAACAAATAATTTTATTGCCAAAGATGTCGAAGACATAAATGGCATGAATGTTTGTTTTTGTTTTCCTTCTTTGGTCTCGCACTCCCAAGCCTCAAGCCATCAATCATCGAATTGGCAAGAAAAAAAGAAAAATACATTTTCATGAATAATTATCAACTGCAAATGTTTCTAGGTTGATGGCATCTATCAGTTTTTGTTAGTTTTTTTGATGCAAAGTCATATAATATGACTTTTAAATTTGATACATGCATCCGACAGCATTGAGGGATAGGTGAAATCAAATATGAAATCGATGACATTTAACTCATCGATGGAAAGTTGTATACCGCACGCGCATTCTTCGTACAATTTTCTACTATGTGTGGTTAATGTGAGCGTGCGGTTTGCAAAGGGAGTTCTTTAACTCCTTTTGCTTTGCAAACCACATTCTTCCATGCAGACGAGGGCATTTATCTGTAATATCTTTCATATTGACTATGTTTTTCTTAAGAATTTGATATGTTTAGAGAGAAACGTAAAAAAAAAGTTTTTATATCAGCTCTTTTGTTTCTCTAACTTTCTAAGGATTTTATTATAATTTAATAAAACTATAGGCATTGTTGAATTAAATTATATATTTAATGAACAATATTCAGTTTGTATATAGAATTCAATATCTAAAAGAAAGACCTGACCAGCGAACTTGATAATTTTATTCATGGCTGTAAAACACCAATATTAAGCTCTGTCTTGAAACTGTTGAGTGAATTCTATTTTGTATAGTTTTATATCTCTTCTAAGTGGGAAGATTCATTAATGCATCTAATTTTAAATCTATAATTACACTCATGTCTATATGTACTCATAAAAATGGATCAATACAAACATTCACCTAATAATCTGAAGGCGAATAAAACATACAAAACAATAATTTTATTTCCAAACTCAAGAAACAATCGCCCACAACCAGCATAGAAAAAACACATTGAAACAGGTATTCCCAATCCAATGTTAAGTTGTGATAGAAACTAAGAAAAAAGGGCATACATTGTATTCCCCCCAAGTTTCTATGGCTTTGTATTGTTTGTAGGCGTTCTGGATGTGAAAAGTGTGCCACTTTTGTATCTTCAAAATGCATTGACTCCAAATCGTAGTTATAGATACGAATAAAAATTTAAATAATGTGATGTGCATTTCTTGAAAACCCTCTATAACGGAACTATCTGTGCTGGTGGGCACATTTTCTAAATCGTTGACCCAACAGAATACAAAGCTGCTTTCTTTTATGCCTGCGTGATAGTTAACAAAAAAAAATAAATAAAAACAACGTTTTTGTAGCTTCAAGGCAAGTATAAAACCAAAAATTCAAATTTATCTCTCCGAAGGAAAATAAGCCTCTAAGCCATTTTGGTTGATGGATTCGTTGTGTTCTTTGATAGCCATGAACATAAATGCTTCTACATAAAACAATTTCTATGTTGTATTAGAAAAACTTTATTATTAATTAAGGTCTGCATTATTTAATGATTGGATCCTTCTTTTCTGTTCCATAAATTGGTAAGAAAAAAGAAAGAAAACAAATGCGAACAAAAAATGGAACAAAATATTTCGAATATCCAAGCGGGAAAAATAACCAGAAGAGAATTTTATTGTTCGTTTCCAATTTGGGGACCGACTTTAATGGTTGTACCATACAATTTCGATTGAATTCCTCGCAAAGATCGAACATAGTATGGAATGGCAAGAGCAGAGAAGGGAGATGCCAATTTTCGGGGAATTTGTTGGATGAAAATATTTTTTGCTGTGTCGACAACAGTATATTCTGTGGGAGGATATTTCCTTTAAAAATGTAACCAAAAAGATATTTCAAACATTTAACAATGGCAATGATTGTCGTTGGTTGTTTGGTATTATTTTTTTTAATAAGACGAAAGAATTTGGTAGAAATTTCTGAAGAACAAGCAAAATTACAGCAAAAAATCGTGTGTCTTTGTTGAAAGCCTTTCGTCGGCGACCAGCAAAGAGTTTATTAAAAAACAATAAATGTTGAAATAAGGTGCATGGATAAAAAGAACATTTATAAAAGTTTAAGGTACACATTTTTCGTGTATATATGTGAGTTAGTGCTCAATCTAGAAATTACGGAACTGGATCTCTTAACCACCAATAGAAAATACCAGTTTTATAATCTACCTACAGGGGATTCCACTAAGCATACCAAAACATTCCAAATATCTTGGCATAGTTCTCGACAGAAAACTGTACTAGAATCTCAACATCGAAGAACATGAATTTTATTTTTTATGCATGTAAGACCTGGGTTCTCAGTTATAATATATCCGACCGATACTAACATATGGCAATTAAGTCTGATGGCAAGCGACTGAAAAAAACTTTTACAAAAATACACAGAATGGCGTACATAGTTTCAACCGGGCTTATGAAAACTACTAAGGCAGGGCCTTAAGCTTTCATCAACATTAAACCCTTTTAGACCTCAATACAAAAATCTGCAGCAAATAGTCATCTCTTCGGTTAAGTCAAACCTAACAAAGGAAAACCATTAGAAAGACAGGCCATGCAAAAATCTCCTTCCTGCTACTTTTGACCCAAGGTATATTTAAAGGATTGCACTACTTCAAATTAATGCTCCACTACCCTGTTCATTGGACAAACACTTCTCTGAGATGAAGCCACCATGTATTGGTTTTCCCTTCATTAATAACCTGCCTAGGTTTTGTGTCGCCTGCTCGATCTGGACGAAGGAGTCCTACAGCTTATTGAATTATGGTTTTTGCATATGGGGCTATCCGTTATCTATCTCAAGCATTCCTGTTTGTGTGTTGTGTTGTGAATCTGCAAGAATGGAAGGAGCTACAATTTACCGAGAGTCCGAACGTCGACATGAGATGCACTTTTTCAAAACAAATTTTACTGTTGGAGATGTTGTCAGTTCCTTGTGCCTCGGAAAAAAGGTGGCTCTGATCGAGAGTCGAGCCCCGACCACTAACCACTAAGCCACTACACTCAACAATGATATTCCCCTATAATTGGTGCACGTTGTGATATCTCCCTTCATTTATGTACGGTTCGGTACTCCTGCTACTTGAGAAAAAAAATTCCTAAAAAATCACTTTTTTCAGAAAGAGTTATCGAAGCTAACAAATTTGCTTAGATTTTAATCAACGCCTTAAATGGTTTGAAAAATTAATCTAATTGTGGCGGATATAACATCGTCTATTAAACTAACCTCACCTAATCTAACCTAAAAGTGGAGGCCAAAATCATTTCCAAAATTCGCTATTGCTGGTACTCAAATTTTTTTTTTAGTTTTTACCATTCACTGAAAAATTCAAATGAAAGATTTGAGCAGCAAACCTGTCGTCTAAGTGTTTCATGAACTTCCATCAGCGAAAATTTGGATTAAAATTTGATAAGAAAAATTTTAAGCAATTCTACTACTACTAGGACGAGAATTAAAACCAAAAATTAGCTTTAACTGCTTTTGAAGTTGCCCTCAACGAGTGGAAGTGTTGGTAGTGATTTTTAATTATTTCTAAACATTCTTTGTTCGTTTTTGTTTTGACAGTTATTCATTGGTTTAAGGTTGCATATGTGAGGTGCAATAATGAATTTGAAGGTTTGAAGTCTTCGCAAGGTTTATAGAAGGCTAAGCATATTTAAATAAAAAAGACAGAAAAGAATTAAATTGCACGCCTTATAAGTTTCAAAATCTTATTTAAAGAATTCATAATTCGTATATTTAATTCCTAAAACATGTCAAACAAACAAACTTAATTAGCACCTTAATACTTTTAATAGACCGATATTGTCACACACGATTAACATTTAACTTGTGATGACAGAAAAAATGTTTCTGTGCGTTGAATTTCGAATTTCCGAATTATAATGAATACAATAACTTAATAAGCTTACACTTACTTATGAATAAAATAATTTAAAACAAAAACTAAAACTGCTGCTCAAAATTATGAAACTTCAATCAAACAAGAAGATGAATTCAAACAAAAGAGCTGAGAAGCAAACCTTTATTAGTTGTTTATTCGTTTTCATACCAAATAACTAATTAAATTGATTATTTATATACAAAAATAATATAAAAAACATGTTAAACTAATAGAAATAATCAAGAATTTACTTGGAGTGTTTTAAAGAACTTCAAGAATAGACTTAATGAATCTGATTTGCATTGAAAATTTTAAAATAAGTTACTTAATATTTAAAAAAATTGAAATAAGCATATGCATTGGAAAAAAATAAATTTAGATTTTTTTAGACTTAATGTTAATACTTTTAATGTGTCTAAGATGAAATGAAGTTTGAAAATTTGTGACATTTTTCTAACAATCTTTCAAAACTAAATTTATAATTACGATGCTCGTCTTTTAAAAGCAAATATTTTATTCAAAACTATTTGTCACTATTTAATCCACGCATTGGTTATTAGGTTATGTTAATTATAAAACAACAGAAACATCAATCTAGTGTATATACTTATAAAAAACTAGTTTTTTTATGATTCACTCGAAGAATGTTTAATTAAAAAATAGTAATTTCTTTAAGGAAATTATTATTCAAGGGAAAATGGTTAAATCTCAATATTTTTGAGTATTATTTCTTGCCCTAGGTGGAACACGCACCTTGTGCGACTCACAAGGTTATTGCTTTTCTCCAAAAGACATTCCAAAAATATCCAAATATTAATTAATTACTTGAAACAAAAATCAGGTTTCATCTCCTAGTTCAAAAACGAATCGCCGACAAAATTGACGTTCAACATTAACATTTAACACATGCGAACGAGGGGTCACATTCGTTTGTGAATATTTATACAGCCTGTGGTGTAAAGCCTCTCAAACCATCGAACGTGATTTGTATTTTAGTAATTTTCATACCAATTAACACAATCCACAGTTTTCTGATTTATTTTTAATCTCACTTCACCGAAAGCTAAAAAGTCCATTATTAAAAAAACACGTTCCATTTGGCGATATAACCTTGCTATAATTTTTTTTTTGGAAGTTCCAAGAATAAAACAAACAACACGAGCTGTAGAATCAATACACAGATGCGAAAAGTGGGGAGTTTGGAGAAGGGAATTCTAGTAGTTATAATGCGATTGCGTGAATTCTTCGAATGAGAAGAAATCCAAAAAAAAAGTATATGTAAAACACAAACCTTAAACAAGCAGCAACAATGACGCGCCCCATGGAGTGAAAAAAGAACTTTTGTGTGTCAAGTCAAGTTGTTTTTTATTGTAAGCTTGTTTCATTTTTTATCGAACATTTATACTAATTGCACATAATTGCCGTGCATCTATAATTAGTACAACCAAGACATTAGCAGCCACAGATTTCCAAAGAGCTAGACCATCATTTTTGACACTCAATTAACATTTATAGTATAAAGGTGTGTTTGTTTTGTGTTGTGGTTAAGCCTGGTACGCGTGTAAAGGGTATCGTTGTGTGACACGAGTTCAATTTGAATTGATGTTCTTTACCAAGAAGAAGAAGAATAAGGAAAATTCCTCGAATCTATAATCCTATTCTTCCTCGAAACTTTATCTATTTCCATTTATCTAATGGACCTGAGGTCATTTATGAAAGTGCACAATCATTAATCTCACAGTATGACGTTCCCTCGAAGGGAATTCTTATAATCTGAAGTGTAAAACAAAAGAGTTCAACACCGAACTTTGTTTTAATTTATTTTCAAATATTCTAAAATCCCATCGGCGGCGGCAGTAAGATTTGATCGGTTATTATCAATTAATAAAAAAAACTGAATTTGAATTTTACGGTTTTTGTCTTTAAAGAGTGTTTTTTCTTTAAATTTTATCCATATGCCTTTATAGGTATAGACATTTTTCGTTCCCACCAAACATCAATCCTAAGGTGGTAATTATGTCCAAAAAAAAGTACCAGAACACTGTTTTTTTGGTGAATTCAGCGTAAAAGATTTAGTGATCCGCAAAAGGGTTATTAAAGATTCCAAAGTGAGACTAATTGCACCGCAAAAGTGTTGAAAGGCTAAAGTCTTTAATTCGAATTCTTAAGTCCCGTGCTGTAGTATTTCGTCTCGTGTATTTATCTTATTTGGCTACAATCAATTATTCATCCAAACAAAGATGTTTTGCTAATAAATTAACAGCGTAACGAACTTGATTTCAGCCGCAAGCTCCATATATATTTTTGTATGGCTTAAAGTAATCTAATTTTAATTGGCTGAACTTTTGAAAATGATTGAAATTTGATGTGAGAGGTTTTGTTAGCTTAGAACTATTTTGCTTGAAATAAAAAACAAAGAACTTAGTAGCGAACTTTATTTCATTAAAATAAAATTCCTCAAAGTTGAAAGAAATTGAACTAAACTTCAAGAGCTGAGTTTTGAATTGATTCTTATCTTTAAAAATTAAATAAAAGGACTGAGCAACGAACTTTATTTTTTTTAAATAAATTTTTTTTAACTTTGAGTATGAATTAAGAAACAATTTGAAAGAAATTGAACTAAAATTCAATTTCTGAGCATTGAATTGATTCTTAACCTTTAAAAGCAAACAAAAGGGCTAAAGAACGAACTATAGAACTATTTTGAAAGAAATTGAACTAAACTGAAATGTTAAAAATCGAATTAATGCTTATAAATATTTTAGAAAGCAAACGAAAGAGTGGAGCAACGAACTCTATTTTCTTAGAACATAATTTCTTTCGATTATGAGTTAGAGTTCAGATTTAATTTGAAAGAAATTGAACTAAAATTGAATTTTTGAGCATCGAATTAATACTTATCATTTGAAAAGCAAACGAAAGAGCTAAGCAACGAACTCTATTTTTTTAGAATTTAATTTCTTTCCGCTTTCGAATGTGAATTCAGAAATAATTTGAATAAAATTAAACCTTAATAAAAGAACTTGGCATCTAACTCATTTTTATCTTTTTCGTACTTTAATTTGGAATTTATTTAAAGCCAAGGATGCTACCTGCAATACGCTGTATCTTTTCTACTCAGTTTAATTTTCCATACATTTTATTAACATAAGCTTCTTGAGACCTATGTTTTCCTTGACACAGACCAAAGTTATTTTTACCCCAAGTCATTAGAAAATGTTTGATTTACCTGTTTTTTTCTTCTATACAGCATCGATTGTTCACACACAATTGTTTATAAGTAAACCACGATCAAACGATCTATCTTACACAATGTTTCATATTAAACAAAAAATATGAAAACCCCTTATTTTCAATCGCTCGCAACTACCATTCTCCAGAGAAAAGGCTATTCCAAGCATAAAGCATAACAATCACGATCAGCGATCACGATCATTTAACAATTCGGTACCAAAACAGAATTTTTTTGTTTTTATTTTTTTTCCACCATCTCACCATCACCATCATCATCATCATCTTCTTCTCTTTCAAGAACGAATCGTGTCTTGTGCAGTATAACAAATAACAGATTTCAAAATCAACTTGTGCTGCACGACTTGTGTGTATGTGTACGCGAAGATAGATATCTAATTCTGCTTGAAGTTTGTTCTCTTTTATGATGCAACCGCAGAGTAAAAACAATCTTCAAAATGCATTCATCATTGTGTGTATAGAGGTATGCAACGTCAACACGATCGGTACCTAGAAAAACCAAAGATCGTCTTCTATTTTCCTTTGATGCCCTCCTTGTCTTATACTCTCCTCACGATCATGACGATGGACGCTATATAAACCCTCTGACGCCTATCCTAGCTAAAAGTGCAATGTGAGCAATGGTTTGACTGGTTTTACCAATCTCTATCGAGTGTTTTCTTTGCTTCGCTCTGGAACTGCCTGCCACAAGAAAGGTCTAAAGTCCAAGTGTAATAGAACTTAAGTTTTTTTTTTTTTTTTCTTTCTTATGACAGCAGCCTGCGATAGTTGTGGCTGTGGCGACGGACGACGGCCACATTTACGGATTAACGTCGCCTTGCAAAAATTCCAAAAGAGTACAAGACTTAGGAAAGGTACTATGTTTATTGCCTGGCCTCTCTGCCAAATGTCGCGCCATGGTCTTGTATAACTGAGGTTGGGTTGGTTGGTTGATTGGGGAATTTTCTTTGGCCTCACGTCGTTCTAAGGAAAAACAATATCTAGATGCGAATAGAAAATCGATGTATGTTTGTGTAAAAAAATACTTTTCAGATCATTTATTCAACTTTTTTTTTGTTGTCTTGTTAAAGAAACCAAGAAAATTCACCCAATTCATTTGCGAAGAGCACTAGTCGGAGAGTGGAGAAGGGAGATTTTGTTTAAGTTCGACCCCGTTCAGTTTTTTTTAAGAATCTATAATAGAAAACTAATATCAATTCATGTTAGCAAATTAATTCAAAAGACTTGGCATATGAACTTCTTTTTCCCTGAAATCTTCCATTGCATCAATTTGCAACAATATGATTAACATTTATTCGAAAAAAAATTAGCAAAGTTTTCCAGGCAATTATCGTTCTTCATGAAAAGCCTTTACTACGAAAGCCAAACAAAAGAGCTGATATTCGAACCTTTACACGTTAAATTATGGTTTTAATGTAGTTGAATAGATTTTTCACATAGAAAAGCTTTGCCTTCAGTTCGGAATATAATTGTAGCCCAGTTTTTTCCTCAAGTTTATAGATCAGCAATTTCTTCGCCCCCCTTTCCCTGTTTGTCATCCTTCATACTTCATATTAACTACGGCATAAAAAAAGCTTTCATAATAATCAATTCCATCTCGAGATATCCAAAGTCAAACATAAAGACCAACTTTGCTTCGAAGTTTACTTTTTATTCCCACTACTATACCGCTGGTGGTTCTTGCCTTATATGGCCAAATTCTACTTGTGAATATTACGACGACATCTCAGTAGTGATTCAACACGCTGCCCAGATCGATGACGACGTCGACTCTTTTGGTCATGATCGCACTCTCTAGTTATAGAATTACATATCCACTCGAGTGTATTATTACTTTTATTGGTCCAGCCAGATGATGACGACGGCGGCGCGGTGGTGGTGTTGGCGACGACGACGTCGCAGCCATATTGGGCAATAAACAAGCCGGGATGAATTAGGAATCTATTGATATATTAGTCTGACATGTGTGGCGCCTAAATCTAACCACTCTTCTTCTTTTTTCTTGCAGTTTGTATTGGAACTAAGGCGCGATTGTCAGTGCCATCGAACCGGGAACATCACTATAGGAATCTAAGAGATCGTTATAACAATTGCACGTATGTGGATGGTAATCTGGAGCTAACATGGTTGCAAGATCCCAATTTCGATTTGAGCTTTCTTGAGAACATCCGAGAGGTGACGGGCTATATACTCATCAGTCACGTGGATGTGAAGAATGTCGTTTTTCCAAGGTATGTAGTTTGCAAAAAAAATCCTTTTTCTTTGTCCTTTTTCTTTACGACATGTCTTCTTTTAGACTTCAAATTATCCGTGGACGGACTTTGTTCAAGTTAAATGTCCAGGATGAAGAGTTTGCTCTGTTTGCAACTTACTCGAAGATGTACACATTAGAGATGCCTCTTTTGCGGGATATTCTCGAGGGATCGGTTGGCTTCTATAACAATTTCAATCTTTGTCACATCAGGACCATCAATTGGACGGAGATCATTTCGGGCCCGAAGGATATCTATAACTATGTGTATAACTTCACGCTGCCTGAGAGAGAATGTCCGAGATGCCATGAATCGTGCCAAGATGGTTGCTGGGGTGAGGGACCGAAGAACTGCCAGAAGTATTCCAAAATCAACTGTTCGCCACAGTGTGCTCAAGGAAGATGCTTTGGTCCAAGACCTAGGGAGTGTTGTCATCTGTTCTGTGCAGGTGGATGTACTGGACCCACGCAGAAAGAATGTATAGCATGCAAGAATTTTTATGACGAAGGAATCTGTAAGGAAGAATGTCCTCCGATGCAAAAGTACAATCCAACCAACTACTTGTGGGAGTCCAATCCAGAAGGCAAGTATGCCTATGGAGCGACTTGTGTCAAAGACTGCCCAGAGCATCTGCTGAAAGATAGTGGAGCTTGTGTTCGAGTATGTCCTTCAACTAAAATGGCTAAAAATGGTGAATGTGTGCCGTGCAATGGACCTTGCCCAAAGACTTGTCCTGGAAAGGAAATTCTAGATTCAGGAAATATCGACACTTTCAAAGGATGCACGGTAATTGAAGGATCCATTCGGATTCTTGAACAATCCTTCACTGGATATCAATCAATCCATAAGAACTACTCACTTGGACCAAGATATTTACCGATGCATCCCAATCGTCTTGAAGTATTTTCGACGGTCAAAGAAATCACTGGTTATCTGGACATTCAAGGCATGCATCCCGACTTCAAGAACTTGGCGTATTTCAGGAATCTCGAGGTTATCCATGGACGTCAGCTGATGGAGAACTACTTTGCATCTCTGTCGATTGTGGTGTCATCTCTGGAGAGTTTGGAACTGAAAAATCTCAAAAGGATCAATTCAGGTGCTGTGGTGATTCAGCAGAATGAAAAAATGTGCTTTGTAAATGGGATTGCATGGGGAAAGATACTCAAGTCATTGGATCATGGAGTTGTGATAGCAAAGAATCGGAATGAGACTGATTGTGGTAAGTATAACCTTTAACCTTAAAAGCGCTTCAAATCCTCAAACTCTTGTTATCCCACAGAAAAAGACAAAATGGTGTGCTCGGATCAATGCAACGATGCTGGATGCTGGGGTGCTGGATCAGACCAGTGCTTGGAGTGCAAGAACTTCAGATTTAATGGAACTTGCATAGCTGATTGCAAAAACATTACAAAGTAAGTTGAATAGTTGTTAGTGTTAAGGTTTTAGTAGATTAAAGTTCTCTTTATTTCTTTTTCAGTGCCTATCAATTCGACGCAAAGACTTGCAAGGAATGCCATCCAGAATGCCGGACATGTTCCGGTCCAGGAGCAGATCACTGTGACGACTGTGTTCATGTTCGCGACGAACACAGATGTGCCACTGTCTGTCCGGATAACAAGTACTCCGATTATGGAATCTGCAAAGAATGTCATGAAACCTGTGAAGGATGCACTGGACCAAAGAACACAATTGGTCCTGGAGGTTGTAAGACCTGTGATGTGGCAATCATAAACAGTGACGCCACGGTGGATCGATGTCTCAAAAAGAACGAAAAATGCCCTTCAGGGTACTACCGCGAGTATGTTAATCCTCAGGAGCAGGGAAATCTCAAACCTCTTGCTGGCAAGGCCATCTGTAGAAAGTGTCACCCTCGTTGTGAACTTTGTACAGGATATGGTTTCCATGAGCAGGTTTGCTCGAAATGTGCTGGTTACAAACGGGGAGAACAATGTGAAGACGAATGTCCACCAGATTACTATGCAGATGAAGCGTCCAGGGAATGCATCCAATGTGATCAAGAATGCAAAGGCTGTACCGGTCCAGGCTCTGAGAATTGTCTAGCTTGTGTCAACTTCAAAGTATTCAGCGATGGCGAACCAACTGATAACTCAACAACGTTCAACTGCACAATGAAGTGTCCTGAAGACTTCTCACACATCGTTTATCAGTCTTTTAATGTCGGAACATACTGCTCAGCGAATCCTCCTCAAAGAAGCACTATGCTTGATCCAGGTCATGATAATTATGTAGTCACGCTTATAGCTTTTGGAACTTTGATTATGCTTCTATGTACTCTGAGTGTTGTCACCTACGTATGTCGGCAAAAGACAAAAGCCAACAAAGAAGCTGTCAAGATGACAATGGTTCTATCTGGTTGCGAGGATTCGGAACCGTTGCGACCAACTAACATCGGTGCAAATCTGTCCAAATTGAGAATTGTGAAAGAAGCTGAGCTGCGAAAGGGAGGAGTTCTGGGAATGGGTGCTTTTGGTCGAGTGTTTAAAGGTGTCTGGGTGCCAGAAGGAGAGAATGTCAAAATCCCGGTTGCAATCAAAGAACTTCTCAAGTCATCTGGAGCTGAATCAAGTGAGGAATTCCTCAGAGAGGCTTATATCATGGCCTCAGTTGAACATCCGAATCTGCTGAAGCTTCTAGCCGTCTGTATGACTTCCCAAATGATGCTGATCACTCAACTTATGCCTTTGGGATGTCTCCTGGACTATGTGAGGAACAACAAGGACAAAATCGGTTCCAAAGCTCTGCTTAACTGGTCGACACAGATTGCCAAGGGAATGTCATATCTCGAAGAGAAGCGCCTTGTTCATCGGGACTTGGCAGCAAGGAACGTTCTCGTCCAGACACCATCCTGCGTAAAAATTACAGATTTCGGTCTTGCCAAGCTTTTGACCAGTGACTCCAATGAATACAAGGCTGCAGGAGGTAAAATGCCTATCAAATGGCTTGCACTTGAATGCATTCGGCACAGAGTCTTCACGAGTAAGTCTGATGTATGGGCTTTCGGAGTGACCATCTGGGAATTGCTCACCTTTGGTCAGAGACCACACGAAAATATTCCCGCCAAGGATATCCCAGATTTGATCGAAGTTGGCCTTAAGTTGGAACAGCCTGAGATCTGCTCTCTGGACATCTACTGCACCCTGCTCTCCTGTTGGCATCTAGACGCCGAAATGAGGCCGTCGTTCAAACAGTTGGTGAATGTTTTCGCCGAATTTGCACGCGATCCCGGTCGGTATTTGGTCATTGCCGGAGACAAGTTCACTCGCCTACCTTCATACACCAGTCAGGATGAGAAGGATCTCATTCGCAAGCTGGCACCCACATTCGAAGGACCCGAGCCAATCGTCGAAGCTGAAGACTATCTTCAACCTAAAGCTGCCAGACCTGGTCCCAGCAACGAAGCATCCGACGAACTGCCAACCAAGCTCAATCGCTACTGCAAGGATCCCATGAATAAGTCCTCGTCTGGCGGTGATGACGAGACAGATTCAAATGCCCGGGAAGTTGGTGTTGGTAATCTTCGCCTTGACTTGCCAGTCGATGAAGATGACTATTTGATGCCAACTTGTCAGTCATCCAGTGCAAATCCACTTGGCACTGGTCCTGGTGGCTATATGGACCTCATTGGTGTCCCAGCCAGTGTGGACAATCCAGAATACCTAATGAATGGCCAAACGCTGAGTAGCAGCGATGCGCCCATCCCAACACAAACTATTGGTATCCCAGTGGTCATAATGCCAAATGGTACCACCAATGGTGCCATCATTGAAGGTGAACAAACAAGTTCCGATCATGAATACTACAATGACACACAGAGGGAGCTACAACCACTGCATCGTAGCGAAACAAGAGTGTGATAGCACCGCGAGGCCTCATCTTCCCGGACAAATTTCCTTAACAAACAAACAGAAAACATACTTGCCACACGAGTTGTGTAGTTTTGTCAAACAAAAACAAAGGCTTCTTGTACATTTTAGCTCTTTAGAAACCATTAAGTTCTATTTATACGCAAAGGATATATATGTTTGTATAGGTATATATGTAAATCTCTAAGGATCGTTATAGTTATATAAATAAGTTCTAATTTTATATATATTTAAAGTGCCTTCTTCTGTCATTTGTACATTAAACTAAAACAAATTAAAAAAAAAGTTTTAATTTAAGTTAGAATTTTTTTTTAAATACAATTTAACTGTCACTTTTTCACACTCGAATTACGCACAATCGTTATTAATTGAACCACTTGAAAAAAAAACTAACCTGATGTAACTTGACCATTAATAAATAAGTCTCCCTTTTATTAGCCACGTAAGGTAAACTGTGATAAATGTATTTATAAGTTTAAAAAAATGCCTTATTTCGTTTTTATTCATAAGGAAACTGACAGCCCAGAGAATATACATTATATAAAAAAATAGCATTTTTGAACAGCGGGGAGCTTTCTGTTTTATTTAAAAAATAAAATTTGAACTGCCAAGCATCCCCGACAACGACAATCAATTTTTTTTTATTTCAAGCGACTTTAGTTCTGATGGAGAGGATTTAAAGTGACAGGAAGGATGTGACATTTCAACTTTTAACTGTCAAACTTTCAAAAATTTGACATTTCGTGAATGTCCCCAAACGTCACTTTCCTCTTCTCAGATCTTTGAAATTCGAATCAGCGTCTTTTAAGAAATGTATATATATGAATAACTAATATTATATACCATTTATGTATGTATGTAAGTAGTGTGTGTGCCATTTTTGCCTTCATTTTTGTAATAAATCAGTATCGATAAACGAAAAAAATACACAACAAAAAAAATTAATTTATTGGCACAAAATCAAAATATTGTTTAAGAAATTAAAAAAAATGTAAAAAAGTAAGAAAGTAAAAACAAACAACGGAAGAATTATAATTAATTATTTGCAAGTTTTTGGTGTAAAAAAATAAAAAAAAACAACAAAAAAAAAAGATTATACAAATATATATACAAAATTCTGTTTAATAATTGCATGGAAAATGACAAGAAAAATAAAAAAAAATATGTTTTATATTTGTAAATTGTTTTTTAAGATTTAAGTAAATTTATTATTATTTACAGTTAAACATAAAATGATCGGTAGGCATTAATTACACTGTTTAAAATTTAAATAAAAAAATTGTTTTCACATATTTATATAGCAATGTAATATAGATACAAAAAAATTAAAATCAATTTTTATATAAAATAAAATAATAATAAACAAATTGTTGGTTTTCTGTATTTTTCAGTAAATTTTGCTTTTGGCTTAGTTTTTACAGTGGAATGGAAAGTGTGATATATTAACATATGTTCAAAATAGTCTTAAATCCTTAAGGAAGTATCAGGATGATAAGGAAATTGCTTCAATGCTTGATTCAAAGTTTAGTTTAAAGCTTTGGGTAATAATTTGGGCATACATTGTTATCATTCGAAGCGTTGGACGATCAATTTCCGTGTAGAGCCTTCCTTTCAGCTTAGGATTTTTCGATTACAGAAGACGGCAGAGTTTCCCCATCACATCAACCCTGCGGTTCTGACGATTACAAAAGCTCTTAAAAGCTAGTCGTCGACCTTTCTCAAGCAAATTGATCAAGTGTATAAAGAATTTCGAAGATGTCTATCTAACTGATGATTGAGGATCAAAGTTTCAGTTTAACAATAACAATAAGTGGATCATGATTAAAAAAAAATAAACAATCAAAAAAATCATCTTTAAGAGCCATCTTGTTAGAATTGCTTAAATTTTAAGAAAATATAGTAAAAACATATATAAGCGTTTAAATAAAATAAATCATTTTTGCGTTAAGAAATGTGTTTTGAAGTCAATTTAATTTTTCTTTTTAAGACAGGTCTTTTACGCAAGACCCTAACTAATAATATAAATGCGAATCTAACTTTGCGAATTGTTTTATTTGTAACGCTTGCCTATCTTCCGATCATCATGAAACTTATAAAAAGTACCAAATACTTGCATCACTAGGGGAACAGAAAATGCAATAGGGTTCTATTTATTCCGAAAAAAAACATTGTTTCCGAAAATAGGAATGCAATAGCAACGCACTATATGCACCGATAAGCGAAATGTATATTTACGCTCCTAAAACTACGCAACATTTCAAATAATTTTGATTGATTTTCTGGAGCGCCATATATACTCAAAGGCAGAATTACCTACCAACCTTTTTACTGTTTTTCATTTTTGCTCTAGGTCGAAAAATAACGGTACTTGCCATACAATCCTTAACAAAAAGTTTGTTTTTCATGAAACCGGCTCTAACGATTTTTATAAAACTTTAAGGGTGCTATTTTCTTACAACAATACATCTTTCAATTAGAATACATTTTTCGAAATTCGTTCTATAACGGTACCTTTCATAGAACCGGGTTTTTTTTCAAATGTGGTCTTACCGTAAACCATTAACCCCGATTTCAATAAAATTTTGCACACGGGAAGTAATTTATAATTCAATTAATATTGTATTTCAAATTTTTCAAAAACTTTTTTTCGATTTTTTAAGATTTTTTAAAATAACACTGGTTTTTGAAATATTTTGAAAACGGGTAGATTTATTATTTTTTAAATAATTAAAAATTTCCCAGATGAAAACTACAGATTTCCTTATAACAACACACTAGAAAAAAATTTAAAATATTTTCTTTCGAAAAGTTTAAAAAAAACGACTTTTAAAAAAAAAACTGGTCGAACGATTTTCTATATTTTTTTTTCCTCGATAGACATTTTGCAAAATATTTTTTTTTCCGAGAAAGCTATTAAACTAATTAAAAAAAATATTTTTTTAAAATTTTTCTTAATTTTTAACGGTTTGTTAAAAATTAAAAAAAAAAATAATTTTCTGATAATAACCAGCTGCTGGATGCTGGCATACTCAAAAAAACTTGGAATATGTTTTCGAAAAGTTTTTCAAAAAAAAACTGCCTTGAAGCATTTGAAATAGGACCACAATTTTGGACGAAAACCATCTCTAGCGACGAGGATCATTTTTGAATGAATGACTGTGTTAATAAGTAAAATGGGCGTATATGGGATGACAACAACCAATACAAAGTTCATCAAATGGAATCATATGGACCTAGACCACAAGTGATCTTAGCAGGATGGTGCTACGTGCCACACAGCAGGTGCCACGGATTTTCATAAACGATTTTATTATTACCAACAGCTTAGGGAGACAACTGGACTTTGTCTTTAACTCTACTGTTTCCATCTTACATCTTCTACCCTTGAGCACTATCATTGTCCTCTTTCTTTTATCGTTTGTTTTGAAAATAGCGCTCCAACTATTGAGCCTGAAAAATTAAACTTAATTTACCTTCCGCAAAGCCAACTTTCGTCAACCTAATCACCTTCTCGAAAACATTAATTTCAGCAATTTTACTAACTCCTCTAGGTACTAATATCGATATAATTCCTTTCTTCTTCTAAACCACAATCTTTGTCTGTCTTATCCAATGTGTTCCTTGTTCAGTTCGAAAGCGTTGCGCAATGAGATGAACTTGATCTTGAATACCACAGATTTTGTGTTTAATCTTTGCATAGTACTATCATGAAGCATATTTTTTTAATTCCGAATCAAGTCGCAATGAGGCGCTCTGAAATCCAATTGGTTTGGATAAAGAATAAGAAAACAAAAAAGTGTATTAAATACTGGTGAAATATCGGGAAATGTTCTAGTCTACACTATTTAGAGTTAGTTCCGAATCAACCAGGAAGATGGCCAGACGAAAAATTACCAGTTAACATAACTGAAAGATGACTTTTCACCTGGCCCCGATGGCATTCCTATTTGGGGAGCGGATCGAAATTCTGGATTCAAAATACTGTTTTTCAAAGCTCTACTTTTTTCAATTTTTGTGAAAAAATTCTGCTTATTTAAAAAAACAGTTGATTCAGTTTTTTATGCACATGCCCAATTATAATGTTTACATTTATTTAACTTTTTTAACTTTTCAAAATGAAAAATATATCACACAATTTATCTGTTCCCTTATTAGATTCAACTATTAAAACATTTATTAATAATAATAATAATAATATAGTGTTAAGAAGTAGAGGTAGAGCGAATATATATCTAAATAGAAAGGAAACAAAAAACCTAATTTTATATTAGGGAAACTCTTAAGAAAGATCATGTTTTGATTATTGAAACTCTGCAAATGATAAAGAATACAAAGGTTTGGAAAATGTTAAACGTTTTCTTTATTATTTGCAGAATTTTGATAAGCAGATATTTTGAAAATAGAATTTTGACCCCAACCCCTGCAATTTTTCTAAAGAAATGTGCTTATGCACTAGGAAAACCCATATCCAATCTCTTCCAACTATCGGTCTCACAAGCAGTCTTCCCCTTGCTTTGGAAAGAATCCTTTATTTTTCCTATCTTTATAAAGGGCTTTAAGAATGACATCTCGAACTATTGACCAATTCCTAAGCTCTTCGCTATAGCCAAGATATTTGAAAGCATAGTTTACAATTTATTTTATTTTCATTGTAAATCCATTGTTTCTATTCTACAACAATGTTTCTTAAAGGGTGGGTCCACTACGTATAATCATACTTAATTCGTCTCAACGATACTCTTAGCTTTAGAAAAAGGATATGATGTTTATGTAATAACTACCGACTTTAGTAAGGCATTCGACAAGAAGAACCACCAAATTATATACCTGAAAATCAAGGCCTTTTGTGTTTCTCCATTGTTCATCAAATGGATCAAATCATACCTAGAGAACCGTACATACAGAGTTATCTTTAGAAATGCGGTATCTGACCCAATCTTTGCCTCCTCAGGGGTTCCTCCGGGCAGCCATCTAGGCCCACTTCTATTTGTGCTCTTCATCAATGATGTGGGTAAACTACCTACATGATGTGGGTAAACACTACATTTCCTATACTCTGATCTCTCTATTAACGCTGATGACATTAAAATAATAAAAGGAATCTCACCATCTCATGACTCCTTCCTTCTCCAACAAGACATTAGTGCCGTTTTTTACAATTTTTTTTCTGGAATTTAATATTAAAAAAATGACAATCTATGTCTTACTCCCGAAAACATCTACCTTCAACTTTCCGAACCTTCTTTAATTCTTCTTTAATATATCTATTCCTAGTGTTTTCTCTATTCGTGATCTTGGGATAATATGTGTCAACCAGCTAAATTTTCGGTCTCACATTAATCATATTATTGCAAGAGCAAATTCTTCCCTGGGGTTTATATAGAATTTTCCAATCCCTGTGTTACAAAATCTTTTTTAAATCACATATGTTCGACCAATTCTCGAATATGCTAGCCAAATTTCGTCTCAATTACAAATCACTCATTCTCTTGGAATTGAAACTGTACAACGAAGATTCCTTCGTTTCGCTCTACAGTAGCATTCCCACCATACCTTTCTCACTGTTTATACACCATTAAATGTAATGCACCATATGGCGTTCGTACATATATAAGTTGACTTCTTTTCGGTATTTCTTTAATTTAAGTCTTATTTCCATTATTTCATTTTAGTAAACGAAATTTGAAATGTGGCTTTATTTCGTTTGGACTTATTTCACGTCACCTAATAAAACACAGCAAATATTACCATCGCTACTGATGGGCATTCGAACAGAGGAATTATTTTCGAACAAAGAAATTGCTATGAAGAAGGTTCGTGCAATTAATAACACTTGAATTGGTATAAGTTGAGCAATAAACTAAGTTTAGTCAATACACACACCATTTGCTCAGTTACATCGATGGCGGCTGGGATATTTAAATATAAAAAAAATCCTAAAGTATGTGTGATTTTTTTGTTTTTTTTTTTTACTGTAACCACTGTTAACCTTTTTAAAAAAGGGGATTAGTACCCATTCATCTGACAGAAATTTGCATGGTTTAGGGACGGGCAAGCGGTATGTTAAAAAATACAAAATTGAAAGCCATAAAATGACTTTGAAAGGTCTGCTAAAAGCCCTTCTCTGTAATCAATAAATTCCCACTACTAGGCACTCATTTATGAAGGTGAGAATACAAATTGTTACCTTTTTCGAAGGCAGAGGAAGTAGTTGGCATTTTTATGCAAATTTTGCAAATCATTTTTGTACACTTGACTACGTCATAGGTATGTGTGTATGCATGTCTAACCTACACCTACAACCGGAAGTAAGAATTTCATAATTTTCACTAGACTCTTGTAAAGTAAAATGTTTGGTGGTTAGAACAATGCGCTTCGATTGTAATCCCAGTGACGTGACTTCATCAAGATTTGCACGAACCATTTAGATTAAATCAGACACTCCCACGCTTTCGCTTAAGTTCTAACTTGGCATAAAGCGGGTTAACGTGCAAGAAGAAACCCTTTAACACTTTTTGCATAATAATTTTAATG
The DNA here is from genome assembly GCA_963971375.1 of Platycheirus rosarum. NCBI lineage: Eukaryota > Metazoa > Arthropoda > Insecta > Diptera > Syrphidae > Platycheirus > Platycheirus rosarum. The sequence continues at coordinate 36,503,458 of OZ020510.1, read as the reverse complement.
TTCGTCGTTAATTTTAGGGCAGTTCTGTTTCCTTACCATAATGCTTTTATATTGAATAATCAGAGAAAAAAACAGGTCAGATATATACGGAAGGACATTGCGCAGGAAACAGTTTAGGTATGTGTAGAATGACTAATGTCTATATACATGAAATCAGATTTTTGATTTGGTTATCTGATTTGAAAGGATTATGTATAGCTATTGATTTAAGGACGGCGTTTAAGACAAATAGGTTTTTGGTACGAACAAATGGTATATAATAAATTAATGACGTTAGGTAGGTAGGTACTCTTAAGGTACTTTGCGATTGTAAAAAAATTAAATTTTGGGTACCATTACATTAGTCCAGGAAAATTAGACATTCACTTCGAAAAAATTCCGACAAAACTGAGTTTTGGTGGAGAGCTTTATTTGTACGTCCTAAACGTTTCCCAAAAAGTACCCTTAAGCCTTAATTTCGAGTAGAGCAAAAAATTGTAGGGGGACCACTATAACTTAAGAACGAATTGACGTACAGAAGTCGTTAATATGTCATTTTGTAGATAATTTTACTGTCTATAAGAGGTTTTGAGGTATTTTTTAGAAAAAAATTAAGTACCTGGGCAAATGCGCCTTTTCAAGATGGCTGCAAATCTCTTCGGGTACCTACCACTCTTAAAATGTTCTTCCAAACATGACCAAATACAAACAATTTCCCCACTCAAAAACATAAATTTATTAATTTTTTTGAATATTTGTACTACACCCCAATGTTTGCGACCGTTTTTATCGAAATCTATTAATTTTAGGATAAAAGTGTATATAAATTTGTTTGTGTATAATTACATAAGCTACAATGTTTACCTACAACTTTTTTCAAAATAACCTATAGTTTTCGAGCAATCTCGAAAAAAAAATTAATTTTACCCCCTTTACCCCCCTAAAAGGTTTTGCTCAACACCACAACACCAAATTTAGGGTAGATAATGTTCAGGAAATATTTAGGACGTAAATATGAAGCTCACAACCAAAATTCAGCTTTGTCGTAATTATTTTCGTAATATGGTAATTTTTTGTCTAATTTTCCTGGACTATATCTTGTGACTCAGTTCTTAATTTTCCTCCAACAAAACAGCTTGTTCGATTTTGATGAGCTCTTATTTGCGATTATTTGTACTGTTAGGCAATTTGTACATTCGTACAGATTAAACAAAAAAATAAATAACCAAACTTGACATTATGCGATGATAATGAAACATATTTGAGTTAGAGATTCTGTCTGTCTGCCCATCTATCCGCTGTAGAGATATATTCTGAACAGGGCCGTGCCGCCCCTGTGTGCAAAGTGTGTGGCGCACACAGGCGCCAAGAAAATAAAGGCGCCACTGTCGAAATTATTTTTGTTACACTTACACAACAACATATTTCTTTGTAGTGGAGTATCGAAAAGTAAGTAGGTGTAATAGGTTTTAGTTTACAATAGGCGTTTTTCTTTTTTCTGAACCAATTGTGTTCAGAGCGCTCTGAACTATTTATGAAACAAATTTAAGCAATTTTAAGGGTAGTAGGCAGGTCGAGTTAAATTTTATTTTTTAATGAATGCATAAAAATGTTCTTTTTATTTATTTTTTTCAAAGTTTTGGAAAAAACTTTTTTTATCAACTTTTAATTTTATTTTTTAGAACTGGAACTTTCTAGATCACGAAAATGCATTTTTTAAGTCGCTAGGACGCTAAGCTTAGACTCAAATCTGAAAATATTTTTTTGAAAGTTTTGGAAAAAAATTTTTTTTATCAACTTTTTTTTTATTTTTTTTAGAATATAACGCGATGCGTCAATTGAATTTTTCTACCACGCATTCTTTTTTTCGGTTGTGGTTATTCTTGTAAAAATGTTTCCAAATCGGAATCCAGCTGTAAAAACAAAACAAAATTCTCACAAAATTAAAAAATACCTGAACCTGTTAAAATTTGCTCGAGAATAATGTGCCAGAGAATTATTTCGTCGGTGCGCTGAAAAAAAAACCGAAAAAAGTTTTTTCTTACATTTAAAATGCCTTCGTCTACCATTTTAATTTTTTACTTGCGATTATAGGTACTTAAGGTTATTTTGACATTCTACAAAGGAGTTTTTTTTATTTTTTTTTTAGCTCAAAAATTAACGGTACCTGTCATATAACCCATATGTAAAAGCTTATTTTTCTCGAAAACGGCTCCAAGATGTTTTTATAAAAAAAAAAATCATTGTACCACTGTGTAGGTATGCATTATATTTTGGTGAACAAAAATTTAATATGGTGGGGTAAAAACGGTAGGTACATCCCATAGGACGGTTTTTTTTTTCTTCGACTTTCTCGAAAACTGGTGATCCGATTACTATCAAAATTGATATTCAAGAAGATGTATGTAGCCTAAGTAATTTTGCATTTATTTTTTTTTCGAAAACTTTTATTTTGTATTTTTAATAATTTTTTTTAATTTTTTTTTTTTGAAAACGCGTAAGTGATTTTTTTTTAATTTTGTTTTTAGTAGGTATATTCGAGCTGTGGGCAAGCGGCTTCTCTTTGATAGTATTGTGTCATAAAGCCTGGAGCAGAGAAAGATTCCAACGTTTTAGCAGGATAGTATTTGATAGGGTCCGAATGAAACATTTTACAAAAGCAGTAGGTATACTACGCAGTTTATCATGGTTATAGCAATGTTTATTGGCTTTAAAGACTTCCTTTCTTAGATAGAGTAATACAGCTGCGTTGGTACAAAAAAAAAATAAATTAAAAAAAACCTTATCCTACAAAATGAAACAAGTAAACAAAATTAGGAAATGCGTTCTGGACTAGAGGTTAAACTGCTTAAAATTAGATCATCACTACTAGTCCAGTCGACAGGTAACTTTAGGTCGACAAAACTCAGAACTTAATGAAACTTTGAAATAACGTTATTAATAACTTTTTTGCTTACGTCCTACTTTAAAAACGTTCAGGTATATTTTGTTGAGCATAATATTTCCTACAAAACTGATGATTCGAATATGTTTGTATGTCAATTTGTTACCAAGATTTGATGCTTCGAAAAAAAGGTAATTTTCCAAATTTCCTTAAAAAAATGCCAAAAACTGGAGATTTTCCCTTCATTTCTTCTGTTGTGTTCGAATTATGATCAATTGTTATTGTAATTATGATTTATGGATAAATTCATAAACTTTTTACACCCTAAAATTTACCCCGCAACCCCTCCCCAACAAACCAAAATAAACAAGTAAACATGCACATCATGTAGGTATTGATATTAGTTACTTTTCGGATCGATCTTGATTTGTGGTATATAGATTAAGTAGCTGGATTCAATACCTATCTGACCATGCAAAAAATACTCAATACAGTATATATAGAGATTAGGAATGTGAGGGCTTGAGTAAAAACAAATTTTTTTTCTGGCACGCGATCCTTCAATCCGCTCCTATAGACGCAGTTATTTTTTCGGGTGATTTTTGGTATATATGGATCAGGTTGCTGGCCTTAATACCTATCTGAAAATGCAAAACATACTCAGCTAGAATCTCTACATATTGAGATATAGACATGGGAAAGACTGAGTGAAAAAAAGAGTTGGTTGTCTGTAAAGTCGGTTTACGGACTATAATTTTACGTGATAATGTCGTAAACATCAACATAAAGCCCGTTAACTCACACCCACAAACCCTCTCGCTAAATCCACACACACACCCTAATATCTACATCTATTTTCTACTTTAACACAACTCCGCCTATTTTGTATTTCTTTTTGAATTTGAGTAAAATTATTTTGGGAATTTGGGCTTGTTCTTTTTCATGTTCGCCTGGTTCTCAGAATCCGTTTGCGATTGGTTTTGGTTGAAAAAAATGACCAACAAAACTCGTTAGATCCACACACACACACACCCCAATATCTACATCTACATTCTACGTTTACAAGACTCCGCCTAATTTAAATTTCTTTTTCTCTTCTTGTTATTTTTGAATAATTTTGGGAATTTGCGCCTGTTTTTTTTCATGTTCGCCTGGTGCTTTCAATCGATTTTGGTTGAAAGAACCACAGTATCGCAGAGTGCCCCCATAGGACGGTTTTTTTACTTCGACTTTCTCGAAAACTGGTGATCCGATTACTATCGAAATCGATATTCAGGAAGATGTAGGTAGGGTAAGTAATTTGACATAATTTTTTTTTTTCGAAAACTTTTTTTTTGAATTTTTAATAATTAAAAAAATTTTTTTTTTGAAAAATCAATATTTTGAAAACGGGTGATTTTTTTTTTAAATTTTGTTTTTAAATGTTTGTTATTTGTTAGAATACAAACTTGAATTATTTTTTTTTTTTGAAGTTTTTAAAAAAAGTTGTATAAAAAACCGTTTGATTTAAAAACGGTTACTACAATTTTGAAAAAAATCACACGTTTTTATATTTCCTAAAGAAATAAAATGGCGTTTAAATTATTTCACCCAATACAATTAAACGTACTTTATTCAAACAATCAAAAGTCACAAAAATCAAATAAATCCTTATGTTTGCTTTAATTTTCTTAAATTTTAGTCTATAATGTGACCGCAGATATGAGCAAGTACCTACGTGTGATCCAGTCGTGCAATTTATTTAGAATGCAACATGACGTTGTAGTAGTTAGAAGAATTAGAAAGATAGGAAAGAGTTTTTTTTTCGGCGCAGTAGATCGAGAATTAGGTGACTATTTTCTCACTTAACTGGGCGAACACAAAGCTAAAACGGAGCTGGGATACGGAGCTGCATGAGTATTAGCTGTCAAACGAGGATGTACGTCCCAGATTGCAACTACCCACAATGGCGCTGTGAAGTTTTTTGACATAAGTCAGATATCAGCCCATTTATTATAATACCTTGTTTACATCACTTCTTTGTTTCTTCTTTTTTTGGCACAAAAACGAATTGAATGAAAATTTAAAAAAATGTTAGGGTTGAGCTTTAGCATTTCCGTTCGCGAAAGAAAATGCTAGCACGGACCAAAACAAGAGTTTTTATAATCCCAATGGGCCTCAGCACACGAGACTAGTTCTGCCGGAATGAAAACCAGCTTCACTCCACTGTTCGACTGCACACGGGATGAATTATGCTGGAAGAAAATTTTGTGTACATGAACCATATTTCAATGTGTTTGTATTTCTGTGTAGTCCTCAAAATGAAAAGTTGTGTGTGGATTAGTTTACCTCTTCGTTCTTCCACTCCAAACCAGGTAGAAGATTTTCTGCCTTCCCGCCTCCACACTCTGCTTCTCTCCCCTACAAACTGCTCTACAACAGGAAGAACTAGTCTCGTGTCGGAGGCCCAATCATATTTTTCTTTTGTGGTAATGGATAATTTTTGAAACAACGCAGTTTATATAGATATGTGAAAATATTGGAAATCGTGATAATGAAGATCAGTGTAAACATCAACGTACGTGTCTGTCCAAAAGAAGAATGAAGGTTCTCGTTTTTCGTTTTTTTTTTCTGTGCTAAAATTCCAACTAGATAGGTTTCCTTTCAAAATTTGAAAAAAACAGTCAGCCATTCTTCATATGTCTCGTCAGGAAGAAAAGTAGCCCAGAAATTTCAGGATACCTTTGGATTTTCTCATTGTTTCCATATGTTCTACAATCAATTTTTAAAGTTCTTATTTTTAGACCATGTCAAAAATTTTCTTTTTCAAACGAGAAACATCAAAGCTCAACCCTTAAAATATTAAAACTTTCATTCGTTACTTCTTTCCCCTACTGTGATATACAGAGACCTTTTACTATTTTTGTAAAAAATAAGAACGAAAAAACTACCGAAAATAGGAATGATTTAAACATACCTTATCAAAGATCTTTCAAAAAGAATGCACCACTGTTGAGTTCCATTTGTTTCTTTGTGAAATGTCAAAAAAACTGTACGTCTTTATTAAAAGTTAACCAACCTTTCCGTCTCCGTATTGCAGCTGCATCCCATTGTGTTCGCAACTTTGAATTTGTGTATACCTATTCAACATTTTTGACATTTGTTCCAGCTCCACCTCCGTCTTCCGTTCCAGCTCATTGTGTTCAGCCAGTAAAACTCATGGACGGCTCTAGCTTACGCTAGGAGTTTGAAAAATTTCTTTTCTACCTGAGTATGGAACTGACGACTTACAGGTCAGAAGCAAACATCTTATCTAGTTCACCAATGTAGCCCGTGCAGAAACCAGTAACTGGCCACAATACTTTTATTAATTCCTTTTACAAATTTAGCTGTTATAAACACTCTAATATTTTTCCAAAAATGAAAAATATGAAACCAGTTGATTGCCTAGTTATCAATTACATTGAAACTTATGTTCTTCGTCCACTACCACTACAGAAGATATTTTTAGTTTTTGATACGCCCATTGAAGTTGCAGCGTTGCAAGACTGTCAAATATTACAACCACAGCAAATGGACATGAAATTTAAGTACCAATATATGTACATATCTGCTTCTGCAAAAACTCAATAATTTGTTCATTCATCAACTGTAGTGGAAAGTGAACGAGTGCTATTAGCTGACCTACCCTAATTTACTCACTCTTTTCCTGCAATCAAGATTAAAACTCAGAAATATTACATTAAATCTTCGAAAAGCCCTCAATACGTACATTTAAACCAAATTATTTCACAATATGGCTGCTCATAGGAGCAAATACGTACAATCTAAGTAGTCGTTCCTTTATTTTATTTAACAATGAATGAACATCCAAAGATAATGCTGCATTCAATAGACCCCCTTTTAAGTCCGACGTATGTCTTCCTCCATTGAAATTTACTCTTTTATATCCAATTCCCACACTCCTTTTCTACTTCAATGCACAATAAAGCTGATGTATTATGTATGTTATTTACAGAGTATTGTTACATCAGTGCCGCCCACAAGAACCTTATAAAGCCTTCACCATCTATGGCATTACGCAGTACGGGGCCATGGTAGCCAAGGACAGACATTGAGAGCATGACGGGATGAACACTTCAATGTTGAGCACGCCTCTATCTTAAAATGGGCGTATAGGCAGGTACTTCCACGTACTAGTTAAACATGAGATACTTTTCACACATCGTTTGTTTTTTTTTTTTTATTTGGATTCAGATACAGATATATGTCACATCTTCCAGAACGCGTGTCACATTTTATTTCTACTATTCACTGATTTGGAAATGAACAGTAAGTAACCCTGTTCTTTGACAGGTCACTTTCAGTTCCCAGAATGTTAACAGACACAGTTGATTGCTCTATTTAGAGCCGTATTTTGTGTTTCCAAGACCCAAGAGCAAAGTGCAGGAAACCTTTGCATTTCACCTGGCGCGCTGTCGACTTTCTACACAGACTTATCCCAGAAGAGGGCATTACACTTTTACAATCCAAATGTTGACAGTTAAACAGACTAGAAGTTCGTAAAAAAATGCTCCAGAGGTTGGATGATGGTGAATCTATTTAACGCGTTTGGTGAACTAAATTAATTTCTCATACTTAATTGCTCTTCTGTGTTATGACATTCTTATCTTATTACCATCATAAAACTCTCGGGGATCTTTTCCGCGTCTTGAGAGTTAAGATCCTAAACATTCTTCCGCCAACGATGAACTACGACGACGACGACGACGACGACGACGACGACGAACGACAACGAAGCCATAAAGTTCGCTAAAAAAAAAACCTGGAACGGATTTCGGTTTAGTGCGCTTCAACAACCTACTGTCCGCCATCTATATCGTCCATCTTGGAAACTGCCAGGCCAACGAGGTCCGCACTCAAGATCTCTGGCCCTATATAAACCATTAAGCGTTAATTAAAGTTGCAGGGAATTGTGTGGATTTTTTAAGTATCGGTCTTAACGATTTTGGGAGCGCAACGCGAAACTAATGGTCAGATGCAATGATTTAATTAACTTTTCGGAAGATGTGCGCTTATGTGCGCGTTGGATGTTATGGCGCTGCGCAACAGCATGGATTCCTATAATGTTTGTGTGCTTCTGTGTTCCCTACCGATTCGGGCGCTCGGAGACTCTTGTCCAGGCTTATAGTGGGATGTCTTGAATCATCCATCATCGATCAATGGATGGTGTTTTAAGTGCTTGGCCAACTCACTCAAATTGGCAATGAGATGAGTGTGCGCTCGACTATTGACAAACTACTGGATGCAGTGCGGCTGCGTAGACGCTTTCTATATACTCGCTATCGCGGCGGAGGACACTTAATGCGCCTAAAGACCCTCGCCGCACCATAAAAGACGGAAAATTTATGTAATGATTGTCGAGATTAATTGCAAAGCTGTGTTCGGGCTTCATGTCATCTTTGAGTTTATGACCGAGCATTTGATAGCCTGCACTCAGTGTGGGGCTCATTGTTTTTGGTTTTAACTACGTTGATGCTTAGTGCTACTCGCACGCATTTATGTTGAAGGATTCTGCACATCGCGGGGATGTAACGTGTGTGTGGGGTTAATAGCTTGCGTTAAGTTCGTTTCAAATAGACCTTTTAGCTTCCTACGTATCAAAGTGAGGACTATGGCTGTTGACGTGGCCAACAACCACTGTAAATGCTCGCTAAGCGACAGGTAATTGGTCAATGGATATGCGCACATGACAATTATACAGAGAAAGAGTGTGCGGTTAGCCCAGCGTTTAATGAACCCAAGCATGGAATTGGCCTTTTCCACTATGGAATTAATATGTTCCGTAAGCTCAAGATTGGCACTAAAGTAAACACCTAGTTCTTTAAAAATAAATATTCGACACAGAATGTGTTCAGAAATCGAATAGTCAAAAGAAACTGTTATTCTTTTTTTTAGAAAATGTCATAGTTTGACATTTAATAGGATTAAGAGTTAAACTATTTTTGCAACACCAAGTACCAAACCTGTCGATATCAGTTTGCAGAAGAATATTATCATTTGCAGATTTAATTGATTTGAAGGTCTTCATATCGTCAGAAAATATAAGAATCGCACTATGATGAATACAGGATGCCACATCATTTACTGCAAGAATAAATAGAAAAGGACCTAAATGACTTCCTTGGGGTCCGAAAAGCAATTTCGAAATATCGGTTCTTTAGGTAGGATTATGTGATCCTTGTAATAAGAAAAGGTGGGAAGCCATATGTATGCTTTAAGTTTAAACAAAATAATACTATGGCTAAGTATACCTATTGTAACTATATGAAAGCGCTGAACGAACAACCACCATGTGCTTTCTTTGAGCTGAATAGGCAATTTTCCATCACGAAAAATGCAATATGAGTTTACAATTTAATGTGGTCATCACAGGTTCTTTTGATATTGGTCATAGACTGATTTAAGAGATTCAATATTTTTGCACTTGGGAAGAACTTATTCATTCAAAAAATAGGCCACATGGTGGATCAGAAAATGGGCTGCAAAGGTATTAAATTTTTTTTGGACTGACGCACGGATAAAGCGTTCCTTCATTAAGACTATACATAAAACAAGTGCTTGTTTTAAAGATGTAGGATTTTCAGTCTTCACTTATGATGGATCCAATGGCCTTGGTAATTAGATGATGCTAGGTTGAAAGTGGTGATGAATTGGCAAGCCGCTTCATCTCACTCGGATCTCAAAGGATCTATTGCGGTCCCCATTAGAAGTTAGGACGAACGAGGTGTGGAAAACGGTAAGGAATGTAGTGGATAATTAGGTGTGGGTTGCCTCCTTAAACCATCTTGAATTAAAAATACGTTTTAGGATGTTTTTAAGTGGCTTTTTTGAGACATCGCATGAAACCTGACAAGTGTCAAGTGTTGACCATCTTTCGTTCGAGGCTTTAAGGAATCTTTCGTGAATTTGGTTTTAATCATTTTGCAGTGGCGCAAGTAACCAGGGTACAAAATACAAATTGGCTTGATTCTATGGATGAAATGTGTTTGTATAATCTATCAAGCATTTCATTTCCGCAAATGTCACATAGTGTTCGGGGAAAGTACAAAATTTGTTTCACCGATTAGTCGCACATCATTACGACAGCGGTCAATCAGGTTGGACTTGGAGACAATTGAGGATATGACCTTGATCGCCACCTGACTGTCTATAAAAATGTCAATATTTTTGTTGTTCAAATTATAGTTTAGAAGTTGTTTGCAGCTTGGCTTACAGTAAGCACTTCTGCCTGGAAAAAACTACTAAAATTTGAAAGCTTGGTTGATCTACCTATTGGTAAGTTTACTGAGACCCTACTCGTGCTTCCATCTTACAACCGCCTGTATAGACCAAGATGTGATTTTGGGTTATGACCCCGTTTTCCTTCCACAGCATTCTCTTGTAGGAAAGTCTTGAGCATTGTTATTGAGTATATTAATGAAAGAATCTCCTTAGTATTTTTCATTCTCAGAGCGGCGAATTCGAAATTTTGTTTACTCTCAGTAGCAAAGGCGTTTTTTTTTCATTAAAATTATGAGAAGGGTCTATTATCTAAGCTTTGAAAGCCAATTTCTTATTAGCTCTGTTGGTTTCATAGAAGTCCGCATGTTTTGAACTGCACACTTCTCATTTTTGTCTATGCAGATGTTAGGATCCTTTTCCGCAATTGAGTGTGCCACCTCTGTCTTCTCCTACTGCGTTTCATCCCAACGGAATGTAATCGAAGATTTTCTGGCGATCGCTTCCCAAAAATCAATTTGCACTCTCTTACTTGCGGCTTCATGAGACTGTCTACTAGGTTGTAGTCGATATGAGTTTCGTTTCCAGTAATGAAAGTGCCGCCGTGACTTGATGAACATTGTATTTGACACTATAAAACCATATTCTTAAATTCTAAGTTCTGTATCCTATGCCACCACGGTAATCCTTTTAGTCTACCTTAGACTTCTTTTGACAAACGGAAGCTCATACCTTAGAAAGTTGTCTAAGGGACGTGTGGCCTATGATGGAAGAACCGAAACAAATTTATTTGTCCTGCCACTTGAAATATTTCAACTTAGGCCAAGTGTTCCTCTGAAAGCCTGTAGATCTTGAATTCGTGTTTGGTTCTTCAACCCGTCGCACCATGTATCCTGAGGCTTGTATTTAAAAAAAGCTCCTTAAGAGCTTCCTTAATTTTTAACCATTCATCGCCATAGCCAAGCTCTTCAGTGCTTCTAATTGGATTTCTATCACTGTTCATTGAATTTTTAGAATTCACCACAGACAAACATTCACGTGCGTCCACTCTCCACTTACAAACGAAACGGTTTTTTTCTCATAACTCAGAACTAGATATATAATCAGTAATTTAAGCTTTTGTTTTTAAATATTTTGTTTATTAGATATACATACTTTTAACAAACATCTTCCACCTGTGAACGTGAACAGAAGATTTTCTAATTTTATTCACAAATCCTAATATCTCACAATAATTACCGCATTCCACACTAAACCCACACAGTTTACTGCTTATGCCCACTAATTATCTGTCAGCTGTCACCCTTAAAGGCTACTGCCTACTTGTTTCCAACTTTTTGTTTTATAGTCAATTAAAGTGTAGATCCAATGAAATTTACGCGCTCGCAAATCACCGATCTACATTCTAACATCCACTGCTTCCATACACACTCTCCAATTTATAATCCGCCATTCCTAATTCGAGCCTTATTGATGTTCCTCCACGCATTGATTGATAATTAAGTCGATGGCCAACAATAGCCGTTTAGACAACTTCTAAAGAAGCAACACCGACCGTAACAAATTAGCCGCGGCATCGTGTACCAAAGGGCGCTCTCTTGAGGCCCACACGGTGCAAAGTCGGAACCGCCTTTTGTCGCCAAGACACATGAGCATACAAATTGCCCGAAATTAATTTCCCCCCAATCGAACACGGATCCAATTACCAACTGAAAAGAGAAAAAATAAAATAGGTATCTTCCCAACGAAGAGTCAACTTGTCATGTGCACCTCCACAGTAGCAGCCTTTGTTATCCGGAGCTAATCTAAATTGTGCGCATTCCAGATTCATCCACTCTCGAGGATCATCGCAAGGTTGCAGTGCATCGTCGGCTTTTAGGTGAGACAACCTTTTGATATTCAAATTAGCAAAATTGTTTGACAAATATCTAAACGTTTTGCTCCAATTAACGTCTGAGAAGATCTCTCAATACCTTGGCCACCTCCATATCCGCACCATCATCGTTCCCAATAGTTATGGTAATCGGGTGTCGCGTCTGCGTCGGTAGCTGATGGCCGAAGAATAAATGGTTCATTGTTCGGACATGTGTTTTTCACGACAGTTTTTCTTTGTTCAAATAATAAAGACGACCGGGAACACAGTTCTTCACTTAGGATGGTCCATTCAAGAGGCCACTTCGGTTGTGGAATGAATTCTGTTGGTTCTGTTTCCTGAGGTGGAGGAATTAAAATTATTGAAATGGTCCATAAAAACCCAAGGTTTATGATGAGGTGAAGATTTTTTTTTTTTTTTTTTGGTTCTGACAGGTGTTTGTGTTGCTGGACCAAATTTGCGTGTGAAAGCGTGGAAGGCAGATTCTCAAACCTGATGGTTACGGTAACTACTAACTTTTTCCAAGGAAGCTATTAAAGTAGTAATGAGATACTAATTGAGTGTTTTACTGTGTTTATGGAACTTAAGCACAATAAAGATGCTGGAAATCCTCCATGGTTTTGTTTGTTAATCATTGTGCGTGCGTTGCTCAATGAAGGTTTAGAGAGAGATTAGTCACATGAAGTGGTGGAATTAATGCAAAAGTGGATCGTATAAAATAAAAATCTCCTTTTACATCCTTCCCTTCTTCCCTAATGCTCGCACGATGTTTTAACATTATAAGGGTAGAAAAATAACCCCTTTCGCGAGTGCCTATTATAAAAAAAAATAAAAGGCACGACTGGGTCGCACGTACTTGCTCCTATGTGCTAATCCTTTTTAAGTGCAGGCGTCTTTTTGACAAAGATTTAATTTTACTGTTTTTTTTTGACGTGCAAGTTCTTTGGAATCGTTGGGGTTTGAAGCTCGAACGGGATAAAGACATAAAAATGTAGGATTGTTAGTTTTTGCAGTTTTTTGAAATCAAATTAATTAAAATAGCTTAATTATGTTTGATGGATCGATAAACGTATGGTGTGGGTAGGTATTAATGGAATTTATTAAGGATATTAGGTACCTATAATAAGGTTGGAAGGAAGGTAGGTACTAAAATTAAGATACACGTTCCAACTACTGTTAAGCAAGTAGGTATAGAGACAATATTAAAAGTTAACACAGTGGTTTTGTTTATTTATAGGATGGTGTAAACTTTTGTTTTCTCGATTGAAATTTTTGCATACAGTAGTGATCGAATAATTTTTTTATTTGTTAGTTCTTTTTGTGTGTTTATCATAGGCTTCTTATTTATTCTGTGTGCTTTTATGATGATGAAATGCTTTAAAATAACGTAAGTATATATGTAGGTTGTCACCTTCTTTTATTTGACTAATGGCTAGGGCTTAGCCGAGCAATATGAAATAAAATTTTGGGGACAAATTTTTATGAAATCAAAAAAACACTATACATAACGTTTTTGGGAAAAAATGTTGTAAGCTATCTTATTTCTTTTGCTGTTTTCTATTTTATGAATTTTTCAAAATCGTTCAAACAGTTTTTTCAAAAAAATGTTTTTTTTGAAAAAACTTTTCGAGAACATATTTTAAAATTTTTTTGAGTATGTCAAATTTAAGAAATCTATAGTTTATATTAGGAAAAAAATTAAAAAAAAAATATACAGATCCGTTTTCAAAATATTCAAAAAACAAAATATTTTTTTTAAAAAATAACAAAAAATGTTTTTGAAAATTTTAATAAGCAATATTATTTTAATCATAAAACACTACATATTTTGAAAATTTCATCAAAATCCGTCAATTAGCTAACGAGAAACTCCGATTTTAAAAAAACTGGTCATATGGGAGATACCGTTATAAATCTTTTTCTGAAAAATCCATTAAAACTAAAAGATAGATTTTGCATAGAAAACATCATTCTGAAAGTTTTATCAAAATCGTGAGCCGTTTTCGAGAAATATAAATAAGTTTTTCATTAAAAGTTATATGGCAGGTACCGTTAGTTTTGGAGCTAGAATGCCAATTCCAAAACCGGTCGGATAGAGCACTCTAAAAATACTATATACCAAGTTTGAATCAAATCGGCCTAACAGTTTAGGCTGTAGATATCGATACTGACAGACACACAGACAGACAGACGGACGGAATTTCCGGAACCACTTTTTTTGACTTCTCTATCATCGTAGTGTCATGTTTGATTGTTAGAATTTTTTTTTTTACGAACGCATAACTTGCCTTATAGTCCCTATAAATCGCAAGTAAAAAGGAGGTTCTCAAAAATAAATGTCGGAATTTAATGAAACTTTGGGGTGTTATTCAGGGATGGTTAAGAGTGAAGTGTTGGTCCAATAATCAGGATAGTGAAGTATGATGCATGAATTTGAAGCAGTGCAATCGTTAACTACCTTGGGTCAAAATATTGCAAGGAAAGTGGCCGAGTATAACTGTTAAGATAAGGGATATATAAATAAATAAATTTATTGGCGCGACAGCTCCTTAAGCAGCCAAGGCCTAGTGACTTATACTCTCAACCATTCCTGTGTGTGTGTTGTTAATCTGCAAGAATTGAAGGGACCTACAGTTTACCGCCGAGTCGGAACGGCTACATGAGATGCACTTTTTCAAGACAAATTTTACTCTTGGAGGTTTTGTCAGTTCCTCGCAAGAGGCAGTACAGTACCCCGGGAAAAAAGGTGGCTATGAGCTGGATTTGAACCCAGGCTCATTCGCTTAGCAGTCCGACAAACTAACTAACTGTGGAATGTGAATGCTTCCTTATGTGATGGGTAGAAATTTGAGGACTTTGTTTAAAGGCTCAATGCATCACTATCCTTAAAACCTTTTTTCAAAAAGTCTGATTAAAGTCAATCCCTTGAAATGCCTCGCAAGCTTTCCATCTGTCGCAGTGTTGCAACAATATTATCTATCATTTCAGCGATCCATATCGTTTCCTGTTTCAAATACGTGACAAAATGCACCCTTACCGCCATCATAGAAAATTGAAGTTTATTCTGGGAAAATACTGAACAAAAATGCTAGAAACGTGGTGCCACATAATTATGTTCAGCGTGACTAGCAACTGCCCCTCTAAGTATAGTTACTGATCTCTTTTCGAATTTTTTTCTTGCAACCATCTCCCCCGATTACTTTCAAGACTTACATAGCTCGATTGCTTATTGCTGAATCGAAATCAGATCGCGAAGCTTTAGGACGTGCCTCAAATTCAATATATATCAACATCATCAGGCGGATCCCATGGCCGCATGTTGTGAGGTGCGCATACAGAGCTCATACGGTGCACTGGGGTATGTTGGCTATGTCAAACCGACGCGTATTGCTAATCGCGTAAAACATAACACCATTACCGCCATAAAATAAATTTTCTGCCATGATATGTCGTTCCAAGAAAGGACATCTGTGCCTGGCCAGAAAAAATCTATATCGCCCATTCCTCGACACATTCGCTCGCCAGTGCGGTTCGTCTTCTTTTCCTATGGCCACGTCATAGTGCGCAAACCTGGATGCAGAATTACGTTATGCGATTTGATTTACGGTGCCAGAAACCATCAAGCCTGCTCGTTGCTGCTCATTGATATTTCGATCGCGACCGTATAAAAATATTCTGTTGGTCATCCACGTTCAGATATTTTCTTCTTGGCTTTATGTCAGCCTCTCCGCAGCCTCTCTGCAAAATTGCCCAAAAACCCATCATCGCATCATCATCATCATCGGCCGCGCTACTCTGCGTCCATAGAGAGATGGTGTAAGATTTCTGATACCGATCGCGGGCTCCTCTTTGAGGGCGACACTTTTTGCTAGATGCCATATGCCATGCCATACCACACCACGCAGCTCTGGAAGAGCAACATCAGCGTCAGTGCTGATGCTGTCATGTGGAATTCAATTCGCAACGCGCAACGCAATTGACTGCTGGTGCTTCAATTTTTATGAACTCGATGTGCTGCTATGCAGGCCCGCTTGCCTCCTCAAAGAAGACCGTGCACGTGATACAATTATTGCAGCTTTTTGTTAATTTGAAATCTTTAGCCGTTTGGAAGCACATCGGAGAAGGTTGAAAAAAATATACATTTTATATCTGCGGCGAACGTTGATGGAATATTAAAAAAAAACAAAAAAAATGTTCGCGATTTCCAGCCGAAAAGGGGGGCATATTGTTATGTTTTTGTCACCCAATTGCGCACACCCCTCTTGTGGCAAGAAAGGAACCTTCCAATTCCAAGATCTGCACTCTGCCATTTGCATTTAAAACAATTTAAATTAACTTCCAGCTGCAGACCAATTGCGAATTCTCACGACGCAATTATGCGGTGGAATAAACTGGAATTCATACTGTTGCAAGGAGTTCCACATACATACCTCCGGAGTCCAATCAGTGAGCGTCAAAGTAACCAATCCACCATGGACCACGGAGTTCGCAGCTTCGCCACTGCTGTAGGTAACCATTAATATCCATTTAAGTCCGCACCACTGATTCCGAGGTGCAAATTGACTTCAACGCCCCATAAATACTTCCCGCTTGCCCCCGATGGTAAGTTTGTGCCGCGGGAGCTGTCTCCTAGCCACACACGGGTGTGTGGAACAAGCCGTATAGCTTGTTCGGAATCCATATCTGTCCGGTGAACACTCGTAGAACAGAGATACAAAAAAACCTATAGCAAGCTATATATTTTTTAGGGGAATTGTGCAGCACCCTATGACTAATGTCAGAGATCAACGGAATCAAATCCTTGGATTACTTAGTTCCTCCTCTTACAAACCTTACCAAATGTTTGTGAGGAAGTGGAACGAATCCAATGAAAGTACGATCCTGATTTAGTCTTAAATTTTTGACACTGGGAAGAAATTTCACTAAGGAAATAATCTGTCAAAATCTAAAACGACATAAAAGCGGAATTTCATTTCTGAAAGTCAGTTTCGAGAGGTTTTGAATCTTAAGCCTTCTGTTGCACTCATTGAAAATGTGTCCATCGTGTTCACGCAAAATTCAGTTAGTAGTACCATACCTTCTATGCGTGTCAAAATATACATCTAGCATGATTTACCCTATTCTAAAGTTGGGTGCACAAAAACGATAGAATAGCAAACAGTGTGGTGACAAAAACTCCACATGATTAACCAGCGACCAGCGCTATATTGTGTTGAAGGTATGGCCTGTTCTGTGATCGTTGCCCCAATGTAAAAGAAACATGTTCAACAAGGGACGAACGCGGATCGGTGCACAGAAAAACGCAAAACAACTAAAAACACGCAATCATCGCGTCGCGATCGCCTGGGAAAATGAAGTTTTTACCAGCAGAGCTGCAGCCGCAGCGTGCTGTTGGTGGTGCGTATACCCATCATTCGGGTCGGGTTACAGCATACTCGCAGTATATCGCGTATCCGTCTACATGCTACACTTAGCACCCTGACGTGGTTGGATCTTGCGGCTCTCGGCTTGGTTGGGTTCCAAAAATGGCGACAAATCCATATCGCGTACATAGATAGATGATCGTAGAGCTTATGGACGTGCGAATTCGACGCACGTACTCTGGATCGCGCACAAAGCCAAATTGGTAGCGCAAGATTGGAGGTTTTGGTTTTGTTGCAATGCAATGGTTGTTTGCAATAAAATTGCAACAGCAACAGTGTGTGGTGAGTGCATCAGCGAGAGTAAGTGGACAGAGTGCGGCTGCATCCGGCGAGTAGTTATTGTGGCTCAGCAGTTAATTAAAAGGCAAACGCAAGTCGATCGCGAGGTGTGAATTGTGTGTTTTGTAATGTTTTGTGCCACCAACGATGCCGATTGAAAATGCTCTGCAAAATTGTATCTCAACTGTAACGAAAAGTAATTTTAATGTGAATGATTGCAATGTTGTTGCTATTGCAAACTATGGCAATAAAACGAGCAACATAATGTTAGGACTGCATTTTTTTTTATTTTTGGAACTGTCATTTCTTTATAAATAATTGTCATTGCAAGTTGCAACGCTAAAGCATTTAACGATAAGAATTTATTTTCAAATAATACTTTACATACTCTGAATATTTTAACTAAAGAACGTTCCTCTGGGTATCACAACTTCATCAGATGACTTTGAAACGGCCGCCGAAAGAATATTCGGGCCCGTTGGTAGCCATGTACGGGCCTCCGTTTTTTAATGCAAGTTTCCGAAAAAAATTAAAGTTTTTATAGTAATTTATGTGTCCTTTCGACGAACTTCGACGGTAATCCACCCGTCGCTCCCCCCACCCCCCCCCTTCTCGGCAGCCCCACTTTCAAAATCAGTTTCGTGGATTATGTCATTTCTATTAGTCATAATACATAGTCGTTAATTTCGGCGTTAGATCTTATCGCCCAAGGTCATAACGCCCAAATCACAAAATTTCATAGCACCCAAAAGCCAAATATCCTTAAAAAATCAAAGTGAAAAAGCGCCAGAAAGCCCAAAAGAAATGCCACAATGCCCAATATTTTTTCTCAAATGTCATAAGGCCCAAATTGAGAAATGTCACAACGACCAAGCGAACACTTATTTTTGAATTTGGGCATTATAACATTTTATTTGGGCGGTATGACATAAACTGAGAGATTAATGACGTTTTGTATTTGAGGTGTAATTTAACTTTTAGAATTGGGGTTATATTTCATTATGAAAAAAGCCCCTAATATAAAAAGAATGAAATAAGACACCACAAAAATATTATGTTGAATACAAAAATTGGCAATAAAAGCCATTAGGCCAGTACAAGCCCCAAACAAACAAACAACAAATTTGAACATGTGTCACACTTTGATAAATGTTAGTATGAAGAAGGTATGGGAGGGCATGCTGCCCCCCTGCAACCCCCCTGCTTGGACTCACTATAGGATTTGGAGAAGGTGCAAGATTGGGTATGTGCAACGTTTCTTTTTGACTTAAAGAACTTTTGCATAAACCCAATCTCGCACATACTCCAAATTCTGTAGTGAGCCCAAAGAGGGTGGTTGCATACCTAGGTACCTCATACTGATTGGGAGATAAAATCTCAAGAAATTTCTTTGCACACTGATTCGGTAATAACGCCGAAATTCTTATTTACACTTTTTTAGGATTTGGATTATCTCGATATTATTTTTGGACAGTTCATTTGGGTCTTCTGACGAATTATGCCATGATATTTTGGGTCATGTGACAGCTTTTGGGCGTTATGACATGTCTTAATTTGTGCGTAACGACCTTGGGGGATCAGATCTAACGCCGTTTACCACGTAAGTAGTGTCATAATGCCCAATATCAATGTCATTTTGCCCAAATTTCAGTAAATTTTACAACAACAAATTCTTAAGAAAAAATTTGGGCGGTATGACATTTTTAATTAGGGCGTTATGGTTTTGGGCGATAAGACTTAAGGCCGTTAATATTATCATGGAAACCATGGGAGCCAATGTAAAGGGTGTTTTTTTTTAAACGTCTAAAAAAATCACCCTTTACTTCCCGAATATCTGCGCCTTACGATATTTGTCGTTGAAATCGCCAAGGATGATTTTAACATCATACTTGGGTACCTATACATTGAGGACTCTCTCTACAGATTTGTTGTCGTACAAAATAAGCTATCTGCCTGTAAAAGTCCCGCCAAAATCAGTGCAACCGTTCTCATCTGTTTGTTCCGGAATAGACAGAAAAACATTTTAAAGATTGTGTTTTTGTTATAAGTGTCATATGCATTCATTTCATATATGCATCTTGTAAAAAGCTGCTTCTTTGATATTAAAAACGCGCACTTCATTTTTATTTATGTGTATATAAGTATGAATATGTATATCCATTACAATATTTTGGCTGATTAGGAAGTCTACCCCGCCTATATGGTGTTTTAGGTGTACGCTGTCTGGAGGCATTGATGTAAATATGACATTATAAGGTCATGGCAAATCCATCATATGTGTATGGTATTCTTTAATAAAACGTCAAACCTTATAGGCTAAGATCCAAATATATAACGACCTTCACCCAGTCGTTTAATGGGTGAAAAATGTTTTGTATCAAATTTATAGGTGAAGTAATAAAATATTGCAAATAGGTTGCCTGTAAAATTCCTGACCTAAATTGCCTTAATTTTCTGGTAATTTTTTGAAAGATTTTTCCATAAAAAATTATTTTATTTGTTTTGTTTCTTGAAAGCAAAATTGTTAAAGATAATATCGAGTTGAAGTACTGCATATATTTCAGGAATTTTGTGTGATTTTAATGTTTCGCCCTTGCTTACTAGAACAACCTCCTATTGAATCTCGTGTCGTGGTATTGTAAACTTGGTCTTTGGTTTTCTATAGGATTTTTGAAAGAAAGTGAGTATGTACAACATATGGGGATTGTCCCTTAAGTCAACATCAAGTGAGCAACGGGGAAAGGAGGGAAAAATAAAAAAAAATAAATTGCACGACTGGGTCGCACGTACTTGCTCATATGTGCGGTCACATTGTATAGGTAGAATAAAATTTAAAAAAAAAATTAAGTGAACATCAAAGCATTTATTCGATTTTTGTGAATTTTGATTCTTTTAATAAAGTACGTTAAATTGTATTAGGTGAAATAATTTAAACGCCATTTTATTTCTTTAGGAAATGTAAAAAAGTATGATGTTTTTCAAAATTGTAGGAGCCGTTTTTAAATAAAACGTTTTTTTTTAACAACTTTTTTTTTAATTAAAAAAATAATTCAAGAATACAAACTTAAGCACAAAAATAACGTAAATTTAATAAGAAAATTAAAAAAAATTCACTTACCCGTTCTAAAAATATTGTTTTTTTCAAAAAAAAAATTTTCTTATTTATTATATAAAATAAAAGTTTTCGAAAAAAATGAATGGAAAATTACCAAGGCTACCTACATTCTTGAATATCAATTTTGATTGTAATCGGATCACCATTCATCGAGAAAGTCGAAGCCGTTTTTAGCCCACCAAAATATAATGCATATACCTACAGTAAGAAGTACACTAACTTTTTTTTTATAAAAATTCTGGATCCCTTTTCGAGAAAAATAAGCTTTTACATAACGGTTATATGACAGGTACCGTTAATTTTTGAGCTAAAATTTTTATTTAAAAACTCCTCCGTAGAATATCAAAATAACCTTAAGTTCTAAATTTGAAGACGATTGGCCCAGCCAATTAGGCTACAGTCCAAAATGCACCCGTACAGACAGACAGACAGACAGACAGACGGACAGAATTTTGCCAGTAACTCAAATATGTTTCTCTATCATCGTAATGTCATGTTTGATCGTTATCTCAATTTGTTTGCACGAATTCATAACTTGCATTATAGTACCTACAATCGCAAGTAAAATTTGGCCCATTTTATTAAGATTTCAAAATGGTACAATACTTTGCTACTTGCTACTTCTATAAAAATATTATCGATATTATAATCCGGTTTCGAGCATTAAAATTCTGACTAAAAAAATTTGAAAAATATGATATTTTACTCGGCAAGAGTACGATAACTTTGGCGCCGCAAAATAATAACGGATTCCTGTAGGCGACTAATCATTGTTACTTGCGATTATAGGTACTATAATGCAAGTTATGCATTCGTGTGGATAAAAATTGAGATAACAATCAAACATAGAACAAGTATTTTGACATTATAAAGATGAGTTTTTATTAGCTCCACTATCAACCTTACCTGCCATATGACCGTTAAGTAAAAACTTTGTTTTTTCTCGGAAACGCCTCTAAGAATTTTTATGAAAAAACTCAGTAGTGTTTTATTGAAGCTGTGGATTACGTCTTAGTGAACAAAATTTAAAAATTATCATCCGAAATTTGTTTCTTCGGCTTTCTCGAGAACTTGTTAACCGATTACAATAAATTATTAATTGGTAAGTAATAAAATAAAGGTAGCCAAAGTAATTTCACATTAAAATATTTTCTAAATAGGTACGTTTTTTTTGTATGTTTAATAGTAAAATTAAATTTTTTTTTGAAAAATCCATATTTGAAAACGGGTAGGTATTTTTTTCTGATTTTTTTCGATTGTAGTTAGGTTATGTTCTTATGTTTGCATTATTAGATTCTTTTCTTAACGGTTTCTTTAACCATTTTTTTCACAATTTCTTAGAGAAATTAAATGGCGTTTAAATGTTTCCCCTGAAATCTGTTTTACGTATTTTTGTCGAACAATCAAAACACACAAAATCGAATAAAAACTTCGAAATGCACTTAATATATTTCAATGCAAAACACTTCTAATTGTTTCCAATAAAATCTTATTAAATCGAAATTGAAAATCATTTCTTCGTGGTACATGGTGCGTTTACTTTAGTTTAGTATCTGACATTATTTTTTTATAATTGGCATGCACTCAAAGGGTTATTAATATGCTTACAATGTATTAACACCGTGGGAGCATTTAGTTCTTAGAAGATTTAGAAAGACGTGAAAGTATTTTTTTCGGCAAAGTAAATCGAGAATTAGATGACTATTGTCTCATTTAAAAAACTTACGCATGGCTCTAGCGTGTACTAGGAGTTAAAAAAATAACTTCCCAACATGAGTATTCCCCAGATATGCCCCCTTTTCCTCAACGTTAATATTCCATTTGCCATTTAGAGATTCCTGGTGACTATTATCTATCAATAGATCTAATTCTACTCAAGGATTCGTTAAACGATGGTCTTTGGCTATGGAATTCTATGTTCCCTACGTCACAAAGACCGAGTTGGCTGGAGAGGCATGTTGGTTGAGGCCCAGGTTCGTCCCGAACTGTAGCGCCATCTAAGTAAGTAAGTAAGTACGCACAAAATCCCTGTATATTACCATTGTAAGGCCTCTGCTTAAATAGAGTCTAAGATCATCATGTCCACACTAACGTATCGAAGCCGATCAACACAAACTTTTGAGATTTGCTTTGCGAGACTTCAACTCATTAATACTTCCCCCCTTCTAAAACGTCTTAAAACTGATAAATTTACAAATTTACAATTTACGTCGATATAATACTGACCCAATTATTCTTCATCAGTTATTAACTGGAGATATTGATTGGTAGACTTACTAAGCAAGATTAAAATGATCAGGCGAACCGAGTACACTCACAATACTGAGAAAAACCAAGAATTCAAATATTTGTATCTAAGCTATCGACTCGTAATTATTTTAGTCCACTAACAAAGACCCACAGATAAACTTTCCGTATTACCTAAATAATTTTCTCCCACTCAATAGGTCCCTGTTCACTGGAGCCTTCGTAGATGCAAGAAGTTCTTCACCCCGTCTGATCTGGCTACAATATATAAATCATATATTCGCCAAAAACAGGTGCTCCAATAACGCACTTGAGTTTTTGGATCGCATTCAAAAAAGACCTTTAAAATTAATTGGTGATAGAAATATTACGGATTCAATTACATCTCTTAAGCACCGTCGTAATGTAACGTGTCTTTCACTATTCTATTGTTATTTTTACCAACAGTGCTCCAGTGAAATAGCCAGTTGCATTACTCCCCTTAAACAATTCAACCGTAAGACTAGCTATGCTAGGAATGCCCATCAGCTTCACCTTGAGCCCAACTTCAGACGTACTGTTAAGTATAGAATGTGGAACGCTCTACCTGGTTCGGTTTTTCCTGCCCATTTTGATATGCAGAATTTCAAAACTAATATCCATCGACATCTTCTTTTACATCCTTCCCTTCTTCCCTAATGTTCGCACGGTGTTTTAACGTGCCCCTTTCGCGCGTGCCTATTATAAAAAAAAAACAGGGTTATCCGGATATAAAAAAAAGGTTTTGTTAAAAGAACCATTCTAACCACTAATATTACAAAATGTCAATGTGGATTTGTTTGTTCCGCTCCACGCCTTAACTATACTCAATCGATTTTTATGAAATTTTGTTCACACTTAATAGAGAATACAGACAAGAAAACAGGATAACTTTTCTCCAAAAAATACTGTTCCAGAGTCCCGAAGGATAATATCTCAACTCAAACCAAAACTGTCTTTCAAAGAAAGAATAAATTATTTTAAAACGCTTTAGGTTTGTTTGTCAATCTAAAAATTTATAAATTAGCTTATCAAAAACCGAAAACCGTAGAAGCTACTTTGTTTAATCGAAGTCTTAGTGTTCCTTTGTTTTACAAGTCTAAGTTGTATACAAACCTTGCTCCAATAAACCACATCTTTAAATGCTCCATTTACATTTCAGGAAAATTCCAAAATAACAACAAACACTTGAAACAAAATTTAGTTTTTTTTTTTTTTTCATTTTTATTTCTTTCAGAACAGAATACTAATCTTAATCTTTACCTATACAAACTACAACAGATTATTTTATTTACAAATTAAATTCTACTTTACATTTTTTTTAAATAAATTACTTCATCTACTACCTATGGTCTATCTCACTGGGATGGGGAAGGAACGAAGCATCCACTTTTAGTTGACAACCTCAACATTCTCCTCAATCTTCACTCGATCTTCTTCATCATCATCAACAGCCACAAGAAACTCTTCACTTTTCACCTCCACTCCGTCGCATAACTTAAGCCTCTTTTCAGGTTTCTTCAAAAGCTCCTCTATCGAATAAGGATTCCTCTTTCTCGAATTCAATTTGGTGCTTCCATTCATCACAGGTGTGCCAATTGTCGATGTTGATGGTGATGATTTTCCCGAATCACAATCACTCAGTGGATCACTGCCACCACCACTTCCTGTTGTTAGATCAATGGAACTCTCTGATTTTGTCACACCACCACTTCCATGGAAATAGCCAGGAAACTGAGCATGGGCATATGGGAAGAAGCCAGCTTCATGCATTCGTTGGGTTGAATACAGAAGCGATGGATTCCATAGCCAATGTTTGGGAAAAGACGAGATCTGCTGCTGTTGGACATATGTCAAATCTTGCGGGGACGTACTGGTATTTGGATTCGAAACAGGAATGGTCGGCGAAGGCTTTATTGGAATGTCATTTCGAGAACCAACTCGCCATGACACAGGTGGATGCGTTAGTGAAGTCGAAGTTGCAACAGCCGCAGCCACAACTGCACTCGGATCAGCAGCCACCGTACTCCCATTGGCAGCATAAATGTGTTGTTTCAAGTAGCTGTCATGCATGATGGCATTTTGTTCATTCGAAGTCATCTCATCCGTCCAAAGTCCACCATTACGGAGAATTCTATTCACAGAACTCACAGACGGAATCGAACTCGGATCACAAATTCGCTGCTGCAACAGCTGGTCACGGATCTCCCATGCAAACATTCCCGGATTCTCCTGCTTGAAACGCAATATCTTCTTCACCACAGTAGGTGTCGCCACTTGCTGCAATGACACACAAAAACAAATGTCAAATTAAATACCGTGAAATTACAAAATTTTCATTTGCAAAATTTATTTGCATGCATGCAACAAATTACAATGAAAATCAACTCCGGCATGCAAACTACAAATAAATGTACGTATTTTGTATACGCAAACAGAAGCTGCCACTTCACTTTTATTTGCACTTGACAGGTTAAACGTCAGTACAATAAAATGAAATAAGGGAGCCAGTGTGGAATAAAAACAATCAGGACTTGTGTTATCTCTGTGAAAAGACTGTATTTAGCTGGTGTTTAGTGTTTACCCTTTTGGTGGTGGAGGCCACACTATAACCTCTATATTTACTGTGACGTGTGACGAGGCTATTCATTAAAAATGCATAACAACCCCTCTGTTTTTGGGACGAAATAAGGTTAATTCTCGACCCTTATCTCAGCATGTTTCGAGGCAATTTCATGTTTCACCTGAAGTGATTGATTATCGGGCAACAACACTCGTCGTCTCACTATCTAAACACATGGATTGAGTTTGACAGATCCACCACACTAACCTGTGTCCCAATGAAACATCCAAGTGGGTAGTTAGATAAAATCGGCCTAAATGCGAGTAGGCTCCATGTATTTATTGGTATAATATTGTAATTAGGTGTTTTATGGCACAGATTACACAGTCACATCGTGTGAACGCACCCATCAGGTGACAGCTGCAATGGTGTGGTGAGTTCAAAAGATAATAAATTGAATTTTAGTGGGGGTGAATGCGCGGCGAGGAGTATTAGACACTGTCACCGTGTGGACTCAATTAAAATTTGTCGACACACTTCCTGATGGAGAGTTCAAATCGTTTTGTTGACACTATCTCGCTGGATCTCCGAACACACACAAGTCCCAACTCCAATGATAAATGATATGATGAACTCACCTTTGTTTTACTGCCACCAATCGATCCGGGCCGAATAGAACCAGTTTCATAGAATCGCGTCAAAATCTTCGATACACAACCTGCAAGGGTGAAAGAAGAGAAAGAAGGTGATAAATTCATAAATGTCAAACATCCTAATTGAGATATAGTCTTTCTTAAAAGGGGTTTTCGTCGTTTTCCATTCTTGGGACGGAAAAGTTTTGAATTTAAAATTTAAATTTGGAAAAACCAACTCACCGTGCGAAACTAGTAATTGCCGTGATATATCGCATGGTCGAACGCCCATTAAAGCTAATTCAACAATACGTCGACGAACACAGTCGGGCAGTGGGCGTCCGTTGACAAAAACGCCGCCCAATTGATTCACACCGGCCTGTCCTGAAAATATAAAAAAAAACATCAAAAGATACAAAATTGAATCGGATAGTCTTTTAGCCTAATTGATATGTTAATTTTGTGTTGGCCTGGTCAAGTGGGGACTACTTTGAGATAATGCCGCGGGATGTTGAGTTTGTGTGCCCATGGTCGAAGGGAAAAGGAAGTGAGTGCATTTTGGTGTTGGATTCCATCTGTAGGGCATGTAAATTGGACTTACAGTAGCTAAATTGTATCTATTAGTTTACCAAGTTCGACAAGATGTGTGTTTAAAAGAAACTGTTTATATCAATGAATATTAATTTCGAGGGAGTTATAGAGTCATTGTGTAGGCGGAAGTTGGAGAGTGTGGAAACATTTTTATGTAATTGTCACGTTTGAGTGTGACAAGAAATTGAGTGGCCAGAATTCGAACAATTTTTTTAATACAATTGTGAGAATTTTTTTTATTACACTTGCTTCGCAGGTTCTATCAGAATGACTCCTCCCATTGGAGTAAAACCAGGCAAAAACTATGTCAATGTCCTGTTATAACAATAAATATTCATTGGGATTCATAAAGCCATAGAACAATTGTTAAAATTAAAAATTGTGTAAGATTTTTCCTAAATTAAGTATATAGAAGTAACGAGTGGCATACTCTATTCAAAGGCCTTACTGAGATCAGGATAGAAAACATCAGTTTGGAGACCGTTTTGCATTAATTTTTGTTAACTTGATAAGTAAATTCTAAAGGATTAGTGACAGTTGATTTTTGCAAACAAAATCCATGTTGTTGATGAGTTTTGTAATTCCTCGATAGTTTTGAATGTTATTTTTGTACCACACACTTATAAAGAGGTTTAATAAATAATGACTTTCATATCTCAAGAAAACAGCATTGACGGTGAACAATTGAATAATGATGTAATTGTTGAAGAATAATAAGTCGTACTTTCTTTAACAAAAATGGACTATGGACAGAATATATTGCACAACTTCCCTCTTCGAAAGTCTTAGGAAAGGTATATCACAGGATGATCGATTAGAATTAGAATTATCACAGTACTTAGGATTGTTTAAATTGTATGTTTGTTGAGAAAAATCTGCAAACTTGCTTCTTATTTCCTAAACAACTTGAGGATTTACCATATTTAATTGCAAATTCTTTTTCTATTTGGATTCATCGATATATTGGGGATTTGAATATTATAAGCTTTGTAAGTTGTCTTTAATTTAGATTGAAACTACTTTTGATTTTTAGGAAAACATGTTTAAGAAGTTAGTTAGTTAATTAGGCAAAACGAAATCAAGATAACGTAAAAAATCCATTGATTTGGTTAAGTTGTGATAAATGTACCGGTCCTAACGAAATTTCTTTAAAACTCAGAACCATGTTCATGAATAGTTTACGTAAGAACGGTTTTTAAATAAAATGGTTTTTTTAACAACTTAAAAAAAAAAAAATTTCAAAAATTATTTAAATAATTATAATTAAATATAACCCGTTTTCAAAATATTGATTTTTCAAAAAAAAAAAAAAAAACATCCTTACAGACAGAAGTACAGGCAGGCAGACAGAATTTTTCCCATTAACACAAATATGTCGTGTGTGTTGTGAATCTGCAAGAATGGAAGGGACCTACAATTTACCGCCAAGTCCGAACGGTGGATTTTTTCGAGACAAATTTTACTCTTGGAAGTTTTGTCAGTTCCTCGAAAGAGGCAGTACCCCGGAAAAAACGGTGGGCTCTGACCGGGAATCGAACACCGACCCTTCGCTTAGCAGTCCAACACAATATCCAATACGCCTTCGGGTTCTAATTAGTCTTTTGTGCACTTTTATAATCCTTGCAAAGTGAATCAAACCGAAGATGCCTTGAATGTTCTCTAAAAGGCAATAGCTTTTCACGTTCCAACATTATCGCGGAAGAAAGGCAGACGCAAAAACTTATTGTTAAAAAAAATGAAACGACATCTGGCACCTGCATTGAGTTGTTGCAGGGAAATAAGTCCCCGGGAACTAGGTTCACCGAGGGACCCTTTCCCCCATACATATCTCATTGGTTAAACGACGTAAGCTTTAATACCCTTGTAAGGCACATTGCAGTTTCAAAAGTGTTTAGTGGAAGTTGGAAGTTAGTTTCCTCTTCATTATTCTAAGTGTGTACTAAGTTCCCATAAGGAAATGATGTACATCCCCCCTTTGCATGGAAACTAAGTCCACTTCACTAAAATGGATTTAGTTCCAATTATTTGCCTGCAACAATTTAGTTGGACTCAGACGTGAAACAATCCAAGATTGGTTAAGGAAGAAGAAGTATTGGCTAAGTGGCGAATTTATGAAGACACAATATTCTGACGGCACCAACAAATATGATATCAAATGAAGATCTCAGTTTAAAAATAATAAGCAGAATGAACGTTACGTTAAGATATTGAACACGGGATCCGATATAAAAAAAGCAGCAACTTACTGAGTTTATTGACGAATATTTTTATGATATTTATATTATTTATTACGTCTTATCACATTTCGCCAGTCTAAAATTTTAGTAGTTGATGATGGATTGACTTACTATTTTTGGATTTTCCGTTTCTTATATGTGACAATATTTCGCTTCGCTTAGCGATTCAGAAGAAAGGCCAAACTTCAATAGATATGACCAAACACTGCTTATACCTATGTACATTGCAAACTAAACGAAATGTTGCGTCATGTTTCTAAACACATAATGAAAAACTAAAATAAACATGGCTATCTCTTTTTTTTATATAAATTTCTTGTTCCAACTCATTTTTACATTTTTAATTAGAAAGATGTGAAAGGAAGAGTTCTAGAAAATCTTCCAGAATATCTATTTGATGTCAATTTATCTTCAACTGCTCAAAGATACAGCAATTTGAAGTGTTATGGTAAATGTCAACATAAGCACTTATCAAAAAATAGCAGAACTTATGTTTGGCACTAATTTCTTTGACATTTGTTGAATGAGCTTCCCTCATGAAGTACATACTATAATGCAATATAATGAATTCCCGAGAATATGTTGGCTCGGGGTAGACAAAATCTTCATTCAATTTTGTGAAATCAAGAAACAATAACTGATCTCTGCGTTACGTTAATGTCAAATTTTCTTTTCTATTAACGGAAAAAATATAAAAGTTTGAGTACCATTAATCGTTTCAACCATATGATTATGGTTAATGGTAACGTTTTTTTAGGTTTTGAAATATAAGTTTAAGGATTTTTCATATAGTCCTAAAATTAGAACACAAATCGGTACAAATTCATTTCTTCACAGAAGTCCTAAGCTCAAGTCGTGTCAAATTAGGACAGAGTATTAGTTAGATATAATAATAATACTGAGTTTATCTAGGACCTTAAAAATCCACAGTCTAGTGGCGCTATTTCATTTTTTTCTGTTTTATTTTTGTATGGTTTTTGTTTGTTAAGAATACGAACTTTGGTGTTTAGTGGGAACAATTTGCTTCGGAATTTCGATAACGGAAGTACAGCAAAAGCTTCTCAAAAACAGCTTTCCAATTTGTCCTTTACTTGGTAGATTATGATGCAAGACAACACGACAAATAAAACAAAATTTATCCTTACTATTGCTTTTATTACATTTTTATTTTCACTTTTAAAAATCGTAATTAACAAAAATCGTATTAAAAATCTATTAAAATCGATGGCGAGCACGTGATGGTTCCTCCGAGACACGACCATTGCGAAATTGTAACTGAGAAATCCACACGGTTCGATTAGTTTACATTTTGAAATAAGAGTATTTGAAAAATCGCTAAAAACTTCAGGCAGGTACTGGTACAAGGTACATACATATACATAGGTCTAGAAGAAAAAATGTAGATCGCTTGGATGAGATGCACTTTGTGGAAAGCGAATATAAAAATTCTACTATTTCCAAAAAACACTACTAAAAAAAAACAATACTTATTTTATTTCAAACAATGATTCTAG
This sequence comes from Platycheirus rosarum, assembly GCA_963971375.1. Taxonomy (NCBI): domain Eukaryota; kingdom Metazoa; phylum Arthropoda; class Insecta; order Diptera; family Syrphidae; genus Platycheirus; species Platycheirus rosarum. The sequence continues at coordinate 36,472,843 of OZ020510.1, read as the reverse complement.
AAATTAGAAATCATTCTCACAATATTCGTCACGGTAACCCTCTATTGTAATCGAAAAACCACCAAAATTAACAAAAATCGCTTTATGTATTCAATAAAATTCAACAGGAATTGTTTAAAATGTCAAATCAGAATATCAAAATATTGAAATTAGACCAGTTTTAGACGTATTAGTTCCTAGGATATGCTCTGTGAACTTAGGACCGGTAACAGTGATGTGAAGAAATTAGACCAGTTTTAGACGTATTAGTTCCTAGGAGATGCTCTGTGAACTTAGGACCGGTAACAGTGATGTGAAGAAATTAGACCAGTTTTAGACGTATTAGTTCCTAGGAGATGCTCTGTGAACTTAGTACCGGTAACAGTGATGTGAAGAAACATTCAGGTATTAACTTTTCTTAGAGATCTCTACCAGGGCTAGGTCCAGGTCCAGCTTGGCTGGCTTAGTAGTCAGGTGAAGAAATTGGGCTTAAGTTTGATAAACCTACTATATTTGGCCTTTCAGTTAAAGTTTTGTCAACTGTTTGGTGAAAGTCTCAATTACTAAGAACGATGAAAAATCGTTGTGTTATAATTCTGGTGATATATACTCATACAAAATGCTCAAAGATATGTGGCGAACTTCGAATTGCATTGTCAAAGCTGAAAAAAAATCTTGGTTACTTACACGGATCAATGTGCCACATAATCATTAGGTGAATACTTCAAAGAAAACTAAACGAGAACCTTTCCTATTGCAGCAAAATCTTTTAAAAATATCTAAAGCATATATCAAATATCACTTTCACCATGAAGCAACAACATCACAATGATTGTCAAGCCATATAGGGCTCCTTATCAGCCTTAAAACCATCTACAATTATAACACTATACACATATTGGAAGCCCTTCACTTTCGAAAAAGTTAATCGTTCCCCACACAACGAACGATATGCTAATAAGCCCGCATAAACTTCCATCCAATAAGCATTCAAGTGATTTACTGCCAGACAGATTGTTGGACAGAAAAAGTACCATCTTCCCATCAAACCATAATACTGGAGCACCTCGCACATAAAATTTCCCAATATCCATCACAGAAAAACATCTCGTCTCCTTGGAGTCATTAATTCAGCAATTTCCATCTTTGTAATGGCATCCCAAATCAAAGTGCACCACTTCGCTTCGTCACCAAGTGGAAGGCTTGCGATCCCCCTCCTTGCAACACACGAAACCAAAATGAACAGCAAATAAAACAACAAAAGCAAGAGCGAAGCAACCGAAGAAGAAAAACCTAAAATGTCAGAAAAGAAAAACACTGGTGACGACTGGAATGTAACTATCTTACACCATCGCCAGAATATCTCGCGCGAGATCTCCAAGCTAAAAAGATTTCCATCATCAAAGCAGCCACAGAGCAGCCTCTGCTGGAGCACAAATCTCTCAAAACAGAATATTTCTACACGGTCGCGCTCGAAATATTAATGACCGATGTCTGTCCAGACGTAAAAAAAAAAACAAAAATTAAAAAAAACAGGAATCTCTGCGTGCAACCAGAGGCAACCATACGTCCATCTATTCATCCGTCCATGTTGTCGTCGTGATGGCCCTGCTTTGCTGAATCCATGATCCACCGATGAAGAATCGATGTTTTTGTGTTCCGGAAATGTGTTGGCCAAGTCGATCGGTCGCCCGAGACACACACAACAGACGGCTGGAACTGGACAGAATGTAATGGTGTTAAGTGTTTTTGGCACTTTTTGCCCGCTAATTGTGAGATTTCGTAAATTTTTATTGGCACCCAGTCCCCTTTCCCGTCCGTATCCGTCATCAATAACCTTGCTCAGTAGCATCTGCGTTTTGAGGCGGTGTGTAGTGGAATCGAGAGCATTCAATTTTATTACCCCCAGTACTGCCAGACGTCCGTACACGGCCAATAAAAATAATAACCGTGAAAGCTTGCACTCAGGGCATTTTCGGGGTGATTTTGGGGGGATAATTGCTGTTGCAAGAATGACTAGGCGTCGCGGTCGGTTCCTGCGTCGCTGTCGGTGAATTTCGAACTCGAATTATGGCAATTGTGTTCGAAGTGCGAATTACAGTGCTGGACGTTTAAAATGCAATTAAAAGCCTCGCTGTGCGAATAAAACTAAAAGAAAGCACACACTCAAGGTGTCAGAAGTGGGATGAGCCATTTGGTTATCGTTTGGTAGGGCTTCGTGCAGGAATCATTAAAATACACAGGAGTCTGTATATTGCCAAAGGGGCCGATAGTTTTTTTTGTTGTTGGTCATATTATCGTGCCTCCACGATGAAGTCGTTAAAATCATTTAAAACCGATCGACTTCGATACGGTTAATGATGAAAGTCCGACGTTGATGCGACGCGACGGCCATTAGGTAATGAGTTTTCGGATTATATGTGATTTCCTAGAAGCGAGACTCTCGCCCGATAACAACACCCATCGCAGCACGCAGACTTTGTGGTTCCAGTCGAGAACTTCGTTCTGATAAGGAATCTCTCTCAATTTCTAAAGGTGTTGACGCGGAATGTTCATGGACCGAAAACCTACAGGCGGCATAGATTCATCGGTGTAAACAAAAAACTAAATTTGTAACAAAAACAAATAAAATACCAATTAAAGTGGTGTTTTAGGTTTTTTTTTTGGTTTAAGGACCGAAACATTCACTCACCTGTATGTGGCATGGTTTTAGGGCGGCGGCGGTGGAGTTTAAGTATATTACTCCCTGATGATGATGTGGTGATGATAACTGCTTGTTGATGACGGCTCTGCGAGAATGTAATCTTGCGACTACAATCACAGTCGTAATAAAGTTTTGGGTATTTTATGCGCCTCCGATTGATTGTTATTGGCTTTTTAAAGCAATTCGGATGGTAATTTGGGGCTCCGAGTACGCGATTTCTCCGAATTTAGAATCACTCTGAAACAAAAACCGGAAAATCTATTTTTACTTAACTGAAAAATTGGTTTTATTTATGAAATGTAGAAAGAAAATGGAAATTTTATTTAAAAATAGGTGAGACGTGAGGGTCTAAAAAAGGGCAAACCTTTGCCTCTGTTTTTATACAAAAAAATCTATTCTAAATGTTAGTTACGATATTAACCTTGATGATTAACCTGCTGTTAAAAATAGTTTTCTTCTTCGACTCCTACAAATTAATTTTCTTCGAATGAAGAAAGGAACATATTTTTTTTATGAAAACCGTTAACTATAAAGAGCGCGAAATACTATTCTCAAGCTAGCTTTGAAGGTGGAACCTGTTAATACGATAATCTAGTGGATATGCTTACCCAATCTGTTATAGTTTTAGTTTTGTTAACAATTAGTTATGACAAAAATTGTCAGCCACCAAAACCCTAAAGATTTGCAGGTGCCTTGATACTTTGCTTTAAGTTAAAAAAAACAAATAAGACTAATTTAGACTTTCTGAATTGAATTTGAATCTAAGAATGACGTTAGGCTAGGTCATGTTAGATGGGGTGACGATTCAGTAGTCAAAATATCTCACTCGGATCTCAAGGGTCCATTGCGGTCCCCAGCAGTTGGAGAAACAAGAAGGGGAATTTGAGGGAGAATTATCTTTTTCTTTAAACCCTGAAATTTTGATGAAGTTCAGAATGTTTTTAAGTGGCTTTTTTGAAACGTCGCCCGGGGCTGTTTTCCAAGTCTGAGCTAGGTTCGGGCGTTCACAAAGGAGTGATATATGACCCCCCCTCTGCATCAACATCTTAACACCCTCTGCATAAGTCTAATGTATTAATGCCCATTCTACTCATGTGGGCCCTCTTGAGTTGTGACCCATAAGGACTCCAACCATAAGAGACAGTTGAGGTCTACCTAGCTCTTGAATATATTCTGTATTTGTCTTTGAGATCTTTGGTCAAAGACTTCTTGAGACCCGTGACAATTGTCGAGTTTCACCATCTTACGTTTGCAGCTTTGAGGAAATTCTCGTGAATTCTTTTTTTCTTATTTTCCACTGGCTCAAGTATCCAGGATACGGATTGGCTTGTGTTTTTTCGACGTGTGGTTTTCAAGAAGAAATAAAACTCATATAGTTTAGTTATGGCTTTATTATAAAGATAAGGGTTTGCATTATGTTCTAAAAATGATTTCGGGGAAGTGGCCGCCGTGGCTGGCTCGAATTCATGCCAGAAGAGGCCCAATTTTCCCAATTTTGTGAAAATCGGGATCGGTGGCCATTTTGTTTTGGGCCCATTCACCGAACGTGTGACGCCCTTGATAGGCCTTCGTCTTCAATTCTTGCAAGAGTTGGATTTTGTAAGGCTGCAAACCAAGATCCTTCCGCGCGCGATGGCGGATGGACTCATTTGGGTCTTCTTCGATACTCTGCTCCACCGAAACGAACCATTATTTCGGTAATAAATTTGCACAATTTGCAAACTTTGTTCAGGAGTAAGTCTATTCATTATAAAATCGCAAACCAAACTGGGCATAAATCAAGAGACATCTGTCAAAAAGACCAACTCCTAAAAAAGTATTGCCAGATTGAAAACCACACGTCTATTAAAATAAAAAAATATTTGTTTTTAGAAAATTTTTATTTTTTTTTTATTAGTTTCAGAGTTTTCTTGGAAAAACTAAGTATACAATAAAATTTGACAACTAAATGTCTATCGAAGAAAAAAAAATTTTGAAAATCGTTCGACCAGTTTTTTTAAAAAGTCGTTTTTTTTTTTAAACTTTTCAAAAAAATATTTTGAATTTTTTTCTAGTATGTCATTATAAGGCAATCTGTAGTTTGCATCTGGGAAAATTATTTTAAAAAATTCAATCCACCCATTTTTCAAAATATTTCGAAAACCATATTTTTTTTTATTTAAAAAATCAAAAAAAAAAGTTTTTGAAAATTTTTAAATGCGATATTAATTGAATTATAAATGACTTCCTGTGTGCAAAATTTTATTGAAATCGGTATAATAGTTTACGATAAAACCGCATTTGAAAAAACCGGTTATATGAGAGGTACCGTTATAGAAGAAATTTCGAAAAATGTATTCTAAATGGAAGATGTATTATTGTAAAAAATTAGCACCCTGAAAGTTTTATCAAAATCATTAGAGCCGTTTTCGAGAAAATCTAACTTTTTGTTCAAAATTGTATGACAGGTACCATTATTTTTCGACCTAGAGCAAAAATGAAAAACACCGAGATACTACCTAATAAATACTAAATACCAAGTTTGAAGCAAATCGGCCCATCCGTTTAGGCTGTAGAGGCGCGAACAGACGGACAGACAGACAGACAGACAGACGGACGGAATTTCCGGACCCACTTTTTTCAACTTCCCTTTTGTCGTAATGTCATGTTTGATTGTTAGATTATTTTTTTTTGCACGAATCCATAACTTGCATTTTAGTACCTAAATCGCAAGTAAAAACTGGGCTAACTTTATCGGATTTATCTTAAACTACTTAAACTAACTTGATGTGAGTTAACTGTTGATCTAAGTAAAATTATGAAAGTTGGCTAAATCAGGTACCAACACAATGCGAGTTATGGAAAAAAACTTTTCATACTTATTTACATTTTTTAAGATTTTTGTCTGGCTGGAAACTATTTTTGATCTTACCTAGTTTTTTCAAACAATCAATATTAAAATTCACAGAAATTGCAAAAATTCCTTGACAAGGGCTTATATACACTTCAAATTTAATACAGGATGTTACTGCTTAAGAGGTTGGCCTCGTTTACCCGTTTCACACAATTCCGCATAACGCCGATTTTATACAGCTACTGCATATTGTGTGATTTATTAGAACTTAGTCACACTAACTTATGAGAATCAAGGAGAAAAACAATTGTAGTGTTTAAAAATTGATACACAAAGTCATAAGAATCAACAAGATTTTAAGGTTTTCTTTATTTTTTTTTGGAGGGGGGGGGCGGTTTGATATTTAGAAAAAAATCAGAATTTCTCTAAAAATTTAAATTTCTGGTCGATTAAACAGTTGGGTATACCGACAAATTCTTTTGGATTGCAAGATATAGAATATTTTTTTGACAATTTAGCAATTTCTGGAATTTAAATTGCTCCTCGTATGAGGTCATCAGAATCAACAAGAATCGAAGAACATCTTCAAATGTTTCACAAAACTGAACACTTTTTGTTAAATTTAAATTTATCCTTGTATAAAATTCAAATTTTCTGTCCTCTTTATTTTTTACTAGCGGTACACGGCGCACGTTGCTCTGGCGCGAATTTTTTTAAGGCAAGTTCCACGTAGCTCTTCAGTTTCAGCGGTACTGGAAGTGAAAGTCCTGTCGCGCATATGCTGAAAGCGAGATCCACGTTCTTCTTAAGTTTCAGTTTCAGCGTCTCTTGAAATAGAAGCTCTGTCGCCCATTTGGTCTTCAATTTCCGCCGCCCTTTTTTATTCTTTTATTCCTTGCTTCTGATTATTTTCTTTATTGTTGAAAACTTAAGCCATATTGAATCTTTATTTATTTGGTGATTGTGAAAAAAATGTTGATTGTGGAAAGAACGCTCGCAATCGATTGAAAATTGACATTTGATTCGACGAATATCATTTAAATGCGAAAAGAACACTTGCAAACGATTGAGAGGGGAATGTGGTTAAAACGCAATTACTCTTAACTGGGTTATCGCAAAATATATTTTCCAACCTCTTTTTTTCAAAATATTTTTTTTTTAATTTGCAGCCAACAATTTATTCTCCGATTGATGTCACGCAGTTTAAGCCTATGTATTCAATGCGTGACAATGTTTTCAAGAGTCGTTTTAGTTTAAAAAAAATACGTTTTTTTTAAATTGAAATCATATGTATAGTGCATATATATAGAGATAAAAAAAGGAACAATTTCATAAGAAAAACAAGTTATAAATCAGTCTGCAGTCGAATTTTTGTTTGCATCGTTTTTAGCACATGAATAAGGCCCTTGCAAATTACTTCTACTGTTTCTAAGTGATATAAAGGGTATTTTTTCTCTGGCGTACTATTAATGTAAATTGACAAACCGAACTTATGATAAATAAGTACAATGAACAATTGTCGAATTGGTTCTCACAGTGTTACCAGTTTAAATTATCAGTTTCTAAAATAAACATCTTCTGACAAATATTTTAAAGTTTAGATGGAAAGATGAAGATCCTTTCCTATTTTTCTATCTTCCTAACTAGCGTATTGCAACATCTAATATAATATAATTATTATTAATAATATAATGAACTTAACAAAACATATTACTAATTACATTCCTATTGAACAATATTTTTTTTTTAATTACAAGAACAAAAGGATATGCTTCACTTTACGCCACTCAAAAGTCCAATTTTATTGTTCTTCAGTCTGAATCATAAATCCATCGGCTTTGATTTCTGTTGACAAAGTTGCACGGCGTTTTAGATACCAAACTTAATTTATTATTTTACAATCCAGCGTCATTTAAATTAATAAATATTCCGTGTAGCCACATTTCTCTATGGATCACAGTCTTAAATAAAATATCCCATAAATATTCAGTCGCACATGGCTCAGCAATAAAAATCAAGAAAAAAAAACAAATAAAACCACTGAAGACGAATAAATAAAAAAATAAATCTCATCAGAGGCTTGTTCGCCTAATTTGTTCCATTCGCGGACTGGTTATCGAATTTATATTAATTTATATAAAAATTAAAAAAGTTTTTTTTTAGTTTCTACTGCTAATTATATTGATGCCCGGGCCACATTTGCATGGCCCAATTCGCAGCAGCACGAGCACGAGAAGTCAGCCTCATAAGCATCAGGTGTCGTCACAATAAGAAGACCAACAACAACCAAAAAAACAACGCAACGTTTAGCCGTTCCCACGGTCCACTCAAACCGATTATCCATAATTCCCAAGCGAATCGAATTAAGTCTCCGCGAGTGATATGATTAAAAAACCTTGTTTTTGGTAGCCAAAACGACAATTTGTGACAGATAGAGACAGCGATTGGCGAGAGATTAGCCGAGGCTAAGAGTCCCAATCTAATTCACTCGTCACAGTTGAACTTTATAAGTCTTAATTAATTCCGTCAGCGGGCGCTGCTGTGTTTTAGCGTTTTGTCTTGAATGGCAGAGAAATTAAGTGAAAAGTCAACAAAAATCACGTCAAGAGCTACCGACTTAGGCCTTAGCCTTCTCTTTGAAATGGGACAGAAGTTCCAAGTCACCAGGTGATGTGATAGACGGCCGATAGATTCCCACAATCCAACCGGAAAATATACGTATCACCACAAAATTTGCATTTTCCGTCGTTGATATTCGAATTGACTTGAATGGAAAAAAGATGCGACGACGCAACGGTCTTTTGTCGTTATGAAGAGGAAAAATTAATTTATCTGCTTTAACTCTTAGCTCAAACTTGAAGCTTTTTGGATCGTTTGGACACGCGAGAGTGGTGAAAGGGACGACTTCCGCTGTGACCTGTGATCGGGTAATTTATTGGGTCTTTGACGTTGTCGTCGTGGTGATAGTGTTGCGTCGCATCATTGTCGTCGCCCCATCCGATGCAAGCTTATAGGAGTGAAGCTTACAGAATATGAATATTAAAATTTGAGTTAATTGGACGCGAATATTGGTTTTGACTTTGGACTCGTTTACATGGCTAATTTAAAAATGGTGGGAGCCGTTTTGAGTTTCTCACGCGAAGACGCAAATTGGGTTTTTGTGTAAATTGTGTAAATTTAATCTCCTGTAAAGGGCTTTAAGAAAGCAAGTTTTTTGTATAATAGAGATGCAAAAAAAATTAGGCCGAGTTTGGTAATTTGACAATAAAAAAACAAGGCTGGAAAGTTGCAAATTTTTTTTAATTAAAACCGAATGTAACTTTTATATTTTTGTAGGATCGAACTTTAAAATTTTATTGATATCGGGTTGTCCGACGGGTATATGTAGTGTATCCCAAAATCAAACTTATAACTACAATCGACACAGGACATTATCATTTAACATCCCCTAGCCTCTTTCAGCATAACAGTCTCTTATAGATCAGAGGGTTTATACATCCTGGAAATTTAGTTTAATGGTCAAATAACCGATTTTTATGAATAAGCCAAGTCTTAACTGCGGTTAAAGAATGAGGAACTTAAGTTTTTTCAGCTAGTAAACACATTTGTGTCACCAATAATTTTAAGCTGCAAAAATATAATAAGCTAAAGTGTCGGTTCAAACGGGAATTTTCAGGCCACATCTAAAGTCCAAGAGATTCGAAAACCAAAATGTATACTTTTTTATGAGTTCCTCTAAATTCTATTAAATTTTATCCAAATCCATTAAGTCGTTGAGTCCTTATTGCAGAACAAATATTTAATCCGTTCAGAAGGACTTACGGACCAGAAAGATGAACAGACGACAGACTGATAAACAGAAGGAAAGACAGACAGAGACACAAACAAAATTTTGTCGCTCACTAAAATTTGTTTCTATTATTTCATCGTTTAATTGTTTGACTGTTATCTCAACTTTTTTATCCGCACGATTGGTTTGTAAAGGGCCGCTTGGGCAACATGCCCGCCCATCATAATTTCAAGTTTACAATGGTGTTCCCGGGAGTATTTTTTTATAATCAGCTCGCACTCAACGGGTAATTAGTACCCTTATCGATACACATAAATAAAAGTAAGTGTCTCTTTGTAATATTAAAATAACAGTTTTTTACAAGATACAACACTTATAACAAAAACACAATTTCAAAAAATTTGTGCCTGTCTACATACCTTTTTTTTATAATTAACACGCGCACAAGGGACAATTTGTTTCCCTTTTAATGTAGAACACACTGCGCGGGCAATAGGAAGATAGGGAGGGGAGAGATATGATTAACATTGGTTTTTAATGTTTGCAGATCAAAATGGCAAGGGAAAATCCCGCCGGGTAAACTATTCCCAATTCGTGTTGTTCGACTAAAAAAAGAGTCCCTATATTTCACAGTACATCCGAAATTGGGCTCAAGGGTGAACTGATGAGCATTCCTTGCGATACGAGTATTACGTGAGAAACTTTTAAGGGGAGGAATCTAGCTGGCTACTTCGAGTGAACATTTTCTATAAAAGAAACGACGGGACTTTTACTGGCAGATTGCTGATGTTCTAGGGAGTAACTAAGGCTATTTAAATTACACACTAGGTGGCACTGGGGTCGTTTTATGAAAAGTTCTTATTTATAGACCCATTTTGACGGGACTTTCACAAGCAGATAGCTGATATTGTAATGAGTAAGAAAGGCTATTTTAATTACCTCTAGATGGCGCTGGAGTCTCTTTTTTTGAAAATTCTCATTTATGTTCCCATTTTGACAGGACTTTTATGGGAGATAGCTGACGTTGTATAGGAGTACCTAAGGCTATTTTAATCACCCTTTGTTGCCGCTGGGGTCGTTTCACAAGCAGACAGCTAATTTTGGAATAAGTAACTAATGCTATTTTGATTACTAGAAGGCGCCACGCCATTTTACATTTTTTCGAAAATGTATGGTCACGTTGAATGCCACCGGTGGGTCATGAAAATTATTCCCATGAGGCCACATGTACCACCGGTGGGTCATGCTCTATATGTTTTTGTTTCGACATTATTTCAATGGTTCAGGAGTAAAACATTATTTTGTCTTTTTGGGCACCTAGTTAAAAGTCAGTTTTTTCACTGGAAGAAAAAAAAAGTCCGATGTCGTAACAATTTTGGATGATATTGGCACTTTAATAAAAAGAAAAAAAAATAGTAAATACAATTCATAAATAACTGAAGTTCTTTGACTTTCATCCAAATATAAAAATTAATACTTTAATTCTTATAAACAATATAAAAGTTATAAAAATAAATAAAAATTAATGTTTTTTTCTAAGCATTCCAAGCAAAGTGCTGAGTTTCCTTGACATGTATTGCAAAATGTTGATTTTTTTTTCTGCTTCATTGCATTTCATATTTTTTGTCAACTCCTCGTAGCAGTTCAAACAACGTTTCCTGAGTTTGCGATTACTTCGGTCTCTTGTTTCGAATTCTTCGAGAGCATGAGAAGAAGGATGTTGGGGTTCCACGCGGACGTTGGCGTTTTTTGGTCACATAATGCTTCGCAGATCGATTTCCGAAATTCGACGATTTGTTGACGTTGACAACAAATATTCTAATGTGATGAATTTATGGTACCACCTTATTGTTTTCCTCAACGGAGAGAAATAGAAAGCCATTTGGTCCGAGATATCTATGCTTTGTTTGGCGTGGTTATGGTCGACTATTACTTTTTGATTTTTATAGCTTCATTATTTCGGTTCCTTTTTTCAGTAGCTATCACCTCAAGGTCATGCTTTGTGCTCAGCTTCAGGACTTCCCTCTTATCTCTCCATTTGGCTACTACTACAGATGTATTTTCCCGTCCGATAATATCTCCTTTCTTTAGCTTCGCCATTGTTATGTCCATCGGATTTCCTTTTCGATTTTTACGCAGGGTTCCAATCAAATGCGTCTTACAGGAAAAGTTGTCCGTGGCTATAGTTCTCCCCTTGTCCATATAGCACTCCGCTAAATCTACGACTATTTGGGTACTATGTGATGTTGATGCCGATGCTACACCTCTTTGATTGGAACCGTTATTTTTCCCAGTATATACAGAACTTGTAAAGGTTTAATCAGTAGGGTATAATAATTTATATAAATAATTATAATATAATAATAATAATGACCCCGTATTTATATATATATATAAAATATATATAATATAATAATAATATAATATATAATATAAATATATATAATATAATAATATATCCAATATATCCTGATTTTACCCAGACGATTGTTACCAACCGTCGAATTGTCGGAAAAGTGGATAAATCGTAAAACGAATTGAAAGCGGTTCCGGGACATAACTTGGGGGACAAATGAATTTTTGTTAAATTGATCCTTGTTCCAATAATCTTTTATAGATGGATATTTGATGATACCCATATAAATAACAAGGGGTAGGAACTTTTTTGTTTCAGTGACGTCCATATCAACCCATCTCTTCAGTCGGGAATTGCGCGTTATTGTTCTGTTGGCCAAAGTATTTTGAGCATTTTGATTTGTATTATGAACTATCAGCTCATAAACTTCTTGCATCACCAAGAGACTAAAAAAATCATAAGGTTGCTTTGTAGCACTAAAATCAACAACAGATTGTGAAGTTTCCTCAAAATAAAAATTTTCCAAAGAGCTTCCATCAACAGGCGTCCAAATATCAGCTATAGACACCTCATGATTCCTCCTGTTCCTCCTGTTCCTCTTCATTCGAATCAAGTTCCATTGCGTTGGAATCGCGTTAGCAGAAGACGAACCATAAAATCTTCTAGGATCCATTTACACCGCTTATACCTACAAATCCCAAAACAAATAAAAATTAGCACAAAATAAAACAGTATATGACCACCCAAGGTGCCACGTGACCTATTTCGTTGACATTTTCAGGAATTCTTTAAGTTAGCTCCACGGGTGATCCTGTTAAGTTTGGACCCAAAAGTGGCGCTGAGGTGAAGATCATTACGTTTTGTTCAATGTTCGGATTCTTAAAAAATAATTTGACCAAATTTTAAACTTCCTTCTGGTTTGTTCGCTTTTCACTTCAATTCCAAATTGTTATTATTGCAGGATTTTGACGGGAATTTTACAGGCAGATATCTAATGATGTAAGGAGCAACTTAAGCTATTTTAATTACTCATGCGTGACGCTGGGGTCGATTTTTTATGAAAAAAAAATTATGTACCGATTTCACTTATATCACACCATATACATAATATTTAATAAGCTAAAACATATAAATAAAATTGAAGATCGCTTTTTTCGAAAATTCATAAATGTTGACCCGGTATAAGTGGAGATGAGGTTAAAAATAAACATTTCTATTATACTATGTATTAACACGATTACGTTGGTGGTGTGTAGTTACTGTTGGACCCGATATGTGGCGCTGTTGTCTGGATCCAGAAAATTTATGTTTATCCGAGCAACGCTGGGTGATCAGCTAGTTTTGAATAAGCAAGGTGCCAGCATTCATTTTAGAAAAATTAGTGAGATAGAAAAAAAATTCGGCGCAGTAGTTCGAGAATAAGGTGACTATTTCCTCACTTTAAGCCCACGGACGTCTTCTATAGTTTGCACTAGGAGTTATATTTTGGAAAATTTCTACCCAGTCTAAGGTTCGAATTGACGATTTTTGGGTTGACAAGCGAATAACCTACTGCATTACTACCGCTAGCGAGATTAATTCGAAAGAAGAGTTTCTAAGAAACTAAGCATTTTTTAGTTAAATTGAAATCGCCGGAGCTATAGAGGTTTAATTTTTCTTCTTCTTTAATCGACGATTGGAAAACATCTGTCCCAATTCTATGCTTTGCCTTAATGATATCCGAACACTTGAGATGCTCTTTTCTAAGACAAGATTTGCTCGTCGAACAATTCTCTCTTTATAACTCCTTTGAAAAGGTGGCACAGACCTGCATATAGCTACAGAATAAAGTAAAGATTCCAATGCAATTAACTTTTCCTCAGGGTAAAGTAATCACATAACACATACATTGTTTAATTTGTTTTTATTAAAAACTTAACCATTCACAAGCCAATTTTATTGAAATGAAAAAAAACTATTTTTATTTATTTTTAAAAATTCTTAAATGATTTTTTTTCTGAATTAACTTCAAAGCATACAAATAAAATGGAGCCCTTATTCGGTCCGTTTAAGAGTACTTTTTCATACGCTGTGCGTATTCGGATCTATTTTTTCCCATCGAAGCTTTAAATTCCAAATGAATTCGAAAAGTGTTTTCATTTTGTAAGCTGTACTACGCTTGTCTTACTTCTAGTGACATTTCGAAAAACTCTTACAAAATACAACATAACCCTCATTCAACTTCAAACTTAATTCCAAAGTGGCACTTCCAGTAACTTTTCCATGTCACATCGTCGTCGTTGACGCAAATCCCAACCGATTTTGTTTCCGCTCACATTAGTCACAACACTAATGTGCGTCCCAAAAAACCAAAAGAAATAAACAATTCGAAGTGATTATACGGTTCTTCTGTATTTATTGATCCTTAAACAAAATAGCGTGTGCCCTTTGCTCAGAGCCTTGCATAACTTATCCCCAAACAACCAGAAGTAGCAAATCATAAAAATTCGCTCATCGCAAAGCAACCCTCGGTTTTTTTGGAATTTTTGTCCTCGTTTTATATGCCACTTTAGGCAACCCTCTCCAAAAACTTAGAGCCTCGTAGAAAAGTATAATACCCAAGCTTATTACGGAACTCAGCCGAAACCGCAAATGGTCAAGCCAAAAAGGAAAACTATGAATACTAATCAGGGACATAACTAATCCTTATCTATGCCTTAATTGGCTTAAAGGTATTTTCCTTTGATTTATAAACTGAAACTAAAAGGTAAAGAAAAAGAATGCGAGTCCCGAAAAAATATCCTTATTCCACCACTTAACCTTATATAG